>JASDDO010000031.1:166806549-169306549 GCA_030015575.1 Agapanthus africanus
GCACAAAAGTATATCACATATACAACTTGTGAACTTCAAGTGAGAAAATCCATTTAAAGTGAACCAATACTAGTTAATGCAAAGTAATATATCAAATATATAATTATACATTAAATCATTAAATCAACACTTGATTTAACGATCCGGTCATATCGCATACAACCGACTAGTATCCAATGTATCGGCTTATCGAATCAATACTTGATTCGATAACTAGGTTATATCGCATACAACCAATCGATACATTCATCGCGAGAATACAATACGGTATCACATACACGCATTATTCTCGGTCCCGCACATATCTCATATGCGCTCCTATTTCGTTTCGCTTGATCCAGGAAACCTCTGTGTAGGACTCTAAAGACTCGTCAATACGCCGGCAGCAGATGATGATCATATCAAGCACCCACAAGCCGCAAGCGGTCTGCTAAACGTAACGGCCACCCGGGTATTGAGCGATCAGAAGATCGACGAGCAAGCCCGCTCACACTCCAGTGAATCCAACCAGTAACACTACCGTACAGTTCGGTCTGATCGTCTGATATGTCGCATATCTTGCCTAGGGGTGGTAAACGTCAGACCCAAATAGCTCGATAAGTCGTGTCGATATGAGGTCTATAACAATTCGAGAAACTACTGGTAACACTTACCAGTAAATCTCAGCAACCCTGGCCAGGGATTTCCTGTTATAGCCAATCGAACACAGCGCAATATCAACCCCCTATACCGGGAGAGACGAATCCCCTCCTATCGCTCATTGCCTCCATGTGACTCGGGACTGTACCCAAAAACCACCGTTTTGCACGCCCTCTTGGACGTGGTAAGATGGAAATCAAAGCACAGTGGGAACCACACAAGACTCTATGACGATCTCGGGTCAACAGACTACTCTGTACCAGTGTCACCAGAGAACTGCCATCTGACGTGAGGTATAATACCATCTTGGAGTTCTCGGCGAGTCCGTCCAGTGTACCCAGTCTCCACTGAGCACCCGTATATCATCTCCGATGTCAAACACCAATGGATATGGGATCATCCATCGCCCATCTGTATGGGTCGAGAAGGTATACGCTAGTCTACTCATGTATATCGATGCCCCGTCTCGATATACCCACGACTAGGGACTTTGAAGGATGTACTTATGGACTACCATGTCCCCACTAGTATGATCTGCATCATAGTCCAGGTAGTTAAGTACACATCCTAAGGGCTTTACCAACATGTAACAGAGAGACAATCAGTGTACACGTTAAGGTAAAGAGTAACCGGATAGCATACTATCATGTCGAGCAAGAAAGTCCTCCCTATATATGTCCCAGCATCCACTACAATATACATCCAATGTACAGTAATGGCCTCTAGGGCATACATATAACTAACAATCTCCCACTTGCACTAGGGCCATCTGTAGCAGTGGTTGTAGTATCTCATACTCAACCATCCCATAAAAGTCTCTCTCTGGGAATAGGCCTTCGTGAGTGGATCCGCCGTGTTATCCTCTGAGTCTACTCTCCTAACCTTGATCCCTTAGAGATCAACCATCTCCATGATCAGGTGATACTGCCTTAGAATATGTCTGGATCACTGATGGGACCTGCGTTCCTTGGCATAAGCCACAACTCCATTGTCACACAATGGGAGGAACATAGTTCATCTCATGAACCAATATACACCCAAACAGCTTCTTTGGTAGCATCTTTAGTAGCGATGTATCCTGCCTTTATCGTCTAGTATGTCACGGTATCTAGCTTGGAACTCTTCCAACATACCGTCCCTTTACTGAGGGTAAAGACAATGCCTGCGACTGACATTCAGTCGTCTATATCACCCTGGAACACTTCCAGTGATTCTCCCCAGGATCAACTGATACCATCTCACTACAACTAGTGAGTATCCTAACGTCCATTTAGATCCATCTCATAGATCCAAAACTCAGGATTTAGGAGGTATCATTTTGATCCTATATGGAGAATCCTTATGATAAGCGGAGATTGATCGAGCGTAGCATAGGAAACTCCTTCCCTATCATGAGTATGTCATCCACGTACTCTACGAGGATCACCACCATACTCCCTACTATCTTTTTGTTTATACAAGGTTCATCTACCATTTTGATGATGTCAAACTCTTTGACTACTACATCAAAACAGACGTTCCAACTCCGCGATGCCTATTTTATCACATAAAACATCTCGCACGCGTTTCCGCTGCTCCCACTGTTTACGAAGCCCTCTGGCTGTGTACTTATAGACGCCCTCTTCCAAAACATCATTTTAGAAGAGCTGTCATGACACCCAACCACCAGATATTGTAGTCATGGTATGTAGCCATGGTAAGTAGGATCTGGATGGACTTAAGCATAGGTACTGGAAAAGGTTTCATCATTATCCACGCCTGGTCAATGACGAAAACCTTTAACAAGTCTATCTTTGAAAGTCTCAACTTTTCCATGTACACCAAGTAATCTTCTCAAGATATACTTGCTCCTGATGGGGATTTAACCCTTCAGATATAGCAACTAAAGTCCATACTTTGTTGGTGTATAAGGATTCCATCTCAGATCGCTAAGCATCCAGCCATTCTTACAGAGTCCCACTCCTGATGGCCAGTTCGAAACTAGTTGAGTCATCATCTCATGATGCAATCCTCGCTCCCACTGTCATAGAGCAACCGAAGTATCTCTCAGGTGGGTGAGGAACCCTACTAGATCGGCGGAGAGGCTGAGGTTCGTTGGAATCTACTGAATCCTTTGGTTTTATCAAATCATCGGCTGCAAATTGTATAGCTGGAACCTTTCAAGTTGTACATTACAGACCTTGCCTCGAGCTTGTCCGGATTTTGCTTTTAGACATAGGCCGGACAACCCCAAATCTTAACTAGCTTAAGACATGGGCTCTTCCCTTTCCATATCTCATATGGAGTGGTAGGCTACTGATTCGATTCGAACCCTATTCAGTAGGTATGCAACTTCATAAGTGCATATCTCCCAAAAGGAAAAAGGTAACTCGGTAGTACTCATCATAGAGCACACCTTATCATATTGTAAGTCGATGTAGTACACCCCAGTACTTATGGGGAGGCGGAATTTTCAAAAACGATCAAGTTTAAACAACGAACATCGACTAACCGCTTGAATCGAAGCTAAACAAACAATAACCAAACACATAGCTAAACTAAACTATAGTGTTAAGGGATTATACCGATCGAAACTACTCCTTCGTCTTTGTGTCCTCCTTTGTTCTCCTCGACCTTCTCTAGGTAGTAGACGATCCACCCGAGAGCGAAACTCCAAGCTAAACCTCTAACTTGAGGTAACTAATCAACTTTGATTGCTAATCAAAGATGAAAGGATGATATAGAATTAAGGTTATGGATGCTTAAGTCTAACTAAACCTTTGTTCTCAACACATGAGGATTAAGGTTAGTATCTTGAAGATGAGAGCTTGAGGAGAGAGAATATGAGATAAGATCATGAGAGAAGAGAGAGAGTGTATCATAATATTATGAAGCATTCTTATTTTTCAATAATGAATAAAAAGAAATGAATAAGCATGCTTCATGAAATATCTAGTGGTGATTCATTAGCATGAGTCATTAAGCAATAAATGTGCATTAATGAAATGAATGAATCACCACCATGACTCACTCTCTTATCCAAAAGAAACCTCCTTAGTCACATCTTCTAGAAGCTTCTCGAGTAATTACGAGAACGCCCCTCCGATCCGTAAAAAATACGGAAAAACTTTAGACTGTAAAAATCCAATAACCGGATACCAGTAACTGGCTTAAACCAAAGCCGACTGGTAAAAACTGTCCGAAAGTCGTACGCGCGTAAACGCACGTATGCGTCCGAACCATTTGTCGCAAAACCATGCAACCTCTATATCGTTTCGCCTGGAGTAGGAAACTCTCTGTGTGGGACTCTAGAGACTCGACTACTACGCTGGCAGTGGGTTTAACCACAGACCGCAAGCGGCACTAGCTGTACGTAACGGTCCCCAGGTAGTTGTCGATAAGAAGGCCGATGAGTAAACCCATCCGAACTCCTACTGAGTCTGATGTGACAATCTCCATACAGTCCGGTCCGTTCGTCCAAGACTATCGCATATCGGGCCTAGGGGGGCGGCAAGCGTCAGTCCCCTAATAGCGGTATAAGTCGTGTCGGAGTAAAGCCCATTACACCCTGAGAAACTACTGGAACCTACCAGCAAATCTCGCTTGCCCTGGCCAGGGACTTTGCGTAATGGCTCTCTGACACAGCACGATATCTACTCCCAATACCGGGAGGGACGAATCCTGTCTAACCGCCACTGCCTCCAAGTGCTCGGGACTGCACCCAACTGCTACCTGTTTGCACGACTCCTTTGAGCCGTGGTAGGGTAGCAATCTAAGAACAGTGGGACACACTCGAGGCGAAGTAGCAGTGTCAAGTCTGCGGACTACGCTGTACTCATGTCACCTGGGAACTGTTCACTGACGACTGGTATCAAACCAACCAACAGTTCCCTGTGAGTCCTGTCCGGTGTACCCGTAACCTAACGAGCACCTGTATACTATCTCCAGTACGACGTACTGACGGCTGTGGGACAGACCATCTCACCAACTGGGATGAGAAGCGTACACACCAGTCTACTCCGGAGTATCGATGCTCTGTCTCGATAATCCAACGACCGGGGACCTGAATAAGGATGTGCTTGTACACTACCCAGCCCCCACTAGTGTGACTGCCATCACAACGCTGGTAGACAAGCAAGATCCTAAGAGCTCTATCAATACGTACACTCACATATTAAGATAGAAAAACCAAGTAGCATACTACCATGTTTAGCAAGACTGTTATATACATGTGAATATCCCAAGCTTCCATTAAGTAATATACAAGCTAGTATGATACAGTAATGGCCTTCTAGGGCATAAACACTAACAATCTCCCACTTGCACTAGGGCCATGTACTGGCATATCGTAGACCAATGATCTCGAGCAGCCTCTCGAACTGAATCTGAGGAAGGGCCTTCGTGAATGGATCAGCAATGTTCTCTTCTGAAGCAACTCTCCGAACCTCGATCTCCTGACGATCAATGATCTCCCTGATCAGGTGATACCGCCTCAAGATGTGTCTGGACTTCTGATGGGACCTTGGTTCCTTCGCTAAAGCTATAGCTCCGTTGTTGTCGCAATACAGAGGTATTGGATCAACTATGGTAGGAACCACCTGAAGTTCTGTTAGGAACTTCTTCATCCAGACTGCTTCTTTTGCGGCATCGCAAGCAGCTATATACTCCGCTTCCATCGTCGAGTCAGCAACGGTGTCCTGCTTGGAGCTCCTCCAGCACACCGCCCCTCCATTGAGGGTAAAGACATAACCCGACATGGACTTGGAATCGTCCTTATCACTCTGGAAGCCGGAATCAGCAAAGGCCTCCAACCTGAGGTCTTTAGCGCCGTAAACCAAGAACATCTCCTTAGTCCTCCTCAGGTACTTGAGAATGTTCTTTACTGCTATCCAGTGCTTCTCCCCTGGGTCTGACTGATACCGGCTTACCACGCTCAGTGCGTAAGCTACATCTGGTCTGGTACACAACATCGCATACATTATAGAGCCTACCGCAGAAGCGTAGGGTATAATAGACATGCGTTCCCTTTCCAAATCAGTCTTGGGAGACATCTCTTTGGAAAGGGTGATTCCGTGACAAGCCGGTAGATTACCGCGCTTAGAATCTTCCATACTGAATCTTTTCAGTACAGTGTCGATATACCTGGACTGCGAAAGTCTCAACATCCTCTTGGATCTATCACGATAGATCCGGATCCCCAGAATGTAAGAGGCATCACCCAGGTCTTTCATGGAGAACCTGTGTGACAAGAATCCTTTGACAGATTGTAGCATAGGAATGTCATTTCCTATCAATAGAATGTCATCCACGTACAAGACGAGGAATACGACACTTCTGGCCACAACTTTACTATATATGCACGGTTCATCTGGATTTTTGATAAAGTCATATTCTTTGACTGTCTCATCAAAACAGATGTTCCAACTCCGCGATGCCTGCTTTAGTCCGTAAATGGACTTAAGCAGCTTGCATACTTTCCCGCTGCTCCCACTCTGATTGAAACCCTCTGGCTGATCCATATAGACGCTCTCTTCTAAATTTCCATTCAGAAAAGCCGTCTTTACGTCCATCTGCCAGATTTCATAATCATGGAAGGCAGCAATAGCAAGAAGGACCCGAATGGATTTGAGCATAGCCACTGGAGAGAAAGTTTCGTCATAGTCCAAACCAGGTCTTTGACGAAAACCCTTTGCAACAAGTCTAGCCTTATAGGTTTCCACCTGTCCATCTACACCAATCTTTTTCTTGAAGATCCATTTGCATCCTATGGGTTTTACCCCATCTGGAGCAAAGTCCAAAGTCCATACTTTGTTGGTGTACATGGACTCCATCTCGGTCCGCATTGCATCTAGCCATCGTACCGAGTCGCCGCTCTGGATGGCCTGCTGGAAGTCAGTAGGTTCATCATCATCTATGATGCAATCCTCTCTATCCCCGTCTATGAGAAAACCGTAGTATCTCTCAGGCGGACGAGACGGCCTACTACTCCTGCGGAGGGGTGCGGGAATGTTCTGTTCTTCTTGAACCTCTGGTTCTATCAAACTTTCAGTAACAGCTTGTGGTTCTGGAATTTTTTCCAGTTCTATTGCGCTCCCACTCTTCAGATTTTCTAAAAATTCAGTTTCTAAGAAGGTGGCATGACGAGAAACAAAGACCTTTTGTTCCTCTGCGTAATAGAAATAATATCCCTTGGAGTTCTTTGGATATCCCACAAGCTTACACAGTACTGATCGTGCCTCGAGCTTGTCCACATGCTGCTTTTTTACAAAAGCTGGACACCCCCATGTCCTAAAATGTTTTAGACAGGGTTTCTTCCCACTCCACATCTGATATGGTGTGGTAGGCACAGTCTTGGTTGGAACCTGGTTCAAAAGATATGCCGCTGATTCTAGCGCATAACCCCAGAAAGATCGCGGTAACTCAGCATTACTCATCATGGATCGTACCATATCCAATAGGGTTCGATTCCGTCTCTCCGATACACCGTTGTGCTGTGGAGTGTATGGAGGAGTAAGCTGAGAGAGAATTCCTTTCTCTTTTAGGTAACCTAGGAACTCGGCACTTAAGTATTCTCCACCTCGATCAGATCTTAGTGTCTTAATACTTTTGCCTGTTTGGTTTTCCGCTTCATTCTTGAATTCCAGGAATTTCTCAAAGGCCTCTGATTTATGCTTCATTAAGAAAACATATCCATACCTAGAGAAATCATCTGTAAAAGTAATGAAGTAGGAATAACCACCTCTCGCATGTGTAGACATTGGACCGCATACATCACTGTGTATGAGTCCTAAGAGCTCGCTCGCTCTTACTCCTTGTCCAGTGAATGGAGTCTTTGTCATCTTTCCTTTGAGACAAGATTGACAAGTGTCATAAGTTTGATATTCGAACGTGTCCAAATATCCTTCTCTATGCAACTTAGTCAACCTTCTCTCATTGATGTGACCCAGTCTACAATGCCATAAGAAAGCTTTATTTAAATCTGGAGACTTTCTTTTTAGTGTGTTCTGGACATTGAAAATTTGGAGTTGGTTTAACACATATATGCCGTTATTTAGAGTACCGGACCCAATCAAACCATGATTAAGGTGGATGTTGACAACATCTCTTACAAACGTGAAATCATAACCTTTATTTGATAACAAGGAAACTGATATGATGTTACACGTTAAGCTGGGTACAAAATAACAGTTATGTAAAACCAAAATGTGTCCACTCGTCAATCCTAGGTGATAATCCCCGACGGACGCAGCTTCCACGCTAGCTCCGTTAGCAACCCTGAGGATCATATCACCTTCCTCCAGCACTCTACGGTTTCTCAGTGCCTGCAATGAATTGCAAATATGAGATCCTGATCCGGTATCCAATACCCAGGAAGTAGAGTTGATCGACAGACAATTCTCAATTACAAACACACCTGAAGTCGAAGCCACAGCTTGCTTCGGTTCCTGGTTCTTGGCGTTCCACGCCTTGCAATCCTTCTTCCAGTGCCCTTTCCTGTGACAATGGAAGCACTCATCCAGGCCAACTACCGGTGCTGCAATCTTTTTCTTTCCCTTCTTTCCCACCTTACTAACACCTCCTCTAGGTCTGGGTGCGGCCTTCTTCTTCCTTCCTTTGGCCCTAGCCTTGGACCCGGAAGAAGATGCTCCGCCAACAAACATAGCGGGTGTTTCCCTTGCCTTCTGCAAGGTGCCCTCCGCACTCCTTAACATGTTCAGGAGTTCCGCAAGTTCAACTTCTTTTCCTTGAAGATTGAAGTTGAGGATAAACTGGGCGTAGGTGGGAGGAAGGGACTGGAGAACAAGGTCTGTATAGAGCTCATTATCCAAAGTCGTCCCAAGGTCTGCGAGCTCTTCTATATAGCCAATCATCTGTAGGACATGTTCACCTACCGATGACCCGACAGCCAACCTCGCTCGAAACAATTTCTTTGAGGTCTCGTATCTTGCTATACGAGATTGCTCTCCATAAAGTTCCTTTGTATGGAGAAATATGCCATCAAGGGACATATCCTCGTGCCTCCTCTGATGTTCATTGTTCATCGAGGCAAGCACGATGCACTTGGCTCTCGTGCAATCTAAATCCCAGGTTTTGCGGATTTCCTTATCCGCATTACTGGATTTGGGACCAGGGACAGCAGGTGCCGTAGCGGTGAGGACGTACCCCAGTTTGTCATAGGTCAAAGCCATCTTGACATTCCGCAGCCAATCTTTATAGTTTGGCCCCGTCAGTATATTTTTCTCTAAAAGTAACTTAAGTCCAGTCATTTTCAGGGTCGCTGCAATTAGGAGAGAGAGAAGAAAACTCTTTAGCATGATGCTCTTGCAAGTTTAGAGTGGTTTTTAGTTTATCTAAACTGGATGGCTCCCACTGTTTCTCGAATCCTTCCTCAAACCATAAAAGAAGAATTAGCCAAGACTATTCTCACCGTACAATACTTGCTTAACCGTTCAGCCAGGCCGGTGTCGATACTTCGAGGGAGGTTTTCCAACGCTTTCGCGAAGTTCCTTAATTAAGTAACCTCTTTTCTCTGGGGGCGTAACCCCGCTGACACTTTTCTGGACACCTACTAGGTTTATAGCATTGATCGTTAAGTGACGAATATCCTGATAAGTATCAAGTACTCACAGTAGGATCGGGATCCAAATATCATCGTCTGATAATGTTGTAGGAATGCTACCAACATTCATCAAACTCAAAATGGTATGCATCTCTTTGCAAATTTCAGTTTCTTTAGAAATTCCCGATATAAGTTTTTGCCCCATGCTCTTATGACCTTGACTAAGGGCCAACAAATCATAAGTCACATGTCAAGTTCTGCCCATCATTATCCTGTTGATTTGAACCCATCCGTATACTCTTGACTAAGGGCCAACAAAGTAATACGACTGTCCCAAACCAACTCATCTATCTATGCAACAAATGAATACCCCAGCAGCTACCAATCACTATGTCTTGACTAAGGGCCAAACAAACATAGCTTGAATACTACTGACCATTCATAAGAAATGACGGAGGGCTACGACTGGTTTTGGCGAAACCGTGAACGTAGTGAACTTGATATAACCGAAGGAACCTGATAGCTTTTAAAAGGAGTGGTTAAATCTCCGCATTTAAAATTATCTGTTTTAAAAATAACCGAGTGGTTTCTTTTAAATTGTTCCAACGATTTAAACTTTGGTTTGTTTTACTTTGCATTATAGATAATGCGTCCCATCATTAACCTATCATTGCAGAAAACAACGAAAATACAACGTCCTCTTATGCCATCCGCATTCGCCACGGGGTCCCGTCATCACTCGTTAGGTTACTTAACTAACGACAGAGCGGGGGCTGGGCTAGCGCGGGTGTAAAACATAAGTGACGTCTAAATAGCTATCATAATATAGATATTTTACATTCGTCTGACGCAATGATATTCATTCCAGAACACAGATAAACAATATTGGATTTGCAAGCAATCTGTATTTCTTTTGAGCCTGCAAGAAAAGACAGATTACACAGTTGTGATGAATAGCCGTTACCCCACCCTCGACCCCTACGAAAATACAACGTCCTCTACTTCTAACTTATATTCTGTGAATATCTTAAAAGGTTCGGACTTGTGTTTCAACAGGAACATAGGTCTGAATCTCGAAAGATTATCAGAGAATGTAATGATGTAAAAAGAACCGGTCTTGGTATGTGTAGACAGGGGACTTACATACATCAACATGTATCATCCCAAGAGTTCACTAACTCTTTCTCTGTTTCCAATAAACAGAGCTATGGTCATCTTATCTTTGTGACATGACTGGCAAGTTTCACAAGATGTAAATTCAAACTGATTTAAATATGCATCTAAATATAACTTAGCTAGTCGGGTCGCATTGATATGACCTAGTCTACAATACCTCAAGAAGGATCCGTTCATTTCTGAACTCTTCCTCTTGTGTGTGTTCTGTATACTAAGAATTGTAGTTTGATTTAGAACATCAATGCTTTTAGATAACGTGCCTGAACCGATCAACTTTTGATATAGGAAATGTTCAAAACATTATCCAACAATACAAAATTATATCCTTTCTTTACTACTAATAAAGAAACTGATATGATTTTGTATATCAGGTTCGGTATCTAATAACATTCGTTCAGAATCAATGTATTGGTAATACAGGGTGACAGTGACCGACAGACTTGGCTGCAACTCTTGCTCCGTTTTCTGCCTCATGAAACTTATCACCCGTTCTCAGTTTTTCTACCCTTTTGTAGCCCTATGTAACAGATTACATATCTGGGATCCTGATCCGGTATCATATACCAAGGATACGGAGGATACTGAGAAACAGTTCTTTGTAATGAACACACCCGAAGATGATGCATCATCATGCACTCTCTTCGTTTGGGCGGCACGGGAAATCTGGTATTCCCCAATTTCCTGCTCTGTCTTATAACAATTATAAGTTAGAGCGGGACCAACGTTCCCCAGCTCAGTATAACAAGCGGGTTCGGTCAATAATCCGTATTATTATCTTGATTAAGGCGTGATATGGTCGCTACCAGGAGAGAGAGAGAAGAAAACATTCAGCGTGCGCTCTTGCAAGAATAGATTGGTTATTATTTTATCTAATCAGGATGGCTCCCACTGCTTTTTATCAAATCTTCCTTCAAACCCTAAAAGGAAAGACTAGCCGGGATTAATTACACACTACAAGTTCGCCAATCTTTCAGCCAGGCCAGTGTCGGTACTTTGAGGGAGGTCCCCCGTGCTTTCGCACGAACCTAATTAATGTAAACCTCGTTTTCCCAGAGGCGTAATCCCGTTAACACCTTTCTAGACACCTACTTGATCGGCTAATTGTAATGTATAAAACTCTCCCAGGAGTAACAATTACTCGCAGCGGGTATCGGGATCCAACTATCTCATAGAAGGTATGAAATCTCATTGCAAATTTCAACACTTGAAATTCCCGATAATATTTTGCCCCTAGCAGCTATATGACCTTAACATAGTCAACAAATCATAAGTGCTAGTCAAGTTCAGCCCGTCATTTCCCAATTGAATTAAACCCACCCGCACGACCCTTAACATAGTCAACAAAGTCGCACGACTACCCTAATCCAATCACATCATATGCTTATGCAGATAAGCACTAATTAGCTACCGCACACTACGCCTTAACATAGTCAACAAACGTAGCACGAATACTAACTAGTACTTATCTGAAATGACGGAGGGCTACGACAGGTTTTTCTGAAAACCTATTGTGTAATGAACTTGATATCGTTGTAGGATCGAATGAATTTTGAAATTGAGTGTTTTTGAGGCTTTTCTAGTTTTGCTAAAGGAGTCACTCCCGGTGAAGGGATCGTCGGTCCTTTCCTCGTCGAATGAGATGCGGGATATATCATATATATCACTGTGCAAAGCAGAAACTCTTAAAAGCAATCAAAAAACAAACCGAGTGTGTAGCATCTGCCAGTTATTGCTAAAGGAGTCACTCCCGGTGAAGGGATCTCGGTCCTTTCCTCATCGAATAAGGTGCAGGATATATCACATATACCGCTGTGCAAAGCAAGAACTGTAGCTACCTATTTTATTTTTGAAATTCGATTCTACAACATCTTAGGTTTCTTTTATTTCATTAATCATATTAATGAAGTCCCATCATTTAAGTACCTAAACATCACAGATAAATACGACGTACACTTATGCCATCCGCATTCGCCTCGATGTCCCCTCGTGCACCGTTAGGTTAGGTAACTAACGGCAGAGCGGGGCAGGGCTAGTACGGGTGTAAAACATAAGTAACGTCTATATAATATATCATATATAATATATACTGTATCTATCACAGAACATCACATGATCACATCACAGATATCGCAGCAGAAGAAACATATGAAATATTGGATATACTAGGACGTCCGTGTTTTCAATACGAGCCAGTATAAAACATGGATTCCACGGTCGCGATGAATAGCCAAAACCACACCCCTAGACCCCTACGAGAGCGGCAAGCAACCCTACCAATTCTAGAGTTAGGAGACCCGGCCTCGACTCCTCGAGTTGGTCTCCCACTGGACTCCAGAACCAGGTTACTTGTGCCCTCCTCCTTGGGTCTATCCTAGTGCGGAAAAGTAAATAATATACAAAAGGTGACATCTTCCGCAACCTGGAAGTGCCCCAATAAAAGAATATTACATACAAGTTTTTTACATGAATGAAAATGAAAAACACTCATCTCACATAAAAACCCCCAGCTATTCGAACACGACGATCCAATATAACATATCCAGCAACACATAATATCACATGTCATCAACGTAAGTAAACATGTCCATCCCAATTGTCGTTGACATATAGCAACAAAACCGGCGATATCACATATTACACTTACGGTCACAGAAAAGAAAGTGTAAAACTACAACAGTTGGAATCCGCAACCACCTCAGACATCGCATGCCTGACCAAATGAATTACTTAGACATCGCATGCCTGACCAAATGAATTACTTAGACATCGCATGCCTAACAATTATAAACCCCGTATTTTAGTCTCAAAATCGAAAACTCTTTTCAATATCTAGTCGGGTAATTCAACAAGATTCCCGGCATCCTGATCGAATGCTCGTCGCAAACTTCAGTAGGCGGCCGCACCCCCGACGCCGTCGACGAAGTGCACCAAGGCGGAACACCACTACCGGGAGCACCCTTACGGATGCTTTCGGCGACGGGGTTCTCCTACAGTCACTTAGTCGGGGCTATGGGGTGAGGCTGTCTATTAAGTTTACCCGGCGAGTATCCGCGTACGCTACGTGATTGCGAACGACTTTTGATCACATCAAAATTCCGTGGCAACCGATCAAGTGAGACTAAACTGCTATGTTTATAACATTCATTCAGTTATCACATAACTTCATGTGAATTCCAATTATTGTATCACATTCCGGATAAATAGAAAATGTCAAACTTTCCGATCGAACAATCGAACACCCAAGTTTTCCCGATACAGATCAACACATGAAACAAGTCTAAAAACATTCAGTTCGTGCCTCAGTACCAACGGTCCAGCCGTAGAAGGGTCAAGCCAACGCCTCACATGTGGCACGCCGTACTGCCCCAAACCCGAAGGTTCAAAGGGCAGTTCAAGACGGTCACATAATCGAGTTAAGGTTTGTTGTCTTCTAGAGGGTCCATCGAGTTACTTGCACTACTTAGAACGTCGTTAAACTACGGAAAAATCCAACTCTTGGAAATTTCCCGACAGGGGAAAAATTGGGTATTTATATCCGGTCGAACTTTTTAACATATTCTAAAATTTATCCGGAAACATAGACAAAATCTGATACTCCGATCGAAACACCGAATCCCCAAAACAACCCCAGAAAATTCAACTCTTGAATAAAATTTAAAAATACCCAGAAAATCCAGCATAATATAATAAGAGTTACTGTGCAAACATAGGAGGATGACGTCATCATATCGCCGCGGAACCGCCGCAGAAGCCAGGCTTCTGCCGCGGTTCCGCCGCGGTTAGTACTGTTCATGACTCAACAAGCTTCATGAAAGAAAGAATGAAAGAAAACCATTTTGTCTTCTTCTTTAACCCTAACCACTCACATAAACTCTAGTTAACTCTCAACACTTAACTATGGTTTGATTATGATAAGAATGATTATTCTTTTCTATTCTTTAATTCTTATCATAACATTTTCTTCTTCTTCTTCATCTTCTTCTTCAAGAAGAAGCTTGCCTCCATCAATGGCAAAGTGAGAAAATAAGTGAGAAATCCAATTCTAAAGTGAACCCACTTCCTATTTCTTCATCCTCTACCTCTTGCCAAGTAGTAGAGTGTGTTTCCTTCACAAGTTTTCTAGACTTGGTGAAGTTGGAGCTTGATTTAGCGATGCCTCGACGTAGATCATCTTCGGCATCGTCGTCGATGACCTAGCCCGCTTCTTCTCCGATGAAGCCGACGCTAGAGCCCGGGATTGCAAGAGGACAGCGGAGAGGACTTCGTCACGGAGCCGTGGAGGTGGAGGACCGGATCTACAAAGGTTGTATTTCCGTATTCTTGTAGTTAAGTGTTAACTAGTTTGCTTTGTCGCCTAGAAATCTAGCCAACGATCCGTATTAGGGTTTCTCGGCACCTCTAATTTTTGAAATTGGCATGGTTGATGCCTTGTGAGACCTCACTAGAGTGCCTAGGAACCCTACAGTGGACTGTAGGGTTCCTAGGCACCCCAAGGAGGTCTCACAAGGCATCAACCATGCCAATTTCTAAAAATACGGTGCCGAGAAACCCTAGACTACGGATCGTTGGCTAGAATTCTAGGCGAAAGATGCAACTAGTAAACTATTTTACTAAGAGTACGGAAATACAACCTTTGTAGATCCGATTCTCCACCTCCTTAGCTCCGCAATGAAGTCTCCTCGCTGTCCATATCAAATCCCGGGCTCTAGCATCGGCTTCATCGGAGAAAAAGCGGGCTAGGTCATCGACGACGATGCCGAAGATGATCTACGTCGAGGCATCGCTAGATCAAGCTCCAACTTCACCAAGTCAAGAAACTTGTGAAGAAAACACACTCTACTACTTGGCAAGAGGTAGAGGATGAAGAAATAGGAAGTGGGTAGACTTTAGAATTGGATTTCTCACTTGATTTCATCAATCACCATTGATGAAGTGAAGCTTTCTTCATGAAAGAAGATGAAGAAGAAGAAGAATCTATGATAAGTATTATGATAAGAATAATAATAGAAAAGAAAATGAATTCTTATCATAATTGTAACCATGGTAAAGTGTAGAGAGCTAACTATAGTTCAATGAATGGTTAGGGTTAATGAGATGAAGACAAAAGGTTTCTTTGGTCAAAGCTTCATGAAGCTTCAACAAGCTTCATGAAGAAAAGCAACCTTTTGTTTTCTTTATCTCTTATCTTTTTAATACAAATTAAAAGATACAAGAATTAATAAATATATCAAAACCCTAACCATTTACTTAACTAAGGTTTAACTCTTTACACAAACCCTAGCTATCATATATCATCAAACATGATACAATCAAGTGCACAAAATATATCACATATACAATGTGCACAGGCGAGTGAGAAAATCCATCTTAAGTAAACCGATAATAGTTAATGCAAAGTAATATATCAAATATATAATTATGCATTAAATCATTAAATCAACACTTGATTCAATGATCCGGTCATGTCGAACATAACCGACTAGTATTCAATGTATCGACTTATCGAATCAACGCTTGAATCGATAACTAGGTTATATAGCATACAACCATTCGATACATTCATCGCGAGAATGGAATACGGTATCACATACACGCATTATTCTCGGTCCCGCACATATCTCATATGCGCTCCTATATCGTTTCGCTTGAGCCAGGAAACCTCTGTGTAGGACTCTAAAGACTCGTCAATACGCCGGCAGAGGTGATGATCATATCAAACACCTACAAGCCGCAAGCGGTCTGCTAAACGTAACGGCCACCCGGGTATTGAGCGATCAGAAGATCGACGAGCAAGCCCGCTCACACTCCAGTGAATCCAACCAGTAACACTACCGTACAGTCCGGTCTCGTCGTCTGATATGTCGCATATCTTGCCTACAGTGGCATCAGAGCCTAGCTAGAGCCTTAGGCAAAGTCTAGACGAAGTTTGAAACCTGAACGAACCCGAAACCCTAACACAAACATGCTCTCTGGACTTTTTCCAAAATCTGGAGTTTTTCGATATTAAAAATATGTAGAAAAATCAGCAGAAAATTCTAAGGGTTTCTGTAAAATTCGTATGTCTAATTCCATCAATGCGCCGCGGATCCGCGGCACGAGCATAGCTCGTGCGGCGGTTCCGCGGCCGTTTTGTCTTATGTGGCATCTTATTTTACACAGTAATTCATTGTTTTCAGTGCTGAGTTCTCTGGGTATTTTTAAATTTTATTCAAGAGTTGAATTTTCTGGGGTTGTTTTGGGGATTCGGTATTTCGATCGGGGTATCAGATTTTGTCTATGTGGCTTTCCGGATAAATTTTAGAATATGTTAAAAAAGTTCGACCGGATATAAATACCCAATTTTTCCCCTGTCGGGAAATTTCCAAGTGTTGGGTTTTTCCGTAGTTTAAAGACGTTCTAAGTAGTGCAAGTAACTCGATGGACCCTCTAGAAGACAACAAACCTTAACTCGATTATGTGACCGTCTTGAACTGCCCTTTGAACCTTCGGGTTTGGGGCAGTACGGCGTGCCACATGTGAGGCGTTGGCTTGACCCTTCTACGGCTGGACCGTTGGTACTGAGGCACGAACTGAATGTTTTTAGACTTGTTTCATGTGTTGGTCTGTATCGGGAAAACTTGGGTGTTCGATTGTTCGATCGGAAGGTTTGACATTTTCTATTTATCCGGAATGGGATACAATAATTGGAATTCACAAGAAGTTATGAGATAACTGAATGAATGTTATAAACATAGCAGTTTAGTCTCACTTGATCGGTTGCCACGGAATTTTGATGTGATCAAAAGTCCGTCTCAATCACGTATCGTACGCGGATACTCACCGGATAAACTTAATAGACAGCCTCGCTCCATAGCCCCGACCAAGTGACTGTAGGAGAACCCCGTCGCCGAAAGCATCCGTTCGGGTGCTCGCGGCAGCGGTGTTCCGCCTTGGTGCACTTCGTCGACGGCGTCGGGGGTGCGGCCGCCTACTGAAGTTTGCGACGAGCATTCGATCAGGATGTCGGGAATCTTGTTGAATTGCCCGACTTGATATTGAAAAGAGTTTTCGATTTTGAGACTGAAATGCGGGGTTTATAATTGTTAGGCATGCGATGTCTAAGGAATTCATTTGATTAGGCATGCGATGTCTAAAGAGTTTGCGGATTCCAACTGTTGTAGTTTTACACTTTTTTTTTCTGTGACCGTAAGTGTAATATGTGATATCGCCGGTTTCGTTGCTATATGTCAACGACAATTGGGATGCGCATATTTACTTACGTTGATGACATGTGATGTTATGTGTTGCTGGATATGTTATATTGGATCGTCGTGTTCGAATAGCCGGGGGTTTTTATGTGAGATGAGTGTTTTTCATTTTCATTCATGTAAAAACTTGTATGTAATATTCTTTTATTGGGGCGCTTCCAGGTTGCGGAAGTTGTCACCGTTTGTATATTATTTACTTTTCCGCACTAGGATAGACCCAAGGAGGAGGGCACAAGTAACCGGGTTCTGGAGTCCAGTGGGAGACCAACTCGAGGATTCGAGTCCGGGTCTCCTAACTCCAGAATTGGTAGGGTTGCTTGCCGCTCTCGTAGGGGTCTAGGGGTGTGGGTTTGGCTATTCATCACGACCGTGGAATCCGTGTTTTATACTGGCTCGTATTGAAAACACGGACGTCCTAGTATATCCAATATTTCATATGATTCTTCTGCTGCGATATCTGTGATGTGATCATGTGATGTTCTGTGATAGATACAGTATATAGTATATATGATATATTATATAGACGTTACTTATGTTTTACACCCGCTCTAGCCCTGCCCCGCTCTACCGGTAGTTACCTAACCTAACGGTGCACGAGGGGACATCGAGGCGAATGCGGATGGCATAAGTGTACGTCGTATTTATCTGTGATGTTTAGGTACTTAAATGATGGGGACTTCATTAATGAGATTAATGAAAGTAAAAGAAACCTAAGATGTTGTAGAATCAAATTTCAAAATAAAACAGGTAGCTATAGTTCTTGCTTTGCACATCGGTATATATGATATATCCTGCACCTTATTCGATAAGGAAAGGACCGAGATCCCTTCACCGGGAGTGACTCCTTTAGCAATAACTGGCAGATGCTACACACTCGGTTTGTCTTTTGATTGCTTTTAAGAGTTCTGCTTTGCACAGTGATATATATGATATATCCCGCACCTCATTCGACGAGGAAAGGACCGACGATCCCTTCACCGGGAGTGACTCCTTTAGCAAAACTAGAAAAGCCTCAAAAACACTCCATTTCAAAATTCATTCGATCCTACAACGATATCAAGTTCATTACGCAATAGGTTTTCAGAAAAACCTGTCGTAGCCCTCCGTCATTTCAGATAAGTACTAGTTAGTATTCGTGCTGCGGTAGTTTGGCATTCGTCAAGGCGTAGTGTACGGTAGCTAACTAGTATTTATCTGCTTATGCATATGATGCAGATTGGATTAGGGTATTCGTACGGCGTTGTTTGGCATTCGTCAAGGGTCGTGCGGGTGGGTTTAATTCGATCAAGAAATGTACGGGTTGAACTTGACTAGTGGACTATAGGTTGTTTGGCATTCGTCAAGGTCATAGGACACTAGGGGTAAATATTATCGGGAATTTCAAGTGTTCAAATTTGCAATGAGATTGCATACCTTCTATGAGATAGTTGGATCCCGATACCCGCTGCGAGCAAGAGTTACTCCTGGGAGAGTTTTATACATTACAATTAGCCGATCAAGTAGGTGTCTAGAAAGGTGTCAACGGGGTTACGCCTCTGGGAAAACGAGGTTTACATTAATTAGGTTCGTGCGAAAGCACGGGGGATCTCCCTCAAAGTACCGACACTGGCCTGGCTGAAAGATTGGCGAACTTATAGTGTGTAATTAATCGCGGCTAGTCTTTCCTTTTAGGGTTTGAAGGAAGATTTGATAAAAAGCAGTGGGAGCCATCCTGATTAGATAAAATAATAACCAATCTGATCTTGCAAGAGCGCACGCTGAGTGTTTTCTTCTCTCTCTCTCCAGGTAGAGACCATATCACGCCTTAATCAAGATAATAATACGGATATTTGACCGAACCCGCTTGTTATACTGAGCTGGGGAACGTTGGTCCCACTCCTACTTATAATTGTTATAAGACAGAGCAGGAAATTGGGGAATACCAGATTTCCCGTGCCGCCCAAACGAAGAGAGTGCATGTTGATGCATCATCTTCGGGTATGTTCATTACAAAGAACTGTTTCTCAGTATCCTCCGCATCCTGGGTATATGATACCGGATCTGGATCCCAGATATGTAATATGTTACATAGGGCTACAAAAGGGTAGAAAAACTGAGAACGGGTGATAAGTTTCATGAGGCAGAAAACGGGGCAAGAGTTGCAGCCAAGTCTGTCGGTCACTGTCACCCTGTATTACCAATACATTGATTCTGAACAAATGTTATTAGATACCGAACCTGATATACAAAATCATATCAGTCTCTTTATTAGTAAAGAAAGGATATAATTTTGTATTGTTGGATAATGTTTTGAACATTTCCTATATCAAAAGTTGATCGGTTCAGGCACGTTATCTAAAAGCGTTGATGTTCTAAATCAAACGACAGTTCTTAGTATACAGAACACACACAAGAGGAAGAGTTCAGAAATGAACGAATTCTTCTTGAGGTATTGTAGACTAGGTCATATCAATGCGACCCGACTGGCCAAGTTACATGTAGATGCATATTTAAATCAGTTTGAATTTACATCTTGTGAAAAACTTGCCAGTCATGTCACAAAGATAAAATGACACCAGCTCTGTTTATTGGAAACAAAGAAAGAGTTAGTGAACTCTTGGGATGATACATGTTGATGTATGTAGGTCCCCAGTCTACACATGCCAAGACCGGTTCTTTGTACTTCATTACATTCTCTGATAATCTCTCGAGATTCAGACATATGTTCTTGTTGAAACACAAGTCCGAACCTTTTGAGATATTCACAGAATATAAGCGAGAAGTAGAGAACCAAAATACGGGTAAAAGTATTATGTCCTTTGATGAGATCAAGGAGGAGAATACTTGTGCATAGAATTTCTGGACTATTCTAAAGGAGAATGAGATTCTCTCTCAGCATTACTCCTCCGTATACACCATTGCACGATGGTATGTCGGGGCGGAGCAGATACACCCTATTTGATATGGTGTGCTCTATGATGAGTACTACTGAGTTACCTATTTCCTTTTGGGAGTTATGCACTTATGAAGTTGCATACCTATTGAATAGGGTTTCGATCAAATCAGTTGCCTACCACTTCATATGTGATATGGAAAGGGAAGAGCCCATATCTTAAGTTCCTTAAGATTTGGGGTTGTCCGGCCTATGTCTAAAAAGCAAAATCCGGACAAGCTCGAGGCAAAGTCTGTAATGTAGAACTGGAAAAGTTCCAGCTATACAGACTGCAGCTGATGATTTGATAGAACCAAAGGATTCAGTAGATTCCAACGAACCTCAGCCTCTCCGCCGATCTAGTAGGGTTCCTCACCCACCTGAGAGATACTTCGGTTTCTCTATGACAGTGGGTGCGAGGATTGCATCATGAGATGATGACCCAACTAGCTTCGAGCTGGCCATCAGGAGTAAGACTCTGTAAGAATGGCTGGATGTTTATCGATCTGAGATGGAATCCTTATACACCAACAAAGTATGGACTTTGGTTGCTATATCTGAAGGGTTAAATCCCCATCAGGAGCAAGCATATCTTGAGAAGGTTACTTGGTGTACATGGAAAAGTTGAGACTTTCAAAGCTAGGCTTGTTAAAGGTTTTCGTCATCGACCAGGCGTGGATAATGATGAAACCTTTTTCTAAGTAGCTATGCTTAAGTCCATCCAGATCCTGCTTGCCACGGCTACATACCATGACTACGATATCTGGTGGTTGGGTGTCATGACAGCTTTTTTAAAATGATATTTTGGAAGAGAGCGTCTATAAGTACATAGCCAGAGGGCTTCGTAGACAGTGGGAGCAGCGGAAACGCGTGTAAGATGCTTTATATGATAAAGCAGGCATCGCGGAGTTGGAACATCTGTTTTGATGGATTAGTCAAAGAAGTTGACATCATCAAAATGGTAGATGAACCTTGTATAAACAAAAAGGTAGTAGGGAGTATGGTGACGATCCTCGTAGAGTACGTGGATGACATACTTTTGATAGGGAAGGAGTTTCCTATGCTACGCTCGGTCGATCTCCGCTTATCACAATGATTCTCCACATAGGATCAAAGTGATACCTACTAAATCCTAGCTTTTGGATCTATGAGATAGATCTAAATGGATATACTTCTTCTTCTTCTTCATCTTCTTCTTCCATGAAGAAGCTTGACTTCATCAATGGTGGATTGATGAAACAAGTGAGAAATCCAATTCTAAAGTCTACCCACTTCCTATTTCTTCATCCTCTACCTCTTGCCAAGTAGTAGAGTGTGTTTTCTTCACAAGTTTCTTGACTTGGTGAAGTTGGAGCTTGATCTAGCGATGCCTCGACGTAGATCATCTTCGGCACGTCGTCGATGACCTAGCCCGCCATTTCTCCGATGAAGCCGACGACCTAGCCCGGGATTCATTTTGGACAGCGGAGAGACATCATTGCGGAGTTATGGAGGTGGAGAACCGGATCTACAAAGGTTGTATTTCCGTTCACTTAGTTAATTTGTTAACTAGTTTCATGTTTCGCCTAGACATCTAGCTAACGATCCGTAGTCTAGGGTATCTCGGCACCGTAATTTTTGAAACGGGCATGGTTGATGCCTTGTGAGACCCCTTGAGAGTGCCTAGGTACCCTACAGTTTTTAATGTGGAAAAATCCCAGTTTTTAGAAAATAAAAGAATACTTATCATAATCAACCATGGTCAAGTGTAGAGACTAAACTAAGGTTAAGTGAATGGTTAGGTTAGGTATGAAGACAAAAATGGTGACTAAGTCAAAGCTTCATGAAGCTTCAACATATATCCAAATAAAGCCACCATTTTTCTTTTCATTTTCCAAAAAGAAAATAAATAAATAAATGAATAAATAGATATGAAAAACAAAACCCTAACCATTTAAATAACCATGGTTTAATCTTTATACAAACTCAAGTAAGCATGTATCATCAAACATGATACAATCAAGTGCACAAAAGTATATCACATATACAACTTGTGAACTTCAAGCGAGAAAATCCATTTAAAGTGAACCAATACTAGTTAATGCAAAGTAATATATCAAATATATAATTATACATTAAATCATTAAATCAACACTTGATTTAACGATCCGGTCATATCGCATACAACCGACTAGTATCCAATGTATCGGCTTATCGAATCAATACTTGATTCGATAACTAGGTTATATCGCATACAACCAATCGATACATTCATCGCGAGAATACAATACGGTATCACATACACGCATTATTCTCGGTCCCGCACATATCTCATATGCGCTCCTATTTCGTTTCGCTTGAGCCAGGAAACCTCTGTGTTGGACTCTAAAGACTCGTCAATACACCGGCAGCAGATGATGATCATATCAAGCACCCACAAGCCGCAAGCGGTCTGCTAAACGTAACGGCCACCCGGGTATTGAGCGATCATAAGATCGACCAGCAAGCCCGCTCACACTCCAGTGAATCCAACCAGTAACACTACCGTACAGTCCGGTCTGATCGTCTGATATGTCGTATATCTTGCCTAGGGGTGGTAAACGTCAGACCCCAATAGCTCGATAAGTCGTGTCGATATGAGGTCTATAACAATTCGAGAAACTACTGGTAACACTTACCAGTAAATCTCAGCAACCCTGGCCAAGGATTTCCTGTTATAGCCAATCGAACACAGCGCAACATCAACCCCTTATACCGGGAGAGACGAATCCCCTCCTATCGCTCATTGCCTCCATGTGACTCGGGACTGTACCCAAAAACCACCGTTTTTCACGCCCTCTTGGACGTGGTAAGATGGAAATCAAAGCACAGTGGGAACCACACAAGACTCTATGACGATCTCGGGTCAACAGACTACTCTGTACCAGTGTCATCAGAGAACTGCCATCTGACGTGAGGTATAATACCATCTGGGAGTTCTCGGCGAGTCCGTCCAGTGTACCCAGTCTCCACTGAGCACCCGTATATCATCTCCGATGTCAAACACCAATGGATATGGGATCATCCATCGCCCATCTGTATGGGTCGAGAAGGTATACGCTAGTCTACTGTGGTATATCGATGCCCCGTCTCGATATACCCACGACTAGGGACTTTGAAGGATGTACTTATGGACTACCATGTCCCCACTAGTATGATCTGCATCATAGTCCAGGTAGTTAAGTACACATCCTAAGGGCTTTACCAACATGTAACAGAGAGACAATCAGTGTACACGTTAAGGTAAAGAGTAACCGGATAGCATACTATCATGTCGAGCAAGAAAGTCCTCCCTATATATGTCCCAGCATCCACTACAATATACATCCAATGTACAGTAATGGCCTCTAAGGCATACATATAACTAACAACACGTGTCACCATCACAAGCGCTTGCGCTCAATGATTGGCGCAAAGTGCCTGACAGATGCATTGCATTGTTTACTGAAGGGCCAGGCCCAAATCAAAAAGGCCTAGCAGGCCAAAATAAAAATGCAATGCATTAAAAGGGCAGAGCCGAAACAAAGCAGATGCTTTGCATCATTTATAAAAGGGCAGAGCCCAAACAAAATGAAAAATGCAATGCATTATTAAAAAGGGGCAAAGCCCTAGCACAGGCCTAATAGGCCGAAGAAAAATAAAAATGTTGAACATTTTTTAACTGGACTTAGCCCAATCATGGCCGTAAGTCCTCAAATTAAATTGACTGAGCACGGCTGCTCTCCTAAATCAATTTAATCCGGTTCGAGGGTACATCTCCGAACTCCTCTAATTCCTATCGTTGTAATCCTTCAACGACGTCAGAGAGGTGATGGGTCCCGACAACCATACATCAACACGGACTGTGGGGTCCTTAAACCCACGGACTTATGCGTCCTTAAACCGAGATACGGACTGTGGGGTCCTTAAACCCACGGACTTATGCGTCCTTAAACTAACGGACTTATGCGTCCTTAAACTACTTATGGACCACCATGTCCCTAAACTGGAATATGGACCACCATTTCTCTAAACTGGAATATGGACCACCATGTCCCTAAACTGGCAATGGACCGTAATGTCCTTAAACTACCTGTGGACCACTACGTCTCTAAACTGGAACAATAGAGCTCCCAAATGCTCTTTTGTCTGATCTAAACGACCCCGTTTAAGTTGATCTTAGCCTCAAATATGGCTAACGTATCCTTAAACATTCAAACAGACTTTAGTCCCAAATTAGACTATAAGACCCCCAATCAACTTTGATTCAAGGGTACATCTCCGAACTCCTCTGACACCTATCGTTGTAATCCTTCAACAACGTCAGAGAGGTGACGGGTCCCGATGGCCATTCATACAATGGACCACTATGTCCCTAAACTGGAACAATAGAGCCCCCAAATGCTCTTTTGTCGGATCCAAACGATCCCGTTAAGTTGATCTTAGTCTCAAATCATACTGACGTATCCTTAACGAATGTTTAAGTTGATCTTAGCCTCAATATGGCTAATGTATCCTTAAACTAAAACACCAAACCCAAATCTAAGTAAATACGGATTTGGACTAATCCACGTCCTACGGGCGACGGCATAACTTAGTCTCCGTATACAATCCACGGGCATCCACAAACAAAACAAACACACACGACACGAAGTGAAATTTTGGAGAAGGAGAAAGTGGCTACCGCGATGCAGTAGCGTAATTAACTGCAGGAGCTTGCGCCTACAAGGAAGAGCGTCCCCACAATCAAAAACCCCTCAAACGAGGGGGAATCTGACGAAGTCTGCTACATCGGCCGCATCCGTCTAAACCTCTGATAAACGGTGACATAAATCAACTTGGCATCTTCGGAGAGGTAGACGGATAAAACCATATAGCATCTGCCCCGAATCTCAGGCAAGACGTCCAGTCTTGGCTGCCGTTCGGAGGGGAACAACCTACATAGAAAAAGAAGAAGTGCTATCTACTATGATAGAAAACTCACCAAACCAACCAAGTGTCACGCCCCGCTTCCTAAAATACGGAATACGAGGGGTTGACAAGGCCAGACATGCTCCTACGGTCGAGGAAATATCCCTTTGTAGTCACACTTCGGCTTCTAGCTTTACGTGGTAATCAGTAGTCAATGCACAGGTAATGAGAAATGTAGTCACTAAATCAAAACAAATACAAAAGAACTAACCAGATGGAGATCAAGAGAGTATAGCTCTGGGTAGCTGATCAAGATGTCCGCGATGTCCTCGAGGTACGTCAGGCCCTGGTCCAAGCTAGATCCACTTCTCACTCTGAGCATGCATACTCAGGTCGTCAGAGCGACACGATAGCAATACATACACACACACACACACACACAAAAATGGTAACTCATGCAATAATAATGAATATGTAACAGTAATCAAAAGAATAAAGATGAGAACATGAAGTAGCCAATGCAGGTATCTATTAGAGCAGGTAAACAGTAAAGCAGTAAATAGTATGTCAGGTATGTAGAATCAGTAAGCAATGCATGTCAATGTCACTAACCCTATCAGTCTCTAAGTCTCACTGTACAGGTCACTAAGCCTATCGTCAATCCAAGTGTGAGAGTCAACCACTCGTGAGTATCCCCCACCCAAGGGTAGGACCCAAGGACAAGGGAACACGGGCCCGAGTCGCTCGCTAATAATCAGTAATATCCCCATATATCTCCAGAATCGTTGTATGTGCCGGCATGGGACTCCCGAGATTCTATTGAACTCACACTCAAACTACCCCACACCCCATGGTCTACATCAAACGCCAACCATAAACTCAAATACCAGTCGGTCCATGACAAGTCTATGCGAGAACTGAAGACTCCCTCTCCATCAAGCATGTCTCGTCTGATACCCAAGATAAATGGGCAGTGTTTTATGCCTTACGTATGACGCCCATACAAGTGCTTCCATAATCGTCCTATACCAATTATAGTCACACTTATACACGTCCCACAGACGTCGACAATGCAATGAATCAATAGGGTACACTGATTGTGTACAAGTACGTGTCACTTTCACTTATCCATTCATGCTTAAACGCTAACGTACTTGCCACAATCAAACACTAATACCTAACACTGGATAATGCACATGATCACTAGGTTACCGATACAATGACATCCATATAATGTGAGGAGAATACAGTAATTAAGGCATGATTAAGATATCATCAGTCGGTGTCCTACCACTTGCATAATTTATCATAAATCATACATGTAAAATTTAGCGAAACAATGAAAAAGGGGTAAGTAATATGTTTAATGGTATATCCATAAAAATTGGTTTCACGTTAATCGGGTTTCAGGATCGCTAGATATGGTCATTTCATTTTAAGCGTTCACTGCTGGAAATCCGGTTTCAGAATCGGAAGTCCGTTTCGTAACGCATTTTAATTCCAGTTGTGATCGTATTTAGGCGACGTTATAGTTGAACAATATTTATGGTTATCAGTTAAACTTCCACCGCAATTGGCGGATCAGTAATATACTATGGCGAAAGGAAGTTATGGGCAGGTTATGTTCGATGTGTAAAATCTGCCTCTGCAGAATTCAGCAAGACGTATCGACATTATAAAATGAGTTAAAAATATCAAACGGTTGAGGAATCCAGTGAGACCAGTGGAGTAAGAAAGCTAACTCAATTCTATACGTAACGATATAGGGTTCTGTGCATTCTCATGTTTGAACAGGAAAATACAGGGGTTTAGAAACAGGGATTAACTGGGATTTCCGTTCTGGACTGCAGTCCAGAATTGTAATCCTCCGCAATTATATCTATCATAGATTTTTAAAATTCAGTGATTGACAATATATTACAGTGGGTTAAACAGTTAGCTTCGATACGAGCCATCGAACGCTAAAATCCGGTTTGTCCACAATTTATTATAAATTTTAAAGTTTGGCATGTACGAAGGTTTTCAGGTTTTATGACAGAAATCGGGACATCACTTCACATGAGTAAACGACATTGTATTGGAACCAAAGTCTCAAGGGACATTCATTATAACTCGGGCCATCACAGGTTATTTGTTGTCGTCAATTTAACAGAATTTTCCATTCGGACCATTCATCGAACACTTGAATTATAACGATTCACATGAAATTATATGCGGAAATGATTGGTAACATGAATTGTAATATATAAAAGTAGCATGAAGCAAGTATTAAACTTGCCTGAAGACATGTCGACAACGGTACAGCAGTGGCAACGGCACGATCGCGTCACGAACATGGCACAGGTTTAGCCTTGTCGGATCTTGATTCTTGGCCTCGATGGCTCGGTGGGTGCGGCGGGCGTGCGCTGGCGCTGCGACGGATAGCGTGTTGATGACGATGACGTCTTAAGGTGTCGAGGCCACAGATTCGATGACGACGCCGCTGATCAGAGAAGCGGGAACTGCGATAGACGTAAGTGTTCGACGAAATGTCGGGGGCTCGACTGCGGCGGCTAGGGATGCAGTGAGGGGCGTCGGTGGTGGGTGTCGCGCAGGGGCTCGGCCACGACGGAGGGGTCGCCGTGATGCCTGCAAAGGGGAGGCCGGCGGTTGGTGGTCGAGGTGGTCGGCAGTGAGCTCGTGTGAGCCCGGTGGCGTTGGGAATGATGGTGGTTGGTCCTGGGGAAGTCCGGGGTGCAGAGAGTGGGGTGAGGGGGCTCGAGGGAGGTGGTCGGAGCTCCGGTGACGAGGGGACAGTGAGGGTGCTCGGGGAAGGAGGTGGGGAAGCTCGGGTAGACGATGGGTTCCGATGTGCAGGTGAGGGGGTACGGCGTTGGAGGAGAGGAAGGTGGCGACGGCTCACGGGAGGAGGAAGGGAATGCAGCGGTCGGTGGCGAGGTGGTCGTCGTCGTCGTCGTGGGGCTCAGTGGGATGTACCGGCGGCGCGATGTGTTTTACATGGGAGGTTATAAGTCCACGTTACCCGTCCCCGGTTCTTTGGGGTTGCGGAAATGGTGAAAAATGATTTTTTCGGTGGAGGTAACATGGACTCAAAGAACGGATCTTTGTTAAACAAACTATCTAACAACCTAGCTAAGAGTTTAGCTACTATGTTAGGGGTTATACCTAATCTTGAACTCCTTCTCTTCAACTCCTTGTGGTGGTCAGATCGGCCTCACCTCGTCGTCTCCTTGTGCCGAAGATGGATCCACCCGAAAGCTTCTACCTTTGGCTCCAACCTCAATCTAGAGGAAACTAGAATACTTGGCTTGCTAGACCTTGTACACTAGGATGAGTAGAGAGGTGTTTTGGGTTTTATCTATATGGTTCTTGCTTCTCAACACATGAGACAATAGAACCATGAACTAGAGAGAGAGCAAGTGGAAGGGGGAGAGCTTGAAGATGAGAGAGAATGAGAATGATAGAATGAAGAAGACTTTTTCCCACCATCCTCTCATAACACAAAAATAATCATAACAATAATAGTAATTGAGTATTATGTGATGGTTCATATCATATCAAATGGCAATATCATTTCATGCACTCATTTTGTAAAGTATAACAAGCAAGCAAAAGTCTTTGCCATGAAATGATAGCCATTGTAATGATGATGGTCAACAAGTCCAACCTAGTCAACCGGTCAACAAAGTCAACAAGTCAACCTTTCAACCCAACCATGGCACAATAATACTTAATTAATATTATCATTAATCATATTTCTAATTCTCATTAGGGTTTAGCAAAAGTCAACAGTCAACAACCCTAATGAGAATCCTCTGCCTCTGTCTCTGTCAATTGTGCATACACACCCGCATCCACGTTCCGAGGAACACGAATACAAATGAGATAAAACCAATCCCAAAACGTATACTAGGATGTGGCTTAAACCAAAGCCCGCTAGTAATAACTGTCCGGACACTAAACGTGCACAAGTGCACGGATGTGACCGAACCCTGTCGCAAAACCATGCGACCTCTAATCTTTTGCCTAAAAGCGAATAACTCTCTGTGTGGGACTCTAAAGACTCGACACTACGCTGGCAGTGGGTTTAACCACAGACCGCAAGTGGCACTAGCTGTGCGTAACGGCCCCTAGGTAGATGCCTATAAGAAGACGGACGAGGTGAAACCCATCTAAACTCCTACTGAGCCTGAATGTGACAGTCTCCGTACAGTCCGGTCTGTTCGTCTAAGAATATCACATGGCGGGCCTAAGGGGGAGGTAAACGTCAGTTCCCTAATAGCGGTACAAGTCGTGTCGGAGTGTAGCCCAGAACATCCTGAGATAACACTGGAAACCTACCAGTATATCTCGCTTGCCCTGGCCAGGGACGACTGTGTGTAATGGCTCTCCTTGACACAACGCGATATCAACTCCCAATACCGGGAGAGACGAATCCTGTCTAACCGTCACTGCCTCCAAGTGCTTCGGGACTGTACCCAACTACTACCTATTTGCACGACTCCTTTGAGCCGTGGTAGGGTAGTAATCAAAGTACAGTGGGAACACACTCGAGGCGAAGTGACTGTGTCAAGTCAGCGGACTAAGCTGTACTCATGTCACCTGGGAACTGATGACTGATGATAGGTATAGTACCAACCAATCAGTTCCTGACGAGTCCTGTCCAGTGTAATCGTAACCTAACGAGCACCCGCATACTATCTCAAGTACGACGTACTGACAGCTGTGGGACAGACCGTCTCCCCTGCTGGGATGAGAAGCGCATACGCTGGTCTACTCCAGAGTATCGATGCCCTGTCTCGATAGTCCTACGACTAGGGACCTGCATAAGGATGTTCTTGTGGATTACCCAGCCCCCATGAGTGTGGCTGCCATCACAACGTTGGTAATCAAGCAAAGATCCTAAGGGCTCCACTAATGTGCATAGGCGATATGTTAAAAGAAACACATGTACACACATTGAAGTAGAAACAAACCAAGTAGCATACTACTATTTTGAGCAAGATTGTCTATACAATGGTGAACATCCCAAGCTTCCATTAAGTAATATACAAACTAGTATGATACAGTAATGGCCTCTAGGGCATATACACTAACAATCTCCCACTTGCACTAAGGCCATGTACTGGCGTATCGGAGACCTATCTTCTCGATCAGCCGCTCGAACTGAGTCTGGGGTAAGGCCTTCGTGAGTGGATCAACAGTGTTATCTTCCGTATTTACTCTCTTCACCTCTATCTCCCGGCGATCTACGATCTCCCTGATCAGGTGGTACCGCCTCAAAATGTGCCTGGACTTCTGATGGGACCTGGGTTCCTTCGCTGAAGCTATAGCGCCGTTGTTGTCACAATACAGCGGTATTGGATCAACACTGGTAGGAACCACCTGAAGCTCCGTGAGAAACTTCTTCATCTAGACAGCTTCCTTTGCGGCATCGCAAGCAGCTATGTACTCCGCTTCCATAGTTGAGTCAGCAACGGTTTCCTGCTTGGAGCTCTTCCAGCAAACTGCCCCTCCATTGAGGGTAAAGACATAACCCGACATGGACTTGGAGTCATCCTTGTCACTCTGGAAGCTGGAGTCAGCAAAGGCCTCGATCTGGAGGTCTTTTCCGCCATACACCAAGAACATCTCCTTAGTCCTTCTCAGGTACTTGAGAATGTTCTTTACCGCTATCCAGTGCTTCTCCCCTGGGTCTGACTGATACCGGCTTACAACGCTTAATGCGTATGCTACATCTGGTCTAGTACACAACATCGCATTCATAATAGAGCCTACCGCAGATGCGTAGGGTATTGATGACATGCGAGCCCTTTCCAAATCAGTCTTGGGAGACATCTCTTTAGAGAGGGTGATTCCCTGACAAGCCGGTAGATTACCGCGCTTGGAATCTTCCATAATGAATCATTTCAGTATGGTGTCAATGTACCTAGACTGTGAAAGTCCCAACATCCTTTTAGATCTTTCACGATAGATCTGGATCCCCAGAATGTAGTTGGCATCGCCCAGGTCCTTCATGGAGAACCTCTGTGACAAGAATCCTTTGACTGACTGTAGCATAGGAATATCATTTCCTATTAGGAGAATGTCATCGACGTACAAGACGAGGAATAACACATTTCTCCCTACAATCTTACTGTAAATGCATGGTTCATCTGGGTTTTTGATAAAGTCGAATTCTTTGACAGTATCATCAAAGCAGATGTTCCAACTCCGCGATGCCTGCTTCAGTCCATAGATGGACTTTAGCAACTTGCACACTTTACCGCTGCTCCCACTCTGAATGAATCCCTCTGGCTGATCCATATAGACGCACTCTTCCAAATTTCCATTTAGGAAGGCCGTCTTTACGTCCATCTGCCAGATTTCATAATCGTAGAAGGAAACAATGGCAAGAAGGATCCGAATGGATTTGAGCATAGCTACCGGAGAAAAGGTCTCGTCATAGTCCAAACCAGGTCTTTAACGAAAACCCTTTGCAACAAGCCTAGCTTTATAGGTTTCAACCTGCCCATCTACACCAATCTTCTTTCTGAAGATCCATTTGCAGCCTACGGGTTTTACCCCTTCTGGAGCAAAGTCCAAAGTCCAAACTTTGTTGGTGTACATGGACTCCATCTCGGTCCGCATTGCATCCAGCCATTTTACTAAGTCACCGCTCTGAATGGCTTGCCGGAAGCTAGTAGGCTCATCATAATCAATGACGCAATCTTCTCTATCCCCATCTATGAGAAAACCGTAGTATCTCTCGGGCGGATGAGACTGTCTACTACTCCTGCGGAGCGGCGCAGGAATGTCCGGTTCTCCTAAAACTTCTGGTTCTTCCAAGCTTTCAGTAATAGCTTGTGCTCTGGAATTTCTTCCAGTTCTATTGCGCTCCCACTTATCTGATTTTCCAAAAATTCAGTTTCCAAGAAGTGGGCATGCTGGGAAACAAAAACTTTTTGTTCTTCTGCGGAATAGAAAAGATACCCCCTGGAGTTCTTTGGGTATCCCACAAACTTACACAGTACTGAGCGTGCCTCGAGCTTGTCCGCATGCTGCTTCTTTACAAAAGCTGGACATCCCCATGTCTTAAGATACTTAAGAAAGGGTTTCTTTCCACTCCACATCTGATATGGGGTGGTAGGCACAGTCTTGGTTGGAGCCTTGTTCAAGAGATATGCAGCTGTTTCTAGTGCATAACCCTAGAATGATTGCGGTAACTCAGCCTTACTCATCATGGAACGAACCATATTCCTCCTTTCAGATACACCGTTGTGTTGTGGTGTGTATGGAGGAGTACACTGAGAGAGAATTCCAGTCTCTATTTGTAGGGTTCCTAGGCACTCTAATGAAGTCTCACAAGGCATCGACCATGCCAATTTCAAAAATTATGGGTGCCGAGAAACCCTAACACGGATCTTAGACTAGAATTCTAGGCGAATAACGAATCTAGTTAACATATTAACTAAAGGAGAGAGGCTACAACCTTTGTAGATCCGTTTCTCCACTTCCGAAGCTCCACGTAGGCATCCTCTCGCTGTCCTAGTTGGATCTCGGACTCTCGCATCGGCTCCATCGTCGAAATGAGCGGAATAGGTCGTCGGCTTCGTGCCGAAGATGATCTACGTCGAGGTTGCACAAGTTCAAGCTCCAACTTTACCAAGTAGTGAAACTTGTGAAGAAAACACCCAAAACAACTTGGCAAGAGGTAGAGGGTGAAGAAATAGGAGGTGGGTTCACTTTGGAATTGGATTTCTCACTTTGGAACTCAAGATGCCATTGATGGCATCAAGCTTTCTCTCTTGAAGATGAAGAAGAAGAAGTAGATAGAATATGATAAGTATTGTGTAAAAGAATAATAAAATCAAATACTTATCATCTTCTAACCTTGGTTAAGTGTAGAGAATAAACCATGGTCAAATGAGAATGGTTAGGGTTAAGGATGATGACAAAATAGTCACTTTAGTCAAAGCTTCATGAAGCTTCAACAAGCTTCATGAAAGAAACCATTTTGTTATCATATATTTATTTATCAAAAAGAATAGATAAATAAATAAGTAAATAAATAAAAACCCTAACTATTATCATAACCATGGTTTAAGTCTTAACACAACACCAAACAACATGCATCATCAAACATGACACATAGTAGTGCACAAAAGTATATCACATATACAACTTGTGAACTACAAGTGAGAAAATCCTATTAAAGTGAACCAATACCAGTTAATGCAAAGTAATATATCAAATATATAATTATACATTAAATCATTAAACTGACACTTGATTCAATGATCCGGTCATGTCGCACATAACCGACTAGTATCCAATGTATCGACTTATCGAATCAATCTACGATTCGATAACTAGGTTATATCGCATATAACCAATCGAAACATTCATCGCGAGAATGAAATACGGTATCACATACACGCATTATTCTCGGTCCCGCACATATCCCATATGCGCTCCTATTTCGTTTCGCTTGAGCCAGGAAACCTCTGTGTAGGACTCTAAAGACTCGTCAATACGCCGGTAGCAGATGATGATCATATCAAGCACCCACAAGCCGCAAGCGGTCTGCTAAACGTAACGGCCATCCGGGTATTGAGCGATCAAAAGATCGACAAGCTAGCCCGCTCACACTCCTGTGAATCCAACCAGTAACACTTACCGTACAGTCCGGTCTGTTCGTCTGATACGTCGCATATCAAGTCTAGGGGTGGTAAACGTCAGACCCCAATAACCGATAAGTCGTGCCGATATGAGGCTCATAACGGGTCGAGAAACTACTGGTAACACTTACCAGCAAATCTCTGATCAGCCCTGGCCAGGGACTTCCCTGTTACGGCCAATCGAGCACAGCGCAACATCAACCCCCAATACCGGGAGAGACGAAACCCCTCCTATCGCTCATTGTCTCCATGTGACTCGGGACTATACCCAAAGACCACCGTTTTGCATGCCTTCATGGACGTGGTAAGGTGGAGATCAAAGCACAGTGGGAATCACACAAGACTCTATGACGATCTCGGGTGTACAGACTAACCTGTACAAGTGTCACCTGAGAACTGCCATCTGACGTGAGGTATAATACCATCTGGGAGTTCTCGGCGAGTCTGTCCAGTGTACCCAGTCTCCACTGAGCACCCGTACACCATCTCTGATGTCAAACACCAATGGATATGGGATCATCCATCGCCCATCTCATGGGTCGAGAAGCGTATACGCTAGTCTACTCTGGTATATCGATGCCCCGTCTCGATACACCTACGACTAGGGACCTTGAAGGATGTACTTATGGACTACCATGTCCCCACTAGTATGATCTGCATCATAGTCCAGGCAGTCAAGTACACATCCTAAAGGCTTTACCAACATGTAACCATAAGACAGTTTAAAGAGACTAGTGTACATGTTAAGATAAAGAGTAACCAGATAGCATACTATCATATCGAGCAAGAAAGTCATCTCTATATATGTCCAAGCATCCAATATAATATACATCATCTGTACAATACTGGCCTCTAGGGCATACATACAACTAACACTATTAAGTAGTCCAGAAACTCGGCACTCAAGTATTCACCACCTCGATCAGATCTCAGTGTCTTTATACTTTTGCCTGTTTGTTTTTTAACTTCATTCTTGTATTCCCGAAATTTCTCAAAGGCCTCGGATTTGTGCTTCAAAGAAGACTTGTCCATACCTAGAGAAATCATCTGTGAAAGTAATGAAGTATGAATAACCACTTCGCGCATGTGTAGACATTGGACCGCACACGTCACTGTGTATGAGTCCCAAGAGCTCGCTTGCTCTTTCTCCGTGTCCAGTGAACGGAGTCCTTGTCATCTTTCCCATGAGACAAGATTCACAAGTAGCATAAGACTGATACTCGAACGGATTCAAGTATCCCTCTTTATGTAACTTTTTTAACCGTGTCTCATTAATATGACCCAGTCTACAATGCCATAAGAAAGCCTGATTTGTTTCCGGAGACTTTCTTTTAAGTGTGTTCTGGACACTGAAAATCTCAGCTTGATTCAATACGTATATCCCATTGTTTAATGTACCTGACCCAATCAGAACTTGATTTAGGTGGATGTGGACCACATCGCTTACAAAAGTAAAATCATATCCTTCCTTAGAAAGTAAGGATATAGATATGATATTACAAGTCGCACCTGGTACATACAAACAGTTACGCAGAATCAATATCTTCCCAGTTGTCAGTCCAAGATGATATTCCCCTACGGATTCAGCGTCCATGCTCATTCCGTTAGCAACCCTGGGAGTCATATCACCTTTCATGATGTAGGGTTTCTCAGAGCCTGTAACGAGCTGCAGATGTGAGATCCTGATCCGGTATCCAACCCAGGAAGTAGGGTTAACTGACATACAGTTCTCTACTACAAACACACCCGAAGTCGAAGCCACAACATGCTTCGAATCCTGGCTACTGGCTTTGCTAGCCCTGCAATCCTTCTGCCAATGTTCATTCCCGTAACAATAGGAACGTCCCTCCTTTACTACATCCAGTCCCGAAACTTTTGCCCTTCCCTTTCCTTCTACTTCCCTGGTTTCCTTCAGGGTAGAAGGTAAAGACTGTAGAATCAAATCAGCATCTGACCCGTTCTCCAACGTGGTCTTCAGGTCCGTGAGCTCAAAATAGCTGGTCTCTGTATGGACGTTGCCTCCTACAGATGACCCGATAGCCAACCTCGCTTGAAGCAATTCGTTCGAGGTCTCATATCTTGTGATACGAGATTGCTCTCCATATAAATCTTTGTTATGGAGGAAGACAGAAACTAAGTCCATCTTCTCGTGCTGCCTCTGGTATGCACCATCAACTGAGGCTAACACGAGGCACTTGGCTTTCGCACAGTCTTTTTCCGATGTCTTACGGATATCAATATCCGTGACAGGGGGAACTGGTCCTGAGACGGCAGGGGTTTGATTAGTTAAGAGGTGTCTCAGCTTGTCATGGGCAATGGACATCTGGACAGACCTTTGACAATCATAACAGTCAGGTTCAGTCATTTTATTATCTAGATGTAACCTATGTGTGGTCACTGGGTCGCTGCAATTAAAAGAGAGAGAAGAAAACACTCAGCATGATGCTCTTGCAAGTTTAGATTGGTTTTTAATTTATCTAAACAGGATGGCTCCCACTGTTTCTCGAATCCCTCCTCAAACCAAAAAGGAAGAATTAGTCGGGATCAATCTCACCGTACAATACTTGCTTAACCGTTCAGCCAGGCCAGTGTCGGTACTTCGAGGGAGGTTTTCAACGCTTTCGCAAAGTTCCTTAATTTAAGAACCTCTTTTCCCGAGGGCCGTAGCCCCGCTAACACCTTTCTAGACACCTACTTGGTTTATAGCATTGATCGTTAAGTGAGAAATTTCTCGAGGAGTAGCATATACTCACAGTAGGATCGGGATCCAAATATCATCGCGTGACAAAACTGAAGGAATGCTACCAAAATCATCACACTCCAAATGGTATGCAGCGCTAGCAAGTTTCAGGTTATTTTGAAACTCCCGATGTGGATTTTTGCCCCATGCTCTTATGACCTTGACGATGGTCAATAAATCATAAGTCACATGTCAAGTTCTACCCGTCATTGTCCAGGTTAATTTGAACCCACCCGTATATACCCTTGACGAAGGTCAACAAGGTAATACGACTGTCCCAAACCAACGTATCTATCTATGCTACATATGAACACCCAACAGCTACCAATCACTATGCCTTGACGAAGGTCAACAAACATAGCTTGAATACTATTGAATATTCATACGAAATGACGGAGGGCTACGAATGGTTTTGGCGAAACCGTGAACGTAGTGAACTTGATTAATCGAAGGAACCTTGATAGCTTTTAAAAGGAGTGGCTTAAGCTCCGCGTTTAAAAGTTGTTGAAAAGAAACCGAGTGGTTTTTGAAATTGTTCCAACGTTTTTAACTTTGGTAATTTTAATGCGTCCTATCATTTAATCCTACCATTGCAGAAAACAACAAAAATATGACGTACGCTTATGCCATCCGCATTCGCCACGGGGCCCCGTCATTACCCGTTAGGTTACTTAACTAACGAAAGAGCGGGGGCTGGACTAGCGCGGATGCAAAACATAAGCAACGCCTAAATATATATCATATATAGATATATACATTCGTCAGATGCAATGATAGCCATTCCAGATCACAGATGAACACATTGGATATACTAGGAATCCACATTTCGTACGAGCCTGTAACGAAAAGCGGATTACACGGTCGCGATGAATAGCCAATACCCCACCCTAGACCCTTACGGGTGCGGCAAACTACCCGCTAAATACCCGAAGTGAAGCAACCTCCCTCAACAACGTGAGTAGGCCACTCGGCACTTCGAGGTACCCGGTAGTTTTTGCACCCCTCCTTGGGTCTATCCTAGGAGCAAAAACAGTAAAAAGAAATTATAGAATGGCGGCTACAACCTCATCCCGGATGTGCGGCCAAACAAATAATATTACATCAATTTACATATTACATGAATTGAAAGATAAAGAAAACTCTCATCTCACAACCCCCGGCTATTCATCCGCAACAGTCCAATGAATTCATATACACATACCATCAACATTACAGATCACAGATATGTATAACCCCCACTAATCGACGTAGAGTGATTAGCAGACGTTCAATACATATATCACATCACAGATATAACCCGTTAGCTAAAGTCTTTAGAAGTTCGATCAAAATATGGATTTTTAACCACCCCAAAAACAAGTTTTTCTTTCTGTAAAATCTGGGCAGAAAAAACATATTGTAAAAATCCCAAAACACCCCCAGAAAAACACTGCAGGAAAATTGTGTCACGACCGAGTCAACTCGGCCGCGGATCCGCGGCGGGAGCATGCTCCGGCCGCGGTTCCGCGGCGCTTTGACCGAGTCGCTGGACCATTTTTCTTGGGTGTGTTTTAAAAACCCTTAGCCGATTTTTAGTGTATGATTTATTAATTTTTGAACAGAAAACAAAATCGGCAGAAAGATGATATTTCGGGCATGTTTTGTGTTTTTTTTCCGATCGAACTTCTAGTTACTTTTCTAACATGTTATATAGTGTTTAGCAAGGCTCTGATACCACTGTTAGTCCACGTTACCCGTCCCCGGTTCTTTGGGGTTGCGGAAATGGTGAAAAACGATTTTTTCGGTGGAGGTAACATGGACTCAAAGAACGGATCTTTGCTAAACAAACTATCTAACAACCTAGCTAAGAGTTTAGCTATTATGTTAGGGGTTATACCTAATCTTGAACTCCTTCTCTTCAACTCCTTGTGGTGGTCGGATCGGCCTCACCTCGTCGTCTCCTTGTGCCGAAGATGGATCCACCCGAAAGCTTCTACTTTTGGCTCCAACTTCAATCTAGAGGAAACTAGAATACTTGGCTTGCTAGACCTTGTACACTAGGATGAGTAGAGAGGTGTTTTGGGTTTTATCTCTATGGTTCTTGCTTCTCAACACATGAGACAATAGAACCATGAACTAGAGAGAGAGCAAGAGGAAGAGGAAGAGCTTGAAGATGACAGAGAATGAGAATGATAGAATGAAGAAGACTTTTTCCCACCATCCTCTCATAACACAAAAATAATCATAACAATAATAGTAATTGAGTATTATGTGATGGTTCATATCATATCAAATGGCAATATCATTTCATGCACTCATTTTGTAAAGTATAACAAGCAAGCAAAAGTCTTTGCCATGAAATGATAGCCATTGTAATGATGATGGTCAACAAGTCCAACCTAGTCAACCGGTCAACAAAGTCAACAAGTCAACCTTTCAACCCAACCATGGCACAATAATACTTAATTAATATTATCGTTAATCATATTTCTAATTCTCATTAGGGTTTAGCAAAAGTCAACAGTCAACAACCCTAATGAGAATCCTCTGCCTCTGTCTCTGTCAACCGTGCATATACACCCGCATCCGCGTTCCGAGGAACACGAATACAAACGAGATAAAACCAATCCCAAAACGTATACTAGGATGTGGCTTAAACCAAAGCCCGCTAGTAATAACTGCCCGGACACTAAACGTGCACAAGTGCACGGATGTGACCGAACCCTGTCGCAAAACCATGCGACCTCTACTCTTTTGCCTAAAGGCGAATAGCTCTCTATGTGGGACTCTAAAGACTCGACACTACGCTGGCAGTGGGTTTAACCACAGACCGCAAGCGGCACTAGCTGTGCGTAACGGCCCCCAGGTAGATGTCGATAAGAAGACGGACGAGGTGAAACCCATCTGAACTCCTACTGAGCCTGAATGTGACAGTCTCTGTACAGTCCGGTCTGTTCGTCTGAGAATATCGCATGGCGGGCCTAGAGGGCGGTAAACGTCAGTCCCCTAATAGAGGTACAAGTCGTGTCGGAGTGTAGCCCAGAACACCCTAAGATAACACTGGAAACCTACTAGTATATCTCGCTTGCCCTGGCCAGGGACGACTGTGTGTAATGGCTCTCCTTGACACAACGCGATATCAACTCCCAATACCGGGAGAGACAAATCCTGTCTAACCGTCACTGCCTCTAAGTGCTTCGAGACTGTTCCCAACTACTACCTGTTTGCACGACTCCTTTGAGCCGTGGTAAGGTAGTAATCAAAGTACAGTGGGAACACACTCGAGGCGAAGTGACAGTGTCAAGTCAGCGGACTAAGCTATACTCATGTCACCTGGAAACTGATGACTGACGATAGGTATAGTACCAAACAATCAGTTCCCGACGAGTCCTGTCCAGTGTACTCGTAACCTAACGAGCACCCGCATACTATCTCAAGTACGACGTACTGACGGCTGTGGGACAGACCGTCTCCCCTGCTGGGATGAGAAGCGCATATGCTAATCTACTCCGGAGTATCGATGCCCTGTCTCGATAGTCCTACGACTAGGGACCTGCATAAGGATGTGCTTGTGGATTACCCAGCCTCCACGAGTGTGACTGCCATCACAACGCTGGTAATCAAGCAAAGATCATAAGGGCTCCACTAATGTGCATAGGCGATATGTTAAAAGAAACACATGTACACACATTGAAGTAGAAACAAACCAAGTAGCATACTACTATTTTGAGCAAGATTGTCTATACAATGGTGAATATCCCAAGCTTCCATTAAGTAATATACAAACTAGTATGATACAGTAATGGCCTCTAGGGCATATACACTAACAGAGGCTTGGGGTGAGCGGGAGAGTATGGGGGATGAGGGAGCGGGAGAACGAGAGTGAGGGGGAGAGTTAGAGGGAGGCGCGCGCGCGTCGTGGGCAAGGGAGCGGGGACATGGTCGCGACGGGGAGTGGGGCTCGGGGACGTGCGCAAGAACGGGGGAGGGAAAAACGAGAGGGAAAAGATTTTAGAGAGGGAGAAGATGGAGTCGGGTCGGGTCACGTCGGCGTGGGGATTGGTCTTGGTGAGGAGCTGGGCTGGTAATAAAGAAAAGAAAATAAAGAGAAAGGGGAGAGTTAGGGTCGGGCTTGGAGAAATAAAAATTTAATTGAGAAGGGAGGGAGAGATGGGCCGGCTCGGGCCAGAAGAAGAATAAAGGAGAAATAATTATAGATAGAGAAGGAGTGAGCTGGGATATTAAAAGAGGAGGAAGGAAATGGTTTTGGGGTTTAGAAAATAAAATGAAATAAAGTTTAGGTTTGGGTTAGGAGTTTAAAAAGGATTTAAAGGAAATGAAAAGGGAGTGGGCTAATGGATTGGGTAAAAATTTGGGAAAATAAATATAAGGGGTTAAGGTTTTAAAATAAATAAAATACTTAAAAATAAAAATATAAATAAGCAATTTTGCAAGTGACAAAAATACGGGTATTGGTGTATAAAAGAACTGGGTATTACACCAAGTCCTTCGGTCTTCTTTCTTCATCTTTAGCTCCTAGCAAGCGCCTTGAACATGCTTGAACTCCAAATCCGGCTCCATCGGTCCATCGGGATCTAGCTTGTTCTCCGGCCTCCTTTTGTCGTAGATGATCCACCCGGGGAGTATGATCCATGGCTCTAGCTCTTTGCAATATGTCAAAAGAGCAACTAGAGGACTTGGGATGCTAGTCCAAGTGATCTAGGATGTAGTTTGGAGTTCTAAGTGTGAAGCTATCTCTTTCTTACCTCTTCACTTGATTCTCAACACATGAGAAGGTAGTGAAGAGGAAGAAGATGAAGGTGGAGGAAAGCTAGAGGAGGGAGGAACTCAAGAGAGATGAGAGCTCAAAAATTATGAAACATTACATGAAAGAGAAAATCAATACTATGGTTTTGTATATCAATTCTTTCATTAAACAATTAGCAATTATGCTTCAATAGTAACTCCAAAATGAATTATAAATTCATTTTACTACTATTGAAGCATGATCATCTCTTTTCCTCCCATACCCTTTACTTTACACCTCATTTCCAATTATCAAATAAAAGGAAAATACATAATGAGGTGGCCACCTTCTAGAAGGAAATCTGTAATAAATACGGATTTCAGTCTACCGTACATATGTACCGGCAATCAGATAAAAATCCGAACGCCCAAAGAGATAGAATAACACGAAGAACGTAATACTAGAATATATATATCGAAATACATATATTTAAATTATTAAATCAATACCTGATTTAATAATCCGGCTCAAACCCGAGCCGGCTAGTATTACAAATTGTCCGATCGAAAATCCAAGTACCAAGTACATCCATCGATCGAACCCTGCACGTATCCATTACGGCTACTACATCGTTTTGCCTGGATCAGGGAAATCCTCTGTGTGGGACTCTAAGGACTCGACAGTACTCTGGCAGTGGGTTTAACCACAAGCACGTCAGCGGCACTATCTGTACGTAACGGCTACCCAGGTACCTGTCGAAAAGAAGGCCGATGAGCAAACTCATACGGATCTCCTACTGAGCTTATCCATGACAATATCTGTACAGTCCGGTCTCTTCATCAAAGAGTATCGCATACCGGGTCTAGGGGATGGTGAACGTCAGACCCTAATAACCTGATAAGTCGTGCCGATGTGGCTCAGGACCAATCCGGGAAACTACTGATCAACCTATCAGTAAATCCCAAGTGCCTTGGCCAAGGTCTTATGGTCCTGACCAATCGAATCACAGTGCGATATCGACTCCCTATACCGGGAGAGACGAATCCCCGACAATCGCTCACTGCCTCTATGTGGCTCGGCACTGAACCCAACCAAAACCTGTTTGCACGACTCAGTAGAGCCGTGGTAGGGTTGTGATCAAAGTTCAATGGGAACTCACACGAGACAAATGCCGATCTCGGGTCCAAGGACTAACCTGTACACATGTCACCTGAGAACTTCCATCTGACGATAGGTATAGTACCACATGGAAGTTCTCGGCGAGTCCGTCCAGTGTACTCACCCCAGTGAGCACCTGTATACGATCTTGGGTACATCAGACCAATGGCTGCGGGACCAACCATCCCCCGACGGGGGTAGAAACGTATACACTAATCTACTCTGGAGTATCAATGCCCAGTCTCGATACTCACGCGACTAGGGACCATTTTAAGATGTGCTTGTGGACTACCCTGCTCCCACAAGTATGATCGCCATCACAAGGTAGTCAAGCAAGATCCTATGGGGCTTTATCAACGTGTAACCGTAATATGTAATAACGAGTATGACATATGCCATGTTAAGATAAAGACAAACAATAATAGTATACTACCACATCGATTCTTCATCAATATGTGCAAGCTAGATAAAACTACAACATAAATAAATACACATATCCTGATAAAGACAAGTCGAATAATATACTATAAAACCGAGCAAGATTGTTCTGGACATACATATCCCTAGTATCCATATGTATACATATACAATACTGGCCTCTAGGGCATATACATCCAACAATCTTCCACTTGCACTAAAGGCCAGTGATTGGCGTACCGAATACCCAACGTCTGCTCTAAGGCCAGCTGCTGGCGTACCGCATACCCAACATCCCAAAAAGTCGCTCGAACTGTGCTTGAGGGAGGGCCTCTGTAAATGGATCCGCCGTGTTCTCTTTCGTATCCACTCTCCGGACCTCGATCTCCTGGCGATTTACGATCTCCCTGATCGGGTGATACCGCCTTAAGATGTGCCTGGATTTCTGAAGGGACCATGGTTCCTTCGCTAAAGCTATAGCCCTATTGTTATCACAATACACTGGTATTGGATCAACAATGGACGGAACTACCTGAAGTTCAGCTATGAACTTCTTCATCCAGACCGCCTCTTTTGCGGCATCGCTTGCAGCAATGTATTCAGCCTCCATCGTCGAGTCTGCGACGGTATCCTGTTTGGAACTCTTCCAACATACCGCCCCTCCGTTGAGGGTAAACACAAAACCCGAGACAGACTTGCTGTCATCTTTGTCACTCTGGAAGCTTGGGTCGGTAAAGGAATCGACCCAGAGGTCTCCATTACCGTAAATCAGGAACATCTCCTTAGTCCTTCTCAGGTACTTGAGAATGTTCTTTACTGCTGTCTAATGGTCCTCACCTGGGTCTGACTGATACCGGCTCACCACGCTTAGCGCGTAAGCTACATCTGGTCTTGTACATAGCATCACATACATTATAGATCCTACTGCCGAAGAGTAGGGTATAGTGCTCATGCGAACCCTCTCCTCGTCAGTCTTGGAAGACATCTCCTTGGAGAGGGTGATTCCATGCAATGCGGGTATGTTACCGCGATTGGAATCTTCCATACTAAATCTTTTTAGTACGGTCTCTATATACCTGGACTGTGAAAGCCCCAGTAATCACTTGGATCTATCTCTGTAGATCTTGATCCCCAGAATGTACGAGGAATCACCTAGGTCTTTCATAGAGAACCTTTGTGATAAGAATAGCTTGACCGATTGTAGCATAGGAATATCATTTCCTATCAAAAGAATGTCGTCCACATACAAGACTAGGAACACGACAGTTCGTCCTACAATCTCCTTATATATGCAAGGCTCATCTTCGTTCTTGATGAAGTTAAAATCCTTGACTGTCTCATCAAAACAGATGTTCCAACTCCGTGATGCTTGCTTCAATCCATAAATGGATTTGAGTAACTTGCACAACTTCCCGCTGCTCCCACTGTCTACAAAACCTTCTGGCAGATCCATATAAACGCACTCATCTAAACTTCCGTTTAGAAAATCCGTTTTTACGTCCATCTGCCAGATCTCATAGTCATGGAAGGCAGCAATGACAAGCAAGATCCTAATGGATTTGAGCATAGCCACTGGAGAAAAGGTTTCGTCATAGTCCACTCCTGGTCTTTGAGGAAAACCTTTTGCAACGAGTCTAACCTTATAGGTTTCCACCTGTCCATCTACACCAAGTTTCTTCTTGTAGATCCATTTGCATCCAACAGGTTTTACCCCAGGTGGAGCAACTTCCAGGGTCCACACTTTATTGGTGTACATAGACTCCATTTCAGATTGCATAGCATCCAGCCACTTATCAGAGTCCCTACTGATAATGGCTTGTCTGAAGCTAGTAGGATCATCTTCTTCCAAGATGCAGTCCTCTCAATCCCCGTCTATGAGAAAACTGTAGTATCTCTGGGGCGGATGAGAAATCCTACTAGATCTGCGGAGTGGCTGAAGTTCGTCCGGGATTATTGAATCCTGAGGTTCGACTAAATCTTCAGTTATAGTTTGTTCCTGTGGAATTTCTTCCAGTTCTACCGTGCTCCCACTTGTTTCTTTTGCAAGAAATTGCCATTCTAAAAAGGTGGCGTGGCGAGTGACTAACACCTTCTGTTTCTCGGTGTGGTAGAACAGATATCCCATTGAATGTTTTGGATATCCTATAAACTTACATAAAACTGATCGTGCCTCTAGTTTTTTCGGCTTCTGTGTTTTCACATAGGCCAGACAACCCCATATCTTAATGAATTTAAGACATGGTTTCTTTCCACACCATACTTCATATGGAGTCTAAGGAACAGATTTAGACGGAACCTGATTCAACAAGTAGGCTGCTGTTTCAAGCGCAAATCACAAAAATGAAAGAGGTAACTCGGCACTACTCATCATGGAGCGAACCATATCCAATAGGGTACGATTCCTCCGCTCCGATACACCGTTGTGCTGTGGTGTATAAGGAGGAGTAAGCTGAGAGAGAATTACATTCTCTTTTAAGTAGTCTAGGAATTCCATGCTTAAGTACTCTCCTCCTCTATCAGATCGGAGGATCTTGATACTTTTGCCAGTTTGGTTCTCTACTTCATTTCTGAATTCTTTGAATTTCTCAAAAGCTTCAGATTTGTGTTTCATTAGATACACATATCCGAATCTAGAGAGATCGTCAGTGAATGTGATGAAGTACGAGAACCCACCCCTTGCATGTATAGACATCGGACCACATACATCACTATGTATGAGTCCCAAGAGCTCTGCTGCTCTTTCTCCATGCCCGGTGAACGGAGATTTGGTCATCTTTTCTTTGAGACAAGACTGACAAGTTTCATAAGATGAAAATTCGAACGTATTCAAGAGTCCATCTTTATGCAACTTACTTAGTCTTTTCTCTCCGATATGACCAAGTCTACAATGCCACAAGTAGGATTCGTTCGTATCTGAACTCTTCCTCTTGCGTGTGTTTTGTACATTGAGAACTGTGTTCTGATTTAGAACATAGATACCATTACACAGTGTACCTTCTGCAACCAGTACCTTATCAAGGTAAATGTTCATGATATTTCTATCAAGAACAAAATTATATCCATCTTTATCAAGTAAAGAAACTGATATGATGTTGCAAAGCATGGAAGGCACATAGTAGCAATTGTTCAAAATCATAGTATTGCTATTTGGCAATACTAGGTGATATTCACCGACGGCAGCAGCATTAACTTGTGCTCCGTTCCCCACTCTGAGGGACATATCACCAGGTCCAACTATCCTACTTTTTCTCAGTCCCTACAATAAATTACAGATATGAGATCCTGATCCGGTATCGAGTACCCAGGAGGTAGGACTGACCGAAAAACAATTCTCAATAACAAGAACACCTGAAGAAGACGCAACAGTATGTTTCTTCTTCGATGGGTTTATCAAGGAATTCAAACTTTCCTCTTTCCCAAGCCCATACTTATGACTGTTGTCGTAAGTTAGAGCTGAACCGACGGTCCCCAGCCCCGAATAAGAATTCGGATCGGTCAAGCGATACATTTTATTATCTTTATTAGGGCGTGAAATGGTTGCTACCTGGAGAGAGAGAGGGAAAACACTCAGCGTGCGCTCTTGCAAGATTAGATTGGTTATTTAATTTATCTAACCAGGATGGCTCCCACTGTTTTCTCAAATTCTTCTTCAAACCCTAAAAGAAGAACTAGTCAGGATTAATCGCACGTCACAATACTTGCTTAACCTTTTAGCCAGGACGGTGTTGGTACTTCGAGGGAGGTTTTCCAACGCTTTCGCGAAGTTCCTTAATTACATAACCTCTTTTCCCTGGAGGCGTAGCCCCACTAACACCTTTCTAGACACCTACTTGGTTTATAGCATTGATTGTTAAGTGTGATAATCTCCTAAGAGTAATCATACTCATCAGTGGGATCGGGATCCAACTATCATTGTGTGATGCACTAAATGGAATCCATTCTAGTCACCACACTCCAGAAGGTATGCTAAATCTGCAAGTTTCCTGTATATTTGAAACTCCTGATGTGGTTTCTGCCCCTAGGACCCAAGTGACCTTGACTAAAGATCAAAATGTCAAAGAGCCCTAGTCAAGTTCTACCCGTCATTATCTGGATTGCATTAGACCCACCCGTACGAGCCTTGACTAAAGATCAAAATGATCGCACGACTGTCCTAACCAATCGCATAAGCAACGAAAAAGCATTACATAGCTACCGAACACTACGCCTCAACTAAAGATCAAAATGCGTAGCACGAATACTAAGCAATACCAATCCGAAATGACGGAGGGCTACGGCTGGGTTTTTTGCGAAAAACCCGTTAACGTAATGAACTTGATATCGTTGAAGGAACCTGAGTGGTTTTATAAAAATATAGTGGCGAAAACTTTTGCTAAAGAGGTCACTCCCTGTGAAGGGATCTCGGCTCTTTCCTCGTCTAATGAGGTGCAGTATATTCCAAACTGAATACCATGATGCAAAGCAAAAATAGTCGACTTTAGTGAAGTTATTATCCTGACGCAAACTTTTACTCAAGAGGTCACTCCCGGTGAAGGGATCTCGGCCCTTGCCTCGTCGAATGAGGTGCTGGATATTCCAAACTGAATATCACTATGCAAAGAAAAATAGAACGTCTGTAATGTCAATTTTTAAATCTTGGTTCCAACAACATCTTTTAGGTTTATCATCTTGCATTAATCAAAATTAATACGGTCCCATCAATTTGTAACCTATCACACCAGAAAAGAACGAAAATAAAATGTACATATATGCCATCCGGATTCGCCATGGGGCCCCGTCATTACCCGTTAGGTTACTTAACTAACGACAGAGCGGGGGCTGGACTAGCGCGGGTGCAAAACATATACAACATCTACTAGTATATATATATGTATATATAACATTCATCCCAGGCATGATAATAAACAACATCACAGATAACATTACAGAATGGTGGATAATCTTGGAGCCTCGGGTTTCATTTGAGCCGCAAATGAAACCCGACGTTCCGGTCGTATGGATAGCATGTGCAATGAATATCTGTATCCCTACGAGTGCGGCGAATAGCCCACCAGTTCTAGAATGAAGCCCCCTCCGTCTCAGCGCCATGAGAATGAAGCCTCCTCCGTCTCGATGCCATGAGATGCGGGCTTGTTTCCTTCTAGAACCCGGCTATCTGTGCACTCCATCGTGGGGTAATCCTAGTACAGAATATTAAAAAAAATATACAACCGGTGACATCGACCTCAGCCCGGTCGTGCCCCAAAATAATATACAAACGGCAAAGACGACAGTTCACATGTCGGACGCTCGCCCCGCAATAACAAATGTACAAATGAATTATAAACTGTATTTCTAACATTGCACCACATGCTATCCACCATGACAATCCAACCACAACATCAGTACAATCACAGAAACATCAACGCGAATGTCACGTTCACAAATCCGTCTAAAAGAACATATAGCAGATAGACGGATTTACCGATCAAATGACATTCACGGTCGCAGAATCTAAAGTAAGTACTGATAAAAAAATATGTATTTTAAAATTACGATCGACTAAACTTTCCAAGCGGGCCCCAAGTATTAAACCAACACTGTAACAAATCTGGGCCCAAAACATAATTATTCCAGAAACCACAATTTCACAAATAAGCTAGTTTGCTTGATTGTTGGTTTGATGGATCATCCTCTCCAGTTAGTGCTGTACTACCTATCCATGTCTCTGAATGCCGGCGATGATAGGTGGATTTGGTATTTGGTGTGTTGGTGCTTCTGCTGTAGGTGAAACTCTCAATCCATATCCATATCCGTCAATACGCTGACCCCTTGGGCCTAAAACGAAGTGAGAGGCCGGGGTCAAAAAACTAAGAGGTTGCGTTCCCCCGTTCAAGAGTCAAAATCCTAGCCAGGTGAAGATCCACTGGATGGCGGGCGAAGTGTAAGCAGAACCGGAAAAGGCAGCAATTCCAGAGACCGTTGACCGAGCGGAGGCATCGGAGGAAGCAGCACTAATGGAATAGGCATCACCCGCGCTAGAAACACAAGGTCAAATCTCCGGTAGCGAGAAGGAAGGCGCCGAGATAAAGTGAGAAGTCCAGCTGCAGAGCCAGCACCGAGAGAAAGCCCCTTACGAGATAGGGGCCGGGACTATTACCCAGAAGAAATTTTGTTCATGTGGGCCCCAAAATGGCCGCGGAACCGCCGCCAATAGGGGGTTTACGCGGCAGTTCCGCAGTGGTTTGGAGGGATCACGCCACCAAATTTCTTCAGGTGTCTTAAAAAAGCCTGCATGATTTTCTGAGACTATAAAATTGATTTTTCGAACACGTTTAAAAATCGACAGAAACTTCATGAAATGAAATGCGGTTTTTGGAATTTTCGGTTGATCGTTATTCTAAACACGTTTGAACTAGCTAGTATAGTTTTATGGGGTGGCTCTGATACCATGAAGGGTTACCCTAGTGCCCCGGCCATCTTTCGTTGCCAAATGCGGAACAAAATTTTTCTAACGAACAAAAACTTGGCACTAGTTTAACCCTAAATCCGGATCTTTCCATAAAACCTACATAGCAAAAGTAGAAGTGCTATCTACTATGATAGAAAACTCACCAAACGAACCAAGTCCTTCGGTCTTCTTTCTTCATCCTTAGCTCCTAGCAAGCGCATTGAACATGCTTGAACTCCAAATCCGGCTCCATCGGTCCATCGGGATCTAGCTTGTTCTCCGGCCTCCTTTTGTCATAGATGATCCACCCGGAGAGTATGATCCATGGCTCTAGCTCTTTGCAATATGTCAAAAGAGAAACTAGAGGACTTGGGATGCTAGTCCAAGTGGTCTAGGATGTAGTTTGGAGTTCTAAGTGTGAAGTTATCTCTTTCTTACCTCTTCACTTCATTCTAAACCCATGAGAAGGTAGTGAAGAGGAAGAAGATGAAGGTGAAGGAAAGCTAGAGGAGGGAGGAACTCAAGAGAGATGAGAGCTCAAAAATTATGAAACATTACATGAAAGAGAAAATCAGTACTATGGTTTTGTATAACAATTCTTTCATTAAACAATTAGCAACCATGTTTCAATAGTAACTCCAAAATGAATTATAAATTCATTTTACTACTATTGAAGCATGGTCACCTCTTTTCCTCCCATACCCTTTACTTTACACCTCATTTCCAATTATCAAATAAAAGGAAAATACATAATGAGGTGGCCACCTTCTAGAAGGAAATCTGTAAAAAATACGGATTTCATTCTACCGTACATATGTATCGGCAATCAGATAAAAATCCGAACGCCCAAAGAGATAGAATAACACGAAGAACGTAATACAAGAATATATATATTGAAATACATATACATAAATTATTAAATCAATACCTGATTTAATAATCCGGCTCAAACCCGAGCCGGCTAGTATTACAAACTGTCCGATCGAAAATCCGAGTACCAAGTACATCCATCGATCGAACCCTCCACGTATCCAATACGGCTACTACATAGTTTTGCCTGGATCAGGGAAACCCTCTGTGTGGGACTCTAAAGACTCGACAGTACTTTGGCAGTGGGTTTAACCACAAGCACGTCAGCGGCACTAGCTGTACGTAACGGCTACCTAGGTACCTGTCGAAAAGAAGGCCGATGAGCAAACTCATCCGGATCTCCTACTGAGCCTATCCGTGACAATATCCGTACAGTCCGGTCTCTTCGGGTCTAGGGGATTGTGAACGTCAGACCCTAATAACCTGATAAGTCATGCCGATGTGGCTCAGGACCAATCCGGGAAACTACTGATCAACTTATCAGTAAATCCCTAGTGCCTTGGCCAAGGTCTTATGGTCCTGACCAATCGAATCACAGTGCGATATCGACTCCCTATACCGGGAGAGATGAATCCCCGACAATCGCTCACTTCCTCTATGTGGCTCGGGACTGAACCCAACCAAAACCTGTTTGCATGACTCAGTAGAGCCGTCGTAGGGTAGTGATCAAAGTTCAGTGGGAACTCACACGGGACAAATGCCGATCTCAGGTCCAAGGACTAACCTGTACACATGTCACCTGAGAACTTCCATCTGACGATAGGTATAGTACCACATAGAAGTTCTCGGCGAGTCCGTCTAGTATACTCACCCCAGTGAGCACCTGTATACGATCTTGGGTACATCAGACCAATGGTTGCGGGACCAACCATCCCCCGACGGTGGTAGAAACGTATACACTAGTCTACTCTGGAGTATCAATGCCCAGTCTCGATACTCACGTGACTAGGGACCATTTAAGGATGTGCTTGTGGACTACCCTGCTCCCACAAGTATGATCGCCATCACAACGCAGGTAGTCAAGCAAGATCCTATGGGGCTTTATCAACATGTAACCGCAATATGTAATAACGAGTATGACATATGCCATGTTAAGATAAAGACAAACGATAATAGTATACTACCACATCGAGTCTTCATCAATATGTGCAAGCTAGATAAAACAACAACAGAAATAAATACACATATCCTGATAAAGACAAGGCGGATAATATACTATAAAACTGAGCAAGATTGTTCTGTACATACATATCCCTAGTATCCATATGTATACATATACAATACTGGCCTCTAGGGCATATACATCCAACACTTTGTACTTCATTACATTCATCGACGATCTCTCAAGATTTGGATATGTCTTCCTGTTGAAACACGAGTCTGAAACTTTTGAGAAATTCAAGGAATATAATCTTGAAGTTAAGAACGAGAGGGGTAAAAGTATTAAGTCCTTCGATGTGATCGGAGAAGCGAATACTTGGGCATGGGATTCCTGGATTATCTAAAAAAAGAATATGATTCTCTCTCAGCTTACTCTTTCGTATACACCATAGCACTATGGTGTATCAGGGCGGAGGTATCGCACCCTATGAGATATGGTGCGCTCTATGATGAGTACTGCCGAGTTACCTGTTTCCTTTTGGAGTTATACACTTGAGAAGCTGCATACCTATTGAATAGGGTTCCGACTAAATCAGTGCCTACCACTCCATATGAGATATGGAATAGGAAGAGACCATGTCTTAAAAGAGTTAAGATATAGGGACGTCCGGCCTATGTTGAAAAGCAAAATCCGGACAAGCTCGAGGCAAGGTGAGATCTGTAGAAGTTTGTTGGATATCCCAAAATATTTGCGAGGGAATATCTTCTACCACACTGAGGAACAAAAGGTGTTTTGTTTCTCAGCACGCCACCTTTTTGGAAAAAGGAATTTCTTGTGAAGAAATTTGTGTTCATGAGGTAGAACTGGAAGGAGTTCCAGTTATACAAACTAGGACTGATGATTTAGTGGAACCAGAGGATTCGATAGTCTCCAACGAATCTCAGCCTCTCCGCGAATCTGGTAGGGTTCCTCATCCACTTGAGAGATACTACGGTATTTCTCGGTAACAGTGGGTGCAAGGATTGCATCATGGTAAATGATGGCCCAACTAGGTTCAGGAAGGCCATCATGAGTAGGGACTCTGTGAAATGGCTGGATGCTATGCGATCAAAGATGGAATCCATGTACACCAATAAAGTATGCCTTTGAATGTTGCACCTGAAGGGGTAAAACCCATCGGGAGCAAGAGGATCTTGAGAAGATTCTTGTTATAGATGAAAAAGTTGAGACTTTCAAAGCTATGCTTAATACCATCAGGATTAAAACAGGTATCGCGGAGTTGGAACATCTATTTTAATGTGGCAGTCAAAGAGTTTGACTTTATCAAAAATGTAATGACCCCAAAATCTTTATACATTTGTATTATCCCTCTTTAATAATATACCGTATTTATTTGTACTTGGTATTTTCCTTTTTCTATTAAATTTATTATTATTTTATTTCTCAATCTATTATGTATTTTTCTATGTACAATTTCTTTTTCTTATATTTAAGTTTTTAACTTCTCATTCTTATTTTTTCTTTCATAAATATTTAACCCAAATCCATTATTCTTATTCTCTACAGCCCATCTGGAAAGCCCACTTTCTTTTTAAGCAACAACATATATTTAATTCTAATTAAATATGTACATGAACAACCTTGTAGCTCATTGGTTAAGTCCTTGCATTGTTATTCCATAAGTCACATGTTCAAATCCTTATTCTTGCAATTATTTTTTATCATTTTTTTATTCTTCCATAACTTACAAATGAGACCTTTCATTTCCAAAATTAATGGTGACCTTTCATTTTTCTTTTAATTCTCATGTTAAATGCATATATTATTATTCACCATTACACCATCTTTATTTGTCCTCCTCTATCTTTTCCTTCCTCACATTTTTTTATCTCTCACTTCTTCCTCTTCACCTAGAGTCCAAGAAGAAGAACATGAAGAAGTTTTCAAGAAGGTCTCGTTAGTAACGCGAGGCTATCAGTGGATAGACAAGCCCGGTGACAATACCGGCTTATGTATGTAAGTCCCTTCTCTCTTTCCTTCCCTACATCTCTTTCTTTTTCTCTTTATATTTTTCTTGTTTTATATTGCCATGAAAAACTTCTCTTGACATATCATAGTTCCTAAATAATTAATTAAATGGATACATATATAAATAATGAACACACAAACATACACACATATATAGTTTGTAAAGTCTTTTTCATTGCTCTCAATTCACATGTTAAGATTTCATAGCGACCAATTAGGATTGCATGTTTGCTGTTTTATTTTAAATCACTTTGTTTAAAGTTTGTAAAAAAAAAATGAAGTTACGAATAAATACCATGGTTTTCTTATTTCTAACATATAACATATCAATACCTTTAGTTTTAAAATAATTTTTATAAATTAATTTTTAATTCTGAAAATTTCATAAAATTTACTTATGATAGAATATATTATTTTGTATACGCTGTAAAAATTTTAGATCAAACCGCATAACGGTTTAGGAATTATATCGTTTTTATTCACTGTTCGTAAAAACAGAAAACTGCAATTATCGGTCAATTTCTAGGACACATAACTTGGTCTAACGATATCCAAATTGAGAAAAATAAGGTGTTTTTGATATCTACATCGAATGATCTAGATTTTCTTAGTTTTATATTTTTACTGAAAACCGACGTAAATTATAGAAACTGTGTTACAACATTAAGCGACGAATCTGGACAGAATCTGTCCTGATCCGCACACTGTTTTTAAATTAGACATAAGTCAAACTCCCGATGTCCGTTCATGACAAAATTTAGATGTGTAGATGTACAATTGATAGAACTATAATTTTATGTATACTTGATTACTTAGAAATGCATGCAACAGCCCGATATAAGCTTTGCAACACAATATATAGTTGCTGTCCAGAAATCTGAATTTCTGTTTTAAATTCTGATATTAAAATGATCATAACTAGAGCTTCAGAAATCCAAATCGTATGAATCTTGGTGTTTTGGATAAGTACTTTAAAATAGCTACAATTTTCTAATAATTTTCATAACCTGAAACCTGATGGAAATTAACTCAAACTGTGTTTTAAAAATATGTGACGGTGCTGAACAGATTCTGATCTGTTTAGCGCAATGATACGAAAACAGATATATCTCTCAAACCAGTAGTCGTATTTAGGTGAAACTGGAACTCACGCATGCAAAACACTTAGATCTATATTTTCTTATGTTCCTCTTTCATTCGACTTGATTAATTAGTCGTACATAATATTTCTTTATAGCATTGTTTTTGGTAGTTGCTCGTATAATATACTTGACTCATTTCATGCTATTCGAACATGTATACATATCTATCTTGATCATTAAATTGTTGTATGTACATAAATACGATAATTAAATATTTGAGTTGTATTTTGAAAACAATACAAAATTATTTTTACATTAACTCCCTCAAGTTATATAAATTACAATAAGGACCCTAGTAAATATAGGTTTAAGCGGAACCAGTCTCTTGAGCCTCAGGGAGCCGGAGATATGGGTGCTTGCCTATCTAAGGTAGACAATCTAACAAACGGTGTTATCAACACGGTAATCGTCTTTGAAAAAGACACAAGCCTTGCCGCCCATGTGCAGCAGTTACCGATAATACCAAAACCTAATTCAGGATTTCAATTTCTTTTCTAATTGTTCGGACTCAGACTGAGTCTCATTTTAAATAATCTGACTTGAATATGATTCATGTACAATCTACAATCTTCAATATTACAATTCAACATAAATCCATGAATCCAATTATCAATCTATACAACTTGACTGAACCGAACCATGGATATACATTCCATTTACATGGTTCTCCGGTTATTCCATTTACATGATTCTACGGTTACATCCGTTTACTGATATCATGGTTTTGGTCAGTCATCCAATTATACAATCAATACAATTTACAAGACAAACAATACAAATAAAACACTACGAGGTTTAAGGGGTAGATTGGTACGGAAGGTGTTAAAGGTGGCACGAGATGGTAAGATTAAGACACCTAACATGAATCCAATTGCCGTTGTTCCGGGTTGTATAACGGAGCCTTATACTTCCATTTGCCCTGGTCTCTAGCATACTAAGACCCCTCTCGTATACACTGGCATTCTTCTGTACCAAGCTACAAACAACAGGGTTAATACAATATTACAACAATATAATACAACATTAAAAGCTACTCTCTCTTTCTTCTTTTCTAATTCTCCCTTACTTTTGGGACTTACCGAGCGATCTGTTCGCTGACGACATTCTATTTCTTTCTTCTTTGAATGTCGTCAGGTGGTTTGGACCCGACAGAGATCGAGCCATCTGCAGAAGACTTGGTTCAGCTTGCTGAAGAACCAGAACTCTAGTTTCATTGTACATTTTCCATTCAGTACTTTTCATTTCTTGTCATGCCATTGTTTAGGCATCATTTTTATTTCAGTTGTATTTCCTTTTCATGCATTGTACAAAAGAATGTTAATAAAAAAAAGTTGACGTTTTTATTATACCTTGCCTCTTTTGTATTTTCTTTTATATTGCTTAGTTACGCTTAGCGTATTTGCTGCCGAGTAAATACGTAGCGGGCCAGTCGCGTCCCCTTCGCCGTAGAATGGGAAGCGGGGCGTGACAAAAAAGGTAGATGAACCTTGTATATACAAGAATGTTGTAGAGAGTATGGTTGTCTTCCACGTATTGTACGTAGATGACATGCTCTTGATAGGAAATGGTTTCCTATACTACACTCGGTCAAGCTCCTCTTATCACAAGGATTCTCCATGGAAGATCTGGATGATACCTACTACATCTTATGGATTATGATCTATGGCGATAGATCTAAGTGGATGTTGGGAGTGTCCCGAATCCAGGTACATTAACACCATACTAAAGGGGTTTAGTATGGAAGATTCTAAGTGTGGTGGTTCACCCACTATCTGTTAGTGTATATGCCCTAAGGGCCATTATTGTATCATACTAGCTTGTATATTACTTAATGGAAGCTTGGGATATTCACAGTTATATTAACAGTCTTGCTAAACATGGTAGTATGCTACTTGGTTTATATCTATCTTAATATGTGTGTACGTATTGATAGAGCCCTTAGGATCTTGCTTCACTACCAGCGTTGTGATGGCAGTCACACTAGTGGGGGCTGGGTAGTCTACAAGCACATCCTTTTTCAGGTCCCTAGTCGTAGGATTATCGAGACAGGGCATCGATACTCCGGAGTAGACTAGTGTGTACGCTTCTTATCCCAGTTGGGGAGATGGTCTGTCCCACAGCCATCAGTACGTCATACTGGAGATAGTATACAAGTGCTCGTAGGGTTACGGGTACACCGGACAGGACTCGCAGGGAACTGTTGATTGGTATTATACCCGTCGTCAGTTAACAGTTCCCAGGTGACAAGAGTACAGCATAATCCGCAGACTTGACACTGCTGCTTTGCCTCGAGTGTGTTCCCACTGTTCTTAGATTGCTACCCTACCACGGCTCAAAGGAGTCGTGCAAACAGGTGGCAGTTGGGTGCAGTGCCGAGCACTTGGAGGCAGTGGCGGTTAGACAGGATTCGTCTCTCCCGGTATTGGGAGTTGATATCGCGCTGTGTCTGGAGAGCCATTACGCAAAGTCCCTGGCTAGGGCAAGCGAGATTTACTGGTAGGTTTTCCAGTAGTTTCTCAAGGTGTAATAGGCTTCGCTCCGACACGACTTATACCGCTTTTAGGGGACTGACGCTTGCCGCCCCTAGGCCCGATATACGATAGTCCTAGACGAACAGACCGGACTGTACGGAGATTGTCACATTAGGCTCAGTAGGAGTTCGGATGGGTTTCCTCATCGGCCTTGTTATCGACATCTACCTGGGGACCGTTACGTACAGCTAGTGCCGCTTGCGGTCTGTGGTTAAACCCACTGCCAGCGTAGTAGTCGAGTCTTTAGAGTCCCACACAGAGAGTTTCCCTGCTTCGGGCGAAACGATATAGAGGTCGTATGGTTTTACGACAGGGTTCGGACGCATACGCGTTTTTACGCACGTACGATATTCGGACAGTTTTTACTAGCGGGCTTTATTTTAAGACAGATTCTAGTATCGGATTATTGGATTTATAAAGTCTATAGTATTTTCGTGTTTTCATGGATAGGAGGGGCGTTCTCGTAAATTGTCGAGAAGCTTCTAGAAGGATGATGACATGGAGGCTAAGGTGACATTTGCATTTATTGGATTAATGAGTCATGATGTGATTCATCCATGGAGTTAATGATGCATTTATGATTTAAATGACTCATGAGATGAATCACTATGTGAGTTAATGAAGCATGATGACATATTATTATTTGTTATTCATTTAATAATATGATATGCTTCATATATTCACAATGATTTCATTATTCCAAAAGGATTCTCATTCTCACCTTCTCTCTCCTCAAGCTCTCTCTCTCTTCAAACCCTAACCCTAACCTCTCATGTGTTGAGATCAAGGGTTAGCAAGACTATTTGATCCCTAATCCTACTCTATATCTTCTAGGTTGCTTTGATTAGCACTTTTAGTAACCTAGTTACCTCAAGTTAGAGGTCAAGCTTGGAGAAGTAGCTCTCGGCTGGATCTTCTATTACAAAGAGGAGGCCGACGAGGAGGTGGTCATCGAGAACAAGAAGGACTTGGTTCATTAGGTATAATCTTCTTTCATAGTAGCTAATCCCTCGTATGATGTTGTTAGTTAAGGTTTGGCAATGATCCTTAAGTTAGTCGATGTTTATTTTAAACAAAATGATTGTTTTATCTATTCCGCCTCCCCACAACTCGTGGGGTGTCTAATGTCGAATTACAGTGGTATCAGAGCCTCGCTAAACCATAACTAACTTGTTAGCAAATTCGTTAGAAATTCGATCGCGAAACGAACCGAAAAAATCATCATTTTCACACAGTTTCTGTCGATTTTAAAACGGGGTCTAAAAATTTTTCAGGGACCCTTAAAAATACAAGCAGGGAATTATAAGGTTACTGGAGAAATTTGGGGTCATAACTCGTTCGAACCGCCGTGGATCCGCGGCCGATCCAACCGATCCACCGCAGATCCGCCGCCGAGTTGGGGCCGAGTCAACCCAAATTTCCCCAGTAACTCTTCTGTGTTAATTTTGGTTTTTCTGGGATATTTTGTTTTTGCTCAAGTCTCAGGTGCACAGAGAAGTTTTTAGAGTAGAATCATTTGCGTTTGCTCGATCGAAATTCTACGATGTTTGGCTAATTAGATTATATCTGTGATTTGTATAATGTGTTCGTAAACCTCCCTAACTGCTAGTATGTCGGTTGGCAGGGGGTTCCACATTTCTGTAATGTTTTTACTGTTTGTGTTTGTGGACTTGTTGGATTGTCGTGAATGGATAGTCGGGGATGTGAGATGAGCATTTCTTTCATTCAAATGTAATTTGTAAATTGTTGTAATATTCTTTTGCGGGACACATCCAGGTTGCGGTTGTAGCCACCATTGTATTATTTCATTTACTGATTTTTGCTCCTAGGATAGACCCAAGGTGGGGTGCACAAACTACCGGGTACTTTGAAGTGTTTAGTGGCCTGCTCACATTGTTGAGGGAGACCGCTTCACTTCGGATACTTGGAGGGTAGTTTGTCGTACCCCTAGGGGTCTAGGGTGGGGTTTTGGCTATTCATTGCGACTGTGTAATCCGTCTTTCTTTGCAGGTGTAAGTGCACGGCGGCGTCCCGGCCATCAATCCGACGCCGGAATGCGGAAGCGATGATTTGCTTTAACTTTTAAAACCGGCACCACCGCTCACTATAAACCCGGATCGTGCCATTAAACTAGTCCTAGCAATCAAGAGAGGGGGTAGAGAGATATACCGAGCGATCCGTGTCCTTCGGTCTTCTCGTCATCGTCCCGATCTCCCCGCAGAATCTCCGGTCTCCACCTCATCGCCGGAAGGGCACCACGTCGCCGGCTTCTTTTACGGGCTCCCACCTCTGGACTGAGGCAACTCGGGCACGAAGTTGGCGAGTCGACGTGCCCAAGATTTGTTGTAGAATAGTGTAGTGCTGTTTGTCTCTATTGGGGTAGAGGAAGTTGCCATATGTTGGAGGTATGAGAAATGAACTTTTGGAGGAGGAGCTAAAGTCATTTTGCCAAGCCAAATGAGTGTAATTCCCTCATCCAAAAATTGGGACAGCCCTTCCCTCATGCTTGGCCGGCCATGGCATGGAAAAAAAGGGAGAAGAGAGAATGAATGGAGTGCAAAGAAATGAGGGAGCCACAACAATAATGCAAGAGTGAGAGAAAAGGTTATCATGATCAACCATGATCACAAAACAAGTTCAACACTCCAAATCAACCATCATGAACCCAAAGTCAAGCAATGATGAAGTCAAGAACACTAGTAAAATAGGGGGTTGCCCCTACGGATAGTTTAATCCGTAGGGGCAGAAATAACTTGGCCCTACGGATATATCCGTAGGGCTAAAAGGTTGCCCCTACGGGCAAAGACGTCCAAGAATAAAAATATTAATTCTTAATTAGGTGTTTGCCCCTACGGAGCCGCAAACAAAGTACCTACGGATATATCCGTAGGGGCAAGTAAATATCGATTTAATAAAATCCCAGATCTCGATCGCCTACGCTCATTTCCCTCTCTCTCTCGATCGGGCGCGAAAATAAGCCCCCAATGCGCCACGCCGTCGCCGCCAAGGTTGTTCTCCTCGTGGCCACCGCCGGTTTCGTCGCCACTGGAGTTCTCGTCGCCACCGCGGTTAAGGTCGTCGCCACCGCCGTTCAGATCGTCGCCCCTGCCCCAGCAGCCGTTCAGGTGAGTAAATCTCGAGGTAAGTTGAAGAATTTATTGGATTATTTTGGGCTTAAGGTTCATGGCGCGCGAGTTGGGGTTGGGCTGGGGTCGCGGTCGCAGTCGGGGTCGGGTTAGGGTTGGGGCAGGGGCTGGGCTGCGGGGTCGGGTTCGGGGTCGGGGTAGGGTTAGGGTCGGGGTCGGGGAAGGGTTAGGGTCGGGGTCGGGGTCGGGGTAGGGTTAGGGTCGCAGTCGGGGTCGGGGTAGGGTTAGGGTCGGGGTCGGGGTCAGGGTAGAATTTATCAAATTTTTTATTGGGGGTGCGGCTGGGGCTGCGGGCTGGGGCTAGGGCTGGGGAAGGGGAAGGTCAATTTATCAAATTTTTAACAAGATTTGTATTAGTTTGCAAGAACACTTAAGTTTATCACAAAATATTGTTTGGGTTTTCGATTTATATCTTAAGAATAATGGAGGAAAGATGCCATAGGAAGGAATTCCCTCCTATGGCGTCGAAAAAATACCCCCTCCATGGTTTTTTCCGACGATCGGCACCCAACATCTTCATTGTCATCATCTAAGATGTGGGTATACCAAATTTCAAGTGATTCTACAACTTTTTCACCGTTGATTTAGCAATGTAAAAAGTTCTATTGTCGGCAAACCGTTAATTTTGAACCCACTAAATCAACGGTGAAAAAGTTGTAAAATCACATGAAATTTGGTGTACCCACATCTTAGATGATGACGATGAAGATGGTGGGTGCCGATCGTCGGAAAAAATTAGGGAGGGGGTATTTTTTCGACGCCATAGGAGGGAATCCCCTCCTATGGCCTCTTCCTTCCATTAATCTCTTATATCTTTTAGCGGTATGTATCCGTTGTCCCAAATTTTGAATTATCTTATACTAGTATTTATGCATGTGCAGATCTTCTTTATCCTGACAAAAGATCCATATCCATTATCTTAACTTAAAATCCTTTAGAGGGTGCTAATCCTAAATAACAACAAAATGATGTTAAATATTTCATCCGATTTTCACAAGATCATACTTGAAAAAAATGCAACTACTTTCACAATTTCACAATCCTAACCAACTCCCAATTTATTATGGTATTCGATCATAACTTGAGAACAAATTCTCTTTTCTATTGCCATCCCATATCAAACCCTAGAATCGTGGGCCATTTCAAATTACACTAAATTGAGGCAAGAATAGGATGAAACCAACATAACCAACAATAAAGAGCTTTATTTGGTAATATATATTGATGAACAATGGTTGCTGTGTTAAATCCAACCCTCACATCACATGCATATCAATAAAGGAGAGGACTGACCAAAATGTTGAATTTTAACAATTGTGAAAGTTCTTCGGTCAGGATGTAACAGAAATAAGGAAAAAAAACCAAAAATATTTTTCACAAAAAAGAAAAAGCAAGCTTCTCTCCCATATCATTAACAAAGCTTATCACTTTTGATTCTCGAAATTATTTTACATTATATTTTCATTCAAAACGTTTTGCTAGTTTGCTCACCAGCCGTTTGATAAAATTCCAAAACTATTTTTACTTTCCTTGCTCACAATTGCTCTTGACTACGTACAAATCTTGAAAACCCATTAACGCTCTTGCAATAATATGCAAAATCACATGAGGATTCACATTCATCACCACCACCTAAGGCTAGGGTTTGGGCTGGGGCTGGGGCTGCGGCTAGGGCTGTGCGTCCTCAAGAGGGCGATCATAGGATCGGTGAAATGAGGTGGCTGGATATGAGATACGATGGATTTCCATGTGTTCAATGGAATGCTGAGGGTCAGAGTCGGTTATTCATATATCTCCCAAAAAAGAATGAGTTTGTTATCAAAGGTGTATTGATTTCTACATCAAGGAATATCAGTTATATGTCATTCAGTGACTAAGTCTGTTTCTGGCCCAACCATATTTATGAATCGTTTCTTCTTTTTCCTTCTTACGTATATTTACTAGTTCAGACTGTATGCACCTCTGCAATCAACGCCGAGAACTTATACATTATAGGTTAATAGACATATGCTATGAAATCACGGTGCATATTGAATTCATGATATGTTATAGTCCCTCATTATTTTTACTGTGGTGAGAAAGCAGTCGCTGGTGGCCACAAGCCATAGAATTGGCAGTTGTCCTACCTAAAATAACAACCTTTATACTAAAAAATTATGTATGCCATTAGTTAGTAGTTTATGTTTTTTAGACGCAAAAGCCATTTGAGAAATACTTTTCCAACCCACTATTAATCCATATTCTCAATATAGTCATTGAATTTGCACGCGCACATAATAAGAAGGAGAAGACAATAATGTGGCAGAAGAAGAAGGAGAAGACAGTAATGTGGCAGAAGAAGAAAAAAATGACATTCCTCGTTCTCTGTTTCAGCATCAATCTTCTGATATGAACTAATGATGGCTTTCACATAGGCTTTTCCCTTTAGAGACTTCTTAGTGTCTAATGGAAAGCATACATCAGATTTGTGCAGGTCGGGTTCTTCTATGACTTTCAAGAGTCTCAACTGATTCTGTAAATTACACTCTAGTTGGGTGGTACTTTTACCACTTCTCACTGCAGGTGCGCTCTCTAATATCCATTTTGAATGTAATATTATCGATATTCAAAATGGATATTAGAGAGCGCACCTGCAGTGAGAAGTGGTAAAAGTACCACCCAACTAGGGTGTAATTTACAGAATCAGTTGAGACCCTTGAAAGTCATAGAAGAACCCGACCTGCACAAATCTGATATATGCTTTCCATTGGACACTAAGAAGTCTCTAAAGGGAAAAGCCTATGTGAAAGCCATCATTAGTTCATATCAGAAGATTGATGCTGAAACATAGAACGAGGAATGTCATTTTTTTCTTCTTCCGCCACATTACTGTCTTCTCCTTCTGCCACATTACTGTCTTCTCCTTCTTATTATGTGCGCGTGCAAATTCAATGACTATATTGAGAATATGGATTAATAGTGGGTAGGAAAAGTATTTCTCAAATGGCTTTTGCGTCTTAAAACCATAAACTACTAAGTAATGGCATACATAATTTTTTTAGTATAAAGGTTGTTATTTTAAGTTTTCCCTTATAGAGTATGATCTAACTGCATCTATCAACTATAAGTGTGCAGAAAATTATGATAGGAAACCATAAGAAAGGGTCGTAGCCATGTATAACCTTGAATCTACATACCAAATCATGCAAAAGCATGCACTTATTGTCACCTTACCTTGGAATATAAAATATCTTGGAAGACTATAAGCGAGCATTTAAATCTTGATAGCTTTTGACTTCAACATATATTTTTCTCAAGTACCATGAAATATACTTGCTCCGTATAAACCGTTTTCAGGAAGATGGATTAATAATGACAAATTATCCATTGTGGCTCACTAGGTTAGTATTTTCTCTTCTATTGACCATCTTTCTAATCTGCTTGGTAAATTTATTCGGAACCGGCTGCGAATCATTAAAAGACATGCATAAGAAAGAAAGCTAAAATACAGATATATAGCATACCGATACATCGAAACTTCATAGTTGCGATGGCAATCCAGAGATATTTATTTCTACACACGTGGTGCGCGTGCGAATGCGTCAGGCATCATGGACAAATATTTCAGAACATGGAAAGTATTATTCGTATAAAGTAATTAAAACTTTTAAACACCTTGGGTAGATATTTTCTTAGTTGATGCAATCATATCATGAGGACTAAATTTAAGCTATTATACATATGCTTATGTATTTTTCTAACCTAATATATCACACACAGAGAGAGAGAGAGAGAGAGAGAGAGAGAGAGAGAGAACACCAGGTAGATAGAGAAATCAGGTAGTCCTGAAGAAATGGAGTCCATAGCATTGCTCATCATCATCATCCGTGATCCCTTTGAAAAAATATTATCAAAGGGATCATGGATGATGATGATGAGCAATGCTATGGACTCCATTTCTTCAGGATCCTGCTACCTGATTTCTTTACCTACCAGGTGTTCTCTCTCTCTCTCTGTGTGTGTGTGATATATTAGGTTAGAAAAATACATATGCATATGTATAATAGCTTAAATTTAGTCCTCATGATATGATTGCATCAACTAAGAAAATATCTACCCAAGGTGTTTAAAAGTTTTAATTACTTTATACGAATAATACTTTCCATGTTCTGAAATATTTGTCCATGATGCCTGACGCATTCGCACGCGCACCACGTGTGTAGAAATAAATATCTCTGGATTGCCATCGCAACTATGAATTTTCGATGTATCGGTGCTATATATCTGTATTTTAGCTTTCTTTCTTATGCATGTCTTTTAATGATTCGCAGCCGGTTCCGAATAAATTTACCAAGCAGATTAGAAAGATGGTCAATAGAAGAGAAAATACTAACCTAGTGAGCCACAATGGATAATTTGTCATTATTAATCCATCTTCCTGAAAACGGTTTATACGGAGCAAGTATATTTCATGGTACTTGAGAAAAATATATGTTGAAGTCAAAAGCTATCAAGATTTAAATGCTCGCTTATAGTCTTCCAAGATATTTTATATTCCAAGGCAAGGTGACAATAAGTGCATGCTTTTGCATGATTTGGTATGTAGATTCAAGGTTATGCATGGCTACGACCCTTTCTTATGGTTTCTTATCATAATTTTCTGCACACTTATAGTTGATAGATGCAGTTAGATCATATCTCTATAAGGGAAAACTTAAAATAACAACCTTTATACTAAAAAAATTATGTATGCCATTACTTAGTAGTTTATGGTTTTAAGACGCAAAATCCATTTGAGAAATATTTTTCCTACCCACTATTAATCCATATTCTCAATATAGTCATTGAATTTACACGCGCACATAATAAGAAGGAGAAGACAGTAATGTGGCAGAAGGAGAAGACAGTAATGTGGCGGAAGAAGAAAAAAATGACATTCCTCGTTCTCTGTTTCAGCATCAATCTTCTGATATGAACTAATGATGGCTTTCACATAGGCTTTTCCCTTTAAAGACTTCTTAGTGTCCAATGGAAAGCATACATCAGATTTGTGCAGGTCGGGTTCTTCTATGACTTTCAAAAGTCTCAACTCATTCTGTAAATTACACCCTAGTTGGGTGATACTTTTACCACTTCTCACTGCAGGTGCGCTCTCTAATATCCATTTTAAATGTAATATTATAGATATCCATGCCTTTTTATGTCAAAATTACTTATATTGTCAATGTTTGATTGTCTAGTTGTTGGTGATGCGTCCATATCAGGGACAGAGGCCACTCCCGTTCCTCCAGGTATGTTTATATATTATATAGGGCATGTATATTGATTTAGAATGCTATATCATAAATATACACACATTCCTTTTGCTCTTAGTCGTCCAACTCATTATCATGGGTTGCTTGATGAGATTAGATTTGCGCCTGATGATCTACAAGAGCTTGTTCACTCCCTGTCATATGTGTAAGCAGCGCTATATGCGAGTTTACCTTGTTAGTATGTATGTACTGAAATTAATTAATATTATTCAAATTTTGATACATGCAGATACCAGAGGAGCACATCTTCTATCTCTGTAGATAAGGCTTTGAATTTGTTGATTTTGGTATTTCTTGTCAATTTTATAGACCAGTATGTGCTAAATATAATGTTCTGACAGTTGGTAGGGGGAAGGCAACATTCGAGGCTGCTGACTCCACCCTGGCGGTTACTTCCTCCGTCTCCAGTGACCGGCATGTCCATCATGAACTGGATAGCTTGAGGGCCAGCGTTCAGGAGTTGAAGGAGATGCTGGTATGTATACTACTTTATAGTAAAATATCATTTCATATTATATACATATCAACATATCCATAATTAGTACGTAGCTTGAGCTTATTTGGTTTTAGACTTAAGTTTGATTAATCATACATACATATGTAATTGAAATAAACAACGCTTTTCCAAACTAGATATCCAAACAGGGTTTCGAAATAACTTAATAATGATACGAATTCGAATAATAAACAGTTCTTACACGCTTCTTTCACACGTTATATCCAGACGCGACAGGGTAGATCGGCCGAGCCTCCACACGCATCTCCTTCGGCTGCGGCTCCACAAGCCACTACATCGGCTGCGGTTCCGCAGACAGCTCCTGTAGCTCCACCGCCCACTCAGACTCCCGCAGCCGCGGCTCCGCAAGCGACTACCTCGACGGCGGCTGCGCAGACCACATCGCCGGCTCCACATGCCGCTCAGACTCCCGCTCGCGACGAATTGCAGAGTTTATTGACCGAGGAGCAGGCGCGCGTTATTCTATCGTTATTCAGAGGTGGAGCTGGACCGAGGTAGGGTAGATTTTTGGTTCTTTTTTTTTTGAAACATGTATTTATTTATATCATACACATTGTACTACATTTTGAAACGATATTGATATTGGTTTGTATTTATATCATATTCAGTTTTTGTGTTTCTTTTGTATATTATATATATGCGTGAGATGTGATTATGAATACTGCAATATATGATTTGATTGATGTATATATTATTGTGCATAGGGCGGGAAAAAATCAAGCAGCCCATTTTTAAAAAAAAAATTCAGACAATATGTACCTACGGATTACTCCGTAGGCACACATGCTACCCCTACGGTTATGTCCGTAGGGGCAAAATATCAGCAGTAACTGATATTTCCCCCAGATCTCAGTGCCAGGGGGTTGGGAAAGCCCCTACGGCTATATCCGTAGGGGCCACTGAGTCTCCCCTACGGCGTTATCCGTAGGGGCAAAATGTCAGGAATCCTGAATTTGTGCCCCTGCGGAAAAGTACTTACCCATATATCCGTAGGGGGCTGTACATGTCCCTACGGGTATATCCGTAGGGCCAAGTAATTTATTAAAATAAACCGTAAATAATATAAAATCTTATACCCTACGGCGTAATCCGTAGGGGCAACTGGACTTACACATATATCCGTAGGGACAAAAATTTAACCGTAGGGGCAAGTTCAGGGCCTCAACTTGCACCTGCGGCCTTTGCACCTACGGGGTATTTTTCCGCCCCTACGTATATATCCGTAGGGGCAGTGGGTTGCCCCTACGGATAAATCCGTAGGAGCAACCCTTCTTTGTAGTAGTGGAAAGTCAAGGTCATGGTGCAACCATCATGACACTACAATGTGCAAAGACAACCCTCCAAAATACTTATTTGCACAAATGCAAATAAGCCCTACTCCACCAATCTTCAGCCAATGAAAGATACAAAGAAATATGGCTGAAACGGAAAACAAACTGGCAACTCCAGAAAACTGATCCCGTAATAAATTACAGGAAAACCCCGATACTATGTATACACACCAGCATCTGTATTCCGACCGAATACAAATGCAATGAGACAAAATCTACACCGTACTATACTAGGATCCGGCTTAAACCAAAGCCGGCTAGTATTATCCGTCCGATCCTGATCCGTGCAATACCGTACATATCTGATCGAACCCTGCCATATATGCATACGGCCTCTAGTACTAACCGTCCGATCCTGATCCGTGCAATACCGCACGTATCTGATCGAACCCTGCCATATCTCCATACGGCCTCTACAGCTTTTCGCCCGAAAACTTGAGTAACTGAATGTGGCGGACTCTAAAGACTCGTCAATACTATGGCTGTGGATTTAACCACTAGCACGTCAGAGGTTTTAGCCACACATGACGGGCTACCAGCTATTGACCAAAAGGGACGTCGATGAGCGAACTCATCCTGACACCCTACTGAGCGTAACAGTGACAATATCCGTACAGTCCGATCCGTTCGTCTATGAGCATCGCATGGTGGGCCCAGGGGGTTGGTAAAAAGTCACACCCCCAAAAGCGGTACAAGTCGTGTCGGAGTGAAGCCCAGAACACCCTGAGATACTACTGGAATACCTACTATTAAATCTCCTGCCTTGGCCAAGGACTTCGTGTAATGGCTCTCCTAGACACAGCGCGACCTCACCCCCAATACCGGGAGAGACGAACCCCTGCAGATCCGCTCACTGCCTCCATATGGCTCGGGACTGTACCCAACTAAAACCTGTTTGCACGTCTCCTTTGAGCGTGGTAGGGTAGTAATCAAAGTACAGTGGGAACTCACACGAGACAAATGACGATCCTCAGGTCGATGAACTAACCTGTACACATGTCACCAGGGAACTGCTATCTGACGTCAGGTATAAGACCAACTAGCAAGTTCCCGGCGAGTCCTGTCCGGTGTACTCATAACCCAATGAGCACCTGTATACATCTTAGGTGAACCAACTGACACCAGTGGCTTGTAAGACCGGCCACCGCCCCTCGTCGGGGTCTCGACTGTATACACTAGTCTACTCTGGAGTATCGATGCTCTGTCTCGAAACTCCCACGACTAGGGACCTTTTAAGGATGTGCTTATAGACTACCAGCTCCCACGTATATGATCGCCCTCATACTGCTGGCAGTCAAGCAAGAATCGTAGGGCCCGTATCAACGTGCAATAGTGACCTGTCAGGTCACCTAAAGCAGTACACGATGATAAAGGTAAACCAGATAGCATACTATCATCTTGAGTAAGACTGTCCTACCGGAATAGGTCCTCCCTCAATCATTGCAATCACGTGCCTGTGATCCAATAATTGACTCTGAGGGCACTATCTAATATTGTTCTAGACTCGCCACAGTTTTAATAAAAATGGATTTTTTCAAAAAACAGTAGTGGGAGTATGGTAGAACTGGAAGTGATTCCAGAACCACAAACGATTACTGAAGATTTGATTGGAACCTAAAGATTCAATCTGGTTTGACATTCCATTGGCCACTCCGCAGATTTGGTGGGTAACTTCAGGCACCCGAGAGGTACTCCGGTAGCCTCAAGGACGGTGACAGGGAAGTTCTTGTTTACCCAGACTTTCCATTGCTGTTGTTCCAGACTGTGAGACCCGGCAGGAGGATGAGTATAGCGTCGTTCTAAACTGGCTTTAGAAGTGTACGTCTATATGACTCTGCCAGAAGGTTGTCGTAGTCAGTGGGAGCAGCGGAAGCATTGGTGGACAGGTGGCTTATGTCTATTTATAGACTAAAGCAGATATAGCGGAGATAGATCATCTATTTCTGACGTGACAGTCATAGATTTGACTTCATCAGAATAGGGGATGGATCTGTTGAGAAGGTAGTAGGGTGTGATGTCAAGGTATTTGGGTGACATACACAGAGTAGGAAGTGATATTCCTATACTACGATCGGTTATACTTTGGTCGTCACACAGTGGTTTCTCCATATGGGACTTGGATATTATATCAGACATTCTGGTTACTGGATCTATGGTTTTAGATCTATATTTGGGTGGTTTTCCAATCAGGGTACTTAGACAGCATTCTAAGAGTATTTAGAATGGACGACTCCTGGCACGGTAGTGTACCTGCAGGTGATGGAGTCACCCTCTCTAAAGGTGTCTTACAGACTAAAGGGGAGAGGGATGTGCATGATTGACAGATCACTTGCTTAGGCAATTGAGTCAATCATGAGATGTCATGTACCACACCAGATGTTGCTTTTGCACTAGATGCAATAAGTTGACATTGATCCAATCCTGGAGAAACAGTCGGAAGCAGTTTTAGAACATAAGTGGATGTTCTAGGGATATGATAACGACGGCCTCATTCGGGAGACAGTTATCATTCCAGGCTTCCAAGGTAACCTGGACGATAAGGAGGTTGTCAGAGTTATAGTTTTTCCTTTTGACGAGGGGCAGTATTTTGGACAGGTGATCCAAGGCAATACTGAGGGAGGCATGGCGCAGGATACTGATTAAGTTCAGTTGACGATACAGTCTAAGAAGTTTGGATTTGGAGTTCCTTTATGAGCTAGGTCCCATCAGACATCTAAACACATTCTAAGACAGGTATTGCTCATTTCGGGAGATGGGTTTCTCCACGAACTTGAGATATAGAGAGACATAGAAAGAAACATCAAAGCGGATCCACTCACTGAGGCTATTCCTCGAACGCAATAGTTTCGCAAACGAGCTTTATGAGACTGACTAGTAGAGGAGTTGGGTGTTCGGTATCACACGGGCTGTGAGTATGCGACATCGCAATAATTAGCCTTGAGTGCAAGTGGGAGATTGTTGGAGATAGTGCCCTCAGAGTCAATTATTGGATCACAGGCACTATCTCCAACAACAGGCTCAAAAGAAATGCGGATTCGTAAAAAATCCAATATGTTCATCTGTGATCTGGAATGCCTATTATTGCGTCTGACGAATGTACAATATCTATATATGATAGCTATTACACGTCGCTTATGTTTTGCACCCGCGCTAGCCCAGCCCCCGCTCTGTCGTTAATTAAGTAACCTAACGGGTGAATGACGGGACCCAGTGGCGAATGTGGATAGCATAAGAGGACGTTGTATTTTCGTTGTTTTCTGCAATGATAGGTTAATTGATGGGACACATTATATTAATGCAAAGAAAATAAACCAAAGTTGAATCGTTGGAACAGTTTAAAAGAAACCACTCGGTTATTTTTAAAACAGAAGATATTTTTAATTGCGGAGCTTTAACCACTCCTTTTAAAAGCTATCAGGTTCCTTCGGTCATATCAAGTTCACTATGTTCACGGTTTCGCCAAAACCATTCGTAGTCCTCCGTCATTTCATTTGGGTATTCAGTAGTATTCAAGCTATGTATTTTGACCAAAGCCAAGGCATAGTGTTTGGTAGCTGCTGGGTATTAATTTGTTGCATAGATAGATGAGTTAGTTTGGGACAATCATATTAGCATTTGACCAAAGTCAGGGGTATGTACAGATGGGTTCAAATTAACAAGATAATGATGGATAGAACTTGACATGTGACTTATGACATTTTGACCAAAGCCAAGGTCATAAGAGCATGGGGCAAAAATTTATATCAGGAATTTCTAAAGAAACTGAAATTTGCAAAGAGATGCATACCATTTGGAGTTTGATGAATGTTGGTAGGATTCCTTCAGCATTATCACACAATGATATTTGGATCCCGATCCTACTGTGAGTATCCGCTACTCATCAGGAGATTCGTCACTTAACGATCAATGTTATAAACCAAGTAGGTGCCGAGAAAGGTGTCAGCGGGGCTACACCCCCAGAGAAAAGAGGTTATTTAATTAAGGAACTTCGCGAAAGCGTTGGAAAACCTCCCTCGAAGTACCGACACCGTCCTGGCTGAACGGTTAAGCAAGTATTGTACGGTGAGAATAGTCCTGGCTAGTTCTTCCTTTTTGGTTTGAGGAGGGATTCGAGAAACAGTGGGAGCCATCCAGTTTAGATAAACTAAAAACCACTCTAAACTTGCAAGAGCATCATGCTAAAGTGTTCCCTTCCCTCTCTCTCTCATTGCAGCGACCCAAAACATGACAGGCCGTAAGTTACTATTAGAGAAAAATATATTGACAGGGCCAAACTATAAAGATTGGCTGCGGAATGTCAAAATGGCTTTGACTTATGACAAATTGGGGTATGTCCTTACCACTAAGGCACCTGCTGTCCCTGGTCCTAAATCCAGTAATGCGGATAAGAAAATCCACAAGACCTGGGAGTTAGATTGTGCGAAGGCCAAGTGCATCGTGCTTGCCTCTATGAATAATGAACATCAGAGGAGGCACGAGGCTATGGATCTTGAATCCATATTTCTCCATACAAAGGATCTATATGGAGAGCAATCTCGTATAGCAAGATACGAGACCTCGAAGAACTTGTTTTAGTCGAGGTTGGCCATCGGATCGTCTGTAGGAGAACATGTCCTAAAGATGATTGGCTATATAGAAGAGCTCGCAGACCTCGGGACGACTTTGGAGAACGAGCTCTATACAGACTTGATTCTCCAGTCCCTTCCTTCCACCTACGCCCAGTTTATTCTGAATTTCAACATTCAAAGAATAGAAGTTGAACTTCCAGAACTCCTTAACATGTTGAGGAGTGCAGAGGGGGCCTTGCAGAAGGCAAGGGAAACACCCGCTATGTTTGTTCGCGGTGCTTCTTCTTCCGGGTCCAAGGCTAGGGCCAAAGGAAGGAAGAATAAGGCCTCTACCAAACCTAGAGGAGGTGTTAGTAAGGTTGGAGTCAAGGGAAAGACAAAGATTGCAGTGCCAGTAGTGGCAAAGGACGAGTGCTTCCACTGTCGTAGAAAAGGCCATTGGAAGAAAGATTGCAAAGCTTGGTATGCCAAGAACCAGGAACCGAAGCAAGCTGTGGCTTCGACTTCAGGTGTGTTTGTAATTGAAAAATGTCTGTCAATCAACTCTACTTCCTGGGTATTGGATACCGGATCAGGATCTCATATATGCAATTTATTGCAGGCACTGACAGACCGTAGAGAGCTGAAGATTGGTGATATGACCCTCCAGGTTGCTAATGGAGCTAGCGTGGGTGCTGTGTCCGTAGGGGATTATCACCTAAGATTGACGAGTGGACATATCTTGGTTTTGCATAACTGTTTTTGTGTACCCAGTTTAACGTGTAATATCATATAGGTTTCGTTGTTATCAAAAGAAGGTTATGATTTCACGTTTGTAAGCGATGTTGTTAACATCCACCTTAATCATAGTTTGATTGGGTCTGGTACACTAGATAACGGTATATATGTCTTAAACCAATTACAGATTTTCAATGTCCAGAACACACTAAAAAGAAAGTCTACTGATATAAATCAGGCTTTCTTATGGCATTATAGACTGGGTCACATCAATGAGACAAGGTTAACTAAGTTACATAGAGAAGGATATTTGGATCCATTCGAATATCAATCTTATGCCACATGTCAATCATGTCTCAAAGGAAAGATGACAAAGACTCCATTCACTGGACATGGAGTAAAAGCGAGCGAGCTCTTAGGACTCATACACAGCGATGTATGTGGTCCAATGTCTACACATGCAAGAGGTGGTTTTTCCTATTTCATTACTTTTACGAATGATTACTCTAGGTACGGATTCATTTTCTTAATGAAACATAAATCCGAGGCTTTTGAGAAATTCCAAGAGTATAAGAATGAAGTAGAAAACCAAACCGGCAAAAGTATCAAGACACTAAGATCTGATCGAGGTGGTGAATACTTAAGTGCCGAGTTTCTAGGTTACCTAAAAGAGAAAGGAATTCTCTCTCAGCTTACTCCTCCATACACTCCACAGCATAACGGTGTACCGGAGAGAAGGAATCGAACCCTATTGGATATGGTACGTTCCATGATGAGTAATGCTGAGTTACCGCGATCTTTCTGGGGTTATGCGCTAGAATCAGCGGCATATCTTTTGAACAGGGCTCCTACCAAGAATGTGCCTACCACGCCATATCAGATGTGGAGTGGGAAGAAACCCTATCTGCAGCATCTGAAGATATGGGGATGTCCAGCTTTTGTTAAAAAGCAGCATGCGGACAAACTCGAGGCACGATCAGTACAGTGTAAGTTTGTGAGATATCCAAAAAACTCCAAGGGGAATTTCTTCTATTACACAGAGGAACAAAAGGTTTTTGTTTCTCGTCATGCCCATTTTCTAGAACAGCAAGTTTTAGAAAAGGAAACAAGTGGGAGCAAAATAGAACTGGAAGAAATTCCAGAACCACAAACTACTACTGAAAGTTTGGTAGAACCAGTAGTTCAAGAAGAACAGGACATTCCCGCACCCCTCCACAGGAGTAGTAGGCCGTCTCATCCGCCTGAGAGATACTACGGTTTTATCATAGATGGGGATAGAGAGGATTGCATCATTGATGATGATGAACCTACTAGCTTCCAGCAGGCCATCCAGAGCGGCGACTCGGTACGATGGCTAGATGCAATGCGGACCGAGATGGAGTCCATGTACACCAACAAAATATGGACTTTGGACTTTGCTCCAGATGGGGTAAAACCCATAGGATGCAAATGGATCTTCAAGAAAAAGATTGGTGTAGATGGACAGGTGGGAACCTATAAGGCTAGACTTGTTGCAAAGGGTTTTTGTCAAAGACCTGGTTTGGACTATGAAGAGACTTTTTCTCCAGTGGCTATGCTCAAATCCATTCGGGTCCTTCTTGCTATTGCCGCCTTCCAAGATTATTAGATCTGGCAGATGGACGTAAAGACGGCTTTTTCAAATGGTAATTTGGAAGAGTGCGTCTATATGGATCAGCCAGAAGGTTTCAATCAGAGTGAGAGCAGCAGGAAAGTGTGCAAGTTGCTTCAGTCCATTTATGGACTGAAGCAGGCATCGCGGAGTTGGAACATCTGTTTTGATGAAACGGTCAAAGAATATGACTTTATCAAAAATCCAGATGAACCATGTATATATAGTAAAATTGTAGCACGAACCGCCGTATTCCTCGTCTTGTACGTGGATGACATTTTATTGATAGGAAATGGCATTCCTATGCTACAATCTGTCAAAGGATTCTTGTCACACAGGTTCTCCATGAAAGACCTGGGTGATGCCTCTTACATTCTGGGGATCCGGATCTATCGTGATAGATCCAAGAGGATGTTGGGACCTTCGCAGTCCAGGTATATCGACACTATACTGAAAAGATTCAGTATGGAAGATTCTAAGCGCGGTAATTTACCGGCTTGTCACGGAATCACCCTATCCAAAGAGATGTCTCCCAAGACTGATTTGGAAAGGGATCGCATGTCAGTTATACCCTAGGCTTCTGCGGTAGGCTCTATAACTTACGTGATGTTGTGCACCAGACTATATATAGCTTACGCACTGAGCGTGGTAAGCAGGTATCAGTTAGACCCAGGGGAGAAGCATTGGATAGCAGTAAAGAACATTCTCAAGTACCTGAGAAGAACTAAGGAGATGTTCTTGGTTTACGGCGGAAAAGACCTCAAGATAAAGGCCTTTGCTGATTCCAGCTTCCAGAGTGATAAGGATGACTCCAAATCCATTTCAGGTTATGTCTTTACCCTCAATGGAGGGGCTGTGTGCTGGAAAAGTTCCAAGCAGGTGTCATGACCCGAAAGTACGGAACATGACTGGCACTTAGATTACGAGACGTCTAAAGGCGTACCGTAACCTAAGTTAGCCAAAGCCCAGAAAAATCTAAACCAAAATCAAAAGAGAGTGAAGGAAAACCTTTAATGAAAACGGTTTTTAAATTAATTAAGTTGCATAGAACCCCTTTTCTTAAAACATCCAAAAATTTTCGAAAATTTCGGCATAGTCTCCCCTGTATTTTCTAACCCCCAAAATGGGTACAACAAGATATATATAACCTGAAATCATAAAATGGCATCCCCAAGCGGGAGCTAGCTCTTCGCCCAAGGCGGATCACAACCACACGCAATATATAAGTAATATCAAGAAAAAGAGCATAAAAGAAATGCAAAATACCAGAAAACACACGTCGGCTCAAGTGAGCTCGACCCAAAATAAACCACAAATATACAAATTTCTCAGTCTCATCACTAGGTCGCATATACTATAAAAAGTGGTAGATGGAGAATACTAGATACAATGATAGAGCAAAAAGAAATAAAGTTTGCTCGCAACCCACCTACGGGCGATGTCGCGAGTCTGAGCAAAAGGAGCTGATGATAAGATAGCCGCCGCTACAAGACTGATGAGTCCGACCTGCAAGACACTGTGGCACAACGGGGGTGAGTTGCCAGCTCGTGAGTAGAATATAGCATCTAGTAAGGCAATCGTAAGAATGCACGCAATGCGTCACAACATGTATGTCCATATGTGATATAATATCTCTAGTATGTATGCACATGTATGCAATGTCATTACTAACTCTTTAAGTGTTTTAAATGCTAAGGGTACTGCATTCTTAACTTTAGAAAATGAATATATGTATAATAGCTAAGTACCATCAAGAAATCATCTGAAAACCCGTGTCAAGCATCAACACCAAATATGAAATCATATCTGTCTCAATATCTCACTGTAACAAAGTCTTAAATATTGGGCTCCGTCAGTCCGGATCGGCCCATATCATCAAATCTCATGACAACGGTCGGTATCCTCCGGATATCCGCCGCGCCAGACATCACCGGTAGGTAGTCCTCCCCTGCCAGGCTCATCGTCTACAACTCGATTTTCTTGCCCCGGGGTACCATACCGGGCCCACCATGTACCCGAGACGGTTCATCCACTCCTCGAATCGGGTCTTGAAATCCAACAGAAAACATGAAAACTCATGGTGGACGACACATACATCACGAGAAAACCGCAACTTTGTTTTAAAAATGATAAATATAAGCTTTTGTTAAATTCTTGCGGTTTTCCCCAAAAATCCAGAAATCGCAGCAATACTGAAATCCTCAAGAAAAATCATAATGTCCATATGTTATATATGATAAATGTCTATGATAACAAGGTATGGGACGTGAATTGTAGCTAGAAAACTATGCAAGTATGATGATGATGCAAGGTATATATACATGCTATGCAACTTCATATATCATGCACGATGCAAGGCGTAACTAAGCTAAACAGGTTCTATAGTGCACGTGGCATGGCAATTACCAAAAGCGTGTGTGTCACATGAATAGTGCGCGTGCAACAGATGCCAATGGTAATGGTGTTCGTGTCCTACGAAGTGTTATCGCATATGTGCATATGAATATCCATGCAATCTAGCATACTATTTACTATAAGGTATGCTGTGTAAATGATGGGATAAGCTAACTAACAATATAAATCTTGCCAGAAATAGGGTAATCCTAACTAGGGGGCGCCTCGCGCCATCCAGACGATTCCCCTATAGATGAATACATCTACTCACCTGAAAGCCTCGCTAATCCGATCCGACCACCGCCTTGCCTTTACGCGTTGTGTCCGATGTTTCCCCGACCGATCCTATATTTGCACAACACCAAGCATAAGATTACATATCCTAAAAAGATGCAAATCAAAACATACAAATATCGACGCTCTCGAATTAAACAAAACGTGCACTCGGTGCGCGGGAAAACACACGAAAATCGCTAAATCTTAACTAGAATCGTTATTTCGGGGCAATCGACAAAACTAAAACCCGGCTAGACAAAACCCTGCATTCACGCACTCTAATAGTCGTATACGAAGCTAATTATATCGCTAATATAACACAATTAGATCGCATCCTAATTTTTATAAAAATCTAGTAAGCAATTTCATACCGATTCGATGCAAATATCGCAATTTTATCGATCTAGCAAGCGTAACATCGGACAATTAACCATTCTAGCTAATTAGATAACCAAACCCTAACTTAACTCTAACAACCATGCTTCAAACCCTAATTTGAAATCAAATTCCTCTCTTGATTTTCATGAACAAACAATTACAACTTAATTAATACTTCAAATTTTAATTTTAGCACATTTAAACTACAAGTTAACAAACTAGTTTAGAAATTTCACCTTACAAGTGGAACCCTAGCATGCTCAAGCCACCAAAGATGCCTCCTTTCATCAAGTTTTGGACTAAATTGGTTTGAGGAGAGAGTGGATTAGGGTTTTGTTTTCAATTGGAGAAGTAATTTGTGAATTTTTTAATGGATTTTGATGTGAAATGAAGCAAGAAAGAATGAGAAAAATGGGGGAGGACTGCAGCTCAAGCTCGGCCAGAGCTAGAGGGTGAGGGAGAGTGAGGGAAAAATGTAGAAGGTTCTAAGAAAAAGTCACTCTCAAATGTATTTAATGCTTAACATAACAATTTTTACAAAAAAAACCCCTTTTTAGTTCATTTTTTCACAAAATTTCCAACCATAAAACCAAAATCTTGCAAGTCATGATACAATTTTATTAACACCATATTTTATAATATAAAGATTCCTAATTATGAAATTTACCTAATTAAATTTTTATTTATCACTAATTTAATGTATTTTTAAAAGCTTAAAATAATAAAAAAAATAATTAATTGCGAAATTTTTTTTTATTTAACAAGAAAATTATAAGTGACATTTTAGTGACAAAATTATAGTAAGATCTTATCTAAATTTTGTATAATTAGGTCTACAATGAAAAATACCTATTTTGACTTTTTACGGAAAAAGCCGAAAAATTAGCCGATTACCGAAAAACTGCCTAAACGATTTTCGAAGGGTTACAATCTTCCCCCCTTAAAGAAATTCGGTCCCCGAATTTAGAATTTAACTACGCGTACCTTCAAAAAGATGGGGATATCTCTTCCTCATCTCCACCTCGGTCTCCCAGGTGACCTCCTCGCTGTTCGGGCCACGCCAAAGGACCTTGACGGACGGTATAACCTTCGACCTCAATTTCTTCACCTGCCGATCCAGAATGACCACCGGCTGCTCGGTGAAAGAAAGATCACGCTCTAGCTGGATCGTTTGGTGCTGAATCGCCTGGGAAGGATCATGAAGGTACTTGCGGAGAATCGAGACATGGAATACGGGGTGAACATCGGGGAAGCTGGGCGGAAGAGCTAACCGATAAGCAACTGGAGCAACACGCTCTAGGATCTCGAAAGGACCAACATATCTAGGACTCAGTTTCCCTTTCCGCCCAAATCTCATCACACCTTTCATCGGAGAGACCTTCAGGAAAACATGATCGCCAACAGCGAACTCGAGTCGGCGACGGCGCCTGTCAGCATATGATTTCTGCCTGCTCTGTGCTGCTCTCATCCTGTCCCAAATCAGCTGTATCTTCTCGGTCATCTCCTGTACGATCTGCGGCCCTAAAATACTGCTTTCCCTGAGCTCTGTCCAACATACAGGCGATCGACATCTCCTCCCATATAAAGCCTCAAAAGGTGCCATCTGAATCGTCTCCTGGAAGCTATTATTGTAGGAAAACTCGATCAAAGGCAAATGACGATCCCAGCTACCACCGAAATCTAAAACACAAGATCTGAGCATGTCCTCAAGAGTCTGAATCGTATGCTCCGACTAACCGTCAGTCTGAGGATGAAGGCTGTGCTAAAACTCAATCGGGTGCCCAATGCTTCCTGGAGTTTCTGCCACAATCGGCTGGTAAACTGGGTGCCCCGGTCGGACACGATGCAAGTCGGAACACCATGCAGTCGTACGATCTCATCAATATAAACCTGGGCATACTGAGAAAATCCAAAAGTGGTCTTCACTGGCAGGAAGTGAGCCGCTTTCGTCAGTCGATCCACAATCACCCAAATAGAGTCATACCTTCGACTGGTCCTGGGTAGACCCACAATGAAGTCCATGGATACCTGCTCCCACTTCCACTCAGGGATAGGCAAAGGCTGTAACTCGCCGGCTGGCCTCTGGTGCTCGGCCTTGACTTGCTGACAAGTCAGGCATCTCGACACAAAGTCTGTAATATCCTTCTTCATCCCGTCCCACCAGTAAACCTCTCTCAAATCACGGTACATCTTGGTGGAACCTGGATGCACACTGTACACTGATCTAAGTGCCTCCTCGAGAATATCACGCCTCAGTCCCTCTGAATCTGGCATGCACAGTCGAGTCCCAAATCGAAGTATCCCGTGATCGTCAATCATGAACTTGGAAACTCTGCCCTGCCGAATCTGCTCAATAATCTCTAATATACGGGCATCGCCGGACTGTGCCTCGCGGATATGGTCAAGTAACTGTGGGCGTGCTCTGAAATGGGCCAGCTGTCCCCCTGTAGGAGTAAACTCGAACTGCACTCTGTTGTCACATAACACCTTCCAATCCGTCGTCGACTGCATCTGCACTGCGCTCAAACAAGATAAGCTACCTCCGGGCCTTCTACTCAAAGTATCTGCCACCACATTCGCCTTGCCCGGATGGTATAGAATCTCGCAGTCATAATCCTTCACCAACTCCATCCAACGGCGCTGTCTCAGGTTCAGGTCTCGCTGCTGGAAGATATACTTCAAACTATTGTGGTCAGTGAATATCTGGCATGACTCACCGTATAGGCAATGTCTCCAGATCTTAAGTGCAAATACCACTGCAGCCATCTCTAAATCATGGGTGGGGTAGGGGATATCTGTTCCGCACAGTAACCCGGTTCAGCTGACGATAATCAATGCATAAACGCATACTTCCGTCCTTCTTCTTAACAAACAAGACGGGAGCACCCCAAGGTGACACACTCGGTCGGATAAGCCCTTTGTCCAGCAAGTCCTGTAACCGATCCTTTAGCTCTCTCAGCTCCGCCGGGGCCATCCGATAAGGCGGTATAGAGATAGGCCCCGTGCCGGGGATCAAGTCGATACAGAACTCAATCTCGCGCTCTGGTGGCAGACCAGGCAGCTCGTCAGGGAATACATCAGGAAACTCTCTCACTACAGGGACCTGGTCCAACGGAACCTCTGTGGAAATAGTATCACAAACATAGGCTAAGAATCCCTGACACCCTTTCCATAAGAGCTGACAAGCGCGAAGAGAAGAAATCAAGCTGGGAAGGGTAGCGGTATGATATCCCTGAATAACAAGAACCGGCTCACCAGGAAAACTGAATCTGACTGCCTTTTCACGGCAGTCCACAGATGCATAACAGGTGACTAGCCAGTCCATACCAAGAAGAACGTCAAAGTCTAGCATATCGAGGAGAATCAAATCAACTGAAGAATCTCTCTCCCCGATACGAACGGAACACGATCGGTACACGAAACGGGCAACAAACGACTCGCCTACTGGTGTAATAACGACAAGCGGCTGATCTAACGAAGAAGACTCTCGGCCCAACCTCGGTGCAAAATACGTGGATACATAGGAATGTGTGGAGCCTGGATCAAATAATACCCGTGCATCAAAAGAACATACTGGCAGAGTACCTGTCACGACGGCATTGGATGCCTGTGCATCCTTAGGAGTCAACGCGAACACTCGGGCCTGTCCACCACTAATAGCTGGTTGTCCTCTACCTCTACCTCGACCTCTGCCTCTGCCTCTGTCGCCTCGTCCTCTCTGAACCGGACCGCCACGCCCACGACCTCTAGAAGCATCTGACTGGCGTGGAGCATCATCAGGAGTAGGTAGTAGAGCTCTCTGAGGAGGTGGTGAGGGTGGTAAGGTCACATGCGGAACTGTCACCGCGCCCTGACGTCCCATGGTACAGTCTCTGACACGGTGGTACTGACTCCCGCACCGAAAACATCCTGGAGACGACTGCTGGGTCTGTGGATATGAACCAAATAACTGACCTCGTCTCAATCCTCTGCCTCCACCATCTCCCGGAAATAATCTATCACGATGTCTGCCCATCTGCCGCTGAGCTGACGTATCAGTACGGATCCTCTTCGGCCCAGAAACGACCAGAGTCTCAGAAATACGCTCCTCCAAAAGTAAGGCTGCATCCATCGCGGCTGCGTATGTATCAAAGTGCTGGGTGCCGATGGCAAGGAATAGCTGTGTATCAAGCCCTCGCACAAACCTCTTTATTCTCTTCTCTTCTGTGTCTACTAGGTACGGAGCATATCGAGACAATTGGGTAAACTGTATATCATACTCCGACACTGTCATCCCAGGAGTCTTGCGCAGAGACTCAAAACTACGGGCTCGAGCATCTCGGACACTCTCCGGAAGAAAACGGGCAAGAAATGCAGCTGTAAACTTGTCCCAGGTCATAGAAGGTAGACCTGCAGCTCGGCCTCTCTCTACTGAATCGTACCATGTCTGGGCAAGACCCTCCAGACGAAAACTCGCAAACTCCACCAATCTATCATCAGAACACCTCAACGAACGGCAAATCCGAGCCATCTTATCAAGAAATGCCTGTGGGTCCTCTGTCGCATCTGTACCAGTAAAAGCTGGAGGTCTCAATCTCATGAACTCCTGTAGTGAAACAGGGATAGTCTCCGTAGTAGCAGCAGGCGTGACCATCTGTGCAGCAGGTACGATCGTGGTCTGTGCGGTGGAAGGAACATCCTCGGATCTCTGTGCCCGGCTGGTCTCAACTAAAGATCCCATCATCTGTCGCAACTCTTCCATGCCGGCCTCTAATCTGGAAATACGGTCTGGATAAGGCAGATCAGTATGACCCTGAGGGGTAGGCGTATCCTCCCGCTCGATCCTCGCCTCAGACGAGCCCGCTCGAATCTCATCCCTAGCGGCAGCCCGCGGAGCTCTCGTAGTCTTTGGCGGCATCGAAGCTGGAATAAGGAATAGGACTGATAAGATCATTGCAATTGAATCTAGGAATGAAAGGAATCAAGAAAGGAAATACAAGCAATTATGTCCTAAGGTCACTTAGGCGGAGTACCGTATCGTAAGTATGCCGCGGATCATACCCACGCTACGCCACTCTGCTTAAGTCACCTACTCCATCTACCAAGGTCGTCCTACACTCAAGAAGGTAAAACCTACGCTCTGATACCAACTTTTTCACGACCCGAAAGTACGGAACATGACTGGCACTTAGATTACGAGACGTCTAAAGGCGTACCGTAACCTAAGTCAGCCAAAGCCCAGAAAAATCTAAACCAAAATCAAAAGAGAGTGAAGGAAAACCTTTAATGGAAACGGTTTTTAAATTAATTAAGTTGCATAGAACCCCTTTTCTTAAAACATCCAAAAATTTCCGAAAATTTCGGCAGAGTCTCCCCTGTATTTTCTATCCCCCAAAATGGGTACAACAAGATATATATAACCTGAAATCATAAAATGGCATCCCCAAGCGGGAGCTAGCTCTTCGCCCAAGGCGGATCACAACCACACGCAATATATAAGTAATATCAAGAAAAAGAGCATAAAAGAAATGCAAAATACCAGAAAACACACGTCGGCTCAAGTGAGCTCGACCCAAAAGAAACCACAAATATACAAATCTCTCAGTCTCATCACTAGGTCGCATATACAATAAAAAGTGGTAGATGGAGAATACTAGATACAATGATAGAGCAAGAAAAAATAAAATGTGCTCGCAACCCACCTACGGACGATGTCGCGAGTCTGAGAAAAAGGAGCTGATGATAAGATAGCCGCCGCTACAAGACTGATGAGTCCGACCTGCAAGACACTGTGGCACAATGGGGGTGAGTTGCCAGCTCGTGAGTAGAATATAGCATCTAGTAAGGCAATTGTAAGAATGCACGCAATGCGTCACAACATGTATGTCCATATGTGATATAATATCTCTAGTATGCATGCACATGTATGCAATGTCATTACTAACTCTTTAAGTGTTTTAAATGCTAAGGGTACTGCATTCTTAACTTTAGAAAATGAATATCTGTATAATAGCTAAGTACCATCAAGAAATCATCTGAAAACCCGTGTCAAGCATCAACACCAAATATAAAATCATATCTGTCTCAATATCTCACTCTAACAAAGTCTCAAATATCGGGCTCCGTCAGTCCGGATCGGCCCATATCATCAAATCTCACGACAACGGTCGGTATCCTCCGGATATCCGCCGCGCCAGACATCACCGGTAGGTAGTCCTCCCCTGCCAGGCTCATCGTCTACAACTCGATCTTCTTGCCCCGGGGTACCATACCGGGCCCACCATGTACCCGAGACGATTCATCCACTCCTTGAATCGGGTCTCGAAATCCAACAGAAAACATGAAAACTCATGGTGGACGACACATACATCACGAGAAAACCGCAACTTTGTTTTAAAAATGATAAATATAAGCTTTTGTTAAATTCTTGCGGTTTTCCCCAAAAATCCAGAAATCGCAGCAATACTGAAATCCTCAAGAAAAATCATAATGTCCACATGTTATATATGATAAATGTCTATGATAACAAGGTATGGGACGTGAATTGTGGCTAGAAAACTATGCAAGTATGATGATGATGCAAGGTATATATACATGCTATGCAACTTCATATATCATGCACGATGCAAGGTGATACTAAGCTAAACAGGTTCTATAGTGCACGTGGCATGGCAATTACCAAAGGTGTGTGTGTCACATGAATAGTGCGCATGCAACAGATGCCAATGGTAATGGTGTTCGTGTCCTACGAAGTGTTATCGCATATGTGCATATGAATATCCATGCAATCTAGCATACTATTTACTATAAGGTATGCTGTGTAAATGAAGGGGTAAGCTAACTAACAATATAAATCTTGCCAGAAATAGGGTAATCCTAACTAGGGGGCGCCTCGCGCCATCCAGACGATTCCCCCATAGATGAATACATCTACTCACCTGAAAGCCTCGATAATCCGATCCGACCACCGCCTTGCCTTTACGCGCTGTGTCCGATGTTTTCCCGACCGATCCTATATTTGCACAACACCAAGCATAAGATTACATATCCTAAAACGATGCAAATCACAACTTACAAATATTGACGCTCATGAATTAAACATAACTTGCACTCGGTGCGCGGGAAAACTAAAACCCGGCAATCGACAAAACTAAAACCCGGCTAGAGAAAACCCTGCATTCTCGCACTCTCATAGTTGTATACGAAGCTAATTATATCGCTAAAATAACGCAATTAGATCGCATCCTAATTTTTATAAAAATCTAGTAAGCAGTTTCATACCGATTCGATGCAAATATCGCAATTTTATCGATCTAGCGAGCGTAACATCGCACAATTAACCATTCTAGCTAATTAGATAACCAAACCCTAACTTAACTCCAGCAACCAAGCTTCAAACCCTAATTTGAAATCAAATCCCTCTCTTGATTTTCATGAACAAACAATTACAACTAAATTAATACTTCAAATTTTAATTTTAGCATATTTAAACTACAAGTTAACAAACTAGTTTAGAAATTTCACCTTACAAGTGGAACCCTAGCATGTTCAAGCCACCAAATATGCCTCCTTTCATCAAGTTTTGGACTAAATTGGTTTGAGGAAAGAGTGGATTAGGGTTTTGTGTTGAATTGGAGAAGTAATTTGTGAATTTTTTAATGGATTTTGATGTGAAATGAAGCAAGAAAGAATGAGAAAAATGGGGGAGGACTGCAGCTCAAGCTCGGCCAGAGCTAGAGGGTGAGGGAGAGTGAGGGAAAAATGTAGAAGGTTCTAAGAAAAAGTCACTCTCAAATGTATTTAATGCTTAACATAACAATTTTTACAAAAAAACCCCTTTTTAGTTCATTTTTTCACAAAATTTCCAACCATAAAACCAAAATCTTGCAAGTCATGATACAATTTTATTAACACCATATTTTATCTTATAAAGATTCCTAATTATGAAATTTACCTAATTAAATTTGTATTTATCACTAATTTAATGTATTTTTAAAAGCTTAAAATAATTTTAAAAAAATAATTAATTACGAATTTTTTTTTATTTAACTAGAAAATTATAAGTGACATTTTAGTGACAAAATTATAGTAAGATCTAATCTAAATTTTGTATAATTGGGTCTACAATGAAAAATACCTATTTTGACTTTTTACGGAAAAAGCCGAAAAATTAGCCGATTACCGAAAAACTGCCTAAATGATTTTCGAAGGGTTACAGAAGGACACCGTTGCTGACTTGATGATGGAAGCGGAGTATATTTCTGCTTGCGATGCCGCAATAGAAGCGGTCTGGATGAAGAAGTTCCTAACAGAACTTTAGGTGGTTCCTACCATTGTTGATCCAATACTGTTGTATTGCGACAACAACGGAGCTATAGCTTTAGCGAAGGAACCCAGGTCCCATCAGAAGACCAGACACATCTTAAGGTGGTATCACCTGATCAGGGAGATCATTGATCGCCGGGAGATCGAGGTCCGGAGAGTTGCTACAGAGGAAAACACTGCTGATCCATTCACAAATGCCTTACCTCAGATTCAGTTCGAGAGGCTACTCGAGATGATCGGTCTTCGATACGCCAGTACATAGCCCTAGGGCAAGTGGGAGATTGTTAGTGTATATGCCCTAGGGGCCATTATTGTATCATACTAGCTTGTATATTACTTAATGGAAGCTTGGGATATTCACAATTATATTAACAGTCTTGCTAAACATGGTAGTATGCTACTTGGTTTATATCTATCTTAATATGTGTGTACGTATTGATAGAGCCCTTAGGATCTTGCTTGACTACCAGCGTTGTGATGGCAGTCACACTAGTGGGGGCTGGGTAGTCTACAAGCACATCCTTTATCAGGTCCCTAGTCGTAGGATTATCGAGACAGGGCATCGATACTCCGGAGTAGACTAGTGTGTACGCTTCTCATCCCAGTTGGGGAGATGGTCTATCCCACAGCCATTAGTACGTCGTACTGGAGATAGTATACAGGTGATCATTGGGTTACGGGTACATCGGACAAGACTCGCAGGGAACTGTTGGTTAGTATTATACCCGTCGTCAGTTAACAGTTCCCAGGTGACATGAGTACAGTATAGTCCGCAGACTTGACACTGCTGCTTCACCTCGAGTGTGTTCCCACTGTTCTTAGATTGCTACCCTACCACGGCTCAAAGGAGTCGTGCAAACCGGTAGCAGTTGGGTGCAGTGCCGAGCACTTGGAGGCAGTGGCGGTTAGACAGGATTCGTCTCTCCCGGTATTAGGAGTTGATATCGCGCTGTGTCTGGAGAGCCATTACGCAAAGTGTAAGTCTACGGTAGCGCCCCGGCAGTCTACAGACGCCAAATGCGGAACAAAAACTTTTTAACTGGCGCTATCGTATACTTTAACCCGGATCTGCCATTATTGCTAAACTAACAAACTGTAAAGAGTGTAGGAATGTTATACCGAACGATCCGAGTCCTTCGTTCTTCAACCATCATCCCACGCTCCGTTGCGGCTGCTCCGATCTCGTCGATCGCCGATCTTCTCGTCGAGGTGGCACCACATGATCGGTTCTTTAAACGGGCTCCCGCCTCTGACTCGAGGCAACTCGATCGTCAAGTTTGCTAAAAGAGACGACCAAGATTGATGTAGAGAATGAGTAGATGACTTTGTCTCACTTGTTCCAAATCCGTGGACGATCGGTTAATGAAGTTGCCGTGGAAATCGGGTGATGGAATGAAATGGACTGTGAAATTCCATACACCGATAAAACCTATCATAATCTTTTCTCTCTTGAATCAAGTGTGTAAAGGAGAGAGAGAGAGGAGGCTATATATATATCAAAGGAGGGAGGTGAGTGTAGGAGCAAGTGGTGACCATAAGCTAAAAGCTTCTCACTTCAAAATATCTTAAGCAATCCAAAACCATTAATTACAAAGCATGAATCACTAAACACCTCATCATGCATTAATGAACCATTAAATGCATCCAATGAAAAATCAACACCATATAATCCTAGTCACCTCATCTAGAAACTTCTAGAAGCACGACTCATCATATCTGAAGAAAAGATAAATCCGTTTTTAACCGAATGTTAAAAGACGGCTGATAGAAAACTGGAAACTGGCAACTTCCAAAAGTGATCCTGAAACGACTTTCAGGAAAACCCCGAAACTGTATAAATATACCCGCATTTGTATTACGACCGAATACAAATGCAACTGAGACAAAGATATTATACCTACTCAATATAATACTCGGATCCGGCTTAAACCAAAGCCGACCAGTATCATCTGTCCGAAAATCGACACGTGCGTAAACGCACGTGCATTTTCCGAACCCTGCCATAAAACCATACGGCCTCTACAACGTTTCGCCCGAACTTGGGAAACTGTCTGTGGGGGACTCTAATGACTCGTCAGCACCCTGGCAGTGGGTTTAACCACAAACCGTCAGCGGCACTAGCAATGCGTAACGGCTGCCCACGGACTGACCTCAAGGGTGGCCGAGGAGCGAACTCAAGGGAGACCGATGAGCGAACTCCTCCGAAAAACCCTACTGAGCCTAACAGTGACAATGTATATACAGTCCGGTCCGTTCGTCAATGAGTATCGCATATCCGCCTAGAGGGCTAGTAACGTCAGACCCCCAGAAGCAGTATAAGTCGTGTCGGAGTGAAGCCCAATAACACCCTGAGATACTACTGGAGTACCTACCAGTAAATCTCCTGCCACGGCCGTGGGCTTTGTGTAATGGCTCTCCTAGACACAGCACGATCTCGCCCCCAATACCGGGAGAGACGAATCCCCTGCCGATCCGCTCACGTGCCTCCATATGGCTCGGGACTGTACCCAAAAGCTACCTGTTTGCACGACTCCTTTGAGCCGTGGTAGGGTAGAAATCAAAGCACAGTGGGAACTCACACGAGACAAATGACGACCTCAGGTCGATGAACTAACCTGTACACATGTCACCAGGGAACTGCTATCTGACGGTAGATATAATACTAACTAGCAGATTCCCGGCGAGTCCTGTCCGGTGTACTCATAACCCAATGAGCACCTGTATACATCTTAGGTGAACCAACTACACCAGTGGCTTGTGAGACCGGCCACCGCCCCTCGTCGGGGTCTCGACTGTACACACTAGTCTACTCCGGAGTATCGATGCCCTGTCTCGAAACTCCCACGACTAGGGACCACAATTAAGGATATGCATCTAAACTACCCAACTCTCACGTATATGATCGCCCTCATACAGTTGGTAGTAAAGCAAGATCCTAAGGGCTCTATCAAAGTGTAACATGCAATCAGTCACCTGAACATGTACACAACTGATAAAGGCAAACCAGATAGCATACTATCATTTCGAGTAAGACTGTCCTACCGGGATAGGTCCTCCGCAATCATTGCAATCACGTACCTGCGATCCAATAATTGACTATGAGGGCACTATCTCCAACAATCTCCCACTTGCACTCAAGGCTAATATTGCGATGTCGACTACTCACAGCCCGTGTGAAACCGAACATCCAACTCCTCTACTAATCAGTTTCACAAAGCCCGTTTGAGAAACTATTGTGTTCGAGAAATAGCCTCAGTGAGTGGATCCGCCTAGAAGTATCTTTCTATATCTCTCTTAATCTCAAGTTCGCGGAGAAAACCATCTCCCGAATTGAGTAATACCTGTCTTAGAATAAATCTGGATATCTGATGGGACCTTTGTTCATAAATAAACTCCATATCCAAACTTCTTAGACTGAATCGATCACTGAACCTAATCAGTATCGGGCACCTAGCTTCCCACAGTATCCTCTTGGACCATCTGTCCATAATACTGTCCCTCTTCGTCAGAGGGAAAAACTAAAACTCTGACAGTCACTCTGTCATCCACGTCACCTTTGAAGCCTGGAATGATAACCGTCTCCCGAAAGAGGCTGCCGTTATCAAATCCGTAGAACATGTACCAATGTTCTAAAACTGCTTCCTTATGTTTTTCCAGGATTGGATTAATACAAACTTATTGCATCTAGTGCAAAACTAACATTTGGTGTGGTACTTGACATCTCATGATTGACTCAATTGCCTAAGCAAGTGATCTGCCAATCATGCACATCCCTCTCCCCTTTAGTCTATACGACACCTTTAGAGAGGGGTGACTCCATCACCTGCAGGTACACTACCATGCTAGGAGTCAACTATTCCAAAAACCATTAGAATATCTGTCAAAGTACCCACATTGGGAAACTACCCAAATCCAGATCTAAAACCATAGATCTAGAAACCGGAATGTCAAATATTATATCCATATCCTGTCTGGAGAAACAACTGTGTGACGACCACAGTACAACCGATCGTAGTATAGGAATTTTACTTCCTACTCTGTGTATGCATCCAGATACCATGACATCACACCCTACTACCTCCTTAACTGATCCATCCCCTATTCTGATTGAAGTCAAACCCATGACTGTCACATCAAAATTAGATGATCTATCTCCGCTATAACTGCTCAAGTCTATAAATAGACATAAGCTACTTGCCCACCATGCTTCCGTTGCTCCCACTGACTACGACAACCCTCCTACCGGGTCTCATATCCTGGAACAACAGTAGTGTCAAGTCTGGGTAGATAAGAACCTCCCTGTCATCGTCCTTGAGGCTACCGAAGTACCTCTCGGGTGTCTGAGGTTACCTACCATACCTGCGGAGTGGCTATTGGAATGTCAAACCTGATTGAATGTATAGGTCCTATTAAATTTTCCATAATCGTTCGCGGTTCTGGAATCACTTCCAGTTCTACCATACTCCCACTACTGTTTTCTGAAAAAGATCCATTTTACTAAAACTGTGGCGAGTCAAGAACAATATCACTATTGATCTTCGAAATGGTAGAATATCAACCCTCGTCATAGCCAGGGTCAACCCACAAACAGCCATTACAGAATCGTGCCCTGAGTTATCCAGTGTCTGGTTTTAATCATAAGCTGGACAACTCCCCGTACCTTAATTTCTTTTAAGGTACGATCCATTCTATATCCAATATAGAAACTTTGGCACTTATTTAATTGGAACCATATTCAATCCATGCATCTGTCTCCAGTGCATATCAACTTAATGGAAAGAGGCTAATCAGCATTACTCAACTTAGGAATCTATCCAATTATGAGTAATCTGAAAGAGAAACACGTTTCTCAAAAACCATCACTATTATCTGAATACCAATCACAAGAATCTACATCTTCGATCTCTTTGAAGAATCCCGATACTTGTGATACCTGGTTCTCTACTTTATTCTTATACCCACAACTTCTCAAAACTTAGACCTTGTATTTCTACGAAACACTTGTCTAAATACTAGAGAAGTTATAAGTAAACAGAACAAAGTACGAGGACCTACCCCTTTGTCCTAATGGACACTTGGACAACATACAACACTCTGTATAAGTCCACTGAGTTAAACAACTCAAAACCTGTGCATCGTAGGTAGAAAACTGTACCCTGGCGATTTCCTCAAATATCACCAATTACAACGAATTCCGATATAATGAGGATGATCACCTAATTCCCAATATCTTACTCCCACTCATCATCTGTAAAACCATACAGATATGAGAATGAAACCTGGTAAATACATACCCTTGGAGTAAGTGTCTAATCGGGAAAACAGTTTTTCTTTAACAATGCACTGAAACATGAAAATGTTTCGTAGGGGTATCCTGGTATTCAAAGCAATGCCTCTTCCATAATCCAATTCATGACTTCAACCGTATATTTTATTGCCGTCTCTCTAAATCCCTTTATTTGTCTTTAGTCGTTACCTTCTGTACACCATCGTTAGGCTAACTGGTTTTCTTCCTTCCCTACCGTTCGGCACCAGCCTATGGTTTGGAAGAAGACTATCCAGTAAGCATAATAGGTGTACCCTCCTAAACTAAGGAGTACTCGCATCTCGAGAGAAGGTGACGATAAAAGACAACTGAATAATACCTCATTCTTTCAAAGGTGAAATAGGAGCGGCGATGAAGTACGCGGTTTTGGTCGTGAATGATATCAGTCGCAATTTACTTTGTCCTCTTTCTAATCCCTTTATTTTGTCTTTACATATTACCTTCTGCACACCCTACTTAGGCTAATTGGTTTTCTTCATTCCCTACCTTTCGGCACCAGCCTATGGTTTGGAATAAGACTATCCAATAGGCGTAATAGGTGTACTCTCCTAAACCAAGGAGCTCTCGCAACCTGAGAGAAGGTGATAATAAAAGACAACTGAATAAACCAATTCTATTTCTCCTGAACCTTGATCCATCCTCGAAGAAGTCCCTTCGAGTTCGTATATAACCATACGATGGCTCTATCCAATGGAAGTGGATATCCGTAGTAATACGGGTGTTCTGAGAAATTCAAAGGGTAAAAGAAGGAGTGACAATGACTTATGCAACTCAGACAATCCAAAAGCCAGTATTTTAAGAAGGTTCGGTCAACCTGGTCACTGAGTCATAGTCTAGGGTCGGTCAAAGGTCGCTGCCAAAGAGAGAGAGAGAAAAGAAACACTCTGCGTGCACTCTAACCTAGATCAGAATGGTCATCATTTTATCTAATCCGGAAACCTCCCACTGTCCTGTCAAATTCTCCTCCAAACCTAAAGAAGAATCAATCGGGATCACCCGAAGAGTAAACCAACTCATCAGTGGGAATCGGGATCCAACTCTCATCGCATGTTAACGTGATGGAATGCATCCACGTTATTCATACTCCAGAAGGTATGCGCATACTTGGCAAGTTTCAGTTTCTTTAGAAACTCCCGATATCATTTTCTTGCCCCATGCTCTTATGACCTTGACGTATGCCAACAAATCATAAGTCACATGTCAAGTTCTGCCCGTCATTATCTTGTTAATTTGAACCCACCCGTACATACCCTTGACGTATGCCAACAAGGTAATACGACTGTCCCAAACCAACTCATCTATCTATGCAACAAATGAATACCCAGCAGCTACCAAACACTATGCCTTGACGTATGCCAACAAACATAGCTTGAATACTACTGACCATCCATAAGAAACGACGGAGGGCTACGGTTGGTTTTTGGCGAAAAACCTTTAACGTAGTGAACTTGATATCGCTGAAGGAACCTGATAGCTTTTTTTTTTTTTAAAATATAGTGGCGAAAACCTTTTGCTAAAGAGGTCACTCCCGGTAAAGGGATCTCGGCTCTTTCCTCGTGGAATGAGGTGCAGGATATTCCACTGAATACCGCTATGCATAGCAGCATGTAATCGACTATAGTGAAGTTATTACTCTGACGCAAACTTCTGTCCAAGGGGTCTTTCCCGGTGAAGGGATATCAGCCCTTGCCTCGTCGAATGAGGTGCAGGATATTCCACTGAATACCGCTATGCATAACAAAAGAAAACGTCTTTGCAATAACACTTTTTAAAATTGTTCCAACAACTGTATACAGGTTTGTTTTTACTTTGCGTTGATCAGAATCAACGCAGTCCCATCAATCAATCACACCAGAAAAGAACGAAAATAAAATGTACGTATATGCCATCCGCATTCGTCACTGGGTCCCGTCATCACCCGTTAGGTTACTTAACTAACGACAGAGCGGGGACTGGACTAGCGCGGGTGTAAAACATATACAACATTTAATAGTATATAAACCAATATACATAATCGCTCCAGGCGTGATAATATGCAACATTACAGAAAAGTAATAAGCATCACAGAACAATACAGATAAGCTGGGATCCCCGAGTTTCACAGAGCCGCTGCTGAAACTCGACGTTCCCCTGTCGTGTGGATAGCCTGTGCAATGAAACCTAGACCCCTACGGGTGCGGCAAGTTACCCGCCAAAACCTGAAGCGAGGCAGTCCCCCACAGCATAGTGAATGGAACACCCGGCACTTCACGGAATCCGGTAAATTGAGCACCCCTCCTTGGGTCAACCTGTACCCCCTACGAGTGCGGCGAATAGTCTGCCAATTCTGAAGTGGGGCCCCTCTGCCTCTCAAAGCCATGAGATGCGGACCCGTTGCTTTCCCGAACCCGGCTATCCGTACACTCCGTCGCGGGGCAAAACCTAGTACAGTAATGAAAAATAGTACAATAGGTACATCGACCGCAACCTGGTCGTGCCCCAAAAGAATATTATACAACAGGCAGTGACGGCAGTCCACAAGTTGGACGCTCGCCCCGCAATATCAAATGTACAAATAAACTCAAACTGTACTATCATTGCACACTGCTATCCACCACGACAAATCCGCAACATTACAGCACAACACAGAACATCAACGCGAATGTCACGTTCGCAAACCCGTCTAAAAGAACTATAGCAATCAAACGCGGTTTACCGATCAAATGACATTCCCGGTCGGAGATATAATGTAAGCACTGTAAACTAACGTGTTTAAATTACGATCGACCAAAGACCAATTATCAAAAAGTGGGCCCCACTGCTTACTGGTGAACAGTAACAAAACCTGGGCCAAAATTTTATATACCAAAAACCCCAAAATCAATCAAAGAACCCACTGTCCAAATTTGGGAGCACGTGCTCCCCACGTGGCCGCGGTTGCGCGGCCAAACCATGGGTTTGGCCGCCCTTCCGCGGCGGTCTGGAGGGATCACGATCCCAAATTTGGTCGTGGTTCTAAGAATTCCCTGCACGGATTTTTAAGACATCCAGAAATAAATTTTGAGACCGTTTAAATTTAACAGAAACTGTCGGGCTTGAATTTTGTGATTTTTGCAATTTTCGATTTCCGGTCGGATCGATATTTTAAACGCGTTAGCACAAGTTAGTATAGCAAAATGGTTAGGCTCTGATACCACTGTAAGTCTACGGTAGCGCCCCGGCAGTCTACAGACGCCAAATGCGGAACAAAAACTTTTTAACTGGCGCTATCGTATACTTTAACCCGGATCTGCCATTATTGCTAAACTAACAAACTGTAAAGAGTGTAGGAATGTTATACCGAACGATCCGAGTCCTTCGTTCTTCAACCATCATCCCACGCTCCGTTGCGGCTGCTCCGATCTCGTCGATCGCCGATCTTCTCGTCGAGGTGGCACCACATGATCGGTTCTTTAAACGGGCTCCCGCCTCTGACTCGAGGCAACTCGATCGTCAAGTTTGCTAAAAGAGACGACCAAGATTGATGTAGAGAATGAGTAGATGACTTTGTCTCACTTCGTCCAAATCCGTGGACGATCGGTTAATGAAGTTGCCGTGGAAATCGGGTGATGGAATGAAATGGACTGTGAAATTCCATACACCGATAAAAACTATCATAATCTTTTCTCTCTTGAATCAAGTGTGTAAAGGAGAGAGAGAGAGGAGGCTATATATATATCAAAGGAGGGAGGTGAGTGTAGGAGCAAGTGGTGACCATAAGCTAAAAGCTTCTCACTTCAAAATATCTTAAGCAATCCAAAACCATTAATTACAAAGCATGAATCACTAAACACCTCATCATGCATTAATGAACCATTAAATGCATCCAATGAAAAATCAACACCATATAATCCTAGTCACCTCATCTAGAAACTTCTAGAAGCACGACTCATCATATCTGAAGAAAAGATAAATCCGTTTTTAACCGAATGTTAAAAGACGGCTGATAGAAAACTGGAAACTGGCAACTTCCAAAAGTGATCCTGAAACGACTTTCAGGAAAACCCCGAAACTGTATAAATATACCCGCATTTGTATTACGACCGAATACAAATGCAACTGAGACAAAGATATTATACCTACTCAATATAATACTCGGATCCGGCTTAAACCAAAGCCGACCAGTATCATCTGTCCGAAAATCGACACGTGCGTAAACGCACGTGCATTTTCCGAACCCTGCCATAAAACCATACGGCCTCTACAACGTTTCGCCCGAACTTGGAAAACTGTCTGTGGGGGACTCTAATGACTCGTCAGCACCCTGGCAGTGGGTTTAACCACAAACCGTCAGCGGCACTAGCAATGCGTAACGGCTGCCCACGGACTGACCTCAAGGGTGGCCGAGGAGCGAACTCAAGGGAGACCGATGAGCGAACTCCTCCGAAAAACCCTACTGAGCCTAACAGTGACAATGTATATACAGTCCGGTCCGTTCGTCAATGAGTATCGCATATCCGCCTAGAGGGCTAGTAACGTCAGACCCCCAGAAGCAGTATAAGTCGTGTCGGAGTGAAGCCCAATAACACCCTGAGATACTACTGGAGTACCTACCAGTAAATCTCCTGCCACGGCCGTGGGCTTTGTGTAATGGCTCTCCTAGACACAGCACGATCTCGCCCCCAATACCGGGAGAGACGAATCCCCTGCCGATCCGCTCACGTGCCTCCATATGGCTCGGGACTGTACCCAAAAGCTACCTGTTTGCACGACTCCTTTGAGCCGTGGTAGGGTAGAAATCAAAGCACAGTGGGAACTCACACGAGACAAATGACGACCTCAGGTCGATGAACTAACCTGTACACATGTCACCAGGGAACTGCTATCTGACGGTAGATATAATACTAACTAGCAGATTCCCGGCGAGTCCTGTCCGGTGTACTCATAACCCAATGAGCACCTGTATACATCTTAGGTGAACCAACTACACCAGTGGCTTGTGAGACCGGCCACCGCCCCTCGTCGGGGTCTCGACTGTACACACTAGTCTACTCCGGAGTATCGATGCCCTGTCTCGAAACTCCCACGACTAGGGACCACAATTAAGGATATGCATCTAAACTACCCAACTCTCACGTATATGATCGCCCTCATACAGTTGGTAGTAAAGCAAGATCCTAAGGGCTCTATCAAAGTGTAACATGCAATCAGTCACCTGAACATGTACACAACTGATAAAGGCAAACCAGATAGCATACTATCATTTCGAGTAAGACTGTCCTACCGGGATAGGTCCTCCGCAATCATTGCAATCACGTACCTGCGATCCAATAATTGACTATGAGGGCACTATCTCCAACACAAAGTCCCTGGCCAGGGCAAGCGAGATTTACTGGTAGGTTTTCCAGTAGTTTCTCAAGGTGTAATGGGCTTCGCTCCATCATGACTTATACCGCTTTTAGGGGACTGACGCTTGCCGCCCCCTAGGACCGATATGCAATAGTCCTAGACGAACAGACCGGACTGTACGGAGATTGTCACATCAGGCTCAGTAGGAGTTCGGATGGGTTTCCTCATCGGCCTTCTTATCGACATCTACCTGGGGACCGTTACGTACAGCTAGTGCCGCTTGCGGTCTGTGGTTAAACCCACTGCCAGCGTAATAGTCGAGTCTTTAGAGTCCCACACAGAGAGTTTCCCTGCTTTGGGAGATACGATATAGAGGTCGTATGATTTTACGATAGGGTTCGGACACATACGTGTTTTTACGCACGTACGATGTTCGGACAGTTTTTACTAGCGAGCTTTGGTTTAAGCCAGATTCTAGTATCGGATTATTGGATTTATACGATCTAAAGTATTTCCGTGTTTTCACGGATAGGAGGGGCGTTCTCATAAATTGTCAAGAAGCTTCTAGAAGGATGATGACATGGAGGCTAAGGTGGCATTTGCATTTATTGGATTAATGAGTCATGGTGTGATTCATCCATGGAGTTAATGATGCATTTATGATTTAAATGACTCATGAGATGAATCACTATGTGAGTTAATGAAGCATGATGACATATTATTATTTGTTATTCATTTAATAATATGATATGCTTCATATATTCACAATGATTTCATTATTCCAAAAGGATTCTCATTCTCACCTTCTCTCTTCTCAAGCTCTCTCTCTTTAAATCCTAACCCTAAGCTCTCATGTGTTGAGATCAAGGGTTAGCAAGATTATTTGATCCCTAATCCTACTCTATATCTTCTAGGTTGCTTTGATTAGCACTTTTAGTAACCTAGTTACCTCAAGTTAGAGGTCAAGCTTGGAGAAGTAGCTCTCGGGTGGATCTTCTATTACAAAGAGGAGGCCGACGAGGAGGTGGTCATCGAGAACAAGAAGGACTTAGTTCATTAGGTATAATCTTCTTTCATAGTAGCTAATCCCTCCTATGATGTTGTTAGTTAAGGTTTGGCAAAGATCCGTAAGTTAGTCGATGTTTGTTTTAAACAAAATGATTGTTTTACCTATTCCGCCTCCCCGCAACTTATGGGGTGTCTAACGTCGACTTACACTTTCTCAAGGATCGCTCCCTCCAAAAAGACGTCTTCCAAGACTGATTTAGAGAGAGCTCGCGTACAAGGGATATCCTATACTTCTCCACTAGGCTCTATCATATATGCGATGTTATGTACCAGACTAGATGTAGCTGAATCACTATATATAGTGATTAGGAATCAATCGGATCTTAGGAGAATCGCTGGACAGCTGTGGAGGACATTCTTAAGTACTTAAGAAGCACTAAAAGAATGTTCTTGGTTCAAGCTTCCAGAGTGATAAGGTCGACTGATAGTCAGTCTCGGGCTTTGTCATTACCCTAAGTGGAGGGACGGTATGTTGGAAGTGTTCCAAGCTAGATACCATGGCAGACTAGAAGATAAAGGCTGAATACATCGCTAGCAACGATGCTGCCAAAGTGGTTGTCTGGACATTTATTGTTCATGAGATGAACATGGTTCCTACCATTGAGCGTCCAATAACTATTATTTTGACAACAATGTAGTTGTGGCTTTGGCCTGGGAACGCAGGTCTCATCAGCGTTCCAGACATATTCTAAGGACAATATCACCTGATCAGGCGGATGATTGATCTCAAAGGGATCGAGGTGAGGAGAGTTGACGTGAAGGATAACACAGCGGATCCACTCACAAAGGCCTTTCCCTAGAGAGACTTCTATAAGACGTTGAGTATGAGATACTACAACAAATGGCCTTAGTGCGAGTGGGAGATTGTTAGTTATATGTATGCCCTGGAGGCCATTACAGTACATACGATGTATATTGTAGTGGATGCTTGGACATATATATGGAGGACATTCTTGCTCGACATGATAGTATGCTATCTGGTTGCACTTTATCTTAACATGTACACTTATTGTCTCTCTATTACATGTTGATAAAGCTCTTAGGATGTGTACTTGACTACCAGGATTATGATGCAGATCATACTATTGGGGACAGGGTAGTCGGTGTTAGTATGATATGCCCTAAAGGCCATTATTGTATACTACCAGTTTGTATATTACATTTTGGAAGCTTGGGATATATACACGGATTTATGACGGTCTTTCTCAATATGGTAGTATGCTACTTTGTTTGTATCTATCTTAATATATGTATATGTTTCTTTTAACGTATCGCTAATACATATTGATAGAGCCCTTAGGATATTTTCTTGACTACCAGCTTTGTGATGGCAGGCACACTAGTGGAGGCTGGGTAGTCTATAAGCACATCCTTATACAGGTCCCTAGTCGTAGGATTATCGAGACAGGGCAGCGATACTCCAGAGTAGACTAATGAAACGCTTCTCATCCTAGCATGGGAGATGGTCTGTCCCACAGCCATTAGTACGTCGCACTGTAGATAGTATGCAGGTGCTCATTGGGTTATGAGTTATACTGGACGGACTCCTGGGGAACTGCTGGTTGGTACTATAGCTATCGTCAGGTAGCAGTTCCCAGGTGACATGAGTACAACTTAGTCCGTTGACTTGACACTGCTATCGCCTCAAGTGTGTTCCCACTGTTCATAGATTGCTACCCTACAACGGCTCTATTGAGTCGTGCAAACAGGTAGTAGTTGGGTGCAGTCCCGAAGCACTTGGAGGCAGTGGCATTTAGATAGAATTCGTCTCTCCCGGTATTGGGGGTTAATGTCATGCTGTGTTCGGAACGCCATTACATAAAGTCCCTGGTCAGGGCAAGCAAGATTTACTGGTAGGTACTCCAGTAGTTTCTCAGGGTGTTTTGGACTGTACTCCGACATGACTTATTGCACTATTTGGGGTCTGATGCTTGCCTCTAGGACCGATATGTGGCACTCTTAGATGAACAGACCGGAATGTACGGAGATTGCCACAGACAGGCTCAGTAGGAGTTTGGATGAGCTTGCTCGTCGGCCTTCTTATTGACAGATACTTGGGTAGCTGTTACGTACAGCTAGTACCGCTGACGTGCTTGTGGTTAAACCCACTGCCAGCATACTGTCGAGTCTTTAGAGTCTCACGCAGAGGGTTTCTCAGCTTTGGGCGAAACGATGTAGAAGTCGTATGATTTTACGACAGGGTTCGATCACATACATGTACTTGTGCGCGTGTGATGTTCGGGCGGACAATACTACTGGGCTTTAGATTAAGCCGGATCCTAGTATTCGATTGTTGGGTTAGTTTCATCTTATTGTATTCGTGTTTCTCGGAACACGGATGCGGGTATGTATATACATATGAGAGGGGTAAAGAAGGAGACACCTCATTAGGGTTTTGACCATTGACTTGGTCAAAACAAATATGAGGTGGAGAAAAGTATTTGTTATTTTTAGTAAATGATAATTTTCTGGCATGTCTACTAGGGTTGACCATTTGACTTGGATTGACTTTTTGACTTTAGATATTTTGATGAAATATTTTGTGACCTCGATATTTTTGTTAAAATATTATTTTCATGCCATGCTTATGGTCATGTCAAGCTAGCCATTCCATTTATCATTTATCATTTTATCAAAAACAATTTTTCTCTTTCCTCAAGAGTTCACTCTCTCCTTCTTCCTCTCAAACCGTAGTGTCTCATGTGTTGAGAATCAATGGTTAGTGAGACCAAGCTAACCAAAATCACACTCTACACATTCTAGGTTACTTAGTTTAGTACACCAAGTGATCTAGTTGCCTCAACTTAGAGGTTTAGCTCAAGGTTGGAACTCTCGGGTGGATCTTCTACTATTTCGAGAAGCCGACGAGGAGGTGCTATCCATTTATACTCCAAGGAGCTCGTTAGGTGAACAAGGACAGCGAGAAGACAAGAAGGACTTGAATCTATAGGTATAATCTTCTTATATAGTAGATAAAACCTCTAGTTAGTTTGTTAGTTATGGTTTAGCTAAGATCTTGGAGTTCTAGTCGATGTTACCATGTTAGAAAAATCATTTTTTACCCGTTCCACCTCCCCGCAAACCTGTGGGGTGTGTAACATCGACTTACAGTCGGTAAGTACATCCTTCAACAGTTCCTAGTCGTGGGAGTATCGAGACGGGGCATCGATATTCCAGAGTAGACTAGCGTATACGCTTCTCGATCCATGTGACGGGCGATGGATGATCCCATATCCATTAGTGTTTGACATCAGAGAAGGTATACGGGTGCTCAGTGGAGACTGGGTACACTGAACAGACTCGCCGAGAACTCCTAGATGGTATTATACCTATCGTCAGATAGCAGTTCTCTGGTGACACTGGTACAGATTAGTCTGTCGATCCGAGATCGTCATAGAGTCTTGTTTGTCTCCCACCATGTTTTGATTTCCACCCAACCACGACTCTACTGAGTCGTGCAAAACGGTGGTCTTTGGGTACAGTCTCGAGTCACATGGAGGCAATGAGCGATAGGAGGGGATTCGTCTCTCCCGGTATTGGGGGTTGATGTTGCGCTATGCTCGATTGGCCATAACAGGAAATCCCTGGCCAGGGTTGCTGAGATCTGCTGGTAAGTGTTATCAGTAGTTTCTCGAACCGTTATGGACCATGCATCGACATGACTTATCAGGCTATTGGGGTCTGACGTTATACGACCCCCAGGCTGTTGTTAGTGCATATGCCCTAGGGGCCATTATTGTATCATACTAGTTTGTATATTACTTAATGGAAGCTTGGGATATTCACATGTATATAACAGTCTTGCTAAACAAGGTAGTATGCTACTTGATTTTTCTATCTTAATATGTGAGTATACGTATTGATAGAGCTCTTAGGATCTTGCTTGACTACCAGCGTTGTGATGGCAGTCACACTAGTGGGGGCTGGGTAGTCTACAAGCACACCCTTATTCAGGTCCCTAATCGTAGGATTATCGAGACAGGGCATCGATACTCCGGAGTAGACTAGTGTGTACGCTTCTCATCCTAGTTGGGGAGATGGTCCGTCCCACAGCCGTCAGTACGTCGTACAGGAGATAGTATGCAGGTGCTCGTTAGGTTACGGGTACACCAGACAGGAATCACAGGGAACTGTTGGTTGGTTTTATACCAGTCGTCAGTTAACAGTTCCCAGGTGACATGAGTACAGCATAGTCCGCAGACTTGACACTGCTACTTAGCCACGAGTGTGTCCCACTGTTCTTAGATTGCTACCCTACCACGGCTCAAAGGAGTCGTGCAAACAGGTAGCAGTTGGGTGCAGTCCCGAGCACTTAGAGGCAGTGGCGGTTAGACAGGATTCATCTCTCCCGGTATTGGGAGTTGATATCGCGTTGTGTCAGAGAGCCATTACGCAAAGTCCCTGGCCAGGGCAAGCGAAATTTGCTGGTAGGTTCCAGTAGTTTCTCAGGGTGTAATGGGCTTCACTCCGACATGACTTATACCGCTATTAGGGGACTGACGCTTGCCGCCCCCTAGGCCCGATATGCGATAGTCTTAGACAAACAGACCGGACTGTACGGAGATTGTCACATCAGACTCAGTAGGAGTTCGGATGGGTTTCCTCATCGGCCTTCTTATCGATATCTACCTGGGGACCGTTACGTACAGCTAGTGCCGCTTGCGGTCTGTGGTTAAACCCACTGCCGGCGTTGTAGTCGAGTCTCTAGAGTCCCACATAGAGTTTCCCTACTCCAGGCGAAACGATATAGAGGTCGTATGGTTTTACGACAAGGGTTCGGACGCATACGTATGTTTACGCACGTACGACATCCGGACAGTTTTTACTAGTCGGCTTTAGTTTAAGCCAGTTTCTAGTATCCGGTTATTGGATTTATACAGTCTAAAGTTTTTCCGTGTTTTCACGGATAGGAGGGGCGTTCTCGTAATTTCGTGAGAAGCTTCTAGAAGATGGTGACTTGAGGGTTAGGGTGGCATATGCATTAAATGAGATTAGTGAGTCATTTGTGTGATTCATCCATGTCATTAATGCATCATAAATGCTTAATGACTCATGGAGATGAATCACCCATTTGTATTTATGAAGCATGGTTGTAAATCCTTTATTTTCTTTTATTGGATAAATAATAATTCTTCATATATATTATGATAGATCATTATCTCATCTCATGCTCTTGCTCACTTTCTCTCTCCTCAAGCTCTCTCTCTTCAAACCCTAATCCTCCCCTCTCATGTGTTGAGACCAAGGATTAGAATAGACTACTTAATCCTTAACCATTCTCTATATCACCTTGGTTACTTAGATTAGCGATTTAAGAAACCTAGTTACCTCAAGTTAAAGGTGAAGCTTGTAGTAAAGCTCTCGGGTGGATCATCTACTACATAGAGAAGGCCGGAGAGCACGTGGAGAACGAAAAGACGAAGGACACGGTTCATCAGGTATAATCACTTTTCATAGTAGTTGTTAACTTCTATGATTCTTGTTAGTTATTGTTTTAGCAAAGATTCTCGGTTAGTCGATGTTTACGCATAAAACAAGATCGTTTTTCATTATTCCGCCTCCCCGCAAGTCGTGGGGTGTTGTACATCGACTTACAGTGGTATGAGAGCCTCGCTAAACAATAATTAACTCATTAACAAAGTCGTATGAATTTCGAACGCAAACCGAAACGAAAAGACATCGATATCATAAGTTTCTGTCGAATTTAAAACAGGCCCTAAAAATGTTTCAGGGAGCTGCAGAATAACCTACAGAGAATTGTAAGAACACTGGTGAAAAATGGGTTTCTGAATCGGCCATACAGCCGCGGAACCGCGGTCGATCCCACCGATCCGCCGTGGATCCGCGGCCGAGTTGGGGCCTATTCGACCAAGTTTCCTCCAGTAACTCTTCTGTGATATTTGTGTATTTTCTGGAATATTTATTTTCTGCTCAAGTCTCAGGTGCACAAAGAAGTTTCGGGAGTAGAATCTGATATGTTTGCTCGATCGAAATTATACGATGTTTGCTAATTTGATTATATCTGTGATTGTATAATGTGTTCGTAAACCTCCCCTAACTGCTAGTATGTCGGTTGGCAGGGGGTTGCACATTTCTGTAATGGTTTTTACTGTTTGTGGTTGTGAACTGTATTGGACTGTTGTGGTGATTAGCCGGAGTTTGAGATGGGTTGTTATATTCATTAATTCAATATAATTGTAATATGTTGTAATATTATTTTGCGGGGCACATCCAGGTTGCGGTTGTTGCCACCGTTGTATTATTTCATTTTACTGTTTTTGCTCCTAGGATAGACCCAAGGTGGGGTGCATAAACTACCGGGTACTTTGAAGTGTTTAGTGGCCTACTCAATTTGTTGAGGGAGACCGCTTCACTTCGGGTATTTGGCGGGTAGTTTGCCGTACCCGTAGGGGTCTAGGGTGGGGTAATGGCTATTCATCACAACTGTGTAATCCGTCTTTTGTTGCAGGCTCCAAACAAACGCGGATTGCTTGCAAATCCAATAAAGTTCATATGAGATCTGGAATGCCTATTATTGCGTCAGACGAATGTACTGTTGGAGATAATGCCCTCAGAGTCAATTATTGGGTCACAGGTACGTGATTGCAATGATTGATGGAGGACCTATCCCGGTAGGACAGTCTTACTTGAGATGATAGTATGCTATCTGGTTTACCTTTATCATCGTGTACTGTTTCAGGTGACCTGACACGTCGCTATTACACGTTGATAGAGCCCCTAGGATTCTATGCTTGACCACCAGCAGTATGAGGGCGATCATATAAGTGGGAGCTGGGGTCTATAAGCATATCCTGAAATGGTCCCTAGTCGTGTGAGTTTCGAGACAGGGCATCGATACTCCATAGTAGACTAGTGTATACAGTCGAGACCCCGACGAGGGGCGGTGGCCGGTCTCACAAGCCACTGGTGTCAGTTGGATCACCTAAGATGTATATAGGTGCTCATTGGGTTATGAGTACACCGGACAGGACTCGCCGGGAACATGCCAGTTGGTCATATACCAGACGTCAGATGGCAGTTCCCAGGTGACATGTGTGCAGGTTAGTTCATCGACCTGGGGATCGTCATTTGTCTCGTGTGAGTTCCCACTGTACTTTGATTACTACCCTACCACGGCTCAAAGGAGTCGTGCAAACAGGTTTTAGTTGGGTACAGTCCCGAGCCACATGGAGGCAGTGAGCGTATCTTCAGGGGTTCGTCTCTCCCGGTATTGGGGGTGAGGTCGTGCTGTGTCTAGGAGAGCCATTACACGAAGCCCTCGGCCGAGGCAAGGAGATTTACTGGTAGGTATTCCAGTAGTATCTCAGGGTGTTCTGGGCTACACTCCGACACGACTTGTACCGCTTTTGGAGGTCTGACTTTTACCAACCCCCTAGGCCCGCCATGCGATGCTCATAGACGAACGGACCGGACTGCACGGATATTGTCACTGACAGGCTCAGTAGGGTGTCAGGATGAGTTCGCTCATCGACGTCCCTTTTGGTCAATAGCTGGTGGCCCGTCACGTATTGGCTTATACCTCTGACGTGCTGGTGGTTAAATCCACAGCCATAGTATTGACGAGTCTTTAGAGTCCCCCACATTCAGTTACTCAGCTTTCGGGCGAAAGGTTGTAGAGGCCGTATGGAGATATGGCAAGGTCCGATCAGATACGTGCGGTATTGCACGGATCAGGATCGGACAGTTTGTACTATAGGCCGTATGGATATATGGCACGGTTCGATCAGATACGTGCGGTATTGCACGGATCAGGATCGAACAGATATTACTAGCCGGTTTTGGTATAAGCCGGATTCTAGTATAATACAGTGGAGATTTTGTCTCATTGCATTTGTATTTCGGTCGAAATACAGATGCGGGTGTGTATGCACAGTATCGGGGTTTTCCTGTAATTTATTACGGGACCAGTTTTCTGGAGTTGCCAGTTTGCTTTCCGTTTCGGCCGATTTCCATTGTTCCGTTCATTGGCCGAAGATTGGTGGAGGAGGGCTTATTTGCATTGTTGCAAATAAGTATTTGTGGAGGGGTTCCTTGCATATTCTTGTGTCATGATAGCTTTTCCTTGACCTTGACTTCTAGCTTTATCATGATGGCTTGACTTTGTTGACAATCATGGTTGTTGATGATTGTTGGTTGAGTATTGGTTTTGGGAGTGATCATTGGATTCTTTTCATCATCACTTGCTTTCATCATTGCTTTCCACCCACCCCTTGACCTTGCTTTCTCTCTCCAATCACACATAACAAAAGGGGGGCCGGCCACTATTGCAAGAAGAAGGAATTCATTTTTCATGTGTGGCATTTTGGTTTCTCATGCTTGCTAGAAAAGCCCTCTAGTTCATTTCCTAAAGTTGCTATCTTTTCTTCCACCAAAATGGCAAAGCTCCAAAAGCCCCAAATGAGACTTCTTCTCTAGATATTCTACAGCAAATCTTGGGCACGTCGAGTAGCCGGCTTCGTGCCCGAGTTGCCTCGGCATTGAGGTGGGAGCCCGTAAAAGAAGTAGGCGATGTGGTGCACTTCCGGCGACGAGGAGGAGACGGGACATTCCGCAGGAGATCGGGACGACGACGAGAAGACCCGAGGACTCGGATCTGTCGGTATACTTCTCTTCCCTATCTTCTTAATAGCTTAGACTTGTTAATGGTTACGATCCGGATGTTTAGTGCGCGGTGGTGCCGGTTTGCTAAGTCCGCAAAATTAAAGTTTTTCACCGCTTCCGCATTCCGGCGTCAGATTGACGGCCGGGGCGCCGCCGTGCACTTACATGTACAATATCTATATATGATAGCTATTTAGACGTCACTTATGTTTTACACCCGCGCTAGCCCAGCCCCCGCTCTGCCTTTAGTTAAGTAACCTAACGGGTGATGACGGGACCCCGTGGCGAATGCGGATGGCATAAGAGGACGTTGTATTTTCGTTTTTTTCTGCAATGATAGGTTAATGATGGGACGCATTATTTATAATGCAAAGAAAATAAACCAAAAGATGAATCGTTGGAACAATTTAAAAGAAACCACTCGGTTATTTTAAAACAAATGATATTTTTTAATTGCGGAGCTTTAACCACTCCTTTTTAAAAAGGCTATCAGGTTCCTTCGGTCATATCAAGTTCACTACATTCACGGTTTCGCCAAAACCATTCGTAGCCCTCCGTTATTTCATTTGGGTATTCGGTAGTATTAAAGCTATATATTTTGACCTAACGCCAAGGCATAGTGTTTGGTAGCTGCTGGGTATTCATTTGTCGCATAGATAAATGAGTTAGTTTAGGACAGTCGTAGTATCATTTTGGCCGAACGTCAAGGATATGTACGGATGGGTTCAAATTAACAAGATAATGGTGGGTAGAACTTGACATATGACTTATGACATTTTGACCTAACGCCAAGGTCATAAGAGCATGGGGCAAAAATATATATCGGGAATTTCTAAAGAAACTGAAATTTGCAAAGAGATGCATACCATTTGGAGTTTGATGAATGTTGGTAGGATTCCTTCAACATTATCATACGATGATATTTGGATCCCGATCCTACTGTGAGTATATGCTACTCATCAGGATATTCGTCACTTAACGATCAATGCTATAAACCAAGTAGGTGTCAAGAAAGGTGTCAGCGGGGTTACGCCCCCAGAGAAAAGAGGTTATTTAATTAAGGAACTTCGCGAAAGCGTTGGAAAACCTCCCTCGAAGTACCGACACCAGCCTGGCTGAGCGGTTAAGCAAGTATTGTACAATGAGAATAGTCCTGCCTAATTCTTCTTTTATGGTTTGAGGAAGGATTCGAGAAACAATGGGAGCCATCCAGTTTAGATAAATTAAAAACCACTCTAAACTTGCAAGAGCATCATGCTAAAGAGTTTTCTTCTCTATCTCCTAATTGCAGCGACCCTGAAAATGACTAGACTTAAGTTACTTTTAGAGAAAAATATACTGACAGGGCCAAACTATAAAAATTGGCTGCGGAATGTCAAAATGGCTTTAACCTATGACAAATTGGGGTACGTCCTCACCGCTAAGGCACCTGCTGTCCCTGGTCCCAAATCCAGTAATGTAGATAAGAAAATCCGCAAAACCTGGGATTTCGATTGTGCGAAAGCCAAGTGCATCGTGGTTGCCTCGATGAACAATGAACATCAGAGGAGGCACGAGGATATGGAACTAGATGCCATATTTCTCCATTCAAAGGAACTTTATGGAGAGCAATCTCGTATAGCAAGATACGAGACCTCTAAGAACTTGTTTCGAGTGAGGTTGGCTGTCAGATCATCGGTAGGAAAACATGTCCTAAAGATGATTGGCTACATAGAAGAGCTCGCAGACCTGGGACGACTTTGGATAATGAGCTCTATACATACCTTATTCTCCAATCCCTTCCTTCCACCTACGCCCAGTTTATTCTGAACTTCAATATTCAAAGAAAAGAAGTTGAACTTCCGGAACTCCTTAACATGTTGAGGAGTGCAGAGGGCACCTTGCAGAAGGCAAGGGAAACACCCGCTATGTTTGTTAGCGGTGCTTCTTCTTCCGGGTCCAAGGCTTGGGCCAAAGGAAGGAAAAAGAAGGCCGCCACCAAACCTAAAAGAGGTGTGATTAAGGTGGGAGGGAAGGGAAAGAAAAAGTTTGCGGTACCGGTAGTGGCCCAGGATGAGTGCTTCCATTGTCACAGGAAAGGGCACTGGAAAAAGGATTGCAAGGCGTGGAACGCCAAGAACCAGGAACCGAAGCAAGCTATGACTTCGACTTCAGGTGTGTTTGTAATTGAGAATTGTCTGTCAATCAACTCTACTTCCTGGGTATTGGATACCGGATCAGGATCTCATATTTGCAATTCATTGCAGGCACTGAGAAACCGTAGAGTGCTGAAGGATGGTGATATGACCCTGATGGTTGCTAACGGAGCTAGCGTGGGAGCTGTGTCCGTAGCGGATTATCACCTGGGATTGACGAGTGGACACATTTTGGTTTTACATAACTGTTTTTGTGTACCCAGCTTAACGTGTAATATCATATCTGTTTCCTTGTTATCAAATAAAGGTTATGATTTCACGTTTGTAAGTGATGTTGTTAACATCCACCTTAATCATAGTTTGATTGGGTCCGGTACACTGGATAACGGTATATATGTGTTAAACCAACTCCAAATTTTCAATGTCCAGAACACACTAAAAATAAATTCTCCAGATTTAAATAAAGCTTTCTTATGGCATTGTAGAGTAGGTCACATCAATGAGAGAAGGTTGACTAAGTTACATAGAGAAGGATATTTGGACACGTTCGAATATCAAACTTATGTCACTTGTCAATCTTGTCTCAAAGGAAAGATGACAAAGACTCCATTTACTGGACATGGAGTAAGAGGGAGTGAGCTTTTAGGACTCATACACAGCGATGTATGTGGTCCAATGTCTACACATGCAAGAGGTGGTTTTTCCTATTTCATTACTTTTACGGATGATTACTCAAGGTACGGATTCATTTATCTGATGAAACATAAATCCGAGGCTTTTAAGAAATTCCAAGAGTACAAGAATGAAGTAGAAAACCAAACCGGCAAAAGTATCAAGACACTAAGATCTGATCGAGGTGGTGAATACTTGAGTGCCGAGTTACTAGGTTACCTACAAGAGAAAGGAATTCTCTCTTAGCTTACTCCTCCATACACTCCACAGAATAACGGTGTATCGGAGAGACGGAATCGAACCCTATTGGATATGGTACGTTCCATGATGAGTAATGCTGAGTTACCGCGATATTTTTGGGGTTATGCGCTAGAATCAGCGGCATATCTTTTGAACATGGTTCCTACCAAGACTGTGCCTACCACGCCATATCAAATATGGAGTGGGAAGAAACCCCATCTACAATATATAAAGATTTGGGGATGTCCAGCTTTTGTTAAAAAGCAGCATGTGGACAAGCTCGAGGCACGATCAGTAAAATGTAAGTTTGTGGGATATTCAAAGAACTCCAGGGGATATCTATTCTATTACGCAGAGGAACAAAAGGTATTTGTTTCTCGTAATGCCCATTTTCTAGAACATCAGTTTTTAGAAAAGGAAACAAGTGGGAGCGAAATAGAACCGGAAGAAATTCCAGAACCACAAACTAATACTGAAAGTTTGGTAGAACAAGTAGTTCAAGAAGAACAGGACATTCCCGCACCTCTCCGCAGGAGTAGTAGGCCGTCTCATCCGCCCGAGAGATACTACGGTTTTCTCATAGATGGGGATAGAGAGGATTGCATCATAGATAATGATGAACCTACTAGCTTCCAGCAGGCCATCCAGAGCGGCGACTCGGTACGACGGCTAGATGCAATGCGGACCGAAATGGAGTCCATGTACACCAACAAAGTATGGACTTTGGACTTTGCTCCAGATGCGGTAAAACCCATAGGATGCAAATGGATCTTCAACAAAAAGATTGGTGTAGATGGACAGGTGGAAACCTATAAGGCTAGACTTATTGTAAAGGGTTTGCGTCAAAGACCTGGTTTGGACTATGACGAGACTTTTTCTCCAGTGGCTATGCTCAAATCCATTAGGGTCCTTCTTTCTATTGCTGCCTTCCATGATTATGAAATCTGGCAGATGGACGTAAAGACGGCTTTTCTGAATGGTAATTTAGAAGAGTGTGTCTATATAGATCAGCCAGAGGGTTTCAATCAGAGTGGGAGCAGCGGGAAAGTATGCAAGTTGCTTAAATCCATTTATGGATTAAAGCAAGCATCGCGGAGTTGGAACATCTGTTTTGATGAAACGGTCAAAGAATATGACTTTATCAAAAATCCAGATAAACCATGCATATATAGTAAAGTTGTAGCACAAACTGTCGTATTCCTCGTCTTGTACGTGGATGACATTCTACTGATAGGAAATGACATTTCTATGCTACAATCTGTCAAAGGATTCTTGTCACACAGGTTCTCCATGAAAGACCTGGGTGATGCCTCTTACATTCTGGGGATCTGGATCTATCGTTATAGATCCAAGAGGATGTTGGGACTTTCGCAGTCCAGGTATATCGACACTGTACTGAAAAGATTCAGTATGGAAGATTCTAAGCACGGTAATCTACCGGCTTGTCACGGAATTACCCTATCCAAAGAGATGTCTCCCAAGACTGATTTGGAAAGGGAACGCATGTCTATTATACCCTACGCTTCTGCGGTAGGCTCTATAATGTATGCGATGTTGTGCACCAGACCAGATGTAGCTTACGCACTGAGTTTTGTAAGCCGGTATCAGTCAGACCCAGGGGAGAAGCACTGGATAGCAGTAAAGAACATTCTCAAGTACCTGAGGAGGACTAAGGAGATGTTCTTGGTTTACGGCGGAAAAGACCTCAAGATGGAGGCATATGCTGATTCCGGCTTCCAGAGTGATAAGGACGATTCCAAGTCCATGTCAGGTTATGTCTTTACCCTCAATGGAGGGGCGGTGTGCTGGAAGAGTTCCAAGCAGGACACCGTTGCTGACTCGACGATGGAAGCGGAGTATATTGCTGCTTGAGATGCCGCAAAAGAAGCGGTCTGGATGAAGAAGTTCCTAACAGAACTTCAGGTGGTTCCTACCATTGTTGATCCAGTATTGCGACAACAACGGGGCTATAGCTTTAGCAAAGGAACCAATGTCCCATAAGAAGTCCAGACACATCTTAAGGCGGTATCACCTGATCAGGGAGATCATTGATCATCGGGAGATCGAGGTTCGGAGAGTTGCTACTGAAGAGAACATTGCTGATCCGTTCACGAAGGACCTACCTCAGATTCAGTTCGAGAGGCTACTCGAGATCATCGGTCTTCGATATGCCAGTTCATGGCCCTAGTGCAAGTGGGAGATTGTTAGTGTATATGCCCTAGGGTCCATTATTGTATCATACTAGTTTGTATATTACTTAATGGAAGCTTGGGATATTCACATGTATATAACATTCTTGCTAAACATGGTAGTATGCTACTTGGTTTTTCTATCTTAATATGTGAGTATACGTATTGATAGAGCTCTTAAGATCTTGCTTGACTACCAGCGTTGTGATGGCAGTCACACTAGTAGGGGCTGGGTAGTCTATAAGCACATCCTTATTCAGGTCCCTAGTCATAGGATTATCGAGACAGGGCATCAATACTCCGGAGTAGACTAGTGTGTACGCTTCTCATCCCAGTTGGGGAGATGGTCTGTCCCACAGCCGTCAGTACGTCGTACTGGAGATAGTATGCAGGTGCTCGTTAGGTTACGGGTACACCGGACAGGACTCACAGGGAACTGTTGGTTGGTTTTATACCAGTCGTCAGTTAACAGTTCCCAGGTGAAATGAGTACAGCATAGTCCGCAGACTTGACACTGCTACTTCGCCTCGAGTGTGTCCCACTGTTCTTAGATTGCTACCCTACCACGGCTCAAAGGAGTCGTGAAAACAGGTAGCAGTTGGGTGCAGTCCCGAGCACTTAGAAGCAGTGGCGGTTAGACAGGATTCGTCTGTCCCGGTATTGGGAGTTGATATCGCGTTGTGTCAGAGAGCCATTACGCAAAGTCCCTGGCCAGGGCAAGCGAGATTTACTGGTAGGTTCCAGTTGTTTCTCAGGGTGTAATGGGCTACGCTCCGACACAACTTATACCGCTATTAGGGGACTGACGCTTGCCGCCCCCTAGGACAGATATGCGATAGTATTAGACGAACAGACCGGACTGTACGGAGATTGTCACATCAGACTTAGTAGGAGTTCGGATGGGTTTCCTCATCGACCTTCTTATCGACATCTACCTGGGGACCGTTACGTACAGCTAGTGTCGCTTGCGGTCTGTGGTTAAACCCACTGCCAGCATAGTAGTCGAGTCTCTAGAGTCCCACACAGAGAGTTTCCCTACTCCAGGAGAGACGATATAGAGGTCGTATGGTTTTACGATAAGGGTTCGGACGCATACGTGTGTTTACGCACGTACGACATCCGGACAGTTTTTACTAGTCGGCTTTGGTTTAAGCCAGTTTCTAGTATCCGGTTATTGGATTTATACAGTCTAAAGTTTTTCCGTGTTTTCACAGATAGGAGGGGCGTTCTTTTAATTTTGTGAGAAGCTTCTAGAAGATGGTGACTTGAGGGTTAAGGTGGCATATGCATTAAATGAGATTAGTGAGTCATTTGTGTGATTCATCCATGTCATTAATGCATCATAAATGCTTAATGACTCATGGAGATGAATCACCCATTTGTATTTATGAAGCATGGTTGTAAATCCTTTATTTTCTTTTATTGGATAAATAATAATGCTTTATATATATTATGATAGATCATTATCTCATCTCATGCTCTTGCTCACTTTCTCTCTCTTCAAGCTCTCTCTCTTCAAACCCTAATCCTCCCCTCTCATGTGTTGAGACCAAGGATTAGAATAGACTACTTAATCCTTAACCATTCTTTATATCACCTAGGTTACTTAAATTAGCGATTTAAGAAACCTAGTTACCTCAAGTTAGAGGTGAAGCTTGAAGTAAAGCTCTCGGGTGGATCATCTACTACATAGAGAAGGCCGGAGAGGACGTGGAGAACGAAAATACGAAGGATACGGTTCATCAGGTATAATCACTTTTCATAGTAGTTGTTAACTTCTATGATTCTTGTTAGTTATTATTTTAGCAAAGATTCTCGGTTAGTCGATGTTTACGCATAAAACAAGATCGTTTTTCATTATTCCGCCTCCCCGCAAGTCGTGGGGTGTTGTACTTCGACTTACAGCTGTGATATGCGACATATCAGACGAAGAGACCGGACTGTACGGTAGTGTTACTGATTGGATTCGCAGGAGTATGAGCAGGCTTGCTTGTTGATCTTCTGATCGCTCAATACCCGGGTGGCCGTTGCGTTTAGCAGACCGCTTGCGGATTGTGGGTGTTTGATATGATCATCACCTACTGCCGGCATATTGACGAGTCTTTAGAGTCCTACACAGAGGTTTCCTGGTTCATGCGAAACGAAGTAGGAGCACATATGTGATATGTGCGGGACCGAGATTAATATGATATATGATACCGTATTCTATTCTCGCAATATATGATATCGGTCGGTTATATGTGAAATAGCCGGGTTATCGAATCAAGTGTTGATTCGATAAGTTGATTCATATGATATTAGTCGGTTGTCTATGATATAGCCGGATTATCAAATCAAGTGTTGATTTGATAATTTAATGTATAATTATATATTTGATATATTAACTTACATTAACTAATATTTGCTCACTAAGTATTTCTTTTTCTCACTTGTGCTTTGGTATATATGTGATATATATTAATGTACATTTTTTTTGTCATGCTAGATGATACATGCTACATGGGTGTATGAGACTCACACCATGCTTATGATAATCCTAGGGTTTTTATTTATAAAAGTAAATCAAAATTGGTTAAAAATTTTTCATGGCTAGAAGCATGGAGAAGCTTGTTTTGTCCATTGACTTAGTCCACTAATTTGTTTTACTTAAGATATTTATTAACATAACCATTATCCTTAGCCATAGTTTAGTCTACATGAGTTAGTATATGATACTAACTCACCCATGGTTTCCATTGACACTCTCATGAGATGAGATTCATTCATCATTCTTCTTCTTCATCATCTCAAGAAAGCTCACTAGCTTTTCTTGAGGTGAAGAAATATTGTGAGAAAAATATTTCTAAAGTGAGCAAAATTCATACTTCATCGCCCTATACTAGACTAGCCATTTAGCTTAGGGTGTTTGCTTCACTAATCTACCATTAGTGAAGAGGTAGCATGAGCTTGAGTCTCCTCGACGTAGATCATCTTCGGCCTCGAAGACTTCGAGCAAGCTTGCTCATTTCTTCATGTGAACCTTTACTTGGGTTCGGGTGTTCACTACATGGAGTGAAGGGACTACTACACGGAGCTTTAGAAATGAAGGACCGGTCTACAAAGGTTGTATTCCTCATTCACTTAGATGTAAAGTTGTTTACATTGTTGTTTCGTCGAATTCTCTAGTTTCGATTCTAGGGTTAGGGTTCTTTAGCATGCCAATTTTTGAAAACGGCATGGATGATGCCTCCCGAAACCCAGCGGCCGCCTAGGGAACCGTGCAGTGGTATCAGAGCCGTGCTAGAGAATTAGACGATGTTTGTTAGATTACGAAACCAAAACAACTCCAAAACAGACGAAACATAGTCCTAGTTTCTGTCGAATTTTAAATGGCCTCTAAAAATTTTTTAAGCAGTTGCAGAATGTTGCATGAGATGTAACATGAACACCACAGAAATTTGAACCCTCCTCGCCGGATTTTGGCCGGCCACATGAGTGAAAAATCCGAGCTCACCGGTTTTTTGGTGGGATTCTGGCTTCAAATTTTTATGGTGTTCCAGTCTCTGGGTTTTGGTGTTTTAGGTGTTGCTTGTTTTTACTGATATTGCATGTGATGTATTTATGTAAAGGCAATTCAGAGTGTTTCATAATCGTAATTCTAACATCGTTTCGGGTAACTTTAGACGACGTTAAAATGTTCGAACGGATATCAATAACCCATTTTTTTTCCTCGCTGGAAATTTTCCAAGAGTTGGATTTTTCCATGTTTAAAATCTTCAGAAAAATCATGCAGGTGTTTTCTGTGGACCATCTAGAAGAACGAAACCCTAACTTGATTCTGTGACTGTCGGAACCGCCACCGAACCCTTGGGTTTGCGGTAGTTCTGGGGCGCCATAGGTGAGGCAAGGGTTGACCCTTCTACGGTTGGTCCATAGGTGCTGTGGCATGTTCTGGGTACTCCGCCCAAGTGTTGAGCTCTTTTGGAAATTTTGGGTGTTTGTTGATTCGATCGAAAAGTTTAACATCGTCTAGCTATCTGTGATTGTGATACAATATTTGGAATCCACAATAATTAGTTATGTGATAACTAGTTTGAATTTTATAAATCTAGCAGTTTAGTCTCATTTGCTCGATTGCCACGGAATTTTGATGTGGATTAAAAGTCCGTCGCAATTACGTAGTGTACGCGGATACTTGTCGGGTAACCTTACTAGATAGCCACGCCCCATAGCCCCGACCAAGTGACTGTATGAGAACCCCGTCGCCAAAAGCATCCGTTCGGGTGCTCGCGGCCGCGGTGTTCCGCCTAAGTGCACTTCATCGATGGCATCGGAGGTGCGGCCGTCTACTAAAGTTTCCGACGAGCATTCGATCAGGTTGTCGGGAATCTTGTTGAATCACCCGACTGGTTATTGAAAAGTGTTTTCAATATCGAGACTAAAATGCGGGGTTTATAATTGTCAGGCATGTGATGTCTAAGGAATTCATTTAGTTAGGCATGAAATCCAAAGTATGTGATACATTGGGTTTATGTGTTGGGCCACGGCGGCGCCCCGGCCGTCTAACCGACGCCAAATGCGGAACAAAAACTTTTTACAGAACCGGCGTCACCGCAACCCAAAAACCCGGATCGTTCCATTAACCGTAAACTAGCAATATGTAAAAAGAGTTAAAGATTATACCGATCGATCCGTGTCCTTCGGTCTTCAATCTCCGCGCCAAACTCCTCTCTGCTGTGCCGACGAAGTCCGCTCCCCAATCTCGCTCGTCAAAGTGGCACCACGTCATTGAATCTTTATACGGGCTCCCACCTCTGTACCGAGGCAATTCGGACATGAAGTTTGCTAGTCGACATGTCCAAGAATGAAGTAGAGAGAATGTAGGATCTTTTGTCTCAAGGCACCCAAACGATTGGGTGGAGGTAAAATGGAGTTGCCAAGGAGTTGTGAACATGTGAGCATAAGATTTATCATTGCAAAGGAAAGAATCAAGCTTACAAAAATAGAAGGGGCTCGGCCAAGAAGAAAGCTCTCTGGGAATTTCTTGATGAGGTGATGAGTGTAAGAAATGGCAACACAAGTTATATCAAGGGTGAGAAAAAATAAATGTGTTGTATATTAATCAACACCCAACAAAAGAAAACTACACCAAAGCCTTTTTTTACAGATAACCCCCTGCCAATAATCATGCTGGCGAAATTTGCAGAGAACCCCCTTGCCAAAAAAAACAGCCACCATGAAAAACTCCCTGCATGTTTTGCAATCCTAGAGAATTTGCAAACAGCCCCCCATCAAAAAGCTGGCCGAAAATGCAAAGGCCCCCTTCACTTCCACGAGCAGCAACCAGCTAAGGAAATGGGTGCCCATGCCTCATAAATGACCATGCCCACTCCCTTGGTTAATAAATGGGAAAGAAAATCAGTGCAAGGGTTAAGGCCAAAGCTCACATAAATTAAACATAGAGGGTGATGTTAAAGACGGAAAAAAAAAGCTGGCAACTCCCAAAATAATCCCGTAACGAATTACGAGATTACACCTCAACTGTAAATACATAACCGCATTTGTATTCCGACCGAATACGAATGCTATGAGACAAAATTATTCCTACATAATAATACTAGGATCCGGCTTAAACCAAAGCCCGCTAGTATTATCCGTCCGATCATGATCCGTGCATAAGTGCACGAATATGATCGAACCCCGCCATATATCCATACGGCCACTACAACGTTTTGCCAAAACTTGGGAAACTTTCTGTGGGGGACTTTAATGACTCATCAATATACTGGCACTGGGTATAACCACTAGCACGTCAGAGGTACTAGCTGTACGTAACGGTTGCCCATGTATTGATCGGAAGGGAAGCTGACGAGTGAACTCATCCAGAAACCCTACTGAGCCTGACAGTGACAATATCCGTACAGTCCGGTCCGTTCGTCTATGAGTATCGCATATAGGGCCTAGGGGGATGGTAAACGTCAGACCCCCAATAGCGGTATAAGTCGTGTCAGAGAGTAGCCCAGAACACCCTGAGAAACTACTGGAATACCTACCAGTAAATCTCGATTACCTTGGCCAGGGATTTCGTGTAATGTCTCTCCTAAACACGACGCGATCTCACCCCCAATACCGGGAGAGACGAATCCCTGACGATCCGCTCACTGCCTCCATGTGGCTCGGGACTATACCCAACTAAAACTTGTTTGCACGACTCCTTTGAGCCATGGTAGGGTAGTAATCAAAGCACAGTGGGAACTCACACGAGACAAATGATGATCTCAGGTCGACAGACTAACCTATACACATGTCACCAGGGAACTGCTATCTGACGGTATGTATAATACCAACTAGCATGTTCCCAGCGAGTCCTGTCCGGTGTACTCATAACCCAATGAGCACATGTATACATCTTAGGTGAACCAACTGACACCAATGGCTTGTGAGACCGGCTACCGCCCCTCGTCGGGGTTTCAACTGTATACACTAGTCTACTCTGGAGTATCGATGCCCTGTCTCGAAACTCCCACGACTAGGGACACTTTAAGGATGTACTTATAGACCCCAGCTCCCACGTATATGATCGCCATCATACTGCTGGCAGTCAAGAAAGAATCCTATGGGCTCTATCAACATGCAATAGTGAACTAAAGCATGTACACGATGATAAAGACAAACCATATAGCATACTATCATTTCGAGCAAGACTGTACTATCGGTATAGGTCCTCCCTCAATCATTGTAATCACGTACTTGCGATCCAATAATTTACTTTGAGGGCACTATATCCAACAATCTCTCACTTGCACTTAAGGCTAATTATTGCGATGTCACGTACTCACAGCTCGTGTGATACCGAACATCCAAATCCTCTACTAATCAGTTTCACAAATCTCGTTCGTAAAACTATTGTGTTCGAGAAATAGCCTCAGTGAGTGGATCCGCCCAGATGTTTCTTTCTATGTCTCTCTTTGTCTCAAGTTCGCTGAGAAAGTCATCTCCCGAAATGAGCAATACATGTCTTAGAATATGTCTGGATATCTGATGGGACCCAGTTCATAAATGAACTCCAAATCCAGCAAACTTCTTAGACTGTATCGTCAACTGAATTTAATCAGTATCCTGCACCATGCCTCGCTCAGTATCCGCTTGGACTACCTGTCCAAACTACTGCCCCTCGTCAAAGGGAAAACTATAACTCTGACAGTCACTCTGTCATCCGGGTCACTTTGGAAGCCTGGAATGATAACCTTCTCCCGAAGGAGGCAGTCGTTATCAAATCCCTAGAACAACCACTTATGTTCTAAAACTGCTTTCGAACGTTTCTCCAGGATTGGATTAATATCAATTTATTGTATCCAGTGCAAAAAACAACATCTGGTGTGGTACTTGACATCTCATGATTAACTCAATTGCCTAAGCAAGTGATCTGCCAATCATGCACATCCCTCTCCCCTTTAGTCTGTAAGACACTTTTAGAGAGGGTGACCCCATCACCTGCAGGTACACAACCATGCCAGGAGTCGTTCATTCTAAAATATTTTTAGAATACTGTCTAAGTACCCAGATTGGGAAACTACCCAAATCTAGATCTAAAACCATAGATCCAGTAACCAGAATGCTTGATATTATATCCATATCCTATGTGGAGAAACTACTGTGTGACTACCATAGTATGACCGATCGTAGTATAGAAATTTCACTTCCTACAATGTGTATGTCATCCAAGTACCAGGACATCACACCCTACTACCTTCTTAACAGATCCATTTCCTATTCTGATGAAGTCAAAGCCCATGACTGTCACATCAAAAATAGATGATCTTTCTCCGCTATATCTACTCTAGTCTATAAATAGACATAAGCAACTTGTCCACTACGCTTCCGTTGCTCCCACTGACTATGACAATCCTCTGCCAGAGTCATATATACGTGCACTTCTAAAACTAGAACGATGCTATACTTATCCTCCTGCCGGGTCTCATAGTCTAGAACAGCAGTAATGGAAAGTCTGGGTAAACAAGAACCTCCTTGTCACCGTCCTTGAGGCTACCAGAGTACCTCTCGGGTGCCCGAGGTTACCCGCCATATCTGCGGAGTGGCTAATGGAATGTCAAACCTGATTGAATTTTTAGGTTCTATTAAATTTTCCGTAATCGTTTGCGGTTCTGGAATCACTTCCAGTTCTACCATACTCCCACTACTGTTTTCTGAAAAAGTCCATTTTACTAAAACTTTGGCGAGTCAAGAACAATATCACTATTGATCTTCCAGATGGTAGAAAGTCAACTCTCTTCAAAGCCCGGGTTGACCCACAAACTGCCATTACAGAAACGTGCCTTGAGTTATCTAGAGTCTGGTTTTAAGCATAAGCCGGACAACTCCCCTTACCTTAACAACGTTAAGATATGAACCATTTTATATACAATATAGAAATAGAGGCACTGATTTAATTGGAACCAGATTCAAATCTTGCAGCTGTCTACAGGGCATGTCAACTAAATGGAGAGAGGACGATCGGCATTACTCAACTTAGGAGTGCATCCAATTATGAGTAACCTGAAAGAGAAACAAGTTTCTCAAAAATCATTACTATCAACTGAATACCAACCACAAGTATCTACATCTTCGATCTTCTTGAAGAATCCTGATACTTGCAACACATGGTTCTCTACTTTATTCATGTACCTATAACTTCTCAAACTTGGACCTTGTATTTCTACGAAACACTTTTCTAAAATTTGAGAAGTCACAAGTAAACAGAATACAGTACGAGGACCCATTTGTCCTAAGGACACTGGACAATATACAATACTTTATATAAGTCCTCTGAGTTGAATAACTCAAACTCTGTGCGTTGTAGGTTGAAAACTGTACCCAGGCGATTTCCTCAAATATCACCAATTACAACAAATTCCGATATAATGAGGATGATCACCTAATTCCCAATAACTTACTCCCACTCATCATCTGTAAAACCATACAGATGTGAGAATCATACCTGGTAAATACATACCCTGGAGCAAGTGTCTAATTGGGAAATAAGTTTTCAATTAACAATGCACCGTGAAACTGAAACATTAAAATGTTTCGAAGGGATATCCGAGTATTCCTAGTAATGCCTCTTCCATTATCAAATTCATGACTGTAACCGTATATTTCCTTGCCATCTCTCCAATTCCCTTTATTTGTCTTTACTCATTACCTTCTGTACACCATCGTTAGGCTATGTGGTTTTCTTCTTTCCCTACCGTTCGGCACCAGCCTATGGTTTGGAAGATGACTATCCAATAAGCATAATAGGTGTACTCTCCTAATCCTAGGAGTACTCGCAACCTGAGAGAACGTGATGATAAAAGACAACTGAATAAACCTTATTCCTATTTCTCCTGAACCAGAATCCATCCTCGAAAAAGTTCGTTCGAGTTCGTATATAACCATACGATGGATTTATCCAATGGAATTGGATGTTCGTAGTGATACAGGGTGTTCTGGAGAAATACAAAGGTGAATTCAGAGTGGAGATGAGATACGTGGTTTGGTCGTGAATGTTAGCAGTCACAATTTACTTTGCCCTCTTTCTAATCCCTTTATTTATCTTTACTTATTACCTTCTGCACACCCAACTTAGGCTGATTAGTTTTCTTCATTCCCTACCTTTCGGCACCTGCCTATGGTTTGGAAGAAGACTATCCAATAAGCGTAATAGGTGTACCCTCTCCTAATCCTAGGAGCCCTCACAACCTGAGAGAAGGTAAAAAAGAAAAGACAACTGAATAGTCCTATTCAATCTCTCCAGAACTAGAATCCATCCTCGAAAAAGTTCCTACGAGTTCGTATATAACCATACGATGGATTTATCCAATGGAATTGGATGTTCGTAGTGATACGGGGTGTTCTGGAGAAATGCAAAGGGTAAAAAAAGGAGTGGCAATGATGTATGCAACTCAGATAATCCAAAAGCCAGTGTTTTAAGAAAGTTCGATCAACTGGGTCACTGAGTAATAGTCTAGGGTCGGGCCATGGTCGCAGCCAAAGAGAGAGATAGAAGAAACACTCTGCGTGCACTCTAACCTAGATCAGAATGGTTAATCATTTTATCTAATCAGAAAACCTCCCACTGTATCCTCAAATTCTCCTCCAAACCTGAAAGAAGAATTAGTCGGGATCACCCGAGGAGTAAACCAACTCATCAGTGGGAATCGAGATCCAACTATCATCTCATGATAACGTGATGGAATCCACTCACGTTATCACACTCCAGAAGGTATGCGCATGCCTGGCAAGTTTCCTGTATGTTTGAAACTCCCGATATAATTTTTACCCCTAGGACCCAAGTGACCTTGATGAATAATCAACAAATCAAAAGGTCCTAGTCAAGTTCAACCCGTCATTATCTTGATTGCGTTAAATCCACCCGCACGACAATTGACGAATAATCAACAAAGTCGTACGACTGTCCTAACCAATCCACATATCCATGAGACAGAAAATCATTACAGAGCTACCGCACACTACGCCTCGGCGAATAGCAACGACAAACGTAGCATGAATACTAAGCAATACTAATCTGAAATGACGGAGGGCTATGGCTGGTTTTTGGCGAAAAACCTTTAGCGTAATGAACTTGATATCGTTGAAGGAACCGGATAACTTTTATAAAAATATAGTGGCAAAAACCATTGCTAAAGAGGTCACTCCCGGAGAAGGGATCTCGGCTCTTTCCCCGTCGAATGAGGTGCAGGATATTCCAAACTGTCACGATACAAAGCAAAAAGTAATCGACTATAGTGAAGTTATTACCCTGACGCAAACCTCTGTCCAAGCGGTCACTCCCAGTGAAGGGATCTCGGCCCTTGCCTCGTCGAATGAGGTGCTGGATATTCATAACCGAATACCACTGTGCAAAACAAAAGAGAACGCCCTTGTAATAACAGCTTTTGAAAAATTGGTTCCAACAACATCAAATATAGGTTTGTTTTCCTTGCATTGATATGAATCAACGCAGTCTCATCAATTGATCACACCACAAAAGAACGAAAATAAAATGTACGTATATGCCATCCGCATTCGCCACTGGGTCCCGTCATCACCCGTTAGGTTACTTAACTAACGACAGAGCGGGGACTGGACTAGCGCGGGTGTAAAACATATATAACATCTACTAGTATATATATCAATATATAATAATCGCTCCAGGTATGATAAATGCAATATCACAGAAAAGTAATAAGCATCACAGAACAATACAGATAATCTGGGATCCTCGGGTTTCATAGAGCCGCAAATGAAACCTGACGTTCCCCTGGTCGTATGGATAGCCTGTGCAATGAAAAACCTAGACCCCTACGAGTGCGGCAAGTTACCCGCCAAAACCTGAAGCGAGGCAGCCCCCTTCAGCAAAGTGAATGGATCGCCCAGCACTTCACGGAATCCGGTAACTTGAGCACCCCTCCTTGGGTCAACCTATACCCCCTACGAGTGCGGCGAATAGCCCGCCAATTCTAGAGTGAAGCCCCCTCCGTCTCAATGCCATGAGATGCGGGCCCGTTGCCCTCTAGAACCCGGCTATCCGTGCACGCCACCGCGGGGTAATCCTAGTACAGAAAAGAAAATATATACAATGGGTACACCGACCTCATCCCGGTCATGCCCCAAAAGAATAATTTTTAGACCAGTTTACAAATTCGACAGAAACTTAAGTTTTGAAATTGCGGTTTCGGAAATTTTGTTCGATCGATATTTTAAATATGTTAGAACAAGCTAGTAAGTGTTAATAGTGTGGCTCTGATACCATATTGGGCCACGGCGGCGTCCCGGCCGTCTAACCGACGCCAAATGCGGAACAAAATATTTTTACAGAACCGGCGTCACCGCAACCCAAAAACCCGGATCGTTCCATTAACAGTAAACTAGCAATATGTAAAAGGAGTTAAAGATTATACCGATCGATCTGTGTCCTTCGGTCTTCAATCTCTGCGCCAAACTCCTTGCTGCTGCGCCGACAAAGTCCGCTCCCCGATCTCGCTCGTCAAAGTGGCACCACGTCATTGAATCTTTATACGGGCTCCCGCCTCTGTACCGAGGCAACTCGGACATGAAGTTTGCTAGTTGACATGTCCAAGAATGAAGTAGAGGGAGTGTATGATCTTTTGTCTCAAGGCACCCAAACGATTCGGTGGAGGTAAAATGGAGTTGCCAAGGAGTTGTGAACATGTGAGCATAAGATTTATCATTGCAAAGGAAAGAATCAAGCTTGCAAAAATAGAAGGGTCTCGGCCAAGAAGAAAGCTCTCTGGGAATTTCTTGATGAGGTGATGAGTGTAAGAAATGGCAGCACAAGTTATATCAAGGGTGAGGAAAAATAAATGTGTTGTATATTAATCAACACCCAACAAAAGAAAACCACACCAAAAGCCATTTTTTTACAAATAACCCCCTGCCAATAATCATGCTGGCGAAATTTGCAGAGAACCGCCTTGCCAAAAAAAACAGCCACCATGAAAAACTCCCTGCATGTTTTGCAATCCTAGAGAATTTGCGAACAGCCCCCATCAAAAAGCTGGCCGAAAATGCAAAGGCCCCCTTCACTTCCACAAGCAGCAACCAGCTAAGGAAATGGATGCCCATGCCTCATAAATGACCATGCCCACTCCCATGCTTAATAAATGGGCAAGAAAATCGGTGCAAAGGTTAAGGTCAAAGCTCACATAAATTAAACATAGAGGGTGATGTTAAAGACGGAAAAAAGAAACTGGCAACTCCCAAAATAATCCCGTAACGAATTACGAGATTACACCTCAATTGTAAATACATAACCGCATTTTTATTCCGACCGAATACAAATGCTATAAGACAAAATTATTCCTACACAATAATACTAGGATCCGGCTTAAACTAAAGCCCGCTAGTATTATCCGTACGATCATGATCCGTGCACAAGTGCACGAATATGATTGAACCCCGCCATATATCCATACGGCCTCTACAACGTTTTGCCCGAACTTGGGAAACTTTCTGTGGGGGACTCTAATGACTCATCAATACACAGGCACTGGGTATAACCACTAGCACGTCAGAGGTACTAGCTGTACGTAACGGTTGCCCATGTATTGATCGGAAGGGAAGCTGACGAGTGAACTCATCCAGAAACCCTACTGAGCCTGACAGTGACAATATCCATACAGTCCTGTCCGTTCGTCTATGAGTATCGCATATAGGGCCTAGGGGGCTGGTAAACGTCCTGTAAGTGCACGGCGGCGCCCTGGCCGTCAATCCGACGCCGGAATGCGGAAACGAAACTTTTTACGAACTTGTAAACCGGCACCACCGCGCACAAAAATCCCGGATCGGGCCATTAATCTAGTCCTAGCTAACAAGAGAAGGGGGTAGAGAGATATACCGAGCGATCCGTGTCCTTCGGTCTTCTCGTCGTCGTCCCGATCTCTTTGCGGAATCTCCGGTCTCCACCACGTCGCCGGAAGGGCACCACGTCGCCGGCTTCTTTTACGGGCTCCCACCTCTTGACCAAGGCAACTCGGGCACGAAGTTGGCGAGTCGACGTACCCAAGATTGCTGTAGGTTAACTGTAGAAAAATTTGTCTCTTGGGGTTTTAGGAAGTTTCCTTTTGAGATGGTGGAGGAATGAAGTTTTGGAGATGGAGCTAAATGGATTTTGTGCAATACAGATGAACAAAAATCCCCACCCAAAATTTTGGGACAGCCCCTCCCTCTCTTTGGCCGGCCATCATCATGAGGAAAGTGAGAGTGGAGTGAATTAGAATCAAAAAGAAGTGAGGCACAACATAATGCAAGAGAGAGAGAAAGGGTGATGATAACAAGCAATGATCATAAACTAAAACCCACACTCAACCATCACTCATCAAGCATGATGACTCCAAAAGTAAACCATGATGAAGTCAAGAAGTCAATAGAGGCTAAACCATCATGACACAACAAAATGCAAATAACACCCTCCACAATGCTTATTTGCACAAATGCAAATAAGCCCTCCTCCACCAATCTTCAGCCAATGAAAGATACAAAGAAAATTGGCCGAACCGGAAAGCAAACTAGCAACTTCATAAAACTGATACCGTAATAAATTATAGGAAAACCCCGCTACTGTATATACATACCCGCATTTGTATTCCGACCGAAATACAAATGTAATGAGACAAAGTCTACACTGTGCAATACTAGGATCCGGCTTAAACCAAAGCCCGCTAGTATTTTCCTTCCGATCATGATCCGTGCAATACCACACGTATCTGATCGAACCCTGCCATATCTCCATACGGCCTCTACAGCGTTTCGCCCGAAACTTGAGTAACTGTTTTGTGGGGGACTCTAAAGACTCGTCAATACTATGGCTGTGGATTTAACCACTAGCACGTCAGAGGTATTAGCCATACGTGACGGGCTACCAGCTATTGACCAAAAGGGACGTCGATGAGCGAACTCATCTTGACACCCTACTGAGCCTGTCAGTGACAATATCCGTACAGTCCGATCCGTTCGTCTATGAGCATCGCATGGCGGGCCTAGGGGGTTGGTAAAAGTCAGACCCCCAAAAGCGGTACAAGTCGTGTCGGAGTGTAGCCCAGAACACCCTGAGATAGTACTGGAATACCTACCAGTAAATCTCCTGCCTCCGCCGAGGGCTTTGTGTAATGGCTCTCCTAGACACAGCGCGACCTCACCCCCAATACCGGGAGAGACGAACCCCTGAAGATCCGCTCACTGCCTCCATATGGATTGGGACTGTACCCAACTAAAACCTGTTTGCACGTCTCCTTTGAGCATTGTAGGTTAGTAATCAAAGTACAGTGGGAACTCACACGAGACAAATGACGATCCTCAGGTCGATGAACTAACCTGTACACATGTCAACAGGGAACTGCTATCTGACGTCAGGTATAAGACCAACTAGCATGTTCCCGGCGAGTCCTGTCCGGTGTACTCATAACCCAATGAGCACCTGTATACATCTTAGGTGAACCAACTGACACCAGTGGCTTGTGAGACCGGCCACCACCCCTCGTCGGGGTCTCGACTGTATACACTAGTCTACTCTGGAGTATCGATGCCCTGTCTCGAAACTCCTACGACTAGGGACCTTTTAAGGATGTGCTTATAGACTACCAGCTCCCACGTATATGATCGCCCTCATACTGCTGGCAGTCAAGCAAGAATCCTAGGGGCTCTATCAACGTGTAATAACGACCTGTCAGGTCACCTAAAGCAGTACACGATGATAAAGATAAACCAGATAGCATACTATCATCTTGAGTAAGACTGTCCTACCGGGATAGGTCCTCCATCAATCACTGCAATCACGTGCCTGTGATCCAATAATTAACTCTGAGGGCACTATCTCCAACAATCTCCCACTAGCACTCAAGGCTAATTATTGCGATGTCGCATACTCATAGCCCGTGTGATACCGAACACCCAACTCCTCTACTAGTCAGTCTCATAAAGCTCGTTTGCGAAACTATTGCGTTCGAGGAATAGCCTCAGTGAGTGGATCCGCCTTGATGTTTCTTTCTATGTCTCTCTATATCTCAAGTTCGCGAAGAAAGCCATCTCCCGAAATGAGCAATACCTATCTTAGAATGTGTCTGGATGTCTAATAGGACCTAGCTCATAAATGAACTCTAAATCCAAACTTCTTAGACTGTATCGTCAACTGAACTTAATCAGTATCCTGCACCATGCATCCCTCAGTATCCTCCTGGACCACCTGTCCATAATACCGCCCCTTGTCAGAGGGAAAAACTCTAACTCTGACAACATCCCTGTCGTCCAGGTCACCTTGGAAGCCTGGAATGATAACTGTCTCCCAAATGAGGCTGTCGTTATCATATCCCTAGAACATCCAGTTATGTTCTAAAACTGCTTCCGACCGTTTCTCCAGGATTAGATCAATGTCAACTTATTGCATCTAGTGTAAGAACAACATCTGGTGTGGTACTTGACATCTCATGATTGACTCAATTGCCTAAGCAAGTGATCTGCCAATCATGTACATCCATCTCTCCCTTTAGTCTGTAAGACACCTTTAGAGAGGGTGGCTACATCACCTGCAGGTACACTACCGTGCCAGGAGTCGTCCATTCTAAATACTCTTAGAATGTTGTCTAAGTACCCTGATTGGGAAACCACCCAAATCTAGATCTAAAACCATAGATCCAGTAACCAGAATGTCTGATATAATATCTAAGTCCCATGTGGAGAAACCACTGTGTGACGACCAAAGTATAACCGATTGTAGTATAGGAATATCACTTCCTACTCTGTGTATGTCATCCAAATACCATGACATCACACCCTACTACCTTCTCAACAGATCCATCCCCTATTCTGATGAAGTCAAATCTATGACTGTCACATCAGAAATCGATGATCTATCTCCGCTATATCTACTTTAGTCTATAAATAGACATAAGCCACTTGTCCACCATGCTTCCGCTGCTCCCACTGACCACGACAACCCTCTGGCAGAGTCATATAGACGTACACTTCTAAACCCAGTTTAGAACGACGCTATACTCATCCTCCTGCCGGGTCTCACAGTCTGGAACAACAGTAATGGAAAGTCTGGGTAAACAAGAACTTCCCTGTCACCATCCTTAAGGCTACCGGAGTACCTCTCGGGTGCCTGAAGTTACCTACTTTATCTGCGGAGTGGCCAATGGAATGTCAAACCGGATTGAATCTTTAGGTTCCTATCAAATCTTCAGTAATCGTTTGTGGTTCTGGAATCACTTCCAGTTCTACCATACTCCCACTACTGTTTTCTGAAAAAATCCATTTTTGTTAAAACTGTGGCGAGTCAAGAACAATATCACTATTGACCTTCCAGATGGTAGAAAGTCAACCCTCGTCATAGCCTGGGTCAACCCACAAACAGCCATTACAGAAACGTGTCCTGAGTTATCCAGAGTCTGGTTTTAAGCATAAACCGGACAACTCCCCTTACCTTAACATTGTTAAGATACGAACTGTTCTATATCCAATACAGAAACAGAGGCACTGATTTAATTGAACCAGATTCAAATCTTGCAACTGTCTCCAGCGCATGTCAACTAAATGGAATGAGGCCGACCAACGTTACTCAACTTAGGAGTGCTACTAATTATGAGTAACTTGAAAAGAGAAGCAAGTTCTCTTAATCATTACTATCAACTGAACACCATACACAAGTATCTACATCTTCAATCACTTTGAAGAATCCCGATACTTGCAATACATGGTTCTCTACTTTATTCATATACCTATAACTTCTCAAAACTTGGACCCTGTGTTTCTACGAAACACCTGTCTAAAAACTAGAGAAGCCATAAGTAAACCGAATATAGTACGAGAACCAACCCCTCTGTCCTCATGGACGTTGGACAACATACAATACTCTGTATAAGTCCCTTGAGTCTAATGACTCACTCCCTGTGTGTCGCAGGTTGAAAACTGTACTTATGGTTAAGAAGAGTTACACCGCTGTTTAATGCTCCTTACCTAACCATCAACTGATATAGGTAAATGTCATATACATAATTTCAAAAAGTTATATCTCACTCTATAAAAATAGACGTACAGATATATCAATTTGAAATTGGTGCATAACAGCGGATATTCAAAACCAAATATTTGCCGACCGGCAAACAGCCCAGGTGATTTCCTCAAATATCACCAATTACAACGAATTCCGATATAATGAGGACAATCACCTAATTCCCAATAACTTACTCCCACTCATCATCTGTAAAACTATACAGATGTGAGAATCATCCCTGGTAAATACATACCCTGGAGCAAGGTCTGATTGGGAAATCAGTTTTCCTTTAACAGTACACAGTGAATACTGAAACATTGAAATGTTTCGATGGGGTATCCCGGTATTCCTAGTAATGCCTCTTCCATTATCCAGATTCACAACTGTAACCGTGTAATTCTTTGCCATCTTTCCAAATCCCTTTATATGTCTTTAGTCATTACCTTCTGTACACCCCTTTAGGCCAAATGGTTTTCTTCCTTTCCTACCATTCGGCACCAGCCTAGGGTTTGGAAGAAGACTATCCAATAAGCATAATGGGTGTACTGTCCTAATCCTAGGAGCACTCGCAATGCGAGAGAAGGTGAAGATAAAAGACAACCGAATAAACCTTATTCCTATTTCTCCTGAACCAGAATCCATCCCCGAACTGGAACAAGTTCCTTTCGAGTTCGTATATAACCATACGATGGAGTATCCAATAAACTGTGGATCTTCGTAGTGATACGGAGTGTTCTGGAGAAATACAAAGGTGATTTAGGATTGGCGAATAAATACTTGGTTTGGTCGTAAATAGCAGTCGCAATTTACTTTGCCCTCTTACTAATCCCTTGTTATGTCTTTACTTAATACCTTATGTACACCATCGTTATGCTAATTGGTTTTCTTCATTCCCCACCGTTCGGCACCAGCCTAAGGTTTGGAAGAAGACTATCCAATTTGCGTAATAGGTGTACTATCTCCTAAACCAAGGAGTACTCGCAACCTGAGAGAAGGTAAAAGGAAAAGACAACTGAATAGTCCTATTCGTTTTCTCTAGAACTGGAAACCATCCTCAAATAAATTTCTTCGAGTTCGTATATAACCATACGATAGTTTTGTCCAATGGAAGTGGACGTTCGTAGTAATACGGGGTGTCCTGGAGAAAAGGGTAAAAGTAGGAGTGGCAATGAGGTATGCAACTCTGACAATCCAAAAGCCAGTGTTTAAGAAGGTTCGGTTAATTTTGGCCTCTGAGTCATAGTCTCAGGGTTGGGTCAATGGTCGCTGCCAAAGAGAGAGAGAGAAAAGAAACACTCAGCGTGCATTCTAACCTAGATCAGAATGGTTACCAATTTATCTAATCTGGAAACCTCCCACTGTACCGTCAAATTCTCCTCCAAACCTGAAAGAAGAATTAGTCGGGATCACCCGAGGAGTAAACCAACTCATCAGTGGGAATCGGGATCCAACTATCATCGCATGATAATGTGATGGAATCCGCTCACGTCATCACACTCCAGAAGGTATGCGCATATCTGGCAAGTTTCAGTTTCTTTAGAAACTCCCGATGTGATTTTTACCCCATGCTCTTATGACCTTGACTTTGGCCAACATATCATAAGTCACATGTCAAGTTCTACCCATCATTCTCCAGGTTAATTTGAGCCCACCCGTACATACCCTTGACTTTGGCCAAAATAGTAGTACGACTGCCCCAAACCAACGCATCTATCTATGATGCATATGAATACCCAATAGCTACCAAACATTGTGTCTTGACTTTGGCCAACATACACAGCTTGAATACTATTGACCACCCATATGAAACGACGGAGGGCTATGAATGGTTTCTGGCGAAAACCATTAACGTAATGAACTTGATATCGTTGAAGGAACCGGATAGCTTTTTGAAAATATAGTGACGAAAACCATTGCTAAAGAGGTCACTCCCGGTGAAGGGATCTCGGCTCTTTCCCCGTAGAATGAGGTGCAGGATATTCCAACTGAATACCACGATGCAAAGAAAAAATAATCGGCTATAGTGAAGTTATTGCCCTGACGCAAACTTCTGTCCAAGGGGTCACTCCTGGTGAAGGGATCTCGGCCCTTGCCTCGTCGACTGAGGAGCAGGATATTCCAACTGAATACCACTGTGCAAAACAAAAGTGAACGTCCTTGCAATAACAGCTTTTTGAAAAATGTTCCAACAACATCAGAATAGGTTTGTTTTTAACTTGCATTGATCCGAATCAACGCAGTCCCATCAATTGATCACACCAATAAAGAACGAAAATAATGATGTACGTATATGCCATCCGCATTCGCCACTGGGTCCCGTCATTACCCGTTAGGTTACTTAACTAACGACAGAGCGGGGAATGGACTAGCGCGGATACAAAACATATACAACATCTACTAGTATATATATCAATATATAATATTTCGCTCAAGGCGTAATAAAATGCAACATCACAGAAATGTAATAAGTATCACAGAACAATACAGATATCTGGGATCCCCGGGTTTCATAGAGCCGCTACTGAAACCCGACGTTCCCCTGGTCGTGTGGATAGCCCGTGCAATGAAATCCTAGACCCCTACGGGCGCGGCAAGTTACCCGCCAAAACCTGAAGCGAGGCAGCCCCCTTCAGCAACGTGAATGGACCACCCAGCACTTCACGGAATTCGGTAACTTGGGCACCCCTCTTGGGTCAACCTGTACCCCCTACGAGTGCGGCGAATAGCCTGCCAATTCTAGAGTGAAGCCCCCTCCGTCTCAATGCCATGAGATGCGGGACCGTTGCCCTCTAGAACCCGGCTACCCGTGCACCCCTCCGCGGGGTAATCCTAGTACAGAAAGTAAAATATACATACAACGGGTACATCGACCTCGACCTGGTCGTGCCCCAAAAGAATAATATACAAACAGGCAGTGACGGCAGTCCACATGTCGGACGCTCGCCCCGCAATATCAAATGTACATAATACAACCAAATATGTACTACCATTGCATCCAGGCTATCCCCCACGACCAATCCGCAACATCACAGCACAGTCACAGAATATCAACGTGAATGTCACGTTCGCAAATCCGTCTAACTGGGCTATAGCAGTTAGACAGGATTTACCGATCAAGTGACATTCACGGTCGCAGATATAATGTAAATACTGTGAACTAATGTGTTTAAAATATTCGATCGATCAAATTTACCTAAGTGGGCCCCCAAGCACTACTGTAGCACTTAAAGAAATTCTGGGCCCAAAAAGAATATTCCAAAACCCCTATTTTCAAGTCATAAGCTCTCTGTGAAAATTTGGTCCAATGAACAGTCAATCCTGCGGCGGAACTGCGGCCAATGCGTGGGTATGGTCGCGGTTCCGCGGTGATATGGTGACGTCACGCGACCAATTTTTCTCAGAATGCTTAGAATTTCCTGCATATCATTCTACAACTACCTGAAAAAAATTTGGAGCCAAAAAAAATTCGACAGAAACTGATGCACATGAAAACGCGGTTTTCGGAATTTTGTTCGATCGGAAATGTAAACACATTAGACAAAGCTAGACTAGGTTAATGGCGAGTCTCTGATACCAATGTAAGTGCACGGCGGCGCCCCGGCCGTCAATCCGACGCCGGAATGCGGAAACGAAACTTTTTACGAACTTGTAAACCGGCACCACCGCGCATAAAAATCTCGGATCGGGCCATTAATCTAGTCCTAGCTAACAAGAGAAGGGGGTAGAGAGATATACCGAGCGATCCGTGTCCTTCGGTCTTCTCGTCGTCGTCCCGATCTCCCTGCGGAATCTTCGGTCTCCACCACGTCGCCGGAAGGGCACCACGTCGCCGGCTTCTTTTACGGGCTCCCACCTCTTGACCGAGGCAACTCGGGCACGAAGTTGGCGAGTCGACATGCCCAAGATTGCTGTAGGTTAACTGTAGAAAAATTTGTCTCTTGGGGTTTTAGGAAGTTGCCTTTTGAGATGGTGGAGGAATGAAGTTTTGGAGATGGAGCTAAATGGATTTTGTGCAATACAGATGAACAAAAATCCCCACCCAAAATTTTTGGACAGCCCCTCCCTCTCTTTGTCCGGCCATCACCATGAGGAAAGTGAGAGTGGAGTGAATTAGAATCAAAAAGAAGTGAGGCACAACATAATGCAAGAGAAAGAGAAAGGGTGATGATAACAAGCAATGATCATAAACTAAAACCCACACTCAACCATCACTCATCAAGCATGATGACTCCAAAAGTAAACCATGATGAAGTCAAGAAGTCAATGGAGGCTAAACCATCATGACACAACAAAATGCAAATAACACCCTCCACAATGCTTATTTGCACAAATGCAAATAAGCCCTCCTCCACCAATCTTCAGCCAATGAAAGATACAAAGAAAATTGGCCGAACCGGAAAGCAAACTGGCAACTTCATAAAACTGATCCCGTAATAAATTACAGGAAAACCCCGCTACTGTATATACATACCCGCATTTGTATTCCGACCGAAATACAAATGCAATGAGACAAAATCTACACTGTGCAATACTAGGATCCGGCTTAAACCAAAGCCCGCTAGTATTTTCCGTCCGATCATGATCCGTGCAATACCGCACGTATCTGATCGAACCCTGCCATATCTCCATACAGCCTCTACAGCGTTTCGCCCGAAACTTGAGTAACTGTTTTGTGGGGGACTCTAAAGACTCGTCAATACTATGGCTGTAGATTTAACCACTAGCACGTCAGAGGTATTAGCCATACGTGACGGGCTACCAGCTATTGACCAAAAGGGACGTCGATGAGCGAACTCATCTTGACACCCTACTGAGCCTGTCAGTGACAATATTCGTACAGTCCGATCCGTTCGTCTATGAGCATCGCATGGCGGGCCTAGGGGGTTGGTAAAAGTCAGACCCCCAAAAGCGGTACAAGTCGTGTCGGAGTGTAGCCCAGAACACCCTGAGATACTACTGGAATACCTACCAGTAAATCTCCTGCCTCGGCCGAGGGCTTTGTGTAATGGCTCTCCTAGACACAGTGCGACCTCACCCCCAATACCGGGAGAGACGAACCCCTGAAGATCCGCTCACTGCCTCCATGTGGCTCGGGACTGTACCCAACTAAAACATGTTTGCATGTCTCCTTTGAGCGTGGTAGGGTAGTAATCAAAGTACAGTGGGAACTCATACGAGACAAATGACGATCCTCAGGTCGATGAACTAACCTGTACACATGTCACCAGGGAACTGCTATCTGACGTCAGGTATAAGACCAACTAGCATGTTCCCGGCGAGTCCTGTCCGGTGTACTCATAACCCAATGAGCACCTGTATACATCTTAGGTGAACCAACTGACACCAGTGGCTTGTGAGACCGGTCACCGCCCCTCGTCGGGGTCTCGACTGTATACACTAGTCTACTCTGGAGTATCGATGCCCTGTCTCGAAACTCCCACGACTAGGGACCTTTTAAGGATGTGCTTATAGACTACCAGCTCCCACGTATATGATCGCCCTCATACTGCTGGCAGTCAAGCAAGAATCCTAGGGCTCTATCAACGTGTAATAGCGACCTGTCAGGTCACCTAAAGCAGTACACGATGATAAAAATAAACCAGATAGCATACTATCATCTTGAGTAAGACTATCCTACCGGGATAGGTCCTCCATCAATCACTGCAATCACGTGCCTGTGATCCAATAATTACTCTGAGGTCACTATCTCCAACACGTCAGACCCCCAATACCGGTATAAGTCGTGTCAAAGAGTAGCCCAGAACACCCTGAGAATTGGTAGGATTGCTTGCCGCTCTCGAAGGGGTCTAGGGATGTGGATTTGGCTATTCATCACGACCGTGGAATCCGTGTTTTATACAGGCTTAAAATAAAACCTGGAAATCCTAGTATATCCAATATTTCATATGTTATATTCTGGTGCGATTTATTTGTGATGTGATCACTGTATATGTTGAGATAGATACTGGATATAGTATATGTGATATATTATATAGACGTTGCTTATGTTTTACACCCGCGCTAGCCCTGCCCTGCTCTGCCGTTAGTTACCTAACCTAACGGTGTACGAGGGGATATCGAGGCGAATGCGGATGGCATAAGCGTACGTTGTATTTATCTGTGATGTTTAGGTAACTTAAAATGATGGGACTTCATTATTGAGATTAATGAAAGAAAATAAACCTAAAGATATTGTGGAATCGAATTTTCAAAAACATGTAGCTCTAGTTGTTGCTTTGCATAGCGGTATTCCTTGTAGAATATCCAGCACCTTATTCAATAAGGAAAGAGCCGAGATCCCTTCACCGAGAGTGACCTCTTTAGCGAAACTAGCAGATTCTACAAACTCGGTTTGTCCTTTTGATTATTTTTATAGTTTTTGATTTGCATAGTGATATTTGTGAAATATCCTGCACCTTATTCGATAAGGAAAGAGCCGAGATCCCTTCACCGGGAGTGACCTCTTTAGCAAAACTACTAAAAGCCTAAAAAACACTCCATTTCAAAATCACTCGATTCTACGACGATATCAGGTTCATTACAAAAGGTTTTCTTAAAAACCTGTCGTAGCCTTCCGTCATTTCAGATAAGTACTGGTTAGTATTCGTGCTACGTTTGTTGACTATGTTAAAGCGTAGTGTGCGGTAGCTGATTAGTGCTTATCTGCATAAGCATATGATGCGATTGGATTAGGGTAGTCGTGCGACTTTGTTGACCTTGTTAAAGGTCGTGCGGGTGGGTTTAATTCAATCAGGAAATGACGGGTTGAACTTGGCCATCGCTTATGACTTGTTGACCTTGTTAAGGTCATAAGTTTCTAGGGGCAAAACACTATTGGGAATTTCAAGTGTTGAAATTTGCAATGAGATTGCATACCTTCTATGAGATAGTTGGATCCCGATACCCACTGCGAGTAATTGTTACTCCTGGGAGAGTTTTACACATTACAATTATCCGATCAAGTAGGTGTCTAGAAAGGTGTTAACGGGGTTACGCCCCTGGGAAAACGAGGTTTATTTTAATTAGGTCCGTGCGAAAGCATGGGGAACCTCCCTCAAAGTACAGCACTGGCGGCCGAAAGATTGGCAAACTTGTAGGGTGTAATTAATCCCGGGTAGTCTTTCCTTTTAGGATTTGAAGGAAGATTTGACTAAAACAGTGGGAGCCATCCTGATTAGATAAATTAATAACCAATCTAATCTTGCAAGAGCATACGCTGAGTGTTTTCTTTTCTCTCTCTCCAGGTAGCGACCATGTCACGCCTTAATCAAGATAATAATATGGATGTATTAGCCGAACCCGCTTATTATACTGAGCTAAGGGAACGTTGGTCCCGCTCCAACTTATAATTGTTATAAGACCGAGCAGGAAATAGGAGATTACCAGGATTCCCGTGCCGCCCAAACGAAGAAAGTGCATGCCGATGCATCTTCTTCGGGTGTGTTCATTACCGAGAACTGTTTTTCAGTATCCTTTACGTCCTGGGTATAAGATACCGGATCAGGATCCCACATATATAATCTGTTACATGGGCTACAGATAGGTAGAAAACTGAGAATGGGTGATAAGTTTTAAGAGTTAGAAACGGTGCAATTGTTGTGGCCAAGATGTTGGCGGTTATCACCCTGTATTAATAAATATATTGATTCTGAACGAATGTTATTAGATACCGAACCTGATATACAACATCAAATCAGTCTCTTTATTAAGATAAAAAAAAAGGATATAATTTTGTATTGTTGGATAATGTTTTAAACATTTCCTATATCAAAAGTTGATCGATTCAGGCACGTTATCTAAAAGCATATATGTTCTAAATCAAACCACGGTTCTTAACGTACAGAACACACACAAGAGGAAGAGTTCAGAAATGAACGAATCTTTCTTGAGGCATTGTAGACTAGGTCATATCAATGCAACCCGACTAGCGAAGTTACATTTAGATGCATATTTAAATCAGTTTGAATTTACATCTTGTGAAACTTGCCAGTCATGTCACAAAGATAAGCTGACCATAGCTCTGTTTATTGGAAACAGAGAAAGAGTTAGTGGACACTTGGGATTGATACATGATGATATATGTAGGTCCCCTGTCTACACATACCAGGACTGATTCTTTGTATTTCATTACATTCACTGATAATCTCTCAAGATTTGCACATGTGTTCTTGTTGAACACAAGTCTGAAGCTTTTAAGAAATTCAAAGAATATAAGAAAGAAGTAGAGAACCAAAACGGGTATAAGTATTATGTCCTTTGATGTGATCGAGGAGGAGAATACTTGAGCACGGAATTCCTGGACTATTCTAAAGGATAATGAGATTCTCTCTCAGCATTACTCCTCCATATACACCACAGCACGTCGGTGTATCAGGGCGGAGCAATCGCACCTTATGTGATATGGTGTGCTCTATGATGAGTACTACTGAGTTACCTATTTCCTTTTGGGGGGTTATGCACTTGAGAAGCTGCATACCTATTGAATAGGGTTCCAACCAAATCAGGTGCCTACCATTCCATATATGATATAGTGTGGGAAGAGCCCATCTCTTAAGTAAGTTAAGATTTGGGTTGTTCGGCCTATGTCTAAAAGCAAAATCCGGACAAGCTCGAGGCAAGATCAGTTCGGTGGAAGTTTGTTGGATATCCCAAGCATTCGCAAGGGAATATCTTCTACCACACTGAGGAGCAAAAGGTGTTTTGTTTCTCAGCATGCCACCTTTTGAGAAAAGGAATTTCTTATGAAGGAATTAATGGTCATGAGGTAGAACTGGAAGGAGTTCCGGCTATACAAACTACAGCTAAAGATTTGGTAGAACCGGAGGATTCAATAGCTCCCGACAAACCTCAGCCTCTCCGCCGATCTGGTAGGGTTCCTCACCCACCTTAGAGATACTTCAGTTTTCTCTATGACAATGGGAGTGAGGATTGCATCATGAGATGATGACCCAACTAGTTTCGAGCAGGCCGTCAAGAGTGGTGACTCTATGATAATGGCTAGATGCTAAGCGATCTAAGATGGAATCCATACACACCAACAAAGTATGGACTTTGGTTGCTATATCTGAAGGGTTAAATCCCCATCAGGAGAAAGTATATCTTGAGAAGATTACTTGGTGTACATGGAAAAGTTGAGACTTTCAAAGCTAAGACTTGTTGTAAAAGGTTCTCGTCATCGACCAGGTGTGGATAATGATGAAACCTTTTCTAGTACCTATGCTTAAGTCCATCCGGGTCCTACTTGCCATTGATACATACCATGACTACGATATATGGCGGTTGGGTGTCATGACTGCTTTTCTAAATACTGATTTAGAAGACAGCGTCTATAAGTACACAGCCAGAGGGCTTCGTAGACAATGGCAGCAGCGGAAACGTGTGAAAGTTTCTTTATGAGTTAAAGCAAGCATCGCGGGGTTGGAACATCTGTTTTGATATGGTAGTCAAAGAGTTTGACTTCATCAAAATGGTAGATGAACCTTGTATATACAAAAAGGTAGTAGGGAGTATGGTGATGATCCTCGTATTGTACGTGGATGACATACTCTTGATATGAAAGGAGTTTCCTATGCTACGCCCGGTCAATCTCCTTTTATCACCAAGATTCTCCATATAGGATCAAGTTGATACCTCCTAAATCCTAGGTTTTGGATCTATGTGATAGATCTAAGTGGATGTTAGGATTCTCACTAGGTGTAGTGAGATGGTATCGATCGATCCTGGGGAGAATCATTAGATAGCTTCTAGAGTGGTAAGGTCGACTAAATGTCAGTCACAGGCATTGTCTTTACCCTCAGTGGAGGGACGGTATGTTGGAAGAGTTCCAAGCTAGATACCGTGGCATACTAGATGATAAAGGCTGGATACATTGCTACAAAGGATGCTACCAAAGAGGTAGTCTGGATGTACACAAGTTCGTGAGATGAACTTCGTTCCTACCATTGTGTGACAATGGAGTTGTGGCTTATGCCTAGGAACCCCCGTCCCATCAGTAATCCAGACATATTCTTAGGCAGTATCACCTGATCATGGAGATGGATGATCTCCAGGGAGATCGAGGTCGGGAGAGTAGACTACTGAGGACAACACGACGGATCCACTCACAAAGGCCTATTTCCAGTAGAGACTTTTATGGGATGGTTGAATATGAGATACTTCAACCACTGCTGATTGTTGGGTATTGGATACTACAACAGATGGCCCTAGTGAGAGTGGGAGATTGTTAGTAATATGTATGCCCTAGAGGCCATTACTGTACATACGATGTATATTGTAGTGGATTCTTGGACATGTATATGGAGGACTTTCTTGCTCGACATGATAGTATGCTATCTGGTTGCTCTTTATCTTAACATGTACTCTGACTGTCTCTATGTTACATTTTGATAAAGCCCTTAAGATGAGTACTTGACTACCAGGATTATGATGCAGATCATACTAGTAGGGACAGTGTAGTCGCTAAGCACGTCCTTCAAATGTTCATAGTCGTAGGTGTATCGAGACAGGGGATCGATATACCAGAGTAGACTAGCATATAGCTTCTCGACCCATGTAGATAGCCGATGGATGATCCCATATCCATTGGTGTTTGACATCAGAGATAGTATACGGGTGCTCAGTGGAGACTGGATACACTGAACGGACTCGCTGAGAACTCCTAGATGGTATTATACCTATCGTTAGAAAGCAGTTCTCTGGTGACACTGGTACAGGTTAGTCTGTAGACCCTAGATCGTCATAGAGTCTTATGTGATTCCCATTGTGCTTTGATTTCCACCTTACCACGTTCAAGAGAACGTGCAAAACGGTGGTTTTTGGGTACAGTCCCGAGTTACATGGAGGCAATGAGCGATAGGAGGGGTTTCGTCTCTCTCGGTATTGGGGGTTGATGTTGCGCTATGCTCGATTGGCTATAACAGGAAGTCCCTGGCCAGGGCTGCTTCAGAGATATACTGGTAAGTGTTATCAGTAGTTTCTCGACCCGTTATGAGCCTCACATCGGCACGACTTATCGAGTTACTGGGGTCTGACGTTTACCACCTCTAGACGAGATATGCGACATATCAGATGAAGAGACCGGACTGTATGGTAATGTTACTGATTGGATTCGCAGGAGTGTGAGCAGGCTTGCTTGTTGATCTTCTGATCGCTCAATACCCGGGTGGCCGTTACGTTTAGCAGACCGCTTGCGGCTTGTGGGTGTTTAATATGATCATCACCTACTGCCGGCGTATTGATGTGTCTTTAGAGTCCTACACAGAGGTTTCCTGGCTCAAGTGAAACGGAGTAGGAGCACATATGTGATATGTGCGGGACCGAGATTGATACGATATGAGATACCGTATTCTATTCTCGTGATTTGTGACATTGGTCGGTTATAGGAGATATAGCCGGATTATCGGATCAAGTGTTGATTCGATAAGTTGTTACACTTGATATTAGTCGGTTATATGTGATATAGCCAGATTATTAAATAAATTGTTGATTTAATAATTTAATGTATAATTATATATTTGATATATTAATTTACATTAACTAGTATTAGCTCACTTATGATTTCTTTTCTCACTGGTTTTGTGCACATTGTATATATGTGATATATGCAAGTGTACATTATTATGTGTCATGCTTGATGATACATGGACATGGGTGTGTGTATAGCTTACAACATGCTAAGGTTGATCTAGGGTTTTATTTATTTAAAGTTATTCAAAAATGTGTTGTATTTTGTCATGGCAAGAAGCTTTGAGAAGCTTAAGGTTGCATTGACTTAGTCTTCCATTTTTGTTTAGCTTAAGATATTTATAAACCCAACATCGTAGCTAGCCATGGTTAACTCTCTACGAGGGTTAAGGGATGGCATGTACTCACCATGGTTTATTTTCTAACCTCATGATTTTATTCTTTCATTCACTTGATAATCATGAGAGTTATCTTCTTCTTCTTCCTCAAAAGCTTTCTTGCTTCAATGGAGATGTAAGAAAATTTGTGAGAAAAATAAAACTAAAGTGAGCTCACTTCCTAATCCATCATCCTCTACTTCTTGCCATTTAGTATAGGGTGTTTGATTCATTAATTCCGTAATTAGTGAAGAGATAGCTTGGGTTAGTGTCTCATCGACGTAGATCATCTTTGGCTTCGAAGCAAGCATGTTCGTTTCTTCATGGGAGCCTCTCTAGAGTCCGGAGTTCATAATCGCAGTGAAGGGACTACTACATGGAGCTATTGAAGTGAAGGACCGGTCTACAAAGGTTGTATTCCTTGCTCTCTTTACTTGCAAAGTGTTTGCATTTACTTTTCCGTCTATTTCTAGTAGACGATTCTAGGGTTAGGGTTAGCTAGAACGGCAAATTTTTGAATATGGCATGAGAGATGCCTCCCGAAACCTTGTTGTCGTGCTAGGCAACCCTGCAGGTGTGTGGGTAAAAGTTCAAGTCAAACACTCCCCATTCCTTATTATATTAAGCTCATGCTTCTTTTTCTTTATTCTATTCACTTCAATTTCTTTTCTTTTCTTTTTTTTTGAGTTGAAGAAGAGAAGTTGTAGGAGAGGGAGGATGGTTTCGACCAGAAAAAATGGGAGAGAGAAGAGAGAGTGAGGTGTGTGTTGTGGCCAAATCAAAGAAAGCCCTTACCTCATTAACTTTAAACCATTTTCTTTTTCCCAAATTAAGCCTTTTCTTTTATATTTTCTAAAACCATCTTGACAACTTCTTTTCATTTCAAAAACAACATGTTACATTTTGGTTTAATGTGTCATGATATACAAAACTTGTATTAACCCATTATAATTTGTAATTATCACTAATTAAATGTATTAGTGAAGGCTTAAAATAATAATTAAAATAATTAATTACGGAAAATATTTTAGTAAACTAGCAATTTTATAAGTGACCCATTAAATACCAAATACTAGCAATTAGATAGGTAGAATAGGTATATTTAAGTCTATGAAGAAAAATAATTATATCTTGATTTTTACGGAAAACACCAGTTATTTTACCGATTATCCGAAATTTCACCTAAACGATTTTCAAAACGTTACAATCTTCTCCCTTTAAAGAAATTCGGTCCCCGAATTTAAATTAAAACTCCCCAAAATACTAAAACATTTCAGCAAAATAATCAAGTAGTCGGGGCTCCAAAATCATCAATACTTAAAACACATCTCAGCGCAATGCATGCGCATGAAAACGAGTATATAACTCAAAATCAAAACTCCGTCATGCATCACGCAATCATCGGAGTCATGGTGAAAATACCAATGTCAATGTCCAATACGAAAACCAACATGATATACTCAAAACTATAACATGTACATAGTACGCATCGTTGTAAACTCGTCAAAACGTCTGGAAAAATAAAATGCATGCCAAACCTTTTCCAAGTTGCTGTGCGATGCGCGTATCACGGAACAAGTAGCGGACGTTTATTGTAAGAAAATAACTATATATATATATATATCCTTTTTTTAACATACACGTCCCGCCATTTGAAAATTAATTTATAAGGGTTTCCCTTGTAAAATGTTTCGTGTCATCTCGGACACATAGGTAAATACTGAGACTATAGCCCCTTTTTGGAAATCCCTTCGGTAACTATCGATGCATGCAAAAACGTGTTCAGGTACTGTCCTCTGACTAGTCCTGCTCAGTTACTATACCAAATAGTAAATATCATAAAAACGTATTGCTCAAGGAAATCATACTCGATAGTATATGCAATAATGCCACGTGCGTCTGGTGCGCACAGAAATCGAAATCCATGAATGTGCCATACATGTGCACAGAAACAAAATCTAAGTGCAACGGGTGTGCACGAAAACACCTGTCAAGGCAACGGGTGTGGCTGACAACAACATCAGGTGCATCTGATATACACGAAGAATCCCGATCTAGTGGATCTGGTGTGCACAAAAATCGCATCAAGCGTGCCAAGTATGCACAAGAATCTAAATCAAGTGCACAAGGTGCACGAAAACAAATATCGAATATCACAATCCAAATCGACGGTATACAACATACCTCAATCCAAATCAGGTATACCGTGGTATAAAATCTCACAATTACGTGCATCAGCGTGCACAAAATCGAATCAAAGTACTAAAAGTCCATGAAAACTATGCCGAAGGCACAAGTCAAATCACATACATACCATAAGCATGAAATCAAAATCAAACATCTCGAACGACATCAAATAGAAATCGAGTGCAACTGTGGTGCATAAAAACTCAATCATGCAAATAAATCGCTCAAAACACCGAAATCCAAAATGACGGATACGTGATATTCAAATCACCAAATCGCAAATCATAAACACTGTCGTCGATATGTCCTTCCTTCAAAGTCGAGAAGGTGTCGATGCATCCAAAGCTAGCAGAGCAAGATATCTACTTGCCTCATGTTCATGGCCTGGCGCCTTATGCCCTTAGGCTCTTATCTCTCACTGCGGATTTTCAGTTACATAGCTCATCGGCTCAATGGCCCAATTTGGAATGATGACGGCAACAGTGCCGCTCTGGCACATCCTCTAAAAGATCTCCGGCCAACTATCGTGGTCGCTCTTAACATGTCCCGTCGATGATGCCAAACTCTAGCCTACTGGGTGTGCGTAATACGATTGATCCTGGGTCCAAGTCTTCTCGTGTAGTATTCCAGAAAAATTCTGTCGGGGTCTCTCCCAATTCTCGTTTCTGCCGAACTGCCCGGAAGTTATCACCCTTTACTAAATCCATTTCTTGTTCCGGAACAGCTGTATACTCATCACGACTCCTTCTGAATGATATATCTATATTCAATGCCTATGCATGTGTATAACATTTGTGATGTCAACGGAGTGGAACGTCATCTCATCAAAATCCCGTGGCAACCGATCAACTGAGACTAAATTGCTAGATTTATAAAATTCAAATTAGCTTTCTTATGGATTCCAAGTATTGTATCCCATCACATGATATCCGGACGACGTTAAACTTTTCGATCGATTCATCAAAGTCCCATAATTCCCCGAGAGATCAACACTTGAGCACAGTTTAATAATATCCAGTACATGCCACAGTATCTATGGACCAGCCATAGAAGGGCAAACCCAAGACTCATTAATGGCACCGCGGAACTGCCGCAAACCCTAAGGTTCAAAAGCGGTTCCATGGTCATTATGTCGAGTTAGGGTTTCATTCTTCTAGAGGGTTCACAGAATTGCTTGCATGTTTTTCCGAATACCTTAAACTTGGAAAAATGGGTTTCTGACATTCGTTCGGACTTTTTAACTTCGCCTAGACAACATGTGAATACCCTTCGTCCGCACGCTAAACAATGCCTCAATCCTCAAGGATAGACGATACATTAACGGTCATCACATTCTGGCTGGCCACTAGCGGTAGCCCGATCATCTAGTGTAGATATCAAACGCTCGCGTCCACGAGAAAACATAGTAAAATGACATATCGAAACGCTCATGTCATCGAAAAACACAATAAAAAGACACATCTATGCAATCGTGTGTCACCGGAATTACGCCCTGTTCAGTCCTCGTCCATGACAAGCTCATGCTGACCGCAACTCTAGCCACAGCTCTCTCTGCCCGCACAACCGTGGTAACAAAAACCACAATCCGATATCGATGAGGATGGATCATAGGAACGAATAGAATACGGTGCAAAGAAATGTCCATTCTAAAGCTTCTTAAGCGGAGTAGCGTATCGTAAGTATGCCGCGGAACATACACACGGTACGTCACTCTCCTTAAGTCACCTACTCCATCAACCAAGGTCAACCTACGTGACGAAGGTTCGGGTTTAATACCCCCCTCGACCAAGTCTAAGTTTCGTAAGGTCAAGCCTAGGTTTCGAATATAAATATACGCCCTAGACTCCGTATAGTCAAACCTAGACTCGAACCAAGGTTAAACCTGGCTCTGATACCAATTTTTTCACGACCTGAAATGGCACATGACTGGCACTTGAATCATGTGAAGTCTATAGTGTAAGTCGATGTACAACACCCCACGACTTGCGGGGAGGCGGAATAATGAAAAACGATCTTGTTCTTTGCGTAAACATCGACTAACCGAGAATCTTTGCTAAACTATAACTAACAAGAATCATAGAAGTTATCAACTACTATGAAAAGTGATTATACCTAAAGAACCGTGTCCTTCGTCTTTTCTCTCTCCACCTCCTCTCCGGCCTTCTCTATGTATTAGATGATCCACCCGAGAGCTTTACTTCAAGCTTCACCTCTAACTTGAGGTAACTAGGTCTCGTAAAGTGCTAATCTAAGTAACCTAAGTGATATAGAGAAGGGTTATGGATTAAATAGTCTTTACTAATCCTTGGTCTCAACACATGAGAGGGAGGGATTAGGGTTTGAAGAGAGAGAGAGCTTGAGGAGAGAGAAGGTGAGCAAGAGAATGAGAAGAGAAAATGAACTCATTTGAATATATATGAAGCATAATGTTTTATGAAATAAATCAATTAAATCATTTAACAACCATGCTTCATTCATTCACTTGAGTGATTCATCTCATGAGTCATTAGATCAATAAATGATGCATTAACTCCATGGATGAATCACACAAATGAGTCATTAACACAATAAATGCAAATGCCACCTTAACTCTCAAGTCACCATCCTTCTAGAAGCTTCTCGTGAAATTACGAGAACGCCCCTCCTATCCGTGAAAACACGGAAAAACTTTAGACTGTATAAATCCAATAACCGGATACTAGAAACTGGCTTAAACCAAAGCTGACTAGTAAAAACTGTCCGGATGTCGTACGTGCGTAAACACACGTATGCGTCCGTGTTGGAGAAAGTGCCCTCAGAGTCAATTATTGGATCACAGATAGTGCCCTCAGAGTCAATTATTGGATCACAGGCACGTGATTGCAATGATTGAGGGAGGACCTGTCCCAGTAGGACAGTCTTACTCAAGATGATAGTATGCTATTTGGTTTATCTTTATCATCGTGTACTGCTTTAGGTGACCTGACAGGTCGCTATTACACGTTGGTAGAGCCCCTAGGATTCTTGCTTGACTGCCAGCAGTATGAGGGCGATCATATACGTGGGAGCTGGTAGTCTATAAGCATATCCTTAAAAGGTCCCTAGTCGTGGGAGTTTCGAGACAGGGCATCAATACTCCAGAGTAGACTAGTGTATACAGTCGAGACCCCGACGAGGGGCGGTGGCCGGTCTCACAAGCCACTGGTGTCAGTTGGTTCACCTAAGATGTATACAGGTGCTCATTGGGTTATGAGTACACCGGACAGGACTCGCCGGGAACATGCTAGTTGGTCTTATACGTGACGTCAGATAGCAGTTCCCTGGTGACATGTGTACAGGTTAGTTCATCGACCTGGGGATCGTCATTTGTCTCGTGTGCGTTCCCATTGTACTTTGATTACTACCCTACCACGCTCAAAGGAGACGTGCAAACAGGTTTTAGTTGGGAACAGTCCCGAGCCACATGGAAGCAGTGAGCGGATCTTCGGGGGTTCGTCTCTCCCGGTATTGGGGGTGAGGTCGCGTTGTGTCTAGGAGAGCCATTACACGAAGCCCTCGGCCGAGGCAGGAGATTTACCGGTAGGTATTCCAGTAGTATCTCAGGGTGTTCTGGGCTACACTCCGACACGACTTGTACCGCTTTTGGGGGTCTGACTTTTACCAACCCCCTAGGCCCGCCATGCGATGCTCATAGACGAACGGACCGGACTGTACGGATATTGTCACTGACAGGCTCAGTAAGGTGTCAGGATGAGTTCGCTCATCGACGTCCCTTTTGGTCAATACCTGGTAGCCCGTTACGTATTGGCTTATACCTCTGACGTGCTAGTGGTTAAATCCACAACCAAGGTGTTGACGAGTCTTTAGAGTCCCCCACATTCAGTTACTCAAGCTTTCGGGCGAAAAGCTGTAGAGGCCGTATGAAGATATGGCAGGGTTCGACCAGATACGTGCGGTATTGCACGGATCAGGATCGGACGGTTTGTACTAGAGGCCGTATGGATATATGGCAGGGTTCGATCAGATACGTGCGGTATTGCACGGATCAGGATCGGACGGATATTACTAGCCGGCTTTGGTTTAAGCCGGATCCTAGTATAGTACAGTGTAGATTTTGTCTCATTGCATTTGTATTCGGTCGGAATACAGATGCGGGTGTGTTTACACAGTATCGGGGTTTTCCTGTAATTTATTACAGGACCAGTTTTCTGGAGTTGCCGGTTTGCTTTTCGTTTCGGCCAATTTCCTTTGTATCGTTCATTGGCCGAAGATTGGTGGAGGAGGGCTTATTTGCATTTGTGCAAATAAGCAATTTGGAAGGGGGTCTTTGCATATTGTTGGATCATGATGGTTGCACCATCCCTTGACCTTCTTGCTTCATGATTATGCTTCATGATTGCTTGACTTTTTGACTTGTTGATGAGATGATGAGGTTGGTGGAGTGTGGGTTTGTGTTAGTGATCATTTTCTTTCATGATATCATTTTGATCTCTCTCTCACTTGATTATGGTGTGGCCTCTTTCATATTTTATATACACTCTCCATTTTCACTCTCCTCTCTCTTAGATGGTCGGCCAAGCCAAATATGGGGCTGCCCAATTTTTGTGGGTGGGGTTTTGTTCTCATGGTGCTTGCAAAATTCCATTTCTCATCACAAAACTCCAAGTATCATTCCTCCACCATATACATGGCAACTACAACCCCTAGAGACAAAAGAGATCTACAATCAACCTACAGCAAACCTTGGGCACGTCGACTCGCCAGCTTCGTGCCCGAGTTGCCTCTGTATAGAGGCGGGAGCCCGTAAAAGATGCAGGCGATGTGGTGCCCTTCCGGCGACGTAATGGAGACCGGAGATTCCACGAGAGATCGGGACGACGACGAGAAGACCGGAGGACTCGGATCACTTGGTATATCTCTCTTCCCCATCTTGTAGTTAGCTAGGTCTAGTTAATGGTACGATCCGGGTTTTAGTGCGCGGTGGTGCCGGTCATGAAAAATTAAAGTTAGCCATCGCTTCCGCATTTGGCCTCGGGATGGAGGCCGGGGCGCCGCCGTGCACTTACAGTGGTATCAGAGCCTCGCCATTAACATAGTCTAGCTTGGTCTAATGTGTTTTACATTTCCGATTGAACAAAAATCCCAAAACCCGCGTTTTCATGCATATCAGTTTCTGTCGAAATTTTTTTGTCTCCAAAAATTTTTCAGGTTGTCTCAGAATGATGTGCATGGAATTATAAGAATTCTGTAGAAATTTGATCACGTGATCGCTCCATACGACCGCGGAACCGCGGCCAAACCCATGCTTGGGCCACGGTTCCGCCGCAGTATATGCAGATCAGTGTGCCAAATTTTTACAGAGAGCTCCTGAGTTGAAAATGTGGTTTCTGGAATGTTAAATTTGGGCCCAGAATTTCTTGATGTGCTACAGTAGTACTTGGGGCCCACTTGTTAAAATTTGATCGATCGGATATTTTAAACACATTAGTTCACAGTATTTATATTATATCTGCGACCGTGAATGTCACTTGATCGATAAATCCAGTCTAACTGCTATAGCCCGGTTAGACGGATTTGTGAACGTGACTTTCATGTTGATGTTCTGTGTTATGCTGTGATGTTGCGGATTGGTCGTGGGGGATAGCCTGGATGCAATGCTAGTACAGTTTTGTTGTATTATGTACATTTGATATTGCGGGGCGAGCGTCCGATATGTAGACTGTCATCACTGCCTGATTGTATTATTATTTTGGGGCACGACCAGGTTGCGGTCGATGTACCCGTTGTATGTATATTTTACTTTCTGTACTAGGATTACCCCAAGGTGGGGTGCACGGATAGCCGGGTTCTAGAAGGCAACGGGCCCGCATCTCATGGCATTGAGACGGATGGGGCTTCACTCTAGGATTGGCGGGCTATTCGCCGCACTCGTAGGGGGTACAGGTTGACCCAAGAGGGGTGCCCAAGTTACCGGATTCCATGAAGTGCTGGGTGGTCCATTCACGGTGCTGAAGGGGGCTGCCTCGCTTCAGGTTTTGGCGGGTAACTTGCCGCGCCCGTAGGGGTCTAGGATTTCATTGCACAGACTATCCACACGACCAAGGGAACGTCGGGTTTCAATAGTGGCTTTGTGAAACCCGGGGATCCCAGATATCTGTATTGTTCTGTGATGCTGTATATTTTTGTGATGTTGCATTTTATCACGCCTTGAGCGAAATATAATATATTGGTATATATATTAGTAGATGTTGTATATGTTTTGCATCCGCGCTAGTCCAGTCCCCGCTCTGTCGTTAGTTAGCTAACCTAACGGGTAATGACGGGACCCAGTGGCGAATGCGGATGGCATATACGTACATCAGTATATTTTCGTTCTTTTTGGTGTGATCAATTGATGGGACTGCGTTGATTCGGATCAATGCAAGTTAAAAACAAACCTAATCTGATGTTGTTGGAACACTTTTCAAAAAGCTGTTATTGCAAGGACGTTCACTTTTGTTTTGCACAGTGATATTCAGTTGGAATATCCTGCACCTCAGTCGATGAGGCAAGGCCCGAGATCCCTTCACCGGGAGTGACCCCTTGGACAGAAGTTTGCGTCAGGGCAATAACTTCACTATAGCCGATTACTTTTGCTTTGCATCATGGTATTCAGTTGGAATATCCTGCACCTCATTCTACGGGGAAAGAGCCGAGATCCCTTCACCGGGAGTGACCTCTTTAGCAATGGTTTTCGTCACTATATTTTAAAAGCTATCCGTTCCTTCAACGATATCAAGTTCTTTACGTTAAAGGTTTTCGCCAGAAACCATTCGTAGCCCTCCGTCGTTTCATATGGGTAGTCAATAGTATTCAAGCTGTGTTTGTTGGCCAAAGTCAAGGCACAGTGTTTGGTAGCTGTTGGTTATTCATATGAAGCATAGATAGATGCGTTGGTTTAGAACAGTCGTACTGCCTTGTTGGCCAAAGTCAAGGGTAGGTACGGGTGGATTCAAATCAACCTGGAGAATGACGGGTAGAACTTGACATGTGACTTATGATTTGTTGGCCAAAGTCAAGGTCATAAGAGCATGGGGTAAAAATCCACATCGGGAGTTTCTAAAGAAACTGAAACTTGCCAGATATGCGCATACCTTCTGGAGTGTGATGACGTGAGCGGATTCCGTCACGCTATCATGCGATGATAGTTGGATCCCGATTCCCACTGATGAGTTGGTTTACTCCTCGGGTGATCCCGACTAATTCTTCTTTCAGGTTTGGAGGAGAATTTGACGGTACAGTTGGAGGTTTCCAGATTAGATAAATTGGTAACCATTCTGATCTAGGTTAGAGTGCACGCTGAGTATTTCTTTTCTCTCTCTCTCTTTGGCAGCGACCATTGAACCGACCCTAAGACTATGACTCAGAGACCAAAATTGACCGAACCTTCTTTAACACTGGCTTTTGGATTGTCAGAGTTGCTAACCTCATTGCCACTCCTACTTTTACCCTTTTCTCCAGGACACCCCGTATTACTACGAACGTCCACTTCCATTGGACAAAACCATCGTATGGTTATATACGAACTCGAAGGAATTTATTCGAGGATGGTTTCCGGTTCTGGAGAAAACGGATAGGACTATTCAGTTGTCTTTTCCTTTTACCTTCTTTCAGGTTGAGAGTACTCCTTGGTTTAGGAGATAGTACACCTATTACGCAAATTGGATAGTCTTCTTCCAAACCTTAGGCTGGTGCCGAACAGTGGGGAATGAAGAAAACCAATTAGCATAACGATGGTGTACAGAAGGTATTAAGTAAAGACATAACAAGGGATTAGTAAGAGGGCAAAGTAAATTGCGACTGCTATTCACGACCAAACCAAGTATTTCTTCGCCAATCCTAAATCACCTTTATATTTCTCCAGAACACTCCGTATCACTACGAAGATCCACAGTTTATTGGATACTCCATCGTATGGTTATATACGAACTCGAAAGGAACTTGTTCCAGTTCGGGGATGGATTCTGGTTCAGGAGAAATAGGAATAAGGTTTATTCGGTTGTATTTTATCTTCACCTTCTCTCGCATTGCGAGTGCTCCTAGGATTAGGACAGTACACCCATTATGCTTATTGGATAGTCTTCTTCCAAACCATAGGCTGGTGCCGAACGGTAGGGAAGGAAGAAAACCATTTGGCCTAAAGGGGTGTGCATAAGGTAATGACTAAAGACATAAAAAGGGATTTGGATTGGTGGCAAAAAATTATACGGTTACAGTCATGAATCTGGAAGAGGCGTTACTAGGAATACCGGGATACCCCATCGAAACATTTCAATGTTTCAGTTTCACTGTGTACTGTTAAAGGAAAACTGATTTCCCAATTAGTCCTTACTCCAGGGTATGTATTTACCAGGTTTGATTCTCACATCTGTATGGTTTTACAGATGATGAGTAGGAGTAGGTTAATGGGAATTAGGTGATCATCCTCATTATATCGGGATTCGTTGTAATCGGTGATATTTGAGGAAATCACCTGGGCTGTTTGCCGGTCGGCAAATATTTGGTTTTGAATATCCGCTGTTATGCACCAATTTCAAATTGATATATCTGTACGTCTATTTTCATAGAGTGAGATATACCTTTTTGAAATTATGTCCATGACATTTACCTATATCGGTGGATGGTTAGGTAAGGAGCATTAAACAACGGTGTAATTCTTCATAACCAAAGGTACAGTTTTCAACCTACGACACACAGTGAATGAGTTATCAGACTCAAGGGACTTATACAGAGTATTGTATGTTGTCCAGGGTCCATCAGGACAGAAGGGTTGTTCCTCGTACTATATTCGGTTTACTTATGACTTCTCTAGTTTTTAGACAAGTGTTTCGTGGAAACACAGGGTCCGAATTTTGAGAAGTTATAGGTATTTGAATAAAGTAGAGAACCAGGTATCGCAAGTATCCGGATTCTTCAAAGTGATCGAAGATGTAGATACTTGTGTATGGTATTCAGTTGATAGTAATGACTAAGAGAACTTGCTTCTTTTTCAGGTTACTCATAATTGGAAGCATTCCTAAATTGAGTAACGCTGATCGGCCTTTTTCCATTTAGTTGATATGCACTGGAGACAGCTGCATGATTTGAATCTGGTTCAATTAAATCAGTGCCTCTGGTTCTATATTGGTGTCACGACCCGAAAGAGCACGTGACTGGCCCTTGAACCATATGAAGTCTATAGGACTCCATCTGATCCAAGTAAGCCAAAAGCCCAGAAATCTAAAACCATTTAGAGTAAAGAAACATATTTTGTAAATTATTTTCCAATGTGGCATTTTATCACACACTTACAACGCCCAAGCAAATAGCACAACCCACACGAGCAATATAATATACAACGCCGAAGGGCGAGGATCAAACCCAAGAGAATCTCCAATAAGCAAGAAAATCGTAATACTACTGAGCGCGACTCTAAGGTCGAAATAATACATCACTTGCGTCTAAGTCTGAAACAATATACAAGTTTTGGTTGATGAAAATTATAGATACAAAGAATAATACAAGTACAATGGTGGTTCTGATGCAAAGAATCCACCTACCGAGCAAATCACCCGCAAAGGAAACAATGTGCCGGAAATGCCGCTATGGAACCCGTACGGCAAAACCTGCAAGAACTGTGGCACAACGGGGGTGAGTTGCCAACTCGTGAATAGAAAATATCTACAAGCAGAAATTGGAAGCAAGACATAAATCTAAGTCATAACGATCAGATATAATATAAACCTCAAATGAATAAGTTTGAAGCATAGTAAAGTAGCAATGTAACATCTGAACATAAGTGTAATGCCGAGTACTCGTACCAGTGCCTCACGTAACACTATATCACAGATATGATGTATGTATGCGGAAAAATGAAAACAGGAGATATCGTGAATGAAATCATCAGAAAATCAACGTCGAGCATTGACACAAACTATATATCTCAATATCAAATGAAACCCATATATCATGTATCCGACATGTATGCAACATTCATGAGGGTACTCTATCAGGTACTACTAATAGGTGATGCAATGCATATACAATAAATGTGGGGTAGGGGAGATATAATATACCATCGACCATAAAGGCCCCGAGCACATAGGCTCCTCTCACATCGAGCTCATAGGCTCCGAGCACATAGGCTCCTCCCACATCGAGCTCATAGGCTCCGAGCACATAGGCTCCGAGCACATCGAGCTCATAGGCTCCGAGCATATAGGCTCCTATCACATCGAGCTCATAGGCTTCGAGCACATAGGCTCCTCTCACATCGAGCTCATAGGCTCCGAGCACATAGGCTCCTCTCACATCGAGCTCATAGGCTCCGAGCACATAGGCTCCTCTCACATCGAGCTCATAATGCATATGTAAATTTGCATAGATCATCATAATGATATATTAAGTATGCGTATATATATATCAGCGTCCCATACCACTAATATATATATACTCTATGGGTATACATATATATTTCAGCGTCCCATACCACTGATATATATACGCAGGAGTAAAATAATCTAGAATCATCATATGCAACCATATCACAGTGCGAAATCCATGAATTATAATACATGCAACAAGAACACTAATATAAGCATGCAACTATGTAAAGGCATGTGCACAAGGAATATGAATCATTAACATATGAGCATGTAATGCAATGCGAGCCGTAGAATAAATGGTAAATGAATAATAATGCAGCTTACCATTTGAAATAAGACAAATCGGGGTTTTTGTAATAGGTATGACTTGGGTCTAGTCTACCATCTATTATGCAAACCACAGATCTAAGTATCAAGTCAACCGGGAGGGGTATGGAATCCACCTAAATCTAGGTCGATATAAATATATATATCCATATAATAGTCAGTGATCCCACCTCAATAGTATCGCGTACAACACAGTATATCATATGGCAATCCTCAAGTCATGAGTGCGGATCTATCATCAATATAAAGCTCGTACGGTAAATCGTCGTACGGCGTCCCAATAGCTGGGTACGGTCACTATCACATTATCTCATCAAGTACCTGGTATTCTCATCATCAAAACACATAATCTGGGATACTGAATCTAATCCTAGTACAAATCGATACCATCTATATAATTATGAATGCGGGGGTAAAACACATGCCCAAAGGCCCGCTAAGAATCACATATCGTATCCCAAATACGAATCATATCAAATCACCGATCTCACGGCACCCAGCCCAATATCATTGACTCATCTCCAAAGTCATCCAATATCATCATCAACGCAGTGTAAGTATAGTGAATATGCAAGGGTGTGCGTGTGGGTGTAAACCTATTCTAGGGTTCGTGGCTATGAACTACACTAGTTTACTTCTAAGCCTAAACTATCCATAAAACACCTAACACAATATCCATGACACACTGTAACTATCATATATAATTTATCAACTACGGACTGCGGGGGTGCTATACGTCATCCCCCGACTTCCCCCTGTAGATATAATCTACTCACCTTGCGTCTTCATTTGCCGACGTCACCACGCGCATTGCTTGTCGTCCCGAAGTCTTCATGGGGTACCTACACATCAACGTATCGTATATGCATATTAAAACCAAATCAAAGCTAAACGGCACACGAAACCCAAAACGATACGATAAGGGGCCTATAGGTTAGAACCTATGGCACGCCTTCAAAACCATCAATAAATCTCTATATCGTCGTATAAACGTCAAATAGTCGAGGCAAAACATAATACACAATTGCAGAATTAACAATACGGAATACGGAAACACGAATCCAAAACAGCAACTTAGGAAATATGTCCCAGATTTCACCCTAGGTCCAATTAGACAAATCTATATATACCAGGGGTCTAATCTACAGATAAGGAAACTCCAAAACCAAAACGAGCCAAATTGGTGGGGTCCAGGCCGCAAATTGCGGCCAAATGGGTAAAATTTGCGGCCGGGAAAAGGAGTTAGGGGCTGGGGTCTTGGTGGTAGCTTCCTGGGCGCCTGGACATACCACTGTTTAATCAATTTTTGTTTAGGGTGTCTCGGGTGATAGCAGATTCAATATACCCTGCACAGATTTCACAAATTCCCCGATATCGGTTTCTAAAATCCGTATTATGGGTTTAAGCTTCAGGTTAGGGTCTCAATTCATACACTAGGGTGTTGGTGTAGCCTCTATTGAACTCAATTTCACAATACAACACAAGTTTCCCTCAAGCCCTAACTAGGTTTTTCCCATGTTCACAAAATTACCCGATATCGATTCAATCTTAACATAGGGTTACAAGAAATGCTAAAACTAAGCTAATGGTTCAGTAATTACCTCATTTGGCAACTCAAGAATTTTCTTGAGTTGCCCCTAGTGGCCAAAATCCATGCTTTCTTGGTCCATCGGGTAGGTCTTGAGCTTGTGCATCTTTTTAGTGAAATGGGGGTAGGGTTTTGGAGTTGTTTATGATGTGTTTAGAGGGCTTTGAAGAGGGGAGGGAAGTGAGGAGAAGCAGCAGCAGCAAGGATGAAGAGGGAGAGAGAGATGAGTGAAGGAGAAATGGCTAAGGGTTTTGTCAAGGGTGCCCATACCTCTCTCTCACCAAACCTCATTCTTTAATCTTTTCCCATTTCATTTCCTTTTCTTTTCTTTTTCCTTAAACCCCTTCTCACTCAAATAGTAACCCCAAAACAAACCATGGTGAAAATGCACAAGTGTGAAAAAGAATGATATGTGCATGTTTTGCACAAAAAGCTAAAAAAAACCGTTTAGCGATTTTTAATCGCGATTAGCACTAATTTAGCATATAACTAATCAATTAAACTTAGAAATGGCATAATTCTCTAATTTACCCTATTTTTGAATTTTCCATAATTTTTTCTCCATTTATTTGTATTTAATAATACCAAAATATTAAAATATTCAATAAAATAATATTAAATTATAAATTTCCCAAAAAATAATATTTTTATTATTTCGAAATGTTACAATCTACCCCCCTTAAATAAATTCGGTCCCCGAATTTAAAAATCTAACTATACGCACCTTCAAAAAGATAGGGATACATCTTCCTCATCTCGCTCTCGGTCTCCCAAGTGACTTCCTCGCCGCTCTGGCCACGCCAAAGTACCTTGACGGACGGTATCTCTTTCGACCTCAATTTCTTCACTTGCCGATCCAAGATTATCACCGGCTGCTCTGCATAGGAAAGGTCGCGCTCAAGCTGGATCGTCGGGTGCTGAATCTCATGCGAAGGATCATGAAGATATCTGCGGAGTATCGAAACGTGAAATACGGGGTGTACGTCTGGAAAAATGGGCGGAAGGGCTAAACGATACACAACCGCACCAACACACTCAAGGATCTCGAACGGGCCCACATATCTGGGCCTAAGCTTTCCCTTCTTCCCAAACCTCATCACGCCTTTCATTGGGAAGACCCTCAAGAAAAACATGATTACCAACGGAAAATTCAAGTCTGCGCCGACGACGGTCCGCATAAGACTCTACCTACTCCGGGTTGCTCTCATCCTATCGCGAATCAACTGGATCTTCGCGGTCGTCTCCTCCACAATCTGCGGCCCTAAGATACTGCTCTCTCTGAGCTCCGTCCAACAGGTGGGCGACCTGCATCTCCTCCCATAAAGAGCCTCAAACGGTGCCATCTGAAAGGTCTCCTGGTAGCTGTTGTTGTAGGAGAACTCTACTAAGGGCAAATGATGATCCCAGCTACCTCCGAAGTCTAATACGCATGCTCTGAGCATGTCCTCGAGAGTCTGAATAGTCCGCTCTGACTGCCCGTCGGTCTGCAGATGGAATGCTGTGCTGAAACTCAAGCGAGTGCCCAAAGCCTCCTGAAGCCTTTACCATAGCCGGCTGGTAAACTGGGTGCCTCTATCGGACACGATACAAGTCGGAACTCCGTGCAGTCATACAGTCACATCCATGTAAATCTGGGCATACTGAGCAAATCCGAAAGTCGTCTTCACCGGTAGGAAGTGAGCCGCCTTCGTCAAACGATCCACGATCACCCAGATGGAGTCATACCCTCGACTAGTCCTGAGTAGACCCACAATGAAATCCATAGATATCTGTTCCCATTTCCACTCCGGAATGGGTAACGGCTGTAGCTCTCCCGCAGGCCTCTGGTGCTCATCCTTGACTTGCTGACAAGTCAGGCATCTCGACACAAAATCTGCAATGTCCCTCTTCATACCGTCCCACCAGTAAACATCTCTCATATCATGGTACATCTTGGTGGAACCGGGATGAACACTATATACCGACCGATGTGCCTCCTCGAGAATCTCGCGCCGTAATCCCTCAGCATCTGGTACGCACAGTCTAGCTCCAAATCGTAGTATCCCCTGATCATCGATCACGAACTCGGAAAATCTGCCCTGTCCCATCTGTGTCCTGATCTCTGAACAGCGGTCATCACTGTGCTGTGCCTCATGTATACGGTCAAGCAACTGTGAGCGTGCACGAACATGCGCAATTTGTCCTCCGATCGGCGTAAACTCGAACTGTACCCGGCTGTCGCATAAGACCTGCCAATCCGCCGACGAATGCCTCTGCACTGCGCTTAAACAGGATAGACTACCCCCGGGCCTCCTGCTCAAAGCACCCGCCACTACATTCGCCCTGCCCGGGTGATACAAGATCGCACAATTGTAGTCCTTCACTAATTCCATCTATCGGCGCTGTCTAAGGTTCAGGTCTCGCTGCTGAAATATGTACTTTAATCTCTTATGGTCAGTGAATATCTGGCACGACTCTCTATACAGATAACGTCGTCAGATCCTGGGTGCAAAGACCACTACAGCCATGCCCTGGAAGGGATCCCGCTCAAGGTTCCTCCGATCTTGCCTATGCCGAACTGTACGAAGGCTGGCTCTCTTGCATAATCTCTTCTCACTCGATGGACATCGGTGTCCTCAGCACAATATTTTCTCGGAAATTGGTCGCATCCCAACGCCTCTGCAAGCATATCAGGTCTCCAGTCTCGACGGGAAGTAATGACAGCTCGTCAGCGTCTCGCCCGAACCCCTGGTTCCACTTGTCTCTATCGTCGTCCACTATGACGTCAAGCCATGCATATCTACGCACTGCACTATTCTCGGCCACGGTCAATCTGAAGCCTCTCACACGGACTCGAAATCGCGTACTCTGTAGCTTCATCATTCTGTAGAAGATGTCAGGTCGAACAGGTCCTCGGGAACACGTCCTAATCATCGGAGGAATACTCAACACTCGTCCGTCCTTGATCAATTCGTAACGCATCTGGTAAGTTCCTTTATCCGAACCTGGTCAACTACCTCGTCGACAATGCCGAACTCTGGCCTGCTGGGTGTACGCAATATGACCACCCCTGGGTCTAGGTCTTCTCGTATCGTATTCCAGAAAGGTCCTATCGAGATTTCTCTCTCAAATCTCTTTCCTGCCGGATTGCCCGGAAGTCATCATCCATCGCTGAAGCAAATTCTTATTCCGGAATGGCTGCATACTTATCACGCTTCTTTGTGGAAGATATATCCATATACAACGCCTCTGGGTGCGTATCACATCTCTGATGTCAGCGGAGCGGGACGTCATCTTGTCGAAATCTCTTGCGAACTCTTTTCTTCACTCTGCTTCAATGTCGACTGATTCGGACTCGTCTCATCGTGGCTGCATGGACTATGCTCCAACGGCTATACTCGTATCTGGAGTCTCCCAAGCAATGCATCCCATCACATGATATCCGAATGATGTCGAAACATTCGATCGACTCGTCAGAACCTTATAATCCCCCAAGAAATCAACATCTTGAGTACAGTTTAATAGTATCGAGTACAAGCCACAGCGTCGGTGGTCCAGCCGTAGAAAGGCAAACCCAAGCCTCACTAATGGCGCCGCGGAACTGCCGCAAATCCTAAGGTTCAAAGGCTTTCACACGGTCATTAAGTCGAGTTAGGGTTTCATTCTTCTAGAGGGTCCATAGAATCATCTGCATGTCTATCCGTATACTTTAAACTTGGAAAATGGGCTCCTGACACTCGATCGTCTCTATCGACTCTCAATGAACCTGCGTGAAGTCGTCTCTAGCTGGGAACAATCTATCTGATGACCTCGCATCGGTAAACGAACGAACCACATGTCCTAGTCTTTCATCCTCAGGTGACTAGCGACTCGCTATCATCTCTCTAAGTAAATGCTCACGCTGCAGTAGCTCCAAGAATCTGGGCGATATCTCGTCATTTGCAGCAACAACTGGCTCATTCGCCTGTACGCCGAACAGCGCCTCAATCCTCCAGGAAAGGCGATACATTGGCGGTCATCTCTGAATCGGTCTGCTCTAGATCTGAGTAAGACTCTTCACACTGGAAATATTCAACTCAACTGGGCCCGCTCCGGCGCATAAATCGGACGAATCACCTTCGTCTCTCAAATCGGGTAGACTAACTATCATCTGTCTCATATCTGCCTGGAAGCTCCGGCAATCTCAGCTCGTAAGCTCCGGAAGCGATATCCTGTCAATCTCAGCAACAGCCGGTCCATCTGTCTGCACGGTAGGTGACATCATAATCTCTGAGGTATGTTGTATATCAACAGTCCTCTCTCAACTGGAAGCTCTAACAATGGCCCGATCATCCGGTGCAAAACCAAGCACTCGCCTCCACCAGAGGTCACAATCACCAAAACTAACTCGAGATGTTCCCATGTCACCAGAAAACACAATGGCCGGCCCTCGTACCAGACGAGCTCGCACTGACCGTAACCTTAGCAGCAGCCCAAACTGCGCTCAAATATGGCGACAGGAACCTCAATCGAGTATCGAAGAGAGCAGATCAACAGCAAAAGAGAACAACTGATCCAAAGTGGATACATGATCATAAGAAGGAACAACATCAATGAAGGTATGATCATGAAACTAATAGAATCGAGGATCTCAAATGGATATACAAGCAAGGATATGAAGAGAATCACTGATCTCGAAAATATATGCATCCTAAGGTTCCTTAAGCGGAGTAGCGTATCGTAAGTATACCGCGGAACATACCCACGGTACGTCACTCTACTTTAGTCACCTATGCCATCAACCAAGGGTCATCCTACGTGACGAAAGTTCGGGTCTAATACCCCCTCGACTAAGTCTAAGTTCCGTAAGGTCAAGCCTAAGTTCCGTATATATATAAACGCCCTAGGCTCCACATAGTCAAACTTAGACTCGAACCAAGGTCAACCTGGCGCTCTGATACCAACTTTGTCACGACCCGAAAGAGCACGTGACTGGCCCTTGAACCATATGAAGTCTATAGGACTCCATCTGATCCAAGTAAGCCAAAAGCCCAGAAATCTAAAACCATTTAGAGTAAAGAAACATATTTTGTAAATTATTTTCCAATGTGGCATTTTATCACACACTTACAACGCCTAAGCAAAGAGCACAACCAACACGAGCAATATAATATACAACGCCGAAGGGCGAGGATCAAACCCAAGAGAATCTCCAATAAGCAAGAAAATCGTAATACTACTGAGCGCGACTCTAAGGTCGAAATAATACATCACTCGCGTCTAAGTCTGAAACAATATACAAGTTTTGGTTGATGGAAATTCTAGATACAAAGAATAATACAAGTACAATGGTGGTTCTGATGCAAAGAATCCACCTACCGAGCAAATCACCCGCAAAGGAAACAATGTGCCGGAAATGCCGCTATGGAACCTGTACGGCAAAACCTGCAAGAACTGTGGCACAACGGGGGTGATTTGCCAACTCGTGAATAGAAAATATCTACAAGCAGAAATTGGAAGCAAGACATAAACCTAAGTCATAACGATCAGATATAATATAAACCTCAAATGAATAAGTTTGAAGCATAGTAAAGTAGCAATGTAACATCTAAACATAAGTGTAATGCCGAGTACTCGTACCAGTGCCTCACGTAACACTATATCACGGATATGATGTATCTATGCGGTAAAATGAAAACAGGAGATATCGTGAATGAAATCATCAGAAAATCAACGTCGAGCATTGACACAAACTATATATCTCAATATCAAATGAAACCCATATATCATGTATCCGACATGTATGCAACATTCATGAGGGTACTCTATCAGGTACTACTAATAGGTGATGCAATGCATATACAATAAATGTGGGGTAGGGGAGATATAATATACCATCGACCATAAAGGCCCCGAGCACATAGGCTCCTCTCACATCGAGCTCATAGGATCCGAGAACTTAGGCTCCTCTCACATCGAGTTCATAGGCTCCGAGCACATAGGCTCCTATCACATCGAGCTCATATCCGAGCACATAGGCTCCTATCACATCGAGCTCATAGGCTCCGAGCACATAGGCTCCTCTCACATCGAGCTCATAGGCTCCGAGCACATAGGCTCCTCTCACATCGAGCTCATAATGCATATGTAAATTTGCATAGATCATCATAATGATATATTAAGTATGCGTATATATATATCAGCATCCCATACCACTAATATATATATACTCTATGGGTATACATATATATTTCAGCGTCCCATACCACTGATATATATACGCAGGAGTAAAATAATCTAGAATCATCATATGCAACCATATCACAGTGCGAAATCCATGAATTATAATACATGCAACAAGAACACTAATATAAGCATGCAACTATGTAAAGGCATGTGCACAAGGAATATGAATCATTAACATATCAGCATGCAATGCAATGCGAGCCGTAGAATAAATGGTAAATGAATAATAATGCAGCTTACCATTTGAAATAAGTCAAATCGGGGTTTTTGTAATAGGTATGACTTGGGTCTAGTCTACCATCTATTATGCAAACCACAGATCTAAGTATCAAGTCAACCGGGAGGGGTATGGAATCCACCTAAATCTAGGTCGATATAAATATATATATCCATATAATAGTCAGTGATCCCACCTCAATAGTATCGCGTACAACACAGTATATCATATGGCAATCCTCAAGTCATGAGTGCGGATCTATCATCAATATAAAGCTCGTACGGTAAATCGTCGTACGGCGTCCCAATAGCTGGGTACGGTCACTATCACATTATCTCATCAAATACCTGGTATTCTCATCATCAAAACACATAATCTGGGATACTGAATCTAATCCTAGTACAAATCGATACCATCTATATAATTATGAATGCGGGGGTAAAACACATGCCCAAAGGCCCGCTAAGAATCACATATCGTATCCCAAATACGAATCATATCAAATCACCGATCTCACGGCACCCAGCCCAATATCATTGACTCATCTCCAAAGTCATCCAATATCATCATCAACGCAGTGTAAGTATAGTGAATATGCAAGGGTGTGCGTGTGGGTGTAAACCTATTCTAGGGTTCGTGGCTATGAACTACACTAGTTTACTTCTAAGCCTAAACTATCCATAAAACACCTAACACAATATCCATGACACACTGTAACTATCATATATAGTATATCAACTACGGACTGCGGGGGTGCTATACGTCATCCCCCGACTTCCCCCTGTAGATATAATCTACTCACCTTGCGTCTTCATTTGCCGACGTCACCACGCGCATTGCTTGTCGTCCCGAAGTCTTCATGGGGTACCTACACATCAACGTATCTGCGTATTAAAACCAAATCAAAGCTAAACGGCACACGAAACCCAAAACGATACGATAAGGGGACTATAGGTTAGAACCTATGGCACGCCTTCAAAACCATCAATAAATCCTCTATATCGTCGTATAAACGTCAAATAGTCGAGGAAAAACACAATACACAATTGCAGAATTAACAATACGGAATACGGAAACACGAATCCAAAACAGCAACTTAGGAAATATGTCCCAGATTTCACCCTAGGTCCAATTAGACAAATCTATATATACCAGGAGTCTAATCTACAGATAAGGAAACACCAAAACCAAAACGAGCCAAATTGGTGGGGTCCAGGCCGCAAATTGCGGCCAAATGGGTAAAATTTGCGGCCGGGAAAAGGAGTTAGGGGCTGGGGTCTTGGTGGTAGCTTCCTGGGCGCCTGCACATACCACTGTTTAATCAATTTTTGTTTAGGGTGTCTCGGGTGATAGCAGATTCAATATACCCTGCACAGATTTCACAAATTCCCCGATATCGGTTTCTAAAATCCGTATTATGGGTTTATGCTTCAGGTTAGGGTCTCAATTCATACACTAGGGTGTTGGTGTAGCCTCTATTGAACTCAATTTCACAATACAACATAAGTTTCCCTCAAGCCCTAACTAGGTTTTTCCCATGTTCACAAAATTACCCGATATCGATTCAATCTTAACATAGGGTTACAAGAAATGCTAAAACTAAGCTAATGGTTCAGTAATTATCTCATTTGGAAACTCAAGAATTTTCTTGAGTTGTCCATAGTGGCCAAAATCCATGCTTTCTTGGTCCATCGGATAGGTCTTGAGCTTGTGCATCTTTTTAGTGAAATGGGGGTAGGGTTTTGGAATTGTTTATGATGTGTTTAGAGGGCTTTGAAGAGGGGAGGGAAGTGAGGAGAAGCAGCAGCAGCAAGGATGAAGAGGGAGAGAGAGATGAGTGAAGGAGAAATGGCTAAGGGTTTTGTCAAGGGTGCCCATACCTCTCTCTCACCAAACCTCATTCTTTAATCTTTTCCCATTTCATTTCCTATTCTTTTCTTTTTCCTTAAACCCCTTCTCACTCAAATAGTAACCCCAAAACAAACCATGGTGAAAATGCACAAGTGTGAAAAAGAATGATATGTGCATGTTTTGCACAAAAAGCTAAAAAAACCGTTTAGCGATTTTTAATCGCGATTAGCACTAATTTAGCATATAACTAATCAATTAAACTTAGAAATGGCATAATTCTCTAATTTACCCTATTTTTGAATTTTCCATAATTTTTTTTCCATTTATTTGTATTTAATAATACCAAAATATTAAAATATTCAATAAAATAATATTAAATTATAAATTTCCCAAAAAATAATATTTTTATTATTTCGAAATGTTACAATTGGATATAGAACAGTTCATGTCTTAACGATGTTAAGGCACGAGGAGTTGTCCGGCATATGATTAAAACCAGACACCGGACAACTCAAGGCACGTTTCTGTAATGGATGTTTGTGGGTTGACCCAGGCTATGACGAGGGTTGACTTTCTACCATCTGGAAGATCAATAGTAATATTGTTCTAGACTCGCCACAGTTTTAATAAAAATGGATTTTTTCAGAAAACAGTAGTGGGAGTATGGTAGAACTGGAAGTGATTCCAGAACCACAAACGATTACTGAAGATTTGATAGGAACCTAAAGATTCAATCTGGTTTGACATTCCATTTGCCACTCCACAGATAAGGTGGGTAACCTCAGGCACCCGAGAGGTACTCCGGTAGCCTCAAGGACGGTGGCAGGGAGGTTCTTGTTTACCCACACTTGCCATTGCTGTTGTTCCAGACTGTGAGACCCGGCAGGAGGATGAGTATAGCGTCATTCTAAACTTGCTTTAGAAGTGTACGTTTATATGACTCTGCCAGAGGGTTGTCGTAGTCGGTGGGAGAAGCGGAAGCATTGGTGGACAGGTGGCTTATGTCTATTTATAGACTAAAGCAGATGTAGCGGAGATAGATCATTAATTTCTGATGTGACAGTCATAGGTTTGACTTCATCAGAATAGGGGATGGATCTGTTGAGAAGGTAGTAGGGTGTGATGTCCTGGTATTTGGATGACGTACACAGAGTAGGAAGTGATATTCCTATACTACAATCGGTTACGCTTTGGTCGTCACACAGTGTTTCTCCACATAGGACTTGGACATTATATCAGACATACTGGTTACTAGATCTATGGTTTTAGATCTAGATTTGGGTGGTTTCCCAAATAAGGGTACTTAGACAGCATTCTGAGGGCATTTAGAATGGACGACTCCTGGCACGGTAGTGTACCTGCAGATGACGGAGTCACCCTCTCTAAAGGTGTCTTACAGACTAAAGAGGAGAGGGATGTGCATGATTGGCAGATCACTTGCTTAGGCAATTGAGTCAATCATGAGATGTCAAGTACCACACCAGATGTTGTTCTGGCACTAGATGCAATAAGTTGACATTGATCCAATCCTGGAGAAATAGTCGGAAGCAGTTTTAGAACATAAGTGGATGTTCTAGGGATATGATAACGACAACCTCATTCGGGAGACAGTTATCATTCCAGGCTTCCAAGGTGACCTGGACGACAAGGAGGTTGTCAGAGTTGTAGTTTTTCCTTCTGACGAGGGGCAGTATTTTGGACAAGTGGTCCAAGGCAATACTAAGGGAGGCATGGCGCAGGATACTGATTAAGTTCAGTTGACGGTACAGTCTAAGAAGTTTGGATTTGGAGTTCATTTATGAGCTAGGTCCCATCAGACATCCAGACACATTCTAAGACAGGTATTGCTCATTTCGGGAGATGGGTTTCTCCGCGAACTTGAGATATAGAGAGACATAGAAAGAAACATCAAAGCGGATCCACTCACTGAGGCTATTCTTCGAACACAATAGTTTCGCAAGCGAGCTTTGTGAGACTGACTAGTAGAGGAGTTGGGTGTTCGGTATGACACGGGCTGTGAGTATGCGACATCGCAATAATTAGCCTTGAGTGCAAGTGGGAGATTGTTGGAGATAGTGCCCTCAGAGTCAATTATTGGATCATAGGCACATGATTGCAATGATTGAGGGAGGACCTGTCCCAGTAGGACAGTCTTACTCAAGATGATAGTATGTTGTCTGGTTTATCTTTATCATCGTGTACTGCTTTAGGTGACCTGACAGGTCGCTATTACACGTTGGTAGAGCCCCTAGGATTCTTGCTTGACTGCCAGCAGTATGAGGGCGATCATATACGTGGGAGCTGGTAGTCTATAAGCATATCCTTAAAAGGTCCCTAGTCGTGGGAGTTTCGAGACAGGGCATCGATACTCCAGAGTAGACTAGTGTATACAGTCGAGACCCCGACGAGGGGCGGTGGTCGGTCTCACAAGCCACTGGTGTCAGTTGGTTCACCTAAGATGTATACAGGTGCTCATTGGGTTATGAGTACACCGGACAGGACTTGCCGGGAACATGCTAGTTGGTCTTATACGTGACGTCAGATAGCAGTTCCTTGGTAACATGTGTACAGGTTAGTTCATCGACCTGGGGATCGTCATTTGTCTTGTGTGAGTTCCCACTGTACTTTGATTACTACCCTACCACGCTCAAAGGAGACGTGCAAACAGGTTTTAGTTGGGTACAGTCCTGAGCCACATGGAGGCAGTGAGCGGATCTTCGGGGGTTCGTCTCTCCCGGTATTGGGGGTGAGGTCGCGCTGTGTCTAGGAGAGCCATTACACGAAGCCCTCGGCCGAGGCAGGAGATTTACTGGTAGGTATTCCAGTAGTATCTCAGGGTGTTCTGGGCTACACTCCGACACGAATTGTACCGCTTTTGGGGGTCTGACTTTTACCAACCCCCTAGGCCCGCCATGCGATGCTCATAGACGAACGGACCGGACTGTACGGATATTGTCACTGACAGGCTCAGTAAGGTGTCAGGATGAGTTCGCTCATCGACGTCCCTTTTGGTCAATACCTGGTATCCCGTTACGTATTGGCTTATACCTCTGACGTGCTAGTGGTTAAATCTACAACCAAGGTGTTGACGAGTCTTTAGAGTCCCCCACATTCAGTTACTCAAGCTTTCGGGCGAAAAGCTGTAGAGGCCGTATGAAGATATGGTAGGGTTCGACCAGATACGTGCGGTATTGCACGGATCAGGATCGGACGGTTTGTACTAGAGGCCATATGGATATATGGCAGGGTTCGATCAGATACGTGCGGTATTGCACGGATCAGGATCGGACGGATATTACTAGCCGGCTTTGGTTTAAGCCGGATCCTAGTATAGTACAGTGTAGATTTTGTCTCATTGCATTTGTATTCGGTCGGAATACAGATGCGGGTGTGTTTACACAGTATCGGGGTTTTCCTGTAATTTATTACAGGACCAGTTTTCTGGAGTTGCCAGTTTGCTTTCCGTTTCGGCCATTTTCCTTTGTATCGTTCATTGGCCGAAGATTGGTGGAGGAGGGCTTATTTGCATTTATGCAAATAAGCAACTTGGAAGGGGGTCTTTGCATATTGTTGGATCATGATGGTTGCACCATCCCTTGACCTTCTTGCTTCATGATTATGCTTCATGATTGCTTGACTTTTTGACTTGTTGATGAGATGATGAGGTTGGTGGAGTGTGGGTTTGTGTTAGTGATCATTTTCTTTCATGATATCATTTTGATCTCTCTCTCACTTGATTATGGTGTGGCCTCTTTCATATTTTATATACACTCTCCATTTTCACTCTCCTCTCTCTTAAATAGCCGGCCAAGCCAAATATGGGGCTGCCCAATTTTTGTGGGTGGGGTTTTGTTCTCATGGTGCTTGCAAAATTCCATTTCTCATCACAAAACTCCAAGTATCATTCCTCCACCATATACATGGCAACTACAACCCCTAGAGACAAAAGAGATCTACAATCAACCTACAGCAAACCTTGGGCACGTCGACTCGTCAGCTTCGTGCCCGAGTTGCCTCGGTATAGAGGCGGGAGCCCGTAAAAGATGCATGCGATGTGGTGCCCTTCCGGCGACGTAATGGAGACTGGAGATTCCACGAGAGATCGGGACGACGATGAGAAGACCGGAGGACTCGGATCACTCGATATATCTCTCTTCCCCATCTTGTAGTTAGCTAGGACTAGTTAATGGCAGGATCCGGGTTTTAGTGCGCGGTGGTGCCGGTCATGAAAAATTAAAGTTAGCCATCGCTTCCGCATTTGGCCTCGGGATGGAGGCCGGGGCGCCGCCGTGCACTTACAGTCCGAACCCTTGTCGTAAAACCATACGACCTCTATATCGTTTCGCCTGGAGTAGGGAAACTCTCTGTGTGGGACTCTAAAGACTCAACTACTACGCTGGCAGTGGGTTTAACCACAGACCGCAAGCGGCACTAGCTGTACATAACGGTCCCCAGGTAGATGTCGATAAGAAGGCCGATGAGGAAACCCATCCGAACTCCTACTGAGTCTGATGTGACAATCTCCGTACAGTCCGATATGTTCGTCTAAGACTATCGCATATCGGGCCTAGGGGCGGCAAGCGTCAGTCCCCTAATAGCGGTATGAGTCGTGTCGGGGCGTAGCCCATTACACCCTGAGAAACAACTGGAACCTACCAGTAAATCTCGCTTGCCCTGTGTCGAGACCCGGTTCTTGCTCACGGAGTAAAGTGCCACACGGAACAAAGTGCCACGCCAAGTGTCGTGTTAAGTGGGAGGGGGCCACCTCTTGTATCCGTGGGGGCCACCTCTTGAGTCCGTGGGACCCACTGTAGAACAATGGGGACTCTTCGGAATACATTCCGAAAGGGGGCAGATCTGTACTATAAATGGAATGATACCACTCTTCAATACAGAGGCGCCTTTTAAGTGAACCGGAACTACAAGAGCTTGAGAACTCCGTAGTTAAGCGTGCTCAGGCCAGGGAAGTCTTGGGATGGGTGACCTGCTGGGAAGTGGCCCCTGGTCGGGTCTGGTTCGCCCCGAAGGACAAAACCGTGCGATTTCGGCCAAAGCGGATAATACTCTCTGTATTGGAGGTGGGGCGTGACAAAATGGTATCAAAGCCAGGTTTTGCTTCGATTGGGATTGCAGTTTTCCGTGTATAGCTTGGCAATCTAAGACATTCCTCGGTCTAGGTTGTAAACTTGTCATTCTTGATCCATATTCACATCGAGTATTTTGTTATCCATCCGCTAGGGTTTCGGGTGACTTGGCAAAGTTACGTAGTTGTAATTGTGAACTACATCATAGTTACACTACCGTACTCTGGTTAAGTGACTTAGAGTCATACAGTTGATTTTCCACTTGAAATGAATTTCATCACATCTGATATTCTTGAATCTTTGTCCAATCCATATTATATTTTGATTCGTATAGCTTGTGCCTTATATCATCCTCAAAAATTATTGTTTCAGGATCATGTCTTCCAATGACTCTTCCTCTATCTCCACTCCCCAGAACCAGACTGTTGAGATCCTGAGTGTACTGCAAGGTTTGAAGGAAGCCCAGGAGCGAACAAACGACTTGTTGGCTGAAGGACTGAGAAGGCAGGTGAATCAGGCACCAGCGGGAGTCTCCAATCATAAAGGGATCCCCATTAGATGAGGAAAAGAGAAGAAAATGAAGCGCAAATTTGTTTCCCCGCGACAGAAGCAGCAGAAGACCCCATGTTGTGGGTACTGTAAGAGGCCAGGACATCTCCAGAGGGATTGTCGCCGCGCCCAAGGGAAATGTCTGATTTGCGGATCCAGTGGACATCTTATCAACGGTTGCCCAAAAAGGAAGGAGCTACAAGGAGGAGACTCATCCACGCTCTCCACCTCTGCCAAGTGATGATTATTGTGTAGTTCGCACTTCGAGGATAAAGCGGACCCAACACAGGATTCAATTCACGTGACGAGGATGCAGCGGTCGAGCAATCAAAGAAGAATTTTCATGTTTTCTAATTTCAGTAATAATGTTATCATCCTCTTATAAATATTTTCTTTCCATTTGAAATCTTGTATCCGTCTAACTTTTAGTTGAATGCAATAAAACTTGAATCGTAATATATGTATCATTCTCTTGCTTTCTCCTTATTTATACTATTCATTATCACAGCATTTTAATCCTGATTTTTCAGTTCCTGCCACCGCATATTTTTCCTATACTTCGTACCCTGAGCTATTTTCTTGATGTATTCCACTGCCTAATCATGACTCTTACTTTTCAGGCCATGGACCACCCTGGAGAAGCGCCGCATCTAGATGAGGATGCACAGTCATGCCTTTCCTTAGACCGCACACTGATGAGTTCTGATGATGAGATCAACGGTCTCCAGGCCATTTTCGGGAACATCGATTCTGAAGACGAAGGAGCAGTCGCCCTAGAGTTTAACATGATAGACGATTCCGACGAAGAGGAAGGAGACCCTGAAGAGAACCCGATAGAGGAAGACCCCGAGGGAGAACCGATAGAAGAAAACACAGTGGAGGAAAATCCCATGGAAGAGAATCCAGGAGAAGAGAATCACATGGAGTCGGACCTTGATGAAGAAGCTCCATCCTAGGAAGGAGGACCAGAAGATCAAGACCCTGCTGTGGAAGAACTCCCAATGGCGGTACACGCGAGGCGCTATGGAAATGGACGCCCCTACCTGAGCGCGCGAGCCTACCGCAACCTACTGAATCTCCACAACCGCGACTGACGGGATTCCTTTTAGATGTTGTCTTTCTGGCCAAATAAATTTGTGTATAGTTTAGGGCCACCTTTCATCTTTGAGAATGTTTTGTTTAAAATCTTCTGGAATGAAATAAATTGCCAAGTTCGCTAATCTTTCGATCTTCTTAGTTCACTTGTTGCTTGATTATTTCTCCTATACAATTATTTTCCTACTGAGGTCTGTCCAGCCCTACTCCTCACATTGCCTTAACCCTCACTCAGATTAACCAGTACCACACCCAATCTTATAGAGGTCCACCTTCATCCTTCGTCTGTGCCCCGTTTGAGATCCTTCTGGGAGGAGAACATTTCTTGTGAAATTTCCGAGTTCGCTAACCCTTCAAACTTTGATTCGTGTGATGTACCGACTGTTGTCCTCCCCATGTTTTTCCCCTTGTAGTCCTTTGTTGCTCACCTCTACTTCCTGTGCTGACTCGATCCTAGTCTCCTTGATCTTCAGCCTATAGCCGCCACACTCCGACCTTCTGAATGAGCCACACTTCCTTGTAATCATTACCCTAGCTAGCCCTATCCCTCTTTGTGTTTTTTCCTTTACCCTAAATATATATAGGGACATTATTATTCGAAAATTTGGTTTTCATTATCTTATATTTATCGAAGAGTGTGTGTGTTTTATCGACTATTCCCGTTTTACGCATTTCAAGTACTCCACTACTAGCTTTCCCATTATTTTCAGTAGCGCAACCTTACACCGCGCATATTTTGTTCCATGTTTCTTATTTTCACTATATGAGTTTTCTAAGTTATTTTAAAACTATTCGATCAAGAAATTATCCTAAAATATTTTAACCTACCGACTAATCTTTCATTACTTTATTGTCGTTCTATTATTTTCGGGTATTGTGCCTATGGTTACTATTATAAATGGTTGTGTCTTATACTTATTAATTCTGATTTGATACTTTGGATATACTTATATGTGCACATAGTTGAGTTTCGATTTTTATCGGACACGCCGTAATTATTATGGTTCGCTATTGTTATATATATTCTTGTATACATATAGTTGCCCTTATAGTTATCCCTGCCTTATACCTATTAGACCTATCTTTTATATGTGGTTCTTACATATATATAAGTACCTTCAAAATTTTGTCTACCCGTTTTAAGTAAATCACTATGTATTAGTGTTCGATGTGATAACTCTTCGCTTATTATTTTATAGCTTGTTGTTTCTTTTAAATTTCGAGGACGAAATTTTTGTAAGGATGGTATGATGTAATACCCAGCCCCTTTTATACCAAAATTTGTATTTTGTTACTCTAGAATTCTATTTATTCTTATTTATAATTTTATTCATTTTATTTATAAAATTATTTCATTCTAAACCCCATTTTTTCTTTTATCAATAAAACCCAAACCCTATTCTTTTTATATCCTATATTTTCTTTACCCTCGGCTCATTCTTTTTAAATTAAACTTAATCTTATTTTTCTTAAAACCCAACTCTTTTCCCAAGCCCAGCAGCCCGTTCCCTCTTAATTATTTTATTTTTGCAACCAGCCCGTTCTCCCCTCAGCCCACTCTTTTTACTTGTTAATTAACTAATTATATCCCAGGCCCGGCCCACTCTTTTTTCCCCCTCACCCGCGCCTCCAACCCGACCCACTTCAACCCGACCCGACCCGCCTTCTCTTTCTCCCACAACGGCTCTTTTCCTATTTTCCCGCGCGCGTTTCCTTCGCGACCCACTGCCGTCGCCTCCGCCGACGCCCACGCTCGCAACCGTTACTCCACGACGCGCCCCCTCATGGTCCACTCGACGCGCACCCTCGTCTCCTCAATCTCTTTCTCTCCTCCTCCTACTCCCTCACCCAAACCCACTGCACACCCATTTCCCTATCGCCGAGCACCCAACGTCACACGCCCTGACGGCGACCAGCACGACCTCTCTTCCTCTCTCCCTCACCTCCACCTTCGACCAACATCAACCCGAGCTCCCCACTCCCTCTCTCCCTCGACTTCCTCCTCCTGCTCACCGTCCCTCAAGCCACCGCACCCGAGCTCGGCCACCATACCTCTCGCCGGCGAGCCTCCCCTACACCCTCGCAGCGTCATCAACATCACCATCGCCATCATCTATCTCACCATCTCACTCTCTCTCTCCAATCTCTCCCTCGCTCCTCCTGCTTCGCTCTCTCTGTTCTCTCTCATCTCTCTCTCTCTCTCTCTCTGATCTCATCTCACTCTCTCACTCTCTCACTCTCTGTCTCTAACTCCTCTACCCTCTCTTTCCCTCTGTGCTCTCTCTCACTCTCTCACTCTCTGTCTCTATCCCTCTCTACTCTCTTTCTTCCCCTGCTCTCTCTCTCACTCTCTCTGCATTCTCTCTCTCTCTCTAACTCTCTCTCTCTCTATTTAACTCTCTCTCTCTCTCTCAATATCTCTCTCTCTCTCTCCCTCTGCAATCCCTCACCATCGGCCTCGACACACCAACGACCACCACCCTCGCCCTCAAGACTTCAGCAACCAAGCCGCTGCCGAGACTCGAGTTCGAGTCGAGTCAAGTTGCCATGCCGCGCATGTGTCGCGATCGTGCCGTTGTCGTTGCCGTACCGTCGTCGACACGTCGCCGGGCAAGTATTTTACTTGCTTACATGCTATATACTCAAGTTACAATCTTAGATTACTTAGATCATAAAGTTACAATTTTAGATCAATTAGGTGTCATACCTGTTCGATGTGTGTTCCTGGTTCGTATGTCAAAAACTATTTCTAAACCGCAATCAAGAACGGCGTCGCATGAAGCTAGCCGGTGAGTACGGGTCGGTCCACATGGATGTTGTGAATTTCCGATTCGCGCTTACGAGTTAATTCCGAAGGGTGTTCGGATTGGTTATTAAATCTAAAAACCTAATTAACCTAGGGCAATTATCTAGATCTATTCTTGCTAGGGTTAGGTTTAAGGATGATTTGGAAATGCTAGTAAATCTCAACACTTTCTATACCTGAATGAAGATCTATAAGGAGTTATGGTAATTATCAATAAAGGGGATTAGATCCATTCGGGAAGGTGTTCCTTCCTCTAGGTTCTTGTCCTTCCTTTAGAGATCCTTACCCTAACCTCCATGGAAAACGCGCGCAACCGGGCCTTTATACTACGGTGTCACCGCTACCTCGAGGGATAGGATGCCGTAGGGCGCGATGTGTGCGTGTATGCATGGAGTCCTATTGAAAATATTTAATGGGTAAGAAAGGGATGAGAGATCTCATCTCTCAAAATCCTTCCCCAAAGCTAACTCTAAACAAGTTCCTAGGGCATGAAATTAAATCTACCTAGGGCAAAGAATTGAAATCTAAACTAGAGCAAGGAATTAAATCTACTTACAGATGCATTTCTCCAATCATCAATGCAGGGTTGTCAGATCTGAATTTCTGAATTGAAGAGAGGCACCGATGCTCTCCATAAAGAATTTCTGAATTTTTATTAAAAGGAGGCATAAGGTTTACAATGATTTTAGAGTTCTATTTATAGGAAATAGAAACCCTAGGTTACAATTGTCTCGCATGTCTGAAATTACAAAAACAGCCCTTAGGTTGACTAGTCAGAGCCGCACCCAAATTATGGTAAAATTTTTACGCATCCCGGGCACTATACGGCCGCAGAACCGCGGCAATGGCAGGCTTGGGCCGCGGTTCCGCGGCCCATTGGTGAGATCACCTCCTGAAACTTCCTGTGCTGACTTCTGGCTTTTTGGAGTCTCTGTTTATGTATGTCCTTTTCCATTTGGGCTTCTAGGTTGGTTCCAGATTTTCAGTGAACAATTTGCCATGGATTTTTAACCGTTCGCTTTGTATTTTTGGACCTTGAGTTGCCTTGTTAATTGTGAACTGTCTTTCGATGTAGGCTTGACTAAGATCCTCCCATTTGTTGGTCAAAGTCTCACTTTTACATCATCTTTACATCATTTTCACTGTTTTCTGTCCAAGAACCTGTAACCTGTAACATGTAGCAGACATGCATCAAAAGTACCTGTTTTCATTGTAAAATGCATAAGAATGGGGAATACAAAATGCAATATTATGATATGAACAAATACCCCCAAACTTATCTTTTGCTCGTCCTCGAGCAAACTTATTTTTTTATTCTCGATAAAAATCTAACCTAGCCGCACTTTCGCAGGGAAACGCGATTGCACTGAGCACGTGCAACAACCCGTTAAACCTCTAGGTGTCCCTAGTAGGAGGAGTGTTGTCTCCTGAGGATTTTCAGCGGATACTACCCACAAAATCCCATCAATTTGGCTTTTCGACTTTAATTCTCCAATTAGGTTTTCCAACAAGGAATTCTATTATCTTCTACTTGTAAATTATCCACCCATATTCTTCACACTTCCTCATCATCTAACTTAAGATTATATATGTTCTGTAGACTTACTTAGCTTTCGGCATTTCTTAAGTTTTCCTTCTAGGGTTCCATCTCCACTTAGGAATTTCTATCAACTCTACTCAAGATACAAGTTCTATTCTTCATTCCTCTCTCTTATCTAAATTCCAATCACATACCCCCACGTGTGTGTATAAATCACCCCTACACTTGGAAATTCAAATCAAGCAATCATGCTCTCGTCCGTTGTCCAAAGTACTTATTAGTAGGTGAATTTTTAATTGAATTTTGCTTACACATCCTTCATGCGACCGTTAATACTTCTTAAGGTACCAACGACCGATTACAAGATGCGTTTGCACTTTAAAGCGTAATTCCTAGTCTTGCAACACCCAAGGCTTTAGCAGTGACTCCCAAACCAGTTGGTCTAAGGAACTAGGTGATGAAGCACCCTCGCTAAATATTTTTCTATTTTTTACAGCCTTAAGTAATCACAAAAACCAGTGTTCATTTTTTTTATTCTTTATTCACATTTTTTCTTTTATTTTCATTGTACTAAGGACTTTAGACAAGAGCATTTCAAGGTCCCTTCTACTATTCCAAGTTTCAAGGTGCATGTTAGTGCAATTTGTAGGGTATACATTTTCAGAATGTAGACTTAAGCTAGGAATTATCTTTCAAACTTGTACTCTAATAAGAACATCAATACTCTTCCCTCATTTTGACTTAGCCCAAGAAGTGAACCCAAAATTTGCCTATTTCTAAATAAACTACAAGGCATATACTTTCTACCGTTAAACTTTAAGGAATGTTATTTTTAGGGTTTTTAATTTACTAAGTCTAAGATCTAGTTGTTCCTAGCCAGTTAACCTATTTGTCAAACTCAAGTCAATTAGCCAAAATTGAATACAATAATTTTTATAATTTTTGAATTTTTTCAATTTTATGGGTTTTAAAATAAGTATGCAAATGCAAAAATATGTACAAATGAATACGAAGGAAGAAGACGTACCGAGCATACCCCCCAACTTGAACTTGACAGTGTCCTCACTGTCATGCTAAACCAAGAGGGTCAAAATACCGGCACTCCCCTGTTTATTTATTTATAATTTTATTTTTTTATATTTTTAATGTTTTGAATTTTTTTTTATTTTTTTATAGAAAAAAGAAAACAAAAGGATATATACATATATACAACAAGGTTCCCCCCCAAACTTAAGTTTGGCCTTACACAAGCCAAAGGTTAGCACCAACCATTCAAAAATCTTATCGTGGAAATGGTATAGTTGGTGCAAGAAAATGAGAAGCACGCGAGACCGTATGGAAAGAAGAATGGTAGAATATGGTCTCGGTGGGGGAGAAGAATGGCGAAAAGAAGAAGGAAGTGGAGTACGATCTTGAGGGTGTAAATTGAGTGAATAAATTAGCGCAGTTTGTGATGACCGATGTGTTAAAAGCGATTGCGCTGACCTATCAACCCGTCGAGAAATGGGGTCAAATCCCTCAAGATTCGCAAGAAAACATGGGTACGCCGAACTTGGTATAGGAGATGAAAGCGTAATGGTCATTTGTACAGTCGGGACAATAGGAGAGACGAAAGGGAGTGAATTAGGGATGGTATCTTTCTCACCGTAGTAAACTGTTTCGAACTTGAAAGATTCCATTAATGGTTCGAAACTACTATAATCAACCAGGTCTGATGGCTCATCTGAAAATGTAAAGGACTCAAACTCGGGCGGTGAGTCATCAGCATCGTCCGAAAAAGTGAAACATTCGTAGGTGTTATCGTCTGTGAGAATTGTGTCAGATTCAAAGGAAAAGGTTTCAAGCTCACAGTCTTCAAGCGGGGTCGGAACGATGGGAAGGAGGGAGGGTGATATAACAGTCAAAGGTTCAGGAGGATGAATTGGAAAATCAGACACATCAAACAAAAATGATTCAACCTCAATATTATCCTCAATATTATCCTCAATACTATCCTCAATATTTAACTCATCCATGGCATTATCATCAAAATCTAGAACGCATATGAGATTCGGGGAGAAACATTTTAATAACTCAGGATGATGATTTGAACATAAAATTTCAATTAAAATCGACAGGTTCATCATCCAAAATATTCCCGGCGTCTAAATCCTCAATCAAATGAAAATCAATTTCTTTAGACACCTCATCCAAAGCATGGATATTTATCAATTTGGGTTCTAAAGTGGAGGTGTAAATATCGAAAGGATCAAGTGCGGTTTCACTCGAAAGGGGTTCTTCACAATTTGGCAAATCAAATACTACAAAATCACACAACTCGTTTTTATTTTCAACTGGTAACTCATTTAGGACATTCGATGGAAAACTGGAGTTGTGGGCTTCAATTGGGTAAGGGTAGGTTTGATTTGGAAATCCTCTCTCATTCTTACTCTGTCCAACCGCCTCCTTATACATTAAAAAATTTTGAGCTAGCGGGAAACTAGCTACCGGTTCACTAGGTTGCATAAGGGCGGCCACGGACGCTTCCACATTCCTAGTCATTTTATTTGTTGCTGCAATATAAGCTTCCAACGACTCTTCCAAACTAGACTTAGGTGGTGAGGGGGTTTCGGTAAAAGATTCAAAATTGGTTGGATATGTGAAACTCCCTAATGGCTGTGTAGAAATAGTGTCTAGTGAAGGTGGAAAAGTTGGGTAGGACTGGTAGGAAGTGGGTGGTTGGACGGGGGTAGGGTCAACATGTGGATAAAAAGGTGAATAGTCTTGTTGATCCCTAGAACTGGATGAGTGGAGAGGGTTGAAAGATCGGCTGCGAGACTGAGCAATATGCTCAGCAATGGACATCGGCTTAGAAGTTACAGCAGGACTTGGAAAATTGGTGTCAACATATGGAGGTGGTGAAGGTTGACTTGGTTGACACAAGCTGGGTTGAAAAGTCAAACTGTTTCTCCTAGACGCCTCTATTTGATCTTTCAAAGATATTTTTGGCAAGGAGGGATCGTCTTTAAATTGACCGAACAAATTGACATACGATGCAAAATTAGGTTCGGGATACCAAAGTTCGGCTAATGATTTATTACGTGGGGTACCCATGTTAGAAGAAGGGGTGAAAAGAAAGAAGGTTTGTGGTGCAAGGATCTATTTGCGGCCAAAAATTTTGCAAGTTTCTATAAAAGATTTGTCCTTTTTATTTTTATTCTTTTTCTCTTTATCTGGAAAAATTTTGTTGCAAAAAGATTTTAGAGAAAAGATATGCAACAACAAAATATTACTTGCAATCTAATTTCTAATTTAAGCGGGGTGCAAAAATCCTGCTCAAGATCGTTATTTGGAAGGGAATATATTTCTAAAGTGCACAAAATCCTGCAGGCATTTTTCAGAAAATATCTTAAAATTTTGCAGAGGAGAAATAATAGAGGAGCTTACAGCGCAAATTGCAGAGGATGATTTCACCAAAAGAGCGCGTTTCCACGGTCAAAGGGGGTCTACCGCGGCGGAAGGGCGGCGGTCTAAGAGGCGCAGATTCCCAGAAAAATTTTGGTGCGCTGATTCGACGAGACGGCCGCGGTTCCATGGCCTAAGGTGGGTTTTGGCCGCGGAATCGCGGCGGGTTGGGCGATTTGGGTCTCCAAAAAAAAATTCCTTGTTCTGTTATTCAAAATCTCTTCTGTTCCGATATTTTGTTTCCTGTTTTGCTTTCTGAAAATCTCCAGATCCGAATTTGTATATCCTGCAAAAATTAAAACAGCAAAGTATCCTTTCCAAAAATAACAATTGATATATTTTTATAATTTTTGGAATTTTTCAGATTTTTATGATTTTTTTTTTAAATTTTATGATTAACCCGAAATTACGAAAAGGAAATGACACGCCATCCCCGGCAACGGCGCCATTTGGTTCTTATGTCAAAAACTATTTCTAAACCGCAATGAAGAACGGCGTCGCATGAAGCTAGCCGGTGAGTACGGGTCGGTCCACAGGGATGTTGCGAATTTCCGATTCGCGCTTACGAGTTAATTCCAAAGGGTGTTCGGATTGGTTATTAAATCTAAAAACCTAATTAACCTAGGGCAATTATCTAGATCTATTCTTGGTAGGGTTAGGTTTAGGGATGATTTGGAAATGCTAGTAAATCTCAACGCTTTCTATACCCGAATGAAGATCTATGAGGAGTTATGGTAATTATCAATAAAGGAGATTAGATCCATTCGGGAAGGTGTTCCTTCCTCTAGGTTCTTGTCCTTCCTTTAGAAATCCTTACCATAACCTCCATGGAAAACGCGTGCAACCGGGCCTTTATACTACGGTGTCACCGCTACCTCGAGGGATAGGATGCCGTAGGGCGCGGTGTGTGCGTGTATGCATGGAGTCCTATTGAAAATATTTAATGGGTAAGAAAGGGATGAGAGATCCCATCTCTCAAAATCCTTCCCCAAAGCTAACTCTAAACAAGTTCCTAGGGCATGAAATTAAATCTACCTAGGGCAAAGAATTGAAATCTAAACTAGAGCAAGGAATGAAATCTACTTACAGATGCATTTCTCCAATCATCAATGCAGGGTTGTCAGATCTGAATTTCTGAATTGAAGAGAGGCACCGATGCTCTCCATAAAGAATTTCTGAATTTTTATTAAAAGGAGGCATAAGGTTTACAATGATTTTAGAGTTCTATTTATAGGAAATAGAAACCCTAGGTTACAATTGTCTCGCATGTCTGAAATTACAAAAAAAGCCCTTAGGTTGATGATTGGTTCGAAAGAGTATTTTTGTAGTTAACCGCAATCAATAACGGTGTCGCACGTAGTTAGACCGAGATGAGTACAGGTCGTCCTCTGGGAAACGTGGAACCTTTTACTTTTACTTTAGATGTGTTGAGAAAGAGAGGAGGGATAAAGAATTTTATAGAAAGATTTCTAGATCTACGTTAAATAAGAATGTAAAATATAGATCTAGATTATTTTAAAGATGTAATTAATATAATAAAAGGGCTTGTAGGGTTCATTAGGATTTAGTAGTTATGGACGATTAATTAAAAGTTACCCTTTTTATCCATTAATAGATTTAGAACTAGAACGATGGTGATGCGTGTAGATTAGGGTTTCTGGAGGGAAAAAGAATCCCACTCTTAACCCTATATCTAGCCTTTACCAAAACAATCATTAATCTAATCTCTAATCGCGGTCAGAACTAGCAAAGAATTGCTAGCGCGCCCGATTAGGATGTTAATGATTCTTTTGATAAAGTTCCTAAACTTTATAGGACTTAAAAAGGGTTTAGTTATTTTCATCGTCCATTAGCCTACCCTAATCCTACGAACCCTAACAAGCGGAGAATTACTCGCGCATGTTGGGAGAAGAAGATGAAAAGAAAGAGAGGGAAAACATAATGTAAAATGCAAAAAACAATTAAAAAGAACTACCTTTATTAATCAACTGAACAATCTACACTTTTATTCCGTAGAAAATGATTACAAACTAGTTGCTTCTCGATCTTTCCTAAGGAGGTAGATGAACAGTTGATGATCAGCCTGGATGCGTGAGCGTCAGGGGCTTCGTGATCTCTTCGGCTTGATAACTTTTCCAAGAGGCTCTCGGTGCTCTTTTATAGTGCAAAGCCAGAATCTTCTTGTTGAAAACTTGGTAAAATTCATCATAGATTTATGCCCCAAAATCTTGTGCTCTGAATCTCTAAAATTGCGGCGGAACCGCGGCCCAAGGGGGGTTTGGCCGCGGATCCGCGCTCAAAGGGTGAGATCTCTTGATAAGTTTTCTTGGGCTTGCATCTTGTGACATGTAGCAATCCTAGGCACCTTCAGAATTCATAAATCTTCTCTCGGTTGCTTCCAAACTTGGTCTCCAAGTTTTGCTTCTTAATTTGGCAAGTTTTCTTCAACAAATTGATTTGTTTGATAAATTCTGCATAACAACTTGGATAATTCTGCACAATAATCTCAAATAATATTTAGTAGACCTAGTTCTACTAGGATTTGGTCAATGAATTTATTTGCATACATTTTCCTACCAAATGCTAATTAAAATATATTAACACATGGAAAATGGTGTTTTTACACATAAACCCTCATATGTATAATATTTTATAATAAAGTCCTTTTTAATATGGAATTTGTAGGAAAAATGTAATAATAAATGTGCAGTTTAATCAACTGAACAAATACCCCCAAACTTATCTTTGATCGTCCCGAGCAAACTAGTTTATTTAAGAGGAGAAAAAGAAAGGAGAAAACTAAGCACACTTTCGTAGGCAGACACGATTGCACTGAGCACGTGCAACAAGCCGTTAAACCTCTAGGTGTCCCTAGTAGGAGGAGTGTTGTCTCCTGAGGGTTTTCAGCGGATTACACCCACAAAATCCAATAAAAAAAGAAAGATGGTGAAATTTACAAATAAAGATAAGAACCATAAAAGAAAGGCCTTGAAAAGAAGAGTTTCCAACTATACTAGCTTTTCGGTTGTCTTGAGCTCTATCTTAATAGTCATGAAAAAATGTTAGAAATCACATCATCCCTCAATAAAACATCGTCTTTATTCTTCATTCCTACCTTTCATCCAAACATTGATCATATAACCCCACGTGTGTGAAATGGACATCCCTACACTCGGAGAATTCAATTCAAGCTGTCATACTCTTGTCCATCAACCTCAGTACTTTTTAACTTGATGAATATTTAGATTTGCTCACACATTTTCATGCGACCGTTAATACTTCTTGAGGTACTAACCGACCGATTACTCATGTGCTTGCTGATTAGGTGATAATATTTTCCTCGTCTTGCACCATCTAAGGCTTAGCAGTGACTCCCAGACCAGTTGGTTTTAGGGCACTAGGTGAAGAGGCACCCTCGCTATATTTTTTTATTGCTTCCTTGGCGATAACAAAACCAGTGTTCATTTTTCTTTTCACCATTTTTATATTTTCTTCATTTTTTTCATTCCCTTCATACTTTGGCTGTTAGACAAGAACATTTCAAGGTATCCTCTACTATCCTGAGTTTCAAGACGTGTGTAAGTGCATATAGTAGGGTATCAACATTCAGATGTTTGGCTTCCAGAATAGAAACTATTTTTCAGACTTATTTTTATCCTCAGATTAGTGACTTCCTTCATCTTACTAACCCTTGGGACAACAGCTCATAACTACTTATTACTAGTTCGTTTAAGAAAACTTCTAATTTTCTTAGTTTTCTTAAACTATTCCTATCTTTTGGATGTAATTTTTCACTTTCTACTCTTTTGTTATAAAATAAAAAAATTTAAATTTTTTGAAAATGTTGTGCTTATGCAAAATATGATGCAAATTGATGTGTAAATAAGCACAAACCTCCCCCAAACCTGTTTACAGCAGTGTCCTCACTGATGTCATCCGTTAAGCTCAAAAAATCTGTAGACTTGGGAGGAAATTATTAATGGGGGCAAGAATATATGAAAGTGAAAATCCTCCCCCAAACTTATTTTGGGCTCACAATTTTGTGAAAATCATTTTCTTTCAAGAGCCAAAATATACCACCCCTCCCCCAAACTTGAGTTAAACAATTTTAATCTTTTAAAATCACATAAGGGGGTCAAGGTTATTGGTCAATGCCAAGCTTTGCAAAGACCGAAGGTCAACACCAACCATTCAAAAAATTTATCGATGAAGCACCAAGGTTGGTGGAAGAACATGTCACTTATTGACGTGAAGAAGTAGGGTGGCGATAAGAGGTGTAATGGAAAAGGATTGCGTCTTAATTTGGAGAGACGACACAGTGATAGTAATGATGGATTACTCGCATTATCATGATTGTCCAAAAGAGGGGGTGGAGGTCCAATTTCTTCATCTTGGAGTTGATTCATCTCAACACCCGTGTCTTGTAAAAATGCGAACTCATCAGCGAAAATTTCCTCAAAGCTTTCGTCGATACCCCGAAGAATAATGTCATCAGAAAAAATGGGGTGATCGTCAGACTCTATAAAAAGTTCCTCATCAGCGTTAGATGTTGACCCGGACAACTCGGTGGAAGAGTCCGTGTCAAACAACGACATATGAAAAGAGTCAGAATTATGAGGTTGATCAAATTCGCTGCTGTCGACATCCATTAATTCGACAGAACACACATGAGCATAGGGTTCGGAGGGTTCACTTCCCAACTTATAAATGTTAAGCTCAATTGACTTCTTTCCAAAGGATAGGGTCATAGAGCCGTTTCTACAATTGATTACTGCGTTGGAAGTGGCCAAAAATGGTCGACCGAGTATCACCGGGATTTGATTGCATGGGTTTGCCACAGGTTGTGTATCTATAACAATAAAGTCCACAGGGAATATGAATTCCCCGACTTTGATTAACACATCCTCTAGCTCACCCCTTAGTTGGGTGATAGATCGATCGGCCATCTGAAGAGTGCAATGCGCGGGTTTTAACTCTCCGATCCCTAATTGCTCATAAACAGAATACGGAAGCAAGTTAACACTAGCACCTAAATCGAGTAGAGCACGATTGATATTTTTACCCCCAATAGAAATTGAAATTGTAGGACTTCCGGGGTCCTTTCGTTTCTTGGGAAGTTGTTGTGTAAAAGCTGTGCTCACATTACTCGCAAGGAAAACTTTTTTAGGTATTTGAACTTTTCTCTTCCTAGTGCACAAGTCCTTTAGGATTTTCGCATATGACGGAACTTGTTGATTAGCATCTGGGAGAGAAATGTTTATGTTAACTTGCTTAAAAATTTCCACAATCTAATCCATTTGTGGATTTGGTCTGTTGCCCCTTAACCTGTTTGGATAAGGTGCTTGATCAATAAGTTTTGGGTCCAACGTTTGTGGAGAAGACTGTGGGGATGGATTCGATCCCAAAACTGGAGTGGGAATCGACTTAGATAGATTTGGCGAAATGGGCGAAGGGTTCGAGCCTTGGGGAAAACGGAGAATAGGCTCAGGTGAAGGTGGGAGACTAGACGAATTAGGGGAAGAAAAAGAAGCCGGGGTATCATTGGTGTCACTATCATCACATTGCTCATCCACTCGGTTATTCAGCACTTTTCCCGATCGCAACGTGGTAACAGCACTCACATTATAACTTTGTGAGTGGCCAGGATTAGGTATGGGTTGAGATGGGAGTTTCCCTTTTTCTCTCACACTCATTGCGGCGTTTAACTGAGCGATTTGGTTTTCTATTGATTTAATGCTCTCACCATGGGAGGAGGAGTTTTTTGTTAGGGTATCAATAGAAGACCTCATCTCAGCCGAAATTTGCATGGATTGTTTCATGAACATATCCAAAGTTTGTGCAAGTGAGTGGTCGGTACCGGCCACTTGTGGTGTGGAAATGTTGGCCGGATTTTGGAAATTCTGTGACTGAAAGGGAGGCTGATTCTGTGGTTGTGGTTGCTGTGGAGGAGGTCTTTGATAATTGCTTTGTTGGTTTTGATTCCAAGCAAAGTTAGGATGATTCCTCCATCCTTGATTGTACGTAGAAGAATAAGGGTCGTTTCTAGGTCGCTGCTGAAAAGAAGCATTAGCTTGAAACGATGCATTCATAGGACACTCTTCCGTTAAGTGTGAAGGATCCGAACAGCAACCACAGACGGTCTTAGGAAGCGTGACCTGATTTAGGGAGAATGTTGAGAACTTGTTTTCAATAGCGTCGAGTTTCTTCTGAATCGCTGTCATTTCGACTTTTACTGCGATAGAAACATCGAGCTGGTGAATACCTCCCTTAGTTGAAGGCGATCTTACGCTTTCCCACTGCAAAGTGCTTTCTGCGAGATCTTCCAGATATTTACATGCTTCACCGTCATCTTTAGACATGAAATTGCATTGACACATTGTTTCAAGCATCTGCTTTGTCGCTGGATTAATGCCCTCATAAATAATTCGGCATAAATCCCATCTATTGATTCCATGATGAGGACATTGGACAAGCAGATCTTTGAAACGTTCAAAGCACTTCCAAAATGGTTCATTGGGAAGCTGGGTGAACAGGTTGATCTCGCTTCTCACGCGGGCAGTCTTATGGTTTGGGTAAAACTTCTTAAGAAATGCTATGACGAATTCATCTCAATTGGTGATAGAGTGTGCGGCAGTATTATAAAGCCATTTTTCTGCCAAGTCGCACAGTGTGAATGGGAGAAGACGTAAGCGCATAGCATCTGAAGTCAATTGTGAAGTACCCATCATTGCGCATACGTTTTCGAATTTGGTGATGAAAACGTACGCGTCTTCCGACTCAAGCCCGTGAAATTTGGGCAGCAGATTGATGTAGTGGGGTTTAATTTCGAAATTATCCCCGTTATGTGGTGGAAGAGATAGACAAGTGGAAAGAGGACCACGGATAGGATAGCATCTCTCTTGGAGAGAGATGCGCGGTGGATTCTGCTCACCTGCGGGCGGTGGCAGCATGGTGTTATAATTAGATGGAGTGCCGTCCATCACGGCTGATGTGGTGTGTGGTGGGGGAAAAGAAGATGAAGAAGTACCGACTTCGGCGTCGATAGCAGGAACGTGGACAAGACGGGCACTAGGATCCCGTGTCCAGCCGAGCATGCACTAAGTGGGTTTAGTGCAAGTGGCAGCGTGTGTGTGATTTTAAAATTGGCTTGTTTTTGAAAAAGTGGGACTCAAGACAAATCTCCCTAAGATGCACAAGCAACCCTAGAACTAAGGTCACCTAGGTCCAGTCTCTAGACCGCTCCTAGACTTCCAAAGGACAAGCCGCAGGATCAATCCTCTACCGCCTCCGTACTACCCTTGTAGCCAGGTAAGTGCCAGGTAAGTAGGAAGGAACCACGTCGTGGGCCTAATTAAAAACCACTAGCCTTTGTCACACTTGCCTAGGCACTACAAAAGTAATGCGGATAAACGATAGATTACCCACGACCTTCCTCTGTCCTTATTGAGCGCGACAGTCCTTAGAGTCTGGTCTAGATATTTTTTAAATTAATGAAGGGTTGATCTATATGCTCGGTTTGTGATTTTTGGGGCTTAGGAAGGGTGATGAAATCCCCACCTAATCTTGATTTGGTCTTTTCCCCTTAAAGTCCGTATTAAAATATGCAAAACAAAACCAATCACAAAACTTTTGCAAAAAGATTTTTGAGCGGCGCTATTTTGCAAAGAATCCTGCAGAAAATAGATTTTATTGGATTTGAGAGGAGAGAGAAGGAGTTAAGAAAGATACCAGAGAATTGTGAAACCCTAGATCTCCTGTTTCCTCAAGTCCGTGACTCCAGATTCCCTCGCAAAATTCACACACAAATCGTTAAATATGCAATTTGCAGTTTTGTGTTAATAATGATATGAATCGTCTAAGAATTCAACACAAATAGCAAGAATAAAAAATTACGCACGTTTCCCCGGCAACGGCGCCATTTGATTGGTTCGAAAGAGTGTTTTTGTAGTTAACCGCAATCAATAACGGTGTCGCACGTAGCTAGACCGAGATGAGTACGGGTCGTCCTCTGGGAAACGTGGAACCTTTTACTTTTACTTTAGATGTGTTGAGAAAGAGAGGAGGGATAAAGAATATTATAGAAAGATTTCTAGATCTACGTTAAACAAGAATGTAAAATATAGATCTAGATTATTTTAAAGATGTAATTAATATAATAAGAGGGCTTGTAGGGTTCATTAGGATTTAGTAGTTATGGACGATTAATTAAAAGTTACAATTTTTATCCATTAATAGATTTAGAACTAGAACGACAGTGATGCGTGTAGATTAGGGTTTCTGGAGGGAAAAAGAATCCCACTCTTAACCCTATATCTAGCCTTTACCAAAACAATCATTAATCTAATCTCTAATCGCGGTCGGAACTAGCAAAGAATTGCTAGCGCGCCCGATTAGGATGTTAATGATTCTTTTGATAAAGTTCCTAAACTTTATAGGACTTAAAAAGGGTTTAGTTATTTTCATCGTCCATTAGCCTACCCTAATCCTACGAACCCTAACAAGCGGAGAATTACTCGCGCATGTTGGGAGAAGAAGATGAAAAGAAAGAGAGGGAAAACATAATGTAAAATGCAAAAAACAATTAAAAAGAACTACCTTTATTAATCAACTGAACAATCTACACTTTTATTCCGTAGAAAATGATTACAAACTAGTTGCTTCTCGATCTTTTCTAAGGAGGTAGATGAACAGTTGATGATCAGCCTGGATGCGTGAGCGTCAGGGGCTTCGTGATCTCTTCGGCTTGATAACTTTTCCAAGAGGCTCTCGGTGCTCTTTTATAGTGCAAAGCCAGAATCTTCTTGTTGAAAACTTGGTAAAATTCATCATAGATTTATGCCCCAAAATCTTGTGCTCTGAATCTCTAAAATTGCGGCGGATCCGCGGCCCAAGGGGGGTTTGGCCGCGGATCCGCGCTCAAAGGGTGAGATCTCTTGATGAGTTTTCTTGGGCTTGCATCTTGTGACATGTGGCAATCCTAGGCACCTTCAGAATTTATAAATCTTCTCTCGGTTGCTTCCAGACTTGGTCTCCAAGTTTTGCTTCTTAATTTGGCAAGCTTTCTTCAACAAATTGATTTGTTTGATAAATTCTGCATAACAACTTGGAAAATTCTGCACAATAATCTCAAATAATATTTAGTAGACTTAGTTCTACTAGGATTTGGTCAATGAATTTATTTGCATAGATTTTCCTACCAAATGCTAATTAAAATATATTAACATGTTTTTACACATAAACCCTCATATGTATAATATTTTATAATAAAGTCCTTTTTAATATGGAATTTGTAGGAAAAATGTAATAATAAATGTGCAGTTTAATCAACTGAACAGTTGACTAGTCAGAGCCGCACCCAAATTATGGTAAAATTTTTACGCATCCCGGGCACTATACGGCCGCGGAACCGCGGCAATGGCAGGCTTGGGCCGTGGTTCCGCGGCCCATTGGTGAGATCACCTCCTGAAACTTCCTGTGCTGACTTCTGGCTTTTTGGGGTCTCTGTTTATGTATGTCCTTTTCCATTTGGGCTTCTAGGTTGGTTCCAGATTTCCAGTGAACAATTTGCCATGGATTTTTAACCGTTCGCTTTGTATTTTTGGACCTTGAGTTGCCTTGTTAATTGTGAACTGTCTTTCGATGTAGGCTTGACTAAGATCCTCCCATTTGTTGCTCAAAGTCTCACTTTTACATCATCTTTACATCGTTTTCACTGTTTTCTGTCCAAGAACCTGTAACCTGTAACATGTAGCAGACATGCGTCAAAATTACCTGTTTTCATTGTAAAATGCATAAGAATGGGGAATACAAAATGCAATATTATGATATGAACAGTTCCCAATGAAAATACTTGTCTATTTTGACGGAACTGGATGTTTTATATTGGCCCTTGTAGTGATGGATATCTTGTACAAGTTTCGCTGGAAAATATGACCGTTAATGACTAAAACGACTACCCCCAAGATTACTCGTAAAACTGGAATTTCCTTGTACCTGAAAACCGTTAAAATCGCCATAAATTATATACACACTGGAATGATGCGTTAGAGGGCTTAAATCGAAGACGACTCGACGAACTATAACCCTATGCAAGTCTCTGATTATTTCTGCACTTAAACTGTGTCAATATTTGGATCGGAGTGCGACTCTGGACTGCAGTCCAGAGCGACTCCAGTTGTTGTTTACTGTCCCGTATTGGATACCACACTGTTTCCTTAACTCTTAGGTTGTGGAACTCTGCTGTTTATTATAGGTGAATCTGTTAGCTAGATAATATAAGTGGTTTCACCCCGTTTCGTCAACATATGCTATTTAACCTGTAATTTAAAAGATCGGGACGCATAACAGTCCCAACAGAATCAGAATTGACATACTAGTATTGAACAGTGTATATTTCCTGACGTACAGATGAGATTGAAGATCCGTCTATTGCGTTGAAAACCTTACTGAAGATTCTAGATTTCATTCAACTGTAGCGTCACTAAAATATGATCCCAATTGGTATTAAAATGCGTTGCGAAACGGACTTCCGATTCTGAAACCGGATTTCCAGCCGTGAACGTTTAAAATGGAATGGCCATAACTAATGATCCTGAAACCCGTTTTCCGTGAAACCAAATTCGCTGGCTAGATAATTAATCATACTATTTATTCTCCTCTTTTTCATTTCGCTAAACTGTACGCGTTTTATTTATGATAGATATTGCAAGTGGTAAATTACCGATTCATGACATCCTAACTATGCTTTACATACTGTTTACGCATCATACCATACGTATGTCATTGCATTGATAACCTAGTGATAACGTGCATTACCCAATGTTAGGTATTAGTGATGATTGTGGCAAGTACGTTAGTGTTTCGTGTATCAGTGAATAAGTGAAAGTGATACGTACTTGTACACAATCAGTGAACCTTATTATTCTATTGCATTGTCGACGTCTGTGGGACGCGTGTACGTGTAACTATAAGTTGTATGGGACACTTATGGAAACTCTTGCACGGGTGTCACAGATAAGACATCAGACTCTGCCATTTATCTTAGGTATTAGTCAGTACGTTCTTGATGGAGGCCTGCCTCCAATTCTCGCGCAGACTTGTCACCGACCGATTGGTATTTAGGGTTATGGTTAGCGTTTGATGTAGACCGCGGGGTATGGGGTAGTTTGAGTGTGAGTTCAACAGAATCTCGGGAGTCCCATGCCGGCTTATATATTTAGGGAGATATATGGAGATTTACAGGGTACATGATTATTACCGTGATATACATGTTGGGCACGTGGTCCTTGCCCTTGGGTTCTACCCTTGGGTGGAGGACACTCGCGAGTGGTTGACTCTCACACTTAGACTGACGATAGGTTTAGTGACCTGTACAGTGAGACTTAGAGACTGATAGGGATGATAGCATCGATATACATACTTACTGTATTGACATACGTGGCATATCATTCTATTGCTTTTACTGTTCCGCTGCATTGATTACTACATGTTCATACCTATACCGTCATTGATTCACTGTTATATATATCTATTATCACTGTTAGAATTGTCACATGAATTTATATATTATATTGTTATTGTGTCGCTCTGACGACCTGAGTATGCATGCTCAGTGTGAGGAGAAGATTTAGCCTGGACCGGGACTAGACGTACATCACGGACATCTTAATTAGCTATCCAGGGTTATACCCTTTTGTTTCCCATCAGGTCAGTTCTTTACATTGTTTCATTCAGTTACTGCATTTCTCATTACTTGTGCATCATTTACTGTTTACCATGTAAAACTAGAAGCCGAAGTGTGACTACGGCAGGACATTTCCTTGACCGTAGGAGCATGGCTGGCCTTGTCAACCCCTCGTATTCCGTATTTTGGGAAGTGGGGCGTGACACCCTGGCTAGGGACTTTGCGTAATGGCTCTCTGACACAGCGCGATATCAACTCCCAATACCGGGAGAGACGAATCCTGTCTAACCGCCACTGCCTCCAAGTGCTCGGGACTGCACCCAACTGCTACCTGTTTGCACGATTCCTTTGAGCCGTGGTAGGGTAGCAATCTAAGAACAGTGGGACACACTCGAGGCGAAATAGCAGTGTCAAGTCTGCGGGCTATGCTGTACTCATGTCACCTAGGAACTGTTAACTGACGATGGGTATAATACCAACTAACAATTCCCCGTGAGTCCTGTCCAGTGTACCCGTAACCTAACGAGCACCTGCATACTATTTCCAGTACGATGTACTGACGGCTGTGGGACAGACCATCTCCCCAACTGGGATGAGAGGCGTACACACTAGTCTACTCCGGAATATCGATTCCCTGTCTCGATAATCCTACGACTAGGGACCTGAAAAAGGATGTGCTTATAGACTACCCAGACCCCACTAGTGTGACTGCCATCACAACGCTGGTAGTCAAGCAAAATCCTAAGAGCTCTATCAATACGTATACTCACATATTAAGATAGATAAAACCAAGTAGCATACTACCATGTTTAGCAAGACTGTTATATAACTGTGAATATCCCAAGCTTCCATTAAGTAATATACAAACTAGTATGATACAATAATAGCCCCTATGGCATATACACTAACAATCTCCCACTTGCACTAGGGCCATGTACTGGCATATCGAAGATCGATGATCTCGAGTAGCCTCTCGAACTGAATCTGAGGTAGGGCCTTCGTGAATGGATCAGCAATGTTCTTTTCAGTAGCAACTCTCCGGACCTCGATCTCCCGACGATCAATGATCTCCCTGATCAGGTGATACTGCTTTAAGATGTGTCTGGACTTCTGATGGGACCTTGGTTCCTTCTCTAAAGCTATATCTCCGTTGTTGTCGCAATACAGAGGTATTGGATCAACAATGGTAGGAACCACCTGAAGTTCTGTTAGTAACTTCTTCATCCAGACCGCTTCTTTTGTGGCATCGCAAGCAGCAATATAATCTGCTTCCATCGTTGAGTCAGCAACGGTGTCCTGCTTGGAACTCTTCCAGCATACCGCCCCTCCATTGAGGGTAAATACATAACCTGACATGGACTTGGAATCGTCCTTATCACTTTGGAAGCTGGAATCAGCAAAGGCCTCCATCTTGAGGTCTTTTCCGCCGTAAACCAAGAACATCTCCTTAGTCCTCCTCAGGTACTTGAGAATGTTCTTTACTGCTATCCAGTGCTTCTCCCCTGGGTCAGACTGATACCGGCTTACCACGCTCAGTGCGTAAGCTACATCTGGTCTGGTGCACAACATCGCATACATTATAGAGCCTACCGCAGAAGCGTAGGGTATAATAGACATGCGTTCCCTTTCCAAATCATTCTTGGGAGACATCTCTTTGGATAGAGTGATTCCGTGACAAGCAGGTAAATTACCGCGCTTAGAATCTTCCATACTGAATCTTTTCAGTATAGTGTTGATATACCTGGACTGCGAAAGTCCCAACATCCTCTTGGATCTATCACGATAGATCCGGATCCCCAGAATGTAAGAGGCATCACCCAGGTCTTTCATGGAGAACCTCTGTGACAAGAATCCTTTGACAGATTGTAGCATAGGAATGTCATTTCCTATCAATAGAATGCCATCCACGTACAAGACGAGGAATACGACAGTTCGTGCTACAACTTTACTATATATTCATAGTTCATCTGGATTTTTGATAAAGTCATATTCTTTGACCGTTTCATCAAAACAGATGTTCCAACTCCACGATGCCTGCTTCAGTCCATAAATGGACTTAAGCAACTTGCATACTTTCCCGCTGCTCCCACTCTGATTGAAACCCTCTGGCTGATCCATATATACGCATCCTTCTAAATTTCCATTCAGAAAAGCCATCTTTACGTCCATCTGCCAGATTTCATAATCATGGAAAGCAGCAATAGCAAGAAGGACCCGAATGGATTTGAGCATAGCCACTGGAGAAAAAGTTTCGTCATAGTCCAAACCAGGTCTTTGACGAAAACCCTTTGCAACAAGTCTAGCCTTATAGGTTTCCACCTGTCCATCTACACCAATCTTTTTCTTGAAGATCCATTTGCATCCTATGGGTTTTACCCCATCGGGAGCAAATTCCAAAGTCCATACTTTGTTGGTGCACATGGACTCCATTTCGGTCCGCATTGCATCTAGCCATCGTACCGAGTCGCCGCTCTGGATGGCCTGCTGGAAGCTAGTAGGTTCATCATCATCTATGATGCAATCCTCTCTATCCCCATCTATGAGAAAACTGTAGTATCTCTCAGGCGAATGAGACGGCCTACTACTCCTACGGAGGGGTGCGGGAATGTCATGTTCTTCTTGAACTACCGGTTCTACCAAACTTTCAGTAGTAGTTTGTGGTTCTGGAATTTCTTCCAGTTCTATTTCGCTCCCACTTATTTCCTTTTCTAAAAACTGATATTCTAGAAAATGGGCATTACGAGAAACAAAAAACCTTTTGTTCCTCTGCGTAATAGAATAGATACCCCTTGGAGTTTTTTGGATATCCCACAAACTTACACTTTACTGATCGTGCCTCGAGCTTGTCCACATGCTGCTTTTTAACAAAAGCTGGACATCCCCATATTTTCAGATACTGAAGATAGGGTTTCTTCCCACTCCACATCTGATATGGCGTGGTAGGCACAGTCTTGGTAGGAACCATGTTCAAAAGATATGCCGCTGATTCTGCGCATAACCCCAAAAAGATCGCGGTAACTCAGCATTACTCATCATGGAACGTACCATATACAATAGGGTTCAATTCCGTCTCTCCGATACACCGTTATGCTTTGGTGTGTATGGAGGAGTAAGCTGAGAGAGAATTCCTTTCTCTTTCAGGTAACCTAGGAACTCGGCACTTAAGTATTCACTACCTCGATCAGATCTTAGTGTCTTGATACTTTTGCCGGTTTGGTTTTCTACTTCATTCTTATACTCTTGGAATTTCTCAAAAGCTTCGGATTTATGTTTCATCAGATAAATGAATCCGTACCTTGAGTAATCATCCGTAAAAGTAATAAAATAGGAAAAACCACCTCTTGCATGCGTAGACATTGGACCACATACATCGCTGTGTATGAGTCCTAAGAGCTCGCTCGCTCTTACTCCATGTCCAGTAAATGAAGTCTTTGTCATCTTTCCTTTGAGAAAAGATTGACAAGTGGCATAAGTTTGATATTCGAATGAGTCCAAATATCCTTCTCTATGTAACCTAGTCAACCTTCTCTCATTGATGTGACCCAGTCTACAATGCCATAAGAAAGCTTTATTTAAATCTGGAGACTTTCTTTTTAGTGTGTTCTGGATATTGAAAATTTGGAGTTGGTTTAAGACATATATACCGTTATCCAGTGTACCGGACCCAATCAAACTATGATTAAGGTGGATGTTAACAACATCACTTACAAACATGAAATCATAACCTTTATTTGATAACAAGGAAACAGATATGATATTACACGTTAAGCTGGGTACACAAAAACAGTTATGTAAAACCAAAATGTGTCCACTCGTCAATCCCAGGTGATAATCCCCTACGGACACAGCCCCCATGCTAGCTCCGTTAGCAACCATCAGGGTCATATCACCATCCTTTAGCACTCTACGGTTTCTCAGTGCCTGCAATGAATTACATATATGAGATCCTGATCCGGTATCCAATACCCAGGAAATAGAGTTGATTGACAGAAAATTCTCAATTACAAACACACCTGAAGTCGAAGCCACAGCTTGCTTCGGTTCCTGGTTCTTGGCGTTCTTAGTGTATATGCCCTAGAGGCCATTACTGTATCATACTAGTATGTATATTACTTGATGGAAGCTTGGGATATTCACAGTTGTACAGACAATCTTGCTCAATATAGTAGTATGCTACTTGGTTTGTCTCTGCTTTAATGTGTACATGTGTGTTTATTTATTATATCACCTATACGCATTAGTAGAGCCCTTAGGATCTTTGCTTGATTACCGGCGTTGTGATGGCAATCACACTCGTGGGGGCTGGGTAATCTATAAGCACATCCTTATACAGGTCCCTGATCGTTGGACTATCGAGACAGGGCATCGATACTCCGGAGTAGACTAGCGTATGCGCTTCTCATCCCAGTGTGGGAGACGGTCTGTCCCATAGCCGTTAGTACGTTGTACTTGGGATAGTATGCGGGTGCTCGTTAGGTTACGAGTTAACTGGACAGGACTCGTCGGGAACTGTTGGTTGGTAATATACCTATCGTCAGTTATCAGTTCCCAGGTGACATGAGTACAGCTTAGTCCGCTGACTTGACACTGTCACTTCGCCTCGAGTGTGTTCCCACTGCACTTTGATTACTACCCTACCACGGCTCAAAGGAGTCGTGCAAACAGGTAGTTTTTGGGTGCAGTCCCGAAGCACTTGGAGGCAGTGACGGTTAGACAGGATTCGTCTCTCCCGGTATTGGGGGTTGACATCGCGCTGTGTCTAGGAGAGCCATTACACAAGTAGTCCCTGGCCAGGGCAAGCGAGATATACTGGTAGGCTTCCAGTGTTATCTCAGGGTGTTCTGGGCTATACTCCGACACGACTTGCACCGCTATTAGGGGACTGACGTTCACCGCCCCCTAGGCCCGCCATGCGATGTATCAGACGAACAGACCGGACTGTACGGAGACTGTCACATACAGGCTCAGTAGGAGTGCAGATGGGGTTCACCTCGTCAGTCTTCTTATCGACATCTACCTGGGGACCGTTACGTACAGCTAGTGCCGCTTGCGGTCTGTGGTTAAACCCACTGCCAGCGTAGTGTCAAGTCTTTAGAGTCCCACACAGAGAGCTATTCGCCTTTAGGCAAAATGAGTAGAGGTCGCATGGTTTTGCGACAGGGTTCGTTCGCATCCGCGCACTTGTGCACGTTTGCTGTCCGGACAGTTTATACTAGCGGGCTTTGGTTTAAGCCGGATCCTAGTATATGATTTGAGATTGGTTTTTCTCAGTGTATTCGTGTTCCTCGGATCATGAATGCGGGTGCGTATGCACAGTTGCTTGAGATTGAGGGAGAGGACCTTGTTTAGGGTTAATGACTATTGTCATTTTATTAACCCTATTGCTTTTGTGTGTATTATTGTTAATTGATAATTAGCTTAATTATTGTGCATGGTTGTTGTTGTTGACCATTTGACTTCATTGACTTGTTGACCATGTTGACAACTTGACCATAATCATTTCATTTGGAAGATGCTCTTTGATCCTTGCAATTTGCATTAATATTGAAATGATAATGGTCACCTCTTGATTAAACCATGACAATTTTCTAGCTAATTATGGAATTAAAATATTACACACATGTTAGTGAGAATGGCTCACTAATAATTCATTTTCTCATATCATTTTCTCTCTCTTGCTCATCCTCTCCCTCAAGCTCTCTCCCTCTCATGTGTTGAGAAACAAAAAGCTTGAGAAAAACCTTCACTTGATCTTCTCTACTCTCTTCTAGGGTTCAAGTCCTAGCATTTCTTGCACTCTAGTTACTCCTAGCTTGGAGTTGAAGCTAAAGGTCGAGGCTTTCGGGTGGATCCTTCTTTGACGGGAGAAGACAAGCAAGGTGACCTCTTTCTACCATTCCAAGGAACAAGGAGAGAAGGACTTTGAGCTCAAGGTATAACCTTTCTACAACTTAGCTAGTTGTTAGTTTGCTTTAGCTAGTTTTTGTTTAGCAAAGATCCTCACAAGCATGGTCCATGTTGCCTAAGTCGATAAAAATCCGTTTTTTATTATGTTTTCCGCCTCCCCGTAAGCACCGGGGTGGGCAACGTGGACCTAATAGTGGTATCAGAGCCTAACTAAACTTAAACTAGCTAGGTAGTGAAGTGTAACGAAGTTTCGAAACCGGAAAATCCAAAAACCAAACTTTGCAAAACCCTAGTTTCTGTTAATTTTTTTTTCTGGTCAAAATGACATTTGTTATACACCAAAAATTATCTCAGGCTTTTGTATAGAAAACCACCAAATACGAACCAGAGAGGCGATCAGAGGAGCGCGGATCCGCGGCAATAGGAAGCTCTTGCCGCGGAAGCGCGGCCGTATGGTCCCCTCTCTGCTTCGATTTTGGTGCAGAGTGTTTCTGTGTTGGTTTTGGGATTTTTAGGATATGTTATATGTGCCCAGATTTTCCAGAACTAAAATTTACTTTTGGGGGCCTATAAATCCGTATTTTTTCGGAACTTCACTACACTTTAACTATATCGGTTATATCTGTGATGCTTGTATGTATTGAACGTCGGCTAATCGCTATAAGTCGATTAGTCGGGGTTATACATCTCTGTGATCTGTGATTGTTATTGGTTTGTGGATATGAATGGATTGGATTGTCGCGGGTGAATAGCCGGGGTGGATGTGAGATGAGCGTTATTTTTCCTTTCATTCATTTGTAACATGTAAATTGATGTAATAATATTATTTGTATGGCCGCACAACCGGGTAGGGGTTGTAGCCGTCATTGTATTATTCTTTTTACTGTTTTTGCTCCTAGGTTAGACCCATGGAGGGGGTGCACAAACTACCGGGTATCTCGAAGTGCCGAGTGGCCTACTCACGGTGGTGAGGGAGGTTGCTTCGCTTCGGGTGCTTGGCGGGTAGTTTGCCGCACCCGTAGGGGTCTTGGGTGGGGTATTGGCTATTCACCGCGACCGTGTAATCCGCTTTACGTTGCAGGCTCGAACGCATTGCGGATTCCTAGTATATCCAATGTATTCATCTGTGATATGTAATGTCTATCATTGCTATATATTTATATATAATAACTATTTAGGCGTGGCTTATGTTTTACAGCCGCGCTAGCCCAGCCCCCGCTCTGTCGTTAGTTAAGTAACCTAACGGGTGATGACGGGGCCCCGTGGCGAATGCGAATGGCATAAGCGTACGTCATATTTTGGTTGTTTTCTGCAATGGTAGGATTAAATGATGGGACGCATTAAAAGAACTAATGCAAGAAAATAAACCTAAAAGACGTTGTTGGAACAATTTTTCAAAAAGCTGTTATTGCAAGGACGTTCATTTTTGTTTTGCATCGCGGTATTCGGTTGTGAATGCCCAGCACCTCAGTCGACGAGGCAAGGGCCGAGATCCCTTCACCGGGAGTGACCCCTTGGACAAAAGTTTGCGTCAGGGTAATAACTTCACTATAGTCGATTATGCTTGCTTTGCATCGAGGTATTCAGTTTGGAATATCCTACACCTCATTCGACGAGGAAAGAGCCGAGATCCCTTCACCGGGAGTGACCTCTTTAGCAAAAGTTTTTCGCCACTATATTTTCAAAATGGTGTATCACGTTCCTTCAACGATATCAAGTTCATTACGTTAACGGGTTTTCGCCAAAACCCAGTCGTAGCCCTCCGTCGTTTTGGATTAATATTGCTTAGTATTCGTGCTACGTATTTCGTGCTCAGCCGAGGCGTAGTGAACGGTAGCTATGTAATATTTTTCCGTAGGATACAAAGTGATTGGTTAGGACAGTCGTGCGGTCATTTTGGCTCAGTCAAGGACTCGTACGGGTGGGTCTAATGCAGTCAAGATAATGACGGGTTGAACTTGACTAGGATCTTTTGATATGTTGGCTCAGTCAAGGTCACTTGGATCCTAGGGGCAAAAACCACATCGGGAGTTTCAAAAGAACTGAAACTTGCAGATTTAGCATACCTTCTGGAGTGTGGTGACTAGAGTGGATTCCATCTAGGTTATCACACAATGACAGTTGGATCCCGATCCCACTGATGAGTTGGTTTACTCTCGGGAGATTATTTCACTTAACGATCAATGCTATAAACCTAGTAGATGTCTAGAAAGGTGTTAGCGGGGTTACGCCCCCAGGGAAAAGAGGTTCTTTAATTAAGGAACTTCGCGAAAGCGTTGGAAAACCTCCCTCGAAGTACCGACACTAGCCTGGCTGAAAGGTTAAGCAAGTATTGTGACGTGAATTAAAACCCGGCTAGTTCTTCTTTTAAAAGGTTTTAAGAAGGATTTTAGGAAACAGTGGGAGACATCCTGGTTAGATAAATTAATAAACCAATCTAATCTTGCACGAGCATACGCTGAGTGTTTCTTTTCTCTCTCTCCAGGCAGCAACCTTTTCACGCCCTAATCAAGATAATAAAATGTATCGCTTGACCGAACCGAATTCTTATTCGGGACTGGGGAAAGTTGGTTCAGCTCTAACTTGTGACAACAGTCATGAGTATGAGAATGGGAAAGAGGAAAGTATGGATTTCCAGGATACCCAGGCGAAGAAGAAGCATGGTTTTGCATCTACTTCAGGTGTTCTTGTAATTGAGAACTGTTTTACGGTCAGCCCTACCTCCTGGGTACTTGATACCAGATCAGGATCTCATATCTGTAATTTATTACAGGGACTGAGAAAAAGTAGGAAAGTTGCACCGGGTGATATGTCGCTCAGAGTAGCGAACGGAGCACAAGTTTATGCGGCAGCCGTCGGTGAATATCACCTAGTATTGCCAAATGGCAAGACTATGATTTTGAACGATTGCTACTATGTACCCTCCATGGTTTGCAACATCATATCAGTGTCTTTACTCGATAAAGATGGATATAACTTTGTTCTTGAAAAGAATATCATGAACATTTACCTTCATAAGGTACTGGTTGCAGAGGGTACACTGTGTAATGGTATCTACGTTCTAAATTAGAATACAGTTCTCAATATACAAAACACTCGCAAGAGGAAGAATTCAGATACGAATGAATCCTACTTGTGGCATTGTAGACTTGGTCATATCGGAGAGAAAAGACTGAGTAAGTTGCATAAAGATGGACTCTTGAATGCGTTCGAGTTTTCATCTTATGAAACTTGTCAGTCCTGTCTCAAAGGGAAGATGACCAAATCTCCGTTCACCGGACATGGAGAAAGGGCAGCAGAGCTCTTGGGACTCGTACACAGTGATGTATGCGGTCGGATGTCTATACATGCAAGGGGTGGGTTCTCTTACTTCATCACATTCACTGACGATCTCTCTAGGTTCCGATATGTGTATCTATTGAAACACAAATCTGAAGCTTTTGAGAAATTCAAGGAATTCAGAATGGAAGTAGAGAACCAGACAGGCAAAAGTATCAAGATCCTCCGGTCTGACAGGGGAGGGGAGTACTTAAGCACGGAGTTCCTAGATTACTTAAAAGAGAATGGTATTCTCTCTCAGCTTACTCCTCCTTATACACCACAGCACAACGGTGTATCGGAGCGGAGGAATCGTACCCTATTGGATATGGTTCGCTCCATGATGAGTAGTGCTGAGTTACCTCTTTCATTTTGGGGACATGCGCTGTTGACAGCTGCATATCTATTGAACGATGTTCCGTCTAAATCTGTGCCTAAAACACCGTTCGAGATATGGAATGGTAAGAAGCCGTATCTTAAAGGCATTAAGATATGGGGTTGTCCGGCCTATGTAAAAGTACAAAATCCGGACAAACTTAAGGCACGTTCAGTTCTATGTAAATTTGTGGGATATCCTAAGAACTCCGCAGGATATCTGTTCTACCACACTGAGGAACAGAAGGTGTTTGTATCTCGCCACGCCACTTTTTTAGAGTGGAAATTTCTTGCAAAAGAAACGAGTGGGAGTTCGGTAGAACTGGAAGAAATTCAGCGACCACAAAATGAAACTGAAAATTTGACAGAACCTCAGAATTCAATAACCCCAGAAGAACCTCAGCCACTCCGCAGATCTGGTAGGATTTCTCATCCGCCCGAGAGATACTACGGTTTTCTCATTGATGGGGATCGAGAGGATTGCATCTTGGAAGAAGATGACCCTACCAGTTTCAGACAGGCCATTATCAGTAGGGACTCTGATAAGTGGCAGGAAGCAATGCAATCCGAAATGGAGTCCATGTACGCCAATAAAGTGTGGACCTTGGATATTGCTCCAACTGGGGTAAAACCCGTTGGATGCAAATGGATCTACAAAAAGAAACTTGGTGTAGATGGGCAGGTGGAAACCTATAAAGCTAGACTCGTTGCAAAAGGTTTTCGTCAAAGACCTGGTTTGGACTATGACGAGACTTTTTCTCCGGTGGCTATGCTCAAATCCATTCGGATCCTACTTGTCATTGCTGCCTTCCATGACTATGAAATCTGGCAGATGGATGTTAAGACGGCTTTCCTAAACGGTTGTTTGGAAGAGTGCGTGTACATGGATCAACCAGAAGGTTTCGTAGACAGTGGGAGCAGCAGAAAGGTGTGCAAGTTGCTTAAATCCATTTATGGATTAAAGCAGGCATCGCGGAGCTGGAACATCTGTTTTGATGAGGCAATCAAGGAATTTGATTTTATCAAGAACGAAGATGAACCCTGTGTATATAAGAAGATTGTAGGACGAACTGTCGTGTTCCTAGTCTTGTACGTGGACGACATTCTTTTGATAGGAAATGATATTCCTATGCTACAATCGGTCAAGCTATTTTTGTCACAAAGGTTCTCCATGAAAGACCTGGGTGATGCCTCGTACATTCTGGGGATCAAGATCTATAGAGATAGATCCAAGAGACTATTGGGACTTTCGCAGTCCAGGTACATAGAGACCGTACTAAAGAGATTTAGTATGGAGGGTTCCAAGCGCGGTAACATACCCGCATTGCACGGAATTACCCTCTCCAAGAAGATGTCTCCTAAGACTGACGAGGAGAGGGTTCGCATGAGCACTATACCCTACGCTTCGGCGGTAGGATCTATAATGTATGCGATGCTATGTACAAGACCAGATGTAGCTTACGCGTTGAGCGCGGTAAGCCGGTATCAGTCAGACCCAGGAGAGGACCACTGGACAGCAGTGAAGAACATTTTCAAGTACCTGAGAAGGACTAAGGAGATGTTCCTGGTTTATGGTAATGGAGACCTCAGGGTCGAGTCCTTTACCGATTCAAGCTTCTAGAGTGACAAAGATGACAGCAAGTCCGTCTCAGGTTTTGTGTTTACCCTCAACGGAGGGGCGGTATGTTGGAGGAGTTCCAAGCAGGATACCGTCGCAGACTCGACGATGGAAGCTGAATACATTGCTGCAAGCGATGCCGCAAAAGAGGCGGTCTGGATTAAGAAGTTCATTAGTGAACTTCAGGTGGTTCCGTCCATTGTTGACCCAATACCTTTGTATTGCGATAACAATGGGGCTATAGCTTTAGCGAAGGAACCAAGGTCCCATCAGAAATCCAGGCACATCTTAAGGCGGTATCACCTGATCAGGGAGATCATTGATCGACAGGAGATCGAGGTGCGGAGAGTGGACACAAAGGACAACACTGCGGACCCATTCACGAAGGCTTTACCCCAGACTCAGTTCGAGCGGCTGATCGAGATGATAGGTCTTCGATACGCCAGTACATGGCCTTAGTGCAAGTGGGAGATTGTTAGTGTATATGCCCTAGAGGCCATTACTGTATCATACTAGTATGTATATTACTTGATGGAAGCTTGGGATATTCACAGTTGTACAGACAATCTTGCTCAATATAGTAGTATGCTACTTGGTTTGTCTCTGCTTTAATGTGTACATGTGTGTTTATTTATTATATCACCTATACGCATTAGTAGAGCCCTTAGGATCTTTGCTTGATTACCGGCGTTGTGATGGCGATCACACTCGTGGGGGCTGGGTAATCTATAAGCACATCCTTATACAGGTCCCTAGTCGTTGGACTATCGAGACAGGGTATCGATACTCCGGAGTAGACTAGCGTATGCGCTTCTCATCCCAGTGTGGGAGACGGTCTGTCCCACAGCCGTTAGTACGTTGTACTTGGGATAGTATGCGGGTGCTCGTTAGGTTACGAGTACACTGGAAAGGACTCGTCGGGAACTGTTGGTTGGTAATATACCTATCGTCAGTTATCAGTTCCCAGGTGACATGAGTACAGCTTAGTCCGCTGACTTGACACTGTCACTTCGCCTCGAGTGTGTTCCCACTGCACTTTGATTACTACCCTACCACGGCTCAAAGGAGTCGTGCAAACAGGTAGTTTTTGGGTGCAGTCCCGAAGCACTTGGAGGCAGTGACGGTTAGACAGGATTCGTCTCTCCCGGTATTGGGGGTTGACATCGCGCTGTGTCTAGGAGAGCCATTACACAAGTAGTCCCTGGCCAGGGCAAGCGAGATATACTGGTAGGCTTCCAGTGTTATCTCAGGGTGTTCTGGGCTACACTCCGACACGACTTGTACCGCTATGAGGGGACTGACGTTCACCGCCCCCCTAGGCCCGCCATGCGATGTATCAGACGAACAGACCGGACTGTACGGAGACTGTCACATACAGGCTCAGTAGGAGTGCAGATGGGGTTCACCTCGTCAGTCTTCTTATCGACATCTACCTGGGGACCGTTACGTACAGCTAGTGCCGCTTGCGGTCTGTGGTTAAACCCACTGCCAGCGTAGTGTCGAGTCTTTAGAGTCCCACACAGAGAGCTATTCGCCTTTAGGCAAAATGAGTAGAGGTCGCATGGTTTTGCGACAGGGTTCGTTCGCATCCGCGCACTTGTGCACGTTTGCTGTCCGGACAGTTTATACTAGCGGGCTTTGGTTTAAACCAGATCCTAGTATATGATTTGAGATCGGTTTTTCTCAGTGTATTCGTGTTCCTCGGATCACGAATGCGGGTGCGTATGCACAGTTGCTTGAGATTGAGGGAGAGGACCTTGTTTAGGGTTAATGACTATTGTCATTTTATTAACCCTATTGCTTTTGTGTGTATTATTGTTAATTGATAATTAGCTTAATTATTGTGCATGGTTGTTGTTGTTGACCATTTGACTTCATTGACTTGTTGACCATGTTGACAACTTGACCATAATCATTTCATTTGGAAGATGCTCTTTGATCCTTGCAATTTGCATTAATATTGAAATGATAATGGTCACCTCTTGATTAAACCATGACAATTTTCTAGCTAATTATGGAATTAAAATATTACACACATGTTAGTGAGAATGGCTCACTAATAATTCATTCTCTCATATCATTTTCTCTCTCTTGCTCATCCTCTCCCTCAAGCTCTCTCCCTCTCATGTGTTGAGAAACAAAAAGCTTGAGAAAAACCTTCACTTGATCTTCTCTACTCTCTTCTAGGGTTCAAGTCCTAGCATTTCTTGCACTCTAGTTACTCCTAGCTTGGAGTTGAAGCTAAAGGTCGAGGCTTTCGGGTGGATCCTTCTTTGACGGGAGAAGACAAACAAGGTGACCTCTTTCTACCATTCCAAGGAACAAGGAGAGAAGGACTTTGAGCTCAAGGTATAACCTTTCTACAACTTAGCTAGTTGTTAGTTTGCTTTAGCTAGTTTTTGTTTAGCAAAGATCCTCACAAGCATGGTCCATGTTGCCTAAGTCGATAAAAATCCGTTTTTTATTATGTTTTCCGCCTCCCCGTAAGCACCGGGGTGGGCAACGTGGACCTAACAGGCGTTCCACGCCTTGCAATCTTTCTTCCAGTGCCCTTTCCTATGACAATGGAAACACTCATCCTGGGCCACTACTCGTACCGCAAACTTTTTCTTTCCCTTCGCTCCCACCTTACTTACACCTCCTCTAGGTTTGGTGGCGGCCTTCTTCTTCCTTCCTTTGGCCCTATCCTTAGACCCGGAAGAAGAAGCACCGCTAACAAACATAGCGGGTGTTTCCCTTGCCTTCTGCAAGGTGCCCTCTGCACTCCTCAACATGTTAAGGAGTTCCGGAAGTTCAACTTCTTTTCTTTGAATGTTGAAATTCAGAATAAACTGGGCGTAGGTGGAAGGAAGGGACTGGAGAATAAGGCCTGTATAGAGCTCATTATCCAAAGTCGTCCCAAGGTCTGCGAGCTCTTCTATATAGCCAATCATCTTTAGGACATGTTCTCCTACCGATGATCCGACGGCCAACCTCGCTCGAAACAAGTTCTTAGAGGTCTCGTATCTTGCTATACGAGATTGCTCTTCATAAAGTTCTTTTGTATGGAGAAATATGGCATCAAGATCCATATCCTCGTGCCTCCTCTGATGTTCATTGTTCATCGAGACAAGCACGATGCACTTGGCCTTCACGCAATCATACTCCCAGGTTTTGCGGATTTCCTTATCCGCATTACTGGATTTGGGACCTGGGACTGCAGGTGCCTTAGCGGTGAGGACGTACCCCAATTTGTCATAGGTCAAAGCCATTTTGACATTCCGCAGCCAATCTTTATAGTTTGGCCATGTCAGTATATTTTTCTCTAAAAGTAACGTAAGTCCAGTCTTTTTCAGGGTCGCTACAAGTAGGAGAGAGAGAAGAAACACTTTAGCTTGATGCTCTTGCAAGTTTAGAGTGGTTTCTAATTTATCTAAACTGGATGGCTCCCACTGTTTCTCGAATCCTTCCTCAAACCATAAAAGAAGAATTAGCCAGGACTATTCTCACTGTACAATACTTGCTTAACCGTTCAGCCAGGCTGGTGTCGGTACTTTGAGGGAGGTTTTCCAACGCTTTCGCGAAGTTCCTTAATTTATAACCTCTTTTCTCTGGGGGCGTAACCCCGCTGACACCTTTCTTGACACCTACTTGGTTTATAGTATTGATCGTTAAGTGACGAATCTCCTGATGAGTAGCATATACTCACAGTAGGATCGGGATCCAAATATCATCGTATGATAATGTTGAAGGAATCCTACCAACATTCATCAAACTCCAAATGGTATGCATCTCTTTGCAAATTTCAGTTTCTTTAGAAATTCCCGATATATATTTTTGCCCCATGCTCTTATGACCTTGGTGTTGGTCAAAATGTCATAAGTCACATGTCAAGTTCTACCCATCATTATCTTGTTAATTTGAACACATCCGTACATATCCTTGACGTTGGCCAAAATGATAATACGACTGTCCCAAACTAACTCATCTATCTATGCAACAAATGAATACCCAGCAGCTACCAAACACTATGCCTTGGCGTTGGTCAAAATACATAGCTTTAATACTACTGAATACCCAAATGAAATGACGGAGGGCTACGAATGGTTTTGGCGAAACCGTGAACGTAGTGAACTTGATATGACCGAAGGAACCTGATAGCTTTTAAAAGAGTGGTTAAAACTCCGCAATTAAAAATATCATCTGTTTTAAAATAACCGAGTGGTTTCTTTTAAATTGTTCCAACGATTCATCTTTTGGTTTATTTTCTTTGCATTAATAATAATGCGTCCCATCATTAACCTATCATTGCAGAAAACGACGAAAATACAACGTCCTCTTATGCCATCCGCATTCGCCACTAGGTCCCGTCATCACCCGTTAGGTTACTTAACTAACGGCAGAGCGGGGGCTGGGCTAGCGTGGGTGTATAACATAAGTGACGTCTAAATAGCTATCATATATAGATATTGTACATTCGTCAGACGCAATAATAGGCATTCCAGATCTCATATGAACATTATTGGATTTGCAAGCAATCCGCGTTTGTTTAGAGCCTGCAACAAAAGACGGATTACACTGTTGTGATGAATAGCCATTACCCCACCCTAGACCCCTACGGGTACGGCAAACTACCCGCCAAGTACCCTAAGTGAAGCGGTCTCCCTCAACAACGTGAGTAGACCACTAAACACTTCAAAGTACCCGGTAGTTTGTGCACCCCACCTTGGGTCTATCCTAGGAGCAAAAACAGTAAAATGAAATAATACAACGGTGGCTACAACCGCAACCTGGATGTGCCCCGCAAAATAATATTACAACATATTACAATTTCTTTGAATGAATGAATATAACAACCCATCACAAACCCCGGCTAATCATCACAACGGTCCAATAAAGTTCATAACCACAAACAGTAAAAACTATTACAGAAATGTGCAACCCCCTGCCAACCGACATACTAGCAGATAAGGGAGGTTTACGAACACATTATACAATCACAGATATAATCAAATTAGCAAACATCGTAAAATTTCGATCGAGCAAACACTTTAGATTCTACTCCAAAACTTCTATGTGCACCTGAGACTTGAGCAGAAAAATAAACACCCCGGAAAATACAAAAATATCACAGAAGAGTTACTGGAGCAAACTGGGTTGAATCGGCTTCAACTCGGCCGCGGATCCGCAGCGGATCGGTGGGATCGGCCGCGGTTCCGCGGTCGTTTGGCCGATTCATGAACCCATTTTTCTCCAGTAACCTTATAATTCTCTGCTTGTTATTCTGCAGGTCCCTGAAAAATTTTTGGACCTCATTTTAAAATCGACATAAACTATGTGATATCGATGTTTTTTCCGGTTCGTTTCGCGTTCGAAATTGCAACGACTTTGCTAATGAGTTAATTATTGTTTATCGAGGCTCTGATACCACTGTAAGTCGATGTACAACACCCCACGACTTGCGTGGAGGCGGAATAATGAAAAACGATCTTGTTCTTTGCGTAAACATCGACTAACCGAGAAGTTATCAACTACTATGAAAAGTGATTATACCTAATGAACCGTGTCCTTCGTCTTTTCGTTCTCCACCTCCTCTCCGGCCTTCTCTATGTAGTAGATGATCCACCCGAGAGCTTTACTTCAAGCTTCACCTCTAACTTGAGGTAACTAGGTTTCTTAAAGTGCTAATCTAAGTAACCTAGGTGATATAGAGAAGTGTTATGGATTAAATAGTCTTTACTAATCCTTGGTCTCAACACATGAGAGGGGAGGATTAGGGTTTGAAGAGAGAGAGCTTGAGGAGAGAGAAGGTGAGCAAGAGAATAAGAAGAGAAAATGAACTCATTTGAATATATATGAAGCATAATGTTTTATGAAATAAATCAATTAAATCATTTAACAACCATGCTTCATTCATTCACTTGAGTGATTCATCTCATGAGTCATTAGATCAATAAATGATGCATTAACTCCATGGATGAATCACACAAATGAGTCATTAACACAATAAATGCAAATGCCACCTTAACCCTCAAGTCGCCATCCTTCTAGAAGCTTCTCGCGAAATTACGAGAACGCCCCTCCTATCCGTGAAAACACGGAAAAACTTTAGACTGTATAAATCCAATAACCGGATACTAGAAACTGGCTTAAACCAAAGCCGGCTAGTAAAAACTGTCCGGATGTCGTACGTGCGTAAACACACGTATGCGTCCGAACCCTTGTCGTAAAACCATACGACCTCTATATCGTTTCGCCTGGAGTAGGGAAACTCTCTGTGTGGGACTCTAAAGACTCGACTACTACGCTGCCAGTGGGTTTAACCACAGACCGCAAGCGGCACTAGCTGTATGTAACGGTCCCCAGGTAGATGTCGATAAGAAGGCCGATGAGGAAACCCATCCGAACTCCTACTGAGTCTGATGTGACAATATCCGTACAGTCCGGTCTGTTCGTCTAAGACTATCACATATCGGGCCTAGGGGGCGGCAAGCGTCAGTCCCCTAATAGCGGTATAAGTCGTGTCAGAGCGTAACACCCTGAGAAACAACTGGAACCTACCAGTAAATCTCGCTTGCCCTGGCCAGGGACTTTGCGTAATGGCTCTCTGACACAGCGCGATATCAACTCCCAATACCGGGAGAGACGAATCCTGTCTAACCGCCACTGCCTCCAAGTGCTCGGGACTACACCCAACTGCTACCTGTTTGCACGACTCCTTTGAGCCGTGGTAGGGTAGCAATCTAAGAACAGTGGGACACACTCGAGGCGAAGTAGCAGTGTCAAGTCTACGGACTATGCTGTACTCATGTCACCTGGGAATTGTTAACTGACGATGGGTATAATACCAACTAACAGTTTCCCGTGAGTCCTGTCCGGTGTACCCGTAACCTAATGAGCACATACTATCTCCAGTACGACGTACTGACAGCTGTAGGACAGACCATCTTCCCAACTGGGATGAGAAGCGTACACACTAGTCTACTCCGGAGTATCGATGCCTTGTCTCGATAATCCTACGACTAGGGACCTGAAAAAGGATGTGCTTGTAGACTACCCAGCCCCCACTAGTGTGACTGCCATCACAACGCTGGTAGTCAAGCAAGATCTTAAGAGCTCTATCAATACGTATACTCACATATTAAGATAGATAAAACCAAGTAGCATACTACCATGTTTAGCAAGACTGTTATATAACTGTGAATATCCCAAGCTTCCATTAAGTAATATACAAACTAGTATGATACAATAATGGCCCCTAGTGCATATACACTAACATATAGGACCCCCACCTAATTCAAGTAAGCCAAAAGCCCAGAAGTCTAAACCATTTTTCAAGAAAAGAGTGAAGGAAAACTTGTTTTAAAGCAAGTGGTTTTAACAAGATAAGGCATTAAACATTTTAAAAGCAACATCATATTTTCCCGAAAATTTCGGCAAAGTCTCCTTTGTAAAAACTGGCCCCCAAACGGGTACAACACATGAAATACATAATAATGAATAACGGCATCTCCAAGCGGGAGCTAGCTCGTCGCCAATTGGCGGAAACCACTACGCAAGCAATATAATATACAACGCTGAAGGGCGAGGATCAAAACTCAGAAGAAAACCAACAACTTTAAGAAAACCAGAGAAGAATCATAATAATACAAGCGCACGACTCTAAGGTCGAAAGAATATACAACTGGTCTTCTAAGTCTATCAAATATACAAGTCTGGTTGATGGAGTTTACTAGATACAACTGAAATAAATAAAAATGAAACGGTGGTCACGATGCAAGTGACTCCACCTACCAAAGCAATCACCCGAAAGGAAGCAGTGTGCCAGGAAGCTGCAACGAAACCTGTACGGCCAAACCTGCAAGAAACTGTGGCACAACAGGGGTGAATTGCCAACTCGTGAGTATAAAACATCACCGAGAAGAAATCGCATGTATGACTCTCTCCTAGATCATACAATGAAACTATACAATACTACAACAAGGGTGACAGTATATCATAAATGTGATATCAAAGTACTCGTGTCCATGTCATGAGTAATAATATATCGATGCATGATATGTACTAATGCATCATCCAACGTGTGTCCGGCAACGACACACAAATCATGATAAAACCCGAGTGCCCAGTATCGGCACTCAAAACATCTCGAAATCCGTGTCCGATAGCGACACATAATACTCAAATCTCGGGCTCCGTCGGTCCGGATCGGCCCATTGGCTCCGTCAGTCCGGATCGGCCCATATCCATCTCTCTCATAACTTCGAACGGTATCCTCCGGGTATCCGTCGAGTTTCCAATACAATCACCGGTAGGTAGTGCTCCCCTGCCAGGCTCATCATCCACCATGAAATCACTCTCGCCCCGGGATACCTCACTGGGTCCACCATGTACCCGCAGACGATTCATACTCCTTCTCGAATCGGGTCTCGAAAACCAACTCGGAACCGAGAAAACATCATGGTGGACGCTACTCATCATATCAAGGAAAACCTCATCTTTCTCTTTTAAAATTATCATAAGTTTATAAACATTCACATGCGGTTTCCCAAAACCAGAAATCTCATGAAAGATCCGAAATCTCAAAATCACTAGTCAGTGAACAGTGAATATCGGCATAAAGCCCCATAATATCGCATGTCAAATGAATACATATACATGCATGGTATCTAAGCAAAGAATGCAATATTTAAACTAGCACAGTAATTATTGTAGGCTTCCTAGGCACACACTAGAGGTCTCACAAGGCATCAAACATGCCAATTTACAAAAATTGCGGTGCCGAGAAACCCTAAGAAGATCGTTGGCTAGATGTTTAGGCGATAAAACGAGCTAGTTTACAACTAAACTATAAGATAACGGAAATACAACCTTTGTAGATCCGGTGCTCCACCTCCATAGCTCCGCAATGATGTCTCTCCGCTGTCCAAAATGAATCCCGGGCTCTTGCGTCGGCTTCATCGGAGAATGGACGGGCTAGGTCGTCGACGTCGATGCCGAAGATGATCTACATCGAGGCATCACTAGATCAAGCTCCAACTTCACCAAGTCAAGAAACTTGTGAAGAAAACACACTCTACTACTTGGTAAGAGGTAGAGGATGAAGAAATAGGAAGTGGGTTGACTTTAGAATTGGATTTCTCACTTGTTTTCTCACTTTGCCATTAAAGCTATCAAGCTTTTTCTTTAAGTGAAGAAGAAGAAGAAGATGAAGAATATGATAAGTGTTTTTGAAAATAGAAAATAAAAGAATACTTATCATAATGTGACCATGGTTATGTGTAGAGAGTTGACTAAGGTTAGATGAATGGTTAGGGTTAAGGATGAAGACAAAGTGGTCACTTTGGTCAAAGCTTCATGAAGATTCAAGATGCAAACAAAGAAAGCCACCATTTTGTTTTCTTATCCATTTCTTTTAATCCATTTAAAAAGATAAACGAATGAATAAAAGAAAACCCTAACCATTTACTTAACCATAGGTTTAACTCTTTACACATACCCTAGCAAACATGTATCATCAAACATGATACATCCAAGTGCACAAAAGTATATCACATATACAACTTGTGAACTTCAAGTGAGAAAATCCATTTAAAGTGAATCAATACTAGTTAATGCAAAGTAATATATCAAATATATAATTATGCATTAAATCATTAAATCAACACTTGATTTAACGATCCGGTCATATCGCATATAATCGACTAGTATCCTATGTATCGGCTTACCGAATCAATCCTTGATTCGATAACTAGGTTATATCGCATACAACCATTCGATACATTCATCGCGAGAATGAAATACGGTATCACATACACGCAATATTCTTGGTCCCGCACATATCTCATATGCGCTACTATTTCGTTTCGCTTGAGCCAGGAAACCTCTGTGTAGGACTCTAAAGACTCGTCAATACGCCGGCAGCAGGTGATGATCATATCAAGCACCCACAAGCCGCAAGCGGTCTGCTAAACGTAACGGCCACCCGGGTATTGAGCGATCAGAAGATCGACGAGCAAGCCCGCTCACACTCCAGTGAATCCAACCAGTAACACTACCGTACAGTCCGGTCTCGTCGTCTGATATGTCGCATATCTTGCCTAGGGGTGGTAAACGTCAGACCCCAATAGCTCGATAAGTCGTGTCGATATGAGGTCTATAACAGTTCGAGAAACTACTGGTAACACTTACCAGTAAATCTCAGCAACCCTGGCCAGGGATTTCCGGTTATAGCCAATCGAACACAGCACAACATCAACTCCCTATACCGGGAGAGACGAATCCCCTCCTATCGCTCATTGCCTCCATGTGACTCGGGACTGTACCCAAAAACCACCGTTTTGCACGCCCTCTTGGACGTGGTAAGATGGAAATCAAAGCACAGTGGGAACCACACAAGACTCTATAACGATCTCGGGTCAACAGACTACTCTGTACCAGTGTCACCAGAGAACTGCCATCTGACGTAAGGTATAATACCATCTGGGAGTTCTCGGCGAGTCCGTTCAGTGTACCCAGTCTCCACTGAGCACCCGTATATCATCTCTGATGTCAAACACCGATGGATATGGGATCATCCATCGCCCATCTGTATGGGTCGAGAAGGTACACGCTAGTCTACTCTGGTATATCGATGCCCCATCTCGATACACCCACGACTAGGGACTTTGAAGAATGTACTTATGGACTACCATGTCCCCACTAGTATGATCCGCATCATAGTCCAGGTAGTCAAGTACACATCCTAAGGGCTTTACCAACATGTAACAGAGAGACAATCTGTGTACACGTTAAGGTAAAGAGCAACCAGATAGCATACTATCATGTCGAGCAAGAAAGTCCTCCCTATATATGTCACAGCATCCACTATAATATACATCCAATGTATAGTAATGGCCTCTAGGGCATACATATAACTAACAATTATATATCAAAACTATCTACTAGCAGTTATATCCATGAAGTAATCTTCTCTAAAGTGTACGTGACATGGAAATTACTGATGATGTGTGTGTGAGCCGGCAAGCAAGTGTACGTGGAACATACGCATCATCGGTAACAATGCTGGTGTCCTGACAATAAGGTTCATAATGACTAAAGAAAACACAGGTATAAGCATGCAATGCGATGAAGACAACATGAATTAAACGGAGAATGAATAGTAATCGCAACAATGAAGAATATACATATCCAATATACGAGTCATACAGTTTTTGGTGTTTGAAATAGCACGAATCGTGGTTTTAGGAAAATAGGGGCTACGGGGTCTTTGAGAAAAATACGTCTTTTGAAAAATCCGTAGTATCCCTCGGCTTGTCTTTAAAAATACTCACGATTCGTTAGTTTTGAAAATAAGTATGACTCGAGCCCAGCCTAAAGAGTAAAGAAAATCCGCCTAAAGCCCGAGTCGATATACCTAGTAGTCGGCGATCCCGCCTCAATAGCGTCGCGTATGGTAAAATACATAGTACGACATCCTCGGGTCAAGAGTGCGGATCAATCATCATATCTATAACTCGTACGGTAAAATCCATCGTACGGCATCCTAAAATCGGGGTACGGGTCAAATATCACATATACCTCAATATTCAAAAGGCATCAATATCGTAAAATCATGAATTAGGGGTACCTTTCTAAAATCTAGCACATCCCAATATCATAAAACATATATCCTCGTGTGTATGAAAACACATCTCCCAACGATCCGCTATAATATCATGTCGTATCATATCACGACCCAATCACATATCACAACTCACGGCATCATGCCCGATCATATCGGCTCATCTCCAAGTATCATATACCGGGCTCAAACATCCGTGTATACGTATATGTATATATATATTTACCAACGCATCAACATATATATATATACACACGCACATATAAACATATACACCCAATATCAAAAACGGGTGTGCATGTGTGTGTGCGCCAACCTTTACTCTAGGGTCTAAGGCACTTTCATCCAATTACACAAAATCCAACCCATGGTCTCCTAAGGCCTTTCTTGCTAAGTATTCATATCTCGCAATAACACATATGTATACATATATAAACACATCATATCCTACGAAATTGCGGGGGTGCTATACGCCATCTACCCGACTTTCCCCGTAGATATACTTCTACTCACCTGGACGCCTCGGCTAAACTGCTCTGATTCCAGCTCTGTCATTTCCGCGCCACATCCGACGCCTCTGCACCCGATCCTAGAAACGTGCACAAGGAAAAAAAGAGAATAAATATAAATAGTCGCGGACATAAACAAAACGAGTCAACCATGTGCACTAACTAAACGTGCACACACTTGGTGCACGAAACGCGCCGCGACAACACCATAAACCACAACTAGGGTCGCTACATGTGGCAACAACCAAACCAAAAACCCAATCTCACCAATCGCGCTTCCACGACACATCAAAAATTATATGAAATAGGTTATAATTCACCAAAACCTCAAACTTAAATAAAATCGATTTAACCCAAAAACCTAGTAAGCTTCTTTTAACCATTTTAGTACAAACTTGATGTTTTAACCAATCTAATGGCCACATTGTTCACATAATATCTTAGTTAGACCACACAAACCTTTACTACAATTTTATCTCATCTATTTATATTAATTACAAAAATCTAGTTTGCAAGATTGTTTATTTAAGACAAATTAAATGTAGTAATTAGCAATTTAGCACTAGATTAGGTTTTGCATGCACACTAGAAGTTAACTACACACTTAAACCATGTTCAAATGATATAAAACCCTAATTTGATCCAAACCCAAATCTTGAAATTCCAAACTTGCAACTAAAACCTAATTAACACTTAAATAAATTAGCTTTAAGCAATTAACTAACAAATTAAGTATTGGGAAAAGATTTATACCTCAAAAAATCAAGAGATCAAACTTGAAATCTAGCCTCCCAAACTTGCTTCTTTTCACCAAGATCCATACTGGAGTAGCCAAGGAAAAATGGGTAAGGGTTGTATTTGGAAATTAGTGAGGTTTTATTTGATTTTTCATGGGATTTTTGTGGATTTTTTGAGAAGAGATGAGATGAGGAAATGAGAGGAGGGGGGCTACAGAAATTTCGACAGTGAGAGGGAGAGGGGAGGTGTGTGGGTGTGTGGATAAAAGTCCAAGTCAAACTCTCCCCATTCCTTATTATATTAAGCCCATGCTTCTTTTTCTTTATTCTATTCACTTCAATTTCTTTTCTTTTTCTTTTTTTTGAGTTGAAGAAGAGAAGTTGTAGGAGAGGGGGCAGGTTTCGGCCAGAAAAAATGGGAGAGAGAAGAGAGCGTGAGGTGTGTGTTGTGGCCAAATCAAAGAAAGCACATACCTCACTAACTTTAAACCATTTTCTTTTTCCCAAATTAAGCCTTTTCTTTTATATTTTCTAAAACCATCTTGACAACTTCTTTTTATTTCAAAAACAAAATATTACATTTTGGTTTAATGTGTCATGATACACAAAACTTGTATTAACCCATTCTAATTTGTAATTATCACTAATTAAATGTATTAGTGAAGACTTAAAATAATAATTAAAATAATTAATAACGGAAAATATTTTAGTAAACTGGCAATTTTATAAGTGACCCATTAAATACCAAATACTAGAAATTACATAGCTAGAATAGGTATGTTTAAGTCTATGAAGAAAAATAATTATATCTTGGTTTTTACGGAAAACACCAGTTATTTTACCAATTATCCTAAATTTCACCTAAACTATTTTCAAAACGTTACATAGGTCCTCCTTCAATTACAATAATTGCCTTGAGGGCACCTATATCCAACTTGTTTAAGGGCTCATATAATTACTCTACAATTACATAATTATGTGCTAGTTGGGACAGGTTTGGGTTGAGTATGGGCGATGCGAGAATCGAGGGCTGGTGCGGGTTTGGGTTCAAGCAGGTTTTTAACTTTTTAAAACTCATTAGATGTAGAAAACAATCTATTCAAAATCCGCCCAATTTAGAAGCGGACGAGTTTTGATCGGATTTTTAACCAGCCAAATAAGAAGGGTGCGGGTTTCGGGTCTGACCCAACCTAGTGCATAGCCCTAATATGTGGTAAGAGATTGTAGGGGAGACCGATAGCTAGATCAGATCGGGTACACAATAACATGTTCCGAACCTAAACCGTTTATTATTTATGAACCCAGACTTATCCTTCTACCCAACGGGTCTATCAAAATGGATCTGAACTCAGATTTTTTAATAATTTGGTAGAATCTGTTTACTGGATTCATATATCTATGTTTTATACAAAATTAATATAGGAATTATAGGTAATTTATCTTTAAAATAATTTTATGGATGAAATATATTTACACATGGCAACTTAGAAAGCTTATGGTACGATACAAATTTCTAAGTCGTGTCAAACCTTTGCCCGGCCTAAAGTACTTTAAAATTATTATATCAGATAGAGAGCGTTACCGATCATAAGAAATATAAATGGATCTAAACCGAAGAGATCCAAATCCGACCCATTTATTAACTCACAAAATGAGGCATGATTTGGTTGGGTATGGATCAATATTTTATCAATATGTCTGGTTCCGAGTCTAGACCCGACCCAATGAAAAGCCTACCAGAGAAGGGGGTAAGCAAGGGTGAAAGTGTGGTTGGGTTTGACCCGAACCCGACCCGGTTTTTCCGGGTTATTTGGGCATCCTATACCCGTCCGAACCTGATCGGACGTCGGACGGGTTGAAAATTAGATTAAAAAAATTCGTGTTGGGTATGGGTTTAGTGTTAAATCCGTCCGTCCGTACCTTAAACCTGAATCGAGCTAAACCCACTTCCTATATTGATCCATCTCGATATATAACATAAACGTTTAATTCTAAAGATTATAAAATGCATTTATTGTATATATGTAGTTAGGCCAATTTTTAGGTGTAGTTTATAAATCTATCACATAAAATTTATATGGTTTTATTGAAGTATAAATTTTGTATGTATATATTTGGTAGAAAATACTCGACTAATATACTTTTAATTTTTTTGATAAATTTAAATGGGCAAAACAAGCAAAAAAACGACCCACTCTTAGAAACCCGCAACGTCCAAATTTGCCCGAAACCCGAAGCCGCGGGTTCGGATTTAGCACATTATAAACCCGTCGGGGCCGGATAGATCTTGGGTTTAGGTTTAATTGTCGGATCGGACAAAAAGATTGTCAAAAACCCGTCCAACCCGGCCTGTTTTTTTGCCTCAGGAGCATATATAAAAATTCAAAATTTTAAGATGTTAAAAATTGGAAAGTGCGGAAGGGACATATGGCAAGTATTAACTGCTGTCACTATCTTCCAGAAAACATTAGAAATTCCTTTTCTTTATTCATCGGTATTGTCCCCTTTTTAGGAATTTAATTAATTGGTGCATTGCTCCTTATTTATGAAGTTTTTCCCAATATTTTTAAAGATTCAGACCACTTCAATTTTTCCCCTTCACTTTGTTGCTAAACACATCTGCCTATCATTGCCAATCGTCACCACCACCACCACAACAATCAATATAGCCAAAATTTTGAACATATGCATTACCGGGAATGATTAAAATACACCAAGCACATTAATATAGCATTACCTAGACTCAGATGCCTCAACATCATTTAACCTGGAACGTGTGGATTGCCAGTAATCTTTCATTCAATGTACTTAGTGCAACACAAATGCCTAGAATTGAGGATTTATGTTGTTGCATCGTCTTTATATATGGAAAGTCTGCATATATAGATTACTTTCTACAAGCATACTATCTCATCTTTCTTCCTGCCAATATTTTCCCTAGTTCTACATAGAAATTCCTTCCATATTAAAAACTCAACTAGTTTGTAGACTATAATATGAAAGATAAATTAATGGAAAAATCTATTCTAGGTAGCTAACTTAACCTAAAAGCTTTGTACCATTAGAAAACTAAATAAAGGTGTACCTTAACACTGCATTTCCCCCCAAAAAATGATAACTAAAATGAGCATGGTAACAATAAAGGATGAATTAATGTATAGTGTATGTTGATGATAATAACTTACTTTAAACTCATTAGTTTCATGTTGTAACGGCAGTGTCACCATAAATCGCTAAACTATTGGAGAACTACGACATGGAATGATCGTTTCCAATTTGGTTAAATTATTGTTTTGGATTGGAAGAACCAAGTTGCAGAAATAAGGATACGGGAACATGGATACGACACGACATGGCGATACAACAAAACCCCAAAATATAGAACAATGGGGACTTATATATATATATATATATATATATATATATATATAGACACACACACACACACACACACACCCACGCGCACGCGCGCACGCACACACAAAATACCATAACATAACACCAAAATATTTTAAGCAAAAACCCTAGTATTTCAACATGTTTTTATGGTATTTATCAAAACTCAGCAAAAAACCAAGTTATTTCAGCAATTTCTGCAAAAATGATTTTAGCATTTTTAAAATTGTGTTTGACGTAATTGTAGCCATAACCTTATAACAAACTATTATACTTAACAACATATAATTTCTGAATTTTTCTAACAGTTTTAGTGTAAATCCCCGTTTCCATCTTAATAAAAGTTTCCTATTTTCTAAATTCCAGAGATTTCCTTTTCCCCGTATATTTTATAGGAAGGTGGTTGCTTAAACTCCAATATTTATATTTTTCCCAAACCCTAAAAGTCAAAACCCAAGATTTAAAATCAAAGTAAATTAAACTAAAACCAAAATCTTACTAATAAAATCAAATTTAAATTAACCTTTAAATTTCCTAAACCCTCAGCCATTTCATCCTCAGCCCAATCTCTTTTTTTTCAAACCAATAAAATAATCCCCAAGCCCAGCCTTTCTCTTCAGCCCAGGGTTAAATTTCTTAGGGAATTTAATTATTTAAACTCGGCCCGTTCTAACCTCAGCCCACGAATTTTTAAAAAGGAATTATTTTTTTTTAAACCAAGCCCGGCCACTCCCTCCAGCCCGCCTCCTCACCAGACCCGACCGGACCCGCTCCTGTTCATCTCCCTTTCTCCTCCAACGGTAACTTTTCTCCATTCCCGCTCGCGACCCGCCTCCTCCGCCGCAGCTCGCGTCCACGCCCACGCCCGTTATTGCGACGTTACACCCGCGACTTCAACCCTCATTCTTTTCCTCACACCCTCACCTCTCTCTTCTCTGTCATTTTCAAAATTTCCCCACTCCTCTCCACTCACAAAAACCCACCGAGCTCCCATTATCCCTCACTCCACCGCCGACGGCGATGTCGACAACCCCTCGCTCACTCCTCCTCAACCAACATAACTCCTCACCACTACACTCCATCAACCCAACTCCCCTGCACACCCAAACCGTTACACCCGAGCTTCGACCCCCACCCTGCACGCACGACGCCGGCGAACTCCCCACCACATCGCCGACCATCCTACGCTCTCCTCGTCATCAGCATCAACACCCACACCCCCTAAACCTACACAACCGAGCCCACTATCCCTCTCTCTTTTAAGTCCCAACCACCAAGCCTACGAATTCACTGTGTACGTCGCCGAAGCGACGCCGTCGACCGTCGTCGACCCAAGCACACTCCCTGAGATCCACATAGCACCCCTCCGCTTCCAGCAAGCACAAGGCGTCACCGGGCCACTCCGACGTCAAACCTGAATTGCGAGCCAAGCTCGCGTAAATCGTTTCACGACGAACATCGCGCGTTCGTGACGCCGCTGCTGCCGTGCAACCCCGAGACGTTTCCAGGCAAGTGTTTACTTGCTACATGCTAATATAATTGTGATACAAACTAAAATCATATAATTTATAAATATACCGATTCCCGATATTTTATGCGACCTATGTGTTCGATGCTAGACCCCAATGAAAATAATTGCTTGATTTGACGGAAATAGATGTTTTCTGTTGGCCCATATAGACACGAATATCGTGTATAAATCTCACTAGAAAATACGACTGTTAGTGACTAAAATTGATACCCCCAAATATGCCGATAAAACTAGAATTTTTCTGTATCTGAAAATGGTTAAAATCACTGTAAATTATGTGCATACTGGAATGATGCGTTCGAGGGCTCAAATCGAAGCCGACTCGACGAACTTTAATTCTATGTAAACTTATAATGTTTTCTGTACAGTAAATGCGATGATAGTTAGATCGGAGTGCGACTCTGGACTGCAGTCCAGAGCGACTCTGATTACTGTGTACTGTCCCAAAATGTGTGTTACTTCGTTTCCTGAATTCGTATGTTATGGAACTCTGCGGTGGATTAAAGATGGATCTGTTAGCTAACCAAAACAAGTAGTTTCATTCCGTTTCATTGCCGTTTGCTATTTTAAATTGTAAATAAAAGGGCAGAATGCATGACTGTCCAGAACAGATTCAGAAGTGACATACTGATGTTAAACTGTGTATAACTTTCGACGTACAGACGCGATTTAGGATCCGTCTATTACGTTGAATACTCTATTGAAAACACTAGATTTTATTCAACTGTAGCATCGCTAAATTCTGAACCCAACTGGGTGCAATTCGTGTCGCGAAACGGACGTTCAGTTCTGAAACTGAATTTCCAGCCGCGAGTGCTTAAAATGAAACAGCTGTATCTTGAATACCGGAAACCCGATTGGACTGAAACTAATTTTGATGAATTTCTGACTGAGTGTTCTATTTATCGTATTTGTATCATTTCATTGAATTCTAAACATATGAATTTATGCAATATTTGTAAGTTAATGACATGCATATGGATTCATAACATACTTAGCTTCTTGATGGTATACATACATATATCATACCCCATCTGCCATATACTTAGTGTTAGCGCGTGTTAGAGTCAGTGGACATTGCATTATCGTACGTGATTGATGTTGGTTTAGGAGTGACGAGTACACCAATGGAAAGTGAATATTCGTGACAGTGATTGATACAGTGAACAGTGATAAAACCGTGTCATTGGTATACTTGTACACGACTAAATCAAGATCATAAGTAGTATAACCTGGGGATAAAGGGGAAATCGAAGTGGAAAGAGAATCGTATTTAGCGGGACCGTGTTTTAGAGGATGATCATTCGAGCAGCGATATATATAGTAGGTAGAATCTAGCGATCCGGCTGACAGGGTTATGTCCCGGGCATGTGGGCCGTTGTCTCGGGTATGTACGAGACTCCTGTTAAACATGATCCTCCTTCCACTATACGATTTCAAACATGACCTAGAGACCGATAGGGACACAGAGCATATTCTGCATCATATAGTGACATAGTGATTACTCGCATTGTACTTTCACTAGTATTACCTCTTTTACCTGTTTCATCTCATTATATAATATTGTTATTGTGTCGCTCTGACGACCTGAGTATGCATGCTCAGATTCCGTGGAAGAACCAGCGCAGGAGACAGATCTGCCTTTCGAGTTCACGGAGATATAGTCTGGTGTACTTTCTTCCTTTACTGCTTTCCATAAAAGTGATCGTGAGATTGAACTTGGTTAGTAATTGTTTTTGTTATCTGTAATTTGTGAACAATGGATTTTAATGTAATAAATTAGTGATGTGTTTCCTTTACTACTGTGCTTTATTTACTGATTACCATGTAATGCTAGAAGCCGAAGTGTGACTACGGCGGGAAGATTCCTTGACCGTAGGAGCATGGCTGGCCTAGTCATCCCTCGTTTTCCGTATTTTGGGAAGCGGGGCGTGACATGGTTTAGTTGGTATCAGAGCCAGGTTTAGTATCAAGGGATAACATTAACTATACTGTTTTACGTTATTCTTGTTTCACTACTCTTGATTTTCATTCTTGAATCTGATCTTATCCTTTGAATCTTCTAGTGATATGACGTCCCCGAACGACCCCTCCTCGGACTCCAGCACTCAGGACCGCACGGAAAGAATACTTAGTGCACTGACCTCTCTCGCGGAAGCTCAGGAAAGGAAGACAGATTTACTCGCTGAGGGACTCAGGGCGATTACCGCCGCAGGAGGACCCTCCGCACTCATTACCACTCCCGAGGGCGCTACCCCACCAGCTTATCATGCTAGGGCTGGTACCGTATCAGACTTCCGACGGTTACATCCAGCTGCATTCACAGGGCTAGCTGAACCCCTTGAGGCTGAGCAATGGCTGGTGAACATGGAGAACTTATTGACAGCAGCCAGGGTTCCAGAGGAAGATAGGGTGGACGTGATAAAGATACAATTGGAAGATGAAGCCCGTACATGGTGGTCGGTGGAAGAAAGCAGGCTTGACGGGCCGATTGAATGGGGCAAATTTAAGGAATGTTTCCTAGATCATTATTTTCCTTCCACAGCCAAGGCAGAAATGGAGGAAAGATTTATTCTTTTGAAGCAGAATGGACGCCCAGTGGACGTATATGCGGCAAAGTTCAACCGTCTGAGCCGTTTTGCTCCATACTTGGTCGACTCAGAGGCCACCAGGGCCAGACGTTTCCTTTAGGGGCTAGATTTCGAGTTGCAACAGTTGATTGCATCGCTGGATTTGCAGACTTTCGCACAGGTACTCAATGCGGAGAGAGTTCAGGAGCAATTGATTAACAAGTTCAGGAGACTCCCAGTCGTTCCAGCATGTACCCACGCGCCTTCTCGAGGAGCTATACCGGTTCACAGGCCAGGAACCACACAAATGAAGCGCTCGTTCGTACCACAGCATCGCCCCCAGAGACAGGGCATAGTTTGCGGATATTGCGGTAGAGGTGGGCATACCCAGAAGGACTGTCGCCATGCCAAGGGACAGTGTTTGATTTGCGGATTCAGTCAGCACAAGATTAGCAGTTGCCCTGAGCGAGCAGAGATACAGGGAGGTTCTGGACCGCCACAGCAGAGGCCACAGGAGCAGAAGCAACCATTTGCAGGTCGCGGTCAGGGACGGGCTTTCACTTTGACCGCCGAGCAGGCAGAGGCGTCAGGAGACGTTGTTACAGGTACTCTACTCGTACATTCCTTGCCAGCTAGAGTACTATTTGATTCGGGAGCATCGCATTGTTTCTTGTCTGAGCATTTCACTGATACACACTCAATACCACATGAACCATTAACCAAGGGATGGGAAATACATACGGGTAATGGCATTATAATATCTAGTCGAGAATGTAGGTTATGCCCAGTTGTAGTGTGTGGCAGGGAATTCTATGCGAATTTCCTTCTGATTGGGACAGGCAGTTACGACGCAATTCTCGGGATGGATTGGATGAGCACTTTCCATGCGGTTATCGATTGTCGTGTAAGAAAGGTGATCTTCCGCATTCCCAATCACCCGGAGTTTACCTTCGAGGGAGGAAGCGAATCTTTGGAGCCAGCTAAGTACAGAGCCAAGCCCAAGGAGCTGACAGCTATGGAGATTGATAAGAGCCCAGTCCCAGAAATCGTTCGGGACTTTCTGGACGTATTTCCTGAAGATCTACTAGGTCTACCACCTCCTCGAATTTTGGAGTTCTCAATCGATTTGACTCCAGGTACAGCCCCAGTATCCAGAGCCCCATACAGAATGGCACCAGTTGAGTTGGCGGAATTGAAGAAGCAGGTTGAAGAACTATTGGAGAAGGGATTTATTCGGCCAAGCGCTTCACCGTGGGGAGCACCAGTTCTGTTAGTAAAGAAGAAGGATGGATCGCTGCGAATGTGTATAGATTATCGGGAGCTGAACAAGGTCACAATAAAGAACAAGTACCCAATCCCGCGCATTGACGACTTATTCGATCAGCTAAGTGGAGCCAAGGTATTCTCGAAGTTGGACCTCCGTTCTGGATATCATCAAATCAGAGTAGCAGCCGAGGATGTATACAAGACGGCTTTCAGGACCCGATACGGACATTACGAGTTCCTTGTGATGCCGTTCGGTGTTACCAATGCCCCAGCAATATTCATGGACTTGATGAACAGGGTGTTCGCAAAGTACTTGGACACGTTTGTCGTTGTGTTTATCGACGACATACTTGTCTACTCGAAGACCCGGGAAGAGCATGCTGAACATTTACGCACGGTCCTACAGATTCTTCGAGAAGAGAAGTTGTATGCGAAGCTAAGCAAGTGTGAATTCTGGCTCGACAAGGTTCAGTTTTTGGGACATATTGTTTCGGGCGAAGGCATCTCGGTGGACCCGGCAAAGATAGAATCTGTCAGAGATTGGCCAACGCCGAAGTCAGTGGCCGAGATCAGGAGCTTTCTAGGATTGGCAGGTTATTATCGGAGATTCGTCCAAGATTTCTCAAGAATCATTGAACCATTGACGAGGCTGACACGGAAGGACGTACCGTTTACGTGGACAGAGGAGTGCACTCAGGCATTTGACACACTAAAGCAGAAGTTAACCACGGCGCCTATTCTTACCGTACCAGATGATTCCAGTGGTTTGGTGATACATAGTGATGCCTCAGGGAAGGGTTTAGGCTGTGTTCTAATGCAGCACGGCCGAGTGGTTGCTTACGCCTCTCGAAAACTGAGAAACCACGAGAAGAACTACCCTACGCATGACTTGGAGTTGGCTGCGGTAGTCTTTGCGTTGAAGATTTGGAGGCACTATCTATTGGGTGAGAAAGTGGAGGTGTACACTGATCACAAAAGTTTGAAGTATGTTTTCATTCAGAACGAACTAAACATGAGGCAGCGCCGATGGCTAGAGCTGATGGCAGATTATGACTTGGACCTTCAGTATCACCCGGGGAAGGTCAATGTTGTACCAGATGCGCTCAGTCGCAAGCCAACGGTCATGATGTTGACCGATCAGAGGAGCATTATTGAGGACTTTCAGAGACTTGAACTTGAAGTCGTTACGCCGAACGTATTCAGTCAACTTTGGCAACTACAGGTGCAATCTTCCCTGGTGGATCGCATCAAGATTGCACAAGCAGATGATCCCCGATTGCAAAAGTTCAGAGAGCAAGTGGAAGCCGGACTAAGAACAGATTTGATTATACATGAAGATGGCTCTCTGAGATTCGGTAGCAGACTCTGCGTACCCAAGGGGGATGTTCGAGAAGAAGAATTGGCTGAAGCACACAGTTCAGCTTATTCTGTGCATCCAGGAGGTACAAAAATGTATCAGGACCTAAAGCGGAAATTTTGGTGGAACGGAATGAAGCGGGAAATTGCGAGGTTTGTATCCAGGTGCTTGGTATGTCAGCAGGTGAAGGCGGAACATCAGAGGACAGCAGGATTGTTACAACCACTGCCGATACCTGAATGGAAGTGGGAGCACATTACCATGGATTTTGTGAAGGCCTTACCACGGAGCCCTAGGGGAAATAACGCCATTTGGGTTATCGTCGATCGCCTCACGAAAGCTGCACACTTCCTACCTTTCCGAGTGGGACAATCGACAGAATCATTGGCAGAAAGATATATGCAGGAGATTGTACGACTTCACGGTGTTCCAGTCAGCATTGTGTCAGACCGGGACACCAGATTCTTGTCGCACTTTTGGAAGAGCTTACAGGAGAGCTTGGGTACCCGCCTTAAATTCAGCACAGCTTATCACCCACAGACGGATGGACAATCCGAGCGTACGATTCAGACGCTCGAGGATATGTTGAGAGCCTGTATATTGGACTTTCAGGGTTCCTGGGAGGACCATCTGCATCTAGTCGAGTTCTCTTATAACAATAGTTATCAAGCTAGTATTCAGATGGCTCCTTTTGAAGCACTATACGGGCGGAAGTGTCGATCCCCAGTATGTTGGGATGATGTGGGAGAACAAAGATTACTGGACCCCGAACTCATTGTTCAGACAGTCGACAAGGTCCAAATGATCAGGCAGCGTATTAAGACGGCTCAGGATCGACAGAAGAGTTGGGCAGATACCAGCAGGAGGGCACTAGAATTCGAAGTCGGAGATCATGTGTTCTTGAAGATTTCCCCTACTCGTGGAGTTATCAGGTTCGGAGCCCGGGGAAAGCTCGGTCCCCGTTTTATCGGACCTTTTGAGGTGCTAGAGCGAGTAGGAGAGGTGGCCTATCGACTTGCCTTGCCCCCATCGCTAGCTGGTGTGCACAATACCTTCCACGTGTCACAGTTGCGGCGTTATGTCCGGGATGAGAGCCATGTCCTGGACCATTCGGAGCTAGTTTTGGTACCGATCTGTCATACGAGGAGCAGCCCACTACCATCCTCGACCGCAGAGAGAAAGTGCTGAAGAATAAGGTCATTTCGTTAGTCCGAGTGTCTTGGGGCGGTCGTTCCCCAGGAGAATCTACTTGGGAGCGGGAGGAAGACATCCGTGATCGTTATACACATCTCATTGTTTAGTACATTGTTTCCTTGTATCCTTGTTAAATTTTGAGGACGAAATTTTTGTTAAGGGGGGTATGATGCAAATCCCCATTTCCATCTTAATAAAAGTTTCCTATTTTCTAAATTCCAGAGATTTCCTATTCCTCGTATATTTTATAGGAAGGTGGTTGCTTAAACTCCAATATTTATATTTTTCCCAAACCCTAAAAGTCAAAACCCAAGATTTAAAATCAAAGCTAAATTAAACTAAAACCAAAATCTTACTAATAAAATCAAATTTAAATTAACCCTCAGCCATTTCATCCTCAGCCCAATCTCTTCTTTTTCAAACCAATAAAATAATCCCCAAGCCCAGCCTTTCTCTTCAGCCCAGGGTTAAATTTCTTAGGGAATTTAATTATTTAAACTCGGCCCGTTCTAACCTCAGCCCACGAATTTTTAAAAAGGAATTATTTTTTTTTAAACCAAGCCCGGCCACTCCCTCCAGCCCGCCTCCTCACCAGACCCGACCCGACCCGCTCCTGTTCATCTCCCTTTCTCCTCCAACGGTAACTTTCCTCCATTCCCGCTCGCGACCCGCCTCCTCCGCCGCAGCTCGCGCCCACGCCCACGCCCGTTATTGCGACGTTACACCCGCGACTTCAACCCTCATTCTTTTCCTCACATCCTCACCTCTCTCTTCTCTATCATTTTCGAAATTTCCCCACTCCTCTCCACTCACAAAAACCCACCGAGCTCCCATTATCCCTCACTCCACCGCCGACGGCGACGTCGACAACCCCTCAGCGACCCCTCGCTCACTCCTCCTCAACCAACATAACTCCTCACCACTACACTCCATCAACCCAATTACACCCGAGCTTCGACCCCCACCCTGCACGCTCGACGCCGGCGAACTCCCCACCACATCGCCGACCATCCTACGCCCTCCTCGTCATCAGCATCAACACCCACACCCCCTAAACCTACACAACCGAGCCCACTATCCCTCTCTCTTTCAAATCCCAACCACCAAGCCTACGAACTCACTGTGTACGTCGCCGGAGCGACGCCATCGACCGTCGTCGACCCAAGCACACTCCCTGAGATCCACAGAGCACCCCTCCGCTTCCAGCAAGCACAAGGCGTCACCGGGCCACTCCGACGTCAAACCTGAATTGCGAGCCAAGCTCGCGTAAATCGTTTCACGACGAACATCGCGCGTTCGTGACGCCGCTGCTGCCGTGCAACCCCGAGACGTTTCCAGGCAAGTATTTACTTGCTACATGCTAATATAATTGTGATACAAACTTAAATCATATAGTTTATAAATATACCGATTCCCGATATATTATGCGACCTATGTGTTCGATGCTAGACCCCAATGAAAATAATTGCTTAATTTGACGGAAATAGATGTTTTCTGTTGGCCCATATAGAGACGAATATCGTGTATAAATCTCACTTGAAAATACGACTGTTAGTGACTAAAATTGATACCCCCAAATATGCCGATAAAACTAGAATTTTTCTGTATCTGAAAATGGTTAAAATCACTGTAAATTATGTGCATACTGGAATGATGCGTTCAAGGGATTAAATCGAAGCCGACTCGACGATCTTTAATTCTATGTAAACTTATAATGTTTTCTGTACAGTAAATGCGATGATAGTTAGATCGGAGTGCGACTCTGGACTGCAGTCCAGAGCGACTCTGATTACTGTGTACTGTCCCAAAATGTGTGTCACTTCGTTTCCTGAATTCGTATGTTATGGAACTCTGTAGTGGATTAAAGATGGATCTGTTAGCTAACCAAAACAAGTAGTTTCATTCCATTTCATTGCCGTTTGCTATTTTAAATTGTAAAGAACGTATGACTGTCCAGAACAGATTCAGAATTGACATACTGATGTTAAACTGTGTATAACTTTCGACGTACAGACGCGATTGAGGATCCGTCTGTTACGTTGAATACTCTATTGAAAACACTAGATTTTATTCAACTGTAGCATCGCTAAATTCTGAACCCAACTGGGTGGAATTCGTGTCGCGAAACGGACGTTCAGTTCTGAAACTGAATTTGCAGCCGCGAGCGCTTAAAATGAAACAGCTGTATCTTGAATACCGGAAACCCGATTGGACTGAAACTAATTTTGATGAATTTCTGACTGAGTGTTCTATTTATCGTATTTGTATCATTTCATTGAATTCTAAACATATGAATTTATGCAATTTTTGTAAGTTAATGACATGCATATGGATTCATAACATACTTAGCTTCTTGATGGTATACATACATATATCATACCCCATCTGCCATATACTTAGTGTTAGCGCGTGTTAGAGTCAGTGGACATTGCATTATCGTGCATGATTGATGTTGGTTTAGGAGTGACGAGTACACCAATGGAAAGTGAATATCCGTGACAGTGATTGATACAGTGAACAGTGATAAAGCCGTACCATTGGTATACTTGTACACGACTAAATCAAGATCATAAGTAGTGTAACCTGGGGATAAAGGGGAAATCGAAATGGAAAGAGAATCGTATTTAGCTGGACCGTGTTTTAGAGGATGATCATTCGAGAAGCGATATATATAGTATGTAGAATCTAGCGATCCGGCTGACAGGGTTATGTCCCGGGCATGTGGGCCGTTGTCTCGGGTATGTACGAGACTCCTGTTAAACATGATCCTCCTTTCACTATACGATTTCAAACATGACCTAGAGACCGATAGGGACACAGAGCATATTCTGCATCATATAGTGACATAGTGATTACTCGCATTGTACTTTCACTAGTATTACCTCTTTTACCTGTTTCATCTCATTATATAATATTGTTATTGTGTCGCTCTGACGACCTGAGTATGCATGCTCAGATTCCGTGGAAGAACCAGCGCAGGAGACAGATCTACCTTTCGAGTTCACGGTGATATAGTCTGGTGTACTTTCTTCCTTTACTGCTTTCCATAAAAGTGATCGTGAGATTGAACTTGGTTAGTAATTGTTTTTGTTATCTGTAATTTGTGAACAATGGATTTTAATGTAATAAATCAATGATGTATTTTCTTTACTACTGTGCTTTATTTACTGATTACCATGTAATGCTAGAAGCCGAAGTGTGACTACGGCGGGAAGATTCTTTGACCGTAGGAGCATGGCTGGCCTAGTCATCCCTCGTTTTTCGTATTTTGGGAAGCGGGGCGTGACATTTAGCAAAACCTTATATATTTCACCATAGAAATTATATTAAGCACTAAAATTAAGTAAAATAGCAAGAAAAGACAACTTTAAAAAATTTCAATTGGATTAGGGTTTTTCCTATCTTTAATTGGAAAAATAGGGTCGTCGGCAATTGCTTTTTGTGTCATGGCTGCTCTTAACATGTCCAACATATGTCCAAATCTAAAGCCGCATCATTTCGAAGCAAGGTATGGAAATTCTGCGTCGGACACGTGTTGTGCACGAATTCGTGTCCGACACTTGTCCGATAGCTAATAAAATGTGTCTGTGCAACCTAAGGAAGAACCGCTTGAGAACTCAAGTTAAATGGGCTAAAAGTTGGATTTGTGTTAACTTACTAACAAATACTTCATACATAATGGATATAGTATTTATCATTCTTGATGGTATAAATATGAATGTTGAATATAATCTTGTTTATTAGGCATATATAATTTATTTTTTCTACTTTTAGAGAAATATGTATTGAAATTCTTTTGGGGAGCAGATTGCAACAAGAGAAGTTATATTGTTTACTGGTTGACCATACATGACCACGGGCGTGACAACATTCACTACAGCGGATAATTAAAAAGCACTAAATATAGTGAAAACCTTGTTTAATTGAACTGTAAGTCGATGTAGTACACCCCAGTACTTATGGGGAGGCGGAATTTTCAAAAACGATCAAGTTTAAACAACGAACATCGACTAACCGCTTGAATCGAAGCTAAACAAACAATAACCAAACACATAGCTAAACTAAACTATAGTGTTAAGGGATTATACCGATCGAAACTAGTCCTTCGTCTTTGTGTCCTCCTTTGTTCTCCTCGACCTTCTCTAGGTAGTAGACGATCCACCCGAGAGCGAAACTCCAAGCTAAACCTCTAACTTGAGGTAACTAATCAACTTTGATTGCTAATCAAAGATGAAAGGATGATGTAGAGTGTAGGTTATGGATTGTTTAGTCTAACTAAACCTTTGTTCTCAACACATGAGGATTAAGGTTAGTATCTTGAAGATGAGAGCTTGAGGAGAGAGAATGTGAGATAAGATAATGAGAGAAGAGAGAGAGTGTATCATAATATTATGAAGCATTCTTATTTTTCAATAATGAATAAAAAGAAATGAATAAGCATGCTTCATGAAATATCTAGTGGTGATTCATTAGCATGAGTCATTAAGCAATAAATGTGCATTAATGAAATGAATGAATCACCACCATGACTCACTCTCTTATCCAAAAGAAACCTCCTTAGTCACATCTTCTAGAAGCTTCTCGAGTAATTACGAGAACGCCCCTCCGATCCGCAAAAAATACGGAAAAACTTTAGACTGTAAAAATCCAATAACCGGATACCAGTAACTGGCTTAAACCAAAGCCGACTGGTAAAAACTGTCCGAAAGTCGTACGCGCGTAAACGCACGTATGCGTCCGAACCCTTTGTCGCAAAACCATGCAACCTCTATATCGTTTCGCCTGGAGTAGGAAACTCTCTGTGTGGGACTCTAGAGACTCGACTACTACGCTGGCAGTGGGTTTAACCACAGACCGCAAGCGGCACTAGCTGTACGTAACGGTCCCCAGGTAGTTGTCGATAAGAAGGCCGATGAGTAAACCCATCCGAACTCCTACTGAGTCTGATGTGACAATCTCCATACAGTCCGGTCCGTTCGTCCAAGACTATCGCATATCGGGCCTAGGGGGGCGGCAAGCGTCAGTCCCCTAATAGCGGTATAAGTTGTGTCGGAGTAAAGCCCATTACACCCTGAGAAACTACTGGAACCTACCAGCAAATCTCGCTTGCCCTGGCCAGGGACTTTGCGTAATGGCTCTCTGACACAGCACGATATCAACTCCCAATACCGGGAGGGACGAATCCTGTCTAACCGCCACTGCCTCCAAGTGCTCGGGACTGCACCCAACTGCCACCTGTTTGCACGACTCCTTTGAGCCGTGGTAGGGTAGCAATCTAAGAACAGTGGGACACACTCGAGGCGAAGTAGCAGTGTCAAGTCTGCGGACTACGCTGTACTCATGTCACCTGGGAACTGTTTACTGACGACTGGTATCAAACCAACCAACAGTTCCCTGTGAGTCCTGTCCGGTGTACCCGTAACCTAACGAGCACCTGTATACTATCTCCAGTACGACGTACTGACGGCTGTGGGACAGACCATCTCCCCAACTGGGATGAGAAGAGTACACACCAGTCTACTCCGGAGTATCGATGCTCTGTCTCGATAATCCAACGACCGGGGACCTGAATAAGGATGTGCTTGTAGACTACCCAGCCCCCACTAGTGTGACTGCCATCACAACGCTGGTAGACAAGCAAGATCCTAAGAGCTCTATCAATACGTACACTCACATATTAAGATAGAAAAACCAAGTAGCATACTACCATGTTTAGCAAGACTGTTATATACACGTGAATATCCCAAGCTTCCATTAAGTAATATACAAGCTAGTATGATACAGTAATGGCCTTCTAGGGCATAAACACTAACAATCTCCCACTTGCACTAGGGCCATGTACTGGCATATCGCAGACCAATAATCTCGAGCAGCCTCTCGAACTGAATCTGAGGAAGGGCCTTCGTGAATGGATCAGCAATGTTCTCTTCTGAAGCAACTCTCCGAACCTCGATCTCCTGACGATCAATGATCTCCCTGATCAGGTGATACCGCCTCAAGATGTGTCTGGACTTCTGATGGGACCTTGGTTCCTTCGCTAAAGCTATAGCTCCGTTGTTGTCGCAATACAAAGGTATTGGATCAACTATGGTAGGAACCACCTGAAGTTCTGTTAGGAACTTCTTCATCCAGACTGCTTCTTTTGCGGCATCGCAAGCAGCTATATACTCCGCTTCCATCGTCGAGTCAGCAACGGTGTCCTGCTTGGAGCTCTTCCAGCACACCGCCCCTCCATTGAGGGTAAAGACATAACCCGACATGGACTTGGAATCGTCCTTATCACTCTGGAAGCCGGAATCAGCAAAGGCCTCCAACCTGAGGTCTTTTCCGCCGTAAACCAAGAACATCTCCTTAGTCCTCCTCAGGTACTTGAGAATGTTCTTTACTGCTATCCAGTGTTTCTCCCCTGGGTCTGACTGATACCGGCTTACCACGCTTAGTGCGTAAGCTACATCTGGTCTGGTACACAACATCGCATACATTATAGAGCCTACCGCAGAAGCGTAGGGTATAATAGACATGCGTTCCCTTTCCAAATCAGTATTGGGAGACATCTCTTTGGAGAGGGTGATTCCGTGACAAGCCGGTAGATTACCGCGCTTAGAATCTTCCATACTGAATCTTTTCAGTACAGTGTCGATATACCTGGACTGCGAAAGTCCCAACATCCTCTTGGATCTATCACGATAGATCCGGATCCCCAGAATGTAAGAGGCATCACCCAGGTCTTTCATGGAGAACCTGTGTGATAAGAATCCTTTGACAGATTGTAGCATAGGAATGTCATTTCCTATCAATAGAATGTCATCCACGTACAAGACGAGGAATACGACACTTCTGGCCACAACTTTACTATATATGCACGGTTCATCTGGATTTTTGATAAAGTCATATTCTTTGACTGTCTCATCAAAACAGATGTTCCAACTCCGCGATGCCTGCTTTAGTCCGTAAATGGACTTAAGCAGCTTGCATACTTTCCCGCTGCTCCCACTCTGATTGAAACCCTCTGGCTGATCCATATAGACGCTCTCTTCTAAATTTCCATTCAGAAAAGCCGTCTTTACGTCCATCTGCCAGATTTCATAATCATGGAAGGCGGCAATAGCAAGAAGGACCCGAATGGATTTGAGCATAGCCACTGGAGAAAAAGTTTCGTCATAGTCCAAACCAGGTCTTTGACGAAAACCCTTTGCAACAAGTCTAGCCTTATAGGTTTCCACCTGTCCATCTACACCAATCTTTTTCTTGAAGATCCATTTGCATCCTATGGGTTTTACCCCATCTGGAGCAAAGTCCAAAGTCCATACTTTGTTGGTGTACATGGACTCCATCTCGGTCCGCATTGCATCTAGCCATCGTACCGAGTCGCCGCTCTGGATGGCCTGCTGGAAGTCAGTAGGTTCATCATCTTCTATGATGCAATCCTCTCTATCCCCGTCAATGAGAAAACCGTAGTATCTCTCAGGCGGATGAGACGGCCTACTACTTCTGCGGAGGGGTGCGGGAATGTTCTGTTCTTCTTGAACCTCTGGTTCTACCAAAATTTCAGTAGCAGTTTGTGGTTCTGGAATTTCTTCCAGTTCTATTTCGCTCCCACTCTTCTGATTTTCCAAAAATTCAGTTTCTAAGAAGCGGGCATGACGAGAAACAAAAACCTTTTGTTCCTCTGCGTAATAGAAGCAATATCCATGAGAGTTCTTTGGATATCCCACAAACTTACACTCTACTGAGCGTGCCTCGAGCTTGTCCGGATGCTGCTTTTTTACAAAAGCTGGACATCCCCACGTCTTCAGGTACTGAAGATAGGGTTTCTTCCCACTCCACATCTGATATGGTGTGGTAGGCACAGTTTTGGTTGGAACTCTGTTCAAAAGATGTATCGCTGATTCTAGCGCATACCCCCAGAAAGATCGCGGTAACTCAGCATTACTCATCATGGATCGTACCATATCTAATAGGGTTCGATTCCGTCTCTCCGATACACCGTTGTGCTGTGGAGTGTACGGAGGAGTAAGCTGAGAAAGAATTCCTTTCTCTTTTAGGTAACCTAGGAACTCGGCACTTAAGTATTCTCCACCTCGATCAGATCTTAGTGTCTTAATACTTTTGCCTGTTTGGTTTTCCGCTTCATTCTTGAATTCCAGGAATTTCTCAAAGGCCTCTGATTTATGCTTCATTAAGAAAACATATCCATACCTAGAGAAATCATCTGTAAAAGTAATGAAGTAGGAATAACCACCTCTCGCATGTGTAGACATTGGACCGCATACATCACTATGTATGAGTCCTAAGAGCTCGCTCGCTCTTACTCCTTGTCCAGTGAATGGAGTCTTTGTCATCTTTCCTTTGAGACAAGATTGACAAGTGTCATAAGTTTGATATTCGAACGTGTCCAAATATCCTTCTCTATGCAACTTAGTCAACCTTCTCTCATTGATGTGACCCAGTCTACAATGCCATAAGAAAGCTTTATTTAAATCTGGAGACTTTCTTTTTAGTGTGTTCTGGACATTGAAAATTTGGAGTTGGTTTAACACATATATGCCGTTATTTAGAGTACCGGACCCAATCAAACCATGATTAAGGTGGATGTTGACAACATCTCTTACAAACGTGAAATCATAACCTTTATTTGATAACAAGGAAACTGATATGATATTACACGTTAAACTGGGTACAAAATAACAGTTATGTAAAACCAAAATGTGTCCACTCGTCAATCCTAGGTGATAATCCCCGACGGACGCAGCTCCCACGCTAGCTCCGTTAGCAACCCTGAGGATCATATCACCTTCCTTCAGCACTCTACGGTTTCTCAGTGCCTGCAATGAATTGCAAATATGAGATCCTGACCCGGTATCCAATACCCAGGAAGTAGAGTTGATCGACAGACAATTCTCAATTACAAACACACCTGAAGTCGAAGCCACAGCCTGCTTCGGTTCCTGGTTCTTGGCGTTCCACGCCTTGCAATCCTTCTTCCAGTGCCCTTTCCTGTGACAATGGAAGCACTCATCCAGGCCAACTACCGGTGCTGCTTTCTTTTTCTTTCCCTTCCCTCCTACCTTACTAACACCTCCTCTAGGTCTGGGTGCGGCCTTCTTCTTCCTTCCTTTGGCCCTAGCCTTGGACCCGGAAGAAGATGAACCGCCAACAAACATAGCGGGTGTTTCCCTTGCCTTCTGCAAGGTGCCCTCTGCACTCCTTAACATGTTCAGGAGTTCCGCAAGTTCAACTTCTTTTCCTTGAAGATTGAAGTTGAGGATAAACTGGGCGTAGGTGGGAGGAAGGGACTGGAGAACAAGGTCTGTATAGAGCTCATTATCCAAAGTCGTCCCAAGGTCTGCGAGCTCTTCTATATAGCCAATCATCTGTAGGACATGTTCACCTACCGATGACCCGACAGCCAACCTCGCTCGAAACAATTTCTTTGAGGTCTCGTATCTTGCTATACGAGATTGCTCTCCATAAAGTTCCTTTGTATGGAGAAATATGCCATCTAAGGACATATCCTCGTGCCTCCTCTGATGTTCATTATTCATCGAGGCAAGCACGATGCACTTGGCTCTCGCGCAATCTAAATCCCAGGTTTTGCGGATTTCCTTATCCGCATCACTGGATTTGGGACCAGGGACAGCAGGTGCCGTAGCGGTGAGGATGTACCCCAATTTGTCGTAGGTCAAGGCCATCTTGACATTCCGCAGCCAATCTTTATAGTTTGGCCCCGTCAGTATATTTTTCTCTAAAATTAACTTAAGTCCAGTCATTTTCAGGGTCGCTGCAATTAGGAGAGAGAGAAGAAAACTCTTTAGCATGATGCTCTTGCAAGTTTAGAGTGGTTTTTAGTTTATCTAAACTGGATGGCTCCCACTGTTTCTCGAATCCTTCCTCAAACCATAAAAGAAGAATTAGCCAAGACTATTCTCACCGTACAATACTTGCTTAACCGTTCAGCCAGGCCGGTGTCGATACTTCGAGGGAGGTTTTCCAACGCTTTCGCGAAGTTCCTTAATTAAGTAACCTCTTTTCTCTGGGGGCGTAACCCCGCTGACACTTTTCTGGACACCTACTAGGTTTATAGTATTGATCGTTAAGTGACGAATATCCTGATAAGTATCAAGTACTCACAGTAGGATCGGGATCCAAATATCATCGTCTGATAATGTTGTAGGAATGCTACCAACATTCATCAAACTCAAAATGGTATACATCTCTTTGCAAATTTCAGTTTCTTTAGAAATTCCCGATATAAGTTTTTGCCCCATGCTCTTATGACCTTGACGTATGCCAACAAATCATAAGTCACATGTCAAGTTCTGCCCATCATTATCTTGTTAATTTGAACCCACCCGTATATACCCTTGACGTATGCCAACAAGGTAATGCGACTGTCCCAAACCAACACATCTATCTATGCAACAAATGAATACCCCAGCAGCTACCAAACACTATGCCTTGACGTATGCCAACAAGCATAGCTTGAATACTACTGACCATCCATAAGAAATGACGGAGGGCTACGACTGGTTTTGGCGAAACCGTGAACGTAGTGAACTTGATATAACCGAAGGAACCTGATAGCTTTTAAAAGGAGTGGTTAAATCTCCGCATTTAAAAATATCTGTTTTAAAAATAACCGAGTGGTTTCTTTTAAATTGTTCCAACGATTTAAACTTTGGTTTGTTTTACTTTGCATTACAGATAATGCGTCCCATCATTAACCTATCATTGCAGAAAACAACGAAAATACAACGTCCTCTTATGCCATCCGCATTCGCCACGGGGTCCCGTCATCACCCGTTAGGTTACTTAACTAACGACAGAGCGGGGGCTGGGCTAGCGCGGGTGTAAAACATAAGTGGCGTCTAAATAGCTATCATAAATATAGATATTTTACATTCGTCTGACGCAATGATATTCATTCCAGAACACAGATAAACAATATTGGATTTGCAAGCAATCTGTATTTCTTTTGAGCCTGCAAGAAAAGACAGATTACACAGTTGTGATGAATAGCCGTTTACCCCACCCTCGACCCCTACGGGTACGGCAAACTACCCACCCGGCAGTCTGTGTGCCCCACCTTGGGTCAGTCCTAGGAGCAAAAACAGTAAAATGAAATAATACAACGGTGGCTACGACCGCAACCTGGAAGTGCCCCGCGAAAATAATATTACAACAAATTACATTTACAACAAATGAATTAAACGATAACCCATTGCGAACCCCGGCTATACACCACAACAGTCCAATACAGTTTATATGCACAAACAGATATAACCATTTCAGAAATGTGCAACCCCCTGCCAACCGACATACTAGCAGTTAGGGGAGGTTTACGAACACATTAAACAATCACAGATATAATCCAATACGCAAATACTGTACAATTCGATCGAATAAACAACTTCAATATTGCTCCAAAATCTGCTCTGTTAAACAGTAACCTGAGCAATAATTAAATATTCCAGAAAACCCCAAACACCAGAGAGGACCCACCCATGAAAGATGAGCCCATGACTCGGCAACTCGGCCGCGGAAGCGCGGCGAATCGGTGCGATCCGCCGCCCTTCCGCGGCGCTTTAGTCGAATCATGTGCTCGAATTTCTTGGGTGTTCTCCTGTGGTCATGTCAAGTTCTCTGAACACACCTGAAAAATTTTCTGACTTGATTTTAACTTCGACAGAAACTTGACAGAATTAGGGTTTTGCGGCTTTGTTTTTCCGTTCGAAATTCGTACAAATTTGCAATTAAGTTATATATTGTTTAGCGAGGCTCTGATACCACTGTAAGTCGATGTAGTACACCCCAGTACTTATGGGGAGGCGGAATTTTCAAAAACGATCAAGTTTAAACAACGAACATCGACTAACCGCTTGAATCGAAGCTAAACAAACAATAACCAAACACATAGCTAAACTAAACTATAGTGTTAAGGGATTATACCGATCGAAACTAGTCCTTCGTCTTTGTGTCCTCCTTTGTTCTCCTCGACCTTCTCTAGGTAGTAGACGATCCACCCGAGAGCGAAACTCCAAGCTAAACCTCTAACTTGAGGTAACTAATCAACTTTGATTGCTAATCAAAGATGAAAGGATGATGTAGAGTGTAGGTTATGGATTGTTTAGTCTAACTAAACCTTTGTTCTCAACACATGAGGATTAAGGTTAGTATCTTGAAGATGAGAGCTTGAGGAGAGAGAATGTGAGATAAGATAATGAGAGAAGAGAGAGAGTGTATCATAATATTATGAAGCATTCTTATTTTTCAATAATGAATAAAAAGAAATGAATAAGCATGCTTCATGAAATATCTAGTGGTGATTCATTAGCATGAGTCATTAAGCAATAAATGTGCATTAATGAAATGAATGAATCACCACCATGACTCACTCTCTTATCCAAAAGAAACCTCCTTAGTCACATCTTCTAGAAGCTTCTCGAGTAATTACGAGAACGCCCCTCCGATCCGCAAAAAATACGGAAAAACTTTAGACTGTAAAAATCCAATAACCGGATACCAGTAACTGGCTTAAACCAAAGCCGACTGGTAAAAACTGTCCGAAAGTCGTACGCGCGTAAACGCACGTATGCGTCCGAACCCTTTGTCGCAAAACCATGCAACCTCTATATCGTTTCGCCTGGAGTAGGAAACTCTCTGTGTGGGACTCTAGAGACTCGACTACTACGCTGGCAGTGGGTTTAACCACAGACCGCAAGCGGCACTAGCTGTACGTAACGGTCCCCAGGTAGTTGTCGATAAGAAGGCCGATGAGTAAACCCATCCGAACTCCTACTGAGTCTGATGTGACAATCTCCATACAGTCCGGTCCGTTCGTCCAAGACTATCGCATATCGGGCCTAGGGGGGAGGCAAGCGTCAGTCCCCTAATAGCGTTATAAGTCGTGTCGGAGTAAAGCACATTACACCATGAGAAACTACTGGAACCTACCAGCAAATCTCGCTTGCCCTGGCCAGGGACTTTGCGTAATGGCTCTCTGACACAGCACGATATCAACTCCCAATACCGGGAGGGACGAATCCTGTCTAACCGCCACTGCCTCCAAGTGCTCGGGACTGCACCCAACTGCCACCTGTTTGCACGACTCCTTTGAGCCGTGGTAGGGTAGCAATCTAAGAACAGTGGGACACACTCGAGGCGAAGTAGCAGTGTCAAGTCTGCGGACTACGCTGTACTCATGTCACCTGGGAACTGTTTACTGACGACTGGTATCAAACCAACCAACAGTTCCCTGTGAGTCCTGTCCGGTGTACCCGTAACCTAACGAGCACCTGTATACTATCTCCAGTACGACGTACTGACGGCTGTGGGACAGACCATCTCCCCAACTGGGATGAGAAGCGTACACACCAGTCTACTCCGGAGTATCGATGCTCTGTCTCGATAATCCAACGACCGGGGACCTGAATAAGGATGTGCTTGTAGACTACCCAGCCCCCACTAGTGTGACTGCCATCACAACGCTGGTAGACAAGCAAGATCCTAAGAGCTCTATCAATACGTACACTCACATATTAAGATAGAAAAACCAAGTAGCATACTACCATGTTTAGCAAGACTGTTATATACACGTGAATATCCCAAGCTTCCATTAAGTAATATACAAGCTAGTATGATACAGTAATGGCCTTCTAGGGCATAAACACTAACATGAACGCCCAAGGCATTCATTTTTGAGGAGTCGATTGCAACAATAGAAGTTATTCTTCTATCAATTTGAGACCACTATTGTGATAAATGCATAGAGGCATTAGTTTTCAATGTGGCTCTTTGCTTTATTTTTCGACATGGAAAAAATTAACTATATGTCTTTAAAAACCTTCCATTAAGACGGATTTCCGTGCTAATCTAATGTAAAAATAATTAATGAATACCCATAAAAGAATTTGGTACACCCCCAATGATGTGTATTTTCTACAAATCAATGTTATAGTTACTTGTGCATACCTAGTCATTGTAATGCCTATTCATGACCTCATTAAATGGTCGTAGGCGGCCCCTTTGCATGTCACTGCTAGCAGGGCAGTAGGTGCAGGCAGTATGGACAATTGCGCACACTTTCTTATGGTTTCTTAAAAAATATCACTTTGCCCTCCCCATATTAGGTTGGGCATGTTTCCAACTAAATTAATCATTTACTTGACTATTATAGTCATAGTTTTTCTTTCTATCTCCTTATACAGTTAAGATTTGTTTCTTCTAATTCCACTCAAGAACTTTAGTTGTCATTCTATCATGTTTATTATTAATCTAACATAAGCTATTAGTTTTAATGTTTTTCTATTTCACCAAAAGATATGACCTGTGGTCCTTAATTCTTTTGCTTTCTGAAAAAAGAATGCCACGCCCCGCTTCCCAGTATATGGCGAAATGGGCGCGACGAGGTCCGCTACGTATGTACTCAGAAGTACATACGCTAAGCGTAACTAAGCAATATAGAAATAAATACACAAGAGACAAGAATATAAAAAGAACAACAACTTTTATTTATTAACATTCTTTGTACAATACATGAAAAGGAAATACAACTGAAATAAAGATGCCTAAACAGTGGCATAACAGGAAATGAAAAGTATTGAAAAGAAAAGTGTACAATGGAACTACAGTGCAGGGTCTTGAGTAAACTGCTCCAAGTCTTCTTGCGATAGCTCAACTTCTGTCGGGTCCAAATCATCTGACGACATTCAAAGAAGAGAGAAACATAATGTCGTCAGCGAACATGTCGCTCGGTAAGTCCCAAAGGTAAGAGGAAAATAGAAGAAGACAGAATAAGAAGATATATTCTAAAGTGTATACTATTGTTGTAATGTTATGTCAACGCTGTTGTTTATAGCTTGGTACAGAAGGATGCCAGTGTATACGAGGGGAGTCTCTATATGCCAGAGACTAAGGGCACGTATAGTACAAGATACCGTTTATGCCACGGTACAACAGCAACTGGTTTCATGTTAGGTGTGTTAAATCTGACCACCTCGTGCCACCTTTAACACCTTCCGTACCAATCTACCCCTTAAACCCCTCGATGTCTTGTTTGTATTGTTATCTTGTAAATTGTGTTGGTTGTATGATTGATTGACTGACTGACTGAAACCATGATATCAGGAAACGGTTATAACCGTAGAGTCATGTAAATGGAATACTGGGAAACAGGTAAAAGGAATATATCCATGGTTCGGTTCAGCCAAATTGTATAAACTGATAATTGTATTCATGGATTCATGTGTTCATATTGACTTAGAATATTATAGATTATAGATTGACTTGAATCATATTCAAGTCAGATTAATCAGACTCAAACCCGAGTCAGACAATCAGAAATGTGAATCGAAGTCTTTTAACTGCTAGGTTCCTTAGGGTAATTTATAAAACTTGAGGGGGTTTTATGTAAAAATATTTTTATATACCTTTCAAAATACACCTCAAGTATTCATTGTTCGTCTTTAGAGTCGTAATGAGGGTGGATTTTATGTTGTGACATTTCTATTGAAAATATCCTAGTTTTATAAATAAGGGTATTTATCTGTAATATTGATTTATTTGAAGTTCATGGTGTTTTAGTGTAAAATTTATTCTTGTGATTTTTAGAAAAAGGTGGAATATTTATATTATAATAAAATAGATATTTAAATGATAAATATACATATATTTATACAAAAATAGTTTTAATAAATATTTTATATTCCAAAAATCTCATTTTCTTAAGATGTCGTATTTTAAACCTTTCGAGACCGAATGCTCCTTGCGGAGGTCTGAATCTCGCACTACTAGCCCGAGGGTGCGCGATAAACCGCACGATCCCGAACGGGTTCCCCAAAGATGGGTTGTAGCGGCGCTTTGCAAAGATTGTAAAATACTAATCCTTTAGAAAACGGTTTTTATAAAGTAAAAGGTATTTGTTTGCAAAGTGTAATTTTCCGTATTTTAGATTCTAGGGTTTCCTAAGCCAACTAGCCTATTTCTAAATGGTCTAAACAACAAGTCGTTAGAAGCCTCAAATCGCCTCTTCACCTCCAATTGCGGTCAGGTAAGTGCCAGGTAAGTGGGAGGCTCTCCACTACAAGTAGTGGCCCTAATTAAGTAACCACTTGCCTTATACACACTTGCCTAGACACCACAAAGTCAGGTTTAGATAAATGATCGATATCCACAACTTATCGTATTTTTCCTGTTGAAAATATTGTTTAAACAAATGTATCAAATCTAAACTTTTATAAAAGGTTTTATTAAGAAAATGGTATTTTAATGTAAAATCTATTTTTATCGTATTAAGAGTATTCAAGATAGCGTATTATAGTTGCATATGTGTGTGTGAGGAGGTAGGTCATTACCTCGTGATCTATTTTAAGGTATAGCAATGTTAACGGGTTAAATGTGAAATTGAAACATGATGGTATTAAAGTGAAAAAAATACGGTAAGTTAAAAAGGTTATCATTTCATGTGTGAAAACTTATTCAAATTGATTTTTACAAGTTTAATAATCATGATAAAGATATTTAGACATGTTTGAATTGATTAGAAGTGAAATTTTATAGAAAACCGAATCGAAAATTGGATTTGTTCCGATTCCGTCGGGTTTCGTAATTTCGTATTTTTGAGAATTAGAAAGGGAGATAGAATGGGACTTACGGGTTTCGATTAAGCAAAGGAGTGAAGGGGGGACTAAAGAGGTTGCCGAGGCGTTGCGTTGTCGCCGGTAGTTCCTAAAAACGCCGTCGGAATTTTTGCCGGAATTTCGTCGGAGCTTCACCGCGAGCTTGTTTTCAAAGTACACAACTCTTGGAAAATTTTGAGAGAGTGAGCTTAGGATTTTGGGATGAGAGGGTAGAGGGGAGGGGGTGTATTTATAGGGTAGGCTAGGGTAGGTGAAGGGTTTTTTAAATAAAAATGTAAAAATATATAAAATCATTAAAAGTTGGAGTAAATAGGGTATATGAAAGGTTTTAATGTAAAAATGTATAAAATCATTAAAAATTGGAGTAAATAGGGTATATGAAAGGTTTTAATGTAAAAATGTATAAAATCATTAAAAATTGGAGTAAATGGGGTATATGAAAGGTTTTAATGTAAAAATGTATTAAAAAATCATTAAAATAGAGTAAATGGGAATTTCAAAGGTCTCTGAAACCGATCTAGGAATTTGAAGTGTGCATGGGGGTTTAGAAGATGAAGAGACACAATATTGAAGAAAAATTTAAAGCAAAATAAATATTAAAAATAATGTGGGGCATGGGATTTGAACTCTGGTGGCTTAGTTCAGTAGTAAAAGGTATTACCAATGAGCTACAAGCTCCTTCTTGTAATTAAATTGCTAATCAATTACTTAAGTCTTGTGCTCAGGCAATAAATACCCCTTTATGGATTTAAAAAATATTTGAAAAAAAAAATTTATAGGAAAAGGTGTATAAGAAAATCAGGGTTGTTACAAAGAAGTACAATAGAAACAACTCAATATAAATTCAAGTTTAGAATTTTTCCATTTCCATTTTTATTTTTTGCAAATCTTAATTTTCCTTATTTTACTCCTAAAAAAAATTTCTTTTGCTATATTTATAATATATTTAAAGGTCGCTTCTTTATCGTACTTTTAATTATTTTCAGTTACTGAATGGGGTAGTAGAGCCTTTTATTACACCTTAAAGGTGAGCTCTTATTCTATTCAATATTCTATTTTTGTCCACACTAAGGAAATTTTTAGCTCGGCTTTTAACCGTTGGGGTTCATCATGTCAACCTCTTGTTGTGCATGCAAGTACGTAAGCATGTGAGTCGGCGAAGTATTATTTCAAAATGAGAACCATGATCCATGTCAATGAATACAAAAGGAGGTTGAAGTTAGGCAGCAAGCATCTAGATCGAAAATATTACTATATAGCAAACTTACACAAGACAAATTAACATGTTAAATAAATCTTGAGATTAACACGATCATTTCTAGGACCACGATTTTTATGCAAGACTGAAGTCACTAAGTATGTTGTTGGCTCTCTAACAATTTTAGGTTCCTTATCTTCTCTAATACTGAAAACTTACTGTAGAGTTTGGTTAAAGTATTCGGCCATCAAATTCTATGGTAGATATGATCTATATTAAATTTAAGATAAGGCCCACCTCCAATCCAATTGTCACGTCTCTAACCTTGTATGCGGCTGTGGAATGACTTAATCCTTGCCAACTTTGTTGTTTTTGTCTGTCTTACAGCATGGAAGTGGGGATGGGGGAAGGAATGAGCTCCGTGTGGTTGGCATGGCTATTGGAATCATACACAAAACATATTGACGAATAAGTAAATGTCACTATATAAGTTAATCTTAACATATTTAGTTGGATGACCATATACTTTAATCAGACCCTCAGTACCTTTTCAGTACTGGAGAAGATCTAAATCCTAATTTTTATCTGACCTATTATCGAATCTCTCTCCCAGCCAATAAATATATCAACGAACAACATACATCATTTTAGGGAGTTCATAGCTGATATTTTAACTTTTTATCAATCTTTCAATGGACGCTTGTTAATTTAGCGCTATTCTTCATACCATCTCATTTTTTGGAAAAGTCTTAAAATTTAGATGAATGTTCGAAGCATGCGCCTAAAATCTCAAAATGGGAAAGAGGGAAAAATATTTATGCATTGTTTTTCTTTGTTATTTGAAGTAAAAGAATTGACCCTACATTATATTGCGCACTTTTCAAGGAGTTCACGAAAGAGGGAATCGGTTAAATAGTTCGTTCATTTCCCCTCGAAAGAAATTATTGTGATAATACTGTATCTGAAAAGTAAAGTGTAAAAGGGCATATTTTCACCTAGGAATAAGTTATAGATTTAGGGTATATAGTTTTCTTTTGAAGTATTTGTAAAAAAGGTGTTAACTACTGGAGTTTTGGTGTTGTGGCAGGGACATTGAAGATGGTATCTGAGCATCCTCTTTCAAGACATGTGAGGGTTCCTAGCTCGGTGAAAACAGTGTAGTGCTTGTCTAATCGACGAGGTGCTTCTCACGACCATCTCGACAACATAGTGTGTCGTAAGAAAGATTCGAATCAGGTTGCCATAGTCCCTGAAGTGTGCTCGAGGGCTGTTACAACAAAACCTTATCCCAAACTTTTGGAGTCGGCTATATTAATCAGAGTTGAAGTGACACATAGGAAAGATTGCAAACGGCACTATAACATTACTGGATTATCCGGTGGCCTTTGAATTTGTTGGTGTTCTTGTGGACAATAAGGGAACAAGGAGGCCAGTGCTTTATAAAGAAGCTCAATGATAAACTGGTAAATAAATTCTTGATATCTACATCTCAACTCCTTTTAATCAAAGAGAGAAGTATTATTGTTGAGATATAAGCTATGCAAAACAATTATGATAATGACAAGTATGCATAAGTATTTGGTATTAATGTTTCGAATATGATAAAAAAAACAGATAAACCAAAGTTCTTTCCCAAAAAATAGAACCATAATACTTCACTATAACCAATAGCAATGCCCCAAGAGCAATCCAACCTTTCACGTGAAAATTATTATTCAGTAAATTGATTGGGTTACATTAAATATAACATAAATCGACCGACTTGAAACATCACAACATCATTATCTAGACTCTTTCTTGTGTGAAATAATTTGCTACCAAGCTTCTCCATCCTCCAGCTCATGGTAAGACATAAAGGAAATCGAGTTCATCAACTTGTTCGATTCATGACCAATGTTACCTAGATCACAAACGCTTCGGTATGCAGAATGAAAATGGGAACGTGTAATGCTACTTGTCATGAAATGTGATACGATAAGGGTAGTTTTCTTCAATATACTTATATCGAACGCAAATATAGGTTAGGAACCTAAACATTGGTTAGGAACATAGAGTGTTTCTTAGATCATTTGAATATGTAGGTGTATACTTGTGTATATATAGTTTAATTTCTTTCCTATCTATTTAAGTTCTTGAAATAGAATTAATTTTTTTAGTACAATTCAAGTATTAACATAAAGCCAACTTTATGCCCGTTTAACTTAAGTTCTTAATAGGTTAGTTCGAAACAATGATTTCAACGATCCGGATCGCTAGTGTTTCCGAATTGGCACTACTACAAATAGGGGTTGCCCCTACGGATATATTCGTAGGAGCAAAGTACTGCCCCTACGGCTATAGCCGTAGGGACATGAAATTACGCCGTAGGTGCAAACGCCGTAGGTGCAAGTCTTAGCCTTAAACATGCCCCTACGGTTAAATACTTGCCCCTACGGCTTAATGCATAGGTCCATATGTCCCTACGGATTAGACTGTAGGGAAAAAAATTATTTAATTTATCGGTTTATAAAATAAAATAGTTGTCCCTACGGATAACTCCGTAGAGCCAAACTTCTGCTCTTACAGATACATGCGTAGGTCCAGATGTGTAGGGGCAAAATATCAGGTTTCTTGATATTTTGTCCTTACGGATACCTGTGTAGGGGCATGTTTATGCCCCTACGGTCCAATCCGTAGGGACAAGTATAACAACTCTTACTAAGATCATGGGGGCAAAATATCAGGTATCCTGATATTTTTCCCCTACGGATAACTGTGTAGGGGCAAAGTAGGACCCTACGAATTAATCCGTAGGGGCTATGTGTGGCCCTACGGTTTAATTCGTAGGGACATATTATCAGTTTCTCTTTTAAAAAACGGGCTGCCTGTTTTTTTCTTGCCCTCTGCACAATAATATATACATCATATATAAAATTAATCAACGCGCATAATATATACCGCAGTATTCATAATCACATCTCACGCATAATATACAAAAGAAATCAACAAGCAGAATATGATATCAATCTAAATCAATATTAACACGCAAACACCACCAATATCAATATCGTCCAAAATATATACAATATGTATCATACAAGTAAATGCATGTTTAAAATATAAGAATCAAAAAGCTACCCTAGCTCTGTCCAGCTCCACCTCTGATAAACGCCGTAATCTGGCGCGCCTGCTCCTCGGATATACCCTGAGTCAATATCTCAAGCAATGCGGAGTGTGCGGGAGTCTGAGCAGGCTGTGGAGCTGTAGGAGTGGTCTGCGCAACCGCCGCCGAGGTAGTGTCTTGCAGAGCCGCGGCTGCAGGAGTCTGAGCGGGCTGTGGAGATATGGAGTTGTCTGCGCAACCGCAGCCGAGGTAGTGGCTTGCGGAGCCGCAGCCGAAGGAGATGCATGTGGAGGCTCAGCCGATGTACCCTGTCGCGTCTGTTCAATTTTGTATGTAATAAACGAGTAAGAACTGTGTATTAGTCAAATTCGTATCATTATCAGGTTATTGCGAAACCCCAATCTATGTATACTTAGGGACTTAGGCCTCGTTTGGATATCTAGTTTGGAAAACCATAGTTTATTTTAATTAGACAGTTCTATGTATGTATGATTAATCAAAGCTAAGTCTACAACCAAATAAGCTCAGGCTACGTACTAATATTGGATATGTTGCTATCTATAATATGACATAATATTTTACTATTAAGTAGTATACATACCAACATCTCCTTCAACTCCTGAACGGTGGCCTTCAAGGTGTCCAGTTCTTGCTCGAAACGTCGCTCACGGGAGATAGAGGAAGTAACCGCCGGAGTGGAGTCCAACCTCATATGGGCCCTGCTAGGACCCAGTCCCCGGCCTCTCTCCCAACCTCCGTGGTGCCCTCCGTGTGCGGCGTCTAGGACTGGGGTCAGCAGCATCGGATCGTTCTGTCCAGTAAAATCGATCCCCTATGCCTCCGCCTGCTCAACCACCCGCTCCTACACCCACATTAACCAGTAAAATATAAGTATATCATTTAAATTTGAACCTTTCAAAACAAAAATTTCAAATAGGGGTTGAATAAATATTAACACTTACGCAATACTCCTGGGTAGCGGTGTCGGGGTATCGAAGCTCGCCCGTGGCGGGTGTTCACACCATAATATTTCATTATTATATTCCCCATTCTTATTCTTTTTATAAATAAATAGGTACTTTTGACGCATGTCTGCTACATGTTACAGGTTACAGGTTCTTGGACAGAAAACAGTGCAAACGATGTAAAAACGATGAAAATGTGGACTTTAACCAACAAACAGAGAATCTTGATCAAGCCTACATAAGGAACAATTCACAAAGCAAGATTCAATACATCGACTCAAAGCGAATGGTTAAAAATCCATTGCAAATTGGTCACTGAAGATCTGGAACCAACCTAGAAGCCCAAATGGAAAAGGACATGTAGAAACAGCAAGAAAATAAAGCCCAAAAGCAGCACAAAAAAGTTGACAAGCCAAGTCCACTATTGGGCCGCGGAACCGCGGCCCAACCCCTACCAAGGCCGCGGTTCCGTGGCCATCAAGCGCAATCAGGAGCTGAAAATTTGACCTAAACTTGATGCAACGTTGACTGGTCTTTATAGGGCTATTTTGTAAATGTAGATGTGCGGATCAAAATGTAACCTAGGGTTTCTATTCTTTATAAATAGCAACTCTAATCATTGTAACTCTTTATGCCTCCTTTTAATAAAAATTCAGAAATCCTTTTTGGAGAGCATCGGTGTTTCTTCTCCATTCAGAAATTCAGATCTGACAACCCTGCATGGATGATTGGAGGGATGCATCTGTAAGTAATTTAATTTCTTGCCCTAGTGTAGATTTCAACTCCTTGCCCTAGGTAGATTTAATTTCATGCCCTAGGAACTTGTTTAAGGTTTAGCTTTGAGGAAGGATTTTGAGAGATGAGATCTCTCATCCCTTTCTTACCCACCAAATATTTACAATAGGACTCCATGCATACATGCACATACCGCTCCCTACGGCACTCTATCCCTCGAGGTAGCGGTGATACCGTAGTGTAAAGGCCCGGTTGTGGTGTTTTCCATGGAGGTTAGGGTAAGGATCTCTAAAGGAAGGACAAGAACCTAGAGGAAGGAACACCTTCCCGAATGGATCTAATCCCCTTTATTGATAATTATCATAACTCCTCACAGATCTTCATTCGGGTATTGAAAGCGGTGAGATTTAATTACATTTCCAAACCATCCCTAAACCTAGCCCTAGAAAGAGTAGATCTAGATAATTGCCCTAGGTTAATTAGGTTTTTAGATTTAATAATTAATCCGAACAACCTTCGGAATTAACTCGTAAGCGCGAATCGGAAATTCACAACATCCCTGTGGACCGACCCGTACTCACCGGCTAGCTTCATGCGACGCCGTTCTTGATTGTGGTTATAAATATTTTTGATCTATCTTTTAGAAAGAGCAAGCACACTAAATCATACTAATCAAATGGCGCCGTTGCCGGGGATGGCGTAGAACTTTCCTTTTCGCAATTTCGGGTTAATCATAAAATTTAAAAAATCATAAAAATCTAAAAAAATCAAAAAAAAAATAAAAAAATATATATATTTTGTTATTTTTGGAAGGGATACTTTGTTATTTGAATTTTGCAGGATATACAAATTCGGATCTGGAGATTTCCAGAGAGCGAAACGGAAAAAGAGATATCGGAACAGAAGGGATTTTAAAAAACAGAGAAGCACAAAAATTTTGGAGCCCCAAACCCCCCAACCCGTCGCGATTCCGCGGCTAAAACCCACCTTAGGCCGCGGAACCGCGGCCTTCTAGTGGAATCAGAGCATATAAATTTTTTTGGGGACTCGAGCCGACAATCTCGCCGCGAAAACGCGGCACAAACGCATTTTTACCGCGGAAAGGCGGCGGTACAGTGGCATCTTCTTCTGAAAAATTTTCTGTAAGATCTTCTGTTTCTCTTCTGTAATTTTTGCAATATATTTTTTGAAAAATTTCTGCAGGATTTTGTGCACTTTAAAAATATTTTCCCTTCCATATAACAATTTTATGCAGGATTTTTGGGCCCCGCTTGAACTAAATTGATTGCAAGTAATATTTTGCTGTTGCATATCTTTTCTATAAAATATTTTGCTGTTGCCTATCTTTGCTCTAAAATCTTTTTGCAACAAAATTTTTCCAAATAAAGAGAAAGAAAAAAAAATCAATGAAAAATGAAAATAAAAAGAACAAATATTTTATAGAACTTGCAAAATTTTTTAGCCCCAAATAAATCCTTGCACCACCCAACCTTCCTTCTTGTCACCTTTCTTCTTCTAACATGGGTACCCCACACAATAAATCATTAGCCGAACTTTGGTATCCCGAACCTAATTTTGCGTCGTACGTCAATTTGTTCGGTCAATTTAAAGACGATCCTTCCTTGCCAAAAATATCTTTGAAAGATCAAATAGAGGCGTCTAGGAGAAACAGTTTGACTTTTCAACCCACTTTGTGTCGACCGAGTCAACCTTTACCACCTACATATGTTGATACCACTTCTTCAAGTTCAGCTGTAATTCCTAGGCCGATGTCCATTACGGAGCATATTGCTCAATCTCGCAGTCGATCTTTCACCCCTCTCCACTCATCCAGTTCTAGGGATCAACACGACTATTCACCTTTTTATCCATATGTTGACCCTACCCCTGCCCAACCACCCACTTCCTACCAGTCCTACCCGACCTTCCCACCTTCACTAGACATTGTTTCTATACAGCCTGTTGGGAGTTTTGCATATCCACACCATTTTGAATCTTTTACCGAAACCCCCTCACCACCCAAGTCTAGTTTGGAAGAGTCGTTGGAGGCGTATATCGCAGCAACAAACAAAATGGTTAAGAATGTGGAAGCATCCTTAGCCGCCCTTATGCAACCTACTGAAGCGGTAGCTAGTTTCCCGGTAGCTCAAAAAATTTCAATGTATAAGGAGGCGGTTGGACAGAGTGAGAATGAGAGAGGATTTCCAAATCAAACCTACCCATACCCAATTGAATCCAACAACTCCAATTTTCAAACATGTGTCCAAAATGATGAGTTGAGCGAATTTGTAGTGTTTGATTTGCCAGATTATGAGGAACCCCTTTCGAGTGAAACCGCACCTAATCCTTTCGATCTTTACACCTCCACTCTAGAACCTAAATCGATAAATATCCATGCTTTTGATGAGGTGTCTAAAGAAATTGATTTTCACTTGATTGAGGATATAGACGCCAAGAATATTTCGGATGATGAACCTGTCGATTTAATTGAAATTTTATGTTCAAATCATCATCCTGAGTTATTAAATGTTTCTCCCGAATCTCATATGCGTCTAGATTTTGATGATAATGGCATGGATGAGTTGAATATTGAGGATAGTATCAAGAAGAGTCTTGAGGATAATATTGAGGTTGAATCATTTTTGTTTGATGTGTCTGATTTTCCAATTCATCCTCCTGAACCTTTGACTGTTATATCACCCTCCCTCCTTCCCATCGTTCCGACCCCGCTTGAAGACTGTGAGCTTGAAACCTTTTCCTTTGAATTTGACACAATTCTTACAGACGATGACACCTACGAGTGTTTCACTTTTTCGGACGATGTTGATGACTCACCGCCCGAGTTTGAGTCCTTTACATTTTCAGATGAGCCATCAGACTCGGTTGATTATAGTAGTTTCGAACCATTAATGGAATCTTTCAAGTTCGAAACAGTTTACTACGGTGAGAAAGATACTATCCCTAATTCACTTCCTTTCGTCTTTCCCATTGTTCCGACCGAACAAATGACCGTTACGCTTTCATCTCCTATACCAAGTTCGGCGTACCCATGTTTTCTTGCGAATCTTGAGGGATTTGACCCCATTTCTCGGCGGGTTGATAGGTTAGCGCAATCGCTTTTAACACATCGGTCATCACAAATTGCGCTAATTTATTCACTCGATTTACACCCTCAAGATCGTGCGGCCCTTCTTTCTCCTTTTCGCCCTTCTTCTCCCCCACCGAGACCGTATTCTACCATTCTTCTTTCCACACGGTCTCGCGTGTTTCTCATTTCTTTCCTCCACACCCCATTCTTGCACCAACTATACCATTACCACGATAAGATCTTTGAATGGTTGATGCTAACCTTTGGCTTGTGTAAGGCCAAGCTTAAGTTTGGGGGGAACCTGTTGTATATATGTATATATTTTTTGTTTTCTTTTTTATATAAAAAATAAATAAAAAAATTCAAAACAATAAAATAAAAAAAATTATAAATAAATAAACAAGGGAGTGCCAGTATTTTGACCCTCTTGGTTTAGTATAACAGTGAGGACACTGTCAAGTTCAAGTTTGGGGGTATGCTCGGTACGTCTTCTTCCTTCGCATTCATTTGTACATATTTTTGCATTTGCATACTTATTTGAAAACCCATAAAAATTGAAAATTTTTGAAAAATTATAAAAATTATTGTATTCAATTTTGGCTAATTGACTTGAGTTTGACAAATAGGTCAACTGGCTAGGAACAACTAGATCTTAGACTTAGTAAATTAAAAACCCTAAAAATAACATTCCTTAAAGTTTAACGGTAGAATGTATATGCCTTGTAGTTTATTTAGAAATAGGCAAATTTTGGGTTCACTTCTTGGGCTAGGTCGAAACGAAGGAAAAATATTGAAGCTTTTATTAGAGTATAAGTTTGAAAAATAGTTTCTAACTTAAGTCTAGATTCTGAAAATGTATACCCTACAACTTGCATAATCACGCACCTTGAAACTTGGAATAGTAGAAAAGACCTTGAAATGCTCTTGTCTAAAGTCCTTAGTACAATGAAAATAAAGAAAAAAAAGTGAATAAAGAAAAAAATGGACACTGGTTTTTGTGATTACTTAAGGCTGTAAAAATAGAAAAATATTTAGCGAGGTTCATCACCTAGTGCCTTAGACAAACTGGTTTGGGAGTCACTGCTAAAGCCTTGGGTGTTGCAAAACTAGGAAGTACACTTGAAAGTGCTAACGTATCTTGTAATCGGTTGTTGGTACCTCAAGAAGTATTAACGGTCGCATGAGGGATGTGTAAGCAAATTTCGTTTAAAAATTCACTAATTAATAAGTGCTTTGGACAATGGACGAGAGTACGATTGCTTGATTTGAATTTCCAAATGTAGGGGTGATATTTACACACACGTGGGGATATGTGATTAGAGTTTAGATGAGAGAAAGGAATGAAGGATAGAACTTATATCTTTAATAGAGTTGATAGAAATTCCTAAGTAGAGATGGAACCCTAGAAGGAAAACTTAAGAAATGCCGAAAGCTAAGTAGATCTACATAACATATATAATCTTAAGTTAAATAATGAGGAAGTGTGAAGAATGTGGGTGGATAATTTACAAGTAGAAGATAATAGAATTCCCTGTTGGAAAACTTAATTGGAGAACAAAAGTCAATGGGCCGAGTTGATAGGATTTTGTGGGTAGTATCTGCTGAAAACCCTAAGGAGACAACACTCCTCCTACTAGGGACACCTAGAGGTTTAACTTCTTGTTGCACATGCTCAGTGCAATCGCGTTTCCCTGCGAAAGTGCGGTTAGGATTTTAGTGAATAAAAATAAGTTTGCTCGAGGACGAGCAAAAGATAAGTTTGGGGGTATTTGTTCACACCATAATATTGCATTATTATATTCCCCATTCTTATTCTTTTTATAAATAAATAGGTACTTTTGACGCATGTCTGCTACATGTTACAGGTTACAGGTTCTTGGACAGAAAACAGTGCAAACGATGTAAAAACGATGAAAATGTGGACTTTAACTAACAAACAGAGAATCTTGATCAAGCCTACATAAGGAACAATTCACAAAGCAAGATTCAAGACATCGACTCAAAGCGAACGGTTAAAAATCCATTGCAAATTGTTCACTGAAGATCTGGAACCAACCTAGAAGCCCAAATGGAAAAGGACATGTAGAAACAGCAAGAAAATAAAGCCCAAAATCAGCACAAAAAAGTTGACAAGCCAAGTCCACTATTGGGCCGCGGAACCGCGGCCCAACCCCTACCAAGGCCGCGGTTCCGCGACCATCAAGCGCAATCAGGAGCTGAAAATTTGACCTAAACTTGATGCGACGTTGACTAGTCTTTATAGGGCTATTTTTGTAAATGTAGATATGCGGATCAAAATGTAACCTAGGGTTTCTATTCTTTATAAATAGCAACTCTAATCATTGTAACTCTTTATGCCTCCTTTTAATAAAAATTCAGAAATCCTTTTTGGAGAGCATCGGTGTTTCTTCTCCATTCAGAAATTCAGATCTGACAACCCTGCATGGATGATTGGAGGGATGCATCTGTAAGTAATTTAATTTCTTGCCCTAGTATAGATTTCAACTCCTTGCCCTAGGTAGATTTAATTTCATGCCCTAGGAACTTGTTTAGGGTTTAGCTTTGAGGAAGGATTTTGAGAGATGAGATCTCTCATCCCTTTCTTACCCACCAAATATTTACAATAGGACTCCATGCATACATGCACATACCGCTCCCTACGGCACTATATCCCTCGAGGTAGCGGTGATACCGTAGTGTAAAGGCCCGGTTGTGGTGTTTTCCATGGAGGTTAGGGTAAGGATCTCTAAAGGAAGGACAAGAACCTAGAGGAAGGAACTCCTTCCCGAACGGATCTAATCCCCTTTATTGATAATTACCATAACTCGTCACAGATCTTCATTCGAGTATTGAAAGCGGTGAGATTTAATTACATTTCCAAACCATCCCTAAACCTAGCCCTAGCAAGAGTAGATCTAGATAATTGCCCTAGGTTAATTAGGTTTTTAGATTTAATAATTAATCCGAACAACCTTCGGAATTAACTCGTAAGCGCGAATCGGAAATTCACAACATCCCTGTGGACCGACCCGTACTCACCGGCTAGCTTCAAGCGACGCCGTTCTTGATTGCGGTTACAAATATTTTTGATCTATCTTTTAGAAAGCGCAAGCACGCTAAATCATACCAATCAGCGGGATCTGCCGAAGTGCCATGGACGGCAAGATACGCGGACAGCACGCTTGGTGTACCACCCTGCGCCAGGGTCTGAGCTCTCTGCAATTCGCCAAAAATAATTGAAATTAGAAAATAACTCTTAATATTACATTATATCACAAAAGCTGGTCTATTGTAATTTACCGATAACTCCATGGCACGAGTAATATTCCTCGAGCCACCTGTATAAGTGGGGCGACCCTTCTTCACCGACTTCTTATTCTCTTTATTTTGATCGGACTGTTTCTGTACAACACATTCAGATTTAGTTTTCTAATTATGCAATACAAAAAAATAAATTATATACTAAACAATGAATTGCATTTAAAATACATACCTGTTTGCGCTGAGAGTCAAAATATTGGCACAACAGAGGCCATGTATCTATGTCGACTCTCGCAAAGGACGGAGTATGTAGGAGGGCTGCTCTCTCTGCCTCGGGGGTTTCCATCCACAGGGAATAGCAGACGATCTTCAACTCATTCCTATTGTATCGGACCTTCATCTGCATGTTCTTCATCAGGCCATTGTACAGAGCGTGAGAATCGAGCACCCTCCCAGGGTGATCAGGGTCGGGTACAGGCTGAAAATCGTAATCCAACTGAAAATACAAAAAAAATAATGTTATTAAATTGCAAGTGTTAATAATAAATATATTGGATAAATCAAATGAAAATATATAGTAATACCCGAGCCTGATCCCAGAAGAGGGCGAATGAGCGCCAGTGCTGGTCGCCTCACTCAACGTGAAGTGGATAGTTCTGTAAGTGCACGGCGGTGCCCCGGTCGTCAATCCGACGCCGGAATGCGGAAGCGGTGAAAAACTTTAATTTTGCGGACTTAGCAAACCGGCACCACCACGCACTAAACATCCGGATCGTAACCATTAACAAGTCTAAGCTACTAACAAGATAGGGAAGAGAAGTATACCGACAGATCCGAGTCCTCCGGTCTTCTCGTCATCGTCCCGATCTCCTGCGGAATGTCCCGTCTCCTCCTCGTCGCCGGAAGTGCACCACATCGCCTACTTCTTTTACGGGCTCCTACCTCAATGCCGAGGCAACTCGGGCACGAAGCCGGCTACTCGACGTGCCCAAGATATGCTGTAGAATATCTAGAGAAGAAGTCTCATTTTGGGGATTGTGGAATTTCCTTTTGTGGAGGGATTGAACTTGGAGCTTTTGAGATAGATCTTGTGGGATTTTTGCAACATGAAATGAGCCAAAAATCCACACCACAAATTTTGGACAGCCCCTATATGCTTGGGCCGGCCATCACCATGGAGAGGAGAGAATGAGAGTGTAGTGTATCAAAAATAATGAGAGCCATTCTCATCTATCATCCAAGAGAGAGTCAAGACAAAGAGGTGGTTGAAAAGCAAGTGATGATGAGAAACAATGATCACTCTCAAAACCAATACTCAACCAACAACCATGATGGTTTACAAAGTCAAGCCATCATGACAAGAAGAAGTCAAGAAGTCAAGGTCAATGAAAAGCTATCATGATACAACCAATAAGCAAAGACCCCCTCCACAAATGCTTATTTGCAACAATGCAAATAAACCCTCCTCCACCAAACTTCGGCCAATGAACGGAACAATGGAAATCGGCCGAAACGGAAAGCAAACTGGCAACTCCAGAAAACTGGTCCCGTAATAAATTACAGGAAAACCCCAATACTGTGCATACACACCCGCATCTGTATTTCGACCGAAATACAAATGCAATGAGACAAAATCTCCACTGTACTATACTAGAATCCCGCTTATACCAAAACCGGCTAGCAATATCTGTTCGATCCTGATCCGTGCAATACCGCACGTATCTGATCGAACCCTGCCATATATCCATACGGCCTATAGTACAAACTGTCCGATCCTGATCCGTGCAATACCGCACGTATCTGATCGGACCTTGCCATATCTCCATACGGCCTCTACAACCTTTCGCCCGAAAGCTGAGTAACTGAATGTGGGGGACTCTAAAGACTCGTCAACACCTTGGTTGTGGATTTAACCACTAGCACGTCAGAGGTATAAGCCAATATGTAACGGGCTACCAGGTATTGACTAAAAAGGGACGTCTGTGAGCGAACCCAGCCAGACAACCCTACTGAGCCTTTCAGTGACAATATCCGTACAGTCCGGTCCGTTCGTCTATGAGCATCGCATGGCGGGCCTAGGGGGTTGGTAAAAGTCAGACCCCCAAAAGCAGTACAAGTCGTGTCGGAGTGTAGCCCAGAACACCCTGAGATACTACTGGAATACCTACCAGTAAATCTCCTTGCCTCGGCCGAGGGCTTCGTGTAATGGCTCTCCTAGACACAGCACGACCTCACCCCCAATACCGGGAGAGACGAACCCCTGAAAATGCGCTCACTGCCTCCATGTGGCTCGGGACTGTACCCAACTAAAACCTGTTTGCACGACTCCTTTGAGCCGTGGTAGGGTAGTAATCAAAGTACAGTGGGAACTCACACGAGACAAATGACGATCCCCAGGTCGACGAACTAACCTGCACACATGTCACCAGGGAACTGCCATCTGACGTCTGGTATATGACCAACTAGCATGTTCCCGGCGAGTCCTGTCCGGTGTACTCATAACCCAATGAGCACCTGTATACATCTTAGGTGATCCAACTGACACCAGTGGCTTGTGAGACCGGCCACCGCCCCTCGTCGGGGTCTCGACTGTATACACTAGTCTACTATGGAGTATCGATGCCCTGTCTCGAAACTCACACGACTAGGGACCATTTAAGGATATGCTTATAGACTGCCAGCTCCCACGTATATGATCGCCCTCATACTGCTGGTGGTCAAGCAAGAATCCTAGGGGCTCTATCAACGTGTAATAGCGACGTGTCAGGTCACCTGAAACAGTACACGATGATAAAGGTAAACCAGATAGCATACTATCATCTCGAGTAAGACTGTCCTACCGGGATAAGTCCTCCATCAATCATTGCAATCACGTACCTGTGACCTAATAATTGACTCTGAGGGCACTATCTCCAACAAGTTCTTCACGAGGCGGATCCCATCCCCCATATACCGGCCGAACCTCTCGGCATAATCGCTGGTATTGCGATAATCAGGGGTAAAAAAGAGGGGGAATGCTGCCTCCCCCCTAGCTCTGTCGGGCTTCAGCCTGTGGGACTGATTCGGGCCTCGAGTCCTCCTCTCGGGATGGGGAGGCCCTGCGTCTACAAGAAATCTCAAGACAATCAATATTAAGACAGAGTGGTATTAAGAAATCAAGGTTTAATGAAAATTGAAGTGTGATATATACCTCCGGCGACTAAAGCACGAGCCTGGGCCCGGGCAGCAGCACGAGCGGGACGATAGCTCCTCCGGTGAGGAACGGCCGGTGACCCGGACGTGGACGCGTCTCCAACTAGAAAATAAACATCGATAAAATTACATGAAGTTCATGTTTATTCTTAAAGGATACGTAAAATGAATAAATATTTTATATTTATTCATACAAACCTGCAGACTAAGCGGAGGGTATGGAAGTGACGGGAGTGGCCCCTACACCAGACGAGGACGCACCACCTATAATTAGACAATCAAGTATCAGCTATATAAGTAATTGAAAAAAGAATGCGTATATCAATAATATAACATTCTATCAACATGTATACACTATAGGATATATAAATATACTCGCAGGTGCGGTGGTGGGCTCTGCCGGAGATGTGAAGGCACCACCTACAGCCCGAGATGTAAGTACGTAAGAACAAAAAGAATGTATGTATATTTATGATATAGCATTCTAAATCAATATACATGCACTATATGGTATATAAACATACCTGGAGGTGCAGGAGTGGCCTCTGTCCCTGATGTGGATGCATCACCAACAGCTAGACAATCAAGTATCAGCGATGTAAGTAATTTTAACATGAACATGCATGTATATCTATAATATTACATTCAAAATGAATACGCGTACAATATACCTGGAGGTGTGGCAAAGTCCACACGGAAGGAGTCATCCGAAGGGGTCTCCGATCGGGGTGCAAGACCGGCCCTCTGAAGCTCCCTACGCAGCTCTCCAGACGGCAGAACCGCTCTGCCTCTGCCGGTGCCGCGGGTGGAGCTCCTGCCGCCCCTCGCTACTCCCGTCATCGTCATCAAATCTAGATAAAACGGTTCATGGACGCATTAGACAATCATTACAAGCATTGACTATATATGTATAGATCGTAAAATGTGAAGTAATAATATTAAGGGTTCGAAATTTCAAGTTTAGGGTAAATTTTTCTTGCGTTTACGGTAAAGTTGTACGTTTACGTTATCATCGAGTATCCTACTGCAATGAACTAGTGTATCCTACTAAATAAACTAATGCACCATAAACCTAAATAACCCAAATTAACCTAATTAACCACAATTAACTATAATCGTTACCCTAACACAAATTATCCCTAATTAACCCAAACTTAACTCAATTTACCCAAATTAACCTAATTAACCCTAATCAACCCAAACTTAACCAAATATACTCAAATAACCAAATTAACCCTAATCAACACCCTAACCCTTTCAAATTATCACTAATTAACCCAAATTAACCCTACCCTCTAATTAACCCAAATTAACCCTAGCCTCTAACCCTAAACCTGACCCTAACCCTAAACCTAACCCTAATTACCAGAACCCTAAGCCCAACTAATTAACCCCAACCTCAACCCAACCGAACCCCAACCCCAACCCCAACCGAACCCTAACCCTAACCCCAACCGAACCCTAACCCCAACCCCAACCCCAACCGAACCCTAACCCTAACCCCAACCCCAACCCCAACCGAACCGAACCGAACCCTAACCCTAACCTTAATCCTAATCTAAACTGACTCAATGCCTAACCCTAACCCTCACCCCTACCCGAACCCTGAACCCTAGCCCTAACATCATCAAAAAAGGGAAATAAAAGCACTAAATTAGAAGTAAAAATTGGAGATTTACTTACCTGTAAGGCGGTGGAGGAGACGACGACGCAATCGGCGATGAGTCAAGCACGGTGGCGACGAGGAAGTTATGACCTACGATCGAGCGCGGTGGCGGGCGGATGAGGACGCAATCGGCGATGAGGCTCAGGAACGATCGATCGCGAGGCGCGGGAGAATAAGAGAAAGAATTTTTGGGAACGGTGAGGGCTTTTCTGTGCCTTTTTTTTATTATTAACCCATATGCATGCCCCTACGGACTTACCTGCAAGTCCTTTGTTTGCGGCTCTGTAGGGCCAAACATCTAATTACTATTAAATATTTTTAAATTAAAACGTAGAGAACCGTAGGGACAAGAATGGGGACCTACGGATTAATCCGCAGGGGCAACAAAAAGTTGTCCCTACGGATTCCTTTATCCGTAGGGGCAACCCCATATTGTAGTAGTGTGGGAACGACTGTTCCAAATCGTAAATCGCTAATGATTTAGCGGTTTATGGTAACATGGTTCATGACATGTGGCTATCCGTAGCGAATATTTTTTTGTGTGGACTAGCTAATAATGAGAAGGGAGGAAGTCAATAGCATAGTTGTTTTAGTATGGGAAAAATTACTCTAAACCCCCCTTAACTATCTCTATTTTTTCTCTAAACTCCTTCAAGATTTTTTTATTATAGTGAAGCCCTTTTGGTTTTTGTGGATTTGCTTTCACTAAAATAACCTTAAATGCAGCAGTTTTTGGGAGCTTAATAATTTAGCCTTTAGTATTATTTCATGACTCGTGTAAATTGGGTTATCTACGCCTGCAGGATGCTTATCGAAGACATAGATAACTTCTTTGGTAGCTAGAAACCCATAGAGTTGTCTTTTGCCGCCAGGATAGAATAGAACCCTCCGCTGCTGCCATGTGTCCCTATCTCTGCCTTCATCAGCGAACTGCTTTTGCATGCGCTCTGCCTCCACATAGCTAATTACGGAAGCATCATTTATTATGATCCTCATGCAGCGATGCCCATTATGGAAGTTCCTCTCGAGTGCAATGAAAATTGCAGTCCCAGTATGCATATGTTGAGAAAGGTATCCCCCCCCCCTTCTCCAAATTATATGATCTCAATATGCATATACTGAATTTCTTAGATCGTGTTGTAATTATAATATCACCGCAATTTATGGTAGTTTGAAATTCTTGATCGGGTTGTTTTTAAATGATCAAAATAAAAAAATATGGCATGCCTTGTTTTTGTGAGGTTCAATTACATGATCAATAAGGTATGTTTCCGGCTAACATGTATATATTTGGGTTCTATGACAACATCTTTCATTGCCAATCGTTTTAACTTATATCTACCAACAACTTACAATTTTTTTTTTGGTATTTGGTTGCCGATATCACATCACTTTTGGTCAATCTTTCAATGGGAACTTATGAGTTCAGAGTTATTTTTCATGGTATCTCATTTATTTGAGAGGACTTAAAACTTTTATGAGAATTAGAAGTGTGCATCTAAAATCTCAAAAGGGAAAGAGAGGGAAATGTATTTATGCATTATTTTTCTTTGCTTCTTAAGTAAATGAAGTGACCTAAGTTTACACATTTCAAGGAGACAACAACATAAGAGGGAATCAGTTAATTGTTCATTCTTTTCAGCTTCTAAGAAATTATTGTAGCACTAGTATATCTACAAAAAGTTTCAACAAAAAAAAAAGTTTAACGAGTCATATTTTTTAAATAAGTAAAGACTTAATTCCAAAAAACTACCAAATTCTTTCAAAATTATGGGAAACTACCATGCTTTGAAAGTTTTGTGGTAGTTTTTTGCAATTGTTGCTGACATGGCACCTAATTTATGGTAGTTTCATTAGTTTTTGAAAGTTTTGAGGTAGTTTCATATAGTTTTTGAAAGTTTTGTCGTAGTTTCTTATGTATTTAACAAGAATTTGGTAGTTTTTCTTAATTAGGCCAACACATTTGGTGGTTTTTTGGAATTAAGCCATATAAAAATAGAGTATGCGGTTTTCTTTAAAATACATATTTTAAAAGGTTGTCAAGTGTGCTAGAATATAAAAGTACATCCTTCAACCCTCTTAATAACTTCCGAGCTTTTGTGCAGTGGTGGGGAGTTTAAGACGGTATCAGAGGTGTCATCCCCTTTCATGTCTGGTGAGGGTTAGCAGCTTGATGGAAGCAGAGGAGTGCTCGTCTAATCAATGCAATACTTCTCACAATCATATCGACAACATGGTGCGGTGTAGTATAGATCCGAATCTGGTCTTCCGAGCCAAAGCCACAACCGCTTCTTTCTTAGCTTTCTTCTTGCTCTTCTTTGTTTTCATATTCTTTCAATTTTTTTTGTGACAAAACCAACCATTCGTTAATTTGTTGAACCTTAAATCATAAGACCCAATACACAATTCCCTGGGGATCGGCCCGTATTTGCCGGCTTGCTACAACGCGCCATGCGCTTGTGGTTTATAAATATTTAAAACGAGAACGATCTCGCGTGCACAATACGTTTCCTTAATATCATATCCGTTTCCAAAACATACGCGTTTGCGCGCACGAGTGAATTCCCAACATTTATTTATATATGTCATTGCATTGACTCGATTATTGACATATATGCATACATGGTCATCCTAGATATCATAGTATTAACTTCAGGATATAATGACCTAGGAAATCGTTGTTTTATCCGATTTCTACTTGCTGATGTTTTCTACTCACGAGCTGGCAACTCGCCCCCGTTGTGCCACAGTTCTTGCAGGTTTAACAGCCTGGGATCAGTTGCGGTGACGCTGGCACACAGCTTCTTTCAGGGTGTTTTGCTTTGGTAGGTGGGACACATGTTGGATTGTGCCCACTCTCGTACTTTATATTCCGTTGTATCTAGGTAAACTCCATCAAATCAAATCAGAGACTAAAATTTGTATATTGGTAGACCTAATCATACTTGGGTATTGTGCGAGACTTAGAGCGATGGGTTTATGTTCGCTTTCTTGAGTTTTGATGTCTTGCTTATTTATTATTTTTCTGGGTTGATTCTTCGCCGTTGGGCGTCGTATATATGTTATTGCGTGGTTGTGATTCCTCCAGTTGGCGAAGAGCTAGCTCCCGCTTGGGGATGCCTATATATTGTTGTGTATATGTTTTTGGATCAAAATATACAAGGGAGGTGCTGCCCAAATTTTTAAAAGACAAAACATGATTCATGATACTTTTATTTCAAACTGCACCCCCACTATTTTCCGCAAAAACGTTTAGATTTTCTGGGTTTCGGTTTACTTGATTTACGTCACGCCTTTAGACGTTGCGTAATTTAAGTGCCGGTCACGTGCTAAATTACGGGTCGTGACATATATATATATATATATATATATATATATATCACACACCAGTAGTTTCCAGCGAGTTCGTCCAGTGTAACTCATAACCCAATGAGCACATGTATGCTATCTTTGGTACCGTATACCAATGGCTGCGGGACATGCCACCTCCACTGACGGAGATAAGAAGTGTACACACTAGTCTACTCTGGAGTATTGATGCCCTGTCTCGATAATCCTATGACTAGGGACAATGTTTAAGGATGTGTTTATAGACTATCCAGCCCCCACTAGTGTGACTGCCATCACAACGCTGGTAGTCAAGTAAAGATCCTAAGGGCTTCATCAACATGTATTAGCGATATATTAAAAGAAACATATACACATGTTAAGATAGACTCAAATCAGATAGCATACTATTATATTGAGCAAGACTATTATATATCTGTATATATTCCAAGCTTTCAAAATGTAATATACAATCCAGTACTATACAATAATGGTCTCTATGGCATATATCACTAACACCTCGCACTCTCCCCAAGAGTGCAAGTGCCCATACTAACAGAGCCACTGCTCATTGCAACATTCTAAGTATTTAGATAGATCTTTCTCTCATTAAAAAAAGCGACATCTTCGCTTAATTGAAGATTCGAATTTAGTGCAACTAAATAATGGCTCTCCTTTCAAACTAGCGTACCCACAAACTCGAAACTTGCAATTGATGGGACAACGACGCTCGTTGCTGGAGAAGGTTGAGAAAGAGAAACCGATTTCCATAATCAATTTGAGAGATCTTTAATCGAAACCCTACTTCTAAAACCAATTTGGTGGAAAATTTAGGAATTTTGGGAAAAGGAGAGGGGTTGTGAAAAAACCCTAATCCGATACTCACCGTTAGCTTCCTAACTGAGTAATGGAAGATGCCAAAAAAATTTCTCTTTTTGGCTTGTTAAGTGGTTGTTAGTGCAATTTAAATGTATGGGCGCCTTTTAAGTAAATACAAAGTATGAAGGGGCTTTTTAGTAATTGTATGAGGGGGCTTTTTAGTAAAAACCCCTTATTATATTTACTTTCATCTTTTCACGTGCATCACACGTGAATGGATTCTGCTATATAAAAATTCAAAATTTTAAGATATTAAAAATTGGAAAGTGCAGATTAATAGATATTCTTAGTATTTGAATACTCTTATGCAAGCTCTAATAGAATAATTTTATCTTCTGAAAATTGTTGACTGTTTCTTTCAATGCATATCCTATTTCGATGAGAAAGTGGCCCTTTCATAAAATTTTGCCTATGCCTTGGTTTCTTAGTAATCTTGTGATGAATGTTATTTATGGTGTCTCCTTATTAGAGAAGTAGCCCCCCCTGTTTTCGTAGGAATGCAAAGGCCAGAAGGGGCACATGACCCCTCTAGGATTTTGCAAGAACCCCTACTAGTGCTTTTTATCCATGTCCATCCCCATATGATTCGATAATAGCCATACAAAAACTCCTCTAATCCCATTCATTCATAACTCTTTACTCCTATTAAACTTGAGCCTACCGACCAAACATCCTAGCTAGGCCCATCGTTACTAACAAAGCAGGCGGAGTTTTCTTGTCACTCCCTAAAATCTTCTTTATTTTCACAAAACAACCGATATTCTTAGTATTTTCAGATTTTTCCATATTTCCCTCTTATTTTAAGAACACCCTCAATGTCATTATCTAAGAAGAAATCCTAAAATTAATGATGAAGCTAAAAGCTTTTAATGATACGAAAGGGGCATGAAACATATAGAACGGGCTAAAGATTAAATTTAATAAGAGGGATACTTGGAAAGGTTAGAAGCTATGAGGAAATTTTTCTTGGAACAACAAAGAGATTTAATGATGAAGAATGGAAATACTAAAATTTGAGATGATTTTTAAAGTAGTTAAAAGATTTAAAGGTATTATTAAAAAAAACTAAGAAGAAAGTGTATTTTTCAAAAATAATGATGTATTTAATATGAAATATGGAAGTTATCTAAAAGAACTTCGCCAAATCCCAATCAAATATCACCTTTATCCATTATCTTTTAAATTTTATCTCCATCCTATTCTAGTCACACTAGTCGCGATCTGCAAGTTGCCACCAATTTCTATGATTAAATAGACCAAAATTTCTTTGTCGAGTTCATTTGTATTATATGGGTTTTAATATGTTACTTATTTGGAGTTATAAATGGATTATAGAATTTTTTGTGTAAGTTATAAATGGATTATAGAATTTTTTGTGTGCCCTCTCTAACTTGAATTCCTGGGTCCTTCACTGTTGGTATGCTTGGCTAGATTTGTTTAGTTTTGCACAATAATCTTATCCCTGCAAGTTTAGGATGTGAATGATCGAGCTTTGAACTCCCTCCCTTTTTTGAATGGAAAGTGGTGGAGAGAAATTCTGTTTGTGTTATGCATTATTCATTCTTTTAAATCATCGGAGACGCTGGAGGACCTACGACATCAGGACGACCTTCTGTTTCCTATAAATGATCTACGCACTCTATAATTTCTTACTTGATTGCATGATTACTGTATTTTTTTGGCCTTGTTTTGTTACCCTTAGTAATATAGAAGAACTAATGGGACCCAAGGAGGTCAATTTGCATTCTCTCACGGTACCTAATTATTTCCTTTTACTATCCATATAGAGAACTGGGAAGGGACTCCAGCTAGGAGATTTGAATCTAGCATCATGATTTTAACTGAGAGTTATGAGACAAGGCAACAATTGGTTTTCCTCCATTCTGCATAGTGAAAGCTCATAAGGAGTCGGACATTTTTCATAGAGCATGAAAACCATATGTGTTAGGTAATTCAGTATTCTTTCTCTATATAGAAGTTATATCTATATAGTTGTATCGACATCCTTCTTGACAATCTTTTCTTCCTATATAATTTTTAGAATGATCGTGAATTTATCATTATCCTTTGGTATATTGTGTATATTTATTGTAGCACGAGAGATGCAAATTGTTTGAAATGATTTTCCATCGTAGAAGGAAGCAAATACAAGGGTATTGATGATTATAACTATTTTATATATAGATAGATAAATGAATATAAGAATATAGATATTCAATTATACTTAAAGATATAATTTCTCCTAAATCGTTGACTAGCAATGTCAATGACCTTGAGGGGGTACATGGTACATTGTGATCTAGGATGGAATCCTAAATTTCCATGAAATTATCCCATACTTATTTTGACGCAAATAATATTCTTGGGAATTTAAGATTATCTTGGGAATAAGATGCGCTCAATTCATGATAATGTTGTAAAAAGCGGTCTATATATGCAACCACTTAAGTTGAATCGGCACAAAACCACTTCTCTTTTCACTCAGTGGTGTAATTAAACGAACTTTTGCTCTTGAGCAGGTTGGGCCAACAAAGCACCCATGTTAGTGGGGCCTAAGTGTCTACCCTCCTAGGTGGGGGTCTAGGCGACCGTACCGCTTAATCATTGACCTTTTAATTGCAAATGGTTGGAATTGGTATGTTCTTTCCCTTGACAAAAATAATTACATACCAAACCCGATTAAATCCTCAAATCTATCATTTTCCTAACATGAAATCCTTATCTTTCCACCTCTAAATATATTTAACTAAAAATATCAAAACCGCATAGGCAGCACTTAAGCGCCCGTCTAAGCGCTAGGCGCTACCTTAACTGCCTAGCACTGTCGCACGCTTTTCACAACTCTAAATTGTGATAATATTATTCATATTCAAATCGGTGTCTATTAAATTCCCGCGAAATATTCCCGTCTTATAGAATCACCGACATGACTGCTCTGTCAACGACCGCCGCCACCGACCCTCCGGTTGTAAGCTGTTGCCTCCGATCGCTACTGTCGTCCGTCACGGCTGGATGTCGGCCCTTCAGCTTGTCAGCTGTCGCCGCCAATCACCGTCGGTTGTCGCCGGCTGCCACCGGCCACTGTCGGCCTCCTCCACTGGTCGTCGTCGGCTATTGTTGTTGTGATCGTCGTTGTCGCACGGTTGCTGAGCACATCTGTCTCTCATTGAAGGTCGTCACCACCACCACCACAACAATCAATGTAGCCAAATCTTTCCACAGATGCATTATCAGGAATGATTAAATTACAATAAGCACATTAATACAACATTACCTGGAATCGTATGCCTCGACATCAGTTAACCGGGAATGTGTGGATTCCCGGTAATCTTTCATTCAATGTACTAAAGCGCAACACAAAGGCCTAGGTTTGAGGATTTGTATTGTTGCATGGTTTTTATTATGGAAAGTCTGCACATATAGATGATCACTTTCTACAATAGTACTATCTCATCTTTTAACCTGCTCAATATTCTCTTTAGTTCTACATGGAAATTCCTTCCATATTAAAAACTCAAACTAGTTTGCAGACAACATGAAAGATAGATTAATGGAAAAATCTATCATAGGTGGCTAACTCGAAATTCTTTCATTAAACATTGGATGCTGTGTAATAATCTAAAAGTTTTCTTCCATCAGAAAACTAAATAAAGGTAGACCTTAACACTGTATTTTTTCCAAAAATGATAACTAAAAAGTGCATGGTAACAATAAAGGATGAATCAATGTATAGTATATGTTGATGATAATAACATACTTTAAACTCATTAGTTCCATGTTATTGTGGCAGTGTCACCATAAATCGCTAAACTATTGGAGAACTGCGACATGGAATGATTGTTTCCAATTGGGTTAAATTACTGTTTTGGATTGGAAGAACCAAGTTGCATGAACAAGGATATGAGGACACGATACGATGCGATATGGCGATACAACAAAATCCCAAAATATAAAACAATGGGGACTTATATATATAACATAACACTAAAATATTTAGCAAAAACCTTAGTATTTCAACATGTTTTTATGGTAATTATCAAAACTTAGCAAAGAACTAAGTTATTTCAGCAATTTCCGCAAAAAAATGATTTTAGCATTTTTTAAGTTATATTTGACGTAATTGTAGCCATAACCATATAACAAACTATTATACTCAACAACATATAATTTCAAAAATTTTGTAACAAGTTTAGCAAAACCTTATATATTTCACCATAGAAATTATATTAAACACTAAAATTGAGTAAAATAGCGAGAAAAGCCAAAAACTTAAAAAAATTTCAATAGTATTAGGGTTTTCCCCATCTTTAATTAGAAAAATATGGTCGTCGACAATCGTTTTTTGTGTCATGGCTGCTCAGAAACGTGTCCGAAATATGACCAAATCCGAAGCCGCCTCATTTCAAAGCAAGGTATAGAAATTCTGCAGTTGGACGCGCCGTGCATGAATCCGTGTTCGACACTTGTTCGATAGCTAACAAAATCCATCCGTGCAACCTTAGAGAAGAACCGCTTAAGAACTCAAGTTAGATGGGCTTAAAGTTAGATTTGTGTTTACTTACTAACAAATACTTCATACATGATGGATAAAATATTTGTCATTCTTGATGGTATAAATATAAATACATGACCACAGACGTGATAACATTCACTATAGTGGATAGTTAAAAAGCGCTAATATAGTGAAAACCTAGTTTAAGTGAACGTCCACGGCATTTATTTTTGAGGAGCGGATTGCAACAAAGGAAGTTATTGTTCCATCAATTTAAGACCACTATTCATGTGATAAATGCATAGAGGTATTAGTTTTCAATATGGCTCTTCGCTTTATTTTTTGACATAGCAAAAATTAACTATATGCATAGTCACAATATTTGCGAATAATTTGGCGAATTCGCGTATTTTTGGCCGGCCGATTAAATCTGTGATTTAATCGCCGTTCGCGAATGATTCAAATTTTTCGCGAATAATTCGCAAAATACAGATTGCATCGCCTCATTTACTGTTTACATGTTATGCGTATACTCATATATTAATTTCTTCCTCGAAATCCTTCCGAACATTTCCCAAATACTTGCCGCATCTTTTCCAAATACTTGTCGATTTTTTCCGAATAGTTCTCTGAATCCGATTTTTCGATCTCGCCGAATTATTCCCGAATGCCGAATTTGTGACTATGACTATATGTCCTTTCATAAAAATCTTCCATCAAGACGGATTTCCGTTCTATTCTAATGTAAAAAGAATTAATGAATGCCTATAAAGGAATTTGATACACCCCTAATGATGTGTATTTTCTACAAATCAATGTTAATAGTTACTTGTGCATACCTAGTCATTGTAATGCCTATTTATGTCCTCATTAAAGGGTCGTAGGCGGATCCTTTGCATGTCACTGCTAGCAAGGCAGTAGGTGCAGGCAGTGTGGACAATTACACACACTTCCCTCTGTTTTCTTCAAAGATATCACTTTGCCCTCCCCATATTAGATTGGGCATGTTTCCAACTAAATTAGTCATTTACTTGATTATTATAGTCATAGTTTTTCTTTCTATCTCCTATATGGTTAAGATTTGTCTCTTCTAATTCCACTCAAGAGCTTTAGTTGGCATTCAATCATGTTTATTATTAATCTAACGTAAGATATTAGTTTTAATGTTTTGCAATTTCACAAAAAGATGACCTATGGTTCCTAATTCTTTTGCTTTCTGAAAAAAGAAGTATACTAGAAATAACTCAAAACAAATTCAGGTTTAGAATTTTACCATTTCCATCTTTTATTTTTTGCAATTCTTAATTTTCGTTGTTCCACTCCTACAAACAATTTCTTTTGCTATATTTGTAATATATTTAAAGGTTGCTTATTTCTCATACTTTTAATTATTTTCAATTACTGAATGGGCCAATAGAGCCTTTTATTATGCCTTAAAGGTGAGCTCTTATTCTAGTCAATATTATATTTTTGTCCACACTAAGAAAATTTCTAGCTCTGCTTTTGACTGTTTGGGTTCATCATATCAGCCTCTTGCTGTGCATGCAAGTACATAAGCATGTGAGTTGGCGAAGTATTATTTCAAAATTAGAACCATGATCCATGTAAATGAATACAAGAGTAGGTCCAAGTTACGCAGCAACCATCTGGATCGAAAATATTATTATATAGCAAACTTATAGAAGACAAATTAACATGTTAAATAAATCTTGTGATTAGCACGATCATTTTTCAGACCACGATTTTTGTGCAAGACTGAAGCCACAAATTATGAAGTTGGCTCTCAAACGATTTTAGGTTCCTCATCTTCTCTAATACTAAAAACTTACTGGAGAGTTTGGTTAAAGTATTCGGCCATCTAATTCTATAATGGATATGATCTATATTAAATTTAAGATTGGGCCCACCTCCAATCCAGTTGTCACGTCTCTAACCTTGTATGCGGCCGAGGAATGACTTAATCCTAGCCAACTTTGTTGTTTTCGTCTTTGTCTAACAGCGTGGAGGTGGGGATGGGGGAAAGAATGAGCTCTGTGGGTCGGCATGGATATTGGAATCATAAATAAAACATAGTGACGAATAAGTAAATGTCACCATATAAGTTAAAAACATATCTAGTTGGACAACTATATACTTTAATCAGACCCTCAGTACCTTTTCAGTAGCGGAGAGGATCTAAATCCCAATTTTTATCCGACCTATCATCGAATATCTCTCCCTGTCAATAAATATTTCCACCAACAACATACATCATTTTAGGGAGTTCATAGTTGATATTTTAACTTTTTTTTATCAATCTTTCAATGTATACTTGTCAATTTAGCGCTATTCTTCATACCATCTCATTTTTCGGAAAAGGCTTAAAACTTAGATGAATGTTTGAAGCATGCGCCTAAAATCTCAAAATGGGAAAGAGGGAAAAATATTTATGCATTGTTTTTTTTTGAAGTAAAAGAAGTGATCCTATGTTATATTTCACATTTTAAGGAGTTCAAGAAAGAGGGAATCGGTTAAATAGTTCGTTCATTTTCCCTCGAAAGAAATTATTGTGATAATAAAAAGAAAAGTGTAAAAGGGCGTATTTTCTCCTAGGAATAAGTTATAGAAATAGGGTACACAGTTTTCTTTTGAAGTATTTGTAAGAAGGGTGTTCACTGTTGGAGTTTTGGTGTTGTGGTAGGGACATTGAAGATAGTAGCCGAGCATCCTCGTTCAAGTCATGTGAGGGCTCCTAGCATGGTGGAAACAGGGTGGTTCTTGTCTAATCAACGAGGTACTTCTCACGACCATCTCAACAGCATGGTGTGGCGTAAGAAAGATTCGAATCAGGTTTCCAGATCTCTGAAGTGTGCTCGAGGGCTGTTACAACAAAACCTTATCCCAAACTTTTAGAGTCGGCTATATTAATCAGAGTTGAAGTGACACATAGGAAAGATTGCAAACGGCACTATAATATTACTGGATTATCCAGTGGCCTTTGAATTTGTTGGTATTCTTGTGGACAATACGGGAACAAGGAGGCCAGCGCTTTACAGAGAAGCTGAATGATAAACAGGTAAATAAATTCTTGATATCTACATCTCAACTCCTAATCAGGGAGAGAAGTATTATTGCTGCGATATAGGCCATGCAAAACAATTATGATAACGACAAGTTTGCATAAGTATTTGGCATTAATGTTCCGAATTTGATAAAAAAAAACAGATAAACCAAAGTTCTTCCCCAAAAATAGGATCATAATACTTCACTATAACCAATAGCAATGCCCCAAGAGCAATCCAACCTTTCACGTGAAAATTATTATTCAGTAAATTGTTTGGGTTACATTAAATATAATATAAATCGACCGACTTGAAACATCACAACATCATTATCTGGACTCTTTCTTGTGTGAAATAATTTGCTACCAAGCTTCTCCATCCTCCAGCTCATGGTAAGACATAAAGGAAATCGAGTACATCAACTTGTTCGATTCATGACCAATGTTACCTGGATCACAAAACGTTTCGATATGCGGAACGAAAATAGGAACGTGTAATGTCACTTGTCATGAAACGTGATACGATAAGGGTAGTTTTCTTCAATATACTTACATGTAACCTAAACATAGGTTAGGAACATAGAGTGTTTCTTGGATCGTTTGAATATGTAGGTGTATACTTGTGTATATATAGTTTAATTTCTTTCCTATCTATTTAAGTTCTTGAAATAGAATTAATTTTTTTTAGTATAATTCAAGTATTAACATAAAACCAACTTTATGCCCGTTTAACTTAAGTTCTTAATGGGTTAGTTCGGAACAATGATTTCAACGATCCGGATCCCTAGTGTTCCCGAATTGGGAACGACTGTTTTTTTTATTATAGTGAAGTCCCTTTGGTTTTAGTGGATTTGCTTTCACTAAAATACCCTTAAATGCAGCAGTTTTTGGGACCTTAATAATTTAGCCTTTAGTATTATTTCATGACTCATGTAAATTGGGTTATCTACACCTGCAGGATGCTTATTGAAGACATCGATAACTTCTTTGGTAGCTAGAAACCCATAGAGTTGTCTTTTGCCGCCAGGATAGAATAGAACCCTCTGCTGTTGCCATGTGTCCCTATCTCTGCCTTCATCAGCGAACTGCTTTTGCAAGAGCACTTCCTCCACATAGCTAATTACGGATGCATCATTTATTATGATACTCATGCCGCGATGCCCATTACGGAAGTTCCTCTCGAGTGCAATGAAAATTACAGTCCCAGGATAGCCCCATATTGTTGAGAAAGGTATCTCCCCCTCTCCAAATTATATAATCTCAATATGCATATACTGAATTTCTTGGATTGTGTTGTAATTATAATACCACCGCAATTTATGGTAGTTTGAAATTCTTAATCGGGTTGTTTTTAAATGATCAAAATAAAAAAAATACGGCATGCCTAGTTTTTGTGAGGTTCAATTGCATGATCAATAAGGTATGTTTTCTGCTAACATGTATATATTTGGGTTCTATGACAACATCTTTCATCGCCAATCGTTTTAACTTATATCTACCAACAACTTACAATTTTTTTTGTGGGTATTGATTTACCGATATCATCACTTTTGGTCCATCTTTCAATGGGAACTTCTGAGTTTAGAGTTATTTTTCATGGTATCTCATTTATTGGAGAGGACATAAAACTTCTATGAGAGGGGGAAATGTATTTATGCATTGTTTTTCTTTGTTTCTGAAGTAAATGAAGTGACCTAAGTTATATTACACATTTCAAGGAGATAACAAGATAAGTGGGAATCAGTTAATTGTTCATTCTTTTTTGCTTCTAAGAAATTATTGTAGCACTAGTATATCTACAAAAAGTTTTTAAAAAAAGAATTTAACGAGCCGTATATTTTAAATAAGTAAAGGCTTAATTCCAAAAAACTACCAAATTCTTTCAAAATTATGGGAAACTACCATGCTTTGAATGTTTTGTGGTAGTTTCTTCCAATTGTTGCTGACGGCACCTAATTTATGGTAGTTTTTGTAGTTTTTGAAAGTTTTGTGGTAGTTTCATATAGTTTTTGAAAGTTTTGTCGTAGTTTCTTGTGTATTTAACAAGAATTTGGTAGTTTCTCTTAATTAGGCCAATATATTTGGTAGTTTTTTGGAATTAAACCATACAAAAATAGAGTATGTGGTTTTCTTTAAAATAAATATTTTAAAAGGTTGTCAAGTGTGCTAGAATATAAAAGTACATCCTTCAACCGTCTTAATAACTTCCGATCTTTTGTGCAGTGGTAGGGAGTTTAAGACGGTATCAGAGCTGTCACCCACTTTCATTTCTGGTGAGGGTTAGCAGCTTGATGGAAGCAGAGGAGTGCTCATCTAATCAATGCAATGCTTCTCACAATCATATCGAGAACATGGTGCGGTGTATAGAAAAGATCCGAATCAGGTCGTCATATCCCCTGAAGAGACCTCAAGGGATCTTAGCAGAGATATAATGAGCCAGCCAGTGAACCTTTACAAGGATTCACATCCAGGCAGGTTTACTCTACATTCCACAGCTTATGCTGCTGCAACAACAACAACAACAACCACAAAACCTATATCCCAAACTTTTGGGGTCGGCTATTTGAATATGTTTTCTTTCCCCTTTTTCTCTGTCGAGGGCCGTCTCAAGCCTATGATGGCAGAAATCTCTTCAGGCAACTACCTTTACGTTTGAGCAGCTCAAGGTCAAATTATTGAGAGGGAACGAGATAAGAAATTTAGTACCATCAAGTCCTAAAATATCGTTCTTTGGGAATTACCTTGGCTAAAGCTATTCCACAGTATCTAGATCATTTTTCTCAACTAGCTTTGGAAATGTCAAAGATATTGGTGATGGGGCTGTCCTTGAATTTAGGTATCGCTTCAGCATCATTTTTCAAGCCTGTCAATTTGCACAATCCAAGACATTAGTCGCCCGTTAACTTAGAAACAACATATTGGGTTAAAGAAAGCCTTGGATAAAAAAAGAATGCAAAAGGCACTGCCAGCGCTTTACATACAAGCTGAATGAGAAACAGGTAACTGAAATCCTGAAACGCTTGCAGATAAGGGAGAGAAGTATTATGGAGATCGTCGTGCAAAACTATGGTCATGACAAGTATGCACAAGAATTTGGCATCAAGTTGGCGGATATGATTTCAGGGGAATCTAAAAGGTACCATGATTCTGACAGAGACAATTAAGATGATATCACGACCCAGGTTTAAATCCCACCGGTGGCACATGTTTTGAAGCATATTAATACCACAACAACCCAGGTTTAAATTGATGAAGCTGATTGAAAGAAGTATATTTTCTGAGCACAAGTATCGGAAGAGCTATGCTGTCTTGTTTGAGATCTAATTTCAAATCTTGAGGTTTTGTTTTTGATATTTTCCTATCGAAGACACAAGCTTAGACTGACTTGTGATACATCCAGTTTGTACATCCAATACTCGCATGCACATAAAAGAGAAACCCCTCGCGCGCGTGTGTGCACGGACGCATGCACGCCTATAAAACTTTTGAAATGTTAGTAAAGCTTGTGAGTCTTGAAATGCTTGAAGAAAATATTTTCAGTCAATTTTTAAGTAATCTATCTTCTGTCTATAGTTTGTTCTAGCATTGTTTCATCTGGTAGGGAGGTTCTAAATCATCATTATGAATGTGAGATCATACTTAATAATAAACTTATAATTGTCCAATACCAAAAGATAAGAGGAGCTTATTGCTTAGGGGTTGTTTGTTTAGATGGAATAAGAATTAGAATTGGAATTGGAATTCAAGAGGACAAGACATTATTCATGTTGGGAAAAACAAGCTTGAATTTCAAGCTTCTTGTTTGTTTGAGAGAAATCAGAAATGCAATATAATGTCTCTCTTCCAGGGTAATTTTATGAAACAAACAAAAGAATGGGATTTCCAAATCAATCAACAAAATATGAATTTGTACTATATCTTCAATATCCATTTATCAATTCCACCACCCAAAATACGGTATTTGTACGAATATGGGTATTTGTGTCTTAATACAAATATTGATATTTTGTATCTTAGTACAAATATGGGTATTCGTATATTATACGAATACGGTATTCGTATTTTGATATGAATATGGGTGCATATATTTGTTGCATATACTTATATTAGTTTATTTATAAATTTATATATAAATATACATATGTATGTGTGTACATTGAGGTGACACTCTTCTCTTTGCATATCTTCTTGTATTGTTTGGAACGGTATGGACTTGTGACTCACTATGGTGAGTCATAATTCCATCCATCCAAAACATTAAAAGAAAATATGAAGTGAAAAGATAAGGAAGATGGATTATTCTTGAGTTGCCATGCTTCCTCACTTGCTCTCAACACCCTTGTTCTTCTTCATCCTCTCTTGGGTTTTATGATTTATGAGAAAGGAAAAAGATTATGAGAGATCATTTAGAGATTAGCCACTACATCTATCTAGTGATCAATTCCTAGCAAGTTTTGATCATTGCTTCACTTTTGAAGTTAGAGCCTTAGCCAGATTTCCTTCAAGATGGATCGTCTTCGGTAAGGAAGACCGACTCCTAAGCTCGTTCTCGACAACCTAAAGAGCTAAGAAAGTGGAAAGAAGACGAAGTATATGACTACAAAGGTTCTAATCACAAATCTAGTAGTTAAGTCCTTCTAATTAGTTTCTAGTTTAGTGTTTGGATTCGATTCTAGGTTGTAGCAGTTCGTGCTCAAGTTTCGAAAATTTTCGTTTTGTATTCCGCACTCGCCGTAAGTTAGCGGCACGGACACGAGCGTATACTTACATGGTATCAGAGCCACCCAAACACTAGAACTAGATTTAGATGATGTTTGCGTTTTGAAACTAAAATTTTCCGTATTTTCAAAACTGAAAATCAAGCTTCTGTCGATTTATTTTTGATCTCAAAAGAATTTTTAAACAAGTGCAGAGATCATCTCATGAGATATAAGAACTTGGGAAGAAAAACGAGGACCCGACTCCACAGAAAAACCGCCAGAATTCCCCAAATCCCCGACACCGGCGGTTTTGTTGTGGCCTCTGGTCCCAATTTTTTCTTTCCAGGTGGTTTATCACATGAAAACTTGATTTTTGGTTATATTTGATTTTGCCCAGATTTCACTTGGTGTTATTTTGTATTCGGGAAACACGGAAAGTTTTAAATCGAAACCTTTGCATCGTTTATCTCTTGTGTTTCGTATTTGTGTTTATAAACGTCGTCTAATTGCTATGGTCATTAGACAGGGTTGCAAATACTTGTTAGTTCTGTGATGCTTATTTGGATTGGAATAGTTGCGGTCGTCGTCGTGAATAGTCGGGTTTTTTTTGCGAGATGAGAGTTTCATATTTACATTTGTACATTCATATTGTGGGGCGAGCGTTCGACTTGTGGGCTGCCATCACTGCTTGATGTATATTCTTTTGAGGGACACTTCCGGGTTGAAGTTGTGTCGCATATGTATTATATTTGTTTCATCTCTTATACCTAGGATAGACCCATGAGGAGTGCTCAACTAGACGGGGTTCAAGGAAGAAACGGATGGCCATCCCATGGAGTTGAGAATGAGTCATCCCATTCTAGAATTAGCGGGACTACTTACCTCACTCGTAAGGGTCTAGGGACTAGGGTGTGGCTATTCACACGACTGTGGAATCCGTGTTTCATCAATGGCTTAAATGAAACACGGAATTCCTAGTATACCCTCTATTTCATAGTGTTTGCTTCTGCTGTGATTCTGTGTTTGCGATATATTATCATGCCTGAGACGAATGGTGTTATATATATTTATATATAGACGCTATATATGTTTTGTATCCGCGTTAGTCATGTCTCCGCCCTGCCATAAGTTAAGTAATCTTACGGTGAAGATCCAGGACCCTGTGGCGAATACGGATGGTATATATGTGCATGCCTATTTTCATTTCTTTTGGTGTGATATTATTAATTGATAGGATCAGATTATAGGTTTAATGCAAGCAAAACAAACCTAATTGATGTTGTCGAAACAAATTTTCAAAACCAGTTGTTTTAAAAGCGGAGCCTAAACCACTCCTTTTTCAAAGCCACTCGAGTTCCTTCAACAATATCAAGTTCATTACGTTAAAGGTTTTTCGCCAAAAACCAGTCGTTGCCCCCCGTCATTTCAAATTAGTATTGCTTAGTATTCGCGCTGCGTATGTTGACTTAGTCAAGACGTAGTATTTAGTAACTTTGTAGTGCTTTTCTTCCGCATGGTGATGCGATTAGTTAGGATAGTTGTACGGTCATTTTGACCCAGTCAAGGGCTTGTGCGGGTGGGTCTAATTAATCCAGGATAATGACGCGTTGAACTTGACTTGCGACTTATGATATGTTGACCCAGTATACAGGAAACTTTCCAAGCATGCACATACCTTCTGGAGTATGGTGACTTGAGTGGCTTCCATCAAGTTATCACACGGTGATAGTTGGGTCCTGATTCTCATTATGAGTAGGTATTATTTCTCGGGATATTTTCACTTCACAATTAGCTAACCTTATTAGGTGTTTAGAAAGTGTTAACGAGGTTACGCCTCTGCGGAAGCGAGGTTATTTAATTAGGTCCGTGCAAAAGCTTGAGGAGCCTCCCTTGGAGTACCAACACTGTCCTGAATGAACGGTTAGCGAACTTGTAAGGAGTTAATGATCCCGACTAGTTCTCCTTTTAGGGTTTGAAAGAGAATTCGAGGAAACGGTGGGAGTCATCCAGATTAGATAAAGTGATTAACCAATCTAATCTAGGTTAGAGTGCACTCTCTCTTTGGCAGAGACCATGACCCTCCTTAAAACTAAAACTCCTAAACCAAGTTGACCGAAACATTTTTACAAACCTGGTTTTGTTTTGTCACGATTCACGACAAAGTCACATATATCCATTCCACTCCTACTTTACCTTTTTCTTTCTCCAGAACATTCCGTATCACTATGAATATCCATATAGAATGGATATAACCATCACGTATAGTTACATACGAACTCATAGAAATTTATTTCAAGACGATAATGGATTCCGGTTTTGGGGAATTGAATATGATTATTCAGTTGTCTTTCCTATTTACCTTCTCTCAGGTTGCGAGGGCTCCTAGTATAAGGATAGTACACCTATTATGCTTATTGGGTAGTTTTCTTCCAAATCTTAGACAAGTGTCGAAAGGTAGGAAAAGAAGAAAACAAATTAGCCTAAGTAAGGTGTACAAAAGTTAAGAAGTAAAGACATATAAAGAGATTGGAGTAAGGGCAATGGATGTTAGTTATATGTATGCCCTAGAGGCCATTACTGTACATGTGATGTATATTGTGGTGGATACTTGGACATATGTAGGGAGGACTTTCTTGCTCGACATGATAGTATGCTATCTGGTTGCTCTTTATCTTAACATGTACACTTATTGTCTCTCTATTACATATTGATAAAGCCCTTAGGATGAGTACTTGACTACCAGGATTATGATGCAGATCATACTAGTGGGGACAGGATAGTCGGTAAGTACATGTAAGTCCACGTTGCCCACCCCGGTGCTTACGGGGAGGCGGAAAACGGAATAAAAATTGAATTTTTATGACTTTAGGCAACATGGACTAGACAAAGAAGGATCTTTGCTAAATAAAAACAAGCTAAAGCTAACTAGAAACTAGCTAAGTGCTAGAAAGGTTATACCTTGGGTTTTATGTCCTTTTCTCCTTGCTCCTTGGAGTAGTGGAAGGAGGTCACCTTAGTCGTCTTCTCCCGTCAAAGAAAGATCCACCCGAAAGCTTCAACCTTTGGCTTCAACTCCAAGCTAGAAGTAACTAGGGTGCAAGAAGTGCTAATCCTTGAACCCTAGATGAGAGTAGAGATTATCAAGAAGGGGTTTTTCTCAAGCTCAAGTGTTTCTCAACACATGAGAGGGGAGAGCTTGAGGGAGAGGAAGAACAAGAGAGAGAAAGTAAATGATAGAATGAGAATAAAATAAACCATTCTCACATATATGTGTGAATTATTGTAATTAGATAATTAGTGAGATAATTGTCATGGCTTAATCAAGACATGACCATTATCATTTCATTTTTAATGCAAATTGCAAGGATCAAAGAGCATCTTCCAAATGAAATGATGATGGTCAAAGTGTCAACCAATGTCAACAAGTCAAGAAGGTCAAATGGTCAACAACCATAACCATGCATAATTATTAAACTAATATCAATTAACCATAATTCACACATAAGCATTAGGGTTAATAAAAATGACAATGGTTATTAACCCTAATTAAAGTCCTCTCCCTCCGTCTTAAGCAACTGTGCATACGCACCCGTATTCGTGATCCGAGGAACACGAACACAAATAGAAAAACCAATCCTAAATCATATACTAGAATCCAGCTTAAACCAAAGCCCGCTAGTATAAGCTGTCCGGACAGCAAACGTGCACAAGTGCGCGGATGTGAACGAACCCTGTCGCAAAACCATGCGACCTCTACTCATTTTGCCTAAAGGCGAATAGCTCTCTGTGTGGGACTCTAAAGACTCGACACTACGCTGGCAGTGGGTTTAACCACAGACCGCAAGCGGCACTAGCTGTACGTAACGGTCTCCAGGTAGATGTCGATAAGAAGACTGACGAGGTGAACCCCATCTGAACTCCTACTGAGCCTGTATGTGACAGTCTCCGTACAGTCCGTTCTGTTCGTCTGATACATCGCATGGCGGGCCTAGAGGGGCGGAGAACGTCAGTCCCCTAATAGCGGTACAAGTCGTGTCGGAGTGTAGCCCAGAACACCCTGAGATAACACTGGAAACCTACCAGTATATCTCGCTTGCCCTGTCCAGGGACTACTCGTGTAATGGCTCTCCTGGACACAGCGCGATGTCAACCCTCAATACCGGGAGAGACGAATCCTGTCTAACCGTCACTGCCTCCAAGTGCTTCGGGACTGCACCCAAAAACTACCTGTTTGCATGACTCCTTTGAGCCGTGGTAGGGTAGTAATCAAAGTGCAGTGGAAACACATTCGAGGCGAAGTGACAGTGTCAAGTCAGCGGACTAAGCTGTACTCATGTCACCTGAGAACTGATAACTGACGATAGGTATAATACCATCCAACAGTTCCCGACGAGTCCTGTCCAGTGTACTCGTAACATAACGAGCACCCGCATACTATCTCAAGTACAACATACTGACGGCTGTGGGATAGACCGTCTCCCACACTGGGATGAGAAGCGCATACGCTAGTCTACTCCGGAGTATCGATGCCCTGTCTCGATAGTCCAACGACTAGGGACCTGTATAAGGATGTGCTTATAGATCACCCAGCTCCCACGAGTGTGAGCGCCATCACAACGCTGGTAATCAAGCAAAGATCCTAAGGGCTCTACTAATATGTATATCTGCTATATGCTAAAAGAAATACATGCACATATTAAAGTAGAGACAAACCAAGTAGCATACTACCATTTCGAGCAAGATTGTATATACAACTGTGAATATCCCAAGCTTCCATCAAGTAATATACAAATTAGTATGATACAGTAATGGCCTCTATGGCATATACACTAACAGTACATCCTTCAAACGTTCCTAGTCGTGGGAGTATTGAGACAGGGCATCGATACTCCAGAGTAGACTAGTGTATACGCTTCTCGACCCATATGATAGGCGATGGTGATCCCATATCCATTGGTGTTTGACATCAGAGAAGGTATACGGGTGCTCAGTAGAGACTGGGTACACTGAACGGACTCACCGAGAACTCCTAAATGGTATTATACCTATCGTCGGATAGCAGTTATCTGGTGACAGTAGTACAGGTTAGTATATAGACCCGAGATCGTCATAGAGTCTTGTGTGATTCCAACTGTGCTTTGATTTCCACCATACCACGGTCAAGAGATAGTGCAAAAAAGTGGTTTTTGGGTACAGTCCTGAGTCACATGGAGGCAATGAGCGATAGGAGGGGTTTCGTCTCTCCCGGTATTGAGAGTTGATGTTGCGCTATACTCGATTGGCCATAACAGGAAATCCCTGGCCAGGGTTGCTGAGATTTACTGGTAAGTGTTACCAGTAGTTTCTCGAACCGTTATGGACCTTGTATCGGCATGACTTATCAGGCTATTGGGGTATGACGTTATACCATCCCAGGCTGTTGATATGCGACATATCAGACGAAGAGACCGGACTGTACGGTAGTGTTACTAATTGGATTTGCAGGAGTACGAGCAGGCTCGCTTGTTGATCTTTTGATCGCTTAATACCCGGGTGGCCGTTACGTTTAGTAGACCGCTTGCGGCTTGTGGGTGTTTGATATGATCATCACCCACTGTCGGCGTATTGACGAGTCTTTAGAGTCCTACACAGAGCTTTCCTGGTTCATGCGAAAAAGGAGTAGGAGCACATATGTGATATATGCGGGACCGTGATTAATGTGTGTATGTGATACCGTATTCTATTCTCGCGACTTGTGACATTAGTCGGTTATATGTGATATAGCCAAGTTATCGGATCAAGTGTTGATTCGTTGAGTTGTTACATTTGATATTAGTCAGTTATATGCGATATAGCCGGATTATTAAATCAAGAATTGATTTAATAATTTAACGTATAATTATATATTTGATATATTATATTACATTAACTAATATTAGCTCGCTTAAGTATTTCTTTTTCTCACATTTGATACACTTTACATATATGTGATATATGTATTATTTTCTACTTGCACACAAAATATATATGTGATATATATTGTTGTGTCATGATAGGTTACACATGCAACATGTATTTATGAGACTCATACCATACTAGGGTTTATATTTATTATGTAATTCAAACATTTGGAATTTGTCATGGTTGATTTTTTGTGCATTGATTACATAGTTGGATGATATCCGCATACTTATAGACTTGAGTATATAGTTGGCACCTATACTGATACGGTCATCCTAGATATCATAGTATTACCTTCATGATATAGTTGACACTGATTTTATGTTGATTACATTGATCATACCTCATATTTATGATACATTGTTACCTGATGCATTGACACGAGCACTTGGTATTACACTTATGTATAGATGTTTACCCTTGCCACCTCGTCTTGCTTCAGACTTTTTCATATTGAGGATATATTTTACTAATCATTTTGACCTAGGATTGAGTCATACATACGATTTCTGCTCTGTGATGTTTCGACTCACGAGTTGGCAACTCACCCCCATTGTGCCACAGTTTCTTGCAGGTTTTGCCATACAGGTCCGTTGCGGCTTTGCTGGCATACTGTTCTTTTTCGGGTGATTGCTTTGGTAGGTGGACTCACTTGTATCGTGACCACCATTGTACATTTATATTCAGTTGTATCTAGTAAACTCCATCAACCAGACTTATATATTATTTCAGACTTAGAAAACCAGTTGTTATTCTTTCGACCTTAGAGTCGCGCATTGTATTATTATGGGTTTTCTTGATGATTTTGAGTTTCCTTTTGGGTTTTGATCCTCGCCCTTCGGCGTTGCATATTATATTGTTGCGTGGTTGTGACCGCCATTTGGCGAAGAGCTAGCTCCCGCTTGGGGATGCCTTTATTCATATTATCCATATTATACCCTTTTGGGGCCAGTATTTACAAAGGAAACTCTGCCGAAATTTTCGGAAAAGATATGATGTTTTAAAAATGTTTACTATGACTTTTCAAAGTGATTATATGCAAACTTTAAAACAAGTTGTCCTTTACTTTCTTCTTTAAATGGTTTAGATTTCTGGGATTTTGGCTTACTTGAATTAGATGGGGTCCTATAGACTTCATATGATTCAAGTGCCAGTCACGTGCCATTTCGGGTCGTGACACTTTCTTCCTGAGTTTTGATCCTTGCTTTTGGCGTTGTATATTATTATTGCTTGCATGGTTATTTCCGCCAATTGGCGAAGAGCTAGCTTCCGCTTGGGGATGCATCTTATTATTGCTTGTATTCGTTTTTCGGGTTAAAAATTTCAAAGGATGTGCTGCCCAAATTTTTAATGACAAAAGGTTTCAAGATTGATACAATTATAGTGTTTCATATATTACTACTTATACATATATATAAGAATAAACTTGATTTTGGTGTACTTTTATCATCAAACCGCACCTCCACTATTTTCCCTAAAAAGGTTTAGATTTCTGGGCTTTTGCTTATTTAAATTAGGTGGGGTCATATAGACTTCACATGATTCAAGTACCAGTCATGTACCCTTTTCCGGGTCGTGACACATGAGGAGCCTAAGGACTTCTATACGGAGCCATTGAAGAGAAAGAGTGATCTACAAAGATTGTAGTTCTCTTTCTCTTAGGTTTTTACACTCTTAGCTTTTGATAGTAACCCTAATCTCTAGTTTGATTCGTGGTTTGTGTTCTTTAGCTCTCTAATTTTTTAAAATCTTTCACATATTGATGTTTAAACCAAAGTAAAGGTGCTAAGACATACTTACACGTCTGAGAGTATCGCATATCGGGGCTAGGGGACGGTTAACGTCAGACCCCTACTAACCCGATAAGTTGTGCTGGTGTGGCTCAAGACCATCCTAGAAATTAATGATCTAACTATCAGTAATTCTTAACTGCCCTGGCCAGGGGCTTATGGTGTTGACCAACCAAACACAATGCGACATCGACTCCCTATACCAGGAGAGAAGAATCCCTAACAATCACTCACTGCCTCCATGTGGCTCGGGACTGTACCCAACTAAAACCTGTTTGCATGACTCCTTTGAGCCGAGGTAGGGTAGTAATCAAAGCACAATGGGAACTCACACGAGACAAATGATGATCTTAGGTCTACGGACTACCTGTACACATGCCACATGAGAACTTCCATCTGACGCTAGGTATAATACCATCTAGCAGTTCTCGGTGAGCACGTCCAATGTACCCACCCACGGTGAGCACATGTATACAATCTTAGGTGAAACACACCAATGGATGTGAGACTAACCATTGCCCCTCGTCGGGGTCTAGAAACATATACGCTAGTCTACTCTTGAATATCAATGCCCTGTCTCAATATTCCTACAACTAGGGACAGTTTAAGGATGTGCTTATAAACTGACTAGCCCTCATAAGTATGACCGCCATCACAACGCTGGTAGTCAAGCAATTATCCTACGGGCTTTACCATCATGTATAAGTAGCACGTAAAAACATAAGCACATGTTAAGATAAAGGTAAACCAGATAGCATATTATCATTTCGATCAAGATTGTCCTGAACATATATACATATCCATAGTATCCATTACAAATAATGGCTTCTAGGGAATATATATATATATATATATATATATATATATATATATATTGTAACATTTCATAAATATAAAATATTGTTTTTGGAAATTAAATATTAAAATAATATATTTCGCGAAAACTATTCGATTTGCGAATAGGGGTTTTTCGTAAAATGGTATAAGTATATACCAATATTTGGAATATAATTGGAGATTAAAATGAATTATTCATAAAAAAGATATTTATCGGATTTTGGCATTTTTATAATTAATTATATGCAAGTTTAAATTAAATTTATTATTGCACTACTAATCACGATTAAGCCAAATCCGTATTTTTACATTTTTACATGGCCAGTGCACCATGTCATGTGCATGTTATTCATTTATGTTTATGACTTGTGAGTTTTGTGAAAGAAAAAGAGAAAAGAAAAGAGATATTTTGAGGAAAAAACAAAAGAGATATTTGTGAGAGAGTGAGGGTAAGAGAGAGTGAGGTTAAGAGAGAGAGAGAGAGACCTTTGACTACTTCTTTATTCATCTTCTTCATTTCATTTCTTCTCTTCTTCATCTCCTCCACCTCCTCTATCTCCATGTATCATCTCAAATTCATAACCTAAACCCCATTCCACCTTCACAATAAAGATGCACAAGCTTATCCTAAACCCTTTGAACCAATCAAGTGTGGACTTTGAAGACTTTGGGCAACTCAAGAATTTTCCTAAGTTGCCAAATGAGGTAATCCCTTCACTTTTAGATTAGTATTTGTGTTTATATATCCTAGTTTAGTTTAGAATTTCGTATTAGTTAGGTTATGTGATCTTGGAAATTTTCAAGATGATCTTAAGTGGTAAATTGAGGTGTAGTGGATGTTTACAAGACTTTAGAGATGATTACCTGGCCAAGAACAGAGAATAGAAACCAAAACATGAAGTTAGAATTTTCCGATATCGTATTTTGTGAGAATTGTGGTGAGATACTGAGATGTGCTATAACCCGGAGACCCTAAAAATTATTTAGCGATTACAGAGATACGTGCAGGCAATCAGGAACCTACCGTAGAAACCCGAGCCCATTTCCTTCTATTCTGGCAGCAGATTTATTTCCTAGGGCCGCAATTTGCGGCCATGTCTGGGTGAAATGTGTTGATTTTTGGTCTGTGACTCCTATATCTTCTAATTAGACCTCCCTTATATGCAAAATTAGCTAGTTTGACCTAGGGTAAAATCTGGGATAGATTTCCTTAGTTGCTGATTTCGTGTTATGCGATTTGTGAAACTTGGTTTTGGTATTTGATTTTGGATTCCGTCGTTGGACGTTTGTACGTCAATGGACGAGGGTTATTTGGTTGATTTTGCATGCGTATGCTATAGGTTCTAACCTATAAGTGATTCGTGTGCCGTATCGATTTTCGGATATTGGTTTTAATAGAATTGCATTGCGATTGTGTTTTGATTGTAGGTACCTTCGCGTGGACTTCCGAGACGACGATGCACATCGATTTCGGCTAAGCGAGGAGTTTAGCAGGTGAGTAGATTTATATCTACGGGGGAAGTCGGGTGGATGGCGTATAGCACCCCCGCAACCATTGATATGGAAAGACTATTATATAAATTATAATTTTGATAAAGGATATGCTGCGAACTTACGGACATGATTATAGGATTTAGTAAAAGATGATATGATAAAAGTTGACACTAATGGATATATATTGGTTTGAGAATATGATATAGGTATATAAGATAACATGATGTGTGATATTGAGATGATAGATATAGATGGCTCGGATTGATATATGAAAATATGAAATGAGAAAGTGAATCATGATAAGTATGAATTGAAAGAGGACAAGTATGAGTTGATAGTGGTATGATATAAGATCAAGATCGATACGACTTGAGATTTATAAGATATGACGTATATATAAATGTGACTTGATATGAGTTTGATACAAATGTAATTTGAGATATATGTGTATATATATTATTGATGCGGATAAAGAGTGATATGTCGTACGAGATTTTAGATCCATACCCTTATTGATGAATAGGACGATAGAATCCATATTCTGTTTGTTGTCACCGTACGATAGATTAACGTACGCGATGAGTTACAGGATGAATGATCCATGCTAGTGATTTGAGGATGATGATCGAGGATTATTGTCATATCGGATGTTATGAGTCGGGACCGCCGACGTAGGATATTACCCTCGTGATGTACATACCACATTCCGGTATTTAATGTTATATGATATCATTTGCTAGTACACCTGCACAATTACCGTTGATACGCATGTTACACTTACACAGATTTGTCGGCTCACACACATTCATCATCGGTAATTGTCATGCTACTTACACAGTAGAACTGTCCTATCATGATATTATTCATAACCGTAAAAGTGCATTCATTGTTCAGTATTATCACTTGACCTACTTGCATGATATACTCGATATGCTCATATTACTACTCTATGTTGCATACATCGTACTTTATGGTTATATGCATTAAGATGCTGTTTTTATGAGATCTCTAGATTTGAGAACCGCGGTTATATTTCAAAGGGAATTATGTATTGCTTTAAAACGCGGTTTCTCTTGATATGATATTTCGATGTATCCACCATGAGTTTTCTCGGTTCTGAAAAGTGAGTATACCCGATTCGAGGAGTGAGAGGCGCCGTCTGCGGGTACATGATGGACCCGGTGAGGTACCCCGAGGCAAGAAGCTCAAGATGTAGACGATGAGCTTGGCAGGGGAAGCACTACCTACCGGTGATAGTTTTGGGCTCGGCGGATATCTGGAGGATACCGATCGGAGTCATGAGATGATATGGGCCGATCCGAACTGACGGAGCCCAAGATAGTTTGGCGCGGCGGATATCTGGAGGATACCGACCGTAGTCGTGATATGGGCTGATCCGGACCGACGGAGCCCGAGATATGAGGATTTACGTGTCGATGCTGGACACGAGTTTTCATGATGTTTCGAGTGTCGGTGTTGGATACTCAGGTTCCATAATTTTGATGTGTCGTTGATAGACACACGTAGTTGATATCCTCATATATATATATATATATATATATATATACAGGCATATGTTTTCATGATGTTCGAGTGTCGGTGTGGGACACTCAGGTTCCGTGATATTATTTGTATTGTTGATGGACACGTGGATGATATCCACATGCATACAGGCATATGATGTCGGATGTTTATTTATATATGTCATTGCATTGACTCGATTATTGATATATATGCATACATGGTCACCCTAGATATCATAGTATTACCTTCAGGATATAGTGACCTAGGAAATCATTGTTTTATTCGATTTCTACTTGCTGATGTTTTCTACTCACGAGTTGGAAACTCACCCCCGTTGTGCCACAGTTCTTGCAGGTTTGACAGCTTGGGATCAGTTGTGGTATCGCTGCATACAGCTTCTTCCAGGGTGTTTTGCTTTGGTAGGTGGGACACATGTTGGATCGTTCCCACTCTCATACTTTATATTTTGTTGTATCCAGATAAACTCCATCAAATCAAATCAGAGACTAGAATTTGTATATTGGTAGACCTGGTCATACTTGGGTATTGTGCGAGGCGATGGGTTTATGTTCGCTTTCTTGAGTTTTGATGTCTTGCTTATTTATTGTTCTTTCTGGGTTGATTCTTCGCCGTTGGGCGTCGTATATATGTTATTGCATGGTTGTGATTCCGCCAGTTGGCAAAGAGCTAGCTCCCGCTTGGGGATGCCTATATATTGTTGTGTATATATTTTTGGATCAAAAAATATGTTCCCCTCCGAAGGACGGCGCGACATGGCGTCTCGCCTGAAATTCGGGGCAGATGCTAATTGGTGCTATCCGTCCATCTCTCCGAAGATGCCAAGTTGATTTATGGCACCATGTATCGAAGGTTTAAACGGATGCGGCCGATGTAGCAAACTTCGTCAGATTCCCCCTCGTTTGAGGGGTTTTTGATTGTGGGGGCGCTTTTCCCTGCAGGCGCAAGCCCCTGCAGTTAATTACGCTACCGCATCGCGGTAACAACTTTCTCCTTCTCCAGATGGTCACTTCGTGTCGTGTGTGTTTATTTTATGTTTTGTTGCCCGTGGATTGTTTACGGAGACCGAGATATGTCGTCGCCCATAGGGCGTGGACTAGTCCAAATCCGTATTATCTTAGATTTGGGTTTGGGGGTTTGGTTTGAGGATACGTTAGCCATACTTGAGGCTAAGATCAACTCAAACGTTTGTTAAGGATACGTTAGTCTAACTTGAGACTAAGATCAACTTAACGGGATCGTTTAGATCCGACAAAAGAGCATTTGGGCTCCATTGTTCCAGTTTAGGGACATAGTGGTCCATCGTATGTATGGCCGTCGGGACCCGTCACCTCTCTGACGACGTTGAAGGATTACAACGACAGATGTCAGAGGAGTTCAGAGATGTACCCTCGAACCAGAGTTAATTGGGGGAGATTCATAGCCCAGTCTGTTTGAAGGTTTAAGGATACGTTAGCCATATTTAAGGCTAAGATCAACTTAAATGGGATCGTTTAGATCCGGCAAGAGAGCATGCGTGGCTCTATTGTTCCAGTTTAGGGACATTGCGGTCCATGGGTAGTTTAAGGACATTGCGGTCTATGGGTAGTTTAAGGACATTGCGGTCCATGGGTAGTTTAAGGACATTGCGGTCCATAGGTAGTTTAAGGACATTGCGGTCTATTGTTAGTTTTAAGACATCTCGGTCAAGGTTAAGGACGTCGTAGTCCGTGGGTTTAAGGACCCCACAGTCCATTGTTAGTTTTAAGACATCTCGGTCAAGGTTAAGGACGTCGTAGTCCGTGGGTTTAAGGACCCCACAGTCCATTGTTAGTTTTAAGACATCTCGGTCAAGGTTAAGGACGTCGTAGTCCATGGGTTTAAGGACCCCACAGTCCATTGTTAGTTTTAAGACATCTCGGTCAAGGTTAAGGACGTCGTAGTCCATGGGTTTAAGGACCCCACAGTCCATATCAATATGTGGTCATCGGGACCCGTCACCTCTTTGAAGACATTGAGGGATTACAATGCCAAGTATCAAAGGAGTGAAGAGATGTACCCTGGAACCGGATTGGATTAAATAGTCCTTGGCCCAATTTGGGATCAAGACCAATTAATTATGTTATGAGCCCATTAGCCCAGTTAATTACGAATTGAGGACTTATGGCCAGCTTGGGCTAAGTCCAATCATGTCTGGAATATTGGCTTCCTGTTGGTCCATTGAAGGAGAGACTTTGTTTCTGGCCATTTAGCCAATTGGGCCAACGCCTAGTGTTAAACACTACAGACCAATCAGCGTTGAACACTGGGAATGAGATTGACAGGTTAGTGTTTAACACTAAAAGATAATTGGTGTTAAACACCAGCAACAAGGCTTTCAAATGGGTATTAAACACCAAAACAGATCAGTGTTAAACACTGGCAACGGAGATCTCAAATTAGTGTTAAAAACTAAGGTAATCAGTGTTGAACACTGCAAATAAAGTTCTTTGATTAGTGTTGAACACTAAGGCCCAACAGTGTTTTAACACTGGATTCGGGAGTTCCAATTTAGTGTTAAACACTAAGGAAAGAGGGGTCACGTGGCAACACGTGAGAGCGCCCTCCCTTCATTTGTTCTTCTGAGGAGATCGCATATTTTTTTTGGAGCATCATGTGTCATTACGTGACGGGTGTCTAAATGAGGTATGTTAAAGCTTCTGCCAAGGGTCACGTGGGTCACGTGAGGCACTACCTCAAAGGGCTTTCTGTAGATCTTTTGGGGGGGGGTCACGTGGTGACACGTGACCCTTCTTTTCTGTAGTTGTTAGAAGATCTGTTAATCCCTTTCCAGGAATTAAATTCCTCGTAGGGTTGAACCCTGACAATAATTTCAAAGGAATTAAATTCCTAGTTTCTTTTGAAGAGTTGAACTCTGAATTTTCTGTAGGAATTAAATTCCTCATATATATGAAGAACTGAATAGGGTTAAACCCTAATAAGAGCTTTAAGGAATTAAACTCCCACTCTCTGTTAGAGAATTATTCTGGGGAGTAAGATTAAGGGAATTAAATTCCTGGTGTTGTAACAGAATTAAGTTCTTAACTAGGGTTAAACAGGGTCAAACCCTAATTTTATTTTAAAGGAATTAAATTCCTATAGTTCTGTGAGAATTAAATTCTCGTGCTTGCATTCCCTCTCTATGCTTTGGATCTGCATGGCAGGATCTCAACCCATTGAGAATTAAATTCTCAACTTCAAGGGGAGATGTGCACTTTACAGATCCTCTATCCAAGAGAGAAGAAATGTGTCCTTCTGTTTTATATCAGAGTTAAACTCTGTTGAGAATTAAATTCTCTTTCTTTCAAAAAGCCTTCCCTTTCTTACCTAGGGTTTTCTTTTGCAGAAGATCCAAATTCCTCAAAGTATCCAGGCTTTCTCTCCCTTTTCTTCCCTCTGCGTATATCCCTTTTTTTTGTGTCTCTTGGCTCCTATTTATAGGAGAAGCAGCCGAGTCAATTAGTTTTTGACGAATCTTCCTTGAGAGATTTGATTTGCATCCATCATTCATTTTGGACCTTTGGATTATTAGGTGAATTTTATTCACCATTGGATTTCAAATCCAGGGATTCTCCTTTGTTATTTCTGTTAGATTTGAAGGGGAAATCTTTCCAAATTCGAGATTTTCCCATAGATAGATGATATTTAATCACCTCTGAATCTTTAATTCAATCGATTGCTTTTGGAAAGATTTGAGAGGTCTTTCTCAGAATTTAATTCTGTTAACAAATGGGCTTTGAAGTCGGTCACGTGTGGCCACGTGACCATTGGTCACGTGTGGGCACGTGACCCCCTTGGAACGAGCCTTCCTCTTTCTTTTTGCGCTCTGTCTTCTGGTTGCTGCTTAACCGTCACGTGCCACCACGTGACCCCTGGTCACGTGTGAGCACGTGACCCTTATCTGGACTCTTTTTCTTGGTTTAGCGGGAGAACAAATCTGCTGCTTTTGATTATCACGTGCCAACACGTGACCCTGGTCACGTGAGAGCACGTGACCTCTTCTGAAGCCTTTTCCTTGATCTGATCAGGGAACCGGTTTGCCTTTGAAGCCGCTTTTAATTGTCACGTGCCAACACGTGACTCAGGTCACGTGGGAGCACGTGACCCTTTCTGAAGCCCTTTTCTTTGATGTGGTTGGGAAACTGAACTTGCCTTGCCGATACTTTTAGGTGTCACGTGCCAACACGTGGCTGCTGGTCACGTGTAAGCACGTGACCCTCTTCTGAAGCTTTTTCCATAAGCTTTTCTGATTTTAAATCAGGAAACAAATGCACCCACAGCGTTGTTCTCACGTGTTCGCACGTGAGTGCAACGCTGTCACCTTTTGTGACCGTTGGATTCCTCTAGGGATTTGGGGAGATGAAACGTCTCCATCTCCTCCTATAAATACCCATGTCTCTTCGGAAGAGCCTTCACTTTGCTCATCTTCTTTCTTTGAGAACTTTTTCTGAGAATTTAATTCTTTTCTTCCAGAGCTTAGTTCTCTGCTTTGAAACAATCTTCAGAGTTTAACTCTGTTCAGGTGACCCTTTTTTTTCTTCAGGTAATGTTCTTGGACAAGCAGCGAACTTCCACATTCCTTTGGATTTTAAATCCAAAACAAGGGTTTTTGCTCTTTTTTAACAAGGAACCCATTTTTCTTCAAGTTTTTCCATAAGAACATGAAACCGCCTAACCTTCGAACTGTAGATCTCTTAGGGTTTAAATGATCTTTGGGGAAATGATGATGGCGTTTCAACTCCATGGAATTTAATTCCATCCAAAAATGTTTCTGGGAATTTAATTCCCTTTTCTCAATAAGGAATTTAATTCCAATGAAGAACTCAGTTTCTTCACGCGGAGGCTTCTTGGGGGGCTCTCGACCCGAGGTTGTCCTTCTGCAATCAATGCAATAAGAGCTTTGTAATGATTCTCATGACCTTTATTTCAGGTATCATGGATGCCCATCTGTATGGTCTTGACGAGATCATTTCCTATGGGAATATTCGTGCACTGGGCCGCAGTCAGAACCAGGAGTTCACCGATGCTCAGTGTGCCGAGATCATGAGCCGCTTTGACGAGTACAACCATCGGCTACTCCCCCGTCGCTCTTCTCTTCTGAGGCTGATCGTCCGGAAGGCACTTCCTCTCTTTTGCACCGGCATACCGCTTGGGGCCATGGACACTGCTGAGGATAAGGTGCATTCGGTGTACCTGATGGGCTTGATCTGAAAGAGGAGGCGAGATCACCTCATCGATCTCGTGCACCAAGCCTTTCAGCAGTCAGCCATACTTGCCGCCTATCGGAGGGTGGAGGACATTCGTGAGGATCCCGACGCTTGCGACCGCGAGAGGAAGCATACTCGGGAGGTTCGAAATGCTTGGAGAATCTTGGACAAAGTTAATCTTAAGTTTCTCAACCCATGCCCCGCGTCTAAAGTCTTATCATTGTAAGCGTGTCCCCTTTATTTTGTATGAACTTCTTGAAAGATTCAGTGACAAGTTTTATTATGTCTTTCTATGTTTGCATGCCTTTCTCTGGGATTTTATCATTTTGCTACTGTTGTTGCTGGTGCTTTCAATATGCAGGGTGCTACTCCATTTTTTTTAGTGTACATCAGGTTTAGGCCTCACGTGTTCTGCACGTGGGGTCCCTTGATGGGGCTGTTCATAAAATCTTCCCATGCCCTATTTTCAGTGCACAATATCAGACGCAGAAAAAAGGGCCTTGGAAATAGTTCCATCTCCTTGATTTTCGATGCCTTTCCTTTTTTGGGCCTTGGAAATAGCTTCACCATGCAAGATTTTCCGCGCACAGCACTTAATGCACTTCTTTATATATGAGGCTATAGCTTTCTTTTCCCTTCACAAAGAGATTTATATTATTATTTTTTTTTATCTTGGAGTAACTTGTCTTGAGAAACAAACGAGCACCATGGCCTGCAATCGCCCTCATGCTCGTCGACAGCCATGGGAAGTTCCTATTGAGGAGATGGTCCCCCGCTTTGCTGCTCGGTTGGTGGATCCCCTCCTTACTGACAACGAATGCGACTCAGCCATGCATGAACTCTCGATCCGTAGGGGGTCCCCCCTCCCGATGGGTTCCCTCTGGCTCCGGATGATTCTCACGGCCGTGCTTGCCGACATCCCTCCTCACCCGGCGGAGATGACCCTGGCGATGCTCGACGCGGCGGAAGAAAAGCTCGAGGGCTTTCATGAAGCGTGCCTGATTACTTAGGCTTTGAAGGATTGCTCAATTCATCTGCTGAGCCAGATAAAGGCCCGGCGAGCTATTATGTCTGCTTTCGCGGACGAACACGGCGCCAATCGATGGGGAGCGACTCCTCGTGAGAACCGTCACTTTGATGTGCTGGAGAAAGCAGAGAGAGAGATGGAGAATTTTGTCCTCTGCTTCATTAACCCCTGTGCCGTTGATCCCATGTTTGGTGACCTTTTCCGTTAGCGTAGAACATTTTTAAATTAGTCCCTCCTTTTTTACGCTTTATGCCGAACTTCCATGTAGGCTTGGTACTAGTATGTATGTTTCCGCTTGCATAAATAAACTTTGTATTCTTCTCATGAGAACTTTCTTTAATTGCAAATGCTATCATCACTTTCCTGTGCATCAGACCTTTTTGGGCATTATGAATGTTCATGCGATTGCAAATGCTATTATTATTTTTTTTGAATACTCATATGATTGCGAACGCATGCTTGAAATATGTCGGAAATCTTTCTTGTTGCTTTTCACGTCAGGTGATGTGAGCGCGTTTTAGATCGATTATTCCCGTCGACTGGAAGCCCATTTATACGGTCTTGTAAATGTCTTGTTTCCAAGGCCGCGGTCACGAAAGCGAGCTTACGTGGCCTGATAGAGCGACACGTAGCGAACATATTGTTGTGCGAAAAAAGGGCTCGGCCGTAAATTTTCGGAGAGGGAGCTAGCTTCCAAGGCGCTGAGCGAGCTTCGCGCCACTCTTATCGCCAAGGCCAACAAAGCGTATAAACTCTGGCGGTTGCTTCAGGAGTCTATCAGGGAGGTGGTGACTCTTGATAAAGCTGCTACGTTCACTCGTGAGAGGGTCGAGGCTCATAAGGTCACCGAGAAAGAGCTCGAAGCTCGGCTTGCTTCGTATCAGGCTCAGCAAGCTCAGGCGGAGGCTTGTCTTCTGGAGATCTTGCGTCATGAAGCCGTGGCTCAGCAACAGAACGATGAGCTGGTAAAATTACTGCATCGCCCGCCGGCTTGAGGACTTGTATCTTTTCTCCTTTTTTGTACATACTCATGGATGAGAGCATCTTTCTTTTTTTTTGTTTCTTTCATGAATTGTACTTTATATCCATTTTGGTTTATGAATAAAAGATACATTTTTTCTTCTCACTGGTGTGTCCTCTTTTCATTGAATGTATTCTGCGGATATTCTATCTTGATCTTCTTGCAGGACGGCGATGGCTTAGGACTCAGGGTTAGGATCTGCTTCCTAAGGCTTTTGCATTTTATGAGCCACGAGGGTCTCATAAAGAGTTTTTCTCCCTATAGGTCGAGAGGATCCCATAGGTGTAAGTTCTTCTTAAAAATCGTGAGGATTCTTAAGCGGGTTTTCCCTTGAGAGTCGTAAGGATCTTACAAGAGAGTTTTTCTTCCTTACAGGTCGTGAGGACTTGTAGGTGCTGGATGTGGTCACCCTTGTCCGTGTTTTACGGAGTCAGGGGTTTCTCCAGGTATTGTAGTTTAACGACATCGCGGTCAAGGTTAAGGACCTCATAGTCCGTGGATTTAGGGACTCCACAGTCCGGTGTTAGTTTTAAGACATCACGGTCAAGGTTAAGGACCTCATAGTCCGTGGATTTAGGGACTCCACAGTCCGATGTTAGTTTTAAGACATCACGGTCAAGGTTAAGGACCTCATAGTCCGTGGATTTAGGGACTCCACAGTCCGATGTTTGGTTGCAGGGACCCGTCACCTCTTTGAAGACGTTGAGGAATTACAACGCCAGGTATCAAAGGAGTGAAGAGATGTACCCTTAAACCAAGGCAAAATCCGTAGGGAATCGGGGTGGTTGATCGTTAGTTTTAAGACATCACGGTCGAGGTTAAGGACATCATAGTCCGTGGATTTTAAGGACTCCACAGTCCGGTATTTGCTCTGGATGCTTCACACGGGTTCACTGCCGCGCTTGGCGAGGACCAAGCTCCGCTCTGGGCGTTTTCCGCGGGGTCAAAGAGTGACGTTATCCACGTTCCACGTAACCAGGAATTTTGCACTAGATGCTTCATACGGGTTCACTGCCGTGCTCGGCGAGGACTAGGCTCCGCTCTGGATGCTTCACACGGGTTCACTTCCATGCTCTGCGAGGACCAGGATCCGCTCTGGACGTTTTCCACGGGGTCAAAGAGTGACGTTATCCGCGTTCCACGTAACCAGGAATTTTGCACTAGATGCTTCACACGGGTTCACTGCTGTGCTCGGCGAGGACTAGGCTCCGCTCTGGATGCTTCACACGGGTTCACTGCCGTGCTCTGCGAGGACCAGGATCCGCTCTGGACGTTTTCCGCGGGGTCAAAGAGTGACGTTATCCGCGTTCCACGTAACCAAGAATTTTGCACTAGATGCTTCACACGGGTTCACTGCCGTGCTCGGCGAGGACTAGGCTCCGCTCTGGATGCTTCATACGGGTTCACTGCCGTGCTCTGCGAGGACCAGGATCCGCTCTGGACGTTTTCCATGGGGTCAAAGAGTGACGTTATCCGCGTTCCACGTAACCAGGAATTTTGCACTAGATGCTTCACACGGGTTCACTGCCGTGCTCGGCGAGGACTAGGCTCCGCTCTGGATGCTTCACACAGGTTCACTGCCATGCTCTGCGAGGACCAGGATCCGCTCTGGACGTTTTCCACGGGGTCAAAGAGTGACCGCGTTCCACGTAACCAGGAATTTTGCACTAGATGCTTCACACGGGTTCACTGCCGTGCTCGGCGAGGACTAGGCTCCGCTCTGGATGCTTCACACGGGTTCACTGTCGTGCTCTGTAAGGGCCAGGATCCGCTCTGGACGTTTTCCACGGGGTCAAAGAGTGACGTTATCCGCGTTCCATGTAACCAGGAATTTTGCTGATTGTATCCGTATTTCACGGGATGGAGGTTTGACTGTTGGCAATATGTATACCACCGAGCCATGGAACTGGGAGTTGTCGATGTTCCGCTTAGCTTGAAGTTGTGTCCGTCGTTACGAGACGAATGTTGGGATGATCTCTAGGTCGCTTGTGGCCCGTCGAGATTTAGCTTCTTTCTTTGGTGAAACCTGGGGGGGAGGTATGTTCCCTTTTTGTTTACGCCCTTTTTTTTATATTTTATTTCTTTTTCCGCGATGCTCTATCATTTCAGCTTTTATATCGCGGAGGTCGCGATTGCCCTATCATTTCGGCTATTCTTCGCGGTGCCCAATCATTTCGGCTATTTATTTATTCTCTACTCGCTGCTTTTTATTGCGAGTTGCCCCATCATTTCGGCTATTTTTCATGCATACATTTTTACTTGCTGCTTTTTATTGCAAGTTGCCCCATCATTTCGGCTATTTTGTAGGCATGCGTGGCTTGCTAGCTTTTTCTCCGCAAGCTTGGATTTTAGACACCGATTTCGACATCAGCACCGCTACAACTGGAATGTTGCCAGGAGCGAATCATCATTTGCCTTTGTCGATGTTGAACAAAGGTGGCTCAGCAAACAGGGTTAAGGGTCCTTTCGACCAAGGCTTTTGACTTCATGAGCCGTAAGGGTCTCACAAAGGTATTTCTCCCTACAAGTCGTGAGGATCTTGCAGGTGTATTTTCTCCTTAGGGATCGTGAGGATTCCTAAGTGTGTGTTCCTCTGTAAGTCGTAAGGATCCTACAAGAGGGCTTTCTCCTTATGGGTCGAGAGGACCTACAAGGGTTGGACTTTGCTGGGGAAATGTTTATTCGCGCCCGTGGATTGTATACAAGGGTCAGTATTGAGTCCCTTGTAGGGCAATATCGAAGGTTGTGGAGGATTTGCTTAAGAACATGTTTAGGTTTCTATAACTGAAGACTTTCAAATCTTATGAGCCGTGAGGGTCCCATAAGAGAGTTCTCCTTACGAGTCGTGAGGATCTCGTAAGTGTATTTTCTCCTTAGGAATCTTGAGGATCCCTAAGTGTGTTGCTCCTTTGTGAGTCGTAAGGATCTCACGCAGGTGGTTTCTCCTTACAAGGTCGAGAGGACCCTATAAGTGTCTTTTAACGAGGTTGCGCCCTTTCGGGTTTTCACAAACACTCGCCGGTAGTCCTGCTGTTTTTACTCACGGAGCCCTTTCGGGTTTTCATCCGTGCCCATTTTGCTTGTGGACACACCGTTTTTTATTCTTTTTCTCGCTTTTTTTTTATCTCGTCAGCCTAAGGATGCTGCGGTAGTAGTTTAGGGACGTTTCGGTCCGTCGTTAGTTTAAAGACATTTCGGTCCATCGATAGTTTAAGGACGTTTCGGTCCATCGTTAGTTTAAGGACGTTTCGGTCCATCGTTAGTTTAAGGACGTTTCGGTCCATCGTTAGTTTAAGGACATTTCGGTCCATCGTCAGGGGAAGGCCGGCTGCTGCTTGTAAAGTCTGAGCTTAGGAAGATAGCGAGCGGACATAGTCATCGTCATCTATCATTTGTAAGTGCACGGCGGCGCCCCGGCCGTCGATCCGACGGCCAAATGCGGAAGCGGTGATAAACTTTAATTTTGCGAACTTAGCAAACCGGCACCACCGCGCACTAAACACCCGGATCGAACCATTAACTAGTCTAAGCTAACTACAAGAAAGGAAGAGATATACCGAATGATCCGAGTCCTCCGGTCTTCTCGCCATCGTCCCGATCTCTTGCGGAAACTCCGGTTGTCGCCTCCTCGCCGGAAGGGCACCACATCGCCTGCATCTTTTACGGGCTCCCACCTCAATACCGAGGCAACTCGGGCGCGAAGTTGGCTGGCCGACGCGTCCAAGATTTGCTGTAGGAAGTGTAGTGTAGAGGCTATGTCTCATTTGGGTTTGTTGCCATTTGAAGATGATGGAGGAAACAAGATAAGAAAAATGGTGCTTGCATTTTTCTAGCATGAAATGAGATCAAGAAATGAAACTCTCTCAAAATGAAGCTCTCATCTTCTTTTTTCTCTCAAAAATGTTCAACCATCTCATATGAGAAAAATGGTGGAGGAAAAGAATATGAATCCATAACCTTAGAAGGAAGGTGAGTGTAGGAAAAGGTGGAGGGTAACCACAACCTAAACATCATCATAACAAAATCAAATCAACTCCAAATCACTTCTAATCATCAAAAAGCAAGTGATGAGAATGGTATCAAAAGATGCTTTCATAATTAAAACATTTGCAAGAAAATCCTCCACAATATGTTATTTGCAAACTTGCAAATAACGCCCTCTATCGGAAAAGTCCGGCCGGGAAAGAACAAAGGAAAACCGGCCGGAACGGAATGCAAACTGGCAACTCCAGAAAACTGGTCCCGTAATAAATTACAGGAAAACCCCGATACTGTGCATACACACCCGCATCTGTATTCCGACCGGATACACATGCAATGAGACAAAATCCACACTGTACTATACTAGGATCCGGCTTAAACCAAAACCGGCTAGTAATATCCGTCCGATCCTGATCCGTACAATACCGCACGTATCTGATCGAACCCTGCCATATAACCATACGGCCACTAGTACAAACCGTCCGATCCTGATCCGTGCAATACCGCACGTATCTGATCGGACCCTGCCATATCTCCATACGGCCTCTACAGCGTTTCGCCCGAAAGCTTGAGTAACTGAAAGTGTGGTGGACTCTAAAGACTCGTCAATACTATGGTTGTGGATTTAACCACTAGCACGTCAGAGGTATAAGCCAATACGTGACGGGCCACCAGCTATTGACCAAAAGGGACGTCGATGAGCGAACTCATCCTGACACCCTACTGAGCCTGTCAGTGACAATATCCGTACAGTCCGGTCCGTTCGTCTATGAGCATCGCATGTCGGGCCTAGGGGGTTGGTAAAAGTCAGACCCCCAAAAGCGGTACAAGTCGTGTCGGAGTGTAGCCGAGAACACCCTGAGATACTACTGGAATACCTACCAGTAAATCTCCTGCCTTGGCCAAGGACTTCGTGTAATGGCTCTCCTAGACACAGCGCGACCTCACCCCCAATACCGGGAGAGACGAACCCCTGAAGATCCGCTCACTGCCTCCATGTGGCTCGGGACTGTACCCAACTAAAACCTGTTTGCACGACTCCTGTCACGACCCGAAAGTACGGAACATGACCGACACTTAAACTACAAACGTCTCGAGACGTACGTAATCTAAGTAAACCGAAAACCCAGAAATCCAAACCAAGAAGAGTAGTAGAGAGTATGAAAAACCAATTTAAATCAAGTAGTTTTAATAGCATAAGCCGAATTATGCGGGTTTCAAAAAAAACATCAAAAATTTACTGAAAATTTCGGCAGAGTCTCCTTTGTAAATACCGGCTCCCAAACGGGATACAACATGAATAGTATACGAAATCAATAAAAGGCATCCCCAAGCGGGAGCTAGCTCTTCGTCAATCGACGGTCACAACCACACAAGCAATATAATATACAACGCCAACGGCGAGGATCAAAAACTCAAAAGGGAACTCAAAACCACCAGAAATATAACGAGCGACTCTAAGGTCGAAAGAATAACAACACTGGTCTCTATCTCAATAGATACATGTTTGGTTGATGGAATTTACTAGATACAACTGAATAATATCATACAAGGTAAATAATGGGGGTATGATACAAGTAAACCCACCTACTAGCAAATCACCCGAATGAAACTATGCCCGCAAAGCCGTAAGGAAACCGGTACGGCAAACCTGCAAGAAACTGGGGCACAACGGGGGTGAGTTGCCAATTCGTGAATAGAAAATATCTACGCACAGAAATCGCAAAAATAACGCAATCCTAGGTCAATGATCATAATGTATCCTCAAATATATGTATAACAGGCAGCCTATGACAATGTCTAGGGTAATATCTAACCCGAGTGTAATCACATGTGCCCGTGTCAGTGCCTCAGGTAGCAATATATCATATGAATGAGGTATGAATGCATGAAACAGAATACATGTAAATGAAGAAACTGTTTTCATAAATTAGTGAGATTTCCTTCGTATTTTTTAAAACTGAGGTATCATAATGAAATCAGTATCAACAGTGTCTAGCAACGACACAAAACATAAATCTCACTGTCTCGAAATATCAATGTCTCAATCTCAATATCTAGGGAGCCGTCAGTCCAGACCGGCCCCTACCATCCATCTCAAGACCACGACGGTATCCTCCGGATATCCGACGCGTCGGGTAATATCACCGGTAGGTAGTGCTCCCCAGCCAGGCTCAACGTCAACACCACATTCCTCTTGCCCCGGGGTACCATACCGGGCCCACCATGTACCCGTGACGGTTCCTCGACTCCTCGACACGGATCTCCAAAACCACAGCAAACTCATGGTGGACGACACTTTACATCACTAGAAAACCGCAACATTTTATATTTTAAAAGATCATAAGTTGTAAATTTTGCGGCTTTCCCCGAAATCCAGAAATATCATAAATCTCAAGAAATCATCACAAGTGCATATGTCAAAGATAATGAACTAGGCATGAACAACTGAATAACAGTATGCATGAAGTGGTAGGTAATAACTACAATGTCTAATATGGCATATAAGGGAAATACACTAATATCATGTCAAAACTACCAGCTAACAATCTAAGTCAAGCGATTATATTCTCTAAAGTGTACGTGACATGGCAATTACCGATGAAGATGTGAGTGAGCCGGCAAGTAGGTGTACGTGGTACATACGCATCATCGGTAATGGTGCTGGTGTCCTAACAGCATGATATCAATAATGGAATATGCAGCAAAATAAATATGCGAGGCAGAGCGAACAGCAATAATGTGCGGGAGCTGAATACTAGACACAACGATAACTAATCTACAATAATCTAATATAAGTCCTACAAATGGTGCCTTTTGAAATAACACGAATCATGGGGTTTTGAAAATAGGGGCCACGGTGTTTTTATGAAAAGATACGTCGTTTTTGAAATATCCGTAGATTCCCTTGAGCTGTCTTTAAAAATGCCCACGATTCGTTAGTTTTTGAAATAGGTAAGAAGTCTAATCTAATCTAACAACTACACTAAACTATACGGCTGAACTAACAAGCTGAACTACAGGTAAGGAAACCGCCTATCATCTGAGTCGATACATATACATACCTGTATATGTATAGTCGGTGATCCCGCCTCAATAATATCATATCCGATACCATATCTATAATCAGGCGTCCCAAGTCAAGAGTGCAGATCAATCATCAATATAGCTCGTACGTAAATCTGTCGTACGGCATCCCAAATCTGGGTACGGGTCAATATCACATTCATCATACTATTCACCTGGTATCCTCTTTATCAAATATCATGATCGGGGTACTGATCTACGTTTAGTACCATACTAATACCGCCTACGTATGCATGGACGTGTGTGAAACACTACGTCAAGGACCCGCTACAACGTCATGTCGTATCTAAGATACGAACCCTGCTATATCACTGATCTCACGGCCCCAAATCGAATCTCATCGACTCAGCTCAATCCCAAGTATCATCCTCAATCCGTATGTGAACACATAGTCCCATACCCATGTGAACACATAACTATAAAGAATCCCATGAGTGCATATCAATAGGAATGTATGCAAGTATGTATGTGTGTATGTGTAGTGCAACACTACCCTAGGGTTCGCAACACTAAAAATAGTCCAACACACCAATATCCATCCTAAGCATCGTTATTAATCCTAAATAACATATAATAAATGTTGGTGTGTATACGCATCCGTATACACCACCACGGACTGCGGGGGTGCTATACGCCATCCACCCGACTTCTCCCCGTAGATATAAATCTACTCACCTGGTCCTCGCTCGCCGGTGCCGACGTCGCCACGCGCTTGCTTGTCGTCTCGAAGTCCACCTGGGGTACCTACATATCATAACGCACCGTATCGCATAAAAACCAATTCGAAATCGAAACGTCATAAGAAAACCAAATCGGCACGCGTATCACGCATAGGTCCAAACCTATCGCCTACGCATGCAAGAATAGTCAAACCAACCCTCGATGTCGATGTACAAACGTCAAACCATCGAGAAAAATCCAATCACACTCATTTTCACAATTACAAGCACTAATTATAATATAAAATAGCTTAAAATTCCCAAAAACCCCAATTTCACTTAAAAGGTCGTTTTTCCGAAAATCTAGCAAGCACAATTCGCCGTTTGTACAAAACATGATGTTTAAATGAATGTAGCGGCGAATATACTTATTAAATATCTTAAATAAGTCATAGAAAAAATTTCCGGAATTTAATCTCATTAAATTCCAAAAACCCTAATATTCTAGTTTACAAAATATCCTTTTTACAATTTCATAGCAAAAATGCACAAACTACAATTTAGGTTGGATTTCCATGAACTAAAGTGTTAAACTACACTTAATAAAGTTAATAATATGATAAAAACCCTAACCATATTTTAATTCTCGATTTAACACGATATTTACAAAAACTAGTTTGCAATTTTAACCAATTTCGACCATTTTATAGCAAAATGCACATACAACAAACTAGTTTGGATTTGCATGATTTAAAGCATTAAACTACATTTTATAATGTTAATAAAGTCATCAAAACCTTAATTAGATTTTAAATCACCCATTTGGAACCAAAAGCTAAAAACTAGTTTGCTTAAATAAAGCTAAATTGGATATTTTAATGTTACAATTAGCACTAAGCAACAAGATTACATTTTGCATGCCCTAAGATACAAAATACATCACATAACCATGCACAATTGATCACCATTCAACTCCAACACAAAACCCCACTTCAATTTCATAAACCCTAATCTTGAATTTGGACTCTAAATTTATAATCTAAACTAAACGTTTCTTTAACATAATTTGAAGTAATAACAAACAACTCAAAAAAAAGAACAAGATTTATACCTCATAACCATCTTGAGATCAACATGAAACTTGTCTCCAAAATGCAAACTTTTCACCAAGATCCATGCTAGATAGGCTAAGGAAAAATGGGTAGGGCTTGGATTTGCATTTTAGCTTTGATTTTTGATGGAAATGGGTGAATTTTTTGATGGAAAATGAGAGGAGAAGAGGGAGGGAGGGCTGCTGTTGGGGGCTGAGAATTTCGGCCAGAAGTGGGTGAGGGGAGAGAGAGGGAGGTGAGGAAAATGCAAGGGAGGAAAGTCAAGGTCAAGGTAAGGTCAAAGTCTAACTACTTTATCTATTTTCTAATCTTTTCTTTTATTTCTTTTCATTTCTTTTTCCTTTGCAAACCAAGTGGGGAAAAAGTGAGGGCTGCTGAATTTGGCTAAGGGGAGGAGTAAGTGGGGGTGTGTGGGTGTGGGCACGGGTGTGGGGTGATGAAAAATGATAAATACAATACCCCAAACATCCATTTACGCTAAAAAAAAGCCTTTTTTCTTCAATAATTTCTAAACCGTTTTGGCAAATGATTTCATTCCAAAAACCACATGATAAATTTTTATTTAATGTTTTATGATGCACAAAATTTGTTTCAACTCATTCCAATTTGTAATTTCCCTAATTAAATGTATTAGTGACGGCTTAAAATAATAATAAAATAATATTTTTTTTCAGAAAATTTGAAATTTCACCAGCGGCTCAATAAACACCAAATAATAGCAATTACATAGCTAGAATATGTATATTTAATTTTTATAATAAGATATTTGTATTTTGACTTTTTACAGAAAACCCCTTTATTTTACCGATTTTTTCGAAATTTCACCGAAACGATTTTCAAAACGCTACAACTCCTTTGAGCTGTGGTAGGGTAGTAATCAAAGCACAGTGGGAACTCACACGAGACAAATGATGATCCCCAGGTCGATGAACTAACCTGTACACATGTCACCTGGGAACTGCTATCTGACGTCAGGTATAAGACCAACTAGCATGTTCCCGGCGAGTCCTGTCCGGTGTACTCATAACCCAATGAGCACCTGTATACATCTTAGGTGAACTAACTGACTGATTGTTAGGATACGTGCGTGTTCAAGTTCTAGTTTAAATACCGCAATCAAGACGGTTTCGCTTGTAGCTAGCCGGTTGAGTACGGGTCGTCCGCAGGGAGATGGTTGTCTTTTTCTTTGTGCTTTAACGAGTTAAGTCCGTTTTTTCAGATTTTGTTTGTTATTATCTAAGTGTTGAGTTGATATTTAAAGAGAGCATGTTAGGGTTAGGATTAGGTTAGTTTGAGTTAGGAGTCTCCACATCTTTCGTTGCCCCTCTTAATATCGGTGTTACGGTAATCGGCAACAACGGGGATTAGCACGACTAGGAAGGACTTTGCGAGTATAAGCTAGGCTTTCCAACGCATAAGTCTTCCTTTTGGTGCTTGTCCGTCCGTTCTTGGCTCTTAGCCATAACCTCCGGTTAATTCAACCACAACCGGTCTCACTACGGAATCACCGCTATCATGTAGGATAGGGTGCCGTAAGGAGCGGATTGTGGTTCAATTAACGGGAGTTGATTTAAGCTGTTGGGCAAGGAAAGAGTGAGAGAGATTTCCTTCTCTCAAACTTCCCTTATCCTACCCTAACAAGTATTAACTACTCACACTTCATGATAAGGAAAAACAAAACAAAACAAAAGAGGAAGATAGAAAGAAGGAGATTAGGAGAATACGACTAACTATTTGCGACCTCACCTTGGCGAGGATCGAGCGTAAGTATCATTGTCGTATGAATGATAAAGAAAAAGAGAGAAGAAATAAACAACAAGGAAATAACAACAACTACTTAACGAATTAAAATTACAACAAGCATAAAGATAAGGAGACAAGCATGATAATAAAATGGTCTTCTTTATTCATCACTCTTCACTCAAAAGCTCACTACAAGTTTAATGGAGAAGAGGTGAGAAGAGGAAGAAGAACATGTAAACTAAAACCTAGCAAAAAGAAAATACAAGAATGGACCCTCTCCTTCTCAAACTTCTGGGATATTTATAGGCTGGAGAATGGAAATCTAGGGCAACCTTCAGAACACATACGAAAAGACCATCCTACCCCCCCAAAGCCCCTCTTCTTTGGCGCCAGAACGGCCGCGGATCCACGGCCTAGACCCCTCTTTGGCCGCGGATCCGCGGCCCTTTGGAGGAGTTGGGCCCTCCAACTTTTGGTGCTGGCCTGGTCTGATGTGTACATTATTCTGGTACATATATTTTCTCAATTTGGCTCCACGATTTTTCCAGAATTTCTGTTGAGGGAAAGGTGGACTTTTTGTCAAGATTTTGTCATGATCGCCTCGAGCTCCGCGTAGATCTCTTGGATTTTGTGCTACCATTGAGCCTTGTGCATGAGAGTGACATTGATTTGACGTTTTGTCTTCCTAAACTGGTATCTGGCAACATACGGATGAAGAGCGGAGACCGTGTTTTCTCAGTGGTTGGCAGGAACCCGGATTTTGTTGTGTTTTCCATGAATTTCACCATTTTAGAACCGAGAACCTGTATCCTGCAATTGACTAGCAAACACGGTTCAAGAGTATCTACCGATATGCAATGTGATAAAAATTGGGCGGTATGAAAATGCAAAAATCTGATATGAACACTGACACCAGTGGCTTGTGAGACCGGCCACCGCCCCTCGTCGGGGTCTCGACTGTATACACTAGTCTACTCTGGAGAATCGATGCCCTGTCTCGAGACTCCTACGACTAGGGACCTTTTAAGGATGTGCTTATAGACTCCAGCTCTCACTTATATGATCGCCCTCATACTGCTGGCAGTCAAGCAAGAATCCTAGGGGCTCTATCAACGTGCAATAGCGACATGTCAGGTCACCTAAAGCAGTACACGATGATAAAGGTAAACCAGATAGCATACTATCATCTTGAGTAAGACTGTCCTACCGGGATAGGTCCTCCCTCAATCATTGCAATCACGTGCCTGTGATCCAATAATCGACTCTGAGGGCACTATCTCCAACAATCTCTCACTTGCACTCAAGGCTAATTATTGCGATGTTGCATACTCACAGCCTGTGTGATACCGAACACCCAACTCCCCTACTAGTCAGTCTCACAAAATCCGTTTGTGAAACTATTGCGTTCGAGGAATAGCCTCAGTGAGTGGATCCGCCTAGATGTTTCTTTCTATGTCTCTCTCTATCTCAAGTTCGCGGAGAAAGCCATCTCCCGAAATGAGCAATACCTGTCTTAGAATGTCTGGATGTCTGATGGGACCTAGCTCTTAAATGAACTCCAAATCCAAACTTCTTAAACTTTATCGCCAACTGAACTTAATCAGTATCCTGCGCCATACCACCCTCAGTATTTCCTTGGACCACCTGTCCAAAATACTGCCCCTCGTCAGAAGGAAAACTATAACTCTGACGATCACCCTGTCGTCCATGTCACCTTGGAAGCCTGGAATGATAATTGTCTCCCGAAAGAGGCTTTCGTTATCATATCCCTAGAACAGCCACTTATGTTCTAAAACTGCTTCCGACTGTTTCTCCAGGATTGGATTAATATCAACTTATTGCATCTACTGCAAGAACAACATCTGGTGTGGTACTTGACATCTTATGATTGACTCAATTGCCTAAGCAAGTGATCTGTCAATCATGCGTATCCCTCTCCCCTTTAGTCTGTAAGACACCTTTAGAGAGGGTGACTCCATCACCTGCAGGTACACTACCATGCCAGGAGTCGTCCATTCTAAATACTCTTAGAATGCTGTCTAAGTACCCAGATTGGGAAACCACCCAAATCTAGATCTAAAACCATAGATCTAGTAACCAGTATGTCAGATATTATGTCCAAGTCCCATGTGGAGAAACCACTGTGTGACGACCAAAGTATAACCGATCGTAGTATAGGAGTTTCTTTTCCTACTATGTGTATGTAATCCAAATACCAGGATATCACACCCTACTACCTTCTCAACAGATCCATCCCCTATTCTGATGAAGTCAAACCTATGACTGTCACGTCAGAAATAGATGATCTATCTCCGCTACATCTGCTTTAGTCTATAAGTAGACATAAGCTACCTGTCCACCAATGCTTCCGCTGCTCCCACTGACTACAACAACCCTCTGGCAGAGTCATATACACGTACACTTCTGAAGCTAGTTCAGAACGACGCTATACTCATCCTCCTGCCGGGTCTCGCAGCCTGGAACAACAGCAATGGCAAGTGTGGGTAAACAAGAACTTCCCTGTCACCGTCCTTGAGGCTACCGGAGTACCTCTCGGGTGCCTGAAGTTACCCACCTTATCTGCGGAGTGGCCAATGGAATGTCAAGCCAGATTGAATCTTTAGGTTCCTTATCAAATCTTCAGTAATCGTTTGCGGTTCTGGAATCACTTCCAGTTCTACCATACTCCCACTACTGTTTTTGAAAAAATCCATTTTTAATAGAACTGTGGCGAGTCTAGAACAATATTTCTATTGATCTGCCAGATGGTAGAAAGTCAACCCTCGTCATAGCCTGGGTCAACCCACAAACAGCCATTACAGAAACGTGCCTTGAGTTGTCCAGTGTCTGGTTTTAATCATAAGCCGGACAACTCCCCGTACCTTAACAACGTTAAGATATGAACTGTTCTATATCCAATATAGAACCAGAGGCACTGATTTAATTTAACCAGATTCAAATCATGCAGCTGTCTCCAGTGCATGTCAACTAAATGGAAGGAGGCCGATCAGCGTTACTCAACTTAGGAATGCTTCCAATTATGAGTAACCTGAAAGAGAAGTAATTTCTCTTTATCATTACTATCAACTGAATACCATACACAAGTATCTACATCTTCGATCACTTTGAAGAATCCCGATACTTGCTACACCTGGTTCTCTACTCTATTCAAATACCTATAACTCCTCAAAACTCAGACCCTGTGTTTCTACGAAACACATGTCTAAGAACTAGAGAAGTTAAAAGTAAACAGAATATAGTATGAGGACCAACCCCTGTGTCCTAATGGACACTGGACAACATAAAATACTCTGTATGAGTCCGCTGAGTCTAATAACTCTTTCACTGTGTGTCGTAGGTTGAAAACTGTACTTATGGTTAAGAAGAATTACACCGCTGTTTAATGCTCCTTACCTAACCATCCACTGATATAGGTAAATGTCATCGACATAATATCAAAAGATATATCTCACTCTATGAAAATAGACGTACAGATATATCAATTTGAAATTGGTGCACAACAGCGGATATTCAAAACCAAATATTTGCCGACCGGCAAACAGCCCAGGTGATCTCCTTAAATATCACCGATTACAACGAATCCCGATATAATGAGGATGATCACCAAATTCCCAATAACTTACTCCCACTCATCATCTGTAAAACCATACAGATGTGAGAATCATACCTGGTAAATACATACTCTGGAGCAAGTGTCTAATCGGGAAATCAGTTTTCTTTTAACAGTACACAGTGAAACTGAAACATTGAAATGTTTCGGTGGGGTATCCTGGTATTCTTAGTAATGCCTCTTCCATTATCCAGATTCACAACTATAACCGTATAATTCTTTACCACTTCTCCAAATCCCTTTATATGTCTTTAGTCATTACCTTCTGCACACCCCTTAGGCCAAATGGTTTTCTTCCTTCCCTACCGTTCGGCACCAGCCTATGGTTTGGAAGAAGACTATCCAATAAGCATAATGGGTGTACTGTCCTAGTCCTAGGAGCACTCGCAATGCGAGAGAAGGTGAAGATAAAAGACAACCGAATAAACCTTATTCCTATTTCTCCTGGACCAGAATCCATCCCCGAACTGGAACAAGTTCCTTTCGAGTTCGTATATAACCATACGATGGAGTATCCAATAAACTGTGGATCTTCGTAGTGATACGGAGTGTCCTGGAGAAATACAAAGGTGATTTAGGATTGGCGAAGAAATACTTGGTTTGGTCGTGAATATCAGTCGCAATTTACTTTGCCCTCTTACTAATCCCTTTCTTTGTCTGAACTTAATACCTTCTGTACACCGTTTAGGCTAACTGGTTTTCTTCATTCCCTACCGGTCGGCACCAGCCTATGGTTTGGAAGAAGACTATCCAATTTGCGTAATAGGTGTACTACTCCTAAACCAAGGAGTACTCGCAACCTGAGAGAAGGTGAAAAGAAAAGACAACTGAATAATCCTATCCGTTTTCTCCAGAACCGGAAACCATCCTCGAATTCCTTCGAGTTCGTATCTAACCATACGATGGTTTTGTCCAATGGAAGTGGACGTTCGTAGTAATACGGGGTGTCCTGGAGAAAAGGGTAAAAGTAGGAGTGGCAATGAGGTCTGCAACTCTGACAATCCAAAAGCCAGTGTTAAGAAGGTTCGGTCAACTTGGTCACTGAGTCATAGTCTAGGATCGGGTCAATGGTCGCTGCCAGAGAGAGAGAGAAAAGAAACACTCAGCGTGCACTCTAACCTAGATCAGAATGGTTACCAATTTATCTAATCTGGAAACCTCCCACTGTACCTCAAATTCTCCTCCAAACCTGAAAGAAGAATTAGTCGGGGTCACCCGAGGAGTAAACCAACTCATCAGTGGGAATCGGGATCCAACTATCATCGCATGATAACGTGACGGAATCCGCTCACGCTATCACACTCCAGAAGGTATGCGCATATCTGGCAAGTTTCAGTTCTTTTGAAACTCCCGATGTGATTTCTGCCCCATGCTCTTATGACCTTGACGAAGGTCAACAAATCATAAGTCACATGTCAAGTTCCACCCGTCATTGTCCAGGTTAATTTGAACCCACCCGTACAAGCCCTTGACGAAGGTCAACAAGGCTATACGACTGTCCCAAACCAACACATCTATCTATGCAGCAGAAAGGCAACAAGCAGCTACCATGCACTATGCCTTGACGAAGGTCAACAAACATAGCATGAATACTACGTGCTACCCGTCTGAAACGACGGAGGGCTACGAATGGTTTCTAGCGAAAACCTTTAACGTAATGAACTTGATATCGTTGAAGGAACGGATAGCTTTTAGAAAATATAGTGACGAAAACTTTTGCTAAAGAGGTCACTCCCGGTGAAGGGATCTCGGCTCTTTCCCCGTAGAATGAGGTGCAGGATATTCCAACTGAATACCACGATGCAAAGCAAAAGTAATCGGCTATAGTGAAGTTAATGCCCTGACGCAAACTTCTGTCCAAGGGGTCACTCCCGGTGAAGGGATCTCGGCCCTTGCCTCGTCGACTGAGGAGCAGGATATTCCAAATGAATACCACGATGCAAAACAAAAGTGAACGTCCTTGCAATAACAGCTTTTTGAAAAATGTTCCAACAACATCAGAATAGGTTTGTTTATCTTGCATTGATCCGAATCAACGCAGTCCCATCAATTGATCACACCACAAAGAACGAAAATATACTGATGTACGTATATGCCATCCACATTCGCCACTGGGTCCCGTCATCACCCGTTAGGTTACTTAACTAACGACAGAGCGGGGACTGGACTAGCGCGGATGCAAAACATATACAACATCTACTAATATATATACCAATATGTTATATTCGCTCAAGGCGTGATAAAAGCAACATCACAAAAATGTACAGCATCACAGAACAATACAGATATCTGGGATCCCCGGGTTTCACAGAGCCACTACTGAAACCCGACGTTCCCCTGGTCGTGTGGATAGCCTGTGCAATGAAATCCTAGACCCCTACGGGCGCGGCAAGTTACCTGCCAAAACCTGAAGCGAGGCAGCCCCCTTCAGCGCCGTGAATGGACCACCCAGCACTTCACGGAATCCGGTAACTTGGGCACCCCTCCTGGGTCAACCTGTACCCCCTACGAGTGCGGCGAATAGCCCGCCAATCCTAGAGTGAAGCCCCTTCCGTCTCAATGCCATGAGATGCGGGCGTGTTGCCCTCTAGAACCCGGCTATCCGTGCACCCCTCCGCGGGGTAATCCTAGTACAGAAAGTAAAATATACATACAACGGGTACATCGACCGCAACCAGGTCGTGCCCCAAAAGAATAATACAAACTGGCAGTGACGGCAGTCCACATGTCGGACGCTCGCCCCGCAATATCAAATGTACATAATACAACAACACTGTACTAGCATTGCATCCAGGCTATCCCCCACGACCGATCCGCAACATCACAGCATAAACACAGAACATCAACGTGAAAGTCACGTTCGCAAATCCGTCTAACCGGGCATAGCAGTTAGACTGGATTTACCGATCAAGTGACATTCACGGTCGCAGATATAATGTAAATACTGTGAAAATGTGTTTAAAATATCCGATCGATCAAAAATTAACAAGTGGGCCCCCAAGCAATACTGTAGCACTCACAGAAATTCTGGGCCCAATATTAATATTCCAAAACCCCTAAAAATAGAGCCCACTGGAAAAAAATGATGTATTGACAACACTAATGTGCGGCGGAACCGCGGCCCAAGGGGGGTTTGGCCGCGGTTCCGTGCTTCAATCGTCGACTGAATGTATCGAATTTTTCCAGTAGTCTTATAATTTCCAGTACATTAGTTTTTTACAACCTGAAAAATTTTTGGACACCAAAAAATTTTAACAGAAAACTGATGTGAACTAAAATTGGGTTTTTGGAATTTTGGTCGATCGGAACTGAAAAACACATCAAACGAAGCTAGAAGAAGTTAATGGCGAGGCTCTGATACCACTGTAAGTGCACGGCGGCGCCCCGGCCGTCGATCCGACGGCCAAATGCGGAAGCGGTGATAAACTTTAATTTTGAGAACTTAGCAAACCGGCACCACCGCGCACTAAACACCCGGATCGAACCATTAACTAGTCTAAGCTAACTACAAGAAGGGAAGAGATATACCGAATGATCCGAGTCCTCCGGTCTTCTCGCCATCGTCCCGATCTCTTGCGGAAACTCCGGTTGTCGCCTCCTCGCCGGAAGGGCACCACATCGCCTGCAACTTTTACGGGCTCCCACCTCAATACCGAGGCAACTCGGGCGCGAAGTTGGCTGGCCGACGCGTCCAAGATTTGCTGTAGGAAGTGTAGTGTAGAGGCTATGTCTCATTTGGGTTTGTTGCCATTTGAAGATGATGGAGGAAACAAGATAAGAAAAATGGTGCTTGCATTTTTCTAGCATGAAATGAGATCAAGAAATGAAACTCTCTCAAAATGAAGCTCTCATCTTCTTTTTTCTCTCAAAAATGTTCAACCATCTCATATGAGAAAAATGGTGGAGGAAAAGAATATGAATCCATAACCTTAGAAGGAAGGTGAGTGTAGGAAAAGGTGGAGGGTAACCACAACCTAAACATCATCGTAACAAAATCATATCAACTCCAAATCACTTCTAATCAACAAAAAGCAAGTGATGAGAATGGTATCAAAAGATGCTTTCATAATTAAAACATTTGCAAGAAAATCCTCCACAATATGTTATTTGCAAACTTGCAAATAACCCCCTCCATCGGAAAAGTCCGGCCGGGAAAGAACAAAGGAAAACCGGCCGAAACGGAATGCAAACTGGCAACTCCAGAAAACTGGTCCCGTAATAAATTACAGGAAAACCCCGATACTGTGCATACACACCCGCATCTGTATTCCGACCGGATACACATGCAATGAGACAAAATCCACACTGTACTATACTAGGATCCGGCTTAAACCAAAGCCGGCTAGTAATATCCGTCCGATCCTGATCCGTACAATACCGCACGTATCTGATCGAACCCTGCCATATAACCATACGGCCACTAATACAAACCGTCCGATCCTGATCCGTGCAATACCGCACGTATCTGATCGGACCCTGCCATATCTCCATACGGCCTCTACAGCGTTTCGCCCGAAAGCTTGAGTAACTGAAAGTGTGGTGGACTCTAAAGACTCGTCAATACTATGGTTGTGGATTTAACCACTAGCACGTCAGAGGTATAAGCCAATACGTGACGGGCCACCAGCTATTGACCAAAAGGGACGTCGATGAGCGAACTCATCCTGACACCCTACTGAGCCTGTCAGTGACAATATCCGTACAGTCCGGTCCGTTCATCTATGAGCATCGCATGTCGGGCCTAGGGGGTTGGTAAAAGTCAGACCCCCAAAAGCGGTACAAGTCGTGTCGGAGTGTAGCCAGAACACCCTGAGATACTACTGGAATACCTACCAGTAAATCTCCTGCCTTGGCCAAGGACTTCGTGTAATGGCTCTCCTAGACACAGCGCGACCTCACCCCCAATACCGGGAGAGAAGAACCCCTGAAGATCCGCTCACTGCCTCCATGTAGCTCGGGACTGTACCCAACTAAAACTTGTTTGCACGACTCCTTTGAGCCGTGGTAGGGTAGTAATCAAAGCACAGTGGGAACTCACACGAGACAAATGACGATCCCCAGGTCGATGAACTAACCTGTACACATGTCACCTAGGAACTGCTATCTGACGTCAGGTATAAGACCAACTAGCATGTTCCCGGCGAGTCCTGTCCGGTGTACTCATAACCCAATGAGCACCTGTATACATCTTAGGTAAACCAACTGACACCAGTGGCTTGTGAGACCGGCCACCGCCCCTCGTCGGGGTCTCGACTGTATACACTAGTCTACTCTGGAGAATCGATGCCCTGTCTCGAGACTCCTACGACTAGGGACCTTTTAAGGATGTGCTTATAGACTCCAGCTCTCACTTATATGATCGCCCTCATATTGCTGGCAGTCAAGCAAGAATCCTAGGGGCTCTATCAACGTGCAATAGCGACATGTCAGGTCACCTAAAGCAGTACACGATGATAAAGGTAAACCAGATAGCATACTATCATCTCGAGTAAGACTGTCATACCGGGATAGGTCCTCCCTCAATCATTGCAATCACGTGCCTGTGATCCAATAATCGACTCTGAGGGCACTATCTCCAACATCATTGACCCAGGCTGCGGCTCATTAAGCATAGTATTTCTTTAAGAAGCGGCCGTTTATTGGCCTGAAAGGCTTTTCACCGTGCATGTCCATGAGTAGATAGGCTCCAGCCTGGTAGACCTTGTCTATGATGTACGGGCCTTCATAGTTTGGCTCAAATTTTCCCCGCTTGGCACGATTGGGGATCATAGGTCTTTTGACCACTAGTACGAGTTCGCCTTGGCGGAATGTCCTCGGCCTGGTCAATCTTTCGTACGAGCGCGTCATCTTTGCTTTGTAGGCTTCTAGATGTTATTGCGCTATGAGCCGGGTTTCGTCGAGGGCATCAAGCTCCTCAAGCCGAAGGTGAGCATTTTCTTCGTCCGTCAGCTCGTGGTGGACTGCCACTCGTAGAGAGGGTAACTCTATCTCGAGGGGGAGCACTGCTTCCGTCCCAAATACCAACGCGTACGGCGTTGTGTTCGTGGCCGTCTTGAATGTAGTTCGATAAGCCCAAAGGGCTTCTTGCAGCCTCTCGTGCCAGTCTCTCTTATTCCGGGAAACGGTCTTTTTTATGATCTTCGTCAAGGTCTTATTGAAGGCCTCGGCCAGACCGTTAGCTCGTGGGTTGTATACTGAAGAATATCTCCAGTCTATATTGTGCTGCTGCGCGAAGCGGCTAATCTTATGGCTTCGGTAGGCTGGCCCATTATCGGAGATAATCCGCCGTGGGGTTCCAAACCGGTAGATGACGTGCGTCTTGAAGAAATGGAGGATATTCTCCGTCTTCACTTTCCTCAGTGGTACTGCTTCTGCCCATTTGGAGAAGTAATCAGTTGTCGCCAGGATAAAATGATGTCCCCGGGACGATGCTGGCTCGATGGGGCCGACTATGTCAGTCCCCCACATTTCGAATGGCCAGCTAGCCACCGTTGGATCTAGTGGATTCGGATGTTGGTAGATAAAGTCTCCGTGAATCTGGCACGAGTGGCATTGCTTCGCATACTCGAGGCAGTCCTGGATCATCGTGGGCCAGTAGTAACCCATCCGTTTAATTTTTAACTTCATCTTTGGGCCTGCTTGGTGAGAACCGCAAAGTCCGTCGTGAACTTCCTGAATGACTCTTTCTGCTTCGTCAGGTCCTAAGCATTTCAGCCATAGAGAATCAAACGATCTCTTGTATAGAGTATCGTTGACGAAAGCGAAAGATAGAGCTCGTTTCATGAGCTGATGTCTTGAGGACGCTTCTTCGGGCATTCGGTGGGACTTAAAGTAGTCTATGAAGACTTCCCTCCAGTCCTCAGCCTTCTCACGGTCTTTTATTTATAGGGTCGTCTGCTCAGTCGCCCCCTTTTCTTTATATAATTCCAGAGGTATTTCTGCCGGGGCGAGCACTCGACGGCTTTGTACCACGATTCTTACATCATCGAGGTTTTCGTCCGCCAGCTCTTTAGCAAGTTTGGCCAACGCGTTTGCTTTGCTGTTTTCCGCGCACGGTATGTTCTCCAAAGTATAGGAGGGAATTTGGGTCAATAGTTGTTGCACCTTTTCGCTGTACTTCACCAACTCCGGTTTGCACGTTTGGTAGTCACCATTTACTTGACTAACGACCAGTTGAGAATCCCCGTATATAAGGAGGTCTTCAATTCCCAGGTCGATGGCGATTTCGAGGCCTGCTATCAGAGCTTCGTATTCAGCTTCATTGTTTGTCCTCGGCTCTGTTAAGGAGAAGGCGAAGCGCATTATCCCTCCTTGTGGAGTTGCAAAGACGAGGCCTATCCCCGATTTGATCATTGGGATACCTTGTTTCTGTTTCTTTATGGAGGACGCTCCATCGAAATAGAGTTCCCATCGGGTGCTATCGCCGCCAATCGCATCAAATGCATGCTCGTCCGGCAAATCACAGTTCAGAGGAGAATCGGCCGGTATCGGGTGCTCAGCGAGGAAATCGGCAATGGCCTGGCCTTTCACTGCCTTGAGAGGTTGATACGTTATCGAGAACTCCATCAAGAGCAGGGCCCATTTAGCGAGTCGTCCCGTCAATATGGCTTTTGACATCAAGTATTTAAGGGGATCCACCTTTGAAATGAGACGGACTTCATGCGCCAACGCATAGTGCCTGAGCTTTGTTATCGCGAAGATTAACGCCAAGCAATGTTTTTCAATGGGAGAGTAGTTGCTTTCTGCCCCCAGTAGAACTCGACTTAAGTAGTAGAGTGCTCTCTCTTTCCCCTGATCGTTCTCTTGTGCCCATAATGCGCCCAAGGAACCTTCGAGGGCGGTCGTATAAAGAATGAGGGGTTTTCCCTTGACCGGCGCAGCCAACACCGGAGGTTTCTGCAGGTACTGCTTGATCTCGTCTAGTGCACCTTGGCATTTGTGATCCCAAACGAATGGAGTTCCCTTTTTCATCAGGTGGCTGTAAGGACGGCATTTGCCTGAAAGATTGGCGATAAATCGCCGGATGTATGCGAGCTTCCCTTGGAGAGACCGCAACTGTTTGAGGGTTCTTGGCAGAGGCATTTCCATGATCGCTTTAATCTTTGACGGATCTATTTCAATACCTCGGTGTCGAACGATGAATCCTAGGAATTTGCCCGAGGAGACTCCAAACGCGCATTTGAGGGGATTCATTTTCAAATTATATTGCCGAAGGCGTTGAAATACAGTCTCCAGATGCTTTAAATGCTCTTCGTATGACATGCTCTTTACTACGAGGTCATCGATATAGCACTCGACGATGTCATGTATGAGGTCGTCGAAGATCTTTGTCATGGCCCTTTGATAGGTAGCGCCAGCGTTCTTTAGACCAAAGGGCATAACCCTGTAGCAGAATATACCCAAAGGGGTCCGGAAAGCGGTGTGCTTCTGGTCTTCGGGATGCATCTTTATCTGATTGTATCCTGACGAACCGTCCATAAAGGAGAAAACCTCGTGAGTGGACGTGTTATCTATCATTAGCTCGGTTACTGGTACTGGGAAATCGTCCTTTGGACAGGCTTTATTGAGATCCCTGAAATCCACGCATATGCGTACCGTCCCATTCTTCTTCATTACCGGGACGATATTGGCGATCCAGTCGGGATATTGGACTTCTTGGATAAATCCAGAATCGATCAGCTTCTTGACTTCGGCGTTGATGCTCATTTCAAGCTCGAGTCGCATCCTTCTTGGCGCCTGCTTGACTGGCTTGATATCCGGGGATATTGCTAATTTATGCACAGCAATCTCCGGATCTAATCCTGGCATCTCGGAGTAGTTCCACGCGAAGCAGTCTTTATGCCGTAGAAGCACGTTCTTTAACGCAGCCACCCTTTCTTCAGATAGCAGCTCACTGACAAATGTCGGTCGCGGGTCATCTGCCGATCCCAACTCAATCTTCTTGAGGTTATCTGCAGTAGTATGTATACCATCTTCCAGTTCTTTCGGAGCGGGTGGAAATTCTGAGATCACCTCATCATCGCTGTTCTCAAAGCACCGGGGAAGGTCATCCATGTTCTCGGGCTCTTCTTTTAATATCGTAATCGTATAACAGGTGTGAATCCGCTCCCAGGACTGAGGTGGATCCGGTTCTGCTCTTGCGGCCTTGGGTTCATGCTTTTGTGGCGGTGTTACCCTCCATCTGTTGGATAGAGTGAATCTGCCCTGTTGGTACTGGTCCTCAACCCAGTTCTTGAAGGTGAAGCAGTCTTCGATAGGGTGTCCTATGGCTCGGTGATAAGAGCAATAGCTCGGATGAGAAGCCTTATTAACTTGCTCAGGGTGCTTAAGCTCTGGAAGCGCGATCATTTGATGTTTTAAAGCTAGCTTGAGTAACCTCTCTGTCTTGTCTCGGGGGAAGGAGTACGCTCGACTCATCTTCTTCATGAGGGACAAATCCGAGCCGTGCAATACCTGATCACGTAACCCTATAATCCTGCGTCGTTGTTGTCGGCTCCTCTTTCCGCTTCTTGATTTATTTCCGTCTCCGCATCGGGCCTTTCGTACAACGGGTTGACAAAGACGAACATCTTTGTCTTTTGCAGCCTGTTGAAATAGACGTTGCGTCCTGACCTTCTCGTAGATGGCCATTTCGCGGTTGTGGTCTTCCCAAGCTTTCTGACCCACTTTCCTGATAGGCTTGTCCATTCGTTCTTCAAACGACGGACTCGGCGCTTCAATCGCGGGGTCTAATTTTGATGAGAGGTTGGCATCTCCTGACAGGGCGTCCTCTTCTTCATCAAAGGTATATATAGTGTAGCTGCTGTGAGCCCGTTCCCGTTTTTCGGTTCTCGCGTATCCAAGCCCAAGTGTTTCCATTTTTCCGTTGGGCAATTTGCGTTGAGTCCCAGGGACATCCCAAATCTTGTTGTAGAACCGAGCCTGCCGAACAGTCTGTTTTAAGGGTACTCCTTGGCGCTTCAATAGCTTCTTTAATCCATTTGTATAGTATCTGGGCAGACGGATGGGTTGGAGCCTGTCGAGTGTAGCATCCGCGCCATGCCAGATCTCTTTCTCTATTTTCGACTCTGAGGATCGGTAGAATAGGATCACCTTCTCACCCCTTTGCCTGGGAGGGACGTAAAATGTTTGCAGGTCCTGCACATTGTGAGCTTGAAGCGTGTCGAGATCCTTGTAGTGTTCTCGCGGTACCATGGTGATTTGCAAACTATGATCATCGTTAGGGTGTGCTTGTATTGACAGCCGATTGGAGAACACGGCATTAACTTCATCTTCTGAATCACTTCCGAAGACCAACATGGGGGCGGGCGTCCCTAGGTTGTTGCGTTGAGATGGCCCGGCATAAACTATCTCTTCCTCTTCTTCGGTATCGCTCCCGAAAACAGGGATGGTGGCGGCGGTTTTGTTCTCCGGGTTGCGACACCTTTCTGTATCCTCGAAATCTGGCAAAAAGTACTTCACATCTTCGTATTTGCGGACTTTGTTCACGGAAAATGGGTTTAACTCTCCTGTTACGGTATACTCGAAACCATCCTTAAAGTAATTCATACACTGATGTTGTGTAGAAGGGATGATGTTGTACTCGTGTAGCCAAGGACGACCGAGCAAGGCGTTGTAGCAGGTCTTGGCGTCAATGACATGGAATTTGATGTCTGTGACGAGAAGTCCAAAGCGTAATGTTAGTATCACAGATCTGAGAGTCCGTGACGATTGTGAATCGAAACCGGAGATAGTAATTTTGTCACGAGCGAGGTGTTGCACACTCATGCAGATTTCCTTCAACACCCGAACATTAAGGAGATTGACGGAGGATCAATTATCCACCAGGATCTTGCCTATCTTGATATCATGGCAGTATCCAGAGACATATAGGGGACGGTTGTGGTCGCACGTCCCGAGAAGGAGGTCTTCGTCACCGAAAGTGATGTCGGCCGTATGCACTTCCTCCAGTTCATCCTTCATCCTTTCAGTGGCGAGGAAGGCTTGGAATTGCTCAGGTTCTTGTAACGCCTTAATTAGTGAGTCTCGCGCTTCTTTTGATAATAGGAGGGCATCGAGAATGCTAAGCTGAGAAGGTAGCTTCCTTAGGTGCGCGAGGATGTTATAGTCCACCTTACCCTTCCTAGGAAGGTCTTTGGCAGCCAGCTCTCTCATGACTTGGTCATCTAAAGTGATATCTTCAGTGACCTTTTCCTTTCCCTTATCTTTTCTACTCACGCGCCCGAGATTCTTTTCTGGGAGTGTGCGATTGCGCAGCTGAATGTTCTCGCAGGCCTCCGATTTCTCCTCTTTCCCTAAAACGGATTCTTTAAAGAGAGGGCCCAGAGCCATTTCTTCATCAGAGTCGCTCCCAAAGGTGAGAACTTGTGACCCCCCGGCGTGAGCCATATAACAGTTGCCAGTAGTTCTGTTGTGCCCATCGACAGTACTTCTTCGCTCCCGACGGATCTTGCGTTTCATGCGCTTAACATGTTGCCGACGAGCAACATATCCTTGCCACCATATCTTAAAGGCGACGCACTCCTCCGTGGGGTGTGAGATTTTCCGATGATATGCGCAATAATCAGGGTGCCTCTCCACCCCATCGTGTGTGTTTTCTTCCGAGGGTGGTAGCTTCATCCCCATTGACATGGCTTTAGCAAACCTTTTCCTCGTCTTGAATATCTTCTTGTCTACTTCGGATGCCTCTCGCTCTGGCAGGGGTAGTTCAACTCTTCCGTTCAGTCGCCTGCATTTGGTTCCTTCTGACGCTGCCATCTCACGCTCCTGATCCGCTTTACTCTTTAGACGAATCTCGTTTAGAAAGGCATTGATCATTTCATTTGTCGGCCACGCACGCTCTGGTTCAGGCTCTGCCTCCAGCTTCTTAGTGCTAGGAGTTTTCCCATCATCGGCAAACGAGTGGGAGATTACGTTACAACTCGCCACATATCCTTCGGATTCATCCGACGAGCTCTCTCCATCATCTTTCTCTTGAAAGATGTGGTTGAGGAACTCTTGCAGTGTGACAGGAGTTCGCGCCTTTTGATTGTATTCTTCCAGTGCGTCGATTTGCTTCTGCAAGTTCGTGTGCTCGTTTCCAAGCTTCACGGGCTTCTTGGATTTCTTCTTTTTCTTCGAAGATTTTGACGGTTGGGCGTGAGTATTTGGGCCCTTATCGCGAGTCTTCGTAGTTGGGCGGGGCTTCAACATTTCTTCGATAATCTGAGGTTCAAGAGGGTCCTTCCATTCGATCGCAGGGCACGCATGAAGGTCTCCCAGCATTCTTTTGGTTTTAGTTGATAGCACGACCTCCCATGGAGCTTCTTCGATAAAGGAACAGGTTGCCCCCGGTGTATCTGCTTTCTTAGGAGTATGCGGCTGTGGTGGGTTCACCTTCCACTTTTCTGACAGAATAAACTTCCCCTGGAGGTATTGATCTTCAATCCATCCTTTGAAGACGAAGCAATCTTCAATCGGATGACTTACCATTTGATGGTAAGGGCAATAGTTAGGGTTATTCACCTCGGTGGGTTGCGGCGGTCGCCTTGGATTTGGTAGGTTTATAAGTCTGTTGCGTACTGCCAGCTCGAATAACCGTTTCGTCTTGTCTCGTGGGAACGAGTAGGGACGTTTCATCTTCTCATTATAATACCGGCGTCTTTCTTCCAGTTGATCTGCCGGTTTCGGGGCGTTAGGTTGCTGTTGGGCATTCGCGACAAAGGTTGCCCTTCCTTTACTTCGGGGGAGGTGGTCTATGACCCATCTGGTCCATCTGAGCCAACTTGTCGATTAAAGCCTGGAATGTGGTTGGCTTAAAGAACATCATAAACTGGGAGATAGTTGCGTGGGGGTCTAGGGTTCCCACGAACATGCCCACTGCGGGTGCCTCCTCAATGCGTTGTTCGCATCTCGACCACAAATTCCGCCAGTGTATAGCATACTGGACCCAGGTTTCGCCTGGTTTTACCCTGGCGTTAATCAATGCAGTTATTGGAGTGTGTTCGCTGGCACTTGCGAATCGCTGAGTGAATAACAACTCCATTTCAGCAAACGTTTTGATAGAATCGTTCGGGAGTTCCGAATACCATTCGAACGCTGTTTCTGATAAGCTGCCCACGAACTGGCGAAGCAACAGTTTATCATCACCGCCGGTGTTACCGCAGAGGGCCCAGAACTGGGCAACATGTTGATGGGGATTGCCGGTCCCCTTATACACGTGGAATTTTGGTATCGTATAGCCTGGCGGGTATTTGATTTGGTCGTACCAGCTTGGATACGGCCGCCCCGTTTTTACGACTTGACCAGCTGCCTCAGTCGCATGATGAACCCGGATTTGCTGGGCTATGTAGTCAACCAAGTCAGCCTTAGAGATTGCCTCCTCCTTGGCCGTTGAGAGGGCTGGTGGTGGATTTGACGTTTCCCCTCGGTCGTCATCAAGAACGATTGGGGGATCCTCGGCGGGTAAGTCCTGTTGGATCATCATTCCTATCATATCTTGGAAGAGAAGGCCCATACGTTGTATGTTGGCTGCTTGTTCGGCAGCCTCTTTGTCTTTCTTCTCCAGTATCCGGCGAAGGAATTCAGCGTCGGTTTCTTCCTCCTGGCGTGCGTCTGGGGACGTTTCTGGGTTTTCTTTTGTCCCGGTAAGTGCGGCCATAGCATTCATCATTTCCTGAAGCTTTTGTTGTTGCTCCTGGGCTTTCGTCACGGATCGGGTTAGCGGTCGGTGGCCCGTAGAAGTGCGGCTTTCCTCCTTTCCAGAAGCCATATAAACAGTGTACACCACCATGCCCCCAGACTTCGGGCGTCTGGGCTCAGTGCTTTTCGCCGTTGTTGCAGGCTGGGGGATCTTCTCTGGCCTCCTCCTTTTATGAGCCATGGAGGTTGAGGGGGCCGTTGAGGTGGGCGTCCAGACAGCCTTTTGGGGTTTAGCCTGGTGACCAGCTTCCGGTTGGATTTTCAGCTTCTTGTGCTGGCGGGAGAAGTTTGGATCGATGATCGAGTCTCGGTCCTGCCGCCAAACCTTATAGATTTTGGAAGACAGCCGTTGAGGGGATCGGGGCTGTTCTGATTTTATTTCCACAACCTTTTTTAATGGGGGAGGAGACCTCTTTAGCACTGCAGTAGGGGAATTCCTTCGCACCTTATTTAGCATTTCGAAGCTGTTCCCAGTTGGAACAGCAGCATTAACTTCTGCCATCGGGGCTGATGGAGTCAACCCGGAGGGGGAGTTGCCCCCAGCCTTCCTTACTCGGCGCCAACGGCGACGTCGAGCGTGTTGAGCGGACGGCGTTGGGTCAGCGGTAAGAATGGTTTCGTCTTGCCCCCTGTGTGGGTGGAGGGTCGCTGTTGGTGTTAGCCTGTCAAAGACCGATGTCCTTTGGGCAGCAGGAGCGGGAGCTGAAGCCGTCAATCTTGTAAAGACCGACTTTTTGGCCGGAGAAGCCGCCTTGGCGATTTCGGGGGCAGGAGCGGCCACTTTCTTAGAGGCAGCCTTCTCTGAGATTGTAGGCCCCATGATGAGTTCGCAGGATTTCTGGCCCAATCTAGAGAAGACCGAGGCGTTGACGTTGGGCGACTCGTTGAGAGGAGCCGCGGCAGGGGTAAGACGATCAAAGACCGACTTCTTGAGAGCTTCCTTTGTCAGCACCGGCGCCGCGAAGCTTGTTGGTGGGAGTATAGTCCCAAAGAACAATCCGGTAGTGGCCTGAGTCACCTGGTCCACCGGCATTGTGAATAACGAAGCAGCTTGGGGTCCGTAGGCTATACCTCCTGGCGAGGCAAAGCGTTGGTCCCAATTGCAGTCTGAGCGGTTGGAGGATTTCGCAGAAGTAGAAGCCATCGATCCTTTTCTTTCTGCAATAAGCAAGACGCCAATTCTTTGTATCTTGAAACCCAAGGGCAACCATTAGCGAACCGCGATTGGTTCGCGAATCACGACACACGAAGTGTGGAGTGGAAAGAGGAAAAGGTCTCACCGGGCGTGCCAGAATCTGTTCCCCTCCGAAGGACGGCGCGACATGGCGTCTTGCCTGATATTCGGGGCAGATGCTAATTGGTGCTATCCGTCCACCTCTTCGAAGATGCCAAGTTGATTTATGGCACCATGTATCGAAGGTTTAAACGGATGCGGCCGATGTAGCAGACTTTGTCAGATTCCCCCTCGTTTGAGGGGTTTTTGATTGTGGGGACGCTTTTCCCTGCAGGCGCAAGCCCTTGCAGTTAATTACGCTACCGCATCGCGGTAACAACTTTCTCCTTCTCCAGATGGTCACTTCGTGTCGTGTGTGTTTATTTTATGTTTTGTTGCCCATGGATTGTTTACGGAGACCGAGTTATGTCGTCGCCCGTAGGGCGTGGACTAGTCCAAATCCGTATTATCTTAGATTTGGGTTTGGGGGTTTGGTTTGAGGATACGTTAGCCATACTTGAGGCTAAGATCAACTCAAACGTTTGTTAAGGATACGTTAGTCTAACTTGAGACTAAGATCAACTTAACGGGATCGTTTAGATCCGACAAAAGAGCATTTGGGCTCCATTGTTCCAGTTTAGGGACATAGTGGTCCATCGTATGTATGGCCGTCGGGACCCGTCACCTCTCTGACGACGTTGAAGGATTACAACGACAGATGTCAGAGGAGTTCAGAGATGTACCCTCGAACCAGAGTTAATTGGGGGAGATTCATAGCCCAGTCTGTTTGAAGGTTTAAGGATACGTTAGCCATATTTAAGGCTAAGATCAACTTAAACGGGATCGTTTAGATCCGGCAAGAAAGCATGCGTGGCTCTATTGTTCCAGTTTAGGGACATTGCGGTCCATGGGTAGTTTAAGGACATTGCGGTCCATGGGTAGTTTAAGGACATTGCGGTCCATGGGTAGTTTAAGGACATTGCGGTCTATTGTTAGTTTTAAGACATCTCGGTCAAGGTTAAGGACATCGTAGTCCGTGGGTTTAAGGACCCCACAGTCCATTGTTAGTTTTAAGACATCTCGGTCAAGGTTAAGGACGTCGTAGTCCGTAGGTTTAAGGACCCCACAGTCCATTGTTAGTTTTAAGACATCTCGGTCAAGGTTAAGGACGTCGTAGTCCATGGGTTTAAGGACCCCACAGTCCATATCAATATGTGGTCATCGGGACCCGTCACCTCTTTGAAGACATTGAGGGATTACAATGCCAAGTATCAAAGGAGTGAAGAGATGTACCCTGGAACCGGATTAGATTAAATAGTCCTTGGCCCAATTTGGGATCAAGACCAATTAATTATGTTATGAGCCCATTAGCCCAGTTAATTACGAATTGAGGACTTATGGCCAGCTTGGGCTAAGTCCAATCATGTCTGGAATATTGGCTTCCTGTTGGTCCATTGAAGGAGAGACTTTGTTTCTGGCCATTTAGCCAATTGGGCCAACGCCTAGTGTTAAACACTACAGACCAATCAGCGTTGAACACTGGGAATGAGATTGACAAGTTAGTGTTTAACACTAAAAGATAATTGGTGTTAAACACCAGCAACAAGGATTTCAAATTGGTATTAAACACCAAAACAGATCAGTGTTAAACACTGGCAACGGAGATCTCAAATTAGTGTTAAATACTAAGGTAATCAGTGTTGAACACTGCAAATAAAGTTCTTTGATTAGTGTTGAACACTAAGGCCCAACAGTGTTTTAACACTGGATTCGGGAGTTCCAATTTAGTGTTAAACACTAAGGCAAGAGGGGTCACATGGCAACACGTGAGAGCGCCCTCCCTTCATTTGTTCTTCTGAGGAGATCGCATATTTTTTTTGGAGCATCACGTGTCATCACGTGACGGGTGTCTAAATGAGGTATGTTAAAGCTTCTGCCAAGGGTCACATGGGTCACGTGAGGCACTGCCTCAAAGGGCTTTCTGTAGATTTTTTGGGGAGGTCACGTGGTGACACGTGACCCTTCTTTTCTGTAGTTGTTAGAAGATCTGTTAATCCCTTTCAGGAATTAAATTCCTCGTAGGGTTGAACCCTGACAATAATTTCAAAGGAATTAAATTCCTAGTTTCTTTTGAAGAGTTGAACTTTGAATTTTCTGTAGGAATTAAATTCCTCATATATATGAAGAACTGAATAGGGTTAAACCCTAATAAGAGCTTTAAGGAATTAAACTCCCACTCTCTGTTAGAGAATTATTCTGGGGAGTAAGATTAAGGGAATTAAATTCCTGGTGTTTTAACAGAATTAAGTTCTTAACTAAGGTTAAACAGGGTCAAACCCTAATTTTATTTTAAAGGAATTAAATTCCTATAGTTCTGTGAGAGTTAAATTCTCGTGCTTGCATTCCCTCTCTATGCTTTGGATCTGCATGGCAGGATCTCAACCCATTGAGAATTAAATTCTCAACTTCAAGGGGAGATGTGCACTTTACAGATCCTCCATCCAAGAGAGAAGAAATGTGTCCTTCTGTTTTATATCAGAGTTAAACTCTGTTGAGAATTAAATTCTCTTTCTTTCAAAAAGCCTTCCCTTTCTTACCTAGGGTTTTCTTTTGCAGAAGATCCAAATTCCTCAAAGTATCCAGGCTTTCTCTCCCTTTTCTTCCCTCTGCGTATATCCCTTTTTTTGGTGTCTATTGGCTCCTATTTATAGGAGAAGCAGCCGAGTCAATTAGTTTTTGACGAATCTTCCTTGAGAGATTTGATTTGCATCCATCATTCGTTTTGGACCTTTGGATTATTAGGTGAATTTTATTCACCATTGGATTTCAAATCCAGGGATTCTCCTTTGTTATTTCTGTTAGATTTGAAGGGGAAATCTTTCCAAATTCGAGATTTTCCCATAGATAGATGATATTTAATCACCTCTGAATCTTTAATTCAATCTATTGCTTTTGGAAAGATTTGAGAGGTCTTTCTCAGAATTTAATTCTGTTAACAAATGGGCTTTGAAGTCGGTCACGTGTGGCCACATGACCCTTGGTCACGTGTGGGCACGTGACCCCCTTGGAACGAGCCTTCCTCTTTCTTTTTGCGCTCTTTCTTCTGGTTGCTGCTTAACCGTCACGTGCCACCACGTGACCCCTGGTCACGTGTGAGCATGTGTCCCTTGTCTGGACTCGTTTTCTTGGTTTAGCGGGAGAACAAATCTGCTGCTTTTGATTATCACGTGCCAACACGTGACCCTGGTCACGTGGGAGCACGTGACCTCTTCTGAAGCCTTTTCCTTGATCTGATCAGGGAACCGGTTTGCCTTTGAAACCGCTTTTAATTGTCACGTGCCAACACGTGACTCAGGTCACGTGGGAGCACGTGACCCTTTCTGAAGCCCTTTTCTTTGATGTGGTTGGGAAACTGAACTTGCCTTGCCGATACTTTTAGGTGTCACGTGCCAACACGTGGCTGTTGGTCACGTGTAAGCACGTGACCCTCTTCTGAAGCTTTTTCCATAAGCTTTTCTGATTTTAAATCAGGAAACAATATACAAGGGAGGTGCTGCCCAAATTTTTAAAAGACAAAACATAATTCATTATACTTTTATTTCAAACTGCACCCCCACTATTTTCCGCAAAAAGGTTTAGATTTTCTGGGCTTCGGCATTCTTGATTTACGTCACGCCTTTAGACGTTGCGTAATTTAAGTGCTTATCACGTGCTAAATTACGGGTCGTGTCAAAGTTGGTATCAGAGCGTTAGGTTTAACCTTAGTTTGAGTCTGGGTTTGACTATGCGGAGTCTAGGGCGTATATATTTCGGAACCTAGGCTTGACCTTATGGAACTTAGACTTAACGGGGGGGTATTAGACCCGAACTATCGTTTCATAGGTTGGCCTTGATTGATGGAGTAGGTAGCTTGAGTAGAGTGACGTACCGTACGTATGTTCCGCGGCATACTTACGATACGATACTCCACTTAAATAACCTTAGGATGTACATATCTTGAGATCTGTGATACTATTCGTTCCTATGATCATATATCCATTTGGGATCTGTTGATTTCTTTCGTTCATTTGATCTATCATCATTGATACCTGCTTGAGGTTCGTGTCACCATGGTTTGAGTGCAAATTGAGCTACTGCTAGTGTTGCGGTCAAAGCGAGCTCGTCACGGATGAGGGCTGACCATGTTGTTTCTGGTGACATAGGGACATGTAGGTATAGTGTTGTGTTGTGATCTCTCGTTTGAGGCGAGTGTTTGGTTTTGCACCGGATGATCGGGCCATTGATAGAGGCTGCCGGATTGAGAGGACTGTTGATGTACAGCCTACCTCAGAGATCGTGATGTTGTCTACCGTGCAGACAGATGACCCAGTTGTTGCTGAGATTGATGGGATGTCGTTTCCAGAGTTTATGATTGAAACCTCTGGAGCTTTCAGGCAGAGATGTGACAGGAGATAGCTAGTCTATCTCGAGTGGAGCGACTGATATGATTTGTCAGATTTGATGTGCCGACGCAGGCTCAGTTGAGTTGAAGAATTCCAGTTGAAGGATCTTACTTGGATCTATATTAAATCAAGCAAGAGAGGATGTTGTTCGTTGGATGCTTCGGTGTGAGATCGGTAAGTTGACCAGTTTCGGATAGAAGGACCTCACCAGATGCGTTGTGAGTTGATCGAGAACGGACGAATAAAGTGTATTCCTCCGATGATTTGGACGAGTTTCCAAAGACATGTTCGGCTAGATATCTTCTACGGAGTGATGAAGGTACTGAGTTCTTAATTTCGAGTCCGTGTGAGAGACTCCGGATTGACTGTAGCCGAGAACGAATTGCAATATGCAGACAACAAGAAATTACGTCGAAATGGACGATAATAAAGACGAGTGGAACAAGAGGTTCGTGCGAGATGTTAGCGAGCAGTTGTTACGCTCCGTTGATGCCAGAGGATTGATATGTGTGCAGAGGCGTTAGATATAGCCAAATTCCAGATGAAAGTCGTGCTGAGGACACAGTTGTCCGGTTATGAGAAAAGAGTTAAGCAAGAGTGCCAACCTTCATATAGTTTGGCATAGGTGAGATCGGAAGGAGCCATGAGCAGGTTCCTTCCAAGACACCGCAGAGATAAAGACTTGCACTCAGGATCAGTTATATCGTACGTATTTAGAGGGCCAGATGCCCCCGTCAGTAATGTGCCGTTGAGAGTGTTCATGTTGATTGGCCAAACGGTGATCAGAGGAGTGCCAGAGCGAAACTATTCCGTTAGTACACCTGACCAGGCCGACGAGCAGAAGGATCGTGAGATTTGTAATCCACAGAGAAAACGAGGACCCATAGACCGAGGACGCCATATCGTGAGCAGGAGGCAAGTAGATGATCTTACTCTGCCAGCTTTGGGCGCACCGGCATATTTTTCAACATTGTAGGAGGTGTACCTCAATGTCAGTTATTGCGATTTGCATTTTGTGATCCGAGTATCACACTTTTATCGCTTGGACTTAAGTTTCGATGAATGAGTTTCGTGATTTATGTTTTCGTGCACCATGGTTGCACCTACTGGAGATTTATATTTTGTGCACAGTTATTGCACTCGATTTATGTTATATACACCGCTACATTGGTTTATGATTTGTGCATATCTATTGTTCTTGGCATCGATTTGTGCCTTTATTGCACGTATTTATGGTTTCGTGGATTTGATACCGTCGATTTGATTTCGTGCATGTTGTATGCACTTGCCTTTACTTATGCACTCGGTATAGATTATATGTGCTTGCAGTGCATTGGGATGGATTTTGTGCACGCAGTTGCACACGTTTATGATTCTATACACCTTGGTATACTCGGTGTCGTTTTTGTGAGCATTTGAGATATTGATGAGTTTTCGTGCATTGGTTGCACCAGATTTGTATTTCGTGCATTTGTTGCACCAGATTTATGTTTTCGTGCGTGTCTACACTTGACGTTCGTTATCGTGCACACTATTGCATTAGATGTTTTATACGGACTAGACGCACTTGTTTTGGATTTTCACGCATGTTGGACGCATGATATGAGATTTTGTGCACACCGGGTGCACTCGATAGAGATTTTTATTCGTGCATGATTGGATGCACTTGATTGGGATTTTTATTCGTGCATGAGTGGATGCACTTGATTTGGGATTTTCATTCGTGCATGTTAGTTGCACTGGGTTGAGATTTTCGTGCACTATAGATGCACTTGATATTATTGTCGTGCACATCCATTGCACTGGACAGATGCTTTCGTGCACACCCGTTGCACTTAGTTTTGCTTTTGTGCACATTCATGGCTGTAATACCCAGTCCTTTTGTATATCAACATTCGTATTTTGTACTCTTAAATTACTTATTTTATGATTATTATTTATTTATGATTTTAAAAACCCTAAGCCCTCTCCCCTTTCGTCCTTCTCTTCCTCTATTTACTCCGTCCCCAATTCTTCAAATCCGTTCTCTACCCTTTTCCCTTTCGTATTTTCTTCCATCTTATTAGCCGAGCCACTTCCCTATATCTATTTTCGATTTTTGTTTCCTTTAAACCCAAACCCTATTTCACCTTATTTTTATTTTCCATTTTTCCAAGCCCGTTTCCTTTTTAATCCAACCCAACCCAAGTTCTTAACCTACCCAAATAAATTCCCCAGCCCAAAACAGTAAATATTAAAACCCTCAGCCTAGCAACTCCCTCCGGCCCAAAACTTAAAACAAATAATAATTCCCTCAGCCCGGCCCACTTTCCCCACCTCCTTTTAATTTTATTTCTTTCCTTGGCCGGCCTAGCCCACTCCCCCGACCCGACCCGAGGCCCGTTTCCCACCCTTCTTCCTCCCTCGTGCCCTTTTTCCCGCCCGCACATCGCCAACGGCTCCCGCTCGCCACGACCCCGCTGTGCGCGCCCATGACTCGCTCTCCCTCGCAACCTTCTCCAACGTCCCCCACGTTCCCCTCTTCTCGTGCTCACGCCCGACCCGCTCCCCTTTGCAGCTACCCCCTGATCCTTATCGCCTTCTAACCACAACCACACCAATACACCAGCACCACCTTTCGATCTCACCCACTGCATCCCTCGCTCCCAACTCTCGAACCCATCCACTGCCGCCTCTCCCCACCGTCACCTCTTCCCCATCACCTTCCTCTTCTCCATCATACCAAAACCAAGCTTCACCCACCGCCTATACGCCGAGCCTCCACGGCCGAACACAAACACCTCCCCTACACCACGACGAGCTCCCCTCGCCGCCGCCGTCGACACCCCAGCACGACCACCGACGCCTCCAACGCCTCGGGCTCCTCCCTCGCCGTTTCCTCACAACCGGCCATCCCCTTGACACCCTCGCCGCCCCCTCCCATCGGCCGCCTGGACAACCCAGACGGCGCCTCCGTCGACCCCACGCCGCACTCGATGAATCTCTCCCCCTCTCTATCTCTCTGTTTCTCTCTCACTCTCTCTGTTTCTCTCTCCCCCCTCTCTATCTCTCTATTTCTCTCTCACTCTCTCTCTGTTTCTCTCCCCCCCTCTCTATCTCTCTGTTTCTCTCTCTATCTCTCTGTTTCTCTCTCTCTCTCTCTCTGTCTCTCTCTAAAGCTCTCTCTGTCTCTCTAAATCTCTCTCTCCCTCTCACAGCGCCTCTGCCTCCTTCACACCAAATCAAGGTATATCTAAAGCTCGGAGCTGATGAAAACGAGTGCACGGTAGCTACCTAGGTTGGACTACTTTACCTGATTCCAAAGGCTGAACTGGTGTTGCGTTCGCGACGCGGTCGTGCTGTTGCCACTGCAGTATTATTGTCGACTTGTCACCAGGCAAGTTTAATACTTGCTTCATGCTATTTCATATATTACATTTCTAGTTACTAAAATTCCCATACTTACTTTCATGTAAATTGTTATGAGTGTTCGATGTTGTAACATTTTAAAAATAATTAAATAAATAATTAAATGAATAAAAGTGTTTAAGTGAATTTTAGGATTTTCGGTAAAGTAAAATGTATTTTTCGTAAAACCAAACCGTGATTGTTTTTCACTATAAATTTAAAAATATCTATTTTAATTATGAAATTACTAGTAAATAGTGTTTATTTAGCCACTTATAAATTTTTAGTTTAATAAAATATTTTTCCTAAATTAATTATTTTAAATATTAACATAAGCTTTATTTTTACACTAAATTAGTGTAAATTACAAATTTAAATGGTTTTAATTTGTAAAAATGAACCATGGCATATTAGAAATTAGTTTGTATCATGAAAAATTTATTTGCAAATTTTTCCTAATTTCTAGAGCTTTCTTGAGTTGCTATAGTAAATAAATAAATAAATAAATACATGAAAAGACTTTTAATGATGTTTCTCTTCTTGAAACTTCCACACACTTGGCACACTCTCTTCTTTCTCTCACTCTCCTCACTTAGGCCGGCCACAACCCCACCATGGCTGCCCCCCCCATTTTCCATCTCTTTTTTATTCAAAAATGATCAAAAATACATCAAAAATTCCATTAAAATACCACAAAATCCTATTTATTTCATACCCTTTATTCCTTACTCATTTTTACATGGATTTTGGAGATGGAAAGCATGCATTTTGGAGGATCATTTCTAGTTTGGATTTCATATTTTGGGAGGTATAATTTCTTTCTTTTGATTTATTGTTTTAGATGTTCATTTAAGCTTAATTAGATTTAATGAATTAGTTCTATGTTCAATTTTAAAAATTCAAGTTAGGGTTTCTAAATTCAAGTTATGATTTTTGTTAATTATTTAGGGTTATAATAGTTAGTTTAACACTTTTGGATTTGGAAAATCTTGCATGATTGTTGAATTGTAAATTTTTCATTGAAAATGGTTTAAATTAGGAAATTTTGCTAACTAGGTTTCTATAAAACCTAATTTTTGGTGAAATAAATCTCAATTAATATTGGTAATACTAGATTTTGGTCTTAATAAGAGTATTAGCATGTTAATGGAAAGAAAAACTTAGTTTGATCACTAGATTCATTTGGTAATTGGAAAATAGTAATAAAATGCTATTATTTTGTTAACTAGATTTTGGAAAATTCTAAATAAAAGGGATTTAAAATATAATATTGGTTTCATTATATCATTATCATCATAAATTGTGGTTTAAGTCATTAGTTTATGCAAAATCATGTTTTGAGGTGGAATTATGGTATTTTGCTTGGAAAATGTTAAAATTGTTAAAAAGTTGCAAACTAGAAATTTTAAATAAATGCAAAATTGTGTAATAAAAATATAGTAATAGTTTGTATAGTCTAGTAATGCTATTTAATGAGTTTTATGACCATTAGTTTCATTTAAATGTCAAGTTTTGATGAAAAACGGTATACTGGCATTTTCGGGTTTTTGCGAAATTGGACGGTTTGATAGATTTTAGGGTTTCGATGGGTTTAATCGTGTTTTATGGTATAAGTAAGGTATTTTAAAGTTACAAGTTGTTTGATGATGTTATCTCGATCCATCGGAGTTTGTACGCCGATATCGAGCAATATTTGGTGCTTTTGCGTGGACGAGACATAGGTTTTGACCTATGCTTGTTCCTTGTATCGTTTGACTTTCGTATGTGATTCGGTTTACGATGCTATTTATATGCTTGCGTTTAGGTACCCCTCACGTGGACTGCGGGCGATGAAGAGGAGGATGGCGACACCCTCGTCGGCAGACATGGACCAGGTGAGTAGATGCATATCTACGGGGGGAAGTCGGGTGGATGGCGTTTAGCACCCCCGCAACGTAGAATAGGAATAGTACTTATTGACTTTAGGAAACCAGACGTGACCCTAGTAGGACCCTAGTATTGACCCTAGGCTGGACTAGACCGATTTAGGAAAACCATATCAGAGGATGAGTACCTTTGAAGAGGTCCGTAGGTTTCAGATAGAAACACACCCACGCACACACTGAAATTCGACATGGGGTATGTGTATGTGTATATATATAGAACTAGGTATAGGTATATTTATATATATGTAACACGTATAGGTGGTTCATTGATGTGATATGATATCCGAGGTGTGATGAAACAGTATAACTGGGCTCGATGCCATGATTCTTGACTGTACAGTCGTAATAAAGTGTTAGCGGATCATTAGAGAATGTGATAATGAACATGAATATATAAATTATAAAGAGTGGTGGTGATATTGATGTACATGGGACGCTAGAATAATACCCGGACTGTAACTTGTGACTGATTACGATATGGGATATGTATGACTTGATTACGACATCATATAGGTGCGACCTGATGTCGATACTATAGAGGTGTGACTTGAGGACGATATGATATCCGTATGACTTAATCACAATATGATACATAGGACATGACATTCCTGAGGATAACATTATACTAATGATGAGACACCTATGAGATACTTGACCCGTACCCCGATATTGGGATGCCGTACGATGGATTTTACCGTACGAGACATAGATATGATGATTGATCCGCACTCTTGATTCGAGGAAGCCGTACTACGTACGTGACGCTATTGAGGTGGGATCGCCGACTATTAGAGATATTGATTCAGACCTTAGGTAGACTCTAGTTTCTTATTGACTAGTTCTTAGGTTTAGTTTTCCTTAGGAGGTTAGATGGACACTAGGTTAGGGTTGAGTCATATAGTGGTAGTAGTATTAGTATATTAAATGAGTGGATAACACACATTCGTCTTTACTTTCACACTGTAATCATAATGTTGCATGTTCATACATATGTTGCTATAAACAGTATAAACCTTACCTGTTAGGACACCAGCACCATTACCGATGATGCGCATATTCCACGCACACTTATTTGCCGGCTCACACACATCATCATCGGTAATTGCTATGTCACGTACACTTTAGATCAGATTATCTTTTATTGATAGAATCAGTTAACAACTAAACCGATATAATATTGTGATTACTCGCTGATGTTAACATAGACATGATATTTATTACTTAGACATTCATGCATTCATATTTTCATGTTATCACGCAGTATTATGGGCATATGCCGACACTTATCATATATTTACTCATGATTTTGAGATTTGGATTTCTGTGAGATTTCTGGATTTTTGGGGAAAACCGCAAAAATATATAAAAAACTTCTCTCTCTCCCCTCCTCTCTTTTTAAACAAAGTTGCGGTTTTCTCATGATGTATGTGTCGTCCACCATGAGATTTTATGTTTTCTGTTTGATTTCGAGACCCGATTCGAGGAGTGGATGAACCGTCTCGGGTACATGGTGGGCCCGGTATGGTACCCCGGGGCAAGAAGATCGAGTTGTAGACGATGAGCCTGGCAGGGGAAGGCTACCTACCGGTGATGTCTGGCGCGGCGGATATCCGGAGGATACCGACCGTTGTCGTGAGATTTGATTATGGGCCGATCCGGACTGACGGAGCCCGAGGTATTGAGACTATGAGACTTGAGATTTACATGTTTGTGTCGATGCTTGACACGGATTCTCATGGATTTCATTGTTGAGATTTCAGATTCTTATACACATTTTACTATGATAACAGCCAAAGATTTCTTATACAGATATACCTGGATTTCAGGATTACTTATTTTACATTCATGGTGCATGCATATCCATTCATATAACATAGTACTATATGAGGCACTGACACGAGCACGGAGTATCTGCACTTACACGTAGTATTACCCTGCTATTACTAGAGGATTGAGATTTAGTAGTGTATTATTATGACCTAGGATAGCGTCGTGCATTCGATTTCTTTTTGTAGATGTCTTCTACTCACGAGTTGGCAACCCACCCCCGTTGTGCCAAATTCTTTACAGGTTCGATGTACAGGTTTCCGTGGCAGCTTGTTGGCACATCTTTTCTTCAGGGTGATTTGCACGGTAGGTTGGTTCACTTGTATCCGAACCACCATTGTACTTTTATTCATTCATTTGTATCTAGTAAGCTCCATCAACCATATTTGTATTACTTGTTAAATTATTGGACCAGTCCTTTTATTTTGACCTTAGAGTCGCGCATGTATTATTCTGTTTTGGTGGTTTTTGTTTTCTTTAAGTTTGAGCCTCGCCCTTTGGCGTTGTATATTATTGTGTTTGTTGTGGTTGTTTCCGCCTGTTGGCGTTGAGCTAGCACCCGTTTGGGGATGCTTTTTATTGTTTATTCATATTATACTTATTGTACCCGTTTGGGGGCCAGTTTTTACAGAGGAGACTCTGCCGAAATTTTTGGTAAAATCTGCTGATGTTTTTATACTTTTTTTTCTTTTACTGCTTCTTCTTCTTTTTCATGGTTTAGATTTCTGGGCTTCGGCTTACTTAGGTTACGTTGCGCCTCTAGACGTTTCGTAATCTAAGTGCCGGTCACGTTCCGTACTTTCGGGTCGTGACAGATGTGAATCGTGACTTACAAACCCTATTAAATTGACGGTACTAGAGAACTTTGGATGGCCCGAATTATAGTGAATACCCCTTAAGAGTTTGGTTTCAAAATAAGATCGTCTGCTCACATAAAATGGCGCCCCAATTATTGTTGTGAAACCTGAAACCCTTCGTTCGTCCTAAACCATAAAATTTATATTAAATCGTGTACAAATTGGATTTTAGCGTTTGATGGCTCGTAATGAAGATAACTGATTAAAATACTGTAAAATATTGTTGATCACTGAATTGTAGTACAGTATGATAGTGATAACTGCGGTGGATTTTAATTCTGGACTGCAGCCCATAATGGGAATCCAGGTTAACTCCTGTCGTTAAACCCCTGTTTATTGATGCTCATGTAAGAGAATGCGCGGAATCCTATACCGTTACGTAGGAAATTGAATTAGCTTCCTTACTCGACTGGTTTCATTGGTTTCCTCAACCGTTTGATATTTTTACTTCATTTTACCTTGTCGGCATGCCTTGCTGAATTCTGCAGAAGCAGATTTTACACCCCTAACTTAATCTGGCCATAACTCTCTGTCGGAGTGATAAAATACTGATCCGTCAATTGCGGTGGAAACCTGACTAGAAATAATAAATATAGTTCAACTGTAGAGCCGCCTAATTCTGATCCCAACTGGGATTAAATTGCGTCACGAAACGGACTTCCGATTCTGAAACCGGATTTCCAGCAGTGAACGCTTAAAATGAAATGGCCTTATCTAGTGACCTTGAAACCCGATTGACGTGAAACCAAATTCGCTGGATAGATAATCAAACATAATACTTATCCTCTGTTCATTGTTTCGCTAAATTTGGCATGTATTATTTATGATAAATTATGTAAGTGGTAGGATACCGACATATGACATCTTAATCATGCCTTACATACTGTTTTCTCATCACATCATATATATATGTCATTGCATTGGTAACCTAGTGATCATGTGCATTACCCAGTGTTAGGTATTAGTGGTGATTGTGGCAAGTACGTTAGTGTTCGTGCATGAATGGATAAGTGAAAGTGATACGTACTTGTACACAATCAGTGGACCCTATCGATTTACTGCATTGTCGACGTCTGTGGGACGCGTATAAGTGTGACTATAAGTGGTATGGGACACTTATGGAAGCACTTGTATGGGTGTCACAGGTAAGGCACCAGACACTGTCCATTTATCTTGGGTATCAGTCGGGACGTGCTTGATGGAGATCCTGTCTCCAGTTCTCGCGCAGACTTGTCACAAACCGACCGGTATTTGAGGTTATGGTTGGCGTTTGATGTAGACCACGGGGTGTGGGGTAGTTTGAGTGTGAGTTCAACAGAATCTCGGGAGTCCCATGCCGGTATATATATATTGAGATATATGGAGATTTACAGGGATATTACATGATTATTACCGTGAGTTATATGTTGGGCCCGTGGTCCCTTACCCTTGGGTCCTACCTTTGGGTGGAGGACACTCACGAGTGGTTGACTCTCACACTTGGACAGACGATAGGATTAGTGACCTGTACAGTGAGACTTAGAGACTGATAGGGATAGTGACATTGACATGCATTACTTACTGCATTGACACACCTGACATACTATTTTACTGCTTTACCGTTCACCTGCTCTTTTAGACACCCGCATTGGCTACTTCATGTTCATATCTCCACTATCTTGATTTACTGTTATATATCCATTATTACTGTACGAGTTACCACTTGCACCTATGTATATATTGCTATCGTGTCGCTCTGACGACCTTAGTATGCATGCTCAGAGTGAGAAGTGGACTTAGCTTGGACCGGGACCAGACGTACCTCGAGGACATCGCGGACATTTTGATCAGCTACCCAGAACCATATTCTCTTGATTCCCATCTGGTTATTTCTTTGCATTTGTTTTGATTTATATACTGCATTTCTCATTATCTGTGCATTGTATTACTGGTTACCACGTAAAGCTAGAAGCCGAAGTGTGACTACGGCAGGATATTTCCTTGACCGTAGGAGCATGGCTGGCCTTGTCAACCCCTCGTATTCCGTATTTTGGGAAGCGATGCGTGACAATGGAACTTGTATTGGATTTGGTTTTCCGTGCACACCAGACGCACGTGATGTTGGATACGCCTTTTGAGGCCGATTTTAGTTATGAGTATCACATTTTGATTATGGATACTATATTATATAGTAGCCGAGCAGGGCTGGTCTGAGGACAGTGCCTGAGTAATTTTGCATGCATGAAAAAGTTACCAAGAGGTTTTCAACAAGGAGCTATAGTCTCACTATTTCCTACGTGTCCGCGAGTGACACGAAATTTTACAAAATAAACCTTCTGGGATATTTCAAAAATGCAGGACGTATAAATTGAGCAAAACATATATAGGTATATATATTTACTACTTTACAAATGATCATCCGCCACTTGTGCCATGAGCTACGCATAGCACGACGATTTGGAAAAGATTTTGCATGTGTTTTATTCATTTTTAGAGGATTTTACGAGTATGCGTACTATTTACGTATTATGATTTGAGTATAGCATAATTGAGTATGGTATTGGATTTTGAGATTTGTATCTCCTTTATAACTCCGATGATTGTGTGATGCTTGACGGAGTTCGATTTTGAGTTTCGCACTCGTTTTCAGGCGCACATGATGCGCTGTGGTATTTCTATATCTTCCGTGATTTCGGAGCCCCGTTGATTTGAGCTGATTATTGAAATGTTTTAGTATTTGGGGATTTAAATTTAAATTCGGGGACTGAATTTATTTAAGGGGGGAAGATTGTAACACTTCATAAATATAAAATATTATTTTTGGTAATTAAATATTAAAATAATATATTTCACGAAAACTATTCGATTTGCGAATAGGGGTTTTTCGTAAAATGGTATAAGTATATACCAATATTTGGAATATAATTGGAGATTAAAATGAATTATTCATTAAAAAGATATTTATCGGATTTTGGCATTTTTATAATTAATTATATGTAAGTTTAAATTAAATTGATTATTGCACTACTAATCACGATTAAGTCAAATCCGTATTTTTATATTTTTACATGGCCAGTGCACCATGTCATGTGCATGTTATTCATTTGTGTTTGTGACTTGTGAGTTTTGTGAAATAAAAAGAGAAAAGAAAAGAGATATTTTGAGGAAAAAATAAAAGAGATATTTTGAGGAAAAAATAAAAGAGATATTTGTGAGAGAGTGAGGGTAAGAGAGGGTGAGGTTAAGAGAGAGACCTTTAACTACTTCTTTATTCTTCTTCTTCATTCCATTTCTTCTCTTCTTCATGCTCCTCCACCTCCTCTACCTCCATGTATCATCTCAAATTCATAACCTAAACCCCATTCCACCTTCACAATAAAGATGCACAAGCTTATCCTAAACCCTTTGAACCAATCAAGTGTGGATTTTGAAGACTTTGGGCAACTCAAGAATTTTCCTAAGTTGCCAAATGAGATAATCCCTTCACTTTTAGATTAGTATTTGTGTTTATATATCCTAGTTTAGTTTAGAATTTCGTATTAGTTAGGTTATGTGATCTTGGAAATTTCCAAGATGATGTTAAGTGGTAAATTGAGGTGTGGTGAGTGTTTACAAAACTTTAGAGATGATTACCAGGCCAAGAACAGAGAATAGAAACCAAAACATGAAGTTAGAATTTCCCGATATCGTATTTTGTGAGAATTGTGATGGGATACTGAGATCTGCTATAACCCAGAGACCCTAAAAATTATTTAACGATTACAGAGATACGTGCAGGCAATCAGGAACCTACAGTAGAAACCCGAACCCATTTCCTTCTATTCTGGCCGCAGATTTATTGCCTAGGGCCGCAATTTGCGGCCATGTCGGGGTGAAATGTGTTGATTTTTGGTCTGTGGCTCCTATATCTTCTAATTAGACCTCCCCTATATGCAAAATTAGCTAGTTTGACCTAGGGTAAAATCTGGGATAGATTTCCTTAGTTGCTGATTTCATGTTATGCGATTTGTGAAACTTGGTTTTGGTATTTGATTTTGGATTCCGTCGTTGGACGTTTGTACGTCAACGGACGAGGGTTATTTGGTTGATTTTGCATGCGTAGGCTATAGGTTCTAACTTATAAGCGATTTGTGTGCCGTATCGATTTTCGGATATTGGTTTTAATAGAATTGCATTGCGATTGTGTATTGATTGTAGGTACCTTCGCGTGGACTTCCGAGACGACGAAGCACATCGATTTCGGCTAAGCGAGGAGTTTAGCAGGTGAGTAGATTTATATCTACGGGGGAAGTCGGGTGGATGGAGTATAGCACCCCCGCAACCATTGATATGGAAAGACTGTTATATAAATTATAAGATATGCTACGAACTTACGGACATGATTATAGGATTTAGTAAAAGATGAAATGATAAAAGTTGACACTAATGGATATACATTGGTTTGAGAATATGATATAGGTATATAAGATAACATGATGTGGGATATTGAGATGATAGATAAAGATGACTCGGATTGATATATGAGAATATGAAATGAGAAAGTGAATCATGATAAGTATGAATTGAAAGAGGACAAGTATGAGTTGATAGTGGTATGGTATGAGATCAAGATCGATACGACTTGAGATTTATAAGATATGACGTATATATAAATGTGACTTGATATGAGTTTGATACAAATGTAATTTGAGATATATGTGTATATATATTATTGATGCGGATAAAGAGTGATATGTCGTACGAGATTTTAGATCCGTACCCTTATTGATGAATAGGCCGATAGAATCCTTATTCTGTTTGTTGTCACCGTACGATAGATTACCGTATGCGATGAGTTACCGGATGAATGATCCATGCTAGTGATTTGGGCATGATGATCGAGGATTATTGTCATATCGGATGTTATGAGGCGGTAACGCCGACGTAGGATATTACCCTCGTGATGTACATACCACGTTCCGGTATTTAATGTTATATGATATCATTTGCTAGTACACCTGCATAATTAACGTTGATACGCATGTTACACTTACACAGATTTGCCGGCTCACACACATTCATCATCGGTAATTGTCATGCCACTTACACAGTAAAACTGCCCTATCATGATATTATTCTTAACCGTAAAAGTACATTCATTGTTCAGTATTATCACTTGACATGCTTGCATGATATACTCGATATGCTCATATTACTACTCTATGTTGCTTACATCGTACTTTATGGTTATATGCATTGAGATGCTGTTTTTATGAGATCTCTAGATTTGAGAACCGCAGTTATATTTCAAAGGGAATTATGTATTGCTTTAAAACGCGGTTTCTCTTGATATGATATTTTGAGGTGTGCACCATGAGTTTTCTTTGTTCTGAGCAGTGAGTATACCCGATTCGAGGAGCGGGATGCACCGTCTGCGGGTACATGGTGGACCCGGTGAGGTACCCTGGGGCAAGAAGCTTGAGATGTAGACGTTGAGCCTGGCAAGGGGAGCACTACCTTCCGGTGATAGTTTTGGGCTCGGCGGATATATGGAGGATACCGACCGTAGTCGTGATATGGGCTGATCAGGACCGACGGAGCCTGAGATAGAGGATTTACGTGTCGATGCTAGACACGGGTTTTCATGATATTTCGAGTGTCGGTGTTGGGCACTCAGGTTCCATGATTTTGATGTGTCATTGATGGACACACGCAGTTGATATCCTCATATATATATATATATATATATATATATATATATATATATATATATACAGGCATATGTTTTCATGATGTTCGAGTGTCGGTATGGGACACTCAGGTTCCATGATATTGTTTATGTCGTTGATGGACACATGGATGATATCCACATGCATACAGGCATATGATGTCAGATGTTTATTGTTCATCACAGAAAACTGCATTTTAATACCCTCATTCATGATCTATTTTGTTATTTATCGGTACTTTTAACGAGTGTCTGCTCAGTAATTACATATTACAGGTGTTCGTGATAAAATACTGGAAACACATTCAAAATCACGGATATAACGTTTGGGAGCCAACATTATAAGCAAACCAGGAAACCGAACGACATCCGATGAGCTCTTTTTGCAAATAAATCATGTGTATACATTTTTGGTCCAACACAACACAAGTGTGCACATAGCTCTTTGGTTCTTGGACCTTGGGGGCTACTCATGGCACACAAGACATGATGAAGTGGGCACATGGGGGGAAAGAGTTATTAATGCTAAAAGTTTTGATGTGATGTATGGCATCATGTTCCCTCCAAATGTCTGAGTGAAAACCAGGTTTTTAGAGACAAATCAAACAGCACCAGGATGATATTGGAGTTGACAAGAGGCCACCACATCAACCCGAGCCCCTAATCTCGGATTTTGGCCGGCCACACCATCATAAAAACCGAGCTCGCCGGCCCCCCTTGCCCAATTTGTCCCCATCTTTTCAATGTCCCTTCCTTACAGTCACATCACCTCATTCTTATTACTTGTTTAATCTTTTTTGGTGCCTATAAAAGCCAGATCAGCGAGCAAGGGAAGGCTCTCTCTCTCTCTCTCTCATTCTCTCACATAGTGTATACATTTTCTTAGTTTTTTTTTGTTTAGGCTTAAGAGTTGTGTGATCTTAGCTTGGTCTCTTCTTCTTCTTCCATCTTGAAGCTTTCTTTTGAGAGCTTCATTATGGAGGTTGAACAAGTTACCAACATTTTATAACCCAACTTCAAGTGTTAATATATTGCTTTGTATTTGCTTTCTTTTCTTTACTTGCTTTGTTTTTCTTTTTATGATGCTTAACTAATCTTCTTTTGTTGTGGTTATGGTAAGGAAGTGAGATGAAAGGCGTTGCCTTCTCCTCCTCTTGTGATTGTTTAATGTGCTTAATTTTAATTATAAACTTAGTATTGTAACTTGGATGGGTTGATATGGTATGTTGATTCCATGGTTACTTTGTAACCTCATCACATACCATATTCTCCCCACAAACCACATCTTGCAAGCCTAAGGTTAGAATCAATTTGGTGTTAAGTTTGCTAAGCTTGGATATGGTATTTTGTGATTAAAAGACTTGACAAATCTCTTGGTTTCATATACCATATACCATCACAAACCCTTAGCAAAGTTAACACTAAAGCTATTTGCTCTCACTCACTATTTGTGTTTTTGATGTTGTCATATGCTTGCTAACCCTTGTGTTTAGTGTTGATACCTCAAGCTTGGACATACAAACGGTAAGTGAACGTAAACGGAATCGTTTCGTATTTGCGGCGAATATCGGAATTTGATGACTTGTACTCCACAACTGCGTTGACAAGTTATGCTTCATGCCGGGATCGACGTAAGGACGGACAACTCATGATCAAAGGGGGCGTTGAAGGAATCGCCGCGATTCGATCTTCCGAGCCAAAGCCACAATCACTTCTTTCTTAGCTTTCTTCTTGCTTTTCTTTATTTTCGTATTCTTTCATTTTTTGTGACAAAACCAACCATTCGTTAATTTGTTGAACCTTAAATCACAAGACCCAATACACAATTCCCTGTGGATCGACCCGTACTTGCCGGCTTGCTACAACGCGCCGCGCACTTGCGGTTTATAAATATTTAAAACGAGAACGATGAAGTGAGATGAAAGGTTTTGCCTACTCCTCCTCTTGTGATTGTTTAATGTGCTTAATTTTGATTATAAACTTAGTATTGTAACTTGGATGGGTTGATATGGTATGTTGATTCCATGGTTACTTTGTAACCTTATCACATACCATATTCTCCCCCACAAACCCCATCTTACAAGCCTAAGGTTAGAATCAATTTGGTGTTAAGTTTGCTAAGCTTGGATACGGTATTTTGTGATTAAAAGACTTGACAAATCTCTTGGTTTCATATACCATATACCATCACAAACCCTTAGCAAAGTTAACACAAAAGCTATTAGCTCTCACTCACTAAACGTGTTTTTGATGTTGTCGTATGCTTGCTAACCCTTGTGTTTAGTGTTGATACCTCAAGCTTGGACATACAAACGGTAAGTGAACGTAAACGGAATCGTTACGTATTTGCGGTGAATATCGGAATTTGATGATTTGTGCTCCACAACCGCGTTGACAAGTCATGCTTCATGCCGGGATCGACGTAAGGACGAACAACTCATAATCAAAGGGAGCGTCGAAGGAATCACCGCGATTCCTCCGAGCCAAAGCCACAACCGCTTCTTTCTTAGCTTTTCTTCTTGCTTCTCTTTGTTTTCGTATTCTTTCATTTTTTGTGACAAAACCAACCATTCGTTAATTTGTTGAACCATAAATCACAAGATCCAATACATAATTTCCTGCGGATCGACCCGTACTTGCTGGCTTGCTATAACGCGCCGTGCACTTACGGTTTATAAATATTTAAAACAAGAATGATCTCGTGCGCTACTAACTCAATTTTTTCAAAACTAACACAACCTAACAATTCTTTTTACTTTGTTCTCTGTCTTTGCAACCTGCTAGCACTCTGTAATTCAACATAAAAATCAAGTTATACCATTAGAATACTCATATATCTTGAAAGAGCCACATAAAATTCGAGCAGAAACACTCGGAATTTGGCCGGCGACATTGAGGAAATATCCGAGCTCGCCGGCCCTTTGTGGGTGTTTTTGATTTTTTGTTCTTGTGGGATCTCCAGTGTATTGTCAGTACTCTATTGGTAGTACTTGATTTTTATAATTTTGAGTGTGCAGGAATTGGGGCATATATATCGCTTTTTGACACTAAATATCGTATTTTCCGACATTTCAGGTTTTTAAGGAATTACGACCAGCGATCGCGCGGAGCGAGGCTCAAATTCAATTGCAAGACGTTAGTGAAGTATAGTGCCAAAGATCCCGGTAGTTTGACCCGCACAAGCGAACAATCAAAGACTCGGATCACTTTCAAAGGGGTTTTCTTATACCAAATCACATCGGTACGTATTTCCTAAAACATTCCTCTTGAATCCGACACATTCCACTATTCCTATCTTCTGCAGGATTCAATGCACAAGCTTGCCACCAATTGAACAGAGAACTAACCGTATTTTTTGCAGCGCTTAAATTTAAAACGAAAAAGAATTGCCTAAATTGCTTGATTTTTTGAATTCTTTTATTGATTGCACATTTGCATCTTAATACGGATTTAAGGGTAAAAAGACCAAACAAGATACGGTAAAGGATTTTATCACCTTTTTCCGTAGCCCACAAATCACAAAACTGCATTCTTGCATACCCACAGTAATTTAAAATCAACTAGAACTTTGACTCTAAGGACTTCGCGCTCATTAGGAGAAGTTAACTGTGTTTAGAACACCGCTTAACGGTATATCGTTCACGGGGTGTCTAGGCAAGTGTTCAAGAGAAAGGGGTTATCTAATTAAGGAATTTCGCGAAAGCGTTGGAAAACCTTCCCTTCTCTCTTGCACTTACCTGGCTTCGTGATCCGTATATCTTGAGCCCGTTTCTCGACACAGTTTTACTTCGACAATAAGGTTCTTGAGCAGGTCTAGTTGACTAGCATACCATAGACTGCTAGGGGGGTGATATTCTTTATTTTTGTGACATTTGTAAATTCTTGTTAATATGAGTGACACACAATTCAATTCAATTTTTCACGATACGAATAAGATTGTGAAAAATCATAGGAAGGAAGACAACATTGAAAAATATTCTTTCATATCGAGTTTTGAGGAAATTTTTGCGGATGAACTTGATATTCTTGGTGAGATTGAGTCAGGATCAATTTGGGAACATCCTAAGAAGCTTTCTTTTGCCGAACTTTTTGAGGATGAACTCCAGTTTTTACACGAACTTGACTTTAGAACTCAACATGTGCTTTTTGAACATTCAATTCATCCAGGAAACAATTCTTTAACCTCTTCAAAACTTCATTTTCATCTTCAACGTCTTTTGATCCCTACTTTGACACGCCCATACCCTTCACTAACATCTAACATATACCTTTTCTTTTTCTTTTTCTTTTGTATATACATATTCTTTTACCAGCCATTGCACTATATAAACAAAATCTTTAAATGGTCGGTATTAATTTCTGGACTAACCCAGTCTTTTAACATGTAAATATTGTAATTAGTCTTAGGTTTTTTCTTTTTCTTTGAATAAAATTCTCACCCTGATGTCTAAGTCTAGCTACCGGAGACGGGGACAACGATGAGGACATCGTAAAACATAGGTTTGGAGGTGAGCACTGCGTTTATTTTGCTGCATCATGTGTATATTGTATATTCTGCATTGCATACATATTTAAAAAAACCCATAAAAATTGAAAAAATTTCCCAAAAATATAAAAACTTTGTCATGTTAGCTAGCGGGGGAACTTAGATTTGAAGTCTGACGGTTCGGTTGATAAGTTTGAAATAACTAAATCCTTGTAGTGAAATTGACGACCCGAAAGATAACCCTCCCTTGTGTTTAACCGTTGCTAATATACGTCTTTTATATCACTTACACATGTTGTATGTTTTTGAGAATTTGATGAAAGTCTGACATGTCTGTAAACTTTTAAAAATGATAAAAAAATCTTTAGGATCAAACATGTTTATTCTGAATTAAGTAATATCAAGAATAGTTCATAAAGTAAGGTGAATATGAAGGGTATTATTGAGGTTTTAATAGAAGCTATAGAGTCTGAAAAATAACCCATCTGGAACCCTGTTGAAGTAATTACACACCTTATCCACATGTAACATCTTCAGATTTAAAGAATTGCTGGCTATATCTCCGTTTTCACTGAATTCAGAATATTTTAAAATAAAATGAGTCTTTTGTTTTGTGGCCTTGGTAACTTGGGTAATTAAGTCCTTGGGGTGTCTCCACACCTAATGCCCTAAAACCATCTGGTTTGGAAGTCATTGACCCAAAGCTCGCTAAGTTTCCAAACGCCAAATAAAACAAGCTAAGCAAGTGTTCTCTCCGAGTTAAAAGTCCTCATGGTTCTTTGTAGGAGAATAATCTTGGCGGAGACGAGTTTTCTATTAAAACAGTTTTTCGCGGAGATATGAAGGTATATTTATTAAGACGTTTTGCACGATAACGACACGTGTGTATGAACAACAACAGGTGAAAAGTAGGAGTGAAAAATAAGACTTAAGTTCTCTGTTAAAAATGATATATGTTCTGACTTGAAACCTAACTGGAGAATAAAACTTGAGAAAACCTTAACACCTTTCAAACTCGTGTGATCCTTTAGAAGTTTATCATGGTCCGTATTTATGACATAAATGACATAATCAAGTTCTTAATAACCTTATGGACACTATCAGCACAATCACGTAAAGACGCGTATGAGCTTATGTTAAACAAATTGTGAGGAGTGAAAAATAGGGTTTAACGTTTCTTATTTGGGTAATAGAACTTCTAACTTTGATTCTTAACCTTAATATTAGAATCAACAGTTTCTCTACGACGCTAACTTGACTGGATTTTATGGGTGTAATCCACTGAAAACCCTCAGGAGACAACACTCCTCCTACTAGGGACACCTAGAGGTTTAACGGCTTGTTGCACATGCTCAGTGCAATCGCGTTCCCTGCGAAAGTGAGGCTAGGATTTTTTTTTTTTGCTCGGGACGAGCAAAAGATAAGTTTGGGGTATTTGTTCATCACAGAAAACTGCATTTTAATACCCTCATTCAAGATCTATTTTGTTATTTATCGGTACTTTTAACCAGTGTCTGCTCAGTAATAACAGATTATAGGTGTTCGTGATAAAATACTGGAAACACATTCAAAATCACGGATATAACGTTTGGGAGCCGACACTGCAAGCAGACCAGGAAACCGACCGATATCCAAAGAGCTCTTTTTGCAAATAAATCATGTGTACACATTTTTGGTCCAACACAACACAAGTGTGCACATAGCTATTTGGTTCTTAAACCTAGGTGGGCTACCCATGGCACACAAGACATGATGAAGTGGGCACATGGGGGGGCAAGAGTTATTAATTGTAAAAGTTTTGATGTGATGTATGGTATCATGTTCCTTCCAAACGTATGATTGAAAACCAGGTTTTTAGAGACAAATCAAACAGTACCAGGATGATATTGGAGTTGACAAGAGGCCACCACATCAACCCGAGCCCCTAATCTCGGATTTTGGCCGGCCACACCATCATAAAAACCGAGCTCGCCGGCCCCCCTTGCCCAATCTGTCCCCATCTTTTCACTGTCCCTTCCTTGCAGTCACATCACCTCATTCTTATTACTTGTTTAATCTTTTTTTGTACCTATAAAAGCCAGATCAGTAAGCAAGGGATGGCTCTCTCTCTCTCTCTCTCATTCTCTCACATATTGTATACATTTTCTTAGTTTGTTTATTTTTTGTTTAGGCTTGAGAGTTGTGTGATCTTAGCTTGGTCTCTTCTTCTTCTTCCCTCTTGAAGCTTTCTTTTGAGAGCTTCAGTATGGAGGTTGAACAAGTTACCAACATTTTGTAACCCAACATCAAGTGTTAATATATTTCTTTGTATTTGCTTTCTTTTCTTTAATTGCTTTGTTTTTCTTTTTATGATGCTTAACTAATCTTCTTTGGTTGTGGTTATGGTAAGGAAGTGAGATGAAAGGCTTTGCCTCCTCCTCCTCTTGTGATTGTTTAATGTGCTTAATTTTGATTATAAACTTAGTATTGTAACTTGGATGGGTTGATTGTTAGATATATGTATGCCCTAGAGGCCATTATATGTATAGTGGATGCTTGGACATGTATATATGGATTGAGATGACTTTCTCGCTCAACATGATAGTTGTAAGTCTACGCTAGCGCCCCGGCAGTCTACAGACGCCAAATGCGGAACAAAAACTTTTAAACTGGCGCTATCGTATACTTTAACCCGGATCTGCCATTATTGCTAAACTAACAAACTGTAAAGAGTGTAGGAAGATTGTACCGAACGATCCGAGTCCTTCTTTCTTCAACCATCATCCCACGCTCCTTTGCGGCTGCTCCGATCTCGTCGATCTCCGATCTCCTCCGTCGAGGTGGCACCACATGATCGGTTCTTTAAACGGGCTCCCGCCTCTGACTCGAGGCAACTCGATCGTCAAGTTTGCTAAAAGAGACGACCAAGATTGATGTAGAGAATGAGTAGATGACTTTGTCTCTCTTCGTCCAAGTCCGTGGACGATCGGTTAATGAAGTTGCCGAGGGAATCGGGTGATGGAATGAAATGAGCTGTGAATTCCATACACCCCAAAAATCTATCATAATCTTTTCAAGAATGAATCAAGTGAGAGTATGAATGAGAGAGGAGGCCTTCCATTCATATATGAAGGAGGAGAGTGAGTGTAGGAGCAAAGGGTGACTATAAGAAAGCTTCTCACTCAAAAGATCAAGAAGAAATATCCTTAGCTAAACAAAACTCATTAATGAAAACCATGAGTCACTTAAACACCTCATCATGCCTTTAATGAAACCATTAATGCACTAATGAGTCATATGCCTCATCATCACTTCTAGAAGCTTCTAGAATGATGACTCACTCATATCAGAAGAAAAGATAAATCCGTCTTTAACCGAATGTTAAAAGACGGCTGATAGAAAAATGGAAACTGGCAACTTCCAAAAGTGATCCTGAAACGATTTTCAGGATAACCCCGAAACTGTATAAATATACCCGCATTTGTATTACGACCGAATACAAATGCAACTGAGACAAAGATATTATACCTACTCAATATAATACTCGGATCCGGCTTAAACCAAAGCCGACCAGTATTATCTGCCCGAAAAATAACACGTGCGTAAACGCACGTGCATTTTCCGAACCCTGCCATAAAACCATACGGCCTCTACAACGTTTCGCCCGAACTTGGGAAACTGTCTGTGGGGGACTCTAATGACTCGTCAGCACCCTGGCAGTGGGTTTAACCACAAACCGTCAGCGGCACTAGCAATGCGTAACGGCTGCCCATGGACTGACCTCAAGGGATGCCGATGAGCGCACTCATCCGGAAAACCCTACTGAGCCTAACAGTGACAATGTATATACAGTCCGGTTCGTTCGTCAATGAGTATCGCATATCTGCCTAAGGGGCTAGCAACGTCAGACCCCCAATAACAGTATAAGTCGTGTCGGAGTGAAGCCCAATAACACCCTGAGATACTACTGGAGTACCTACCAGTAAATCTCCTGCCACGGCCGTGGGCTTTGTGTAATGGCTCTCCTAGACACAGCACGACCTCGCCCCCAATACCGGGAGAGACGAATCCCCTGCCGATCCGCTCACGTGCCTCCATATGGCTCGAGACTGTACCCAAAAGCTACCTGTTTGCACGACTCCTTTGAGCCGTGGTAGGGTAGAAATCAAAGCACAGTGGGAACTCACACGAGACAAATGACGACCTCAGGTCGATGAACTAACCTGTACACATGTCACCAGGGAACTGCTATCTGACGATAGATATAATACTAACTAGCAGATTCCCGGCGAGTCCTGTCCGGTGTACTCATAACCCAATGAGCACCTGTATACATCTTAGGTGATCCAACTGACACCAGTGGCTTGTGAGACCGGCCACCGCCCCTCGTCGGGGTCTCGACTGTACACACTAGTCTACTCCGGAGTATCGATGCCCTATCTCGAAACTCCCACGACTAGGGACCACAATTAAGGATATGCATATAAACTACCCAACTCTCACGTATATGATCGCCATCATACTGTTGGTAGTAAAGCAAGATCCTAAGGGCTCTATCAAAGTGTAACATGCAATCAGTCACCTGAACATGTACACGACTGATAAAGGCAAACCAGATAGCATACTATCATCTTGAGTAAGACTGTGCTACCGGGATAGGTCCTCCGCAATCATTGCAATCACGTACCTGCGATCCAATAATTGACTATGAGGGCACTATCTCCAACAATCTCCCACTTGCACTCAAGGCTAATATTGCGATGTCGACTACTCACAGCCCGTGTGAAACCGAACATCCAACTCCTCTACTAATCAGTTTCACAAAGCCCGTTTGTAAAACTATTGTGTTCGAGAAATAGCCTCGGTGAGTGGATCCGCCTAGAAGTTTCTTTCTGTATCTCTCTTAATCTCAAGTTCGCGGAGAAAGCCATCTCCCGAATTGAGTAGTACCTGTCTTAGAATATATCTGGATATCTGATGGGACCTGGTTCATAAATGAACTCCATATCCAAACTTCTTAGACTGAATCGATCACTGAACCTAATCAGTATCGGGCACCTTGCTTCCCACAGTATCCTCTTAGACCACCTGTCCATAATACTGTCCCTCTTCGTCAGAGGGAAAAACTAAAACTCTGACAGTCACTCTGTCATCCACGTCACCTTTGAAGCCTGGAATGATAATCGTCTCCCGAAGGAGGCTGCCGTCATCAAATCCGTAGAACATGTACTAATGTTCTAAAACTGCTTCCTTATGTTTCTCCAGGATTGGATTAATACAAACTTATTGCATCTAGTGCAAAACCAACATTTGGTGTGGTACTTGACATCTCATGATTGACTCAATTGCCTAAGCAAGTGATCTGCCAATCATGCACATCCCTCTCCTCTTTAGTCTGTAAGACACCTTTAGAGAGGGTGACTCCATCACCTGCAGGTACACCACCATGCTAGGAGTCAACTATTCCAAAAACCATTAGAATATCTGTCAAAGTACCCACATTAGGAAACTACCCAAATCCAGATCTAAAACCATAGATCCAGAAACCAGAATGTCAAATATTATATCCATATCCTGTCTGGAGAAACAACTGTGTGACGACCACAGTACAACCGATCGTAGTATAGGAATTTTACTTTCTACTCTGTGTATGTCATCCAGATACTATGACATCACACCCTACTACCTCCTTAACAGATCCATCCCCTATTCTGATTGAAGTCAAACCCATGACTGTCACATCAAAATTAGATGATCTATCTCCGCTATAACTGCTCAAGTCTATAAATAGATATAAGCATCTTGCCCACTATGCTTCCGCTGCTCCCACTGACTACGACAACCCTCCTACCGGGTCTCATATCCTGGAACAACAGTAGTGTCAAGTCTGGATAGATAAGAACCTCCCTGTCACCGTCCTTGAGGCTACCGGAGTACCTCTCGGGTGTCTGAGGTTACCTACCATACCTGCGGAGTGGCTATTGGAATGTCAAACCTGATTGAATGTATAGGTCCTATTAAATTTTCCGTAATCGTTCGCGGTTCTGGAATCACTTCCAGTTCTACCATACTCCCACTACTGTTTTCTGAAAAAGATCCATTTTTACTAAAACTGTGGCGAGTCAAGAACAATATCACTATTGATCTTCCAAATGGTAGAATATCAACCCTCGTCATAACCAGGGTCAACCCACAAACAGCCATTACAGAAACGTGCCCTGAGTTATCCAGAATCTGGTTTTAATCATAAGCTGGACAACTCCCCGTACCTTAATATCTTTTAAGGTACGAACTATTCTATATCCAATATAGAAACTTTGGCACTTATTTAATTGGAACCATATTCAACCCATGCATCTGTCTCCAGTGCATATCAACTTAATGGAAAGAGGCTAATCAGCATTACTCAACTCAGGATCCATCCAATTATGAGTAACCTGAAAGAGAAACACGTTTCTCAAAACTATCACTATCATCTGAATACCAATCACAAGAATCTACATCTTCGATCTCTTTGAAGAATCCCGATACTTGTGACACCTGGTTCTCTACTTTATTCTTATACCCACAACTTCTCAAAACTTAGACCTTGTATTTCTACGAAACACTCGTCTAAATACTAGAGAAGTTATAAGTAAATAGAACATAGTACGAGGACCTACCCCTTTGTCCTGAAGGACACTTGGACAACATACAATACTCTGTATAAGTCCGCTGAGTTAAACAACTCAAAACCTGTGCGTTGTAGGTGGAAAACTGTACCCTGGCGATTTCCTCAAATATCACCAATTACAACGAATTCCGATATAATGAGGATGATCACCTAATTCCCAATATCTTACTCCCACTCATCATCTGTAAAACCATACAGATATGATAATGAAACCTGGTAAATACATACCCTTGGAGTAAGTGTCTAATCGGGAAAACAGTTTTTCTTTAACAATGCACTGAAACATGAAAATGTTTCGTAGGGGTATCCTGGTATTCATAGCAATGCCTCTTCCATAATCCAATTCATGACTTCAACCGTATATTTTATTGCCATCTCTCCAAATCCCTTTATTTGTCTTTAGTCGTTACCTTCTGTACACCATCGTTAGGCTAAATGGTTTTCTTCCTTCCCTACCGTTCGGCACCAGCCTATGGTTTGGAAGAAGACTATCCAGTAAGCATAATAGGTGTACCCTCCTAAACCAAGGAGTACTCGCATCTCGAGAGAAGGTGACGATAAAAGACAACTGAATAATACCTTATTCTTTTAAAAGTGAAATAGGAGCGGCGATGAAGTACGCGGTTTGGTCGTGAATGATATCAGTCGCAATTTACTTTGCCCTCTTTCTAATCCCTTTATTTTGTCTTTACATATTACCTTCTGCACACCCTACTTAGGCTAATTGGTTTTCTTCGTTCCCTACCTTTCGGCACCAGCCTATGGTTTGGAATAAGACTATCCAATAGGCGTAATAGGTGTACTCTCCTAAACCAAGGAGCTCTCGCAACCTGAGAGAAGGTGATAATAAAAGACAACTGAATAAACCAATTCTATTTCTCCTGAACCTGGATCCATCCTCGAAGAAGTCCCTTCGAGTTCGTATATAACCATACGATGGCTCTATCCAATGGAAGTGGATATCCGTAGTAATACGGGTGTTCTGAGAAATACAAAGGGTAAAAGAAGGAGTGGCAATGACTTATGCAACTCAGACAATCCAAACGCCAGTATTTTAAGAAGGTTCGGTCAACCTGGTCACTGAGTCATAGTCTAGGGTCGGTCAAAGGTCGCTGCCAAAGAGAGAGAGAGAAAAGAAACACTCTGCGTGCACTCTAACCTAGATCAGAATGGTCATCATTTTATCTAATCCGGAAACCTCCCACTGTCCTGTCAAATTCTCCTCCAAACCTAAAGAAGAATCAATCGGGATCACCCGAAGAGTAAACCAACTCATCAGTGGGAATCGGGATCCAACTCTCATCGCATGATAACGTGATGGAATGCATCCACGTTACTCATACTCCAGATGGTATGCGCATACTTGGCAAGTTTCAGTTTCTTTAGAAACTCCCGATATAATTTTTTCCCCATGCTCTTATAACCTTGGCGTTAGGTCAAAATGTCATAAGTCACATGCCAAGTTCTACCCATCACTATCTTGTTAATTTGAACCCACCCGCACATGCCCTTGGCGATAGGTCAAAATGGCAGAACGGCTGTCCCAAACCAACTCATCTATCTATGCAACAATTGAATACCCAGCAGCTACCAAACACTATGCCTTGGCGTTAAGTCAAAATGCATAGCTTGAATACTACTGAATACCCAAAAGAAGTGACGGAGGGCTACGGCTGGTTTTTTGGCGAAAAAAAAACTTTTAGCGTAGTGAACTTGATATCGCTGAAGGAACCTGATAGCTTTTTAAAATATAGTGGCGAAAACCTTTTGCTAAAGAGGTCACTCCCGGTAAAGGGATCTCGGCTCTTTCCTCGTGGAATGAGGTGCAGGATATTCCACTGAATACCGCTATGCAAAGCAACATGTAATCGACTATAGTAAAGTTATTACTCTGACGCAAACTTCTGTCCAAGGGGTCAGTCCCGGTGAAGGGATATCGGCCCTTGCCCCGTCGAATGAGGTGCAGGATATTCCACTGAATACCGCTATGCATAACAAAAGAAAACGTCTTTGCAATAACACTTTTTAAATTGTTCCAACAACAGTATACAGGTTTTTTTTTACTTTGCGTTGATCAGAATCAACGCAGTCCCATCATTCAATCACACCAGAAAAGAACGAAAATAAAATGTACGTATATGCCATCCGCATTCGTCACTGGGTCCCGTCATCACCCGTTAGGTTACTTAACTAACGACAGAGCGGGGACTGGACTAGCGCGGGTGTAAAACATATACAACATCTAATAGTATATAAACCAATATACATAATCGCTCCAGGCGTGATAATATGCAACATTACAGAAAAGTAATAAGCATTACAGAACAATACAGATATCTGGGATCCCCGAGTTTCACAGAGCCGCTGCTGAAACTCGACGTTCCTCTGTCGTGTGGATAGCCTGTGCAATGAAACCTAGACACCTACGGGTGCGGCAAGTTACCCGCCAAAACCTGAAGCGAGGTAGTCCCCACAGCATAGTGAATGGAATACCCGGCACTTCACGGAATCCGGTAAATTGAGCACCCCTCCTTGGGTCAACCTGTACCCCCTACGAGTGCGGCGAATAGTCTGCCAATTCTGAAGTGGGACCCCTCTGCCTCTCAAAGCCATGAGATGCGGACCCGTTGCCCTCCCGAACCCGGCTATCCGTGCACTCCGTCTCGGGGCAAAACCTAGTACAGTAATGAAAAATAGTACAATAGGTACATCGACCGCAACCTGGTCGTTCCCCAAAAGAATATTATACAACAGGCAGTGACGGCTGTCCACAAGTTGGACGCTCGCCCCGCAATATCAAATGTACAAATAAACTCAAACTGTACTACCATTGCACACTGCTATCCACCACGACAAATCCGCAACATCACAGCACAACACAGAACATCAACGCGAATGTCACGTTCGCAAACCCGTCTAAAAGAACTATAGCAATCAAACGCGGTTTACCGATCAAATGAAATTCCCGGTCGGAGATATAATGTAAGCACTGTAAACTAACGTGTTTAAATTTCGATCGACCAAAGTCCAAATATTAAAAAGTGGGCCCCACTGCTTACTGGTGAACAGTAACAAAACCTGGGCCAAAACTACATTTACCAAAAACCCCAAAATCCAACAGAGAACACACAGGAAAAATTTGGTGCAGTGATCCTCTAGAACGGCCGCGGATGAGCGGCCAAACCATGGGTTTGGCCGCTAATCCGCGGCGATCTGGTGAGATCAACTGCTCAAATTTTGTCCGTACCCTTAAAAAAACCCTGCACGGATTTTTAAGACATTCAGAAATGAATTTTGAAGCCATTTAAAATTAACAGAAACTGTCGGGTAGGATTTTGCAGTTTTTAGTTTTCCGGTCGGATCGATGTTTTAAACGCGTTAGCACAAGTTAGTATAGCAAAATGGTGAGGCTCTGATACCACTGTAAGTCTACGCTAGCGCCCCGGCAGTCTACAGACGCCAAATGCGGAACAAAAACTTTTAAACTGGCGCTATCGTATACTTTAACCCGGATCTGCCATTATTGCTAAACTAACAAACTGTAAAGAGTGTAGGAAGATTGTACCGAACGATCCGAGTCCTTCGTTCTTCAACCATCATCCCATGCTTCTTTGCGGCTGCTCCGATCTCGTCGATCTCCGATCTCCTCCGTCGAGGTGGCACCACATGATCGGTTCTTTAAACGGGCTCCCGCCTCTGACTCGAGGCAACTCGATCGTCAAGTTTGCTAAAAGAGATGACCAAGATTGATGTAGAGAATGAGTAGATGACTTTGTCTCTCTTCGTCCAAGTCCGTGGACGATCGGTTAATGAAGTTGCCGAGGGAATCGGGTGATGGAATGAAATGAGCTGTGAATTCCATACACCCCAAAAATCTATCATAATCTTTTCAAGAATGAATCAAGTGAGAGTATGAATGAGAGAGGAGGACTTCCATTCATATATGAAGGAGGAGAGTGAGTGTAGGAGCAAAGGGTGACTATAAGAAAGCTTCTCACTCAAAAGATCAAGAAGAAATATCCTTAGCTAAACAAAACTCATTAATGAAAACCATGAGTCACTTAAACACCTCATCATGCCTTTAATGAAACCATTAATGCACTAATGAGTCATATGCCTCATCATCACTTCTAGAAGCTTCTAGAATGATGACTCACTCATATCAGAAGAAAAGATAAATCCGTCTTTAACCGAATGTTAAAAGACGGCTGATAGAAAACTGGAAACTGGCAACTTCCAAAAGTGATCATGAAACGAATTTCAGGATAACCCCGAAACTGTATAAATATACCCGCATTTGTATTACGACCGAATACAAATGCAACTGAGACAAAGATATTATACCTACTCAATATAATACTCGGATCCGGCTTAAACCAAAGCCGACCAGTATTATCTGCCCGAAAAATAACACGTGCGTAAACGCACGTGCATTTTCCGAACCCTGCCATAAAACCATACGGCCTCTACAACGTTTCGCCCGAACTTGGGAAACTATCTGTGGGGGACTCTAATGACTCGTCAGCACCCTGGCAGTGGGTTTAACCACAAACCGTCAGCGGCACTAGCAATGCGTAACGGCTGCCCATGGACTGACCTCAAGGGATGCCGATGAGCGCACTCATCCGGAAAACCCTACTGAGCCTAACAGTGACAATGTATATACAGTCCGGTCCGTTCGTCAATGAGTATCGCATATCTGCCTAAGGGGCTAGCAACGTCAGACCCCCAATAACAGTATAAGTCGTGTCGGAGTGAAGCCCAATAACACCCTGAGATACTACTGGAGTACCTACCAGTAAATCTCCTGCCACGGCCGTGGGCTTTGTGTAATGGCTCTCCTAGACACAGCACGACCTCGCCCCCAATACCGGGAGAGACGAATCCCCTGCCGATCCGCTCACGTGCCTCCATATGGCTCGGGACTGTACCCAAAAGCTACCTGTTTGCACGACTCTTTTGAGCCGTGGTAGGGTAGAAATCAAAGCACAGTGGGAACTCACACGAGACAAATGACGACCTCAGGTCGATGAACTAACCTGTACACATGTCACCAGGGAACTGCTATCTGACGATAGATATAATACTAACTAGCAGATTCCCGGCGAGTCCTGTCCGGTGTACTCATAACCCAATGAGCACCTGTATACATCTTAGGTGATCCAACTGACACCAGTGGCTTGTGAGACCGGCCACCGCCCCTCGTCGGGGTCTCGACTGTACACACTAGTCTACTCCGGAGTATCGATGCCCTATCTCGAAACTCCCACGACTAGGGACCACAATTAAGGATATGCATATAAACTACCCAACTCTCACGTATATGATCGCCATCATACTGTTGGTAGTAAAGCAAGATCCTAAGGGCTCTATCAAAGTGTAACATGCAATCAGTCACCTGAACATATACACGACTGATAAAGGCAAACCAGATAGCATACTATCATCTCGAGTAAGACTGTGCTACCGGGATAGGTCCTCCGCAATCATTGCAATCACGTACCTGCGATCCAATAATTGACTATGAGGGCACTATCTCCAACAATATGCTATCTGGTTTACTTTATCTTGACATGTTGATTTGATCATGCTTTTATTCATTTGCACATGTTGATAAAGCCCTCAGGATATTTGCTTGCTACTGTGACTATGATGCAGATCATACTAGTGGGGCATGTGTAGTTTATAAGCATATCCTTGAACTGTTCCTAGTCGTGGGTGTATCGAGACGGGGCATCGATATTCCAGAGTAGACTAGCGTATACTATTCTTGTCCCATATGATGGGCGATAGATGATCCCATATCCATCTGGTGAGGTGACACCAAAGATTGTATGCGGGTGCTCAGTGGAGACTGGGTACACTGAACGGACTCACAGAGAACTCCTATGTGGTATTATATCTATCGTCGGATAGCAGTTCTCAGGTGACACTGGTACAGGTTAGTCTGTAAACCCAAGATCGTCATAGAGTCTTGTGTGTCCTTCCACTGTACTTTGATATCCACCCTACCATGGCTTTACTGATTCGTGCAAACAGGTGGACTTTGGGTACAGTCCCGAGGCATATGGAGGCGATGAGCGATAGGAGGGGTTTCGTTTCTCCCGGTATTGGGAGTTGATGTTGTGCTATGCTCGATTGGCTATAACAGGAAGTTCCTGGCCAGGGCTGCTGAAATTTACTGATAAGCGCTATCAGTAGTTTCTCGATCTGTTATGAGCCATACATCAGCATGACTTATTGAGCTATTGGGGTCAACGATTCCATCCCTAGACTTGATATGCAACATATCTGACGAGGAGACCAGACTGTACGGTAAGTGTTGCCAGTTGGCTCGACGGGAGTTTTGACAGCTTCGTTGGTTTTCTTCTGATCGCTCAATACCCGGGTGGCCGTTACGTTTAGCTGACCGCTTGCGGCTTGTGGGTGTTTGATATGATCATCACCTACTGTCGGCGGATTAACGAGTCTTAGAGTCCCACAATGAAGTTTCCTGGCTCAGGCGAAAAGATGTGGTGTGCGTATGAGATATGCGCGGGGACCCGATTAAATACGGATATGTGATACCGTATATTAATCGGGCATTTTCTATTGGTCGGGTCATATGTGATATGACCGGTTTGCAAAATCAAGTGTTGATTTAACAAATGACTTTTAGATTAATTCTTTAAATTAAACCCTTTTTTCTATTTTTGTATGCATGCATGTATGCACATGATGATGTGCATGGACACATACATAAATACATTGTATCATGGTTGTTGATACAAAATCAGTGGCAATGCAAGACTCATATTGTAGTAATTATGTATATATTTATCATATTGAGTTAATTGAAAGGATAATTCACTCATGGTTAATGTTTATCATCTTTGACTAAACTTCACCTTTCTTTTAACCATGAGTTAATTCTCTTTTGGAAATTAACTCAATAAGAAAACATCTAGATGATTACTAACCATGGTTGAAGTGAGAAGGATTAATATGGATTATTCTTTCTCATCTCAATAATTCATTCATATCATTATCTCTTTGAGCTCAAGCTTAGCCACCATCTTCTTCTTCCTCTCTTGAAAATTTCTTTTAGTGAAGCTGATAAAAGAAAGGGTTTTGATTATAGAATACAAACCATATCATCATACTATACACCTCTAGCCCATTTGTGTAGGGTGTTTGCTCTACTTCATTCACAAATCAAGTAAAGCAAGAAGCTTTGGGCAAAGGGACTTCGGGTGGATCATCGTGGACTAGGAAGGCTTCCATCGATCCGTTCCAAACTCTCAAAGTGCCAAAGAGTCACCAAGGGAGGTCTGCAAAGGTTGTAATCTTTACTCTTAGTGATACTTTTTCTTTCGCATGTGATGCTTAGTCAAAAGAAACCCTAAATTTCTAGTTATGATTCTTGTCAAGTTCACTTAGCACCTTAAAAATTTGATTTTGGCATATGTGATGCTTCTAAACCCTTGATGAGGTGCTAGGTAAACCCAACAATAGTATCAGAGCCAAGCTAGAGCTTTAGGCGATGTTTAGGCGAAGTTAAAACTCCGATCAAAACATCAAATACCAAATTAGACCCCTCTCTGGACAATTTTTAAAACTGTGATTTTTTCTGAATTAAAAATACTTAAAAAAAATCAGCAGGGAAATATAAGCATTACTGTAAAAAACGAGGCCATAATCCGTACATACCGCCGCGGAACCGCGGCCATACCTTGCTTGGGCCGCGGATCCGCGACCGTACAGAAGTAATATTGCATCGTTTTTGCACAGTAATGTCCGTAGCTGCTTGTACATATTTTTGGGTATTTTTAATCTGACTCAAATGTTGAGTGTTCTGGGGATTATTTTGAATTCGTTGATTCGATCGGAAAGTTTAATTTCGTTCTGTTTTTGGGTAATTTAGAAAGTATTAAAATGTTTGAACGGATATCATTAACTCACTTTTTCCCGGCACGAAAAACTTTCAAGTGTTGAATTTTTCTCGAGTTTAAATCTTTCGGAAAAACGTGCAAATAACGTGGTGGACCCTCTAGAAGAACACAAACCTTAACTCGATTATGTGACCGTCTGAACTGCCTCTAAACCTTAGGGTTTGGGGCAGTACGGCGTGCCACATGTGAGGCGTTGGCTTGACCCTTCTACGGCTGGACCACTACTACTGTGACATGTTCTGGGATTTTTGAACCCCGCTCAAGTGTTGAGCTAATTAGGAAATCTTGGGTATTTGATTATTCGATCGGAAAGTTTAATACTGTCTATTTATCTGGAATGTGATACAATATGTGGAATTCATATAGTTAGGCATAAAATGCGAAGTATGTGATATTTCGGATTTACGATGTCTAAAGTGATTGTGGATTCCAAATGTTGTAGTTTTACACTTTCTTTTCTGTGACCGTAAGTGTAGTATGTAGTTATATTGCCGGTTTTCGTTGCTATACATCAACGACGATCGGTGTATGCATACTTACTTACGTTGATGATATGAGATATTATGTGTTGCTGAGATATGATGAGCATGATTGTCGCGATTGAATAGCCGGGGGTTTTATGTGAGATGAGAGTTTTATTTTCATTCGTGTATAAATCAATTGTATGTAATATTCTTTTATTTGGGGCACTTCCGGGATGAGGAAGATATTTCCATCATTGTATATTATTTACTTTTCCGCATTAGGATAGACCCAAGGAGGGGAGCACAAGTGACCGGGTTCTAGGGTTCAGTGGGAGGCCATCTCGAGGAGTCGAGACCGGGTCTCCTAAACTCTAGAATTGGCAGGATCACTTGCCGCTCTCGTAGGGGTCTAGGGGTGTGGGCTTGGCTATTCATCGCGACCGTGGAATCCGTATTTTCTATTGTTGGCTAAATACAAAATACGGACATCCTAGATATCCTTTTATTTTCATATGTGCTTCTGCTGTTGATATTCTGTAATGTGATTACTTAGTATCTGAGACGAATGGATTATTATTATATATATGATATATAATAAACGTTGCTTATGTTTTACACCCGCACTAGTCCCGCCCCGCTATGCCGTTAGTTAAGTAACCTAACGGTGCATAACGGGACACTGTGGCGAATGCGGATGGCATAAGTGTATGTTCTATTTTCGTTTCTTTTCTGTGATGGCTTAGGAACTTAAATGATGGGATTACATTAATGAGATTAATGTAAAGAAAAATAAACCTAAAAGATGTTGCAGAATCAGATTTGAAACCCACTCGGCCTTTTTATGAAAAATGCAAGTTTCAAAAGATGCAGAGCTTAAGCCACTCCTTTTCTAAAACTGTTTTGATTCTACAACGAGATCAAGTTCAAAGCCTTAAAGGTTTTCATAAAAACCATCCGCAACCCTCCGTCATTTTAGGAAGCAGAGTACTTAGTATTCGTGCTGCGTATTTTGATTATAGTCAAGGCGTAGTGTACGGTAGCTAAGTGATGTCTTCCTACAATGCATATGATGCGATCAGTTAGGACATTCATGTGATTATGTTGATGATAGTCAAGGGTCATATGGGTGGGTCTAGTTGATCTCGAAATGATGGGTAGAACTTGACTAGTGCTTATGATATTTTGACCATAGCCAAGGTCATAAGCAACTGGGGGTAAAAACCATATCGGGAGTTTCAAGAGTTGAAATTTGCAATGAGATTGCATACCATCTATATGATAGTTGGATCCTGATCCCACTGTGAGTAAGTGTTACTTCCAGGAGAATTTTGCACTTTACAATTAGCTGATCCAGTAGGTGTCTAGAAAGGTGTTAACGGAGTTTGACCTCTGGGAAAACGAGGTTTACTTTAATTAGGTCCGTGCGAAAGCACGGGGAACCTCCCTCAAAGTACCGACACTGGCCTGGCTGACCGGTTAGCGAAACTGTAGTATGTAATTAATCCTGGCTAGTTTTCTTTTCAGGTTTTGAAAGAAAATTTGATTAAAGCAGTGGGAGACATCGATTAGATAAGATAATAACCAATCTAATTCTTTGCAAGAGCATTTCGCTGAGTGTATTCTTTTCTCTCTCCTAATGGCAGATACCAATGACGGGACTTAAGCTTCTACTAGAGAAAAATAAACTGACGGGACCGAACTATAAAGAATGGTTGAGGAACTTGAACATTGCACTTGCATATGATAAAGTATCGTATGTCCTCACAAGCAAAGCCCCACCCGTCCCAAGACCTGAATCATCTGTCTCGGATAGGGAGATCCGAAAAACTTGGGATACTGATTGTAACACGGCCAAGTGCCTCGCGCTTGCTTCTATAGACAATATCTATCAGAAACAACACGAGAATATGGATGTACAATCCATCTTTCTTCACACAAAGGACTTGTATGAAGAGCAATCTCGTACTTTGAGATACGAGGCATCTCGAAAGCTGTTTCAGATGCAAATGGCCCCTGGTACATCAGTAGGAGACCATGTTTTAAAGATGATTGGTCTTATAGAAGAACTTGAGGAACTGGGATGGACCATGGATAATGAGCAGTATACAGATATTGTTCTACAGTCTCTCCCCCTGCTTTTGCTCCGTTCATAATGAACTTCAATATGAATGATTTGGAGAAATCATTACCTGAACTTTTCAATATGTTGAGAAGTGCAGAGAGCACGTTAAAAACAACGAAAACTCCCGCTCTGTTATATGGGCCATCTTCCTCTTCAGTCCCAAAAGCCAAGGCCAAGGGAAAGAAAAAGAAGAAGTCCATCAAACAGAAAGGTGGAGTTAAAAAGGCAAAGGGGAAAGACAAATCCGGGGCTGCGGGAAGCGGGAAAGGAGAATGTTTTTACTGCCAGAAGTCAGGACATTGGAAACACAACTGTGCTGTGTATCTTGCTAATCTCAAGAAGAAGAAGCATGCGGATGCTTCCACTTCAGGTGTGTTTGTAACTGAAAACTGTTTTTCTTTAAACTCTGCATCTTGGGTATTAGATACCGGTTCTGGTTCTCACATCTGCAATTGTATGCAGGGATTGAGAAATAGTAGAGTTTTGAAGACAGGTGACCATACTCTGCGGGTTGGAAATGGTTCCAATGTACATGCTGTATCCGTGGGAGAGTATCATCTTGGGTTGCCTTCGGGTTGTATTTTGGTTTTGAACCCGTGTTATTTTGTACCTAGCATGCTATGTAATATAATACCCGTTTCTTTGTTGGACAATGAAGGATATCATTTTGTATTGCAAAATAATGTTATGAACATTAACTTGAATCAAGAGTTGATTGGGTATGGTACACTAAATAACGGTATTTACGTCCTGAACCAACACACAGTTTTCAATATACAACATACTAATAAAAGAAAGTTTTCAGATATAAATGAAGCTTTTCTATGGCATTGTAGACTTGGTCATATTAATGAAACAAGACTGAACAAATTACATAAAGATGGATATTTAAATCCTTTTGAATATAAATCTTATGCGACTTGCCAGTCTTGTATCAAAGGTAAAATGACCAAAACTCCATTTACTGGACACGGAGAAAGAGCTGTGGAACTCTTAAGCCTCATACATAATGATGTATGCGGACCAATGTCTACACATGCTAGAGGTGGTTTTTCATACTTCATTACTTTTACTGATGATTTCTCAAGATTCGGACACGTGTTTTTGATAAAGCATAAATCCGAAGCTTTCGAGAAATTCAAGGAGTATAAACTTGAAGTAGAAAAACAAACAGGCTTGAGCATCAAGAAACTTTGATCAGATCGAGGTGGAGAATATTTAAGTACAGAGTTTTTAGACTTCTTAAAAGAGAATGGGATTCTCTCTCAGCTCACTCCTTACATACCACAGCACAATGGTGTGTCAGAACGGAGGAATCGTACCCTATTAGATATGGTACGATCCATGATGTGTGATGCTGAGTTACCACTTTCCTTTTGGGGGCATGCATTAGAGACAGCGATGTATCTGTTAAACAGGGTTCCAACCAAGACTGTGTCTACCACTCCATATGAGATATGGAGTGGAAAGAGACCATCTCTTAAAAGAGTTAGGATTTGGGGTTGTCCGGCTTTTGTTAAAAAGTAGAATCCAGACAAACTCGACACGATCGGTCATGTGTAAATTTGTGGGGTATCCAAAACATTCGTATGGATATCTATTCTACCACAAGGAAGAACAAAATGTGTTTGTTGCTCAGCATGCCACATTTTTGGAAAATGAAATCTTTACAGACAGTACTGATGGTAATGCGGTGGAACTAGAAGAGGTTCTAGAAATACAAATTACTCAGGACGAATTGGTTGAAACTGATGTTGCAGTAGAACTTCAAGAACCTCAGCCGCTCCGGGGATCTAGTAGAACTTCTCGCCCACCAGAGAGATACTATGGGTTTCTCATTGATGGTGATAGAGAAGACTGCATCATGGATGATGATGACCCTACTAGTTTTCAGCAAGCTATCACGAGTGGTGACTCAGTGAAGTGGCTGGAAGCCATGAGATCCGAAATGGAGTCCATGTATACCAACAAAGTATGGACTTTGGACGTTGCGCCTCCTGGGATAAAACCTGTTGGGTGCAAATGGATCTTTAAAATGAAGATTGGTATAGATGGACAGGTAGAGACCTTTAAAGCAAGGCTAGTAGCGAAAGGTTTTCGTCAAAGACCAGGATTGGACTATGATGAAACTTTCTCTCCAGTAGCAATGCTTAAATCCATTAGGATCCTACTTGCTATTGCTGCTCACTATGATTATGAAATCTGGCAGATGGACGTTAAAACTGCATTTCTAAATGGTGATTTAGAAGAATGTGTTTTTATGGATCAGCCAGAGGGCTTCATTGGCAGTGGGAGCAGTGGGAAAACATGTAGATTGCTTAAATCCATTTATGGATTAAAGCAGGCCTCACGGAGCTGGAACATCTGCTTTGATGATACAATTAAAGAGTTTGATTTTATCAAAAATATAGATGAACCATGCATTTATAAGAAGATTGTAGGGAGTACTGTCACATTTCTCGTATTGTACGTAGATGACATTCTCCTGATAGGAAATGATATTCCTATGCTACAATCAGTCAAACTATTCTTATCACAAAGGTTCTCCATGAAGGACCTGGGTGATGCCTCATGCATTTTGGGCATAAGGATCTATAGAGATAGATCCAAGAGTTTATTGGGATTGTCCCAATCAAAGTACATAGACTCCATCCTAAAAAGGTTTAGCATGGAAGATTCCAAGCGTGGTGCCTTGCCTGCTTGTCATGGAATCACTCTCTCTAAAGACTTCTGTCCGAAGACCGATGAAGAGAGAGCTCGCATGAGCGTTATACCCTACGCTTCAGCCGTAAGATCTATAATGTATGCGATGTTATGTACTCGCCCTGATGTAGCTTATGCACTAGCTGTAGTAAGCAGGTATCAATCCAACCCAGGGGAGAAACATTGGATAGCAGTGAAGAACATTCTTAAATACTTACGAAGGACTAAAGAATTGTTCTTGGTGTATGGTAATGAGGATCTCCAGATGGAGGCCTTTACCGATTCCAGCTTCCAAAGTGATAAGGATGACAGCAAATCTATCTCAGGGTTTGTATTTACCCTCAACGGAGGGGCGGTTAGTTGGAAGAGTTCCAAACATGATACCGTTGCAGACTCTACGATGGAAGCTGAGTATATTGCTGCAAATGATGCTGCCAAGGAAGCCGTCTGGATGAGGAAGTTCATCACGGAACTAGAAGTAGTTCCAACCATTGTTGATCCAATACCATTGTATTGTGATAATAATGGAGCTATGACGTTAGCCAAAGAACCAAGGTCCCATCAAAAATCCAGACACATCCTGAGGCGATATCATTTGATCCGGGAGATAGTAGATCGCCAGGAGATCGAGATTCGGAGAGTAGATACAAAGGATAACACAGCGGATCCACTCACCAAGGCCCTTCCACAGCCGCAGCATGAGCGACTTTTTGAGATGTTGGGTATGAGATACGCCAATAACTGACCTTAGTGCAAGTGGGAGATTGTTAGATATATGTATGCCCTAGAGGCCATTATATGTATAGTAGATGCTTGGACATGTATATATGGATTGAGATGACTTTCTCGCTCAACATGATAGTATGGTATCTGGTTTACTTTATCTTGACATGTTGATTTGATCATGCTTTTATTCATTTGCACATGTTGATAAAGCCCTCAGGATATTTGCTTGACTACTGCGACTATGATGCAGATCATACCAGTGGGGCATGTGTAGTTTATAAGCATATCCTTGATCTGTTCCTAGTCGTGGGAGTATCGAGACGGGGCATCGATATTCCAGAGTAGACTAGCGTATACTATTCTTGTCCCATATGATGAGCGATGGATGATCCCATATCCATCTGGTGAGGTGACACCAAAGATTGTATGCGGGTGCTCAGTAGAGACTGGGTACACTGAACGGACTCACAGAGAACTCCTATGTGGTATTATATCTATTGTCGGATAGCAGTTCTCAGGTGACACTGGTACAGGTTAGTCTGTAGACCCAAGATCGTCATAGAGTCTTGTGTGTCCTCCCACTGTACTTTGATATCCACCCTACCACGGCTCTACTGAGTCGTGCAAACAGGTGGATTTTGGGTACAGTCCCGAGGCACATAGAGGCGATGAGCGATAGGAGGGGTTTCGTCTCTCCCGGTATTGGGAGTTGATGTTGTGCTATGCTCGATTGGCTATAACAGGAAGTCCCTGGCCAGGGCTCCTGAGATTTACTGATAAGCGTTATCAGTAGTTTCTCGATCTGTTATGAGCCATACACCAGCATGACTTATTGAGTTATTGGGGTCGACGATTCCATCCATAGACTTGATATGCAACATATCTGACGAAGAGACCGGACTGTACGATAAGTGTTGCCAGTTGGCTCGACGGGAGTTTTGACAGCTTCGCTGGTTTTCTTCTGATCGCTCAATACCCGGGTGGCCGTTACGTTTAGCTGACCGCTTGCGGCTTGTGGGTGTTTGATATGATCATCACCTACTGCCGGCGTATTGACGAGTCTCAGAGTCCCACAATGAAGTTTCCTGGCTCAGGGGAAAAGATGTGGTGTGCATATGAGATATACGCGGGGACCCGATTAAATACGGATATGTGATACCGTATATTAATTGGGCATTTTCTATTGGTCGGGTCGTATGTGATATGACCGGTTTGCAAAATCAAGTGTTGATTTAACAAATGACTTTTAGATTAATTCTTTAAATTAAACCCTTTTTCTATTTTTGTATTCATGCATGTATGCACATGATTATGTGCATGGACACATACATACATACATACATTGTATCATGGTTGTTGATACAAAATCGGTGGCAATGCAAGACTCATATTGTAGTAATTATGTATATATTTATCATATTGAGTTAATTGAAAGGATAATTCACTCATGATTAATGTTTATCATCTTTGACTAAACTTCACTATTCTTTTAACTATGAGTTAATTCTCTTTTGGAAATTAACTCAATAAGAAAACATCTAGATGATTACTAACCATGGTTGAAGTGAGAAGGATTAATATGGATTATTCTTTCTCATCTCAATAATTCATTCATATCATTATCTCTTTGAGCTCAAGCTTAGCCACCATCTTCTTCATCCTCTCTTGAAAATTTCTTTGAGTGAAGTTGATAAAAGAAAGGGTTTTGATTATAGAATACAAACCACATCATCATACTACACACATCTAGCCCTTTGTGTAGGGTGTTTGCTCTACTTCATTCACATACCAAGTAAAGCAAGGAGCTTTGGGCAAAGGGACTTTGGGTGGATCTTCGTGGACTAGGAAGGCTTCCATCGATCCGTTCCAAACTCTCAAAGTGCCAAGGAGTCACCAAGGGAGGTCTACAAAGGTTGTAATCTCTACTCTTAGTGATACTTTTTTTTTGCATGTGATGCTTAGTCAAAAGAAACCCTAAATTGCTAGTTATGATTCTTGTCAAGTTCACTTAGCACCTTAAAAATTTGATTTTGGCATATGTGATGCTTCTAAACCCTTGATGAGGTGCTAGGTAAACCCAACATTGATATGGTATGTTGATTCCATGGTTACTTTGTAACCTCATCACATACCATATTCTCGCCACAAACCCCATCTTGCAAGCCTAAGGTTAGAATCAATTTGGTGTTAAGTTTGCTAAGCTTAGATATGGTATTTTGTGATTAAAAGACTTGACAAATCTCTTGGTTTCATATAACATATACCATCACAAACCCTTAGCAAAGTTAACACTAAAGCTATTTGCTCTCACTCACTAAACGTGTTTTTGATGTTGTCGTATGCTTGCTAACCCTTGTGTTAAGTGTTGGTCCCTCAAGATTGGACATACAAACGGTAAGTGAACGTAAACGGAATCGTTTCATATTTGCGGCGAATATCAGAATTTGATGACTTGTGCTCCACAACCGCATTGACAAGTCATGCTTCATGCCGGGATCGACGTAAGGACGGACAACTCATGATCAAAGGGAGCGTCGAAGGAATCGTCGCGATTCGATCTTCCGAGTCAAAGCCACAACCGCTTCTTTCTTAGCTTTCTTCTTGCTTTTCTTTGTTTTCGTATTCTTTCATTTTTTTTGTGACAAAACCAACCATTCGTTAATTTGTTGAATCTTAAATCATAAGACCCAATACACAATTCCCTGCGGATCGACCAGTACTTGCCGGCTTGTCACAACGCGTCGTGCACTTGCGGTTTATAAATATTTAAAAGGAGAACAATCTCGCGTGCGCAATCCGTTTCCTTAATATCATATTCGTTTCCAAAACATATGCGTTTGCGAGCGCGGGTGAATTCCCAACATTTATTTATATATGCCATTGCATTGACTCGATTATTGACATATATGCATACATGGTCACCCTAGATATCATAGTATTAACTTCAGGATATAGTGACCTAGGAAATCGTTGTTTTATTCGATTTCTACTTGCTGATGTTTTCTACTCACGAGTTGGTAACTCACCCCCGTTGTGCCACAGTTCTTACAGGTTTGACAACCTGGGATCAGTTGCGGTATCGCTGGCACACATCTTCTTCCAGGGTGTTTTGCTTTGGTAGGTAGGACACATGTTGGATCGTACCCACTCTTGTACTTTCTATTCCGTTGTATCTAGATAAACTCCATCAAATCAAATCAGAGACTAGAATTTGTATATTCGTAGACCTAGTCATACTTGGGTATTGTGCGAAACTTAGAGCGATGAGTTTATGTTCGCTTTCTTGAGTTTTGATGTCTTGCTTATTTATTGTTCTTTCTGGGTTGATTCTTCGCCGCTGGGCGTCGTATATATGTTATTGCGTGGTTGTGATTCCGCCAGTTGACTAAGAGCTAGCTCCCGCTTGTGGATGCCTATATATTGTTGTGTATATGTTTTTGGATCAAAATATACAAGGGAGGTGCTGCACAAATTTTTAAAAGACAAAACATGATTCATTATCCTTTTATTTCAAACTGCACCCCCACTATTTTCCGCAAAAAGGTTTAGATTTTCTGGGCTTCGGTTTACTTGATTTACGTCACGCTTTTAGACGTTGCGTAATTTAAGTGCCGGTCATGTGCTAAATTACGGGTCGTGACACACACACACACACACACACACACACACACACACACATATATATATATATATATCACACCAGTAGTTTCCAGCGATATATGTATATGTATATATATATATGTATGTATGTATGTATATATATATATCACACTAATAGTTTTCAGCGAGTTCGTGCAGTGTAACTCATAACCCAATGAGCACATGTATACTATCTTTGGTACCGTATACCAATAGCCACGGGACATGCCACCTCCACTGACGGGGATAAGAAGCGTACACACTAGTCTACTCTGGAGTATTGATGCCCTGTCTCGATAATCCTATGACTAGGGACAATGTTTAAGGATGTGCTTATAGACTATCTAGCCCCCACTAGTGTGACTGCCATCACAACGCTGGTAGTCAAGTAAAGATCATAAAGGCTTCATCAACATGTATTAGCGATATATTAAAAGAAACATATACACATGTTAAGATAGATTCAAATCAAATAGCATACTATTATATTGAGCAGGACTATTATATATCTGTATATATTCCAAGCTTCCAAAATATAATATACAATCCATTACTATATAATAGTGGTCTCTAGGGCATATATCACTAACACTTCGCACTCTCCCCAAGAGTGCATACTAACAGAGCCACTGCTCATTGCAACATTCTAAGTATTTAGATAGATCTTTCTCTCATTAAAAAAGTGACATCTTCACTTAATTGAAGATTCAAATTTAGTGCAACTAAATAATGACTCTCTTTTCAAACCAGCTTGCCCACAAACTCGAAACTTGTAATTGATGGGCCAACGACGCTCGTTGCTGGAGAAGGTTGAGAAAGATAAACCGATTTCCATAATCAATTTGAGAGATATTTGATCAAAACCTACTTCTAAAACCAATTTGGTGGAAAATTTAGGAATTTTAGGAAAAGGAGAGGGGTTGCGAAAAAACCCTAATCCGATACTCACCGTTAGCTTCCTAACCGAGTAATGGAAGATGCCAAAAAAAATTCTCTTTTTGGCTTGTTAAGTGGTTTTTAGTGCAATTTAAATGTATGGGGGTCTTTTAAGTAAATACAAAGTATGAAGAACCTTTTTAGTAATTGCATGAGGGTTTTTTAGTAAAAACCCTTTATTATATTTACTTTCATCTTTTCACGTGCATCACACGTGAATGGATTCTGCTATATAAAAATTCAAAATTTTAAGATATTAAAAATTGGAAAGTGCAGAAGGGACACATGGAAAGTATTAACTGCACCCACTGGAAAACGTTAGAAATTCCTTTTCCCTATTCATTGGTATTATCGCCTTTTTAGGGATTTAATTAATTGGTGCATCGCTCCTTATTTATGAAGTTTTTCCCAATGTTTTTCCCCATTTCTTTTTAAGATTCAGATCGCTTTAATTTTTCTCCTTCACTTTGATGGTACCTGCCGGAAAGTAAGGTATGATCTATTTGTCTTTAAAATTGATGGGTTTTTTTTTGAACACTCAAGTTGAAGGGATTGATGAATCATTTGTGAAATGAATTTTTATAATATTTTGCACCTGACCATGCATTTGATCCATGCAAGTGGGTTTTTTCTTCTTTCTTTTTGTTGCAAAAAAGACGGTTCTATCAATAAAATGAAAAAGAAAACAGAAAGTTTAGAATTGTAGTTGAATAATTGCAAGCTTTACAATACAAGCTCTAACTAGAATAATTTTATCTTCTGAAAATTGTTGACTGTTTCTTTCAATGCATATTCTATTTCGATGAGAAAGTGGCCCTTTCATAAAATTTTGCCTATGCCTTGGTTTCTTAGTAATCTTGTGATGAATGTTATTTATGGTGTCTCCTTATTAGAGAAGTAGCCCCCCCTGTTTTCGTAGGAATGCAAAGGCCAGAAGGGGCACATGACCCCTCTGGGATTTTGCAAGAGCCCCTACTAGTGCTATTTATCCATGTCCATCCCCATATGATTCTATAATAACCATACAAAAACTCCTCTAATCCCATTCATTCATAACTCTTTACTCCTATTAAAACTTGAGCCTACCCACCAAACTTCCTAGCTAGGCCCATCGTTACTAACAAAGCAGGCGGAGTTTTCTTGTCTCTCCCTAAAATCTTCTTTATTTTCACAAAACAACCGATATTCTTAGTATTTTCAGATTTTTCAATATTTCCCTCTTATTTTAACAACACCCTCAATGTCATTATCTAAGAAGAAATCCTAAAATTAATGATGAAGCTAAAAGCTTTTAATGATACGAAAGGGGCATGAAACATATAGAACGGGCTAAAGATTAAATTTAATAAGAGGGATACTTGGAATGGTCAGAAGCTATGAGGAAATTTTTCTTGGAACAACAAAGAGATTTAATGATGAAGAATGGAAATACTAAAATTTGAGATGATTTTTAAAGTAGTTAAAAGATTTAAAGGTATTATTAAAAAAAAACTAAGAAGAAAGTGTATTTTTCAAAAATAATGATGTATTTAATATGAAATATGAAAGTTATCTAAAAGAACTTCGCCAAATCCCAATCAAATATCACCTTTATCCATTATCTTTTAAATTTTATCTCCATCCTATTCTAGTCACACTAGTCGCGATCTGCAAGTTGCCACCAATTTCTATGATTAAATAGACCAAAATTTCTTTGTCGAGTTCATTTGTATTATGGGTTTTAATATGTTACTTATTTGGAGTTATAAATGGATTCTAGAATTTTTTGTGTGCCCCCTCTAACTTGAATTCCTGGGTCCTCCATTGTTGGTATGCTTGGCTAGATTTGTTTAGTATTGCACAATAATCTTATCCCTGCAAGTTTAGGATGTGAATGATCGAGCTTTGAACTCCCTCCCTTTTTTGAATGGAAAGTGGTGGAGAGAAATTCTGTTTGTGTTATGCATTATTCATTCTTTTAAATCATCGGAGACGCTGGAGGACCTACGACATCAGGACGACCTTCTGTTTCCTATAAATGATCTACGCACTCTATAATTTCTTACTTGATTGCATGATTACTGTATTTTTTTGGCCTTGTTTTGTTACCCTTAGTAATATAGAAGAACTAATGGGACCCAAGGAGGTTAATTTGCATTCTCTCAGTGTCACGATCCGAAAGTACAGAACATGACCGACACTTAGACTATGAACGTTTCGAGACGTACGTACTCTAAGTAAGCCGAACCCAGAAATCCAAACCAAAAAATGGAGTAGAGAGTAGGAAGAACCATATCAAAACAACCTGTATACAACATAATATACAACGCCTAAAGGCGAGGATCACAACAGAAAGGAAACTCCAACAGCAAGAAATCCACAGAAATATAACGTGCGACTCTAAGGTCAAAAGAATAAACATCACTGGTCTCTATCTCAAATAAATACAAGTTTGGTTGATGGAACTTCTAGATACAACTGAAATATAATATACAAAGTATAATGGTGGGTACGATACAAATAACCCACCTACTAGTAAGTCACCTGAAAGAAGCTGTGCCCGCAAAGCCGTAATGAAACCCGTACGGCAACACCTGCAAGAAACTGGGGCACAACGGGGGTGAGTTGCCAACTCGTGAGTAGAAAAAGATCTACGAACAGAAATCGCATGTATGACGCAATCATAGGTCATACGATCATAATATATAATCCTCAAATATATATATAACCAGCAACCTATAACAACGGCTAGGGTAAATATCTAACCCAAGTATAATCTCATGTACCCGTGTCAGTGCTCGGGTAGCAATGTATCATATGAATGATGTATGAATGCATGAACCAGAATGCATGTACTAAAGAAAACTGCTTTCATAAATTTATGAGATTTCTGTATTTTTAAAATGAGGTATCATAATGAAATCAGCATAAAACAGTGCCTAGCATCGACACAAAACATAATCTCAATATCTCGATATCTCTGTATCACAATCTCTGTACCTCAATATCTCGAAATCTCAATGTCTCAATCATAAAATTCAGGGCGTCGTCAGTCAAGATCGACCTCTACCATCCATCTCATGACTACGACGGTATCCTCCGGATATCTGGCGTGTCGGGTAAAATCACCAGTCGGTAGTGCTCCCTTGCCAGGCTCAACGCCATCTCCTGCGATCTTCTTGCCCCGGGTTACCGCACCGGGCCCACCATGTACCCGCAATCGGTCTCATCCGCCTTCTCGATTCAGGTTCCACATGTCGCTCTCAGCACCGAGAAAACACATGGTGGACGCACTGAAATATCATATCAAGGGTAACCGGGTTTTTTAAAACATTTACATAATCTCTTTGAAATATCCACGGTTCCCAAATCCAGAAATATCATAGAAACAACATATCTCAATGCGTATAATCAGGAAGCATGATGTATGAGACATAAAAATGAAATGCAAGTATAACAGTATATCATGCAACATGGAATAATAGTATGCACATAAAAGGGTTATATCCTGATGCAATAATACTACTATGTAGTGACATGGCAATTACCGATGAAGATATGTGTGAGCTGGCAAGTAAGTGTATGTGGAACATACGCATCATCGGTAATGGTGCTGGTGTCCTAACAGCATGATATCAATAATGGAATATGAATCATAATAAGTATGCGATGCAGAGTAACAACAATAATATGCGGGAGCTGAATGCTAAACACAAAGATAGCTAAACTGTATCTAATGTCATAAGAGTCATACAGCTACGCCAACTAAAGGCTGAGCTAAAGCTAGTAGTAGGTAAGGGAAACCGCTTTACCTCTGAGTCGATACATATAAATATATACATATAGTCGGTGATCCTGCCTCGATAATATCACATCCGATAGCATATCTCTATAATCAGTTATTCCTAAATCAAGAGTGCGGATCAAAACATCAAATTATAGCTCGTACGTAAATCCGTCGTACGGCATCCCCAATCTGGGTATGGGTCAATATCACATTTGTCACATTATTCATCAAGTATTCTCTTATAAAATACCATTATCTGAGTACTGATCTATGTCTAGTACAATGCTAACATCATCACTATAATCAAGATCTGATCACTGATCGACAATCTCATATACATCAATATCATCATCATATATTGTCAATATAATCATAATCCAGCTTCTGATTTACAGCTTCTAGCAAAAACGATATCATCAGCCCAAATCATCTCAAGGAGTATACATCGCCCAAGGCGGCCTATCACAAATATCTTGTCATATCATATCATAATCACATGTCGATCATTTACATATACATGTCACTATTCCTATGGCTTCATAATCCCAAAGTCCGCTAAAGCATCAAGACGCATCCCAAATACGAATTTTACCATATCACCGATATCATAATCTTGGATTAAATATCATCGACTCATCTCACTCCCAAGTATCATCCTCAAAACCGTATGCGAACACATAGTCCCATATCTATATGAACACATATCTATAGAATCCCATCGATGCACATATGAAGTAAGGATGTATGCAAATATGTATGTGTGTACATGTATGTGTGTATATGTATGTGTAGTGTACCCACTACCTAGGGTTCGTAATCTTTCACCAATCCAACATACCAATATCCATTTAAACATCAATAATTAATCCCAACAACATATACTGATTTGTTGGTGTGTATACGCATCCGTATACATCACCACAGACTGCGGGGGTGCTATACGCCATCCACCCGACTTCTCCCCGTAGATATAAATCTACTCACCTAGTTATGTGTGCCGGTGCCGATGTCGCCGTTTGCATCTCCAACGCCTCGACGCCACGTGAGGTGCCTACAAGGATATCACACGCTAAAACTCATGAAAACCATGTCGGAAACCAAAATGGTGCACACTACGCCCATAGGTAAAAACCTGTGACCTTGTGTGCAAAAACAGCCAATCACCGCTGTCGTTGACGTCCAAACGCCACCCGACAGATACGAATCATCGAATGTCAAAATCCATACGAAAACGAGTCGTAAATCATACACCCACTCATGAAATTCAACCCAGATTTTACCCTAACAGGAAACAGTCAAAACTAGACATACCGAGGGTCAATTTTACATGAAAAAGGGGTTGTGCACGCAAAACGAGGCAGTTTTACCCTGCTCTGGCCTCAAATTGCGGCCAGGGGGATTAAATTTGCGGCCGGGACTTTGAGATGGTGGCTAGGGCTTTGGGTAGTGGTTCCAGGGTGCATGCACAGCTCACTGCCAAGTCAATTTTACTCTAGGAGGTCCCGGGTGAAAGCAGGTCTCAGAAAGGTCACAAAATCGACGAAAACGCTAATTTACACCAAGTCGAACAACTCTGGTAACTAACTAGAGATCTGGGATTTTCTGGGTTAAACTAGTCTCAAATACACCTAATAAGGTTACCCTGACAATCGAAACCATCTCTTGGCCAAACCTCACTCAATTTCACTAAAACTAGCACTAGATCATGGATATAACAGTAAATTATCAGCTAATAACCCAAAACTTAACAAGATAGGAGTTGGTTGTGAGAATATAACTCAAGAAACTCCTAGAATGCAGGAGAAAAGAGGATGACGGGAGGAAGAGGGGTGGTTGCTGCTGTGGAGCTGCTCCTTGTGCTCCAGAAGATGCTGCAGTAGCTGAAGTGTTGCCCTGCTGCTACTGCCACTGATCTTGGCTGCTGCTGCTGTTATATTCTTTTCCTTGTGTTGCTGTTGCAGCAGCAGCAAAAGAAGGGGTTGTTGTGTTTGTGGTGTGGTGTTGTGTGATGAGGATGGTGTGGGTTTGTTTTGAAATGGAGTTGCTGCTGTGGCTGATAGAAAATGTGGCTGAAAATGGCTGAGACTGTTTTATTGGTGTTGTTTTGGTGTGTTATGAGGGATGAAGCTGCTGATGTGAGGGGTTTGGGGTGTAGGTTTTGGGCTATGATGCTAGGGTGGTGGCTGATGTAAGGGGTTGAATATGCTGATGGGATAAAAGTGGGGCTGATGTAGTATATGGTGGCTGAAGTAATGATATATGGGCTGATGTTTGCTGTTGCAGGATTGGGGCTGATGGGGTTATCAGCTGATGTAATATTCATTGGCTGAACTTTTGGATTTCTTTTGGGGGCTGAAGCTTACATCAGCTGCTGCAGTTGAGGCTGATGTAGTGTGTAGAGTTGTAGGATCTGATGTGTTGTATCAATGGCTGAGGTTTGGGGCTGATGTGCTGTTTTGGGGGCTGAAAAGTGTTGATGGGAGTGTGGGCTGCTGATGTAGTTTGCTGATATAGCAGCTGATGTAGGAGGCTGATTTGCGGCTGTGTAGGGTGGGCTGATTCAATGTTACAGCTGCTGAATTGCTGATGCCTCTGATGGGTTGCTTTGGGGGGCTGATATGGTGTTTGGGTGGCTGGTGTTTTCTTTAGCTGCTGCTGGAGTTGCTGTTTCGGTTAAAGTTGGATATAGGATGATGTGTGAGAGGGAGTAAAAGAGCATAAGGGGTTATGGAGTCAAATGGATCCTGGCACACCCTAACCATCTCTCTCTCTCTCAATGCTAGCACTCACAAGTCATCATAACCCTAATCCAATTGTAAACAAAGCCACACCCTTAATTAACCCCACTAACCTAACCAATTGGTTCAAGTTACCAAGGTCATCTAAGCATGGTTCACCCTAGGCTTATCCTGAGTCCAAAACATGAGACAAGTATGGAAAAATGTTATGTGCACATCTTTGCACAAAAAGCCAAAAATCCACTTAGCGATTTTTAGTCCCGATTAACACAAAAATAACATATAATCCAACATGAAAACTGCAAAATGGCATATTTCCACAAAATAAGCTATTTTAGAATTTCTATAATTTTCTCTAGAATTTTCACCATTTATCGGTATTTAATTAAACCGACTATTAAAATATTCATTAAAAATTAATATTAAATTCTGGAATTTCCCAAAAATAGTATTTTATTTTTTTTGAAATGTTACACTCAGTCTCTAAATATTTCCTTTTACTATCCATGTAGAGAACTGGGAAGGGACTCCAGCTAGGAGATTTGAATCTAGCATCATGAGTTTAACTGAGAGTTATGAGACAAGGCAACAATTGGTTTTCCTCCATTCTGCATAGTGAAAGCTCACAAGGGGTCGGACATTTTTCATAGAGCATGAAAACCATATGTGTTAGGTAATTCAGTATTCTTTCTCTATATAGAAGTTATATCTATATAGTTGTATCGACATCCTTCTTGATAATCTTTTCTTCCTATATAATTTTTAGAATGATCGTGAATTTATCATTATCCTTTGGTATACTGTGTATATTTAATGTAGCACGAGAGATGCAAATTGTTTGAAATGATTTTCCATCGTAGAAGGAAGCAAATACAAGGGTATGGATGATTATAACTATTTTATATATAGATAGATATATGAATATAAGAATATAGATATTCAATTATACTTAAAGATATGATTCTCCTAAATCGTTGACTAGCAATGTCAATGACCTTGAGGGGGCACATGGTGCATTGTGATCTAGGATGGAATCCTAAATTTCCATGAAATTATCCCTTACTTATTTTGACGCAAATAATATTCTTGGGAATTTAAGATTATCCTGGGAATAAGATGCGCTCAATTCATGATAATGTTGTAAAAAGCGGTCTATGCAACCACTCAAGTTTAATCGGCACAAAACCACTTCTCTTTTCACTCAGTGGTGTAATTAAACGAACTTTTGCGCTTGAGCAGGTTGGGCCAACAAAGCACCCATGTTAGGGGGCCTAAGTGTCTACCCTCCTAGGTGGGGGCCTAGGCGACCGTGCCGCTTAATCATTGACCTTTTAATTGCAAATGGTTGGAATTGGTATGTTCTTTCCCTTGACAAAAATAATTACATACCAAACCCGATTAAATCCTCAAATCTGTCATTTTCCTAACATGAAATCTTTATCTTTCCACCTGTAAATATATTTAACTAAAAATATCAAAACCGCATAGGCAGCACTTAAGCGCCCGCCTAAGCGCTAGGCGCTACCTTAACTGCCTAGCACCGTCGCACGCTTTTCACAACTCTAAATTGTGATAATATTATTCATATTCAAATCGATGTCTATTAAATTCCCGCGAAATATTCCCGTCTTATAGAATCACCGACATGACTGCTCTGTCAACAACCGCCGCCACCGACCCTCCGCTTGTAAGTTGTTGCCTCCGATCGCTGTTGTCGTCTGTCACGGCTGGATGTCGGCCCTTCAGCTTGTCAGCTGTCGCCGCCAATCACCGTCGGTTGTCGCCGGCTGCCACCGGCCACTGTCGGCCTCTTCCACTGGTCATTCGTCACCTCCAGTCGATGGTCGTCGTCGGCTGTTGTTGTGATCGTCGTTGTCGTGCGATTGCTGAGCACATCCGTCTCTCATTGCAAGTCGTCACCACCACCACAACAACAATCAATGTAGCCAAATCTTTCCACAGATGCATTACCACGAATGATTAAATTACATTAAGCACATTAATACAACATTATCTGGAATCGTATGCCTCGACATCAGTTAACCGGGAATGTGTGGATTCCCGGTTATCTTTCATTCAATGTACTAAAGCGCAACACAAAGGCCAAGGTTTGAGGATTTGTACTGTTGCATGGTTTTTATTATGGAAAGTCTACACATATAGATGATCACTTTCTACAATAGTACTATCTCATCTTTTAACCTGCTCAATATTCTCTTTAGTTCTACATGGAAATTCCTTCCATATTAAAAACTCAAACTAGTTTGTAGACAACATGAAAGATAAATTAATGGAAAAATCTATCATAGGTGGTTAACTCGAAATTCTTTCATTAAACATTGGATGCTGTGTAATAATGTAAAAGTTTTCTTCCATCAGAAAACTAAATAAAGGTGGACCTTAACACTGTATTTTTTCCAAAAATGATAACTAAAAAGTGCATGGTAACAATAAAGGATGAATCAATGTATAGTATATGTTGATGATAATAACATACTTTAAACTCATTAGTTCCATGTTATTGTGGCAGTGTCACCATAAATCGCTAAACTATTGGAGAACTGCGACATGGAATGATCGTTTCCAATTGGGTTAAATTACTGTTTTGGATTGGAAGAACCAAGTTGCATGAACAAGGATATGAGGACACGATACGATGCGATATGGCGATACAACAAAATCCCAAAATATAAAACAATGGGGACTTATATATATAACATAACACTAAAATATTTAGCAAAAACCTTAGTATTTCAACATGTTTTTATGGTAATTATCAAAACTTAGCAAAGAACTAAGTTATTTCAGCAATTTCCGCAAAAAAATGATTTTAGCATTTTTTAAGTTGTATTTGACGTAATTGTAGCCATAACCATATAACAAACTATTATACTCAACAACATATAATTTCAAAAATTTTGTAACAGTTTTAGCAAAACCTTATATATTTCATCATAGAAATTATATTAAACACTAAAATTGAGTAAAATAGCAAGAAAAGCCAACAACTTAAAAAAGTTTCAATAGTATTAGGGTTTTCCCCATCTTTAATTAGAAAAATAGGGTCGTCGGCAATCGTTTTTTGTGTCATGGCTGCTCAAAAACGTGTCCGAAATATGACCAAATCCGAAGCCGCCTCATTTCAAAGCAAGGTATGGAAATTCTGCAGTTGGACGCACCGTGCATGAATCCGTGTTCGACACTTGTTCGATAGCTAACAAAATGCGTCCGTGCAACCTTAGAGAAGAACCACTTAAGAACTCAAGTTAAATGGGCTTAAAGTTAGATTTGTGTTAACTTGCTAACAGATACTTCATACATGATGGATAAAGTATTTATCATTCTTGATGGTATAAATATGAATACATGACCACAGACGTGATAACATACACTATAGTGGATAGTTAAAAAGCGCTAATATAGTGAAAACCTAGTTTAAGTGAACGTCCACGGCATTTATTTTTGAGGAGCGGATTGCAACAAAGGAAGTTATTGTTCCATCAATTTAAGACCACTATCCATGTGATAAATGCATAGAGGTATTAGTTTTCAATATGGCTCTTCGCTTTATTTTTCGACATAGCAAAAATTAACTATATGCATAGTCGCAATATTTGCGAATAATTTGGCGAATTCGCGTATTTTTGGTCGGCCGATTAAATCCGCCGTTCGCGAACGATTCGAATTTTTCGTGAATAATTAGCAAAATCGGCAGATAATTCGCAAAAAACAGATTACATCGCCTCATTTACTGTTTACATGTTATGCGTATACTCATATATTAATTTCTTCCTCGAAATCCTTCCGAACATTTCCCAAATACTTGCCGCATCTTTTTCGAATACTTGTCGATTTTTTCTGAATAGTTCTCTGAATCCGATTTTTCGATCTCGCCGAATTATTCCAGAATGCCGAATTTGTGACTATGACTATATGTCCTTTCATAGAAATCGTCCATCAAGACGGATTTCTGTTCTATTCTAATGTAAAAAGAATTAATGAATGCCTATAAAGGAATTTGATACACCCCTAATGATGTGTATTTTCTACAAATCAATGTTAATAGTTACTTGTGCATACCTAGTCATTGTAATGCTTATTCATGTCCTCATTAAAGGGTCGTAGGCGGATCCTTTGCATGTCACTGCTAGCAAGGTAGTAGGTGCAGGCAGTGTGGACAATTACACACACTTCCCTCTGTTTTCTTCAATGATATCACTTTGCCCACCCCATATTAGGTTGGGCATGTTTCCAACTAAATTAGTCATTTACTTGACTATTATAGTTATAGTTTTTCTTTCTATCTCCTATATAGTTAAGATTTGTCTCTTCTAATTCCACTCAAGAGCTTTAGTTGGCATTCAATCATGTTTATTATTAATCTAACATAAGCTATTAGTTTTAATGTTTTGCAATTTCACAAAAAGATGACCTATGGTCCCCAATTCTTTTGCTTTCTGAAACAAGAAGTATACCAGAAATAACTCAAAACAAATTCAGGTTTAGAATTTTACCGTTTCCATCTTTTATTTTTTGCAATTGTCCTACAAACAATTTCTTTTGCTATATTTGTAATATATTTAAAGGTTGCTTATTTCTCATACTTTTAATTATTTTCAATTACTGAATGGGGCAATAGAGCCTTTTATTATGCCTTAAAGGTGAGCTCTTATTCTAGTCAATATTATATTTTTGTCCACACTAAAGAAATTTCTCGCTCTGCTTTTGACTATTGGGGTTCATCATCTCAGTCTCTTGCTGTGCATGCAAGTATGTAAGCATGTGAGTTGGCGAAGTATTATTTCAAAATTAGAACCATGATCCATGTAAATTAATACAAGAGTAGGTCCAAGTTACGCAGCAACCATCTGGATCGAAAATATTATTATATAGAAAACTTATAGAAGACAAATTAACATGTTAAATAAATCTTGTGATTAGCACGATCATTTTTAGGACCACGATTTTTGTGCAAGACTGAAGCCACAAAGTATGAAGTTGGCTCTCAAACGATTTTAGGTTCCTCATCTTCTCTAATACTAAAAACTTACTGGAGAGTTTGGTTAAAGTATTCGGCCATCTAATTCTATGATAGATATGATCTATATTAAATTTAAGATTGGGCCCACCTCCAATCCAGTTGTCACGTCGCTAACCTTGTATGCGGCCGAGGAATGACTTAATCCTAGCCAACTTTGTTGTTTTCGTCTTTGTCAGCGTGGGGGTGGGGATGGGGGAAAGAATGAGCTCCGTGGATTGGCATGGATATTGGAATCATAAATAAAACATAGTGACGAATAAGTAAATGTCACCATATAAGTTAAAAACATATCTAGTTGGACAACTATATACTTTAATCAGACCCTCAGTACCTTTTCAGTAGCGGAGAGGATCTAAATCCCAATTTTTATCCGACCTATCATCGAATATCTCTCCTTGTCAATAAATATTTCCACCAACAACATACATCATTTTAGGGAGTTCATAGTCGATATTTTAACTTTTTTTTATCAATCTTTCAATGTATACTTGTCAATTTAGTGCTATTCTTCATACCATCTCATTTTTTGGAAAAGGTTTAAAACTTAGATGAATGTTTGAAGCATGCGCCTAAAATCTCAAAATGGGAAAGAGGGAAAAATATTTATGCATTTTTTTTTGAAGTAAAAGAAGTGATCCTATGTTATATTTCACTTTTCAAGGAGTTAAAGAAAGAGGGAATCAGTTAAATAGTTCGTTCATTTTCCCTTGAAAGAAATTATTGTGATAGTAAAAAGAAAAGTGTAAAAGGGCGTATTTTCTCCTAGGAATAAGTTATAGAAATAGGGTACACAGTTTTCTTTTGAAGTATTTGTAAAGAAGGGTGTTCACTGTTGGAGTTTTGGTGTTGTGGTGTGGACATTGAAGATAGTAGCCGAGCATCCTCTTTCAAGTCATGTGAGGGTTCCCAGCATGGTGGAAACATGGTGGTTCTTGTCTAATCAACGAGGTACTTCTCACGACCATCTCAACAGCATGGTGTGGCGTAAGAAAGATTCGAATCAGGTTGCCAGAGTCCCTGAAGTGTGCTCGAGCGCTGTTACAACAAAACCTTATCCCAAACTTTTGGAGTCGGCTATATTAATCAGAGTTGAAGTGACACATAGGAAAGATCGCAAACGACACTATAATATTACTGGATTATCCAGTGGCCTTTGAATTTGTTGGTATTCTTGTGGACAATACGGGAACAAGGAGGCGAGCGCTTTACAAAGAAGCTGAATGATAGACAGGTAAATAAATTCTTGATATCTACATCTCAACTCCTAATCAGGGAGAGAAGTATTATTGCTGAGATATAGGCCATGCAAAACAATTATGATAATGACAAGTATGCATAAGTATTTGGCATTAATGTTCCGAATTTGATAAAAAAAACAGAAACCAAAGTTCTTCCCCAAAAATAGGATCATAATACTTCACTATAACCAATAGCAATGCCCCAAGAGCAATCCAACCTTTCACGTGAAAATTATTGTTCAGTAAATTGTTTGGGTTACATTAAATATAATATAAATTGACCGACTTGAAACATCACAACATCATTATCTGGACTCTTTCTTGTGTGAAATAATTTGCTACCAAGCTTCTCCATCCTCCAGCTCATGGTAAGACATAAAGGAAATCGAGTACATCAACTTGTTCGATTCATGACCAATGTTACCTGGATCACAAAAAAAAATGGGAACGTGTAATGCTACTTGTCATGAAACGTGATACGATAAGGATAGTTTTCTTCAATATACTTACATGTAACCTAAACATAGGTTAGGAACATAGAGTGTTTCTTGGATCGTTTTGAATATGTAGGTGTATACTTGTGTATATATAGTTTAATTTCTTTCCTATCCATTTAAGTTCTTGAAATAGAATTAATTTTTTTTAGTATAATTCAAGTATTAACATAAAGCCAACTTTATGCCCGTTTAACTTAAGTTCTTAATGGGTTAGTTCGGAACAATGATTTCAACGATCCGGATCGCTAGTGTTCCCGAATTGGGAACGACTGTTCCAAGTCGTAAATCACAAATGGTTTAGTGGTTTATGGTAACACAGTTCATGACATGTGGCTATCCTTAGCGAATATTTTTTGTGTGGACTAGCTAATAATGAGAAGTGGGGAAGTCAATAGCATAGTTGTTTTAGTATGGGGAAAATTACTCTAAAACCCCCTTAACTATCTCCATTTTTTCTCTAAACTCCTTCAAGTTTTTTTTTATTATAGTGAAGTCCCTTTGGTTTTAGTGGATTTGCTTTCCACTAAAATACCCTTAAATGCAGCAGTTTTTGGGACCTTAATAATTTAGCCTTTAGTATTATTTCATGACTCATGTAAATTGGGTTATCTACACCTGCAGGATGCTTATTGAAGACATCGATAACTTCTTTGGTAGCTAGAAACCCATAGAGTTGTCTTTTGCCGCCAGGATAGAATAGAACCCTCCGCTGTTGCCATGTGTCCCTATCTCTGCCTTCATCAGCGAACTGCTTTTGCAATATTACGGATGCATCATTTATTATGATACTCATGCCGCGATGCCCATTACGGAAGTTCCTCTCGAGTGCAATGAAAATTACAGTCCCAGGATAGCCCCATATTGTTGAGAAAGGTATCCCCCCCTCTCCAAATTATATAATCTCAATATGCATATACTGAATTTCTTGGATTGTGTTGTAATTATAATATCACCGCAATTTATGGTAGTTTGAAATTCTTAATCGGGTTGTTTTTAAATGATCAAAATAAAAAAATACGGCATGCCTTGTTTTTGTGAGGTTCAATTACATGATCAATAAGGTATGTTTCCTGCTAATATGTATATATTTGGGTTCTATGACAACATCTTTCATCGCCAATCGTTTTAACTTATATCTACCAACAACTTACAATTTTTTTGTGTGGGTATTTGGTTACCGATATCATCACTTTTGGTCAATCTTTCAATGGGAACTTCTGAGTTTAGAGTTATTTTTCATGGTATCTCATTTATTGGAGAGGACTTGAAACTTCTATGAGAGGGGGAAATGTATTTATGCATTGTTTTTCTTTGTTTCTGAAGTAAATGAAGTGACCTAAGTTATATTACACATTTCATGGAGATAACAACATAAGAGGGAATCAGTTAATTGTTCTTTCTTTTTTGCTTCTAAGAAATTATTGTAGCACTAGTATATCTACAAAAAGTTTTTAAAAAAAGAGTTTAACGAGCCGTATATTTTAAATAAGTAAAGGCTTAATTCCAAAAAACTACCAAATTCTTTCAAAATTATGGGAAACTACCATGCTTTGAATGTTTTGTGGTAGTTTCTTCCAATTGTTGCTGACGGCATCTAATTTATGGTAGTTTTTGTAGTTTTTGAAAGTTTTGTGGTAGTTTCATTTAGTTTTTGAAAGTTTTGTCGTAGTTTCTTGTGTATTTAACAAGAATTTGGTAGTTTCTCTTAATTAGGCCAATGTATTTGGTAGTTTTTTGGAATTAAACCATACAAAAATAGAGTATGTGGTTTTCTTTAAAATAAATATTTTAAAAGGTTGTCAAGTGTGCCAGAATATAAAAGTACATCCTTCAACCGTCTTAATAACTTCCGATCTTTTGTGCAGTGGTGGGGAGTTTAAGACGGAATCAGAGCTGTCACCCTCTTTCATTTCTGGTGAGGGTTAGCAGCTTGATGGAAGCAGAGGAGTGCTCATCTAATCAATGCAATACTTCTCACAATCATATCGACAACATGGTGCGGTGTATAGAAAAGATCCGAATCAGGTCGTCATATCCCCTGAAGAGACCTCATGGGATCTTAGCAGAGATATAATGAGCCAGCTAGTGAACCTTTACAAGGATTCACATCCAGGCAGGTTTACTCTACATTCCACAGCTTATGCTGCTGCAGCAACAACAACAACAACCACCACAAAACCTTTATCCCAAACTTTTGGGGTCGGCTATTTGAATATGTTTTCTTTCCCCTTTTGTTCTGTCGAGGGCCGTCTCAAGCCTATGATGACAGAAATCTCTTCAGGCAACACCCTTTACGTTTGAGCAGCGCAAGGTCAAATTATTGAGAGGGAACGAGATATATAAGAAATTTAGTACCATCAAGTCCTAAAATATCTTTCTTTGGGAATTACCTTGGCTAAAGCTATTCCACAGTATCTAGATCATTTTTCTCAACTAGCTTTGGAAATGTCAAAGATATTGGTGATGGGGCTGTCCTTGAATTTAGGTATCGCTTCAGCATCATTTTTCAAGCCTGTCAATTTGCACAATCCAAGACATTAGTCGCCCGTTAACTTAGAAACAACATATTGGGTTAAAGAAAGCCTTGGATAAAAAAAGAATGCAAAAGGCACTGCCCGCGCTTTACATACATACAAGCTGAATGAGAAACAGGTAACTGAAATCCTGAAACGCCTGCAGATAAGGGAGAGAAGTATTATGGAGATCGTCGTGCTAAACTATGGTCATGACAAGTATGCACAAGAATTTGGCATCAAGTTGGCGGATATGATTTCAGGGGAATCTAGAAGGTACCATGATTCTGACAGAGACAATTAAGATGATATCACGACCCAGGTTTAAATCCCACCGGTGGCGCATGTTTTGAAGCATATTAATACCACAACAACCCAGGTTTAAATTGATGAAGCTGATTGAAAGAAGTATATTTTCTGAGCACAAGTATCGGAAGAGCTATGCTGTCTTGTTTGAGATCTAATTTCAAATCTTAAGGTTTTGTTTTTGATATTTTCCTATAGAAGACACAAGCTTAGACTGACTTGTGATACATCCAGTTTGTACATCCAATACTCGCATGCACATAAAAGAGAAACCCCTCACGCGCGCGTGTGCACGAACGCATGCACGCCAATAAAACTTTTGAAATGTTAGTAAAGCTTGTGAGTTTTGAAATGCTTGAAGAAAATATTTTCAGTCAATTTTTAAGTAATCTATCTTCTGTCTATAGTTTGTTCTAGCATTGTTTCATACATACAGGTCAATTAAAAATAAGGGGATCATCTAGTAGGGAGGTTCTAAATCATCATTATGAATGTGAGATCATACTTAATAATAAACTTATAATTTGTCCAATACCAAAAGATAAAAGGAGCTTGTTGCTTAGGGGTTGTTTGTTTAGATGGAATAAGAATTTGAATTGGAATTCAAGAGGACAAGACATTATTCATGTTGGGAAAAACAAGCTTGAATTTCAAGCTTCTTGTTTGTTTGAGAGAAATCAGAAATGCAATATAATGTCTCTCTTCCACCGGGGTAATTTTATGAAACAAACAAAAGAATGGGATTTCCAAACCAATCAACAAAATATGAATTTGTACTATATCTTCAATTTCCATTTATCAATTCCACCACCCAAAATACGGTATTTGTACGAATATGGGTATTTGTGTAATACAAATATTGATATTTTGTATCTTAGTACAAATATGGGTATTCGTATATTATACAAATACGGTATTCGTATTTTGATATGAATATGGGTGCATATATTTGTTGCATATACTTATATTAGTGTATTTATAAATTTATATATACATATACATATGTATGTGTGTACATTTAGGTGACACTCTTCTCTTTGCATATCTTCTTGTATTGTTTGGAACGGTGTGGACTTGTGACTCACTATGGTGAGTCATAATTCCATCCATCCAAAACATTAAAAGAAAATATGAAGTGAAAAGATAAGGAAGATGGATTATTCTTGAGCCATGCTTCCTCACTTGCTCTCAACACCCTTGTTCTTCTTCATTCTCTCTTGGGTTTTATGATTTATGAGAAAGGAAAAAGATTATGAGAGATCATTTAGAGATTAGCCACTACATCTATCTAGTGATCAATTCCTAGCAAGTTTTGATTATTACTTCACTTTTGAAGTTAGAGCCTCAGCCAGATTTCCTTCAAGATGGATCTTCTTCGGTAAGGAAGACCGACTCCTAAGCTCGTTCTCGACAACCTAAAGAGCTAAGGAAGTGGAAAGAAGACGAAGTACATGACTACAAAGGTTGTAATCACAAATCTACTAGTTAACTCCTTCTAATTAGTTTCTAGTTTAGTGTTTGGATTCGATTCTAGGTTGTAGCTGTTCGTGCTCAAGTTTCGAAAATTTTCGTTTTGTATTCCGCACTCGCCGTAAGTTAGCGGCACGGACACGAGCGTATACCTACATGGTATCAGAGCCACCCAAACACTAGAACTAGATTTAGATGATGTTTGCGTTTTGAAACTAAAATTTTCCGTATTTTCAAAACTGAAAATCAAGCTTCTGTCGATTTATTTTTGATCTCAAAAGAATTTTTAAACAAGTGCAGAGATCATCTCATGAGATATAAGAACTTGGGAAGAAAAACGAGGGCCCGACTCCACAGAAAAACCGCCAGAATTCCCCAAATCCCCGACACCGGCGGTTTTGTTGTGGCCTCTGGTCCTAATTTTTTCTTTCCAAGTGGTTTATCACATGAAAACTTGATTTTTGGTTATATTTGATTTTGCCCAGATTTCACTTGGTGTTATTTTGTATTCGGGAAACACGGAAAGTTTTAAATCGAAACCTTTGCATCGTTTATCTCTTGTGTTTCGTATTTGTGTTTATAAACGTCGTCTAATTGCTATAGGTCATTAGACGGGGTTGCAAATACTTGTTAGTTCTGTGATGCTTATTTGGATTGGAATAGTTGCGGTTGTCGTCGTGAATAGCCGGGGGGTTTTGCAAGATGAGAGTTTCATATTTACATTTGTACATTCATATTGCGGGGCGAGCGTCCGACTTGTGGGCTGCCATCACTGCTTGATGTATATTCTTTTGAGGGGCACCTCCGGGTTGAGGTTGTGTCGTCTATGTATTATATTTGTTTCATCTCTTATACCTAGGATAGACCCATGAGGAGTGCTCAACTAGACGGGGTTCAAGGAAGAAATGGATGGCCATCTCATGGAGTTGAGAACGAGTCATCCTATTCTAGAATTCGCGGGACTACTTACCGCACTCGTAAGGGTCTAGGGACTAGGGTGTGGCTATTCACACGACCGTAGAATCCGTGTTTCATCAATGGCTTAAATGAAACACGGAATTCCTAGTATACCCTCTATTTCATAGTGTTTGCTTCTGCTGTGATTCTGTGTTTGCGATATATTATCATGCCTGAGACGAATGGTGTTATATATATTTATATATAGACGCTATATATGTTTTGTATCCGTGCTAGTCATGTCCCCGCCCTGCCATAAGTTAAGTAATCTTACGGTGAAGATCCGGGATCCTGTGGCGAATGCGGATGGTATATATGTGCGTGCCTATTTTCATTTCTTTTGGTGTGATATTATTAATTGATGGGATCACATTATAGGTTTAATGCAAGCAAAACAAACCTAATTGATGTTGTCGAAACAAAATTTTAAACCTACTCGGTTTTCTTCAAAACCACTTGTTTTAAAAGCGGAGTCTAAGCCACTCCTTTTTCAAAGCCACTCGAGTTCCTTCAACGATATCAAGTTCATTACGTTAAAGGTTTTTCGCCAAAAACCAGCCGCAGCCCCCTATCATTTCAAATTAGTATTGCTTAGTATTCGTGCTGCGTATGTTGACCTAGTCAAGACGTAGTATTTAGTAACTTTGTAGTGCTTTTCTTCCGCATGGTGATGCGATTGGTTAGGATAGTCGTACGGTCATTTTGACCCAGTCAAGGGCTTGTGCGGGTGGGTCTAATTAATCCAGGATAATGACGCATTGAACTTGACTTGCGACTTATGATATGTTGACCCAGTATACAGGAAACTTTCCAGGCATGCACATACCTTCTGGAGTATGGTGACTTGAGTGGCTTCCATCAAGTTATCACACGGTGATAGTTGGGTCCCGATTCTCATTATGAGTAGGTATTATTTCTCGGGATATTTTCACTTCATAATTAGCTAACCTATTAGAAGTTTAGAAAGTGTTAACGAGGTTACGCCTCTGCGGAAGCGAGGTTATTTAATTAGGTCCGTGCAAAAGCATGAGGAGCCTCCCCTGGAGTACCAACACTGTCCTGGATGAACGGTTAGCGAACTTGTAAGGAGTTAATGATCCCGACTAGTTCTCCTTTTAGGGTTTGAAAGAGAATTCGAGGAAACATTAGGAGTCATCCAGATTAGATAAAGTGATTAACTAATCTAATCTAGGTTAGAGTACACTCTCTCTTTGGCAGCGACCATAACCCGCCTTAAAACTAAAACTCCTAAACCAAGTTGACCGAAACTTTTTTACAAAACTGGTTTTGTTTTGTCACGATTCACGACAAAGTCACATATATCCATGCCACTCCTACTTTACCTTTTTCTTTCTCCAGAACATTCCGTATCACTACGAATATCCATATAGAATGGATAAAACCATCACGTATAGTTACATACGCACTCATAGAAATTTATTTCAAGACGATGATGGATTCCGGTTTTGGGGAATTGAATAGGATTATTCTGTTGTCTTTTCTATTTACCTTCTCTCAGGTTGCGAGGGCTCCTAGTATTAGGATAGTACACCTATTACGCTTATTGGGTAGTTTTCTTCCAAATCTTAGACAAGTGTCGAAAGATAGGGAAAGAAGAAAACAAATTAGACTAAGTAAGGTGTACAAAAGGTAAGAAGTAAAGATATATAAAGAGATTGGAGTAAGGGAAATGGATGTTAGTTATATGTATGCCCTAGTGTCCATTACTGTACATGTGATGTATATTGTGGTGGATACTTGGACATATATAGGGAGGACTTCCTTGCTCGACATGATAGTATGCTATCTGGTTACTCTTTATCTTAACATGTACACTTATTTTCTCTCTATTACATGTTGATAAAGCCCTTAGGATGAGTACTTGACTACTAGGATTATGATGCATATCATACTAGTAGGGACAGGGTAGTCGGTATGTACATCCTTCAAACGTTCTTAGTCGTGGGAGTATCGAGACAGGGCATCGATACTCCAGAGTAGACTAGCGTATATGCTTCTCGGCCCATATGATGGGCAATGGATGATCCCATATCCATTGGTGTTTGACATCAGAGAAGGTATACGGGTGTTCAGTGGAGACTGGGTACACTGAACGGACTCGCCGAGAACTCCTAAATGGTATTATACCTATCGTCGGATAGCAGTTATCTGGTGACACTGGTACAGGTTAGTCTGTCGACCCGAGATCGTCATAGAGTCTTGTGTGATTCCAACTGTGCTTTGATTTCCACCTTACCACGATCAAGAGATCGTGCAAAAAAGTGGTTTTTGGGTACAGTCTCGAGTCACATGGAGGCAATGAGCGATAGGAGGGGTTTCGTTTCTCCCGGTATTGGGAGTTGATGTTGCGCTTTACTCGATTGGCCATAACAGGAAATCCCTGGTCAGGATTGCTGAGATTTACTGGTAAGTGTTACCAGTAGTTTCTCGAACTGTTATGGACCTTGTATCGGCATGACTTATCAGGCTATTGGGGTATGACGTTATAACACCCCAGGCCGTTGATATGCGACATATTAGACGAAGAGATCGGACTGTACGGTAGTGTTACTGATTGAATTTGCAGGAGTACGAGCATGCTCACTTGTTGATCTTTTGATCGCTCAATATCCAGGTGGCCGTTACGTTTAGCAGACCGCTTGCGGCTTGTGGGTGTTTGATATGATCATCACCTACTGCCGGCGTATTGACGAGTCTTTAGAGTCCTACACAGAGCTTTCCTGGTTCATACGAAAAGGAGTAGGAGCACATATGTGATATGTGCGGGACCGTGATTAATGTGTGTATGTGATACCGCATTCTATTCTCGTGACTTGTGACATTGGTCGGTTATATGTGATATAGCCAAGTTATCGGATCAAGTGTTGATTCGTTGAGTTGTTACATTTGATATTAGTCAGTTATATGTGATATAGCCGGATTATTAAATCAAGAATTGATTTAATAATTTAATGTATAATTATATATTTGATATATTATATTACATTAACTAATATTAGCTCGCTTAAGTATTTCTTTTTCTCACATTTGATACACTTTACATATATGTGATATATGTGTTGTTTTCTACTTGCACACAAAATATATATGTGATATATATTGTTGTGTCATGATAGGTTACACATGCAACATGTATTTATGAGACTCATACCATACTAGGGTTTATATTTATTAAGTAATTCAAACATTTGGAATTTGTCATGGTTGATTTTTTGTGCATTGATTACATAGTTGGATGATATTCACATACTTATAGACTTGAGTATATAGTTGGCACCTATACTGATACGGTCACCCTACATATTATAGTATTACCTTCATGATATAGTTGACACTGATTTCATGTTGATTACATTGATCATACCTCATATTTATGATACATTGTTACCTGAGACATTGACACGAGCACTTGGTATTACACTTATGTATAGATGTTTACCCTTGCCACCTCGTCATGCTTCAGACTTTTTCATATTGAGAATATATTTTACTGATCATTTTGACCTAGGATTGAGTCATACATACGATTTCTGCTCTGTGATGTTTTCTACTCACGAGTTGGCAACTCACCCCTATTGTGCCACAGTTTCTTGCAGGTTTTGCCATACAGGTCCGTTGCGGCTTTGCTGGCACACTGTTCTTTTTCGGGTGATTGCTTTGGTAGGTGGACTCACTTGTATCGTGACCACCATTGTACATTTATATTCGGTTGTATCTAGTAAACTCCATCAACTATACTTGTATATTATTTCAGACTTAGAAAACCAGTTGTTATTCTTTCGACCTTAGAGTCGCGCATTGTATTATTATGGGTTTTCTTGATGATTTTGAGTTTGCTTTTGGGTTTTGATCCTCGCTCTTCGGCGTTGCATATTATATTGTTGCGTGGTTTTGACCGCCATTTGGCGAAGGGCTAGCTCCCGCTGGGGGATGTCTTTATTCATATTATCCATATTGTACCCTTTTGGGGCCAGTATTTACAAAGGAAACTCTGCCGAAATTTTCGGAAAAGATATGATGTTTTAAAAATGTTTATTATGACTTTTCAAAGTGATTATATGCAAACTTTAAAACAAGTTGTCATTTACTTTCTTCTTTAAATGGTTTAGATTTCTGGGATTTTGGCTTACTTGAATTAGATGAGGTCCTATAGACTTCATATGATTCAAGTGCCAGTCACGTGCCATTTTGGGTCGTGACACTTTCTTCCTGATTGCTTGTATTCGTTTTTCGGGTTAAAAATTTCAAAGGAGGTGCTGCCCAAATTTTTAATGACAAAAGGTTTCAAGATTGATACAATTATAGTTTCATATATTACTACTTATACATATATATAAGAATAAACTTGGTTTTGGTGTACTTTTATCTTCAAACTGCACCTCCACTATTTTCCCTAAAAAGGTTTAGATTTCTGGGCTTTTGCTTACTTAAATTAGGTGGGGTCATATAGACTTCACATGATTCAAGTACCAGTCATGTGCCCTTTTCCGGGTCGTGACACATGAGGAGCCCAAGGACTTCTACACAGAGCCATTGAAGAGAAGGAGTGATCTACAAAGGTTGTAGTTCTCTTTCTCTTAGGTTTTTACACTCTTAGCTTTTGATAAAAACCCTAATCTCTAGTTTGATTCGTGGTATGTGTTCTTTAGCTCTCTAATTTTTTAAAATCTTTCACATATTGATGTTTAAACCAAAGTAAAGGTGCTAAGACATACTTACACGTCTGAGAGTATCGCATATCGGGCCTGGGGGACGGTTAACGTCAAACCCCTACTAACCCGATAAGTTGTGCTGGTGTGGCTCAAAACCATCCTAGAAATTAATGATCTAACTATCAGTAATTCTTAACTGCCCTGGCCAGGGGCTTATGGTGTTGACCAACCAAACACAATGCGACATCGACTCCCTATACCAGGAGAGAAGAATCCCTAACAATCACTCACTGGCTCCATGTGGCTCGGGACTGTACCCAACTAAAACCTGTTTGCATGACTCCTTTGAGCCGAGGTAGGGTAGAATTCAAAGCATAATGGGAACTCACACGAGACAAATGATGATCTTAGGTCTACGGACTACCTGTACACATGCCATATGAGAACTTCCATCTGACGCTAGGTATAATACCTTCCAGCAGTTCTCAGTGAGTCCGTCTAATGTACCCACCCACGGTGAGCACCTGTATACAATCTTAGGTGAAACACACCAATGGCTGTGAGACTAACCATTGCCCCTCGTCGGGGTCTAGAAACATATACACTAGTCTACTCTTGAATATCAATGCCCTGTCTTAATATTCATACAACTAGGGACAGTTTAAGGATATGCTTATAAACTGACTAGCCCTCATAAGTATGACCGCCATCACAACGCTGGTAGTCAAGCAATTATCCTACGGGCTTTATCAATATGTATAAGTAGTACGTAAAAACATACGCACATGTTAAGATAAAGGTAAACCAGATAGCATATTATCATTTCGACCAAGATTGTCCTGAACATATATACATATCCATAGTATCCATTACAAATAATGGCTTCTAGGGAATATATATATATATATATATATATATATATATATATATATTGTAACATTTCATAAATATAAAATATTATTTTTGGAAATTAAATATTAAAATAATATATTTCGCGAAAACTATTCGATTTGCGAATAGGGGTTTTTCGTAAAATGGTATAAGTATATACCAATATTTGGAATATAATTGGAGATTAAAATGAATTATTCATTAAAAAGATATTTATCGGATTTTGGCATTTTTATAATTAATTATATGCAAGTTTAAATTAAATTGATTATTGCACTACTAATCACGATTAAGCCAAATCCGTATTTTTACATTTTTACATGGCCAGTGTACCATGTCATGTGCATGTTATTCATTTGTGTTTATGACTTGTGATTTTTGTGAAAGAAAAAGAGAAAAGAAAAGAGATATTTTGAGGAAAAAACAAAAGAGATATTTGTGAGAGAGTGAGGGTAAAAGAGAGTGAGGTTAAGAGAGAGAGAGACCTTTGACTACTTCTTTATTCTTCTTCTTCATTTCATTTCTTATCTTCTTCATCTCCTCCACCTCCTCTACCTCCATGTATCATCTCAAATTCATAACCTAAACCACATTCCACATTCACAATAAAGATGCACAAGCTTATCCTAAACCCTTTGAACCAATCAAGTGTGGACTTTGAAGACTTTGGGCAACTCAAGAATTTTCCTAAGTTGCCAAATGAGGTAATCCCTTCACTTTTAGATTAGTATTTGTGTTTATATATCCTAGTTTAGTTAGAATTTCGTATTAGTTAGGTTATGTAATCTTGGAAATTTCCAAGATGATCTTAAGTGGTAAATTGAGGTGTAGTGGATGTTTACAAGACTTTAGAGATGATTACTTGGCCAAGAACAGAGAATAGAAACCAAAACATGAAGTTAGAATTTCCCGATATCGTATTTTGTGAGAATTGTGGTTGGATACTGAGATCTGCTATAACCCGGAGACCCTAAAAATTATTTAGCGATTACAGAGATACGTGCAGGCAATCAGGAACCTACCGTAGAAATCCGAGCACATTTCCTTCTATTCCGGCAGCAGATTTATTTCCTAGGGCCGCAATTTGCGGCCATGTCAAGGTGAAATGTGTTGATTTTTGGTTTGTGACTCCTATATCTTCTAATTAGACCTCCCCTATATGCAAAATTAGCTAGTTTGTGTTAGGTTTACCTAGCACCTTATGAAGGGTTTGGAAGCATCACATGTACCAAAGATTAAATTTTTAGGGTGCTAAGTGAACACACAAAGAATCATTCCTAGAAAATTAGGGTTTCAAAAACAACACATCATCACAAGTAAGAAAAGCTAGGGTTTTGAGAGTACAACCTTTATAGCTCCCTACGCTAGACTCCTCGGCTACTTGGGGTTTGGAAAAGGTCCGCTTGAACTCCTCTAGGTCCACGATGATCCACCCGGAGTCCTCTTTGTTCAAACTTGCAACTTCAAAAGATCAAGAAAGAAAATGGAAGCTAACACTCTCCACTAATGGGCAAGACTAGTGTAGAATGGTGTTGTGGTTCTTTTTCTCACTTCAAAATCCTATCTTGTTGAGTATTTTGCTCACTTGAGTGATCTAGAGAGCAAAAGAGCAAGGAAGAAGAAGATGATGGCTTTTTGAAGAAGAAGAGAAAAAATAATCACACATGAAAAAATAGAAAATATATGTATATATATTTTCCACTCTTCATCTCAAACCATGGTTATATAATATGGATATTATTTCACTTGAGTTAAAACATAAAAGAAAAGATTAACACATGGTTAAAAGGTAGGTGAGCATGGTTAGTGGAAGAAGAGTGTAGAATCTAAACCATGAATTATCCTTTTCTTTTCCTTTTTGTTTTAACACAAATAGAAATAATAATCCATATATAAAACCAAGGTGTGAGTCTTATATTGCCACCATTTTCTATGTATATACAACCATGAAGGATGATGTATGTATGTATGTGTGCATGCACATCCATATGAGCATGAACAAGAATGAATGCATACATGCATGCATACATCCAAAATACAAGAAAGGATTTCTAGTGAGAAACTAATGGTTAAATGATAAATCAACACTTGATTTAGCAATCCTGCCATATCATATACGACCCAACCAAAAGCAAGCCGCCCGATTAATATACGGTATCTTATACGTGCATTTTAACCGGGTCCATGCGCATATCGCATACGTGCACCACAACGTTTCGCCTGGACTAGGTAACTCCTTTGTGGGACTCTAAGACTCGTCAATACGCCGGCAGTGGGTGATGATCATATCAAGCACCCCCAAGCCGCAAGCGGTCAGCTAAACGTAACGGCCACCCGGGTATTGAGCGATCAGAAGAAAACAAGCAAACCTCCTACAACTCCCGTCGAGCCAACCAGCAACACTACCGTATAGTCCGGTCTCTTCGTCAGATATGCTGCATATCGAGCCTAGGGATGGTAAACGTCAGACCCCAATAACCGATAAGTCATGCCGATGTGAGGCCCATAACGGGTCGAGAAACTACTGGTAACACTTACCAGTAAATCTCTAAAACAGCCCTGGCCAGGGACTTCCCTGTTACGGCCAATCGAGCACAGCGCAACATCAATCCCCAATACCGGGAGAGACGAAACCCCTCCTATCACTCATTGCCTCCATGTGAATCAGGACTGTACCCAAAAACCACCGTTTTGCACGCCCTCATGGAAGTGGTAAGGTGGAAATCAAAGCACAGTGGGAATCACACAAGACTCTATGACGATCTTAGGTCTACAGACTAACCTGCACAAGTGTCACCAGAGAACTGCTATCTGACGTGAGGTATAATACCATCTGGGAGTTCTTGGCGAGTCCGTCCAGTGTACCCAGTCTCCACTGAGCACCCATATACCATCTCTGATGTCAAACATCAATGGATATAGGATCATCCATCGCCCATCTCATGGGTCGAGAAGCGTATACGCTAGTCTACACTGGTATATCGATGCCCCGTCTCGATACACCCACGACTAGGGACCTTGAAGGATGTACTTATGGACTACCATGTCCCCACCAGTATGATCCGCATCATAGTCCAGGTAGTCAAGTACACGTCCTAAGGGCTTTACCAACATGTAACTATAAGACAGTATAAAGAGACAAGTATACATGTTAAGATAAAGAGCAACCAGATAGCATACTATCAAATCGAGCAAGAAAGTCATCTCTATATATGTCCAAGCATCCAATATAATATACATCATCTGTACAATACTGACCTCTAGGGCATACATACAACTAACAATCTCCTACTTGCACTAGGGCCAGCTGCTGTAGTATCGCATACCGAGCATCCCGAAGAGTCTCTAAAACTGTATCTGGGGAATGGCCTTAGTGAGTGGATCCGCTGTGTTGTTCTTCGTGTCAACCCTCCTGACCTCGATCTCCCGGCGATCAACTATCTCCCGGATCAGGTGATACCGCCTCAGAATATGCCTGGATCGCTGATGGGACCTGGGTTCCTTGGCCAAAGCCACCGCTCCATTGTTATCGCAATACAAAGGTATTAGATTCTCAATGGATGGAACCATTCCAAGTTCAGTATTGAACTTCTTGATCCAGACAGCCTCTTTGGCAGCATCGTTGGCAGCGATGTATTCAGCCTCCATTGTCGAGTCTGCCACGGTTTCCTGCTTGGAACTCTTCCAGCTAACCGCCCCTCCGTAAAGGGTAAAGACAGATCCCGACTGCGACTTAGAGTCGTCCTTATCACTCTGGAAGCTCGAATCGGTAAATGACTCCACTTGGAGTTCTCCGTTACTATACACAAAGAGCATCTCTTTAGTCCTTCGTAAGTACTTAAGAATGCTCTTCACAGCTGTCCAGTGACTCTCTCCAGGATCAGCTTGATACCTGCTCACTATACTTAGTGAGTATGCTACATCGGGTCTGGTACATAGCATCGCGTACATGATAGAGCCTACAGCCGAAGCATAGGGTATCCCTTGCATGCGAGCTCTCTCCAAATCAGTCTTGGGAGACATCTCTTTGGAGAGAGTGAGCCCTGAGATCGTGGGTAAAAACCCACGTTTGGACTCTTCCATACTAAACCTCTTTAGTATGGTGTCAATGTACCTGGACTGGGACAATCCCAATATCCTTTTAGATCTATCTCTATAGATCCTGATTCCCAATATGCAGGAGGCATCACCTAGATCTTTCATTGAGAATCTTTGTGATAAGAAGAGCTTGACCGATTGCAGCATAGGAATGTCGTTTCCTATCAAGAGTATGTCATCCACGTACAATACGAGGAAGACAACCTTACTCTCTGCCACCTTATCGTAGATACAAGGTTCATCTACGTTTTTGACGAAATCAAACTCTTTGATAACGACGTCAAAGCAGATGTTCTAATTCCGCGATGCTTGCTTTAATCCATAAATGGATTTAAGCAGCTTGCACACCTTCCTGCTGCTCCCACTATCTACGAAGCCCTCTGGCTGAGTCATGTACACGCACTCTTCTAAATCACCGTTTAGAAAGGCGGTCTTAACATCCATTTGCCAGATTTCGTAATCATGATATGCAGCGATGGCAAGCATGATCCGGATGGATTTTAGCATAGCCACTGGAGAAAAGGTTTCGTTAGAGTCCACACCTGGTCTTTGAAGAAAACCCTTTGCAACAAGTCTAGCTTTGAAAGTCTCCACTTTCCCATCTATACCAAGTTTTTTCTTGAAGATCCACTTGCTCCCAATGGGTTTTTGTCACGACCCGAGTATTTCGACTCGTGACCGGCACTTAACCACGCTACGTCTATAGGCATAACGCGACTAAGTAAGCCGAACCCAGAAATCAAAACCATTTAAAAATAGTGAGTGTTGAAAACATTTGGTTAAAGCTTTTAGAAAACCTTAAATAATTCAATAAGTTCCTTTTTAAAGTTACGTAATCATTTGAATAATTTTGGCAGCATTTCCTTTGTAAAAGTAGCCCCGAGATCGGGTACAAAACAGGATATAAGTGAAATGAAATGTAATGAAATGAAACATCCCCAAACGGGAGCAATCACGCCCAACGGCGGAACCCAACATCACCAGAGTAATATACGACGCCGTAGCGAAGAATAAGCAATAAGTAAACATCACAGAAAATAAACTGCATATAAAAACAGTCGGCTCCTACGAGCTCGACACCAGAATACAAAATATACATCATCGTCCTCACACAGTATCTAAGTCCAGTACATAAATGGTAGATGGAGAGTATTAGATACAAAAGGGATACAATAAAAGTACTCAGAATACCACAACCCACCTAAATGCAAAACAGCTCTCACCGCAACTGTAGTGGTATCTGTAGCCAAAAGATGCAAAAGACAGCCTGCCGCGACTATGCTGGGGGCAACCTGCAAATACTGTGGCACAACGGGGGTGAGTTGCCAACTCGTGAAATAGAGATAACATATAAAGGTAATCGCGAGCATGCACGTACTGCGCTACTCTAACAAATGCCAGCAGATGATATCAATGCGAGGTAAGCAGTATGTATAATAATCATGCAAGTCCTCTATCAGGTGATATAACAACAGGATGTGATGCGATAATGAATGCTGAGCATGGGAATATAGCATCTACACGAAGTGTCGAGGTGGACTACATATGTATGTATGCACCGCGAATCCTAACAACCCAGACGCCGGTACTCCATCGGCCCTCATATCCTGTACATCCCTGAGAATCACGAGTGCCCAACATCGGCACCCAAATAACATAAATACTCGTGTCTAGCATCGACACACAAATCATCCTCTATCGGGCATCCGTCAGTCCGGGTCAGCTCTCTCTCAACATATCGGGCATCCGTCAGTCCGGGTCAGCCCTCTCTCAATATATCGGGAATCCGTCAGTCCGGGTCATCCCTCTCTCAATATATCGGGAATCCGTCAGTCCGGGTCATCCCTCTCTCAATATATCGGGAATCCGTCAGTCCGGGTCATCCCTCTCTCAATAAAATCCACTCTAGCACCGAGAAAAAAAACACGGGGTGGCGCCCCAAAATATCATATCAAGGGAACCGGGTTTTTAAATGATTACATATTTGAAAAGGGCCACGGTTCCCAAATCCAGAAATCACATGTAATCCCAACCCATATGCAAGTAAACGTGATGTGATATGTGCATCAAGTATGAATGTCATGTCAAGTCACATAAAAGATGAGCTACAGCATAATGATCCGATGTGATATATGCATCAAGTATGAATGTCATGTCAAGTCACATAAAAGATGAGCTACAGTATAATGATCCGATGTGATATATGCATCAAGTATGAATGTCATGTCAAGGTAGTGCTTGTGCAACGTGAACTGTCAGTAAGGGTGCGGTGTTCTATCAATTCTAGTTTATGTACATATAGCAGGGAATGCAGTATGCCCTAAATAGTGGCCATGAACAGTCAATGTATGTAAATGTAACTATAAGGTCCTATCAGCCCTGACGTAGAACGCCATGCGAGCGATATCCCCGTAGATGTTAAATCTACTCACCGAAGTCTCGCGCTAAGTGTAGCCGACGACTTGCTTGCCCTTCTTCGCAGCGTCCGTCTCACTCGCCTGCGAACCTAGAATCACATAACGTAAATCACACATAAGCTTAATTTCACAAAAACGTGGTAGTATGGTCCAACCAGAAACCCGTGTCGCAAACCAATCGCGCGTGTGCGCGATACGCTAAAATGTGTGATCACGCGCCTGAAACTACCCTGACGCGTCGCGATACGCAGAAACCCCAAATTCACACACGTATCACGCGTGCCGCGAAGGTTTAGAAAATACGAGAAATAGGTAATAAGCCCCAGATTTTTATACAGAACTTAACTTACAAAAATATATATATCATAACACTACACACAGCAGAATACACCCAAGGGACCAAACCACAACCCAAACCCTACCGATCTGGCCGCAAATTGCGGCCAGATCGAACATTTCGGTGGCCTCATCATGAAGAAAGGGGGTCGGGTTCTACCTGGGGTATCAGTACCTAGCCACTACACTGCAGTCTTCTCAAAATTAACCTGAACCCATCGGGTCGATAGCAGTTCCCAGAAACTCAAATTTTGCTTTAAAATGACGAGATGCATCAAATAGGGATCTGGTGGTGATTTAGTGCAATTGGGGGCTAAGCTGGGTTGGAATGGCCTTAACAACACTCTATCAACCTACTGAAATCAAAACACACCTCACTTGGCCAAGGTTCTCACTAAACGCCTCATATCGCACTAAATCGCACCAAAAACCACTAACCGAAGCAAAACTACCCTAAACAAGTAAACTAGGGAGTAAGTTTAGGAAATATACCTTACAATCGACCCTAGGGAACTGGAGGAAGAAGAAGAAGTGAAGGGAAGGAGGCTGCAGTCGAAGCTACAGCTGCTGTGATGCTGTTGCTGCTTACTGTTGCTGCTGCTGCTGTGCTTCTCTGTTGCTGCTGTTGCTGCTGCTCACTGATGCTGCTGCTGTTGCTCTCTGTTGCTTGCTTCTGCTGCTGGTGTAGAGGTAAGTGTGTGTGTGTGTGTGAGAGAGAGTGAGGTTTGAGAGAAGAGCAAAAAGAAAATAAGAGGAAAACAAATCATCACCCCAATGTCAACCCCTCACTCTCTCTCTCCTCATAATTGCAAGCATGGCTCAAGCCATGATGCACTCTCTCACTCTCACCCCAAGTCAACACCCTAAGGAAAAATTCAAATTAAATCAACTATTAATTAACTAATTAAACTCAATTAAAACCCAAAAGACTTAATCCCCATGATTAACCCACCATGGTCACTAATCATAGTAATAACTCATTTAAAAACCCTAGTTTACATGCACATGTGTGTGCAAGCCTAGGAAAATTTTAGAAAAATATTTATTAAATTAGGAAAAATATTTGAAACACAATTTGGTAAACTTTTCATTAAAAACCCTTTATTTAAATATAATTAGTCACTAACACATCCTAAGGTGTCACAGTTTTACCCCTTCAGGAGACACTTCCAAAGTCCATACTTTGTTGGTGTACATGGATTCCATCTCGGACCGCATTGCATCCAGCCATTTCACTGAGTCCCTACTCATGATGGCCTGCTCGAAGCTAGTTGGGTCATCATCCTCCATGATGCAGTCCTCGCTCCCACCATCCATGAGAAAACCGTAGTATCTCTTAGGTGGGTGAGGAACCCTACTAGATCTGCGGAGTGGCTGGGGTTCATCGGGAACTACGGAATCCTCTGGTTCCACCAGATCTTCTGTTGCAGCTTTTATAGCTGGAACCTCTTCCAGTTCTACCTCATGACCACTAATCTCTTTTGCAAGAAATTCCTTTTCTAAAAAGGTGGCATGCCGAGAAACAAACACTCTTTGTTCCTCAATGTGGTAGAAGATATACCCTTGTGAATTCTTGGGATATCGTATAAATTTGCATAGAACAGACCGTGCCTCGAGTTTGTCCGAATTTTGTCGTTTGACATAGGCTGGACAACCCCATATCTTAACATAGTTAAGACAAGGTCTCTTCCCTTTCCATATCTCATATGGAGTAGTAGGCACAGATTTGGTGGGGACCATATTCAATAGATGTATGGCTGTCTCTAGCGCATACTCCCAGAAGGAAATAGGTAACTCAGCTGTGCTCATCATAAAGCACACCATATCTAATAGGGTGCAGTTCCTCCGTTCCGATACACCGTTGTGCTGTAGTGTATATGGAGGAGTCAGCTGAGAGAGAATCCCATTCTCTTTTAGGAAGTCCAGGAATTCATTGCTCAAGTATTCACCTCCTCGATCAGATCGAAGGATTTTAATACTTTTTCCGGTTTGGTTCTCGACTTCTTGTTTATATTCTCTAAATTTCTCAAAAGCTTCAGACTTGTGTCTTATCAAGAACACATGTCCGTATCTTGAGAGATCGTCAGTGAATGTAATGAAGTACGAAGAACCATCCCTGGCATGTGTAGACATGGGACCGCATGCATCGCTATGCACCAGTCCCAAGAGTTCCGTAACTCTTTCTCCGTGTCCCGTAAACGGAGTTTTGGTCATCTTGCCTTTGAGACATGACTGGCAAGTGTCATAAGATGAAAATTCAAACGAATTCAAATATCCATCCTTATGCAACTTTGCTAGTCGTGTCGCATTGATGTGACCTAGTCTACAATGCTACAAGAAGGATTCATTCAGTTCTGAACTCTTCCTCTTGTGTGTGTTTGTTATGCTCAGAACTGTTGATTGATTTAGAACATAAATGCCATTGCACAACGTGCCTGATCCAACCAACTTTTGGTTACGGAAAATGTTCATAACATTATCCTGTAATACAAAATTATATCCCTCTTTACTCTACAAAGAAACCGATATAATGTTGCATATCAGGTTCGACATGTAATAGCATTCGTTCAGAATCAATGTATTACCTATTGGTAATACAAGGTGATATTCCCCGACGGTTTTAGCTGCAACAATTGCACCATTTCCAACTCTTATGTCTTTATCACCTTCTCCAAGTTCTCTACCTTTCTTAAGCCCATGTAACTGATTACATATATGGGATCCTGACCCGGTATCCAATACCCAGGACGTAGAGGAAATGGAGAAACAGTTCTCTGTAACGAACACACCCGAAGAAAATGCATCATCATGTACTTTCTTCATTCGGGTGGCATGCGAATCCTGGTATTCCCCTATGTCCTGTTCAGTCCTATAACTCTTATAAGAAAGAACGGAACCAACGTTCCCCAGCACAGTATAACATGCGGGTTCGGTCAATACATCCATATTATTATCTTGATTAAGGCATGACATGGTCGCTACCTGGAGAGAGAGAGAGAGAAAAAAACACTTTAGCGTATACTCTTGCAAGATCAGATTGGTTATTGTATTATCTAATCAGGATGGCTCCCACTGTTTTTATCAAATCTTCCTTCAAACCCTAAAAGGAAAGACTAGCCGGGATTAATTACACCCTACAACTTCGCCGATCTTTCAGCCAGGCCAGTGTCGGTACTTTGAGGGAGGTTCCCCGTGCTTTCGCACGGACTTAATTAAAGTAAACCTCGTTTTCCCAGAGGCGTAACCCCGTTGACACCTTTCTAGACACCTACTTGATCGGCTAATTGTCCTGTGTAAAACTCTCCCAGGAGTAACAATTACTCGCAGTGGGTATCGGGATCCAACTATCTCATAGAAGGTATGCAATCTCATTGCAAATTTCAACACTTGAAATTCCCGATAATATTTTGCCCCTAACGTGCTATGACCTTGACGAAAGCCAACAAACCATAGCCCGCTAGTCAAGTTCAACCCGTACATTTCTTGACTGAATTAAACCCACCCGCACGACCCTTGACGAAAGCCAACAAAGCCGTACGACTACCCTAATCCAGTCTTATCATATGCAGCAGATAAGCAGCATATAGTTACCGCACACTACACCTTGACGAAAGCCAACAAACGTAGCACGAATACTATATACAACTTATCTGAAATGACGGAGGGCTACGACAGGTTTTTCTGAAAACCTATTGCGTAATGAACTTGATATCGTTGTAGAATCGAGTGAATTTTGAAATGGAGTGATTTTGAGGCTTTGATTAGTTTTGCTAAAGAGGTCACTCCCGGTGAAGGGATCTCGGCTCTTTCCTCATCGAATAAGGTGCAGGACATATCATATATATCACTATGCAAAGCAAAACTCCAAAAGCAATCAAAAGTCAAACCGAGTGTTGTAGCATCTGCCAGTTTTGCTAAAGAGGTCACTCCCGGTGAAGGGATTTCGGCTCTTTCCCCATCGAATAAGGTGCAGGGTATATCATATATACCGCTATGCAAAGCAAAACTGTAGCTACCCTTTTTGAAAAAAATTGATTCTACAATATCTTTTAGGTTTCTTTTCTTTCATTAATCACATTAATGAAGTCCCATCATTTAAGTCACCTAAACATCACAAATAAATACGACGTACACTTATGCCATCCGCATTCGCCTCGATGTTCCCTCGTGCACCGTTAGGTTATGTAACTAACGACAGAGCAGGGCAGGGCTAGTGCGGGTGTAAAACATAAGTAACGTCTATATAATATATCATATATACTATATACTGTATCCATCACAACATATTAAATGATCACATCACAGATATCGCAGCAGAAACATAGATATAATGTGGGATATACTAGGACGTCCGTATTTAGTATTTAGCCAACAATAGAAAATACGGATTCCACAGTCGTGATGAATAGCCAAGCCCACACCCTGAACCCCTACGAGAGCGGCAAGCGACCCTACCAATTCTGGAGTTTAGGAGACCCGGTCTCGACTCCTCGAGATGGCCTCCCACTGAACCCCAGAACCCGGTCACCTGTGCTCCCCTCCTTGGGTCCATCCTAATGCGGAAAAGAAAATAATATACAACACTGTTGGTATCAACCTCAACCCGGAAGTGCCCCAAATAAAAGAATATTACATTACATTTGAATTTACATGAATGAAAATATAAAACTCTCATCTCACATAAACCCCCCCGGCTATTCAATCGCAACAATCCTGCACATCATATCTCAGCAACACATAATATCTCATATCATCAACGTAAGTAAGTATGCATACACCGATCGTCGTCGATGTATAGCAACGACAATCGGCAATACCACTACATACTACACTTACGGTCACAGAAAAGAAAGTGTGAAACTGCAATATCTGGAATCCATATTCTCTTTAGACATCGTAAATGCGAAATATCACATACTTCGTATTTCATGTCTAGCTATATGAATTCCACATATTGCATCACATTCCAGATAAATAGACAGTATTAAAGTTTTCGAACGAATGATCAAATACCCAAAATTCCCTAAAGCTTAACACTTGAGCGGAGTTCAAAAACCCGGAGTGTGACACAGTAGTAGCGGTCCAGCCGTAGAAGGGTCAAGCCAACGCCTCACATGTGGCACGCCGCACTGCCCCAAACCCTAAGGTTCAAAAGGCAGTTCAAGACGGTCACATAATCGAGTTAAGGTTTGTTGTCTTCTAGAGGGTCCACCACAAAACTTGCACGTATTTCCGAAAGATTTAAACCTCGTGAAAAGTGAGCAAATGACACTCGTTCGAACAATTCAATACTTTCTAATTATCTGGGAAAAGCATGAAATTAAAATTTCGATCGAATCATTGAACCCAAAACAATCTCCAGAACAAATATCACTGAAATCAGAATAAAAATACCTAAAAACATCTACAAGCAGGTAAGCAGAACAGTGTATAAAAATGAGGCCTTAATGGCTGTATACGGCCGCGGAGCCGCGGCCTAAGCAAGCTTTGGCCGCGGTTCCGCGGTGGGATTAGCTCATTAGGGCTTAGTTTTTCACAGTGTTACTTAGAATTCCCTGCTTAATTTTTTACATATTTTTAATTCTGAAAAATCACAGTTTAAAAAAAATGTCCAGAGAGTGTCCCAAAAATCCGTATTTTGATTCGATCGGAGTTCTAACTTCGCTAAAGTGTCGCCTAAAGTTCTAGGTTGGCTTTGATACCAATGTTAGGTTTACCTAGCACCTTATGAAGGGTTTGGAAGCATCACATGTACCAAAGATTAAATTTTTAGGGTGCTAAGTGAACACACAAAGAATCATTCCTAGAAAATTAGGGTTTCAAAAACAACACATCATCACAAGTAAGAAAAGCTAGGGTTTTGAGAGTACAACCTTTGTAGCTCCATACGCTAGACTCCTCGGCTACTTGGGGTTTGGAAAAGGTCCGCTTGAACTCCTCTAGGTCCACGATGATCCACCCGGAGTCCGCTTTGTCCAAGCTTACAACTTCACAAGATCAAGAAAGAAAATGGAAGCCAACACTCTCCATTAATGGGCAAGACTAGTGTAGAATGGTGTTGTGGTTCTTTTTCTCACTTTAAAATCCTAGCTTGTTGAGTATTTTGCTCACTTGAGTGATCTAGAGAGCAAAAGAGCAAGGAAGAAGAAGATGATGGCTTTTTGAAGAAGAAGAGAAAAAATAATCACACATGAAAAAATAGAAAATATATGTATATATATTTTCCACTCTTCATCTCAAACCATGGTTATATAATATGGATATTATTTCACTTGAGTTAAAACATAAAAGAAAAGATTAACACATGGTTAAAAGGTAGGTGAGCATGGTTAGTGGAAGAAGAGTGTAGAATCTAAACCATGAATTATCCTTTTCTTTTCCTTTTTGTTTTAACACAAATAGAAATAATAATCCATATATAAAACCAAGGTGTGAGTCTTATATTGCCACCATTTTCTATGTATATACAACCATGAAGGATGATGTATGTATGTATGTGTGCGTGCACATCCATATGTGCATGAACAAGAATGAATGCATACATGCATGCATACATCCAAAATACAAGAAAGGATTTCTAGTGAGAAACTAATGGTTAAATGATAAATCAACACTTGATTTAGCAATCCGGCCATATCACATACGACTCAACTAAAAGCAAGCCGCCCGATTAATATACGGTATCTTATACGCGCATTTTAACCGGGTCCATGCGCATATCGCATACGCGCACCACAACGTTTCGCATGGACTAGGTAACTCCTTTATGGGACTCTAAGACTCGTCAATACGCCGGCAGTGGGTGATGATCATATCAAGCACCCCTAAGCCGCAAGCGGTCAGCTAAACGTAACGGCCACCCGGGTATTGAGCGATCAGAAGAAAACAAGCAAACCTGCTACAACTCCCGTCGAGCCAACCGGCAACACTACCGTACAGTCCGGTCTCTTCGTCAGATATGCTGCATATCGAGCCTAGGGATAATAAACGTCAGACCCCAATAACCGATAAGTCGTGCCGATGTGAGGCCCATAACGGGTCGAGAAACTACTGGTAACACTTACCAGTAAATCTCTAAAACAGCCCTGGCCAGGGACTTCCCTGTTACGGCCAATCGAGCACAGCGCAACATCAACCCCCAATACCGGGAGAAACGAAACCCCTCCTATCGCTCATTGCCTCCATGTGACTCGGGACTGTACCCAAAAACCACCGTTTTGCACGCCCTCATAAATGTGGTAAGGTGGAAATCAAAGCACAGTGGGAATCACACTAGACTCTATGACGATCTAGGGTCTACAGACTAACCTGCACAAGTGTCATCAGAGAACTGCCATCTGACGTGAGGTATAATACCATCTGGGAGTTCTCGGCGAGTCCGTCCAGTGTACCTAGTCTTCACTGAGCACCCGTATACCATCTCTGATGTCAAACATCAATGGATATGGGATCATCCATCGCCCATCTCATGGGTCGAGAAGCGTATACGCTAGCTTACACTGGTATATCGATGCCCCATCTCGATACACCCACGACTAGGGACCTTGAAAGATGTACTTATGGAATACCATGTCCCCATTAGTATGATCCGCATCATAGTCCAGGTAGTCAAGTACACATCCTAAGGGCTTTACCAACATGTAATTATAAGACAGTATAAAGAGACAAGTATACATGTTAAGATAAAGAGCAACCAAATAGCATACTATCATATCGAGCAAGAAAGTCATCTCTATATATGTCCAAGCATCCAATATAATATACATCATTTATACAATACTGGCCTCTAGGGCATACATACAACTAACAGTTTGACCTAGGGTAAAATCTGGGATAGATTTCCTTAGTTGCTGATTTCGTGTTATGCGATTTGTGAAACTTGGTTTTGGTATTTGATTTTGGATTCCGTCGTTGGACGTTTGTACGTCAACGGACGAGGGTTATTTGGTTAATTTCGCATGCGTATGCTATAGGTTCTAATGTATAAGTGATTCGTGTGTCGTATCGATTTTCGGATATTGGTTTTAATAGAATTGCATTGCGATTGTGTATTGATTGTAGGTACCTTCGCGTGGACTTCCGAGACGACGAAGCACATCGACTTTGGCTAAGTGAGGAGTTTAGCAGGTGAGTAGATTTATATCTACGGGGAAAGTCGGGTGGATGGCGTATAGCACCCCCGCAACCATTAATATGGAAAGACTGTTATATAAATTATAATTTTGATAAAGGATATGCTACAAACTTATGGACATGATTATAGGATTTAGTAAAAGATGATATGATAAAAGTTGACACTAATGGATATATATTGGTTTGGGAATATGATATAGGTATATAAGATAACATGATGTGGGATATTGAGATGATGATATAGATGGCTCGGATTGATATATGAGAATATGAAATGAGAAAGTGAATCATGATAAGTATGAATTGAAAGAGGACAAGTATGAGTTGATAGTGGTATGATATAAGATCAAGATCGATACGACTTGAGATTTATAAGATATGACGTATATATAAATGTGACTTGATATGAGTTTGATACAAATGTAATTTGAGATATATGTGTATATATATTATTGATGCGGATAAAGAGTGATATGTCGTACGAGATTTTAGATCCATACCCTTATTGATGAATAGGACGATAGAATCCATATTCTGTTTGTTGTCAACGTACGATAGATTAACGTATGCAATGAGTTACAGGATGAATGATCCATGCTAGTGATTTGAGGATGATGATCGAGGATTATTGTCATATCGGATGTTATGAGGTGGGACCGCCGACGTAGGATATTACCCTTGTGATGTACATACCACGTTGCGGTATTTAATGTTATATGATATCATTTGCTAGTACACCTACACAATTACCGTTAATACGCATGTTACACTTACACAGATTTGCCGCCTCACACACATTCATCATCGGTAATTGCTATGCCACTTACACAGTAGAACTGTCCTATCATGATATTATTCTTAACCGTAAAAGTGCATTCATTGTTCAGTATTATCACTTGACCTGCTTGCATGATATACTCGATATGCTCATATTACTACTCTATGTTGCATACATCATACTTTATAGTTATATGCATTGAGATGTTGTTTTTATAAGATCTCTGGATTTGAGAACCACGGTTATATTTCAAAGGGAATTATGTATTGCTTTAAAATGCGGTTTCTCTTGATATGATATTTCGAGGTGTCCACCATGAGTTTTCTCGGTTCTGAAAAGTGAGTATACCCGATTCGAGGAGCGGGAGGCGCCGTCTGCGGGTACATGATGGACCCGGTGAGGTACCCCGGGGCAAGAAGCTCAAGATGTAGACGATGAGCTTGGCAGGGGGAGCACTACCTACCAGTGATAGTTTTGGGCTCGGCAGATATCTGGAGGATACCGATCGGAGTCGTGAGATGATATGGGCCGATCCGGACTGACGGAGCCCAAGATAGTTTGGCGCGGCGGATATCTGGAGGATACCGACCGTAGTCGTGATATGGGCTGATCCGGACCGACGGAGCCCGAGATATGAGGATTTACGTGTCGATGCTGGACACGGGTTTTCATGATGTTTCGAGTGTCGGTGTTGGATACTCAGGTTCCATGATTTTGATGTGTCGTTGATGGACACACGCAGTTGATATCCTCATATATATATACAGGCATATGTTTTCATGATGTTCGAGTGTCGGTGTGGGACACTCAGGTTCCGTGATATTATTTGTGTCGTTGATGGACACGTGGATGATATCCACATGCATACAGGCATATGATGTCGGATGTTTATTTATATATGTCATTGCATTGACTCGATTATTGACATATATGCATACATGGTCACCCTAGATATCATAGTATTACCTTCAGGATATAGTGACCTAGGAAATCATTGTTTTATTCGATTTCTACTTGCTGATGTTTTCTACTCACGAGTTGGAAACTCACCCCCGTTGTGCCACAGTTCTTGCAGGTTTGACAGCTTGGGATCAGTTGCGGTATCGCTGCACATAGCTTCTTCCAGGGTGTTTTGCTTTGGTAGGTGGGACACATGTTGGATCATGCCCACTCTCGTACTTTATATTTTGTTGTATCTAGATAAACTCCATCAAATCAAATCAGAGACTAGAATTTGTATATTGGTAGACCTGGTCATACTTGGGTATTGTGCGAGGCAATGGGTTTATGTTCGCTTTCTTGAGTTTTGATGTCTTTCTTATTTATTGTTCTTTCTGGGTTTATTCTTCGTCGTTGGGCGTCGTATATATGTTATTGCGTGGTTGTGATTCCGCTAGTTGGCAAAGAGCTAGCTCCCGCATGGGGATGCCTATATATTGTTGTGTATATATTTTTGGATCAAAATATACAAGGGAGGTGCTGCCCAAATTTTTAAAAGACAAAACATGATTCATTATACTTTTATTTCAAACTGTACCCCCACTATTTTCCGCAAAAAGGTTTAGATTTTCTGGGCTTCGGCTTACTTGATTTACGTCACGCCTTTAGACGTTGCGTAATTTAAGTGCTTATCACGTGCTAAATTACGGGTCGTGTCAAAATTGGTATCAGAGCGTTAGGTTTAACCTTGGTTTAAGTTTGGGTTTGACTATGCGGAGTCTAGGGCGTATATATTTCGGAACCTAGGCTTGACCTTACGGAACTTAGACTTAACGGGGGTATTAGACCCGAACTATCGTTTCATAGGTTGACCTTGATTGATGGAGTAGGTAGCTTGAGTAGAGTGACGTACCGTACGTATGTTCCGCGATATATGATTGATTCGAAATTCTCGTTGTGTGTTTAAGAAAATGTATATAGAAATCACAACCAAAAATATTTTTTGACCGCAATCAATTAACGGTGTCGGATGTAGCGCATTAGAGAGTGTGGATCGTCCACAGGGATTGTGCGATTCGTTCGTATCTTGTTTTATTTAAATCGAAAATTTAATGAAAAGAAAACAAACAATTCATGATTTATAGTTGAAGTTCAAGAATTAGAAAATCTAGATCTAATAACAAGAAAACGATAAAATCAAGAATTGAGAGTTTGATGATTTTTCCAACCAAATATCAAGAATCGAAATGAGGCTCGTAGGAATCGATCGGATCTATAGATGTGATGTAATCTCACGATGACGCATTCTTATCCTTCGATGAATTGATACTAGATCGATGATGATCGACGAGAATTAGGGATTTCTAGTGAAACTAGGGTTTCATCATTTATCCCTTGTTCCTTCGTCGATATCATTCACATTCTAGCCTCTAGTAAATTCAAGAAACGATCGTAGATCCCCAATTTCGAGCGATAACAATCAAGAAAGTATCGCAACGAAACTAGGTCATCGATTCTTGAACTTGCTAGGGTTTACAAAACTCGTAGGACTTAAGAATAGTTTTTAGATTTGTTACATCATCATTCTATTGATCGTCTCGACTCCGTTACGAGCGGAGTTTTACTCGAACATCACTACAAGAACCACAATTACAAATTGAGATCGAATCATGATGCAATAATTTAAAGAAAGCGAGATTAAAGAATTTTACCTTTTATTTATATCAACAATTTCATTACAATCGCTCAAGAACTACAAGAGGAAGAACTCGATTGTCGATTTGGCTTCGCTCGTCTCCGTGAGTCGCGGATCGGCTTGGATCACTTGCTCGATTGAAGATCGGCTCCGCTCCTAAAAGGTTGAAGGCTTCTCGCTTGATTTGGTACTCGGGATCTTGAATTTGGATTGGAATTAGGGTTAGGGTTTTACACAAGTCTTGTCACTAGACTTGTAGAAGAAGATGGAGATTAATGAACTACTAAAGATTGAAGAAGTAATGATCATTGAACAACCCTTTAACCCTAGATCTAGGCTCCTATTTATAGACCATCAAAACCCTAGATTTAGGATTTAAATTTTGAATTTCCCTCCAAAAGTTTGTTGAGGAGATTTGAATTTCCCTCCAAAAGTTTGTTGAGGAGAAGCTTCTAGATGAAGTTTGTTAAGCCGAGCCTTCTAGATGTGCCACGTGGAGAATCGGGAGTCTTCTGGAAGCTTGTACAGTTATTGGAAAGCACGTGAGGAAATTTGAGCTGATGAAGCCACCATAGCGCTGCGGATCCGCAGCGCAAGCGCGCTCCCGCCGCGGAACCGCGGCGCTTTGGAAGCGTTGGGGCTTTGGTTTTCAGCTACTTGTTTGGGCTGATATTTGTGGGCTTTTCTGATATGTTGAATTTCCAAATGAATCCCTGATCATTTCCAGATCTCTGGCCTTTGAGTTGGCGTATTTTTCAGCACTGTTTTCATAATTCTGGCTCGGTTTCTGGACTTTCCTGCACAATTTCACCGAGACAAGAGTTGCGCAATACAAGGATGATGCGATGACATGAAATGCAGTCAATTTCCTTTATAGTGCCGGTTTTAGAGTCTAACACATGCAATCTGATATTTAACGACTGATTTGCTAATATGTGCTATATGAATGCCGAACACTTCTAGATGAGTGCAAATGATAGGGAAATTGCCGTGTTAAAAATACATTATTTTCGACTGATCAAATTCCCCCAAACTTATTTTCGATCGTCTCGAGCGAACTTTTTTAAAAAGAGAAGGAGAAAATAAAGAAAGAGAAAAACTAACTAGCACACTTTCGTAGGCAACACGATTGCACTGAGCACATGCAACAAGCCTTTAAACCTCTATGTGTCTCTAGTAGGAGGAGTGTTGTCTCTTGAGGGTTTTCAGCGGATTGCACCCACAAAATCCAATAATAAAAGGAAGATCATGAATATTACATTTAAAGATAAGAATTGTAAAAGAAAAGCCTTGAAAATTAGGGTTTCTAACTAAGCTAGCTTTTCGGTTATCATGAGCCCTATCTTAATAGTTATGAAAAAATGTTAGAAATCACGTCCTCCCTCAATAAAACATCGTCTTCTTCTTCATTCCTATCTTTCTTCCAAACATCGATCATATAACCCTGCGTGTGTGTAAAGGACATCCCCACACCCGGAGAATTCAATTCAAGCTATCATACTCTTGCCCGTCAGCCTCAGTACTTTTTAATTAATGAATATTTAGATGAGTTTGCTCATACACTTTCATGCGACCGTTAATACTTCTTGAGGTACTAACCGACCGATTACTCCCGTGCTTGCTTATTTGGTGTATTTTCCTCGTCTTGCACCACCTAAGGCTTAGCAGTGACTCCCAGACCAGTTGGCCTTAGGGCACTAGGTGAAGAGGCACCCTCGCTATATTTTTTTATTGCTGCCTTGGCGATAACAAAACCAGTGTTCATTTTTCTCACCATTTTATACTTTATCATTTCATTTTTTTTCCCTTCATACTTTTGGCTTTAAGACAAGAGCATTTCAAGGTATCCTCTACTATCCCAGGCTTTAAGACGTGTGTAAGTGCGAATAGCAGGGTATCAACGTTCAAAATGTTTGGCTTCCAGAATAGAAACTATTTTTCAGACTTATTTTTATCCTCAGATTAGTGACTTCCTTCATCTTACTAACCCTTGGGACAACGGCTCATAACTACTTATTACTAGTTCGTATAAGAAAACTTCTAATTTTCTTGGTTTTCTTAAATTTTTCTAATCTCATGGATGTAATTTTTCACTATCTAATTTTTCATTATCTTATTTATGTACAAAAAATATTTTTTTATCTTTTGAAATTTTTTAAATTTTTATAGGTTTTTCAAAAATGTTTTGTGCTTATGCAAAGTATGATGCAAATGATGCGAAAATAAGCACAAACCTCCTTGTTTTCAACAGTGTCCTCACTGTTGCCTTCTGCTAAATCTACAAAACCTGTAAGCTTGGGAGGAAATTTATTAACGGGGGCAAAATATTTAAGTGAAGACCCTCCCCCAAACTTATTTTTGGCTCAAAATTTTGTAAAAATTTTCTTTTCAAGAGCCCGATTATACCCCCCCCCCAAACTTAAGCAATGTTAATCTTTGAAAATCACATGACGGGGTCAAAAATCAGTGGTCGATGCCAAGCTTTGCAAAGACCGAATGTTAACACCAACCATTCAAAATTTTTATCAATGCAGCGCTCTAGTTGGTGGAAGAAAAAGTGGGGAAAGGGTAAGGGGTGGAATAGAATGTGTGTGCGTCTCATTTTGGAGAGACGATGCAGTGTATGTGATGGATTACTCGCATTCTTTTTACAGTTCAGAAGAAGGGGTGGAGGTTCAATTTCATTGATTGGGAGATGATTCATCTCAACACCCGTGTCATTTAAAAATGCGAGTTCATCAGCGAAGATTTCCTCAAAAGTTCCATCAATACCCCGATGAATAATGTCATCAAAAAGTGTGGGGTGATCTTTAGACTCCAGAAACAGTTCATAATCAGTGTTAATGGTTGACCCGGACATCTCGGTGGAAGAGTCTGTATGTGTATGATACATAGTTGGGTCAAACAATAACGTATGAAAAGAGTCAAGATCGATATCAGGAGGATCATCAAATTCGCTGCTGTCGACATCCATTAAGTTGACAGAACAGACCTGAGCAGTAGGTTCGGAGGGTACACTTCCCAACTTGTAAATGTTCAGCTCTATTGACCTATTCCCGAAAGATAGGGTCATAGAACCATTACGACAGTTGATGATAGCGTTGGAAGTGGCCAAAAAGGGGCGACCTAAAATCACCGGAATTTGATTCCGTGGGTTCGCTACAGGCTGTGTATCAATTACAATAAAGTCCACAGGGAATATAAATTCCCCGATTTTTATTAATACATCCTCCAGTTCACCCCTAGGTTTGGTGATTGATCGGTCAGCCATCTGAAGAGTTATGCTCGAGGGCTTTAACACTCCGATACCTAGTTGCTCATAAACCGAATATGGAAGCAAGTTAACACTAGCGCCAAGGTATAGTAGAACACAGTTGATGTGTTTTCCCCCAATTGAAATAGAAATAGTAGGACAGCCAGGGTCCTTACGTTTCATCAGTACTTGTTGGGGGAAAGCCGTGTCTACAGTCTTTGCCATGAATATCTTCTTAGGCACTTGAGTCTTCCTCTTCCTAGTGCACAAGTTCTTAAGAGTTTTCGCATAGGACGGAACTTGTTGGATGGCATCTAGGAGAGGGATGTTGATGTTAACTTGCATAAACATGTCCATAATCTTCTCCATATGTGGACTCGATGTGTTTCCCCTTAACCGATTCGGGTAAGGAGCTTGAGCAATAAGGTCGGGGTCCAACATTGGAGAAGATCGTGTGGGTGGAAACGATATAAGAATAAGAGTGGGGATCGTTTTCGGTGTACTAGAAGAGGTGGGCTAAGGTGTCGAGCCTTGTGGGAAACGGAGAATAGGCTCGGAAGAAAATGGTGGGGTAGACAACTGGGGTTAGAATTAGAAGTAGAAGTGGAAGGAAAGGTCTCAGCCGGGCTATCATCGATAGATTTTTCAGTGTCATCAATCTCTTCCCCAACGTGATTGTCAAGCACTCTTCCAGATCTCAACGTGATTGCATTCACATGATGTGAATAGCCAGGATTGGGTAAAGGTTGAGCTGGAAGTTTCCCTTTCTCTCTTGCACTCATTTCGGCTTTTAGTCTTGCAATTTCTTCTTCCATCGATTTAATAGTCTCGCTTTGGGACGCAGAGTTTTTCTCAATTTTATCGACGGAGGACTTCATCTCAGCCGAAACTTGCATGATATTTGTTAGGACCAAATTCATGTATTGTGCAAATGAAGAAAATTCATCAGTTCCGGTTAACTGCAAAGGATTAGACGGTGCAGGTGTGTTGACCGGATTTTGGAAGTTTTGTGCTTGGAAGGGGTGCTGACTCAATTGAAGTGGTGGTTGTTGTTGTGGTGGAGGGACCCTTTGGAAATTGTTTTGGGGTGAAACCGTGTTTTGAGATTGTGATTGGTTCCAAGCAAAGCTAGGGTGATTTCTCCAACCCTGATTATATATGGAAGAATAAGGATCGTTTCTAGGTCTTTGAAATGCGGCATTGGTATGCTCATGACCTTGAAACGGAGAATTTCGTGGACATTCTTCCGTCAAATGTGATGGATCAGAACAACATCCACATACAGTTTTGGAGAGTGACATTTGATTTAGGGCGGCGGCTAAAAATTTGTTTTCCATAGTCTCGAGTTTCTTTTGTATAGCTGAAATTTCAGCTCTAACTCCTATGGAAATATCATTGCCATCCCTAGACGATTGACTCACACCCTCCCACTGTAAAGATTTTTCAGCGAAATCTTCTAGGAATTTCCAGGCTTCCCCATCATCTTTGGTCATAAAGTTGCCTTGACACATGGATTCAAGGGTCTGTCTTGTGTTAGGATTAATGCCCTCATAAATGATTCGGCACAGTTCCCATCTGGGGATTCCGTGATGTGGACATTGAACTAACAGATCCTTGAAGCGTTCAAGACATTTTGAAAATGGTTCATTTGGAAGCTGGGTGAATTGATTTATTTTGCTACGGACTCGAGCTGTCTTATGATGTGGGTAGAATTTCTTAAGGAATGCTTTGACTAATTCTTCCCAATTTGAGATAGAATGTGTGGTAGTGTTATACAGCCACTTCTCGGCTATATCGTACAAGGTAAATAGGAGAAGACGTAGACGCATAGCATCCATAGAAAGCTGTGAGGTACCCATCATTGCGCATACATTTTCAAATTTGGTGATAAAGGCATATGCGTCTTCAGACTCGAGACCGTGAAATTTTGGTAGAAGGTTGATGTATTGGGGTTTTATTTAAAAATTGTCCCCGTTGGCTGGTGGAATGGAATGACAGGTGGAAAGGGGACCTCGTGTAGGATAGCACCTCTCTTGGAGAGAGATGCGGGGTGGATTATGCGCACCAACGGACGGCGGCAGAGTAGTGGTAAAGAATTTCGATGGAGAATCGTCCATCGATGTGGGTGTGGTGGTGGGTATAGAAGAAGTAAATGGAGAAATACCGACTTCGGAGTCGATCGGGGGAACGCGGACTAAACGGGTACTAGAATCCCGTGTCCAGCCTATCTTGCACTAAAAAGGGTTAGTACAAGTGGCAGCGTGACTTATAATTAGGGGAAATGAATGAATGCAGTGTTTGTTTTGAAAAATGATACGGATTTTTGAAAAAATGATGCAATCACAACAAATGCAACAAGCAAAACTCTAAAATCTAGTGGTCACCTAGGTCAAAGCTCTAGACCGCTCCTAACTGCCAAAAGACAAGTCGCAGGATCAATCCTCCACTGCCTCTTTGTCTCTCCTGTGGCCAGGTAAGTGGGAGGTTCTCCACTACGTAAGTAGTAGGCCTAATTAAGTAACCACTTGCCTTAGACACACTTGCCTTAGACACCACAAAAGAAACACGGATAAGCAATGAATTACCCACGGCCTTCTTCTGTCCTAAGTGAGCGCGACGGTCCTTAGAGTCATCTCTAGATATTTTTTAGTTAATGAGGGTAATGCGGATGCAAGTTTGTGATTTTTGGGGCTTAGGAAGGGTAATGAACTCCCCACCTAATCTTGATTTGGTCTTTGCCCCTTAATTTCCGTATTAATATGCAAACAACCAAAAATCAAAAACACGCACAATTTTTATTGCTTTTTGCGGTGCTGCGATTTATTTGCAAAGAAACCTGCACAAATTGTTAATTGGAGCAGATTTAGGAGAAGATAAGAAAGTTAGAGACCCACAGAGCAAAATTTATGCAGTGATGACGTCATAACGCGGCGGAACCGCGGTGGGAGCTTACTAATGCCGCGTAATCACGGCTCCTTCAGGGGATCACTGCACATAATTTTCTACAGAGGCTTCTGTTCACTTACAAAGCTCTCTGGAATGTTCAAAATTTTTTTTCCACAGCTCCAATGATTCCAGATTTCCTCGCAAGAAATCACAACAGCTCGTATTAGTGTTTGCGCGAATTTTGATCTAAAAATTATAATAGAATAAATATTTCAATTCAAATTTCAAAAATACGAACAATTAGCGCACAATCCCCGGCAACGGTGCCATTTGATTGATTCGAAATTCTCGTTGTGTGTTTAAGAAAATGTATATAGAAATCACAACCAAAAATATTTTTTGACCGCAATCAATTAACGGTGTCGGATGTAGCGCGTTAGAGAGTGCGGATCGTCCACAGGGATTGTGCGATTCATTCGTATCTTGTTTTATTTGAATCGAAAATTTAATGAAAAGAAAACAAACAATTCATGATTTATAGTTGAAGTTCAAGAATTAGAAAATCTAGATCTAATAACAAGAAAACGATAAAATCAAGAATTGAGAGTTTGATGATTTTTCCAACCAAATATCAAGAATCGAAATGAGGCTCGTAGGAATCGATCGTATCTATAGATGTGATGTAATCTCACGATGACGTATTCTTATCCTTCGATGAATTGATACTAGATCGATGATGATCGACGAGAATTAGGGATTTCTAGTGAAACTAGGGTTTCATCATTTATCCCTTGTTCCTTCGTCGATATCATTCACATTCTAGCCTCTAGTAAATTCAAGAAACGATCGTAGATCCCCAATTTCGAGCGATAACAATCAAGAAAGCATCGCAACGAAACTAGGTCATCGATTCTTGAACTTGCTAGGGTTTACAAAACTCGTAGAACTTAAGAATAGTTTTTAGATTTGTTACATCATCATTCTATTGATCGTCTCGACTCCGTTACGAGCGGAGTTTTACTCGAACATCACAACAAGAACCACAATTACAAATTGAGATCGAATCATAATGCAAGAATTTAAAGAAAGCGAGATTAAAGAATTTCACCTTTTATTTATATCAACAATTTCATTACAATCACTCAAGAACTACAAGAGGAAGAACTAGATTGTCGATTTGGCTTCGCTCGTCTCCGTGAGTCGCAGATCGGCTTGGATTACTTGCTCGATTGAAGATCGGCTCCGCTCCTAAAAGGATGAAGGCTTCTCGCTTGATTTGGTACTCGGGATCTTGAATTTGGATTGGAATTAGGGTTAGGGTTTCGCATAAGTCTTGTCACTAGACTTGTGGAAGAAGATGGAGATTAATGAACTACTAAAGACTGAAGAAGTAATGATCATTGAACAACCCTTTAACCCTAGATCTAGGCTCCTATTTATAGACCATCAAAACCCTACATCTAGGATTTAAATTTTGAATTTCCCTCCAAAAGTTTGTTGAGGAGATTTGAATTTCCCTCCAAAAGTTTGTTGAGGAGAAGCTTCTAGATGAAGTTTGTTAAGCCGAGCCTTCTAGATGTGCCACGTGGAGAATCGGGAGTCTTCAGGAAGCTTGTACAGTTATTGGAAAGCACGTGAGGAAATTTGAGCTGATGAAGCCACCATAGCGCCTCGGATCCGCGGCACAAGCGCGCTCCCGCCGCGGAACCGCGGCGCTTTGGAAGCGTTGGGGCTTGGGTTTTCATCTACTTGTTTGGGCTGATATTTGTGGGCTTTTCTGATATGTTGAATTTCCAAATGAATCCCTGATCATTTCCAGATCTCTGGCCTTTGAGTTGGCGTATTTTTCAGCACTGTTTTCATAATTCTGGCTCGGTTTCTGAACTTTCCTGCACAATTTCACCGAGACAAGAGTTGCGCAATACAAGGATGATGCGATGACATGAAATGCAGTCAATTTCGTTTATAGTGCCGGTTTTAGAGTCTAACACATGCAATCTGATATTTAACGACTGATTTGCTAATATGTGCTATATGAATGTCTAACACTTCTAGATGAGTGCAAATGATAGGGAAATTGCCGTGTTAAAAATACATTATTTTCGACTGATCAGCATACTTACGATACGATACTCCACTTAAATAACCTTAGGATGTACATATCTTGAGATCTGTGATACTATTCGTTCCTATGATCATATATCCATTTGGGATCTGTTGATTTCTTTCGTTCGTTTGATCTATCATCATTGATACCTGCTTGAGGTTCCTGTCACCGTGGTTTGAGCGCAAATTGAGCTGCTGCTAGTGTTGCGGTCAAAGCGAGCTCGTCACGGATGAGGGCTGACCATGTTGTTTCTGGTGACATAGGGACATGTAGGTATAGTGTTGTGTTGTGATCTCTCGTTTGAGACGAGTGTTTGGTTTTGCACCGGATGATCGGGCCATTGATAGACGCTACCGGATTGAGAGGACTGTTGATGTACAGCCTACCTCAGAGATCGTGATGTTGTCTACCGTGCAGACAGATGATCCAGCTGTTGCTGAGATTGATGGGATGTCGTTTCCAGAGTTTATGATTGAAACCACTGGAGCTTTCAGGCAGAGATGTGACAGGAGATAGCTAGTCTATCTCGAGTGGAGCGACTGATATGATTTGTCAGATTTGATGTGTCGACGCAGGCTCAGTTGAGTTGAAGAATTCCAGTTGAAGGATCTTACTTGGATCTAGATTAAATCGAGCAAGAGAGGACGTTGTTCATTGGATGCTCCGATGTGAGATCGGTAAGTTGACCAGTTTCGGATAGAAGGACATCACCAGATGCGTTGTGAGTTGATCGAGAACGGACGAATAAAGTGTATTCCTCCGATGATTTGGACGAGTTTCCAAGGACATGTTCAGCTAGATATCTTCTACAGAGTGATGAAGGTACCGAGTTCTTAATTTCAAGTCCGTGTGAGAGACTCCGGATTGACTGTATCCGAGAATCAATTTCAATATGCAGACAGCAAGAAATGGCGTCGAAGTGGACGATAATAAAGACGATTGGAACAAGAGGTTCGTGCGAGATGTTAGCGAGCGGTTGTTACGCTCCGTTGATGCCAGAGGATTGATATGTGTGCAAAGGCGTTAGATATAGCCAAATTCCAGATGAAAGTCGTGCTGAGGACACAGTTGTCCGGTTATGAGAAAAGAGTTAAGCAAGAGTGACAACCTTCATATAGTTTGACATAGGTGAGATCGGAAGGAGCCATGAGCAGGTTCCTTCCAAGACACCGCAACGATAAAGACTTGCACTCAGGATCAGTTATATCATGCGTATTCAGAGGGCCAGATGCCGCTGTCAGTATTGTGCCGTTGAGAGTGGTCATGTTGATTGGCCCAACGGTGATCAGAGGAGTGCCAGAGCGGAACTGTTCCGTTAGTACACCTGACCAGGCCAACGAGCAGAAGGATCATGAGATTTGTAATCCACAGAGAAAATGAGGACCCAGAGACCGAGGACGCCATATTGTGAGCAGGAGGCAAGTAGATGATCTTGCTCTGCCAGCTTTGGGCGCACCGGCATATTTTTCAACATTGTAGGAGGTGTACCTCAATGTCAGTTATTGTGATTTGCGTTTTGTGATCCGAGTATTGTTGGATATAGTGCCCTCAAAGTCAATTATTGGATCGCAGGTACGTGATTGCAATGATTGAGGCATAACCTATACCGATATGACAGTCTTACTTGAGATGATAGTATGCTATCTGGTTTGTCTTTATCATCGTATACATGCTTTAGTTCACTATTGCATGATGATAGAGCCCATAGGATTCTTGCTTGACTACCAGCAGTATGATGGCAATCATACACGTGGGAGCTGGGGTCTGTAAGCACATCCTTAAAGTGTCCCTAGTCGTGGGAGTTTCGAGACAGGGCATCGATACTCCAGAGTAGACTAGTGTATACAGTCGAGACCCCGACGAGGGACGGTGGCCTGTCTCACAAGCCATTGGTGTCAGTTGGTTCACTTAAAATGTATACAAGTGCTCATTAGGTTATGAGTACACCGGACAGGACTCGCCGGGAACATGCTAGTTAGTATTATACATATCGTCAGATAGCAGTTCCCTGGTGACATGTGTACAGATTAGTTTGTCGACCTGAGATCGTCATTTGTCTCGTGTGAGTTCACACTGTACTTTGATTTCTACCCTACCACGCTCAAAGGAGACGTGCAAACAGGTATTTTTTGGGTACAGTCCCGAGCCACATGGAGGCAGTGAGCAGATCGTCGGGGATTCGACTCTCCCGGTATTGGGGGTTGATGTCGCACAGTGCACGGGTGGCCATCACTAGAAATCCTCGGCCGAGGTAGTGGAGAATTACTGATTTGGATTAGTAGTTTCTCAGTAGGTGATGGGCTTCATACCGACACGAATTATCGCGTTATTAGGGGTCTGACTTTATCCACCCCCTAGATGTAAGCCCACGTTGCCCACCCCGGTGCTTGCGGGGAGGCGGAAACGGTATAAAAATCGGATTTTTAACACACTAGGCAACATGGACTTGCTAAAGGAGGGATCTTTGCTAAACAAAACTAGCTAACAAAGCTAAAGGAGTTAGCTACTTGGTTAAGGGGTTATACCTAGGTCTTCAAGTCCTTCTCTTCTTGCTCCTTGGAGTGAAAGAAAGGGATCTCCTTGTCGCCTTCTCTTGTCGAAGAAAGATCCACCCGATGGCCTCAACCTTTGGATTCAACTTCAAACTAGAAGTAACTAAGATGCTTGGAGTGCTAATCCTAGAACCTTAGAAAGAGTAGAGAGTATTTTAGAAGGATTTATCTCAAGCTCAAGGGATTCTCAACTCATGAGAGGGGAGAGCTAGAGAGAGAGGAAGAGGAGGAGAGAGAATCAAAATGATAGAATGAGAAGAAATGAACCATTCTTCTCACATATATGTGTGAATTATGAAAATAGATAATTAGCTAAATATAATTATCATGGTTTAATCAAGAAATGACCATTATCATTTCATATTAAATGCTTTTTGCTAGAATCAAAGAGCATCTTTCTTATGGAATGATTATGGTCAAGTTGTCAACCTAGGTCAACAAGTCAAATAAAGTCAAATGGTCAACAACCCTAACCATGCACAATTATAATTAACTAATATTAATAAATCATAATTCACACAAAACATTAGGGTTAAGAAAATGACAATGGTCATCAACCCTAATCAAAGTCCTCTGCCTCTGTCTCAGTCAACTGTACATACACACCCGTATCCGTGTTCCGAGGAACACGAATACAATGAGATAAAACCAATCCCAAATCATATACTAGGATCCGGCTTAAACCAAAGCCCGCTAGTCTAAGCTGTCCGGACACAAAACGTGCACAAGTGCGCGGATGTGAACGAACCCTGTCGCAAAACCATGCGACCTCTACTCATTTTGCCTAAAGGCGAATAACCCTCTGTGTGGGACTCTAAAGACTCGACACTACGCTGGCAGTGGGTTTAACCACAGACCGTAAGCGGCACTAGCTGTACGTAACGGTCCCCAGGTAGATGCCGATAAGAAGACTGACGAGGTAAACCCATCTGAACTCCTACTGGGCCTGAATGTGACAGTCTCTGTACAGTCCGGTCTGTTTGTCTGATAACATCGCATGGCGGGCCTAGGGGGTGGTAAACGTCAGTCCCTTAATAGCGGTACAAGTCGTGTCGGAGTGTAGCCCAGAACACCCTGAGATAACACTGGAAACCTACCAGTATACCTCGCTTGCCCTGGCCAGGGACTACTTGTGTAATGGCTCTCCTGGACACAGCGCAATGTCAACTCCCAATACCGGGAGAGACGAATCCTATCTAACCGTCACTGCCTCCAATTGCTTCGGGACTGCACCCAAAAACTACCTGTTTACACGACTCCTTTGAGCCATGGTAGGGTAGTAATCAAAGTACAGTGGGAACACACTCGAGGCGAAGTGACAGTGTCAAGTCAACGGATTAAGCTGTACTCATGTTACCTAGGAACTGATAACTGACGATAGGTATAATACCAACCAACAGTTCCCGACGAGTCCTGTTCAGTGTACTCGTAACCTAACGAGCACCCGCATACTATCCCAAGTACGACGTACTGACGGCTGTGGGACAGGCCGTCTCCCAAGCTGGGATGAGAAGCGCATACGCTAGTCTACTCCGGAGTATCGATGCCCTGTCTCGATAATCCCATGACCAGGGACGTGTATATATAAGGATGTGCTTATAGATTACCCAGCCCCCACGAGTGTGACTGCCATCACAACGCTGGTAATCAAGTAAAGATCCTAAGGGCTCCACTAATGCGTATAGGTGATAGAATAAAGAAACACATGTACACATTAAAGCAGAGACAGACCAAGTAGCATACTACCATTTCGAGCAAGACTGTCTATACAACTGTGAATATCCCAAGCTTCCATCAAGTAATATACATACTAGTATGATACAGTAATGGCCTCTAGGGCATATACACTAACAATCTCCCACTTGCACTAAGGCCATGTACTGGCGTATCGAAGACCTATCATCTCGATCAGCCGCTCGAACCGAGTCTGGGGTAAGGCCTTCGTGAATGGATCCGCAGTGTTATCTTCTGAAGCAACCCTTCGAACCTCGATCTCCTGGCGATCCACGATCTCCCTGATCAGGTGATACCGCCTCAAGATGTGTCTGGATTTCTGATGGGACCTGGGTTCCTTCGCTAAAGCTATAGCCCCGTCGTTGTCGCAATACAGAGGTATTGGGTCAACAATGGATGGAACCACCTGAAGTTCTTTCAAGAACTTCCACATCCAGACGACTTCTTTTGCGGCATCAGATGCAGCGATATATTCCGCTTCCATAGTTGAGTCAGCAACGGTTTCCTGTTTGGAACTCTTCCAACACACCGCCCCTCCATTGAGGGTAAAGACAAAACCCGACATGGACTTGGAATCATCCTTGTCACTCTGGAAGCTGGAGTCAGCAAAGGCCTCAATCTGGAGGTCTTTTCCGCCATACACCAAGAACATCTCCTTAGTCCTTCTCAGGTACTTGAGAATGTTCTTTACCGCTATCCAGTGTTTCTCCCCAGGGTTTGACTGATACCTGCTTACCACACTCAGTGCATAAGCCACATTTGGTCTGGTACACAACATCGCATACATTATAGAGCCTACCGCAGAAGCGTAGGGTATAATAGACATGCGATCCCTTTCCAAATCAATCTTGGGAGACATCTCTTTGGAGAGGGTGATCCCGTGACAAGCCGGTAGATTACCGCACTTGGAATCTTCCATACTGAATCTTTTCAGTATGGTGTCGATGTACCTGGACTGTGAAAGTCCTAATATCCTCTTGGATCTATCACGATAGATCCGGATCCCCAGAATGTAGGAGGCATCACCCAGGTCTTTCATGGAGAACCTGTGTGACAAGAACCCCTTGACAGATTGTAGCATAGGAATGTCATTTCCGATCAATAGAATGTCATCCACGTACAAAACGAGGAATACGACAGTTCTTGCTACAAATCTACTATAGATGCATGGTTCATCTGGATTTTTGATAAAGCCAAATTCTTTGACCGTCTCATCAAAACAGATGTTCCAACTCCGCGATGCCTGCTTTAGTCCATAGATGAACTTAAGCAACTTGCACACTTTTCCGCTGCTCCCACTCTGAATGAAACCCTCTGGCTGGTCCATATAGACACACTCCTCTAAATTTCCATTTAGAAAAGCGGTCTTTACGTCCATCTGCCAAATCTCATAATCGTGGAAGGCAGCAATGGAAAGAAGGATCCGAATAGATTTCAGCATAGCCACTGGAGAAAAGGTTTCGTCATAGTCCAAACCAGGTCTTTGACGAAAACCCTTCGCAACAAGTCTAGCTTTATAGGTCTCAACCTGTCCATCTACACCAATCTTCCTTTTGAAGATCCACTTGCATCCTATGGGTTTTAACCCATCTGGAGCAATGTCCAACGTCCATACTTTGTTGGTGTACATGGACTCCATTTCGGTCCGCATTGCATCCAGCCATTTTACCGAGTCAACGCTCTGAATGGCTTGCTGGAAGCTAGTAGGCTCATCACAATCAATGATGCAATCCTCTCTATCCCCGTCTATGAGAAAACCGTAGTATCTCTCGGGCGGATGAGACTGCCTACTACTCCTGTGGAGAGGCGTAGGAATGTCCTGATCTTTCGAACCCTCTGGTTCTACTAAGCTTTCAGTAATAGCTTGTGGTTCTGGAATTTCTTCTAGTTCTACTGCGCTCCCATTAATTTCCTTTTCCAAGAACTGGTGTTCCAGAAAGTGGGCATTACGAGAAACAAAGACCTTTTGTTCCTCTGCGTGGTAGAAAAGATACCCCCTGGTGTTCTTTGGGTATCCCACAAACTTGCACAGTACTGAGCGTGCCTCGAGTTTGTCCGCATGCTGCTTTTTGACAAAAGCTGGACATCCCCAGATCTTCAGATATTGAAGATAGGGTTTCTTCCCACTCCATAACTCATATGGTGTGGTAGGCACAGTCTTAGTTGGAACTCGGTTCAAAAGGTATGCGGCTGATTCTAGCGCATATCCCCAGAATGATCGCGGTAACTCAGCGTTACTCATCATGGACCGTACCATATCCAATAGGGTTCGGTTCCGTCTCTCCGATACACCGTTATGTTGCGGAGTGTATGGAGGGGTAAGCTGAGAGAGAATTCCATTCTCTTTTAGGTAATCCAGGAACTCAGCACTCAAGTATTCACCACCTCGATCAGATCTTAGTGTCTTGATACTTTTGCCTGTTTGTTTTTCTACTTCATTCTTGTATTCCTGGAACTTTTCAAAGGCTTCAGATTTATGCTTCATTAAGAAGACATGTCCGAACCCTGAAAAATCATCCGTAAAAGTAATGAAGTAAGAATAACCGCTTCGCGCATGTGTAGACATTGGACCGCACACGTCGCTGTGTACGAGTCCCAAGAGCTCGCTCGCTCTTACTCCGTGTCCAGTGAACGGAGTTTTTGTCATCTTTCTTTTGAGACAGGATTGACAAGTTGCATACGATTGATATTCGAACGGATCCAAATATCCTTCTGTATGTAACTTCGTCAACCTTCTCTCATTGAGGTGACCGAGTCTACAATGCCATAAGAAAGCCTGATTGATTTCTGGAGACTTTCTTTTGTGTGTATTCTGGACATTGAAAATCTGTGGTTGGTTTAATACGTATATACCATTGCTTAATGTACCTGACCCAATCAGAACTTGATTAAGGTGAATGTTTACAACATTAATTACAAACGCAAATTCATAACCTTCTTTAGAAACTAAAGATACAGAAATGATATTACAAGTTGCATTGGGTACAAAAAAGCAATTACGTAAAACCAAAACATGTCCATCTGACATTCGCAGGTGATAGTCCCCCACGGCCTCAGCATCCATGCTAGCTCCGTTTGCAACTCTGAGGGTCATGTCACCTGCTTTCAAAAACCTACGCTTTCTCAACGCCTGCAAAGAATTACAGATATGAGATCCTGATCCGGTATCCAATACCCAGGAAGTAGAGTTTATTGATAGACAGTTTTCAATAACATACACACCTGAAGCTGAAGCCGCAACCTGCTTCAGATCCTGTGTTCTGGCCTTCCAAGCCCTGCAATCTTTCTTCCAGTGTCCACTCTTGTGACAGTAAAAGCATTCTTCCTTATCCATAAGCTTCCCCGCTACCTTTGTTGCTTTTGCCTTTCCCATCGTATCCACTTTACTGACACCGCCCCTTAGTTTGGCGGGGGCTTTCTTCTTCTTTCCCTTGGCTTTCGCCCTGGACTTAGAAGAGGAAGATCCTCCTACAAACAAAGTGGATGTCTCCCTACCTTTCTGTAGGGTGCCCTCAGCACTCCTCAACATGTTCAGAAGTTTGGAAAGTTCAACCTCCTTTCCTTGCATGTTGAAGTTTAGGATAAACTGGGCGTAAGTGGAAGGAAGGGACTGGAGAATCAAGTCAGTGTAGAGTTCATTCTCCAACGTGGTCCCAAGGTCCGCGAGCTCCTCTATGTAGCCAATCATCTTAAGCACGTGTTCCGCTACTGATGATCCGACGACCAATCTTGCCGAAAATAGCTTCTTCGACACTTCGTATCTGGCGATACGAGATTGCTCTCCATACAGTTCTTTTGTATGGAGAAATATGGATTCGAGGTCCATATTCTCGTGCCTCCTCTGATGCTCATTGTCCATAGAGGCAAGCACGAGGCACTTGGCCTTCGCGCAGTCGATTTCCCAGGTCTTATAGATTTCCCTATCTACGACACTGGTTTTGGGACCTGGGACAGGAGGAGATTTGGTGGTAAGAAGATACCCCAACTTGTCATAAGTGATTGCCATTTTGACATTCCTGAGCCAATCTTTGTAGTTTGGCCCTGTCAGTATGTTTTTATCTAGTAATAACTTAAGTCCGGTCATCTTGATTGGTCACTGCAATTAGGAGAGAGAAAAGAAACACTTTAGCATGATGCTCTTGCAAGTTTAGAGTGGTTTTTAGTTTGTCTAAACAAGATGGCTCCCACTGTCTCTCGAATCCCTCCTCAAACCATAAAGGAAGAATTAGTCGGGATCAATCTCACCGTACAATACTTGCTTAACCGTTCAGCCAGGCCAGTGTCGGTACTTCGAGAGAGGTTTTCCAACGCTTTCGCAAAGTTCCTTAATTAAGTAACCTCTTTTCCCTGTGGGCGTAGCCCCGCTAACACCTTTCTATACACCTACTAGGTTTATAGCATTGATCGTTAAGTGAGAAATTTCCCGAGGAATAGCATATACTCACAGTAGGATCGGGATCCAAATATCATCGCGTGACAAAACTGAAGGAATCCTACCAGAATTATCACACTCCAAACGGTATGAAGCGCTGGCAAGTTTCAGTACTTATGAAACTCCCGATGTGGATTTTTGCCCCATGCTCTTATGACCTTGGCGTGATGTCAAAATGTCATAAGTCACATGTCAAGTTCTACCCATCATTATCCAGGTTAATTTGAACCCACCCGTACCTACCCTTGACGTAGGCCAAAATGGCAGTACGACTGTCTCAAACCAACGCATTCTATCTATGCAACAGATAAATATCCGGCAGCTACCAATCACTATGCCTTGGCTTGAGGTCAAAATACATAGCTTGAATACTACCGAATATTTAACTGAAATGATGGAGGGCTACGAATGGTTTTGGCGAAACCGTGAACGTAGTGAACTTGATATAATCGATGGAACGAGATAGCTTTTAAAAGGAGTGGTTCAAGCTCCGCATTTGAAAGTTGGTTTTTTGAAAAGAACCGAGTGGTTTTGAAAGTGTTCCAACGACTTTTACTTGGTTTATTTTTTCTTGCATTAATTCCAATGCGTCCCATCATTTAATCCTACCATTGCAGAAAACAACCAAAATATGGCGTACGCTTATGCCATCCGCATTCGCCACGGGGCCCCGTCATCACCCGTTAGGTTACTTAACTAACGACAAAGCGAGGGCTGGACTAGCGCGGATGCAAAACATAAGCAACACCTAAATAGATATCGTATATATATATATATATATATATATATATATATATAGCAATGATAGCCAATCCAGATCACAGATGAATACATTGGATATACTAGGAATCCGCATTTCGTTCAAGCCTGTAACGAAAAGTGGATTACACGGTCGTGATGAATAGCCAAACCCCACCCTAGACCCCTACGGGTGCGGCAAACTACCCGCCAAGTACCCGAAGCGAAGCAACCTCCCTCAACCTCGTGAGTAGGCCACTCGGCACTTCGAGATACCCGGTAGTTTGTGCACCCCACCTTGGGTCTATCCTAGGAGCAAAAACAGTAAAAAGAAATTATACAATGACGGCTATAACCCCGACCCGGTTGTGCGGCCATACAAATAATATTACATCAATTTACATATTACAAGAATTGAAAGAATAAGAAAACTCTCATCTCACAACCCCCGGCTATTCATCCACGACAATCCAACGAATTCATATACACATACCAACAACATTACAGATCACATATATGTATAACCCCCACTAATCGACGTATAGCGATTATCAGATGTTCAATACATATAATACATCACAGATATAACCTATTAGTCAAAGTATAGGGAAGATCGATCAAAATACGGATTTGTAACCACCCAGAAAACAAATTTGCTCTCTGGAAAATCTGGGTGGAAACAAAGTATGTCAAAAATCACAAAACAGCCCCAGAAGTAAACTGCATGAAAAACGATCCACGGCCGAGTCAACTCGGCCGCGGAATCGCGGCGAGTTGGTCGGTTCAGTGGGTCGTTTTTCTTGCCAGTACTTAGAAAAGCTTGAGCCGATTTTTAAGATATGATTTATTATATTTAAACCAGGTTTAAAATCGGCAGAGAGTTAGGGTTTCGGAAGAAAAGTTTTGCGATTTTTGCGATCGAAGTTCTATACACTTTACTAACTAGCTAGTTTATGTTTAGTTAGGCTCTAATACCACTGTAAGTCCACGTTGCCCACCCCGGTGCTTGCGGGGAGGCGGAAACGGTATAAAAATCGGATTTTTAACACACTAGGCAACATGGACTTGCTAAAGGAGGGATCTTTGCTAAACAAAACTAGCTAACAAAGCTAAAGGAGTTAGCTACTCGGTTAAGGGGTTATACCTAGGTCTTCAAGTCCTTCTCTTCTTGCTCCTTGGAGTGAAAGAAAGGGATCTCCTTGTCGCCTTCTCTTGTCGAAGAAAGATCCACCCGAGGGCCTCAACCTTTGGCTTCAACTTCAAACTAGAAGTAACTAATATGCTTGGAGTGCTAATCCTAGAGCCTTAGAAAGAGTAGAGAGTATTTTAGAAGGATTTATCTCAAGCTCAAGCGATTCTCAACTCATGAGAGGGGAGAGCTAGAGAGAGAGGAAGAGGAGGAGAGAGAATCAAAATGATAGAATGAGAAGAAATGAACCATTCTTCTCACATATATGTGTGAATTATGAAAATAGATAATTAGCTAAATATAAGTGTAATGGTTTAATCAAGAAATGACCATTATCATTTCATATTAAATGCTTTTTGCTAGAATCAAAGAGCATCTTTCTTATGGAATGATTATAGTCAAGTTGTCAACCTAGGTCAACAAGTCAAATAAAGTCAAATGGTCAACAACCCTAACCATGCACAATTATAATTAACTAATATTAATAAATCATAATTCACACAAAACATTAGGGTTAAGAAAATGACAATGGTCATCAACCCTAATCAAAGTCCTCTGCCTCTGTCTCAGTCAACTGTGCATACACACCCGTATCCGTGTTCCGAGAAACACGAATACAATGAGATAAAACCAATCCCAAATCATATACTAGGATCCGGCTTAAACCAAAGCCCGCTAGTATAAGTTGTCCGGACACAAAACGTGCACAAGTGCGCGGATGTGAACGAACCCTGTCGCAAAACCATGCGACCTCTACTCATTTTGCCTAAACGAGAATAACCCTCTGTGTGGGACTCTAAAGACTCGACACTACGTTGGCAGTGGGTTTAACCACAGACCGCAAGCGGCACTAGCTGTACGTAACGGTCCCCAGGTAGATTCCGATAAGAAGACTGACGAGGTAAACCCATCTGAACTCCTACTGAGCCTGAATGTGACAGTCTCCGTACAGTCCGGTCTGTTCGTCTGATAACATCGCATGGCGGGCCTAGTGGGGTGGTAAACGTCAGTACCCTAATAGCGGTACAAGTCGTGTCGGAGTGTAGCCCAGAACACCCTGAGATAACACTGGAAACCTACCAGTATACCTCGCTTGCCCTGGCCAGGGACTACTTGTGTAATGGCTCTCCTGGACACAGCGCGATGTCAACTCCCAATACCGGGAGAGACGAATCCTATCTAACCATCACTGCCTCCAAGTGCTTCGGGACTGCACCCAAAAACTACCTGTTTGCACAACTCCTTTGAGCCGTAGTAGGGTAGTAATCAAAGTACAGTGGGAACACACTTGAGGCGAAGTGACAGTGTCAAGTCAACGGACTAAGCTGTACTCATGTCACCTAGGAACTGATAACTGACGATAGGTATAATACCAACCAACAGTTCCCGACGAGTCCTGTCCAGTGTACTCGTAACATAACGATACCCGCATACTATCCCAAGTACGACGTACTGACGGCTGTGGGACAGGCCGTCTCCCAAGCTGGGATGAGAAGCGCATACGCTAGTCTACTCCGGAGTATCGATGCCCTGTCTCGATAATCCCACGACCAGGGACTGTTCCCCTCCGAACGGCGGCCAGGACGCGGGCGTCCGAGCCTGAGGTTCGGGGCAGATGCTAATTGGTGCTATCCGTCCGCCTCTCCGAAGATGCCAAGTCGATCTATGGCACCGAGTATCGAAGGTTTAGACGGATGCGGCCGATGTAGCAGACTTCGTCAGATTCCCCCTCGTTTGAGGGGTTTTTTGATTGTGGGGACGCTCTTCCTTGCAGGCGCAAGCCCCTGCAGTTAATTACGCTACCGCATTGCTGTAACAACTTTCTCCTTCTCCAGATGGTCACTTCGTGTCGTGGGTGTTTATTTTGTTTTTTATTGCCCGTGGATTGTTTACGGAGACTGAGTTATGTCGTCGCCCGTAGGGCGTGGACTAGTCCAAATCCGTGTTTATCTTAGATTTGGGTTTGGGGGTTTGGTTTGAGGATACGTCAGCCATGCTTGAGGCTAAGATCAACTCAAACGTTTGTTAAGGATACGTTAGTCTAACGTTGAGACTAAGATCAACTTAACGGGATCGTTTAGATCCGACAAAAGAGCATTTGGGCTCTATTGTTCTAGTTTAGGGACATAGTGGTCCATCGTATGTGTGGCCGTCGGGACCCGTCACCTCTCTGACGACGTTGAAGGATTACAACGACGGATGTCAGAGGAGTTCAGAGATGTACCCTCGAGCCAGAGTTAATTGGGAGGATTCATAGTCCAGTCTGTTTGAAGGTTTAAGGATACGTTAGCCATCTTTAAGGCTAAGATCAACTTAAACGGGACCGTTTAGATCCGACAAAAGAGCACATGGAGCTCTATTGTTCTAGTTTAAGGACATTGCGGTCCATGGGTAGTTTAAGGACATTGCGGTCCACTGTTAGTTTTAAGACATCTCGGTCAAGGTTAAGGACGTCATAGTCCATGGGTTTAAGGACTCCACAGTCCGGTATGTGCTCTGGATGCTTCACACGGGTTCACTGCCGTGCTAGGCGAGGACCAGGCTCCGCTCTGGACGTTTTCCACGGGGTCAAAGAGTGACGTTATCCGCGTTCCACGTAACCAGGAATTTTGCATTAGACATGGGTTTAAGGACCCCACAGTCCATATCATGGGTGGTCGTCGGGATCCGTCACCTCTTTGAAGACATTGAGGGATTACAATGCCAAGTATCAAAGGAGTGAAGAGATGTACCCTAGAACCGGAATGGCTTAAGTAGTCCTTGGCCCAATTTGGGGTCAAGACCGATTAATTATGTTATGAGCCCATTAGCCCAGTTAATTACGAATTGAAGACTCATGGCCTAGCTCGAGCTAAGTCCTAGCATGTCTGGAATATTGGCTTCTTGTTGGCCCATTGAAAGAGAGGCTTTGCCTCTATCCATTCAGCCAATTGGGCCAAAGCCTAGTGTTAAACACTACAGAGCAATCAGTGTTGAACACTGGGAATGAGTTTGACAAGTTAGTGTTTAACACTAAAAGATCATTGGTGTTAAACACCAGCAACAAGGCTTCAAATTATCATAAACACTAAAACAGATCAGTGTTGAACACTGGCGATGGAGATCTCAGATTAGTGTCGAATATTAAGGTAATCAGTGTTGAACACTGCGAATAAAATTCTTTGATTAGTGTTGAACACTAAGGCCCAACAGTATTTCAATACTGGATTCGAGGGTTCCAATTTAGTGTTAAACACTAAGGCAAGAGGGGTCACGTGGCAACACGTGAGAGCGCCCTCCCTTCATTTACTCTGCTGAGATTATTGCATCTTTCTGAGCATCACGTGCCCTCACGTGACGGGCATTTAAATGCTTGTATGCTAAAGCTTCTGCCGAGGGTCACGTGGGTCACGTGGGGTGCTGCCTCAAAGGGGCTTTTTGTAGATCTCTTGGGGGGTCACGTGGTGACACGTGACCCTGCCTCTATGTATGCTGTTTAGAGGACTTGTTAATCTTTTTCCAGGAATTAAATTCCTCGTAGGGTTGAACCCTGACAATAGTTTCAGAGGAATTAAATTCCTACTTCCTTTTGAAGATTTGTATTCTGAATAGAGTTGGACTCTGAATTTTCTGTAGGAATTAAATTCCTCATATATGTGAAGAACTGAATAGGGTTAAACCCTAATAAAAGCTTTTAAGAAATTAAACTCCCATTTTAAAGAATTATGATTAAGGGAATTAAATTCCCGCTGTTTCAACAGAACTATGTTCTTAATTAGGGTTCAACCCTGTTTCTTTTTGTTCTGAGGGAATTAAATTCCCATAACACAGGGTCAAGCCCTACTTTTATCTTAAAGGAATTAAATTCCTATAGTTCTGAGAGAATTAAATTCTCATGTTTCCATTCCCTCTCTATGTTTTGGATCTGCATGGCAGGATCTCGACCCATTGAGAATTAAATTCTCAACCTAAAGGGGAGATGTGCGCTTTGCAGATCCTCTATCAAAGAGAGAAGAAATATGTTCTTCTGTTTTATATAATCAGAGTTAAACTCTGTTGAGAATTCAATTCTCCCTCCTTCAAAAAGCCTTCCCTTTCTTACCTAGGGTTTTCCTTTGCAGAAGCTCCAAATTCCTCAAAGTATCAAGGCCCTCTCCTTTTTCCTCCCTCTGCGTATATATCTGCTTTTTTGTATCTCTTGGCTCCTATTTATAGGGGAAGCAGTCGAGCCAATTAGTTTTTTTGACGAATCTTCATTGAGAGATTTGATTTGCATCCATCATTCGTTCTGGACCTTTGGATTATTAGGTGAATTTTATTCACCATTGGATTTTAAATCCAGAGATTCACCTTAGTTATTTTGGTTATATTTAAAGGGGAGATCTTTCCAAACCCGAGATTTTCCATAGATAGGTGATATTTAATCACCTCTAGATCTTTAATTTGATCGGCCCCAGATAAACACTTTCCTTTGGAAAGATTTAAATCTCCTTCAGAATTTAATTCTGTTAACAAAGCGGGCTTTGAAAGCCGGTCACGTGTGACCACGTGACCCCCTTGGAACGAGCCTTCCTGCTTTCTTTTTATTCTCTGTCTTCTGGTTGCTGTTTTAGTCATCACGTGTTAACACGTGACCATTGGTCACGTGTGAACACGTGACCCCTGTCGGGATCCCCTTTCCTTGACTCAACTGGAGAACGAGTCCTCCCCTGAAGCCCTTTCCTTGACTTGATCAGGGAACCAATGTGCCCTTTCCGCTGCTTTTATATGTCACGTGTCAATACGTGATTGCTGGTCACGTGTAAACACGTGGCCCCCTTTCTGAAGCTTTTCCCATAAGCTTTTCTGATTTTAAATCAGGAAACAAATGCCCCCACAGCTTTGTTCTCACGTGTCTGCACGTGAGTGCAACGCTGTCATCTTTGTGACCGTTGGATTCATTTAGGGATTTGGGGAGATGAAACGTTTCCATTGCCTTCTATAAATACCACTGTCTCTTCATAGGATCCTTCACTTTGCTCATCTTCATCTTTTTCTTCTGAGAACTTCCTCCTTGAGAATTTAATTCTCGCTTTCAGAGCTTAGTTCTCTGTCTTGAAACAATCTTCAGAGTTTAACTCTGTTCGAAAAGAATCCTTTTTCTCAGGTAATGTTCTTGGACAACGATGAACCTTCACATTTCTCCGGATTTAAAATCCAAAACAAGGGTTTTTACCCCTTTTTCCTTCCTACTTTCTATAAGAACATGAAAACCGCTTAACCTTCAAGCTGTAGATCTCTTAGGGTTTAGATGATCTTTGGGGAAATGATGATGGCGTTTCGACCCCATGGAATTTAATTCCATCAAAAAAATGTTTCTGGGAATTTAATTCCCTTTTCTTAATAAGGAATTTAATTCCTATGAAGAACTCAGTTTCTTCGCATGGAGGCTTCCTGAGGTCTCTTGGCCCTAGGTTGTTCTTCCTGCCATTAATGCAATGGGGGCTTTGTAATGATTCTCGTAGCTTTTATTTCAGGTATCATAGATGCCCATCTGTATAGTCTTGACGAGATCATTTCCTACGGGAATATTCGTGCGCTGGGCCGCAGTCAGAACCAGGAGTTCACCGATGCTCAGTGTGCCGAGATCATGAGCCGCTTTGACGAGTACAACCATCGGCTACTCCCCCGTCGCTCTTCTCTTCTGAGGCTGATCGTGCTGGCGATCAGGGAAGCTCTCCCTTTATTTTGTGCTGGTGTGCCTCTTGGGTCATTGGACGCCGCCGAGGATAAAGTACACTCAGTGTATCTGATGCACTTGATTTCAAAGAGGAGGCGAGATAATCTCATTGATCTCCTGCATCAGATTTTTCAGCAATCAGCCATACTTGCCGCCTACCGGAGGGTAGAGGACATCCGCGGGGACCCCGATGCTTGTGACCGTGAGAGAAAGCATACTAGGGAGGTTCGAAATGCTTAGAAGATCTTGAATAAAGTTAATTTCGAGTTTCTCAACCCGTGCCCTGCGTCTGAAGCCTTGCCATTGTAAAAGATTTCTTTTTATTTTGTATGGCCTTCTTGAAGTCTGGATGATAAGTTCTGTTGTGTCTTTGTATGTTTGCATGCTTTTTCTCTGGGATTTTATTATTTTGCTACTATTGTTGTTTGTGCTTTTTAATATGCAAGGTACTACTCCATATTTTTCCTTTTAAATGCACATCAGGTTTAGGCCTCACGTGTTCTACACGTGGGATCCCTTGATGTGGCTGTTCACAAGATTTTCCTCATGCCATATTTTCAGTGCACAATGTTAGATGCAGAAAAGGGCCTTGGAAATAGTTCCATCTCCTTGATTTTCGATGCCTTTCCTTTTTTAGGCCTTGGAAATAACTTCACCATGCAAGATTTTCCGCGCACAGCACTTAATGCACTTCATTATATATGAGGCTGTAGCTTTCTTTTCCTTTCACAGAGAGATTCATATCATATATATATTTTTTTTTTGAGAGAAAAACGAGTGCCATGGCTTGTAATCGCCCTCATGCTCGTCGACAGCCATGGGAAGTTCCTCTTGAGGAGATGATCCCCCGCTTTGCTGCTCGGTTGGTGGACCCCCTCCTTTCTGATAACGAATGTGACTTGGCCATGCACGAGCTCTCGATCCGTAGAGGGTCTCCCCTCCCGATGGGTTCCCTCTGGCTCCAGATGATTCTCGCGGCCGTGCTTGCCGACATCACTCCTCACCCGGCAGAGATGACCTTGGAGATACTTGACGCGGCCGAAGAAAAGCTTGAGGGCTTTCATGAAGCGCGCCTGATTACTCAGGCTTTGAAGGATCGCTCAATTAATCTGCTGAGCCAGATAAAGGCTCGGCGAGCTGTTATGTCTGCTTTCGCAGACAAACACGGCGCCAATCGATGGGGAGCGACTCCTCGTGAGAACCGTCGCTTTGACGTGCTGGAGAGAGCGGAGAGAGAGATGGAGAACCTTGTCCTTTGTTTTGTTAACCCTTGTGCCGTTGATCCCGTGTTTGGTGATCTTTTTCCATTAGCGTAGCATTTTTAAATTAGTCCCTCCTTTATGTTGAACTTCCATGTAGGCTTGGTACTCGTATGTCTGTTTCCGCTTGCATGAATAAATTTTGTGTTCCTCTTATGAGAACTTTCTTTAATTGCAAACGCTATCCTCATTTTCCTGCGCATTAGACCTTTTTGGGCATTATGAACGTTCATGCGACTGCAAATGCCATTATTATTTTTTTGAATGCTCATATGATTGCGAATGCATGCTCGAAATATGTTTGAGATCTTTCTTGTTGCCTTTTACGTCAGGTGATGTGAGCGCGTTTTAGATCGATTATTCCCGTCGGCTGGAAGCCCATTTATACGGTCTTGTAAATGTCTTGTTTCCGAGGCCGTGGTCACGAACGCGAGCTTTCGTGGCCACGTAGCGAACATATCGTTATGCGAGAGAAAGGCTCGGCTGTAAATTTTCGGAGAGGGAGCTAGCTTCCAAGGCGCTGAGCGAGCTTCGCGCTACCCTTATCACCAAGACCAACCAAGCGTATGAACTCTGGCGGTTGCTTCAGGAGTTCATCAAAGAGGTGGTGTCCCTCGATAAAGCTGCCACGTTTACTCGCGAGAGGGTTGAGGCTCACAAGGCCACTGAGAAAGAGCTTGAAGCCCGGCTTGCTTCGTATCAGGCTCAGCAAGCTCAGGCGGAGGCTCGTCTTCTGGAGATCTTGCGTCATGAAGCCGTGGCTCAGCAACAGAACGATGAGCTGGTAAAATTATTGCACCGCCCGCCAGCTTGAGGACTTGCATCTTTTCTCTCTCTTTTTTTTGTACATACTCATGGATGAGAGTATCTCTTTCTTTGTTTCTTTCATAAATTGTACTTTGTATCCATTTTGGTTTATGAATAAAAGATACAATTTTTCCTCTCAATGGTGTATCCCCTTTTTATTGAATGTATTCTGCGGATATTCTATTTTGATCTCCTTGCAGGACGGCCATGGCTTAGGATTCAGGATTAGGATCTGCTTCCTAAGGCTTTTGCATCTTATGAGCCACGAGGGTCTCGTAAAGAGTTTTTCTCCCTATAGGTCGAGAGGATCCCATAGGTGTAAGTTTTTCTTAAGAATCGCGAGGATTCTTAAGCGGGTTTTCCCTTGAGAGTCGTAAGGATCTCACAAGAGAGTTTTTTTTTCTTCCTTACAGGTCGTGAGGACCTGCAAGTGTCGGATGTGATCACCCTTATCCGTGTTTCACGGGGTCAGGGGCTGCTCCAGGTATTGTAGTTTAAAGACGTCGCGGTCAAGGTTAAGGACCTCATAGTCCGTGGATTTAAGGACTCCACAGTCCGCTGTTAGTTTTAAGACATCACGGTCAAGGTTAAGGACCTCATAGTCCATGGATTTAGGGACTCCACCGTCCGCGGTTAGTTTTAAGACATCACGGTCAAGGTTAAGGACCTCATAGTCCGTGGATTTAGGGACTCCACAGTCCGATTTTAGTTTTAAGACATCACGGTCAAGGTTAAGGACCTCATAGTCCATGGATTTAGGGACTCCACAGTCCGATGTTAGTTTTAAGACATCACGGTCAAGGTTAAGGACCTCATAGTCCGTGGATTTAGGGACTCCACAGTCCGATATTTGGTTGCAGGGACCCGTCACCTCTTTGAAGGCGTTGAGGAATTACAACGCCAGGTATCAAAGGAGTGAAGAGATGTACCCTTAAACCAAGGCAGAATTCATATGGAATCGGGGTGGTTGATCGTTAGTTTTAAGACATCACGGTCGAGGTTAAGGACGTCATAGTCCGTGGATTTTAAGGACTCCACAGTCCGGTATTTGCTCTGGATGCTTCACACGGGTTCACTGCCGTGCTTGGCGAGGACCAGGCTCCGCTCTGGATGCTTCACACGGGTTCACTGCCGTGCTCTGCGAGGACCAGGATCCGCTCTGGATGTTTTCCACGGGGTCAAAGAGTGACATTATCCGCGTTCCACGTAACCAGGAATTTTGCACTAGATACTTCACACGGGTTCACTGCCTTGCTCGGCGAGGACTAGGCTCCGCTCTGGATGCTTCACACGGGTTCACTGCCGTGCTCTGCGAGGACTAGGATCCGCTCTGGACGTTTTCCACGGGGTCAAAGAGTGACATTATCCGCGTTCCACGTAACCAGGAATTTTGCACTAGATGCTTCACACGGGTTCACTGCCGTGCTCGGCGAGGACTAGGCTCCGCTCTGGATGCTTCACACGGGTTCACTGCCGTGCTCTGCGAGGACCAGGATCCGCTCTGGACGTTTTCCACGGGGTCAAAGAGTGACATTATCCGCGTTCCACGTAACCAGGAATTTTGCACTAGATGCTTCACACGGGTTCACTGCCGTGCTCGGCGAGGACTAGGCTCCGCTCTGGATGCTTCACACGGGTTCACTGCCGTGCTCTGCGAGGACCAGGATCCGCTCTGGACATTTTCCACGGGGTCAAAGAGTGACATTATCCGCGTTCCACGTAACCAAGAATTTTGCACTAGATGCTTCACACGGGTTCACTGCCGTGCTCGGCGAGGACTAGGCTCCGCTCTGGATGCTTCACACGGGTTCACTGCCGTGCTCTGCGAGGACCAGGATCCGCTCTGGACGTTTTCCACGGGGTCAAAGAGTGACATTATCCGCGTTCCACGTAACCAGGAATTTTGCACTAGATGCTTCACACGGGTTCACTGCCGTGCTCGGCGAGGACTAGGCTCCGCTCTAGATGCTTCACACGGGTTCACTGCCGTGCTCTGCGAGGACCAGGATCCGCTCTGGACGTTTTCCACGGGATCAAAGAGTGACATTATCCGCGTTCCACGTAACCAGGAATTTTGCACTAGATGCTTCACACGGGTTCACTGCCGTGCTCGGCGAGGACTAGGCTCCGCTCTGGATGCTTCACACGGGTTCACTGCCGTGCTCTGCGAGGACCAGGATCCGCTCTGGACGTTTTCCACGGGGTCAAAGAGTGACATTATCCGCGTTCCACGTAACCAGGAATTTTGCACTAGATGCTTCACACGGGTTCACTGCCGTGCTCGGCGAGGACCAGGCTCCGCTCTGGATGCTTCACACGGGTTCACTGCCGTGCTCTGCGAGGACCAGGATCCGCTCTGGACGTTTTCCACGGGGTCAAAGAGTGACATTATCCGCGTTCCACGTAACCAGGAATTTTGCACTAGATGCTTCACACGGGTTCACTGCCGTGCTCGGCGAGGACTAGGCTCCGCTCTGGATGCTTCACACGGGTTCACTGCCGTGCTCTGCGAGGACAAGGATCCGCTCTGGACGTTTTCCACGGGGTCAAAGAGTGACATTATCCGCGTTCCACGTAACCAGGAATTTTGCACTAGATGCTTCACACGGGTTCACTGCCGTGCTCGGCGAGGACTAGGCTCCGCTCTGGATGCTTCACACGGGTTCACTGCCGTGCTCGACGAGGACCAGGCTCCGCTCTGGATGCTTCACACGGGTTCACTGCCGTGCTCTGCGAGGACCAGGATCCGCTCTGGACGTTTTCCACGGGGTCAAAGAGTGACATTATCCGCATTCCACGTAACCAGGAATTTTGCACTAGATGCTTCACACGGGTTCACTGCCGTGCTCGGCGAGGACTAGGCTCCGCTCTGGATGCTTCACACGGGTTCACTGCCGTGCTCTGCGAGGACCAGGATCTGCTCTGGACGTTTTCCACGGGGTCAAAGAGTGACATTATCCGCGTTCCACGTAACCAGGAATTTTGCACTAGATGCTTCACACGGGTTCACTGCCGTGCTCGGCGAGGACTAGGCTCCGCTCTGGATGGTTCACACGGGTTCACTGCCGTGCTCTGCGAGGACCAGGATCCGCTCTGGACGTTTTCCACGGGGTCAAAGAGTGACATTATCCGCGTTCCACGTAACCAGGAATTTTGCACTAGATGCTTCACACGGGTTCACTGCCGTGCTCGGCGAGGACTAGGCTCCGCTCTGGATGCTTCACACGGGTTCACTGCCGTGCTCTGCGAGGACCAGGATCCGCTCTGGATGTTTTCCACGGGGTCAAAGAGTGACATTATCCGCGTTCCACGTAACCAGGAATTTTGCACTAGATGCTTCACACGGGTTCACTGCCGTGCTCGGCGAGGACTAGGCTCCGCTCTGGATGCATCACACGGGTTCACTGCCGTGCTCTGCGAGGACCAGGATCCGCTCTGGACGTTTTCCACGGGGTCAAAGAGTGACATTATCCGCGTTCCACGTAACCAGGAATTTTGCACTAGATGCTTCACACGGGTTCACTGCCGTGCTCGGCGAGGACTAGTCTCCGCTCTGGATGCTTCACACGGGTTCACTGCCGTGCTCTGCGAGGACCAGGATCCGCTCTGGACGTTTTCCACGGGGTCAAAGAGTGACATTATCCGCGTTCCACGTAACCAGGAATTTTGCACTAGATGCTTCACACGGGTTCACTGCCGTGCTCGGCGAGGACTAGGCTCCGCTCTGGATGCTTCACACGGGTTCACTGCCGTGCTCTGCGAGGACTAAGATCCGCTCTGGACGTTTTCCACGGGGTCAAAGAGTGACATTATCCGCGTTCCACGTAACCAGGAATTTTGCACTAGATGCTTCACACGGGTTCACTGCCATGCTCGGCGAGGACTAGGCTCCGCTCTGGATGCTTCACACGGGTTCACTGCCGTGCTCTGCGAGGACCAGGATCCGCTCTGGACGTTTTCCACGGGGTCAAAGAGTGACATTATCCGCGTTCCACGTAACGAGGAATTTTGCACTAGATGCTTCACACGGGTTCACTGCCGTGCTCGGCGAGGACTAGGCTCCGCTCTGGATGCTTCACACGGGTTCACTGCCGTGCTCTGCGAGGACCAGGATCCGCTCTGGACGTTTTCCACAGGGTCAAAGAGTGACATTATCCACGTTCCACGTAACCAGGAATTTTGCACTAGATGCTTCACACGGGTTCACTGCCGTGCTCGGCGAGGACTAGGCTCCGCTCTGGATGCTTCACACGGGTTCACTGCCGTGCTCTGCGAGGACCAGGATCCGCTCTGGACGTTTTCCACGGGGTCAAAGAGTGACATTATCCGCGTTCCACGTAACCAGGAATTTTGCACTAGATGCTTCACACGGGTTCACTGCCGTGCTCGGCGAGGACTAGGCTCCGCTCTGGATGCTTCACACGGGTTCACTGCCGTGCTCTGCGAGGACCAGGATCCGCTCTGGACGTTTTCCACGGGGTCAAAGAGTGACATTATCCGCGTTCCACGTAACCAGGAATTTTGCACTAGATGCTTCACACGGGTTCACTGCCGTGCTCGGCGAGGACTAGGCTCCGCTCTGGATGCTTCACACGGGTTCACTGCCGTGCTCTGCGAGGACCAGGATCCGCTCTGGACGTTTTCCACGGGGTCAAAGAGTGACATTATCCGCGTTCCACGTAACCAGGAATTTTGCACTAGATGCTTCACACGGGTTCACTGCCGTGCTCGGCGAGGACTAGGCTCCGCTCTGGATGCTTCACACGGGTTCACTGTCGTGCTCTGCGATGACCAGGATCCGCTCTGGACGTTTTCCACGGGGTCAAAGAGTGACATTATCCGCGTTCCACGTAACCAGGAATTTTGCACTAGATGCTTCACACGGGTTCACTGCCGTGCTCGGCGAGGACTAGGCTCCCCTCTGGATGCTTCACACGGGTTCACTGCCGTGCTCTGCGAGGACCAGGATCCACTCTGGACGTTTTCCACGGGGTCAAAGAGTGACATTATCCGCGTTCCACGTAACCAGGAATTTTGCACTAGATGCTTCACACGGGTTCACTGCCGTGCTCGGCGAGGACTAGGCTCCGCTCTGGATGCTTCACACGGGTTCACTGCCGTGCTCTGCGAGGACCAGGATCCGCTCTGGACGTTTTCCACGGGGTCAAAGAGTGACATTATCCGCGTTCCACGTAACTAGGAATTTTGCACTAGATGCTATCCGCATTTCACGGGATTGGGGTTTGACTCTCCGTGGGAATACATCGTCGAGTCATGGAACTGGGAGTTGCCGCTTTTCCGTTTCGCTTGATGTTGTGTTTGCTGCAATGAGACGAACGACGAGATGATCTCTAGGCTATCTGTGAATCGTCGAGATTTGGCTTCTCCTTATGATGAAACCTGGGGAAGGATTATGATCCCTTCTTTGTTTGCGCCCCTGGATTGTATACAGGGGTAGATGTACCATCACCTGTAGGGCGAGGATTTCACTTTTATTTTATTTCTTTTTCCGCGATGCTCTATCATTTCAGCTTTTATATCGCGAAGGTCGTGATTGCCCCATCATTTCGGCTATTTTTCGCGGTGCCCAATCATTTCGGCTTTTTATTTATTTTCTGCTCGCTGCTTTTTATTGCGAGTTGCCCCATCATTTCGGCTATTTTTTCATGCCTTCATTTTTACTTGCTGCTTTTTATTGCAAGTTTCCCCATCATTTCGGCTATTTTGTAGGCATGTGTGGCTTGCTAGCTTTTCCGCTGTCAGCCTGGATTTTAGGCACCGATTTCGGCATCAGCACCGCTACAACTGGAATGTTGCCAGGAGTGGATCATCATTTTCCTTTGTCGATGATGAACAAAGGTGGCTCAGCAAACAGGGTTAAGGGTCCTGTCGACCAAGGCTTTTGACTTCATGAGCCGTAAGGGTCTCACAAAGGTATTTCTCCCTACAAGTCGTGTGGATCTTGCAGGCGTATTTTCTCCTTAGGGATCGTGTGGATTCCTAAGTGTGTGCTCCTCTGTAAGTCGTAAGGATCCTACAAGAGGGCTCTCTCCTTATGGGTCGAGAGGACCTACAAGGGTTGGGCTTTGCTGGGGAAATGTTTATTCGCGCCCGTGGATTGTATACAAGGGTCAGTATTGAGTCCTTTGTAGGGCAATATCGAGGGTTGCGGAGGATTTTCTTAAGAACAGGTTTAGGTCTTTGTAACTTAAGACTTTCAAGTCTCATGAGCCGTGAGGGTCCCATAAGAGAGTTCTCCTTACGAGTCGTGAGGATCTCATAAGTGTATTTTCTCCTTAGGAATCGTGAGTATCCCTAAGTGTGTTGCTCCTTTGTGAGTCGTAGGGATCTCACGCAGGTGGTTTCTCCTTACAAGGTCGAGAGGACCCTATAAGTGTCTTTTTAACGAGGTTGCGCCCTTTCGGGTTTTCACAAACACTCGCCGGTAGTCCTGTTGGAGATAGTGCCCTCAGAGTCAATTATTGGATCACAGGCACGTGATTGCAATAATTGAGGGAGGACCTATCCCGGTAGGACAGTCTTACTCGAGATGATAGTATGCTATCTGGTTTACCTTTATCATCGTGTACAGCTTTAGGTGACCTGACATGTCGCTATTGCACGTTGATAGAGCCCCTAGGATTCTTGCTTGACTGCCAGCAGTATGAGGGCGATCATATAAGTGAGAGCTGGAGTCTATAAGCGCATCCTTAAAAGGTCCCTAGTCGTAGGAGTTTCGAGACAGGGCATCGATTCTCCAGAGTAGACTAGTGTATACAGTCGAGACCCCGACGAGGGGCGGTGGCCGGTCTCACAAGCCACTGGTGTCAGTTGGTTCACCTAAGATGTATACAGGTGCTCATTGGGTTATGAGTACACCGGACAGGACTCGCCGGGAACATGCTAGTTGGTCTTATACCTGACGTCAGATAGCAGTTCCCAGGTGACATGTGTACAGGTTAGTTCATCGACCTGGGGATCGTCATTTGTCTCGTGTGAGTTCCCACTGTACTTTGATTACTACCCTACCACGGCTCAAAGGAGTCGTGCAAACAGGTTTTAGTTGGGTACAGTCCCGAGCCACATGGAGGCAGTGAGCGGATCTTCAGGGGTTCGTCTCTCCCGGTATTGGGGGTGAGGTCGCGCTGTGTCTAGGAGAGCCATTACACGAAGTCCTTGGCCAAGGCAGGAGATTTACTGGTAGGTATTCCAGTAGTATCTCAGGGTGTTCTGGGCTACACTCCGACACGACTTGTACCGCTTTTGGGGGTCTGACTTTTACCAACCCCTAGGCCCGACATGCGATGCTCATAGACGAACGGACCGGACTGTACGGATATTGTCACTGACAGGCTCAGTAGGGTGTCAGGATGAGTTCGCTCATCGACGTCCCTTTTAGTCAATAGCTGGTGGCCCGTTACGTATTGGCTTATACCTCTGACGTGCTGGTGGTTAAATCCACAGCCATAGTATTGACGAGTCTTTAGAGTCCACCACATTTTCAGTTACTCAAGCTTTCGGGCGAAAAGCTGTAGAGGCCGTATGGAGATATGGCAGGGTTCGATCGGATACGTGCGGTATTGCACGGATCAGGATCGGACGGGTTTTTACTAGTCGGCTTTGGCTTAAGCCGGATCCTAGTATAGTACAGTGTAGTTTTGTCTCTTTGCATTTGTATTTCGGCCGAAATGCAAATGCGGGTGTGTATGCACAGTATCGGGGTTTTCCTGTAATTTATTATGGGACCAGTTTTCTGGGGTTGCCAGTTTGCATTCCGTTCCGGCCGGTTTTCCTTTGTTCTTTCCCGGCCGGACTTTTCCGATGGAGGGGGTTATTTGCAAATTTGCAAATAACATTTGTGGAGGGGTTTTCTTGCAAACGGTTTTATTATGAGAGCATCTTTTCTTTTGCACCATTCATGCATTAAATGAGATTTGATTGGGAATTGATAGGGTATTGGATTTGGAGATGGCCGGCCACTGTTGGAGTGTATTTTAATTTGGTGAGATTTTTTCCTTCTTGATTAATGTGTGGAGTGTGCTGGAGGTTGATGGATTAATTAATATTTATATGATTGATGGTGGCAATGCGATGAATTGGGTGGGCTCATTATTCTTACACAGCCAGAGAGAGAAAGAGGTGCTTCATTCTCATTCATTTTCCAGTGAACACAAGGAGGAATCTGGCCGAGCTCCTTTTTTTGATGGCTTGCTCCATTTTTCTTCAAGGCTTCATGAAAATCATTTTGCATGCTCAATTTCTCCATCATGGAAACTCCTCATAAACCCTAAAGAGACCCGCTTGCTACACTATTCTACAGCAAATCTTGGGCGCGTCGGCTAGCCAACTTCGCGCCCGAGTTGCCTCGGTATTGAGGTGGGAGCCCGTAAAAGATACAGGCGATGTGGTGCCCTTCCGGCAAGGAGGCAACGACCGGAGTTTCCGCAGGAGATCGGGACGACGACGAGAAGACCGGAGGACTCGGATCACTCGGTATATCTCTAACCCGTCTTGTTGTTAGCTAGATCTAGTTTAATGGCCCGATCCGGGGTTTAGTGCGCGGTGGTGTCGGTTTGCTAAGTCCGCAAAAATTAAAGTTTTTCACCGCTTCCGCATTTGGCCGTCGGGTTGACGGCCGGGGCGCCGCCGTGCACTTACAGTGGTATCAGAGCCTCGCCATTAACTTCGTCTAGCTTCGTTTGATGTGTTTTGCATTTCCGATCGACCAAAATTCCAAAACTTGCATTTTTTGTTCACATCAGTTTCTGTCGAAATTTTTTGGAGTCTAAAAATTTTTCAGGTGGTTTCAGAATGATGTGCAGGGAGTTCTAAGAACACCGGAAAATTTTGGTGACACGATTCCTCCGTACGACCGCGGAAGGGCGGCCAAAACCCCCTTCTGGCCGCGCTTCCGCCGCAGGAGTGTGGCTTCGTGTGATTATTTTTTTGCAGTGGGCTTATGGGCTGTAATTAGGGGTTTTGGAATATTAAAATTGGGCCCAGGTTTTCTGTGAGTGCTACAGTTTTGATTGGGGGCCCACATGTTAATTTTTGATCGATCGGAAAATTTTAAACACATTTTTCACAGTATTTACATTATATCTGCGACCGTGAATGTCACTTGATCGGTAAATCCGGTCTAACTGCTATAGCCCGGTTAGACGGATTTGCGAACGTGACTTTCACGTTGATGTTCTATGTATTTGCTGTGATGTTGCGGATCGGTCGTGGGGGATAGCCTGGATGCAATGCTAGTACAGTGTTGGTGTATTATGTACATTTGATATTGCGGGGCGAGCGTCCGACATGTGGACTGCAGTCACTGCGTGTTTGTATTATTCTTTTGGGGCACGACCTGGTTGCGGTCGATGTACTCGTTGTATGTATATTTTATTTTCTGTACTAGGATTACTCCGCGGAGGGGTGCACGGATAGCCGGGTTCTGGAGGGCAACAAGCCCGCATCTCATGGCATTGAGACGGAGGGGGCTTCACTCTAGGATTGGCGGGCTATTCGCCGCACTCGTAGGGGGTACAGGTTGACCCAGGAGGGGTGCCCAAGTTACCGGATTCCGTGAAGTGCTGGGTGGTCCATTCACGGTGCTGAAGGGGGCTGCCTCGCTTCAGGTTTTGGCGGGTAACTTGCCGCGCCCGTAGGGGTCTAGGATTTCATTGCACAGGCTATCCACACGACCAGGGGAACGTCGGGTTTCAGTAGTGGCTCTGTGAAACCCGGGGATCCCAGATATCTGTATTGTTCTGTGATGCTGTATATTTCTATGATGTTGCATTTTATTCACGCCTTGAGCGAAATATAATATATTGGTATATATATTAGTAGATGTTGTATATGTTTTTCATCCGCGCTAGTCCAGTCCCCGCTCTGCCGTTAGTTAGCTAACCTAACGGGTGATGACGGGACCCAGTGGCGAATGCGGATGGCATATACGTACGTCAGTATATTTTCGTTCTTTGTGGTGTGATCAATTGATGGGACTGCGTTGATTTGGATCAATGCAAGTTAAACAAACCTATTCTGATGTTGTTGGAACACTTTTCAAAAAGCTGTTATTGCAAGGACGTTCACTTTTGTTTTGCATCGTGGTATTCATTTGGAATATCCTGCTCCTCAGTCGACGAGGCAAGGGCCGAGATCCCTTCACCGGGAGTGACCCCTTGGACAGAAGTTTGCGTCAGGGCAATACCTTCACTATAGCCGATTACTTTTTCTTTGCACCGTGGTATTCAGTTGGAATATCCTGCACCCCATTCTACGGGGAAAGAGCCGAGATCCCTTCACCGGGAGTGACCTCTTTAGTAAAGGTTTTCGTCACTATATTTTCTAAAAAGCTATCCGTTCCTTCAACGATATCAAGTTCACTACGTTAAAGGTTTTCGCCAGAAACCATTCGTAGCCCTCCGTCGTTTCATATGGGTAGTCAATAGTATTCAAGCTGTGTTTGTTGGCCAAAGTCAAGGCACAGTGTTTGGTAGCTGTTGGTTATTCACATGCAGCATAGATAGATGCGTTGGTTTGGAACAGTCGTATAGCCTTGTTGGCCAAAGTCAAGGGCTTGTGCGGGTGGATTCGAATCAACCTGGAGAATCACGGGTAGAACTTGACATGTGACTTATGATTTGTTGGCCAAAGTCAAGGTCATAAGAGCATGGGGCAGAAATCTCATCGGGAGTTTCAAAAGTACTGAAACTTGCCAGATATGCGCATACCTTCTGGAGTGTGATGACGTGAGCGGATTCCGTCACGTTATCATGCGATGAGAGTTGGATCCCGATTCCCACTGATGAGTTGGTTTACTCCTCGGGTGACCCCGACTAATTCTTCTTTCAGGTTTGGAGGAGAATTTGAGGTACAGTGGGAGGTTTCTAGATTAGAAAAAGTGATAACCATTCTGATCTAGGTTAGAGTGCACGCTGAGTGTTTCTTTTCTCTCTCTCTCTGGCAGCGACCATTGACCCGACCCTAAGATTATGACTCAGTGACCAAGTTGACCGAACCTTCTTAACACTGGCTTTTGGATTGTCAGAGTTGCAGACCTCATTGCCACTCCTACTTTTACTCTTTTCTCCAGGACACCCCGTATTACTACGAACGTCCACTTCCATTGGACAAAACCATCGTATGGTTAGATACGAACTCGAAGGAATTCGAGGATGGTTTCTGGTTCTGGAGAAAACGGATAGGATTATTCAGTTGTCTTTTCTTTTCACCCTCTCTCAGGTTGCGAGTACTCCTTGGTTTAGGAGTAGTACACCTATTACGCAAATTGGATAGTCTTCTTCCAAACCATAGGCTGGTGCCGACCGGTAGGGAATGAAGAAAACCAGTTAGCCTAAATGGTGTACAGAAGGTATTAAGATTAAGACAAAGCAAGGGATTAGTAAGAGGGCAAAGTAAATTGCGACTGCTATTCATGACCAAACCAAGTATTTCTTCGCCAATCCTAAATCACCTTTTGTATTTCTCCAGGACACTCCGTATCACTACGAAGATCCCATTTTATTGGATAATCCATCGTATGGTTATATACGAACTCGAAAGGAACTTGTTCCAGTTCGGGGATGGATCCTGGTTCAGGAGAAATAGGAATAAAGTACATTCAGGTGTCTTTTATCTTCACCTTCTCTCGCGTTGCGAGTGCTCCTAGGATTAGGACAGTACACCCTTTATGCTTTTTGGATAGTCTTCTTCCAAACCATAGGCTGGTGCCGAACGGTAGGGATGGAAGAAAACCATTTGGCCTAAAGGGGTGTACAGAAGGTAATGACTAAAGACATATGAAGGGATTTGGAGAGGTGGCAAAGAATTATACGGTTACAGTTGTGAATCTGGATAATGGATGAGGCATTACTAGGAATACCAGGATACCCCACCGAAACATTTCAATGTTTCAGTTTCACTGTGTAATGTTAAAAGAAAACTGATTTCCCGATTAGATACTTACTCCAGGGTATGTATTTACCAGGTATGATTCTCACATCTGTATGGTTTTACAGATGATGAGTGGGAGTAAGTCATTGGGAATTAGGTGATCATCCTCATTATATCGGGATTCGTTGTAATTGGTGATATTTGAGGATGCCACCTGGATTGTTTGCCGGTCGGCAAATATTTGGTTTTGAATATCCGCTGTTGTGCACCAATTTCAAATTGATATATCTGTACGTCTATTTTCATAGAGTGAGATATACCTTTTGATATTATGTCGATTACATTTACCTATATCAGTGGATGGTTAGGTAAGGAGCATTAAACAGCGGTATAATTCTTCTTAACCATAAGTACAGTTTTCAACCTACGATACACAGTGAAAGAGTTGTTAGACTCAGCGGACTTATACAGAGTATTGTATGTTGTCCAGTGTCCATTAGGACAGAGGGGTTGGTCCTCATACTATATTCTATTTACTTTTAACTTCTCTAGTTCTTAGACATGTGTTTCGTAGAAACACAGGGTCTAAGTTTTGAGGAGTTATAGGTATTTGAATAGAGTAGAGAACCAGGTGTAGCAAGTATCGGGATTCTTCAAAGTGATCGAAGATGTAGATACTTGTGTATGGTATTCAGTTGATAGTAATGATAAAGAGAAATTGCTTCTCTTTCAGGTTACTCATAATTGGAAGCATTCCTAAGTTGAGTAACGCTGATCGGCCTCTCTCCATTTAGTTGACATGCACTGGAGACAGTTGCATGATTTGAATCTGGTTAAATTAAATCAGTGCCTCTGGTTCTATATTGGATATAGAACAGTTCATATCTAACGTTGTTAAGGTACGGGGAGTTGTCCGGCTTATGATTAATACCAGACTCTGGATAACTCAAGGCACGTTTCTGTAATGGCTGTTTGTGGGTTGACCCAGGCTATGACGAGGGTTGATTTTCTACCATCTGGCAGATCAATAGAAATATTGTTCTAGACTCGCCACAGTTTTATTAAAAATGGATTTTTTCAAAAACAGTAGTGGGAGTATGGTAGAACTGGAAGTGATTCCAGAACCGCAAACGATTACTGAAGATTTGATAAGGAACCTAAAGATTCAATCTGGCTTGACATTCCATTGGCCACTCCGCAGATAAGGTGGGTAACTTCAGGCACCCGAGAGGTACTCCGGTAGCCTCAAGGACGGTGACAGGGAAGTTCTTGTTTACCCACACTTGCCATTGTTGTTGTTCCAGGCTGCGAGACCCGGCAGGAGGATGAGTATAGCGTCGTTCTAAACTAGCTTTAGAAGTGCACGTCTATATGACTCTGCCAGAGGGTTGTCGTAGTCAGTGGGAGCAGCGGAAGCATTGGTGGACATCAGACTTATGTCTATTTATAGACTAAAGCAGATGTAGCGGAGATAGATCATCTATTTCTGATGTGACAGTCATAGGTTTGACGTCATCAGAACAGGGGATGGATCTGTTGAGAAGGTAGTAGGAAGTGATATTCCTATACTACGATCGGTTATACTTTGGTCGTCACACAGTGGTTTCTCCACAAAGGACTTGGACATTATATCAGACATACTGGTTACTAGATCTATGGTTTTAGATCTAGATTTGGGTGGTTTCCCAATCTGGGTACTTAGACAGCATTCTAAGAGTATTTAGAATGGACGACTCCTGGCACGGTAGTGTACCTGCAGGTGATGGAGTCACCCTCTCTAAAGGTGTCTTACAGACTAAAGTAGAGAGGGATGCGCATGATTGGCAGATCACTTGCTTAGGCAATTGAGTCAATCATGAGATGTCAAGTACCACACCAGATGTTGTTCTTGCACTAGATGCAATAAGTTGACATTGATCCAGTCGTGGAGAAACAGTCGGAAGCAGTTTTAGAACATAAATGGATGTTCTAGGGATATGATAGCAGCATTCTCCTTTGGGAGACAGTTATCATTCCAGGCTTCCAAGGTGACCTGGACGACAAGGAGGTTGTCAGAGTTATAGTTTTCCCTCTGACGAGGGGCAGTATTTTGGACAGGTGGTCCGAGGCAATACTGATGGTGGCATGGTGCAGGATACTGATTAATTTCGGTTGACGATACAGTCTAAGAAGTTTGGATTTGGAGTTCATTCATGAGCTAGGTCCCATCAGACATCCAGACATTCTAAGACAGGTATTGCTCATTTCGGGAGATAGCTTTCTCCGCGAACTTGAGATATAGAGAGACATAGAAAGAAACTTCAAGGCGGATCCACTCACTGAGGCTATTCCTCGAACGCAATAGTTTCACAAACGAGTTTTGTGAGACTGACAAGTAGAGGAGTTGGGTGTTCGGTATCACACGGGCTGTGAGTATGCGACATCGCAATAATTAGCCTTGAGTGCAAGTGGGAGATTGTTGGAGATAGTGCCCTCAGAGTCAATTATTGGATCACAGGCACGTGATTGCAATGATTGAGGGAGGACCTATCCCGGTAGGACAGTCTTACTCGAGATGATAGTATGCTATCTGGTTTACCTTTATCATCGTGTACAGCTTTAGGTGACCTGACATGTCGCTATTGCACGTTGATAGAGCCCCTAGGATTCTTGCTTGACTGCCAGCAGTATGAGGGCGATCATATAAGTGAGAGCTGGAGTCTATAAGCGCATCCTTAAAAGGTCCCTAGTCGTAGGAGTTTCGAGACAGGGCATCGATTCTCCAGAGTAGACTAGTGTATACAGTCGAGACCCCGACGAGGGGCGGTGGCCGGTCTCACAAGCCACTGGTGTCAGTTGGTTCACCTAAGATGTATACAGGTGCTCATTGGGTTATGAGTACACCGGACAGGACTCGCCGGGAACATGCTAGTTGGTCTTATACCTGACGTCAGATAGCAGTTCCCAGGTGACATGTGTACAGATTAGTTCATCGACCTGGGGATCGTCATTTGTCTCGTGTGAGTTCCCACTGTACTTTGATTACTACCCTACCACGGCTCAAAGGAGTCGTGCAAACAGGTTTTAGTTGGGTACAGTCCCGAGCCACATGGAGGCAGTGAGCGGATCTTCAGGGGTTCGTCTCTCCCGGTATTGGGGGTGAGGTCGCGCTGTGTCTAGGAGAGCCATTACACGAAGTCCTTGGCCAAGGCAGGAGATTTACTGGTAGGTATTCCAGTAGTATCTCAGGGTGTTCTGGGCTACACTCCGACATGACTTGTACCGCTTTTGGGGGTCTGACTTTTACCAACCCCTAGGCCCGACATGCGATGCTCATAGACGAACGGACCGGACTGTACGGATATTGTCACTGACAGGCTCAGTAGGGTGTCAGGATGAGTTCGCTCATCGACGTCCCTTTTAGTCAATAGCTGGTGGCCCGTTACGTATTGGCTTATACCTCTGACGTGCTGGTGGTTAAATCCACAGCCATAGTATTGACGAGTCTTTAGAGTCCACCACATTTTCAGTTACTCAAGCTTTCGGGCGAAAAGCTGTAGAGGCCGTATGGAGATATGGCAGGGTTCGATCGGATACGTGCGGTATTGCACGGATCAGGATCGGACGGGTTTTTACTAGCCGGCTTTGGCTTAAGCCGGATCCTAGTATAGTACAGTGTAGTTTTGTCTCTTTGCATTTGTATTTCGGCCGAAATGCAAATGCGGGTGTGTATGCACAGTATCGGGGTTTTCCTGTAATTTATTATGGGACCAGTTTTCTGGGGTTGCCAGTTTGCATTCCGTTCCGGCCGATTTTCCTTTGTTCTTTCCCGGCCGGACTTTTCCGATGGAGGGGGTTATTTGCAAATTTGCAAATAACATTTGTGGAGGGGTTTTCTTGCAAAAGGTTTTATTATGAGAGCATCTTTTCTTTTGCACCATTCATGCATTAAATGAGATTTGATTGGGAATTGATAGGGTATTGGATTTGGAGATGGCCGGCCACTGTTGGAGTGTATTTTAATTTGGTGAGATTTTTTCCTTCTTGATTAATGTGTGGAGTGTGCTGGAGGTTGATGGATTAATTAATATTTATATGATTGATGGTGGCAATGAGATGAATTGGGTGGGCTCATTATTCTTACACAGCCAGAGAGAGAGAGAGGTGCTTCATTCTCATTCATTTTCCAGTGAACACAAGGAGGAATCTGGCCGAGCTCCTTTTTTTGATGGCTTGCTCCATTTTTCTTCAAGGCTTCATGAAAATCATTTTGCATGCTCAATTTCTCCATCATGGCAACTCCTCATAAACCCTAAAGTGACCCGCTTGCTACACTATTCTACAGCAAATCTTGGGCGCGTCGGCTAGCCAACTTCGCGCCCGAGTTGCCTCGGTATTGAGGTGGGAGCCCGTAAAAGATACAGGCGATGTGGTGCCCTTCCGGCAAGGAGGCGACGACCGAAGTTTCCGCAGGAGATCGGGACGACGACGAGAAGACCGGAGGACTCGGATCACTCGGTATATCTCTAACCCGTCTTGTTGTTAGCTAGATCTAGTTTAATGGCCCGATCCGGGGTTTAGTGCGCGGTGGTGTCGGTTTGCTAAGTCCGCAAAAATTAAAGTTTTTCACCGCTTCCGCATTTGGCCGTCGGGTTGACGGCCGGGGCGCCGCCGTGCACTTACAAGTCCTGCTGTTTTTACTCACGGAGCCCTTTCGAGTTTTCATCCGTGCCCATTTTGCTTATGGACATACCGTTTTTTATTCTTTTTCTCTTTTTTTTTTATCTCGTCAGCCTAAGGATGCTGCGGTAGTAGTTTAGGGACATTTCGGTCCGTCGCTAGTTTAAGGACGTTTTCGGTCCGTTGATAGTTTAAGGACGTTTCGGTCCGTCGCTAGTTTAAGGACGTTTTCGGTCCGTCGATAGTTTAAGGACGTTTCGGTCCGCCGTTAGTTTAAGGACGTTTCGGTCCGCCGTTAGTTTAAGGACGTTTTCGGTCCGTCGTTAGTTTAAGGACGTTTCAGTCCATCGTTAGTTTAAGGACGTTTTCGGTCCGTCGTTAGTTTAAGGACGTTTCGTTCCATCGTTAGTTTAAGGACGTTTCGGTCCATCGTTAGTTTAAGGACGTTTCGGTCCGTCGTTATGGGAAGGCCAGCTGCTGCTTGTAAAGTCTGAGCCTAGGAAGATAGCGAGCGGACATAGTCGTCGTCATCTATCATTGACCCAGGCTATGGCTTATCAAGCATAGTATTTCTTTAAGAAGCGGCCGTTTATTGGCCTGAAAGGCCTTTCACCGTGCATGTCCACGAGTAGATAGGCTCCACCCTGGTAGACCTTGTCTATGATGTAAGGGCCTTCGTAGTTTGGCTCAAATTTCCCCCGCTTGGCACGATTGGGGATCATAGGTCTTTTGACCACTAGCACGAGTTCGCCTTGGCGGAATGTCCTCGGCCTGGTCAACCTTTCGTACGAGCGCGTCATCTTCGCTTTGTAAGCTTAGATGTTGTTGCGCCGTGAGCCGGGTTTCGTCGAGGGCATCAAGCTCTTCAAGCCGAAGGTGAGCATTTTCTTCGTCCGTCAGCTCGTGGTGGACCGCCACTCGTAGAGAGGGTAACTCTATCTCGAGGGGGAGTACTGCTTCCGTCCCAAATACCAACGCGTACGGCGTTGTGTTCGTGGCCGTCTTGAATGTAGTTCGATAAGCCCAAAGGGCTTCTTGCAGCCTCTCGTGCCAGTCTCTCTTATTCCGGGAAATGGTCTTTTTTATGATCTTCGTCAAGGTCTTATTGAAGGCCTCGGCCAGACCGTTAGCTCGTGGGTTGTAAACTGAAGAATATCTCCAGTCTATATTGTGCTGCTGCGCGAAGCGGCTAATCTTATGGCTTCTGTAGGCCGGCCCGTTGTCGGAGATAATCCGCCGTGGGGTTCCGAACCGATAGATGACGTGCGTCTTGAAGAAATGGAGGATATTCTCCGTCTTCACTTCCCTCAGCGGTACTGCTTCTGCCCATTTGGAGAAGTAATCAGTTGTCGCCAGGATAAAACGATGTCCCCGGGATGATGCTGGCTCGATGGGGCTGACTATGTCAGTCCCCCACATTTCGAATGGCCAACTAGCCACCGTTGGATGTAGTGGATTCGGATGTTGGTGGATAAAGTCTCCGTGGATCTGGCACGAGTGGCATTGCTTCGCATACTCGAGGCAATCCTGGATCATCGTGGGCCAGTAGTAACCTATCCGTTTAATTTTTAACTTCATCTTTGGGCCTGCTTGGTGAGACCCGCAAAGTCCGTCGTGAACTTCCTGAATGACTCTTTCCGCTTCGTCAGGTCCTAAGCATCTCAGCCATAAACGATCTCTTGTATAGAGTATCGTTGACGAAGGCGAAAGATAGAGCTCGTTTCATGAGCCGATGCCTTGAGGATGTATCTTTGGGCATTCGGTGGGACTTAAAGTAGTCTATGAAGACTTCCCTCCAGTCCTCAGCCTTCTCACGGTCTTTTATTTATAGGGTCGTCTGCTCAGTCGCTCCCTTTTCTTTATATAATTCCGTAGGTATTTCTGCCGGGGCAATCACTCGACGGCTTTGTACTACGATTCTTACATCATCGAGGTTTTCGTCCGCCAATTCTTTAGCAAGTTTGGCTAACGCGTCTGCTTTGCTGTTTTCCGCGCGCGGTATATTCTCTAAAGTGTAGGAGGGAATTTGGATCAATAGTTGTTGCACCTTTTCGCCGTACCTCACCAACTCCGGTTTGCACGTTTGGTAATCACCATTTACTTGACTAACAACCAGTTGAGAATCCCCGTATATAAGGAGGTCTTCAATTCCCAAATCGATGGCGATTTCGAGTCCCGCCATCAGAGCTTTGTATTCAACTTCATTGTTTGTCCTCGGCTCTGTTAAGGAGAAGGCGAAGCGCATTATCCCTCCTTGTGGAGTTGCAAAGATGAGGCCTATCCCCGATTTGATCATTGGGATACCTTGTTTCTGTTTCTTTATGGAGGACGCTCCATCGAAATAGAGTTCCTATCGAGTGCTACCGCCGTCAATCGCATCAAATGCATGCTCGTCCGGCAAATCACAGTTCAGAGGAGAATCGGCCGGTATCGGGTGCTCAGCGAGGAAATCGGCAATGGCCTGGCCTTTCACTGCCTTGAGAGGTTGATACGTTACCGAGAACTCCATCAAGAGTAGGGCCCATTTAGCAAGTCGTCCCGTCAATATGGCTTTTGACATCAAATATTTAAGAGGGTCCACCTTTGAAATGAGACGGACTTCATGCGCCAACGCATAGTGCCTGAGCTTTGTCACCGCGAAGATTAAGGCCAAACAATGTTTTTCAATGGGGGAGTAGTTGCTTTCTGCCCCAGTAGAACTCGACTTAAGTAGTAGAGTGCTCTCTCTTTTCCCTGATCGTTCTCTTGCGCCCATAATGCGCCCAAGGAACCTTCGAGGGCGGTTGTATAAAGAATGAGGGGTTTTCCCTTGACCGGCGCGGCTAACACCGGAGGGTTCTGCAGGTATTGCTTGATCTCGTCTAGTGCACCTTGGCATTTATGATCCCAAACGAATGGAGTTCCCTTTTTCATCAGGTGGCTGTAAGGAAGGCATTTGCCTGAAAGATTGGCGATAAATCGCCGGATGTATGCGAGCTTCCCTTCGAGAGACCGCAGCTGTTTGAGGGTTCTTGGTGGAGGCATTTCCATGATCGCTTTAATCTTTGACGGATCTACTTCAATACCTCGGTGTCAAACGATGAATCCCAGGAACTTGCCCGAGGAGACTCCAAACGCGCATTTGAGGGGATTCATTTTCAAATTATATTGCCGAAGGCGTTGAAATACAGTCTCCAGGTGGTTTAAATGCTCTTCGTATGACATGCTCTTTACTACGAGGTCATCGATATAGCACTCGACGATGTCATGTATGAGGTCGTCGAAGATCTTTGTCATGGCCCTTTGATAGGTAGCGCCAGCGTTCTTTAGACCAAAGGGCATAACCCTGTAGCAGAATATACCCAAAGGGGTCCGGAAAGCGGTGTGCTTTTGGTCTTCAGGATGCATCTTTATCTGATTGTATCCTGACGAACCGTCCATAAAGGAGAAAACCTCGTGAGTGGACGTGTTATCTATCATTAGCTCGGTTACCGGTACTGGGAAATCATCCTTTGGACAGGCTTTATTGAGATCCCTGAAATCCACGCATATGCGTACCTTCCCATTCTTCTTCATTACCGGGACGATATTGGCGATCCAGTCGGGATATTGGACTTCTTGGATAAACCCAGAATCGATCAGCTTCTTGACTTCGGCGTTGATGCTCATCTCAAGCTCGAGTCGCATCCTTCTTGGCGCCTGCTTGACTGGCTTGATATCTGGGGATATTGCTAATTTATGCACGGCAACCTCCGGATCTAATCCTGGCATCTCGGAGTAGTTCCACGCGAAGCAGTCTTTATGTCGTAGAAGCACATTCTTTAACGCGGCCACCCTTTCCTCAGAGAGTAGCTCGCTGACAAATGTCGGTCGCGGGTCATCCGCCGATCCCAACTCAATCTTCCTGAGGTTATCTGCCGTAGTATGTATACCATCTTCCAGTTCTTTCGGAGCTGGCGGAAATTCTGAGATCACCTCATCATCGCCGTTCTCAAAGCACTGGGGGAGGTCATCCATGTTCTCACGCTCTTCTTTTAATATCGTAATCGCATAACAGGTGCGAATCCGCTCCCAGGACTGAGGTGGATCCGGTTCTGCTCTTGCGGCCTTGGGTTCGTGCTTTTGTGGCGGCGTTACCCTCCAGCCATTGGATAAAGCGAATCTGCCCCGTTGGTACTGGTCCTCGACCCAGTTCTTGAAGGTGAAGCAGTCTTCGGTAGGATGTCCTATGGCTCGGTGATAAGAGCAATAGCTCAAACGAGAAGCCTCGTTAGCTTGCTTAGGGTGTCTAGACTCTGGAAGCGCGATCATTTGATGTTTTAAAGCGAGCTTGAGTAACCTTTCCGTCTTGTCTCAGGGGAAGGAGTATGCTCGACTCATCTTCTCTATGAGGGACGAATCCGAGCCGTACCGTACCCGATCACGTAACCCTCTAATCCTGCGTCGTTGTTGTCGGTTCCTCTTCCCACTTCTTAATTTATTTCCGTCCCCGCATTGGGTTTTTCGCACAACGGGTTGACAAGGATGAGCATCTTTGTCTTTTGGAGCCTGTTGAAATAGGCGTTGCGTCCTGGCCTTCTCGTAGATGGCCATCTCGCGGTTGTGGTCTTCCCGAGCTTTCTGTCCCATTTTCTTGATAGGCTTGTCCGTTCGTTCTTCAAACGACGGACTTGGTGCTTCAATCGCGGGGTCTGGTTCTGATGAGGGGTTGACATCTCCTGACGAGGCATCCTCTTCTTCATCAAAGGTGTATATGGCGTAGCTACAGTGGGCCCGTTCCCGTTTTCCCGCTCTCGCGTATCCAAGCCCGAGTGTTTCCATTTTCCCATTGGGCAATTTGCGTTGAGTTCCGGGGACATCCCAAATATTGTTGTAGAACCGAGCCTGCCGAACAGTCTGTTTTAAGGGTATTCCCTGGCGCTTCAATAGCTTCTTTAATCCATTTGTATAGTATCTAGGCAGACGGATGGGTTGGAGCCTGTCAGGCGTAGCATCCGCGCCATGCCAGATCTCTTTCTCTACTTTCGACTCCGAGGATCGGTAGAATAGGATCACCTTCTCACCCCTTTGCCTGGGAGGGACGTAAAATGTTCGCAGGTCCTGCACATTATGAGCTTGCAGCGTGTCGAGATCCTTGTAGTGTTCTCGCGGTACCATGGTGATTTGCAAACTATGGTCATCGCCAAAGGGTGCTTGTATTGACAGCCGATTGGAGAACACAGCATTAACTTCATCTTCTGAATCACTTCCGAAGACCAGTATGGGGGCGGGCGTCCCCAGGTTGTTGCGTTGAGATGGCCCGGCATAAACTATCTCTTCCTCTTCTTCGGTATCGCTCCCAAAAACAGGGATGGTGGCGGCGGCTTTGTTCTCCGGGTTGTGACACCTTTCTGTATCCTCGAAATCTGGCAAAAAGTACTTCGCATCTTCGTATTTGCGGACTTCGTTCACGGAAAATGGGTTCAGCTCACCTGTTACGGTATACTCAAAACCATCCTTAAAGTACTTCATACACTGATGCTGCGTAGAAGGGATGATGTTGTACTCATGTAGCCAAGAACGGCCGAGCAAGGCGTTGTAACAGGTCTTGGCGTCGATGACATAGAATTTGATGTCTGTGACGAGAAGTCCAAAGCTAATGTTAGTATCACAGATCCGAGAGTCCGTGACGATTGTGAATCGAAACCGGAGATAGTAATTTTATCACGAGCGAGGTGTTGCACACTCATGCAGATTTCCTTCAACACCCGAACATTAAGGAGATTGACGGAGGATCCATTATCCACCAGGATCTTGCCTATCTTGATATCATGGCAGTATCCGGAGACATATAGGGGACGGTTGTGGTCGCACGTCCCGAGAAGGAGGTCTTCATCACCGAAAGTGATATCGGCCGTATGCACTTCCTCCAGTTCATCCTTCATCTTTTCAGTGGCGAGGAAGGCTTGGAATTGCTCAGGTTCTTGTAACGCCTTAATTAGTGAGTCTCGCGCTTCTTTTGATAATAGGAGGGCATCGAGAATGCTAAGCTGAGAAGGTAGCTTCCTTAGGTGCGCGAGGATGTTATAGTCCACCTTACCCTTCCTGGGAGGGTCTTTGGTAGTTAGTTCTTTCATGACTTGGTCATCTAAAGTGATATCCTCAGTGACCTTCTCCTTTCCCTTATCTTTTCTATTCACGGGCCCAAGATTCTTTTCTGGGAGTGTGCGATTGCGCAGCTGAATGTTTTCGCAGGCTTCTGATTTCTCCTCTTTCCCTAAAACGGATTCTTTAAAGAGAGGGCCCAGAGCCATTTCTTCATCAGAGTCGCTCCCAAAGGTGAGAACTTGTGACCCCTCGGCGTGAGCCATATAACAGTTGCCAGTAGTTCTGTCGTGCCCTTCGTCAGTGCTTCTTTGCTCCCGACGGATCTTGCGTTTCATGCGCTTGACATGTTGCCGACGAGCAACATATCCTTGCCACCATATCTTAAAGGCGTCGCACTCCTCCGTGGGGTGTGAGATTTTCCGATGATACGCGCAATAATCAGGGTGCCTCTCCGCCCCATCGTGCGTGTTTCCTTCCGAGGGCGGTAGCTTCATTCCCATTGACATGGCTTTGGCAAACCTTTTCCTTGTCTTGAATATCTTCTTGTCTGCTTCGGATGCCTTTTGCTCTGGCAGGGGTAGTTTAATTCTTTCGTTCAGTCGCCCGCCTTTGGTTCCTTCTGACGTTGCCATCTCACGCTCCTGATCCGCTTTGCTCTTTAGACGAATCTCGTCTAGAAAGGCATTGATCATTTCATTTGTTAGCCACGCACGCTCTGGTTCGGGCTCCGGATCTAGCTTCTTAGTGTCAGGAGTTTTCTCGTCGTCGGTAAACAAGTGGGAGATTACGTTACAACTTGCCACATACTCTTCGGATTCATCCGATGAGCTCTCTTCATCATCTCCCTCTTGAAAGATGTGGTTGAGGAACTCTCGCAGTGTGACAGGAGTTCACGCCTTTTGATTGTATTCTTCCAGCGCGTCAATTTGCTTCTGCAAGTTCGTATGCTCGTCTCCGGGCTTCTTGGATTTCTTCTTCTTTTTCTTCGAAGATTTTGACGGTTGGGCGTGAGTATTTGGGCCATTATCGCGAGTCTTCGTAGTTGGGCGGGGCTTCAACATCCCTTCGATAACTTGAGGTTCAAGAGGGTCCTCCCATCTGATCGCGGGGCACGCATGAAGGTCTCTCAGCATTCTTTTGGTTTTAGTTGATAGCACGACCTCCCATGGAGCTTCTTCAATAAAGGAGCAGGTTGCCCCCGGTGTATCTGCTTTCTTAGGAGTATGCGGCTGTGGTGGGTTCACCTTCCACTTTTCGGACAGTACAAACTTCCCCTGGAGGTATTGATCTTCAATCCATCCTTTGAAAACGAAGCAATCCTCGATCGGATGGCTTACCGTTTGATGGTAAGGGCAATAGTTGGGGTTATTCACCTCGATGGGTTGTGGCGGTCGCCTTGGATTTGGCAAGTTTATAAGTCTGTTGCGTACTGCCAGCTCAAATAACCGTTTCGTCTTGTCCCGTGGGAACGAGTAGGGACGTTTCATCTTCTCATTATAATACCGGCGTCTTTCTTCCAGTTGATCTGCCGGTTTCGGGGCGTTAGGTTGCTGTTGGGCATTCGCGACGAAGGTTGCCCTTCCTTTACCCTTGTCATTCCGAGGTTCCGACTTCGGGGGAGGTGGTCTATGACCCATCTGGTCCATCTGAGCCAACTTGTCGATTAAAGCCTGGAATGTGGTTGGCTTAAAAAACATCATAAACTGGGAGATAGTTGCGTGGGGGTCTAGGGTTCCCATGAACATGCCCACTGCGGGTGCTTCCTCAATGCGTTGCTCGCATCTCGACCACAAATTCCGCCAACGTATAGCATACTGGACCCAGGTTTCGCCTGGTCTTACCCGGGCGTTAATCAATGCAGTTATTGGAGTGCGTTCGCTGGCACTTGCGAATCGCTGAGTGAACAACAGCTCCATTTCAGCGAACGTTTTGATAGAATCGTTCGGGAGTTCCGAATACTATTCGAACGCCGTTTCGGATAAGCTGCCTACGAACTGGCGGAGCAACAGTTTATCATCACCGCCGGTGTTACCGCAGAGGGCCCGGAACTGGGCGACATGTTGATGGGGGTTGCCGGTCCCCTTATACACGTGGAATTTTGGTATCGTATAGCCTTGCGGGTATTTGATTTGGTCGTACCAGCTCGGATACGGCCGCCCCGTTTTTACGACTTGACCAGCTGCCTCAGTCGCATGGTGAACCCGGATTTGCTGGGCTATATAGTCAACCAAGTCAGCCTTAGAGATTGCCTCCTCCTTGGCCGTTGATAGGGCTGGTGGTGGATTGGACGTCTCCCCTCGGTCGTCTTCAAGAACGATTGGAGGATCCTCGGCGGGTAAGTCCTGCTGGATCATCATGCCTATCATATCTTGGAAGAGAAGGCCCATACGTTGTATGTTGGCTGCTTGTTCAGCAGCCTCCTTGTCCTTTTTCTCAAGTATCCGGCGAAGAAATTCAGCGTCGGTTTCTTCCTCTTGGCGTGCGTCCGAGGACGTTCCTGGGCTTTCTTTTGGCCCGGTAAGTGCGGCCATAGCATTCATCATTTCCTGAAGCTTTTGTTGCTGCTCCTGGGCTTTCGTCACGGATCGGGTAAGCGGTCGGTGGCCTGTAGAAGTGCGACTTTCCTCCTTTCCAGAGGCCATGTAAACAGTGTGCACCACCATGCCCCCAGACTTAGGGCATCTGGGCTCAGTGCTTTTAGCCGTCGTTGCATGCTGGGGGGTCTTCTCTGGCTTCCTCCTTTTATGAGCCATGGAGGTTGAGGGGGCCGTTGAGGTGGGCGTCCAGACATCCTTTCGGGGTATAGCCTGGTGACCAGCCTCCGGTTGGATTTTCAGCTTCTTGTGCTGGCGGGAGAAGTTTGGATCGATGATCGAGTCTCGGGCCTGCCGCCAAACCTTATAGATTCTAGAAGACAGCCGTTGAGGAGATCGGGGTTGTTCTGATTCTATTTCCACAACCTTTTTTAATGAGGGGGGAGACCTCTTTAGCACTGCAGTAGGGGAATTCCTTCGCACCTTATTTAGCATTTCGAAGCTGTTCCCAGTTGGAACAGCAGCATTAACTTCTGCCATCGGGGCTGATGGAGTCAACCCGGAGGGGGAGTTGCCCCTAGCCTTCCTCACTCGGCACCAATGACGACGTCGAGCGTGTCGAGCGGACGGCGTTGGGTCAGCGGTAAGAATGGTTTCGTCTTGCCCCCTGTGTGGGTGGGGGGTCGCTGTTGGTGTTAGCCTATCGAAGACCGATGTCCTTTGGACAGCAGGAGCGAGAGCTGAAGCCGTCAATCTTGTAAAGACCGACTTGTTGGCCGGAGAAGCCGCCTTGGCGATTTCGGGGGCAGGAGCGGCCACCTTCTTAGAAGCAGCCTCCTCTGAGATTGTAGGCCCCATGATGAGTTCGCAGGATTTCTGGCCCAATCTAGAGAAGACCGAGGCGTTGACGTTGGGCGACTCGTTGAGAGGAGCCGCGGCAGGGGTAAGACGATCAAAGACCGACTTCTTGAGAGCTTCCTTTGTCAGCACCGGCGCCGCGAAGCTTGATGGTGGGAGTATAGTCCCAAAGAACAATCCGGTAGTGGCTTGAGTTACCTGGTCCACCGGCATTGTGAACAATGAAGCAGCTTGGGGTCCATAGGCTATGCCTCCTGGCGAGGCAAACGTTGGTCGCAATTGCAGTTTGAGCAGTTGGAGAATTTCGCAGAAGTAGAAGCCATCGATCCTTTGCATTCTGCAATAAGCAAGATGCCAATTCTTAGTATCTTGAAACCCAAGGGCAACTATTAGCGAACCGCGATTGGTTCGCGAATCACGACACACGAAGTGTGGAGTGGAAAGAGGAAGAGGTCCCACCAGGCGTGCCAGAATCTGTTCCCCTCCGAACGGCGGCCGGGACGCGGGCGTCCGAGCCTGAGGTTCGGGGCAGATGCTAATTGGTGCTATCCGTCCGCCTCTCCGAAGATGCCAAGTCGATCTATGGCACCGAGTATCGAAGGTTTAGACGGATGCGGCCGATGTAGCAGACTTCGTCAGATTCCCCCTCGTTTGAGGGGTTTTTTGATTGTGGGGACGCTCTTCCCTGCAGGCGCAAGCCCCTGCAGTTAATTACGCTACCGCATCGCGGTAACAACTTTCTCATTCTCCAGATGCTCACTTCGTATCGTGGGTGTTTATTTTGTTTTTTATTGCCCGTGGATTGTTTACGGAGACTGAGTTATGTCGTCGCCCGTAGGGCGTGGACTAGTCCAAATCCGTGTTTATCTTAGATTTGGGTTTGGGGGTTTGGTTTGAGGATACGTCAGCCATGCTTGAGGCTAAGATCAACTCAAACGTTTGTTAAGGATACGTTGGTCTAACGTTGAGACTAAGATCAACTTAACGGGATCGTTTAGATCCGACAAAAGAGCATTTGGGCTCTATTGTTCCAGTTTAGGGACATAGTGGTCCATCGTATGTGTGGCCGTCGGGACCCGTCACCTCTCTGACGACGTTGAAGGATTACAACGACGGATGTCAGAGGAGTTCAGAGATGTACCCTCGAGCCAGAGTTAATTGGGGGGATTCATAGTCCAGTCTGTTTGAAGGTTTAAGGATACGCTAGCCATCTTTAAGGCTAAGATCAACTTAAACGGGACCGTTTAGATCCGACAAAAGAGCACATGGAGCTCTATTGTTCTAGTTTAAGGACATCGCGGTCCATGGGTAGTTTAAGGACATTGCGGTCCATGGGTAGTTTAAGGACATTGCGGTCCACTGTTAGTTTTAAGACATCTCGGTCAAGGTTAAGGACGTCATAGTCCATGGGTTTAAGGACTCCACAGTCCGGTATGTGCTCTGGATGCTTCACACGGGTTTACTGCCGTGCTAGGCGAGGACCAGGCTCCGCTCTGGACGTTTTCCACGGGGTCAAAGAGTGACGTTATCCGCGTTCCACGTAACCAGGAATTTTGCATTAGACATGGGTTTAAGGACCCCACAGTCCATATCATGGGTGGTCGTCGGGACCCGTCACCTCTATGAAGACATTGAGGGATTACAATGCCAAGTATCAAAGGAGTGAAGAGATGTACCCTAGAGCCGGAATGGCTTAAGTAGTCCTTGGCCCAATTTGGGGTCAAGACCGATTAATTATGTTATGAGCCCATTAGCCCAGTTAATTACGAATTGAAGACTCATGGCCTAGCTCGAGCTAAGTCCTAGCATGTCTGGAATATTGGCTTCTTGTTGGCCCATTGAAGGAGAGGCTTTGCCTCTATCCATTCAGCCAATTGGGCCAAAGCCTAGTGTTAAACACTACAGAGCAATCAGTGTTGAACACTGGGAATGAGTTTGACAAGTTAGTGTTTAACACTAAAAGATCATTGGTGTTAAACACCAGCAACAAGGCTTCAAATTATCATAAACACTAAAACAGATCAGTGTTGAACACTGGCGATGGAGATCTCAGATTAGTGTCGAATATTAAGGTAATCAGTGTTGAACACTGCGAATAAAATTCTTTGATTAGTGTTGAACACTAAGGCCCAACAGTATTTCAATACTGGATTCGAGGGTTCCAATTTAGTGTTAAACACTAAGGCAAGAGGGGTCACGTGGCAACACGTGAGAGCGCCCTCCCTTCATTTACTCTGCTGAGATTATTGCATCTTTCTGAGCATCACGTGCCCTCACGTGACGGGCATTTAAATGCTTGTATGCTAAAGCTTCTGCCGAGGGTCACGTGGGTCACGTGGGGTGCTGCCTCAAAGGGGCTTTTTGTAGATCTCTTGGGGGGTCACGTGGTGACACGTGACCCTGCCTCTATATATGCTGTTTAGAGGACTTGTTAATCTTTTTCCAGGAATTAAATTCCTCGTAGGGTTGAACCCTGACAATAGTTTCAGAGGAATTAAATTCCTACTTCCTTTTGAAGATTTGTATTCTGAATAGAGTTGGACTCTGAATTTTCTGTAGGAATTAAATTCCTCATATATGTGAAGAACTGAATAGGGTTAAACCCTAATAAAAGCTTTTAAGGAATTAAACTCCCATTTTAAAGAATTATGATTAAGGGAATTAAATTCCCGCTGTTTCAACAGAACTATGTTCTTAATTAGGGTTCAACCCTGTTTCTTTTTGTTCTGAGGGAATTAAATTCCCATAACACAGGGTCAAGCCCTACTTTTATCTTAAAGGAATTAAATTCCTATAGTTCTGTGAGAATTAAATTCTCATGTTTCCATTCCCTCTCTATGTTTTGGATCTGCATGGCAGGATCTCGACCCATTGAGAATTAAATTCTCAACCTAAAGGGAAGATGTGCGCTTTGCAGATCCTCTATCAAAGAGAGAAGAAATATGTTCTTCTGTTTTATATAATCAGAGTTAAACTCTGTTGAGAATTCAATTCTCCCTCCTTCAAAAAGCCTTCCCTTTCTTACCTTGGGTTTTCCTTTGCAGAAGCTCCAAATTCCTCAAAGTATCAAGGCCCTCTCCTTTTTCCTCCCTCTGCATATATATCTGCTTTTTTGTATCTCTTGGCTCCTATTTATAGGGGAAGCAGCCGAGCCAATTAGTTTTTTGACGAATCTTCATTGAGAGATTTGATTTGCATCCATCATTCGTTCTGGACCTTTGGATTATTAGGTGAATTTTATTCACCATTGGATTTTAAATCCAGAGATTCTCCTTTGTTATTTTGGTTAGATTTAAAGGGGAGATCTTTCCAAACCCGAGATTTTCCATAGATAGGTGATATTTAATCACCTCTAGATCTTTAATTTGATTGCCCCAGATAAACACTTTCCTTTGGAAAGATTTAAATCTCCTTCAGAATTTAATTCTGTTAACAAAGCGGGCTTTGAAAGCCGGTCACGTGTGACCACGTGACCCTCTTGGAACGAGCCTTCCTGCTTTCTTTTTATTCTCTGTCTTCTGGTTGCTGTTTTAGTCATCACGTGTTAACACGTGACCATTGGTCACGTGTGAACACGTGACCCCTGTCGGGATCCCCTTTCCTTGACTCAACTGGAGAACGAGTCCTCCCCTGAAGCCCTTTCCTTGACTTGATCAGGGAACCAATGTGCCCTTTCCGCTGCTTTTATATGTCACGTGTCAACACGTGATTGCTGGTCACGTGTAAGCACGTGGCCCCCTTTCTGAAGCTTTTTCCATAAGCTTTTCTGATTTTAAATCAGGAAACAGGGACGTGTATATATAAGGATGTGCTTATAGATTACCCAGCCCCCACGAGTGTGACTGCCATCACAACGCTGGTAATCAAGCAAAGATCCTAAGGGCTCCACTAATGCGTATAGGTGATACAATAAAGAAACACATGTACACATTAAAGCAGAGAAAAACCAAGTAGCATACTACCATTTCGAGCAAGACTGTCTATACAACTGTGAATATCCCAAGCTTCCATCAAGTAATATACATACTAGTATGATACAGTAATGGCCTCTAGGGCATATACACTAACACTAGACTCGATATGCGATACTCTTAGACGAATAGACCGGACTGTATGTATATTGTCACTGTTAGGCTCAGTAGGGTTTCTGGATGAGTTCGCTCGTCAGCTTCCCTTCCAATCAATACATAGGCAACCGTTACGTACAGCTTGTACCTCTGACGTGCTAGAGGTTATACCCAGTGCCAGTGTGTTGATGAGTCATTAGAGTCCCCCACGGACAGTTTCCCAAGTTCGGGCGAAACGTTGTAGAGGCTGTATGGTTTTATGGCTGGGTTCGGAAAATGCACGTGCGTTTTCGCACGTGTCATATTTCGGGCAGATAATACTGGTAGGCTTTGGTTTAAGCCGGATCCGAGTATTATACAGTGTAGATATAATATCTTTGTCTCAGTTGTATTTGTATTCAGTCGTAATACAAATGCGGGTATGTTTATACTATTACGGGGTTATCCTGAAATTCGTTTCAGGATCGCTTTTGGAAGTTGCCAGTTTTCAGTTTTCTATCACCCGTCTTTAACATTCGGTTAAAGACGGATTTATCTTTTCTTGAGATGAGTGTGGAAGCTTCTAGAAGGCGATTAGGATGGTGAGGTGTTAAGTGACTCATTAATGCATTTAATAATTCATTTAATGCAAGGGTGACTAGGTTTATGATTCATAGTTTGCAATTAATGTTCATGCTAGGTGTTATATGACTCATTAGTTGATTTATTGTTAAGGTCACCTCCCCCCTCTCCTATACTCACCCCCCACCTCTTTAAGAGTGGCCGACCATTCTTGTGAATGGTGAAGGCTGATGGTTGTTCATTTTGGAAAACACTATAGTTTTGGATTCATGGAAATTAGATAGCCTCATTTCTCATTTCACCCGATCCAAAAGGCAACTTCATTAACCGTTCGTCCATAGCTTTGGACGAAGCGAGACAAAGTGTTCTACTCATTCTCTACATCAATCTTGGTCATCTCTTTTAGCAAACTTGATGATCGAGTTGCCTCGGTTTAGAGGCGGGAGCCCGTTTAAAGATCCGTCGACGTGGTGCCACTAGGACGAGATGACTGGAGATTCAGGAGATCGGAGCAGCTGCAACAAAGCGTGGGATGATGGTTGAAGACCGAAGGACTCGGATCGTTCGGTATAACATTTCTACCCACTTTGTACTTTGTTAGTTTAGCTTTAATGGCAGATCCGGGTTACAGTACGCGATAGCGCTAGTTGTAAAAGTTTTTGTTCCGCATTTGGCGTCTGTTAAACGGCCGGGGCGCTACCGTGGACTTACAAGTATCACACTTTTATCGCTTGGACTTGAGTTTCGATGATTGAGTTTCGTGATTTATATTTTCGTGCACCATGACTGCACCTACTGGAGATTTATATTTTGTGCACAGTTATTGCACTCGATTTATGTTATATACACCGCTACATTGGTTTATGATTTGTGCATATCTATTGCACTTGGCATCGATTTGTGCCTTTATTGCACGTATTTATGGTTTCGTGGATTCAATATCGTCGATTTGATTTCGTGCATGTTGTATGCACTTGCCTTTACTTATGCACTCGGTATAGATTATATGTGCTTGCAGTGCATTGGGATGGATTTTGTGCACGCAGTTGCACACGTTTATGATTCTATACACCTTGGTATACTCGGTGTCGTTTTTGTGAGCATTTGAGATATTGATGAGTTTTCGTGCATTGGTTGCACCAGATTTGTATTTCGTGTATTTGTTGCACCAGATTTATGTTTTCGTGCGTGTCTACACTTGACGTTCGTTATCGTGCACACTATTGCATTAGATGTTTTATACGGACCAGACACACTTGTTTAGGATTTTCACGCATGTTGGGCGCATGATATGAGATTTTGTGCACACCGGGTGCACTCGATAGAGATTTTTATTCGTGCATGATTGGATGCACTTAATTGGGATTTTTATTCGTGCATGAGTGGATGCACTTGATTTGGGATTTTCATTCGTGCATGTGTTCATATCATAACATTGCAATTCATATTCCCCAATTCTTATTCGTTTTATAACTGAACAGGTGCTTTTGACGCATGACTGCTGCGTATTACAGGATACAGGTTCTTGGAGCAAATACAGTGAAAAAGACGAAAGTTGATACAAAAGAGTGACTTTTGACAAGCAAGTATGTTGGGGTAAAAATTTACACCCCTGTTGACCAAGTCAAAGTCAAGGTCAACCCCCAAGCTAGGTGGGCCCAAGCCCAGGTCAAGCGGACCCATGCCCAAGTCGAGCCCGCGGCCAGCCTCCCCATGCCAACAACAAAATCATGTAATAAATAATTTTATGTAATTGTTTATGCATGAATGTAAACAAAATGGGCATAAAGCCAATATTTTGTAAGCCCATGGCTTATGTGCAAAAATAAAATGGCACATGAACCATGGGATGGCCAAAATGCCATTTTGCAAAGCCCAAGGGGCTATATATAAATATGTAAGCCTATATAAGGCAACATGATGATGAATAAAGCATACACTTCTCATTCCCCTCAAAAAACCTAGGGTTCTTTGTGCCTCCTGCTCCTCCTCTAAGGTTCTAAACCTTTTCATTTCTTTTGAATTAAATCAAGAGTTTTACTCTTTCTCTTCCAAAACCAAGTAGTTTTCCACCACAAAACCCACAAAGGGGAACTCAGATCTCCCATCAGATCTCAAAAAGGAGTGATTTTTAAAATCTCCTACTTCTTGATCTTCAAGATCCGGCCAAACAACAGGAGGAAGAAGAAGAACCCCCTTCATCAGCTTCAAAACATCCTAGGAGTTTTAACTCCATAACATATATATATATATATATATATATATATATATAACAACAAATATTTCCTTTCTGAAGCATAGCTTCTGTTTCTTAGGCTAAAAGCCTCTTTTTCTCGCCGGCGCTCAAGCGCAGAGCGCCCGCGTGCCGACACGTGGCGCGCTTGCGCTCAAGCCAAGCGCCCGAGCTCAAGTCGCCCACGTACCGACACGTGGCGCGCTTGCGCTCAAGCGCAAGCGCCCCGAGCGCAAGTCGCCCCGATGCCGACACATGGCGCGCTTGCGTACAAGCGCAAGCGCTCGAGCGCAAGTCGCCCCGGTGCCGACACGTGGCGTGCTTGCGCCCAAGCGCAAGCGCCCGAGCGCAAGTCTCCCCCATGCTGACACCTGGCGCACTTGCGCTCAAGCGCAAGCGCTCGAGCGCAAGTCTCCCCCGTGCCGACACGTGGCGCGCTTGCGCTCAAGCGCAAGTCGCCCCCGTGCCGACACGTGGCGCACTTGCGCTCAAGCGCCCAGCGCTCAAGCGCCCAGCGCCCAAGTGACGACATGCAGCACTCTAGAGCCTGAGCGCACAGCACCTAGGCGCACAGCGCCTAAGGTGCTACCCCCACGCATCCTTTGGATGCCTTTTCCCCACCTTTTTTCTTATGTATATACATATATATATATATATATATATATATATATATATATATATATATATATATATATATATACATACATATGTACACATATGCATACATTTGTGCACACACACATACACCACGACACTGTCCCTGTTAGAAAAAAATTTCTAACGGGGCACTGCCCCGCACCCCGCAAGGGGGCTGCTGACCCCCAGCCCGCTATCCGGGTAGCGGAACCCCCGTAAAAACTCTGCGAGGCTCCCGATATATCCAAAACCTCCCTTTCAAAACACAACACACGTACACTGCACATTGGGTTCGCATGACCAGTTTAACCCGTCAATCGGAGGTTCCCTCGCTCCAAAGGCGAGGGGTAATTAACGGCAGCTTAGTCCGCGGCTGCCGGAGATTCGGATCCCCATAATCAATAAACCCCGGCCTACCCTAGGCAGGGGGAATCTGTAGTACGCCTGACAAGCACGCGCGTATTCCTATCTCAATGGGGTGACGAAAAACACCCTACAGATTCTGGCACGCCCGGTGGGACCAATCTCTCCTCCCATATTTCGGGTTAAGCGTTCATGCGAACTCAATCAATATACATACCTATATTTATAATAAAATAATGCGTTTTTCATGCAGGATTTTCAAGCAATCACCTTTCAAGAATGTCTTCGAAGATGAACTCAGCTCCCATCTCATACACGATGAAGATGGACTCCAGAACGGTCCTTCCGGCCAGTCTCGGGCGACAATGGGAGGAGCCACTGCTACCATTCGGCTCTATTATGTTCATTCCTGTTGGTGCCATCCCGGCTCCTCAAGCCCCGGTGGTGGACAAACCGGTCTCGAAAGGCAGGAGACCAAATGTGGTGGTCGCGAGAGCACCTCAGCCCAAGCACAAATCCATTTCCAAACGACCCTCCATCACTCCAGCTGGGGGCATGGCCATCAACGTCAACGAAGCAACTGGGCATCTCGGGCAAGCTCCAGCGGTACCCCCGACAACTGCTCGATCGGGTGTCTTCTCTAAGCTCCCCGCTAATCAACTCACAATGGCTTCCCGGATAACGGATGCCCGCCAAGCCTTCAAAATCGAGAAGCTGAGGCAGAAGCGGCTCAGATATAGAGCCAACAAAAAGGCTAGGGCTCTGGCCATGTTAAAATTTATGAATTTCCAAAGCCCGGACCGCTCTGCGAAACCAGCTGCCAGCGATGAAAGAATGGCTGAATGTGTTATCCACACTGTCTACATGGCCGGACATGAAGAAACGAACCCTCCTCTTCTTCACAGTCATGGTGATGATATGGTTGACGCTACCCAGCATCGGCTCGATCTAAATGATGAAGAGCCCGCTCAGGCCGATAAGCCAGAGGAGCCCGTGGTTCCTGCGGAATTGAGCTCAGGCAATAAAGATTACCCGTTTGTCATAGCCGAAACTACAGAATAAGCATTATTCCAATGGCTTCAAAGGCAATTTCAGGACAGGGATGAAAAGATGGCCGAGGTCTATTCCAAAGTCGACGAGCTGGCAAACGTCGTGGCAGATCTCGCGACCCAAGTCGCCCGATTGCAATTACAGCAGAATCAAATTTTGGTTCATGAGCCAGGGATTGATACCCGGAGGCAGCCAACTGATATCCCCTTCAACCTAACAGTGGAGCGCCTTCATGAAAAACGGCCGCAATCAGCCTCCAGTCCCTCCGATACATACGCCGGGGGGGAATCGCCTCTGAAAGAGAAGCTGGAAATGGTCTATTCCTTCAAGAGGGAAAAGGTCCATAAGATATTCAGGGACGCCCTAAGAAACGGTCTACAACTGCCAGAATCAAGGAGACTGCAAGAAGAGAATATGACCGACGACCCAAAATATTGCCCCTATCATGTGATAGGTCATGCCATTGAGGACTGCTTCGTCTTCAAAGATTGGGTCGAAAGGCAATACAAGATGGGAGAGATAGAACTGTCTAAAGGCATGTTAGCAAACAGTCAAGCTACGATCGCCGATTTCATGCAAATGGAGACCGAAGCCTTTCGGGAACCTAATCCTCCCAGACATGTGCCTCGAGGACCAGCATCAGTAAAGGCACCTACTCCAATGGAGAGAAAGAAGAAGGTATACTCCTTCAGGAGGGATGAAGTCCGCAAAATATTCATGGACGCCTTGAACAACGGTCTGCAACTGCCTGTTCCATGGAGGCCACAGGAAATGAACATGACCGGCAATCCCATATACTGCCCATATCATAGAGTGGTGGGTCATGCCATCGAAGACTGCTATATTTTCAAAGATTAGGCAGAGGACCAATATAAGCTTGGAAAAACCTCGCAATCCTCGGATGTATCGGCAAGCCACAGAGCTAGGTCATCAACACAGCTCCGCCAAGATCAAAGTTCAAGAAGTTGGGATAAGCAAAAAGGACCACCACGTCGTTAAACTGGGAACACACGCTGACCTCTAAGTCATTAAACTGGGAACAATCGACCACCATGTCATTAAACTGGGAACAATCGACCTCTAAGTCGTTAAACTGGGAATGTAAAAAGATATATATATGCAAATAAACAAAAATGTGTAAATAAAAGAGAAATAAAAAAAAGCCGAAATGATAGGGCAATCGCGATCTTCGCGATAAGAAAAGCTGAAATGATAGAGCAATCGCGGTAAAAAAACGACAACAACAAAAACAAAAACAAAACAAAAAAGAAACAACGGCGAATGATGAGTCGCTCCTGGTACCATATTCCAGTGCAGCGATGCAGACGCCAACCAAAATCCAATTTCTTAAAATTCTCCCGGCCCTACGGTTAGTCCCCAAATTGACTACCGTATACAATCCACGGGCTCAAATAATTCTCTTCATACCCACGCCCCACCACAATCACCAGTTACGCGGCTGGTCTCCGTCTTTGGAATTATGCTCCATTGAGAAGACCCACTCATGTGTCCTCACGATACATGAGGAGAACAAACCTTTGTGGGATCCTTACGACTCATAAAGGAAAAACACACTTAGGAGTCCTCACGACTCCTAAGGAGAAAATACACCTGCGGGATCCTGATGACTCGCAGGGAGAAAATGCTTTTATGGGACCCTCACGGCCCATAAAATTGAAAAGCCTTAGGCGATAGGGACCTAAACCCGTCTCCTAAGCCATCGCTCCACCAACAAGAGTAGGCAAATGATGAATTGCTCCTGGCACCTCTGCTTCAGTGTTAGCAACGCTGATGCCGGCCCCTACCCCAAAACTCCAAGCTCGCCATCAATAGACCACCAAGTCTCTAAACTGGAAACAGACGACCTCTATGTCGTTAAACTGGATACAGATGACCTCTATGTCGTTACACTGGATACAGATGACCTCCAAGTCGTTAAACTGGAAACAGATGACCTCCAAGTCATTAAACTGGAAACAGATGACCTCTATGTCGTTAAACTGGAAACAGATGACCTCTAAGTCCTTAAACTGGAAACAGTAGACCTCTAAGTCCTTAAACTGGAAACAGATAGACCTCTAAGTCTTTAAACTGGAAACATATGACCTCTATGTCGTTAAACTGGATACAGATGACCTCTATGTCGTTAAACTGGATACAGATGACCACCAAGTCGTTAAACTGGAAACAGATGACCTCTACGTCGTTAAACTGGAAACAGATGACCACCAAGTTATTAAACTGGAAAAAGATGACCTCTACGTCGTTAAACTGGAAACAGATGACCACCAAGTCGTTAAACTAGAAACAGATGACCACCAAGTCGTTAAACTGGAAACAGATGACCTCTACGTCGTTAAACTGGAAACAGATGACCACCAAGTCGTTAAACTGGAAACAGATGACCACCATGTCGTTAAACTGTAAACAGATGACCTCTAAGTCGTTAAACTGGAAACAGCAGACCTCTAAGTCTTTAAACTGGAAACAGATGACCTCTAAATCTTTAAACTGGAAACAGATGACCTCTAAGTCGTTAAACTGGAAATAGTAGACCTCTAAGTCTCTAAACTGGGAACAGATGACCTCCAAGTCGTTAAACTAGAAACAGATGACCTCCAAGTCTTTAAACTGGAAACAGATGACCTCTAAGTCTTTAAACTGGAAACAGATGACTTCTAAGTCGTTAAACTGGAAACAGTAGACCTCTATGTCTCTAAATTGGAAACAGATGACCTCCAAGTTGTTAAACTGGAAGCAGACGACCTCTACGTCGTTAAACTGGAAACAGATGACCTCCACGTCGGTAAACTGGAAATAGATGACCACCACGTCGTTAAACTGGAAACAGATGACCGCTAAGTCGTTAAACTGGAAACTGTTGACCTCTAAGTCATTAAACTGGGAACGAGGGAAATCCACTCATGTGTCCTCACGATACATGAGGAGAACAAACCTTTGTGGGATCCTTACGACTCACAAAGGAAAAACACACTTAGGAGTCCTCACGATTCCTAAGGAGAAAATACACCTGCGGGATCCTTACGACCCGCAGGGAGAAAATGCTTTGTGGGACCCTCACGGCCCATAAAATTGAAAAGCCTTAGGTGATAGGGATCCAAACCTGTCTCCTAAGCCATCGCTCCCTAATCCCCAAGTGGCGAATGATGAGTCGCTCCTGGTGCCATATTCCAGTATAGTGATGCAAACGCCAACCAAATTCCAAACCCAAACTCTCAAACGGCGAATGATGAGTCGCTCCTGGTACCATGTTCCAGTGCAGCGATGCAGACGCCAACCAAATTCCGAATCCCAAGATGGCGAATGATGAGTCGCTCCTAGTACCATATTCCAGTGCAGCGATGCAGACGCCAAAAAAAAAGACCCAAAATGTTTTTGGCCCTACGGTCTGGATCATACATCCTGCAAAACCGTATACAATCCACGGGCGTAAAACAATCCCGATCCCTCCAGAAAAAAAAACAACAAGAAAAAAAGAAGAACGGTATGTCCACAAGCAAAATGGGCACGGATGAAAACCCGAAAGGGCTCTGTGAGTAAAAACAGCAGGACTGCCGGCGAGTTTGTGAAAACCCGAGAGGGCGCAAACTCATAAAAAAAATTGAAATGCACTTGCAAAGTCCTCTCGACTTTGTGAGGAGAAAATTCCCTCGTGAGATCCCTACGACTCACAAAGGAGTAACACACTTAGGAGTCCCCACGACTCATAAGGAGAAAATACACCTATGGGATCTTTACGACCCGTAGGGAGAAAATGCTTTGTGAGACCCTTACGGCTCACAAAATGGAAAAGCCTTAGGTGACAGGGATCTAAACTTGTCTCCTAAGCCACCAATTCCTGAATCCTCTCGGGGCAAATAATGAGTTGCTCCTGTCATCATTCTAGTGCAGCAATGCAGATGCCAAACAAAAACTAAATCCAAATCCTCCCGGGGCACATGATGAGTTGCTCCTGGCATCATTCCAGTGCAGCAATGCAGATGCCAAACAAAAACCAATTCTCAAATCCTCTCGGGGCAAATGATGAGTTGCTCCTGGCATCATTCCAGTGCAGCAATGCAGATGCCAAACAAAAACCCCAATTCCCAAATCCTCTCAAAGACGGATGATGTTTCGCTTCTGGTACCATATTCCAGTGTAGCGATGCTGATGTCGACTCAAATAAAAATAATCAAACCAACCAATTCCAACATCGACCTCTGCGTCAACAAGCGACACTCCGCATCAGGGAAACGTCCAACAACGACACTCCGTGCCGGGGAAACGTCAAGCAGACACTCCGTGACGGGGGCACGTCGACAACAGACACTCCGTGCCGGGGAAAAGTCGATCAGCGACACTCCGTGCCAGGGAAAAGTCAACCAGTGACACTCCGCGCCGGGGAAAAGTCAACCCGACACTCCGCGCCGGGGGAAAGTCGATTAGCGACACTCCGTGCCGGGGAAAAGTCAACCAGTGACACTCCGCGCCAGGGAAAAGTCGGTCAGCGACACTCCGTGCTGGGGAAAAGTCAACCCGACACTCCGCGCCGGGGAAAAGTCGATCAGCGACACTCCGTGCCGGGGAAAAGTCAACCCACGACACTCCGCGCCGGGGAAAAGTCGATCAGCGACACTCCGTGCCGGGGAAAAGTCAACCCGACACTCCGCGCCGGGGAAAAGTCGATCAGCGATACTCCGTGCCGGGGAAAAGTCAACCAGCGATACTCCGCGCCGGGGAAAAGTCGATCAGCGACACTCCGTGTCGGGGAAAAGTCAACCGGACACTCCGCGCCGGGGGAAAGTCGATCAGCGACATTCCGTGCCGAGGAAAAGTCAACCAGTGACACTCCGCGCCGGGGAAAAGTCGGTCAGCGACACTCCGTACCGGGGAAAATTCAACCCGACACTCCGCGCCGGGGAAAATTCGATCAGCGACACTTCGTGCCGGGGAAAAGTCAACCCATGACACTCCGTGCCGGGGAAAAGTCGATCAGCGACACTCCGTGCCGGGGAAAAGTCAACCCGACACTCCGCGCCGGGGAAAAGTCGATCAGCGACACTCCGTGCCAGGGAAAAGTCGGACAACGACACTCCGTGCCGGGGAAACGTCAAGCAGACACTCCGTGCCGGGGACACGTCAACCAGCGACACTCCGTGCCGGGGACACGTCAACCAGCGACACTCTGCATCGGGGAAACGTCCAACACCGACACTCCGCATCAGGGAAACGTCCAACAGCGACACTCCGTGCCGGGGAAACGTATGGCAGACACTCCATGCCGGGGACATGTCAACCAGCGACACTCTGCATCGGGGAAACGTCCAACACAGACACTCCGCATCAGGGAAACGTCCAACAACGACACTCCATGCCGGGGAAACATCAAGCAGACACTCCGTGCCGGGGACACGTCAACCAGCGACACTCCGCATCGGGGAAACGCCCAATATAGACACTCCGCCTCGGGGAAACGTCGACCAGCGACACTCCGTGCTGGGGACACGTCTACCAAATCGCTTCGGATCAGAGCGTCGACCGTCCATGTCGTAAAAAGGGCAGTGCATCCCAAAAAGTGGGAACCAAAGCAAGTCGCCTCCACGTGAAAGAAGATCCATCAATTTCATGCATACGACCCACATATGCTGTGTGCATTTATTGATTGGGGGCAATTTGTTCGGGTAAAAATTTACACCCCTGTTGACCGAGTCAAAGTCAAGGTAAACCCCCAATCTAGGTGGGCCCAAGTCCAGGTCAAGCGAGCCCATGCCCAAGTCGAGCCCTCGGCCAGCCTCCCCATGCCAACAACAAAATCATGTAATAAATAATTTTATGTAATTGTTTATGCATGAATGTAAACAAAATGGGCATAAAGCCAATATTTTGTAAACCAATAGCTTATGTGCAAAAATGAAATGACACATGAGCCATGGGATGGCCAAAATGCCATTTTGCAAAGCCCAAGGGGCTATATGTAAATATGTAAGCTTATATAAGGCAACATGATGATGAATAAAGCATACACTTTTCATTCCCCTTAAAAAACCTAGGGTTCTTTGTGCCTCCTGCTCCTCCTCTAAGGTTCTAAACCTTTTCATTTCTTTTGAATTAAATCAAGAGTTTTACTCTTTCTCTTCCAAAACTAAGTAGTTTTCCACCACAAAACCCACAAAGGGGAACTCAGATCTCCCATCAGATCTCAAAAAGGAGTGATTTTTAAAATCTCCTACTTCTTGATCTTCAAGATCCGGCCAAACAACATGAGGAAGAAGAAGAACCCCTTCATCAGCTTCAAAACATCCTAGGAGTTTTAACTCCATAACTAACACACACACACACACACATATATATAACAACAAATATTTCCTTTCTGAAGCATAGCTTCTGTTTCTTAGGCTAAAAGCCTCTTTTTCTCGCTGGCGCTCAAGCGCAGAGCACCCACGTGCCGACACGTGGCGCGCTTGCACTCAAGCGCAAGCGCCCGAACGCAAGTCACCCACGTACCGACACGTGGCGCGCTTGCGCTCAAGCGCAAGCGCCCCGAGCGCAAGTCGCCCCGGTGCCGAAACGTGGCGCGCTTGCGTTCAAGCGCAAGCGCTCGAGCGCAACTCGCCCCGGTGCCGACACGTGGCGTGCTTGCGCCCGAGCGCAAGTCTCCCATATACCGACACCTAGCGCACTCGAGCGCAAGTCTCCCCCATGCCGACACGTGACGCGCTTGCGCTCAAGCGCAGGCGCTTAAGCGCAAGTCGCCCCCGTGCCGACACGTGGCGCACTTGCGCTCAAGCGCCCAGCGCTCAAGCGCAGAGCGCCCATGTGCCGACACGTGGCACTCTAGAGCCTGAGCGCACAGTACCTAGGCGTACAGCGCCCAAGGTGCTACCCCCACGCATCCTTTGGATGCCTTTTTCCCCACCTTTTTTTCTTATGTATATACATATATACATATACATACATATGTACACATATGCATACATTTGTGCACACACACATACACCACGACACTGTCCCTGTTAGAAAAAAATTTCTAACGGGACACTGCCCTGCACCCCGCAAGGGGGCTGCTAGCCCTCTTGACCCCCAGCCCACTATCCGGGTAGCGGAACCCCTTTAAAAACTCTGCGAGGCTCCCGATATATCCAAAACCCCCCTTTCAAAACACAACACACGTACACTGCACATTGGGTTCGCATGACCAGTTTAACCCGTCAATCGGAGGTTCCCTCGCTCCAAAAGCAAGGGGTAATTAACGGCAGCTTAGTCCGTGGCTGCCGGAGATTCGGATCCCCACAATCAATAAACCCCGGCCTACCCTAGGCAGGGGGAATCTGTAGTACGCCTGACAAGCGCGCGCATATTCCCATCTCAATGGGGTGACGAAAAACACCCTACAAAGTAGAAGGGTCCTACTCAAGCCTAGGCGAAGAACAATTCACAAGGTAATGCATGGTCCGAAGTGTTAAAGGAAACAGTTAAAAGACCACTACAAATTTCACTGAAAAATCTAGAGAAGATCCAGAATCCAAATAGAGAAAGGTACTGAAGAAATAGAGAGTACAAGACACCAGAATGCAACTCAAGAAATTTGGTGAGATGATCTCACTAAAGGGCCACGGAACTGCGGCCCAAGCCCACTAATACCGCGGTTCCGCGGCCATTTAAAGCCCGTGTCGGTGCAATTTTCTCGTGACGGTGCGTCGGTGCGTGGGTTGGGATTTTTCATGGGCATATCTGTAAAATCACATACGCGAGAATCCGTAACCCTAGTTTTCCCTGTTTACTTATAAATTGTAATCAAAAGATTGTAAACGGGATGCCTCTTTTCAATAAAGAAAATTCAGAATTCTTTGGAAGATTAAGAGCATCATTTATTGTAAGTTTCTTTTAATTTTTCTGCCTTAGTTTAAAATTATTTTCTTGCCTTAGATAAACCATTCCTTTGCCCTAAGTAATTCTAGTATAGAACCTCTTAATCCGCAGTAGATAATTAATTCTTTAGATCAAAAATAAAACACATTAATCATAATAAAAATGCTATTTTTAGAAGATCCCCTAATGAGTGAGTAATTTCCTCGCTTGTTAGGGTTAGGAACAAGGGAGGGATTGAGAGATGAATATCTCTCATCTCCTTCAATGCCAATAATCAAATGGCGCCGTTGCCGGGGATGGCGTAAAATTTCTTTTGTGTAATTTCGGGTTGGTATAAATTTTAAAAATCATAAAAATATGAAAATTGAAAAAATACAAAAAGAAATTTTTTATCAATTTTTATCTGTTTGAAGGGTTTATTGTTTGAATCTTGCAGGAACAGCGAAGAATCGTGGATCTGGAAAATTACTGAAGGCAAATCAGAAAAGTGTACATCAGAACAGAGGTAGATTGACACAACAGAGACATACAAATTTTTTGGAGACCCGATCCCACTACCTGACCGCGAAACCGCGGCCGCGAAGCGCCAAAAACCGCGGTTCCGCGGCTAATTAATCTCTTCTCTGGGCGAAATTTGCTCGGTTTGTCTTCTCCTTCTCCCCTCTGCAACCTACAATATATCCTTTGTGAAAACTTTCTGCAGGGTTTCTTTACGCTAAAATTCTTCCTCCCCCTTCTAAATAACAGATTTTCTGCAGGTTTCTTTGCGCCGCGCTAAAAAATTTGATTGCAAGTGAATTTAATGTTTTGCATAATTTAATCGGACTTTAAGGGGCTAATTGACCAAACTCAGATTGGGTGGGGATTTCATCACCCTTCCCAGGACCCCAGAAAGCACTTAAAGCATTTGCATTGACCACAATTAATTAAAAAATACTAGACTCAGCCCTAAGGACTTCGAGCTCAATAGGAAAAGGACTAGTATAGGCATCGACCGTTTATCCTAACCTGATTTTGCGGTGTCTAGGAAAGTGTGTCAAAGGCTAGTGGTTATTAATTAGGCCCACTATTGTGGTTCCTTCCCACTTACCTGGCACTTACCTGGCCGCAATTGGCGGTGAAGAGGCGGTTTGAGGTCCTATTTCTAGCCCTAGTTAGGAGCTGTCTAGCAGACCTAGGTGACCTTAGATCTAGGCCTGATTGTGCATGTGTGGTTGATACATTTGTGTCACAAGTCTCTTTTCAAAAATCTCTTTGCAAAACTCTCACATAAAAAAAAATCTTTTCAAAACTTGCAACTTGTCGCTAAAGAAAACTTGCAACTCACTTACACCACTTTCCTTCATTGACGTTATCTTACCTCCACATTCTGTCTTTTATTTTTTTTCTGACTACACTACCCCTTTAGTGTATGTCACTTTGGACTAGGGACACTAGCGCCCCATTAGTCCGTGTTTCGTTGGTACCGACCGACGCACCCTTCGACACCGAAGTCGAAATTCCGTCCACTTCCTTACCACCTCCTTCACATTCTTTTTCCGAAGGCATGTCGGGATTCAACCCCAACGATACCTTACCGACAGGAATGATTCCACCTCCGTTAGGTGCGAATAACCCGAATCAACCTCCTGTTGAAGCGCCCGCACGAGTCGCGCTCCAGGATCTCTTCTACCCCGTCCGCACTTCTTTACCCACCTGTCTTTCACCCCCACTGGCAAATGGGGACAATTTTGAAATAAAACCACATTTCATCAATATGCTGCCAAAATTTCATGGTTTGGAATCAGAAGATGCGTATATCTTTATCAATAAATTCCAAAATGTTTGCGCTATGATGAAAACGACCCAATTAAGTGATGACGCTATAAGGCTAAGGGTCATTCCTTTCACCTTATGTGACCTAGCCGAGAAGTGGCTATACAGCACCGCATCATATTCAATTAGAAATCGGAACGAGTTTGTGAAAGCTTTTCTTAAAAAGTTCTATCCTCACCACAAAACTACTAGAATCCGTAATGAGATTATACAATTTTCACAGCTTCCTTCCGAACCATTTTGGAAGTGCTTCGAGAGATTTAAAGACCTACTCGTTCAATGCCCTCATCATGGGATCGAAAGTTGGCAACTTTTCCAAACATTATACGAGGGATTGAACTCGGCAACGAAGCAGTTGCTAGAAACCATATGTCAAGGTCATTTTCTCTCCAAGTCTAGTGACGAAGCTTGGCAGTTTCTTGAGGATCTTAGTGAGCAAACAATTCAGTGGGAGAGCTCCAAGACCACACATCTTCTTCTAGTGGTCAATCTAGGGCAGGCATACATCAAGTAGAGATGTCGATTGCTGTGAAGGCCGAGATGGCCGCTCTTACGAAAAAGCTAAAAGCGATTGAGACCAAAATCTCATCGCCTTCTCCTGCCCCTGTTATGCCTCCACGAACTGTGTGTGCTTATTGTTCGGCCCCATCACACTTAACCGAAGAGTGTCCTTATAATGCATCTACTCAAGGACATGATCAAGTCAATGCTGCATTTCAGCAACGACAAAGAAACGATCCGTACTCTTCAACATACAATCCGGGGTGGTGGAGTCACCCAAATTTCGCTTGGAACCAAAATCAACAATTCCAAGGAAATAACAATTATCAAGGGCCTTTTCCACAACAACAGCAAGCACCTCCACAAACTCAATTTTAACAACCTTTCCAACAGCAACCTTACCCTAATCAAGTGAACAATTTTGTGCCTAATAATTCTTACGCGCCAAACAATTTTGTTCAACCTAACAATGACAAGGTTAGCTCGCTCGAAAGAAGTCTAGATGCGTTCCTAAAGCAATCTACACAGTCTACAGCAAGACTAGAGACTTTTATTCAATCCTTGGTGCAAAACAGTGCCTCACATGATCAAAACATCAAATCTATTGAGGCACAAATTGCACAACCCAATGCAGCATTGAGCGAGCGAGAGAAAGGAAAACTCCCATCTCAACCACTGCCCAATCCCGGTCATGCACATGCTGCACATCAACAGCAAACTCATAACGTAAACGCTGTGACCACGTTGAGATCGGGGAAAATGTTGCAAAACAATGTGGGCATTCACAATGACACCCCTGTCGGTGGTTCTTCTTCACCTTCTTCTTCTTCGTTAGAGCCTGTTCTCCATCATTCACAAGGCTATACTCCTTCTAGCTTTAACGGGCCCACTTCTCACAACACGAACACATCTACACGGGGTTCCGTTCCAACTCAACAATCTGATCCGCAAAAATTGGACTCAACAACATTTCAAAATGCTCCTTTTCCAAACCGGTTGAGATCCAATAAACCAACTCCACAAATGGAGAAGATTGTCGAGTTGTTCAAACAGGTAAGCATAAATATCCCTCTTTTGGATGCGATCCAACAAGTTCCTTCATATGCAAAAATATTAAAGGACTTATGCACTAAAAAGAGGAAGTCACAAGTACCAAAGAAAATTTTTGTGGCTAGTGCTATTAGCGATGCTCTTGTCAATTCTTTACCCCAAAAGCAAAAGGACCCCGGTTGTCCTACTATTTCAATAACAATTAGGGACAAGAACATCAATAAAGCACTACTAGATCTTGGTGCTAGTGTCAATTTGCTACCTTATTCTGTGTACGAGCAATTAGGCATTGGAGAGCTTAAGCCCACTCGTTGTACTCTCCAAATGGCTGATCGATCAATCACCCATCCTAGGGGTGAGCTGGAGGATGTGTTGATCAAAGTTGGGGACTTCATATTCCCTGTTGATTTTATTGTCATGGACACACAACCTGTTGCTAACCCAAGAAACCAAATTCCGGTGATTCTCGGTCGACCATTTTTTGCCATTTCCAATGCCGTAATAAATTGTCGCAATGGCTCCATGACTCTATCCTTCGGGAAGACGTCTAGCGAGTTTAATATTTACAAGTCAGGAAGTCTGCCCCCCGTGCCTAATACTTGTACATGAGAAGTTTGCTCTATTCACGAAATCATGCAGGAGGACTGCGAGTTTGAAAGTTTCTTGTTTGATGAGAATAGTTTTGACGCCACTAGTGCGTCCCTCCTTAAGCCTACCACAGTTGACACAACCGATATTGATTATGAATGTTTTACTTTTTCGGATGATGAAGACTTACAGCCCGAATATGAGTCTTTTGAATTTTTGGATGAGTTAGTTGAACCATCCGAATCGGTTGTTTGCAGTGATTTCGAACCTGTACTAGAGTCCTTTGAGTTTGAGGTAGAGTCCCCAATGATTCTTTCGCCTCCGAAACTCGAATTCATGTCCTTGCCGTCTCACCTTAAATATGCTTACATAGGTGAGAATGAGACCTTTCCCATTATAATATCAACCTCTCTAGCCTTCGAGCAAGAGAACGCTATTTTAAAGGTCTTACAAGATAGGCGGCAAGTTTTCGATTGGACTATGGTGGACATCGAGGAGATTAGTTCCCTCATAATTGAATATCATATGAAATTGATGGATGATGCCAAGTCAATAAAGGACCCACAGAAACATTTTGGGGGTATTGTGGTGAGTCAACTTCCTCCTTTAGAAGTTGAACCACCCCCATTTCTTTTAATAAGCTATGAGAATGCCATTATTCCATTGATTGCTGATCATTCTCATTCTCGTTTTGATTCATCACCACATCATATCTATTCACTTCCATACTTTCCCTGCCATTACTCCTATCTTCCCCAATTCTTTTTGGATCGGTACAACATGTTCTTCCACCAACCGACACTCTTTACAGATAAATTTTTCGACTGGTTGGTGTTGATGTTTGGTCTATGCAAAGTTTGGCAGTAATGTCTAACTTTGTTTCACTGAAGTTTGGGGGGGCCTTTCTGTATATATTTTTGTTTTTCTTTTAACAATAAATTTTTTTTATAAACAAATAAACAGGGGAGTGCCGACATTATTGACCCTCTTGATCCAGCATGACAGTGAGGACACTATCCAGTATAAGTTTGGGGGTATGCTCGGTACGTCTTCTTCCTTCGCATTCATTTGTACATATTTTTGCATTTGCATATTTATTTGAAAACCCATAAAAATTGAAAAATTTATAAAAATTATTGTATTCAATTTTGGCCATATTTAACTTGAGTTTGACAAATAGGTTAACTAGCTACGAACAACTAGATCTTAGACTTGGTAAATTAAAAACCCTAAAAATAACCTTCTTTAAAGATTAACGGTAGAAAGTATATGTCTTTGTAGTTTATTTAGAAATAGGCAAATTTTGAGTTTACTTTTTGGGCTAAGTTGAAATAAAGAAGAAATATTGATATTCTTATTAGAGTATAAGTTGAAAAATAATTCCTGGCTTAAGTATGGATTCTAAAAATGTATACCCTACAAAATTGCACAATCACACACCTTAAAGCTTGGAATAGTAGAGGAGACCTTGAAATGCTCTTGTCTAAAAGTCTTTAGTACGAAGAAAATGAAAAATACAAAAGTGAATAAAAAAAATGAACACTGGTTTTGTGATTACTTAAGGCTAAAAATAGAAAAATATATAGCGAGGGTGCTTCATCACCTAGTGCCTTAGACCAACTGGTTTGGGAGTCACTGCTAAAGCCTTGGGTGTTGCAAAACTAGGACGTACGCTTTAAAACACTAACGCATTTTGTAATCGGTCGTTGGTACCTCAAGAAGTATTAACGGTCGCATGAAGGATGTGTAAGCGAAATTCACCAATTAATAAGTACTTGGGACAACGGACAAGGGTATGATTGCTTGATTTGAATTTCCAAGTGTAGGGGTGATCTATACACACACGTGGGGATATGTGATTAGAGTTTAGATAAGAGAAAGGAATGAAGAATAAAACTTATATCTTTAGTAGAGTTGATAGAAAAATTCCTAAGTGGAGATGGAACCCTAAAAGGAAAACCTAAGAAATGCCGAAAGCTGAGTGATTCTCTAGAACATATATAATCTTAAGTTAAATGATGAGGAAGTGTGAAGAATATGGGTGGATAGTTTATGAGTCGATGATAATAGAATTCTGTGTTAGAAAACCTAATTGGAGAATTATTGTCGAAAGAGCCAAATTGATAGGATTTTGTGGGTGTAATCCGCTGAAAACCCTCAGGAGACAACACTCCTCCTACTAGGGACACCTAGAGGTTTAACGGCTTGTTGCACGAGCTCAGTGCAATCGCGTTTCCCTGCGAAAGTGCGGTTAGGTTTTATCGAGAATAAAATAATAAGTTTGCTCGAGGACGAGCAAAAGATAAGTTTGGGGGTATTTGTTCATATCATAACATTGCAATTCATATTCCCCAATTCTTATTCGTTTTATAACTAAACATGTGCTTTTGACGCATGACTGCTGCATATTACATGATACAGGTTCTTGGAGCAAATACAGTGAAAAAGACGAAAGTTGATACAAAAGAGTGACTTTTGACAAACAAGTAGAAGGGTCCTACTCAAGCCTAGGCGAAGAACAATTCACAAGGCAATGCATGGTCCGAAGTGTTAAAGGAAACAGTTAAAAGACCACTACAAATTTCACTGAAAAATCTAGAGAAGATCCAGAATCCAAATAGAGAAAGGTACTGAAGAAATAGAGAGTACAAGACACCAGAATGCAGCTCAAGAAATTTGGTGAGATGATCTCACTAAAGGGCCGCGGAACCGCGGCCCAAGCCCACTAATGCCGCGGTTCCGCGGACATTTAAAGCCCGTGTCGGTGCAATTTTCTCGTGACGGTGCGTCGGTGCGTGGGTTGGGATTTTTCGTGGGCATATATGTAAAATCACATACGCGAGAATCTGTAACCCTAGTTTTCCCTGTTTACTTATAAATTGTAATCAAAAGATTGTAAACGGGATGCCTCTTTTCAATAAAGAAAATTCAGAATTCTTTGGAAGATTAAGAGCATCATTTATTGTAAGTTTCTTTTAATTTTTCTGCCTTAGTTTAAAATTATTTTCTTGCCTTAGATAAACCATTCCTTTGCCCTAAGTAATTCTAGTATAGAACCTCTTAATCTGCAGTAGATAATTAATTCTTTAGATAAAAAACAAAACACATTAATCATAATAAAAATACTATTTTTAGAAGATCCCCTAATGAGCGAGTAATTTCCTCGCTTGTTAGCATGTTAGTTGCACTGGGTTGAGATTTTCGTGCACTATAGATGCACTTGACATTATTGTCATGCACATCCATTGCACTGGACAGATGCTTTCGTGCACACCCGTTGCACTTAGTTTTGCTTTTGTGCACATTCATGGAACTTGTATTGGATTTGGTTTTCCGTGCACACCAGACGCACATGATGTTGGATACGCCTTTTGGGGCCGATTTTAGTTATGAGTATCACATTTTGATGATGGATACTATATTATATAGTAGCCGAGCAGGGCTGGTCTGAGGACAGTGCCTGAGTACTTTTGCATGCATGAAAAAGTTACCAAGAGGTTTTCAACAAGGAGCTATAGTCTCGCTATTTCTTACGTGTCCACGAGTGACACGAAATTTTACAAAGGAAACCTTCTGGGATATTTCAAAAATGCAGGACGTATAAATTGAGCAAAACATATATAGGTATATATATTTACTACTTTACAAATGATCGTCCGCCACTTGTGCCGTGAGCTACGCATAGCACGACAATTTGGAAAAGATTTTGTATGTGTTTTATTCAGTTTTAGAGGATTTTACGAGTATGCGTACTATTTACGTATTATGATTTGAGTATAGCATAATTGAGTATGGTATTGGATTTTGAGATTTGTATCTCCTTTATAACTCCGATGATTGTGTGACGCTTGACGGAGTTCGATTTTGAGTTTCACACTCGTTTTCAGGCGCACATGATGCGCTGTGGTATTTCTATATCTTCCGTGATTTCGGAGCCCCGTTGATTTGAGCTGATTATTGAAATGTTTTAGTATTTGGGGATTTAAATTTAAATTCGGGGACTGAATTTATTTAAGGGGGGAAGATTGTAACATTTCATAAATATAAAATAATATATTTCACGAAAACTATTCGATTTGCGAATAGGGTTTTTTCGTAAAATGGTATAAGTATATACCAATATTTGGAATATATTTGGAGATTAAAATGAATTATTCATTAAAAAGATATTTATCGGATTTTGGCATTTTTATAATTAATTATATGCAAGTTTAAATTAAATTGATTATTGCACTACTAATCACGATTAAGCCAAATCCGTATTTTTATAATTTTACATGGCCAGTGCACCATGTCATGTGCATGTTATTCATTTGTGTTTGTGACTTGTGAGTTTTGTGAAAGTAAAAAAGAAAAGTGATGTGCGATATTGAGATGATAGATATAGATTGGAAAGACCCGCAACCATTGATATGGAAAGACTGTTATATAAATTATAAGATATGCTACGAACTTACGGACATGATTATAGGATTTAGTAAAAGATGATATAATAAAAGTTGACACTAATGGATATATATTGGTTTGAGAATATGATAAAGATATATAAGATAACATGATGTGCGATATTGAGATGATAGATATAGATGACTCAGATTGATATATGAGAATATGAAATGAGAAAGTGAATCATGATAAGTATGAATTTAAAGAGGACAAGTATGAGTTGATAGTGGTATGATATGAGATCAAGATCGATACGACTTGAGATTTATAAGATATGACGTATATATAAATGTGACTTGATATGAGTTTGATACAAATGTAATTTGAGATATATGTGTATATATATTATTGATGCGGATAAAGAGTGATATGTCGTACGAGATTTTAGATCCGTACCCTTATTGATGAATAGGACGATAGAATTCCTATTCTGTTTGTTGTCACCGTACGATAGATTACCGTATGCGATGAGTTACCGGATGAATGATCCATGCTAGTGATTTGGGCATGATGATCGAGGATTATTTTCATATCGGATGTTTTGAGGCGGTAACGCCGACGTAGGATATTACCCTCGTGATGTACATACCACGTTCCGGTATTTAATGTTATATGATATCATTTGCTAGTACACCTGCATAATTACCGTTGATACGTATGTTACACTTACACAGATTTGCCAGCTGACACACATTCATCATCGGTAATTGCCATGCCACTTACATAGTAGAACTGCCCTATCATGATATTATTCTTAACCGTAAAAGTACATTCATTGTTCAGTATTATCACTTGACATGCTTGCATGATATACTCGATATGCTCATATTATTACTCTATGTTGCATACATCGTACTTTATGGTTATATGCATTGAGATGCTGTTTTTATGAGATCTCTGGATTTGAGAACCGCAGTTATATTTCAAAGGAAATTATGTATTGCTTTAAAACGCGGTTTCTCTTGATATGATATTTCGAGGTGTCCACCATGAGTTTTCTCGGTTCTTAGCAGTGAGTATACCCGATTCGAGGAGCGGGATGCACCGTCTGCGGGTACATGGTGGACCCGGTGAGGTACCCCGGGGCAAGAAGCTTGAGATGTATACGTTGAGCCTGGCAAGGGGAGCACTACCTTCCGGTGATAGTTTTGGGCTCAGCGGATATCTGGAGGATACCGACCGTAGTCGTGATATGGGTTGATCAGGACCGACGGAGCCCGAGATAGAGGATTTACGTATCGATGCTAGACACGAGTTTTCATGATATTTCGAGTGTCGGTGTTGGACACTCAGGTTCCATGATTTTGATGTTTCGTTGATGGACACACGCAGTTGATATCCTCATATATATATATATATATATATATATATATATATATATATATATATATATATATATATATATATATATATACAGGAATATGTTTTCATGATGTTCGAGTGTCGGTGTGAGACACTCAGGTTCCATGATATTGCTTGTGTCGTTGATGGACACGTGGATGATATCCACATGCATACAGGCATATGATGTCAGATGTTTATTGTTCATCACAGAAAACTGCATTTTAATACCCTCATTCATGATCTATTTTGTTATTTATCGGTACTTTTAATGAGTGTCTGCTCAGTAATTACATATTACAGGTGTTCGTGATAAAATACTGGAAACACATTCAAAATCACGGATATAACGTTTGGGAGCCAACACTGCAAGCAGACCAGGAAACCGAACGACATCCGATGAGCTCTTTTTGCAAATAAATCATGTGTATACATTTTTGGTCCAACACAACACAAGTGTGCACATAGCTCTTTGGTTCTTGGACCTAGGTGGGCTACCCATGGCACACAAGACATGATGAAGTGGGCACATGGGGGGAAAGAGTTATTAATGCTAAAAGTTTTGATGTGATGTATGGCATCATGTTCCCTCCAAATGTCTGAGTGAAAACCAGGTTTTTAGAGACAAATCAAACAGCACCAGGATGATATTGGAGTTGACAAGAGGCCACCACATCAACCCGAGCCCCTAATCTCGGATTTTGGCCGACCACACCATCATAAAAACCGAGCCCACCGGCCCCCCTTTCCCAATTTGTCCCCATCTTTTCACTGTCCCTTCCTTACAGTCACATCACCTCATTCTTATTACTTGTTTAATCTTTTTTGGTGCCTATAAAAGCCAGATCAGTGAGCAAGGGAAGGCTCTCTCTCTCTCTCATTCTCTCCCATAGTGTATACATTTTCTTAGTTTGTTTTTTTTTGTTTAGGCTTGAGAGTTGTGTGATCTTAGCTTGGTCTCTTCTTCTTCTTCCCTCTTGAAGCTTTCTTTTGAGAGCTTCATTATGGAGGTTGAACAAGTTACCAACATTTTATAACCCAACTTCAAGTGTTAATATATTGCTTTGTATTTGCTTTCTTTTCTTTACTTGCTTTGTTTTTCTTTTTATGATGCTTAACTAATCTTCTTTTGTTGTGGTTATGGTAAGGAAGTGAGATGAAAGGCTTTGCCTCCTCCTCCTCTTGTGTTTGTTTAATGTGCTTAATTTTAATTATAAACTTAGTATTGTAACTTGGATGGGTTGATATGGTATGTTGATTCCATGGTTACTTTGTAACCTCATCACATACCATATTCTCCCCACAAACCCCATCTTGCAAACCTAAGGTTATAATCAATTTGGTGTTAAGTTTGCTAAGCTTGGATATGGTATTTTTTGATTAAAAGACTTCACAAATCTCTTGGTTTCATATACCATATACCATCACAAACCCTTAGCAAAGTTAACACTAAAGCTATTTGCTCTCAATCATTAATTGTGTTTTTGATGTTGTCATATGCTTGCTAACCCTTGTGTTTAGTGTTGATACCTCAAGCTTGGACATACAATCGGTAAGTGAACGTAAACGAAATCGTTTCGTATTTGCGGCGAATATCGGAATTTGCTGACTTGTGCTCCACAACCGCGTTGACAAGTCATGCTTCATGCCGGGATCGACGTAAGGACGGACAACTCATGATCAAAGGGGGCATTGAAGAAATCGCCGCGATTCGATCTTCCGAGCCAAAGCCACAATCACTTCTTTCTTAGCTTTCTTCTTGCTTTTCTTTGTTTTCGTATTCTTTCATTTTTTTGTGACAAAACCAACCATTCGTTAATTTGTTGAACCTTAAATCACAAGACCCAATACACAATTCCCTGCGGATCGACCCGTACTTGCCGGCTTGCTACAACGCGCCGTGCACTTGTGGTTTATAAATATTTAAAACGAGAACGATGAAGTGAGATGAAAGGTTTTGCCTCCTCCTCCTCTTGTGATTGTTTAATGTGCTTAATTTTAATTATAAACTTAGTATTGTAACTTGGATGAGTTGATATGGTATGTTGATTCCATGGTTACTTTGTAACCTCATCACATACCATATTCTCCCCACAAACCCCATCTTGCAAGCCTAAGGTTAGAATCAATTTGGTGTTAAGTTTGCTAAGCTTGGATATGCTATTTTGTGATTAAAAGACTTGACAAATCTCTAGGTTTCATATACCATATACCATCACAAACCCTTAGCAAAGTTAACACTAAAGCTATTAGCTCTCACTCACTAATCGTGTTTTTGATGTTGTCGTATGCTTGCTAAACCTTGTGTTTAGTGTTGATACCTCAAGCTTGGACATACAAACGGTAAGTGAACGTAAACAGAATCGTTTCGTATTTGCGATGAATATCGGAATTTGATGATTTGTGCTCCACAACCGCGTTGACAAGTCATGCTTCATGCCGGGATCGATGTAAGGACGGACAACACATAATCAAAGGGAGCGTTGAAGGAATCACCGCGATTCCTCCGAGCCAAAGCCACAACTGCTTCTTTCTTAGCTTTCTTCTTGCTTTTCTTTGTTTTCGTATTCTTTCATTTTTTGTGACAAAACCAACCATTCGTTAATTTGTTGAACCTTAAATCATAAGACCCAATACACAATTCCCTGCGGATCGACCCGTACTTGCCGGCTTACTATAACGCGCCGTGCACTTGCGGTTTATAAATATTTAAAACGAGAACGATCTCGTGCGCTACTAACTCAATTTTTTCAAAACTAACACAACCTAACAATTCTTTTTACTTTGTTCTCTGTCTTTGCAACCTGCTAGCACTCTGTAATTCAACATAAAAATCAAGTTATACCATTAGAATACTCATATATCCTGAAAGAGCCACACAAAATTCGAGCAGAAACACTCGGAATTTGGCCGGCGACATTGAGGAAATATCCGAGCTCACCGGCCCTTTGTGGGTGTTTTTAATTTTTTGTTCTTGTGGGATCTCCAGTGTGTTGTCAGTACTCTATTGGTAGTACTTGATTTTTATAATTTTGAGTGTGCAGAATTGGGGCATATATATCGCTTTTTGACACTAAATATCGTATTTTCCGACATTTCAGGTTCTTAAGGAATTACAACCAGCGATCGCGCTGAGCGAGGCTCAAATTCAATTGCAAGACGTTAGTGAAGTATAGTGCCAAAGATCCGGGTAGTTTGACCCGCATAAGCGAACAATCAAAGACTCGGATCACTTTCAAAGGGATTTTCTTATACCAAATCACATCGGTACGTTTTTCCTAAAACATTCCTCTTGAATCCGACACATTCCACTATTCCTATCTTCTGCAGGATTCATCGCACAAGCTTGCCACCAATTGAACAGAGAACTAACCGTATTTTTTGCAGCGCTTAAATTTAAAACGAAAAAGAATTGCCTAAATTGCTTGATTTTATGAATTCTTTTATTGATTGTACATTTGCATCTTAATACGGATTTAAGGGTAAAATGACCAAACAAGATACGGTAAAGGATTTTATCACTTTTTTCCGTAGCCCACAAATCACAAAACTGCATTCTTGCATACCCACAGTAATTTAAAATCAACTAGAACTTTGACTCTAAGGACTTCGCGCTCATTAGGAGAAGTTAACTGTGTTTAGAACACCGCTTAACGGTATATCGTTCACGGGGTATCTAGGAAAGTGTTCAAGAGAAAGGGTTATCTAATTAAGGAATTTCGCGAAAGTGTTGGAAAACCTTCCATTCTCTCTTGCACTTACCTGGCTTCGTGATCCGTATATCTTGAGCCTGTTTCTCGACACAGTTTTACTTCGACAATAAGGTTCTTGAGCAGGTCTAGTTGACTAGCATACCATAGACTGCTAGGGGTGTGATATTCTTTATTTTTGTGACATTTGTAAATTCTTGTTAATATGGGCGACACACAATTCAATTCAATTTTTCACGATACGAATAAAATTGTGAAAAATCATAAGGAGGAAGGCAGCATTGAAAAATATTCTTTCATATCGAGTTTTGAGGAAATTTTTGCAGATGAACTCGATATTCTTGGTGAGTTTGAGTCAGGATCAATTTGGGAACATCCTAAGAACCTTTCTTTTGCTGAACTTTTTGAGGTTGAACTCCAGTTTTTACACGAACTTGACTTTAGAACTCAACATGTGCTTTTTGAACATTCAATTCATCCAAGAAACAATTCTTTAACCTCTTCAAAACTTCATTTTCATCTTCTGCGTCTTCTGATCCCTACTTTGACACGCCTATTACATTCACTAACATCTAACATATACCTTTTCTTTTTCTTTTTCTTTGTATATACATATTCTTTTACCAGCCATTGCACTATATAGACAAAATCTTTAAATGGTCGGTATTAATTTCTGGACTAACACAGTCTTTTAACATGTAAATATTGTAATTAGTCTTAGGTTTTTTCTTTTTCTTTGAATAAAATTCTCACCCTGATGTCTAAGTCTAGCTACCGGAGACGGGGACAACGATGAGGACATCGTAAAACATAGGTTTGGAGGTGAGCACTGCGTTTATTTTGCTGCATCATGTGTATATTGTATATTCTGCATTGCATACATATTAAAAAACCCATAAAAATTGAAAAAATTTCCCAAAAATATAAAAACTTTGTCATGTTAGCTAGCGGGGGAACTTAGATTTGAAGTCTGACGGTTCGGTTGATAAGTTTGAAATAACTAAATCCTTGTTGTGAGATTGACGACCCGAAAGATAACCCTCCCTTGTATTTAACCGTTGCTAATATACGTCTTTTATATCACTTACACGTGTCGTATGTTTTTGAGAATTTGATGAAAGTCTGACATGTCTGTAAACTTTTAAAAATGATAAAAAATCTTTAGGATCAAACATGTTTGTTCTGAGTTAAGTAATATCAAGAATAGTTCATAAAGTAAGGTGAATATGAAGGGTATTATTGAGGTTTTAGTAGAAGCTATAAAGTCTGAAAAATAACCCATCTGGAACCTTGTTGAAGTAATTACACACCTTATCCACATGTAACGTCTTCGGATTTAATGAAATGCTGGCTATATCTCCATTTTCACTGAATTCAGAATATTTTAAAATAAAACGAGTCTTTTGTTTTGTGGCCTTGGTAACTTGGGTAATTAAGTCCTTGGGGTGTCTTCACACCTAATGTCCTAAAACCATCTGGTTTGGAAGTCATTGATCCAAAGCTCGCTAAGTTTCCAAACGCCAAATAAAACAAGCTAAGCAAGTGTTCTCTCCGAGTTAAAAGTCCTCATGGTTCTTTGTAGGAGAATAATCTTGGCGGAGACGAGTTTTCTATTAAAACAGTTTTTCGCGGAGATATGAAGGTATATTTATTAAGACGTTTTGCACGATAATGACAGGTGTGTATGAACAACAACAGGTGAAAAGTAGGAGTGAAAAATAAGACTTAAGTTCTCTGTTAAAAATGATATATATTCTGACTTGAACCTAACTGGAGAATAAAACTTGAGAAAACCTTAACACCTTTCAAACTTGTGTGATCCTTTAGAAGTTTATCATGGTCTGTATTTATGACATAAATGACATAATCAAGTTCTTAATAACCTTATGGACACTATCAGCACAATCACGTAAAGACGTGTATGAGCTTATGTTAAAAAAATTGTGAGGAGTGAAAAATGGGGTTTAACGTTTCTGACTTGGGTAATTGAACTTCTAACTTTGCTTCTTAACCTTATTATTAGAATCAACAGTTTCTCCACGACGCTAACTTGACTGGATTTTATGGGTGTAATCCGCTGAAAACCCTCATGAGACAACACTCCTCCTACTAGGGACACCTAGAGATTTAACGGCTTGTTGCACATGCTCAGTGCGATCGCGTTCCCTGCGAAAGTGAGGCTAGGATTTTTTGTTTTGCTCGGGACGAGCAAAAGATAAGTTTGGGGTATTTGTTCATCACAGAAAACTGCATTTTAATACCCTCATTCATGATCTATTTTTTTATTTATCGGTATTTTTAACCAATGTCTGCTCAGTAATTACAGATTACAGGTGTTCGTGATAAAATACTGGAAACACATTCAAAATCACGGATATAACGTTTGGGAGCCGACGCTGCAAGCAGACCAGGAAGCCGACTGATATCCAAAGAGCTCTTTTTGCAAATAAATCACGTGTACACATTTTTGGTCCAACACAACACAAGTGTGCACATAGCTCTTTGGTTCTTGGACCTAGGTGGGCTACCCATGGCACACAAGACATGATGAAGTGGGCACATGGGAGGGCAAGAGTTATTAATTGTAAAAGTTTTGATGTGATGTATGGTATCAAGTTCCTTCCAAATTTTTGATTGAAAACCAAGTTTTTAGAGACAAATCAAACAGCACCAGGATGATATTGGAGTTGACAAGAGGCCACCACATCAACCCGAGCCCCTAATCTCGGATTTTGGCTGGCCACACCATCATAAAAACCGAGCTCGCCGGCCCCCCTTGCCCAATTTGTCCCCATCTTTTCACTGTCCCTTCCTTGCAGTCACATCACCTCATTCTTATTACTTGCTTAATCTTGTTTTGTACCTATAAAAGCCAGATCAATGAGCAAGGGATGTCTCTCTCTCTCTCTCTCTCTCTCTCTCTCTCTCTCATTCTCTCACATAGTGTATACATTTTCTTAGTTTGTTTATTTTTTGTTTAGGCTTGAGAGTTGTGTGATCTTAGCTTGGTCTCTTCTTCTTCTTCCCTCTTGAAGCTTTCTTTTGAGAGCTTCATTATGGAGGTTGCACAAGTTACCAACATTTTGTAACCCAACTTCAAGTGTTAATATATTGCTTTGTATTTGCTTTCTTTTCTTTAATTGCTTTGTTTTTCTATTTATGATGCTTAACTAATCTTCTTTGGTTGTGGTTATGGTAAAGAAGTGAGATGAAAGGCTTTGCCTCCTCCTCCTCTTGTGATTGTTTAATGTGCTTAATTTTGATTATAAACTTAGTATTGTAACTTGGATAGGTTGATTGTTAGATATATGTATGCCCTAGAGGCCATTATATGTATAGTGGATGCTTAGACATGTATATATGGATTGAGATGACTTTCTCGCTCAACATGATAGTATGCTATCTGGTTTACTTTATCTTGACATATTGATTTGATCATGTTTTTATTCATTTGCACATGTTGACAAAGCCCTCAGGATATTTGCTTGACTACTGTGACTATGATGCAGATCATACTAGTGGGGCATTTGTAGTTTATAAGCATATCCTTGAACTGTTCCTAGTGGTGGGTGTATCGAGACGGGGTATCGATATTCCAGAGTAGACTAGCGTATACTATTTTTGTCCCATATGATGGGCGATGGATGATCTCATATCCATCTGGTGAGGTGACACCAAAGATTGTATGCGGGTGCTCAGTGGAGACTGGGTACATTGAACGGACTCACAGTGAACTCCTATGTGGTATTATATCTATCGTCGGATAGCAGTTCTCAGGTGACACTGGTACAGGTTAGTCTGTAGACCCAAGATCGTCATAGAGTCTTGTGTGTCCTCCCACTGTACTTTGATATCTACCCTACCACGGCTTTACTGAGTCGTGAAAACAGGTGGACTTTGGGTACAGTCCTGAGGCACATGGAGGCGATGAGCGATAGGAGGGGTTTCGTCTCTCCTGATATTAGGAGTTGATGTTGTTCTATACTCGATTGGCTATAACAGGAAGTCTCTGGCCAGGCTGCTGAGATTTACTGATAAGCGTTATCAGTAGTTTCTCGATCTGTTATGAGCCATACACCAGCATGACTTATTGAGTTATTGGGGTCGACGATTCCATCCCTAGACTTGATATGCAACATATCTGACGAGGAGACCGGACTGTACGGTAAGTGTTGCCAGTTGGCTCGACGGGAGTTTTGACAGCTTCGCTGGTTTTCTTCTGATCGCTTAATACCCGGGTGACTGTTACGTTTAGCTGACCGCTTGCGGCTTGTGGGTGTTTGATATGATCATCACCTACTGCCGGCGTATTAACGAGTCTTAGAGTCCCACAATGAAGTTTCCTGGCTCAGGCGAAAAGATGTGGTGTGCATATGAGATATGCGCGGGGACCCGATTAAATACGGATATGTGATACCGTATATTAATCGGGCATTTTCTATTGGTCGGGTCGTATGTGATATGACCGGTTTGCAAAATCAAGTGTTGATTTAACAAATGACTTTTAGATTAATTCTTTAAATTAAACCCTTTTTCTATTTTTGTATGCATGCATGTATGCACATGATGATGTGCATGGACACATACATACATATATTGTATCATAGTTGTCGATACAAAATTGGTGGCAATGCAAGACTCATATTGTAGTAATTATGTATATATTTATCATATTGAGTTAATTGAAAGGATAATTCACTTATGGTTAATGTTTATCATCTTTGACTAAACTTCACCATTCTTTTAACCATGAGTTAATTCTCTTTTGGAAATTAACTCAATAAGAAAACATCTAGATGATTACTAACCATGGTTGAAGTGAGATGGATTAATATGGATTATTCTTTCTCATCTCAATAATTCATTCATATCATTATCTCTTTGAGCTCAAGCTTAGCCACCATCTTCTTCTTCCTCTCTTGAAAATTTCTTTGAGTGAAGTTGATAAAAGAAAGGGTTTTGATTATAGAATACAAACCATATCATCATACTACACACATCTAGCCCATTTGTGTAGGGTGTTTGCTCTACTTCATTCACATATCAAGTAAAGCAAGGAGCTTTGGGCAAAGGGACTTCGGGTGGATCTTCATGGACTAGGAAGGCTTCCATCGATCCGTTCCAAACTCTCAAAGTGCCAAGGAGTCACCAAGGGAGGCCTACAAAGATTGTAATCTCTACTCTTAGTGATACTTTTTCTTTTGCATGTGATGCTTAGTCAAAAGAAACCCTAAATTTCTAGTTATGATTCTTGTCAAGTTCACTTAGCACCTTAAAAATTTGATTTTGGCATATGTGATGTTTCTAAACCCTTGATGAGGTGCTAGGTAAACCCAACATTGATATGGTATGTTGATTCCATGGTTACTTTGTAACCTCATCACATACCATATTCTCGCCACAAACCCCAACTTGCAAGCCTAAGGTTAGAATCAATTTGGTGTTAAGTTTGCTAAGCTTGGATATGGTATTTTATGATTAAAAGACATGACAAATCTCTTGGTTTCATATAACATATACCATCACAAACCCTTAGCAAAGTTAACACTAAAGCTATTTGCTCACTCACTAAACGTGTTTTTGATGTTGTCGTATGCTTTCTAACCCCTGTGTTTAGTGTTGATCTCTCAAGCTTGGACATACAAACGGTAAGTGAACGTAAACGGAATCGTTTCGTATTTGTGGCGAATATCTAATTTGATGACTTGTGCTCCACAACTGCATTGACAAGTCATGCTTCATGCCGGGATCAACGTAAGGACGGACAACTCATGATCAAAGGGAGCGTCGAAGGAATCGTCGCGATTCGATCTTCCGAGTCAAAGCCACAACCGCTTCTTTCTTAGCTTTCATCTTGCTTTTCTTTGTTTTCGTATTCTTTCATTTTTTTGTGACAAAACCAACCATTCGTTAATTTGTTGAATCTTAAATCATAAGACCCAATACACAATTCCCTGCGGATCGACCTGTACTTGCCGGCTTGTTACAACGCGCCGTGCACTTACGGTTTATAAATATTTAAAAGGAGAACAATCTCGCATGCGCAATCCGTTTCCTTAATATCATATTCATTTCCAAAACATACGCATTTGCGAGCGCGGGTGAATTCCCAACATTTATTTATATATGTCATTGCATTGACTCGATTATTGGCATATATGCATACATGGTCACCCTAGATATCATAGTATTACCTTCAGGATATAGTGACCTAAGAAATCGTTGTTTTATTCGATTTCTACCTGCTGATGTTTTCTACTCACGAGTTGGCAACTCACCCCCATTGTGCCACAGTTCTTACAGGTTTGACAACCTGGGATCAGTTGCGGTATCGCTGGCACACAGCTTCTTCCAGGATGTTTTGCTTTGGTAGGTGGGACACATGTTGGATCGTGCCCACTCTTGTACTTTATATTCCGTTGTATCTAGATAAACTCCATCAAATCAAATCAGAGACTAGAATTTGTATATTGGTAGACCTAGTCATACTTGGGTATTGTACGAGACTTAGAGCGATGAGTTTATGTTCGCTTTCTTGAGTTTTGATGTCTTGCTTATTTATTGTTCTTTCTGGGTTGATTCTTCGCTGTTGGGCGTCGTATATATGTTATTGCGTGGTTGTGATTCCGCCAGTTGACTAAGAGCTAGCTCCCGCTTGGGGATGCCTATATATTGTTGTGTATATGTTTTTGGATCAAAATATACAAGGGAAGTGCTGCACAAATTTTTAAAAGACAAAACATGATTCATTATACTTTTATTTCAAACTGCACCCCCACTATTTTCCGCAAAAAGGTTTAGATTTTCTGGGCTTCGGTTTACTTGATTTACGTCACGCTTTTAGACGTTGCGTAATTTAAGTGCCGGTCACGTGCTAAATTACGGGTCGTGACACACACACACACACACACACACACATATATATATATATATCACACCAGTAGTTTCCAGCGATATATATATATATATATATATATATATATATATATATATATATATATCACACTAATAGTTTCCAGCGAGTTCGTGCAGTGTAACTCATAACCCAATGAGCACATGTATACTATCTTTGGTACCATATACCAATAGCCGCGGGACATGCCACCTCCACTGACGGGGATAAAAAGCGTACACACTAGTCTACTCTGGAGTATTGATGCCCTGTCTCGATAATCCTATGACTAGTGACAATGTTTAAGGATGTGCTTATAGACTATCCAGCCCCCACTAGTGTGACTGCCATCACAACGCTGGTAGTCAAGTAAAGATCCTAAGGCCTTCATCAACATGTATTGGCGATATATTAAAAGAAACATATACACATGTTAAGATAGATTCAAATCAAATAGCATACTATTATATTGAGCAGGACTATTATATATCTGTATATATTCCAAGCTTCCAAAATGTAATATACAATCCAGTACTATACAATAATGTTCTCTAGGGCATGTATCACTAACACTTCGCACTCTCCCCAAGAGTGCAAGTGCCCATACTAACAGAGCCACTGCTCATTGCAACATTCTAAGTATTTAGATAGATCTTTCTCCCATTTAAAAAAGCGACATCTTCGCTTAATTGAAGATTCGAATTTAGTGCAACTAAATAATGACTCTCCTTTCAAACTAGTTTGCCCACAAACTCGAAACTTGCAATTGATGGGACAACGACGCTCGTTGCTGGAGAAGGTTGAGAAAGATAAACCGATTTCCATAATCAATTTGAAAGATATTTGATCGAAACCTACTTCTAAAACCAATTTGATGGAAAATTTAGGAATTTTGGGAAAAGGAGAGGGGTTGTGAAAAAACCCTAATCCGATACTCACCGTTAGCTTCCTAACCGAGTAATGGAAGATGCCAAAACAATTTCTCTTTTTGGCTTGTTAAGTGGTTTTTAGTGCAATTTAAATGTATGGGGGCCTTTTAAGTAAATACAAAGTATGAAGGGGCTTTTTAGTAATTGCATGAGGTTTTTTTTTAAGTAAAAACCCCTTATTATATTTACTTTCATCTTTTCACGTGCATCACACGTGAATGGATTCTGCTATATAAAAATTCAAAATTTTAAGAATTAAAAATTGGAAAGTGCAGAAGGGACACATGGAAAGTATTAACTGCACTCACTGGAAAACGTTAGAAATTCCTTTTCCCTATTCATTGGTATTATCGCCTTTTTAGGGATTTAATTAATTGGTGCATCGCTCCTTATTTATGAAGTTTTTCCCAATGTTTTTCCCCATTTCTTTTTAAGATTCAGATCGCTTTAATTTTTCCTCTTCACTTTGATGGTACCTGCCGGAAAGTAAGGTATGATCTATTTGTCTTTAAAATTGATGGGTTTTTTTTGAACACTCAAGTTGAAGGGATTGATGAATCATTTGTGAAATGAATTTTTATAATATTTTGCAACTGACCATGCATTTGATCCATGCAAGTGGGTTTTTTCTTCTTTCTTTTTGTTGCAAAAAAGACGGTTCTATCAATAAAATGAAAAAGAAAACAGAAAGTTTAGAATTGTAGTTGAATAATTGCAAGCTTTACAATACAAGCTCTAACTAGAATAATTTTATCTTCTGAAAATTGTTGACTGTTTCTTTCAATGCATATTCTATTTCGATGAGAAAGTGGCCCTTTCATAAAATTTTGCCTATGCCTTGGTTTCTTAGTAATCTTGTGATGAATGTTATTTATGGTGTCTCCTTATTAGAGAAGTAGCCCCCCCCCTTTTTCGCGTAGGAATGCAAAGGCCAGAAGGGGCACATGACCCCTCTGGGATTTTGCAAGAACCCCTACTAGTGCTATTTATCCATGTTCATCCCCATATGATTCTATAATAACCATACAAAAACTCCTCTAATCCCATTCATTCATAACTCTTTACTCCTATTAAACTTGAGCCTACCCACCAAACTTCCTTGCTAGGCCCATCGTTACTAACAAAGCAGGCGGAGTTTTCTTGTCACTCCCTAAAATCTTCTTTATTTTCACAAAACAACCGATATTCTTAGTATTTTCAGATTTTTCCATATTTCCTTCTTATTTTAAGAACACCCTCAATGTCATTATCTATGAAGAAATCCTAAAATTAATGATGAAGCTAAAAGCTTTTAATGATACGAAAAGGGCATGAAACATATAGAACGGGCTAAAGATTAAATTTAATAAGAGGGATACTTGGAATGGTTAGAAGCTATGAGGAAATTTTTCTTGGAACAACAAAGAGATTTAATGATGAAGAATGGAAATACTAAAATTTGAGATGATTTTTAAAGTAGTTAAAAGATTTAAAGGTATTATTAAAAAAAAACTAAGAAGAAAGTGTATTTTTAAAAAATAATGATGTATTTAATATGAAATATGAAAGTTATCTAAAAGAACTTCGCCAAATCCCAATCAAATATCACCTTTATCCATTATCTTTTAAATTTTATCTCCATCCTATTCTAGTCACACTAGTCGCGATCTGCAAGTTGCCACCAATTTCTATGCTTAATTAGACTAAAATTTCTTTGTCGAGTTCATTTGTATTATGGGTTTTAATATGTTACTTATTTGGAGTTATAAATGGATTCTAGAATTTTTTGTGTGCCCCCTCTAACTTGAATTCCTAGGTCCTCCACTGTTGGTATGCTTGGCTAGATTTGTTTAGTATTGCACAATAATCTTATCCCTGCAAGTTTAGGATGTGAATGATCGAGCTTTGAACTCCCTCCCTTTTTTTGAATGGAAAGTGGTGGAGAAATTCTGTTTGTGTTATGCATTATTCATTCTTTTAAATCATCGGAGACGCTGGAGGACCTACGACATCAGGACGACCTTCTGTTTCCTATAAATGATCTATGCACTCAATAATTTCTTACTTGATTGCATGATTACTGTATTTTTTTGGCCTTGTTTTGTTATCCTTAGTAATATAGAAGAACTAATGGGACCCAAGGAGGTCAATTTGCATTCTCACACAGTCTCTAATTATTTCCTTTTACTATCTATGTAGAGAACTGGGAAGGGACTCCAGCTAGGAGATTTGAATCTAGCATCATGAGTTTAACTGAGAGTTATGAGACAAGGCAACAATTGGTTTTCCTCCATTCTGCATAGTGAAAGCTCATAAGGAGTCGGACATTTTTCATAGAGCATGAAAACCATATGTGTTAGGTAATTCAGCATTCTTTCTCTATATAGAAGTTATATCTATATAGTTGTATCGACATCCTTCTTGACAATCTTTTCTTCCTATATAATTTTTAGAATGATCGTGAATTTATCATTATCCTTTGGTATATTGTGTATATTTATTGTAGCACGAGAGATGCAAATTGTTTGAAATGATTTTCCATCGTAGAAGGAAGCAAATACAAGGGTATGGATGATTATAACTATTTTATATATAGATAGATATATGAATATAAGATTATAGATATTCAATTATACTTAAAGATATAATTTCTCCTAAATCGTTGACTAGCAATGTCAATGACCTTGAGGGGGCACATGGTACATTGTGATCTAGGATGGAATCCTAAATTTCCATGAAATTATCCCATACTAATATTCTTGGGAATTTAAGATTATCTTAGAAATAAGATGCGCTCAATTCGTCATAATGTTGTTAAAAGCGGTCTATGCAACCACTTAAGTTGAATCGGCACAAAATCACTTCTCTTTTCACTCAGTGGTGTAATTAAACGAACTTTTGTGCTTGAGCAGGTTGGGCCAACAAAGCACCCATGTTAGTGGGGCCTAAGTGTCTACCCTCCTAGGTGGGGGCCTAGGCGACCGTACCGCTTAATCATTGACCTTTTAATTGCAAATGGTTGGAATTGGTATGTTCTTTCCCTTGACAAAAATAATTACATACCAAACCCGATTAAATCCTCAAATTTGTCATTTTCCTAACATGAAATCCTTATCTTTCCACCTCTAAATATATTTAACTAAAAATATCAAAACCGCATAGGCAGCACTTAAGCGCCCGCCTAAGCGCTAGGCGCTACCTTAACTGCCTAGCACTGTCGCACGCTTTTCACAACTTTAAATTGTGATAATATTATTCATATTCAAATCGGTGTCTATTAAATTCCCGCGAAATATTCCCGTCTTATAGAATCACCGACATGACTGCTCTGTCAACGACCGCTGCCACCGACCCTCCGGTTGTAAGCTGTTGCCTCCGATCGCTACTGTCGTCCGTCACGGCTGGATGTCGGCCCTTCAGCTTGTCAGCTGTCGCCGCCAATCACCGTCGGTTGTCGCCGGCTGCCACCGGCCACTGTCGGCCTCCTCCACTGGTCATCCGTCACCTCCGGTCGATGGTCGTCGTCGGCTATTGTTGTTGTGATCGTCGTTGTCGCGCGGTTGCTGAGCACATCCGTCTCTCATTGCTAGTCGTCACCACCACCACCACAACAATCAATGTAGCCAAATCTTTCCACAGATGCATTACCAGGAATGATTAAATTCACATTAATACAACATTACCTGGAATCGTATGCCTCGACATCAGTTAACCGAGAATGTGTGGATTCCTGGTAATCTTTCATTCAATGTACTAAAGCGCAACACAAAGGCCTAGGTTTGAGGATTTGTATTGTTGCATGGTTTTTATTATGGAAAGTCTGCACATATAGATGATCACTTTCTACAATAGTACTATCTCGTCTTTTAACCTGCTCAATATTCTCTTTAGTTCTACATGGAAATTCCTTCCATATTAAAAACTCAAACTAGTTTGCAGACAACATGAAAGATAAATTAATGGAAAAATCTATCATAGGTGGCTAACTCGAAATTCTTTCATTAAACATTGGATGCTGTGTAATAATCTAAAAGTTTTCTTCCATCAGAAAACTAAATAAAGGTGGACCTTAACACTGTATTTTTTCCAAAAATGATAACTAAAAAGTGCATGGTAACAATAAAGGATGAATCAATGTACATTATATGTTGATGATAATAACATACTTTAAACTCATTAGTTCCATGTTATTGTGGCAGTGTCACCATAAATCGCTAAACTATTGGAGAACCGCGACATGGAATGATCGTTTCCAATTGGGTTAAATTACTGTTTTAGATTGGAAGAACCAAGTTGCATGAACGAGGATACGAGGACACGATACGATGCGATATGGCGATACAACAAAATCCCAAAATATAAAACAATGGGAACTTATATATATAACATAACACTAAAATATTTAGCAAAAACCTTAGTATTTCAACATGTTTTTATGGTAATTATCAAAACTTAGCAAAGAACTAAGTTATTTCAGCAATTTCCGCAAAAAAATAATTTTAGCATTTTTTAAGTTGTATTTGACGTAATTGTAGCCATAACCATATAACAAACTATTATACTCAACAAAATATAATTTCAAAAATTTTGTAACAGTTTTAGCAAAACCTTATATATTTCACCATAGAAATTATATTAAACACTAAAATTGAGTAAAATAGCAAAAAAAGCCAACAACTTAAAAAAGTTTCAATAGTATTAGGGTTTTCCCCATCTTTAATTAGAAAAATAGGGTCGTTGGCAATCGTTTTTTGTGTCATGGTTGCTAAAAAACGTGTCCGAAATATGACCAAATCCGAAGCGCCTCATTTCAAAGCAAGGTATGGAAATTCTGCAGTTGGACGCGCCGTGCATGAATCCGTGTTCGACACTTGTTCGATAGCTAACAAAATGCGTCCGTGCAACCTTAGAGAAGAACCGCTTAAGAACTCAAGATAAATGGGTTTAAAGTTAGATTTGTGTTAACTTACTAACAAATACTTCATACATGATGGATAAAATATTTGTCATTCTTGATGGTATAAATATAAATACATGACCACAGACGTGATAACATTCACTATAGTGGATAGTTAAATAGCGCTAATATAGTGAAAACCTAGTTTAAGTGAACGTCCACGGCATTTATTTTTGAGGAGCGGATTGCAACAAAGGAAGTTATTGTTCCATCAATTTAAGACCACTATCCATGTGATAAATGCATAGAGGTATTAGTTTTCAATATGGCTCTTCGCTTTATTTTTCGACATAGCAAAAATTAACTATATGCATAGTCACAATATTTGCGAATAATTCGGCGAATTCGCGTATTTTTGGCCGGCCGATTAAATCTGTGATTTAATCGCCGTTCGCGAACGATTCGAATTTTTCGCGAATAATTCGCAAAATACAGATTACATCGCCTCATTTACTGTTTACATGTTATGCGTATACTCATATATTAATTTCTTCCTCGAAATCCTTTCGAACATTTCCCTAATACTTGCCGCATCTTTTCCGAATACTTGTCGATTTTTTCCGAATAGTTCTCTGAATCTGATTTTTCGATCTCGCTGAATTATTCCCGAATGCCGAATTTGTGACTATGACTATATGTCCTTTCATAACAATCTTCCATCAAGACGGATTTCCGTTCTATTCTAATGTAAAAAGAATTAATGAATGCCTATAAAGGAATTTGATACACCCCTAATGATGTGTATTTTCTACAAATCAATGTTAATAGTTACTTGTGCATACCTAGTCATTGTAATGCCTATTCATGTACTCATTAAAGGGCCGTAGGCGGATCCTTTGCATGTCACTGCTAGCAAGGCAGTAGGTGCAGGCAGTGTGGACAATTACACACACTTCCCTCTGTTTTCTTCAAAGATATCACTTTGCCCTCCCCATATTAGATTGGGCATGTTTCCAACTAAATTAGTCATTTACTTGACTATTATAGTCATAGTTTTTCTTTCTATCTCCTATATGGTTAAGATTTGTCTCTTCTAATTCCACTCAAGAGCTTTAGTTGGCATTCAATCATGTTTATTATTAATCTAACGTAAGCTATTAGTTTTAATGTTTTGCAATTTCACAAAAAGATGACCTATGGTTCCTAATTCTTTTGCTTTCTGAAAAAAGAAGTATACTAGAAATAACTCAAAACAAATTCAGGTTTAGAATTTTACCATTTCCATCTTTTATTTTTTGCAATTCTTAATTTTCCTTGTTCCACTCCTACAAACAATTTCTTTTGCTATATTTGTAGTATATTTAAAGGTTGCTTATTTCTCATACTTTTAATTATTTTCAATTACTGAATGGGGCAATAGAGCCTTTTATTATGCCTTAAAGGTGAGCTCTTATTCTAGTCAATATTATATTTTTGTCCACACTAAGGAAATTTCTAGCTCTGCTTTTGACTGTTGGGGTTCATCATATCAGCCTCTTGCTGTGCATGCAAGTATGTAAGCATGTGAGTTGGCGAAGTATTATTTCAAAATTAGAACCATGATCCATGTAAATGAATACAAGAGTAGGTCCAAGTTACGCAGCAACCATCTGGATCGAAAATATTATTATATAGCAAATTTATAGAAGACAAATTAATATGTTAAATAAATCTTGTGATTAGCACGACCATTTCTAGGACCACGATTTTTGTGCAAGACTGAAGCCACAAAGTATGAAGTTGACTCTCAAACGATTTTAGGTTCCTCATCTTCTCTAATACTAAAAACTTACTGGAGAGTTTGGTTAAAGTATTCGGCCATCTAATTCTATGATAGATATGATCTATATTAAATTTAAGATTGGGCCCACCTCCAATCCAGTTGTCACGTCTCTAACCTTGTATGCGGCCGAGGAATGACTTAATCCTAGCCAACTTTGTTGTTTTCGTCTTTGTCTAACAGCGTGGAGGTGGGGATGGGGGAAAGAATGAGCTCTGTGGGTTGGCATGGATATTGGAATCATAAATAAAACATAGTGACGAATAAGTAAATGTCACCATATAAGTTAAAAACATATCTAGTTGGACAACTATATACTTTTATCAGACCCTCAGTACCTTTTCAGTAGCGGAGAGGATCTAAATCGCAATTTTTATTCGACCTATCATCGAATATCTCTCCCTGTCAATAAATATTTCCACCAACAACATACATCATTTTAGGGAGTTCATAGTCGATATTTTAACTTTTTTTTATCAATCTTTCAATGTATACTTGTCAATTTAGCGCTATTCTTCATACCATCTCATTTTTTGGAAAAGGTTTAAAACTTAGATGAATGTTTGAAGCATGCGCCTAAAATCTCAAAATGGGAAAGAGGGAAAAATATTTATGCATTTTTTTTGAAGTAAAAGAAGTGATCCTATGTTATATTTCACTTTTCAAGGAGTTAAAGAAAGAGGGAATCGGTTAAATACTTCGTTCATTTTCCCTCGAAAGAAATTATTGTGATAATAAAAAGAAAAGTGTAAAAGGGCGTATTTCCTCCTAGGAATAAGTTATAGAAATAGGGTACACAGTTTTCTTTTGAAGTATTTGTAAGAAGGGTGTTCACTGTTGGAGTTTTGGTGTTGTGGTAGGGACATTGAAGATAGTAGCCGAGCATCCTCTTTCAAGTCATGTGAGGGTTCCTAGCATGGTGGAAACAGGGTGGTTCTTGTCTAATCAACGAGGTACTTCTCACGACCATCTCAACAGCATGGTGTGGCGTAAGAAAGATTCGAATCAGGTTTCCAGATCCCTGAAGTGTGCTCGAGGGCTGTTACAACAAAACCTTATCCCAAACTTTTGGAGTCGGCTATATTAATCAGAGTTGAAGTGACACATAGGAAAGATTGCAAATGGCACTATAATATTACTGGATTATCCAGTGGCCTTTGAATTTGTTGGTATTCTAATGGACAATACGGGAACAAGGAGGCCAGCGCTTTACAAAGAAGCTGAATGACAAACAGGTAAATAAATTCTTGATATCTACATCTCAACTCCTAATCAGGGAGAGAAGTATTATTGCTGCGATATAGGCCATGCAAAACAATTATGATAATGACAAGTATGCATAAGTATTTGGCATTAATGTTCCGAATTTGATAAAAAATACAGATAAACCAAAGTTCTTCTCCAAAAATAGGATCATAATACTTCACTATAACCAATAGCAATGCCCCAAGAGCAATCCAACCTTTCACGTGAAAATTATTATTCAGTAAATTGTTTGGGTTACATTAAATATAATATAAATCGGCCGACTTGAAACATCACAACATCATTATCTGGACTCTTTCTTGTGTGAAATAATTTGCTACCATGCTTCTCCATCCTCCAGCTCATGGTAAGACATAAAGGAAATCGAGTACATCAACTTGTTTGATTCATGACCAATGTTACCTGGATCACAAAACGTTTCGGTATGCGGAACGAAAATGGGAACGTGTAATGCTACTTGTCATGAAACGTGATACGATAAGGGTAGTTTTCTTCAATATACTTACATGTAACCTAAACATTGGTTAGGAACATAGAGTGTTTCTTGGATCGTTTGAATATGTAGGTGTATACTTGTGTATATATAGTTTAATTTCTTTCCTATCTATTTAAGTTCTTGAAATAGAATTAATTTTTTTTAGTATAATTCAAGTATTAACATAAAGCCAACTTTATGCCCGTTTAACTTAAGTTCTTAATGGGTTAGTTCGGAACAATGATTTCAACGATCCGGATCGCTAGTGTTCCCGAATTGGGAACGACTGTTCCAAGTCGTAAATCGCTAATGGTTTAGTGGTTTATGGTAATACAGTTCATGACATGTGGCTATCCTTAGCGAATATTTTTTGTGTGGACTAGGTAATAATGAGAAGGGGGGAAGTCAATAGCATAGTTGTTTTAGTATGGGAAAAATTACTCTAAAACCCCCTTAACTATCTCTAATTTTTCTCTAAACTCCAAGTTTTTTTTATTATAGTGAAGTCCCTTTGGTTTTAGTGGATTTGCTTTCACTAAAATACCCTTAAATGCAGCAGTTTTTGGGACCTTAATAATTTAGCCTTTAGTAATATTTCATGACTCATGTAAATTGGGTTATCTACACCTGCAGGATGCTTATTGAAGACATCGATAACTTCTTTGGTAGCTAGAAACCCATAGAGTTGTCTTTTGCCGCCAGGATAGAATAGAACCCTCCGCTGTTGCCATGTGTCCGTATCTCTGCCTTCATCAGCGAACTGCTTTTGCAATATTACGGATGCATCATTTATTATGATACTCATGCCGCGATGCCCATTACGGAAGTTCCTCTCGAGTGCAATGAAAATTACAGTCCCAGGATAGCCCCATATTGTTGAGAAAGGTATCCCCACCTCTCCAAATTATATAATCTCAATATGCATATACTGAATTTCTTGGATTGTGTTGTAATTATAATATCACCGCAATTTATGGCAGTTTGAAATTCTTAATCGGGTTGTTTTTTAAATGATCAAAATAAAAAAAATACGGCATGCCTTGTTTTTGTGAGGTTCAATTACATGATCAATAAGGTATGTTTCCTGCTAACATGTATATATTTGGGTTCTATGACAACATCTTTCATCGCCAATCGTTTTAACTTATATCCACCAACAACTTACAATTTTTTTTTGTGGGTATTTGGTTACCGATATCATCACTTTTGGTCAATCTTTCAATGGGAACCTCTGAGTTTAGAGTTATTTTTCATGGTATCTCATTTATTGGAGAGGACTTAAACTTCTATGAGAGGGGGAAATGTATTTATGCATTGTTTTTCTTTGTTTCTGAAGTAAATGAAGTGACCTAAGTTATATTACACATTTCAAGGAGATAACACAACATAAGAGGGAATCAGTTAATTGTTCATTCTTTTTTGCTTCTAAGAAATTATTGTAGCACTAGTATATCTACAAAAAGTTTTTAAAAAAAGAGTTTAACGAGCCGTATATTTTAAATAAGTAAAGGCTTAATTCTAAAAAACTACCAAATTCTTTCAAAATTATGGGAAACTACCATGCTTTGAATGTTTTGTGGTAGTTTCTTCCAATTGTTGCTGACGGCACCTAATTTATGGTAGTTTTTGTAGTTTTTGAAAGTTTTGTGGTAGTTTCATATAGTTTTTGAAAGTTTTGTCGTAATTTCTTGTGTATTTAACAAGAATTTGGTAGTTTCTCTTAATTAGGCCAATGTATTTGGTAGGTTTTTTGAATTAAACCATACAAAAATAGAGTATGTGGTTTTCTTTAAAATAAATATTTTAAAAGGTTGTCAAGTGTGCTAGAATATAAAAGTACATCCTTCAACCGTCTTAATAACTTCCGATCTTTTGTGCAGTGGTGGGGAGTTTAAGACGGTATTAGAGCTGTCACCCTCTTTCATTTCTGGTGAGGGTTAGCAGCTTGATGGAAGCAGAGGAGTGCTCATCTAATCAATGCAATACTTCTCACAATCATATCGACAACATGGTGCGGTGTATCGAAAAGATCTGAATCAGGTCGTCATATCCCCTGAAGAGACCTCAAGGGATCTTAGCAGAGATATAATGAGCCAGCTAGTGAACCTTTACAAGGATTCACATCCAGGCAGGTTTACTCTACATTCCACAGCTTATGCTGCTGCAACAACAACAACAACAACCACAAAACCTTTATCCCAAACTTTTGGGGTCGGCTATTTGAATATGTTTTCTTTCCCTTTTTGCTCTGTCGAGGGCCGTCTCAAGCCTATGATGGCAGAAATCTCTTCAGGCAACTCCCTTTACGTTTGAGCCAGCTCAAGGTCAAATTATTGAGAGGGAACGAGATAAGAAATTTAGTACCATCAAGTCCTAAAATATCGTTCTTTGGGAATTACCTTGGCTAAAGCTATTCCACAGTATCTAGATCATTTTTCTCAACTAGCTTTGGAAATGTCAAAGATATTGGTGATGGGGCGGTCCTTGAATTTAGGTATCGCTTCAGCATCATTTTTCAAGCCTGTCAATTTGCACAATCCAAGACATTAGTCGCCCGTTAACTTAGAAAAAAACATATTGGGTTAAAGAAAGCCTTGGATAAAAAAAGAATGCGAAAGGCACTGCCAGCGCTTTACATACAAGCTGAATGAGAAACATGTAACTGAAATCCTGACACGCCTGCAGATAAGGGAGAGAAGTATTATGGAGATCGTCGTGCAAAACTATGGTCATGACAAGTATGCACAAGAATTTGGCATCAAGTTGGCGGATATGATTTCAGGGGAATCTAAAAGGTACCATGATTTTGACAGAGACAATTAAGATGGTATCACGACCCAGGTTTAAATCCCACCGGTGGCGCATGTTTTGAAGCATATTAATACCACAACAACCCAGGTTTAAATTGATGACGCTGATTGAAAGAAGTATATTTTCTGAGCACAAGTATCGGAAGAGCTATGCTGTCTTGTTTGAGATCTAATTTCAAATCTTAAGGTTTTGTTTTTGATATTTTCCTATCGAAGACACAAGCTTAGACTGACTTGTGATACATCCATTTTGTACATCCAATACTCGCATGCACATAAAAGAGAAACCCCTCGCGCGCGTGTGTGCACGAACGCATGAAAAGCATGCACGCCTATAAAACTTTTGAAATGTTAGTAAAGCTTGTGAGTCTTGAAATGCTTGAAGAAAATATTTTCAGTCAATTTTTAAGTAATCTATCTTCTGTCTATAGTTTGTTCTAGCATTGTTTCATCTGGTAGGGAGGTTCTAAATCATCATTATGAATGTGAGATCATACTTAATAATAAACTTATAATTGTCCAATACCAAAAGATAAGAGGAGCTTGTTGCTTAGGGGTTGTTTGTTTAGATGGAATAAGAATTTGAATTGGAATTCAAGAGGACAAGACATTATTCATGTTGGGAAAAACAAGCTTGAATTTCAAGCTTCTTGTTTGTTTGAGAGAAATCAGAAATGCAATATAATGTCTCTCTTCCACCGGGGTAATTTTATGAAACAAACAAAAGAATGGGATTTCCAAACCAATCATCAAAATATGAATTTGTACTATATCTTCAATTTCCATTTATCAATTCCACCACCCAAAATACAATATTTGTACGAATATGGGTATTTGTATCTTAATACAAATATTGATATTTTGTATCTTAGTACAAATATGGGTATTCGTATATTATACGAATACGGTATTCGTATATTATACGAATATGGGTGCATGTATTTGTAGCATATACTTATATTAGTGTATTTATAAATTTATATGTACATATACATATGTATGTGTGTACATTGAGATGACACTCTTCTCTTTGCATATCTTCTTGTATTGTTTGGAACGGTGTGGACTTGTGACTCACTATGGTGAGTAATAATTCCATCCATCCAAAACATTAAAAGAAAATATGAAGTGAAAAGATAAGGAAGATGGATTATTCTTGAGTTGCCATGCTTCCTCACTTGCTCTTAACACCCTTGTTCTTCTTCATCCTCTCTTGGGTTTTATGATTTATGAGAAAGGAAAAAGATTATGAGAGATCATTTAGAGATTAGCCACTACATCTATCTAGTGATCAATTCCTAGCAAGTTTTGATCATTGCTTCACTTTTGAAGTTAGAGCCTCAGCCAGATTTCCTTCAAGACGGATCGTCTTCGGTAAGGAAGACCGACTCCTAAGCTCGTTCTCGACAACCTAAAGAGCTAAAGAAGTGGAAAGAAGACGAAGTACATGACTACAAAGGTTGTAATCACAAATCTAATAGTTAACTCCTTCTAATTAGTTTCTAGTTTAGTGTTTGGATTCGATTCTAGGTTGTAGCAGTTCGTGCTCAAGTTTCGAAAATTTTCGTTTTGTATTCCACACTCGCAGTAAGTTAGCGGCACGAACAAGAGCGTATACCTACATGGTATCAAAGCCATCCAAACACTAGAACTTGATTTAGATGATGTTTACGTTTTGAAACTAAAATTTTCCGTATTTTCAAAACTGAAAATCAAGCTTCTGTCGATTTATTTTTGATCTCAAAAGAATTTTTAAACAAGTGCAGAGATCATCTCATGAGATATAAGAACTTGGGAAGAAAAACGAGGACCCGACTCCACAGAAAAATCGCCAGAATTCCCCAAATCCCCGACACTGGCGGTTTTGTTGTGGCCTCTGGTCCTAATTTTTTCTTTCCAGGTGGTTTATCACATGAAAACTTGATTTTTGGTTATATTTGATTTTGCCCAGATTTCACTTGGTGTTATTTTTGTATTCGGGAAACACGGTAAGTTTTAAATTGAAACCTTTGCATCGTTTGTCTCTTGTGTTTCGTATTTGTGTTTATAAACGTCGTCTAATTGCTATAGGTCATTAGACGGGGTTGCAAATACTTGTTAGTTCTGTGATGCTTATTTGGATTGGAATAGTTGTGGTCGTCGTCGTGAATAGCCGAGGTTTTTTGTGAGATGAGAGTTTCATATTTACATTTGTACATTCATATTGCGGGGCGAGCGTCCGACTTGTGGGTTGCCATCACTGCTTGATGTATATTCTTTTGAGGGGCACTTCCGGGTTGAAGTTGTGTCGCCTATGTATTATATTTGTTTCATCTCTTATACCTAGGATAGATCCATGAGGAGTGCTCAACTAGACGGGGTTCAAGAAAGCAACGGATGGCCATCTCATGGAGTTGAGAACGAGTCATCCCATTCTAGAATTGGCAGGACTGCTTACCGCACTCGTAAGGGTCTAGGGACTAGGGTGTGGCTATTCACACGACCGTGGAATCCGTGTTTCATCAATGGCTTAAATGAAACACGGAATTCCTAGTATACCCTCTATTTCATAGTGTTTGCTTCTGTGTTTGCGATATATTATCATGCCTGAGACGAATGATGTTATATATATTTATATATATCTAGTAGACGCTACATATGTTTTGTATCCGTGCTAGTCATGTCCCCGCCCTGCCATAAGTTAAGTAATCTTACGGTAAAGATCCGGGATCCTGTGGCGAATGCGGATGGTATATATGTGCGTGCCTATTTTCATTTCTTTTGGTGTGATATTATTAATTGATGGGATCACATTATAGGTTTATTGCAAGCAAAACAAACCTAATTGATGTTGTCGAAACAAAATTTTAAAACTAGGTTTTCTTCAAAACCACTTGTTTTAAAAGCGGAGCCTAAGCCACTCCTTTTTCAAAGCCACTCGAGTTCCTTCAACGATATCAAGTTCATTACGTTAAAGGTTTTTCGCCAAAAACCAGCCGTAGCCCCCTGTCATTTCAAATTAGTATTGCTTAGTATTCGTGCTGCGTATGTTGACCTAGTCAAGACGTAGTTTTTAGTAACTTTGTAGTGCTTTTCTTCCGCATGGTGATGCGATTGGTTAAGATAGTCGTACGGTCATTTTGATCCAGTCAAGGGCTTGTGCGGGTGGGTCTAATTAATCCAGGATAATGACGCGTTGAACTTGACTTGCGACTTATGATATGTTGACCCAGTATACAGGAAACTTTCCAGGCATGCACATACCTTCTGGAGTATGGTGACTTGAGTGGCTTCCATCAAGTTATCACACGGTGATAGTTGGGTCCCGATTCTCATTATGAGTAGGTATTATTTCTAGGGATATTTTCACTTCACAATTAGCTAACCTATTAGAAGTTTAGAAAGTGTTAACGAGGTTACGCCTCTGCGGAAGCGAGGTTATTTAATTAGGTCCGTGCAAAAGCATGAGGAGCCTCCCCTGGAGTACCAACACTGTCCTGGATGAACGGTTAGCGAACTTGTAAGGAGTTAATGATCCCGACTAGTTCTCCTTTTAGGGTTTGAAAGAGAATTCGAGGAAACAGTTGGAGTCATCCAGATTAGATAAAGTGATTAACCAATCTAATCTAGGTTAGAGTGCATTCTCTCTTTGGCAGCGACCATGACCCGCCTTAAAACTAAAACTCCTAAACCAAGTTGACCGAAACTTTTTTACAAACCTGGTTTTGTTTTGTCATGATTCATGACAAAGTCACATATATCCATGCCACACCTACTTTACCTTTTTCTTTCTCCAGAACATTCCGTATCACTACGAATATCCATATAGAATGGATATAACCGTCACATATAGTTACATACAAACTCATAGAAATTTATTTCAAGACGAGGATGGATTCCGGTTTTGGGGAATTGAATAGGATTATTCGGTTGTCTTTTCTATTTACCTTCTCTCAGGTTGTGATGGCTCCTAGTATTAGGATAGTACACCTATTACGCTTATTGGATAGTTTTCTTCCAAATCTTAGACAAGTGTCGAAAGGTAGGGAAAGAAGAAAACAAATTAGCCTAAGTAAGGTGTACAAAAGGTAAGAAGTAAAGACATATAAAGAGATTGGAGTAAAGGCAATGGATGTTAGTTATATGTATGCCCTAGAGGTCATTACTGTACATGTGATGTATATTGTGGTGGATACTTGGACATATAGAGGGAGGACTTTCTTGCTTGACATGATAATATGCTATCTGGTTGCTCTTTATCTTAATATGTACACTTATTGTCTCTCTATTACATGTTGATAAAGTCCTTAGGATGAGTACTTGATTTCCAGGATTATGATGCAGATCATACTAGTGGGGACAGGGTAGTCGGTAAGTACATTCTTCAAACATTCCTAGTCGTGGGAGTATCGAGACAGGGTATCGATACTCCAGAGTAGACTAGCGTATACGCTTCTCGACCCATATGATGGGCGATGGATGATCCCATATCCATTGGTGTTTGACATCAGAAAAGGTATACGGGTGCTCAGTGGAGACTGGGTACACTGAACGGACTCGCCGAGAACTCCTAGATGGTATTATACCTATCGTCGGATAGCAGTTCTCTGATGACACTGGTACATGTTAGTCTGTAGACCCGAGATCGTCATAGGGTCTTGTGTGATTCCCACCGTGCTTTGATTTCCACCATACCACGGTCAAGAGATCATGCAAAAAAGTAGTTTTTGGGTACAGTCCCGAGTCACATGGAGGCAATGAGCAATAGGAGGGGTTTGGTCTCTTCCGGTATTGGGAATTGATGTTGCGCTATACTCGATTGGCCATAACAGGAAATCCCTGACGAGGGTTGCTGAGATTTACTGGTAAGTGTTACCAGTAGTTTCTCGAACCGTTATGGACCTTGTATCGGCATGACTTATCAGGCTATTGGGGTCTGACGTTATACCACCCCAGGCTGTTGATATGCGACATATCAGACGAAGAGACTGGACTGTACGGTAGTGTTACTGATTGGATTCGCAGGAGTACGAGCAGGCTCGCTTGTTGATCTTTTGATCGCTCAATACCCGGGTGGTCGTTATGTTTAGCAGACCGCTTACGGCTTGTGGGTGTTTGATATGATCATCACCTACTGCTTGATATGATCATCACCTACTGCCGGCGTATTGACGAGTCTTTATAGAACTACACAGAACTTTCCTGGTTCATGCGAAAAAGGAGTAGGAGCACATATGTGATATGTGCGGGACCGAGATTAATGCATATATGTGATACCGCATTCTATTCTCGCGACTTGTAACATTGGTCGGTTATATGTGATATAGCCAAGTTATCGGATCAAGTGTTGATTCGTTAAGTTGTTACATTTGATATTAGTCAGTTATATGTGATATAGCCGGATTATTAAATCAAGAATTGATTTAATAATTTATTGTATAATTATATATTTGATATATTACATTACATTAACTAATATTAGCTCGCTTAAGTATTTCTTTTTCTCACATTTGATACACTTTACATATATGTGATATATGTATTGTTTTCTACTTGCACACAAAATATATATGTGATATATATTGTTGTGTCATGATAGGTTACACATGCATCATGTATTTATGAGACTCATACCATACTAGGGTTTATGTTAGGGTTTATGTTTATTAAGTAATTCAAACATTTGAAATTTGTCATGGTTGATTTTTTGTGCAAACTTGATAACCATTGACCAAGTTCACTTGTTTGTCTTGCTTAAGATATTTGTTAACCCAACATTAACCCATGACCATGGTTTATTCTCTACATGAGTTATGTATGAAATAATAACTCACCATGGTTGCATTTCTAACCTCATGAATTATTCATTCATCACTTCACTTCATCTTCTTCTTCCTCATGAGTTTGCTCTCTAGCTTGTGATAAAGTGATGATTTTTAGTGAGAAAATAAAAACTAAAGTGAGCCCACTTCTTACTTCATCATCCTCTACTATTAGCCATTTAGTTTAGGGTGTTTGCTTCACTAATTTTACCATTAGTGAAGAGGTAGTATGAGCTCGAGTCTTCTCGACGTAGATCATCTTCGGCCTTGAAGACATTGGCCAAGCTTGTTCGTTTCTTCAAGTGAACCCTCTCTAGAGTCCTGGAGTTCACCATTCGCAGCGAAGGGACTACATCATGGAGCTTTATAAGTGAAGGACCGGTCTACAAAGGTTGTATTCCGCATTCACTTTGTATGTAAAGTAGTTTACATATTTATTTGTCGGATTTTCTAGTAACGATTCTAAGGTTAGGGTTAGCTAGAACGGCAAATTTTTAAATTGGCATGGACGATGCCTCCCGAAACCTTGCTGCCGTGCTAGGCAACCCTACCGTGGTATCAGAGCCATGCTAGAAAATTAGGCGATGTTTGCTAGGATTACGAAACCGAAACTACTCCGAAACACCCGATACAAAATCTAGTTTCTGTCGAATTTTTAGAGGTGTCAATTGTTTTTAAACAACTGCAGAATGTTGTATGAGATATGACATGAACACCAAGAAAATTTGAGGGGGTTTTGTGCAAATATGGCCGGCCACATAGGGCTAAAAACCGGCCTCCTCAGGTCATTTTTGGAGTTTTGACTTCAAATTTTCATGGTGTTCCAGTCTCTGGGTTTTGGTGTTTCAGGTGTTGTTTGTTTTTGCTAAATTTTCATGTGATGTTAACTTTCTGCAAAAGCAATTCAGAGTGTTTCGTAATCATAATTCTAACATGTATTTGGGTTATTTAGACGATGTTAAAAAGTTCGAACGGATATCAATAATCCATATTTTCCCTCGCTGAAATTTTCTAAGAGTTGGATTTTTCCGAGTTTAAAATTTTCAGGAAATCATGCAAGCGATTCTTTTGATGTGGATCAAAAGTCCGTCGCAATTATGTAGTGTACGCGGATACTTGCCGGGTAACCTTACTAGATAGCTACGCCCCATAGCCCCGACCAAGTGACTGTAGGAGAACCCCGTCGCCAAAAAGCATCCGTTCGAGTGCTCGCGGCTGCGGTGTTCCGTCTTAATGCACTTCGTCGACGGCATCGAGGGTGCGGCTGTCTACTAAAGTTTCCGACGAGCATTCGATCAGGTTATTGGGAATCTTGTTGAATTACCCGACAGGTTATTGGAAAGTGTTTTCAATATCGAGACTAAAATGCTGGGTTTATAATTGTTAGGCATGTGATGTCTAAGGAATTCATTTGGTTAGGCATGAAATCTAAAGTATACATTGGGTTTATGATGTCTGAGGTGGTTGCGTATTCCAATTATTGTAGTTTTTCACTTTCTTTTCTGCGACCGTAAGTGTAATATATGGTGTATCGCCAGTTTCGTTGCTATATGTCAACGACAATTGGGATACGCATATTTACTTACGTTGATGACATATGATGTTATGTGTTGCTGTGATATGTTATATTAGATCATCGTGTTTTGAATAACCGGGGGTTTTATGTGAGATGAGGGTTTTTATTTTCATTCATGTAAAATTCATTGTATGTAATATTCTTTTATTGGGGCACTTCCAGGTTGAGGATGATGTCACCATTGTATATTATTTATTTTTCCGCATTAGGATAGACCCAAGGCGAGGAGCACAAGCAACCGGGTTCTAGGGTCCAGTGGGAGACCATCTCGAGGAGTCGAGATCGGGTCTCCTAACTCTAGAATTGGTAGGGTTGCTTGCCGCTCTCGTAGAGGTCTAGAGATGTGGGTTTGGCTATTCATCACGACCGTGGAATCCGCTTTTTTATTGGCTTAAATAAAACACGGAATTCCTAGTATATCCAATATTTCATATGTGATTCTTATGCTGCTGATATTCTGTGATGTGATCACTTGATATGTTCTGAGACGAATGCCTATATTATATATATGAGATATAATTAATATTGCTGCTTTCGTTTCTTATGTGATGCTTAGGAAGCATATAATGATGGGACTTCATTAATGAGATTAATGAAATAAAAGAAACCTAAAGATGTTATAGAAACTTGTCTCGAAAACTGGTAGCTCTAGTTCTTGCTTTGCATAGTGGTATTCCTTGTAGAATATCCAGCACCTTATTCGATAAGGAAAGAGCTGAGATCCCTTCACCGAGAGTGACCTCTTTAGCGCAACCGGTAGATGCTACAACCCACTCGGGTTGTATTTTGATTGCTTTTATAGTTTTTGCTTTGCATAGTGGTATTTATGAAATATCCTGCACCTTATTCGATAAGGAAAGAGCCGAGATCCCTTCACCCGGAGTGTCCTCTTTAGCAAAACTAGTAAAAGCCTAAAAAACACTCATTTTCAAAATCACTCGATTCTACAACGATATCAAGTTCATTACGCTCATGGTTTTCTTAAAAACATGCGTAGTCCTCCATCATTTCAGATAAATACTACTTAGTATTCGTGCTGCGGTAGTTTGGCCAGCGTCAAGGCGTAGTGTACGGTAGCTAACTAGTGCTTATCTGCTAGCATACGATGCGATTGGATTAGGGTATTCGTACGGCGTTGTTTGGCCTGCGTCAAGGGTCATGCGGGTGGGTTTAATTCAATCATGAAATGTACGGGTTGAACGTGACTAGCGGACTATGGTTTGTTAGCCTGCGTCAAGGTCATAAGACGCTAGGGGTAAAATATTATCGGGAATTTCAAGTGTTGAAATTTTCAATGAGATTGCATACCTCCAATGAGATAGTTGGATCCCGATGCCCACTGCGAGTAAGAGTTACTTCTGGGAGAGTTTTACACATTACAATTGGCCAATCAAGTAAGTGTCTAGAAAGGTGTTAACGGGGTTACGCCCCTGGAAAAACGAGGTTTATTTTAATTAGGTCCGTGCGAAAGCACAGGGAACCTCCCTCAAAGTACCGACACTGGCCTGGCCGAAAGATTGGCAAACTTGTAGGGTGTAATTAATCCCAGCTAGTCTTACCTTTTAGGGTTTGAAGGTAGATTTGACTAAAACAGTGGGAGCCATCCTGATTAGATAAAATAATAACCAATCTAATCTTGCAAGAGCGCACGCAGAGTGTTTTCTTCTCTCTCTCTCTCCTGGTAGCGACCATGTCACGCCTTAATAAAGATAATAATATGGATGCATTGACCGAACCTGCTTATTATACTGAGCTAGGAAATGTTGGTTTCGATCTATCTTATAACTGTTATAAGTCCGAGCAGGAAATAGAGGAATATCTGAATTCCCATGTGACCCAATCGAGGAATAAGCATGCTGATGCATATTCTTCGGGTGTGTTCAATACCAAGAACTGTTTCTCAGTATTCTTTACGTCCTAGGTATGAAATATCGGATTAGGATCCCACATATGTAATCTGTTACATGGGCTACAGATAGGTAGAGAACTGAGAATGGGAGATATATCTCTAAGTGTCAGAGAATGGTGCAATTGTTGCAGCCAAGTCTGTTGGCAGATATCACCTTGTATTAATACATTGATTCTAAACAAATGTTATCACATATCGAACCTGATATACAACATTACATCATGTTCTTTACTGAGTTAAAGAAGGATATAATTCTGTATTGGAGGATAATGTTGTGAACATTTTCCTGAATCAAGAGTTGATTCGATCAGGCACGTTATATAATAGCATATACGTTCTAAATCAAACCACAGTTCAAAGTATGTAGAACACACTTAAGAGGAGTAGTTCAGAAATGAATGAATCCTTCTTGTGGTATTGTAGACTAGGTCATATCAATGCGACACGACCAGCTAAGTTACATAAGGATGAATATGAGAATCTGTTCGAATTTTCATCTTATGATACTTACCAGTCTTGTCTCAAAGGTAAAATGACCAATACTCCATTTACTGGAAACAGAGAAAGAGTTAGTGAACTCTTTGGATAGATACATGATGATGTATGCGGTCCTATGTCTACAAATGCCAAGGTTGGTTCTTGGTACTTCATTATATTCACCGATCTTCTCTCAGGATTCGGACATATGTTCCTGTTGAAACACAAGTCTGAAACTTTTGAGAAATACAAGGAATATAAGCTTGAAGTTGAGAACCAGATGGGTAGAAGTATTTAGTCCTTCGATGTGATCAAGGAGAAGAATACTTGCGCATGGAGTTCCTGGAGTTTCTAAAAGGAGAATGAGATTCTCTCCCAGCTTACTCCTTCGCATACACCACAGAACAACGGTGTATCGGGACGGAGGTATCGTACCCTATGAGATATGGCGTGCTCTATGATGAGTACTGCTGAGTTACCTGTTTTCTTTTGGAGTTGTGCACTTTAGAAGATGCATACCTATTGAATGGGGTTCCGTCCAAATCAGGGCCTACCACTACATATGAGATATGGTGTGGGAAAAGACCATGTCTTAAACGAGTTAAGATATGGGGTTGTCCGGCCTATGTTGAAAGGCAGAATCCGGACAAGCTCGAGGAAAGGTCAGTTCTATACAAGTTTGTTAGGATATCCCGAACATTCGCAAGGGAATATCTTCTACCACTCTGAGGAGCAAAAGGTGTTTTGTTTTCTCAGCATGCCACCTTTTTAGAAAAGGAATTTCTTGTGAAGAAATTTGTGGTCATGAGGTAGAACTGGAAGGAGTTCCAGCTAGACAAAATAACAGCTGATGATTTGGTGAAACCAAAGGATTCAGTAGTCTCCAACGAATCTCAGCCTCTCCGCGAATCAGGTAGGGTTCCTTATCCAATTGAGAGATACCACGGTCTTCTCGGCGACAGTGGGAGCGGGGATTGCATCATGGTAGATGATGGCCTAACTAGGTTCAGGCAGGCCATCACGAGTGGTGACTCTGTGTAAAGGCTGGATGCTATGCGATCAAAGATGGAATCCATGCACACCAACAAAGTATGACTTTGGATGTTGCACCTGAAGAGGTAAAACCCATTGGAGCAAATGGATCTTTAGACGATTCTTAGTGTAAATGGAAAAGTTGAGACTTTTAAAGCTATGCTTAAGTCCATCAGGATCAATGCGCGCATCGCGGAGTTGGAACATCTTTCTTGATGTGGCAGTCATGTAGGGTTCCTAGGCACACTTAAGAGGTTCCACAAGGTATCAACCATGCCAAACAAAAATTTTCCGGTGCCGAGAAACCCTAATATAGATCGTTAACTAGAAATTAAGACGAAAAGCAAGCAAGTAAACAACTTTATTGCTAAGTGAAAGGGATTACAACCTTTGTAGATCCGCTCCACCATTTCTTTAGCTCCGTGTTGACGTCCCTCCGCTGCGATCATCGGATCCTGGACTCTAGCGATGGTTTCGTCGGAGAAATGATCGGGCTAGGTCATTGACTTCGAGGCCGAAGATGATCTACGTCGGGGAGACTCAAACTCAAGCTATTCCTTCACTTGGTCGAAAACTTTGTGAAGAGAACACCCTATACTGCATGGCAAGTGGTAGAGGATGAAGAAATAGGAAGTGGGTTCACTTTAGAATTGGATTTCTCACTCTTTTTCTCATGGCACCATTGAAGTTATCAAGCTTTTGTGAGCTTGATGAAGATAAAGAAGAAGAAAAGAATTGTCTCAATTAAAAGAATAATATGAATACTTATCCTTTTAATCATGGCACCATGGCATGTAGAGAATTAACCATAGCATAAGGTTAAGGGTTGGGTTAGTTAATATCTTAAACAAATGACAAAAGAGTTGACTTTGTCAATGTTCATCAAGCTTCATGAAGCTTGATAACTTTGACCAAAGTCACACTCTTTTGTTATATGCTAAGTTAAATAGTAAACCCTAATCTAATCTTGATATGGTTCAAGTCTCATACACACAACTTGTTTGTATCATCAAGCATGATACAAACATGTACACTTGCATATATCACATATAAACAATGTACACTTTCAAGTGAGAAAATCAATCTTAAGTGAACCAATACTAGTTAATGTAAAGTAATATATCAAATATATAATTATACATTAAATCATTAAATCAACACTTGATTTAACGATCCGGTCATATCGCATATAACCGACTAATATCAATAGTAACAACTTATCGAATCAACACTTGATCCGATAACCCGGCTATATCGCATACAACCGATCAATGTTACAAATCACGAGAATAGAATACAGTATCACATACTGGTATTATTCTCGGTCCCGCACATATCTCATATGCGCTCCTATTTCGTTTCGCTTGAGCCAGGAAACCCATGTGTAGGACTCTAAAGACTCGTCAATACGCCGGCAGTAGGTGATGATCATATCAAACACCCACAAGCCGCAAGCGGTCTGCTAAATGTAACGGCCACCCGGGTATTGAGCGATCAGAAGATCAACGAGCAAGCCCGCTCACACTCCTGTGAATCCAACGAGTAACACTACCGTACAGTCCGGTCTGTTCGTCTGATATGTCGCATATCTCGTCTAGGGGTGGTAAACGTCAGACCCCAATAACTCGATAAGTCGTGTCGATATGAGGCTCATAACGGGTCGATAAACTACTGTTAACACTTACCAGTACATCCCTAAAACAGCCTTGGCCAAGGACTTCCTGTTATAGCCAATCGAGCACTGCGCAACATCAACTCCCTATACCGGGAGAGACGAAACCCCTCCTATCGCTCATTGCCTCCATGTGATTCGGGACTGTACCCAAAAGACACCTTTTTGCACGCCCTCGGGATTAATTACACTCTACAAGTTCGCCAATCTTTCAGCCAGGCCAGTGTCGGTACTTTGAGGGAGGTTCCTCGTGCTTTCGCACGGACCTAATTACAGTAAACCTCGTTTTCCCAGAGGCGTAACCCCGTTGACACCTTTCTAGACACCTACTTGATCGGCTAATTGCAAAGTGCAAAACTCTCCCAGGAGTAACAATTACTCGCAGTGGGTATCGGGATCCAACTATCATATAGAAGGTATGCAATCTCATTGCAAGTTTCAACACTTGAAACTCCCGATAAAGGTTTTTACCCCTAGCACCTATGACCTTAACTATGGTCAACAAATCATAAGTACTAGTCAAGTTCTACCCGTCATTTCGTGATTAATTAGACCCACCCACATGACCCTTAACTAAGGTCAACAAAGTCACGCGACTGTCCTAACTAATCGCATCATATGCGGTGTAGGAAGACATCACTTAGCTACCGTACACTGTGCCTTGACTATGGTCAACAAACACAGCACGAATACTAAGTACTCTACTTCCTAAAATGACGGAGGGTTGCGAATGGTTTTTATGAAAACCTTTAACGCTTTGAACTTGATCTCGTTGCGGAATCAAATGGTTTTTAAATGGAATGTTTTTGAAGCTTTTCTAGTTTTGCTAAAGGGGTCACTCCCGGTGAAGGGATCGTCGGCCCTTTCCTCGTCGAATGAGGTGCGGGATATATCATATATATCACTGTGCAAAGCAGAAACTATAGAAGCAATCAAAAGAAAAACCGAGAGTTGTAGCATCTGCCAGTTATTGCTAAAGGAGTCACTCCCGGTGAAGGGATCTCGGTTCTTTCCTCATCGAATAAGGTGCAGGATGTTCTACAAGGAACACCGCGATGCAAAGCAAGAACTGTAGCTACCTGTTTATTTTGAAATTCGATTCCACAACATCAATTAGGTTTATTTTCTTTCATTAATCTCATTAATGAATATCCCATCATTTAAATTACCTAAACATCACAGATAAATATGACGTACGCTTATGCCATCCGCATTTGCCTCGATGTCCCGTCTGCACCGTTAGGTTAGGTAACTAACGGCAGAGCGGGGCAGGGCTAGCGCGGGTGTAAAACATAAGCAACGTCTATATAATATATCATATATACTATATATACTATCTATCTGAACAAATCACATGATCACATCACAGATAACGCAGCAGAAAATATCATATGAAATATTGGATATACTAAGACGTCCGTATTTTTAATATGAGCCAGTATAAAACACAGATTCCACGGTCGCGATGAATAGCCAATCCCACACCCCTAGACCCTTACGAGAGCGGCAAGCAACCCTACCAATTCTAGGGTTAGGAGACCCAAACTCGACTCCTCGAGATGGTCTCCCACTGGACCCTAGAACCCGGTTACTTGTGCTCCCCTCCTTGGGTCTATCCTAATGCGGAAAAGTAAATAATATACAAACGGTGACAGCTTCCGCAACCTGGAAGTGCCCCAATAATAAAATATTACATACAAGTTTTTACATGAAAGAAAATGAAAAACACTCATCTTACATAAAAACCCCCCGGCTATTCAAACACGACGATCCAATATAACATATCCAGCAACACATAACATCACATGTCATCAACGTAAGTAAATATGCGCATTCCAATTGTCGTTGACATATAGCAACGAAACCGGCGATATCACATATTACACTTACGGTCACAGAAAAAAATGTGTAAAACTACAACAGTTGGAATCCGCAAACTCTTTAGACATCACATGCCTAATAATTATAAACCCCACATTTTAGTCTCATTATCGAAAACACTTTTCAATATCATGTCGGGAAATTCAACAGGATTCCCGAAAAACTGATCGAATGCTCGTCGCAAACTTTAGTAGGCGGCCGCACCCCCGATACCGTCGACGAAGTGCACCAAGGCGGAACACCGCTACCGCGAGCACCCGAACAGATGCTTTCGGTGACGGGGTTCTCCTACAGTCACTTGGTCAGGGCTTTGGGGTGGGGTTATCTATTAAGTTTACCCGGCGAGTATCCACGTACACTACGTGATTGCGACGGACTTTTGATCGCATCAAAATTCCGTGGCAACCGATCAAGTGAGACTAAACTGCTATGTTTATAACATTCATCCAGTCATCTCATAACTATTTGTGAATTCCAATTATTGTATCCCATTCCAGATAAATAGAAAATATTAAATTTTCCGATCGAACATTCAAACACCCAAGTTTTCCCGTAACAGATCAACACATGAAATAAGTCTAAAAACATTCTGTTCATGCCTCAGTACCAACGGTCCAGCCGTAGAAGGGTCAAGCCAACGCCTTACATGTGGCACGCCGTACTGCCCCAAACCCGAAGGTTCAAAGGGCAGTTCAAGACGGTCACATAATCGAGTTAAGGTTTGTTGTCTTCTAGAGGGACCATCGGGTTACTTGCACTACTCAGAACGTCCTTAAACCACAGAAAAATCCAATACTTGGAAATTTTCCGGCAGGGGAAAAGGTGGGTATTTATATCCGGTCGAACTTTTTAACATATTCTAAAATATCCGGAAAGCCACATAGACAAAATATGATAATCCGATCGAATCATCTACGCTCCAAAACACCCCAGAAAACTCAACTCTTGAGTGCAAATTAAAAATTCCCAGAAAACTCAGCACCTGAAAACATGAATTACTGTGCAAAACATGGAGGCTAATCTCATTAATTATCCGCGGAACCGCCGCAGAAGCCAGGCTTCTGCCGCGGTTTCGCCGCGCTTTAGACATATTATGTAGTAATTTTTGCACCGTAATTCTTAGAATTCCCTGCTGAAATTTTTAAGCATTTTTAATCTGGAAAAAACCCAGTTTTTGAAAAAAGTCCAGAGAGCATGAAAAAATAGGGTTTCGATGTTCGTTCGGATTTGAAACATCGTCTAGACTTCGCCTAAGGCTCTAGCTAGGCTCTGATACCACTGTAGGGTTCCTAGGCACACTAATGAAGTCTCACAAGTGATCAAACATGGCCAATTAAAATTTTACAAGTGCCGCGAAACCCTAATACAGATCGTTAACTAGATATATAGGCGATGCGATGCAAGTAAACAACTTTATCTAAAAGGAAAGAGGCTACAATCTTTGTAGATCCGGTCCTCCACCTCCTAGGCATCGTGATGATATCCCTCCGCTGTCCATATCGGATCCCGGACTCTAGCATCGGTTTCATCGGAGAAATAGGCGGGCTAGGTCGTCGACTTCGATGCCGAAGATGATCTACGTCGAGGCATCACAAGATCAAGCTCCAACTTCACCAAGCCATGAAACTTGTGAAGAAAACACTCTATACTACTTGGCAAGTGGTAGAGGATGAAGAAATAGGAAGTGGGTTCACTTTAGAATTGGATTTCTCACTCTTTTTCACTAGTTGCCATTGATGGAGGCAAGCTTTTCTTCTTGAAGAAGAAGAAGAAGAAGAAGATAGAATATCATAAGTATTATTTTTTAAAAAGAAAAACAATATGAATACTTATCATATCCTAACCATAGTCAAGTGTAGAGAGAAAACTAGGGTTAGGTGAATGGTTAGGTTAAGAGAAGAAAACAAAATGGTCAACCTTTTCAACTCTTCATGAAGCTTCATGAAAGAACCAAAGAAAGCCACCATTTACCTTTTCTTTTCCAAAATAAATAATCAATATAAATAAAAAGAATAACTAAATAAGATCAAAACCCTAACTATTACATATAACCATGGTTTAATCTTTACACAAACTCAAGTTAGCATGTATCATCAAACATGATACAAACAAGTGCACAAAAGTATATCACATATACAATGTGCATTTTAAGTGAGAAAATCCATTTAAAGTGAACCAACACTAGTTAATGCAAAGTAATATATCAAATATATAATTATACATTAAATCATTAAATCAACACTTGATTCAATGATCCGGTCATGTCGCACATAACCGACTAGTATCCAATGTATCGACTTATCGAATCAATCTTCGATTCGATAACTAGGTTATATCACATACAACCAATCGAAACATTCATCGCGAGAATGAAATACGGTATCACATACACGCATTATTCTCGGTCCCGCACATATCTCATATGCGCTCCTATTTCGTTTCGCTTGCGCCAGGAAACCTCTGTGTAGGACTCTAAAGACTCGTCAATACGCCGGCAGCAGGTGATGATCATATCAAACACCCACAAGCCGCAAGCGGTATGCTAAACGTAACGGCCACCCGGGTATTGAGCGATCAGAAGATCGACGAGCAAGCCCGCTCACACTCCTGTGAATCCAACCAGTAACACTTACCGTATAGTCCGGTCTGTTCGTCTGATATGCCGCATATCTCGCCTAGGGGTGGTAAACGTCAGACCCCAATAGCTCGATAAGTCATGCCGACGTAAGGTCCATAACATTCGTGAAACTACTGATAACTCTTACCAGTATATCACTACAACCCTGGCCAGGGATTTCCTGTTATGGCCAGTCGAGCATAGCACAACATCAAACCCCAATACCGGGAGAGACGAATCCCCTCCTATCGCTCATTGCCTCCATGTGAATCGGGACTATACCCAAAAACCACCTGTTTGCATGACTCAGTAGAGCCATGGTAGGGTGAAATCAAAACACAGTGGGAGACACACAAGACTCTATGACGATCTCGGGTCAACAGACTAAGCTGTACCAGTGTCACCCGAGAACTGCCATCTGACGTGAGGTATAATACCATCTGGGAGTTCTCGGCGAGTCCGTTCAGTGTACCCAGTCTCCACTGAGCACCCGCATACCATCTTCGATGTCAAACACCAATGGATATGGGATCATCCATCGCCCATCACATGGGTCGAGAAGATATACGCTAGTCTACTCTGGAATATCGATGCCCCATCTCGATATTCCCACGACTAGGAACAATGAAGGATGTACTCATTGACTACCCAAGCCCCACTTGTATGATCTTCATCATAGTCCTGGAAGTCGAGTACACATCCTAAAGGCTTTATCAACATGTAATCAGAGAGACAGAAAGTATACATGTTAAGATAAAGAGCAACCAGATAGCGTACTATCATGTCGAGCAAGAAAGTCCTACCTATATATGTCCCAGCATCCACTACAATATACATCCAATGTACAGTAATGGCCTCTAGGGCATACATATAACTAACAGTAATCCCTTTCACTTAGCAATAAAGTTGTTTACTTGCTTGCTTTTCGCCTTAACTTCTAGTTAACGATCTAGTTTAGGGTTTCTCGGCACCGGAAAATTTTTGTTTGGCATGGTTGATGCCTTGTGGAACCTCTTGAGTGTGCCTAGTAACCCTACAGAAATATGGATTCAAGATCCATATCCTCATGCCTCCTCTGATGTTCATTGTCCATAGAGGCAAGCATGAGGCACTTGGCCTTCGCGCTGTCAATCTCCCAGGTCTTACGGATTTCCTTATCCGCGACGCTGGATTCTGGACCTGGGAAGGCGGGGGCCTTAGTGGTAAGGAGATACCCCAACTTGTCATAAGTGATTTCCATCTTGACATTCCTGAACCAATCTTTGTAGTTTGACCATGTCAATATATTTTTATCTAATAGTAACTTAAGGCCTGTCATGATGTTTGGTTGCTGCAATTAGGAGAGAGAGAAGAAACACTTTAGCATGATGCTCTTGCAAGTTTATAGTGGTTTTTAATTTATCTAAACAGGATGGCTCCCACTGTTTCTCGAATCCTTCCTCAAACCATAAAAGAAGAACTAGTCGGGATTGATCTCACCGTACAATTCTTGCTTAACAGTTCAGCTAAGCCAGTGTCGGTACTTCGAGGGAGGTTTTACGACGTTTCGCGAAGTTTCTTAATTAAATAACCTCTTTTCCCTGTGGGCGTAGCCCCGCTAACACCTTTCTAGTCACCTACTTGGTTTATAGCATTGATCGTTAAGTGAAAAAAAAATCTCCCGAGGAGTAGTATATACTCACAGTAGGATCGGGATCCAAATATCATCGTTTGATAAAGCTGAAGGAATCCTACCAAAATCATCACTCTCCAAATGGTATGCAACACTAGCAAGTTTCAGGTTCTTTAGAAACTCCCGATGTGGATTTTTACCCCATGCTCTTATGATCTTGACTTTGGCCAACAAATCATAAGTCACATGTCAAGTTCTACCCGTCATTTTCCAGGTTAATTTGATCCCACCCGTACCTACCCTTGACTTTGGCCAACAAAGCAGTACGACTGTCCCAAACCAATTCATCTATCTATGCTTCATATGAATATCCAACAGCTACTAATCACTATGCCTTGACTTTGGCCAACAAACATAGCTTGAATACTATTGGTTATCCATACGAAATGACGGAGAGCTACGAATGGTTTTGGCGAAACCGTGAACGTAGTGAACTTGATATAATCGAAGGAACGTGATAGCTTTTAAAAGGAGTGGTTTAAGCTCCGCATTTAAAAGTTTTGCTGTTTTAGGAAAAACCGAGTGGTTTTGAAATTGTTCCAACGATTTAACTTTGGTTTGTTTTCTTTGCATTTATATAATGCAGTCCCATCAATTAATCCTACCATTGCAGAAAACAACGAAAATATAACGTACGCTTATGCCATCCGCATTCGCCACAGGACCCCGTCATCACCCGTTAGGTTACTTAACTAACGACAGAGCGGGGGACTGGACTAGCGCGGATGCAAAACATAAGCAACGCCTACTAGATATCATATATAGATATATACATTCATCAGACGCAATGATAGTCATTCCAGATCACAGATGAACACATTGGATATGCTAGGAATCCGCGTTTCGTTCTAGCCTGCAACGAAAGACGGATTACACGGTCGTGATGAATAGCCAAAACCCCACCCTAGGCCCCTGAGGGTGCGACAAACTACCCGCCAAATACCTGAAGTGGAGAAGCCTCCATCAACAAAGTGAGTTGGCCACTCGGCACTTCAAAGTACCCAGTAGTTTATGCACCCCACCTTGGGTCTATCCTAAGAGCAGAAAACAGTAAAAGAAATAATATACAAAGGCGGCTACATCCTCAACCCGGATGTGCGACCCAAAAATAATATTACATCAATTTACAATTTACATCAAATGAAAGATAAATAAACACTCATCTCACATCCCCGGCTATTCATCTAAGACAATCCAACATCACAGATCACATATATGTACAACCCCCACTAATCGACGTATAGCGATTAGTAGACGTTCAGTACATATATCACATAATAGATATAATCTAATTAGCTAAAGTTTATAGAATTTCGATCAATATCCAAATTTGAAACTACCCCAAATACAACACTGTACTCAAAGGAATCTGGGTAGAAACAAAGTATCTGAAAAATCACAAAACATCAAGCTGGACAATCTGCAGGAAAAACGAGTTGACTCCGAGTCGACTCGGCCGCGGATCCGCGACGAAACTCATGGTTTCGCCGCGCTTCCGCGGCAGTCTGACCGAGTCACAAACTCGTTTTTCTTGGGTGTCCCTAAAAAAGCCTGCACGTATTTTTCAGGTCTCTGGAAAAATTTTAGACCTGTTTTTAAAATCGGCAGAAAACACAAAATTTTGACGTGTTTCGCGATTTTTCCGGGATCGAAGTTCTAAAGACTTTGCTAACATGTTAGTTGTTGTTTAGCTAGGCTCTGATACTGTTGGAGATAGTGCCCTCAGAGTCAATTATTGGATCACAGGCACGTGATTGCAATGATTGAGGGAGGACCTATCCCGGTAGGACAGTCTTACTCGAGATGATAGTATGCTATCTGGTTTATCTTTATCATCGTGTACTGCTTTAGGTGACCTGACATGTCGCTATTACACGTTGATAGAGCCCCTAGGATTCTTGCTTGACTGCCAGCAGTATGATGGCGATCATATACGTGGGAGCTGGTAGTCTATAAGCACATCCTTAAAAGGTCCCTAGTCGTAGGAGTTTCGAGACAGGGCATCGATACTCCATTAGTAGACTAGTGTATACAGTCGAGACCCCGACGAGGGGCGGTGGCCGGTCTCACAAGCCACTGGTGTCAGTTGGTTCACCTAAGATGTATACAGGTGCTCATTGGGTTATGAGTACACCGGACAGGACTCGCTGGGAACATGCTAGTTGGTCTTATACCTGACGTCAGATAGCAGTTCCCTGGTGACATGTGTACAGGTTAGTTCATCGACCTGAGGATCGTCATTTGTCTCGTGTGAGTTCCCACTGTGCTTTGATTACTACCCTACCACGGCTCAAAGGAGTCGTGCAAACAGGTTTTAGTTGGGTACAGTCCCGAGCCACATGGAGGCAGTGAGCGGATCTTCAAGGGTTCGTCTCTCCCGGTATTGGGGGTGAGGTCGCGCTGTGTCTAGGAGAGCCATTACGCAAAGCCCTCGGCCGAGGCAGGAGATTTACTGGTAGGTATTCCAGTAGTATCTCAGGGCGTTCTGGGCTACACTCCGACACGACTTGTACCGCTTTTGGGGGTCTGACTTTTACCAACCCCCTAGGCCCGCCATGCGATACTCATAGACGAACGGACCGGACTGTACGGATATTGTCACTGACAGGCTCAGTTGGGTGTCGGGGTGAGCTTCCTCATCGACGTCCCATTTGGTCAATACCTGGTGGCCCGTCACGTATTGGCTTATACCTCTGACGTGCTAGTGGTTAAATCCACAGCCAAGGTATTGACGAGTCTTTAGAGTCCACCACACTCAGTTACTCAGCTTTCGGGCGAAACGCTGTAGAGGCCGTATGGAGATATGGCAGGGTCCGATCAGATACGTGCGGTATTGCACGGATCAGGATCGGACAGCTTTGTACTAGTGGCCGTATGGTTATATGGCAGCGTTCGATCAGATACGTGCGGTATTGCACGGATCAGGATCGGACGGATATTACTAGCCGGCTTTGGCTTAAGCCGGTCCTAGTTTAGTACAGTGTAGATTTTGTCTCATTGCATTTGTATCCGGTCGGAATACAAATGCGGGTGTGTATGCACAGTATGGGGTTTTCCTGTAATTTATTACGGGACCAGTTTTCTGGAGTTGCCAGTTTGCATTCCGTTCCGGCCGGTTTTCCTTTGTTCTTTCCCGGCCGGACTTTTCTGTTGGAGGGGGTAATTTGCAGTTTTGCAAATTACTTTTGGTGGAGGTTTTATTTGTAAGATGATTTAAGTATGATAAGCATCTTTGCTTTTCATGCACTTATGAGATGTGATGTGAGATGGTTATGATGATGTTTAGGATATAGTCACCATTCTCTTTATCCTACACTCACCTCCCTTCTTATGGTTAGCATTCTCATTCCTCCACCATGCTCATTCTCACAAGATGATAAGTTTTTCAAAAGAAAAGAGAGAAGAAGAAAAAGAAAAGAGAGAGGAAGAAGGAGAGAGTTCTTCATCTTGAGAGTTTCATCCATGATCTCTTTTTCTTGCTAGAAAAATGCAAGCACCATTTTTCTATTCTTGATTCCTCCATCACCATGGCAACAAACCCCAAAGAGACATACCCTCTACACTACACATTCTACAGCATATCTTGAGCATGTCGAGTTGCCGGCTTCATGCGCGAGTTGCCTCGGTATTGAGGCGGGAGCCCGTAAAAGAAGAAGGCGATGTGGTGCCTTTTCCGGCGAGGAGGCGACGATGTGGAGGCAAGACTTTCCACGGGAGATCGGGACGATGACGAGAAGACCGGAGGACTCGGATCACTCGGTATACTTCTCACCCCCTATCTCTTGAATGCTAGCTTTAGGTTAATGGTAAACGATCCGGGTTTTCTTTGTCCGCGGTAGCGCCGGTTTCCGAGTAAGGAAAATTTTTTATTCCGCATTTTGGCCTCGAGCAAGAGGCCGGGGCGCTGCCGTGGCGCAACATGGTATCAGAGCCACGCCATTAACCTTACCTAGCTTGTTCTAATGTGTTTTGCTTATCCGATCGACCGAAATTCCAAAAACCGTATTTTTCCTTCACATCAGTTTCTGTTGAAATTTTTTTGAAGTCTAAAATTTTTTCTGGTGGTCTCAGAAAGATGTGCAGGGAGTTCTAAGAACTCTGGTAAAAAACGAGACACTGAACCCTTACCTCGAGCGCGGAAGCGCCGCACCACCCCCCTTTATGCCGCCCTTCCGCCGCAAGTTGGTGGGTTCAATGCTTCATATTTTTGCAGTGGTCTTATGGGCTTAAATTAGGGGTTTTGGAATATTAAAATTGGGCCCAGGTTTTCTGTAAGTGCTACAGTTTTGTTTGGGGGCCCACTTGTTAATTTTTGGTCAATCGGAAAATTTTAAACACATTATTTCACAGTATTTACATTATATCTGCGACCGTGAATGTCACTCGATCGGTAAATCCGGTCTAACTGCTATAGCCCGGTTAGACGGATTTGCGAACGTGATTTTCACGTTGATGTTCTATGTTTATGCTGTGATGTTGCGGATTGGTCGTGGGGATAGCCTGGATGCAATGCTAGTACAGTGCTGTTGTATTATGTACATTTGATATTGCGGGGCGAGCGTCCGACATGTGGACTGCCGTCACTGCCTGTTTGTATTATTCTTTTGGGGCACGACCTGGTTGCGGTCGATGTACCCGGTGTATGTATATTTTACTTTCTTTACTAGGATTACCCCGCGGAGGAGTGCACGGATAGCCGGGTTCTAGAGGGCAACGGGCCCGCATCTCATGGCATTGAGACGGAGGGGGCTTCACTCTAGGATTGGCGGGCTATTCGCCGCACTCGTAGGGGGTACAGGTTGACCCAGGTGGGGTGCCCAAGTTACCGGATTCCGTGAAGTGCTGGGTGGTCCATTCACGGTGCTGAAGGGGGCTGCCTCGCTTCAGGTTTTGGCGGGTGACTTGCCGCGCCCGTAGGGGTCTAGGATTTCATTGCACAGGCTATCCACACGACCAGGGGAACGTCGGGTTTCAGCAGCGGCTCTGTGAAACCCGGGGCTTCCAGATATCTGTATTGTTCTGTGATGCTGTACATTTCTGTGATGTTGCATTTTATCACGCCTTGAGCGAAATATAATATATTGGTATATATATTAGTAGATGTTGTATATGTTTTACATCCGCGCTAGTCCAGTCCCCGCTCTGCCGTTAGTCAGCTAACCTAACGGGTGATGACGGGACCCAGTGGCGAATGCGGATGGCATATACATACGTCAGTATATTTTCGTTCTTTGTGGTGTGATTAATTGATGGGACTGCGTTGATTCGGATCAATGCAAGCTAAACAAACCTATTCTGATGTTGTTGGAACACTTTTCAAAAAGCTGTTATTGCAAGGACGCTCACTTTTGTTTTGCATCGTGGTATTCATTTGGAATATCCTGCTCCTCAGTCGACGAGGCAAGGGCCGAGATCCCTTCACCGGGAGTGACCCCTTGGACAGAAGTTTGCATCAGGGCATTAACTTCACTATAGCCGATTACTTTTGCTTTGCATCGTGGTATTCAGTTGGAATATCCTGCACCTCATTCTACGGGGAAAGAGCCGAGATCCCTTCACCGGGAGTGACCTCTTTAGTAAAGGTTTTCGTCACTATATTTTCATAAAAGGCTATGCAGTTCCTTCAACGATATCAAGTTCATTACGTTAAAGGTTTTTCGCCAAAAACCAGCCGTAGCCCTCCGTCATTTCCTACGGGTATTATTTAGTATTCGTGCTGCGTTTGTTGACCTAGTCAAGACGTAGTGTTCGGTAGCTAAGTGGTACTTGTTTGTTGCATAAGTGGGATTGGTTAGGACAGTCGTGCGGCCTTGTTGACCTAGTCAAGGGCACGTACGGTTGGGTTTAATGCAATCCAGAATAATGACGGGTTGAACTTGACTGGCGGTTTATGGTTTGTTGACCTAGTCAAGGTCATAAACCGCTTGGGGTAAAAATCACATCGGGAGTTTCAAAAGAACTGAAACTTGCCAGGCATGCGCATACCTTCTGGAGTGTGGTGACTTGAGTGGATTCCGTCAAGTTATCATGCGATGATAGTTGGATCCCGATTCCCACTGATGAGTTATTTTACTCCTCGGGTGACCCCGACTAGTTCTTCTTTCAGGTTTGGAGGAGAATTTGAGGTACAGTGGGAGGTTTCCAGATTAGATAAAGTGATAACCATTCTGATCAAGGTTAGAGTGCACGCTGAGTGTTTCTTTTCTCTCTCTCTGGCAGCGACCATTGACCCGACCCTAAGACTATGACTCAGTGACCAAGTTGACCGAACCTTCTTAACACAGGCTTTTGGATTGTCAGAGTTGCACACCTCATTGCCACTCCTACTTTTACCCTTTTCTCCAGGACACCCCGCATTACTGCGAACGTCCACTTCCATTGGACAAAACCATCGTATGGTTATATACGAACTCGAAGGACTTCGAGGATGGTTTCTGGTTCTGGAGAAAACGAATAGGATTATTCAGTTGTCTTTTCTTTTCACCTTCTCTCATTGCGAGTACTCCTTGGTTTAGGAGATAGTATACCTATTACGCAAATTGGATAGTCTTCTTCCAAACCTTAGGCTGGTGCCGAACGATAGGGAATGAAGAAAACCAATTAGCATAACGATGGTGTGCAGAAGGTATTAAGTTAAGACAAAGCAGGGATTAGTAGGAGGGCAAAGTAAATTGCGACTGATATTCACGACCAAACCAAGTATTTCTTCGCCAATCCTAAATCACCTTTGTATTTCTCCAGGACACTCCGTATTACTACGAAGATCCCAGTTTATTGGATAATCCATCGTATGGTTATTTACGAACTCGAAAGGAACTTGTTCCAGTTCGGGGATGGTTTCTGGTTCAGGAGAAATAGGAATAAAGTACATTCAGGTGTCTTTTATCTTCACTTTCTCTCGAGTTGCGAGTGTTCCTGGGATTGGGACAGTACACCCTTTATGCTTTTTGGATAGTCTTCTTCCAAACCATAGGCTGGTGCCGAACGGTAGGGAAGGAAGAAAACCATTTGGCCTAAGGGGGCGTACAGAAGGTAATGACTAAAGACATAGAAAGGGATTTAGAAAGATGGCAAAGAATCACAAGGTTACAGTTGTGAATCTGGATAATGGAAGAGTCATTACTAAGAATACCAGGATACCCCATCGAAACATTTCAATGTTTCAGTTTCACTGTGTACCGTTAAAAGAAAACTGATTTCCCAGTTTGACACTTGCTCCAGGGTATGTATTTACCAGGTATGATTCTCACATCTGTATGGTTTTACAGATGCTGAGTGGGAGTAAGTTATTGGGAATAGGGTGATCATCCTCATTATATCGGGATTCGTTGTAATCGGTGATATTTGAGGAGATCATCTGGGCTGTTTGCCGGTCGGCAAATATTTGGTTTTGAATATCCGCTGTTGTGCACCAATTTCAAATTGATATATCTGTACGTCTATTTTCATAGAGTGAGATATACCTTTTGATATTATGTCGATGACATTTACCTATATCAGTGGATGGTTAGGTAAGGAGCATTAAACAGCGGTGTAATTCTTCTTAACCATAAGTACAGTTTTCAACCTACGACACACAGTGAAAGAGTTGTTAGACTCAGCGGACTTATACAGAGTATTGTATGTTGTCCAGTGTCCATTAGGACAGAGGGGTTGGTCCTCATACTATATTCTGTTTACTTTTAACTTCTTTAGTTCTTAGACATGTGTTTCGTAGGAACACAGGGTCTAACTTTTGAGGAGTTATAGGTATTTGAATAGAGTAGAGAACCAGGTGTAGCAAGTATCGGGATTCTTCAAAGTGATCGAAGATGTAGATACTTGTCTATGGTATTCAGTTGATAGTAATGATAAAGAGAAATTGCTTCTCTTTCAGGTTACTCATAATTGGAAGCATTCCTAAGTTGAGTAACGCTGATCGGCCTCCTTCCATTTTAGTTGACATGCACTGGAGACAGCTGCATGATTTGAATCTGGTTCAATTAAATCAGTGCCTCTGTTTCTATATTGGATATAGAACAGTTCATATCTTGACATTGTTAAGGTACGGGGAGTTGTCCGGCTTATGCTTAAAACCAGACACTGGACAACTCAAGGCACGTTTCTGTAATGGCTGTTTGTGGGTTGACCCAGGCTATGACGAGGGTTGACTTTCTACCATCTGGATGAACAATAGCAATATTGTTCTAGACTCGCCACATTTTAAAAGAAATGGATTTTTCAAAAACAGTAGTGGGAGTATGATAGAACTGGAAGTAATTCCAGAACCACAAACGATTACCGAAGATTTGATAAGGAACCTAAAGATTCAATCTGGTTTGACATTCCATTGGCCACTCCGCAGATACGGTGGGTAACTTCAGGCACCCGAGAGGTGCTCCGGTAGCCTCAAGGACGGTGACAAGGAAGTTCTTGTTTACCCACACTTGCCATTGCTGTTGTTCCAGGCTGCGAGACCCGGCAGGAGGATGAGTATAGCGTCGTTCTAAACTAGCTTTGGAAGTGCACGTCTATATGACTCTGCCAGAGGGTTGTCGTAGTCAGTGGGAGCAGCGGAAGCATTGGTGGACATCAGGCTTATGTCTATTTATAGACTAAAGCAGATGTAGCGGAGATAGATCATCCATTTCTGATGTGACAGTCATAGGGTTGACGTCATCAGAATAGGGGATGGATCTGTTGAGAAGGTAGTAGGAAGTGATATTCCTATACTACGATCGGTTATACTTTGGTCGTCACACAGTGGTTTCTCTACACAGGACTTGGACATTATATCAGACATACTGGTTACTAGATCTATGGTTTTAGATCTAGATTTGGGTAGTTTCCCAATCTGGGTACCTTGACAGCATTCTATGAGTATTTAGAATGGACGACTCCTGGCACGGTAGTGCACCTGCAGTTGATGGAGTCACCCTCTCTAAAGGTGTCTTATAGACTAAAGGGGAGAGGGATACTCATGATTGGCAGATCACTTGCTTAGGCAATTGAGTCAATCATGAGATGTCAAGTACCACACCAGATGTTGTTCTTGCAGTAGATGCAATAAGTTGATATTGATCCAATCCTGGAGAAACAGTCGGAAGCAGTTTTAGAACATAAGTGGATGTTCTAGGGATATGATAACAACAGCCTCATTTGGGAGACAGTTATCATTCCAGGCTTCCAAGGTGACATGGACGACAAGGAGGTTGTCAGAGTTATAGTTTTCCTTCTGACGAGGGGCAGTATCTTGGACAGGTGGTCCAAGGCAATACTGAGGGTGGCATGGCGTAGGATACTGATTAAGTTCAGTTGACGATACAGTCTAAGAAGTTTGGATTTGGAGTTCATTTATGAGCTAGGTCCCATCAGACATCCAGACATTCTAAGACAGGTATTGCTCATTTCGGGAGATGGTTTTCTCCGCGAACTTGAGATATAGAGAGACATAGAAAGAAACATCACAGCGGATCCACTCACTGAGGCTATTCCTCGAACGCAATAGTTTCGCAAGCGAGCTTTGTGAGACTGACTAGTAGAGGAGTTGGGTGTTCGGTATCACACGGGCTGTGAGTATGCGGCATCGTAATAATTAGCCTTGAGTGCAAGTGGGAGATTGTTGGAGATAGTGCCCTCAGAGTCAATTATTGGATCACAGGCACGTGATTGCAATGATTGAGGGAGGACCTATCCCGGTAGGACAGTCTTACTCGAGATGATAGTATGCTATCTGGTTTATCTTTATCATCGTGTACTGCTTTAGGTGACCTGACATGTCGCTATTACACGTTGATAGAGCTCCTAGGATTCTTGCTTGACTGCCAGCAGTATGATGGCGATCATATACGTAGGAGCTGGTAGTCTATAAGCACATCCTTAAAAGGTCCCTAGTCGTAGGAGTTTCGAGACAGGGCATCGATACTCCATTAGTAGACTAGTGTATACAGTCGAGACCCCGACGAGGGGCGGTGGCCGGTCTCACAAGCCACTGGTGTCAGTTGGTTCACCTAAGATGTATACAGGTGCTCATTGGGTTATGAGTACACCGGACAGGACTCGCCGGGAACATGCTAGTTGGTCTTATACCTGACGTCAGATAGCAGTTCCCTGGTGACATGTGTACAGGTTAGTTCATCGACCTGAGGATCGTCATTTGTCTCGTGTGAGTTCCCACTGTGCTTTGATTACTACCCTACCACGGCTCAAAGGAGTCGTGCAAACAGGTTTTAGTTGGGTACAGTCCCGAGCCACATGGAGGCAGTGAGCGGATCTTCAAGGGTTCGTCTCTCCCGGTATTGGGGGTGAGGTCGCGCTGTGTCTAGGAGAGCCATTACGCAAAGCCCTCGGCCGAGGCAGGAGATTTACTGGTAGGTATTCCAGTAGTATCTCAGGGCGTTCTGGGCTACACTCCGACACGACTTGTACCGCTTTTGGGGGTCTGACTTTTACCAACCCCCTAGGCCCGCCATGCGATACTCATAGACGAATGGACCGGACTGTACGGATATTGTCACTGACAGGCTCAGTTGGGTGTCGGGGTGAGCTTCCTCATCGACGTCCCATTTGGTCAATACCTGGTGGCCCGTCACGTATTGGCTTATACCTCTGACGTGCTAGTGGTTAAATCCACAGCCAAGGTATTGACGAGTCTTTAGAGTCCACCACACTCAGTTACTCAGCTTTCGGGCGAAACGCTGTAGAGGCCGTATGGAGATATGGCAGGGTCCGATCAGATACGTGCGGTATTGCACGGATCAGGATCGGACAGCTTTGTACTAGTGGCCGTATGGTTATATGGCAGCGTTCGATCAGATACGTGCGGTATTGCACGGATCAGGATCGGACGGATATTACTAGCCGGCTTTGGCTTAAGCCGGTCCTAGTTTAGTACAGTGTAGATTTTGTCTCATTGCATTTGTATCCGGTCGGAATACAAATGCGGGTGTGTATGCACAGTATGGGGTTTTCCTGTAATTTATTACGGGACCAGTTTTCTGGAGTTGCCAGTTTGCATTCCGTTCCGGCCGGTTTTCCTTTGTTCTTTCCCGGCCGGACTTTTCTGTTGGAGGGGGTAATTTGCAGTTTTGCAAATTACTTTTGGTGGAGGTTTTATTTGTAAGATGATTTAAGTATGATAAGCATCTTTGCTTTTCATGCACTCATGAGATGTGATGTGAGATGGTTATGATGATGTTTAGGATATAGTCACCATTCTCTTTATCCTACACTCACCTCCCTTCTTATGGTTAGCATTCTCATTCCTCCACCATGCTCATTCTCACAAGATGATAAGTTTTTCAAAAGAAAAGAGAGAAGAAGAAAAAGAAAAGAGAGAGGAAGAAGGAGAGAGTTCTTCATCTTGAGAGTTTCATCCATGATCTCTTTTTCTTGCTAGAAAAATGCAAGCACCATTTTTCTATTCTTGATTCCTCCATCACCATGGCAACAAACCCCAAAGAGACATACCCTCTACACTACACATTCTACAGCATATCTTGAGCATGTCGAGTTGCCGGCTTCATGCGCGAGTTGCCTCGGTATTGAGGCGGGAGCCCGTAAAAGAAGAAGGCGATGTGGTGCCTTTTCCGGCGAGGAGGCGACGATGTGGAGGCAAGACTTTCCACGGGAGATCGGGACGATGACGAGAAGACCGGAGGACTCGGATCACTCGGTATACTTCTCACCCCCTATCTCTTGAATGCTAGCTTTAGGTTAATGGTAAACGATCCGGGTTTTCTTTGTCCGCGGTAGCGCCGGTTTCCGAGTAAGGAAAATTTTTTATTCCGCATTTTGGCCTCGAGCAAGAGGCCGGGGCGCTGCCGTGGCGCAACAGATACCACTGTAAGTCTATGTTACCCACCCCGGTGCTTTCGGGAAGGCGGAATAGGTAAAAATCGAATTTTTCTTGGAAGGAAATATAGACTAACCATGAAGGATGTTTGCTAAACAAAAATTAAAAATCTAACTTAGAGATTTAACTACTAGGTTAGATGATTATACCTTGTTCTTGAACTCCTTCTCTTCTTGTGTTGCTTCCTCTTCTTGTGAGCTCCTTGGAGTGGTGTGGATGGCTCCTCCTCACTGTCTTCTCTTTGCCAAAGAAAGATCCACCCGAAGGCCTCTACCTTGAGCTCCTACCTCAACAATGAAGTAACTAGAGTGCTTGGCTTGCTAAACTAAGAACCCTAGAGTGAGTAAAGAGGTATTTTAGTGGTTTAGTCTCAAAGCTTTGATTTTCAACACATGAAACACTTAAGCTTTTGAGAGAGAGGAAGAGGGAGAGCAAACCATAAGAGAGAAAGGTTATGAGAGAATGAAAGAAAATGAGAGGATAAACTCTCATATGAGGGAAAAAGATAATAATAATAATAATTAAGAAAATTGTGATGGTGAGTTAATTTGACCATTATCATTTCACCATTAATGCTAAGCATGCTTCAAGAAATATCACATGCTTAAAAAAAGAAAATATCCAAGTCAACATGGATCAACTTAGTCAAATGGTCAAACCAACATTAGCCATGATACAATTATCCTTAATTAAAACTATTAATCATATTCCTCCTTCTCATTATGGTTTTGATCAAGTCAATGGTCAAAAACCCTAATGAGGTGTCTCCCTCTCCACCCCCGTCTACTGTACATACATACCCGCATCCGTGTTCCATAGAAACACGAATACAATGAGACTAGACCAATCCCAAAACAAATACTAGGATCTAGCTTAAACCAAATCCCACTAGTATCAACTGCCCGAACACCAAACGTGCACAAGTGCGCGTATGTGAACGAACCCCCGTCGTAAAACCATACGATCTCTACTACGTTTCGCCCAAAGGTAAACAACCCTCTGTGTGGGACTCTAAAGACTCGACACTATGCTCGCAGTGCGTTTAACCACAGGCCGCAAGCGATACTAGCTGCACGTAACGGTCCCCAGGTAGATGCCGATAAGAAGACCGATGAGGTGAACCCATCCGAACTCTTACTGAGCCTGAATGTGACAATCTCCGTACAGTCCGGTCTGTTCGTCTAAGAGTATCGCATGTCGGGCCTAGGGGGCGGTCGATGTCAGACCCTTAATAGCAGTACAAGTCGTGTCGGAGTGTAGCCCAGAACACCCTGACAAACTACTGGAAACATTACCAATAAATCTCGCTTGCCCTGGCCAGGGACTTTATGTAATGGCTCTCCTAGACACAGCGCGATATCAACTCCCAATACCGGGAGAGACGAATCCTGTCTAACCGTCACTGCCTCCAAGTGCTTCGGGACTGCACCCAACTACTACTTGTTTGCACGACTCAATAGAGCTGTGGTAGGGTAGTAATCTAAGAGCAGTGGGAACACACTCTAGGCGAAGTGGCAGTGTCAAGTCTACGGACTAAGCTGTACTCATGTCACCTGGGAACTAATAACTGATGATTGGTATAATACCAACCAACAGTTCCCAGCGAGTCCTGTCCAGTGTACTCGTAACCTAACGAGCACCTGCATACTATCTCCAGTACGACGTACCGATGGCTGTGGGACAGACCATCTCCCCTCCTGGGATGAGAAGCGTATACACTAGTCTACTATGGAGTATCGATACCCTGTCTCGATAACCTATGAGCGCGCCGTGTGCCGTATCGGTTTTCCGGATTCGATTTTAATAGCGATTTCGATTGTGTATTATTGTAGGTACCTTCGCATGGTTTTCGAGGCGACGGAGCATGGCGTCAACGACTTCGGCATGCAAGGATCAAGGTGAGTAGATCTATATCTATGGGGGAAGTCGGGTGGATGGCGTATAGCACCCCCGCAAAGTTTTGGTGGAAACCGATTTGTAGAATATGGTTAAGAAAACCTAGAGTAGCAAACTAGGGTTAGAATTAAAAGATAGCTATAGAAACCATATTAGAAACTAAAGAATAGTTAGAAGTGATATGATACGGCTAATTTGTGATGACGGGAGTTGAGGATGATGTTTGACGATATTGCCGTTTAGGGTACTATAGGACTAGATAGCCGACGAAGATGTGTCATCCGAACCATACGTATTTCTAGACTGAAGAATCGTAAGCATCTTTTAAACAAATATCTTGAGGGATGTTACGGATTTTCAAATGATATCTTTTCCTTAAAAACACCGTAACCCCTACTTTCAAAACTACGATTCGCTTCTTTTAAAAACTGATTGTATGGTTCGGGGGTGTATGTTAGATTAGGTACTTATGCTTATGGTAAAGGTAGAATGTGTATATTTATAACATTTGATTCGATGTGAGATATAAATGCGATGAAAAGAATATACGATGCGATATGATGACTTGGTGATATGTTGGTATACGGATGAGAGTCGAATGAGATGATTGATACCTTGCCGGTCCCCTGATATGAGATTGTTATGGATGTGACTTGGGACATAGGTATATAGATATATTTATATATGTTGTGAATCGTGAGTGATAGCCGTACGAGACGTTAGGTCCGTACCCTCCTCGTCTTATAGGTTGATAGGATCCCTGATAGCTTCGTCGTACGATGATTATCCGTACGTGATGAGTTTGACTTGAGCTTTGATCCATACCCTTGACTAGAAGCTGCCATACGATGTATAGTACCGTGCGCTTTGTTGTGAGACTATATGCCGATTGATAGATTCACCGACTCGGTCATATTAGATACGTATACCCGTCAGCATTTGCATATGGTTTACCTTATGCTGCATTCATGTTATTCGCATTGCGTTACTTATACCTGTGCTAGTACACCTGCACCATTATCGATGATGCGTATGATACACGTACACAGATTGTAGGCACACACACTTCATCATCGATAATTGCCATGTCACTATATAGTAGGATCGCTGCATCATGATATGACTCTTCGCATAACATACTTGCGTATATGCCACTTGTACATCCATATTGGCACACATACATATTGTACACTCATACTTGCGTATATACCACTTGTACATCCATATTGGCGCACATACATATTGTACACTCATACTTGCGTATATACCACTTGTACACCCATATTGGCGCACATACATATTGTACACTCATACTTGCGTATATACCACTTGTACACCCATATTGGCGCACATACATATTGTACACTCCTACTTGCGTATATACCACTTGTACATCCATATTGGCACACATACATATTGTACACTCATACTTGTGTATATACCACTTGTACATCCATACTGGTGCACATACCTATTGTACACTCATACTTGCGTATATACCACTTGTACATCCATACTGGCGCACATACATATTGTACACTCATACTAGCGTATATACCCACTTGTACATCCATATTGGCGCACATACATATTGTACACATATACTTGCGTACATACATATTTGCACATACATAGATGATGCTGGCTTGATTTTGAGATTTAGGAACCGCATGATATATTTTAAAACGGGATTCATTTTAAGAGCGGTTTTCCCTCGATATGTGCATATTACTGTTTTATGTTGCATGATACACGGATATGCTTACAATTCTATTATATGTTGCATACATCATGCTTTATGATTTTACGCATTGAGATATGCTGTTTCATGAGATTTTTGGATTTGAGAACCGTAGTGATTTCAAAAGAAAGTATGTATTGTTTTAAAAACCCGGTTTATCTTGATATGATATTTCAGTGCGTCTACCATGTGTTTTCTCGGTTCTGAGAGTGGCATGTGAAACCCGATTCGAGGAGCGGTAGGCACCGTCTGCGGGTACATGGTGGACCCGGTGAGGTACCCCGGGGCAAAAAGACTCGTATTGTTAGACGGTGAGCCTGGCAGGGGAGCACTACCTACCGATGATAGTACTTGGTCCCGTCGGTTATCCGGAGAATACCGACCGGAGTCATGAGATGGATATGAGGGCCGACCAGAGTAGGCGGCGCCTGAGACGAGATATTGAGGGCCGATCTGAGGATGCGGCACTTGAGATATGAGGATTTACGTGTCGATGCTGGACATGGGTTTTCATGATGTTTCGAGTGTCGATTCTGGACACTCATGTTCCATGATTTTGACGTGTCGCGAGGGACACACGTTGATTTATATCCTCATACCTTCATGCATATGCTTTTATGATATTTACATGCATACATACATTGATTATATAGTGGAAGAGATCCACATGCATACATACCTTGATTATATTGGTTGACGAGATCCACATGCATACATATATTGATTATATGGTTGGAAGAGATCAACATGCATACATACATTGATCATATTGTTGGATGATATTCACATGCTGATTGACATTGATATTTGTGTTGGCACCTATACAGATATGGTCACCCTAGATATCATAACCTTTATGATATAGTTGACCTAGGAGTCGTTATTTATTCAATTTCTACTTGTTGTTGTTTTTCTACTCACGAGTTGGCAACTCACCCCCATTGTGCCACAGTTCTTGTAGGTTGATCGCATGGATCTGTAGCGGCTTCGCTGGCACACAGTTGCATTCGGGTGTTTTGCCTTGGTAGGTGGGACATTTGTATCGTACCCACTCTTATATCTATATTTCATATTGTATCTAGTTAACTCCATCAAATCAAACTAGTATTTGTATAAGTAGTGAGACTTAGCAAGACTTGTAGTGCGAGACTTGAGCGATGGGTTTTATGTTTGATTTTGGGGATTTATGTCTTGCTTTAATTTATCTTTTGTGGTGATCTTCACCGTTGGGCGTCGTATACTTATATATACTGTCTTGCGTGGTTGTGATCCGCCGGTTGGCGAAGAGCTTGCTCCCGCTTGGGGATGCCTTTATCATTATCTTGTATATGTGGTTTTGGATCAAAATATACAAAGGAGGTGCTGCCCAAACTTTTAAAAGACAAAACATGTTTTCAAACTAGTAAATTTCACTTGCATTATTCATGTTCCTTCTCTATGCATTTAAGAAAACTTGATTTCATTATACCTTTATTTCAAAACTTCACCTCGATTTTTCTTAAAAAGGGTTTAGATTTCTGGGTTTCGGCTTACTTGAATTACGTGACGCTTTTAGGCGTGGCGTGATTTAAGTGCCGGTCATGAGCTAATATCTCGGGTCATGAAAAGTCTGTAGACCCGAGATCGTCATAGCGTATTGTGTGGTTCCTACTGTGCTTTGATTTCCTTCCTACCACGGCTCAAAAGAGTCGTGCAAACAGGTGGATTTTGGGTACAGTCTCACATGGAGGCAGTGAGCAATAGAAGGGGTTTCATCTCTTCCGGTATTGGGAGTTGATGTTGTGCTATGCTCGATTGGCTATAACAGTAAGTCCCTGGCCATGGCTGATAAGATTTACTGGTAAGTGTTATCAGTAGTTTCTCGAACCGTTATGAGCTACACACCGGCATGACTTATCAAGTTACCAGGGTCTGACAATTCCACCCATAGACTTGATATGTGACATATCAGACGAAGAGACCAGACTGTACGGTTAGTGTTACTTATAGGTTTCATGGGAGTATGGACAAGGTTGCTTGTTGATCTTCTAATCGCTCAATACCTGGGTAGTCGTTACGTCCAGCCAGTACCGTTGACGGCTTGTAGGTAATTGACGTGATCAATACCTACTGCTGGCGTATTGATGAGTCTTTAGAATCATACAAAGAGGTTTCATAGTTCAAGCCAAACGAAGTAGGGCACATATGATGATATGTGCGAAGGGCCTGATTAAATATGGGTATGTGATACCGTATTTTAATCTGGCGATAACTATTATCGGTCAGGTTATATGTAATATAACCGGATTATTGAATCAAGTGTTGATTTGATAATGTGATATACAGATAAATGATATTAGTCGGTTATATGTGATGTAACCAGATTATTGAATCAAGTGTTGATTTAATAATATGATATATATATTTATATTTGATATAATTATATATTAACTAATATTATTGCTCACTAATTATTTTCTTTTCTTAATATATACATTAATATGTGTATATATGATATATGTGTATGTGTGTGTGTGTGTGTATATATATATTATGAAGCATGGTTGGATTTTCTATTTTGAGAAAATAGAAATGAGGTGGAAAATGGGGAGATATTTGTGGAATGGGTGAGGCATGGTTTTTTTGCATTGTTTATTCATTTGTTTGCACTATTGGAGCATGGTGCATTATATGTATTGCATTTTATTCATGCTTCAATAAGTGAGCAAACACATGAAAACCATTCTTCACTTGATCAATTTTTCCTTAGCTCATTTTTCTTAAGCTCTCTCCATTTTCCTTCTTCTTCCTCCTCTTGCTTAAGCTCTAACCCTCACATGAGTTGTGAACCCTAGAGCTTAAGAGAGTACTAAGTGAGCTTACAAACCCCTACTTCATCATCCTAGTTTAGATTAGCAATTTAAACTAGGGTGCTTCCTTCACTAATGAAAGATTAGTGAAGAGGTAGCTTGAATTAGAGGAGCTTCGGGTGGATCATCTTCGATATGAAGATCGCGAAGGAAGCTCGTTCATTCTTCAAGTGGAGCCAAGAGGAGTCGTAGGGACTACTACCCGGAGCTATAGAAGTGAAGGTTGTATATTCTTTCACTTAGTGTAGTTCTTATGATATCATAGCTTAAACCCTAATATTCTAGTTAAGATTCTAGGTTAGTGTGGCTTAGCACCCCAAATTTTTAAATATAGCATGCTTGATACTTGTGAAACTCCAGTGGTGGTGCTAGGACACACTTTCATGGTATCAGAGCCAAAGCTAGAGCATTAGATGATGTTTGTAGAATTACGAAAATGAAACAACTCCGAAACAGTCGTAATGAAACCCTAGTTTTTTTCTCGAATTTTTAAAGTCCTCTGAATTTTTTTTAGACAAGTATAGAATGCTATATATGATGTATAATGAACACTAGAGAAAAACGAAGCTAGGATTTCAAAATTTGGCCGGCCAGATTGCCTTTTTGGATGCCCTGGCCAGTTTTCGAAATGTGGTTTGGCTTCTTTTTTGTTTGGTCTTCTGGTCTCATGGAATTATGGTTTCAGGTACTGTTTGATTTTTCCAAGGTCGCATGTGATGTTATCTTTCTGTTGGGGCAATTCGGAGTGTTTCGTAGTCGCAATTTTAACATCATTTCGGGTTTAAGTATTGATATGTGATACAATATTTGGAATCCACATTTAATTAGTTTTGTGAAAACCAGTTTGCTAATTGTAAATCTTGTACTTTAGTCTCTATTGATCGATTGCCATGGAGTTTTGATTCGGATCAAAACTCCGTCGCAATCTCGTATAGTACGTGAATACTCGCCGGATAACATAACTAGATAGCCACCCCCATAGCCCTGACCAAGTGACTTTAGGAGAACCCTGTGGCCAAAAGCATGCACCAGGGTGCTCGCGGCCACGGTGTTCCGCCTAAGTGCACTTCGTCGACAGCATCGGGGGTGCGACCATCTACTAAGGTTCCCGAAGAGCATTCGATCAAGTAGTCGGGAATATTGTTGAATTACTCGACTAAGTTATTGAAAAGTGTTTTCGATTTGAGACTAAAATGCGAGGTTTATACGGTTAGGCATGAAGTTCGGAATATGAGATATTCCAGGTTTATGATGTCTAAGGTGTTTGCAGATTCTAAATATTGTAGTTTTTCATTTCTTTTCTGCAACCGTAAGTGTAATATGTGGGGTATCCCCGATCTCGTTGCTATATGTCAATGACATTTTGGATACGCATATTTACTTACGTTGATGACATGTGATGTTATGTGTTGCCGTAATATGTTAGATTGGATCGTCGTGATTGAATAGCCGGGGGTTTTTGCGTGAGTTGAGAGTTTTTCTATTTTCATTCATGTAAAAAAATGTATGTAATATTATTTTATTGGGACACTTCCGGGTTGAGGATGATGTCACCATTGATGTATATTATTTACTTTTCCGCATTAGGATAGATCCAAGGTGGGGAGCACAAGTAACCGAGTTCTAGAGTCTAGTGGGAGACTATCTCGAGGAGTCGAGACCGGGTCTCCTAACTCTAGAATTGGCAGGGTTGCTTGCCGCTCTCGTAGGGGTCTAGGGATATGGGTATGGCTATTCATCATGACCATGGAATCCGTGTTTTTCATTACTGGCTGAATTTAAAACACGGACCTCCTAGTATATCCAATATTTCATATGTTGACTTCTGCTGCTTGAGTTCTGTGATGTGATCATATAACCGCGTGAGACGAATGCTATATATATATATGATATGTATAATAAACGTTGCGTATGTTTTTCACCCGCGCTAGTCCAGCCCCCGCTGTGCCGTTAGTTAAGTAACCTAATGGTGCATGACGGGGCCCCGTGGCGAATGCGGATGGCATAAGCGTACGTTCTATTTTCATTTCTTTTCTGTGATGTTTAGGGAAACATAAATGATGGGACTTCATAAATGAGATTAATGGAAAGAAAAGAAATCTAAAGATGTTGTAGAATCAAATTTTTAAAAAAGGTAGCTCTAGTTCTTGCTTTGCATAGTGATATTCCTTGATGAATATCCAGCACCTCATTTGATGAGGAAAGAGCCAAGATCCCTTCACTGGGAGTGACCTCTTTAGAAAAACTAGCAAATGCTACAACCCACTCGGTTTTTTTGATAGATTCTCTAGTTCTTGCTTTGCATAGTGGTATTCCTTGATGAATATCCAACACCTCATTCGATGGGGAAAGAGCCGGGATCCCTTCATCGGGAGTGACATCTTTAGCAAAACTAGCAAAAGCTACAAAAAAACATTCATTTTCAAATCACTAGATTCTACAACGATATCAAGTTCATTACGCTAAAGGTTTTCTTCAAAACCAGTCGTATCCCTCTGTCATTTTCGATAAGTGCTATTTAGTATTCGTGCTGCGTTTGTTGGCCTCCGTCAAGGTGTAGTGTGCAGTACATGATTAGTGCTTATTTGCCGCATATGATGTGATTGGATTAGGGTAGTCGTACGACCTTGTTGGCCTCCGTCAAGGGTCGTGCGGGTGGGTTTAATTCAATCAAGAAATGAACGGGTTGAACTTCACTAGCGGCCTATGGTTTGTTGGCCTCCGTCAAGGTCATAGGTCGTTAGGGGTAAAAACAGATATTGGGAATTTCAAGTGTTGAAATTTGCAATGAGATTGCATACCTTCTATGAGATAGTTGGATCCCGATACCCACTGCGAGTAAGTGTTACTCCTGGGAGAGTTTTCCACTTTATAATTAGCTAATCCAGTAGGTGTCTAAGAAAGGTGTTAACGGGGTTATGCCCCTGTGGAAACAAGGTTATTTAATTAGTTCCATACGAAAGCATGGGGAGACTCCCTCGAAGTACCAATTCCTGCCTGGCTGACCGATTGGTGAACTTGTATGGTGTAATTAATCCCGCTAATCTTACCTTTTATGGTTTGAAGGAAGATTTGATAAAAACAGTGGGAGCCATCCTGATTAGATAAGATAATAACCAATCTAATCTTACAAAGAGATCACGCAAAAGTGTTATCCCCCCTCTTTCTCTATTTAGCGACCATGAAACGCCTTAATCAAGATAATAAATTGGATGTATTGACCGAACCCGCTTATTATACTGAGCTGGGGAATGTTGGTTCCGCTTTTTCTTATGATTGTCATAAGTCTTAGCAAGAAATAAGGGAATATCAGGATTCCCACGCAACCCGAACGAAGAAAGAGTATGTTGATGCATTTTCTTCGGGTGTGTTCGTTATGGAGAACTGTTTCTCAGTATGCTCTACGTCCTGGGTATTGGATACCATATCAGGATCCCACGTATGCAATTTATTACATGGGTTAAGAAAAAGTTGAGAACTGGGAAAGGGTAATAAGTCTCTAGTAGTAGGGAATGGTGCAATTGTTACAGCCAAAGCAGTTGGCGAATATCACCTAGTATTACCAAATGGTATTACAATGATTCTGAACGACCGTTATTACGTACCAAAAATGATGTGCAATATAATATCAATATCATTATTAGATAAAGAAGGATATAACTTTGTATTAGAGAAAAATGTTATGAACATTTTCTTAAATCAAGTGTTGATTGGGTTTGGTACGTTATGTAACGGTATATACGTTCTAAATCAAACTACAGTTCTAAACATACAGAACACACACAAGAGGAAAAGTTCAGAGATGAACGAAGCCTTATTGTGGCATTGTAGACTAGGTCATATCAATGCGACAAGACTAGCTAAGTTACATAAAGATGATATTTGAATCAGTTCGAATTTACATCTTATGAAACTTGCGAGTCATGTCTCAAAGGGAAGATGACCAAAACTCCGTTTATTGGACACGGAGAAAGTGCTACTGAACTCTTGGGACCGATACATAGTGATGTATGTGGTCCTATGTCTATACATGCCAGGAATGGTTCCTCATACTTCATTACATTCACCGATGATCTCTCACGATACTGACATGTGTTCCTGATGAAACACAAATCTGAATCTTTTGAGAAATTCAAGGAATATAAGTACGAAATTCTGAACTAGACGGGTAAAAGTATTAAAGTCCTACGATCTGATCGGGGAGAAGAATACTTGAGCATGGAATTCAAAGACTACTTAAAAGAGAATGGGATTCTCTCTCAGCTTACTCCTCCATATACACCACAACACAATGGAGTTTCGGAGCGGAGGAATCGCACCCTATTAGATATGGTGCGCTCTATGATAAGTACTGCTGAGTTACCTATTTTCTTTTAGGGTTATGCACTTGAGACAACTGCATACCTATTGAATAGGGTTCCGACTAAATCCGTGCCTACCACTCCATATGAGATATAGAATGGGAAGAGACCGTCTCTTAAACGAGTTACGATATGGGGTTGTCCTGCCTATGTTAAAAAGCAAAATTCGGACAAGCTCGAGGCAAGGTCTATTTTGTGCAAGTTTGTGGGATATCCAAAGGATTCATATGAATATATCTTCTACCATACCGAGGAACAAAAAGTGTTTGTTTCTCAACATGCCACCTTTTTAGAAAAGGAATTTCTTGTGAAAGAAATTAGTGGTAATGAGGTAGAATTAGAAGAAGTTCAAGCTACACAAACTATAATTGGCAATTTGGTAGAACCATCAGGATCCAACTTGCCATTGCTGCATACCCTGACTACAAAATCTGGCAGATGGACGTCAAGACCGCTTTTTTTAAACGGTGATTTAGAAAAGAGCATGTACATGACACAGCTAGAGGGCTTCATAGACAGTGAGAGCAGCGGAAAGGTGTGCAAGCTGCTTAAATCCATTTACGGATTAAAACAGGCATCGCGGAGCTGGAACATATGTTTTGATGAAGTTATCAAAGAGTTTGACTTCATCAAATATGTAGATGAACCATGTATATACAAGAAGGTTGTAGAGAGTAAGGTTGTCTCCCTCGTATTGTACGTATATGACATACTCTTGATAGGAAATGATATTCCTATGCTACACTCGGTCAAGCTCTTCTTATCACAAAAGTTCTCCATGAAAGATCTAGGTGATGCCTCCTACATCTTGGGGATAAAGATCTATAGAGATAGATCTAAACAGATGTTAGGATTGTCCCAATCCAGGTACATAAACACCATACTAAAGAGGTTTAGTATGGAAGATTCTAAGCGTGGTAATTTACACGCTTGCTCAGGAATCACTCTCTCCAAAGTGATGTCTCCCAAGACTGATTTAGAGAGGGCACGCATGCAAGGGATACCCTATGCTTCGGCAGTCGGGTCTATCATGTATGCAATGTTATATACCAGACCGGATGTAGCTTACTCACTAGGTGTAGTGAGTAGGTATCAATCAGATCTTGGGGAGAAACACTGGACAGCTGTGAAGAACATTCTTAAGTACTTGAAAAGGACTAAAGAAATGTTCTTGGTGTATAGTAACGGAGAACTCCAGGTGGAGTCCTTTGCCGATTCTAGCTTCCAGAGTGATAAGGAAGACAGTAATTCGGTCTCGGGTTTTATCTTCACCCTCAATGGAGAGGTAGTATGTTGGAAGAGTTCCAAGCAAGATACCGTAGCAGACACGACGATGGAGGTTGAATACATCGCTGCCAACGATGCTGCTAAAGAGGCTGTCTAGATGAAGAAGTTCATAGCTGAACTTGGTGTGGTTCCATCCATTAAGCATCCAATACTTGTGTATTGTGATAACAATGGAGCTGTGGCTTTTGTTGGGATACCTACAACGGCAGCAAGGTTCCGGGAGGCATCATTCATGCCAATTTCAAAAATTTGCCATTATAAGTAACCCAAACACAAGGAACTTTAACTAGAGAATCAAACAAAATTAGCATGTTGACACTTTAACATCTAAGAGTTAGGGATTACAACCTTTGTAGTCTGTTCCTTCACTTCATAAGCTCCGTGTTGAGGTCCCTTCGCTGTGATCATCAAGTACCCGGAGTCTAGAGAGGCTCCATGAAGAGAAAGATGCAACCTTGCTTCCAATCTTCAAAAACTAAGATGATCTACCTTGAAGAAACACTAACCCAAGCTCTTGCTTCACTAATCATGTATTAGTAAAGCAAACACCCTAATCTATGTGGCTAGAATAGATGAGGATGATGAAGTAGGAATTTTGCTCTCTTTTGTTTTCTTGATCTCACTTTTAAATCATCACAAACAAAAAGCTAGATTCAAGAGCAAGAAGAAGAAGAATTTCTTTTGTGATGAATAATGAATTCTTGTTGAGGTTAGAAATGCAACCTAAGATTAAGCATGACATGCTTAACCCTTGTAGAGACTTTACCATGGGTTAAGGTTTGGGTTGGGTTAATAAATATCTTTTCAAAATATCAAAGAAAAATGGACATAGTCAAAGCTTCAAGAAGCTTCCACAAAGCTCATCCAAAACAATAACTCTAATCCAAACCCTAATATGGTTAAGTCTCAAAACCCTAGTTGCATTTGTAACCCTAACATGTTACAATAGTATATATCACATATATAATATATAATATAACAAAATAAAATAATACAATTAACATATATAGCATATACATCTATGTATTATCCAAGTGAGAAAAAGAATCTTTAAGTGAGCTTATATTAGTTAGTGTAATGTAATATATCAAATATATAATTATAAATTAAATTATAAAATCAACACTTGATCCGATAATCCGACCATATTACATATAACCGACTAATATAACAAGCAACCTTTCATCGAATCAACACTTGATCCGATGACCCGGCTATATCACATATACTCGGCCGGTATCACATATCGTGAGAATTGAATACGGTATCACATACATGTATTATTCTCGGTCCCGCACATATCACATATGTGCTCCTACTCCGTTTTGCCTGAGCCAGGAAACCTCTGTGTAGGACTCTAAAGAATCGTCAATACACCGGCAGTAGGTGATGATCATATCAAACACCCACAAGCTGCAAGCGGTCAGCTAAACGTAACAGCTACCCAGGTATTGAGAGATCAGAAGATCACAAGCAAACCTGTACATTCTCCTACGAATCCAACTAGTAACACTCCCGTACAGTCCGGTCTCTTCGTCTGATATGTCGCATATCTAGTCTAGGGGTGGTAAACGTAAGACCCCAGTAACCGATAAGCCATGTCGATATGAGGTCCATAACAGTTCAAGAAACTACTGATAACACTTACCAGTAAATCTCAGCAATCCTGGCCAAGGATTTCCAGTTATAGCCAATCGAACACAGCGCAACATCAACTCCCAATACCGGGAGAGACAAAACCCCTCCTATCGCTCATTGCCTCCATGTGATTCGAGACTGTACCCAAAAGCCACAGTTTTGCACGTTCTCTTGAATGTGGTAAGGTGGAAATCAAAGCACCGTGGGAATCACACAAGACTCTATGACGATCTCGGGTCTACAAACTAACCTGTACCAGTGTCACCAGAGAACTGCCATCTGACGTGAGGTATAATACCATCTAGGAGTTCTCGGCGAGTCCGTCCAGTGTACCCAGTCTCCACTAAGCACCCGTATACTATCTATGATGTCAAACACCAATGGATATGGGATCATCCATCTTCCATCTTCATTGGTCGAGAAGCTATACGCTAGTCTACTTTGGTATATCGATGCCCTGTCTCGATACTCCTACGACTAGGAACATTTGAAGGATGTACTTAGTGACGACACTGTCCCCACTAGTATGATCTACATCATAGTCTTGGTAGTGAAGTACTCATCCTAAGGGCTTTATCACCATATAACATAGAGACAATCAGAGTACATGTTAAGATAAAGAGCAACCAGATAGCATACTATCATGTCGAGCAAGAAAGTCCTCCATATATATGTCCAAGCATCCACTACAATATACATCGTATGTACAGTAATGGCCTCTAGGGCATACATATCACTAACAATCTCCCACTTGCACTAGGGCCATCTGTTGTAGTATCTCATACCCAACAATCAGCTGTGGTTGAAGTATCTCATACTCTACCATCCCATAATAGTCTCTACTGGGAAATAGGCCTTTGTGAGTGGATCCGCGCTGTTGTCCTCTGTATCTACTCTCCTATTCTCGATCTCTCTGGAGATCAACCATCTCCATGATCAGGTGATACTGCCTAAGAATATGTCTGGATTGTTGGAGATAGTGCCTTCAGAGTCAATTATTGGATCACAGGCACGTGATTGCAATAATTGAGGGAGGACCTGTCCCAGTAGGACAGTCTTACTCAAGATGATAGTATGCTATCTGGTTTATCTTTATCATCGTGTACTGCTTTAGGTGACCTTACGAGTCGCTATTACACGTTGATAGAGCCCCTAGGATTCTTTCTTGACTGCCAGCAGTATGAGGGCAATCATATACATGGGAGCTGGGGTCTATAAGCACATCCTTAAATGGTCCCTAGTCATAGGAGTTTCGAGACTGGGCATCGATACTCCATTAGTAAACTAGTGTATACAGTCGAGACCCCGACGAGGGGTGGTGGCCGGTCTCACAAGCCACTGGTGTCAGTTGGTTCACCTAAGATGTATACAGGTGCTCATTGGGTTATGAGTACACCGGACAGGACTCGCTGGGAACCTGCTAGTTGGGATTATACCAGACGTCAGATAGCATTTCCCTGGTGACATGTGTACAGGTTAGTTCATCGACCTGAGATCGTCATTTGTCTCGTGTGAGTTCCCACTGTGCTTTGATTACTACCCTACCACGGCTCAAAGGAGTCGTGCAAACAGGTTTTAGTTGGGTACAGTCCCGAGCCACATGGAGGCAGTGAGCGGATCTGCAGGGGTTCGTCTCTCCCGGTATTGGGGGTGAGGTCGCGCTGTGTCTAGGAGAGCCATTACACAAAGCCCTCGGCCGAGGCAGGAGATTTACTGGTAGGTATTCCAGTAGTATCTCAGGGTGTTCTGGGCTACACTCCGACACGACTTGTACCTCTTTTGGGGGTCTGACTTTTACCAACCCCCTAGGCCCGCCATGCGATACTCATAGACGAACGGACCGGACTGTACGGATATTGTCACTGACAGGCTCAGTAGGGTGTCAGGATGAGTTCGCTCATCGACGTCCCTTTTAGTCAATAGCTGGTGGCCCGTCACGTATGGCTAATACCTCTGACGTGCTAGTGGTTAAATCCACGGCCATAGTATTGACGAGTCTTTAGAGTCCCCCACGCAGACAGTTACTCAAGTCTCGGGCGAAACGCTGTAGAGGCCGTATGGTGATATGGCAGGGTTCGATCAGATACGTGCGGTATTGCACGGATCGTGATCGGACGGTTTTTACTAGCCGGCTTTGGTTTAAGCCGGATCTTAGTATTAGACAGTGTAGATTTTGTCTCTTTGCATTTGTGTTCAGTGGGAATACAAATGCGGCATGTATATGCAGTAGCGGGGTTTTCCTGTAATTTATTACGGGATCAGTTTTCTGAAGTTGCCAGTTTGCATTCCGTTCCGGCCAGTTTCCCCTTGTTCTTTCACGGCCAGATTTTACTGATGGAGGGGCTAATTTGCAAGTTCGCAAATTAGCATTTGTGGAGGGGTTCTTTGTTTTTGTGGCATTATGATAGGTTTAGCATCTTTGCTTTTTCATGATGGTTTAGCATTAATGAGATTAGAGTTGATTAGAAATTGAGATGACCTTGTTATCATCACTCTTGGGTTGTGGTCACCTTTTGGTTTTACTACTCTCACCACCCTTCACGATTTTGATTGGTTTTTCCCTCCACCATTTTGTTGATATAGGGGGCCGGCCACTTGAGTGAGATGAGTTAGAGGTTTTCATTTTTGGTGAGGAAAATTGATTCATCTCATTCATGCTTGCAAAATTCATAACACCTCTCCAAAGTTCATGGTTTCATTCCTCCATCAAAGGCAACTTCACCCCATTGAGACAAAGTGTTTCTACACTACACCTACAGCATCTCTTGGACGCGTTGGCTCGCCAACTTCGCGCCCGAGTTGCCTCAGTCCAGAGATGGGAGCCCGTAAAAGAACCCGGCGTTGTGGTGCCCGTTTCGACGAGGAGGCGACGACCGGAGATTCCGTGAGGAGATCGAAGTGGAGACGAAGACCGAAGGACACGGATTGCTCGGTATAGCATTCTACCCCATCTCTTGTTTGCGAGCATTAGGTTAATGGTTACGATCCGGGTTCATTGTCCGCGGTAGCGACGGTTTAAAGTTAAGAAAATTTTTTGATTCCGCATTTTGGCCTCGAGCAGACGGCCGGGGCGCTGCCGTGGTGATTAGTAGAAAATATTGTATATTTTAGCCGGCAATTTCCTCATCATTTGCACTCATTTAGAAGTGTACGGTATTCATATTTTACATATTAGCAAAACTGTCGCAAAATATCAGATTGCTTGTATTAGACCTTAAAACCGACATTTCTAGGGAAATTGACTGCATTTCATTGCATGACATCATTTCCATATATCGCAACTCGTGTTTCGAAGTCTGTGCAGGAAAATCAGAAGCTTGCTCGAATGGACACTGCTAAAACATTACGCCAACGCAATAATTACAGTTCTGGTATCAATCCAAAAGGGAAAACACAATTCAACATATCAGATAATGCCACAAATGGCATTCCAAGACCACACCAGAAATCCCAAGGCCCAAGCCCCACAAAGAGCCGCGGATCCGCGGCAGGAGCCTGCTTGCGCCGCGGATCCGCGGTGGGTCCAAGGATTCAGCCTCCCAAAATTAGTGTACAACTCCTATCTCAATGCTTACAGCTCAGAATGACACTCCAAGTTCTAGAAGACTCCAGAAGTTTCTGCCAGATCAGCAAACTAGGGTTTTTAAAGCTTAATTAATCCTAGCTTAAACCCTAAGCTAGCTCCTAACAAACTTTTTCTAGAAACTCCTCAACAAACTTTTGGAGGGAATTGTAATTTCAAACCTAGACCTAGGGTTTGGGAAGTCTATAAATAGAAGCTTAAACCTAGGGTTAAGGGGAGACGATATACTATATACTTGATACTTGGATCCATTATCCAAGACTTAGATACTTCTTCATTTTACCCCCTCCATCTTCTTCTTCCACAAGTCTAGTGACAAGGCTTGTGTGAAACCCTAACCCTAATTCCAACTCCAAAAGCCAAGATCCCGAGTACCCATCAAGCAAGAAGCCTTGCAACCTTTTATGAGCCGAGCCAATCTTCAACAGAGCAAGTTGTCCAAACGATCCGCGACTCATGGAGCCGAGCGACGCCAAATCGACAATTTAGTTCTTCCTCTTGTAGTTCTTGAGCGACTGTAATCAAATTGTTGATATAAATAAAAGGTGATTTTCTTTTATCTTGTTTTCTTTAAATTCTTGCATCATGATTCAATCTAAATTTCTAGTTGTAATTCTTGTTGTGATACTTGAGTAATACTCCGCTCGTCGAGGAGTCGAGACGATCAATAGAATGATGATGTAATATATCTTAAAACGATTCTTGATTCCTACAAGTTTTGTAAACCCTAGCAAGGTCAAGAACTGACAACCCATTTCGTTACGATGCTTTCTTGAATGATATCGCTCGAAATTGGGGAGTTACGATCGTTTCTTGAAATTGCTAGAGGCTAGAATGTGAATGATATCGACAAAAGAACAAGGGTTAAATGATGAAACCCTAGTTTCATGAGAAAGCCCTAACTCTCGTCGATCATCATCGATCTAGTATCAATCCTTCGAAGGACAAGAACACGAAATCTTTATATTACATCACGTCTATAGATCCGATCGATTCCTACGAGCCACATTTAGATTCTTGACATTTGATTGGAAATATTATCGAAACACGATTCTCAATTGTTTATCAGTTTCTTGATTCTTGATTAAACTAGTGACACCCGAATCAATCGATAAATTCTTGAATCATGTTTTCTTTTCTTTTCAATTAACTTTTCGATTCAAAGAAATCAAATATAAAAACGAATCGCACAATCCCTGTGGACGATCCGCACTCGCTTACGATCTACAATCGACACCGTAATTGATTGCGGTCAATATAATTCTTTGATTGTGATTCTATTCATTTTCTAAAACGACACACAAAGAAACGATCAATCAAATGGCGCCGTTGCCGTGGATCGCGCACTAATTCGTTTTCATTTTATAGTTTGAATTGAAAGATTTATTTCATTGTGATTTTTGAGATCAAAATTCGTGCGAACCCTAAACAATTTGTTGTATTTCATTGCAAGGAGATCTGGAGCTTGCTGGGAATTTGGAAAATTTTTTGGAAAATTCCAGAGAGCTGGAGTTATCAACAGGAAGCTTCTAAAGAATTTTGGTGCAGTGTTCCCACTGTCAGACCGCGGAAGCGCGGCATAAGGAAGGAATTGCGGCAGAACCGCGACCCTTCTGGGGGATCTCTGCAAACTCTTTGTCTCAGGTGAATTCTTACCTTCTCCTCTCTCCTCTTTTTAGCTCCAACTGACAATTTTCTGCAGGATTCTTTGCAAATTATAGCAGCTCGTAAATTGCAAAAATTAAATTTGTGCGTGATTTTGTTTCTTGGTCGTTTGCATTATAAATACGGATATTAAGGGGCACGGCCAAATCCAAATTAGGTGGGGATTTCATTACCCTTCCTAGGCCCCGAAAATCGCAAAACTTGCATCCGCATTGACCCACATTAACTAAAAGAAATCTAGAGATGACTCTAAGGACTGTCGCGCTCAATTAGGACAGAAGAAGGCCGTGGGTAATTCATTGCTTATCCGCGTTTTCTTGTGGTGCCTAGGCAAGTGTGTCGAAGGCTAGTGGTTATTAATTAGGCCCACTACATACGTAGTGGAGTACCTTCCCACTTACCTGGCACTTACCTGGCCACAGGGGGAAAAAGAGGCAGCGGAGGATTCTATCCCGCGACTTGTCTTTTGGCAGTTAGGAGCGGTCTAGAGCCGGACCTAGGTGATCACTAGATTCTAGGGTTTGTGTGCTGCATTTGTTGTGTCGCATCATTTTTTCAAAAATCCGTCCCTTTTTCAAAAAGCAAACACCGCATTCATTTACCCCTAATTATAAGCCAACGCTGCCACTTGTACTAACCCTTTTTAGTACAAGATAGGCTGGAAACGGGATTCTAGTGCCCGTGTAGTCCGCATACCTTATTCGATTCCGAAGTCGATATTTCTCCATTTACCTTTCCTTTACCCACTACCACACCCACACTGATGGATCCGACTCCATTAAACTTCTTTAACCCTAATCTGCCGCCGTCCGTTGGTGCGCAGAATCCACCCCGCATCTCTTTCCAGGAGAGGTGCTATCCACTTAGAGGTCCTCTTTCGACCTGCTTATCCACACCACCAGCCAATGGGGATAATTTTGAAATTAAGCCCCAGTATATCAATCTTTTACCCAAATTCCACGGACTCGAGACTGAGGACGCTTACGTTTTCATTACCAAATTGAAAACGTATGCGCAATGATGGGTACGTCACAACTTTCAGTGGATGCGATGCGTCTACGACTTCTTCCATTTACCTTGTGCGATATAGCCGAGAAGTGGCTATATAACACTACCGCACACTCTATTTTGAATTGGGAAGAATTCGTCGCTGCATTCCTTAATAAATTTTACCCAATCCAAAAGACAGCTCGAATCCGTAGCGAACTGAATCAATTTGCCCAGCTCCCTGCTGAACCATTCTCTAAATACTTTGAACGTTTCAAGGATCTATTGGTTCAATGTCCTCATCACGGCATCCCGAGATGGGAGCTTTGCCGAATCATATATGAGGGCAGTAACCCTAACACTAAACAGAGTCTTGAAAACATGTGTCAAGGTACCTTCATGACCAAGGATGATGGGGAAGCTTGGCGATATTTAGAAGAGTTCGCTAAAAAGTCTTTACAGTAGGAACGTCCATCATTTAGGAGTGGCAATAACCAATCAGATGTTTCCATAGGAGTTAGAGCTGACATTTCAGCTATACACAAGAAACTCGAGACTATGGAAAATAAATTTTTAGCCGCCTCCCTTAATCAAATGTCACTTTCCAAAACTGTATGTGGCTGCTGTTCTGATCCGTCTCACTTGACGGAAGAATGTCCGTTTCAAGGTCATAAGCATACCAATGCCGCATTTCAAAGACCTAGGAACGATCCTTTTTCTTCTACATATAATCAGGGTTGGAGGAATCACCCTAATTTTGCTTGGAACCAATCACAATCACAAAACACGGTTCCAAACCAAAACAATTTCCAAAGGGTCCCTCCACCATAACAACACCCACAACTTCAATTGAGTCAGCACCCCTTTCAAGCACATAATTTTCAAAATCAGGTCAACACACCTGCACTGTCTAGTCCTTTACAGTTGACCAGAACTGATGAATCCTCTTCTTTTGCACAATACATGAATTTGGTCTTAACAAATATCATGCAAGTTTCGGCTGAAATGAAGTCTTCTGTCGATAAAATTGAGAAAAACTCTGCGTCCCAAAACGAGAGTATTAAATCGATGGTAGAAGAAATTGCACGATTAAAAGCCGAAATTAGTGCAAGAGAGAAAGGGAAACTTCCAGCTCAACCCTTACCCAATCCTGGTTATTCACATCATGTGAATGCAATCACCACGTTGAGATCTGGAAGAGTGCTTGACAATCATGTTGGGGAAGAAGTTGATGATATTGACAATCCTATCAACACCCCGGCTGAGACCTTTCCTCACACACACACTTCTAGTTCTGACCCCAGTTCTTCTACCCTACCATCTTCTTCCGAGCCTATTCTTCGTTTCTCAAAAGGCTCGCCACTACAGCCCACCTTTTTTACCCCTCCACGGACGATTCCCACTTCTATTCTGGGATTGGTTCCACACACACTTCCTTCTCCTATGATGGACCCAGCGCTTATTGCTAAAGCACCTTATCCTAATCGGTTAAGGGTTAACACACCAAGTCCACATATGGAGAAGATCACTGAGATGTTTAAACAGGTTAACATAAATATCCCTCTTCTAGATGCTATCCAACAAGTCCTCGCATATGCGAAAGTTCTTAAAGACTTTTGCACTAGAAAGAGGAAGAAATAAATGCCCAAGAAGATATCAAGGCAAAAACAGTAGACACAGCTTTCCCCCAACAATTACCGAGGAAACGTAAGGATCCTGGCTATCCTACGATTTCCATCTCTATTGGGGAAAAACACATTAACCGTTCTCTACTAGATCTTGGGGCAAGTGTTAACCTGCTTCCTTTCTCAGTTTATGAGCAGTTAGGGATCGGAGAGTTGAAACCATCTCCTTGCACTCTCCAGATGGCTGACCGATCAATCACCAGACCTAGGGGTGAACTAGAGGATGTGTTAATAAAAATCGGGGAATTTATATTTCCTGTAGACTTTATTGTAATTAATACACAGCCTGTAGCGAACTCACGGAATCAAATTCCGGTGATTTTAGGTCGCCCCTTTTTGGCCACTTCCAACGCTATCATCAATTGTCGTAACGGTTCTATGACCCTATCCTTCGGGAAGAGGACAATTGAGATGAACATTTACAAGTTAGGAAGTGTACCCTCCGAACCTACTGCTCAGGTCTGTTCTGTCGACTTAATGGATGTCGACAGCAGCGAATTTAATGATCCTCCTGATACCGATCTTGACTCTTTTCATACGTTATTGTTTGACCCAACTATGTATCATACACATACAGACTCTTCCACCAAGATGTCCGGGTCAACAATTAACACTGATTATGAACTGCTTTTAGAGTCTGAAGATCACCCCGCACCTTGTGATGACATTATTCTTCGGGGTATAGATGAAACTTTTGAGGAGATCTTCGCTGATGAACTCGCATTTTTGAAAGATACGGGTGTTGAGATGAATCATATCCCAACCAATGAAATTGAACCTCTACCCCTTCTTCTGACTTGTAAGAAGAATGCGAGCAATCCATCACACTCACTGCATCGTCTCTCCAAAATGAGACGCACACACATTCTATTCCACCACTTACCCTTTCCACACTTCTTCTTCCACCAACCAGAGCACTGCATTGATAAAATTTTCGAATGGTTGGTGTTGACATTTGGTCTTTGCAAAGCTTGGCATCGACCAATGATTTTTGACCCCCTCATATGATTTTCAAAAGATTAACATTGCATAACTCAAGTTTGGGGGGGTACACTTTTTTCTGGCTCTTGAAAAGAAAAGTTTTACAAAATGATGAGCCAAAAATAAGTTTCAGGGATGTTCTTCACTTAAATATTTTGCCCCCACTAATAAATTCCTCCCAAGCTTACAGGTTTTTCGAGATTTAGCGGAAGGCAACAGTGAGGATACTGTTGAAAACAAGTTTGGGGGAGGTTTGTGTTTATTTTCGCATCATTTGCATCATTCTCTGCATAAGCACAAAACATTTTTTAAAAACCTATAAAAATTTAAAAATTTTCAAAACTATAAAAATAATTTTGTACATAAATAAGATAATAAAAGATTAGATAGTGAACAATTACCTCCATGAGATTAGAAAAATTTTAGAAAACTAAGAAAATTAGACGTTTTCTTATACGAACTAGTAATAAGTAGTTATGAGCCGTTGTCCTAAGGGTTAGTAAGATGAAAGACGTTACTAATCTGAGGATAAAAATAAGTCTGAAAAATAGTTTCTATTCTGGAAGCCAAGCATTTTGAACGTTGCTACCCTGCTATTCGCACTTACACACATCTTAAAGCCTGGGATAGTAGAGGATACCTTGAAATGCTCTTGTCTTAAAGCCAAAAGTATGAAGGAAATAAAAAGGAAAAAAATGAATAAAGAAAATATAAAGTGGTGAGAAAAATGGACACTGGTTTTGTTATCACCGAGGGCAATAAAAAAATATATAGCGAGGGTGCCTCTTCACCTAGTGCCCTAAGGCCAACTGGTCTGAGAGTCACTGCTATGCCTGAGGTGGTGCAAGACGAGGAAAATACAACAAGGAAGCAAGCACATGAGTAATCGGTCGGTTAGTACCTCAAGAAGTATTAACGGTCGCATGAAAGTGTGTGAGCAATTTCGTCTAAATATTCATTAATTAAAAAGTACTGAGGCTGATGGGCAAGAGTATGATAGCTTGAATTGAATTCTCCGGGTGTAGGGATGTCCTTTACACACACGCAGGGTTATATGATCGATGTTTGGAAGAAAGATAGGAATGAAAAATAAGACGATGTTTTATTGAGGGAGGACGTGATTTCTAACATCTTTTCATGACCATTAAGATAGGGCTCATGACAACTGAAAAGCTAGCTTAGTTGGAAACCCTAATTTTCAAAGTCTTTCTTTTACAATTCTTTTCTTTAAATGTAATATTCATGATCATCCTTTTATTATTGGATTTTGTGGGTGCAATCAGCTGAAAACCCTCAGGAGACAACACTCCTCCTACTAGGGACACCTAGAGGTTTAAAGGCTTGTTGCACGTGCTCAGTGCAATCGTGTTGCTTACGAAAGTGTGCTAGTTAGTTTTTCTCTTTCTTTATTTTCTCCTTCTCTTTTTAATAAAACAGTTCGCTCGAGACGATCGAAATTAAGTTTGGGGGAATTTGATTAGTCGAAAATATTGTATATTTTAGCCGGCAATTTCCTCATCATTTGCACTCATTTAGAAGTGTACGGTATTCATATCTTACATATTAGCAAAACTGTCGCAAAATATCAGATTGCATATATTAGACCTTAAAACCGGTATTTCTAGGGAAATTGACTGCATTTCATTGCATGACATCATTTCCATATATCGCAACTCGTGTTTCGAAGTCTGTGCAGGAAAATCAGAAGCTTGCTCGAATGGACACTGCTAAAACATTACGCCAACGCAATAATTTCAGTTCTCGTATCAATCCAAAAGGGAAAACACAAATCAATATATCAGATAAAGCCACAAATGGCATTCCAAGACCACACCAGAAAGCCCAAGGCCCAAGCCCCACAAAGAGCCGCGGATTCGCGGCAGGAGCCTGCTTGCGTCGCGGATCCGCGGTGGGTCCAAGGATTCAGCCTCCCAAAATTAGTGTACAACTCCTATCTCAATGCTTACAGCTCAGAATGACACTCCAAGTTCTAGAAGACTCCAGAGGTTTCTGCCAGATCAGCAAACTAGGGTTTTCTAAGCTTAATTAATCCTAGCTTAAACCCTAAGCTAGCTCCTAACAAACTCTTTCTAGAAACTCCTCAACAAACTTTTGGAGGGAATTGTAATTTCAAACCTAGACCTAGGGTTTGGGAAGTCTATAAATAGAAGCCTAAACCTAGGGTTAAGGGGAGACGATATACTATATACTTGATACTTGATACTTGGATCCATTATCCAAGACTTAGATACTTCTTCATTTTACCCCCTCCATCTTCTTCTTCCACAAGTCTAGTGACAAGGCTTGTGTGAAACCCTAACCCTAATTCCAACTCCAAAAGCCAAGATCCCGAGTACCCATCAAGCAAGAAGCCTTGCAACCTTTTATGAGCCGAGCCGATCTTCAACAGAGCAAGTGGTCCAAACGATCCGCGACTCATGGAGCCAAGCGACGCCAAATCGACAATTTAGTTCTTCCTCTTGTAGTTCTTGAGCGACTGTAATCAAATTGTTGATATAAATAAAAGGTGATTTTCTTTTATCTTGTTTTCTTTAAATTCTTGCATCATGATTCAATCTAAATTTCTAGTTGTAATTCTTGTTGTGATGCTTGAGTAATACTCCGCTCGTCGAGGAGTCGAGACGATCAATAGAATGATGATGTAATATATCTTAAAACGATTCTTGATTCTTACAAGTTTTGTAAACCCTAGCAAGTTCAAGAACCGACAACCCATTTCGTTACGATGCTTTCTTGAATGATATCGCTCGAAATTGGGGAGTTACGATCGTTTCTTGAAATTGCTAGAGGCTAGAATGTGAATGATATCGACAAAAGAACAAGGGTTAAATGATGAAACCCTAGTTTCATGAGAAAGCCCTAACTCTCGTCGATCATCATCGATCTAGTATCAATCCTTCGAAGGACAAGAACACGAAATCTTTAGATTACATCACGTCTATAGATCCGATCGATTCCTACGAGCCTCATTTAGATTCTTGACATTTGATTGGAAATATTATCGAAACACGATTCTCAATTGTTTATCAGTTTCTTGATTCTTGATTAAACTAGTGACACCCGAATCAATCGATAAATTCTTGAATCATGTTTTCTTTTCTTTTCAATTAACTTTTCGATTCAAACAAATCAAATATAAAAACGAATCGCACAATCCCTGTGGACGATCCGCACTCGCTTACGATCTACAATCGACACCGTAATTGATTGCGGTCAAATATAATTCTTTGATTGTGATTCTATTCATTTTCTAAAACGACACACAAAGAAATGATCAATCACGTGGCACAACATGGTATCAGAGCCACGCCATTAACCTAGTCTAGCTTTGTCCAGTGTGTTTACATCTTTGATCGAACAAAATTCCAAACCCTGCATTTTCAAAATTCACAGTTTCTGTCGAAATTTTTTTGGCTCCAAAAATTTTTCAGGTTGTTGCAGAATACTGTGCATGGAAATATAAGCAATCTGTGAAAATTTGGTCGCGAGATCTTACCATACCGCCGCGAAACCGCGGCCAAACCCATGCTTGGGCCGCGGTTCCGCCGCGCTTTTGACTTGTCAACGCACCAAATTTTTGCAGTGGGCTTTTGGGCTGGAAATAGGGGTTTTGGTATATTCTTTTTGGGCCCAGATTTTCTGTGAGTGCTACAATAATGCTTTTGGGCCCACTTAGTAAATTTGTTCGATCGGAAATTTTAAACACGCTAGTTCACAGTATTTACATTATATCTGCGACCGTGAATGTCATTTGATCGGTAAATCCTGTCTAACTGCTATAACCCTTTTAGACGAATTTGCGAACGTGACATTCACGTTGATGTTCCGTGTTGTGCTGTGATGTTGCGGATTAATCGTGGAGGATAGCCTGGTTGCACCGGTAGTACAGTTTTGTTTTATAAGTACATTTGATATTGCGGGGCGAGCGTCCGACATGTGGACTGCCGTCACTGCCTGTTTGTATTATTCTTTTGGGGCACGACCGGGTCGAGGTCGATGTACCCGTTGTTTGTATATTTTACTTTCTGTACTAGGATTACCCCGCGGAGGGGTGCACGGATAGCCGGGTTCTAGAGGGCAACGTGCCCGCATCCCATGGCGTTGAGACGGAGGGGGCTTTACTCTAGAATTGGCGGGCTATTTGCCGCACTCGTAGGGGGTACAGGTTGACCCAGGAGGGGTGCCCAAGTTACCGGATTCCGTGAAGTGCTGGGTGGTCCATTCACGTTGCTGAAGGGGGCTGCCTCGCTTCAGGTTTTGGCGGGTGACTTGCCGCGCCCGTAGGGGTCTAGGATTTTCATTGCACAGGCTATCCACACGACCAGTGGAACATCGGGTTTCAGCAGCGGCTCTGTGAAACCCGGGGCTTCCAGATATCTGTATTGTTCTGTGATGCTTATTACATTTCTGTGATGTTGCATTTTATCACGTCTTGAGCGAAATATTATATATTGATATATATACTAGTAGATGTTGTATATGTTTTGCAACCGCGCTAGTCCAGTCCCTGCTCTGTCGTTAGTTAAGTAACCTAACGGGTGATGACGGGACCCAGTGGTGAATGCAGATGGCATATACGTACATCATTATTTTCATTCTTTATTGGTGTGATCAATTGATAGGACTGCGTTGATTCAGATCAATGCAAACTAAACAAACCTATTCTGATGTTGTTGGAACATTTTTCAAAAAGCTGTTATTGCAACGGCGTTCTCTTTTGTTTTGCACAGTGGTATTCGGTTATGAATATCCAGCACCTCAGTTGACGAGACAAGGGCCGAGATCCCTTCACCGGGAGTGACCCCTTGGACAGAAGTTTGCGTCAGGGCAATAACTTCACTATAGCCGATTGCCTTTTGCTTTGCATCGTGATATTCAGTTGGAATATCCTGCACTTCATTCTACCGGGAAAGAGCCGAGATCCCTTCACCGGGAGTGACCTCTTTAGCAAAGGTTTTCGTCACTATATTTTTATAAAAAGTTATGCAGTTCCTTCAACAATATCAAGTTCATTACGTTAAAAGTTTTTCGCCAAAAACTAGACGTAGCCCTTCGTCATTTCTTACAAGTATTACTTAGTATTCGTGCTGCGTTTGTTGACTGTGTCAAGGCGTAGTGTGCGGTAGCTAAGTAGTGTTTGTTTGTAGCATATTAATGGAATTGGTTAGGATAGTCGTGCGGCCTTGTTGACTGAGTCGAGGGCTCGTACGGGTGGGTTTAATGCAATCCAGGATAATGACGGGTTGAACTTGACTAGGACTCTTTGATTTATTGACTCCGTCAAGGTCACTTGGGTCCTAGGGGTAAAAACACACATCGGGAGTTTCTAAAGAAACTGAAACTTGCCAGGCATGCGCATACCTTCTGGAGTGTGGTGACGTGAGTGGATTCTGTCATGTTATCATGCGATGATAGTTGGATCCCGATTCTCACTGATGAGTTGGTTTACTCCTCGGGTGATCCCGACTAATTCTTCTTTCAGGTTTTGAGGAGAATTTGACGGTACAATGGGAGGTTTCCTGATTAGATAAAGTGATAACCATTCTGATCTAGGCTAGAGTGCACGCTGAGTGTTTCTTTTCTCTCTCTCTTTAGCAGCGACCATTGACCCGACTCTAGACTATGACTCAGTGACCAAGTTGACCGAACCTTCTTAACACTGGCTTTTGGATTGTCAGAGTTGCAGTCCTCATTGCCACTCCTACTTTTACCCTTTTCTCCAGAACACCCCGTATTACTACGAACGTCCACTTTCATTGGACAAAACCATCATATGGTTATATACGAACTCAAAGGAATTTGAGGATGGTTTCCGGTTCTGGAGAAAACGAATAGGACTATTCAGTTGTCTTTTCCTTTTTACCTTCTCTCAGGTTGTGAGTACTCCTTGGTTTAGGAGATAGTACACCTATTATGCAAATTGGATAGTCTTCTTCCAAACCTTAGGCTGGTGCCGAACGGCGGGGAATGAAGAAAACCAATTAGCATAACGATGGTGTACAGAAGGTATTAAGTTAAGACAAAGAAAGGGATTAGTAAGAGGGCAAAGTAAATTGCGACTGCTATTCACGAACAAACCAAGTATTTCTTCGCCAATCCTAAATCACCTTTGTATTTCTCCAGGACACTCCGTATCACTACGAAGATCCACAGTTTATTGGATATTCCATCGTATGGTTATATACGAACTCGAAAGGAACTTGTTCCAGTTCGGGGATGGATTCTGGTTCAGGAGAAATAGGAATAAGGTTTATTCGGTTGTCTTTTATCTTTACCTTCTCTCGCATTGCGAGTGCTCCTAGGATTAGGACAGTACACCCATTATGCTTATTGGATAGTCTTCTTCCAAACCATAGGCTGGTGCCGAACGGTAGGGAAGGAAGAAAACCATTTGGCCTAAAGGGGTGTGCAGAAGGTAATGACTAAAGACATATAAAGGGATTTGGAGAGATGTCAAAGAATTATACGGTTACAGTTGTGAATCTGGATAAGGAAGAGGCATTACTTGGAATACCAGGATACCCCTTTGAAACATTTCAATGTTTCAGTTTCACTGTGTACTGTTAAAAGAAAACTGATTTCCCAATTAGACACTTGCTCCAGGGTATGTATTTACCAGGTTTGATTCTCACATCTGTATGGTTTTACAGATGATGAGTGGGAGTAAGTTATTGGGAATTAGGTGATCATCCTCATTATATTGGAATTCGTTGTAATTGGCGATATTTGAGGAAGTCACCTGGGTTGTTTGCCGGACGACAAATATTTGGTTTTGAATATCCGTTGTTATGCACCAATTTCAAATTGATATATCTGTACGTCTATTTTTATAGAGTGAGATGTACCTTTTTGAAATTATGTCTTTGACATTTACCTGTATCAGTGGATGGTTAGGTAAGGAGCATTGAACATCGGTGTAATTCTTCTTAACCATAAGTACAGTTTTCAACCTACGACACACAGTGAATGAGTCACTAGACTCAGAGGACTTATACAGAGTATTGTATATTGTCTAGTGTCCATTAGGACAGAGGGGTTGGTCCTCGTACTATATTCGGTTTACTTATGACTTCTCTAGTTCTTAGACAGGTGTTTTATAGAAACACAGGGTCTAAGTTTTGAGAAGTTTTAGGTGTATGAATAAAGTAGAGAACCAAGAGTTGCAAGTATCGGGATTCTTCAAGGTGATCGAAGATGTAGATACTTGTGGTGTTCAGTTGATAGTAATGATTAAGAGAACTTGCTTCTCTTTTAGGTTACTCATAATTGGAAGCATTCCTAAGTTGAGTAACGCTGATCGGCCTCCTTCCATTTAGTTGACATGCACTGGTGACAGCTGCATAATTTGAATCTGGTTCAATTAAATTAGTGCCTCTGTTTCTGTATTGAATATAGAACAGTTCATATCTTGACATTGTTAAGGTACGGGGAGTTGTCCAGCTTATGCTTAAAACCAGACTCTGGATAACTCAAGGCACGTTTCTGTAATGGCTGTTTGTGGGTTGACCCAGGCTATAACGAGGGTTGACTTTCTACCATCTGGAAGATCAATAGTGATATTGTTCTTAACTCGCCACAGTTTTAAATAAAAATGGATTTTTTCAGAAAACAGTAGTGGGAGTATGGTAGAACTGGAAGTGATTTCAGAACCGCAAACGATTACTGAAAATTTGATAAGAACCTAAAGATTCAATCTGGTTTGATATTCCATTGGCCACTCCGCAGATAAAGTGGGTAACCTCAGGCACCCGAGAGGTACTTCGGTATGCTCAAGGACAGTGACATGGAGGTTCTTGTTTACCCAGACTTGCCATTGCTATTGTTCCAGACTGTGAGACCCGGCAGGAGGATGAGTATAGCGTCGTTCTGAACTAGCTTTAGAAGTGTACGTCTATATGACTCTGCCAGAGGGTTGTCGTGGTCAGTGGGAGCAGCGGAAGCATTGGTGGACAGGTGACTTATGTCTATTAATAGACTAAAGCAGATATAGCGGAGATAGATCATCTATTTCTGATGTGACAGTCATAGGTTTGACTTCATCAGAATAGGGGATGGATCTGTTAAGAAGGTAGTAGGGTGTGATGTCCTGGTATTTGGATGACATACACAGAGTAGGAAGTGATATTTCTATACTACGATCGGTTATACTTTGGTTGTCACACAGTAGTTTCTCCACATAGGACGTGGATATTATATCAGACATTCTGGTTACTGGATCTATGGTTTTAGATCTAGATTTGGGTGGTTTCCCAATCTGGGTACTTTGACAGCATTCTATGAGTATTTAGAATGGACGACTCCTGGCACGGTAGTGTACCTGCAGGTGATGGAGTCACCCTCTCTAAAGGTGTCTTATAAACTAAAGTAGAGAGGGATGTGCATGATTGGCAGATCACTTGCTTAGGCAATTGAGTCAATCATGAGATGTCAAGTTCCGCACCAGATGTTGTTCTTGCAGTAGATGCAATAAGTTGATATTAATACAATCCTGGAGAAACGATCGGAAGCAGTTTTAGAACATAAGTGTATGTTCTAGGGATATAATATCGACAGCCTCCTTTAGGAGACGGTTATCATTCCAGGCTCCCAAGGTGACCTGGACGGCAGAGTGGCCGTCAGAGTTATAGTTCTCCCTCTGACGAGGGGCAGTATTCTGGACAGGTGGTCCAGGCGGATACTGAGGAAGGCATGGCGCAGGATACTGATTAAGTTCAGTTGACGATACAGTCTAAGAAGTTTGGATTTGGAGTTCATTTATGAACTAGGTCCCATCAGACATCCAGACATTCCAAGACAGGTATTGCTCATTTCGGGAGATGGCTTTCTCCGCGAACTTGAGATATAGAGAGAGATAGAAAGAAACATCACAGCGGATCCACTCACTGAGGCTATTCCTCGGACGCAATAGTTTCGCAAACGAGATTTGTGAGACTGACTAGTAGAGGAGTTGGGTATTCGGTATCACACGAGCTGTGAGTATGCGACAACGCAATAATTAGCCCTGAGTGCAAGTGGGAGATTCTTGGAGATAGTGCCCTCAGAGTCAATTATTGGATCACAGGCACGTGATTGCAATGATTGAGGGAGGACCTGTCCCAGTAGGACAGTCTTACTCAAGATGATAGTATGCTATCTGGTTTATCTTTATCATCGTGTACTGCTTTAGGTGACCTTACGAGTCGCTATTACACGTTGATAGAGCCCCTAGGATTCTTGCTTGACTGCCAGCAGTATGAGGGCGATCATATACGTGGGAGCTGGGGTCTATAAGCACATCCTTAAATGGTCCCTAGTCGTGGGAGTTTCGAGACTGGGCATCGATACTCCATTAGTAGACTAGTGTATACAGTCGAGACCCCGACGAGGGGCGGTGGCCGGTCTCACAAGCCACTGGTGTCAGTTGGTTCACCTAAGATGTATACAGGTGCTCATTGGGTTATGAGTACACCGGACATGACTCGCTGGGAACCTGCTAGTTGGGATTATACCAGACGTCAGATAGCAGTTCCCTGGTGACATGTGTACAGGTTAGTTCATCGACCTGAGATCGTCATTTGTCTCGTGTGAGTTCCTACTGTGCTTTGATTACTACCCTACCACGGCTTAAAGGAGTCGTGCAAACAGGTTTTAGTTGGGTATAGTCCCGAGCCATATGGAGGCAGTGAGCGGATCTGTAGGGGTTCGTCTCTCCCGGTATTGGGGGTGAGGTCGCGCTGTGTCTAGGAGAGCCATTACATAAAGCCCTCGGCCGAGGCAGGAGATTTACTGGTAGGTATTCCAGTAGTATCTCAGGGTGTTCTGGGCTACACTCCGACACGACTTGTACCGCTTTTGGGGGTCTGACTTTTACCACCCCCCTAGGCCCGCCATGCGATACTCATAGACGAACGGACCGAACTGTACGGATATTGTCACTGACAGGCTCAGTAGGGTGTCAGGATGAGTTCGCTCATCGACGTCCCTTTTAGTCAATAGCTGGTGGCCCGTCACGTATGGCTAATACCTCTGACGTGCTAGTGGTTAAATCCACAGCCATAGTATTGACGAGTCTTTAGAGTCCCCCACACAGACAGTTACTCAAGTCTCGGGCGAAACGTTGTAGAGGTCGTATGGAGATATGGCAGGGTTCGATCAGATACGTGCAGTATTGCACGGATCGTGATCAGACGGTTTTTACTAGCCGGCTTTGGTTTAAGCCAGATCCTAGTATTAGACAGTGTAGATTTTGTCTCTTTGCATTTGTGTTCAGTGGGAATACAAATGTGGCCATGTATATGCAGTAGCGAAGTTTTCCTGTAATTTATTACGGGATCAGTTTTCTGAAGTTGCCAGTTTGCATTCCGTTCTGGCTAGTTTCCCTTTGTTCTTTCACGGCCGGATTTTACTGATGGACGGGCTAATTTGCAAGTTCGAAAATTAGCATTTGTGGAGGGGTTCTTTGTATTTATGGCATTATGATAGGTTTAGCATCTTTGCTTTTTCATGATGGTTTAGCATTAATGAGATTAGAGTTGATTAGAAATTGAGATGACCTTGTTATCATCACTCTTGGGTTATGGTCACCCTTTGCTTTTACAACTCTCACCTCCCTTCATGGTTTTGATTGGTTTTTCCCTCCACCATTTTGTTGATATAGGGGGCCGGCCACTTGAGTGAGATGAGTGAGAGGTTTTCATTTTTGGTGAGGAAAATTGATTCATCTCATTCATGCTTGCAAAATTCATAACACCTCTCCAAAGTTCATGGTTTCATTCCTCCATCAAAGGCAACTTCACCCCATTGAGACAAAGTGTTTCTACACTACACCTACAGCATCTCTTGGACGCGTCGGCTCGCCAACTTCGCGCCCGAGTTGCCTCGGTCCAAGGGTGGGAGCCCGTAAAAGAACCCGGCGTTGTGGTGCCCGTTTCGACGAGGAGGCGACGACCGGAGATTCCGCGAGGAGATCGAAGTGGAGACGAAGACCGAAGGACACGGATCGCTCGGTATAACATTCTACCCCATCTCTTGTTTGCTAGCATTAGGTTAATGGTTACGATCCGGGTTCATTGTCCGCGGTAGCGCCGGTTTAAAGTTAAGAAAATTTTTTGATTCCGCATTTTGGCCTCGAGCAGACGACCGGGGCGCTGCCGTGGCACAACATGGATCTGTGATGGGACGGGGGTTCCTAGGCCTAAGACACAACTCCATTGTCACACAATGGTAGGAACGAAGTTCATCTCATGAACTTATATATATCCAGACTACCTCTTTGGTAGCATCCTTGGTAACGATGTATCTTGCCTTTAATCATCTAGTGTGCCACGGTATCTAGCTTGGAACTCTTCCAGCATACCGTTCCTCCCCTGAGGGTAAGGACAATGCCTGTAACTGGCATTCAGTCGACCTTACCACCCTGGAAGCTTTCCAGTGATTCACCCCAGGATTGATTGATACCATCTCACTACACCTAGTGAGAATCCTAACATCCAATTAGATCTATCTCATAGATCCAAAACCCAGGATTTAGGAGGTATCACCTTGATCCTATATGGAGAATCCTTGTGATAAGAGGAGATTGACTGAGCGTAGCATAAGAAACTCTTCCCTATCAAGAGTATGTCATCCACGTACTATACGAGGATCACCATCATACTCCCTACTACCTTTTGTATATACGAGGTTCATCTACCATTTTGATGAAGTCAAACTCTTTGACTACCACATCAAAACAGATGTTCCAACTCCGCGATGCCTGCTTTAACCCATAAAGAAACTTGCACATATTTTCGCTGCTCCTACTGTCTACGAAGCCCTCTGGCTGTGTACTTACAGACGCTCTCTTCTAAATCACTATTTAGAAAAGCAGTCATGACACCCAACCGCCAGATATCGTATTCATGGTATGTAGCAGTGGCAAGTAGGATCTGGATGGACTTAAGCATAGCTTTGAAAGTCTCAACTTTTCCATGTACACCAAGTAATCTTCTCAAGATTTACATGCTCCTGATGGGGATTTAACCCTTCAGATAAAGCAACCAAAGTCCATACTTTGTTGGTGTATATGGATTCCATCTCAGATCGCTTAGCATCCAGCCATTCTCACAGAGTCAGCACTCTTGATGGCCTGCTGGCCTGCTCGAAACTAGTTAGGTCATCATATCATGATGCAATCCTCGCTCCCATTGTCATAGAGAAAACTGAAGTATCTCTCAGGTGGGTGAGGAACCCTACCAGATCGGCGGAGAGGCTGAGGTTCGTTGGAAACTATTGAATCCTCCGGTTCTACCAAATCATCAGCTGCAGTTTGTATAGCTGGAACTCCTTCCAGTTCTACCTCATGACCATTAATTTCTTCACAAGAAATTCCCTTTCCCAAAGGTGGCATGCTGAGAAACAAAACACCTTTTGCTCCTTAGTTTGGTAGAAGATATTCCCTTGCGAATGCTTGGGATATCCAACAAACTTCCACAGAACTGACATTGCCTCGAGCTTGTCCGGATCATGCTTTTGACATAGGCCGGACAACCCCAATCTTAACATCCTTAAGAGATGGGTTCTTCCCATTCCATATCACATATGGAGTGGTAGGCACCTGATTTGATTAGAACCCTATTCAATAGGTATGCAGCTTCTCAAGTGCATATCCCCAAAAAGGAAACAGGCAACTCAGTAGTACTCATCATAGACACATAGGGTGAGCTTGCTCCGCCCCGATGCACCGACGTACTGTGGTGTATTCGGAGGAGTAATGCTGAGAGAGAATCTCATTCTCCTTAAGAATAGTCCAGGAATTCCATGCTCAAGTATTCTCCTCCCTGATCTCATCATAGCACATAATACTTATACCTGTTTTGGTTCTCTACTTCTAAAATACATAGAACCAGTCCTGGCATGTGTAGACAGGGGACCTTACATACATCATCATGTATCAATCCCAAGAGTTCTCTAACTCTTTCTCTGTTTCTAATAAACGGAGCTATGGTCAACTTATCTTTGTGACATGACTGATAAGTTTCACAAGATGTAAATCCAAACTGATTTAAATATGCATCTTTATGTAACTTCAGCTAGTCAGGTCACATTGATATGACCTAGTCTACAATGTCTCAAGAAGGATTTGTTCATTTCTGAATTCTTCCTCTTGTGTGTGTTCTGTACGTTAAGAACTGTGGTTTGATTTAGAACGTGTATGCTTTTAGATAACGCGCCTGAACCGATCAACTCTTGATATAGGAAATGTTCAAAACATTTCCAACAATACAAAATTATATCCTTCTTTACCAATAAAGAGACTGATATGATATTGTATATCAGGTTCGGTATCTAATAACACTCGTTCAGAATCAATGTATTTTAGTAATATAGGGTGATAACTGCCAACAGACTTGGCTGCAACACTTGCACCATTTTTAACTCTTTAAACTTATCACCCTTTCTCAGTTCTCTATCTTTCTGTAGCCCATGTAACATATTACATATGTGGTATCCTCATCTGGTATCTCATACCCATGACGTAAAGGATACTGAGAAACAGTTCTCTATAATGAACACACTCGAAGAAGATGCATCATCATGTACTTTCTTCGTTTGGGCGGCACGGGAATTCTGGTAATCCCCTATTTCCTGCTCGATCTTATAACAATTATAAGTTGGAGCGGGACCAACGTTCCCTAGCGCAGTATAACAAGCGGGTTCGGTCAATACATCCGTATTATTATCTTGATTAAGGCGTGACATGGTCGCTACCTGGAGAGAGAGAGAAGAAAACACTCAGCGTATGCTCTTGGAAGATTAGATTGGTTATTAATTTATCTAATCATGGTGGCTCCCACTGTTTTAGTCAAATCTTCCTTCAAACCCTAAAAGGAAAGACTAGCCGGGATTAATTACACGCTACAAGTTCGCCAATCTTTCAGCCAGGCCGGTGCCGGTACTTTGAGGGTGGTTCCCCATGCTTTCGCACGGACCTAATTAAAATAAACCTCGTTTTCCCAGAGGCGTAACCTCGTTGACACCTTTCTAGACACCTACTTGATCGGCTAATTGTAATGTATAAAACTCTCTCAGGAGTAACTCTTACTTGCAGTGAGTATCGGGATCCAACTATCTCATAGGAGGTATGCAATCTCATTGCAAATTTCAACACTTGAAATTCCCGATAATATTTTACCCCTAGCATCTATATGACCTTAACATAGTCAACAAATCATAAGTGCTAGTCAAGTTCAACCCGTCATTTCACGATTGAATTAAACCTACCCGCACGACCCTTAATATAGTCAACAAAGTCGTACGACTATCCTAACTCAATCGCATCATATGCTTATACAGATAAGCACTAATCAGCTACCGCACACTACGCCTTAACATAGTCAACAAACGTAGCACGAATACTAACCAGTACTTATCTGAAATGACGGAGGGCTACGATAGGTTTTTATGAAAACCTTTTGCGTAATGAACTTGATATCGCTGTAGAATCAAATGATTTAAATGGAGTGTTTTTTAGGCTTTTACTAGTTTTGCTAAAGAGGTCACTCCCGGTGAAGGGATCGTCGGCTCTTTCCTTATCGAATAAGGTGCATGATATTTCACAAATACCACTATGCAAAGCAAAAACTATAGAAGCAATCAAAAGACAAACCGAGGGTTGTAGCATCTGCAAGTTATTGCTAAAGAGGTCACTCCCGGTGAAGGGATCTCGGCTCTTTCTTTATCGAATAAGGTGCTGGATGTTTTATAAGGAGCACCGCTATGCAAAGCAAAAACTAGAGCTACCTGTTTTTGAAAATTCGATTCCATAACATCTTTAGGTTTCTTTTATTTCATTAATCTCATTAATGAAGTCCCATCATTTAAGTTTACCTAAACATCACAGATAAATACAACGTACGCTTATGCCATCCGCATTCGCCTCGATGTCCCCTCGTGCACCGTTAGGTTAGGTAACTAACGGCAGAGCGGGGCAGTGTTAGCGCGGGTGTAAAACATAAGCAACGTCTATATAATATATCACATATACTATATCCAATATCTATCTCATCAATATATCAAATGATCACATCACAGATATCGCAGCAGAAGAAACATATGAAATATTGGATATACTAGGAGGTCCGTGTTTTATTGCGAGCCTGTATAAAACACGGATTCCACGGTCGTGATGAATAGCCAATCCCACACCCCTAGACCCCTACGAGAGCGGCAAGCAACCCTACCAATTCTAGAGTTAGGACACCCGATCTCGACTCCTCAAGATGGTCTCCCACTGGACCCTAGAACCCGGTTACTTGTGCTCCCCGCCTTGGGTCTATCATAATGCGGAAAAGGAAATAATATACAATGGTGACATCAACCTCAAACCGGAAGTCTCCCAATAAAAGAATATTACATACAATGAATTTTACATGAATGAAAATAAAAACTCTCAACTCACATAAAACCCCCGGCTATTCAAAACACGACGATCCAATATAACATATCCAAGCAATACATAACATCACATGTCATCAACGTAAGTAAATATGTGTATCCCAATTGTCATTGATGTATAGCAACGAAACCGGCGATACACCACATATTACACTTACGGTCGCAGAAAAGAAAGTGTAAAACTACAACAGTTGGAATCCGCAACCTCCTTAGACATCGCATGCCTAACCAAATGAATTCCTTAGACATCACATGCCTAACAATTATAAACCCCGCATTTTAGTCTCGATCTCGAAAACACTTTTCAATATCTAGTCGGGCAATTCAACAAGATTCCCGACATCCTGATCGAATGCTCGTCGGAAACTTTAGTAGACAGCCGCACCCCCCGATGCCATCGACGAAGTGCACTAAGGAGGAACACCGCTGTCGCGAGCATCCAAACGGATGCTTTTGGCGACGGGGTTCTCCTACAGTCACTTGGTCGGGGCTATGGTGCATAGCTATCTATTAACTTTACCCGGCAAGTATCCGCGTACGCTACGTGATTGCGACGGACTTTTGATCACATCAAAATCCCGTGGCAACCGATCAAATGAGACTAAACTGCTAGATTTATAACATTCAAACTAGTTATCTCATAACTACATGTGGATTCCAAATATTGTATCACATTACAGAAAAAATTAGACGATTTTAAACATTCCGATCGAATCAACAAACACCCGAAATTTCCCTTTAGTTCTTAACGCTTGAAATTAGTTTAAAAGCATCCATCACATGCCATAGTACCAATGGTCCAGCCATAGAAGGGTCAAACCAACGCCTCATATGTGGCAACGCCGAGCTACCACAAACCCGAAGGTTTAGAGGCGATTCTGACGGTCACATAATCGAGTTAAGGTTTCGTTCTTCTAGAGGGTCCACCGCGTTACTTGCACGATATTTGAATGTTCTTTAACTAAGGAAAAATCCAACACTTGGAAATTTTCCGACAGGGTAAAAGTGAGTTATTGATATCCGTTCGAACTTTTTAACACTATCTAAACAATCATGAAACCAAGCTAGAATTGCGAATACGAAACACTCCGAATTAGTTAATGCAGTAAATTAACATCACATGTAATTTTAGCAAAAACAAACAACACCACAAGTACCAAACCCCAGAACCTGGACCACACCACAAAACCCAAACCCTAACCCCTTGTAAAAATCGAGGTCGCCGGAAATTGGGCCTTGGTCGCCGGCCATCCTCCGAGCAGGGTGGGTGGGTTTTGTGCTATGTTCATATTGCATCAAATACAACATTCTGCAACAGTTAAAATAATTTTTTGACTCCAGAAAAATTTCGACAGAAACTAGGGTTTTTCGTCAGGTGTTTCGGAGTTGTTTCGGTTTCATAATCCTATACTTATCCGTCTAATTTTCTAGCTAGGCTCTGATACCACTGTTGGTCAGGCAGCTACCCTATCCAATGGGGTCGCCGTGGCACCAACGGGTCCCTCAGCAACTACTTTTTACACATGCCCCCTCGCGAGGACTACAACCCGCCGGAACACCTTCTGGTCTCGGGACACCCTGGGGGTAAGAGCATATGCTTCGCCACACTGTCACACAGTGAGAACCCCCAATAGGTCGACATCTAATGCCTAGTAGCTCTGATACCACTGTTGGGATACCTACAACGGCAACAAGGTTCCGGGAGGCATCACTCATGCCAATTTCAAAAATTTGCCATTATAAGTAACCCAAGCACAAGGAACTTTAACTAGAGAATAAAACAAAACTAGCATGTTAACACTTTAACATTTAAGAGTTAGGGATTATAACCTTTGTAGTCCGTTCCTTCACTTCATAAGCTTCGTGTTGAGGTCCCTTCGCTGCGATCATCAAGTACCCGGACTCTAAAGAGGCTCCATGAAGAGAAAGATACAACCTTACTTCCAATCTTCAAAAACTAAGATGATCTACCTTGAAGAAACACTAACCCAAGCTCTTGCTTCACTAATCATGTATTAGTAAAGCAAACACACTAATCTAAGTGGATAGAATAGATGAGGATGATGAAGTAGGAATTTTTCTCTCTTTTGTTTTCTTGATCTCACTTTTAACTCATCACAAAAAAAAGCTAGAAAGCTTTTTCAAGAGGAAGAAGAGGAAGAATTTCTTTTGTGACGAATAATGAATTCTTGTTGAGGTTAGAAATGCAACCTAGCGTTAAGCATGACATGCTTAACCCTTGTAGAGACTTTACCATGGGTTAAGGTTTGGGTTGGGTTAATAAATATCTCTCCAAAATATCAAAGAAAAATGGACAAAGTCAAAGCTTCAAGAAGGTTCCACAAAGCTCATCCAAAACAATAACTCTAATCCAAATCCTAATATGGTTAAGTCTAAAAACCCTAGTTGCATTTGTAACCCTAACATGTTACAACATTATATATCACATATATAATATATAATGTAACAAAATAAAATAATACAATTAACATATATCGCATATACATCAATGTATTATCCAAGTGAGAAAAAGATTCTTTAAGTGAGCTTATATTAGTTAATGTAATGTAATATATCAAATATATAATTATACATTAAATTATCGAATCAACACTTGACCCGATAATCCGGACATATTACATATAACCGACTAATATAACAAGCAACCTTTCATCGAATCAACACTTGATCCGATGACCCGGCTATATCACATATACCCGGCCGATATCACATATCACGAGAATCGAATACGGTATCACATACACGTATTATTCTCGGTCCCACACATATCACATATGTGCTCCTACTCCATTTTGCCTGAGCCAGGAAACCTCTGTGTAGGACTCTAAAGAATCATCAATACATCGGCAGTAGGTGATGATCATATCAAACACCCACAAGCTGCAAGCGGTCAACTAAACGTAACAGCTACCCAGGTATTGAGCGATCAGAAGATCAACAAGAAAGCCTGTACATTCTTCTGCGAATCCAACCAGTAACACTCCCGTACAGTCCGGTCTTTTCGTCTGATATGTCGCTTATCTAGTCTAGGGGTGGTAAACGTCAGACCTAGTAACCGATAAGTCGTGCCGATATGAGGTCCATAACGGTTCGAGAAACTACTGATAACACTTACCAGAAAATCTCAGTAACCCTGGACATGGATTTCCAGTTATAGCCAATCGAACACAATGCAACATCAACTCCCAATACTGGGAGAGACGAAACCCCTCCTATCGCTCATTGCCTCCATGCGATTCGGGACTGTACCCAAAAGCCACCGTTTTGCACGTTCTCTTGAACGTAGTAAGTTGGAAATCAAAGCACAGTGGGAATCACACAAGACTCTATGATGATCTCGGGTCTACAGACTAACCTGTACCAGTGTCACCAGAGAACTGCCATCTGACGTGAGGTATAATACCATCTGGGAGTTCTCGGCGAGTCCTTCCTGTGCACCCAGTCTCCACTAAGCACCCGTATACTATCTCTGATGTCAAACACCAATGGATATGGGATCATCCATCGCCCATCTTCATGGGTCGAGAAGATATACACTAGTCTACTCTAGTATATCGTTGCCCTGTCTCGATACACCTACGACTAGGAACATTTGAAGGATGTACTTAGTGACTACACTGTCCCCACTAGTATGATCTACATCATAGTCCTGGTAGTCAAGTACTCATCCTAAGGGCTTTATCAACATGTAACATAGAGACAATCAGAGTACATGTTAAGATATAGAGCAACCAGATAGCATATTATCATGTCGAGCAAGAAAGTCCTCCATATATATGTCCAAGCATCCACTACAATATACATCGTATGTACAGTAATGGCCTTTAGGGCATACATATCACTAACAGCTTTGGCCAATGTCACGCCCCGCTTTCCAAAATACGGGATACGAGGGGTGACTAGGCCAGTCATGCTCCTACGGTCAGAGAATAATCCCGCCGTAGTCACACTTCGGCTTCTAGAATTACATGGTAGTCAGTAAACAGTACTTGAATAAAGGAAAATCATAGCTCACAACTTTATTACATTGCAATAAAGAGTTCGAGATACATTTATTTCGTGGAATAAAATAACTAATCAACAAAACAAGGTGTAGAAAGCAAAAGATATGGCGCTGATGAAGCAGTCTAGATTTCCGCGATCTCGAAGGACAGGTCCTGCTCCTGGGCTGGATCTACTTCGTCCTCTGAGCATGCACACTCATGTCGTCAGGGCGACACATATAGCAATTAATATATATATATATATATATATATATATATATATATATATATATATATATATATATATATATATATATATATATGATGGGCATGCAATATTATTAAACATGAGGAGTACAATGAATTGCAGAACACGAGTAAAATAAACATTGACTGAATATGGATAGTGCAATGTAGGTATCATATCAATAAACTAGGCCATGTGCATGTCACATCTTATCGGTCACTAAGTCAATGAAATCAATTGGTGGAAAGGATGCTCGTGTTTAACAAGGGTCTCGTGCAGGCCCGAGACTACGGTCCACTGTGCCTCGGACATAACCCTGTCAGCCGCGCTGTAGGGTTCCTAGGCACCCTAGTGATGTCTCACAAGTGATCAAACACGCTTCTTTCTAAAAATACAGTGCCTACAAACCCTAGAACGGATCGTTTGCTAGAAAACTAGGCGAAGAAGTAAACTAGTTAACAGTTAACTACAAGATAACGGACATACAACCTTTGTAGATCCGGTCCACCACCTCCACGGCTCCGCAACGAAGTCCCGTCCGCTGTCCAAAAAGAATCCGGACTCCAACGTCGGCTTCGTCGAAGAATGGGCGGGCTTGATCGTCGGTTCGATGCCGAAGATGATCTACGTCGAGGCGTCGCTAGAACAAGCTCCAACTTCACCGAGTCGGAAAAACATGTGAAGGAAACACCCTATACTACTTGGCAAGAGGTAGAGGATGAAGAAATAGGAAGTGGGTAAACTTTAGTTTTGGATTTCTCACTAGATTTCATGACTTGCCATTGGAGTAGCAAGCTTTCTCCATTGAAGAAGAAGATGAAGCAAGAAGAAGATGATATGATAAGATAATTAAAATAGTAAAGAAAATATAATACTTATCATATCATTAACCTTAGTTAGTGGTAGAGAATTGACTAAGGTTAATATGAAGAGTTAGGGTTAAGAAAGAAGACAAAATGGTTACTTAGTCAAAGTTTGAAGAATCTTCAACTACAAACAAAATAAGGCACCATTTCATTTTCTTTATCATTTTCTATTTCCAAAATAAATAAGAAAAAGAAAACACTAATCTTAATCTTAACCATGGTCAAATTCTTTACACTAACCCTAGCTTGCATGTATCATCAAACATGATACAATCATGTGCACAAAATATATCACATATGCAATGTGCACAAACTAAGTGAGTAAATCCATTTAAAGTGAACCAATACTAGTTAATGCAAAGTAATATATCAAATATATAATTATACATTAAATCATTAAATCAACACTTGATTCAATGACCCGGTCATGTCGCATATAACCGGCTAGTATTCAATGTATCGGTTTATCGAATCAATCCTTGATTCGACAACTAGGTTATATCGCATATAACCAATCGATACATTCATCGCGAGAATAGAATACGGTATCACATACACGCATTATTCTTGGTCCCGCACATATCTCATATGCGCTCCCATTTCGTTTCGCTTGAGCTAGGAAACCTCTGTGTAGGACTCTAAAGACTCGTCAATACGCCGGCAGCGGATGATGATCATATCAAACACCCACAAGCCGCAAGCGGTCTGCTAAACGTAACGGCCATCCGGGTATTGAGCGATCAGAAGATCGACGAGCAAGCCCGCTCACACTCCTGCGAATCCAACCAGTAACACTTACCGTATAGTCCGGTCTGTTCGTCTGATATGTCGCATATCTCGCCTAGGGGTGGTAAACGTCAGACCCCAATAGCTCGATAAGTCATGCTGACTTGAGGTCCATAACATTCGTGAAACTACTGATAACTCTTACCAGTATATCACTGCAACCCTGGCCAGGGATTTCCTGTTATGGCCAGTCGAGCATAGCACAACATCAACCCCCAATACCGGGAGAGACGAATCCCCTCCTATCGCTCATTGCCTTCATGTGAATCGGGACTGTACCTAAAAACCACCTGTTTGCACAACTCAGTAGAGCCATGGTAGGGTGGAAATCAAAGCACAGTGGGAGACACACAAGACTCTATGACGATCTCGGGTCAACAGACTAAGCTGTACCAGTGTCACCAGAGAACTGCCATCTGACGTGAGGTATAATACCATCTGGGAGATCTCGGCGAGTCCGTTCAGTGTACCCAGTCTCCACTGAGCACCCGCATATCATCTTCGATGTCAAACACCAATGGATATGGGATCATCCATCGCCCATCGCATGGGTCGAGAAGATATGCGCTAGTCTACTCTGGAATATCGATGCCCCGTCTCGATATTCCCACGACTAGGAACAATGAAGGATGTACTCATTGACTACCCAGGCCCCACTAGTATGATCTGCATCATAGTCCTGGAAGTCGAGTACACATCCTAAGGGCTTTATCAACATGTAATCAGAGAGACAGAAAGTATACATGTTAAGATAAAGAGCAACCAGATAGCGTACTATCATGTCGAGCAAGAAAGTCCTACCTATATATGTCCCAGCATCCACTACAATATACATCCAATGTACAGTAATGGCCTCTAGGGCATACATATAACTAACAATCTCCCACTTGCACTAGGGCCATCTGTAGCAGTGGTTGCAGTATCATATACTCAACCATCCCCTAAAAGTCTCTCTTTAGGAAAAAGGCCTTCGTGAGTGGATCCGCCGTGCTGTCCTCTGAGTCTACTCTCCTAACCTCGATCATCCTGGAGATCAACTATCTCCATGATCAGGTGATGCTGCCTCAGAATATGTCTGGGTCACTGATGGGACCAGGGTTCCAGGGCTAAAGCCACACTTCCATTGTCATACAATGGCAGGAACCTAGTTCATCTTATGAACCACTATACACCCAAACTGCCTCTTTGGTAGTATCTTTAATAGCGATGTTACTAGCCTTTATCGTCTAGTTTGCCACGGTATCTAGCTTGGAACTCTTCCAACATACCGTCCCTTTACCAAGGGTAAAGACAATGCCTGTGACTGACATTCAGTCATCTTTATCACCCTGGAACACTTCCAGTGATTCTCCCCAGGATCGATTGATACAATCTCACTATACCTAGTGAGAACCCTAATATCCTTTTAGATCTATCTCATAGGTCCAAATCTCAGGATTTAGGAGGTATCATCTTTATCCTATTTGGAGAATCCTAGTGATAATAGGAGATTGACCGATCGTAGTATAGGAAACTCTTTTCCTATCAAGAGTATGTTGTCTACGTACAATACGAAGATGACCACCATACTCCCTACTACCTTTTTGTATATACAAGGTTCATCTACCATTTTGATGATGTCAACTTCTTTGACTAATCCATCAAAATAGATGTTCCAACTCCGCGATGCCTGCTTTATCAGATAAAACATCTTGCTCACGTTTCCGCTTCTCCCACTGTTTACGAATTCCTCTGGCTGTGTACTTATAGACTCACTCTTCTAAATCATTATTTAGAAAAGCAGTCATGGCACCCAACCGCCAGATATCGTAGTTATGGTATGTAGCCGTGGCAAGTAGGATCTGGATGGACTTAAGCATAGCTCCTTAGAAAAGGTTTCATCATTATCCATACCTGGTCAATGACGAAAACCTTTAACAAGTCTAGCTTTGAAAGTCTCAACTTTTCCATGTACACCAAGTAATCTTCTCAAGATATACTTGCTCCTGATGGGGATTTAACCCTTCAGATTTAGCAACTAAAGTCCATACTTTGTTGGTGTATAAGGATTCCATCTCAGATCGCTAAACATCCAGCCATTCTTACAGAGTCTTACTCCTGATGGCCAGCTCGAAACTAGTTGGGTCATCATCTCATGATGCAATCCTCGCTCCCACTGTCATAGAGAAACAGAAGTATCTCTCAGGTGGGTGAGGAACCCTACTAGATCGGCGGAGAGGCTGAGGTTCGTTGGAATCTACTGAATCCTTCGGTTCTACCAAATCATCAACTCCAGTTTGTATAGCTGGAACGTTTCCAGTTCTACATAACAGACGTTGCCTCGAGCTTGTCCGAATTTAGCTTTTAGACATAGGCCGGACAACCCCAAATCTTAACTAACTTAAGATATGGGCTCTTCCCTTTCCATATCACATATGAAATGGTAGGCTTTGATTTGATTGGAACCCTATTCAATAGGTATGCATCTTCTCAAGTGCATAACCCCAAAAGGAAATAGGTAACTCAGTAATACTCATCATAGAGCACACCATATTTAATATTGTGCAATTGCTCCGCCCTGATACACCGTTGTGCTGTGGTGTATTCAGAGAAGTAGTACGGAGAGAGAATCTCATTCTCCTTTAGAATGGTCCAGAAATGCCATGCACTAGTATTCTCCTCCCTGATCTCATCATAGGACATAATACTTATATCCGGTTATTGGTTCTCTACTTCTAACTTATATTCTGTGAATACCTCAAAAGGTTCAGACTTATGTTTCAACAGGAACATATGACTGAATCTTGAGAGATTATAAGAGAATATAATGTAGCATAAAGAACCAATCCTGGCATGTGTAGACAGGGGACCTACATACATCAACATGTATCATCCCAAGAGTTCACTAACTCTTTCTCTGTTTCCAATAAACAGAGCTATGGTCATCTTATCTTTGTGACTTGACTGGCGAGTTTCACAAGATGTATATTCAAACTAATTTAAATATGCATCTATATGTAACTCCAGCTAGTCGGGTCGCATTGATATGACCTAGTCTACAATACCTCAAGAAGGATCCGTCCATTTCTGAACTATTCCTCTTGTGTGTGTTCCATATACTAAGAACTGTAGTTTGATTTAGAACATCAATGCTTTTAGATAACGTGCCTGAACCGATCAACTTTTGATATAGGAAATGTTCAAAACATTATCCAACAATACAAAATTTTATCATTTCTTTACTAATAAAGAGACAGATATGATTTTGTATATCAGGTTCGGTATCTAATAACATTCGTTCAGAATCAATGTATTACAATACAGGGTGACAGTGACCGACAGACTTGGCTGCAACACTTGCCCCGTTTTCTGTCTCATGAAACTTATCACCCGTTCTCAGTTTTTTCTACCCTTTTGTAGCCCTATGTAACATCTTACATATCTGGGATCCTGATCCGGTATCATATACCAAGGATGCGGAGGATACTGAGAAACAGTTCTGTATAATGAACACACCCGAAGATGATGCATCAGCATGCATTCTCTTCGTTTGGGCGGCACGGGAAATCTGGTATTCCCCAATTTCCTGCTCTGTCTTATAACAATTATAAGTTGGAGCGGGACCAACGTTCCCCAGCTCAGTATAACAAGCGGGTTCGGTCAATAATCCGTATTATTATCTTGATTAAGGCGTGACATGGTCGCTACCAGGAGAGAGAGAGAAGAAAACACTCAGCGTGCGCTCTTGCAAGAATAGATTGGTTATTATTTTATCTAATCAGGATGGCTCCCACTTCTTTTTATCAAATCTTCCTTCAAACCCTAAAAGGAAAGACTAGCCGGGATTAATTACACACTACAAGTTCGCCAATCTTTCAGCCAGGCCAGTGTCGGTACTTTGAGGGAGGTCCCCCGTGCTTTCGCACGAACCTAATTAATGTAAACCTCGTTTTCCCAGAGGCATAACCCCGTTGACACCTTTCTAGACACCTACTTGATCGGCTAATTGTAATGTATAAAACTCTCCCAGGAGTAACTCTTACTCGCAGCGGGTATCGGGATCCAACTATCTCATAGAAGGTATGCAATCTCATTGCAAATTTCAACACTTGAAACTCCCGATAAAGGTTTTTACCCCTAGCACCTATGACCTTAACTATGGTCAACAAATCATAAGTACTAGTCAAGTTCTACCCGTCATTTCGTGATTAATTAGACCCACCCACATGACCCTTAACTATGGTCAACAAAGTCACGCGACTGTCCTAACTAATCGCATCATATGCGGTGTAGGAAGACATCACTTAGCTACCGTACACTGTGCCTTGACTATGGTCAACAAACACAGCACGAATACTAAGTACTCTACTTCCTAAAATGACGGAGGGTTGCGGCTGGTTTTTGTGAAAACCTTTAACGCTTTGAACTTGATCTCGTTGCGGAATCTAACGGTTTTTAAATGGAATGCTTTCCGAAGCTTTTCTAGTTTTGCTAAAGGGGTCACTCCCGGTGAAGGGATCGTCGGCCCTTTCCTCGTGGAATGAGGTGCGGGATATATCATATATATCACTGTGCAAAGCGGAAACTATAGAAGCGATCAAATGACAAACCGAGGGTTGTAGCATCTGCCAGTTATTGCTAAAGGAGTCACTCCCGGTGAAGGGATCTCGGTCCTTTCCTTATCGAATAAGGTGCAGGATGTTCTACAAGGAACACCGCGATGCAAAGCAAGAACTGTAGCTACCTGTTTTATTTTGAAATTCGATTCCACAACATCAATTAGGTTTATTTTCTTTCATTAATCTCATTAATGAATATCCCATCATTTAATTTACCTAAACATCACAGATAGATATGACGTACACTTATGCCATCCGCATTCGCCTCGATGTCCCCTCGTGCACCGTTAGGTTAGGTAACTAACGGCAGAGCGGGGCAGGGCTAGCGCGGGTGTAAAACATAAGTAACGTCTATATAATATATCATATATACTATATATAATATCTGCCATAGAACATCGCATGATCTCAGATAAAACACAGCAGAAGAAACATATGAAATATTGGATATACTAGGACGTCCGTGTTTTCAATACGAGCCAGTATAAAACACGGATTCCACGGTCGTGATGAATAGCCAATCCCACACCCCTAGACCCCTACGAGAGCGGCAAGCAACCCTACCAATTCTGGAGTTAGGAGACCCGGGCTCGACTCCTCGAGTTGGTCTCCCACTGAACTCCAGAACCCGGTTACTTGTGCTCTCCTCCTTGGGTCTATCCTAGTGCGGAAAAATAAATAATATACAAACGGTGACTACTTCCGCAACCTGGAAGTGCCCCAATAAAAAGAATATTACATACAAGTTTTTACATGAATGAAAATGAAAAACACTCATTTCACATAAAAACCCCCGGCTATTCAAACACGACGATCCAATATAACATATCCAGCAACACATAACATCACATGTCATCAACGTAAGTAAATATGCGCATCCCAATTGTCGTTGACATATAGCAACGAAACCGGCGATATCACATATTACACTTACGGTCACAGAAAAGAAAGTGTAAAACTACAACAGTTGGAATCCGCAACCACCTCAGACATCATATGCCTGACCAAATGAATTACTTAGACATCACATGCCTAGCAATTATAAACCCCGCATTTTAGTCTCAAAATCGAAAACTCTTTTCAATATCAAGTCGGGCAATTCAACAAGATTCCCGACATCCTGATCGAATGCTCGTCGCAAACTTCAGTAGGCGGCCGCACCCCCGATACCGTCGACGAAGTGCACCAAGGCGGAACACCGCTGCCGCGAGCACCCGAACGGATGCTTTCGGCGACGGGGTTCTCCTACAGTCACTTGGTCGGGGCTATGGAGTGAGGCTGTCTATTAAGTTTACCCGGCGAGTATCCGCGTACGCTACGTGATTGCGACGGACTTTTGATCACATCAAAATTCCGTGGCAACCGATCAAGTGAGACTAAAGTGCTATGTTTATAACATTCATTCAGTTATCACATAACTTTTATGAATTCCAATTATTGTATCCCATTCCAGATAAACAGAAAATGTTAAACTTTTCGATCGAACAGTCGAACACCCAACTTTTCCCGATACAGCTCAACACATGAAATAAGTCTAACAACATTCAGTTCGTGCCTCAGTACCAACGGTCCAGCCGTAGAAGGGTCAAGCCAACGCCTCACATGTGGCACGCCGTACTGCCCCAAACCCGAAGGTTCAAAGGGCAGTTCAAGACGGTCACATAATCGAGTTAAGGTTTGTTGTCTTCTAGAGGGTCCATTGCGTTACTTGCACTACTTAGAACGTCGTTAAACTACGGAAAAATCCAACACTTGGAAATTTCCCGATAGGGGAAAAATTGGGTATTTATATCCGGTCGAACATTTTAACATATTCTAAAATTTATCCGGAAAGCCACATAGACAAAATTTGATACCCCGATCGAAATACCGAATCCCCAAAACAACTCCAGAAAATTCAACTCTTGAATAAAATTTCAAAACATCCAGAGAACTCAGAACCAGATACAATGAATTACAGTGAAAAAATTTAGGGCTGACGTCATCAATGTGCGGCGGAACCGCCGCATTAACCTGTCTTATGCCGCTCTTCCGCCGCGGTTTTAACTGTTCATCCAAAAATTTTTGCGCCGTAATTCTTATATTTCCCTGCTGAGTTCTCTACATATTTTTAATTTGGAAAAACTCACTGTTTTCAAAAATGTACAGAGAGCAAGATTGGTTCGGGGTTTCGGGTTCGTTCGGACTTCAAATTCCGTCGGGACTTCGCCTAAGGCTCTAGCTAGGCTCTGATACCACTGTAGGGTTCCTAGGCACCCTAGTGATGTCTCACAAGTGATCAAACACGCTTCTTTCTAAAAATACGGTGCCTACAAACCCTAGAACGGATCGTTTGCTAGAAAACTAGGCGAAGAAGTAAACTAGTTAACAGTTAACTACAAGATAACGGACATACAACCTTTGTAGATCCGGTCCACCACCTCCACGGCTCCGCAACGAAGTCCCGTCCGCTGTCCAAAAAGAATCCGGACTCCAACGTCGGCTTCGTCGAAGAATGGGCGGGCTTGATCGTCGGTTCGATGCCGAAGATGATCTACGTCGAGGCGTCGCTAGAACAAGCTCCAACTTCACCAAGTCGGAAAAACTTGTGAAGGAAACACCCTATACTACTTGGCAAGAGGTAGAGGATGAGGAAATAGGAAGTGGGTAAACTTTAGTTTTGGATTTCTCACTAGATTTCATGACTTGCCATTGGAGTAGCAAGCTTTCTCCATTGAAGAAGAAGATGAAGCAAGAAAAAGATGATATGATAAGATAATTAAAATAGTAAAGAAAATATAATACTTATCATATCATTAACCTTAGTTAGTGGTAGAGAATTGACTAAGGTTAATATGAAGAGTTAGGGTTAAGAAAGAAGACAAAATGGTTACTTAGTCAAAGTTTGAAGAATCTTCAACTACAAACAAAATAAGCCACCATTTCATTTTCTTTATCATTTTCTATTTCCAAAATAAATAAGAAAAAGAAAACCCTAATCTTAATCTTAACCATGGTCAAATTCTTTACACTAACCCTAGCTTGCATGTATCATCAAACATGATACAATCATGTGCACAAAATATATCACATATGCAATGTGCACAAACTAAGTGAGTAAATCCATTTAAAGTGAACCAATACTAGTTAATGCAAAGTAATATATCAAATATATAATTATACATTAAATCATTAAATCAACACTTGATTCAATGATCCGGTCATGTCGTATATAACCGGCTAGTATTCAATGTATCGGTTTATCGAATCAATCCTTGATTCGACAACTAGGTTATATCGCATATAACCAATCGATACATTCATCGCAAGAATAGAATACGGTATCACATACACGCATTATTCTCGGTCCCGCACATATCTCATATGCGCTCCCATTTCGTTTCGCTTGAGCTAGGAAACCTCTGTGTAGGACTCTAAAGACTCGTCAATACGCCGGCAGCGGATGATGATCATATCAAACACCCACAAGCCGCAAGCGGTCTGCTAAACGTAACGGCCATCCGGGTATTGAGCGATCAGAAGATCGACGAGCAAGCCCGCTCACACTCCTGCGAATCCAACCAGTAACACTTACCGTATAGTCCGGTCTGTTCGTCTGATATGTCGCATATCTCGCCTAGGGGTGGTAAACGTCAGACCCCAATAGCTCGATAAGTCATGCCGACTTGAGGTCCATAACATTCGTGAAACTACTGATAACTCTTACCAGTATATCACTGCAACCCTGGCCAGGGATTTCCTGTTATGGCCAGTCGAGCATAGCACAACATCAACCCCCAATACCGGGAGAGACGAATCCCCTCCTATCGCTCATTGCCTTCATGTGAATCGGGACTGTACCTAAAAACCATCTGTTTGCACAACTCAGTAGAGCCGTGGTAGGGTGGAAATCAAAGCACAGTGGGAGACACACAAGACTCTATGACGATCTCGGGTCAACAGACTAAGCTGTACCAGTGTCACCAGAGAACTGTCATCTGACGTGAGGTATAATACCATCTGGGAGATCTCGGCGAGTCCGTTCAGTGTACCCAGTCTCCACTGAGCACCCGCATATCATCTTCGATGCCAAACACCAATGGATATGGGATCATCCATCGCCCATCGCATGGGTCGAGAAGATATGCGCTAGTCTACTCTGGAATATCGATGCCCCGTCTCGATATTCCCACGACTAGGAACAATGAAGGATGTACTCATTGACTACCCAGGCCCCACTAGTATGATCTGCATCATAGTCCTGGAAGTCGAGTACACATCCTAAGGGCTTTATCAACATGTAATCAGAGAGACAGAAAGTATACATGTTAAGATAAAGAGCAACCAGATAGCGTACTATCATGTCGAGCAAGAAAGTCCTACCTATATATGTCCCAGCATCCACTACAATATACATCCAATGTACAGTAATGGCCTCTAGGGCATACATATAACTAAGCCGCTAGGCCCATGACCTAAAGTGTGTGTGTGTGTGTGTGTGTGTTTGTGTGTGCGCGTATCACTAATAGCGAATGATCATCCTCTAAATCACTGTATCTCGCTAAATACTAGTTCAATTCCATCTTGATTTCCCCATTCCCTAGGTTATCGTATGCATTTAGGTATTCGATGGGTTGTGAACAATTGCGTATCGCTGTCACTTTCAATCAGTTTTCCACCTATCAGTATCATTGTCGTATTTGCCACAACCCAATCAATAACACTAATATATCGACAACGCAAATCAGTCGCTGGGTTTCAATGTGAATGATCACTATACAGCAGGTATAAAGCAAACACGAAAAATAAGCAGAAATGCACTGAACATGTATTCACTATTTTATGACGACCAATGCCATACAACTTGCAAAATTTACGATAAATCACACGTATTGAATAGACCAAAATAATATAAAAGGAGTACAAATTACACTTGATCATCTAAACAGTAAAATTAATTTCAGGTCAATCGGGATTCAGGTTTGGAAATTATCATCATTTTAAGGTAGCGATCGATTTCTGGAATTCCAGCTTCAGAACTGGAAGCCCAAATTCACGCTCGTTTTATCAGTGATTGTATTTGGATTCAGATGTTTCTACAGTTGAATGAAATATATTTCTCTCAGTTGAGTTTCCAACGCATCAAGTGGATTATCGATAGCAGTTCTGTATTAAAAGTTATGTTCTGTTTAATGTGACTGTGTAGGAAACATTACTGCAGAAACTGCAGAACACAGCAATACTCTAAAATACAAATTTAATATCAAACGATGGTGAAACAGCACGGAACCAGATTCATGTGTTAGATAATTAAATTATCTACGCGACCCTATGGGGCTCCGTCCATTTTCAGTTTAAATGATGGGTGTACAGGTGTTCAAAGTCAGGTATCCAAGCGAAATGCTGCCCCAGACTGCAGTCCAGTGCGGCATTCGCAACCAATTATCGTTATAGAAATCTATAAACGTTGAGAATTAAACTATAGGGGGTTTTAGGACATCGAGTCGTCCTCGATATGAGCCATATAACGTTACGTTCCAATCATTATTTAATTTACAATGATTTTATTGAGGTAACCTGTGCGGTAAAATTCAGTTTTAGTGTTGCCTTTAGGGGCGACGTTACAGGATTATAAACACGATATTTTTAACGCAAAACTTACACGATGTTCATTAATCAGTAAGGGATTCGACATTCATAAATTCCGGTAATTTAAGATAAGGTTTTCATGTATGTATCGCGTCGAACACATAAGTTATGTACGGGTATCAGTTGAAACATCGGTTTCGGTTAATTGATCAAACTAGTTGTTATTCGGTGAAATTGTAAATGATGTTGATACGGGATAGCAAATTCCTAGCCGGGTTCCATTCAATATAATCAAACTAAGAGGGTTCATTAAAATAATCGAATTATAATTTTTATCAATGTGTGTGTGGGGGGGGGCACATACTCCACATTATGTAACCTCATTTCTTTTCCAATTCAAAAAAAAATATTAATTAGCATGCATAAACAAGTGATTAGTGTTCACTTGCCTCAGACAATCGCGATGACGACGAGAGGCAGCAACAGTGACGGCGAAGGAACGCGTAAGGGCACGGCAAGGCACAAGCAGCGGCGACGGCAGCAAGCTTAGGTGGCGGCTGGAGGCAGTGGGTGCAGGGGATCGGTGTTGGGGTGCTCGGAGCTTGCAGCCCGGAAGTGGTGAGCAGGGGAGTAGCTCGGTCGTTGAGGAAGGGGAGGAAAGGAGGATACGGGGATCGAGCTCTTCGGCGGGGTGGTGTTGGTGGTGGCTGCGGTGATGTGCGCAGGGTTCGGCGGTGGTTTTTGGTTGAGAAGCGGTCGAGGGTGTAAGGAAAAGGGGTGCTCGGGTTCGCTGGGTGCCTTGGTGGTCGGTGTGGTGATCAGGTGGAAGAGTGTCTTGCCAGTGGTGAGGGGAGTCATCGGTGGTGACGGTGGTTATCGCGGTAGAGATGGCGGTGGTGGACATCGACGGTTGTTGGTTTGGGGGAGAACAAGAGAGAGTGAAGCTGAGAGAGTGGGGCAGAGCGAGTGAGTGTGGCAGAGGGAGGCGAGGGAGAGAGGGAATGAGAGAGAGAGAAGTAGAGAGATTGAAATAGAGAGGGAGGCGAGGGAAGTCATGGCCGTTGGAGGTGTGCGGGTCGTGGTGAGATGGTTGCTGCCGTCGCGGGCGAGCTCGATGAGAGGGGGGTCATGGGGGAGAGCCGTTGGGGGAGTGGGTCTCGAGTGAGCGCGGGTCATGGGGAAGATGGGCGCGAGGAGCGGTCTTGGGGGCGAGAAGCGGGCCTGGGTGCGAAGATTGGGGAGGCGTGGGAAAAAGAGCAGGAAAAACGAAGGAGGAAGAAGAAGAAGTAGTGGGAAGCGGGTCGGGTCGGGCAAGGGTCGGGTCGGGTACGGGTAGTCTAGGATTTAAGTAGTTTAGGTTTAGGAGTAATTAATATAAAATAATAAGATATAATAAAATGGACACAAAAATGAAATAATTTTGGAAAAAATCTGAGAAAATATGGAAAATCCATATTCGGAACTAGGGATTTACATCATACCCTCCTTACAAAAATTTCGTCCTCGAAATTAAAAACAAAAACAACGGAACAACAACACTATACAAACAGATGTGGAAAACGTGCATGGATGTCCTCCTCGCGTTCCTAGGTAGACTACCCTGGAGAATGACCACCCCAAGAAACTCGAACGAGGGGAATCACTTTGTTCTTCAGCACTTTTTCCCGATGATCGAGAATGGTGGTAGGCTGCTCCTCGTAGGACAGATCAGTGCCCAATGTCAACTCCGAATAGTCCAGGATATGGCTGTCATCCCGAACATAGCGCCTCAACTGAGATACGTGAAAAGTATTATGCACAACAGTTAGAGATGGAGGTAAGGCAAGTCGATAGACCACCTCTCTTACTCGCTCTTGCATCTCAAAAGGTCCGATGAATCGGGGACTGAGTTTCCTGCGACCTTCAAACCTGATAACACCGCGGGTAGGATAAATCCTCAGAAACACATGATCTCCGACCTCGAATTCTAGCGCTCTCTTGCTGGCATCCGCTCAACTCTTATGTCGGTCCTGAGCCATCTTAATGCACTGTCTGATCATCTGGACCTTGTCCACAGTCTGAACAATAAGTTCTGGCCCAGTACTCTCTGCTCTCCCATGTCATCCCAACAAATAGGGGATCAACATTTCCGTCCGTAAAGTGCTTCGAATGGAGCCATCTGGATGCTAGCTTGGAAACTGTTGTTATAAGAAAACTCCACAGATCAAGATGATCCACCCAAGAACCCTGGAAGTCTAGTATGCAAGCCCTCAACATGTTCTTGAGCGTCTGAATAGTACGCTTGGATTGTCCGTCCATCTGCGGATGGTAAGCCGTGCTAAACTTGAGACGTGTACCCAGACTCTCCTGTAATCTCTTCCAAAAGTGTGAAACAAATCTGGTGTCTCGATATGATACTATACTGACCGGAACTTCGTGAAGTTGCACTACCTCTTGCATGTATTTCTCTGCAAGCGATTCTGTCGACTGTCCCACCCGGAAGGGTATAAAGTGGGCAGCTTTCGTAAGATGGTCGACGATAACCCAGACGGCCGTTGCCCCTTGGGCTCCGTGGTAAGGCAGTCACAAAATCCATAGTGATGTGCTCCTACTTCCACTCGGGTATCGGAAGCGGTTGCAACAGTCCCGCTGTTCTCTGGTGTTCTGCCTTCACTTGCTGGCATACTACACACTTGGATACAAATCGTGCAATCTCTTGCTTCATATCGTTCCACCAATAGTGTTGCTTCAGATCTCGATACATTTTTGTGCCTCCCGGATGCACAGAATAAGCCGAACTATGAGCCTCGGCTAGTATCTCTTCTCGAACATCCCCAGTGGGGACGCAGAGTCTGCTGCCGAATCTCAGAGAACTGTCTCGATGTATGAGTAAGTCTGTTCGTAGCCCGGCTTCTACCTGCTCCCTGAACTTCTGCAATCGAGGATCATCAGCTTGCGCAGCCTTAATGCGATCTACAAGAGAAGACTGCACCTGTAACTGCCAGAACTGCCTGATTGCACTCGGTGTAACAACCTCGAGCTTATGAAAATCCTCAATGATGCTCTTCGGACTGGTCAACATCATGACCGCTGGCTTGCGACTGAGAGCGTCGGGTACGATATTTACCTTCTCCGGATGATACTGTAAGTCCAAGTCGTAGTCCGCCATTAATTCTAACCATCGGTGTTGCCTCATATTCAGTTCTCTCTGAGTGAACACGTATTTCAGACTCTTGTGATCCGTGTACACCTCCACCTTTTCTCCTAACAAGTAATGTCTCCAGATCTTCAATGAGAAAACCACTGCGGCTAACTCAAACTCGTGTGTTGGTTAGTTCCTCTCATGATTCTTCATCTACCGTGAGGCATAAGAAACTACTCGACCATGCTGCATTAGGACACAGCCTAATCCTTTCCTTGAAGCATCGCTGTGTATCACCAAACCACCTGAATTATCTGGCACTGTAAGAATAGGTGCCGTGGTCAATTTCTGCTTTAGTACCTCAAAAGCCTGAGTACACTCCTCCGTCCATATGTACGGTACTTCCTTCCGTGTCAGCTTCGTCAAAGGTTCAGCGACTCGTGCAAAGTCTTGAACGAACCGCCGATAATATCCTGCCAATCCCAGGAAGCTTCTGATCTCGGCCACTGACTTCGGTGTCGGCCAATCTCTAACAGATTCTATCTTCGCTGGGTCCACTGAGATGCCTTCCCCCGAAACAACGTGTCCTAAGAACTCCACTTTGTCGAGCCAGAACTTGCACTTGCTCAATTTTGCGTATAGCTTCTCTTCCCGAAGAATTTGTAATACCGTTCGCAAGTGTTTGGCATGCTCCTTTCGGGTTTCAGAGTAGACTAGTATGTCGTTGATGAATACAACGACAAACGTGTCCAAGTATTTCTTAAATACTCTATTTATCAGATCCATAAATATGGCTGGAGCATTGGTAACACCGAAAGACATCACAAGAAACTCATAATGCCCGTATTGGGTCCTGAAAGCCGTCTTGCATATATCTTCGGCCGCTACTCTGATCTGGTGATGGCCCGAATGAAGATCCAACTTCAAAAATACCTTTGCCCCACCCAACTGATCAAATAAGTCGTCAATACGCGGAATAGGGTATTTGTTCTTTATTGTAACTCTGTTCAGCTCCCGGTAGTCTATGCACATCCATAGCGATCCGTCATTTTTCTTCACCAACAAGACTGGTGCACCCCACGGAGAAGCACTTGGGCGAATAAATCCCTTCTCTAGGAGTTCTCCAATTTGTTTCTTCAATTCTCCAACTCAACTGGCGCCATCCTGTAAGGGGATTTGGAAACTGGCGTCGTTCCTGGAATCAAGTCAATAGAGAATCCCAAGACGCGGAAAGGTGGCAGACCTGGTAAATCTTCAGGGAACACATCAAGAAAATCCCGAACGATCTCTGAGGCTGGACTCTCATCAATCTCCATAGCCGCGAACGCTTTTGGCTTGGCTCTAAACTTGGGTGGCTCCAAGGACTCGCTTCCACCTTCGAAAACAAACTCAAGGTGATTGGGGATGTGGAAGGTCACTTTCCTAGCTCGGCAATCGATGATCTCATGGAAGGTGCTCATCCAATCCATCCCGAGAATCGCGTCATAGCTGCCAGTCCCGATTAAAAGGAAATTCGCATAGAATTCCCTGCCGCATACTACCACCGGACATAATCTACATGTAACATTTCGGAAATATAAAATATTATTTTTTGGAAATTTAATATTAAAATAATATATTTCGCGAAAACTACCCGATTTGCGAAATTGGGGTTTTCGTAAAGTGGTATAAGTATATACCAATATTTGGAAATTAATCGGAGATTAAAGTGATTTATTTATTTTAATGATATTTATCAGATTTTTGGCAAATCCGTATTTTTACCTTTTTCCGCGACTTGTGAACATGTCATGTGCATGTGTGCGTGTGTTGTGTTTGTGTTAAGTGTTGAGTTTTGTGAAGTTGTGAGAAAGAAAACAAAAGAGGAAAAGAAAAGAAAAGAAATGCAAAGAGAGTGTGAATGGAATATAGATTGATACTTTGGACAAATTAGATATTTTGGGAGAGAGTGAGTGTATGGGAGATATTTGTGAAGAGAGTGAGCTTGAGGCTTTAACTTGGCTGCCCCTTTCCTTCACTTCTCCATTATTTCCTTCATCTTCATCATCTCCATCACTCCCTCACTACATCCTTGCCTAATCTCCAAATACTTGCCAAAACCTTATGCCCCTTTCATTAAAAACATGCACAACCTCATCTTCAACACATTGGACCAACCAAGTTTGGATTTTGAAGACTTGGGCAACTCAAGAAAGTTCTTTGGATGCAAATAAGGTAATCCATACACTTTAGTTTAGTTTTTGGTGTTAAATATCGTATTTTTAGTTAGAAATTGAGTTAATTAGGTTATCGATTATAGAAAATTATATGTTGCTGTCTAATGGTCAATTGAGGTGTAGGGAGTGTTTACAAGACCTTAGAGAGTGTTCTATTGACCTGGAATTGAGTTTAGAACCCGATACACGAAGTTAGAATTGTTCCGTGTCGGTTTTGTGAAACCTTAAGGCCTACAGGGAATCTGGGATGACCTGGGAAGTTTATGAGGAAAAATAAACAACTTCAGAGACCTATTTAAGACACTAGGAGACCACCATGAGAAGACGGACCCAAACGGAGCAGAACGGGCCGAGCTTGCCGGATTTTTGATGTATGTAGTCGGCCCCTTGGTGGTGTTTGGTGCTGGAATTGGTCAAGTAGCTCATATACTTCATATACAACACCTTATACTTGTTTGTTTTGTTCCTATTGACCTGAACTAAAATCTGGGAGCTATTGTGAGTAGTTTTGGTTATGTGTAACACCTTAGAATGTGTTTTGTAGCTAATTATATTTTTATGTGTGGTTTTTAATAAAAAGTTTACCAAATTAAGTTTTAAAAATTTTATCCTATTTATTGTGTATTTTATTGGAATTTTGTTAGGCTTGCACACACTTGTGCATGATAACTAGGGTTGTTTTTGAGGTTAAACCATGATTAGCAACATGGTTAACTAACCATTTCTCCCTAATCTAGTTTTATGTTTGTTTAAGTGTCATGATAGTTTTAAAAAGTGAAAATGAATTTAAAATGGAATTTTTGAATTTGGTTGACTTTGGGAGAGAGAGAGAGAGTGCGCATGGGCATCATGGCATGAGCCATGCCTCATTTAATGAGGAGAGAGAGAGTGAGAAGGGGGTCTTTCTTTTGTTGTTCTCATTTTCTTCTCTCATTTCCCTTTTGCTCTCATTCCCTCACTCTCACATACACACACACCCTCACACTCTCTCTGAAGCAAGCAACAGCAGCAGTAACCACAACAACAACAACAACAACAACATCTTCATCATCATCATCAGCACCAGAGGCAGCTGCAGAAGCAGCAGCAAGCATCAGAAGCAGCAGCAACAGCAGCACCAGGAACCCCAGCTCTTGCTGAATGCCCTTCTCCACTTCTTCACCTGCCTTCTAGGGCTCTTTAAGGTCCATTAGGGTATATTTTCTGAACCCATATCTCCTTTCCCTAGCTTGTATGCTTATTGGTGTCGGTTAGTGTTAAATTAGTCAATTTGTGCTAGATTATAGTGTTTAAGTGGAATTTTGGGAAATTGTTGATTGTGTTAGCTACCCTAGTTTGTTTAAGTGTTGATAGGGCCACTTCAACTAGGAAATCCCCAGGTTTCACAAAAATACCATCAGGTTTGTGATTTGTGCTAAATTATCGTTTTTAAGCGACATTTGTGACTTTGGTAATCTGCTTTTGACCCGATGCTTTCAGGTAAAAATTGAGGAAACTGGAACATGCTTGTTAGGTCTAGAGCACACCACCAGAACACGAGCCACCCTACCCCTACCCAGGCCGCCAATTTCATCAATCTGGCCGCAATTTGCGGCCAGGAAGGGGAGTGGGGTTCTGGGATTTTGGGAATGGTAGTCTGCTGTGTATTGTAGTGTTTTGGCATGTCTAGTTTTGTAAGTTTTGGCCTGTAGGAAAATCTGGGGACATATGTCGTTTTTGGTGTCCGTTGTGTTTGCGCGATACGCGCGATACGTGAGTGGGTTCCGTGATCCAGTGTATCGCGGCGTGTCGCGATGGTTTTAGACGCGTACACACACGATTCAGCGTATCGTGCACACGCGCGTTTAGTTCGGGACGCGAGTTTCTCGTTTGGTTCGAAATCGCGTTTCGCGGAATATTTTGGCTTATATATGATTTTTATGTCGTATTTGCAGGTTTGCAGGCAGGAATTACGGACACGGCTACAGGGGGAGCAGATGGTAGGATTCACCTAGCGTGGAGTGTAGGTGAGTAGATTTAACATCTACAGGGGAATCGCCCGCATGGCGTTATGCGTCTGGGCTAGGATTCAAATACCTGTCGCACATTCTACGTCATTGTAGAATTGCGCCTTTACTGTTTTTCCTTAGATATTGTTATACTGTGACTAGCAGCCGTAGGACACTGCACATATTATTAACGGTCCATGTTGCACGAGCACGGAGTGTATGCTACACACACACCGTCAATAAATGCCATGTCACACACTAACCCTTATAGCTATTGCCTACCACACATGACATCTAGATTACCGGTATACCTATAGTGTATCATACCTTTAGTGATAGGTACATTTACACCTTGCGATACAGCTACAGGTATACCGTGCACATATCTTAGTTATACCGGGAGGGATTTTCTACATATGTTACTTATACCCAGGGGGGTATACGACATCAGTTCCTATAGGTAGATACCTGTGCATTGCTACACCTGTATGTTACACACATATTCAGTTGCAGATACCTATTTACTTTCACTGATGTCACTTAGCTGTATCATCTTGATTTCGCATACATCTGGTTCAGCTATATATATTTGTTTACCTGCTCGCATTCAGATATATCGCATATATTTTTTCCTGGATTTGTACATTGTTTATCTGGATTTTATATGATGTTTTCGGGATTTGGGAACCGCGGGAGTTCATGAAATTATGCATACATGGAACAACCCGGTTTCCTTGATATGATATTTGAGCGTCCTCCATGAGTTTTATCGGTGCTGATTATATACTCCATACGAGGTGTGGTTGCCATATGAGAGTACATGGTGGGGCCCGGTATGGTTTCCCTCGGCAAGAAGATCGATGGGTTTGCCGATTGAGCCTGGAGGCGGGCGAGTACCTACCGGTGATTGGTTGGACCTGGCAGTTGTCCGGAGGATACTGGCCAGAGTTGAGAGATGGATGCGGGATGATCTGTACTGTCGGGGCCGAGGGCCGACACCGCAGACGGACCCCGTGGGCCGATCCGGACTGACGGAGCCCGATATACGAGGATTTCTGTGTCGATGCTTGGCACACTGTTTTCATGATATTTCTTTAACCCCTTTGTATATATAACAGGGGATTTAGCCGTTATTATATATACCCTTACACCAATATTAGTGGAATGGGACGCTAATATATGTGTATTGCCCCCATCATACTTATTTCTGTGTATTTACCTTTAGGATGTTAGAAACTTACTTGAGATTCGACTTGGGATATAGGTGATTCATTGAGACTGGATATTGGATATGAAAGATATGGTTGATCGGTACATTCGAGATATAGGAGAGCTTTTCGATATTATACATTGAGGTGGTGTGAGACTTATATGTTGTGAGAGCCCAATGTGGGGGCTGATTTGAGATTTGGGATTTGAGTGTCTTGATGGATTGTGATCCTGCCACGATGTCAGGTTTCCGTGGAATTGACATATTCCACCCTATACCTCACACTTACCTACCTTATGCACAGATTCATATAGTGGTAGTACTTGTAGTGTACCCTTATAATAGTTGTATATCTACCTTCTCATATCCTTATTGCATAGTTATTGCATATTATTGACATGTTACTATTGCTTCACATATTGATTGTACCGGCTACTGTACTTTTCTTATTTCAGCATTCGCATGACATGTTATTACTGTAATCGCATATCTTAGATTCATGTTGTACGTGCATTCCTGCGATTACCTGCATATGTTTTATACTATTCATGAGTTGGCAACTCACCCCCGTTGTGCCACAGGTGTTTCAGGTTTTTCCCCAGAGTAGTCGAGGCAGGCTATTCTTCTATTCAGCTATCCAGCTACCATCCTTTGCTACAGATACCGCATCAGCTCACAGTACCTTTTGCTTAGGTGGGTTAGATGATTATCTGTATTTCCTATTGTACCTTCGTTGTATTTGTACTCTCCATCTACTATTGTATTATTGACTTAGAGACTTGGTGAGGACGTTAATGTGTATCTTTGTGGATTTGTTGTCTTTTATATACGGCTTTCTCTCTACTGTCTTTATTTCTTCGCTACGGCGTCGTATATTTGTATTGTATTCATCTTGGCTGGGTTTTTACAAAAGTGGTGTTGCTAAAATTTTAAAGGAAAGAAAGTAAGACTTTTAAAGAATTTGGGTTGCGATTTCAAATGTTTCAAAACTTATATTATCTTTTCCGTATTTTTATGGTTAGACTTCTGGGTTTTGGCTTTCTTTTACTACGTTACGTCTTAGGGCGTTGCGTAGTATTAGGGCCGTCACGGGCCAATTTTTGGGTCGTGACAAAGTTGGTATCAGAGCGTTAGGTTTTACGTTTCGGAGTGTAGGATGACCTTAGTATGATGGAGTAGGTAGCTTAAGCAGAGTAACGTAGTGTGTGTATGTCTGCAGCATACCCACGATGCGGTACCTTGCATTAAGTGGCCTAAGTACAATTTGCTTGATATTCCTTCCTTGATGATTCACATCTTTGAGATTCGATTTCCTTATTCTTATCGAATCTCATCTTATATCTATTTATAGCCTTGCCGCCGATGACTATGGGGATTCAGAGCGATGCAGCGAGGGCCGAGGTCAGAGTTAGCTCGGGTGAGACGAGTACTGACCAGGATGGCACTCTAGTTGCACAGGTGCAGGCGGATCAGCCTACGACTTATACTATGGATAGACTTTTGGTAGAGATGCAGGAGTTCCGCCAGACGATGAGTTCTTTAGCTGACGTCGTTCGGGAGCTACGACAGGAGGTTGTCACCCCTGTTACTCAGCTGTCCCTTACGATCAGCATGCAGCAGTCCGTCACCTATATAGCACCAGAGGTTGCAGCTCCAGTTGACGAGGCACATATTCCAGGACAGTGGAGGACTCGTACCAGCGTACCAGCCGAGAGACAGAGGTTTGGTCGTCGAGAAAGATTTCGTGGCCGTCGCGGGAGTAGCAGAGGCTTAGGACGAGGGCAGTCGTTCAGCTCTCAGCCCCAGGATGGTCAGCAGTCAGCACGTGGATGTTTTCGATGCGGGAGCCTTCAGCACTTCGTCAGGGATTGTTCCTTGGAACCTCATCAGGATCGTTTTCAGAGAGGCCGTGGACGTGGATGATTCGCTTAGAGGGCTCAGTCTACCAGAGGAGTTCATCCAGCTGCGAGTAGAGGGCAGACACGGGAGTTTGCTTCTACTCATCGGGACGCGCAGACGTCCAATGTGGAGTTTTCAGGTACCCTTGATTTATATGTTCTTTTGATGTATTCGGTTGTTTCTTGCTTGTACTGTGGTTGGGTAGATTAGTCGTAGTTGTTGTTTTAACTTCTGTCGGCGATCCTTTGGTTGCGCGACACGTATTCAGTTGTGTGCCAATCAGATAGGAGATAGAGATTTCATCCGTCGTTTGATCCTTCTGAAGATGTTGGATTTGACGTTCTCCTGGGCACGGATTGGTTAATTGCGTGCTAGGCGTCTGTGGACTACCGCGAGGAGACAGTCAGGGTTGTTTTCCCGGTAAATCAGTTCTTGTTGTGCCGGCGGATAGTTGTGCCGCCTCTCACAGCTTGAATTCAGCCTTTTTCGCTAGTCGGGTACTGAGGAGATGTCGTGGATTCTTGGCGTTCATTCGTGATACCGGAGCCACAGTGGGATTGTTGGACCGGGTTCCTTTCGTGCGAGAGTTTTTCCGACGTTGCTCCGGATGGGCCGGCGAAGCTGAGGGAGCTTAAAGGATCAGCTGCAGAGTTGTGGTTTGGGGTGTTTTGTGCGTCGGAGTGTTTCGCTTTTGGAAACTCCTATTTCTGTTCGTCCAGGAGGAAGACGGCAGTTTAGGGTTGCGTATCGACGGATCATCAATTGAACCGGCTTACGGTACGGATAGGTATCCTTCACCTCGCCGTGACGATTTCTTCGATCAGCTCCAGAGTGCGAGACATTTTCTAAGTGTGTTTGGGATCAGGTCATCATTATTGCGGATTCGGAGTGATGGCATTCCGAAGACTGCCTTATGCGTGCTACGGGCTTTGTGTGTATCAGTGAGTCGTTGGATTCCCTGATGCCCTAGCAGCATTCGTAGATATGATGAACCAGATTTCTGCAGGTCGTTCCTCGACCAGTTTCTGTTGTGTTATTTACGACCCTCTGGTCTACTTAATTTGTCTTGAGGGATAGGAGTAACACTTGGGAATTTGTTATGCAGATACTGGGAGAGCCCCAGCAGTTTGCTAAATTCTCGGAGTGTTTCTTCAGGCTTGTTTGTGTTGACTCCTAGGTCTTGTAGTCACGGGAGACGGTTCCGTATGGTTCCGAGGGAGATCATGGCCGTACAGCTTAGGCCCAGACTTTTGTGCAGGACGGAGATCCACAGATTGTTGGGCTTAGCAGGTTTTTACCGCCGTTTCGTGCAGGATTGCTAGAGTAGTGCTGCACCGTCGACTGAATTGACCAGTAAGGAGGTTTCTTTTCTTTGGACTGAGGCATGTGTACGGAGTTTTCAGCAGTTGAAGATTCAGTTAACAACTGCATCAGTCTTTCTTTGCTTTTGGTTCGGGCGACCTTGTTGTCTAACTGTAGTGTTTCTTGAGTGGGCTCGATTGTGTACTGAGGTGACACTACAGAGTCATCGCTTTTGCTTCCCTACATTTGGAGGAAGTACGAGAAGGATATTCCAATCATGATCTGGAGATGGCCGCGGTGGTTTTGAGTTGGAAATTTGGAGACACTACTTGGTTGAGAGTCGTGTCAGATTTTCCACGGACCACTAGAGCTTAATGAACATCTTCCTGCAGCGGATTTTGATTGTTGTGTTAGTCTTCTGCAGATTTACAGTTTTTGTGTGATAGTTGAGTATAGCTTTAGTTCGTCTCTACGGAGGGGACAGCTTGCTCATGTCCGCGCCCGACCACTTCCCTTAAATCGTTTTCGCGAGACACTTCCCGTCGATGCTCGTACATTAGAGATATTTGAGCATACTCGGCTGGGTAATGATTCGGAGACCTTGAATTGTGACAATGATGTGCTAAGTTAGGGACGCGTTTGTGTACCTGACATCATCGGGTAGAGACGTGTAATCCTAGAACATGCACATCAGTCAACTCTCTATATGCATTCAAGTTCCACCAGCTTTAACGTGACTTGTGAGATAGTTATGAGTGGACAAGGATGTAAAGAGAAGTTTCAGGTTTCGTTTCAAGGTGTCAGTCTTGTTGTGTGCTTGAGTCGAGCATCTGAGGCCGGCTGGAGAGTTGCAACCTTTTTCCGTTCCGAAGTAGGAATGGGAGCAGATCTCCACGAATTTCGTTATGGTTTCTACCCAAGTTTGGTCAGGGTGTGACTCCATTCGGATTCTTGTCGTCCGGTTATACTCAATGTGCTCAGTTGTTTTTGTTAAGTTGAGTGTTTGTTTGGATCGTTGTCAGCAGTTTGGGATCGTCACTCGCCATCGTTAGGGTTCTCCTTCGATAGCTGTTATCAGGAGACAGTCCAATTGGCCACCCTTAGGCTTAGGGGTTAGATCGTGTCGATCGCCAGCCTGTTGTTTTTCTGACTCTGCGTAAGTAGGATTTTTGGACCCCAGCTAGTCCAGAGCTTCGGAGATAGTCCAGTTGTGTTCAGGTCAGGATGAGAACTGTCCATTGCAAACTGATGTCTTATGCGACTGTGCTGTTCGCAGGCTTGAGTGCGCAGTGGCAAATCATGCATTCCTATGGACTTTCCGATGAATGATGTGTTGGATTTTGGGAAGCTTATCCCAGGATTTAGGTCCTTCTGAGATTCTATAAGCGAGTTAGTTTCGTTGCCTTTAAATTGGCACTCCCGCCCAGATTATTGGATTTTCACCCTGTATTCCGCGTGATGATACTCTACAATTACCTTCTCGACCATTCTCACATGATTTGGCACCAGACCATTTAGCTGGACGCGATCTTCCGTTCACCAGCAGCCATGTGTGTTAATGGCTCGGCAGGTGGAGGTACATCGGTCAAGGGTCTTGCCATCTGTGAAGGGTTCCCTTGGACGTAGCCGTATAGTGAGAAAATCACTTGGGAGGCTGCGAGCGAGATTTGGGAGTTGTAATCTTCTCTTTGAAGGTGTGCGTATCGGAATATTTTTAAATTCGGGGACGAATTTCTTTTAAGGGGGGAGATTGTAACACCTTAGAATGTGTTTTGTAGCTAATTATATTTTAATGTGTGGTTTTTAATAAAAAGTTTACCAAATTAAGTTTTAAATATTTTATCCTATTTATTGTGTATTTTATTTGAATTTTGTTAGGCTTGCACACACTTATGCATGATAACTAGGGTTGTTTTTGAGGTTAAACCATGATTAGCAACATAGTTAACTAACCATTTCTCCCTAATCTAGTTTTATGTTTGTTTAAGTGTCATGATAGTTTTAAAAAGTGAAAATGAATTTAATATGGAATTTTTGAATTTGGTTGACTTTGGGGGAGAGAGAGAGTGAGCATGGGCATCATGGCATGAGCCATGCCTCATTTAATGAGGAGAGAGAGAGTGAGAAGGGGGTCTTTCTTTTGTTGTTCTCATTTTCTTCTCTCATTTCCCTTTTGCTCTCATTCCCTCACTCTCACATACACACACACCCTCACACTCTCTCTGAAGCAAGCAACAGCAGCAGTGACCACAACAACAACAACAACAACATCTTCATCATCATCATCAGCACCAGAGGCAGCAGCAGAAGCAGCAGCAAGCATCAGAAGCAGCAGCAACAGCAGCAACAGGAACCCCAGCTCTTGCTGAATGCCCTTCTCCACTTCTTCACCTGCCTTCTAGGGCTCTTTAAGGTCCATTAGGGTATATTTTCTGAACCCATATCTCCTTTCCCTAGCTTGTATGCTTATTGGTGTCGGTTAGTGTTAAATTAGTCAATTTGTGCTAGATTATAGTGTTTAAGTGGAATTTTGGGAAATTGTTGATTGTGTTAGCTACCCTAGTTTGTTTAAGTGTTGATAGGGCCACTTCAACTAGGAAATCCCCAGGTTTCACAAAAATACCATCGGGTTTGTGATTTGTGCTAAATTGTCGTTTTTAAGCGACATTTGTGACTTTGGTAATCTGATTGTGACCCGATACTTTCAGGTAAAAATTGAGGAAACTGGAACATGCTTGTTAGGTCTAGAGCACACCACCAGAACACGAGCCACCCTACCCCTACCCAGGCCGCCAATTTCATCAATCTGGCCGCAATTTGCGGCCAGGAAGGGGAGTGGGGTTCTGGGATTTTGGGAATGGTAGTCTGCTGTGTATTGTAGTGTTTTGGCATGTCTAGTTTTGTAAGTTTTGGCCTGTAGGAAAATCTGGGGTCATATGTCGTTTTTGGTGTCCGTTGTGTTTGCGTGATACGCGCGATACGTGAGTGGGTTCCGTGATCCAGCGTATCGCGGCGTGTCGCGATGGTTTTAGACGCGTACACACACGATTCAGCGTATCGTGCACACGCGCGTTTAGTTCGCGACGCGAGTTTCTCGTTTGGTTCGATATCGCGTTTCGCGGAATATTTTGGCTTATATATGATTTTTATGTCGTATTTGCAGGTTTGCAGGCAGGAACTACGGACACGGCTACAGGGGGAGCAGATGGTAGGATTCACCTAGCGTGGAGTGTAGGTGAGTAGATTTAACATCTACAGGGGAATCGCCCGCATGGCGTTATACGTCTGGGCTAGGATTCAAATACCTGTCGCACATTCTACGTCATTGTAGAATTGCGCCTTTACTGTTTTTCCTTAGATATTGTTATACTGTGACTAGCAGCCGTAGGACACTGCACATATTATTGACGGTCCATGTTGCACGAGCACGGAGTGTATGCTACACACACACCGTCAATAATTGCCATGTCACACACTAACCCTTATAGATATTGCCTACCACACATGACATCTAGATTACCGGTATACCTATAGTATATCATACCTTTAGTGATAGGTACATTTACACCTTGCGATACAGCTACAGGTATACCGTGCACATATCTTAGTTATACCGGGAGGGATTTTCTACATATGTTACTTATACCCAGGGGGTATACGACATCAGTTCCTATAGGTAGATACCTGTGCATTGCTACATCTGTATGTTACACACATATTCAGTTGCAGATACCTATTTACTTTCACTGATGTCACTTAGCTGTATCATCTTGATTTCGCATACATCTGGTTCAGCTATATATATTTGTTTACCTGCTAGCATTCAGATATATCGCATATATTTATTCCTGGATTTGTACATTGTTTATCTGGATTTTATATGATGTTTTCGGGATTTGGGAACCGCGGGAGTTCATGAAATTATGCATACATGGAACAACCCGGTTTCCTTGATATGATATTTGAGCGTCCCCCATGAGTTTTATCGGTGCTGATTATATACTCCATACGAGGTGTGGTTACCATATGAGAGTACATGGTGGGACCCGGTATGGTTTCCCTCGGCAAGAAGATCGATGGGTTTGCCGATTGAGCCTGGAGGCGGGCGAGTACCTACCGGTGATTGGTTGGACCTGGCAGTTGTCCGGAGGATACTGGCCAGAGTTGAGAGATGGATGCGGGATGATCTGTACTGTCGGGGCCGAGGGCCGACACCGCAGACGGACCCCGTGGGCCGATCCGGACTGACGGAGCCCGATATACGAGGATTTCTGTGTCGATGCTTGGCACACTGTTTTCATGATATTTCTTTAACCCCTTTGTATATATAACAGGGGATTTAGCCGTTGTTATATATACCCTTACACCAATATTAGTGGAATGGGACGCTAATATATGTGTATTGCCCCCATCATACTTATTTCTGAGTATTTACCTTTAGGATGTTAGAAACTTACTTGAGATTCGACTTGGGATATAGGTGATTCATTGAGACTGAATATTGGATATGAAAGATATGGTTGATCGGTACATTCGAGATATAGGAGAGCTTTTCGATATTGTACATTGAGGTGATGTGAGACTTATATGTTGTGAGAGTCCAATGTGGGGGCTGATTTGAGATTTGGGATTTGAGTGTCTTGATGGATTGTGATCCTGCCACGATGTCAGGATTCCGTGGAATTGACATATTCCACCCTATACCTCACACTTACCTACCTTATGCACAGATTCATATAGTGGTAGTACTTGTAGTGTACCCTTATAATAGTTGTATATCTACCTTCTCATATCCTTATTGCATAGTTATTGCATATTATTGACATGTTACTATTGCTTCACATATTGACTGTACCGGCTACTGTACTTTTCTTATTTCAGCATTCGCATGACATGTTATTACTGTAATCGCATATCTTAGATTCATGCTGTACGTGCATTCCTGCGATTACCTGCATATGTTTTATACTATTCACGAGTTGGCAACTCACCCCCGTTGTGCCACAGGTGTTTCAGGTTTTTCCCCAGAGTAGTCGAGGCAGGCTATTCTTCTATTCAGCTATCCAGCTACCATCCTTTGCTACAGATACCGCATCAGCTCACAGTACCTTTTACTTAGGTGGGTTAGATGATTATCTGTATTTCCTATTGTACCTTCGTTGTATTTGTACTCTCCATCTACTATTGTATTATTGACTTAGAGACTTGGTGAGGACGTTAATGTGTATCTTTGTGGATTTGTTGTCTTTTATATACAGCTTTCTCTCTACTGTCTTTATTTCTTCGCTACGGCGTCGTATATTTGTATTGTATTCATCTTGGCTGGGTTTTTACAAAAGTGGTGTTGCTAAAATTTTAAAGGAAAGAAAGTAAGACTTTTAAAGAATTTGGGTTGCGCTTTCAAATATTTCAAAACTTATATTATCTTTTCCGTATTTTTATGGTTTAGACTTCTGGGTTTTGGCTTTCTTTTACTACGTTACGTCTTAGGGCGTTGCGTAGTATTAGGGCCGTCACGGGCCAATTTTTGGGTCGTGACATTATGTTTTCCGTATCTTGGAATTCTTGGTTTTTGTATTTGGTATTGTATTGGGTCGTTGGATGTTTGTACGTCAACGACGAGGGTTGTTTGGTTGGTTTTGCATGTGTAGGCTATAGGTTCTAACCTATGAGCGCACCGTGTGCCGTATCGGTTTTCGGACATTGATTTTAATGGTATTGCGATATGTGTTGATATTGTAGGTACCTTCGCGTGGATTCCGAGACGACGAAGCACATCGACTATGGCTAAGCGAGGAGTTTAGCAGGTGAGTAGATTGATATCTACGGAGGAAGTCGGGTGGATGGCGTATAGCACCCCCGCAAACATTGATATGGAAGATCATTTGATTATTATATCCTGATAAATGATATGTGAAGGACATGATTATAGGATTTAATAACGATAATATGATAAAAGTTGACACTAATGAACATAGTGACATATGAGAATATGAAATGAGAAGTGAATCATGATAGGTACGAATTGAAAGAGAACGAGTATACGATGTGATATGATGACTTAGTGTGATATGTCGTTATATGGATACGAGTCGATATGAGATAGTTGATACCTTTGTCGGTCCACGATATGAGATTGATACGGATGTGACCTGGGATATAGGTATATAGACATATATAATGTTGTGAATCTTGAGTGATATGCCGTACGATGGATTATACCGTACGTGATGTTGTGAGGTTGGATGCCGATTGATAAATTCACCGACTCGGATATACTGTAGACATGTATACCTTGTAGCGTTTTGCTTATAATGTACCTTATGCTACGCTCATGATATTCGTATTGCATTACATATACCTGTGCTAGTACATTTACACCATTATCGATGATGCGTATGTTATACCTACACCATTATCGATGATGCGTATGTTACACCTACACAGATTGGCCGGCTCACACACTTTCATCATTGATAATTGCTATATCACTACACAGTAGAATTGCTGCATCATGATATCACTTCTTGCATGATATACTTGCTATGTTCACATCATTTGGATATGTTTCATGATATACTTGCTATATTCACATCATTTGAATATGTTGCATGATATACTTGCTATGTTCACATCATTGTTCCATGTTGCATGATATACGAATATGCTTACATTCTGTTATATGTCGCATACATCATGCTTTAAGATTATATGCATTGAGATATGCTGTTTTCATGAGATTCTGGATTTGGGAACCGTTGTTATGTTTCAAAGGAAGTATGTATTGTTTTAAAAACCCGGTTTCTCATGATATGATATTTCAGTGCGTCCACCATGTATTTTCTCGATTCTGAGATTGATATGTGAGACCCGAGGCGAGGAGTGGACGGGGCCGTTTGCGGGTACATGGTTGACCCGGTATGGTACCCCAGGGCAAGAAAGGTATGTCGATGGATTAGCCGATGAGCCTGGCAGAGGGACTACTACCTACCGGTGATAGTATTTGGACTCGGCGGATATCTGGAGGATACCGACCGGAGTTATGAGATGAGATAGGCCGATTCGTACCGCCGGAGCCCGCGGGCCGATCCCGCAGACGGAGCCTATGGTTTCATGATGTTGCGAGTGTCGATGTTGGACACTCAGGTTCTATGAGACTTACATATTTGAGAGCCGATCTGAGGATGCGGTGCCTGAGATATGAGGATTTACGTGTCGATGTCGGATACGGGTTTCATGATGTTTCGAGTGTCGATATGGGACACTCAGGTTCCATGATTTTGATGTGTCGTTGCTGGACACACGTTGATTTATATCCCCGTACTTTCATGCATATGCTTTTATGATATTTACATGCATGAGTTGTTGTGTCATTGGTTGACACGTGGATGAGATCCACATGCATACAAGCAATTGATTATATGGTTGGATGATATCCACTTGCTGATAGACATTGATTATGTGTTGGCACATATGCAGATACAGTCACCCTAGATATCATAGTATTACCTTTATGATATAGTTGACCTAGGAATCGTTGTTTATTTCGATTTCTACCTGATGATGTTTTCTACTCACGAGTTGGAAACTCACCCCCGTTGTGCCACAATTCTTGCAGGTTAACCGCATGGATCAGTAGCGGTATCGCTGGCACATAGCTGCATTCAGGTGATTTTCTTGGTAGGTGGTACATGTTGGATCGTGCCACTCTTGTATTATTATTCCTATTGTATCTAGTCAACTCCATCAATCAGAAACTAGTATTTATATAAGTAGTAAGACTTAGCAAGACTTGTAGTTGCGAGACTTGAGCGATGGGTTATATGTTCGCTTGGTGGGTTTGATGTCTCGCTTTACTTTATCTTTTGTGGGATCTTCGCCGTTGGGCGTTGTATACATATATTCTGTCTTGCGTGGTTGTGATCCTCCGATTGGCAAAGAGCTAGCTCCCGCTTGGGGATGCCTTTTATATTATCATGGATATGTGGTTTTGGATCAAAATATACGAGGGAGGTGCTGCCCAAAATTTTAAAAGGTTTAGATTTCTGGGTTTTGGCTTACTTAATTTACGTTGCGCCTTTAGACGTTGCGTGATTTAAGTGCCGGTCACGAACTAAATTTGGGTCGTGACAAAGTACTCTTGGTTGGACATAATAATGCCGTTACCCGTATGTATCTCCCAACATTTGGTCAACGGCTCGTGAGTTATGTAGTGTGTGTCAACAAACCGTGTGGAAATAAAACAATGCGAAGCACCCGAATCGAAAAGGACTCTAGCTGGTATAGAATAAACAAGGATGGTACATGTAACCACATCTCCAGAAGCTTTTGCCTGCTCGGCGGATAGGGTGAAAGCCCATCCCTGATTCCGACCTGTACCAATCTGCCTCTGACCTAAAGACCGCTTTTGGGGCACCCGAGGTGGACCCCTCTGAGCTGATGTATCGTACGACGGTTGTTGCTGCTCGAACCCTCCATATAGCTCAGATCTCTGGGGACACCCGCTGATCCTGTGCTCGCTGGATCTGCAAATCAGAGACTGCCCCTTAGCTCTGCGGCAATCTCTCTGCATGTGTCCTGGCCTCTGGCAATAATCGCAAAACAGGGCCCTCCGCTGCGGCTGCTAAGGTGAGAAGGTGCGCTTCACCTGTGTGACACCCGGCCTGTGAACTGGGATCGCTCCATGGGGACAGATGGTAGGCCGTTCTAGAACCACGTGGGGTCTCCTGTCAATCGATCGTTGGCCCTTGGCCTTCTCTGCCAATCTTTCATGTACTTGGGCAGCGTTCAAAACTTAGGCGACGGTTGGTAGGTCGAGAGACGCGATGAGTTGTTGCAGTTCAATATCGAGCCCTTGCTGGAACCGTCTTGCCCTGGTGGCTTCGGTGGCTACCACGTACGGTGCGAAGCGACTCAGCCGATTGAACTCTGCGGCGTAGACATCCACCGAGCGCCCATTCTGCTTCAACATAATGAATTTCTCCTCCATCTCGGCCTTGGCAGTAGCCGGAAAGTAGTGATCCAGGAAGCATGCGGAGAACGTGTCCCATCCAATAGGTTTCTCTAGCCGGCTCTCCTCTACGGACCACCACGTGCGGGCCTCGTCTTCTAGCTGAATCTTCACCACATTCACTCTGTCATCGTCAGGAATTCGAGCGGCGGTCAGGAGGTTCTCTACGTTGATGAGCCATTGTTCGGCCTTAAGTAGACTTGCTGATCCTATGAACACTGCTGGATGAAGCCTCCTGAAATCTGAAACGGTACCAATCCTAGCATGTGTAGTCGGTACAAACGCGCCCTCGGAAGTGGCGGGAACAACCGTAGATCTCTCTAGGGCGGTAGTTGCGGTCTTCTGTACCGCTTTCAATCCCTCGGCCAGGAGATCGGTCTTCCTCTCTTGAGCTTGGGCCAAGGTCGTCAGTGTGCTAAGGATCTTCTCGGTACGACCGTGGGGACCGGCACCTGAGGAGTTGCCTGAGGAGTCCATTTTCCTGAAAGGATCAAAAGAAATCAGATTCAAGCAAGGTTACGCGATGATTCAACGATGATTAGAAGTGAGGAAGAAATGTAATAAGGCATACGCTAAGGGTGTAACTCAATCTAGAGGTCTCTCGACGGAACTGTAATTTCATCCAAAACATGGCTCTGATACCAACAAAACCATGGAACGCCCCGTTTCCTAAAATACAGGATACAAGGGGTGAATAGGCCAGCCATGCTCCTACAGTCAGGGAATAATCCCGCCGTAGTCATACTTTTGCTTCTAGCATTACATGGTAGTCAGTAAACAATACTTGAGTAAAGGAAAATCACAGCTCACAACTTTATTACATTGCAATAAAAGAGTTCAAGATACATTTATTTCGCGTAATAAAATAACTAACCAACAAAATAAGGTGCAGAAAGTAAAAGAGATGGCGCTGATGAAGCAGTCTAGATCTCCGTAATCTTGAAGGGCAGGTCCTGCTCCAGGGCTGGATCCACTTCTTCCTCTGAGCATGCACACTCAGGTCGTCAGTGCGACACATATAGCAATAAATATATATATGATGGGCATGTAATGTTATTAAATATGAGGAGTACAATGAATTGCAGAACACGAGTAAAATAAACATTGACTGAATATGGATAGTGCAATGTAGGTATCATGTCAATAAACTAGGCTATGTGCATGTCACTTCTTATCGGTCACTAAGTCAATTAAATCAATTGGTGAAAAGAATGCTCATGTTTAACAAGGGTCCCATGCATGCCCGAGACTATGGTCCGCCGTGCCTGAGACATAACCCTGTCAGCCGTGCCGCTAGGCCCACGACCTAAACTATATATATCACTAATAGCGAATGATCATCCTCTAAATCACTGTGCCTCGCTAAATACGAGTTCAATTCCACCTTGATTTCCGCATTCCCCAGGTTATAATATGCATTCAGGTATTCGAAGGGTTGTGAACAATTACGTATCGCTGTCACTTTCAATCGCTTTTCCACTTATCAGTATCACTGTCATATTTGCCACAACCCAATCACTAACACTAATATATCGACAATTCAAATAAGTCGCTAGGTTTCAACGTGAATGATCACTATGCAGGTATAAAGCAAACACGAAAAATAAGCAGAAATGCACCGAACATGTATTCACTATTTTATGACGATCAATGCCATACAACTTACAAAATTTATGATAAATCACACGTAAAGAATCGACCAAAATAATATAAAAGGAGTACAAAGTACACTTGATCATATAAACAGTAAAATTAATTTCAGGTCAATCGGGATTCAGGTTTGGAAATTATCATCATTTTAAGGTAGCGATTGATTGCTGGAATTCCAGCTTCAGAACTGGAAGCCCAACCTCGCACGCGTTTTATCAGTGATTGTATTTAGATTCAGATGTTGCTCCAGTTGAATGAAATATATTTCAATCAGTTAAATTTCCAACGCATCAAGCAGATTATAGATAGCAATTATGTATTAAAAGTTATGTTCTTTTTAATGTGACGGTGTAGGAAACATTACTGCAGAAACTGCATAACACAGAGATACTCTAAAATACAAATTTAATATCAAACGATGGTGAAACAGCACGGAACTAGATTCATGTGTTAGATAATTAAATTATCTACGTGACCCTATGGGGATCCGCATATTTTCAGTTTAAATTATGGGTCTACAGGTGTTCAAAGTCAGGTATCCAAGCGAAATGCTGCCCCGGACTGCAGTCCAGTATGGCATTCGTAACCAAGTATCGTTACAGAAATCTATAAACGTCAAGAATTAAACTATAGGGGGTTTTAGGATATTGAGTCTTCTTCGATATGAGCCATAGAACATTACATTCCAACCAGTTTTTAATTTACAATGATTTTATTGAGGTAACCTGCGAGGTAAAAATCAGTTTTAGTGTTGCCTTTAGGGGCGACGTTACAGGATTATAAACACGATATTTTTAACGCAAAACCATACACGACGTTCATTAATCAGTAAGGGATTCGACGATCATATATTCCGGTAATTTAAGATAGGGTTTTCATGTATGTATCACGTCGAACACATAAGTTATGTATGGGTATCAGTTGAAACATCAGTTTCGGTTAATTAATCAAACTAGTTGTTATTCGGTGAAATTGTAAATGATGTTGATACGGGATAGAAAATTCCTAGTCGGGTTCCATTCAATATAATCAAACTAAGAGGGTTCTTCAAAATAATCAAATTATAATTTTTATCGATGTATACATGTGTGTGTATATGTATGTGTGTGTGGGGGAGGGCACATACTCCGCATTATGTAACCTCATTTCTTTTCCAATTCAAAAAAAATATTAATTAGCATGCATAAACAAGTGATTAGAGTTCACCTGCCTCAGACAATCGCGACGACGACGAGAGGAAGCAACGGTGACGGCGAAGGTACGCGTAAGGGCATGGCATGGCACAAGCAGCGGCGATGGCAGCGAGCTCGGGTGGCGGCTGGAGGCAGTGGGTGCATGGGCTCAGTGTTGGGGTGCTCGGAGCTTGCATCCCGGAGGTGGTGAGGAGAGGAGTAGCTCGGTCGATGAGGAAGGGGAGGAAAGGAGGAGACGTGGATCGAGCTCATCGGCGGGGTGGTGCTGGTGGTGGCCGCGGTGATGGGTGCAAGGTTCGGCGGTGGTTTTGGGTTGAGAAGCGGTCAGGGGTGTAAGGAAGAGGGGTGCTCGGGTTCGCTGGGTGCCTTGGTGGTTGGCGTGGTGATCAGGTGGAAGAGTGTCTTGCCAGTGGTGAGGGGAGTCATCGGTGGTGACGGTGGTTGTCGTGGTGGAGATGGCAGTGGTGGACGTCGACGGTTGTTGGTTTGGGGGAGAACGAGAGAGAGTGAAGAAAAGAGAGTGGGGCATAGCGAGTGAGGGTGGCAGAGGGAGGCATGGGAAAGAGGGAATGAGAGAGAGAGAGAAGTAGAGAGAGTGAAACAGAGAGGAAGTCGAGGGAAGTCGTGGCCGTTGGAGGCATGCGGATCATGGTGAGATGGGTGCGACCGTCGCGGGCGAGTACGAGGAGCGGGGGGTCGTAGGGGAGAGCCGTTGGGGGGAGCGGGTCTCGAGTGAGCGTGGGTCATGGGGAAGATAGGCACGAGGAGAGGGCGTGGGCGTGAGAAGTGGGCGTGGGGAGGCATGGGAAAAAGAGTGGGAAAAACGAAGGAGGATGAAGAAGAAGTAGTGGGAAGCGGGTCGGGTCGGGTAACCGTAGTCTAGGATTTAAGTACTTTAGGTTTAGGAGTAATTAATATAAAATAATAAGATATAATAAAATGGATACAGAAATGAAATAATTTTAGAAAAAATCTGAGAAAATACAGAAATATCATATTCGGAACTGGGGATTTACAGCCACGGAACCCCGGTCCTTTCAAAGATCCAGACATATTCTTAGGCGGTATCACCTGATCCGGGAGATAGTAGATCGACGGGGGATCGAGGACAGGAGAGTTGACAAGAAGGATAACACAGCGGATCCACTCATGAAGGTCCTCACCTAGACACAGTTTGAGAGACTTTTTGGGATGTTAGGTATGAGATACTACAACAACTGACCGTAGTGCAAGTAGGAAATTGTTAGGAATATGTATGCCTTAGAGGCCATTATTGTATAATATAGTGGATGCTTGGACATATATATAGAGGACTTTCTTGCTCGACATGATAGTATGCTATCTGGTTACTCTTTATCTTAGCATGTACACTTGTATTATTATACCGTCTCTCTGATACATGTTGATAAAGCTCTTAGGATGTTTGCTTGACTACCAGGACTATGATTGTTAGTGTTTATGCCCTATAGGCCATTACTGTATCATACTAGCTTGTATATTACTTAATGGAAGCTTGGGATATTCACTGTTGTATTGACAGTCTTGCTAAAAATGGTAGTATGCTACTTGGTTTATGTCTACTTCAATATGTGCATATGTTTCTTGTAACGTATCGCTTATACATATTAGTAGAGACCTTAGGATCTTTGCTTGATTACCAGTGTTGTGATGGCAGTCACACTAGTGGGGGCTGGGTAGTCTATAAGCAACATCCTATACAGGTCCCTAGTCGTAGGATTATCGAGACAGGGCATCGATACTCCGGAGTAGACTAGTGTGTACGCTTCTCATCCCAGTTGTGGAGATGGTCTGTCACACAGCCATCAGTACGTCGTACTGGAGATAGTATACAGGTGCTCGTCAGGTTACGGGTACACCAGACAGGACTCACGGGGAACTGTTGATTGGTATTATACCCGTCGTCAGTTAACAGTTCCCAGGTGACATGAGTACAGCATAGTCCGCAGACTTGACACTGCTGCTCTGCCTCGAGTGTGTTCCCACTGTTCTTAGATTGCTACCCTACCACGGCTCAAAGGAGTTGTGCAAACAGGTAGCAGTTGGGAGCAGTCCCGAAGCACTTGGAGGCAGTGACGGTTAGACAGGATTCGTCTCTCCCGGTATTGGGGGTTGATATCGCGCTGTGTCAGAGAGCCATTACGCAAAGTCCCTGGCCAGGGCAAGCGAGATTTACTGGTAGGTTCCAGTAGTTTCTCAAGGTGTAACGGGCTTCGCTCCGACACGACTTATACCGCTTTTAGGGGACTGACGCTTGTTGCCCCCTAGGCTCGATATGCGACAGTCCTAGACGAACAGACCGGACTGTACGGAGATTGTCACAGCAGGCCCAGTATGAGTTTGGATGGGTTTTCTCACCGGCCTTCTTATCGACATCTACCTGGGGACCGTTACGTACGGCTAGTGCCGCTTGCGGTCTGTGGTTAAACCCATTGCCAGCGTAGTGTCGAGTCTTTCGAGTCCCATACAGAGAGTTTCCTTGCTTCAGGCGAAACGATATAGAGGTCGTATGGTTTTACGACAAGGGTTCAGACGCATAGGTGTGTTTACGCACGTACGGCGTTCGGACAGTGTTTACTAGCCGGCTTTGGTTTAGGCCAGATTCTAGTATCGGATTATTGGATTTATAGAGTCTAAAGTTTTTCCGTGTTTTCACGGATAGTAGAGGCGTTCTCGTAATTTGTCGGGAAGCTTCTAGAAGCATGGTGACTTGGGGGGTTAAGGTGGCATTTGCATTAATTGGATAAATGAGTCATGGTGTGATTCATACATGGAGTTAATGAATCATTTATGATTTATATGACTCATGTGATGAATCACTTAGTGTATTAATGAAACATGATGATATATCATTATTTGTTATTCATTTAATATATATGATATGTTTCATATATACACATATGATATCATTCATCCAAAAGGATTCTCATTCTCACCTTCTCTCTCCTCAAGCTCTCTCTCTTCAAACCCTAACCTTAACCTCTCATGTGTTGAGATCAAGATTTAGCTAGACTAATACATCCCTAATCCAACTCTATATCCCCTAGGTAGCTTAGATTAGCACTTTGAGCAACCTAGTTACCTCAAGTTAGAGGTCAAGCTTGGAGTAGGAGCTCTCGGGTGGATCGTCATTGACTCGAGGAGGCCATTGAGGTGCCGACGTTCCAAGGAGCCTACAAGGAGTGGAGGACAGTGATGAAGACCCGAAGGACAAGTAACATGAGGTATAACTTCGAATCCGAGTAGCTAAACCTCTCGTAGATTGCTAGTAATGGTTTAGATACGATTCATGCGCTCAAGTCCGTGTTACGAAGCTTTGATAATTGTTTTTCATGTATTCCGCCTCCCCGCAAGTTCGTGGAGTGCGTAACATGGACTTACAATGATGCGGATCATACTACCGGGACTTATGTAGTCCACAAGAACAGCCTTTAATTGTTCCTAGTCGAAGGGATATTAAGATAGGGCATCGATATTCCAGAGTAGACTAGTGTGTATGTTTCTTGACCCTGTAGGGGGTGTTGGTTGATCACATAACCATTGGTGTTTGACATCAAAGATTGTGTACAGGTGCTCATTAGAGAATGGGTATATCGAACAGGACTCGCCGATAGCTCCTTGATGGTACTAAACCTATCGTCAGATAGCAGTTCTCTGGTGACACTGGTATGGGTTAGTCTGTAGACCCGAGATCGTCATGCCGACTTCTTAGAAGCTGAATTTTTAGAAAATCTGAAGAGTGGGAGCGCAGTAGAACTGGAAGAAATTCCAGAACCACAAACTGTTACTGAAAGTATGGTAGAACCAGAGGTTTCAGAAGAAAGGGACATACCAGCGCCTATCCGCAGAAGTAGTAGGCAGTCTCATCCGCCCAAGAGATACTATGGTTTTCTCATAGACGGGGATCGAGAAGATTGCGTCATTGATAATGACGACCCTACTAGCTTCCAGCAAGCCATTCAGAGCGGCGACACGGTAAAATGGCTGGATGCAATGCGGACCGAAGTGGAGTCCATGTACATTAACAAAGTATGGACTTTGGACAATTCTCCAGATGGGGTAAAACCCGTAGGATGCAAATGGATCTTCAGAAAAAGATTGGTGTAGATGGACATATTGAAACCTATAAGGCTAGACTTGTTGCGAAGGGTTTTCGTCAAAGACCTGGTTTGGACTATGACGAAACCTTTTCTCCAGTGGCTATGCTCAAATCCATTCGGGTCCTTCTTGCTATTGCTGCCTTCCACGATTATGAGATCTGGCAGATGGACGTAAAGACGACCTTTCTAAATAGTAATTTGGAAGAGTGCGTCTATATGGATCAGCCAGAGGGATTCATTCAGAGTGGGAGCAGCGGTAAAGTGTGCAAGCTGCTTAAGTCCATTTATGGACTAAACCAGGCATCGCGGAGTTGGAACATCTGTTTTGATGATACTGTCAAAGAATTCGACTTTATCAAAAATCCAGATGAACCATGCATATACAGTAAGATTGTGCGGAGAGTTGTTGCATTCCTCGTCTTGTACGTGGATGACATTCTCCTAATAGGAAATGATATTCTTATGCTACAGTAAGTCAAAAGATTCTTGTCACAGAAGTTCTTCATGAAGGACCTGGGTGATTCCACCTACATTCTGGGGATCCAGATCTATCGTGATAGATGAAAGAGGATGTTGGGACTTTTGCAGTCCAGGTACATAGACACCATATTAAAAAGATTCAGTATGGAAGATTCTAAGCGCGGTAACCTACCGGCTTGTCACGGAATCACCCTCTCCAAAGAGATGTCTCCCAAGACTGATTTGGAAATTGATCGCATGTCGATTATACCCTACGCTTCTGCGGTAGACTCTATAATGTATGCAATGTTATGTACCAGACCAGATGTAGCATACGCATTGAGCGTTGTAAGCCGGTATCAGGCAAACCCAGGGGAGAAGCACTGGATAGCAATAAAGAACATTCTCAAGTACCAGAGGAGCACTAAGGAAATGTTCTTGGTGTACGGCGGAAAAGACCTCCAGATCGAGGCCTTTGCCGACTCCATCTTCCAGAGTGACAAGGATGACTCCAAGTCCATGTCGGGTTATGTCTTTACCCTCAATGGAGGGGCGGTCTTTTGGACGAGTTCCAAGCAGGAGACCGTTGCTGACTCAACGATGTAAGCGGAGTACATAGCTGCTTGCGATGCCGCAAAAGAAGCTGTCTGGATGAAGAAGTTCCTCATAGAACTTCAGGTGGTTCCTACCAGTGTTGGTCCCATACCTCTGTATTGCGACAACAACGGCTCTGTAGCTTTGGCGAAGGAACCCAGGTCCCATCAAAAGTCCAGACACATCTTAAGGCGGTATCACCTGATCAGGGAGATCGTAGATCGCCAGGAGATCGAGGTAAAGAGAGTAGAGACGGAGAATAACGTTGCTGATCCATTCACAAAGGCCATTCCTCAGATGCAGTTCGAGAGGCTATTCGAGATCATTGGTCTGCGATATGCCAGTACATGGCCCTAGTTCAAGTGGGAGATTGTTATTGTTTATGCCCTAGAGGCCATTACTGTATCATACTAGCTTGTATATTACTTAATGGAATCTTGGGATATTCACAGTTGTATTGACAGTCTTGCTAAAAATGGTAGTATGCTACTTGGTTTATGTCTACTTCAATATGTGCATATGTTTCTTGTAACGTATCGCTTATACATATTAGTAGAGCCCTTAGGATCTTTGGTTGATTACCAGCGTTGTGATTGCAGTCACACTAGTGGGGGCTGGTTAGTCTATAAGCAACATCCTATACAGGTCCCTAGTCGTAGGATTATCGAGACAAAGCATCGATACTCCGGAGTAGACTAGTGTGTATTCTTCTCATCCCAATTGTGGAGATGGTCTGTCCCACAGCCATCAGTATGTTGTACTGGAGATAGAATACAGGTGCTTGTTAGGTTACGGGTACACCGGACAGGACTCACGGGGAACTGTTGGTTGGTATTATACCCGTCGTCAGTTAACAGTTCCCAGTTGACATGAGTACAGCATAGTCCGCAGACTTGACACTGCTGCTTCACCTCGAGTGTGTTCCCACTGTTCTTAGATTGCTACCCTACCACGGCTCAAAGGAGTTGTGGAAACAGGTAGCAGTTGGGAGCAGTCCCGAAGCACTTGGAGGCAGTGGCAGTTAGACAGGATTCGTCTCTCCCGGTATTGGGGGTTGATATCGTGTTGTGTCAGAGAGCCATTACGCAAAGTCCTTAGCCAGGGCAAGCGAGATTTACTTGTAGGTTCCAGTAGTTTCTCAAGGTGTAATGGGCTTCGCTCCGACACGACTTATACCGCTTTTAGGGGACTGACGCTTGCCGCCCCCTAGGCTCGATATGCGACAGTCCTAGACGAACAGACCAGACTGTACGGAGATTGTCACAGCAGGCCCAGTATGAGTTTGGATGGGTTTTCTCACTGGCCTTCTTATCGACATCTACCTTGGGACCGTTACGTACGGCTAGTGCCGCTTGCGGTCTGTGGTTAAACCCACTGCCAGCATAGTGTCGAGTCTTTAGAGTCTCACACAGAGAGTTTCCCTGCTTCAGGCGAAACGATATAGAGGTCATATGGTTTTACGACAAGGGTTCAGACGCATACGTGTGTTTACGCACGTACGGCGTTCGGACAGTTTTTACTTGTCGGCTTTGGTTTAAGCCAGATTCTAGTATCGGATTATTGGATTTATATAGTCTAAAGTTTTTCCGTGTTTTCACGGATAGGAGGGGCGTTCTCGTAATTTATCGGGAAGCTTCTAGAAGCATGGTGACTTGGGGGGTTAAGGTGGCATTTGCATTAATTGGATAAATGAGTCATGGTGTGATTCATACATGGAGTTAATGAATCATTTATGATTTATATGACTCATGTGATGAATCACTTAGTGTATTAATGAAACATGATGATATATCATTATTTGTTATTCATTTAATATATATGATATGTTTCATATATACACATATGATATCATTCATCCAAAAGGATTCTCATTCTCACCTTCTCTCTCCTCAAGCTCTCGCTCTTCAAACCCTAACCCTAACCTCTCATTTGTTGAGATCAAGGGTTAGCTAGACTAATACATCCCTAATCCAACTCTTTATCCCCTAGGTAGCTTAGATTAGCACTTTGAGCAACCTAGTTACCTCAAGTTAGAGGTCAAGCTTGGAGTAGGAGCTCTCGGGTGGATCATCATTGACTCGTGGAGGCCGTTGAGGTGCCGATGTTCCAAGGAGCCTACAAGGAGTGGAGGACAGTGATGAAGACCCGAAGGACAAGTAACGTGAGGTATAACTTCGAATCCGAGTTGTTAAACCTCTCGTAGTTTGTTAGTAATGGTTTAGATACGATTCATGCGCTCAAGTCCGTGTTACGAAGCTTTGATAATCGCTTTTCGTATATTCCGCCTCCCCGCAAGTTCATGGGGTGCGTAACATGGACTTACAGTGGTATTAGAGCCAACTAAACCTTTACTAGCTTGTTAGCAACTAATTAGAACTTCGATCGTCGGAAAAACGCGAAAACAACACCCCGGAACCCTATCAGTTTCTGTTGATTTTAAAAGTGTCGAAAAAAATATTTGATATGCCTTAAAATTCACAGCAGGGTATTATAAGAATTCTGGGAAAACACGAGGACACATCTCGGCAAGACGGCCGCGGAACCGCAGCCAAATGGTGCTTTTGGCCGCGGATCCGCCGCCGAGTCAACCCCGAGATGACTCGGAGTATCACAGAAATTCATATTTTATGGTGTTTTGTTTTCCTGTATATTCTGTTTCTGCCCAGCTTACTTCTGTGCTGGCTTGCATTTGGGGTAGACACGGAAAAAGGTTGTTGATCTATATTATAAGTTATTTTCTAATCGGGTTTTTATCTGTAATGTTTAATGTGTTCGTAAACCTCCCCTAACTGCTAGTATGTCAGTTGGCAGGGGGTTGCACATTTCTGTAATGTTTACTGTTTGTGTATATGAACTTGATTGGATCGTTGTGATGATTAGCCGGGGTTTGAGATGGGTTTTATATTCATTCATTCGATGTAAATTGTAATATGATGTAATATTCTTTTGCGGGGCACATCCAGGTTGCGGTTGTAGCCACCGTTGTATTATTTCATTTACTATTTTTTGCTCCTAGTGTAGGGTTCCTAGGCACACCCATGAGGTTCTACAACTGATCAACCATGCCAAATTCAAAAATTTTCTATGTGCCGAGAAACCCTAATCAAGATCGATACTAGAGGTAAGGCGAAAGAAGCAAGTAAACAACTTTATTGCTAAATGAAAGAGACTACAACCTTTGTAGAGCCGGTCCTCCACTTCCTTAGCTCCGTGATGACGTCCCTCCACTGCGATCATCGGAATACCGGACTCTAGCGTCGATTTCATCGGAAATATGGGCGGGCTAGGTCGTTGACTTCGATGCCGAAGATGATCTACGTCGAGACGACTCAAACTCAAACTCCACCTTCACTAGTTCCTGAAACTTGTGAAGGTAACACATTCTACTACATGGCAAGTGGTAGAGGATGAAGAAATAGGAAGTGGGTTCACTTTGGATTTGGATTTCTCACTTGGAATCATCACTTGGAAAAATCTAGCAATGGTTTCTTCTCTTCATGAAGAAGAAGAAGAAGAAGGAAAATTAATAATGAATTATTTTCAAAAGGAAAATCAAGTGATGGTTATCATAATGCAACCATGGGTGAGTTTAACTAGTGTAGAGACTAAACTAGGGTTTAGGTGAATGGTTAGGTTTAGGAAAGAAACAAAGTGATCAAAGCTTCATGAAGCTTCAAGGAAAAAAACAAAGAAGCCACCATTTTATTTCTTTCCCAAAAAGAATTAAAGAAAATAAATAAACCAAAAAAAATCCTAACCATTAACCTAAATATGGTTTAAAACATACACACACCCAAGTTTGCATGTACCATCAAACATGATACAAACTAGTGCACAAAACTATATCATATATACAATGTGCACAATCAAGTGAGAAAATAATCTTAAGTGAAAAAATACTAGTTAATGTAAAGTAATATATCAAATATATAATTATATATCAAATCATTAAATCAACACTTGATTTAATGATCCGGTCATATCGCATAGAACCGACTAATATCAAGTGTATCAATGTATCGAATCAACACTTGATTCGGTAATCCGGCTACATCATATATAACCGTCCAATGAAACAAATCGTGAGAATAGAATACAGCATCACATACTGGTATTATTTTCGGTCCCGCACATATCTTATATGCGCTCCTATTTCGTTTCGCTTGAGCCAGGAAACCTCTGTGTAGGACTCTAAAGACTCGTCAATACGCCGGCAGTAGGTGATGATCATATCAAACACCCACAAGCCGCAAGCGGTCTGCTAAACGTAACGGCCACCCGGGTATTGAGTGATCAGAAGATCAACGAGCAAGCCCGCTCACACTCCTGTGAATCCAACTAGTAACACTTACCGTACAGTCCGGTCTGTTCGTCTGATATGTCGCATATCTCGCCTAAGGGTGGCAAACGTCAGACCCCAGTAGCTTGATAAGTCATGCCGATATAAGGTCCATAACAAGCATGAAACTACTGATAACTCTTACCAGTATATCACAGCAACCCTGGCCAGGGATTTCCAGTTATGGCCAGTCGAGCATAGCGCAACATCAACCCCCAATACCGGGAGAGACGAATCCCCTCCTATCGCTCATTGCCTCCATGTGAATCGGGACTGTACCCAAAAACCACCTGTTTTCACGACTCAGTAGAGCCGTGGTAGGGTGGAAATCAAACCACAGTGGGAGACACACAAGACTCTATGACGATCTCGGGTCAACAGACTAAGCTGTACCAGTGTCACCAGAGAACTGCCATCTGACGTGAGGTATAATACCATTTGGGAGTTCTCGGCGAGTCCGTTCAGTGTACCCAGTCATCACTGAGCACCCGCATACCATCTCTGATGTCAAACACCAATGGATATGGGATCATCCATCGCCCATCACATGGGTCGAGAAGATATACGCTAGTCTACTCTGGAATATCGATGCCCCGTCTCGATATTCCCACGACTAGGAACATTGAAGGATGTACTCATGGACTACCCAAGCCCCACTAGTATGATCTACATCATAGTCCTGGAAGTCGAGTACACATCCTAAGGGCTTTATCAACATGTAACAGAGAGACTGAAAGTATACATGTTAAGATAAAGAGCAACCAGATAGCGTACTATCATGTCGAGCAAGAAAGTCCTACCTATATATGTCCCAACATCCACTACAATATACATCCTATGTACAGTAATGGCCTCTAGGGCATACATATAACTCACACCTAGGATAGACCCAAGGTGGGGTACACAAACTACCGGGTACGTTGAAGTGTTTAGTAGCCTACTCACGTTGTTGAGGGAGACCGCTTCACTTCGGGTACTTGGCGGGTAGTTTGCCGTACCCGTAGGGGTCTAGGGTGGGGTAATAGCTATTCATCACAACTATGTAATCTGTCTTTTGTTGCAGGCTCAAAGCAAACGCGGATTGCTTGTATATCCAATAAAGTTCATCAGTGATCTGGAATGCCTATTATTGCGTCTGACGAATGTACAATATCTATATATGATAGCTGTTAGACGTCACTTATGTTTTACACCTGCGCTAGCCCAGCCCCCGCTCTGTCGTTAGTTAAGTAACCTAACGGGTGATGACGGGACCCAGTGGCGAATGCGGATGGCATAAGAGGACGTTGTATTTTTGTTGTTTTATGCAATGATAGGTTAAATGATGGGACGCATTATTATAATGCAAAGAAAATAAACCAAAGGTGAGTCGTTGGAACAAATTTAAAAGAAACCACTCGGTTATTTTAAAAGAGCAGAATTTTTAATTGCGGAGCTTTAACCACTCATTTTAAAAAAAAGGCTGTCAGGTTCCTTCGATTATATCAAGTTCACTACGTTCACGGTTTCGCTAAAACCAGTCGTAGCCCTCCGTCATTTCTTATGGATGGTCAGTAGTATTCAAGCTATGTTTGTTGGCCTTCGTCAAGGCATAGTGTCTGGTAGCTGCTGGGTATTCATTTGTTGCATAGATAGATGAGTTGGTTTGGGACAGTCGTATTACCTTGTTGGCCTTCGTCAAGGGTATGTACGGGTGGGTTCAAATTGACAAGATAATGATGGGCAGAACTTGACATGTGACTTATGATTTGTTGGCCTTCGTCAAGATCATAAGAACATGGGGCAAAAATCCACATCGGGAGTTTCTAAAGAACTGATCCTTGCTGGTGTTGCATACCATTTGGAGTTTGATGAATGTTGGTATGATTCCTTCATCATTATCATACGATGATATTTGGATCCCGATCCTACTATGAGTATATGCTACTTATCAGGAGATTCGTCACTTAACGATCAATGCTATAAACCAAGTAGGTGTCGAGAAAGGTCTCAGCAGGGCTACGCCCCCAGAGAAAAGAGGTTATTTAATTAAGGAACTTCACGAAAGCGTTGGAAAACCTCCCTCGAAATATCGACACTGGCCTGGCTGAACGGTTAAGCAAGTATTGTACGGTGAGAATAGTCCTAGCTAATTCTTCTTTTATGGTTTGAGGAAGGATTCGAGAAACAGTGGGAGCCATCCAGTTTAGATAAATTAAAAACCAATCTAAACTTGCAAGAGCATCATGCTAAAGTGTTTTCTTCTCTCTCTCTCTCTCATTGCAGCGACCTTGTGACCATGACTAGGTTACATCTAGATAACAATTTTACTGAATCTGACTTATATGACTGGCAAAGGTCTGTCCAGATGTTCATTGCCTGTGACAAGCTGGACCACCCTATTACTACTCAAGATCCCGCCGTCCCAAGTCCAGTTTCCACCGTCACGGATATGGATGTCCGTCAGACAAGGAAAAGGATAAAGCGAAAGCTAAGTGCAACTGAAGCAGCACAAGAAGATGGACTCAGTTTCCATCTTTTTCCATAACAAAGATTTATATGGAGAGCAATCTCATATCGCAAGATATGATACCTCGAACGAATTAATTCAAGCGAGGTTAGCTGTCGGGTCATCTGTAGGGGACAACGTCCTTACAATGACTAGCTATATTGATGAGCTCAAGGACCTGGAGACCACGTTGGGAAACAGATCATATGTTGACTTATTTCCACAGTCCATACACTCTACTCACACCCTGAAAGAAACCAGGGAGACACAAGCTCTGCTTAATGGGGGACCTTCTTCTTCTACATCCAGGGCGAAAGCAAAGGGTGAAAAGAAGAAGACCTCTACAAAGCCGATATATGGTGTCAGTAAAGTAGGAGGAAAGGGAAAAACAAAAGTTTCGGGACTTGGTGTAGGTAAGGAGGGATGTTCCTATTGTTATGGGATTGGGCATTGGTAGGAGGATTGAAGGGCTTTGGAAGCCAGTAGCCAGGATATGAAGCATGTTGTGGCTTCGGCCTCAAGTGTGTTTGTAATTGAGAACTGTTTGTCAATTAACTCTACTTCCTGGGTACTAGATACCGGATCAAGATCTCATATATGTAATTCATTACATTCTTTGAGAAACCGTAGAGTTATAAAGGTAGGTGATTTGCCTCTCAAAGTTGCAAACGGAATGAGTGTGAACGCTGAATCCGTGGGAGAATATCACCTAGGTTTGACAAGTGAGCAGATATTGATTCTATGTAACTGTCTGTATGTACCTAGTTTGACTTGTAATATCATATCAGTGTCCTCACTTTCGAGAGAGGGATATGATTTTATATTCGTAAGTGATGTAGTTCTATCCACCTAAATCAAGTTCTGATTAGGTCCGGTACATTAGATGACGGTATATACGTATTAAGTCAAGCTCAACTTTTTAATGTCCAGAACACACTTAAAAGAAAGTCTCCAGAAATAAATCAGGCTTTCTTATGGTATTGTAGACTAGGTCACATCAATGAAATATGATTAACTAAGTTACATAGAGAAGGATATTTGAATCCGTTCGAATATCAATCTTATGCTACTTGTGAATCTTGTCTCATGGGAAAGATGACAAAGACTCCGTTTACTGGACACGGAGTAAGAGCGAGCGAGCTCTTAGGGCTCGTACACAGTGACGTGTGCGGTCCAATGTCTACACATGCGCGAGGTGGTTAATCCTACTTCATTACTTTTATGGATGATTTCTCTAGGTATGGACATGTCTTCTTAATGAAGCATAAATCTGAAGCCTTTGAGAAATTCCAGGAATACAAGAATGAAGTGGAAAACCAAACAGGCAAAAGTATCAAGACACTAAGATCTGAACGAGGTGGTGAATACTTAAGTGCCGAGTTCCTGGGTTACTTAAAAGAGAATGGAATTCTCTCTCAGCTTACTCCTCCATACACACCACAACACAACGGTGTATCGGAAAGGAGGAATCGAACCCTATTGGATATGGTTCGTTCTATGATGAGTAAGGCTGAGTTACCGCGATCTTTCTGGGGTTATGCACTAGAATCAGCTGCTTATCTTTTGAACAAGGTTCCAACCAAAACTGTGCCTACCACACCATATCAGATGTGGAGTGGGAAGAAACCCTATCTTGAGTACCTGAAGACATGGGGATGTCCAGCTTTTGTAAAAAAGCAGCATCCGGACAAGCTCGAGGCACGCTCAGTAGAGTGTAAGTTTATGGGATATCCAAAGAACTCCAAGGGATATTGTTTCTATTACGTAGAGGAACAAAAGGTTTTTGTTTTTCGTCATGCCCACTTCTTAGAAGCTGAATTTTTAGAAAATCAAAAGAGTGGGAGCGCAGTAGAACTGGAAGAAATTCCAGAACCACAAACTGTTACTGAAAGTATGGTAGAACCAGAGGTTTCAGAAGAAAGGGACATACCAGCGCCTATCCGCAGAAGTAGTAGGCAGTCTCATCCGCCCAAGAGATACTATGGTTTTCTCATAGACGGGGATCGAGAAGATTGCGTCATTGATAATGACGACCCTACTAGCTACCAGCAAGCCATTCAGAGCGGCGACTCGGTAAAATGGCTGGATGCAATGCGGACCGAAATGGAGTCCATGTACACTAACAAAGTATGGACTTTGGACCATTCTCCAGATGGGGTAAAACCCGTAGGATGCAAATGGATCTTCAGAAAGATGATTGGTGTAGATGGACATGTTGAAACCTATAAGGCTAGACTTGTTGCAAAGGGTTTTCGTCAAAGACCTGGTTTGGACTATGACGAAACCTTTTCTCCAGTGGCTATGCTCAAATCCATTCGGGTCCTTCTTGCTATTGCTTCCTTCCACGATTATGAGATCTGGCAAATGGACGTAAAGACGACCTTTCTAAATAGTAATTTGGAAGAGTGCGTTTATATGGATCGGCCAAAGGGATTCATTCAGAGTGGGAGCAGCGGTAAAGTGTGCAAGCTGCTTAAGTCCATTTATGGACTAAAGCAGGCATCGCGGAGTTGGAACATCTGTTTTGATGATACTGTCAAAGAATTCGACTTTATCAAAAATCTAGATGAACCATTCATATAAAGTAAGATTGTAGGGAGAGTTGTTGTATTCCTCGTCTTGTACGTGGATGACATTCTCCTAATAGTAAATGATATTCTTATGCTATAGTCAGTTAAAAGATTCTTGTCACAGAAGTTCTACATGAAGGACCTGGGTGATGCCACATACATTCTGGGGATCCAGATCTATCGTGATAGATGAAAGAGGATGTTGGGACTTTCGCAGTCCAGGTACATAGACACCATATTGAAAAGATTCAGTATGGAAGATTCTAAGCGCAGTAACCTACCGGCTTGTCACGGAATCACCCTCTCCAAAGAGATGTCTCCCAAGACTGATTTGGAAAGGGATCGCATGTCGATTATACCCTACGCTTCTGCGGTAGGCTCTATAATGTATGCGATGTTATGTACCAGACCAGATGTAGCATACGCATTGAGCGTTGTAAGCCGGTATCAGGCAAACCCAGGGGAGAAGCACTGGATAGCATTAAAGAACATTCTCAAGTACCTAAGGAGGACTAAGGAAATGTTCTTGGTGTACGGCGGAAAAGACATCCAGATAGAGGCCTTTGTTGACTCCATCTTCCAGAGTGACAAGGATGACTCCAAGTCCATGTCGGGTTATGTCTTTACCCTCAATGGAGGGGCGGTCTGTTGGAAGAGTTCCAAGCAGGAGACCGTTGCTGACTCAACGATGGAAACGGAGTACATAGCTGCTTGCGATGCCGCAAAAGAAGCTGTCTGGATGAAGAAGTTCCTCATAGAACTTCAGGTGGTTCCTACCAGTGTTGGTCCAATACCTCTGTATTGCGACAACAATGGCGCTATAGCTTTGGCGAAGGAACCCAGGTCCCATCAGAAGTCCAGACACATCTTAAGGCGGTATCACCTGATCAGGGAGATCGTAGATCGCCAGGAGATCGAGGTAAAGAGAGTAGAGACGGAGAATAACGTTGCTGATCCATTCACAAAGGCCATTCCTCAGACGCAGTTCGAGAGGCTATTCGAGATCATTGGTCTGCGATATGCCAGTACATGGCCCTAGTGCAAGTGGGAGATTGTTATTGTTTATGCCCTAGAGGCCATTACTGTATCATACTAGCTTGTATATTACTTAATGGAATCTTGGGATATTCACAGTTGTATTGACAGTCTTGCTAAAAATGGTAGTATGCTACTTGGTTTATGTCTACTTCAATATGTGCATATATTTCTTGTAACGTATCGCTTATACATTTAAGTAGAGCCTTTTGGATCTTTGGTTGATTACTAGCGTTGTGATGGCAGTCACACTAGTGGGGGCTGGGTAGTCTATAAGAAACATCATATACAGGTCCCTAGTCGTAGGATTATCGAGACAAGGCATCGATACTCCGGAGTAGACTAGTGTGTATGCTTCTCATCCCAGTTGTGGAGATGGTCTGTCCCACAGCCATCAGTACGTCGTACTGGAGATAGTATACTGGTGCTCGTTAGGTTATGGGTACACCGGACAGGACTCACGGGGAATTGTTGGTTGGTATTATACCCGTCGTCAGTTAACAGTTCCCAGGTAACATGAGTAGAGCATAGTCCGCAGACTTGACACTGCTGCTTCGCCTCGAGTGTGTTCCCATTGTTCTTAGATTGCTACCCTACCACGGCTCAAAGGAGTTGTGCAAACATGTAGCAGTTGGGAGCAGTCCCGAAGCACTTGGAGGCAGTGGCGGTTAGACAGGATTCATCTCTCCCGGTATTGGGGGTTGATATCGCGCTGTGTCAGAGAGCCATTATGCAAAGTCCCTGGCCAGGGCAAGCGAGATTTACTGGTAGGTTCCAGTAGTTTCTTAAGGTGTAATGGGCTTCGCTCCGACACGACTTATACCGCTTTTAAGGGACTGACGCTTGCCGCCCCCTAGGCTCGATATGCGATAGTCCCAGACGAACAGACCGGACTGTACGGAGATTGTGACATCAGGCCCAGTATGAGTTTGGATGGGTTTTCTCACCGGCCTTCTTATCGACATCTACCTGGGAACCGTTACGTACGGCTAGTGCCGCTTGCGGTCTGTGGTTAAACCCACTGCCAGCGTAGTGTCGAGTCTTTAGAGTCCCATACAGAGAGTTTCCCTACTTCAGGCGAAACGATATAGAGGTTGTATGGTTTTACGACATGGGTTCAGACGCATACGTGTGTTTACGCACGTACGACGTTCGGACAATTTTTACTAGTCGGCTTTGGTTTAAGCCAGATTCTAGTATCGGATTATTGGATTTATAGAGTCTAAAGTTTTTCCGTGTTTTCACGGATAGGAGGGGCGTTCTCGTAATTTGTCGGGAAGCTTCTAGAAGCATGGTGACTTGGGGGGTTAAGGTGTCATTTGCATTAATTGGATAAATGAGTCATGGTGTGATTTATACATGGAGTTAATGAATCATTTATGATTTATATGACTAATGTGATGAATCACTTAGTGTATTAATGAAACATGATGATATATCATTATTTGTTATTCATTTAATATATATGATATGTTTCATATATACACATATGATATCATTCATCCAAAAGGATTCTCATTCTCACCTTCTCTCTCCTCAAGCTCTCTCTCTTCAAACCCTAACCCTAACCTCTCATGTGTTGAGATCAAGGGTTAGCTAGACTAATACATCCCTAACCCAACTCTATATCCCCTAGGTAGCTTAGATTAGCACTTTGAGCAACCTAGTTACCTCAAGTTAGAGGTCAAGCTTGGAGTAGGAGCTCTCGGGTGGATCGCCATGGACTCGAGGAGGCCGTTGAGGTGCCGACATTCCAAGGAGCCTACAAGGAGTGGAGGACAGTGATGAAGACCCGAAGGACAAGTAACGTGAGGTATAACTTTGAATCCGAGTAGTTAAACCTCTCGTAGTTTGCTAGTAATGGTTTAGATACGATTCATGCGCTCAAGTTCGTGTTACGAAGCTTTGATAATCATTTTTCATATATTCCGCCTCCCTGCAAGTTCGTGGGGTGTGTAACATGGACTTACAATGATGCGGATCATACTACTGGGACTTGTGTAGTCCACAAGAACATCCTTTAATTGTTCCTAGTCGAAGAGATATCGAGACAGGGCATCGATATTCCAGAGTAGACTAGTGTGTATGTTTCTTGACCCTGTAGGGGGCGATGGTTGATCTCATAACCATTGGTGTTTGACATCAAAGATTGTGCACAGGTGCTCATTAGAGAATGTGTACATCGAACAGGACTCGCCGATAGCTCCTTGATGGTACTAAACCTATCGTCAGATAGCAGTTCTCTGGTGACACTGGTATGGGTTAGTCTGTAGACCCGAGATCGTCATAATGTCTTGTGTGGTTCCCACTGGGATTTGAATTCCTCCCTACCATGGCTCAAAGGAGTCATGCAAACAGATGGATTTTGGGTACATTCCCGAGTCACATGGAGGCAGTGAGCGATAGGAGGGGTTTCGTCTCTCCTGGTATTGGGAGTTGATGTTGCGCTATGCTCGATTAACTATAACAGCAAGTCCCTGGCCAGCGCTAATGAGATTTACTAGTATGTGTTATCAGTAGTTTTTCGAACCGTTATGAGCCACACATCGGCATGACTTATCAAGTTACCGGGGTCTGACTATTCCACCCCTAGATTTGATATGCGACATATCAGACGAAGAGACCGGACTGTACTGTAAGTGTTACTTATAGTATTCATGGGAGTTTGGACAAACTTGCTTGTTGATCTTCTAATCGCTCAATTCCTGGATAGCCGTTACGTCCAGCTAGTACCGCTGAAGGCTTGTGGGTAACTGATGTGATCATTACCTACTGCTGGCGTATTAATGAGTCTTTAGAGTCCCACACAGAGGTTTCATAGTTCAAGCGAATCGAAGTACGGCACATATGATAATATGTGCGGAGGGCCTGATTAAAAACGTGTATGTGATACCGTATTCTAATCTGGTGATAACCGTTATCGGTCAGGTTATATGTAATATAACCGGATTATTGAATCTAGTGTTGATTTGATAATGTGATATACAAATAAATGGTATTAGTCTGTTATATGTGATATAACCGGATTATTGAATCAAGTGTTGATTTAATAATATGATATATATTTATATTTGATATAATTATATATTAACTAATATTATTGCTCACTAATTATTTTCTTTTCTTAATATATATTAATATATGTATATATGATATATGTACATATATATGTTTGTGTGTGTATATATATATATATATATATTATGAAGCATGGTTGGATTTTCTATTTTGAGAAAATAGAAATGAGGTGGAAAATGGGGAGATATTTGTGGAATGGGTGAGGCATGGTTTTTTTGCATCGTTTATTCATTTGTTTGCACTATTGAAGCATGGTGCATTATATGTATTGCATTTTATTCATACTTCAATAAGTGAGCAAACACATGAAAACCATTCTTCAGTTGTTCAATTATTCGTTAGCTCATTTTTCTTAAGCTCTCTCCATTTTCCTTCTTCTTCTTCCTCTTGCTTAAGCTCTAACTCTCACATGAGTTGTGGACCCTAGAGCTTAAGAGAGTTCTAAGTGAGCTTACAAACACCTATTTCATCATCCTAGTTTCGATTAGCAATTTAAATTAGGGTGTTTCCTTCACTAATGAATGATTAGTGAAGAAGTAGCTTGAATTAGAGGAGCTTCAGGTGGATCATCTTTGATACGAAGATCGCGGAGGAAGCTCGTTCATTCTTCAAGTGGTGTCTAGAGGATTCGTAGGGACTACTACCCGGAGGTATAGAAGTGAAGGACACGATCTACAAAGGTTGTATATTCTTTCACTTAGTGTAGTTCTTATGATATCATAGCTTAAACCCTAATATTCTAGTTAAGATTCTAGGTTAGTGTTTCTTAGCACCCCAAATTTTTAAATATAGCATGCTTGATGCTTGTGAAAACCCAATGGTCGTGCTAGGACACGCTTTCAGGACGGGTCTTCCACAATTGGGTGGACACGAGATGTAACATTTCAAAAAAATAAAATATTATTTTTGGGAATTTTCATAATTTAATATAAATTTTTAATGAATATTTTAATAGTCGGTATAATTAAATACCGATAAATGGTGAAAATTCCGGAGAAAATTTTGGAAATCCTAAAATAGGGTATTTTGTGGAAATATGTCATTTTTAGTTTTTATGGTTAAGTATATGCTATTTTAGTGTTAATCGCGATAAAAAATCGCTAATTAGATTTTTGGCTTTTTGTGCAAAAATGTGCACATAACATTTTCCACACTTGTTTCATGTTTTGGTTTCATGGTAGTCTAGGGTTGCCATGTTGGATGGGCATGTGGGTTAGACAAGTTTAAGAAACCATGATGGTTTGAAACATTTGGTTAAGTTGATGAGCTTAATTTGGGTGTGGCTTTGTTTAAAAAGTGATTAGAATTAGAGTTGACCTTGTGTAGGAGAGAGGAGAGAGCCATGATGGCTTTGTGTCTAATAGATATTTTGTCAAGAGAGAGAGGGAGGTGGCTCCTAGGTAATGTCACAAACACCCCATGTCATTTCAAAGCTTTTTGCTTCTCAAACACTCACATCTCTCACTCACTTACCCACACCATCATATACAACAACTTTAGCCCTCAACACAACAAAAACAACAGCAGCAGCTGCATGAGCCAAACCAGTCCCAAGATATCAGCAGCAACAGCCTCAAAACCCCTAACTTCAGCCACAAGAACATTCTTTTAACCAACAGCAGCAGCTGTAGCCCCAAAGCAACAGTAGTTGCTGCTGCAACAGCAACAAGAATCCACTTTGCAAACAGCAACAACTGCACCAGCCACACCAACGGCCACAAGAGCTGCAATAGCAGCTGATGTAACATCAGCCTAACCTCAGCACAAATTCAGCAGCCCTAACACCATAGCCCACACTTACACACTCCCATCAACACTTTTCAGCCCCAATTTCATCACATCAGCCACCCCAACACTTCAGCTGCAGCAGCAGTAGCATCATCAGCACTTCAGCCCCAAATTCTGCTTCAGCTGCAACAATATCATTCAAGCAACACCACCACACCACCACAACCATTCCCACAACACCAAAACCACAATAACACAACACCAACAACAGCAACAAATAACTACAGCAGCAGCACTTTGCAAGTTCAGCCAGAACACCAACTTGAAGCTGCTGCAGAGCACTTCAGCAGCCCATCCTCCTCCTTCTTCCCTTCTCCTTCCTTCTAGGATTTCTTTAAGGTATAATCCCGCAACCCAACTCCTATCTTGTTAAGTTATGGATCATTGGCTGAAACTTAGTGTTATTAAGTAGATTAGTGCTAGTTTAGATAAATTTGAGTGAGACTTGACCAAGTGTTGGTTTTGATGATTAGGGTAACCTTATTAAGTGTGTTTGAGACCAGTTAACCCCAGAATACCACAGATTTCCAGTAAGTTACCTGAATGTTCCAACTTGGCGTATTTTAGCAATTTTGTCGATTTTGTGGCCTTTTTGGAATCTGCTACAACCCGAGATACCCTAAAATAAAATTGACTTGGCGGTATGCTGTGCAAGCACCCTGGAACCATCCCACAAAACCCTAGACCCAACCACCTTACCCCGGCCGCAGATAAATTCCTTCTGGCCGCTGCGGCCAGAACAGGGTGAAATCCCCTCGTTTTGCGTGCACAGCCCTATTTCATGTAAACTTGACCCTGGGTATGTCTAGTTTTGTCTGATTCTAGTTAGGGTAGAATCTGGGATGATTTTCCTATGTTGGCGTATGATTTACGACTTGTTTTCGTATGGGTTTTTGGTATTCGATGATTCGTGTCCGTCGGGTGGCGTTTGAACGCCAACGACCAGTGAGCATTGGCTGTGTTTGCACGCGAGGCTATAGGTTTTTACTTATAGACGTAGCGTGAACCATTTTGGTTTCCGACATGGTTTTCATGTGTTTTAGCGTGTGATATCCTTGTAGGTACCCCACGTGGCGTCGGAGCGTTGGAGATGCAAATGGAGACATCGGCACCGACACGCTTAAAGAAAGGTGGGTAGATTTATATCTACGGGGAGAAGTCGGGTGGATGGCGTATAGTACCCCCGCAGTCCGTGGTGATGTATACGGATGCGTATACACACCTATATTTATTATATGTTGTTTGGAAATTATTGATGTTTAGGATGGATAATTGGTGGACTTGGATGATTTAGTGTCACGAGAACCCTAGGTAGTGGGTGCACTACACATACATATACACACATACATACTTGCATACATCCTTACTTCATATGTGCATAGACGGGATTCTATATAGATATGTGGTCACATGGGTATGGGACTATGTGTTCACATACGGATTTGAGGATGATACTTGGGATTGAGATGAGTCGATGAGAGTTGATCTGAGATTATGATATCGGTGATTGGCAGGATTCGTACTTGATATACGTCCTGATATGATAGCGGGTCTTGGATGACGATGCCATGTGCATAATGATATATATGTAAAATGATCGACATGTGATTATAATACGAGTTAGGATATGATATGATATGATATGATATGACCTGACAAGATTAGTATGATAGGCCGCATTCGTCCATGTATACTCCTTGTGATGATATGTGATGATGATATCGATTTATACGAAGCTGTCGATCAGTAGTCAGATCATGGTTATAATGATGACATTAGCATTGTACTAGACGTAGGTCAGTACCCCAGATGATGATCTTGATAAAGAGAATACTATATGAATGATATGACGGATGTGATATTGACCCGTATCCAGATTTGGCGATGCCGTACGACGGATTTACGCACGAGCTATAAATTGATGTTTGATCCGCACTCTTGATTTGGGAATAACAGAGTATAGAGATATGTTATCGGATGTGATATTATCGAGGCGGGACACCGACTATATATATATATATATATATGTATATTTATGTATCGACTCAGAGGTTAGGCGGTTTACCTTACCTACTGTTAGCTTTAGCTCAGCCTTATAGTGGTGTAGCTATATGACTCTTATGACATTAGATGCAGTTTAGCGATCATGGTGTTCAGTATTTCAGCTCCCGCATATTATTATTGTTGTCACTCTGCATCACATACTTATTGTGATTCATATTCCATTATTGATATCATGCCGTTAGGACACCATCACCATTACCGATGATGCGTATGTTCTACATACACTTACTTGCTAGCTCACACACATCTTCATCGGTAATTGCCATGTCACTACACAGTAGTACTATTGCATCAGGATTTGACCCTGGTATATGCATACTATTATTCCATGTTGCATGATATACTGTTATACTTGAATTTCATTTATATGTCACATACATCATGCTTCCTGATTCTACGCATTGAGATATGTTGTTTCTATGATATTTCTGGATTTAGGAACCGTGGATATTTCAAAGAGATTATGTAAATGTTTTAAAAACCTGGTTACCCTTGATATGATATTTCAGTGCGTCCACCATGTGTTTTCTCGGTGCTGAGAGCGACATGTGAAACCCGAATCGAGGAGGCGTATGAGACCGATTGCGGGTACATGGTGGGCCCGGTGCGGTACCCCGGGGTAAGAAGATCGCAGGAGATGGCGTTGAGCCTGGCAGGGGAGTACGACCGACCGGTGATTTTACCCGACACGTCGGATATCCGCAGGATACCGTCGTAGTCATAAGATGGATGGTAGGGGCCGATCTGGACTGACGGCGCCCTGGATATTATGATTGAGACATTGAGATTTGAGATATTGAGGTACAGAGATTATGATACAGAGATATCGAGATATTGAGATTTATGTTTTGTGCCGATGCTAGGCACTGTTTTATGCTAATTTCATTATGATACCTCATTTTAAAAATACAGAAATCTCACCAATTTATGAAAGCAGTTTTCTTCAGTACATGCATTCTGTTTCATGCATTCATACTTCATTCATATGATACATACTTCCACCTGATGCACTGACACGGGCACATGGGTTTACTTTTGGGTTAGATAGTTACCCTAGTCATGGTTACAGATTGCTGGTTATATATTTGAGGATTATATATATATATATCGATCGTATGACCTAGGATTGCGTCATACATACGATTTCTGTTCGTAGATCTTTTTCTACTCACGAGTTGGCAACTTACCCCCGTTGTGCCCCCGTTTCTTGCAGGTGTTGCCGTACGGGTTTCATTACGGCTTTGCGGGCACAGCTTCCTTTCAGGTGACTTGCTAGTAGGTGGGCTATTTGTATCATATCCATCATTATACATTGTATATTATATTCAGTTGTATCTAGAAGTTCCATCAACCAAACTTGTACTTATTTGAGATAGAGACCAGTGATGTTTATTCTTTCGACCTTAGAGTCGTGCGTTATATTTCTATGGATTTCTTGCTGGTTGGAGTTTCCTTTTCTGTTGTGATCCTCTCCTTTAGGCGTTGTATATTATGTTGCATACAGGTTGATTTGATATGGTTCTTCCTACTCTCTACTACTTTTCTTGGTTTGGATTTCTGGGCTCGGCTAACTTAGAGTACATACGTCTTGAGACGTTCGTAGTCTAGGTGCCGGTCATGTTCCATACTTTTGGGACGTGACACGCGACAAAGGTTGTATTTCTCAACCTTGCATGTTTTAGTATTCTAGTTTAGGATGTTTGGATCATATCCTTGGGTTCGGGTGTCCGGTGCTCGCAAAAAGTTTTTGTTTTCGCTTCCGCCTCACCCGCGGCCTCCGCAATGTGAGCGCCGGATCCCAATATGGTATCAGAGCCACCCAAACACCATAAACTAGTGTTTGACGATGCTTAAGTTTCAAAACCGAAAACACCGATTTCGAAAACCCAATTTCTTTCGAAAATTTTATGGTCTCTAAAATTGTTTTAAACAAGTGCAGAAGCTTCATCTAGACTAGATTAAGATACACAATGAAAAAGAGAAGATTCCATCATGATTGGCCCGGCGAGATTGGGTTTTTGGCCGGCGACATCGGTTCTTTGCTCACCAACTGAGCTCTTTTTCATTCTGTGTTTTGGGTTTTGTAAAATGGTATTTTTGGTGTATTTTGTTTTGTCCCAGATTTCACTTTGTGTCATCTTAGCTTTGGCACAACTCGGGAGTTTTAAAAACTCTAAAATTTTGCATCGTCGGTATCTGTGATGTTGTATATGTTGGATATAGTGCCCTCAGAGTCAATTATTGGATCGCAGGCACGTGATTGCAATGATTGAGGATGACCTATAACGGTAGAACAGTCTTACTCGAGATGATAGTATGCTATCTGGTTTGCCATTATTAGTCGTGTATAGCTTTAGGTGACATTACTGATCACTATTACACGTTGATAGAGCCCTTAGGATTCTTGCTTGACTACCAACAGTATGATAGCGATCATATACGTGAGAGTTGGGTAGTCCATAAGCACATCCTTAAAAGTGGTCCTTAGTCATAGAAGTTGCGAGACATGGCATCGTTCCTCCGGAGTAGACTAGTGTATACAGTCGAGACCCCGACGAGGGGCGATGGCTGGTCTCACAAGCCATTGGTGTCAGTTGGTTCACCTAAGATGTATACAGGTGCTCATTGGGTTATGAGTGCACCAAACAGGACTCGCCGGGAACCTGCTGGTTAGTATTATACCTAGCGTCAGATAGCAGTTCCCTGGTGACATGTGTACATGTTAGTTCATCGACCTGAGATCGTCATTTGTCGCGTGTGAGTTCCCACTATGCTTTGATTATTACCCTACCACGGCTCAAAGGAGTCGTGCAAACAGGTTTTAGTTGGGTACAGTCCCGAGCCACATGGAGGCAGTGAGCGGATCGGTAGGGGATTCGTCTCTCCCGGTATTGGGGGTAAGATCGCACTCTGTCTCGGAGAGCCATTACCCAAAGCCCTCGGCCGAGGCAGGAGATTTACTGGTAGGTACTCCAGTAGTATCTTAGGGTGTTCTGGGCTACACTCTGACACGACTTATACCGCTATTGGGGGTCTGACGTTACCAGCCCCGTAGGCCCGATATGCGATATTCATAGACGAACGGACCGGACTGTACATATATTGTCACTGATAGGCTCAGTAGGGTTCCAGGATGAGTTCGCTCATCGGCTTCCCTTTCGGTCAATACATGGTCAGCCGTTACACACAGTTAGTTCCGCTGACATGCTTGTGGTTAAACCCACTACCGGGGTATTGACGAGTCTTTAGAGTCCCCCACAGATTGTTTCCTAAGTTCGGGCGAAACATTGTAGAGGCCGTATGGTTTTATGGCAGGGTTTGAACATGCATGTGCACTTGTGCACGTGTCATGGTTCGGACAGATAATACTGGTGGGCTTTTGTTTAAGCCGGATTCTAGAATTATTTTGTGTAGGAGTACTTTTGTCTCTTTGCATTTTGTATTCGGTCGGAATACAAATGCAGGTATGTATATACAGTTGTGGGGTAATCCTGTAATTGTTACGGGATTGCTTTTTGAAATTGCCAGTTTTTCTCCGTTCGATTAAACATTAGTTTTAATGTTTAATCAAGGTTGTTGTTGATATATCTTTTTTGGCCAAATTAACATTTCTTCACTTGATGGCCGAAATCATTTGAGGGGGGGATTCATTTGGATGAGTCTATTGGTTGCTTCTAGAATGGTAGTGAGTCATGGGTTGAGGTGGATTGAATGGATAAGTTTTTCTTTTGTTCATTAAATGATTTTTGGTTCATGGTTGGATATTTGGGTGGAGCTTGCTTATGGTCACCTTTTTTCAAGCTTGTGCTCACCCCATTTTTCCAATTCCACAGAGAACATCTTGTAGTGGCTAAGCACTACAAATTCATCCCCCCATTGTGATGGCCGACCACTATAGTGATGGGAGAAAATTTGTTCTTCATTGAAAATCCATTGTTCACTTCACACCTCCAAAGGCAACTTCAATTTACCTCCACCCAATGGCTTGGGTTTCTTGAGACAAAGTATTCTACACTCTCTCTACTTCAATCTTAGACATGTCGGTTAGCAAACTTCATGTCCGAGTTGCCTCGGTATAGAGGCGGGAGCCCGTATAAAGATTCATTGACGTGGTGCCACCTCGACGAGGAGACCGGAGATCGAGCAAGATCAGAGCAGCCGCAAGGAGCGTGGGATGATGGCTAAAGACCGAAGGACACGGATCGATCGGTATAGCCATTCTATCATTTTACAGTTTGCTAGTTTAGTGTTAATGGCACGATCCGGGTTACAGTCTATGTTAACACCGGTTTATGAAAAAGTTTTTATTCCGCGTTTGGCCTCAGATTATTGGCCGGGGCGCTACCGTAGACTTACAGTATATGTGCTGCTGAACGTCGTTTAATTGCTATATGTTCATTTAAACGGGGTTGCACATATTCTGGTGTTGCTTGCTTCTGTGGTTGTATATATATATATATATATATATATATATGGTTATGGTTTGTGCGGATTGTCGTGATAGATAGACTTGTGTGCAATGTTAGATGTACAGTTCAGATTCATTTGTATATTCATTATTGCGGGGCGAGCGTCCGACATGTGGACTGTCGTCACTGTCAGTTTGTATATTCTTTCATTGGGGCACGACCGGGTTGAGGTAGATGTTGTCGTTGTATATATATTTTCTTTTCTTTACTAGGATTACCCCGCGGAGGAGTGCTCGAATAGCCGGGTTCTAGAGGGCAACGGGCCCGCATCTCATGGCGTTGAGATCGGGGTGGCCTTACTCTAGAATTGACGGGCTATTCACCGCACTCGTAGGAAGTATAGGTTGACCCATGGAGGGGTGCTCAAGTTACCGGATTCCGTGAAGTGCTAGGTGGTCCATTCACTTTGTTGATTAGGGTTGCCTCACTTCGAGGATTGGCGGGTAACTTGCCGCACTCGTAGGGGTATAGGATCTTCATTGCACTGGCTATCCATACGACCAGGGAACGTCGCATCTCATTTATGGCTCAAATGAAATGCGGGGCTCCTAGATTATCCGTTGTTCCATATTGTTGTTTGCATGCATGTGATGGTTATTATCTGCCTGCGATGTTGATCTATATTATATATATTTAGTAGATACTTCTATTTATTTTGCATCCGCGCTAGTCCAGCCCCCGCTCTGCCGTTAGTTAAGTAACCTAACGGTGCATGACGGGCCCCGTGGCGAATGCGGATGGCATATAAAAAAGCATGTTATTTTGGTTGTTTCTATTGTGGGTTGGAAACATAAAATGATGGGAATGCATTATCTAAATAATGCAAGGAAAAATAAACCTAAATGATGTTGTCGGAACCAATTTTAAAACTATTCGGTTTTCTTCAAAACTCATGGTCATATTCTTTTGCTTTTCATAGAGGTATTCGGTTAGGAATATCCCGCACCTCATTCTATGAGGGAAGAGCCTTGATCCCTTCATTGGGAGTTCGCTCTTAAGAAAAAGTTTATGTTGCTAGTTTTAAAAAGCGGAGCTTAAACCACTCAATTTCAAAGCCACTCAAGTTCCTTCAACGATATTAAGTTCATTACGTTAAAGGTTTTTTCGCCAAAAACCAGCCGTAGCCCTGCGTCATTTCAGATTAGTATTGCTTAGTATTCGTGCTACGTATGTCGACCTTTGCCGAGGTGTAGTTTTCGGTAGCTCTGTGATACTTTTCTGTTGCATGGATATTCGATTATTTAGGACAGTCGCACGGTTATGTTGACCACTGTGAAGGTCTTGTGCGGGTGGGTCTAAATTAATCCAGGACAATGACGGGTTGAACTTTACTTGCGACTTATGATATGTTGGCCTCTGTCAAGATCATAAGCCGCTTGGGACAAAAATCATATCGGGAGTTTCAAACATACATGAAACTTGCCAGGCATGCGCATACCTTCTGGAGTGTGGTGACTTGAGTAGATTCCGTCAGGTTATGACATGATGATAGTTGGGTCTCGATTCCCACTGATGAGTACGTATTACTCCTCGGGAGATTTTTCACTTAAATGATCCCAGCTAGTTCTCCTTTTAGGGTTTGAAGGAGAATTCGAGAAAACAGTGGGAGCCATCTTGATCAGATAAAGTGATAACCAATGTGATCTTGATAGAGTGTACGCTGAGTGTTTCTTTTCTCTCTCTCTGGTATAGCGACCCATGACTTACCTTAAAAACTAATGAACCAATTTGACCGAACCTTCTAACACCCTTTGTCTTTGGCTTGTCTTGATTCGCGACAAAGTCGTATATACCCCTGCCACTCCTACTTTATCCTTTGTATTTCTTCAGAACACGTCTTATCACTATGATAATCTATATTGCTTGGAATGGCCATCGTATAGTTACATACAAACTCGAAGAAATTACTTCAGTCGAGGATGGCCACAGGTTCTGAAGAAAATGAATAGGATTATTCGGTTGTCTCTTCCTTTTACCTTCTCTCAGGTTGTGAGAACTCTTTTATTAGGAGAGCACACCTGTTACGCTTATTGGATAGTCTTCTTCCAAACCTTAAGCTGGTGTCGAAAGGTAGGGAAGGAAGAAAACCAGTTAGCGCAGGGACAGTGTGCAAAAGGTAAGATGTAGAGACATATAAAAGGATTAAAGTGGGGGGAAAGGAAATTGCGACTACTGTCATGAATCTGGATAATGGAAAAGGCATTACTAGGAATACCTGACCATCCCCTATGAAACATTTTCATGTTTCAGTTTTTCCGTGTATGTGTAATAGAGAACCGTTTTCCCAATCAATTCTGACTCCAGGGTATGTATTTACCAGTTTTGGATCTCACATCTATACGGTGTTACAGATGACGAGTAGGAGCAGAATATTGGGAAATGGTCAATTTGATCCTCAATATCGGAATTCATTGTAATTGGTGATATTGGATTAAATCTCTTGGTTTTTGCCTAACGACAAATATTTAGTTTCGAATAACCATTATTATGCACCAGATTTTAAAATGAAATATCTGCACCTTTATTTTTATAAAGGGAGATACATATTTTGAAAATTGTGCTGTACACATTTACCTTTATCAATTGAGGATAAGGTAAGATGTATTGAATAAAGGTGTAATACATTCTTAACCAAGATACAATTTTCAATTTACAAAACACAGAATTTGAGTTGGTATACTCTTGGGACTTATACATGAAAATGTATGTTGTCCAGTGTCCTTTAGGACAAAGGGATTGGTATTTTTACTTCATTCAGGATTACCTATGAGTTCTCTGGTTTTAGACACGCATTCGTAGTAATGCAAGGTCCAAAGATTTTGAGAAGTTTGTAGGTATAAGAATAAAGTAGAGAACCACACGTTGGAAGTATCGGGATTTTCGAGGTGATCGAAGATGTAGATACTTATGCTAGGTATTGCATCATAGTAATATCGAGAACTTGATTCTCTCACAGGTTACTCATCTGTGGACGCGCTCCATAATAAGTAATGCTGCATTGACCTTTTTCCCTTAGGTAATATGCACTGGAAACAGCTGCATGACTTTTGAATCTGGTTCCATCTAATTTGGTGCCTTGATTCTACAAGGATATAGAATGGTTACATATCTTCAGGTTGTTAAGATATGGAGTTATCCGATTTCTGTCTAAAAGCAGAATCCGGACAAACTCGAGGCACGCTTCGGTAATGGCGGTTTGTGGATTATCCCAAGCATTAGTTAGGTTTTTGTTTCTACCATTTTCAAGATCAATAGTTATATTGTCCTTGACTCGCCACATTTTTATAAAAGGATCTTTTTTTGCAAAAGGAACTAGTGGGAGTATAGTAGAAATGTAAGTGATTCCAGAACCACAACCTATTACCGAAAATTTAGTAGAACCTAAGGATTCAATTGGACTTGACAAACTATTAGCCACTCCGTAGATTTTAGTCGGTGACCTCAGTCACCTGAGAGACACTTCGGTTTTCTCGTAGACGGTGACAGGGAGGTTAGCATCATGGTGATGATGAACCTACTAGTTATTAGTAGGTCATAGGAAGTGGTAACTTCCAGGTGACCAGATGCTTCATATACAAGATGGACTCCATGCACTTCCGCAAATTATGGATTTTGGATTTTGCTGGGTGCACCAGAATGGGGTAAAACCCATTAGTAGCAAGTAGATCTTTTGAGATCTGTTCAGGTGGAAAGGTACCAATCTAATAAGGCTAGACTTGTTGTAAAAAGTTTTCATCAAATATCCGTTGTGGATTGTGATGTGACTTTTACTTCAGTGTCTATGCTGAAGTCCATATGGATATGACTTGACACTTCTATTCTCCCTACTTGTTATCAGCAGGTCATAGGAAGTGGTAGCTTCCAAATGACCAGGTATTTCATACCCAAGATGGACTCCATGCACTTCAGCAAATCATGGATTTTAGACTTTGCTGGGTGCTCCTGAAAGGGTAAAACCCATTAGGAGCAAGTAGATCTTTCGAGATATGTGTTGGTGGAAAGGTGCTAACCTAATAAGGCTAGACTTGTTGTAAAGAGTTTTCATCAAATACCCATTGTGGATTGTGATGTGACTTTTACATCAGTGTCTGTGCTGAAATCCATATGGATATGTTTTGGAGCTGATGCAGTTTATGGCTATGATATCTAGCAGGTAGGTGACTATTGTAAGTCCATGTCACGCATCCCACGAACTTGCGGGGAGGCGGAATATATGAAAAACGATTATCAAAGCTTCGTAACACGGACTTGAGCGCATGAATCGTTTCTAAACCGTTACTAGCAAACTACGAGAGGTTTAACTACTCGGATTTGAAGTTATACCTCACGTTACTTGTCCTTCGGGTCTTCATCGCTGTCCTCCACTCCTCGTAGGCTCCTTGGAACATCGGCATCTCAACGGCCTCCTCGAATCAAAGACGATCCACCCGAAAGCTCCTTGTCCAAGCTTGATCTCTAACTTGAGATAACTAGGTTGATCAAAGTGCTAATCTAAGCTACCTGGGGGATATATAGTGAGGTTATGGATCAATTAGTCTAGCTAACCCTTGATCTCAACACATAAGAGGTAGGGTTAGGGTTTCAAGAATGAGAGAGAAGGTGATGATATGAATTACTTTGGATGAATGAAATCATTTGTGTATATGTGAAACATATGATATTAATAAGTAAATAATAAATATTGATTTATCATCATATTTCATTAATGCATCAAGTGATTCATCATATGAGTCATATAATTCATTAAATGAATCATTAACTTAATGAATGAATCACTACATGACTCACTTATCCAATTAATGCAAATGCCACCTTAGCCTCCAACTCACCACTCTTCTAGAAGCTTCCCGGAAAATTACGAGAACGCCCCTCCAATCCGTGAAAACACGGAAAAACTTTAGACTGTATAAATCCAATAACCCGATACTAGAATCTGGCTTAAACCAAAGCCGGCTAGTAAATACTGTCCGAACGTCGTACGTGCGTTTAAATACGTATGCGTCCGAACCCTTGTCGTAAAACCATACGACCTCTATATCGTTTCGCCTGGAGCAGGGAAACTCTCTGTGTGGGACTCTAAAGACTCGACACTATGCTGGCAGTGGGTTTAACCACAGACCACAAGCGGCACTAGCTGTACGTAACGGTCCTCGGGTAGATGTCGATAAGAAGGCCGATGAGGAAACCATCCGAACTCCTACTAAGCCTGTCCGTGACAATATCCGTGCAGTTTGGTCTGTTCGTCTAAGAGTATCGCATGTATGGTCTAGGGAGGTGGAGAACGTCAGACCCCTAATAACCGTACAAGTCGTGCCGGTATGGCTCATGACCATTTGAAAATCTACTGATCAGTCCACCAGTAATTCTGCATCAGCCCTGGCCAGAGACTTATGGTAATGACTAACCATTCACAGTGCGATATCAACTCCCTATACCGGGAGAGAAGAATCCCTAACAGTCGCTCACTGCTTCCATGTGGCTCGGGACTGTACCCAACTAAAACCTGTTTGCACGACTCCTTTGAGCCTTGGTAGGGTACTAATCAAAGCACAGTGGGAACTCACACGATACAAATGATGACCCTAAGTCAACAGACTATCTGCACACATGTCACCTGAGAACTGCTATCTGACGTTAGGTATAATACCATCCAGTCAGTTCTCCTGCGAGTCCTGTCCGGTGTACCCGTAACCTAACGAGCACCTGTATACTATCTCCAGTACGACGTACCGATGGCTGTGGGACAGACCATCTCCCCAACTGGGATGAGAAGCGTACACACTAGTCTACTCCGGAGTATCGATACCCTGTCTCGATAATCCTACGACTAGGGACAAGTATAGGATGTTGCTTATAGACTACCCAGCCCCCACTAGTGTGACTGCCATCACAACGCTGGTAATAAAGCAAAGATCCTATGGGCTCTACTAATATGTATAAGTGATACGTTACAAGAAACATATGCACATATTAAAGTAGACACAAACCAAGTAGCATACTACCATTTTTAGCAAGACTGTATATACATAACTGTGAATATCCCAAGCTCCCATTAAGTAATATACATGAAAGTATGATACAATAATGGCCCCTAGGGCATATATACTAACAATCTCCCACTTGCACTAGGGCCATAAGCTGGCATATTGTAGACCTATCATCTCGAATAGCCTCTCGAACTGCTTTTTAGGAATGGCCTTCGTGAATGGATCAGCAATGTTATTCTCCGTCCCTACTCTTTTCACCTCGATCTCCCGGCGATCTACGATCTCCCTGATCAGGTTGTACCACCTTAAGATGTGTCTAGACTTCTGATGGGACCTGGGTTCCTTCGCTAAAGCTATAGCGCCGTTGTTGTCATAATACAGAGGTATTGGATCAGCACTGGTAGGAACCACCTGAAGTTCTGTGAGGAACTTCTTCATCCAGACAGCTTCTTTTGCGGCATCACAAGCAGCTATGTACTCCGCTTCCATCGTTGAGTCAGCAACGGTCTCCTATTTGGAACTCTTCCAACAGACCGCCCCTCCATTGAGGGTAAAGTCATAACCCGACATGGACTTGAAGTCATCTTTGTCACTCTGGAAGCCGGAGTCAGCAAAGGCCTCAATCTGGAGGTCTTTTCCGCCATATACCAAGAACATCTCCTAAGTCCTTCTTAGGTACTTAAGAATGTTCTTTACTGCTATCCAGTGATTCTCCCCTGGGTTTGCCTGATACCGGCTTACAACGCTCAATGTGTATGCTACATCTGGTCTGGTACATAACATCGCATACATTATAGAGCCTGCCGCTGAAGCGTAGGGTATAATCGACATGCGATCCCTTTCCAAATCAGTCTTGGGAGACATCTCTTTGGAGAGGGTGATTCCGTGATAAGCCGGTAGGTTACCGCGCTTAGAATCTTCCATACTGAATCTTTTCAATATGGTGTCTATGTACCTGTATTGTGAAAGTCCCAACATCCTTTTTGATCTATCAAGATAGATCTGGATCCCCAGAATGTAGGTAGCATCACCCAGGTCTTTCATGGAGAATTTTTGTGACAAGAATCTTTTGACTGACTGTAACATAGGAATATCATTTTCTATTAGGAGAATGTCATCCACGTACAAGACGAGGAATACTACAGCTCTCCCTACAATCTTTCTGTATATGCATGGTTCATCTGGATTTTTGATAAAGTCAAATTCTTTGACAGCATCATCAAAACAGATGTTCCAACTCCGAGATGCCTGCTTTAGTCCATAAATGGACTTAAGCAACTTGCATACTTTACCTCTTCTCCCACTCTGAATGAATCCCTCTGGATGATCCATATAGACGCTTTCTTCCAAATTACCATTTAGAAAGGCCGTCTTTACGTCCATCTGCCAGATTTCATAATCGTGGAAGGCAGCAATAGCAAGAAGGACCCGAATGGATTTAAGCATAGCTACTGGAGAAAAGGTTTCGTCATAGTCCAAACCAGGTCTTTGACGGAAACCCTTTACAACAAGTCTAGCTTTATAGGTTTCAACCTGTCCATCTACACCAATCTTCTTTTTGAAGATCCATTTGCATCCTACGGGTTTTACCCCATCTGGAGCAATGTCTAAAGTCCATACTTTGTTAGTGTACATGGACTCCATTTCGGTCCGCATTGCATCCAGCCATTTTACCGAGTCACCGCTCTGAATGGCTTGCTGGAAGCCAGTAGGCTCATCATAGTCCATAGTGCAATCCTCTCTATCCCCGTCTATGAGAAAACCGTAGTATCTCTCTGGCGGATGAGACTGCCTACTACTCCTGCGGATAGGTGCTGGTATGTCCCTTTCTTCTGAAACCTCTGGTTCTACCATACTTTCAGTTGTAGTTTGTGGTTCTGGAATTTCTTCCGGTTCTATTTCGCTCCCACTTGTTTCCTTTTCTAAAAACTGATGTTCTAGAAAATGGGCATTACGAGAAACAAAAACCTTTTGTTCATCTGCGTAATAGTAATAATATCCTTTGGAGTTCATCGGATATCCCACAAACTTACATTGTACTGATCGTGCCTCGAGCTTGTCCACATGCTGCTTTTTAACAAAAGCTGGACATCCCCATATTTTCAGATGCTGAAGATGGGGTTTCTTCCCACTCCATATCTGATATGGCGTGGTAGGCACAGTCTTGTTAGGAGCTCGGTTCAAAAGGTATGCATCTAATTCTAGTGCATATCCCTAGAATGATCGCGGTAACTCAGCGTTACTCATCATGGAACGTACCATATCCAATAGGGTTCGGTTCCATCTCTCCGATACACTGTTATGTTGTGGGGTGTATGGAGGAGAAAGCTGAGAGAGAATTCCATTCTCTTTTAAGTAACCTAAGAACTCGACACTTAAGTATTCACCACTTCGATCAGATCTCAGTGTCTTGATACTTTTGCCTGTTTGGTTTTCCACTTCATTCTTGTATTCTTGGAATTTCTCAAAGGCCTCGGATTTATTCTTCATTAAGAAGATATATCCATACCTAGAGAAATCATCTGTAAAATTAATGAAGTAGGAATAACCACCTCTCGCATGTGTAGACATTGGACCGCACACGTCACTGTGTACGAGTCCTAAGAGCTCGGTTGCTCTTACTCCGTGTCCACTAAACGGAGTTTTTGTCATCTTTCCTATGAGACAAGATTCACAAGTAGCATAAGATTGATATTCGAACGGATTAAAATATCCTTCTCTATGTAACTTAGTCAACCTTCTCTCATTGATGTGACCAAGTCTACAATGCCATAAGAAAGCCTGATTTAATTCCGGAGACTTTCTTTTAAGTGTGTTCTGGATATTGAAAACCTGAGCTTGACTTAATACGTATATACCGTTATCTAATGTACCTGACCCAATCAGAACTTGATTTAGGTGGATGTTAACTACATCGCTTACGAATGTAAAATCATATCCCTCTCTTGAAAGTGAGGACACTGATATGATATTACAAGTCATACTAGGTATATACAAACAGTTACGTAAAATCAATATATGCCCACTTGTCAAACTTAGACGATATTCTCCCACGGATTTAGCGTCCACGCTCATTCCTTTTGCAACTCTGAGAGACAAATCACCTACCTTCATAACTCTACGTTTTCTTAAAGCATGTAATGAATTACAGATATGAGATCCTGCTCCGGTATCTAGTACCCAGGAAGTAGAGTTAATTGACAAACAGTTCTCAATTACAAATACACTTGAGGCTGAAGCCACAACATGCTTCATATCCTGGCTACTGGCTTCAAAAGCCCTGCAATCTTTCTGCCAATGCCCAATCCCATAACAATAGGAACGTTCCTCTTTTACTACATTCAGTCCCGAAACTTTTGCCCTTGTCTTTCCTTCTACTTCCTTGGTTTCCTTCAGGGTAGAAGGCAGAGACTATAGAATCAATTCAGTATCTGACTCATTTCCCAACGTGGTTTCCAGGTCCTGGAGCTCATCAATATAGCTAGTCATTGTAAGGACGTTGTCCCCTACAGATGACCCGAAATCCAACCTCGCTTGAATTAATTCGTTCGAGGTCTTATATCTTATGATATGAGATTGCTCTCCATATAAATCTTTGTTATGGAGAAAGATGGAAACTGAGTCCATCTTCTCGTGCTGCTTCTGGTATACACCATCATCTAAAGCAAACACGAGGCACTTGGGTTTCGCTTTATCCTTTCCCTTGTCCGACGGATATCTATATCCGCGACGGTGGAAACTGGACCTGGGACGGCGGGATCTTGAGTAGTAATAGGGTGGTCCAGGTTGTCATAGGCAATGGACATCTGGACAGACCTTTTCCAGTCATATAAGTCAGATTCAGTCAATTTGTTATCTAGATGTAACCTAGTCGTGGTCACAAGGTCGCTGCAATAAGAGAGAGAGAAGAGAAAACACTTTAGCATGATGCTCTTGCAAGTTTAGAGTGGTTTTTAATTTATCTAAACAGGATGGCTCCCACCGTTTCTCGAATCCTTCCTCAAACCATAAAAGAAGAATTAGCCAGGACTATTCTCACCATACAATACTTACTTAACCGTTCAGCCAGGCTAGTGTCGATACTTCGAGGAAGGTTTTCCAACGCTTTCGCGAAGTTCTTTAATTAAATAACCTCTTTTCTCTGGGGGCGTATCCCCGCTGACACCTTTCTCGGCACCTATTTGGTTTATAGCATTGATCGTTAAGTGATGAATCTCCTGATAAGTAGTATATACTCACAGTAGGATCGAGATCCAAAATATCATCGTATGATAATGTTGAAGGAATCTTACCAACATTCATCAAACTCCAAAATCGTATGCATCTCTCTGCAAATTTCAGTTTCTTTAGAAATTCCCGATATAAATTTCTGCCCCATGCTCTTATGACCTTGGCTTTGGTCAAAATGTCATAAGTCACATGTCAAGTTCTACCCGTCATTATCTAGGTTAATTTGAACCCATCCGTACATACCCCTGACTTTGGTCAAATGATAATACGACTGTCCCAAACTAACTCATCTAACTATGCAACAAATGAATACCCAGCAGCTACCAAACACTATGCCTTGACTTTGGCCAAAATACATAGCTTGAATACTACTGAATACCCAAATGAAATGACGGAGGGCTCCGAATGGGTTTGGCAAAAACCATGAACGTAGTGAACTTGATATAATCGAAGGAACCTGATAGCTTTTTAAAAGGAGTGGTTAAAGCTCCACAATTAAAAATTCTGCTCTTTTAAAATAACCGAGTGGTTTCTTTTAAATTTGTTCCAACAATTGATCTTTGGTTTATTTTCTTTGCATTATAATAATGCGTCACATCATTTATCCTATCATTGCAGAAAATAACGAAAATACCACGTCCTCTTATGCCATCCGCATTTGCCACGGGGTCCCGTCATCACCCGTTAGGTTACTTAACTAACGACAGAGCGGGGGCTGGGCTAGCATGGGTGTAAAACATAAGTGACGTCTAATAGCTATTATATATAGATATTGTACATTCGTCAGACGCAATAATAAGCATTCCAGATCACTGATGAACTTTATTGGATATACTAGCAATCCGCATTTGCTTTGAGCCTGCAATAAAAGACGGATTACACAGTTGTGATGAATAGCCATTACCCCACCCTAAACCCCTACGGGTACGGCAAACTACCCGCCAAGTACCCGAAGTGAAGCGGTCTCCCTCAACAAAGTGAGTAGGCCAGTAAACACTTCAAAGTACCCGGTAGTTTGTGCACCCCACCTTGGGTCTATCCTAGGAGCAAAAACAGAAAAAAAGAAATAATACAACGGTGTCTACAACCGCAACCTGAATGTGCCCCGCAAAAGAATATTACATCATATTACATTTACATCGAATGAATGAATATTAAACCCATCTTAAACCCCAGCTAATCATCACAACATTCCAATCAAGTCCATATACACAAACAGTAAACATTACAGAAATGTGCAACCCCCTGCCAACCGACAAACTAGCAGTTAGGGGAGGTTTACGAACACATTAAACATTACAGATAATAACCCGATTAGCAATTAGTTTAGAACATCGATCGACTACCCTTATACTTGTCTACCCCAAAAGCAAACCTGTACTGAAGTAACCTGGGTAGAAACAGAATATACAGGAAAACAAAAAACCAGAAAACATGAATAACAGAGCAAATCCGAGTCAACTCGGAGTTGACTCGGCGGCGGATCCGCGGCCAAAAGCACTCTAGTGCCGCGGATCCGCGGCCAAAAAACCGAGTTGGAACATAGTATTTTCCTAGTATTCTTATATTTCCCTGCTGTGAATTTTAAGGTATATCAAATATTTTTTTAGACATCTTTAAAATTAACAGAAACATAGGATATCCGGGGTTTTGTTTTCGCGTTTTCTGACGATCGAAGTTCTATTCAGTTGCTAACAAGATGGTAATGGTTTAGTTGGCTCTGATACCACTGTAAGTCCATATCACGCACCCCACGAACTTGCGGGGAGGCGGAATATATGAAAAACGATTATCAAAGCTTCGTAACACGGACTTGAGCACATGAATCGTATCTAAACCGTTACTAGCAAACTACGAGAGGTTTAACAACTCGGATTCGAAGTTATACCTCACGTTACTTGTCCTTCGGGTCTTCATCGTTGTCCTCCACTCCTCGTAGGCTCCTTGGAACATCGGCACCTCAACGGCCTCCTCGAATCAAAGACGATCCACCCGAAAGCTCCTTGTCCAAGCTTGATCTCTAACTTGAGATAACTAGGTTGCTCAAAGTGCTAATCTAAGCTACCTAGGGGATATAGAGTGAGGTTATGGATCAATTAGTCTAGCTAACCCTTTATCTCAACACATGAGAGGTTAGGGTTATGGTTTCAAGAATGAGAGAGCTTGAGGAGAGAGAAGGTGATGATATGAATTACTTTGGATGAATGAAATCATTTGTGTATATATGAAACATATGTATTAGTAAGTAAATAATAAATATTGATTTATCATCATGTTTCATTAATGCATCAAGTGATTCATCATATGAGTCATATAATTCATTAAATGAATCATTAACTTAATGAATGGATCGCTACATGACTCACTTATCCAATTAATGCAAATGCCACCTTAGCCTCCAACTCACCACTCTTCTAGAAGCTTCCCGGAAAATTACGAGAACGCCTCTCCAATCCGTGAAAACACGGAAAAACTTTAGACTGTATAAATCCAATAACCCGATACTAGAATCTGGCTTAAACCAAAGCCGGCTAGTAAAAACTGTCCGAACGTCGTACGTGCGTTTAAACACGTATGCGTCCGAACCCTTGTCGTAAAACCATACGACCTCTATATCGTTTCGCCTGGAGCAGGGAAACTCTCTGTGTGGGACTCTAATGACTCGACACTACGCTGGCAGTGGGTTTAACCACAGACCGCAAGCGACACTAGCTGTACGTAACGGTCCCCAGGTAGATGTCGACAAGAAGGCCGATGAGGAAACCATCCGAACTCCTACTGAGCCTGTTCGTGACAATATCCGCCCAGTCCGGTTTGTTAGTCTAAGAGTATCGCATGTATGGTCTAGGGAGGTAGAGAACGTCAGACCCCTAATAACCGTACAAGTCGTGCCGGTATGGCTCATGACCATTTGAGAATCTACTGATCAGTCCACCAGTAATTCTCCATCAGCCCTGGCGAGGGACTTATGGTAATGACCAACCATTCACAGTGCGATATCAACTCCCTATACCGGGAGAGACGAATCCCTAACAGTCACTCACTGCCTCCATATGGCTCGGGACTGTACCCAACTAAAACCTGTTTGCACGACTCCTTTGAGCCATGGTAGGGTAGTAATCAAAGCACAGTGGGAACTCACACGAGACAAATGATGACCCTAAGTCAACAGACTATCTGCACACATGTCACCTGAGAACTGCTATATGACGTTAGGTATAATACCATCCAGTCGTTCTCATGCGAGTCCTGTCCGGTGTACCCGTAACCTAACGAGCACCTGTATACTATCTCCAGTACGACATTCTGATGGCTGTGGGATAGACCATCTCCCTAACTGGGATAAGAAGCGTACACACTAGTCTACTCCGGAGTATCGATGCCCTGTCTCGATAATCCTACGACTAGGGACAAGTATAGGATGTTGCTTATAGACTACCCAGCCCCCACTATTGTGACTGCCATCACAACGCTGGTAATCAAGCAAAGATCCTATGGGCTCTACTAATATGTATAAGTGATACGTTACAAGAAACATATGCACATATTAAAGTAGACACAAACCAAGTAGCATACTACCATTTTTAGCAAGACTGTATACACATAACTGTGAATATCCCAAGCTTCCATTAAGTAATATACATGCAAGTATGATACAATAATGGCCCCTAGGGCATATACACTAACAACTATAATGTCTTTCCAAATGGGATTTTGGAAGTGTACGTGTATATGACTCCGCCAGAGGATTATCGTAGTCAGTGGGAGCAGCGGAATATGTGAAGGATGCTTATGCCTATTCGTAGACTAAAGCAAGGATAGCGGAGATGGATCATCTGTTATTGATGTGACAGTCAAGGTGATTGACTTCGTCAAAACAATGGTGAACCTAGTAAGAAGGATGTAGGGAGTACTGTCCATGTTTTGGATGACATACTCCGGATAGGAAGTGATGTTCCTATACTACAATCGGTCAGATTTTCGGTTGTCACACAGTGTTTTCTCCACGTTGGATATGGATAGTATATCAGGAGTTCTGGTGACTAGATCTATGGTTTTAGAGCTAGATTTGGGAAGTTCCCCAATCAGGTACTTGGACAACATTCTAAAAGTATCTTAGAATGGATGACTCCTGGCGTGGTAGTGTACCTGCAGGTGATGGAGTCATCCTCTCTAAAAGGATGTCTTTTTGGACTAATGAGGAGAATGACATGCATGAATGACACATCATTTGCTTAGACAATTGAGTCAATCATGCAAAGTCTTGTACAACACCAGATATTGTTGTTGCATTAATTGCAACATACAGATATTAATCCAATCCTAGAGAAACAAAGGAAAGCAATTATGAACATTAGAGGATGTTCTTGGTATTTGGTAATGACAGCCTCCTTCGAGAGGCGGTTATGGATTATGGCTTCCAAGGTGACCTGGATAACAGAGATGCTATAAAGTTTTGAGTTTAGCCTCTTCTGAGGATCAGTATATTAGATAGTGTTCCAATAGAGATACTAAGGTAATCATGGTGCTGGATGCTGGTTATAACTCAACAGAGGATACAACCCAAGAAATTTGTTGGATAGGAGTTGTTCATTGATGAACTTGGTCCCATCAGGTATCCAGAAAAATTCTTGTGGTGGGGTATCACTCAGTTTGGGAGATTGTTCATCTCCGCAATGTTGAGATATAGAGAGAAGAAGTTGAAACATTATAGCGGATCCACTCACTGAGATTATTTCTCGAACACGGATGTTCCTCATACGAGATTTGAGAAACTGATTAGTAGAGAAGTTGGGTATTCGGTAGCACAGGAGCTCTGGGTATGCAATACCGCAATAATTATCTTTAAGTGCAAGTGGGAGATTCTTGGATATAGTGCCCTCAAGGCAATTATTGTAATTGTAGGCACGCGATTATGATAATTGAGAGAGGACCTATACATGTAGAACAATCTTACTCAAAATGATAGTATGCTATCTGGTTTGTCTTTATCATCATGTACATGCATTATGTGGTATTGCAGATCACTATTACATGTTGATAGATCCTAAAGGATTCTTTCTTGACTACCAGCATTATGATGGCGATCATATACATGAGAGCTGGGTGGTCTTTAAACACATCCTTAAATGTCCCTAGTCGTGGGAGTATCGAGACTGGGCATCGATATTCCGGAGTAGATTAGTGTATACATTTCAAGACCCCGACGAGGGGCGGTGGCCGGTCTTATAAGCCATTGGTGTTGTGTCACCTATGATATTATAAAGGTGCTCACTGGAGGTGAGTACACTGGACGGACTCGCCGAGAACTTCTATATAGTATTATACCTATCGTCAGATAGAAATTCTCAGTTGGCATGAGTACAGGTTAGTCTTTTGACCTGAAGTCATCATTTGTCTCGTGTGAGTTCTCATTGTACTTTAATTACTACCCTACCATGGCTTAAAGGAGTCGTGCAAACAGGTTTTAGTTGGGTACAGTCCCGAGCCACATGGAGGCAGTGGTCGACTGTCAGGGATTCGTCTCTCTTGGTATTAGGAGTCTATGTTGCGCTGTGTTTGGTTGGCTATCACCAGAAATCTATGGCCATGGTAGAAGAGATTTATTGATAGTTGATTAGTAGTATCTCAGTTGGTGATGAGCTTGACTCAGACACGACTTATCGGGTTAGTAGGGGTCTGACGTTATCCACCCCTAGACCTGATATGAGATACACTTTGACGAAGAGACCAGACTATACGGAGATTGTCACATTCAGGCTCAGTAGGGTAAGGACACACTTGATTGTCGACCCCCCTTTCGATAAGTACCTAGGTTGCCGTTACGTATAGCTAGTGCCACTGACGTGCTTGTGGTTAAACCCACTGCCAGCGTATTGTCGAGTCTTTAGAGTCCCACATAGAGGGTTTTCTCGGTTCAGGTGACAGATGTAGGAGCCGTACGGTGGTACGTGCAGGGGTCCGATTAAATACGTGTACATGATACACGGACTTTAATCGGACGGTTGACAATACTAGCCGGCTTAGGATTAAGCCGGATTATTAAATCAGGGTTTGATTTAATAATTTATACGTATTTTGATACATATATTTTAGTATTATTGTTCACTATTCATTTTCTCTAGTTGGTGCTATCCGTATTTTTATACGGATACACGTATGTGTAGCGATACATATACCAGGTGAAGTATTCTGTATTTATACGGGAATGCTTCTAGAAGAAGGACACCACATATATATTTTTCTATTTTAGAAAAATAAAATTGATGAGGTGGAAAGTGGAACAATGAAGCATGGCTACAACATGTTGAAAGGTAAGGCTTGGGAATTTTATATTAGAAAATTCATTTGTGAGCACTATTGGATCATGGTTGATAAAAAGGGCAAGCCATCCTCACTTCATGACTTGATGATTTTTTCTTCACCTCCTCCACCATGCTCCATGCTTCATCATCTCCAAGCTCCTCCTTCTTCTTCTTGTTCTCATTTTTAAGAAAGATCCTAGAGAGAAAAATTTAGTGGAGTATTCCTACATCACCGGCCATCCAAACCTAGCGACTTTGGATCGTTGGTTTGAGCAACCTCCGCGTTCCCTCGGGTGGATCATCTTCGGAAAGGGTAGTCAATTCTCGAGCGTGATCCCGGCGGCTACGAGCTTGGAGGGTCTTCCACAATTGGGTGGACATGCGACAAAGGTTGTATTTCTCAACCTCTCATGTTTTAGTATTCTATTTTAGGGTGTTTGGATCTAATCCTTAGGTTCGGGAGTCCGGTGCTCGCAAAAAGTTTTTATTTTTGCTTCCGCAGAAGTATTCTATTTTAGGGTGTTTGGATCTAATCCTTAGGTTTGGGCGTCCGGTGCTCGCAAAAAGTTTTTATTTTTGCTTCCGCATCGCCCGCGGCCTCTGCGGTGTAGGCGCTGGATCCCAACACCTTTTTCATGAGTGAATGTATTTATCCATACAAATTCTTAGGATGTATCTTTTGCTGAGTCAAAATCAGCAAACAGCGTCATGACCACCCCAGTATGCCACTTGGAACTCTTTCCAATATACTGCTCTCTAATAAGGAGGGTAAACTTACAACTCGCGACAGATACTCTGTCATTCTTGTTACCTTAGAAGCTTGAATCGGTAATCGCCTTCCGAAGTTGGCTGACATTACTATTCACCAAGAACATCTCATATGTTTTTAACTACTTCCATTTTCCCAAGATTGGATTAATACCCGCTTACTACAATAATTGTAAAAGCATTATCTAGTCTGGTATATGACATCGCATGAATGACTCAACTACCGAAGCAAGTGGAAAGTCACTCATGCAAGTCCCTCTCCTTATCAGTCCTGAAGACATCTTTTTAGAGAGGGTGACTCCACCTTATACGGATACACTACCTTGCTTGGAGTCGTACATTCTAAACCCCTTTAGAATGGTGCCAGAGTACCTGAATTGGGACAATCCCAAAACATACTAGATCTATCTGTATAGACCGAGTTACCAGAATTTACGATATGTTTTATCCAAGTCCTATATTGACGAACATCTGTGCTACCAATGCTTAACCGATTTGTAGTATAGGAACATCACTTCCTATCAGAAGAATGTCATCCATATCCTATATGACATCATTGGCATTCCACCCTACTACCTTCTTTTAGATCCCGGGTTTATCTTTCTTTTTAATGAAGTCAAACATTTCGACCGTTACACCAAAAATAGATGATCCTTCTCTGCTTTACCTACTCTATAAATAGACTTAAGCAAATTGCACAATTTTCTTTGCTGCCACTGACTACGATAACCCTCCAGCAAAGTCATATACACGTGCACCTCTAAATTATATATTTAGAAAGACGTTATAGTCATCCACCTACCAGATATCATAGTTTAAGGAAACAGTCATGGCAAATTATATCCGTATAGACTTTAGCTTAGACACTGTAGCAATAGGTTCATCACAATCCACGTCGGGTATTTGATGAAAAAACGATTATTACACGTCTTAGCTTTATAAGGTCACTTCCTTTCCAATTTTACTAATCTCAAAAAATGTACTTGCTCCTATGGGTTTTACCCTATCAGGAGCACCCAACAAAGTCAATACTTTGTTGCATCGCATGGAGTCCGTTCTGGATAATTTGGCATTCAGATATCAGTCGGATGTCATTACTCCCTATGGCCTGCTGATAACTAGCAGGTTCATCATCACATGATGCAATCCTCCTTGTCACCATCTACAAGCAAACAGAAGTATCTCTCGGGTGGCTAAGATTACCTACTAAATCTGCAGAGTTGCTAAGGTTTTTCATAGTCAATAGAGGCTTCTCAACATCACTCATCATGGAGCGCACCCGCAGATGAGCAATATGAGAGAATCCCATTCTTAATACTGAATACCTGGCATAAGTATCCACATTTTTGAACACTTAGAAGATTCATGATACTACTAATGTCTGGTTCTACTTTGTCCCTATACTCTTTGAAGTTTTCATAGCTTTGGATTTTGCGTTTCAACAAGAACGCACATCCAAAATTAGAGTACTCAAAAGTACATAGAATGAAGTAAGAGAATTAGCCCCTTGTCCCAAAGGACAACGAACCATATACATCCCATGTGTAAGTCTCAAGAGTTCTCTAACACATAATCTGTGTGTTATAATTTAAGAACTGAATTTTGGTTAAGAACATCAGTTCCGTTATATTTTGCACCTTACCTAATCAATACTTGATTTAGGTAAATGTCATTGACATCATTTTGAAAATTATATCCCACTTTATCAAATAAAGAGACGGATATAAGAGTTTTGAAAAGTTGGTGTACTGTAACGGCTATTCAAAACCAAAAATTTTCCATTAGGAAAACGTGGTGATTTCCCCAATAGCATCAATTGCTCCGAGTTCTGACATTGGGGAACAAATCACCTTTTTCTCAGTACTTGACTCCCTCTCACCATCTGTAACATCTTATAAATGTGGGGTTTTAATCCGGTATCCATATATCCAGGAGTTAAAAGTATCTGAGAAACAATTTTCAATCATAACCACAAAGAAAAAATTGAAACATCAAATGTTTCAAGGGGTAGCCCGGTGTTCCTTCTAATGAATCTATGTTACCCAGGCTACCGACAGTAGTTGCAATTTCCTTTCCCTCACAATTACCTCTTTAGATGTCTCTCCATCTTACCTTCTTTGTACCGAACTTATGCTAGTCGGTTTTCTTCTTTCCATTCCTATCAGCACCAGCGTCAGGATTGGAAGAAGACTATTCAATAAGAATAATTGGTACACTCTTCTTACTTATAAGGAGATTTCGATTTTGAGATAAGGTAGAAGGGAGAGACAAAATAACAATTCATCCACTCAAGAGCTGGTGAAACAATTTCTTTGGGTTCGTATCTAATCATACGATGGCTGTCCAAACAATATGGATCTTTGTACCTCATACAGAGGGTTCTGGAGTAAGTGAAAAGGGAAGTTGAAGAGGTAAGGTCATTTGCGACATTGTCGCGAATTAGGATAGTAAAGACATGCCAAAGCCGTTGATTGTAAAAAGGCCCGGTTAAAAAGGTTATGAGTTTTAGTTTAAGGGTAAGTCAAAAGTCACAGACAGAGAGAGAGAAAAGAAACACTCGTTGTACACTCTATCAAGATTATATTGGTTATTATCTTATCTAATCAGGATGGCTCCCACTATTTTTATCAAATCTACCTTCAAACCCTAAAATGAAAATTAGTCGGGATTAATTACACTCTACAAGTTCACTAACCTGGCAGCTAGGCTAGTGTTGGTACTCCCAGGGAAGTTTCCCGTGATATCCCATGGACCTAATTAAAGTAAACCTTATTTCTGTAGAGGCATAACCCCGTTAACACCTTTCTAGACACCAAGTAGATTAGCTAAGTGTAAAGTGTAAAATTCTCCCAGGAGTAACGCTTATTCGCAGTGGGCATTGGGATCCAACTATCATATACACTACTACAAATGTTGGTTGCCCCTGCGGATTGGAAAATACGTAGGGGCAATTTTTGTTTGCCCCTTATTTCCTTTTGTTGCCCCTACGGTGCCGCAAAAGAAACCCCTACAATTGGCACCATAGGGGCAAAGTCAAGCACTTAAAAAAAGAAAAAAAGAAAAACCCTACGCCCAAAATCCCCAGCCCAAAATTTGCTCCCTAAATTTTCCCCGTCGCCTCCTTCTCTTCCTTCCCGAGCTCGCCCTCGTCATCGTCCTCGCCCTAGGCCTCATCATCCTCATCGCTGTCGCCCAAATCTCCCCCTAAATTTTCACCTCGTCGCCGTCGCCCTAGCCCTCCTCCTCATCGCCGTCGCCCTCCTCCTTCCCCGACCTCTCGTCGTCGATCCTCCTTCCTGGCCTCCTCCTCGTCGCCGCAGCAGCCACCTCATCCTCGTCATCGCCGTAGTAGCCATCCTCCTCCTCCTCCTCGTTGCTGCAACAACCAACCTTCTCTTTGTCGTCGCAGCCTCCCTCCTTGTTCTATTTGCCGGTTAGTTTCAGCAATTTTAATTTTATTTTTCCTAAAATTTTGTTGTTAATTTCTTCAATTTTAGGGATTTAATTGTTAATTTTTAATAATTTTTTGGTGTTGTAGTTATTGTTGATTTCTAATAATTATTAAAAATTATTATAATTTTGTTGTTAGGGTTAGGGCCGGTTTAAGGATGGGTTGGGTTAGTTAGGGTTAGGGTTATGATTGGGGTTAATGGTTAGGGTTAATTAGGGTTAGGATTAATGGTTAGGGTTAGGATTATGGTTAGGATTAATGGTTAGGGTTAGGGTTAATGATTAGGGTTAGTGTTAATAGTTTGGGTTAGGTTTAGGGTTGTGGTTATGGTTAAGGTTAGGGTTAATGATTAGGGTTAAGGTTATTGATTAGGGTTAGGGTTAGGGTAAAGGTATTTTAGTGTAATTTAGCAAACCAACAATAGTATAGGGTACTTTAGCGAATTGTGTGTGTATGTGTATGCATGTATGTATGTGTACACGCACACACAGACACATACACACATACAAATAAGGCCAAACCTTAATTCATCATCATTCTCCTCTATATTGAATTCTTTTCAAATCCCATCCTAACCCCAATAAATTCATAAATCTTAAATTTGATTACGAAAACCTTTAACTTTAAAAAACTTTACCCTAAACTAAAAACTTCGAACCCTTGTAATTGAAAATAAACGTAAAACCAATTTAAGTTAAATCTTACACTAAGTGTATGTATGATATTCGATGATAATATAGAACTTTCATATTCTCATCGATAATCATATATGAAAATCAAAGCATGACTTAGTCCCCGTCTATCGGTTAACATACGTTCGATGTTCGTCATGATATAGAACTACACGAAGGTTGTTAAACATCAAACGGTATCGTTCGGTGCTAACAACCGTTGTGTAGTCTATATGACAAGAAGATTCAATCGTATGATAGCCGATAGATTTGTCCAGTGTGGACAAGTTAGGAATGTATAAAGCAAACACCTGCATTCACTTATGTTTTAATTCGTTTCGAGTTATTTCGTCGGTACTTTTCCGCTGGTTCTCCATGTATAAAGATAGATTAGATGTTCATTTCAATGTTGTTTTACAGAATTGAAATGATTATATATTCTATTACAGTGTACTCGGAGAACAGCGGGGAGGTGCTGCCAAAATTTACTCAAAACGGATGAAAGCACAAGCGAATGAGTGTCTGCTCTATACATTCTTAATGGGATTGAAGCCTTAGCCCCGACAGCTGAAACACATACATACAACACGAATACACAACAAACGCATACAAAAAGCACATACACACTAACAACCCTACATCTAAGCAAAATCATAAATTGAAACACAGTGTCACGCCCCGCTTCCCAATATACACGGAAGTAGAAGTGGCAAAGCCGCGACGTATTTACTCAGAAGTAAACACGTTAAGCGTAAATAAGCAATATAAAAGTAAAGCACAAGAATGATAAAAGATGTAATGAAACAACAACTTTTATTTATATTCATTCTTTATATACAACTGGAAAGTAAAATACAGTAATGGAAAGCGATGCCTAAACAATGGCATATGAATTGAAAAGAAAAGTAAGTACAAGTAAGAATTAGAACTCTGGCTTCTAAGCAAACTGCTCCAAATTTTCCTGACTGGGCTCGATCTCCTGGGAGTCGGGTCCTCCTGACAACATTCCAAAGAAGAAGAAATAGGAATGTCGTTAACGAACAATCGCTCGGTAAGTCCCAAAAGAGAGATAGATCAAGTAAAAGGAATAGATCTGATAATTTATCTATTTTTATTATACTAACGTAGTTGTTTGTAGATTGGTACAGAATGTATCAGTGTATACGAGAGATGTCCAACTTACTCCGTAGACTAAGGCATATGGAGTACAAGGCCCCGTTAAACCCACGGAACAACGGCACGGATATTCAGGTTAGGTGTATTATAGTGACCGTCCCATTCCACTTCTAATACATTCCATACCAATTTACCCCGTTAAAAACCCCGTAATGTATATTGTATTGTTTGTAGATATAAGACTTGCCAAGACCATGGTATAAATTGTTCATGTAAATGGATCAGGATATAAACGGATAATCATGTAGTCAAGTTCAAGATATATCTATGGTTTGGTCAAGTCAAGACATGTTGCATGTATTGTTCGGTATTCATGATCAAGTGTTCATGTTTGATATATTGGATTCATGTTGAATTGGAGTTATAGTTGGATTCATGTTTAGATTGTATTCAGATTATACCGAGACTCAGATTGAGTCAGACACTTAAACGGATTTAGGATCTAAATTAGGTTTAGAAGTTATCGGTAACTACTGCACATGGACGACAGGATTTGTGATTTTTCCAAGCCAATTACCATTTTTAACCCCGTTTTAGTTTTTTACCTTAAATAGGCAAGCACCCACTTTCTCCGGCTCCTTGAGGCTCAAGAGAATTGGTCTCGCTTAAACCTATATTTACTAGGGTCCTTAATGTAATTTAATATAACTTGAGGGGTTTTATGAAAAATATTTTTGGTATACTTTCAAAATAAACCTCAAGTATTTATTTATATTCTTTAGAGTTGTCATGGATATGAATTTTATATAATGTGGTATATTAATGAATATATATATATATATATATATATATATATATATATATATAGTTTGAATAATTCAAGGTATTTTAGTGTAAACTTGACTTGAATGGATTCTTGATGTATTTTCATGAAACTTGTAATTCTTTTCTTTTGTTTAGAAAAACATGGAATTTATTATATATTTAAAATAGATGGTTTGATAATATTTCTATATGATTATTAAAAATAAAATTTATTTATTAAATAGAAAATCACGTTTTTCTTAAGAATTGCATTAAAAATTCCATCGAGATTGTATGATCCGTGAGGAGGTCTGCATCTCGCCCTACTGGTCCGATGGATGTGCGATAACCCGCACCAACCGAATCAGATTCCTCAAAAGTGGGTTGTAGAGGCACAATGGCAAGGAATTTAAATAACACAATTTAAAGAATACGGTTTTTTAATAGTTTATAGTATTTTGATGTAAAAGTCGTATTTTCCACAAAATTGTTGTTCAAGGGAATTGTGCTATATCAAGATGTGTGTTTGTGAGAGGTAGATCATTACCTCATGAGATTTTTCTAAAGGTAATATAAGCAAGAATGATTAAACGATGTCATATGTAATTTCATGGTATTTAAGCGTAAAAGCTTAATAAAAGTTATTTTACACAAAGTTTTAAATTGAAACTTGTTTCTAAAAATTGTTTAATGATTAACAAGCAAGGTTTGATGATTTGGATGATTGGTTCTTAAGAAAAATTGCAATTCTAAAGAGAATAGAATTTAAAGATCGGTATAACTCCACTTACCGATGTGATTTGAAAAAATAAAGTTTTATAATAGAAAGAGAAGTATAGAGGTAGGACTTACAAGTTGTTTGGTTTAAGAAAAGTGAGGAAGAGTTTGAGGTCGTTGTAGCGTCGCGGAGTGGTCGGAAATGTCTCAAATCTTCGCCAGAACTTGTCCTAGTGCTAACTCCACTTGTACTCTTATTTGACTTGGAAATTTTTGAGAATTTTTAATAAGAGATATCAGAATGTAGAGGGCTAGGGTATAATGTTGTATTTATAGGGTAAAATTAGGGTTTTGGGAATTGAAGAGATAATTAAAATGTATTAAAGTTTGGATTAATGGGTGATTTTAATCTCTCTGTTAATTTATAGAGAAATCAAACAATATTGGGGTAGTGGGGTAGGCCAAGAGTTTCAGTATGCAAAAGAATAGGGAGCATTCCCTATGGGGGCCCAGCGGTGCCGACCCTATAGGTCATCTCGCCGGCCATGTATAGAAGTGGGGTGCTTCGATTTGTTTCACGTGTCTCGGTCGGTTCATATAACATTCAGCACATGTTTGATTTTCTATTACTTTTCATTTTACGTGTATTGCACGTGTAAACTTTTAGGCTTCCAAAAAAATTTAAAAGAAAAATCATTAAAAATAATATGTGGCTGATAGGATTCGAACACAGGGGCAATGTCACAGCAGTGCAAGGCTTTACCAATGAGCTACCAGTTTTTTCTTGCTGTTCTTAAATAAAAACAACATTTAATGTATACCCAGGCTTGCAAATACTCCATTCTGTACATTAACTTTAAAATTTTTGTACAATAAAAATAGAGTCGTTACACACACATACACAGAATACAACTCATACTTGGGTATCTTCAAAACTAATTTTGTTAATCGATAATTTATTCTTTTCAACGACAAACTTGCCTCTACGAATTTTCTTCTTTGTCAATAACCATCTAGTTCTTAGATTTCTTAATATAGTCACCATAACTTATAATTTATATATTATACAGTCTAACATGGCCCATGAGTACATTAGAGTTAAGGACTGGATGTACGTGGATTGTCAATAACGCATGCAATCTAAGTTTGTCACAGGAGTTGTTGCTTTCATTGAATTTGCACGCGCACATAATAAGAACGTGTTAGAGAAGATTCTCTGTCCGTGCAATAGATGTGGGAATAAGTTCTGGCAGAAGATAGAAATCGTAGAGCTTCACATCGTTAAACATGGTTTTACTAGACTTTATACAACTTGGCTATATCACGGGGAAGAACAAGAAGAAAACGGTAATGCGGCAGAAGAAGAAGGAGAAGACGGTAATGCGGCGGAAAAAGAAGAAGACGATAACTTCTTTCTAGGAGAAGAAATGGAGGATATGGTAGAGCCTTCCCTCGATGATAGTACTCCCACCGAAGATGACATTCCTTCCGGTTAAGGACCGCGTGTGGATAAGTATGAAAATTTCATGAATGATACTAGAAGACCAATTTATGAGAATGCAAAGTATTCTAACCCTATCATGGTTCGTCCAACTTTTCCAGATTAAGTGCCTAAATGGATGGAGCAACAAGTCATTCACGATGCTTATGAAGTTCCTGAAAGATTCTATGCCCCCGGAAAATAACGTGCCCGAAGGTACTGTTAGGAATATGTATGCCCTAATGGCCATTATTGTATATTATAGTGGATGCTTGGACATATATATATAGAGGAATTTCTTGCTCGACATGATAGTATGCTTTCTGGTTGCTCTTTATCTTAACATGTACATTTTGTTTTAGTTTACTGTCTCTTTGATACATATTGATAAATCCCTTAGGATGTTGGCTTGACTATCAGGACTATGATGCAGATTATACTAGTGGGGCTTGTGCAATCCATAAGCACATCCTTTAACAATTCTTAGTCGAGGGAGTATCGAGACAGGGCATCGATATTCCAGAGTAGACTAATGTGTATGTTTCTTGACCCTGTATGGGGCGATGGTTGATCCCATAACCATTGGTGTTTGACATCAAAGATTGTGCACAAGTGCTCATTGGAGAATGGGTACACCGAACAGGACTCATCGAGAACTCCTAGATGGTACCATACATATCGTCAGATAGCAGTTCTCTGATGACACTTATACATGTTAGTCTATAGACCCGAGATCGTCATAGTGTCTTGTGTGGTTCCTACTGTGCTTTGATTTCCTCCTTACCATGGCTCAAAGGAGTCGTGCAAACAGGCGGATTTTGGATACAGTCCCGAGTCACATGGAGGCAGTGAGCGATAGGAGGGGTTTCGTCTCTCTCAGTATTGGGAGTTGATGTTGCGCAATTTTCGATTGGCTATAACAGCAAGTCCTTGGCTAGGGCTGATGAGATTTACTGGTAAGTGTTATCAGTAGTTTCTCGATAGGTTATAGGACACACATCGACATGACTTATCGAGTTAGTAGGGTCAGACGATTCCACCCCCAAACTCGATATGCGACATATCAGATGAAGAGACCGGACTGTACGGTAAGTGTTGCTTATAGGCTCTACGGGAGTTTGGACAAGTTTGCTTGTTGATCTTCTATTCGTTCAATACCTAGGTAGCCGTTACGTCCAGCTAGTACCGTTGACGACTTGTGGGCATCTGATGTGATCATTACCTACTGCTAGTGTATTGACGAGTCTTCATAGTCCCACATAAAGGTTTCCTAACTCAAGCGAAATGAAATAGGGCACGTATGGAGATATGTGCGGGAGATTGATTGGATACAAGTATATGACACCGTATTCTAATCTAGCGATATTTGATATCAGCCAGGTTATATATGATATAACCGGATTATTGAATCAAGTGTTGATTCAATGATTTGATTAATATATATATGTTTATATATTTTATATTGGCCGGTTATATATATGATATAACCGGATTATTGAATTAAGTGTTGATTTGATATTTAATATTGAATATTAGCCGGTTATATGTGATATAACCGGATTATTGAATCAAGTATTGATTTAATAATCTGATATGCATATATATATATATATTTGATATTAGCCGGGTTATATATGATATAAGTGGATTATTGAATCAAGTATTGATTTAATAATTTGATATATATTTATATATTTGATATATACATATATTAACTAATATTAAGCTCGCTTAAGATTTTCTTTTCTTTATATGTGTGTGTGCGCGTGATATATATTCATATATATGTATTTATTTTTGTATCATGGTTGATGATACATAGAACTAGGATGTATGAGAATCACACAAGAATAAAAGATAATAAGGATGATTTATATTTTAAGAAAAAGAAAAAAAAGGAGAATGGGTCATGGCTTTGGATACTTGGAGAAGCATTGAGAAGCCATGAATCATCTCCAATTTTTGTTTTACTCTTAGATATTTTCATCATCCTTATCTTATCTTAAAAACTCTATATGGTTCATTCTCACATCCAAGTTCATCTCCTTCTTCCTCTCTTCACTAATTTTCTTGAGTTGAGGAAAAAAAAAGAGAAACAATATTTCTAGTGAGCAAAATTCCTACCTCATCAATCTACATTATTCTAGCCCATTAGTTTAGGTTGTTAACTTCACTAATACCTTGATTAGTGGAGTATGAGCTTGAGTGAGAGAGACTTCAAGGTGGATCATCTTCGGCAACGATGACAGCAAGCAAGCTCGATCCTTTCTTCAAGTGGAGCCTTAAGAAGAGTTCTAGGGACTTCAACTTGGAGCTTTAGAAGTGAAGGAATAGACTACAAAGGTTGTAGTTTCCCATCACTTAGTTTAGAACATTATTTGCTTACTTAAAAACCCTAATTCTCTAGTTCGATTCTTGTTTAGTATACTTAGACCTATAGATTTTTTTAAAATTGTATACTTGATGCTCATATAAACCTAGTAGAGGTGCTAAGATATACTTTCAGGTATGAAGCTCAGAAGATGATGTCTGATTTGGGTCTGAACTGTGAGAAGATTAATGCATGTCCCAAAAATTGCGTGTTATACCAGAAAGAGAATTCATATTTAAAAGAGTGTCCAACATGCGGAGATGCCAGATATAAGCCAAAAGAATCTGATAAGAAGCCCGATATACCTGTCCAAATTGCATGATATTTTCCCATAACACAGAGGCTGCAGAGGCTATTCAGGTGCAAGAAAACAGCCGAGGCAATGATTTGGTATCACCGTGCTGCTCCAAGCGAAGATGGAAAATTAGCCATCCAAGAGATTCACCGGCATGGAAGGATTTCGATAGGAGGCACCAAATATTCAGTAGTGATCCTCGCAATGTCAGGCTCGGACTGGCTAGTGATGGCTTCTGCCCATTTAAATATATGGCTGGAAGCCATAGCACATGGCCTGTTGTAATGATAGTTTATAATCTGCCGTCTTGGTTGGTTATAGATCAATCCTACTTTATGATGCCTCTTCTTATTGACGGACCAAACTCACCGAGAAACAATATCGACGTCTATCTCCGATCTCTGATCGATGAGTTAAAATCTTTATTCATTGATGGTGTAGAGATTTATGATGCAAACACAGATACAACCTTCATAATGCGTGCGGCTTTAATGTGGATAATTAATGACTTTCCTGCGTATAGAATGCTATCGGGTTTGTCCGTACATGGTCACAAAGCATGGCCTTATTGCCATCAAGATACAACATCGAAATGGTTGAATTTTAGCAGGAAGGTTTGTTATTGTGGTCATCAGCGTTTCCTGCCACTAGAGCATCCTTACAGGTTAGACGCTTCTCATTTTAATGGTCATCAGGAGATTCTTGGGCCTCCAGCCTCATTATCCGGAGAGGACATGATTGCTCAGTGGGATGGTTACAATATTATGACATTCGGGATAGATCCGGCAAAATAGGTTAAACCACCAGACTGGAACAAATTAAGCATTTTCTATGAGCTTCCGTACTGATCAACAAATTTAGTGCGTCATTTTCTGGACGTCATGTACATAGAGAAGGGGGTATCCGAGCACATACTTAACTTGTTTCTTTGTAAAGACGGAAAATCAAAAGACAACCTCCATGCTCGGATGGATCTTCGGGACTGGGAAATAAGAAGTGAATTGCATCCTAAATCGATAGCAGGTAAACCAGCAAAGTTTGTACTTCCCAATGCCGCTTATCATATGTCACAACTAGAGAAGAAAAGGTTCTTGCAGGTGTTGCATGATTTGAATGTTCCCACAGGTTTCTCAGGATCATTTAGCAAGAAGATAAAAATTGTGAAAGGTAAGATCGATGGGCTGAAATATCATGATCATCAAGTAATTATGGAGCACCTTCTCTCATTAGCCCTTAGGACTTCCCTTTCCGAATCGGTTGGTCTAGTAATCAATGACCTTTGTTGCTTTTTTAGAGAATTGTGTGCTAAAATCTTGGATGTTGTGACGCTGGAGAATTTAGAAAATTCTATTTCATTGATACTTTGCAAGCTTGAGCGCATTTTTCCACCGTCGTTCTTCGATATTATAATACACTTAACGGTTCATCTTGCAACCGATGCTAAGTTTGCTGGACCGGTACAATATCGATGGATGTATCCCGTCGAAAGGTACGTCGAATTTTTCGTTTCACGCATTTTGTAAAATTATTATTGTCCTATATTCCCGTATTTATTTATTTTACATATTTTTCTTTAGGTACCTCTACACTCTAAAAAAGTATATAGACAATAGAAATCGACCAGAGGGTTCTATCATGCAAGGTTATCTTCTAGATAAAGTAACCACATTTTGTTCCCGCTATCTGGACCAGAACATTGAGACGACGCTTAACTGGTCTCGGAGAATTCAGGATGAGCCATATGGCAAAGCTGATTATAAGAGAGTAGACACTATATTTATCAACAAGATATATCGGTTTATCCTCCTCAATAGCGTATGTTTTGAAGAAATTAGAGAGTAAGTTTTTTTGGATTAATTATTATATTTGTGTTTGCGTGTGTATGAAATGATATAATATTAATGTCATAATTTATTGTTGAGAACATAATTCATATTGATGATGTACGTGAGAGGCATTCTGATTGGAATAATGAACGATTGGAAAAATATCATCAGGATAATTTTTGCGATTGGGTTGCAGATCATTTAAGTTGTTCGAATAACATGTTATTGCTACCAGTCTTAATCTAAACTTATACCGTTATGTATTTACCGTAAAATTTGTTTTGTTAGATCCACGATTCGAACTTGTTTGCATCATTCTTGAGAGCTTCAAGATGTTTAGCTCAGTTTCTTAGCATGAAGGTTGCATATTATAAAGGATTCGGTGTCCTTGGATACAAATTTAAAGTTAAGGACATAGAAACATCTCGAACCACTCAGAATAGTGGGATTACGACCGTAGAATCGGATGGTGTGATTTATTATGGATACTTAAATTTTATACTTGACATCCAATATCCCGGACGATCAGAACTGTTTTATATATTTCAGTGTATTTGGTATGATACACGAACCGATACGAATAAGTGGAGAGACAATCTCGGGACTTGGAAAGATGAATATGGATGGACTAGTATGAACACACTTCGATTTTACGGTCAGGACGATCCATTTATCTTTCCGCAACAAGCGTTTCAAGTATACTACTCACAGTTCTTGAAGCATCCGGGATGGAGTGTCGTATGCCGTTGGAAACCCAGCGATGTTTATGATGTCTCAAAATTCGAGGATCGTATGGAGGACAGCGATGAGGATGAGAAGAGAGAAGACTTAAAGTGCTCCGAATGTTCTGTTTCAAAAGACGGGTTGTCTTCGGCTGATCGTGAAGTTACGTGGGTTAGAAATGATATCGATAATGAAATCCAAGTAGATATGTCTAATGCGTCTACGAAACGAAAAAGTTAATCGGTAATGTTACATTATTACTTCATATTTCTATGATCTATACATATATTGCATGCATATGTAATGATTTTACTCTTATCTAGGTCTGATGACGACGCCCGGAGCAGCGAGGGGCGGCAGGAGCACCAGCTGCGGCACAGGCAGAGGCAGAGCGGTTCTGCCACCCGGGGAGTTCCAGAGGGCTGGTCTTGCACCACGATCCGTATCCCCTTCGGATGACTCCTTCCTTGTGGATTTTTCTACACCTCCAGGTATATTGCACGCATATTCATTTTTAATGCAATATTGTAGATATACACCCATGTTTATTTTAAAATTACTTATAAAGTCAAAGTTTAATTGTCTAGTTGTAGGTGGTGCGTCCACATCAGAGGCAGAGGCCACTATCGCACCTGCAGGCATGTTTATATATCCTATAGTGCATGCATATTGATTTAGAATGTTATATCATAAATATACACCCATTCTTTTTGCTCTTAGTTAGATAATCAATTTTTGATTGTCTAGCTGTAGGTGGTGCCTCCACATCTCGGGCAGAGGCCGCCACCGCTCCTGCGGGTATGTTTATATATCCTATATTGCATGCATATTGATTCAGAATGTTATATTATAGAAATACACATTTTTTTGCAATTACTTATATAATATATTTTTAATTGTCTAATTGTAGGTGGTGCATCCACATCTGGTGCAGAGGCCACTCCCGCTACTTCCGTACCCTCCGCTCAGTCTGCAGGTTAGTATTATTAAATATAAAATATTTATTCATTTTACATATCCTCTAAGAATAACCATGAACTTCATGTAATTTTATCGTCAATGTTTATTTTCTAGTTGGAGGGGTTGCGTCCACGTCCGGGTCACCGGCTGTTCCTCACCGGAGGAACTATCGTCCCGCTCGTACTGCTGCTCGGGCTCAGGCTCGTGCTGCTATCGCCAGAGGTATATATCGCACTTCAATTTTCGTTGATCCTTGATTTCTAAATACCGTTTTGTCTTAATATTGCTTGTCTTGATATTTCTTATAGATGCAGGGCAGTCCCATCCCGAGAGGGGGACTCGAGGGCCGAATTCGTCCCACAGGCTGAGGCCCGATAAAGCTAGGGGAAGGCACCATTCCCCCTCTTCTTTACCCCCGGTTATCACTATACTGGCGATTATGCCGAGAGGTTCGGTCGGTATATAGTGGATGAGAGCCGCATCCAAAAAAGAATCCACTTCACGTTGAGTGGGGTGATCAGCACCGGCGCTCATTTGCCCTCTTCTAGGATCAGACTCGTGTATTAATATATATTTTCATTTGACTTATCAAATAAATTTATTATTATTTAACACTTATAATTTAAATATATTATTTTCTTGTATTTGTAGTTGGATTACGACTTTCAGCCTGTACCCGACCCTGATTACCCTGACAGAGTGCTCAATCTTCACGCTCTTTACCTAGGCCTCATAAAGAACATCAATCTAAGGTCCGATATAATAGGAACGAGCTAAAGATCGATTGCTATTTGGTGTGACAGACGACCCCCTAGGCGGAGTGAGCGGCTCTCCTACATTCTCCGGCCTTTTCCAGAGTCGACGTAGATACATGGCCTCTGTTGTGCCAATATTATGACTCTGAGCGCAAACAGGTTTGTAATTTAAATGTAATTAATTGTTTAGTATATAATTTATTTTTTTTGTTGCTTAATTAGAAAACTAAATCTGATTGTGTTGTGCAGAAACAGGCCGATCAAAATAAGGAGAATAGAAAGTCGGCGAAAAGGGGTCGCCCCACTTACACAGCTGGCTCGAGGAACATTACTCGTGCCATAGAGGCATCGGTAAATTACAATAGATCTATTTTGATATAATGCAATATTAAGAGTTATTTTATACTATATGTAATTTTTTGGCGCATTGCATAGAGCTCAGACCCTGGCGCAGGGTGGTACACCGAGCGTGTTGACCGCGTATCTTGCCGTCCACGGCACCTCGACAGATTCCGCCACGGGAGAGCTTCGATTCCCCAACACCGCTACCCAGGAGTATTGCGTAAGTGTTAATATTTATTCTAATTCGAATGAAATTTTTGTTTTGATAAGCTCAAATTTAAATGATATACTTATATTTTAATGGTTAATGTGGGTATAGGAGCGGGTGGTGGAGCAGGCGGAGGTATCGGGGATCGATTTTAGTGGACATACCGATCCGATACTGCTGAATCCAGTCCTAAACGCCGCACACGGAGGGCACCACGGAGGTTGGGAGAGAGGCCGGGGACTGGGTCCTAGCACGGCCCATATGAAGTTGGTCTCCACTCCGGCGGTTACTTCCCCTACTCCCCGTGAGCGACATCTGGAGCATGATGTTGCCACCTTGAAGACCACCGTCAATGAGTTGAAGGAGATGTTGGTACGTATATTACTTAATAGTAAAATATTATATCACATTATAGATAGTAACATATGCAATATTAATAGCCTGAGCTTCTTTGGTTGTAGACTTGGTTTTGATTAATCATACTTACATAAAACTATATAATTAAACTGAACTATATAATCATAACCATACCGCATCTTTTTTCATTTTGGAGTTTAAAAAGTTATGATTATCCAAATTCAAAATTTGAGAAGAAAACATTTCTTTGTAAATTAGATAACTCCAAAACCAAGCATCCAATCAAAACTAAACAATTAAGGAGAGATATGGGCTTACAAGTTAGAGTAATCATCATTTCTACCCCCACTTAAAATAAACTACGGTTTTCCAAACTAGATACCACACGAAGAAACAGAACATATGGAATCTTAAAAAAGCATATATAAATTCGCGGTTTCGCAATAATCTGATAATGATATGAATTCGACTAAAATCTAATACACCGTTCTTACTCGTTTATTACACACACAAAATTTTACAGATTCGGCAGGCTACTTCGGCTGCGGCTCCACATGCATCTCCTTCGGCTGCGACTCCGCAAGCCACTATCTCGGCTGCGGTTGCGTAGACCACGCCTACAGTTCTACAGCCCGCTCAGACTCCCACACAGTCCGCTCCTTCATTAGACGAGTTTTTGATGACTCGGGATTGCACCAAGGAGCAGATGCGCCAGATTACGGTGATTATCAGAGGTGGAGGAGCTGGACAAAGCTAGGGTAGCTTTATTTATATTTTTGAGGATGTATGTACTTATCTGATACATATTGTATATATTTTGGATGATATTGGTGGTTGCTTGTATGTTCACGATGATTTTAGATTGATTTCGTATTCTCTTTGTTTTTTTTATATTATGCGTGAGATGTTGATTATGAATATTTTTGTATTTGACTATATGATATATATATTATTATGCACAGGGCGGGGAAAAAACGGGTAGCCCCTTTTTAAAAAAATCTGATATAATGTCCTTACGAATTACTCCGTAAGGGCAACTGTTGCACCTACGGCTTAATCCGTAGGGGCAAGTTTTGCCCGTACACATTTCTTTGTAGGTATCTGATATTTTGTCCCTATTGACTCAGTAATAAGGATAAATCCGTAGGGGCAAGTATTTTATTTTATAAAAGGATAAATTAAATAAAGATTATGTCCCTATAGAATAATCCGTAGGGATAATTGTCCCTACAGATTACAGCGTAGGGGCAATTATTACTTCGTAGAGGAATGTTCATGGCGAAGACTTGCACCTGCGGCTTTTGAACCTACGGAGGAATTTTATGTCCCTACAGATATTTCCGTAGGGGCAGTGGTTTGCCCCTATGGCTAAATCTGCAGGGCAAGCGATTACTGTAGTAGTGATAGAAGGTACCCTACAGATATTTCCGTAGGGGCAGTGGTTTGCCCCTATGGCTAAATCTGCAGGGCAAGCGATTATTGTAGTAGTGATAGAAGGTATGCAATATCATTGCAAATTTCAACACTTGAAATTCCTGATATGGTTTATACCTCTAACGACCTATGAACTTAACGGAGGTCGACAAATCATAGGCCGCCAGTCAAGTTCTAACCGTCATTTCGTGATCGATTCGAATCCACCCGCACAAACCCTTGACGGAGGTCAACAAGTTTGTGTGACTGTCCCTATCGATCACATCTATATGTTGCAGATAAGTATTACCCAGCTACCGTACGTTGTGCATTGATGGAGGTCAACAAATACAGCACGGATACTAAACATTACCTATCTAAAATGACGGAGGGCTACGGCTGGTTCTGACGAAAACCATTAATGTCATGAACTTGATATCATTGTGGAACCGAGTGATTTGAAAAGGAATGGTTTAAGCTTTACTTTAAAATTTGAGTATTTTTCAAAACAAACCGATTGAGTTGTAGCATATGCTATTTTTTTCTAAAGAGGTCATTCCCTATAAAGGGATCTAGGCTCTTTCCTCATCGAATGAGGTACTGAATATTCGTGAATGAATACCTCTATGCAAAGCAAAAACTAGAGCTACCTTTTTGAAAAATATGGTTCTACAACATCTTTCAGGTTTCTTTTCTTAACATTAATCTTATTAATGTCGTCCCATCAATTAAGCTCCTAACATCATAGAAGAAACGAAAATAAAACACACATGTATGCCATCCGCATTCTCCACCGGGACCCAGGTCTTCACCGTAAGGTTACTTAACTTACGACAGGGCGGGGTCAGGACTATCGCGGATGAAAAACATATATAGTGTCTACTAATATATCATATATATATATATATATATATATATATATATCATTCGTCTCGGGCAATAATAAGAGAATCAAAAGTATTACAGCAGGAGTAAGTATATGAGATATAGGATATACTAGGAATTCCGTGTTTCGATTTAGCCAATAATCAAACCACGGATTCCACGGTCATGATGAATAGCCAAGAACCCACACCTTTAGACCCCTACGAGTGCGGAAAGCAACCCTATCAATTTTAGAGTTAGGTGATCGGTCTCGACTCCTCGAGATGACCACCTATTGAACTCTAGAACCCAGTTACTTGTGCACCCTGCCATGGGTCTATTCTAGTGCAGAAAAGTAAATAATATACATCACAATGCGACACAACCTCACTCCCGGATGTGCTACGATAAAAGAATATTAAATGAATGAATATAAAAGAAAACACTCATCACACATAACCTCCCGGCTATTCAATCACAACGATCACTATATTTCATACATCAAACAACAACATCTCATGTCATCAACGTAAGTAAATATGTGCATCCCGTATCTTTTGACATATAGCAATAACACCGGGAATGCTATCATATATTACACTTACGGTCGCATTAAATAACTGAAAACTAGTAACGATCAGAATCCTAAAAATGCTAGGCACCTTTACCGGATTATCACATAATCTAAAATACATACCCGGCCCCAAAATTCCAACTTTTAAGCCATAAACCGAGAACAATTCTCCACGAAAACAAACCAAGACTTCGCCAAAATTGTAGGGGCATCGCCAAAGGTCCGCCGGCGATCACTACTCCGATGGCCTCGGAGTTGGGGCAATGCAAGTTTAAAGAGACTACAACTTTTGTAGCATCTTCAAGTGCTCCACATTTGTGTTGGACTCCTAGTAGGCTTCAATGAAGAGGTGGGAACAAGCTAGGTAGTAGATCCTCCAAGCCAAAGATGATCCATCTTGAGGTAGCACTGACACAAGCTTTCACTTTACTAAGTAAAGAAACTACTTAAACTAATTTGCTAGATTGTTTAAGTAGATGAAGTAGGATTTTTTCTCACTAATTTTCACTCTCTTTTCTCTTCACTCTTCCATGAATAGGAAATCAAAAGAGAGAAGAAGAAGATGAGAATGGCTCTGATACCACTTTGATGGAGTTTTAGCACTCTTATAGGATTTATGGAAGCTTGCCCATATGATTTTCAAAAAATAAAGAGAGCTAAAACCTCACTAAAGTAAGGATATTGACTAAAAACTTAAACTTGACAACAAAAAGAGAGCTTTTTATTTACTACGAAAGGATTACAACCTTTGTAGCCAAGTTCTTCTCTTCAAAGCTCCTTGATGAAATCCTATGAACTCCTCCTAAGCTCTAAGTGGTGAAAGAAACAAGCTTACTTGAAGATCTCCAAGTCAAAGATGATCCACCTTGAGAATACCTCCACTTGAGCTCCAAGTTTCAACCTTTTGTTGGTTATAATGCACTCAAGACAATTATTGTAATCGTAGGTAGGCAATTATAATGATTGAGAAAGGACATATACGGGTAGAACAGTCTTACTCGAGATGATGGTACACTATCTGGTTCATCTCTATTATCATGTACATATATTATGTGGTATTATGGATCACTATTATATGTTGATAGAGCCCATAAGATTCATGCTTGACTACCTGGGTTATTGTGGCGATCGCACTTGTGAGAACTGGGTAGTCTATAAGCAAATCCTTAAATGTCCCGAGTCATAGGAATATCGAGACTGGGCACCGATATTCCAGACTAGACTAGTGTATACGTCTTTTGACCCCGATGAGAGGCGATGGCCGGTCTCACAGCCATTGGTGTTAGTTAGTCACCAAGGATAGTATACAAGTGCTCATTGGGTTATGAGTTACACTGGACGGACTCGTCGGGAACATGCTAGATGGTATTATACCTAGTGTTAGGTAGCAGTTCTCTAGTGACATGAGTATAGCTTAGTCTGTTGACCTGAGATCGCCATTTATCTCGTGTGAGTTCCCACCGTGTTTTGATTACTACCTTACCACGGCTCTACTGAGTCATGCAAACAGGTTTTAGTTGAGTATGGTCTCGAGCCACATGGAGGCAGTGAGCGAATCGTCAGGGATTCGTCTCTCCTGGTATTGGGGGTAGATATTGCGCTGTGCACGGGTAGCCATCACTAGAAATCCTTGGCCAAAGTGGACGAGACTTACTGATTTGGATCAGTAGTTTCTCATTGGGTGATGAGCTTCACACCAACATGACTTATCATGTTATTAGGGGTCTGACTTTATCCACCATCTAGACCGGATATGTGATACTCTTAGATGAACAGACTGGACTGTACGGAGACTGTCACTTTCAGGCTCAGTAGCGATATGGACAAGTTTTCTTGTTGGTCTTCATTTAAATCAAAACCTGGGTAGCCGTTACGTCCAGCTTGTGCCACTGACTTGCTTGTGGTTAAACTTTATTTCCCCAATAAAAAAGCAAATCTCTATGAGGCAGCGCCCAGCTCTCAAGAGCCTCACATGCCTTACACAAGGGCGCCGGCGCCAAAGTTAAAAACCCTTATATAGGCGGCGCCAGTGTGCAAAGCACACAAAAATCTTAAGCAGCGCCCACGTGCACAACACGTGAGCGTCGGCACCCAATAGAATTAAATTCTACTCTCTGTTAAACAGAGCCGTCGGATCAAAGATCCAACGGAGATGATAAATCATCAAGATGCAAAATTAAATTCTGTTTAGAGGAAATATTCCTCAAATATTTCTAAACAAGAAAGATTGCTCTATGGAAAACAGTATTGGATTAAAAATCCAATGGTGATTAAAGAATCACCAATCTACAGAATAAATTCTGTATGGGTAAATATTTCCCTAATCTTGTTTAAAACAAGTAAATACTTTATGTAAAACAGAAGTCCTTGGATCAAAGATCCAACGGTGTGTAAAATCCCCAAATCATTTGGGATCTCTTAATGAGAGATTTCCTCGGAGCTAATCAACAAACTGCTCCTACTATATAAAGGACCCAAGACTTCAAGTCTCAAAAGAGGAACCCCCCATAAGCTTCAAAAAAAACAAAGCAGAAAGCTTCAAAAAGGAAAAAAGAAGAAGATCTCCCTTCTCAGAAAAAAAACCCTAGGTAAATAAAAAGAAGAGAGATCAAAGCATCTCATTTACCTATTGAAGGGTTTAACCCTTTTAAAAGATCTTAGTTCTTTTTCTGGATCTGAGATCCACAAGACAAGTCTCCTACAAGTTGAGAATTTAATTCTCATCGGGAAGAACTTGTTCTTGAGAATTAAACATTCAGAAAAGAACTAGAAAATCGAACTCCTCAAAACAAAGCATATAAGGAAAAGACCTAGCGCCTCACGTGCCCCTCACGTGGGTGCCACAAAACAAAAGGAGTGCCTAGCACTCATTGAGCGGCGCCCATCACCTCACGTGACCCTCACGTGGGCGCCACAGAATAAAAAGAAATCAGGGAGAGGAGCCCCATATGCCTCTCACGTGGGCGCTACAAAAGAAAGGAGTGCTTAGCACTCAGTAAGCGGCGCCCAGCTCCTCACGCGACCCTCACGTGGGCGCCACAGAATAAAAAGTGCTTTGCACTCATTAGGCAATGCCTAGCTCCTCACGTGCTTTGCACATGGGCGCCATAAAGAGTGCTTAGCACTCCATATAAAGACAAAAGGGATAAATTGTTTAACACTTTTTGGGAAATTCTTATGACTGAAAACCTCACATGATTATATGTGAGCCTCAGAACTTACATAAGTGCTCAGCACTTTTTGAACAAAAAGGGGACTGGGCCCAAACAAGCGCTTAGCACTCTTTTTCAAACAAAAACAAAACTGAGTGGACCAAGCCTAAGTTGGTTAGGTCCCTTGAGAGTAGAAATTCCCTAATTCAGATCAACCGAGCCCATGTGCTCACTACTTCCCAGACTGATCTTAGTCCCAAATACGACTATCGATCTTCCAACTGATGATATCCCAAAACGATATTCATCCCACATTCCCCGTAGGAAATCTTAGTCTCAAAACACGACTAATGATTCCTGGGTTTACCATTAATCCATTTTCCCTCAAATACGGGAATTGGTTCAAGGATACATCTCTCTACACCTCTGATACATGTCGTTGTAATTCCTCGACGTCTTCAGAGAGGTGGCGGGTCCCGACAACCAACTGCTTTTTGGTGCACTTCCCAAACTGACGTGCACCTCCCAAATCAAACCACATCCCAAACTGGATGCATCCCATATCATCGTTTCTTATCCCGTCACATAACAAATACATGTGCACGCAAGATGGACAACGGACCGTAATGTCCTTAAACTAACAACGGACCGAGACGTCCTTAAACTAAAATCTCACCTACAAAATGGTGATCAACGGACCGAGACGTCCTTAAACTAATAACGGACCGTAACGTCCTTAAACTAAAATCTCACCTCTAAAATGGTGATCAACAGACTGAGATGTCCTCAAACTAGAACTTCGCCTCTAAAATGGCGATAATGGACCGAAATGTCCCTAAAACTAAGTCAACAGAGCCCAAATGCTTTCTTGTTGGATCTGAAACAAAAATGATCATAGAGCATTGTTAAGTAGATCTTAGTCTCAAATTGGACTAACGTATCCTTAACAAAAGACTAACCAAGCCCCAACTTCTCACATACATTTAAGTTGATCTTAATCTCATACCAAATTAACGATCCTTAAATAAAAACCCAAATCTCAAATATACGGATTTGTACTAAATCACGCCCTACGGGCGACGACATAAATTAGTCTCCGTATACAATCTACGGGCAACCCAAACAAACAAAAAAATACACGACACGAAGTGAACTTCCGGAGCAGGAGAAAGTGGTTATCGCTACGTGGTAACGTAATTAACTGCAGGAGCTTGCGCCTACAGGGAAGAGCGTCCCCATAATCAAAACCCCCTCGCAAACGAGGGGGAATCTGACGAAGTCTGCTACAATGGTCGCATCCGTCCAAACCTCCGATATACGGTGCCATAAATCAACTTGGCATCTTTGGAGAGGTGGACGGATAAACCCAAATAGCTTATACCCCCAGGATTCAGGCCGGACGTCCCGGTTCGTCTTTCGGCGGTGCACAGATTCTGGCACGCCCGGTCGGACCTTTTCCTCCTTCCACTCCACACTTCGTGTGTCGTGTTCGCGAACAAAATCGCGGTTTGTTATGGTTGCCCTTGGGTTTGAGGTACTAAGATTTGGTGTCTTTCTCCTGTGCAGGAAATCAATAGCTTCCAGCTGCACAAACTGCAGCAGCAACTCCCGCTCCGCTCCAACTGGAGGAGTGACATACGGGCCCAATACGGCCTCCATCTTTTCAATGCCGATGGTGCAGGTAACTCAAGCCACCACTGGATTATTCTTTGGGACCATGCTCCCACCAGCAAGCTTCAGCGCCCCAGTGCCACCACAGGAAGCTCCTAAGAAGTCGGTCTTCGATCGACTTGCAACCACCACGGCCCCTCTCAATGAGTCGTCCAAGTCTGCCACCTCAGTCTTCAACAGGCTGAGCCGAAGCTCAAGTGGGCCCGCAAAGAGGCTCGCAATACATGAAGGGGCTATCCCAAAATGGATAGTCCTCCCAACTCCTCCGGCAGGCAAAGTCGTCAAAAGTGCTTCTCCTACCAGGAAGTCGGCCTTCGAAAGATTGGCCATTCCCTCTCAACGGACGTTAGTCTTCAACAGGATGACACCAGCAGCAGCCCCTCACCAAAGCCGAGGGCATGACGGAGCCGCTTCCACAACTAAGGTGGTCCCATCTGCAAGGCATGCTCGACGTCGCCACTAGCGCCGAGTGAGAAGAGCCGGGGGGCAACTCCCCCTATGGACTCACCCCACCAACTCCAATGGTGGAAATTGACGCTGCCGTTCCAACCGGGAACAGCTTTGATCTGCTTAGGAGGGTGCGCAAGAACTCTCCAACCGCGGTGCTGAAGAAATCTCCCCGCCCACTGAAAACAAAACGCAGGCAAAGCCGGAGTAGCCCCCTCAGCGGCTTTCTTCCCAAATTCACAGGGTCTGGCGGAAAGTCCAAGATTCTGTGATCAATAAAGACTACTCTCGCCGACTGAAGAAAACGAAGGCTCGGTAAGAGGAAGACCATCCCTCCACCATACAACGAGGGAATTCCTCTACACAGGTAGCCTGTAACAATGGCTGCTTCCACCTCGACCTCCCACAAAAGGAGGAGGCCGGAGAAAATCCGACTTCCTGCGGCAAATTCCAAAGGCGCTGGAACGAAACGCCCTAAGTCTGGAGGCATGATCGTCCATACGGTCTACATAGCTTTCGGGAATCAAAGTTCCACTAATATTATTTGTTGAGATTGTGCAGAATTTTTCAGGGCCAAAAATCAAGGGAATCAAAGTTGTTAAGAGCAAACTTGCCTAATTAAGAATGCAAACTAAGAAATCAAGTCAAGCAGAAATAAAGAAAAGATTTCCAATTTCCAAAGGTTCCAGAGATCGCCACATGTCACAAGGAGAAAAGCCCAGAAGACCAAAACCACCGATCAACACACAAGAACGCGAATCCGCGGTCAAACCTACCTATTGACCGCGGATCCGCCGCGTGTCAGAGATTTTAGGAGCAGAGATTTTTCTGGTTGAATCTTAACTGTTGGCTTCCAAATTTGGAAGCTAGGGTTCTGGCTTTTGGAGTATAAATATGGACCGAGAGACTCTTGAAAAACAATCAAGTCAATGTGATCACGAAGTCCAAGACGGCTCACGCATCCAGGCTGATCATCAACGGTTCATCTACTTCCTTAGAAGAGATCGAGATGCAAACTAGTATTTGTAATCATTTTCTAAGGGAACAAAGTGTAATGAGTTTTGTTGATTAGTAAAGGTAGTTCTTTTTCTTATTCTATTTCTTTGTAGTTTCATTATGAATTCTCTCTCCATCTCTTCTTCTCCCAACATGCGCGAGTAATTCTCCGCTTGTTAGGGTTCGTAGGATTATGGTAAGTTAATGGATGATGAAAATACCTAAACCCTTTTTACGTCCTATAAAGTTTATAAACTTTATCAAAAGAATCATTAACATCCTAATCGGGCGCGCTACCAATTCATTATTAGTCTCGACCGCGATTAGAGATTAGATTAATGATTGTTTTGGTAAAGGCTAGATATGAACGGAGTTCCGTGTCGAGATAGGGGTTAAGAGTGGGATTCCTTTTCCCTCCAGAAACCCTAATCTACATGCATCACTGTCGTTCTAGTTTTAAATCTATTAAAAGATAAAGAGGGTAATATTTAATTAATCATCCATAACTACTAAATCCTAATGAACCCTACAAGCCCCCTTTTTATATAAACCTACCTCCGTAGTTAATCTAGATCTATATTTTGCATTAGTGTTTAAACGTAGATCTAGATCCTACAACCATTCTTCAATATTCTTTATTCTTCCTCCTCTCTTTCTCAACACATCTAAAGTAAGAATAAAAGGTTCCATGTTTCCCTGAGGACGACCCGTACTCACCTCGATCTAGCTACGCGCGACACCGTTCTGATTGCGGTTAAACTACAAACACTTTTTCGTATCAATCAAATGGCGTCGTTGCCGGGGATACATGCGTAATTTTTTATTCTTACTATTTGTGTTGAATTCTTATTCGATCAATATCATAATTAAAACAAAACTGCAAATCGTATATTTAACGAAGTGTGTGAAATTTTTGCAAGGAGATCTGGAGTCACAGACTTGAGGAAACAGGAAACAGAGGCATTCATTGAGATCCAGAGGAGTACAGGAGGCCACGAAGCAAACTTCATCACCTGATCCATCTTCCCTACGGCGGAACCGCGGCCGGAAGTGCACATCGGCGGCGGAAGCGCGGCCAGTTAGGAGATCTAGGGCTTCAGTCTTCTCTGGTAAGATTCTAACCTCTTTCTCTCTCCTCTCAAATCCAATAAAATCTTTTTTCTGCAGGATTCTTTGCAAAATATCGCCGCTCAAAAATCTTTTTGCAAAGTTTTGTGATTGGTTTGTTTTGCATATTTTAATACGGACTTTAAGGGGCAAAGACCAAATCTAGATTAGGTGGGGATTTCATCACCCTTCCTAAGCCCCACAAATCACAAACCGAGCATCACCGTCAACCCTACATTAATTTAAAAAATATCTAGACCAGACTCTAAGGACTGTCGCGCTCATTAAGGACAGAGGAAGGTCGTGGGTAATCTATCGCTTATCCGCATTACTTTTGTGGTTTCTAGGCAAGTGTGTCTAAGGTAAGTGGTTACTTAATTAGGACTACTACTTATGTAGTGGACAACCTCCCACTTACCTGGCACTTATGTGGCTACAAGAGTAGTAAAGAGGCAGTAGAGGATTGATCCTACGGCTTGTCCTTTGGAAGTCTAGGAGTGGTCTAGAGACTGGACCTAGGTAACCTTAGTTCTAGGGTTGTTTGTGCATTATTGTGTTATTTGTCTTAAGTCCCACTTTTTCAAAACAGACCAATTCTAAAGCGCGCACACGCTGCCACTTGCACTAAACCCGCTTAGTGCATGCTCGGCTGGACACGGGATTCTAGTGCCTGTCTTGTCCGCGTTCCTGCTATCGACGCCGAAGTCGGTACTTCTTCATCTTCTTTTCCCTCACCACACATCACGACCGAGATGGACGGCACTCCATCAGATTATAACACCAAGCCGCCACCGCCCGTAGGTGCGTAGAATCCACCGTGCATCTCTCTCCAAGAGAGATGCTATCCTATCCGTGGTCCCCTTCCTACTTGTCTATCCATTCCACCTGCTAACGGGGATAATTTTGAAATTAAACCCCACTACATCAATCTGCTGCCCAAATTTCACGGGCTTGAGTCGGAAGACGCGTACGTTTTCATCACCAAATTCGAAAATGTATGCGCAATGATGGGTACTTCACAATTGACTGTGGATGCTATGCGCTTGCGTCTTCTCCCATTCACACTGTGCGACTTGGCAGAAAAATGGCTTTATAATACTGCCGCACACTCTATCAGTAACTGGGATGAATTCGTAATTGTATTTCTTAAGAAGTTTTACCCAAACCATAAGACTGCCCATATTAGGAGCGAGATCAACCAGTTCACCCAGCTTCCCAATGAACCATTTTGGAAGTGCTTTGAACGTTTCAAGGATCTGCTTGTCCAATGTCCTCATCATGGAATACAAAGATGTGATTTATGTCGAATTATATATGAGGGCATTAATCTAGCGACAAAGCAGATGCTTGAAACAATGTGTCAATGCAATTTCATGTCTAAAGATGACGGCGAAGCTTGGAAGTATCTGGAAGATCTCGCTGAAAACACTTTGTAGTGGGAAAGTGTAAGACCACTTTCATCTAGGGGAGGTATTCACCAGCTCGATGTTTCCATCGCAGTAAAAGCCGAAATGGCAGCGTTGTAGAAGAAACTCGACGCTATTGAGAACAAATTCTCATCAGTCTCCTTAAATCAGGTCACGCTTCCCAAGACTGTGTGTGGTTGCTGTTCAGATCCTTTACACTTAACAGAAGAATGTCCTATGAATGCATCGTTTCAAACTAATGCTGCTTTTCAGCAGCGACCTAGAAAGGATCCTTATTCTTCCACGTACAATCAAGGATGGAGGAATCATCCTAATTTTGATTGGAACCAAAACCAACCCCAAAATCAAAACCAGTTCCCAAGCAATTATCAAAGACCTCCTCTACAGCAACCACAACCACAAAGTCAGCACCCTTTTCAGTCACAAAATTTTCAAAATCCGGCCAACACTTCCGCACCGCAACTGGTCGGTACTGATAACTCTTCACTCGCACAAACTTTGGATTTCTTTATGAAACATTCGATTCAAATGTCGGCTGATATGAAGTCTTCTATTGATACCATAAAGAAAGACTCCGCCTCCTCCGGTGAGAGTATTAAATCAATAGAAAACCAAATTGCACAGTTGAACGCCGCAATGAGTGCGAGAGAGAAAGGGAAACTCCCATCTCAACCTATACCTAATCCTGGCCATTCACAAAATCATAACGTGAGTGACGTTACTACGTTGAGATCGGGAAAAGTGCTGAATAACCGAGTGGGTGAGCAATGTGATGATGTTAGTGAGACCAATGATACCCCAGCTTCTTCTTCTTCCCCTAATTCGTCTAGTCTCCCACCTTCATCCGAGCCTATTCTCCGTTTTCCCCAAGGCTCGAACCCTTCGCCCATTTCCTCGAATCTACCTAAAACGATCCTCACTCAAATTCTGGGATCCACTCCATCCCCACAATCCTCTCCAATGTTGGGCCAAACCCTTATTGATAAAGCACCTTATCCAAACAGGTTAAGGGGCAACAGACCAAGTCCACAAATGGAGAAGATTGTGGAAATTTTTAAGCAGGTTAACATAAATATCCCTCTCCTAGATGCTATTCAACAAGTCACTTCTTATGCAAGAATCCTTAAAGACTTGTGCACTAGGAAGAGAAAAACTCAAGTGCCTAAGAAGGTTTTCATGACGAGTAATATTAGCACAGCTTTTACCCAGCAAATACCAAAGAAACGTAAGGACCCTGGCTGTCCTACAATCTCTATTTCTATTGGGGGTAAAAATATTAATCGTGCTTTACTCGATCTTCGCGCTAGTGTTAACTTGCTTCCTTATTCAGTATACGAGCAGTTAGGAATTGGAGAGTTAAAACCCGCCCATTGTACTCTCCAGATGGCAGACCGATCGATCACCAAACCTCGGGGCAAACTAGAGGATGTGTTAATTAAAGTCGGGGAATTCATATTTCCCATGGACTTTATTGTTTTAGATACACAACCTGTGGCAAACCCACGCAATCAAATCCCGGTGATACTTGGTCGACCCTTCCTAGCAACTTCTAACGCTGTAATTAATTGTCGTAACGGTTCTATGAACTTATCGTTCGGGAAGATGACAATTGAGCTTAATATTTATAAGCTAGGAAGTCAACCATCTGAACCTTCTGCTGATTTGCTGGATGTTTGTTCCATCCACGAGATAGCTCCCGAAAGCTGCATGGATGATGAACTTTGCTTTGATGATCTCGAAAACACTAATGAGACATCGTTTGATCTTGCACCACTTCATAGTGAGGATATGTTCAATGAGTCCGTCCTTGAGTTTGAACCCGTTGACTCGTCGCAAAAGTCACAGCACTTTCCGAATCAATATCCTATGCAAGTTTTGAACCTCTTAGGGAGTCCGAATATCATTCACTTACCCCACCTTCTATTGTCTCTCCGCCAATTCTTGATCTCAAACCGCTACCTTCTCATCTTTAATATGCATATTTAGAAGAGAACGAGACTTTGCCAGTGATTATATCCACTTCTCTATCTTTAGAGCAAGAGAACGCACTTTTGGCAGTGTTGAGATCGAATCGGCAAGCATTTAGTTGGACAATGGCTGACATCAAAGGGATTAGTCCCTTAATTGTTGAACATTATATACATCTGATGGATGAAGCCAAACCAACCCGAGACCCACAAAGACAGCTGAATCCCGTTATGAAGGAGGCGGTAAAGAAAGAAATCGTCAGGTGCCTTGATAGTGGAATAATTTACCCTATATCTGATAGCCAATGGGTAAGTCCAATTCATGTGGTCCCTAAAAAGTCTGGCATCACGGTCATCACTAATGAGGCTAATGAGTTAATCCAAACACGCACCCAAACTGGGTGGCGCGTATGTATTGATTACAGGAAACTCAATGCCGCAACGAGGAAAGATCACTTCCCTCTACCTTTCATTGACCAGATGTTAGAACGATTAGCTGGACACGAATACTATTGTTTCTTGGACGGATACTCTGTCTATAACCAGGTCCCCATCGCCGAAAAGGATCAAGTCCTTTCGGTACTTTTGCTTATAGACGCTTGCCCTTTGGGTTATGCAACGCTCCCGCTACATTTCAGCAGTGTATGAAGGCGATATTTTCAGATATGGTGGAGAATTTTCTGGAAATATTTATGGACGATTTCTCCATTTTTGGGGACTCTTTTGAGGACTGCCTTCGTAATTGACGCGGTTCTTACCCGCTGTAAGGATAAGAACTTGACTTTGAATTGGGAAAAATGTCATTTTATGGTCTAAGAAGGTATTGTACTTGGACATATAATTTCACGAAAAGGTATTGAGGTTGACAGAGCTAAATTAGATGTCATTCATAACCTCCCTCGTCCCAATTGCGTCAAAGATATACGATCCTTCCTTGGTCATGCAGGATTTTATAGGAGATTTATTAAGGACTTTAGCAAAATTGCTAGACCCTTAACCCTTCTATTGGCCAAGGATACTACATTTCACTTCGATTTGGATTGTCAGGCTGCTTTTGAATCGCTTAAAGGATCACTCACTACAGCCCCCGTTCTATCATCTCCGGATTGGAACCACCCATTCGAGCTTATGTGTGATGCATCAGATTTTGCTATTGGTGTTGTCTTAGGACAACACATTGATAAGATGCCACATGTAATTTACTATGCAGGTAGGACCTTGAATGATGCACAAATAAATTACACAACTACCGAGAAAGAACTCTTGGCAGTTGTATTTGCATTAGAGAAATTCAGGCCCTACTTGATTGGCTCGCCAATTGTGGTTTATACTGATCACTCCGCCCTACGACATCTTTTATCGAAGAAGGATGCTAAGGCCAGGCTAATACGTTGGATCCTATTGTTACAAGAATTTGATCTTGTCATCCGAGACAAGAGTGGATGTGAAAACGTTGTAGCCGACCATCTTTCACGCATCACTTCTTCACCAACTTTGACCGTGCCGATAAATGACTCATTTCCTGACGAACAGCTCTTGACTGTATCCTACGAACCTTGGTTCGTGGATATTGTGAACTATCTTACGACGGGACTTATTCCTAGCGATTGGTCGAAACAAGACAAACTTCGATTTCTATCCCAAGTAAAATATTTTTACTGGGATGAACCTTATCTGTTTAAGTATTGTTCCGATCAAATCATTCGCAGGTGTGTCCCTAACGATGAATTGAAGAGTGTGTTATCATTTTGTCATGATCAGGCATGCGGCGGTCATTTTGGTCCTCGAAAAATGGCGAAGAAAATTTTGCAATGTGGTTTTTATTGGCCAACATTATTTAAAGATGCATATGAACATTGCAAAACTTGTCCGCGATGTCAGCATTTTGGTCGGATTTCACGAAGAAACGAGATGCCGCTCCAACCTATGTTGGTTGTGGAAATATTCGATGTTTGGGGTATCGATTTTATGGGCCCTTTTCCCAACTCCTTTGGGAATTTATATATCTTGTTAGCGGTTGATTATGTCTCGAAATGGGTGGAAGCTATACCGTGTCGCACTAATGACAACAAAGTTGTCATTAAGTTCCTTAAAGAAAATATCTTTTCGCGATTCGAACACCCTCGTGCTATAATTAGCGACAACGGGACACATTTCTGTAATCAGTCTTTCGAGACTTTGATGCGGAAATATTCAATCACTCACAAGCTTTCTACGCCCTATCATCCCCAAACAAGCGGGCAAGCTGAGATCTCGAATAGGCAGATCAAACATATCTTGGAGAAGACGGTTTCTAAAAACCGTAAAGATTGGTCAGCCAAATTGACGGATGCTCTTTGGGCATTCTGCACCGCTTATAAGACCGGTATGTCTCCATACCGCCTTGTGTTTGGGAAGGCATGCCACCTTCCTGTCGAGATTGAACATAAAGCAATGTGGGCTATTAAAGAGCTTAACTTCGATTTTGATCATGCAGGCAGCTATCAGAAGCTGCAATTGAATGAGCTAAGCGAACTCCGTGATGAAGCTTACGATAATGCGGTGATAGTAAAGAAAAGTACTAAAGTGTTCCATGATATAAACCTTTTTAGAAAACATTCACATCGGGGCAACAAGCCCTTCTTTACGATTCCCATCTCCATCTTTATCCGGGCAAGCTTAAATCTCATTGGAAAGGACCTTTTGTCGTGCGGTATGTACACCCGCACGGGGCAGTAGAAGTTGAAAATTTGAAAAACGGTTCAGTTTTTAAAGTAAATTGGTATAGATTAAAACCATATTTTTCTGCCGACCCAACGGAGGAGCTCCTGTTTTTACAAGAGTCGCTTTATCTGAACTGAATTTCCTCCGCCTCATTTCCATGTTTTGGTAACATTTGCTCATTTTAAGAATGGAGGTGAGTGAAAATGGACTTAACTGAATATCTGTGCGTGCCAAAGAACAAGTTTGGGGGTAGTTTTCATTTAACCATTATTTTACCCCTTTTGATCTCTCACCAAGTATACAGGTCCATGCTCTCAAAAGACAACATCAGTGAGGACACTGCTGAAAACAGGTTTGGGGGGAGGTTTGTATTCACTGAATTATCTTTGACACTGGGCATTCAATTTTTTTTTATATATAACAAAAGAGTAGAAAGTGAAAACTTACATCCAAAAGATAGGAATAGTTTAAGAAAATCAAGAAAATTAGAAGTTTTCTTAAACGAACTAGTAATAAGTAGTTATGAGCTGTTGTCCCAAGGGTTAGTAAGATGAAAGAAATGACTAATCTGAGGATAAAAATAATTCTGAAAAATAGTTTCTATTCTGGAAGCCAAACATTTGAATGTTGATACCCTACTATACGCACTTACATACGTCTTGAAACTCGGGATAGTAGAGGATACCTTGAAATGCTCTTATGTAACACTTTGAATTTCCGTTTGAATGTCTTTCATGATAATTAGTGATCGTACGTGTTATTATATATATGTGTTCCTAGGATTATTAGTTATTTAGTAGTGTTTGCATATTGGGAATTTTCTTGTGCTAGTGCACACTTGCACACTTAGACATTTTTGAGACTTAGGGTTTTGGTAGCATGTTAACCCTTCTTGTGTGCATGGTTGCTAACTTATTCCCCACCATTTTAATCTTTTCAAAACCCATTTTCATAATTCAAATCCTATTAAACAATTGAGCATGGTGTTAGGTAGAAAAAAATTGACTTTTGAACCCCTTTTCTTCTCTCTTCTCTCTCTTTCCCTCATTCTGAATCCAGCAGCAATTCCAGCAGCAAAACCCCCCATCTTTCTCCATATTCTCATCTCTTTTCACTTCTCCATGATTCCCAAACAAATCCTACACAAAAACCAAACATTTCCTTCACAAAACCTTAGGAAAAGTGAGCTTTTTGAGATGTTTGAAGCAAATCTGCATACTTGAGGGAAAAGCTGGAACTTTTGGTCTTTCTAGGGTCTTTTGAAGGTATAAATCTCACTCCTAGCACCCTATCTCCTTAACTTGCATGTTTAGTTTCAAAATATCATCTTTTTGTGCATTTTAGTGCTATTGAAGGGATTTGGAGTTAATATGTTAAAGTTTATGTTGTTGTGGCTTGATTAGCTTGTTAATGAGTTATTAGTGTGGGTTTAGACTTAGGTTTCTTTCAGATTTCAGAAAAATACCCTAAAGTTCCATTTTAGTGCAAAGTGTGGATTTTAACTGGAAATAAGGCCCTGTAGGATCTGCTACTACCCGGGACATTTCAGAGTAAAACTAGATGTTACTGTAGCATGTATGGGGGGTATTGAGTGCACACACCAAACCTGGGAGCCCAATTCCCATTTGGGGCCGCCAAAATATACATTCTGGCAACAATTTGCGGCCAGATGGGGGAGCTTTGGGTTGGGGTTTGGGGTGTGGGTGTCTGCTGCTATGTGGGTTGTTTTGGTATATATAGTTTTCCAATATATTTCCTGTATCAAAATCTGGAGGTGATTACCTATTTCCCGTATTTTCAATCTTTCGCGACACGCGTGATACGTGTGTGTGGGTTTGGGGTTTCTGCGTATCGCGGCGCGTCGGAGTGGTTTCAGGCGCGTAACCACACGTTTTAACGTATCGCGCACACGCGCGCTTGGTTCGCGACACGAGTTACTAGTTCAACTTTAATGTCGCGTTTGTGTGACTTCAAGCTTACGTGTGATATATTGTGTAATTCTAGGTTCGCAGGCGAGTACGGCGGACGCCGCGCAGAAGGGGAAACAAGTTGTTGGCTATACCTAGCGAGAGACTACGGTGAGTAGATTTCACATCTACGGGGATATCGCCCGCATGGCGTTCTACGTCAGGGTTGATAGGACCTTATAGTTTCCTTTGTATACATTGACTATTCATGGCTACTATTTAGTGCATGCTGCATTCCCTGCTATTTGGATATAAACTAGAATTGATAGAACACCGCACCATTACTAACGTTCCATGTTGCACGAGAACTATCCTGCATGTTACACACATACCGTTAGTAATTGCCATGACACTCACACGGTAGTATATCACATCGGATCATCATATTGTAGCTCATCTATATGTGACTTGACATGCTATTAATACTTGATGCCTATATCACATCGGATCATCATATTGTAGCTCATCTATATGTGACTTGACATGATATTCATACTTGATGCCTATATCACATCGGATCATCATATTGTAGCTCATCTATATGTGACTTGACATGCTATTCATACTTGATGCCTATATCACATCGGATCATCGTATTGTAGCTCATCTATATGTGACTTGACATGCTATTCATACTTGATGCCTATATCATATCGGATCATCGTATTGTAGCTCATCTATATGTGACTTGACATGCTATTCATACTTGATGCCTATATCACGTCGGATCATCGTATTGTAGCTCATCTATATGTGACTTGACATGCTATTCATACTTGATGCCTATATCACATCGGATCATCGTATTGTAGCTCATCTATATGTGACTTGACATGCTATTCATACTTGATGCCTATATCACATCGGATCATCATATTGTAGCTCATCTTTATGTGACTTGACATACTATTCATACTTGATGACTATATCACATCGGATCATCATATTGTAGCTCATCTATATGTGACTTGACATGATATTTATATTTGACGCACATATCATATCGGATCATTGACTTGCATTTTTCTTTGGATTACATGTGATTTCTGGATTTGGGAACCGTGGCTATTGCAAATATGTAATAATTTAAAAACCCGGTTCCCTTGATATGATATTTCGGTGCGTCCACCAAGTGTTTCCTCGGTGCTAGAGTGATATATGTGAACCCGAATCGAGGAGTTGGTTGAGACCGATTACGGGTACATGGTGGACCCGGTATGGTACCCCGGGGCGAGAACGGTTTCGCTGTGCAGTAGAAGGTGAGCCTGGAAGAGGGACTACTACCTACCGGTGATTGGTTGGACCTGACAGTTATCCGGAGGGTACTGATCAGAGTCTATAGATGGATGCGGGGTGATCCGTACTGCTGGGGCCGAGGGCCGATACCGCAGACGGAGACCGTGGGCTGACCCGGACTGACGGGGCCCGATGGATGAGGATTTGCGTGTCGATGCTGGACACGAGTATTTATGATATTTGGGTGCCGATGTTGGGCACTCGGAATTCTCAGAGATGTACAGGATTTGAGGGCCGATGAGAGTGCCGGCGCCTGAGCTATTTGGGGGACCTGGGTGCATTGATGGACACCGATTACATATTCCACGTTGACATTCCGTGTAGATATTATATTGCCCCTGCTCAGCATTTACGATTGTACCTCATCCTGTAGTTACATTACCTGATAGAGTACTTGCATGATTATTGCACATACTGCTTATCACATATTGATATCATCTGTTGGCATATGATAGAGTAGCGCAGTACGTGCATGATCGCGATTACCTTTATATGTTATCTCTATTCACGAGTTGGCAACTCTCCCCCGTTGTGCCACAGTGTTTGCAGGTTGCCTTCGGAGTAGTCGCGGCAGGCTGCGGTTGCATCTTTTGACACAGATACCCCCATAGTTGGTGTACTAGCTCTTTTGCTGATAGGTGGGTTTTGTGCGGTATCTGTTTATCTTTCAGTATGTACATTGTTGTATCTAGTATTCTCCATCTACCATGTATGTATTTGACTTAGAGATAGTGTGAGGACGATGATGTATTATATTTGTATTCTGGTGTCGAGCTCGTTGTGAGCCGACTGTACTTGCAGTTTATCCTATCTGTGATGTTCCAACTTGTGGATCTTGATCTTCGCTACGGCGTCGTATATTACTATCTTGGTGTTTGTTTACTTAGATTTCTTATCATGTTAGTAAATGCTTTCCTTTAAAACTTATAACACTCTATACTTTCACTGGTTTGATTTCTGGGTTTTCGGTTCACTTAGTCGCGTTACGCCTGTAGACGTTACGTGGTTAAGTGCCGGTCACGGGCCAAACTTCGGGTCATGACAAAGTTGGTATCAGAGCGTAGGTTTTACCTTTCGGAGTGTTGGATGACCCTGGAATGATGGAGTAGGTAGCTGTAGCAGGGTAGCGTAGCGTGTGTATGTTCTGTGGCATACTCACGACACGGTACTCCGCCTACGCGACCTTAGGACTTGTTGATATAAACTTCCTTCTTGAGTATATACATTCTTGAGATTCGATTTCCGTATCCTTATCGAATCCTATCGTTCCTTTCAGCCAATATGCCGCCAAAGACTACGAGGGTGCAGAGAGCGGCCGCGAGGGCCGAGATTCGAGTTGACTCGTCTGAGACGAGGACTGGTTCGGGTAGTACACCGGTTGTGCCCGAGCAGGCTGTTCCTGCCGTGACAGACCAGATTGCTATGTTAGGGGCCGGTATGCAGGAGATACGCCAGACGATGGGATCCAGTATGCAGGAGATGCGCCAGATGATGGGATCTCTAGTTGAGACACTTCGAGCGCAGCGACCAGAGATAGTTCCACCCGTTGCGGAGACTGCGGTGGTACCCACAATTCAGGCAGTTGCACCTGCGACTACAGAGGTTATTACAGTATCGCTGTCAGAGTTTATGAGGCTGAAGCCTCCGGTCTTCACAGGCACCGATGTGGTCGAGGATCCACAGTCTTTCATTGATAGGATGGCGCGGATATGTCGTTCACTTAGATGCGCAGATGCGAGATGGGTTGAGTTCGCGAGCTTTCGCCTGGAAGGTCTTGTAAGTCGATGTAGTACACCCCAGTTCTTGTGGGGAGGCGGAATTTTCAAAAAACGATTATGTTTAAAGAACGAACATCGACTAACCGCTTGAATCGAAGCTAAACTATAAATAACCGTACACAAAGAGTTTCTTTTCAATTGTGTTTAGGGATTATACCTAATGAAACCGGTCCTTCGTCTTTGTGTTCTCCTTTGTTCTCCTCGACCTTCTCTAGGTAGTAGACGATCCACCCGAGAGCAAAACACCAAGCTACACCTCTAACTTGAGGTAACTAATCTACTTTGATTGCCAATCAAAGAAGAAAGGATGATATAGAGTGAAGGTAATGGATGTTTAAGTCTAACTAAACCTTTGATCTCAACACATGAGGATTAAGGATTAGTCTCTTGAAGATGAGAGCTTGAGGAGAGAGAATGTGAGATGAGATAATGAGATGAGAGAGAGTGTATCATAATATATTATGAAGCATTCTTATTTATCAACAAAAGAAAATGAGTGATGAATAAGCATGCTTCACAAATATCTAATGGTGATTCATTAAGCATGTGTCATTATCATTTATGGTGCAATAATGATAATGATGAATCACTCTCATGACTCACAATCTTATCCAAAGTAACCTCCTTAGTCACATCTTCTAGAAGCTTCTCGTACAATTACGAGAACGCCCCTCCAATCCGCAAAAATACGGAAAAACTTTAGACTGTAAAAATCCAATAACCGGATACCAGTAACTGGCTTAAACCAAAGCCGACTGGTAAAAACTGTCCGAAAGTCGTACGTGCGTAAACGCACGTATGCGTCCGAACCCTTGTCGTAAAAACCATACGACCTCTATATCGTTTCTCCTGGAATAGGAAACTCTCTGTGTGGGACTCTAGAGACTCGACTACTACTCTGGCAGTGGGTTTAACCACAGACCGCAAGCGGCACTAGCTGTACGTAACGGTCCTCAGGTAGTTGTCGATAAGAAGGCCGATGAGAAAACCCATCCGAACTCCTACTGAGTCTGATGTGACAATCTCCATACAGTCCGGTCCGTTCGTCCAAGACTATCGCATATCGGGCCTAGGGGCGGCAAGCGTCAGTCCCCTAATAGCGGTATAAGTCGTGTCGGAGGGAAGCCCATTACACCCTGAGAAACTACTGGAACCTACCAGCAAATCTCGCTTGCCCTGGCCAAGGACTTTGCGTAATGGCTCTCTGACACAGCACGATATCTACTCCCAATACCGGGAGGGACGAATCCTGTCTAACCGCCACTGCCTCCAAGTGCTCGGGACTGCACCCAACTGCTACCTGTTTGCACGACTCCTTTGAGCCGTGGTAGGGTAGCAATCTAAGAACAGTGGGACACACTCGAGGCGAAGTAGCAGTGTCAAGTCTGCGGACTACGCTGTACTCATGTCACCTGGGAACTGTTCACTGACGACTGGTATCAAACCAACCAACAGTTCCCTGTGAGTCCTGTCCGGTGTACCCGTAACCTAACGAGCACCTGTATACTATCTCCAGTACGACGTACTGACGGCTGTGGGACAGACCATCTCCCCAACTGGGATGAGAAGCGTACACACCAGTCTACTCCGGAGTATCGATGCTCTGTCTCGATAATCCAACGACCAGGGACCTGAATAAGGATGTGCTTGTAGACTACCCAGCCCCCACTAGTGTGACTGCCATCACAACGCTGGTAGACAAGCAAGATCTTAAGAGCTCTATCAATACGTATACTCACATATTAGGATAGAAAAACCAAGTAGCATACTACCATGTTTAGCAAGACTGTTATATACATGTGAATATCCCAAGCTTCCATTAAGTAATATACAAGCTAGTATGATACAGTAATGGCCTTCTAGGGCATAAACACTAACAATCTCCCACTTGCACTAGGGCCATGTACTGGCATATCGCAGACCAATGATCTCGAGTAGCCTCTCGAACTGAATCTGAGAAAGGGCCTTAGTGAATGGATCAGCAATGTTATCCTCCGTATTTACTCAATTTACCTCGATCTCCCGGCGATCTACGATCTCCCTGATCTGGTGATACCGCCTTAAGATGTGTCTGGACTTCTGATGGGACCTTGGTTCCTTCGCTAAAGTTATAGCTCCGTTGTTGTCGCAATACAGAGGTATTGGACCAACACTGGTAGGAACCACCTGAAGTTCTGTGAGGAACTTCTTCATCCAGACAGCTTCTTTTGCGGCATCGCAAGCAGCTATGTACTCCGCTTCCATCGTTGAGTCAGCAACGGTATCCTGCTTGGAACTCTTCCAACAGACCGCCCCTCCTTAGGTACTTGAGAATGTTCTTTACTGCTATCCAGTGATTCTCCCCTGGGTTTGCCTGATACCGGCTTACAACGCTCAATGCGTATGCTACATCTGGTCTGGTACATAACATCGCATACATTATAGAGCCTACCGCAGAAGCGTAGGGTATAATCGACATGCGTTCCCTTTCCAAATCAGTCTTGGGAGACATCTCTTTGGAGAGGGTGATTCCGTGACAAGCCGGTAGGTTACCGCGCTTAGAATCTTCCATACTGAATCTTTTCAATATGGTGTCTATGTACCTGGACTGTGAAAGTCCCAACATCCTCTTTGATCTATCACGATAGATCTGGATCCCCAGAATGTAGGTGGCATCACCCAGGTCCTTCATGGAGAATTTCTGTGACAAGAATCTTTTGACTGACTGTAGCATAGGAATATCATTTCCTATTAGGAGAATGTCATCCACGTACAAGACGAGGAATACAACAACTCTCCCTACAATCTTACTGTATATGCATGGTTCATCTGGATTTTTGATAAAGTCGAATTCTTTGACAGTATCATCAAAACAGATGTTCCAACTCCGCGATGCCTGCTTTAGTCCATAAATGGATTTAAGCAGCTTGCATACTTTACCGCTGCTCCCACTCTGAATGAATCCCTCTGGCTGATCCATATAGACGCTCTCTTCTAAATTTCCATTTAGAAAGGCCGTCTTTACGTCCATCTGCCAGATTTCATAATCGTGGAAGGCAGCAATAGCAAGAAGGACCCGAATGGATTTCAGCATAGCTACAGGAGAAAAGGTTTCGTCATAGTCCAAACCAGGTCTTTGACGGAAACCCTTTGCAACAAGTCTAGCTTTATAGGTTTCAACCTGTCCATCTACACCAATCTTCTTTCTTAAGATCCACTTGCATCCTACGGGTTTCACCCCATCTGGAGCAGTGTCCAAAGTCCATACTTTGTTAGTGTACATGGACTCCATTTCGGTCCGCATTGCATCCAGCCATTTTACCGAGTCACCGCTCTGAATGGCTTGCTGGAAGCTAGTAGGGTCGTCATTATCAATGACGCAATCTTCTCTATCCCCGTCTATGAGAAAACCGTAGTATCTCTCGGGCGGATGAGACTGCCTACTACTTCTGCGGAGAGGCGCTGGTATGTCCCTTTCTTCTAAAACTTCTTGTTCCACCAAACTTTCAGTAACAGCTTGTGGTTCTGGAATTTCTTCCAGTTCTACTGCGCTCCCACTCTTCTGATTTTCTAAAAATTCAGTTTCTAAGAAGCGGGCATGACGAGAAACAAAAACCTTTTGTTCCTCTGCGTAGTAGAAGCAATATCCCATGGAATTCTTTGGATATCCCACAAACTTACACTCTACTGAGCGTGCCTCGAGCTTGTCCGGATGCTGCTTTTTTACAAAAGCTGGACATCCCCATGTCTTCAGGTACTGAAGATGGGGTTTCTTCCCACTCCACATCTGATATTGGGTGGTAGGCACAGTCTTGGTGGGAACCTTGTTCAAAAGATATGCAGCTGATTCTAGCGCATAACCCCAGAATGATCGCGGTAACTCAGCCTTACTCATCATGGAACGAACCATATCTAATAGGGTTCGATTCCTCCTTTCCGATACACCGTTGTGTTGTGGTGTGTATGGAGGAGTAAGCTGAGAGAGAATCCCTTTCTCTTTTAAGTAACCCAGGAACTCGGCACTTAAGTATTCACCACCTCGATCAGATCTCAGCGTCTTAATACTTTTGCCTGTTTGGTTTTCCACTTCATTCTTGTATTCTTGGAATTTTTCAAAGGCCTCGGATTTATGCTTCATCAAGAAGATATGTCCATACCTAGAGAAATCATCCGTAAAAGTAATGAAGTAGGAATAACCACCTCGCGCATGTGTAAACATTGGACCGCACACGTCACTGTGTACGAGTCCTAAGAGCTCGCTCGCTCTTACTCCGTGTCCAGAAAACGGAGTCTTTGTCATCTTTCCCATGAGACAAGATTCACAAGTGGCATAAGATTGATATTCGAACGGATTCAAATATCCTTCTCTATGTAACTTTGTTAACCGTGTTTCATTGATGTGACCTAGTCTACAATGCCATAAGAAAGCCTGATTTACTTCTGGAGACTTTCTTTTAAGTGTGTTCTGGACATTGAAAACCTGAGCTTGATTCAATACGTATATACCGTCATCTAATGTACCGGACCCAATCAGAACTTGATTTAGGTGGATGTGAACTACATCGCTTACGAATGTAAAGTCATATCCCTCTCTTGAAAGTGAGGACACTGATATGATATTACAAGTCAAACTAGGTACATACAGACAGTTACGTAGAATCAATATCTGCCCACTTGTCAAACCCAGGCGATATTCTCCCACGGATTAAGCATCCACGCTCATTCCGTTTGCAACTCTGAGAGACAAATCACCTATCCTTATAACTTTACGGTTTCTCAAAGCATGTAACGAATTACAGATATGAGATCCTGCTCCGGTATCTAGTACCCAGGAAGTAGAGTTAATTGACAAACAGTTCTCAATTACAAACACACTTGAGGCTGAAGCCACAACATGCTTCGAATCCTGGCTACTGGCTTCCAAAGCCCTGCAATCCTTCTGCCAATGTTCATTCCCATAACAATAGGAATATCCCTCCTTACTTATACCAAGTCCCAAAACTGTTTCTCTTCCCTTTCCTCCTACTTTGCTGACACCGTATATCGGCTTTGTAGAGGTCTTCTTCTTTTCACCCTTTGCTTTCGCCTTGGATGAAGAGGAAGAAGGTCCCCTATTAAGCAGAGCTTGTGTCTCCCTGGTTTCTTTCAGGGTGTAAGTAGAGGGTAGGGACTGTGGAAATAAGTCAGTATATGACCTGTTTCCCAACGTGGTCTCCAGGTCCTTGAGCTCATCAATATAGCTAGTCATCGTAAGGACGTCGTCCCTTACAGATGACCCGTCAGCCGACCTCGCTTGAATCAATTCGTTCGAGGCCTCATATCTTGTGATATGAGATTGCTCTCCATATAAATCTTTGTTATGGAGAAAGATGGAACCAGAGTCCATCTTCTCGTGCTGCTTATGGTATCTACCATCAACTGAAGCCAACACGAGGTACTTGGCTTTCGCTTTATTCTTTTCCTTTGTCTGACGGATATCCATATCCGCGACGGTGGAAACTGGACCTGGGACGGTGGGATCTTGAGTAGTAATAGGGTGGTCCAGCTTGTCATAGGCAATGGTCATCTGGACAGACCTTTGCCAGTCAAATAAGTTAGATTCAGTCATCTTGTTATCTAGATGTAACCTAGTCATGGTCACAAGGTCGCTGCAATGAGAGAGAGAGAAGAAAACACTTTAGCATGATGCTCTTGCAAGTTTAGATTGGTTTTTAATTTATCTAAACTGGATGGCTCCCACTGTTTCTCGAATCCTTCCTCAAACCATAAAAGAAGAATTAGCCAGGACTATTCTCACCGTACAATACTTGCTTAACCGTTCAGCCAGGCCAGTGTCGATACTTCGAGGGAGGTTTTCCAACGCTTTCGCGAAGTTCCTTAATTAAATAACCTCTTTTCTCTGGGGGCGTAACCCCGCTGACACCTTTCTGGACACCTACTAGGTTTATAGCATTGATCGTTAAGTGACGAATATCCTGATAAGTAGCATATACTCACAGTAGGATCGGGATCCAAATATCATCGTCTGATAATGTTGTAGGAATGCTACCAACATTCATCAAACTCAAAATGGTATGCATCTCTTTGCAAATTTCAGTTTCTTTAGAAATTCCCGATATATATTTTTGCCCCATGTTCTTATGACCTTGACGAAAGCCAACAAATCATAAAACACATGTCAAGTTCTGCCCATCATTATCTTGTTAATTTGAACCCACCCGTATATACCCTTGACGAAAGCCAACAAGGTTATACGACTGTCCCAAACCAACTCATCTATCTATGCAACAAATGAATACCCCAACAGCTACCAAACACTATGCCTTGACGAAAGCCAACAAGCATAGCTTGAATACTACTGACCATCCATAAGAAATGACGGAGGGCTACGACTGGTTTTGGCGAAACCGTGAACGTAGTGAACTTGATATAACCGAAGGAACCTGATAGCTTTTAAAAGGAGTGGTTAAATCTCCGCATTTTAAAATATCTGTTTTAAAAATAACCGAGTGGTTTCTTTTAAATTGTTCCAACGATTTAAACTTGGTTTATTTTCTTTGCATTATAGATAATGCGTCCCATCATTAACCTATCATTGCAGAAAACAACGAAAATACAACGTCCTCTTATGCCATCCGCATTCGCCACGGGGTCCCGTCATCACCCGTTAGGTTACTTAACTAACGACAGAGCGGGGGCTGGGCTAGCGCGGGTGTAAAACATAAGTGACGTCTAAATAGCTATCATAAATATAGTTATTTTACATTCGTCTGACGCAATGATATACATTCCAGAACACAGATAAACAATATTGGATTTGCAAGCAATCTGTATTTCTTTTGAGCCTGCAAGAAAAGACAGATTACACAGTTGTGATGAATAGCCGTTACCCCACCCTCGACCCCTACGGGTACGGCAAACTACCCACCCGGCAGTCTGTGTACCCCACCTTGGGTCAGTCCTAGGAGCAAAAACAGTAAAATGAAATAATACAACGGTGGCTACGACCGCAACCTGGAAGTGCCCCGCAAAAATAATATTACAACAAATTACATTTACAACAAATGAATTAAACAATAACCCATTGCTAACCCCGGCTATACACCACAACAGTCCAATACAGTTTATATGCACAAACAGATATAACCATTTCAGAAATGTGCAACCCCCTGCCAACCGACATACTAGCAGTTAGGGGAGGTTTACGAACACATTAAACAATCACAGATATAATCCAATATGCAAATACTGTACAATTTCGATCGATTAAACAACATCAATATTGCTCCAAAATCTGCTCTGTTAAACAGTAACCTGAGCAAATATTAAATATTCCAGAAAACCCCAAATTTCACAGAGAAGCAACAGAAGAAAAATCGGCTCCTGACTCGCCAACTCGGCGGCGGAAGCGCGGCGACTCAGTAGGCTGAGGCCGCGGTTCCGCGGCGTGTTGGACGATTCAGACGACTGTTTTTCTTGGGTGTTCTACTGGTGTCATGTCAAGCACTCTGAACTCACCTGAAAAATTTTTGGACATCATTTAAATTTCGACAGAAACTTGCATTTTTTAGGGTTTTCCGGCTTCGTTTTTCCGTTCGAAATTCGTACAAATTTGCAATTAAGTTATTTAGTGTTTAGCGAGGCTCTGATACCACTGTAAGTCGATGTAGTACACCCCAGTTCTTGTGGGGCCGCGGAATTTTCAAAAAACGATCATGTTTAAAGAACGAACATCGACTAACCGCTTGAATCGAAGCTAGACTATAAATAACCATACACAAAGAGTTTCTTTTCAATTGTGTTTAGGGATTATACCTAATGAAACCGGTCCTTCATCTTTGTGTCCTCCTTTGTTCTCCTCGACCTTCTCTAGGTAGTAGACGATCCACCCGAGAGCAAAACACCAAACTACACCTCTAACTTAAGGTAACTAATCTACTTTGATTGCTAATCAAAGAAGAAAGGATGATATAGAGTGAAGGTAATGGATGTTTAAGTCTAACTAAACCTTTGATCTCAACACATGAGGATTAAGGATTAGTCTCTTGAAGATGAGAGCTTGAGGAGAGAGAATGTGAGATGAGATAATGAGATGAGAGAGAGTGTATCATAATATATTATGAAGCATTCTTATTTATCAACAAAAGAAAATGAGTGATGAATAAGCATGCTTCACAAATATCTAATGGTGATTCATTAAGCATGTGTCATTATCATTTATGGTGCAATAATGATAATGATGAATCACTCTCATGACTCACAATCTTATCCAAAGTAACCTCCTTAGTCACATCTTCTAGAAGCTTCTCGTACAATTACGAGAACGCCCCTCCAATCCGCAAAAATACGGAAAAACTTTAGACTGTAAAAATCCAATAACCGGATACCAGTAACTGGCTTAAACCAAAGCCGACTGGTAAAAACTGTCCGAAAGTCGTACGTGCGTAAACGCACGTATGCGTCCGAACCCTTGTCGTAAAAACCATACGACCTCTATATCGTTTCGCCTGGAATAGGAAACTCTCTGTGTGGGACTCTAGAGACTCGACTACTACGCTGGCAGTGGGTTTAACCACAGACCGCAAGCGGCACTAGCTGTACGTAACGGTCCCCAGGTAGTTGTCGATAAGAAGGCCGATGAGAAAACCCATCCGAACTCCTACTGAGTCTGATGTGATAATCTCCATACAGTCCGGTCCGTTCGTCCAAGACTATCGCATATCGGGCCTAGGGGGGCGGCAAGCGTCAGTCCCCTAATAGCGGTATAAGTCGTGTCGGAGGGAAGCCCATTACACCCTGAGAAACTACTGGAACCTACCAGCAAATCTCGCTTGCCCTGGCCAGGGACTTTGCGTAATGGCTCTCTGACACAGCACGATATCTACTCCCAATACCGGGAGGGACGAATCCTGTCTAACCGCCACTGCCTCCAAGTGCTCGGGACGGCACCCAACTGCTACCTGTTTGCACGACTCCTTTGAGCCGTGGTAGGGTAGCAATCTAAGAACAGTGGGACACACTCGAGGCGAAGTAGCAGTGTCAAGTCTGCGGACTACGCTGTACTCATGTCACCTGGGAACTGTTCACTGACGACTGGTATAAAACCAACCAACAGTTCCCTGTGAGTCCTGTCCGGTGTACCCGTAACCTAACGAGCACCTGTATACTATCTCCAGTACGACGTACTGACGGCTGTGGGACAGACCATCTCCCCAACTGGGATGAGAAGCGTACACACCAGTCTACTCCGGAGTATCGATGCTCTGTCTCGATAATCCAACGACCAGGGACCTGAATAAGGATGTGCTTGTAGACTACCCAGCCCCCACTAGTGTGACTGCCATCACAACGCTGGTAGACAAGCAAGATCCTAAGAGCTCTATCAATACGTATACTCACATATTAAGATAGAAAAACCAAGTAGCATACTACCATGTTTAGCAAGACTGTTATATACATGTGAATATCCCAAGCTTCCATTAAGTAATATACAAGCTAGTATGATACAGTAATGGCCTTCTAGGGCATAAACACTAACAGGTCTTGCGCAGAAATGGTGCGAATCAGTCGAGAAGGGTAGAGCAGCAGGTCTTCCTCCTATGACCTGGACAGAGTTCGTGGCGCTATTCCTTGCCCGCTTTCTTCCCCTGAGTGTTAGAGATGTTAGAGCACGCAGGTTCGAGTCCTTACGCCAGACGCCAGAGATGTCAGTGGCAGAGTACGATGTGCTGTTCACCGAGCTATCCGTTTATGCTCTGTATCTAGTGGCTACTGAGGATTTGCGAGTCAAGAGATTTGTCCGAGGCTTGCTTACACCACTATTCCTTGCTATCAGCGCCCAGCATTACGAGACATACACAGCAGCAGTAGATGCAGCATTATTAGTTGAGGAGCGCCTTGCTGAGAGAGTTCGTGCAGATACGTCAGTGCAGAGACGGTCGTTCCGGCGTCGTGACAGACACCTTGCAGGTGGCAGAGATTCGAGACGAGGCCGATTGTTTAGCTCCTATTCCCAGGAGGGCCAGAGACCGTCATCGGGATGTTACCGTTGCGGGAGTTCTTATCATCGTGTGCGAGATTGTCCTGAGGTACCCCGGAGTGGGGCGGCAGCACCACATGTTACATTACCACCTTCACCACCCCAGACGGCATTGCCAATAGTACCTGCCGTTACTCCGCGTCAGACGCATACACAGAGGGGTCGTGGTCGCGGAGGATTTGTTCATAGAGGACGAGGTGGCCGAGGTAGAGGGCAGCCAGCGGCCGGCAGGGGACAGTTAGTTGCAGGTGGAGGACAGGCGCGAGTTTTTGCTTTGACGCATCAGGACGCGCAGGCGTCCAATGCGGTGGTCTCAGGTATCCTTTCTGTATGTTCGGTTGATGCACACGTGTTATTCGATCCCGGATCCACGCACTCGTACGTATCCACACACTTTGTGCCGAGTTTGGGTAAAAAGTCCGGTTTGCTTGACCAGCCGCTTGTTGTGACTACTCCTGTGGGAGAGTCGTTTGTTGCTAGGCACGTGTTCCGATCCTGTACCGTCTGTATTGGCGAGAGAGAGTTGCCGGTCGATTTGATCCTTCTTGAGATGTTGGACTTCGACGTTCTTTTGGGCATGGATTGGTTAGCCACGTGCTATGCTTCTGTTGACTGCCGCGAGAAGACAGTTCGATTTTGTTTTCCCGGCGAGTCGGTTGTTGTTTTGGGGGACCGTGGTGCCACCCCTCACAATGTGATTTCTTCTTTTCGCGCTGGACAGCTTTTGCGGAAGGGATGTCAGGGATTTCTCGCATATGTTTGCGATACTAGAGCTACAGAGGTTCCTCTGGATTAGGTTCCGGTTGTTAGCGAGTTCCCTGACGAGCTTCCTGGGCTACCGCCCGAGCGTGATATTTCCTTCTGTATTGACTTGGTTCCTGGCGCGGGGCCTATTTCTGTACCGCCTTATCGGATGGCCCCGGCGGAACTTCGAGAATTGAAGGGTCAGTTGCAGGACTTGCTGGATAAGGGACTTATTCGACCCAGTGTTTCTCCTTGGGGTGCTCCAGTCCTGTTTGTCAAGAAGATGGATGGCAGTATGCGTTTGTGTATCGACTACCGCCAGCTGGACAGGGTGACAGTGAGGAACAGATATCCTTTGCCACGCATCGACGATTTGTTCGACCAGCTTCAGGGGGCAGGATACTTTTCGAGGATCGATTTGGGATCAGGCTACCATCAGCTGCGGGTTCGACAGGAGGACATTCCTAGGACTGCCTTCCGCACACGTTACGGCCATTATGAGTTTTTGGTGATGTCGTTCGGACTCACCAACGCCCCAACAGCATTTATGGATTTGATGAACCGTATTTTCCGGCCGTATCTTGATCTGTTCATTATAGTGTTTATTGACGATATCTTGGTGTATTCTCGGAGTAGAGAGGAGAACGAGCAGCACCTGTGGATTACACTGCAGACCTTGAGAGAGCATCAGCTTTTCGCCAAATTCTCTAAGTGTGCCTTCTGGATAGACAGCGTAGACTTCTTGGGGCACGTGATTACACGAGATGGTATATGTGTCGACCCGAGGAAGATCGAGGCAGTTCGGAGTTGGCCTAGACCCACGTCAGTGACGGAGATTCGCAGCTTTCTAGGGCTGGCAGGCTATTACCGGCGATTCGTGCAGGACTTCTCTCGCATTGCTACACCTTTGACCGGGTTGACCCGGAAAGGAGTTCACTTCGATTGGACGGAGGAGTGTGAGCACAGTTTCCAGCGGCTACGGGCTCTACTGACTACGACACCAGTGCTATCATTGCCTTCAGGATCAGGCGGATTTGTGGTCTACTGCGATGCTTCACGAGTAGGGTTGGGGTGCGTTTTGATGCAGCATGATAGGGTGATTGCGTATGCTTCGCGGCAATTAAAGAAACATGAACAGAATTACCCCACTCATGATCTGGAGATGGCTGCAGTGGTCTTTGCACTGAAGATCTGGTGACATTATCTGTATGGACAGTCGTGCTAGATATTCACTGACCACAAGAGCTTAAAGTACATATTTCAGCAGCGAGACCTGAACCTTAGACAGCGCTGATGGATGGAGTTAGTGAAGGACTACGATTGTAAGATCTTGTATCACCCGGGCAGGGCGAATGTAGTGGCGGATGCTTTGAGCAGGAGGCCCGGGGTAGTCTATCCAGTTTGAGCGCAGTGCAGAGGCAGTCGTCGGCGGATTGGCAGATCTTATGCGATAGCCGGGTACAGTTCGAGTTTACGGCGATCGGAGGACAGATGGCGCATGTTCGTGCATAACCACAGTTGCTTGACCGTGTACATGAGGCACAACACAGTGATGACCGCTGTTCAGAGATTAGGACACAGATGGGACATGGCAGATTTTCCGAGTTCGTGATCGATGATCAAGGGATACTACGATTTGGAGCTAGACTGTGCGTACTAGATGCTGAGGGATTGCGACGCGAGATTCTTGAGGAGGCACATCGGTCGGTATATAGTGTTCATCCCGGTTCCACCAAGATGTACCACGATATGAGAGAAGTTTACTGGTGGGACGGTATGAAGAGGGATATTGCAAATTTTGTGTCGAGATGCCTGACTTGTCAGCAAGTCAAGGCTGAGCACCAGAGGCCCGTGGGAGAGCTACAGCCGTTACCCATTCCGGAGTGGAAATAGGAACAGATATCTATGGATTTCATTGTGGGTCTACCCAGGACTAGTCGAGGGTATGACTCCATCTGGGTGATCGTGGATCGTTTGACGTAAGCGGCTCACTTCCTACCGGTGAAGACGAATTTCGGATTTGCTTAGTATGCCCAGATTTACATTGATGAGATTGTACGACTGCACGGAGTTCCGACATGCATCGTGTCCGATAGAGGCACCCAGTTTACCAGCCGGCTATGGCAGAGGCTTCAGGAGGCTTTGGGCACTCGCTTGAGTTTCAGCACAGCATTCCATCCGCAGACCAACGGGCAGTCAGAGCGGACCATTCATACTCTCGAGGACATGCTCAGAGCATGCGTTTTAGACTTCGGAGGTAGCTGGGATCATCATTTGCCCTTAGTTGAGTTCTCCTACAACAACAGCTACCAGGAGACCATTCAGATGGCACCGTTTGAGGCTCTTTATGAGAGGAGATGCAGATCGCCCACCTGTTGGACGGAGCTCAGTGAGAGTGGTATCTTAGGACCGCAGATTGTGGAGGAGACGACCGCGAAGATCCAGTTGATTCGCGATAGGATGAGAGCAGCCCAGAGTAGGCAGAGATCTTATGCGGACCGTCGTCGGCGCATACCTGAGTTTTCTGTTGGTGATCATGTTTTCATGAGGGTCTTCCCAATGAAAGGCGTAATGAGATTTGGGAAGAAGGGGAAGCTTAGTCCCAGATATGTGGGCCCCTTCGAGATCCATGAGCGTTTTGGTGCGGTTGCGTATCGATTAGCCCTTCCGCCCAGTTTCCCAGACGTGCACCCCGTATTTCACGTTTCGATGCTCCGCAGATATCTTCATGATTCTTCGCATGCGATTCAGCACCCGACGATCCAGTTTGAGCGCGACCTTTCCTATGCAGAGCAGCCGGTGATGATCTTGGATCGGCAAGTGAAGAAACTGAGGTCGAAGGAGATACCGTCCGTCAAAGTGCTTTGGCGTGGCCAGAGCGGCGAGGAAGTCACTTGGGAGACCGAGATGAGGAAGAGGTATCCCCATCTTTTTGAAGGTGCGTATAGTTAGATTTTTAAATTCGGGGACCGAATTTCTTTAAGGGGGGTAGATTGTAACACTTTGAATTTCCGTTTGAATGTCTTTCGTGATAATTAGTGATCGTACGTGTTATTATATATATGTGTTCCTAGGATTATTAGTTATTTAGTAGTGTTTGCATATTGGGAATTTTCTTGTGCTAGTGCACACTTGCACACTTAGACATTTTTGAGACTTAGGGTTTTGGTAGCATGTTAACCCTTCTTGTGTGCATGGTTGCTAACTTATTCCCCACCATTTTAATCTTTTCAAAACCCTTTTTCATAATTCAAATCCTATTAAACAATTGAGCATGGTGTTAGGTAGAAAAAAATTGACTTTTGATCCCATTTTCTTCTCTCTTCTCTCTCTTTCCCTCATTCTGAATCCAGCAGCAATTCCAGCAGCAAAACCCCCCATCTTTCTCCATATTCTCATCTCTTTTCACTTCTCCATGATTCCCAAACAAATCCTACACAAAAACCACACATTTCCTTCATAAAACCTTAGGAAAAGTGAGCTTTTTGAGGTGTTTGAAGCAAATCTGCATACTTGAGGGAAAAGCTGGAACTTTTGGTCTTTCTAGGGTCTTTTGAAGGTATAAATCTCACTCCTAGCACCCTATCTCCTTAACTTGCATGTTTAGTATCAAAATATCACCTTTTTGTGCATTTTAGTGCTATTGAAGGGATTTGGAGTTAATATGTTAAAGTTTATGTTGTTGTGGCTTGATTAGCTTGTTAATGAGTTATTAGTGTGGGTTTAGACTTAGGTTTGTTTCAGATTTCAGAAAAATACCCTAAAGTTCCATTTTAGTGCAAAGTGTGGATTTTAACTGGAAATAAGGCCCTGTAGGATCTGCTACTACCCGGGACATTTCAGAGTAAAACTAGATGTTACTGTAGCATGTATGGGGGGTATTGAGTGCACACACCAAACCTGGAAGCCCAATTCCCATTTGGGGCCGCCAAAATATACATTCTGGCCGCAATTTGCGGCCAGATGGGGTAGCTTTGGGTTGGGGTTTGGGGTGTGGGTGTCTGCTGCTATGTGGGTTGTTTTGGTATATATAGTTTTCCAATATATTTCATGTATCAAAATCCGGAGGTGATTACCTATTTTCCCATATTTTCAATCTTTCGCGACACGCGTGATACGTGTGTGTGGGTTTGGGGTTTCTGCGTATCGCGGCGCGTCGGAGTGGTTTCAGGCGCGTAACCACACGTTTTAACGTATCGCGCACGCGTGCGCTTGGTTCGCGACACGAGTTACTAGTTCGGCTTTAATGTCGCGTTTGTGTGACTTCAAGCTTACGTGTGATATATTGTGTAATTCTAGGTTCGCAGGCGAGTACGGCGGATGCCGCGCAGAAGGGGAAACAAGTTGTTGGCTATACCTAGCGAGAGACTACGGTGAGTAGATTTCACATCTACGGGGATATCGCCCGCATGGCGTTCTACGTCAGGGTTGATAGGACCTTATAGTTTCCTTTGTTTACATTGACTATTCGTGGCTACTATTTAGTGCATGCTGCATTCCCTGCTATTTGGATATAAACTAGAATTGATAGAACACCGCACCATTACTAACGGTCCATGTTGCACGAGCACTATCCTGCATGTTACACACACACCGTTAGTAATTGCCATGACACTCACACTGTAGTATATCACATCGGATCATCATATTGTAGCTCATCTATATGTGACTTGACATGCTATTCATACTTGATGCCTATATCACATCGGATCATCATATTGTAGCTCATCTATATGTGACTTGATATGCTATTCATACTTGATGCCTATATCACATCGGATCATCATATTGTAGCTCATCTATATGTGACTTGACATGCTATTCATACTTGATGCCTATATCACATCGGATCATCGTATTGTAGCTCATCTATATGTGACTTGACATGCTATTCATACTTGATGCCTATATCACATCGGATCATCGTATTGTAGCTCATCTATATGTGACTTGACATGCTATTCATACTTGATGCTTATATCACATCGGATCATCGTATTGTAGTTCATCTATATGTGACTTGACATGCTATTCATACTTGATGCCTATATCACATCAGATCATCGTATTGTAGCTCATCTATATGTGACTTGACATGCTATTCATACTTGATGCCTATATCACATCGGATCATCCTATTGTAGCTCATCTTTATGTGACTTGACATGCTATTCATACTTGATGCCTATATCACATCGGATCATCATATTGTAGCTCATCTATATGTGACTTGACATGATATTTATATTTGACGCACATATCATATCGGATCATTGACTTGCATTTTGCTTTGGATTACATGTGATTTCTGGATTTGGGAACCGTGGCTATTGCAAATATGCAATCATTTAAAAACCCGATTCCCTTGATATGATATTTCGGTGCGTCCACCATGTGTTTCCTCGGTGCTAGAGTGATATATGTGAACCCGAATCGAGGAGTTGGTTGAGACCGATTACGGGTACATGGTGGACCCGGTATGGTACCCCGGGGCGAGAACAGTTTCGCTGTGTAGTAGAAGGTGAGCCTGGCAGAGGGACTACTACCTACCGGTGATTGGTTGGACCTGACAGTTATCCGGAGGGTACTGATCAGAGTCTATAGATGGATGCGGGGTGATCCGTACTGCTGGGGCCGAGGGCCGATACCGCAGACGGAGCCCGTGGGCTAACCCGGACTGACGGGGCCTGATGGATGAGGATTTGCATGTCGATGCTGGACACGAGTATTTATGATATTTGGGTGCCGATGTTGGGCACTCGGGATTCTCAGAGATGTACAGGATTTGAGGGCCGATGAGAGTGCCGGCGCCTGAGATATTTGGGGGACCTGGGTTCATTGATGGACACCGATTACATATTCCACGTTGACATTCCGTGTAGATATTATATTGCCCCTGCTCAGCATTTACTATTGTACCTCATCCTGTAGTTATATTACCTAATAGAGTACTTGCATGATTATTGCACATACTGCTTATCATATATTGATATCATCTGTTGGCATATGATAAAGTAGCGCAGTACGTGCATGCTCGCGATTACCTTTATATGTTATCTCTATTCACGAGTTGGCAACTCACCCCCGTTGTGCCACAGTGTTTGCAGGTTACCTTTGGAGTAGTCGCGGAAGGCTGCGGTTGCATCTTTTGACACAGATACCCCCATAGTTGGTGTACTAGCTCTTTTGCTGATAGGTGGGTTTTGTGCGGTATCTGTTTATCTTTCAGTATGTACATTGTTGTATCTAGTATTCTCCATCTACTATGTATGTATTTGACTTAGAGACAGTGTGAGGACGATGATGTATTATATTTGTATTCTGGTGTCTAGCTCGTTGTGAGCCGACTGTACTTGCAGTTTATCCTATCTGTGATGTTCCCACTTGTGGATCTTGATCTTCGCTACGGCGTCGTATATTACTATCTTGGTGTTTGTTTACTTAGATTTCTTATCATGTTAGTAAATGCTTTCCTTTAAAACTTATAACACTCTATACTTTCACTGGTTTGATTTCTGGGTTTTCGGTTCACTTAGTCGCGTTACGCCTGTAGACGTTACGTGGTTAAGTGCCGGTCACGGGCCAAACTTCGGGTCGTGACATCTTGTCTAAAAGCCAAAGTATTAAGGAAATAATAAAAGAAAATGAATAAAATATAAAATGGTGAAGAAAAAAATGAACACTTGTTTTGTTATCGCCAAGGCAGCAATAAAAAAATATAGCGAGGGTGCTTCATCACCTAGTGCCTTAGACCAACTGGTCTGGGAGTCACTGCTAAACCTTAGGTGGTGCAAGACGAGGAAAACACCTAATAAGCAAGCACATGAGTAATCGGTCGGTTAGTACCTCAAGAAGTATTAACGGTCGTATGAAAATGTGTGAGCAAATCTAATATTCATCAAATTAAAAAGTACTGAGGTAGATGGACAGGAGTATGATTGCTTGAATTGAATTCTCCGAGTATAGGGATGTTCTATTCACACGCGTAGGGGTATATGATCGATGTTTGGATGAAAGGTAGGAATGAAGAATAAAGACGATGTTTTATTGAGGGATGAAGTTATTTCTAACATTATTCATGACTATTAAGATAGGGCTCATGACATCTGAAAAGCTAGTGTAATTGGAAACTCTAAATTTTCAAAGTATTTCTTTTATGGTTCTTATCTTTATATGTAAATTTCACCATCTCTCTTTTATTATAAGATTTTGTGGGTGTAATTCGCTGAAAACCCTCAGGAGACAACACTCCTCCTATTAGGGACACCTAGAGGTTTAACGGCTTGTTGCACGTGCTCAGTGCAATCGTGTTTGCCTACGAAAGTGTGCTTAGTTTTCTCCTTTTTTTCTCCTTCTCTTGAATAAACTGGTTTGCTCGGGACGATCAAAGATAAGTTTTGGGGTATTTGTTCAGTTGATAAAACTGCACATTTGTTATTACATTTTTCCTACTATTTCTATATTAGAAAATGTCTTTATTATAATATATCATACATATGAAGGTTTATCTGTAAAAATACTATTTTTCAAGTGTTGATATATTATAATTAACATTTGGTAGGAAAATGTATGCAAAGATACCATTGACCAAATCTTAATGGTGAAAGTAATATCTCAATAAAACAAGACACCACTAATATTATTTGTTGAGATTGTGCAGAATTTTTCAGGGCCAAAAATCAAGGGAATCAAAGTTGTTAAGAGCAAACCTGCCTAATTAAGAAAGCAAACTAAGAAATCAAGTCTAGCAGAAATAAAGAAAAGATTTCCAATTTCCAAAGGTTCCAGAGATCGCCACATGTCACAAGGAGAAAAGCCCAGAAGACCAAAACCACCGATCAACACACAAGACCGCGGATCCGCGGTCAAACCTACCTGTTGACCGCGGATCCGCCGCGTGTCAGAGATTTTAGGAGCAGAGATTTTTCTGGTTGAATCTCAACTGTTGGCTTCCAAATTTGGAAGCTAGGGTTCTGGCTTTTGGAGTATAAATATGGACCGAGAGCCTCTTGAAAAAATAATCAAGTCGACGCGATCACGAAGTCCAAGACGGCTCACGCATCCAGGCTGATCATCAACGGTTCATCTACCTTCTTAGAAGAGATCGAGAAGCAAACTAGTATTTGTAATCATTTTCTAAGGGAACAAAGTGTAATGAGTTTTGTTGATTAATAAAGGTAGTTCTTTTTCTTATTCTATTTCTTTGTAGTTTCATTATGAATTCTCTCTCCATCTCTTCTTTTCCCAACATGCGCGAGTAATTCTTTGCTTGTTAGGGTTCGTAGGATTAGGGTAAGTTAATGGATGATGAAAATAACTAAACCCTTTTTACGTCCTATAAAGTTTATAAACTTTATCAAAAGAATCATTAACATCCTAATCGGGCGCGCTACCAATTCATTGTTAGTCTCGACCGCGATTAGAGATTAGATTAATGATTATTTTGGTAAAGGCTAGATATGAACGGAGTTCCGTGTCGAGATAGGGGTTAAGAGTAGGATTCCTTTTCCCTCCAGAAACCCTAATCTACATGCAACACTGTCGTTCTAGTTTTAAATCTATTAAAGGATAAAGAGGGTAATTTTTAATTAATCATCCATAACTACTAAATCCTAATGAACCCTACAAGCCCCCTTTTTATATAAACCTACCTCCGTGGTTAATCTAGATCTATATTTTGCATTAGTGTTTGAACGTAGATCTAGATCCTACAACCATTCTTCAATATTCTTTATTATTCCTCCTCTCTTTCTCAACACATCTAAAGTAAGAATAAAAGGTTCCACGTTTCCCTGAGGACGACCCGTACTCATGTCGGTCTAGCTACGCGCGACACCGTTCTGATTGCGGTTAAACTACAAACACTTTTTCGTATCAATCAGCAGCCTATCAGAAACGATGTTTGAATGGTACTCGGAGCTCCCAAATGAATCCATCAAAACATTCACAGAGATGGAACCGCTATTCACGCAACGGTTCGCCAGCACAAGCGAGCGCACCCCGATCACGGCATTAATCAATGCCAGGGTGAAGCCAGGAGAGACCTGGGTTCAATACGCAATCCGATGGTGGAACCTATGGTCAAAATGCCAACAATGCATCGAAGAAGCTCCTGCCATGGGCATGTTCGTAGGGGCTCTGGATCCTTAGGCGACTGTGTCCCAGTTTATGACATTCTTTAAGCCGACCACCTTCCATGCTCTGATCGACAAGTTGGCCTAAATGGATCAGATGGGCCATGGACCTTCCTCTTCAAAAATGGACCCTCGAAATGCCAAGGGTAAAGGGAAAGCGGCCTTCATTGCCAACACTCAACAACAACCGAGTGACCCGAAACCGGTTGCTCTCCAAAACAGCACGCGCCCACGTCAATCCCTGGAAGAGAAGCTAGGACGAGCTTACTCGTTTCCCCGTGATAAAATGAGGAGATTGTTCGAGCTGGCAGTACGCAACAAACTCATCACTCTACCGAACCCAAAACGTCCACCGCAGCCCGGTGACGTCAACAATTCCAATTACTGCTCCTATCACCGAATGGTGAGCCACCCCATTGAGGATTGCTATGTCTTCAAGAACTGGGTCAAGGACCAGTACCGCCAAGGGAAATTTGCGTTGTCCGAGAACTGGAGGGTGAACCCGCTACAGAAGCATGCTCCTAAAAAGGTGGATACGCTGGGGCATCATGCTCATTTGTGGAAGAAGCTCCATGGGAAGTCGTCCTTTCAGCTAAAACCAAAAGAATGCTGAAGGATTTTCAAGCATGTCCGGCAATCAGATGGAAAGGCCCGCTAGAGCCCGAGATTGTTGAGGGGATGCTGAAACCACGTCCCATACCGAAAACTGGTAACGATGGGCAAAACACCCAGATCAAGCCTTCAAAGTCTTCGAAGGGAAAGAATAAGACAAAGAAGCCTGTGCAACCTGACGACAAGCGTACGAACGTGCAAAAGTACATCGACGTGCTGGAGGAGTACAACCAGAAGGCGCGGACCCCAGTCACCCTCGAAGAGTTTCTCAACCATATACTTGAGAACGGAGATAGTGACGATGATGAAGGAAATGGCTCGATGGGAGAAACCGAAGATTATGTAGCAAGTTTCCACAAGGTTTCTTATTCGTTGTCAAATGGCGAAGAAGCTCCCTCGATGTTAGAAAACAACGCAGATGAATTGGGGGCAGGACCGGTGCCAAAATCCCTGGAACCGTTAGAAGACCCAATTGACATGCTACTAAATGAAGCTTTTCAAAAGAGCAAAGCTGACCGAGAATGCGAAACAACCGTATACGAAAAGACTAAGCGTCAGCGTCAGGATGAAGAAGACGCAGCAAGTAAGAGTCACAAATTACTCCAACCAGACCGAAGCACACCTACGGAAAACAAAAGCAGTATTAAGACAGAGAAACGGTTCGCGAAAGCCCTGTTAATGAAAATGAAGCTGCCATCTCTCAAGGGAAATATTCCCAGGGCCACATGCCTCAACGGAGAGACTCCACATCTGAACTATTTCCTATATCATCGGAGGGTCACCCACCGCACTGAAGAGTGCAATTCCTTCAAGAAGTGGTGGCAAGGTGTTGGCTATTGTGCCCTCAAGGCAATTATTATAGTCGCAGGTAGGTGACTGCGATGATTGAGGGAGGACCTATACCGGTGGAACAGTCTTACTCGAGATGATAGTATGCTATCTGGTTTGTCTTTATCATCATGTACATGTTGATAGAGCCCATAGGATTCTTGCTTGACTACCAGCATTATGATGGCGATCATATACGTGGGAGCTAGGGGTCTATAAGCATATCCTTAAATGTCCCTAGTCGTGGGAGTTTCGAGACTGGGCAACGATACTCCACAGTAGACTAGTGTATACTTATCTAGACCCTGACGAGGGGCGGTGGCCGGTCTCACAAGCCATTGGTGTCAGTTGTTCACCAAAGATAGTATACAGGTGCTCATTGGGTTATGAGTACACTTGACGGACTCGCCGGGAACATGCTAGTTGGTATTATACCTAATATCAGATAACAGTTCCCATGTGACATGTGTACAGGTTAGTCTGTCGACCTGAGATCGTCATTTGTCTCGTGTGAGTGTTGCATATATGTATGCCCTAGAGGCCATTATATGACAGTGGATGTATCGGTGTGTGTATATATTCAGAGGACATTCTTGCTCGACATGATAGTATGCTATCTGGTTGTGTATCCTGACATGTTCATTTGATCTTGCATCTTACTCATTTGGTACATGTTGATAAAGCCCTTAGGATATTTGCTTGACTACTGTGACTATGATGCAGATCATATTAGTGGGACACGTGTAGTTTATAAGCATATCCTTGAACTGTTCCTAATCGTGGGTGTATCGAGACGGGGCATCGATATTCCAAAGTAGACTAGCGTTTACCATTCTTGTTCTATATGATGGGCGATGGATGATCCCATATCCATCTGGTGTGATGACAACAAAGATTGTATACGGGTGCTCAGTGGAGACTGGGTACACTGAACGGACTCGCCGAGAAGTCCTATGTGGTATTATATCTATCTTTGGATAGCAGTTCTCAGGCGACACTGGTGCAGGTTAGTCTGTAGACCTAAGATCGTCATAGAGTCTTGTGTGTCCTCCCATTGTACTTTGATCTCCACCCTACCACGGCTCTACTGAGGCTTGAAAACAGGTGGATTTTGGGTACAGTCCAGAGGCACATGAAGGCAATGTGCGATAGGAGGGGTTTCGTCTCTCCCGGTATTGGGGGTTGATGTTGCGCTATGCTCAATTGGCTATAACAGGAAGTTCTTGGCCAGGGCTGCTGAGATTTACTGATAAGTGTTATCAGTAGTTTCTCGATCTATTATGAGCCATATACCGAGATAACTTATTGAGTTATTAGGGTCGACGATACCATCCCTAGACTCGATATGCAGCATATCAGACGAAGAGCCTGGCAGTACGGTAAGTGTTGCCAGTTGGCTCGACGAGAGTTTTGACAGGTTCGCTTGTTTTTCTTCTGATCGCTCAATACCCGGGTGGCCGTTACGTTTAGCTGACCGCTTGTGGCTTGTGGGTATTTGATATAATCATCACCTACTGCCGGCGTATTGACGAGTCTTAGAATCCCACACAGGAGTTTCCTAGCTTAGGAGAAACAATGTGGTGTGCATATGAGATATGCACGGGAGCTTGATTAAATGCGTGTATATGATACCGTATTTTAATCGGGCATTTTTTCTATTCGTCGGGTCGTATGTGATATGACCGGTTTATTAAATCAAGTGTTGATTTAATATTGACTTTTAGCTCATTTATTTAAACATTTTCTATTTGGATGTATGCATGAATGTATGCATGTATACACATGATGATGTGAATGCACACATACATGCATACATGTGTATCATGGTTGATGATACAATAGAGGTGGCAATGCAAGACTCACATGGGATTAATATACATATATATATATTTATTATTGAGAAAAGAAAAAGGAAATTGATTCATGGTCAATTGATCAATTGTTTCTACACTCTTCTCACTTTGACCATGATATTAACCCATGGTTTAATTTCCTTTGTTCATTAACTGTAACACTTTGACTTTTCGTTAGAATGTTTTCGTGTTAATTAGAAATGGTGCGTGTTTTTATACATGTGTACATAGGATTATTAGTTATTTTTAGTCGTGTTACCCTAATTGGGAAATTTCTTGTGTTAGTGCACACATGCACACTTAGCACAATTTTCCTTGACCTAGGCTAAAAGTGTTAGCATGTTAACCATTTCCTTTCATTCTTGCATGGTTAATGGTTATTTTTCCCCACCCTTTTATCAAAACCAAAACCCTTTTTAAAATGAAAAATTTGAATTAGAAAATGAGAGAATGGTGTTAGGTGAAAAAGGTTGACTTTTGACCCCATTTCCTTCCCTTCTCTCTCTCATCTCCTCACTTCAGAAATTCTGCAAAATTCCAGTAGAAAACCCTAGCTTTTCTTCATCTTTTCCTCTCCTTTTCACTTCTCTTTGATCTCTACACAAATCCTATACAAAAACCACTCATTTCTTCACTCAAAACCTTAGAAAAATGCCTTTTGGGGGGAGTTTGGAGGCAAGTCTGTGTTTGTGAAGGAAGGAGCAGAAGGTTGGGCTTCTTTAGGGTTTTTGGAAGGTATATATCTCACACTTAACACTCTTTTTCATAACTTGTAGTAATTCTGGCAAAATATCACTTTTTGTGCATTGTTTTGTGCTATTGAAGGGATTTAGTGATGATATGTTAAAAGTAACATTTTTATGGCTTGGTTAGCTTGGTAATGGGTTATTAGTGTGGTTTTAGACTTGGGTTTGCTTCAGATTTCAGGAAAATACCATAAAGTATCATTTTAGTGTAAAAATGTGATTTTTAACTAGAATTAGGGCTCTGTGGAATCTGCTTCTACCCGGGGTGTTTCAGAATAAAATTGGTTTTACTGTAGCATGTATAGGGGGTATAGAGTGCACACACAAAACCTGGGAGCCCAATTCCCAAGACAGGCCGCCGAAATATACATTCTGGCCGCAAATTGCGGCCAGATGGGTGAGTTGGAGGTTGGGGTTTGGGTCACTGGAGTCTGCTGCTATGTGGAGTATTTAGGTATATATAATTTTATAATATCTGTTCTGTATCAAAATCTGGAGTAGAATACCCTATTTCCCATATTTTTAATCTTTCGCGACACGCGTGATACGTGTGTGTGGGTTTGGGGTTTCTGCGTATCGCGACGCGTCGGAGTGGCTTCAGGCGTGTAATCACACGTTTTAGCGTATCACGCCCACGCGCGCTTGGTTTGCGACACGGGTTTCTAGTTGACTTTAATAGTCGTGTTTGTGTGGTTTTGAGCTTATGTGTGACATATTATGAAATTCCAGGTTCGCAGGCGAGTGCGGCGGACGCCGCGAAGAAGGGGAAACAAGTCGTCGGCTATACCTAGCGAGAGACTACGGTGAGTAGATTTAACATCTACGGGGATATCGCCCGCATGGCATTCTACGTCAGGGCTGATAGGACCTTATAACTACATTTCCATATATTTGACTGTCCATGGCTACTAATTAGTGCATACCGCATTCCCTGCTATATGTATATAAACTAGAATTGATAGAACACCGCACCATTACTAACGGTTCATGTTGCACGAGCACTATCCTGCATGTTACACACACACCGTTAGTAACTGCCATGACACTCACACTGTATTATTTCCATGATCATTATGTTGTAGTTCATCTTTTATGTGACTTGACATGATATTCATACTTGATGCATAGATCACACCGCATTGACTTGCATCTTGGTTTGGATTACATGTGATTTCTGGATTTGGGAACCATGGCTATTTCAAAGAGAATATGTAATCATTTAAAAACCCGGTTTCTCTTGATATGATATTTTAGTGCGTCTATCATGTGTTTTCTCGGTGCTAGAGCGATATATGAGAGATAGGGCTGACCCGGACTGACGGATGCCCGATATATTAGAGAGAGGGCTGACCCGGACTGACGGATGCCCGATATATGAGAGAGAGGGCTGACCCGGACTGACGGATGCCCGATATATTAGAGAGAGGGCTGACCTGGACTGACGGATGCCCGATATATAAGAGAGGGGATGACCCGGACTGACGGATGCCCGATATATGAGAGAGAGGGCTGACCCGGATTAACGGATGCCCGATATATTAGAGAGAGGGCTGACCCGGACTGACGGATGCCCGATATATGAGAAAGGGGCTGACCCGGACTGACGGATGCCCGATATAGGAGGATTTGCGTGTCGATGCTAGACACGAGTATTTATGATATTTGGGTGCCGATGTTGGGCACTCGTGATTCTCAGTGATGTACAGGATTTGAGGGCCGATGGGAGTGCCGGCGTCTGGGTTTTTGGGATTTGGGTGCATTGGTGGGTACCGATTATCTTTCTACGTGACATTCCGTATAGATGTTATTTCATCCCGTGCTCAGCATTTATTATTTTGCATCTCATCCTGTAGTTACTTTACTTGATAGAGCACTTGCACGATTATGCACATACTGCTTATTGCATATAGATTTATCTGCTGGCATTGATAGAGTAGCGCAGCACATGCATGCTCGCGATTACCTTTATATGTTATCTCTATTCACGAGTTGGCAACTCACCCCCGTTGTGCCACAGTATTTGTAGGTTGCCCTTCAGAGTAGTCGCGGCAGGCTGTCTTCGTACATCTTTTGGCTACAGATACCACTATAGTTGGTTCGTGAGCTGTTTTGCTGTTAGGTGGGTTGTGGTATCCGGTTACTTTTATTGTACATACTTTTGTATCTAGTATTCTCCATCTACCATATATGTACTTGACTTAGAGACAGTGTGAAGACGATGATGTATATTATTTGTATTCTGGTGTCGAGCTCGTTGTGAGCCGACTTTACTTATGCAGTTATTCTATCTATGATGTTCCCACTTGTTGATCTTGATCTTCTCTACGGTGTCGTATATTGCTATCTTGATGATTATTTACTTAAGAATTCTTGTCACTTTGTAAATGCTTCCATTCAAGTTTAAGACACTCTATACTTTTACTGGGTTGATTTCTGGGTTTTCGGTTCACCTAGTCGTGTTACGCCTGTAGACGTTACGTGGTTAAGTGCCGGTCACGGGCCAAACTTTGGGTCGTGACAAAGTTGGTATCAGAGCATAGGTTTTACCTTTCGGAATGTAGGATGACCCTGGTATGATGGAATAGGTAGCTGAAGCAGGGTGGCGTAGCGTGCGTATGTTCCGCGGCATACTCACGACACAGTACTCCGCCAAAGCGACCTTAGGACTTGTTGATTTAAATTCCTTCTTGAGTACATACATTCTTGCGATTCGATTTCCGTATCCCTATCGAATCCTACTTTTCCTTTCAGCCATTATGCCGCCAAAGACTACTAGGGCGCAGAGAGCGGCCGCGAGGGCCGAGATTCGAGTTGATTCGTCTGGGACGAGGACAGCTCCGGGTAGTATACCGGTTGTGCCCGAGCAGGTTGTTCCTCCCATGACAGATCAGATTGCCATGTTAGGAGCAGGTATGCAGGAGATGCGCCAGACGGTAGGATCCAGTATGCAGGAGATGCGCCAGATGATGGGATCTCTAGTTGAGACACTTCAAGCGCAGCGAACAGAGGTAGTTCCACCCGTTGCAGAGACCGCGGTGGTACCCACAGAGGTAGTTCCACCTGTTGCAGAGACCGCGGTGGTACCCACAGAGGTAGTTCCACCTGTTGCACAGAGAGGACGAGGTGACCGAGCCAGAGGGCAGCTAGCTGCCAGTAGGGGACAGCCAGTCACAGGTGGAGGGCAGGCACGAGTTTTTGCCTTAACGCATCATGACGCGCAGGCATCCAATGCGGTGGTCTCAGTTATCCTTCCAGTATGTTCTGTTGATGCACACGTGTTGTTCGATCCCGGATCCACGCACCCGTACGTATCCACACACTTTATGCCGAGTTTGGGTAGAGAGTCCGGTTTGCTTGATCAGCCGCTTATTGTGACCACTCCTATGGGAGAGTCGTTTGTTGCTAGGCACGTGTTCCGATCGTGTATCGTCCGCATTGGGGAAAGAGAGTTGCCTGTCGACTTAATCCATCTTGAGATGTTGGACTTCGACGTTCTTTTGGGCATGGATTGGTTAGCCACGTGCTATGCTTCTGTTGACTGCCGCGAGAAGACAGTTAGATTTTGCTTTCCCGGCGAGTCGGTTTTTGTTGTGTTGGTAGACCGTGGTGCCACCCCTCACAGTGTGATTTCTTCTTTTCGCGCTGGACAGCATTTGAGGAAGGGATGTCAGGGATTTCTCGCCTATGTTTGTGATAGTAGAGCTACAGAGGTTCCATTGGATCAGGTTCTGATTATTAGCGAGTTCCCTGATGTGTTCCCTGACGAGCTTCCTAGGCTACCGCCCGAGCGTGATATTTCTTTCTGTATAGCCGTATCGGATGGCCCCGGCGGAACTTAGAGAATTGAAGGGTCGGTCGCAAGATTTGCTGGATAAAGGACATATTCGACCCAGTGTTTCTCTTTGGGGTGCTCCAGTCCTGTTTGTCAAGAAGAAGGATGGCAGTATGCGTTTGTGTATCGACTACCGCCAGCTGAACAGGGTTACAGTGCGGAACAGGTGTCCTTTACCACGCATCGACAATTTGTTCGACCAGCTCCAGGGGGAAGGATACTTTTCGAGGATCGATTTGCGATCAGGCTACCATCAGCTGCGGATTCGACAGGAGGACATTCCTAGGACAGCTTTCCGCACGCGTTACGTCCATTATGAGTTTTTGGTGATGTCGTTCGGACTCACCAACGCGCCAGCAGCATTTATAGACATGATGAACCGTATTTTCCGGCCGTACCTTGATCCGTTCATCATAGTGTTCAATGACGATATTCTGGTGTATTTTCGGAGTAGAGAGGAGCACGAGCAGCACCTGCGGATTACACTGCAAACCTTGAGGGAGCATCAGCTTTTTGCCAAATTCTCCAAGTGTGCTTTCTGGCCTGACAGCGTTGGGACATGTGATTACATGAGATGGTATATGTGTAGACCCGAGGAAGATCGAGGCCGTTCGGAGCTGGCCCAGACCCACGTCAGTTACTGAGGTTCGCAGCTTTCTAGGACTGGCAGGCTACTACAGGCGATTCGTGCAGGACTTCTCCCGTATTGCAACACCCTTGACCGGTTTGACCCGGAAGGGAGTTACTTTCATTTGGACGAAGGAGTGTGAGCACAGTTTTCAGCAGCTACGGGCTCTACCGACTACGACGCCAGTGTTATCATTGCCTTCAGGATCAGGCAGATTTGTAGTCTATTGTGATGCTTCACAAGTGGGGCTAGGGTGCGTATTGATGCAGCATGACAGGGTGATAGCGTATGCTTCGCGTCAATTAAAGAAACATAAACAGAACTACCCCACTCACGATTTGGAGATGGCTGCAGTGGTCTTTGCACTTAAGATCTGGCGACATTACCTATATGGCGAGTCGTGCCAGATATTCACTGATCACAAGAGCTTAAAATATATTGTAACACCCGAGCCCAATGCTACTAATTTCAGTTACCGTTTGAACGTAGTGTGGCACTCATTTCATTTATCTTGCTTGATTGTTACATATTGTAATTTTACCCCGTCAATTCAATTCTGCATATAGCAATTTATGGCATCTAAAATAAAATTAAAAATATTCATCTTGGCCTACTTGACACCCCTAACCCTGTTGTAGCGTCCGTGCATCGTGTTCTCGTCCCGTTCAGTGAAACGGGCGAGTTTGGACGGCTACGCGCACGTACGTGTGTCCGTTTTGGGGGTATGCTTTTTGATCATAAAATACTTCATTTTAAATTCTGGATCCCGCCTAAAATTTTATTATTTCAATTTCAAATTTTTGGACCCGACCCTGGCGCAATTTGGAAATGTTTTACTTTGCGCCAAAATCCTATTTTCTATTATATTTTTTAACTCCCGTATATTTATATTAACCATCTAATATTTTATATATACTCCTAAATCTTTATTTTAAAATTTTCTTAACCTCTGATTTTCCCCCTCAACCAATCAGCTCTCTCTCTAACCCCCGTGGGCCCCCTTACCCTTCTCTATCTCTCTCTCTCCCTCTCTCTCTCCCGTATCTCTCTCTCACTCCCCCATATCTCTCTCTCCCCCCCCTATATCTCTCTCTCTCCCCCACGTTTATATTTATCCTTCCCTCATCAGAAACGCACCCATCACGCATTCCCTAGCCACCATCTCCCTCGTCGCCGCAGCCCCAACGCCGACACCACCGTCACCAGCATCCTCGCCTCCTCAACCTCGTCTCATCCACATCCTCCTTCATCGTCTTCCCGAGCGCCTGCACACCCCCTGCACCTTCCTGCGGCCATCTGCACCCCCTGCACGCGTTCGCGCCGCCGTGAGTCGCCGCCGGTGACCTCGTCCCCGTGCCCCCGGCCTCGCAAGCACCCCCTCAATGAGCTTCTCATCCCCTCACCTCCTCCTTTCTTCTTTTACCTTTGCTGATCTGGTTCTTGATCTGGAATTTTCTTTCGCTGTCGTCGTAGGCCACCGCCGGAGCTCCGTCGATGTGGTCGACCGTCACCACCCGTCCCACAGATCCTCGTAAGCATTCCCTTCTCCATCCTCCTTCCCTTTCTTCTTTATTTCCTTATCTTTTCTTGTTGCAACTCTTGACATTCACTGTTTTTGTATCTCGTCGGATTCCGGCCGTGCCGGCGACGCGTCCCAACGTTCCAGCGAGGTACCACGACCTATGTGGTTCCACTGTTCGTCGTTTGGGTTCATTCCGTAAACCGTGCGCCCGTCGCGAGTTTTCCCCGCCGACGTTTTACGTTCCGTTTTCCCGATCCGCGACCCGTCGAGGCAAGTACCCCTTGCTACATGCTAAACAATATTTACATACATATTAATGACACCCTAACCTATAAATTTAACTTTGGTACGATCATTTCTATTTTTCGTGTTCAATATTGTTATATAATATTTTATCTTTCAAAGTTGGAACCTATACATGTAAATATCATTGCACCAATGAAGTCTTAACTTGGTAACATGATTAAACGGCTATAATTGTCTTACTGCATTCTCATAATGTTGAAATCATCTCTGTGACACAATTGATAACTGTATTGCTAATTGAATGAATCTGCCTATTGCTTAATTCATTGCTTATATCATGTTGTTGATACCCATGCTTGATTATATAACTGATTGTGAGTACACCTATGATATCGCTTGCTTCTTGACCTGTCTTTCTACCTACATATTGATTGACCCGACATGGTACCGTATACTGCTTGACTTGACATGATGTATCATGACCTGACCCGTTACCTGATCTTGTGTCTAATGCTAACAAACCTGACATGTAGTCCTTATGGACCGTCCCTATTGTCTATCCAGACAAACCTGTTTACCTGATCCTGTGTTGGCATTAGTTTTCTTGATTTTGGGATGCCTGACTTGACTTATACATATAACTTGGGGGTATGGGGAAATCAAAGGTGAAACCTGACTTGTAACTCAACAGTTCACATTCCTGTTTGGTGCCTAGCGGCATGTCTCGGTCTCAGCCGAGAATATTGAGGCCGTGGTCCAGGGTATGTACTGTTAGTTATATGTATGCCCTAGAGGCCATTACTATACATAGGATGTATATTGTAGTGGATGCTTGGACATATATAGGGATGACTTTCTTGCTCGATATGATAGTATGCTATCTGGTTACTCTTTACCGTAACGTGTACACTGATTGTCTCCCTGTTACATGTTGGTAAAGCCCTTAGGATGTGTACTTGACTACCTGGACTATGATGCGGATCATACTAGTGGGGACGTGGTAGTCCATAAGTACATCCTTCAAAGTCCCTAGTCGTGGGTGTATCGAGACGGGGCATCGATATACCAGAGTAGACTAGCGTGTACCTTCTCGACCCATATAGATGGGCGATGGATGATCCCATATCCATTAGTGTTTAACATCAGAGATGATATACGGGTGCTCAGTGTAGACTGGGTACACTGGACGGACTCGCCGAGAACTCCCAGATGGTATTATACCTTACGTCAGATGGCAGTTCTCTGGTGACACTGGTACAGGTTAGTCTGTAGACCCGAGATCGTCATAGAGTCTTGTGTGATTCCCACTGTGCTTTGATTTCCATCATACCACGTCCAAGAGGGCGTGCAAAAAGGTGGCTTTTGGGTACAGTCCCGAATCACATGGAGGCAATGAGCGATAGGAGGGGTTTCGTCTCTCCCGGTATAGGGAGTTGATGTTGCGCAGTGCTCGATTGGCTATAACAGGAAGTCCTTGGCCAAGGCTGTTTTAGGGATGTACTGGTAAGTGTTACCAGTAGTTTCTCGACCCGTTATGAGCCTCATATCGACACGACCTATCGAGTTATTGGGGTCTGACGTTTACCACCCCTAGACGAGATATGCGACATATCAGACGAACAGACCGGACTGTACGGTAGTGTTACTCGTTGGATTCAAAGGAGTGTGAGCGGGCTTGCTCGTTGATCTTCTGATCAATCAATACCCGGGTGGCCGTTACGTTTAGCAGACCGCTTGCGGCTTGTGGGTGTTTGATATGATCATCACCTACTGCCGGCGTATTGACGCATCTTTAGAGTCCTACACAGGGGTTTCCTGGCTCAAGCGAAACGAAATAGGAGCGCATATGAGATATGTGCGGAACTGAGAATAATACGCGTATGTGATAATGCATTCTATTCTCGTGATTTGTGACATTGATCGGTTGTATGCGATATAGCCGGGTTATCGGATCAAGTGTTTATTCGATAAGTTGTTACTATTGATATTAGTCGGTTATATGCGATATGACCGGATCGTTAAATCAAGTGTTGATTTAATGATTTAATGTATAATTATATATTTGATATATTACTTTACATTAACTAGTATTGGTTCACTTAAGATTGATTTTCTCACTTGAAAGTGTACATTGTTTATATGTGATATATGCAAGTGTACATGTTTGTATCATGCTTGATGATACAAACAAGTTGTGTGTATGAGACTTGAACTATATCAAGGTTAGATTAGGGTTTACTATTTAACTTAGCATATAACAAAAGAGTGTGACTTTGGTCAAAGTTATCAAGCTTCATGAAGCTTGATGAACATTGACAAAGTCAACTCTTTTGTCATTTGTTTAAGATATTAGCTAACCCAACCCTTAACCTTATGCTATAGTTAATTCTCTACATGAGTTAAGCATGAGGGCTTAACTCAACCATGGTGCCATGATTAAAAGGATAAGTATTCATATTATTCTTTTAATTGAGACAATTCTTTTCTTCTTCTTCATCTTCATCAAGCTCACAAAAGCTTGATAGCTTCAATGGTGCCATGAGAAAAAGAGTGAGAAATCCAATTCTAAAGTGAACCCACTTCCTATTTCTTCATCTTCTACCACTTGCCATGTAGTATAGGGTGTTCTCTTCACAAAGTTTTCGACCAAGTGAAGGAATACCTTGAGTTTGAGTCTCCCCGACGTAAATCATCTTCGGCCTCGAAGTCATTGACCTAGCCCGATCATTTCTCCGACGAAACCATCGCTAGAGTCCAGGATCCGATGATCGCAGTGGAGGGACGTCAACACGGAGCTAAAGAAATGGTGGAGTAGATCTACAAAGGTTGTAATCCCTTTCACTTAGCAATAAAGTTGTTTACTTGCTTGCTTTTCGCCTTAATTTTTGTTTCCCCCAATCAGAGCAAAGCTCTGCTGGAAATTCAAAATTCAAATTTTGAAGCAACCTTCAAATCCCGGTCTCAACGCGCCACGTGTCAAAAGCTGATACGGCAGCGCAGCCCCCAAGGCAGTGCGCCCAATCAGAGCAAAGCTCTATTTTAAGTAAAATTAAAGGAAGCAACGCTTCAGTTGCGCAAGCACTGCGCTGCGCGACACGTGTCAGCGCAGATGCGCTAGCGCAGTCGCGCTGCGCTGTGTGTTGCGCGACACGTGTCAGCGCAGATGCGCTAGCGCAGTCGCGCTGCGCGCTGCACGACACGTGTCACGCGCTGGGGCATCTGCGCCAAACAGAATTAAAATTCTAAAGAAATCTTTTCTGTTCTTGTTAAAACAAGAAGATTTTCTTCTGTAAAAACAGAAGCCCTTGGATCAAAGATCCAACGGTGGGGAAAATTCCCCGAATCACTCAGAGAAAGATCTCTTTAACAAATTTAACTAATTTATTGGCACTATAAAAAGGACCCCAAGCCTCAATTCAAAGGCATCAACATTTTCTAAAAAAAAAGAGAAAGAGAACTCTGAAGAACTCCTCAAGAACAAAAAAGGTAAAGACCTTTAGAAAAAGAGAAACTTCTCTTATGAACAGATCATAGATCTTTAATAAAAAAACAAAATAAAAATAGTGCTTTGCACTTCTTATGAACCACTGGTTCTTTAAAACAGGAAAAAACAAAAATAAATAAAAAATAGTGCTTTGCACTTTTATGAACCTTTGGTTCTCGAAATAAAAATAATAACTTGTTTTTCTTTGATCTAAATTAGATCAAGGAAACGAATAAGTGCTTTGCACATCTTTTATGAACCATTGGTTCTTGAATCTAAAAGATTCTTAAATCATAGTGCCTTGCACTTGCAAAACTGCACTGTTGCACTCTTGGGTTGGCGCAAGCCACCAGAGAGCGCCACGTGTCAGCATCTGAACCAATTGCACTATGCGCTTTTGAAACAGAGCCTTGCTCTAAAACTGGCGCAATTCACCACAGCGCGCCACGGGTCAGCAGCGCACTAGAACAGCGCTGTTGCGCTTGCGCTCGCCAGAGCATGACACGTGTCATCGCCATATGAGCTTGCACTCATTACTTGGCGCAAAGCGCCAGACCAATGCACTGCATTGCTTACAAAAGGGCCAAGCCCAAATCAAAAAGGCCTAACAGGCCTAATAAAATGCAATGCATTATTTTAAAAAGGGCAAAGCCCAAACCAAAACAGATGCTCTGCATCATAAATAAAGGGATAAAGCCCAAATCAAAAAGGCCTAGCAGGCCAGAATAAAATGCAGTGCATTATTAAATATGGGCAAGGCCCTAGCACAGGCCTAATAGGCCGAAGATCAAGAAAAATGTTGAATATGCTCAACGGGACTTAGCCCAATCATGGCCGTAAGTCCCCAAACTAAATTGACTGAGCAAGAATGCTCTCCTAAATCAATTTACGACCGGTTCAAGGGTACATCTCTGAACTCCTCTGACACATGTCGTTGTAATCCTTCAACGACGTCAGAGAGGTGACGGGTCCCGACAACCGCATATCAACATGGACTGCGGGGTCCTTAAACACGTGGACCGAAATGTCATTAAACTAATGTTGGACCGAAACGTCCTTAAACTAATGTTGGACCGAAACGTCCTTAAACTAATGATGGACCACCACGTCCCTAAACTGGCGATGGACCACCACGTCCCTAAATTGGAACATGGACCACCACGTACCTAAACTGGAACAATAGAGCCTCCAAACGATCTTTTACCGGATCTAAACGATCCCGTTTAAGTTGATCTTAGCCCCAAACACGGCTAACGTATCCTTAAACATTCAAATAGACTATAAAACTCCAAATCAACTCTGGTTCGAGGGTACATCTCTGAACTCCTCTGACACCTATCGTTGTAATCCTTCAACGATATCAGAGAGGTGACGAGTCCCGACGGCCATATATTAAGTGGATCACCACGTTAAGTCGATCTTAGTCTAAAACAGGACTAACATATCCTTAACGGACGTTTAAGTTGATCTTAGCCTCAATACGGCTAACGTATCCTTAAACTAAAAACACCAAACCCAAATCTAAGTAAATACGGATTTGGACTAATCCACGTCCTACGGGCGACGGCATTACTCAGTCTCCGTATAAAATCCACGGGCAACCACAAAAAAAACAAACACGCACGTCACGAAGTGAAATTCTGGAGAAGGAGAAAGTTGTTACCGCGACGCGGTAGCGTAATTAACTGCAGGGGCTTGCGCCTGCAGGGAAGAGCGTCCCCACAATCAAAAACCCCTCAATCGAGGAGGAATCTGACGAAGTCTGCTACATCGGCCGCATCCGTCTAAACCTCCGATATACGGTGCCATAAATCAACTTGGCATCTTCGGAGAGGTGGACGGATAAAACCAAATAGCATCTGCCCCGAATCTCAGCGTCAGGACATCGCAGTCTTGTGCGCCGCCATTCGGAGGGGAACAGATTCTGGCACGCCCGGTGGGACCTCTTCCTCTTTCCACTCCACACTTCGTGTGTCGTCCTCGCGAACCAATCGCGGTTTGTTAAATGGTTGCCTTCGGATTTCAAGTTACTAAGATTTGGTCTTTTGCCTGGCGCAGAACTCAAGATTCAATGGGCTTTAACTGTACCAACTGCTCGAAGTACCACTGCAACGGACGCTCCACCTCACTGGGAGGTGTAGCATATGGGACCCAAGCGGCTTCCTTCCTCGCTCTGCCGGTAGACCTGGTGACCCAAGCCACCACTGGACTGTTCTTCGGGACCATGATCCCACCTACAAGCTTCTCTGCGCCAATACCTGCACCAGAAGTGAACAAGAAGTCGGTCTTCGACCGGCTCACTGCTACGACGACCCCTGTCAGCGGGTCGCCCACTGCCAAACCAACAGCCTCTGTTTTCACCAGGCTAAATCAGAACTCTAAACTGGCTGTCCCAAGGAAAGCAATAACTGCTGCTCCAGAAGTCGTCAAGGCGGCTTCCCCTGTCAAAGAATCAGTCTTTTCAAGAATGACAATTCCTGCTCCTGCCGTTGCTCGAGGAACCGTCTTCGATAGGTTGAACATCACCCCTCAAAAGACAACTTCAGTCTTTAAGAGGTTAACACCAGCGGCGCCTCATTCAGACATGGGGCAAAAAGAAGCTATCTCAATCTCCGAGCCAGTCCCAACGGCTCGTCTTCCTCGATGTCGCCATTGGCAACAAGTGAGAAAGGCAGGGGGCAACTCCCCCTCAGGGCTAACTCCACCGGCTCCAGTGGTGGAAGTCAACGCTGCTGTTCCAACTGGGAACAGCTTTGAACTGCTGAGGAGGGTACGTAAGAACTCTCCAACTGCTACACTGAAAAGATCTCCTCCGCCTGCGGAGAGAGTTCCGGAAACAAAACAAGAACAGCCCCCTCAACGGCTGTCCTCAAGAATTTATAAAGTTTGGCGGAGGGTTCAAGACTCTGTGATCAACCCAGATCACTCTCGTCAACGAAAGAAGACGAAGGTGCAAAAAGGAAAAGACCGTTCTATTGAACAGCAAGGGACAACAATCGCTAGGGTGCCCACTGCAATGGCCCCTTCAACTTCAACGGCCCACAAAAGAAGAAGGCCGGAGAAAACCCCCGCGTCGGTGACAGATATCAGAGGTGATGAACCCAAACGCCCTAAGTCAGGGGGCATGATAGTTTATACCGTCTACGTGGCATCTGGTAAAGAAGATAGCCGCATATCAACGGGTCATCGACCGCTCACCCGATCAGTGACCAAGGCACAAAAGCAACAGCAAAAGCTCCAAGAAATGATGAATGCTATGGCTGCACTTACCGGACCAAAAGAAAGCCCTGAAACGTCCTCGGACGAACGTTAGGAGGAAGAAACCGACGCTGAATTCCTTCGTCGGATATTGGAGAAGAAGGACAAAGAGGCTGCTGAACAAGCAGCCAACATACAGCGTATGGGCCTCCTCTTCCAAGACATGATAGGGATGATGATACAACAAGATCCTCCGGCTGAAGAGCCCCCGATCGTCCTTGGAGACGATAGGAGAGAAACATCAAATCCTCCACCAGCTCTGTCGATGGCTAGGAGGATACAATCTCCAAAGCTGATTTGGATGAGTACATCGCCCAACACGGGTTCATCATGCGACCGAAGCGGCCGGTCAGGTCGTAAAAACGGTGCGGCCATATCTAAGTTGGTACGATAAAATCAAGTACCCACCCGGTTACACAATTCCCAAGTTTCATGTCTACAAAGGGACGGGCAATCCTCATCAACATGTTGCCCAGTTCAGGGCACTCTGCGGCAACACCGACGGTGATGACAAACTGTTGCTTCGCCAGTTTGTTGGAAGCTTATCAGACACGGCGTTCGAATGGTACTCTGAGCTCCCGAACGAATCTATTAAAACCTTCGCGGAGATGGAGCTGCTGTTTACTCAGCGTTTTGCAAGCGCCAGTGAACGTACCCCGATGACGGCACTGATTAACGCTAGGATAAAACCCGGCGAGACGTGGGTTCAGTACGCTATACGATGGCGGAACTTATGGTCAAAGTGTGAGCAGCGTATTGAAGAAGCTCCCACGGTGGGTATGTTTGTGGGAACCCTTGATTCGCAAGCAACCATCTCACAATTTATGATGTTTTTCAATCCAACTACCTTCCAGGCCTTGATTGACAAACTAGCGCAAATGGATCAAATGGGCCATAAACCCCCTCTTCCAAGGCCGGACTCCCGAAATGACAAAAGGAAGGGAAAAGCGATCGTCGTCGCTAATGCTCAACAACAACCGAGCGACACGAAGCCGGTTGCTCGTCAAAATAATATGCGCCTGTACGTACCCCTTGAGGATAGGATGGGACGTCCTTATTCCTTTCCCCGCGATAAAGCGAGGAGGTTATTCGAGCTGGCGTTGCGCAACAGACTCATAAATCTGCCGGATCCAAAACGTCCGTTGCAACCAAGTGACATCAACGAGCCCAACTACTGTCCTTATCATCGAGTACTAGGCCATCCGATCGAAGATTGCTACGTTTTCAAGAATTGGCTTGAAAACCAGAACCGACAGGGCAAGTTCGCGTTATCTGACAAATGGAAGGTGAATCCCCTACAGCCCCACACCTCTAAGGGGACGAATACGCCGGGGGCAACATGCTCCGTCATTGAAGAAGCTCCTTGGGAGGTTGTATTATCAGCCAAGACAAAGAGGATGCTAAACGATCTTCAGACATGTCCAGCGATCAAGTGGAAGAACCCGTTGGAACCGCAGGTCATTGAAGGGATGTTGAAGCCACGTCCAACTCCAAAGACCGATGGTGGTGGTTCAAGCACTTGCAGCCAGCCGTCAAAATCTTCGAAAAAGAAGAAGAAGAAATCTAAGAAGCCCGTGAAGCCTGGCGACAAGCGCATGGACTTAGAAAAGCAAATTGACGCGCTGGATGAATACAACCAAAAGGCACGGACTCCCATTACACTCCAAGAGTTCCTCAATCACGTCTTTCAAGAAGAAGATGAGGGAGAAAGTTCATCGGATGAATCCGAGGAATATGTGGCGAGCTGTCATATGATTTCCCATTCGATCACGAACGATGAGGAGACTCCTTGCACCGAAAAGATGGGGGCAGATCCTGAACCAAAAGTTCTGGGGCCATCAGATAAAGTAATTGATGAATTCCTTAATGAAGCTCGGTTGAAAAGTAAAGCTGATCTGGAGCGCGAGGCGGCTATATTTGAAAGGGCCAAGCGCCAGCGACTTGATGAAGGAGCTGAGACGATCCCGTTGGAGCTAAACACCTCCGCTACCGACAAAAGCCAATTCAAGATGAGGAAAAAGTTTGCTAAGGCCATATCAATGGGCATGAAGCTACCATCCTCTGAAGGAAACATCACTGGTGAAATGGAAACGTACCCCTCCTATTGCTTATATCATCAAAAGAAGCTTTCGATAGATGGTGGCAAGGATATGTTGCTCATCGACAACGCTTTAAGCGGGAAAAGCGTAAAACTCGTCGAGAGCAAAGAAATACGACCGAAGGGCTTAAAAGAACTGCTAGCGATTGTTGCATGGTTAACACCGGTAGATTACAAGTGCCTACATTCGGGAGTGATTCTGATGAAGAGCTAGAACTTCCCCTCTCTTTAAAGAGTCCGCTTCGAGAAAAGAAGAAGAACCGAAGGTTTGCGAAAATATCCAGCTACGTAATCGCACGCTGCCCGAAAAGGACCTCGGACCCTCGAACAAAAAAGATAAAGGGAAAGAAAAGGCCTCTGAAGATATCGTCTTAGATGACCACGTGGTGGAAGAGCTAGCTGCCAAAGACCCGCCAAAGAAGAATAAGGTAGATTACAACGTCTTAGCACATCTGAGGAAGCTGCCCTCACAGCTCAGCATTCTTGACGCCCTTTTGCTATCAAAAGAGGCGAGAGATTCGTTGATTAAGGCGCTCCAAGACCCAGAACAATTCCAAGCATGCCTGGTCGAGGAAAAGATGAAGGATGAATTGGAGAAAGTGCATACGGCCGATGTTACTTTTGGCGATGAAGACCTTCTACTTGGGACGTGCGAACACAATCGCCCTCTCTATGTCTTGGGATACTGCCATGATATAAAGATAAGCAAAATCCTGATTGATAACGGATCGTCTGTTAACCTACTCAACGTGCGGGTGTTGAAGGAAATCTGCATGAGCGTCCAGCACCTTGCTCGGGACAAGATCACCATCTCCGGGTTCGACTCCTAATCGTCAAAGACTCTTGGATCTGTGATACTGACGCTACGCTTCGGGCTACTCGTTACGGACATTAAGTTCCACGTCATAGACGCCAAGACATACTACAACGCTTTGCTCGGCCGACCATGGTTACACGAGTACAACCTCATCCCTTCTACACAACATCAGTGTATGAAGTATTTTAAGGATGGTTTCGAGTATACCGTGACGGGAGAACTGAACCCGTTCTCTGTGAACGAGGTCCGCAAATATGAAGACGCGAAATACTTCTTACCGGATTTCGAAGACACAGAGAAGTGTCACAAGCCGGAGAATAAAACTAACGCTACCATCCCTGTCTTCGGCAGTAATACTGAGGAGGAAGAGGAGATAGTTTATTCGGGTCCGCCCCAACACAACAAGCCGGGACCATCGGCTCCTGCATTGATCTTTGGCAGCGACTCGGAAGATGAAGTCCATGTTGTATTCTCTGCTCGACCTTCAATACAAACGTCCGCTGACGAAGAGCAAAGTCTATAAGTTGCCATAGTGCCGCTTAAACACCATAAAGAACTGGATACACTTAATATCTACAGTGTAGAAGAGTTGCGGATCATTCTATATCCCTCCCAGGCGAGAGATCGAGAAAGCAATTCTGTTTTACCGCTCTGAAGTAACCGAGGTAGAAAAAGAAATCTGGCATGGCGCGGATTCTACGCTCGACAGGCTTCAGCCTATCCGTCTCCCCAGATATTATACGGAAGGTTTGAAAAAGCTGCTGAAACGCCAGGGGATACCCTTCAAACAGACCGTTAGAAAGGCCAAATTCTATGACAGGGTCTGGAACGTCCCCTGGACCGTTAGAGCGTACTCGTTTCCTCGGGACAAGATGAAGAAGATACTTGATCTTGCTCTAAAACATCAAATTCTTACATTGCCGGAGTCTAAACATCCCGAACGAGCGGGCGAAGTCTCACACCCGGACTATTGCTCTTACCATCGAGTAATAGGGCATCCTCTTGAAGATTGCTTCACCTTCAAGAATTGGGTCGAAGATCAGTATCAGCTTGGCAAATTCACTCTGTCTGACAACTGGAGGGTAGCGCCGCCACAGAAGCACGAGCCCAAGGCCACGAAAGAAGAACCGGTTCCACATTGGGATTGGAAGCGAATTCGCACCTGTCACATGATTACAATATTAAAAGAAGAACCCGAGGACATAGATGAGCTCCCTTGGTGCTTCGAAAACAGCAACGACGAGGTAATCTCAGAATTCCCGCCAGCGCCAAAAGAGCTGGAAGATGGAATCCGTACCACTGCAGATAACCTTAAGAAAATTGAGTTGGGAACGGCGAATGACCCGCGACCGACATTCATCAGCGAGCTGTTATCTGAAGAAAGGGTGGCTGCGTTGAAGGACGTGCTTCTACAGCATAGAGATTGCTTCGTGTGGAACTATTCCGAAATGCCAGGACTAGATACAGAAATTGTTGTGCACAGATTGGCGATATCCCCGGACATCAAGCCAGTCAAACAGGCGCCGAGGAGAATGTGACTCGAGCTTGAGATGAGCATCAACGCCGAGGTCAAAAAGTTAATCGACTCTAGCTTCATCCAGGAAGTTCAATACCCTGAATAGATCGCCAACATCGTCCCGGTGATGAAGAAAAATGGGACAGTGCGCATATGCGTGGACTTCCGGGATCTCAATAAAGCATGCCCGAAAGACGATTTCCCAGTGCCAGTCACTGAACTGATGATAGACAACACGTCCACTCATGAGGTTTTCTACTTTATGGATGGCTCGTCAGGGTATAATCAGATAAAGATGGACCCCGAAGACCAGAAGCACACCGCCTTCAGGACTCCTCTGGGAATATTCTGTTACAAGGTGATGCCCTTTGGCCTAAAGAACGCCGGTGCCACCTACCAAAGGGCCATGACGAAAATCTTTGATGACCTTATACACGAAATCATCGAATGCTATATCGACGATCTCGTGGTTAAAAGCAAATCATACGAAGAACATCTCGAGCATTTGAAGACCGTGTTTCAACGCCTTCGGCAATACAACTTGAAGATGAACCCTCTTAAGTGTGCATTCGGAGTTTCCTCGGGAAAATTCTTAGGATTCATCGTCCAACACCGGGGTATCGAAATAGATCCGTCAAAGATCAAGGCGATCATGGAAATGCCTCCGCCAAGGACTCTCAAACAACTGCGGTCTCTCCAAAGGAAGCTCACGTATATACGGCGATTTATAGCCAACCTTTCAGGAAAGTGCCGTCCTTACAGTCACCTGACGAAGAAGGGAACCCCGTTCGTCTGGGATCAAAAATGCCAAAGCGGGCTAGACGAGATCAAGCAATACCTGCAGAACCCGCCGGTGTTGGCTACTCCGGTTAAGGGAAAACCCCTCATTCTTTATACAACCGCCCTCGAAGGTTCCTTAGGCGCATTATGGGCACAAGAGAACGATCAAGGGAAAGAAAGAGCACTCTACTACTTAAGTTGAGTTCTGCTGGGGGCAGAAAGCAACTAATCTCCCATTGAAAAACACTGCCTAGCGTTGATCTTCGCGATAACAAAGCTCAGGCACTATGCGTTGGCGCACGAGGTCCGTCTCATTTCAAAGGTGGACCCCCTTAAATACTTGATGTCGAAAGCCATGTTGACGGGATGACTCGCTAAATGGGCCTTGCTCTTGATGGAGTTCTCGATAACATATCAACCTCTCAAGGCAGTGAAAGGCCAGGCCATCGCCGACTTCCTCGCTGAGCATCCGATACCGGCCGACACTCCTTTAAAATGCGATCTTCCAGACGAACATGTGTTTGATGCGATCGATGGTGATAATACCCGATGGGAGCTTTATTTCGACGGAGCGTCTTCCGTGAAGAAGCACAAACAAAGTACCCCTATAATCAAATCGGGGGTAGGACTCATCTTTGTAACTCCACAAGGAGGAATAATGCGCTACGCGTTCTCCCAGACGGAGCCGAGGACAAACAACGAAGCCGAATACGAATCTCTGATAGCAGGCCTCGAGATCGCCATTGACATGGGAATTGAAAACCTCCTTATATACGGGGATTCTCAACTAGTCGTTAGTCAAGTAAACGGTGACTACCAAACGTGCAAACCGGAGTTGGTGAAGTACGGTGAAAAGGTGCAACAACTGTTGACCCAAATTCCCTCCTATACTTTGGAGAACATACCGCGTGCGGAAAACAGCAAACCGGACGCACTGGCCAAACTTACTAAAGAACTGGCTGACGAGAACCTCGATGACGTTAGAATCATGGTATAAAGCCGTCGGGTGCTTGCCCCAGCAGAAATATCTCCGGAATCATCCGAAGAAAAAGGAGCGAACGAGCAGACAACCCTGCAAGTAAAAGATTGGGAAAATACCGAGGATTGGAGGGAAGTCTTCATAGACTACTTTAAATCCCACCGAATGCCTGAAGAAGCGTCCACAAGACATCAGCTCATGAAACGAGCTCTGTCTTTCGCCTTCGTCAATGATACTCTGTACAAGAGGTCATTGGATTCTCTGTAGCTGAGATGCTTAGGACCTGACGAAGCAAAAAGGGTCGTCCAGGAAGTTCATGACGGACTCTGCGGTTCTCACCAAGCAGGCCCAAAGATGAAGTTGAAGATCAAACGGATGGGCTACTACTGGCCCACGATGATTCAGGACTGCCTCGAATATGCGAAGCAATGCCACTCATGCCAAATTCATGGGGACTTCATCCACCAGCATCCAAATCCACTACATCCAACGGTGGCTAGCTGGCCGTTCGAAATGTAGGGGACTGACATAGTCGGCCCCATCAAACCAGCATCGTCCAGAGGACATCGTTTCATCCTGGCAACGACTGACTATTTCTCCAAATGGGCAGAAGCAGTACCGTTGAGGGAAGTGAAGACGGAGAATATCCTCCATTTCTTCAAGACGCACGTCATATATCGGTTTGGGACACCGAGACGGATCATCTCCGATAACGGGCCTGCCTACAGAAGCCACAAGATCAGTCGTTTCGCGCAGCAGCACAATATAGACTGGAGATATTCTTCAGTTTACAATCCGCGAGCTAATGGTTTAGCTGAAGCCTTCAACAAGACCCTGACGAAAATCATGAAAAAGAGGGTGTCCCGAAATAAAAGAGACTGGCACGAGAGACTGCAAGAGGCCCTTTGGGCGTATCGAACTACGTTCAAGACGGCCACGAACACAACGCCGTATGCGTTGGTATTTGGAACGGAAGCAGTACTCCCCCTCGAGATAGAGTTACCCTCTCTACGAGTGGCAGTCCACTACGAGCTGACGAACGAAGAAAATACTCACCTTCGGCTTGAGGAGCTTGACGCCCTTGATGAAACCCGGCTCATAGCGCAACAAAATCTGGAAGCTTATAAAGCAAAGATGACGCACTCATATGAAATATTAACCCGACCGAGGACATTCCGCCAAGGAGAACTTATGCTAGTGGTCAAAAGGCCTATGATCCCCAATCGCGCCAAGCAAGGAAAATTCGAGCCAAACTATGAAGGCCCATACATCATAGATAAGGTCTACCAGGGTGGGGCCTATCTACTCATGGACATGCACGGAGAAAGGCCTTTCAGGCCAATAAACGGTCACTTCCTAAAGAAATACTATACTTAATGAGCCACAACCTAGGTCAATGGTAGATGACGACGACTATGCCCGCTTGCTATCTTCCTAAGCTCAAACTCTATCAGCAGTAACCGGCCTTCTTAAAGTCGGACCGAAATGTCCTTAAACTAATAGCAGACCGAAACGTCTTTAAACCACTACCGCAGCATCTTTAGGCCGACGAGATATAAAAAAACATATAAAAATAAAATAAAATAAAAAACGGTATGTCCATAAGCAAAAAGGGCACAGATGAAAACTCGAAAGGGCTCCGTGAGTAAAAACAGCAGGGCTACCGGCGAGTGTTCGTGAAAACCCGAAAGGGCGCGGCCTCGTTAAAAAATATATAAAAATAAAAAGAATAAAAAAAACGGTATGTCCATAAGCAAAAAGGGCACGGATGAAAACCCGAAAGGGCTCCGTGAGTAAAAACAGCAGGGCTACTGGCGAGTGTTCGTGAAAACCCGAAAGGGCGCGGCCTCGTAAAAAAATATATAAAAATAAAAGAATAAAAAAACAGTATGTCCATAAGCAAAATGGGCGCGGATGAAAACCCGAAAGGGTTCCGTGAGTAAAAACAGCAGGGCTACCGGTGAGTGTTTGCGAAAACCTGAAAGGGCGCAACCTCGTTAAAGGAAACTTATAGGGTCCTCTCGACCTTATAAGGAGAAACCACCCACGTGAGATCCATACGACTCACAGGGGAGCAGCACACTTAGGGATCCCCACGATTCCTAAGGAGAAAATACACTTGTGAGATCCTCACGACTCGTAAGGAGAACTCTCTTATGGGACCCTCACGGCTCATAAGAGTTGAAAGTCTTAAGTTACACAGACTTAAACCTGTGCTTAAGCAACCCCCACAACTTCCGATATTGCCCTACAAGTGGCTCAATACCGACTCTTGAATACAATCCACGGGCACGAATAAACATTTCCCTAACCAAGATCCGTCCGTGACTGGGGATATATTCGCATGACCCTTGTAAGTCCTCTCGATTTACAAGGAGAAAACCCTCCTGTAGGATCCTTACGACTTACAGAGAAACAAACACTTAGGAATCCTCACGATTCCTAAAGAAAAAATACACCTACAAGATCCTCACGACTTGTAGGGAGAAATACCTTTGTGAGACCCTTACGGCTCATGAAGTCAAAAGCCTTAGTCGGCGGGACCTTAACCCTGTTCGCTAAGCCACCTTTGTTCGACACCGACGGAGGAAGATGATGATTCGCTTCTGGTAATATCCCAGTTGTAGCGGTGCTGATGCCGAAATCGTCTTACGACGGAAAGCCAGTAGGCCGCACATGCATACGAAATAGCCGAAATGATGGGGCAACTTGCAATAAAAAGCAACAAGTAAAAATATATGCATGCAAAATAGCCGAAATGATTGGGAAACTTGCAATAAAAAGAAGCGGGTAAAAATAAAATAAATAGCCGAAATGATTGGGCACCGCGAAAAATAGCCGAAATGATTGGGCAATCGCGACCTTCGCGATATAAAAGCTGAAATGATAGAGCATCGCGGAGATAAAACAAAAAATGATGATAAAACTTTGGCCCTACAGTTAAGATCACATCGATCCCTGTATACAATCCAAGGGCGTAAACAAAGAGGGAACCATACTTTCCCAACAGGCTCCGCCAGAAGACGAAGCCAAATCTCGACGGTTCAGTCCAACTCTGAAGAAACCAGTGTATTCAGCAGATACCTCGACTCACGGATACAAACACTCCTTGACGAGAGCTTCCTGATCCGCGTCGACTCGCAGAGCCACCAGTGCTTCCGTGGAAAATCCTCGACTCGTTTCAAACCCTAAGGAAACAAATAATCCTTGGCGCTTGGGAAACAAATAATCCCTAGCAAACTCCTCGACTCACGAATACAAACACTCCTTGACGAGAGCTTCCTGATCCGCGTCGACTCGCAGAGCCACCAGTGCCTCCGTGGGAAATCCTCGACTCGTTTCAAACCCCAAGGAAACAAATAATCCTTGGCGCTTGGGAAACAAATAATCCCTAGCAAACTCCTCGACTCACGGATACAAACACTCCTTGATGAGAGCCTCCTGATCCGCGTCGACTCGCAGAGCCACCAGTGCCTCCGTGGGAAATCCTCGACTCGTTTCAAACCCCAAGGAAACAAATAATCCTTGGCGCTTGGGAAACAAATAATCCCTAGCAAACTCCTCGACTCACGGATACAAACACTCCTTGACGAGAGCCTCCTGATCCGTGTCGACTCGCAGAGCCACCAGTGCCTCCGTGGGAAATCCTCAACTCGTTTCAAACCCCAAGGAAACAAATAATCCTTGCCTCTTGGGAAACAAATAATCCCTAGCAAACTCCTCGACTCACGGATACAAACACTCCTTGACGAGAGCCTCCTGATCCGCGTCGACTCGCAGAGCCACCAGTGACTCCGTAGGAAATCCTCGACTCGTTTCAAACCCCAAGGAAACAAATAATCCTTGGCGCTTGGGAAACAAATAATCCCTAGCAAACTCCTCGACTCATGGATACAAACACTCCTTGACGAGAGCTTCCTGATCCGCGTCGACTCGCAGAGCCACCAGTGCCTCCGTGGGAAATCCTCGACTCGTTTCAAACCCCAAGGAAACAAATAATCCTTGGCGCTGGGGAAACAAATAATCCCTAGCAAATTCCTCGACTCGCGGATACAAACACTCCTTGACGAGAGCCTCCTGATCCGCGTCGACTCGCAGAGCCACCAGTGCCTCCGTGGGAAATCCTCGACTCGTTTGAAACCCTAAGGAAACAAATAATCCTTGGCGCTGGGGAAACAAATAATCCTTAGCAAACACCTCAACTCAAGGAAACAAACAATCCTTGATGAGAGCCTCCTGATTCGCGTCGGCTCGCAGAGAAACTAGTGTCTCCGCGGCAAAATTTCTGATTCGTCTCAACTTCAAGATGAAGCCTCAGGCAGCAGGGATTGAAAAACTTGCTTCCTGAACAATGGGACCCTATAAGTCGATCTAAAACGGTCTCTTGCATACTATTCATGGGTTTCACTCTCTAAAGTCGAGTTTCGACAAGGAGGGAAACAACCGCTTACGGGTCCTCTCGACTCAAAAGAGGGAAAAATTCTCTTATAGGATCCTTACAACTTATAAGAGAAAACCACACTTAGGAATCCTCACGATTCCTAAAGAGAAAAAACCACTTACGAGATCCCCTCGATCCGTAAGGAGAAAAGTCTCTATGAGACCCTCACGGCTCATGGAGTTGAAAAGTCTTAGGCAGCAGATCTGAACCTGCGGCCTAAGCCATCGCTGATTCTTAAGAAAGTCAAGATGCATGCTCTATTATCTGTTGACCATGTTTAGTAAGGTGGCGTGCTGATAATGAAAGAAAGAAAGGGCGGAGAAATAACACAAGACGTTACAGAAAATGCGTATCTTTTATTCATAGACTTGATTGAGTATAGGATACATTGTGCTAAAGAATAAAAAATATATATATACATTTTTTTTTACAAGTACAAACGATACATGGAGAGTTACTGAGAAGGAAGCGTTCTGCATAGCTCTAGCAATTGTTCGCACACTTCCTTCCCCGCTTTCTCCTGATCAGCCACCACTGCCAATTCCGCCTCCACTTGGGCCCGTTGCTGCGCAACAGACGCAAGCTGATCCCTAACGGCCTGATGAGCAGCTTCACGGCCTGGAATGTCATGCTCGGCGACATCAAGTGCCCGCTTCAGTTTCAGCCCATTTGAGATGCGCTCGAGAAGGCCCTCGAAGACGACCTTTACCTCGGTAGCGTTCGCCTCAACTTCAGCACGTAGGCGAGCAGTTTCGCTCGAAGACTCCTGACACTCCTTCAGCTTCAAAGCTGCTTCTTGTTCCAAATAACGGAAATGGGAAGTGCTTTGCTCGAGCCATGCTCCCCGTTGAGCGCTCACAGCCAAAGTCTCAGGGGATAGACGCATCGACTCCAACTAATGAAGGCGAGCCTCAATCTCCCGACAATGGTTAACCCAAGAAGAGACGGTGCCCTCGTCATGGAAGGTGGCAAATATCACCAACATTGGGTTAATCGTCGTAGCGAAGTCCTCAGCAGATGTAGGAGACTCGACGTCGAGTTCCTCGATGTAGTCGCTCAACATACGCAGACTATTCGCCGCACCTTTTGAGGACGGACGTCTTTGGGAAGGGCCGCCCGGCATTGTAATGCGAGACTCGAAAGGCGCCGTGGCCGGAACGACAGCTGAAAAGAAACAGGATGTGGTCAGATAACAGTACAAAAAATAAAAAAGGGGGGGAGTTATCAATGTGATAATCGTTCCAGTTGAGACAGGTGTTAAGGTCGGAAGGGCCGGTGGCGCAGCTGATTTTTTATCCCCTCCCTCAATCTGTAGCACTATAGTCGAGATGAGAAAAAAGGGGTTAGCAGTAATTCCATCAATAAAAAAAAAGAAAGATATCGACGGAAATCAGACTCACCAACGCCACCAGGGGAAGAGGTAAGTTCGGATGGGAAGGAGAAGTGTGGGAGTAACACCTGATAAAGATGGTCAAAGAGCACTCCTGAAAAACACAACAGTATGACTTTAGTATATAGATTATACGTCTGAAAAGTGAGATTAATAAGTTGCAAACTCATACCTTCCAACATCTTTGCCGGTATGAGAGAGGGCTGAGAGGTAACCACCGCCAAGGCAGTCGTGGAAGGCACTCCCTCAAGCAGTGGGGCATCAGCGCTGGCCGCACCTGCGTTACAAGAAAGGTAAATTTGTCAGAAAGGATTGTAAAGTAAAGAAAAACAGCAACCTTGGGTTTACCTGAGGAACTCCCGGCTGAAACGGAGGCGACTCCCTCCTCTATCGACATGAGGCCACCGCCCGTGGCCTCATCACCCGACTCGATGGGGACCGTCATCGTGCTCGCGTGGCCAGGAGACAGCAGAAGATCGTAGACGGGGAGGGCAATGATCGGAGCATTGCCGGACTCTTGAGAGAGAGCGGTTGGCTCTTCCCCAAGAGTCGTGCCCATCTCACCCGCTACCTCCTCGGGCTCCGCAATCTCCATCGGCTTATCCGCTGTCACCATGAGGTCGCCAGCCTCAAGTGCCTCGTCCGTCACCACCACGGGCTCAGTTGTAATGATCATTTCATCTGCCGCCACTTCAGGCTCGGCATCAATGACCTTCTCGGCTATAGGCCCCTCAACCTCCGCATCAGGCTCCAAGGCCTCAACGATGTTGCCCACTGTCGGCTTGGGTTCGGCAGGCACCGCCTCCTCTGTTCCCCTGGGTTCAACGGTCTCGGCCTCACCCTCGGTCGGACTTGGCCCTACAAAATAATATATATAAGAACCGTCGGCATTATAACTCTCACAATAAAAATTCTGAAAGAAATGTTACCTGAAGTGGACTTATCATTTGCGCTTCGAGCGGTGCGCGCCACTTGTCTGGGAGCAGTGGATAGGGCGACAGAGGCCTCTTCGGAAGGAGTGTTTGCCCGAGGGACGGTGCTTGGGCCCGCTCCCGTAGCCAAAGCAGTCCGGCGCGCCTTCGCCTCGCGCCTCAGCCGCTTTCTCTCCTTCTGGGCCATTGAGACGGACCTCACCAAAGCCTCTCTCATTGAGGCGTCCTCGTATGTATACAGAGATGCCTCCAAGCTCTTCAAGGCATCCCTCGTCGACTTGTCAAGTCGAGGCTCTTGCAGCAGCCCCGACGAGACCGGAACTCTAGTGACGGGTTCCAGAAGGATCTCTTCGTCGACTGGTATAACCCCTAGAAAGAAACAAAGGAAGAAAGTTAGGTTAACCATCGAAAAAGATAACGAAATTTGTTTAAAAAAAAAGGGGGGTGGGACATACCGGCGCCCGCTAAAGCACGTTTCTCCTCCTCCTTTTGGAAGGTTTTCAAAGAGGCAGCAATAGCTTCTTCGGTAGAGACACATGTTGAAAATGGGGAAAAGTATTAGTCAAGAATAATGATAAAAAAATGCAATGAAATGATGAAAAAAGCAGCTAATAATTACCTGACTCAGCGAGTTTACTCAACCACGCTTCAAGCCTCGCTGATCGCTCAGAAGCCGCAATGGCGGCCGCCAGGTCGGTGTCTGCGGGGTCTACCGCGAAGCCCTTATTGCTTCCATATTCACTTATTACTTCGGTAAGAGGGGCTTCAGGCTCTAAGCCAAGAATCGCGTCAAGGGAAAGGAGCGACTTTTTCTTCTTTTGCCCGCCAACTCTGGATGCACCCGGGATTGATTTACGCTTGGTAGACACCTTGGGGCAGCGGGTCCCGATATCCGCGCCTACACCAGACTCCGGCGATACCGCAGTTGCCGTTTCCACTAGAGCACGGGGGGCTGGTGGCGCATCCACAGCATCGCGAAGCGGCAATCCGCACGGAGGACTCAACACGCGCGGAGGTCCGCCTCCAGCACCTTTCAATGGAGGAATGACCGGAGTCCTCGGCCTCAAAGGAGCCTTGCGATCGCCGCCGGGAGGTGCACCCTTGCGGTCAACCAGCATACGTTTCTCCATCAAAATAACGGGCCCCATTGCATGCGCATACCAGGCCACGTAAGCATTGAGGACTTTGGGGACGCAACTCGGCTCACTGATAAAGAAATAAGAACCTGTGTTAAGCCGCATAAAGTGGTGCATTGCATTCTTTATCCCCTCCCGGCTAACCACGGGCTTTTCCAAGAAGGCTTCCATCGGGATCCCTTGATTGTAGCTCGATTGCTGAGCAAACCGGTGAGGGTCATACCTCATGAAGAGTGCTGTCTCATTCTGCCTGAACACCAGGTAGCCCGGCCGAATGGAGTAGAGATGGAGGATTTCCCGAGCCTTCAATATGGAAGCCCCGTCCTTAAATTCATCGCGTAGCGACACTACTAACTTGGTTGTCTCTGAGCCTATTGTTATGACCTTGTCCAAGAAAAAAATCTTCGCCCCGACCAGGTGTGGTCGAAGGAGAAGCCCCTAGCCTCCCGCGGAGGTGCAACTACGATCGAAGCCTCGACCAGCCGTATGACCCTCGGGAGCCAGCACTTCTCAAAAAAGGGAGGAATCTTATGGGCACCAAACACCCCGTGCACGTGCATTTCCATCCAGGAGGTAAAGTAGTGCATCGGGAAGTTGGCGGGTTGCACCCCAGGCTCACTAGCGTCCGCCGCTACGCTAAGTCCATTATAAAGATAAGCCAGCCCGGCAATTCCTACTGACAACTGTAAACTAGCCACCATCCGATGCGCTGGGTAGAAAACAGTCGACCGCATATGGCGTGGATGCATAGGAAGAGCAAAACTGCACAACCACAAGCCCAAGAACCCTACAAAGAAGGTCTCTTCATCCATGTCGGGGACGGCAATTTTTGAAAAAGGGACGACGGCGGCACCGGGAAGATAAAAGTCTTTGTGGTCATCCTCCGATGTGGGTCGGCGATCAAAACCGAACCCAAAAGGTTCGTCAAGCTGGGCGAACTTCTCGCTCCGCTCTGATAAGAACTCTGGTTGAATGAAGCGAGCAATGAAATCTGCAAAACTGACTCCCCTGTCACCCGATTCTAGATAGAGTCCTTCATAAATCTCCAATACCTTCACTAAGCCCGGGTACTGGTGCTGAATAGAGTTCTCCGGCGTCAGGTCAATCACCAGCGGCTTGGTGGCAAAGACGTATTCATCGGGAGGAAGCAGCTCCTCGTAAGGCTCTCCCCTCATCGGCAGACCCGAGATTTCAGCAAACTCCTCCAAGGAGATAGAGACTTCCCGGTCCGTCATCAGGAAGGTGTGTGTGGGAATATTCCATTGCTCGATAAAAGCCTTAACCCACCACGTTGGAGGAGAAGGATACTCAAAGAGCGAGACGTAAATGGCCGAGTACAAACCAATCCTCATCAGATGAGTCATCCTCGCTGATAGGATATACCGGGCCAATTGCAAATATCCAGCAGGCGGTCGTGGGATCAGTCCAATGTTATAAGCCTGTCTCCAAGGGTGCGCTTCACCCTGACAAATTCTCCTCCCTAAAATATCTATTGTCGGCGGCGGCTGCACGGGGATAGCACCAATCGCAGGCTGGAGGAGGTCATCCGAATTCCAATTTTTGACCTCCACGGCATACTTCACCGGGGGTTCATCTACGTAGGGAGTGAAGATGTTGGCTCAGACGGCGTGGCGGAACTGAAACTGCGACGACCCTGGATGATTTCATTGTACCACCTACCCCACAAGTGAAGGTTTTTGTGTTCGGGGTCATGATCCTTGATGAGAGCGAGCACCACGCGGTCCACCGGTGCCTGGGGAAACCCTCCCTCCGAGCGAACAAACGGAAAAGACAAATTGGCAGACATGTTTCCTGCAAAGAGACAAACATTAGCCATCAGTATTATAATTCCAACGCTCAACATTTTTAAATTTTTATACCGTACCGCAATGCAGTGGATAGGCGGACCAAAGGGGGGCCCATAAAATCTGGACGACGGTACATCATTTAATAAGACAGCTCCATCATTGGATGAGACTGTCAGTTAATGAAAAGATCCCTAAGAGAATATCCTCATTGATGGGAAATCCCTAGAGGCAAGGAGAAAATCTCCTCTTTTGGAGCAAAGTTCTGTCACATAGTGGCATTTGTCAAACTCTGGTCTCAAGGGAATAAAATTTCTTTAAGGAGAGCCTAGCCCTATATTAATGATGGAAAATCCATCAAAAAGAAAACTTCAACCCTTAAAGATTAAAATTTAGGATTTTAAAGATCAATGAAAACTTTTAGGAGTTCTCCATTTTCAGATCAGAAAAGATCTACATTTGATCCATGAGCAAAGCTCTGTTCATGAGTGAAAACCCATGAACAAGATCTCTGTAGATCTATGAATTTTCCAGAGCAAGGCTCTGCTGATGAAACCCCAAAAGGGTTTTAGATCAAACATCTATGAGAGCAAGGCTCTATTAATCAATTTTAATTTAATTTAATTTTATTATTAAAACCTAAGATGTTTTCAAGTTCTGAACTCTGGAGTTCTTGTGAAAAAGCAAAAGCAAGGCTCTAAAATTCTTAAACAAGAGCAAGGCTCTGAAAACTCAAGATTCTTGAAAATGGTAAAACATTTACTAAGGGCCAAAGGTCCTATTTATAAGGCGCTTACGCCCCTTCAGCTCACCCCTTGATCCAACGATCAGGAGTTTGCCACCGCTGCACTCACGTGTGCGCCACGTGAGCGCAACGGTGGGGGGGAATTTGTTTCCCCCAATCAGAGCAAAGCTCTGCTGGAAATTCAAAATTCAAATTTTGAAGCAACGCTTCAAATCCCGGGCGCAACACGCCACGTGTCAAAAGCTGATACGGCAGCGCGGCGCCCAAGACAGTGCGCCCAATCAGAGCAAAGCTCTATTTTAAGTAAAATTAAAGGAAGCAACGCTTCAATTGCGCAAGCACTGCGCTGCGCGACAAGTGTCGGCGCAGATGCGCTAGCGCGGTTGCGCTGCGCTGTGCGCTGCGCGACACGTGTCGGCGCAGATGCGCTAGCGCGGTTGCGCTGTGCTGTGCGCTGCACGACACGTGTCACGCGCAGGGGCATCTGCGCCAAACAGAATTAAAATTCTAAAGAAAACTTTTCTGTTCGTGTTAAAACAAGAAGATTTTCTTCTGTAAAAACAGAAGCCCTTGGATCAAAGATCCAACGGTGGGGAAAATTCCCCGAATCACTCAGAGAAAGATCTCTTTAACAAATTTAACTAATTTATGGGCACTATAAAAAGGACCCCAAGCCTCAATTCAAAGGCATCAACATTTTCTAAAAAAAAGAGAAAGAGAACTCTGAAGAACTCCTCAAGAATAAAAAAGGTAAAGACCTTTAGAAAAAGAGAAAGTTCTCTTATGAACAGATCATAGATCTTTAATAAAAAAACAAAATAATAATAGTGCTTTGCACTTCTTATGAACCACTGGTTCTTTAAAACAGGAAAAAACAAAAATAAATAAAAAATAGTGCTTTGCACTTTTATGAACCTTCGGTTCTCGAAATAAAAATAATAACTTGTTTTTCTTTGATCTAAATTAGATCAAGGAAACGAATAAGTGCTTTGCACTTCTTTTATGAACCATTGGTTCTTGAATCTAAAAGATTCTTAAATCATAGTGCTTTGCACTTGCAAAACTGCACTGTTGCACTCTTGGGTTGGCGCAAGCCACCAGAGAGTGCCACGTGTCAGCATCTGAACCAATTGCACTATGCGCTTTTGAAACAGAGCCTTGCTCTCTAAAACTGGCGCAATTCACCACAGCGCGCCACGGGTCAGCAGCGCACTAGAACAGCGCTGTTGCGCTTGCCAGAGCATGACACATGTCATCGCCATATGAGCTTGCACTCATTACTTGGTGCAAAGCGCCAGACAAATGCACTGCATTGCTTACAAAAGGGCCAAGCCCAAATCAAAAAGGCCTAACAGGCCTAATAAAATGCAATGCATTATTTTAAAAAGGGCAGAGCCCAAACCAAAACAGATGCTCTGCATCATAAATAAAGGGATAAAGCCCAAATCAAAAAGGCCTAGCAGGCCAGAATAAAATGCAGTGCATTATTAAATATGGGCAAAGCCCTAGCACAGGCCTAATAGGCCGAAGATCAAGAAAAATGTTGAATATGCTCAACGGGACTTAGCCCAATCATGGCCGTAAGTCCCCAAACTAAATTGACTGAGCAAGAATGCTCTCTTAAATCAATTTACGACCGGTTCAAGGGTACATCTCTGAACTCCTCTGACACATGTCGTAATCCTTCAACGACGTCAGAGAGGTGACAGGTCCCGACAACTGCATATCAACATGGACTACGGGGTCCTTAAACTTGTGGACCGAAATGTCCTTAAACTAATGTTGGACCGAAACGTCCTTAAACTAATGTTGGACAGAAACGTCCTTAAACTAATGATGGACCACCGCGTCCCTAAACTGGTGATGGATTACCACGTCCCTAAACTGGAACAATAGAGCCTCCAAACGCTCTTTTACCGGATCTAAACGATCCCGTTTAAGTTGATCTTAGCCCCAAACACGGCTAACGTATCCTTAAACATTCAAATGGACTATAAAACTCCAAATCAACTCTAGTTCGAGGGTACATCTCTGAACTCCTCTGACACCTATTGTTGTAATCCTTCAACGATATCAGAGAGGTGACGAGTCCCGACGGCCATATATTAAGTGGATCACCACATTAAGTCGATCTTAGTCTAAAACAGGACTATCGTATCCTTAACGGACGTTTAAGTTGATCTTAGCCTCAATACGGCTAACGTATCCTTAAACTAAAAAACACCAAACCCAAATCTAAGTAAATACGGATTTGGACTAATCCACGTCCTACGGGCGACGGCATTACTCAGTCTCCGTATACAATCCACGGGCAACCACAAACAAAACAAACACACACGTCACGAAGTGAAATTCTGGAGAAAGAGAAAGTTGTTACCGCGACGCGGTAGCGTAATTAACTGCAGGAGCTTGCGCCTGCAGGGAAGAGCGTCCCCACAATCAAAAACCCCCCAAGCGAGGGGGAATCTGACGAAGTCTGCTACATCGGCCGCATCCGTCTAAACCTCCGATATACGGTGCCATAAATCAACTTGGCATCTTAGGAGATATGGACGGATAAAACCAAATAGCATCTGCCCCGAATCTCAGCGTCAGGACATCGCAGTCTTGTGCACCGCCATTCGGAGGGGAACAATTTCTAGTTAACGATCTATATTAGGGTTTCTCGGCACCGGAAATTTTTGTTTGGCTTAGTTGATGCCTTGTGGAACCTCTTGAGTGTGCCTAGGAACCCTACAGTGGTATCAGAGCCTAGCTAGAGCCTTAGGCGAAGTGTAGACGAAGTTAGATACCCGATCGAACCCGAAACCCTAATTCTAAACCCTTCTCTGTACATTTTTTGAAATCGGGGATTTTTGAAAATTAAAAATATGCAGAAAAATCAGCAGGCTTTTTTATGAATTACTGTGAAGCACGTGCGCCTGATTCAACTAAAGCGCAGCGAAACTGCGGCACGAGCATGGCTCGTGCGGCGGTTCCGCGGCCATATAGTTACTTCAGCATTTTAAATTTGCACAGTAATTCCTATCTGTTAGTGCTGTATTTTCTGGGAATTTTTAAGTTCTACTCAAGAGTTGAGTTTTCTAGGTTGTATTGGGGACTCGGTGTTTCGATATGGAAGTTTAACTTCGTCTGTAGTTTTCCAGATAATTTTAGAAAATCTTGAAAAGTTCGACCGGATATAAATACCCAATTTTTCCCCTGTCGGGAAATTTTCAAGTGTTGGATTTTTCCGTGGTTTAAGAATGTTCTAAGTAGTGCAAGTAACGCGATGGACCCTCTAGAAGACAACAAACCTTAACTCGATTATGTGACCGTCTTGAACTACCCTTTGAATCTTAGGGTTTGGGGCAGTACGGCGAGCCACATGTGAGGCGTTGGCTTGACCCTTCTACGGCTGGACCGTTGGTACTGTGGCATGAAGTGAATGTTTTTAAACCTATTTCATGTGTTGAGCTGTTTCGGGAAAACTTGGGTGTTTGACTGTTCGATCGGAAAGTTTAACATTTTCTATTTATCTGGAATGTGATACAATATTTGGAATCCATAAGTAGTTATGAGATAACTGATTTGGATGTTATAAACATAGCAGTTTAGTCTCACTTGATCGGTTGCCACGGAATTTTGATGTGATCAAAAGTCCGTCACAATCATGTAGCGTACGCGGATACTCGTCGGGTAAACTTAATAGACAGCCATGTCCCATAGCCCCGACCAAGTGACTGTAGGAGAACCCCGTCGCCGAAAGCATCCGTTCGGGTGCTCGCAGTAGCGGTGTTCCGCCTTGGTGCACTTCGTCGACGGTATGGGGGTGCGGCCGTCTACTAAAGTTTGTGACGAGCATTCGATCAATTTATCTGGGATCTTGTTGAATTTCCCGACTAGATATTGAAAAGTGTTTTCGATATAGAGACTAAAATGCGGGGTTTATAATTGTTAGGCATGCGATTTCTAAGGAATTCAGATGGTTAGGCATGCGATGTCAAAAGAGTTTGCGGATTCCAACTGTTGTAGTTTTACACTTTCTTTTCTGCGACCGTAAGTGTAATATGTGATATCGCCGGTTTCGTTGCTATATGTCAACGACAATTGGGATGCGCATATTTACTTACGTTGATGACATGTGATGTTATGTGTTGCTGGATATGTTATATTGGATCGTCGCGTTTTGAATAGCCGGGGGTTTTATGTGAGATGAGAGTTTTTATTTTCATTCATGTAAAATTTGTTGTATGTAATATTCTTTTATTGGGGCACTTCCAGGCTGCGGAAGTTGTCACCGTTGTTGTATATTATTTACTTTTCCGCACTAGGATAGACCCAAGGAGGAGGGCACAAGTAACCGGGTTCTGGAGTCCAGTGGGAGACCAACTCGAGGAGTCGAGTCCGGGTCTCCTAACTCTAGAATTGGTAGGATTGCTTGTCGCTCTCGTAGGGGTCTAGGGGTGTGGGTTTGTCTATTCATCACGACCATGGAATTCGTGTTTTATACTGGTTCGTATTGAAAATACGGACGTCCTAGTATATCCAATGTTTCATATGATTCTTCTGCTGCGATATCTGTGATGTGATCATGTGATGTTCTTTGATAGATACAGTATATAGTATATTTGATATATTATATAGACGTTACTTATGTTTTACACCCGCGCTAGCCCTGCCCCGCTCTTTCGTTAGTTACCTAACCTAATGGTGCACGAGGGGACATCGAGGCGATTGCGGATGGCATAAGTGTACGTCGTATTTATCTGTGATGTTTAGGTGCTTAAATGATGGGACTTCATTAATATGATTAATGAAAGAAAAAGAAACCTAAAGATGTTGTGGAATCGAATTTTCAAAAACAGGTAGCTACAGTTCTTGCTTTGCATCGAGGTGTTCCTTGTAGAACATCCTGCACCTTATTCGATAAGGAAAGGACCGAGATCCCTTCACCGGGAGTGACTCCTTTAGCAATAACTGGCAGATGCTACACACTCGGTTTGTTTTTTATTGCTTTTATAGTTTCTGCTTTTCACAATGATATATATGATATATCCCGCACCTCATTCGACGAGGAAAGAGGCGACGATCCTTTCACCGGGAGTGATCCCTTTAGCAAAACTAGAAAAGCCTAAAAAACACTCCATTTCAAAATTCATTCGATCCTACAACGATATCAAGTTCATTACGCAATAGGTTTTCAGAAAAACCTGTCGTAGCCCTCCGTCATTTCAGATAAGTCCTACTTAGTATTCGTGCTACGTTTGTTGGCCTGCGTCAAGGCGTAGTGTGCGGTAGCTAACTAGTATTTGTCTGTTAATGCATATGATGCAGATTGGATTAGGGTAGTCGTGCGACTTTGTTGGCCTGCATCAAGGGTCGTACGGGTGGGTTTAATTCAATCAGGAAATGACGGGTTGAACTTGACTAGCGCACTATGGTTTGTTGGCCTGCGTTAAGGTCATAGGACGCTAGGGGAAAAATTATCGGGAATTTCAAGTGTTGAAATTTGCAATGAGATTTCATACCTTCTATGAGATAGTTGGATCCTGATACCCACTGCGAGTAATTGTTACTCCTGGGAGACTTTTACACATTACAATTAGCCGATCAAGTAGGTGTCTAGAAAGGTGTCAATGGGGTTACGCCTCTGGGAAAACGAGGTTTATATTAATTAGGTCCGTGCGAAAGCACGGGGAACCTCCCTCAAAGTACCGACACTGGTCTGGCTGAAAGATTGGCGAACTTGTAGCGTGTAATTAATCCCGGCTAGTCTTTCCTTTTAGGGTTTGAAGGAAGATTTGATAAAAACAGTGGGAGCCATCCTGATTAGATAAAATGATAATCAATCTGATCTTGCAAGAGCGCACGCAGAGTGTTTTCTTCTTTCTCTCTCCAGGTAGTGACCATATCATGCCTTAATCAAGATAATAAAACGGATATATTGACCGAACCCGCTTGTTATACTGAGCTGGGGAACGTTGGTCCCGCTCCAACTTATAAATGTTATAAGATAGAGCAGGAATTAGGTGATTACCAGAATTCCCGTGCCGCCCAAACGAAGAAAGTGCATACCGATGCATCATCTTCGGGTGTGTTCATTACAGAGAACTGTTTCTCAAATGTCCTTTACGTCCTGGGTATATGATACCGGATCAGGATCCCAGATATGTAATATATTACATGGGCTACAGAAAGGTAGAGAACTGAGGACGGGTGATAAGTTTCATGAGGCAGAAAACGGTGCAAGTGTTGCAGCCAGGTCTGTTGGTCACTGTCACCCTGTATTACCAGAATACATTGATTCTGAACAAATGTTATTAGATACCGAACCTAATATACAAATTCATATCAGTCTCTTTATTAGTAAAGAAGGATATAATTTTGTATTGATGGATAATGTTTTGAACATTTCCTATATCAAGAGTTGATCGGTTCAGGCACGTTATCTAAAAGCATTGACGTTTTAAATCAAACCACAGTTCTTAGTATATAGAACACACACAAGAGGAAGAGTTCAGAATTGAATGAATCCTTCTTGAGGTATTGTAGACTAGGTCATATCAATGCGACCCGACTGGCTGAAGTTATATTTTAGATGCATATTTAAATTAGTTTGAATTTACATCTTGTGAAACTTGCCGGTCATGTCACAGAGATAAGATGACCTTAGCTCTGTTTATTGGAAACAGAGAAAGAGTTAGTGAACTCTTAGGATTGATACATGCTGATGTATGATGGTCCCCTGTCTACACATGCCAAGACCGGTTCTTTGTACTTTAATACATTCTCTGATAATCTCTCAAGATTCAGACATATGTTCCTGTTGAAACACAAGTCCGAACCTTTTGAGATATTCATAGAATATAAGTTAGAAGTAGAGAACCAAAATACAGGTAAAAGTATTATGTCCTTTGATGTGATCAAGGAGGAGAATACTTGAGCACGGAATTCCTGGATTATTCTAAAGGAGAATGAGATTCTCTCTCAGCATTACTCCTCCGTATACACCATAGCACGATGGTATATCGGGGCGGAGCAATAAAACTCTATTTGATATGGTGTGCTCTATGATGAGTACTACTGAGTTTCCTATTTCCTTTTAGGGAGTTATGCACTTATGAAGTTGCATACCTATTGAATAGGGTTCCGATCAAATCAGATGCCTACCATTTCATATGAGATATGGAAAGGGAAAAGCCCATCTCTTAAGTCAGTTAAGATTTGGGGTTGTCCGGCCTATGTCTAAAAAGCAAAATACGGACAAGCTCGAGGCAAAGTCGACTCTGTAGAAGTTTGTTGGATATCCCAAGCATACGCAAGGGAATATCTTCTACCTAACCGAGAAACAAAATATGTTTTGTTACTCAGCATGCCACCTTTGTGAAAGGGAATTTCTTGTGAAGAAATTACTGGTTATGAGGTAGAACTGCAAACAGTTCCAGCTATACAAACTGCAGCTGATGATTTGGTAGAACCAAAGGATTCAATAGAAACCAACGAACCTCAGCCTCTCCGCCGATCTAGTAGGATTCCTCACCCACCTGAGAGATACTTCGGTTTCTCTATGACAGTGGGAGCGAGAATTGCATCATGGGATGATGACCCAACTAGTTTCGGGCTGGCCATCAGGAGTAGGACTCTGTAAGAATGGCTGGATGCTTAGCGATCTGAGATGGAATCCTTATACACCAACAATGTATGGACTTTGGTTGCTTTATCTGAAGGGTTAAATCCCTATCAGGAGCAAGTATATCTTGAGAAGATTACTTGGTGTACATGGAAAAGTTGAGACTTTTAAAGCTAGACTCGTTAAAGGTTTGCATCATAGACCAGTTATGGCTAATGATGAAACCTTTTCTCGGGCCTATGCTTAAGTCCATCCAGATCCTACTTGCCACGGCTACATACCATGACTACGATATCTGGTGGTTGGGTGTCATGACTTCTTTTCTAAATATTGATTTAGAAGAGAACGTGTATAAGTACACAGCCAGAGGGCTTCGTAGATAGTGGGAGCAGCGGAAACGTGTGCAAGATGTTTTATGTGATAAAGCAGGCATCGCGGAGTTGGAACATCTGTTTTGATGTGGTAGTCAAAGAGTTTGACATCATCAAAATAGTAGATGAACCTTGTATATACAAAAAGGTAGTAGGGAGTATGGTTATGATCCTCGTAGAGTACGTGGATGACATACTCTTGATAGGGAAGGAGTTTCCTATGCTACGCTCGGTCAATCTCCGCTTATCACAAGGATTCTCCATATAGGATCAAAGTGATACCTACTAAATCCTTGGTTTTTGATCTATGAGATAGATCTAATTGGATGTTAGGATATTCACTAGTTGTAGTGAGCTGGTATCAATCGATCCTGGGGAGAATCACAGGAAAGGTTCCAGGGTGATAAGGACGACTGAATGTCAGTCGCAAGCATTGTCTTTACCCTCAGTAAAGGGACGGTATGTTGGAAGAGTTCCAAGCAAGATACCGTGACATACTAGACGATTAAAGGCAAGATACATCGCTACCAAAGTTGCTACCAAAGAGGAAGTCTGGGTGTATATTTGTTCATGAGATGAACTTCGTTCCTCCCATTGTATGACAATGGAGTTGTGGCTTATGCCAAGGAATGCCCGTCCCATCAGGGATCCAGACATATTCTTAGGCAGTATCACCTGATCATGGAGATGGTTGATCTCCAGGGGATCGAGGTTAGGAGAGTAGACCTAGAGGACAACACGGCGGATCCACTCACGAAAGGCCTTTTCCCAGAGAGAGACTTTTATGGGATGGTTGAGTATGAGATACTTCAACCACTGCTATCAGATGGCCCTAGTGCAAGTGGGAGATTGTTAGTTATATGTATGCCCTAGAGGCCATTACTATACATAGGATGTATATTGTAGTGGATGCTTGGACATATATAGGGATGACTTTCTTGCTCGATATGATAGTATGCTATCTGGTTACTCTTTACCTTAACGTGTACACTGATTGTCTCCCTGTTACATATTGGTAAAGCCCTTAGGATGTGTACTTGACTACCTGGACTATGATGCGGATCATACTAGTGGGGACGTGGTAGTCCATAAGTACATCCTTCAAAGTTCCTAGTCGTGGGTGTATCGAGACGGGGCATCGATATACCAGAGTAGACTAGCGTGTACCTTCTCGACCCATATTGATGGGCGATGGATGATCCCATATCCATTGGTGTTTGACATCAGAGATGATATACGGGTGCTCAGTGTAGACTGGGTACACTGGAAGGACTCGCCGAGAACTCCCAGATGGTATTATACCTTACGTCAGATGGCAGTTCTCTGGTGACACTGGTACAGGTTAGTCTGTAGATCATAGATCGTCATAGAGTCTTGTGTGATTCCCACTGTGCTTTGATTTCCATCATACCACCTCCAAGAGGCCGTGCAAAAAGGTGGCTTTTGGGTACAGTTCCGAATCACATGGAGGCAATGAGCGATAGGAGGGGTTTCGTCTCTCCCGTTATAGGGAGTTGATGTTGCGCAGTGCTCGATTGGCTATAACAGGAAGTCCTTGGCCAAGGCTGTTTTAGGGATGTACCGGTAAGTGTTACCAGTAGTTTCTCGACCCGTTATGAGCCTCATATCGACACGACTTATCGAGTTATTGGGGTCTGACGTTTACCACCCTTAGACGAGATATGCGACATATCAGACGAACAGACTGGACTGTAGGTGGTGTTACTCGTTGGATTCACAGGAGTGTGAGAGGGCTTGCTCGTTGATCTTCTGATCACTCAATACCCGGGTGGCCGTTACGTTTAGCAGACCGCTTGCGGCTTGTGGGTGTTTGATATGATCATCACCTACTGCCGGCGTATTGACGAGTCTTTAGAGTCCTACACAGGGGTTTCCTGGCTCAACCGAAACGAAATAGGAGCGCATATGAGATATGTGCGGGACCAAGAATAAAACCAGTATGTGATACTGTATTCTATTCTCGCGATTTGTGACATTGATCAGTTGTATGCGATATAGCCGGGTTATCGGATCAAGTGTTGATTCGATAAGTTGTTACTATTGATATTAGTCGGTTATATGCGATATGACCGGATCGTTAAATCAAGTGTTGATTTAATGATTTAATGTATAATTATATATTTGATATATTAATTTACATTAACTAGTATTGGTTCACTTAAGATTGATTTTCTCACTTGAAAGTGTACATTGTTTATATGTGATATATGCAAGTGTACATGTTTGTATCATCCTTGATGATACAAACAAGTTGTGTGTATGAGACTTGAACCATATCAAGGTTAGATTAGGGTTTACTATTTAACTTAGCATATAACAAAAGAGTGTGACTTTAGTCAAAGTTATCAAGCTTCATGAAGCTTGATGAACATTGACAAAGTCAACTCTTTTGTCATTTGTTTAAGATATTAGCTAACCCAACCCTTAACCTTATGCTATGGTTAATTCTCTACATGAGTTAAGCATGAGGGCTTAACTCAACCATGGTGCCATGATTAAAAGGATAAGTATTCATATTATTCTTTTAATTGAGACAATTCTTTTCTTCTTCTTCATCTTCATCAAGCTCACAAAAGCTTGATAGCTTCAATGGTGCCATGAGAAAAAGAGTGAGAAATCCAATTCTAAAGTGAACTCACTTCCTATTTCTTCATCCTCTACCACTTTCCATGTAGTATAGGGTGTTCTCTTCCCAAAGTTTTCGACCAAGTGAAGGAATAGCTTGAGTTTGAGTCTCCCCGACGTAGATCATCTTCGGCCTCGAAGTCATTGACCTAGCCCGATCATTTCTCCGACGAAACCATCGCTAGAGTCCAGGATCCGATGATCGCAGCGGAGGGACGTCAACACGGAGCTAAAGAAATGGTGGAGCGGATCTACAAAGGTTGTAATCCCTTTCACTTAGCAATAAAGTTGTTTACTTGCTTGCTTTTCGCCTTAATTTCTAGTTAACGATCTATATTAGGGTTTCTCGGCACCGGAAAATTTTTGTTTGGTATGGTTGATGCCTTGTGGAACCTCTTGAGTTTGCCTAGGAACCCTACATGTACGGGATACTACTGAGTGTACACATTCCTATTTGGTGCCTAGCGGGATGTCTCGGTTTCAGCCCGAGAATATTGAGGCCGTGGGGTATGTACGGGCTACTACTGAGTGTACACATTCCTGTTTGGTGCCTAGCGGCATGTCTCGGTTTCAGCCAAGAATATTGAGGCCGTGGTCCCGGGTATGTACGGGATACTATTGAGTTACATCGATAATTCATCAATTTGGTTTCAAAGACTTTAGAATAGAAAACCTGATAGAACAGTCCAGTTTACCCTTTGCACACTACCCTGCACTGCTCTGATTCATATTATTGTTACCCTTGCTTTATTCTTGTTTATATTCGCATTACCTGTTACCATGTTTATTATGTTTTACTTGATGACTTGACGCGCTGACGTCTGGGTTTTGCATGGCCCAGATTCTGTACCGCTGTCGCAGTCCGAGCAGGAGTACTTCAGCCGACAGGCTGAGCTGTGAGTGTCAGCAGTAGTTAGTTTTCTTTCCTGCATTTATTTCCTGATGTGAGCCCATATTATGGGACATACATTCCAGTTATTTTGTATTGGATCTTTCGCTTCCGCATTTATTTATTCTTGACTCATGTTATCTTGGATTATGGACATGTTTTAGATAGTTTTATCTTGTTCTTGATATCTCTATAGCCGTAATGTGACTGTGGATGGATACTTCCTACCCACAGGTAGCATGGTTGGCTATGTCACGTGCCTATTTTAGCGTACTCTGGGAAGCGGGGCATGACATGGTTCTTTTTGTATCAGAGCCATAGGTTAGTCGGGTTGATTCTTTTATAGTTGGGTATTGTACCCAATACACGAATCAGAATACCCGTGTTTAGGAAACATGTCCTGCCACCTTGCCATTTTACCATTCTTGAATCACATTCTTCCTGATTATATCCTTTACGATGTGCAAACTTCCTTTGCATGTCGACTCGAAACCTGATTCCTTGTTATCTCTAGGACTTAGGCGACTTGGGTGGAGTTATGTAACTGTGGCTATGATACCGCGGCATAGTTACAATGCGGCACTCTATTTAAGTATCTTGGAGTTCTATCCTTGATCTATATTCAGAATCTATCATCATGCTAATGTTGGGTGTTTTGATTTCAGGAATATGGTCGGTAAAAATTTGAAGATGTACCAGAGGCGTGTGGACGAAGCCGCCATGCTTGGAGTGATAAGAGGAATGCTGGAGAATCAAATGAAATAGACCGAGCTGATCCAGCAGCAAGCGGAATCGTTTCAGGAAGGTTTGCAGATCGTTCAGCAGTCTGTGAACAATGTTGGAGCTAAACCAGTTGACCGAGGAGGGACCGTAGCAGATTTCAGACGTTTGGGTCCGTCTATATTTACTGGTTTGGAGGAGCCGTTGCCAGTGGAGCAGTGGCTAGTTGACACAGAGAATTTGCTTATTGCGGCACAGATTCCAGATGAGAAAAGAGTTGATGTTGTACGCATTCAGTTAGTGGACTACGCCCGAGAATGGTGGCTTGTAGAGGAGAACCGGTTGCCCAAGCCGATCAAGTGGGAAGATTTTTCAAGGAGTTTCCTGGAGAAGTTCTTCCCGCGGACTGCACGGGAGGAAATGGAAGAGAAATTCATCGGGCTAAAGCAGAATGGAGCACCCGTAGATGTGCATGCAGCAAAATGGACAAGACTCGGCAGATTCGCTGGACCTTTAGTTGCCAACGATGCAGGCAGGGCACGGAGGTTCATGCGCAGCTTGGACGTGGACATCCAGAGGCAGATTGTCTCCTTGGGTTTGACCACTTTCTCACAAGTACTTGCGGCTGCTCGAGAGCAGCAGAGTTTATCTGGGATGAAGGGGAGTTTGCAGCAGACAACAGTTGCGGTAAGGAAGCCAGCATTTGTACCAAACCGAGCTCATGGTCGCAGAGGTATTCCAGTGGACCGTCGAGGTGTAGCACCTATGAAGAAGCCTGTGGTCATCGATCGAATTAAGAGCATGACTTGTAACTACTGCAATTTACCTGGCCACATGCAAAAGGATTGTCGAAGGAGGCTGGGACTCTGTTTGGTTTGTGGAGCGGCAGATCACGCCGTTAGTGCTTGTCCGTCGAAGCTTCGTACGAGAGATGATTTTCAGAAGCCTCCGCAGAGACCGTTCCAGGGACAGAAATAGCTGACTCAAGGACCTAATCAGGCTCGAGCTTTTACCTTGACAGCTGAAGAAGCTAAGGCGTCAGGAGAAGTTGTTTCAGGTACTCTACTCGTTCATGGTATTCCCGCATTAGCGTTATTTGATTCTGGTGCATCCCATTGTTTTATGTCATCCAAGTTTATAACTACACACTCGATTGGATACACGACCCTGTCTAGTTTTTGGGACATACACACTGGGAATGGGAAAATCATAGCTAGTAGGGAATGTAAAGATTGTACAGTTGTTGTGTGCGGACGGGAGCTTTTTGCAGATTTCTTGGTGATTGATACGGGCAGCTGCGAAGTCGCCTTGGGAATGGATTTTCTTGGCACTTTCCACGATCATATTGATTGTAGGGCAAGGAAAGTAATTTTCCAGATTCCCGGACACCCCGAGTTTAGCTTCACTGGAGGAAGCAGTTCTGTCGGGCCAGTCGGGTTTAGGGCTAGGCCGACAAACAACATTCTTGCAGCAACGGAAGTTGATGAAAGTGAAGAGCCGGCTGTTGTTCGTGATTTTATAGACGTGTTTGAAGATATATCGGGTTTACCACCGAAGCGAGACGTGGAGTTCGCAATTGATCTTATTCCTGGTGCAGCGCCAGTATCCAAAGCGTATTATCTAATGGCACTAGTAGAGTTGGAAGAAGTCAAGAAACAGGTTGCTGAATTGCTTGAAAAAGGTTGGATTCGAAGCAGTAACTCGCCTTGGGGAGCTCCAGTTCTTCTAGTAAAGAAGAAGGATGGCACAAGAAGGATGTGCATCGACGATCGAGAATTAAACCGGGTGACTATTAAGAACAAGTACCCGATCCCTCGCATTGGTGAACTTTTCGAGCAGCTTACTGGCTCGAGGGTATTCTCGAAGCTAGATTTGCGATCCGGATATCATCAGGTCCGAGTGAAAGCAGAAGATATTTGCAAGATGGCGTTCCGAACTCGGTATGGACATTACGAGTAATTAGTGATGCCCTTCGGAGTAACGAATGCGCCGGCAGTATTCATGGACTTGATGAACCGAATCTTTTCACCATTCTTGGATCAGTTTATTGTGGTGTTCATTGACGATATTCTCGTTTACTCAAAGAGTTTTGAAGAACATGCTGAGCATTTGAAGATCGCACTGCAAAAGTTGAGACAAGAGAAGTTGTATGCGAAGATGAGTAAGTGCGAGTTTTGGCTGGAGGAAGTAAAGTTTTTGGGGCATGTTGTGTCTGGCAATGGAATTGCCGTCGATCCAGAAAAGATTGCAGCAGTTCGAGATTGGCTAATTCCAAAGAATGTTGCGGAGATAAGAAGTTTTCTTGGACTCGCCGAGTATTACAGGAGATTTGTGGAGAACTTTGCTGGCCTGGCAGAGCCGTTGACCAAGCTTACGTGCAAGGAGGTACCTTTTGTATGGACGGACAAGTGTGCGTTTGCTTTTGAGACGTTGAAGCAGAAGTTGATAACCGCCCTTATTCTGACCGTGCCAGACAATTCCGGAGGATTGGTGATTCACAGCGACGCATCTGGGAAAGGATTGGGATGTGTTTTGATGCAGCATGGGAAGGTTGTAGCGTACGCATCGAGACAGTTGAAGACCCATGAGAATAATTACCCAAATCATGACTTGGAACTTGCGGCTGTGATTTTCGCTTTGATGATTTGGAGACACTACCTTTTGGGCGAAAGGGTCGAAGTTTTTACTGATCATAAGAGCTTGAAGTACGTGTTCACATAGAAAGAGCTTAATATGAGGCAGTGCAGATGGTTGGAGCTGATGGCTGACTACGATCTTGATCTTAAATACCATCCGGGGAAGGTTAATGTCGTGCCGGATGCACTTAGTCGGTTACCAGCAATCCAGCTGTTAACTACGCAGAAGGAGCGTGTTGAAGATTTTCGAAGATTTGACTTGGAGGTTGTGCTACCTCAATCTACGGGACAGTTGATGCAGCTGCAAGTACAGTCATCGTTGATCGAGAATATTAAAGCAGCACAATCGCAGGACCCTAGACTGCAAAAGTTTCGAGAACAGGTTGAAGCCGGACTACGAACAGATTTATTGATCCACGAAGATGGTTCGTTGAGGTATGGTAGCCGTGTATGTGTGCCAAAGGGAGATATTCGTGAAGAGCTTATGAAGGAGGTACACAGTTCAACTTATTCTGTACATCCAGGAGGCACAAAGATGTACCGAGATATTCGACATCATTTCTGGTGGGAAAGCATGAAACGGGAGATTGCTCGCTTTGTGGCGAAGTGCTTGGTGTGTCAGCAAGTTAAGGCTGAACATCAAAGGGTTGCTGGTTTATTGCAACCACTTCCGATTCCTCAGTGAAAGTGGGAACATATAACCATGGATTTCTTGACGGCTTTATCGCGGAGTCCAAAAGGCAACAATGCTGTATGGGTGATTGTTGATCGGTTGACCAAGGCAGCTCACTTCATTCCTTTCCGGGTTGGTCAATCAACAGAGACTTTGGCAGAGCGGTACATGCAAGAGATTATAAGATTGCATGGAGTACCGGTGAGCATCGTGTCCGATCGGGACACTCGGTTCTTATCACACTTTTGGCGGAGTTTACAGGAAAGTTTGGGGACTCAATTGAAGTTTAGCACAGCTTATCATCCTCAAATTGATGGTCAGTCGGAGAGAACGATCCAAACTCTTGAAGACATGTTGAGAGCATGCATGCTGGACTTCAAGGGTTCTTGGGAGGATCATCTGCATTTGGTGGAGTTTTCTTACAACAACAGTTTTCAGGTGACTATCCAGATGGCTCCATTTGAAGCTTTGTATGGTCGTAAATGCCGTTCACCTGTTTGTTGGGACGATGTCGGTGAACGAAGATTATTAAGACCAGATTTGGTTGTGCAGACAGTTGAGAAGGTTAACACTATCAGAAATCATATGAAGGCAGCACAAGACCGACAGAAGAGTTGGGCAGACACGTCAAGAAGACCTCTAGAGTTCCCCGTGGGTGATTTGGTATTCTTGAAGATATCACCGACTAGAGGGGTGATTCGTTTTGGATGTCGAGGAAAGCTTAGTCCTCGATTCATTGGACCCTTTGAGATCTTGGAGCGTGTTGGTGAGGTAGCGTATCGTTTGGCGTTACCGCAGTCCTTGGCGAATGTGCACGATGTGTTTCACGTATCTCAACTCCGTAGGTATGTTCGAGATGAAACGCACGTATTGGATCATTCGGAGCTAACAGTACGAGAAGACTTGACTTTTGAGGAGCGACCGATTGGAATCGTGGATCGAAGGGAAAAGGTGCTTAAGAACAAGATGATCCCTCTTGTGCTTGTTTCTTGGGGTAATCGCTCGCATGGAGAGTCCACTTGGGAACGAGAAGATGAAATCCGGCAGAAGTTTCCTCACCTTTTCTTGTAGTTATTTTTGTCTTTGCATTCTTGGAATTTCGAGGACGAAATTCTTTTTGTAGTTGAGTATAATGTAACATCCGAGCCCAATGCTACTAATTTCAGTTACCGTTTGAACGTAGTGTGGCACTCATTTCATTTATCTTGCTTGATTGTTACTTTTTGTAATTTTACCCCGTCAATTCAATTCTGCATATAACAATTTATGGCATCTAAAATAAAATTAAAAATATTCATCTTGGCCTACTTGACACCCCTAACCCTGTTGTAGCGTCCGTGCATCGTGTTCTCGTCCCGTTCAGTGAAACGGGCGAGTTTGGACGGCTACGCGCACGTACGTGTGTCCGTTTTGGGGGTTTGCTTTTTGATCATAAAATACTTCATTTTAAATTTTGGATCCCGCCTAAAATTTTATTATTTCAATTTCAAATTTTTGGACCCGACCCGGGCGCAATTTGGAAATGTTTTACTTTGCGCCAAAATCCTATTTTCTATTATATTTTTTTAACTCCCGTATATTTATATTAACCATCTAATATTTTATATATACTTCTAAATCTTTATTTTAATATTTTCCTAACCTCTAATTTTTCCCATCAACCAATCAGCTCTCTCTTTAACCCCCGTGGGCCCCCTTATCCGTCTCTATCTCTCTCTCTCCATTTCTCTCTCTCCCCCATCTCTCTCTCTCTCTCTCTCTCCCCTATATCTCTCTCTCTCCCCCACGTTTATATTTATCCTTCCCTCATCAGAAACCTACCCATCGCGCAAACCCTAGCCACCGTCTCCCTAGTCGCCGCAGCCCCAACGCCAACACCACCGTCACCAGCATCCTCGCCTCCTCAACCTCGTCTCATCCACATCCTCCTTCATCATTTTCCCGAGCGCCTGCACACCCCCTGCACCTTCCCGCGGCCACCTGCACCCCCTGCACGCGTTCGCGCCGCCGTGAGTCGCCGCCGGTGACCTCGTCCCCGTGCCCCCGGCCTCGCAAGCACCCCTTCGGTGAGCTTCTCATCCCCTCACCTCCTCCTTTCTTCTTTTACCTTCACTGATCTGGTTCTTGATCTGGAAATTTCTTTCGCTGTCGTCGTAGGCCATCGCCGGAGCTCCGTCGACGTGGTCGACCGTCACCACCCGTCCCACAGATCCTCGTGAGCATTCCCTTCTCCATCCTCCTTCCCTTTCTTCTTTATTTCCTTATCTTTTCTTGTTGCAACTATTGACATTCACTATTTTTGTATCTCGCCGGATTCCGGCCGTGCCGGCGATGCGTCCCGAGGTTCCAGCGAGGTATCACGACCCGTGTGGTTCCACTGTTCGTCGTTTGGGTTCATTCCGTGAACCGTGAGCCCGTCGCGAGTTTTCCCCGCCGACGTTTTACGTTCCGTTTTCCCGATCCGCGACCCGTCGAGGCAAGTACCCCTTGCTACATGCTAAACAATATTTGCATACATATTAATGACACCCTAACCTATAAATTTAACTTTGGTACGATCATTTCTATTTTTCGTGTTCAATATTGTTATATAACATTTTATCTTTCAAACTTGGAACCTATATATGTAAATATCATTGCACCAATGAAGTCTTAACTTGGTAACATGATTAAATGGCTATAATTGTCTTACTGCATTCTCATAATGTTGAAATCATCTCTGTGACACAATTGATAACTGTATTGCTAATTGAATGAATCTGCCTATTGCTTAATTCATTGCTTATATCATGTTGTTGATACCCATGCTTGATTATATAACTGATTGTGAGTACACCTATGATATCGCTTGCTTCTTGACCTGTCTTGCTACCTACATATTGATTGACCCGACATGGTACCGTATACTGCTTGACTTGACATGATGTACCATGACTTGACCCGTTACCTGATCTTGTGTCCAATGCCATCAAACCTGACATGTAGTCCTCATGGACCGTCCTTGTTGTCTATCCAGACAAACCTGTTTACCTGATCCTGTGTTGGCATTAGTTTTCTTGATTTCGGGATACCTGACTTGACTTATACATATAAGTTGGGGGTATGGGGAAATCAAAGGTGAAACCTGACCTGTAACTCAACAGTTCACATTCCTGTTTGGTGCTTAGCGGCATGTCTCGGTCTCAACCGAGAATATTGAGGCCATGGTCCCGGGTATGTACGGGATACTACTGAGTGTACACATTCCTGTTTGGTGCCTAGCGGCATGTCTCGGTTTTAGCCCGAGAATATTGAGGCCGTGGTCCCGGGTATGTACGGGATACTACTGAGTGTACACATTCCTGTTTGGTGCCTAGCGGCATGTCTCGGTCTCAGCCAAGAATATTGAGGCCGTGGTCCCGGGTATGTACGGGATACTATTGAGTTACATCGATGATTCATCAATTTGGTTTCAAAGACTTTAGAATAGAAAACCTGATAGAACAGTCCAGTTTACCTTTTGCACACTACCCTGCACTGCTCTGATTTATATTATTGTTACCTTTTCTTTATTCATGTTTATATTCGCATTACCTGTTAACCTGTTTATTATGTTTTACTTGATGACTTGACGCGCTGACGTCTAGGTGTTGCATGACCCAGATTCTATACCGCTGTCGCAGTCCGAGCAGAAGTACTTCAGCCGACAGGCTGAGCTGTGAGTGTCAGCAGTAGTTAGTTTTCTTTCCTGCATTTATTTCCTGATGTGAGCCCGCATTATGGGACATACATTCCAGTTATTTTGTATTGGATCTTTCGCTTCCGCATTTATTTATTCTTGACTCATGTTATCTTGGATTATGGACATGTTTTAGATAGTTTTATCTTGTTCTTGATATCTCTACAGCCGTAATGTGACTGTGGATGGATACTTCCTACCCACAGGTAGCATGGTTGGCTATGTCACGTGCCCATTTTAGCGTACTCTGGGAAGCGGTGCGTGACATATATATTCCAGCAGCGAGACCTGAACCTTAGACAGCGCCGATGGATGGAGTTAGTGAAGGACTACGATTGCGAGATCTTGTACCACCCGGGCAGGGCTAATGTAGTGGCAGACGCTTTGAGCAGGAGGCCCGAGGGTAGTCTATCTTGTTTGAGCGCAGTGCAGAGACAGTCATCGGCAGATTGGCAGATTTTATGCGACAACCGGGTGCAGTTCGAGTTTACGCCGATAGGAGGACAGATTGCGCATGTTCGTGCACGCCCACAGTTGCTTGACCGTATACATGAGGCACAACACAGTGATGACCGATGTTCAGAGATCTGGACACAGATTGGACTGGGCAGATTTTCCGAGTTCGTAATCGATGACCAAGGGATACTACGATTTGGGACTAGACTGTGCGTACCAGATGCTGAGGGACTGCGGCGTGAGATTCTTGAGGAGGCACATCGCTCGGTGTACAGTGTTCATCCAGGTTCCACTAAGATGTACCACGATATGAGGGATGTTTACTGGTGGGACGGTATGAAGAAGGACATCGTAGATTTTTTCTCGAGATGCCTGACTTGTCAGCAAGTCAAGGCTGAGCACCAGAGACCCGCGGGAGAGCTACAGCCGTTACCCATTCCTGAGTGGAAATGGGAACAGATATCTATAGACTTCATTGTGGGTCTACCCAGGACTAGTCGAGGGTATGACTCCATCTGGGTGATCGTGGATCGTTTGACGAAAGCGGCACACTTCTTACCGGTGAAGACGACTTTCGGATTTGCTCAGTATGCCCAGATTTACATTGATGAGATTGTATGACTGCACGGAGTTCCGACATGTATCATGTCCGACAGAGGCACCCAGTTTACCAGCCGATTATGGCAGAGGCTTCAGGAGGCTTTGGGCACTCGTTTAAGTTTCAGCACAACATTTCATCCGCAGACCGACAGACAGTCAGAGCGGACTATTCAGACTCTCGAGAACATGCTCAGAGCGTGCGTATTAGACTTCGGAGGTAGCTGGGATCATCATTTACCCTTAGTATAGTTCTCCTACAATAACAGCTACCAGGAGACCATTCAGATGGCACCGTTTGAGGCTCTCTATAGGAGGAGATGCAGATCGCCCACCTGTTGGACAGAGCTCAGTGAGAGCAGTATCTTAGGGCCACAGATTATTGAGGAGACGACCGCGAAGATCCTGTTGATTCACGATAGGATGAGAGCAGCCCAGAGTAGGCAGAGGTCTTATGCGGACCGTCGTCGGCACAGACTTGAGTTTTCTGTTGGTGATCATGTTTTCTTGAGGGTCTCCCCAATGAAAGGTGTGATGAGATTTGGGAAGAAGGGGAAGTAGTCCTAGATTTGTGGGCCCCTTCGAGATCCTCGAGCGTGTTGGTGCGGTTGCGTATCGGTTAGCCCTTCTGCCCCGTTTTCCAGACGTGCACCCCGTATTTCACGTTTCGATGCTCCGCAGATATCTTCAGGATCCTTCGCATGTGATTCAGCACCCGACGATCCAGCTTGAGCGTGACCTTTCCTATGCAGAGCAGCCGGTGATGATCCTGGATCGACAGGTGATGATCCTGAGGTCAAAAGAGATACCATCCGTCAAGGTACTTTGGCGTGGTCCGAGCAGAGAGGAGATCACTTGGGAGACCGAGAGCGAGATGAGGAAGAGGTATCCCCATCTTTTCGAAGGTACGTGCGGTTAGATTTTTAAATTCGGGGACCGAATTTCCTTAAGGGGGTAGATTGTAACACTTTGACTTTTCGTTAGAATGTTTTCGTGTTAATTAGAAATGGTGCGTGTTTTTATACATGTGTACATAGGATTATTAGTTATTTTTAGTCATGTTACCCTAATTGGGAAATTTCTTGTGTTAGTGCACACATGCACACTTAGCACAATTTTCCTTGACCTAGGCTAAAAGTGTCAGCATGTTAACCATTTCCTTTCATTCTTGCATGGTTAATGGTTATTTTTCCCTACCCTTTTATCAAAAACAAAACCCTTTTTAAAATGAAAATTTTGAATTAGAAAATGAGAGCATGGTGTTAGGTGAAAAAGGTTGACTTTTGACCCCATTTCCTTCTCGTCTCTCTCTCATCTCCTCACTTCAGAAATTCTGCGAAATTCCAGCAGAAAACACTAGCTTTTCTTCATCTTTTCCTCTCCTTTTCACTTCTCTTTGATCTCTACACAAATCCTACACAAAAACCACTCATTTCTTCACTCAAAACCTTAGAAAAATGACTTTTGAGGGGATTTTGGAGGCAAGTCTGTGTTTGTGAAGGAAGGAGAAGAAGGTTGGGCTTCTTTAGGGTTTTTGGAAGGTATATATCTCACACTTAACACTCCTTTTCATAACTTGTAGTAATTCTAGCAAAATATCACATTTTGTGCATTGTTTTGTGCTATTGAAGGGATTTAGTGATGATATGTTAAAAGTAACATTTTTATGGCTTGGTTAGCTTGGTAATGGGTTATTAGTGTGGTTTTAGACTTGGGTTTGCTTCAGATTTCAGGAAAATACCATAAAGTATTATTTTAGTGTAAAAATGTGATTTTTAATTAGAATTGGGGCTCTGTGGAATCTGCTTCTACCCGGGGTGTTTCAGAATAAAATTGGTTTTACTGTAGCATGTATAGGGGGTATAGAGTGCACATACAAAACCTGGGAGCCCAATTCCCAAGACAGGCCGCCGAAATATACATTTTGGCCGTAAATTGTGGCCAGATGGGTGAGTTAGGGGTTGGGGTTTGGGCCACTAGAGTCTGCTGCTATGTGGAGTATTTTGGTATATATATTTTTATAATATCTGTTCTTTATCAAAATCTGGAGTAGAATACCCTATTTCCCGTATTTTTAATCTTTCGCGACACGTGTGATACGTGTGTGTGGGTTTGGGGTTTCTGCATATCGCGACGCGTCGGAGTGCCTTCAGGCGTGTAATCATACGTTTTAGCGTATCGTGCCCACGCGCGCTTGGTTTGCGACACGGGTTTCTAGTTGACTTTAATAGTCGTGTTTGTGTGGTTTTGAGCTTATGTGTGATATATTGTGAAATTCCAGGTTCGCAGGCGAGTGCGACGGACGCCGCGAAGAAGGGGAAACAAGTCGTCGGCTATACCTAGCGAGAGACAACGGTGAGTAGATTTAACATCTACGGGGATATCGCCCGCATGGCGTTCTATGTAAGGGCTGTAGGGTTCCTAGGCATACCCATGAGGTTCTACAAGTGATCAAACATGGCCAATTCAAAAAAATTCTATGTGCCAAGTGACCCTAAGCAAGATCGTAACTAGAGGATAGGCGAAATCGATAACAAGTTAACAACTTTATCTAAAAGGAAAGTGACTACAACCTTTGTAGATCCGGTCCTCCACTTCCTTGGCTCCGTGATGACGTCCCTCCGCTGCAACCATCGGAATCCTAGACTCTCGCGGTGGTTTCATCGGAGAAAAGATCGGGCTAGGTCGTCGACTTCGATGCCGAAGATGATCTACGTCGAGGCAACTCAAGATCAAGCTCCAACTTCACCAAGTCATGAAACTTGTGAAGAAAACACCCTATACTACATGTAAAGTGGTAGAGGATGAAGAAATAGAAAGTGGGTTCACTTTAGAATTGGATTTCTCACTCTTTTTCTCAAGACACCATTAATGGTAACAAGGTTTCTTCTTCTTGAAGAAGAAGAAGAAGAAAGAATATATGATAAGAATTATGAATAATAGAAAATAAAATCATTCTTATCATTATGCAACCTTGGGTTAGTTTAACAAGTGTAGAGAATAAACTAGGGTTAGGTGAATGGTTAGGTTTAGGAAAGAAACAAAGTGGTCAAAGCTTCATGAAGCTTCAAGGTAAAAACAAAAGAAGCCACCATTTTGTTTCTTGCCCTAAAATTAAATAAATAAAATAAATAGTTAAGAAAAGATAACAAAACCCTAACCATTCACTTAAACATGGTTTAAACTAAACATACACCCAAACTTGCATGTATCATCAAACATGATACAATCAAGTGCACAAAAATATATCACATATACAATGTGCACATCAAGTGAGAAAATCCATTTTAAGTGAACCAATACTAGTTAATGTAAAGTAATATATCAAATATATAATTAAACATTAAATCATTAAATCAACACTTGATTTAATGATCCGGTCATACTGCATATAACCGACTAATATCATGTGTATCAATGTATCGAATCAACATTTGATTCGGTAACCCGGCTATATCACATATAACTGTCCCATGATACATATCGCGAGAATAGAATACAGTATCACATACTGGTATTATTCTCGGTCTCGTACATATCTCATATGCGCTCCTATTTCGTTTCGCTTGAGCCAGGAAACCTCTGTGTATGACTCTAAAGACTCGTCAATACGCCGGCAGCAGGTGATGATCATATCAAACACCCACAAGCCGCAAGCGGTCTGCTAAACGTAACGGCCACCCGGGTATTGAGCGATCAGAAGATCGACGAGCAAGCCCGCTCACACTCCTGTGAATCCAACCAGTAACACTTACCGTACAGTCCGGTCTGTTCGTCCGATATGTCGCATATCTCGCCTAGGGGTGGTAAACGTCAGACCCCAATAGCTCGATAAGTCATGCCGACGTGAGGTCCATAATGTTGGAGATAGTGCCCTCAGAGTCAATTATTGGATCACAGGCACGTGATTGCAATGATTGAGGGAGGACCTATCCCAGCAGGACAGTCTTACTCAAGATGATAGTATGCTATCTGGTTTATCTTTATCGTCGTGTACTACTTTAGGTGACCTTATGAGTCGCTATTACACGTTGATAAAGCCCCTAAGATTCTTGCTTGACTGCCAGCAGTATGAGGGCGATCATATACGTGAGAGCTGGAGTCTATAAGCACATCCTTAAAAGGTCCCTAGTCGTGTGAGTTTCGAGACAGGAAATCGATACTCCATTAGTAGAATAGTGTATACAGTCGAGACCCCGACGAGGGGCGGTGGCCGGCTCACAAGCCACTGGTGTCAGTTGGTTCACCTAAGATGTATACAGGTGCTCATTGGGTTATGAGTACACCGGACAGGACTTGCCGGGAACCTGCTAGTTGGGATTATACCAGACGTCAGATAGCAGTTCCCTGGTGACATGTGTACAGGTTAGTTCATCGACCTGAGATCGTCATTTGTCTCGTGTGAGTTCCCACTGTGCTTTGATTACTACCCTACCACGGCTCAAAGGAGTCGTGCAAACAAGTTTTAGTTGGGTACAGCCCCGAGCCACATGGAAGCAGTGAGCGGATCTGTAGGGGTTCGTCTCTCCCGGTATTGGGGGTGAGGTCACGCTGTGTCAAGGAGAGCTATTACACAAAGCCCTCGGCCGAGGCAGGAGATTTACTGGTGGGTATTCCAGTAGTATCTCAGGGTGTTCTGGGCTACACTCCGACACGACTTGTACCGTTTTGGGGGTCTGACTTTTACCAACCCCTTAGGCCCGCTATGTGATACTCATAGACGAACGGATCAGACTGTACGGATATTGTCACTGACAGGCTCAGTAGGGTGTCAGGATGAGTTCGCTCATCGACGTCCCTTTTGGTCAATAGCTGGTAGCCCGTCACGTATGGCTAATACCTCTGACGTGTTAGTGGTTAAATCCACAGCCATAGTATTGACGAGTCTTTAGAGTCCACCACACTCAGTTACTCAGGTTTCGGGCGAAACGCTGTAGAGGCCGTATGGAGATATGGCAGGGTTCGATCAGATACGTGCGGTATTGCACGGATCGTGATCGGACGGTTTTTACTAGCCGGCTTTGGCTTAAGCCGGATCCTAGTATTTGATAGTATAGATTTTGTCTCTTTGCATTTGTATTCAGTGGGAATACAAATGCGGGCATGTATTTGCAGTAGAGGGCCGGGTTTTCCTGTAATATATTACGGGATCAGTTTTCTGAAGTTGCCAGTTTGCATTCCGTTCCGGCCGGTTTTCCTTTGTTCTTTCGCGGCCGGACTTTCCGATGGAGGGGGTAATTTGCAATTGTGCAAATTACTTTTTGTGGAGGGGTTTCTTACATATTTATGGCTTCATGATTGTCTATTCATCAGGAGATTCTTTTATGGTCTTATCCTTTGCCTTTTTGAGATTAGAGTTGATTTAGTGTATGATGTGAAGCTTGCTTTTGATGTGATCACCACCCTTGATCTCCTACACTCACCTCCCTTGGTTTTGATTCCCTCCTCATTCCATATAGGGGCCGGCCACACTATTGGGGAGAGAATGAGATAGTTCATTTTTATATGTGAGGGATTGATTCATCTCATTTCATTCTTGGCTTGCTAAAATTCCAAACCTCTCTCCATTGTTCATTCTCTACTCCACTTCCATCATGGCAACTTCCATAACCCCAAGAGACATAGTATTCTACACTAGTCTACAGCAAACCTTGGACGCGTCGGTTAGCCAACTTCACGCCCGAGTTGCCTCGGTCCAGAGGTGGGAGCCCGTAAAAGTATTCGGCTACGTGGTGCCCTTTCCGACGAGGACGTGACAGACGGAGATTCCGCAGTAGATCGGAGTGGAGACGAAGACCGAAGGACACAAATCGCTCGGTATAGCATTCCACCCCTTCTCTTGATAGCTAGGATTAGGTTAATGGTTACGATCCGGGTTAATTGTCCGCGGTAGAGCCGGTTTAAAATTAAGAAAAATTTTGATTCCGCATTTTGTCCTCGAGTAGAAGGCCGGGGCGCTGCCATGGCGCAACATGGTATCAGAGCCATGCCATTAAGCTAGTCTAGCTTTGCTCTAACGTGTTTACAAGTTCGATCGATCGGATTTTCCAAAAACCGTATTTTCAGTTGCATCAGTTTCTGTCGAAATTTTTTTAGCTCCAAAAATTTTTCAGGTTGTTTCAGAATGATGTACATGGAATTATAAGAACACTGTAAAAGTTTGGTAACTTGATCCCTCCATAAGACCGCGGAACCGCGGCCATAACCCCTATTTGGCCGCGGTTCCGCCGCAGGATGTTGGCTTCACTTCACCAATTTTTTGCAGTGGGCTTTTGGGCTGAAAATAAGGGTTTTGGTATACTTTGTTTGGGCCCAGAATTTCTTTATGTGCTACAGTAATGCTTTGGGGCCCACTTAGTAATATTTGATCGATCGAATGTTTTAAACACATTAGTTCACAGTATTTAAATTATATCTGCGACCATGAATGTCATTTGATCGGTAAATCATGTCTAACTGCTATAGCCCTTTTAGACGGATTTGCGAACGTGACATTCACGTTGATGTTCTGTGTTATGCTGTGATGTTGCGGATCGGTCGTGGGGATAGCCTGGTTGCAGTGGTAGTACAGTTTTGTTTTTATATGTACATTTGTTATTGCGGGGCGAGCGTCCGACATGTGGACTGCCGTCACTGCCTGTTTGTATTATTCTTTTGGGGCACGACCGGGTCGAGGTCGATGTACCCATTGTATGTATATTTTACTTTCTGTACTAGGATTACCCCAAGGAGGGGTGCACGGATAGCCGGGTTCTAGAGGGCAACGGGCCCGCATCTCATAGCATTGAGACGGAGGGGGCTTCACTCTAGAATTGGCGGGCTATTCGCCGCACTCGTAGGGGGTACAGGTTGACCCAGGAGGGGTGCCCAAGTTACCGGATTCCGTGAAGTGCTGGGTGGTCCATTCACGTTGCTGAAGGGGGCTGCCTCGCTTCAGGTTTTGGCGGGTAACTTGCCGCGCTCGTAGGGGTCTAGGATTTCATTGCACAGGCTATCCATACGACCAGGGGAACATCGGGCTTCAGCAGCGGCTCTGTGAAACCCGGGGATCCCAGATATCTGTATTGTTCTGTGATGCTGTACATTTCTGTGATGTTGCATTTTATCACGCCTTGAGCGAAATATTATATATTGATATATATACTAGTAGATGTTGTATATGTTTTGCATCTGCGCTAGTCCAGTCCCCGCTCTGTCGTTAGTTAAGTAACCTAACGGGTGATGACGGGACCCAGTGGCGAATGCGGATGGCATATACATACATCATTATTTTCGTTCTTTATTGGTGTGATCAATTGATGGGACTGCGTTGATTCGGATCAATGGAAGCTAAACAAACCTATTCTGATGTTGTTGGAACACTTTTCAAAAAGCTGTTATTGCAAGGACGTTCTCTTTTGTTTTGCACAGTGGTATTCGGTTATGAATATCCAGCACCTCAGTCGACGAGGCAAGGGCCGAGATCCCTTCACCGGGTGTGACCCCTTGGACAGAAGTTTGCGTCAGGGCAATAACTTCACTATAGCCGATTACTTTTTGCTTTGCATCGTGGTATTCAGTTGGAATATCCTGCACCTCATTCTACGGGGAAAGAGCCGAGATCCCTTCACCGGGAGTGATCTCTTTAGCAAAGGTTTTCACCACTATATTTTTATAAAAAGCTATGCAGTTCCTTCAACGATATCAAGTTCATTACGTTAAAGGTTTTTCGCCAAAAACCAGTCGTAGCCCTCCGTCATTTCCTACAGGTATTATTTAGTATTCGTGCTGCGTTTGTTGACCTAGTCAAGACGTAGTGTTCGGTAGCTAAGTGGTACTCGTTTGTTGCATAAGTGGGATTGGTTAGGACAGTCGTGCGGCCTTGTTGACCTAGTCAAGGGCACGTACGGGTGGGTTTAATGCAATCCAGAATAATGACGGGTTGAACTTGACTAGCGGTTTATGGTTTGTTGACCTAGTCAAGGTCAAAAACCGCTTGGGGCAAAAATCCATATCGGGAGTTTCTAAAGAAACTGTAACTTGCCAGATATGCGCATACCTTCTGGAGTGTGATAGCATGAGCGGATTCCGTCACGTTATCATGCGATGATAGTTGGATCCCGATTCCCACTGATGAGTTGGTTTACTTCTCGGGTGATCCCGGCTAATTCTTCTTTCAGGTTTGGGGAAGAATTTGACGTTACAGTGGGAGGTTTCCAGATTAGATAAAGTGATAACCATTCTGATCTAGGTTAGAGTGCACGCTGAGTGTTTCTTTTCTCTCTCTCTTTGGCAGCTACTATGACCCGACCCTAGACTATGACTCAGTGACCAAGTTGACCGAAACTTCTTAACACTGGCTTTTGGATTGTCAGAGTTGCAAACCTCATTGCCACTCCTACTTTTACCCCTTTCTCCGGGACGCCCCGTATTACTACGAACGTCCATTTCCATTGGACAAAACCATCGTATGGTTATATACGAACTCGAAAGAATTCGAGGATGGTTTCCGGTTCTGGAGAAAACGAATAGGACTATTCAGTTGTCTTTTCCTTTTACCTTCTCTCAGGTTGCGAGTACTCCTTGGTTTAGGAGATAGTACACCTATTACGCAAATTGGATAGTCTTCTTCCAAACCATAGGCAGGTGCCGACCGGTAGGGAATGAAGAAAGCCAATTAGCCTAAACGGTGTACAGAAGGTATTAAGTTCAGACAAAGAAAGGGATTAGTAAGAGGGCAAAGTAAATTGCGACTGCTATTCACGACCAAACCAAGTATTTCTTCGCCAATCCTAAATCACCTTTGTATTTCTCCAGGACACTCCGTAACACTACGAAGATCCCAGTTTATTGGACAATCCATCGTATGGTTATATACGAACTCGAAAGGAACTTGTTCCAGTTCGGGGATGGATCCTGGTTCAGGAGAAATAGGAATAAGGTTCATTCGGTTGTCTTTTATCCTCACCTTCTCTCGCATTGCGAGTGCTCCTAGGATTAGGACAGTACACCCATTATGCTTATTGGATAGTCTTCTTCCAAACCATAGGCTGGTGCCGAACGGTAGAGAAGAAAGAAAACCATTTGGCCTAAAGGGGTGTGCAGAAGGTAATGACTAAAGACATATAAAGGGATTTGGAGAGGTGGCAAAGAATTATACGGTAACAGTCATGAATCTGGATAATGGAAGAGGCATTACTATGAATACCAGGATACCCCATCGAAACATTTCAATGTTTCAGGTTCACTGTGTACTGTTAAAAGAAAACTGATTTCCCAATTAGACACTTGCTCCAGGGTATGTATTTACCAGGTATGATTCTCATATCTGTATGATTTTACAGATGATGAGTGGGAGTAAGTTATTGGGAATTAGGTGATCATCCTCATTATATCGGAATTCGTTGTAATTGGTGATATTTGAGGAAGTCACCTGGATTGTTTGCCGATCGGCAAATATTTGGTTTTGAATATCCGTTGTTATGAACCAATTTCAAATTGATATATCTGTACGTCTATTTTTATAGAGTGAGACATACTTTTTTGAAATTATGTCTATGACATTTACCTATATCAGTGGATGGTTAGGTAAGGAGCATTGAACAGCGGTGTAATTCTTCATAACCATAGTACAGTTTTCAACCTACGACACACAGTGACTGAGTCACTAGACTCAGGGGGCTTATACAGAGTATTGTATATTGTCCAGTGTCCATTAGGACAGAGGGGTTGGTCCTCATACTATATTCGGTTTACTTATAACTTCTCTAGTTCTTAGACAGGTGTTTCGTAGAAACACAAGGTCGAAGTTTTGCGAAGTTATAGGTATAAGAATAAAGTAGAGAACCAGATATTGCTAGTATCGGGATTCTTCAAAGTGATCGAAGATGTAGATACTTGTATATGGTATTCAGTTGATAGTAATGGTTAAGAGAACTTGCTTCTCTTTCAGGTTACTCATAATTGGAAGCATTCCTAAGTTGAGTAACGCTGATCGGCCTCCTTCCATTTAGTTGACATGCACTGGAGACAGCTGCATGATTTGAATCTGGTTCCAATTAAATTAGTGCCTCTGTTTCTATATTGGATATAGAACAGTTCATATCTTGACATTGTTAAGGTACGGGGAGTTGTCCGGCTTATGCTTAAAACCAGACTCCGGATAACTCAAGGCACGTTTCTGTAATGGCTGTTTGTGGGTTGACCCGGGCTATGATGAGGGTTGACTTTCTACCATTTGGAAGATCAATAGTGATATTGTTCTTGACTCGTCATAGTTTTAATAAAAATGGATTTTTTCAGAAAACAGTAATGGGAGTATGGTAGAACTGGAAGTGATTCCAGAACCGCAAACGATTACTGAAGATTTGATGAGAACCTAAAGATTCAATCTGATTTGATATTCCATTGGCCACTCCGCAGATAAAGTAGGTAACCTCAGGCACCCGAGAGGTACTTCGCTATGCTCAAGGACGGTAGCAGGGAGGTTCTTGTTTACCCAGACTTGCCATTGCTGTTGTTCCAGACTGTGTGACCCGGCAGGAGGATGAGTATAGCGTCGTTCTGAACTTGCTTTAGAAGTGTACGTCTGTATGACTCTGCCAGAGGGTTGTCGTAGTCAGTGGGAGCAGCGGAAGCATTGGTGGATAGGTGGCTTATGTCTATTTATAGACTAAAGCAGATATAGCGGAGATAGATCATCTATTTCTGATGTGAAGTCATAGGTTTGACTTCATCAGAATAGGGGATGGATCTATTAAGGTGGTAGTAGGGTGTGATGTCCTGGTATTTGGATGACATACACAAAGTAGGAAGTGAAATTCCTATACTACGATCGGTTAAACTTTGGTTATCATTCAGTGGTTTCTCCACAAAGGACATGGATATTATACCAGACATTCTGGTTACTAGATCTATGGTTTTAGATCTAGATTTGGGTAGTTTCCCAATCTGGGTACTTAGACAGCATTATATGAGTATTTAGAATGGACGACTCCTGGCACGGTAGTGTACCTGCAGGTGATGGAGTCACCCTCTCTAAAGGTGTCTTATAGACTAAAGGGGAGAGGGATGTGCATGATTGGTAGATCACTTGCTTAGGAAATTGAGTCGATCGTGAGATGTCAAGTACCACACCAGATGTTGCTTTTGTAGTAGATGCAATAAGTTGATATTGATCCAATCCTAGAGAAACAATCGGAAGCAGTTTTAGAACATAAGTGGATGTTCTAGGGATTTGATAACGGCGGCCTCCTTTAGGAGACGGTTATCATTCCAGGCTTCCAAGGTGACCTGGATGGCAGAGTGGCTGTCAGAGTTATAGTTTTCCCTCTGACGAGGGGCAGTATTTTGGACAGGTGGTCCAGGTGGATACTGAGGGAAGGGTGGCGCAGGATACTGATTAAGTTCAGTTGACGATACAGTCTAAGAAGTTTGGATTTGGAGTTCATTTATGAGCTAGGTCCCATCAGATATCCAGACACATTCTAAGACAGGTATTGCTCATTTCGGGAGATGGCTTTCTCCGCGAACTTGAGATAAAGAGATACATAGAAAGAAACACCAGAGCGGATCCACTCACTGAGGCTATTCCTCGAACGCAATAGTTTCGCAAACGAGCTTTGTGAGACTGACTAGTAGAGGAGTTGGGTGTTCGGTATCACACGGGCTGTGAGTATGCGACATCGCAATAATTAGCCTTGAGTGCAAGTTGGAGATTGTTGGAGATAGTGCCCTCAGAGTCAATTATTGGATCACAGGCACGTGATTGCAATGATTGAGGGAGGACCTATCCCAGTAGGACAGTCTTACTCAAGATGATAGTATGCTATCTGGTTTATCTTTATCGTCGTGTACTGCTTTAGGTGACCTTACGAGTCGCTATTACACGTTGATAAAGCCCCTAGGATTCTTGCTTGACTGCCAGCAGTATGAGGGCGATCATATACATGAGAGATGGAGTCTATAAGCACATCCTTAAAAGGTCCCTAGTCGTGGGAGTTTCGAGACAGGGCATCGATACTCCATTAGTAGACTAGTGTATACAGTCGAGACCCCGACGAGGGGCGGTGGCCGGTCTCACAAGTCACAGTTGTCAGTTGGTTCACCTAAGATGTATACAGGTGCTCATTAGGTTATGAGTACATCGGACAGGACTCGCCGGGAACCTGCTAGTTGGGATTATACCAGACGTCAGATAGAAGTTCCCTGGTGACATGTGTACATGTTAGTTCATCGACCTGAGATCGTCATTTGTTTCGTGTGAGTTCCCACTGTGCTTTGATTACTGCCCTACCACGGCTCAAAGGAGTCGTGCAAACAGGTTTTAGTTGGGTACAGTCCAAAGCCACATGGAGGCAGTGAGCGGATCTGCAGGGGTTCGTCTCTCCCGGTGTTGGGGGTGAGGTCGCGCTGTGTCTAGGAGAGCTATTACACAAAGCCCTCGGCCGAGGCAGGAGATTTACTGGTGGGTATTCCAGTAGTATCTCAGGGTGTTCTGGGCTACACTCCGACACGACTTGTACCGCTTTTGGGGGTCTGACTTTTACCAACCCCCTAGGCCCGCCATGCGATACTCATATACGAATGGTCCGGACTGTACGGATATTGTCACTGACAGGCTCAGTAGGGTGTCAGGATGAGTTCGCTCATCGACGTCCCTTTTGGTCAATAGCTGGTAGCCCGTCACGTATGGCTAATACCTCTGACGTGCTAGTGGTTAAATCCACAGCCATAGTATTGACGAGTCTTTAGAGTCCACCACACTCAGTTACTCAGGTTTCGGGCGAAACGCTGTAGAGGCCGTATGGAGATATAGCAGGGTTCGATCAGATACGTGCGGTATTGCACGGATCGTGATCGGACGGTTTTTACTAGTCGGCTTTGGCTTAAGCCGGATCCTAGTATTTGATAGTGTAGATTTTGTCTCTTTGCATTTGTATTCAGTGGGAATACAAATGCGGGCATGTATTTGCAGTAGAGGGCCGGGTTTTCCTGTAATTTATTACGGGATCAGTTTTCTGAAGTTGCCAGTTTGCATTCCGTTCCGGCCGGTTTTCCTTTGTTCTTTCGCGGCCGGACTTTTCGATGGAGGGGGTAATTTGCAATTGTGCAAATTACTTTTTGTGGAGGGGTTTCTTACATATTTGTGGCTTCATGATTGTTTATTCATCATGAGATTATTTTATGGTCTTATCCTTTGCCTTTTTTAGATTAGAGTTGATTTAGTGTATGATGTGAAGCTTGCTTTTGATGTGGTCACCACCCTTGATCTCCTACACTTACATCCCTTGGTTTTGATTCCCTCCTCATTCCATATAGGGGCCGGCCACACTATTGGGGAGAGAATGAGAGAGTTCATTTTTATATGTGAGGGATTGATTCATCTCATTTCATTCTTGGCTTGCTAAAATTCCAAACCTCTCTCCATTGTTCATTCTCTACTCCACCTCCATCATGGCAACTTCCATAACCCAAGAGACATAGTATTCTACACTAGTCTACAGCAAACCTTGGACGCGTCGGTTAGTCAACTTCGCGCCCGAGTTGCCTCAGTCCAGAGGTGGGAGCCCGTAAAAGTATTCGGCTACGTGGTGCCCTTTCCGACGAGGACGTGACAGACGGAGATTCCGCAGGAGATCGGAGTGGAGACGAAGACCGAAGGACACGGATCGCTCGGTATAGAATTCCACCCCTTCTCTTGATAGCTAGGATTAGGTTAATGGTTACGATCCGGGTTAATTGTCCGCGGTAGCGCCGGTTTAAAGTTAAGAAAATTTTTGATTCCGCATTTTGGCCTCGAGTAGAAGGCCGGGGCGTTGCCGTGGCGCAACACATAACAATCGTGAAACTACTGATAACTCTTACCAGTATATCACTGCAACCTTGGCCAGGGATTTCCTGTTATGGCCAGTCAAGCATAGCGCAACATCAACCCCCAATACCGGGAGAGACGAATCCCCTCCTATCGCTCAGTGCCTCCATGTGAATCGGGACTGTACCTAAAAGCCACCTGTTTGCACAACTCAGTAGAGCCGTGGTAGGGTGGAAATCAAAGCACAGTGGGAGACACACAAGACTTTATGACGATCTCGGGTCAACAGACTAAGCTGTACCAGTGTCACCAGAGAACTGCCATCTGACGTGAGGTATAATACCATCTGGGCGTTCTCGGCGAGTCCGTTCAGTGTACCCAGTCTCCACTGAGCACCCGCATACCATCTCCGATGTCAAACACCAATGGATATAGGATCATCCATCGCCCATCGCATGGGTCGAGAAGATATACGCTAGTCTACTCTGGAATATCGATGCCCTGTCTCGATATTCCCACGACTAGGAACAATGAAGGATGTACTCATTGACTACCCAGGCCCCACTAGTATGATCTACATCATATTCCTGGAAGTCGAGTACACATCCTAAGGGCTTTATCAACATGTAACAGAAAGACTGAAAGTATACATGTTAAGATAAAGAGCAACCAGATAACGTACTATCATGTCGAGAAAGAAAGTCCTACCTATATATGTCCCAGCATCCACTACAATATACATCTAATGTACAGTAATGGCCTCTAGGGTATACATATAACTAACAATCTTGTAGCGCCTTGAAAAGTCGTTTTGGTGTTTTCCTGAAATCGGTGAAAATTCGGTATTTTTCCGTAAACCGTTCTTTTTGTTATTTTGCAGTTTAGGACTAATTATACCTAAAATGGATAGGTAATTGCTCGTTTTTAGTAGCTAATGAGTTACTTATTAATTTTTGGTCATTTAAAATTTTTTCCCTTTTTTTCAATTTTTTAATATTATTTTAAGCCGTTAAGAAAATATATTAAATTAGCGATAAATACAAATTTCTTTGGGTTAATTTTAATCTTTAAAATCATGTTGATTAAAATCTAGTTGTAACATAAATTTTTAGTAATTTATTTTAAGTTTTAACTAATTTTTATTATGGAAAACGAAATTTATGGAATTTAAGCTAAAACTTGCAATTTTGGACTTGTAGGGGGTCTTTTTGCATAAAATTTCTTTTGTAAAACCCCATTCACCCTTCCCTCAATCCCTTGGCCGGCCCCACCTCCTACTGCAGCACATTTTCCCCCCCTCCAAATTGTATTCTTCAACTCCTTTTAAATTGTTTAAAAAGGGTTTAAAATGTAGTAATGGGTGGGGGCATTATGGTATTTTTTTGGGGGGGGGGGCTTTGACTTAGACTTTTACACCATCCCTTCACATCCCCCATCCCTCTCCTCTCAGAAGAAAATCCTGCACCAACAGCCCCAAATATTTTCCCCATTTCTTCTTCTCTTTTGCTTCATTTTTATCTCAAAAATTCAACAAAATCCACAATTTCCTTCACAAATTCAACACAAAACCATATTCCATCTCTTCTCCAACCTAATTTGGTTCAAATCAAGGAGAAAGGAGGTGTCTTGGGAGGCTTGAGCAAGCTTAGGATTGATCTTTTGAGGTATAATTTCTAATCAAATGGTTAAATTGTAGCTTAAGTGTGCTAAACTAGAACCTTGAAATTTGATTAGTGTTAAATTTAGTGTTAGTTTCTAATCTATTTTTTTTAAGAGAGTAGTTTGTTTAAACTGGGTTTTTTTTTAGCACCATTGATTAGTTAATTAAGTTATCTTGTTATCTAGTTTTATACAAACCTAAATTGAGAGATTACTTTGTTTACGTGGGCTTCGATTTGTGTTAATTTAGGTTTTTCAAGTGTGAAATTGGATTTAAATTGGTGGTTATAAAAATCAAGAAAAGGGTTGTTTATGGAAACATAGGATTTGAAGCTTTGTAATGTGTTTTAATCAAAGTGATTGTGGTTAACTAGTTGCGGTTGGATGTTATGCTAGGTGGTAGTCCTTTTTGTCGCAAAACGGCGATGTTGCGCCGATTTTTGGAATGTTTGTGCTTGCTAGTTTTGTTATAAAATATTGTGATGAATTATTTGCGATATCTTGATGATATTTTTGGCATATCCTATGATATTTGGGATGTGTGAGTGCGGATGTTTGAGTGATCGGGTTTTAGCTTTGCCGGGCGACCAAATCGGCGATTTTAGTTAGTTTTTGCGATTTTCGCGTGTGTTCCGCGCACCTTGTGCACCTTGTTAGTAGTATGTATGCCATAGAGGCCAGTATTGTACAGATGATGTATATTATATTGGATGCTTGGACATATATAGAGATGACTTTCTTGCTCGATATGATAGTATGCTATCTGGTTACTCTTTATCTTAACATGTATACTAGTCTCTTTAAACTGTCTTATAGTTACATGTTGGTAAAGCCCTTAGGATGTGTACTTGACTAATTGGACGATGATGCAGATCATACTAGTAGGGACATGGTAGTCCATAAGTACATCCTTCATGGTCCCTAGTCGTGGGTGTATCGAGACGGGGCATCGAAATACCAGTGTAGACTAGCGTATACGCTTCTCGACCCATGAGATGGGCGATGGATGATCCCATATCCATTGGTGTTTGACATCAGAGATGGTATACGGGTGCTCAGTGGAGACTGGGTACACTGGACGGACTCGCCGAGAACTCCCAGATGGTATAATACCTCACGTCAGATGGCAGTTCTCAGGTGACACTTATGCAGGTTAGTCTGTAGACCCGAGATCGTCATAGAGTCTTGTGTGATTCCCACTGTGCTTTGATATCCACCTTACCACGTCCATGAGGGCATGCAAAACGGTGGTCTTTGGGTACAGTCCCGAGTCACATGGAGGCAATGAGCGATAGGAGGGGTTTCGTCTCTCCCGGTATTGGGGGTTGATGTTGCGCAGTGCTCGATTGGCCGTAACAGGGAAGTCCCTGGCCAGGGCTGGTAAGTGTTACCAGTAGTTTCTCGACCCGTTATGAGCCTCATATCGGCACGACTTATCAATTATTGGGGTCTGACGTTTACCACCCCTAGACTTGATATGCGACATATCAGACGAACAGACCGGACTGGACGGTAAGTGTTACTGGTTGGATTCACAGGAGTGTGAGCGGGCTGGCTCGTCGATCTTCTGATCGCTCAATACCCGGATGGCCATTACGTTTAGCAGACCTCTTGCGGCTTGTGGGTGCTTGATATGATCATCATCTGCTACCGGCGTATTGACGAGTCTTTAGAGTCCTACACAGAGGTTTCCTGGCTCAAGCGAAACGAAATAGGAGCGCATATGAGATATGTGCGGGACCAAGAATAATGCGTGTATGTGATACCGCATTTCATTCTCGCGATGAATGTTTCGATTGGTTGTATGCGATATGACCTAGTTATCGAATCATTGATTCGATAAATCGATACATTGGATACTAGTCGGTTATGTGCGACATGACCGGATCATTGAATCAAATGTTGATTTAATGATTTAATGTATAATTATATATATTTGATATATTACTTTGCATTAACTAGTATTGGTTCACTTTAAATGGATTTTCTCACTTGAAGTTCACAAGTTGTATATGTGATATACTTTTGTGCACTTGATTGTATCATGTTTGATGATGCATGAATATTGGCTTTGTGTAAAGAATGGAACCATGGTTATGATAATGGTTAGGGTTTTGTTATTATTCATTCATTTATTTATCCATTCTTTATTTATTTAAATAGATATAAGAAAAAAAAATGGTTTCTTTTTATCATGAAGCTTGTTGAAGCTTCATGAAGCTTTGACTAAAGAGACCATTTTGTCTTCATGCTTAACCCTAACCATTCCCACTTACCATGGTCTATTATCTACACTTGACCTTAGTTAGGATATGATAAGTATTGATTTCTTTTCTATTATTGAGAGACTTTTATCATATTCTATCTTCATCTTCTCCTTCTTCTTCAAGAAAGAAAACTAGACTCCATTAATGGCATCTTGAGTTCTAAAGTGAGAAATCCAATTCTAAAGTGAACCCACCTCCTATTTCTTCATCCTCTACCTCTTGCCAAGTGGTTTTGGGTATTTTCTTCACAAGTTTCACAACTAGGTGAAGTCGGAGCTTGATCCAGTGTAGCCTCGACGTAGATCATCTTCGGCATCGAAGCCGATGACTAGTCCGCTCATTTCTCCGATGAAGCCGATGAGAGAGTTCGAGATTCGAGATGGACAGCGAGGGAACTACTACATGGAGCTAAGGAACTGGATAACCGGATCTACAAAGGTTGTAGCTTTCTTCTTTTAGTTAAGATGTTAACTAGTTTATTGTTTCGCCTAAAATTCTAGTTAACGATCCGTATTAGGGTTTCTCGGCACTCATAAAATTAGAAATTGGCATGGTTGATGCCTTGTGAGACTTCATTAGCGTGCCTAGAAACCCTACAGTGGTATCAGAGCCTAGCTAGAGCCTTAGGCGAAGTCTAGACGACGTTTGAAATCCGAACGAACATCGAAACCAATTTCCAAAATGCTCTCTGGAAATTTTCTAAAAATTTGGATTTTTGTCAATTAAAAATATGCGGAAAAATAAGCAGGGTCTTATTTGAATTACTGTGAAAAACGAGGGTCCAATTCGATAAATCCACCGCGGAACCGCGGCACAAGCTAGGCATGTGCGGCGGTTCCGCGGCCGTACTGTCCCCTTATCTAATCATTTCTGCACAGTAATTCATATAATTTAATGCTATATTTTCTGGGTATTTTTATTGTGACTCTACAGAAGAGTATTCTGGGGTTGTATTGGGAATCAAAGATTCGATCGGATTATCAAATTTTGTCTGTGTGGTTTTCCGGATAATTTTAGAATATGTTAAAAAAGTTCGACCGGATGTGAATACCCAATCTTTCCCCTGCCGGGAAATTTCCAATTGTTGGACTTTTCCGTTGTTTAATGACGTTCTAAGTAGTGCAAGTAACGCGATGGTCCCTCTAGAAGACAACAAACCTTAACTCGATTATGTGACCATCTTGAACTGCCCTTTGAACCTTAGGGTTTGGGGCAGTACGGCGTGCCACATATGAGGCGTTGGCTTGACCCTTCTACGGCTGGACCGTTGGTACTGAGGCATGAAGTGAATGTCTTTGAACTTATTTCATGTGTTGATCGGTTTCGGAAAACTTGGATATTCGAATGTTCGATCGGAAAGTTTAATATTTTCTATTTATCCGGAATGGGATACAATAATTGGAATTCACAAACAGTTATGAGATAACTAAATGAATGTTATAAATCTAGCGGTTTAGTCTCACTTGATATTGAAAAGAGTTTTCGATAATGGGACTAAAATGCGGGGTTTATAATTGTTAGACATGTTATGTCTAAGTATTTCATTTGATTAGGCATGCGATGTCTAAAGAGATTGCGGATTCCAACTGTTGTAGTTTTACACTTTCTTTTCTGTGACCGTAAGTGTAATATGTGATATCGCCGGTTTCATTGCTATATGTCAACGACAATTGGGATGCGCATATTTACTTACGTTGATGACATGTGATGTTATGTGTTGCTGGATATGTTATATTGGATTGTCGTGTTTGAATAGCCGGGGTTTTTTATGTGAGTTGAGTGTTTTTCGTTTTCATTCATGTAAAAACTGAAAGGTTTGTTTAGCACCCTATGAAGAGTTTTGAAGCATCACATGACCCAAAGTTTAGATTTTTATGGTGCTAAACGAACATGCAAAGGAATCGATCCTAGAAAATTAGGGATTCGAAATATAAAGCGAACTAATCTAGGGTTTCGAGACTACAACCTTTGTAGCTCCCTTTCGCTGGACTCCTTGGTCTCTAGGGTGTTGTACGGAGGTCCTCTTGAAGTCCTCTTGTGTCCACGACGATCCACCACGGAGATCTCCGTCCAAGCTCGCAACTTCGTAAAACCGAAGAGAACACTCTAAACAAAACGGCTAAGCTTGTGTAGAATGAAGTTGTGGTTAAGTTTCTCACTTCAAAAACCTTTCTTTAAGTGGTATTTGCTCACTAGAAAAGACTAGAGAGCAAAAGAGAAAGAGGAAGAAGATGGTGGCAATTTTAAACAAGAGGTAAAAAGATAACTCAAGAGAAGAAAAAGAAATATATCAATATATATTTTATTCCTTCTTACTATGAACCATGGTTAAAGTGATGGAGACATTATTTAACTTGAGTTTTGAATGATAAAAAGAAGGATAACCTTAGGTTAGTGGTAGTTGAGCATGGTTAGGTCAAAGGAAGAATGTAGAAGCAAGAATGATTATCCTTTCCTTTTCATTTTCTTTTAAATCCAAAATCAAATAATAATCCATTATTTAATCCATGGTGTGAGTCTTATATTGCCACCATTTCCATATATTAACAACCATGATAGATTGGTGTATGTATGTGTGTATGTATGCACATCCATATGTGCATGAAACTAGCATGAAAGAAAGAAAGAAAAGCACACATGCATGCATACATCCATCATCCAAGAAAAGGTTTTAAGTGAGAAAACTAATGGTTAAATGATAAATCAACACTTGATTTATCAATCCGGTCATTTCTCATATGACCCCACCAAAAGCAGTTCACCCGATCAATGTTCGGTATCATATACGCACATTTTAATCGGGTGCATGCGCATATCGCATACGCGCACCACAACGTTTCGCCTGGGCTGGGTAACTCCTTTGTGGGACTCTAAGACTCGTGAATACGCCGGCAGAGGGTGATGATCATATCAGGTACCCTCAAGCCGCAAGCGGTCAGCTAAACGTAACGGCCACCCGGGTATTGAGCGATCAGAAGACAACAAGCGAACCTGCTACAACTCCCGTCGAGCCATCCGGCAACACTACCGTACAGTCCGGTCTCTTCGTCAGATATGCTGCATATCGAGCCTAGGGATGGTCACGTCGACCCCAATAACTCAATAAGTCGTGCCGGTGAATGGTCTATAACAGATCGAGAAACTACTGATAACACTTATCAGCAAATCTCAGCAGCCCTGGCCAGGGACTTGCTGTTATAACCGGTCGGGCACAGCACAGCATCAACTCCCAATACCGGGAGAGACGAAACCCCTCCTATCGCTCATCGTCTTCGTGTGTCTCGGGACTGTACCCAACGGCCACCTGTTTGCACGACTCAGTAGAGCCGTGGTAGGGTGGCAATCAAAGTACAGTGGGAGAACACACAAGACTCTATGACGATCTCGGGTCTACAGACTAACCTGTACCAGTGTCACCTGAGAACTGCTATCCGACGATAGATATAATTCCATATAGGAGTTCTCGGTGAGTCCGTCCAGTGTACTCAGTCACCACTGAGCACCCATATGTGATCTTGATGTCAAACATCGATGAAGGTGGGAACATCCATCGCCCATCACATGGGTCTAGTATCATATACGCTAGTCTACTCTGGTATATCGATGCCCCGTCTCGATACACCTCCGACTAGGGACTTTTCAGGATATGCTTATAGACTACAGATGTCCCACTAGTATGATCTCCATAATAATCAGAGTAGTCAAGCCGATATCCTCAGGGCTTTATCAGCATGTATGAATGAATAAAAGCATGATCAAATCAACATGTCAGATAAAGAATAACCAGATAGCATACTATCATGTCGAGCAAGAAAGCAAACTGAATATATATACATGTATAGATACATCCACTATCACATAATGCCCTCTAGGGCATACATATATCCAACAATCTCCCACTTGCACTAAGGCCAGTTATTGGCGTATCTCATACCCAACATCTCAAAAAGTCGCTCATGCTGTGGTTGAGGGAGGGCCTTGGTGAGTGGATCCGCGGCGTTGTTCTTTGTGTCTACTCTCTTAATCTCGATCTCGCGGCGATCTACAATCTCCCGGATCAAATGAAAGCGCCTCAGGATATGTCTGGACCGCTTATGGGATCTGGGCTCCTTGGCTAACGCCATCGCCCCATTATTGTCACAATACAAAGGTATTGGATCAATAATGGTTGGAACTACTCCTAGCTCCGAGACGAACTTCTTCATCCACACGGCTTCCTTGGCGGCATCATTTGCAGCAATGTACTCAGCTTCCATCGTAGAGTCTGCAACGGTATCTTGTTTGGAACTCTTCCAACTTACCGCCCCTCCATTGAGGGTAAATACAAAACCTGAAATAGATTTGCTGTCATCCTTATCGCTCTGGAAGCTCGAATCGGTAAAGGCCTCCATTTGGAGATCTGTATTACCATACACCAAGAACAATTCTTTATTCCTTCGTAAGTACTTAAGAATGTTCTTCACAGCTGTCCAGTGGTTCTCCCCTGGGTTGGATTGATACCTGCTTACAACACTAAGTGCATAAGCTACATCTGGGCATGTACATAACATCGCATACATTATAGATCCTACTGCCAAAGCATAAGGTATAATGCTCATGCGAGCTCTCTCTTCATCGGTCTTTGGACAAGAATCCTTGGAGAGAGTGACTCCATGGCAAGCGGGTAAGGCACCCCGCTTGGAGTCTTCCATACTAAACCTCTTTAGGATGGTGTTGATGTACCTGGTTTGGGACAATCCCAATAACTTTTTGGATCTATCTCTATAGATCCTGATGCCCAGGATGTATGTGGCATCACCCAGGTCCTTCATGGAGAACCTTAGTGATAAGAATGATTTGACCGACTGTAGCATAGGAATATCATTTCCTATCAGAAGAATATCATCCACGTACAATACGAGGAATGTGACAGCTCTTCCTACAGCCTTGTTATAAACACAAGGTTCATCTGGATTTTTGATGAAATCAAACTCTTTGATAACATCATCGAAACAGATGTTCCAACTCTGAGATGCCTGCTTTAACCCATATATGGATTTAAGCAATCTACATGCTTTCTCGCTGCTCCCACTGTCAATGAAGCCCTCTGGCTGATCCATATAAACGCATTCTTCTAAATCTCCATTTAAAAATGCTGTTTTAACGTCCATCTGCCAGATTTCATAGTCGTAGTGAGCAGCAATAGCAAGTAGGATCCGAATTGATTTAAGCATGGCTACGGGCGAAAAAGTTTCGTCATAGTCCAAACCCGGTCTTTGACGAAAACCTTTCGCCACAAGTCTTGCCTTATAGGTCTCTACCTGCCAATCCACACCAATCTTTCTTTTAAAGATCCATTTGCACCCTACAGGTTTTACCCCAGGGAGTACAACGTCCAAAGTCCATACTTTGTTGGTGTACATAGACTCCATTTCGGATCTCATGGCATCCAGCCACTTCACAGAGTCACCACTCGTGATAGCTAGCTGAAAACTGGTAGGATCATCATCATCCATGATGCAATCTTCTCCGTTACCATCAATGAGGAAACCGTAGTACCTCTCCGGTGGGCGAGAAGTCCACCAGACCTACGGAGTGGCCGAGGTTCTTCAGTTTCTGTTGCAACAGCCGGTTCAACCAAATCGTCATTTGTAATTTGTGTCTCCAGAACCTCTTCTAGATCTACTACCTTGCCATCATTTTTATCTGTGAAAAACTCTTTTTCCAAGAATGTGGTATACTGAGAAACAAACACTTTTTGTTCCTCATTGTGGTAGAACAGATATCCATAAGAATTCTTTGGATATCCCACAAAGTTACACATGACTGACCGTGTCTCGAGTTTGTCCGGATTCTGCTTTTTAACATAGGCCGGGCAACCCCAAATCTTTATTCTTTTAATAGATGGTCTCTTCCCATTCCATATCTCATATGGTGTGGTAGACACGGCTTTGGTTGGAATCCTGTTTAGCAGAAACGCTGCAGTCTCCAATGCATGCCCCCAAAACGAGACTGGTAACTCAGCGTCACTCATCATGGACCGGACCATATCTAATAGGGTCCTATTCCGTCGTTCTGACACACCGTTGTGCTGTGGTGTGTAAGGAGGAGTGAGCTGAGAGAGAATCCCATTCTCTTTTAGGAAGTTTGCAAATTCAGTACTGAGATACTCTCCACCTCGATCTGATCGAAGCATCTTAATACTCAAGCCGGTTTGTTTTTCTACTTCTTGTTTATATTCAATGAATATCTCGAAAGCTTCGGACTTGTGCTTTAATAAAAATACATGACCGAATCTTGAGAAATCGTCGGTGAATGTAATGAAGTATGAAAAACCGCCTCTAGCCTGTATAGACATTGGCCCACATACATCACTATGTATGAGGCCAAGGAGCTGAGTAGCTCTTTCTCCGTGTCCGGTAAACGGAGTTTTGGTCATTTTACCCTTGATACAAGACTGGCAAGTCACATAAGATTTATATTCAAAAGAGTTTAAATATACATCTTTGTGTAACCTGTTTAGTCTTGTTTCGTTAATATGACCAAGTCTACAATGCCAAAAAAAGCTTCATTTAATTCTGAAAGTTTTCTTTTATTAGTGTGTTGTATACTGAAAACTGTGTGTTGATTTAGGACATATATTTCGTTATTAAGCGTACCATACCCAACCAACATTTGATTCAGGTGAATGTTCATAACATTGTTCTGCAACACAAAATTATATCCTTCATTGTCCAACAAAGAAACGGATATTATATTACATAGCATACTTGGTACAAAATAACATGGATTCAAAATCAAAATACATCCAGATGGCAACCCCAAGTGATACTCTCCCACTGCGACTGTATGTACATTGGAACCATTTCCAACGCGGAGAGTATGGTCACCTGTCCTCGAAACCTTGCTATTTCTCAGCCCCCGCATAGAATTGCAAATGTGAGAACCTGAACCGGTATCCAATACCCAGGAAGCAGAGTTTATAGAAAAACAGTTTTCAGTCACAAACGCACCTGAAGTAGAAGCATCACTATGCTTCTTCTTGAGACTTAGGTACTCCGTGCAATTGCGCTTCTAATGTCCTGTCTTGTGGCAATGAAAACACTCGCCTTTCCCCGGGTCTCCAGCTGTGGACTTTCCCTTTCCCTTCACCTTTTTGACTCCGCCCTTAGGATTAGTGGGTTTCTTCTTTTTCTTTCCCTTGGCCTTAGCTTTCGGGCGAGAAGAAGAAGACTGTCCAATAGTCATAACGGGAGTCTTTGCTGACTTCATAGTGCTCTCTGCACTCCTTAACATATTAAGGAGTTCAGGGAGTTCCTTCTCCATTCCATGCATGTTAAAGTTCACTATGAACTGAGCAAAGGTGGAGGGGAGGGACTGCAGAATAATATCTATATATTGTTCATTGTCCATTGTCCATCCGAGGCCCTCAAGCTCTTCTATAAGAGCTATCATCTTCAAAACATGGTCTCCTACTGGTGTGTCAGGGGCCATTCGCATCTGAAACAGTTTCTTTGATGCTTCGTATCGTAATACGCGGGATTGCTCCCCATACAACTCCTTTGTATGGAGCAATATTCCGTGAATGTCCATGTTCTCGTGCTGCTTTTGATGTGTGTTGTCTATCGATGCAAGCGCGAGGCATTTTGCCGTGGCACAGTCAGCGTCCCATGTCTTGCGGACTTCAATGTCCGCAACTGAGGATTTTGGACCTGGGACGGGCGGGGCTGAAGCCGTAAGGACATATGATACTTTATCATAAGTCGAGGCGATCTTTAGATTCCTCAGCCAGTCTTTATAGTTGGTCCCATTCAGTTTGTTTTTATCTAGTAGAAGCTTAAGTCCAGTCATTGGTATCTGCCATTAAGAGAGAGAAAAGAATACACTCAGCGAAAGCACTTGCACAGATTAGATTGGTTTATTATCTTGTCTAATCGATGTTCCCCACTGCTTTTTATCAAGTTTTTCTTTCAAACCTTAAAAAGAAAAACTAGCCAGGATTAATTACAGTCTACAACTTCGCTAACCGTTCAGCCAGGCCAGTGTCGGTACTTTGAGGGAGGTTCCCCGTTCTTTCGCACGGACCTAATTAGAGTAAACCTCGTTTTCCCAGAGGCGGAGCCCCGTTAACACCTTTCTAGACACCTAATGAGTTAGCTAATTGTAAACTGTAAAACTCTCCTAGGTGCAACTATTGCCCATAGTGGGATCGGGATCCAACCATCACATGGAAGGTATGCAATCTCATTGCAAATTTCAACACTTGAAATTCCCGATGTAATTTTTACCCCTAGTACTTATGACCTTAACTATGGTCAACAAATCATAAGTACCAGTCAAGCTCTACCCGTCATTTCTTGATCAATTAGACCCACCCATATGACCCTTAACTATGGTCAACAAAGTCGCAGGAATGTCCTAATTAATCTGCATCATATGCAGTGTAGGAAGACATCACTTAGCTACCGTACACTACGCCTTAACTAAAGTCAACAAACGTAGCACGAATACAAAGTACTCTACTTCCTAAAATGACGGAGGGTTGTGAATGATTTTTAAGAAAATCTTTAACGCTTTGAACTTGATATCGTTGTAGAATCAAACAGTTTTCAAAAGGAGTGGCTTAAGCTCCGCAGTTTTGAAATGTAGCTTTTTCATAAATAGCCGAGTAGTTTTCAAATCCGATTCTACAACATATTTTTAGGTTTATATTCTTTACATTAATCACATTAATGTAATCCCATCATTTAAGTCCTTAAGCCAATCACAGAAAAGAAACGAAAATAACACGTACGCTTATGCCATCCGCATTCGCCGCAATGTTCCGTTATGCACCGTTAGGTTACTTAACTAACGGCATACCGGGACGGGACTAGCGCGGGTGTAAAACATAAGCAACGTCTACTATATATCATATATATAATATGTCATTCGTCTCAGATATCACAGAACACAGGCAGCAGAAACATAGATATAACGTGGGATATCCTAGGACGTCCGTATTTAGTATTTAGCCAGAATAGAAAATATGGATTCCACAGTCGCGATGAATAGCCAAGCCCACATCCTGGACCCCTACGAGAGCGGAAAGTGACCCTACCAATCCTGGAGTTTAGGAGACCCGGTCTCGACTCCTCGAGATGGCCTCCCACTGAACCCCAGAACCCGGTCACCTGTGCTCCCCTCCTTGGGTCCATCCTAATGCGGAAAAGTAAATAATATACAACACTGGTGACACAACCTCAACCTGGAAGTGCCCCAAATAAAAGAATATTACATTACATTTGAATTTACATGAATGAAAATATAAAACTCTCATCTCACAAAAAACCCCCCGGCTATTCGATCGCGACAATCCTGCACATCATATCTCAGCAACACATAATATCTCATATCATCAACGTAAGTAAGTATGCATACCCCAATTGTCGTTGATGTATAGCAACGAAACCGGCGATATCTAACATACTACACTTATGGTCACAGAAAAGAAAGTGTAAAACTACAATATTTGGAATCCAGATCCTCTTTAGACATCATAAATGCGAAATATCACATATTTCGTATTTCATGCCTAAACTATATGAATTTCACATATTGTATCACATTCCAGACAAACAGACAGTATTAAAGTTTTCGAACGAACGATCAAGTACCCAAGATTCACTAAAGCTCAACACTTGAGCAGGGTTCAAAAATCCGGAGTGTGACACAGTAGTAGCGGTCCAGCCGTAGAAGGGTCAAGCCAACGCCTCACATGTGGCACACCGTACTGCCCCAAACCCTAAGGTTCAAAGGGCAGTTCGAGACGGTCACATAATCGAGTTAAGGTTTGTTGTCTTCTAGAGGGACCACCGCAAAAAGACTTGCACGTATCTCCAAAGTATTTAAACCCCGTGAATAGTGAGTAAATGATACTCGTTCAAACACTTCAATACTTTCTAATTTACCCGGAAAAGCTACGAAATGAAAATCCCGATCGAATCGACGAGTCCAAAACCATCTCCAGAATTTTTCAAAACCAAATACAGATTAAAAATATCCAAAAAAATATACAAGCAGATTCATGAATTACTGTGCAAAAAGTATCCATCAATTCATATATACGGCCGCGGAACCGCGGCCTAAGCAAGCTTAGGCCGCGTTTCCACGGCAAGAATCACTGTTCATGGAATAATTTTTGTACCGTAATCCTTATTTTTTCCTGCTGTATTTTTTACATATTTTTAATTCTGAAAAATGTCAATTTTTAGAAAATTTCCAGAGAGCACCCTAAAAAGTCGTATTTCGGTTCGATCGGAGTTTTAACTTCGTAAAAAGGTCGCCTAATGTTCTAGGTCGGCTCTAATACCAATGAAAGGTTTGTTTAGTACCCTATGAAGAGTTTTGAAGTATCACATGACCCAAAGTTTAGATTTTTATGGTGCTAAACGAACATTCAAAGGAATCGATCCTAGAAAATTAGGGTTTCGAAATATAAAGCGAACTAATCTAGGGTTTCGAGACTACAACCTTTGTAGCTCCCTTTCGCTGGACTCCTTGGTCTCTAGGGTGTTGTACGGAGGTCCTCTTGAAGTTCTCTTGTGTCCACGACGATCCACCACGGAGATCTCCGTCCAAGCTCGCAACTTCGTAAAACCGAAGAGAACACTCTAAACAAAACGGCTAAGCTTGTGTAGAATGAAGTTGTGGTTAAGTTTCTCACTTCAAAAACCTTTCTTTAAGTGGTATTTGCTCACTAGAAAAGACTAGAGAGCAAAAGAGAAAGAGGAAGAAGATGGTGGCAATTTTTAACGAGCGGTAAAAAGATAACTCATGAGAAGAAAAAGAAATATATCAATATATATTTTATTCCTTCCTACTATGAACCATGGTTAAAGTGATGGAGACATTATTTAACTTGAGTTTTGAATGATAAAGAGAAGGATAACCTTAGGTTAGTGGTAGTTGAGCATGGTTAGGTCAAAGGAAGAATGTAGAAGCAAGAATGATTATCCTTTCCTTTTCATTTTCTTTTAAATCCAAAATAAAATAATAATCCATTATTTAATCCATGGTGTGAGTCTTATATTGCCACCATTTCCATATATTAACAACCGTGATAGATGGGTGTATGTATGTGTGCACATCCAGATGTGCATGGAACTAGCATGAAAGAAAGAAAGAAAAGCACACATGCATGCACACATCCATCATCCAAGAAAAGGTTTTAAGTGAGAAAACTAATGGTTAAATGATAAATCAACACTTGATTTATCAATCCGGTCATATCTCATATGACCCCACCAAAAGTAGTTCACCCGATCAATGTTCGGTATCATATACGCACATTTTAATCGGGTGCATGCGCATATCGCATACGCGCACCACAACATTTCGCCTGGACTGGGTAACTCCTTTGTGGGACTCTAAGACTCGTCAATACGCCGGCAGAGGGTGATGATCATATCAGGTACCCTCAAGCCGCAAGCGGTCAGCTAAACGTAACGGCCACCCGGGTATTGAGCGATCAGAAGACAACAAGCGAACCTGCTACGACTCCCGTCGAGCCATCCGGCAACACTACCGTACAGTCCGGTCTCTTCGTCAGATATGCTGCATATCGAGCCTAGGGATGGTCACGTCTACCCCAATAACTCAATAAGTCATGCCGGTGAATGGTCTATAACAGATCGAGAAAATACTGATAACACTTATCAGCAAATCTCAGCAGCCCTGGCCAGGGACTTGCTGTTATTACCAGTCGGGCACAGCACAACATCAACTCCCAATACCGGGAGAGACGAAACCCCTCCTATCGCTCATCGTCTTCGTTTGTCTCGGGATTGTACCCAACGGCCACCTGTTTGCAAGACTCAGTAGAGTCGTGGTAGGGTGGCAATCAAAGTACAGTGGAAGAACACACAAGACTCCATGACGATCTCAGGTCTACAGACTAACCTGTACCAGTGTCACCTGAGAACTACTATCCGACGATAGATATAATTCCATATAGGAGTTCTCGGTGAGTCCGTCCAGTGTACTCAGTCACCACTGAGCACCCGTATGTGATCTTGATGTCAAACATCGATGAATGTGGGAACATCCATCGCCCATCACATGGGTCTAGTATCATATACGCTAGTCTAATCTGGTATATCGATGCCCCGTCTCGATACACCTCCGACTAGGGACTTTTCAGGATATGCTTATAGACTACAGATGTCCCACTAGTATGATCTCCATCATAATCAGAGTAGTCAAGCCGATATCCTCAGGGCTTTATCAGCATGTATGAATGAATAAAAGCATGATCAAATCAACATGTCAGATAAAGAATAACCAGATTGCATACTATCATGTCGAGCAAGAAAGCAAACTGAATATATATACATGTATAGATACATCCACTATCACATAATGGCCTCTAGGGCATACATATATCCAACAAAAACTTGTATGTAATATTCTTTTATTTGGGGCACTTCCAGGTTGCGGAAGTTGTCACCTTTTGTATATTATTTACTTTTCCGCATTAGGATAGACCCAAGGAGGGGAGCATAAGTAACCGGGTTCTGGGGACCAGTGGGAAACCAACTCGAGGAGTCGAGTCCGGGTCTCCTAACCCTAGAATTGGTAGGGTTGCTTGCCGCTCTCGTAGGGGTCTAGGGGTGTGGGATTGGCTATTCATCACGACTTTGGAATCCGTGTTTTATACTGGCTCGTATTGAAAACACGGACGTCCTAGTATATCCAATATTTCATATGATATTTTCTGCTACGATATCTGTGATGTGATCATGTGATGTTCTGTGATAGATTCTTTATATAGTATATATGATATATTATATAGACGTTACTTATGTTTTGCACCCGCACTAGCCCTGCCCTGCTCTATCGTTAGTTACCTAACCTAACGGTGCACGAGGGGACATCGAGGCGAATGCGGATGGCATAAGTGTACGTCGTATTTATCTGTGATGTTTAGGTACTTAAATGATGGGACTTCATTAATGTGATTAATGAAAGATAAGAAACCTAAGATGTTGTGGAATCGAATTTCAAAATAAAACAGGTAGCTATAGTTCTTGCTTTGCACAGCGATATATATGATATATCCCGCACCTCATTCGATGAGGAAAGGACCGAGATCCCTTCACCGGGAGTGACTCCTTTAGCAATAACTGGCAGATGCTACACACTCGGTTTGTCTTTTGATTGCTTTTAAGAGTTTTTTGCTTTGCACAGTGATATATATGATATATCCCGCACCTCATTCGACGAGGAAAGGACCGACGATCCCTTCACCGGGAGTGACTCCTTTAGCAAAACTAGAAAAGCCTCAAAAACACTCCATTTCAAAATTCATTCGATCCTACAACGATATCAAGTTCATTACGCAATAGGTTTTCTGAAAAAACTGTCGTAGCCCTCCGTCATTTCAGATAAATCCTACTTAGTATTCGTGCTACGTTTGTTGACCTCCGTCAAGGCGTAGTGTGCGGTAGCTAACTAGTATTTACGTGCTTATGCATATGATGCAGATTGGATTAGGGTAGTCGTACGACCTTGTTGACCTCCGTCAAGGGTCGTGCGGGTGGGTTTGATTCAATCAAGAAATGACGGGTTGAACTTGACTTGCACCATGTGGTTTGTTGACCTCCGTCAAGGTCATAGGATGCTTGGGGCAAAATAATATCGGGAATTTCAAGTGTTGAAATTTGCAATGAGATTGCATACCTTCTATGAGATAGTTGGATCCCGATACCCACTGCGAGTAAGAGTTACTCCTGGGAGAGTTTTACACATTACAATTAGCCGATCAAATAGGTGTCTAGAAAGGTGTTAACGAGGTTACGCCTCTAGGAAAATGAGGTTTACATTAATTAGGTTCGTGCGAAAGCACGGGGGACCTCCCTCAAAGTACCGACACTGGCCTGGTTGAAAGATCGACGAAGTTGTAGGGTGTAATTAATCCCGGCTAGTCTTTCCTTTTAGGGTTTGAAGGAAGATTTGATAAAAACCAGTGGGAGCCATCCTGATTAGATAAGATAATAACCAATCTGATCTTGCAAGAGCATACACTAAAGTGTTTTCTTCTCTCTCTCTCCAGGTAGCGACCATGTCATGCCCTAATCAAGATAATAATATGGATGTATTGACCGAACCCGCATGTTATACTGTGCCGGGGAACGTTGGTTCCGTTCTTTCTTATAAGAGTTATAGGACTGAACAGGATATAGGGGAATACCAGGATTCCCATGCCACCCGAATGAAGAAAGTACATGTTGATGCATTTTCTTCGGGTGTGTTCGTTACAGAGAACTGTTTCTCCATTTGCTTCACGTCCTGGGTATTAGATACCGGGTCAGGATCCCATATATGTAATCAGTTACATGGGCTCAGGAAAGGTAGAAAACTTGGAGAAGGTGATAAAGACATAAGAGTTGGAAATGGTGCAATTGTTGCAGCTAAAACTGTCGGGGAATATCACCTTGTATTACCAACTGGTAATACATTGGTTCTGAACGAATGCTATTACATGCCGAACCTGATATGCAACATTATATCGGTTTCTTTGTTGAGCAAAGAAGGATATAATTTTGTATTACAGGACAATGTTATGAACATTTTCCGTAACCAAAAGTTGGTTGGATCAGGCACGTTGTGCAATGGCATTTATGTTCTAAATCAATCAACAGTTCTGAGCATAACAAACACACACAAGAGGAAGAGTTCAGAACTGAACGAATCCTTCTTGTGGCATTGTAGACTGGGTCACATCAATGCGACACGACTGGCTAAGTTGCATAAGGATGGATATTTGAATCCGTTCGAATTTTCATCTTATGACACTTGCCAGTCATGTCTCAAAGGCAAGATGACCAAAACTCCGTTTACGGGACACGGAGAAAGAGTTACCGAACTCTTGGGACTAATACATAGTGATGTATGCGGTCCCATGTCTACACATGCCAGGGATGGTTCTTCATACTTCATTACATTCACTGACGATCTCTCTAGATTCGGATATGTGTTCCTGATGAAACACAAATCAGAAGCTTTTGAGAAATTTAGAGAATATAAACAAGAAGTCGAGAACCAAACTGGAAAAAGTATTAAAATCCTTCGATCTGATCAAGGAGGTGAATACTTAAGCAATGAATTCCTGGACTTCCTAAAAGAGAATGGGATTCTCTCTCAGCTAACTCCTCCATATACACCACAGCACAACGGTGTATCAGAACGGAGGAACCGCACCCTATTGGATATGGTGTGCTCTATGATGAGTGTAGCTGAGTTACCTGTTTTCTTCTGGGGATATGCACTGGAAACAGCAGCATACCTACTGAATATGGTTCCTACCAAATCTGTGCCTACCACACCATATGAGATATGGGAAGGGAAGAGACCATTTCTTAATTTTATAAAGATATGGGGTTGCCCGGCCTATATCAAAAGACAAAAACCGGACAAACTCGAGGCAAGATCTGTTTTGTGTAAATTTGTTGGATATCCCAAACATTCGCGAGGGTATATCTTCTACCACAGTGAGGAACAAAGAGTATTTGTTGCTCAACATGCTACCTTTTTAGAAAAGGAATTTCTTGCAAAAGAGATTAGTGGCTCTGAGGTAGAACTGGAAGAGGTTCCAGCTGAACAAAACACAACTGAAGATTTAGTGGAACTAGAGGATTCAGTAGCTCCCGACGAACCTCAGCCTCTCCGCCGATCTAGTAGGGTTCCTCGCCCACCTGAGAGATACTACGGTTTTCTCATGGATGGTGGGAGCGAGGATTGCATCATGGAGGATGATGACCCAACTAGCTTCGAGCAGGCCATCACGAGTAGGGACTCAGTGAAATGGCTGGATGCTATGCGGTCCGAGATGGAATCCATGTACACCAACAAAGTATGGACTTTGGAAGTTGCTCCTTAAGGGGTAAAACCCATTGGGAGCAAGTGGATCTTCAAGAAGAAACTTGGTGTAGATGGGAAAGTGGAGACTTTCAAATCTAGACTTGTTGCAAAGGGTTTTCGTCAAGGACCAGGTGTGGACTATGACGAAACCTTTTCTCCAGTGGCTATGCTTAAATCCATCCGGATCATGCTTGCCATCACTGCATATCATGATTACGAAATCTGGCAAATGGATGTTAAGACCGCCTTTCTAAACGGTGATTTAGAAGAGTGCGTGTACATGACTCAGCCAGAGGGCTTCGTAGACAGTGGGAGCAGCGGGAAGGTGTGCAAGCTGCTTAAATCCATTTATGGATTAAAGCAAGCATCGCGGAGTTGGAACATCTGCTTTGACGTCGTTATCAAAGAGTTTGATTTCGTCAAAAATCCAGATGAACCTTGTATCTACAAGAAGGTGGCAGAGAGTAAGGTTGTCTTCCTCGTATTGTACGTGGACGACATACTCTTGATAGGAAATGATATTCCTATGCTGCAATCGGTCAAGCTTTTCTTATCACAAAGATTCTCAATGAAAGATCTTGGTGATGCCTCCTACATATTGGGGATTAGGATCTATAGAGATAGATCCAAACGGATATTGGGATTGTCCCAATCCAGGTACATTGACACCATACTAAAGAGGTTTAGTATGGAAGAATCCAAGCGTGGGAACTTTCCCACGATCTCTGGAGTCACTCTCTCCAAAGAGATATCTCCCAAGACTGATTTGGAGAGAGCTCGCATGCAAGGGATACCCTATGCTTCGGCTGTAGGCTCTATCATGTATGCAATGCTATGTACCAGACCCGATGTAGCATACTCACTAAGTATAGTGAGCAGGTATCAAGCTAATCCTGGAGAGAGTCACTGGACAGCTATCAAGAGCATTCTCAAGTACTTACGAAGGACTAAAGAGATGCTCTTGGTGTATGGTAACGGAGAACTCCAAGTGGAGTCCTTTACCGATTCGAGCTTCCAAAGTGATAAGGACGACTCTAAGTCGCAGTTGGGATTTGTCTTTACCCTTTACGGAGGGGCGGTTAGCTGGAAGAGTTCCAAGCAGGAAACCGTGGCAGACTCGACGATGGAGGCTGAATACATCGCTGCCAACGATGCTGCTAAAGAGGCTGTCTGGATCAAGAAGCTCATTACTGAACTTGGAGTGGTTCCATCCATTGAGCATCCAATACCTTTGTATTGCGATAACAATGGAGCGGTGGCTTTGGCCAAGGAGCCCAGGTCCCATCAGCGATCCAGGCATATTCTGAGGCGGTATCACCTGATCCGGGAGATAGTTGATCGCCGGGAGATCGAGGTCAGGAGGGTTGATACGAAGAACAACACGGCGGATCCACTCACGAAGGCCATTCCCCAGATACAGTTTGAGAGACTCTTCGGGTTGCTCGGTATGCGATACTACAGCAGCTGGCCCAAGTGCAAGTGGGAGATTGTTAGTTGTATGTATGCCCTAGAGGCCAGTATTGTACAGATGATGTATATTATATTGGATGCTTGGACATATATAGAGATAACTTTCTTGCTCGATATGATAGTATGTTATCTGGTTACTCTTTATCTTAACATGTATACTAGTCTCTTTAAACTGTCTTATAGTTACATGTTGGTAAAGCCCTTAGGATGTGTAATTGACTACCTGGACTATGATGCAGATCATACTAGTGGGGACATGGTAGTCCATAAGCACATCCTTCATGGTCCCTAGTCGTGGGTGTATCGAGACGGGGCATCGATATACCAGTGTAGACTAGCGTATACGCTTCTCGACCCATGAAATGGGCGATGGATGATCCCATATCCATTGGTGTTTGACATCAGAGATGGTATACGGGTGCTCAGTGGAGACTGGGTACACTGGACGGACTCGCCGAGAACTCCCAGATGGTATAATACCTCACGTCAGATGGCAGTTCTCAGGTGACACTTGTGCAGGTTAGTCTGTAGAACCGAGATCGTCATAGAGTCTTGTGTGATTCCCACTGTGCTTTGATCTCCACCTTACCACGTCCATGAGGGCGTGCAAAACGGTGGTCTTTGGGTACAGTCCCGAGTCACATGGAGGCAATGAGCGATAGGAGGGGTTTCGTCTCTCCCGGTATTGGGGGTTGATGTTGCGCAGTGCTCGATTGGCCGTAACAGGGAAGTCCCTGGCCAGGGCTGATCAGAGATTTGCTGGTAAGTGTTACCAGTAGTTTCTCGACCCGTTATGAGCCTAATATCGGCACGACTTATCAGTTATTGGGGTCTGACGTTTACCACCCCTAGACTTGATATGCGACATATCAGACGAACAGAACGGACTGTACGGTAAGTGTTACTGGTTGGATTCACAGGAGTGTGAGCGGGCTGGCTCGTCGATCTTCTGATCGCTCAATACCCGGATGGCCGTTACGTTTAGCAGACTGCTTGCGGCTTGTGGGTGCTTGATATGATCATCATCTGCTACCGGCGTATTGACGAGTCTTTAGAGTCCTACACAGAGGTTTCCTGGCTCAAGCGAAACAAAATAGGAGCGCATATGAGATATGTGCGGGACCGAGAATAATGCGTGTATGTGATACCACATTTCATTCTCGCGATGAATGTTTCGATTGGTTGTATGCGATATGACCTAGTTATCGAATCATTGATTCGATAAATCGATACATTGGATACTAGTCGGTTATGTGCGACATGACCGGATCATTGAATCAAATGTTGATTTAATGATTTAATGTATAATTATATATATTTGATATATTACTTTGCATTAACTAGTATTGGTTCACTTTAAATGGATTTTCTCACTTGAAGTTCACAAGTTGTATATGTGATATACTTTTGTGCACTTGATTGTATCATGTTTGATGATGCATGAATATTGGCTTTGTGTAAAGAATGGAACCATGGTTATGATAATGGTTAGGGTTTTGTTATTATTCATTCATTTATTTATCCATTCTTTATTTATTTAAATAGATATAAGAAAACAAAATGGTTTCTTTTTATCTTGAAGCTTGTTGAAGCTTCATGAAGCTTTGACTAAAGAGACCATTTTGTCTTCATGCTTAACCCTAACCATTCCCACTTACCATGGTCTATTCTCTACACTTGACCTTAGTTAGGATATGATAAGTATTGATTTCTTTTCTATTATTGAGAGACTTTTATCATATTCTATCTTCATCTTCTCCTTCTTCTTCAAGAAAGAAAACTAGACTCCATTAATGGCATCTTGAGTTCTAAAGTGAGAAATCCAATTCTAAAGTGAACCCACCTCCTATTTCTTCATCCTCTACCTCTTGCCAAGTGGTTTTGGGTGTTTTCTTCACAAGTTTCACAACTAGGTGAAGTCGGAGCTTGATCCAGTGTAGCCTCGACGTAGATCATCTTCGGCATCGAAGCCGACGACTAGTCCGCTTATTTCTCCGATGAAGCCGATGAGAGAGTTCGGGATTCGAGATGGATAGCGAGGGAACGACTACATGGAGCTAAGGAACTGGATAACCGGATCTACAAAGGTTGTAGCTTTCTTCTTTTAATTAAGATGTTAACTAGTTTATTGTTTCGCCTAAAATTCTAGTTAACGATCCGTATTAGGGTTTCTCGGCACTCATAAAATTAGAAATTGGCATGGTTGATGCCTTGTGAGACTTCATTAGCGTGCCTAGGAACCCTACACACGTTGTACCTAGCTTGTGAACGTTAGTATTTTCGTTTGGGTTTTGCGTCGTTCTTGTTATGTAACCTTATGTTTGGTATTGATATAAATTCCAGGTTCGGTCGCGGAGACGTCAGACGCGGCACGAAAGGGGAAAGCAGTGATTGGACTTGACTAGCTAGGGATTCCGGTGAGTAGATGTAACATCTACGGGGGACTATCGTTGGATGGCGCAAGTCGCCCGATAGTTTTAGCAGCTTAAAAAGATTCTTAGTGATGTTAGTAATTAGGGGTGTAATACTTGTATGATTATTTGCTACATTCATGCCTTATATTGACATACATATGCGAACCCATTCTATAGGACACCTGCACCATTGCCAGGGTTTTTATATGCAGCACGAGCACTATTCATGCTTACACACACACCCTGGTAATTGCCATGCCACCACACTAGATAACCTTTAAATTGAAACCTTTTACTATAATTGATACTTAAACTTGTGATATTGCCTTTAATTCCTTAAAATGAAATCGTAGGATTGCTATTCATGTGCATGTACCTCATCATATTATTTGTTCATGCCTAGTCTATTAATCACACATCGCAACTTGATTATTGATACCATAGGCATTCATTATCATTGACATATGCACTTATGAGGATTTCTTGAGATTTTATGATATTCTGGATTTCGGGGGAAAGCCGCAAAATTTCTAAACTTATTATATATTTTTTTAAAATATGTAAATTGCGGTTTTCTAGTGATGTAAGTGTCGTCCACCATGAGTTTGCTATGGTTTTCGAGACCCGTTTCGAGGAGTTGGATGAACCGTCTCGGGTACATGGTGGGCCCGGTAAGGTACCCCGGGGCAAGAAGCTCGTGTTGCTGACGATGAGCCTGGCAGGGGACGGATTACCTACCGGTGACTGTTTGGGACGGCGGATATCCAGAGGATACCGACCGTGGCCGCGAGATGATGAGATATTGATATTGAGATGGGTCAGCCGGATGGCTGAGGCCAGAGATACTATGACATGGATATATGAGATTTGTGATAGTTTTGAGGTGTCGTTGCTGGACACAGGTTCTTCTTGATTCTATTGGTATTGTGCTGGTATTTCAAAAGAGGTTCCTAAAGGAAAAACATGATTCTTATACTTACATATTCAGATCATGAGTTGATTCGCATTGCATACATACATGCTATTATGTCCTGCCTTACCTGTATTTAGATGCTAGGATGCTTGTGTGCATGCATTCGATACCCTGTGTAGATGTTATTTATTACTCACGAGTTGGCAACTCACCCCCGTTGTGCCACAGCCTTTTTCAGGTGCGCTCCGTCAGTACAGTAGCGGCGGGCGCACTTGCTTCTTTTGCCTCTTTTGCCTGGACTCGAGGTTTTGCTCTTAGGTGGGTTATATTTTTATTTTTGTACCACCTTGTATATTCTTTGTATCTAGTGTACTCCATCTACTGTATCTACCAGTATTGTTGTATATTGACCTAGAGATGAGACTGTGGGATTTGTGGACTTTTTATGCTGTATTTTGGGGTCGAGCTCACTTGAGTCGACATGCTGTTTTTCTCATGCTTCTTTATTATTATTTTGCATGTTGTTGTTTTTATTGCGTGAGATTTGTGACCGCCTTGTGGCGAAGAGCTAGCTCCCGCTTGGGGATGCCTTATTTGTTGGATTCATATATATTCTTGTTGTACCCATTTTGGGGGCCAGTATTTACAAAGGAGACTCTGCCGAAATTTTCAGAAAAATTGATATTGTTTTTAAAAAGGCTTGATGTGACTCATTTGATAAACTCGCTTTCAATTGATTGGTTTTCCTTCATTCTTTTGTTTATTTGGTTTTGGTTTTCTGGGCTTTGGCTTACTTATTTTACGGATGTCTTGAGATGTTTCGTAACTTAAGTGCCAGTCACGTTCCGTACCCTGCGGGTTGTGACAAAGTTGGTATCAGAGCGATAGGTTTTACCTTTTTGAGTGTAGGATAACCCTTGGTAGATGGAGTAAGTGACTTAAGTAGGGTAACGTAGCGTGTGTATGTCCGCGGCATACTTGCGCTACGGTACTCCGCCTAAGAGACTTTAGGATATAATTGCTTGAAAATTCTTTCTTCAATTCCGTGTATCTTATGATCCTATTGCACTGTTCTTATTATCCGTTTTCCTGTAACAGCCACTATGCCGCCGAAGGCTACGAGGGCACAGAGGGCTGCCGCCCGAGATGAGATTCGAGCTGGCTCGTCCGAGACTAGGACTGAGCAGGGTGGTATGCCTACGCCGCAGGGACCGACCGATCCACCTTCCCCAGGTCGTATGGATAGGCTCGAGACTGGTATGGAGGAGTTGCGACAGATGATGGGGGGCATGCAGGAGCTACGTCAGATGGTAGGATCCCTAGTTGCAGCCAGTCGTACACCGAGGCCGGATGACGCACCTACTACATCCCAAACTGCTATGATACCTTCTCCTACTGCTACCGCCGTGACCATCCCAGTTTCACTACAGGATTTCATGAGGCTGAGACCTCCAGTATTCACCAGCACCGAGGCAGCGGAGGACCCACAGACGTTTCTTGACAGTTTAGCCAGGATCTGCCATTCGCTGAGATGTTCGGATGATCGATGGGTAGAGCTTGCGAGTTTCCGACTAGAGGGTCTCGCGCAGACATGGTGGGAGTCAGTCTTGAGAGGTCGAGCTGCAGGTCTACCGCCTATGACTTGGGCCGAGTTTACAGCGGTCTTTCTAGCTCGTTTCCTCCCAGAGAGCGTTCGTGACGCCAGAGCTCGTAGCTTCGAGGCCTTAGTCAAGACACCTGGGATGACGGTGTCTGAGTATGACATCCAGTTTACACAGTTATCCCGATATGCTCCGTATTTGGTGGATACCGAAGAGAAGATGGTGAAGAGGTTCGTACAGGGACTTGATGCCCAGCTATATCTTGCCATTGGCGCCCAGCACTACGACACTTATTCAGCTGCTATGGATACGACATTACGGATGGAGGCACGCATATCATAGACTTCGGCCGTTTCTGGGCCGAAGAGGATTCGCACCGATGCACCGTCTCAGAGGCAGCGCGCCAGATTCTTTCCGAGAGATAGGCCTGGCAGAGGATTTGGACGGGGACAGTTATATAGTTCTTATCCCCAGGGACAGCAGCCGTCGCCAGGGTGTTTTGGGTGCGGGAGTCCGCACCATCTTGTCAGAGACTGTCCGGCGAGACGGCAGGGAGCGGCGACCGTTCCGCATGTGACCCTACCACCATCACCACCCCCTCCTCAGAGAGCCCTACTTCCTACCACCGGCGATGCTCCACGCCAGTTAGGTGCACCAAGAGGCCGTGGACGCGGCGGTCCTGTTCAGAGAGGACGAGGAGGCAGAGGCCGAGGTCGAGGTCAGCCCGCTATCGGTGGAGGACAGGCCCGAGTATTTGCTTTGACACCGCAGGATGCGCAGGCATCCATTGCCGTTGTGACAGGTATCTTGCCAGTTTGTTCTTTCGACGCACGGGTATTATTCGACCCAGGTTCCACACATTCATACGTCTCTACACACTTTGCACCGATGTTGGGCCGTGAGTCGTCATCCTTAGATCACCCGCTTGTTGTTGTTACTCCGGTAGGCGAGTCATTTGTCGCTCGTTTTGTATTTCGTTTGTGTTCCGTTCGTATCGGGGAGAGGGATTCATCGGTTGATTTGATTCTCCTCGATATGTTGGACTTTGATGTGCTTCTGGGCATGGATTGGCTAGCCACCTGTTATGCTTCGGTGGACTGCCGTGAGAAGGCAGTCATTTTTAGCTTTCCGAGAGAGCCAGTCCTTGTTATTCAGGGAGACCGCAGCGTCACCCTTCCCAGCTTGATTTCGTCTCTTCGCGCTGGTCAGCTCTTGCGGAAGGGATGTCAAGGATTCTTAGCGTATATTTGTGATACTCGAGCTGCTGAGATTCCGTTGGACCGAGTCCCGGTTGTTTATGAGTTCCCTGATGTTTTCCCTGATGAGCTACCTGGGCTACCGCCTGAGCGCGATGTTGAGTTCTGCATTGATTTGATTCCCGGCTTGGGGCCTATTTCTATACCGCCTTATCGGATGGCCCCGGCAGAGCTTTGAGTGCTGAAGGATCAGTTGCAGGATTTGTTAGATAAGGGGCTTATTCGACCTAGTGTTTCTCCGTGGGGTGCTCCGGTCCTATTTGTCAAGAAGAAGGATGGAAGTTTGCGCTTATGCATCGACTACCGCCAGCTGAACAAAGTTACCGTTCGGAACAGATATCCGTTGCCACGCATTGATGATTTGTTCGACCAGCTTCAGGGTGCGGGGTATTTTTCGAGGATCGACTTGCGATCAAGATACCATCAGCTGCGAGTTCGACAGGAGGATATACCGAGGACAGCTTTCCGCACGCGCTACGGTCACTACGAGTTTTTGGTGATGTCGTTCGGACTCACCAACGCCCCAGCAGCATTCATGGATTTGATGAACCGTACATTCAGGCCGTACCTTGACTTGTTCATCATCGTGTTTATCGACGATATCTTGGTGTACTCCCGGAGCAGAGAGGAGCACGAGCAGCACTTGCAGATTACGTTACAGACTCTGAGGGAGCACCACCTGTTCGCAAAGTTCTCCAAGTATGCATTCTGGCTGGACAGCGTCGGATTCTTGGGTCACGTGGTTACGAGAGACGGCATATGTGTGGACCCGAAGAAGATTGAGGCTGTTCAGCAGTGGCCCCGACCTACATCGGTTACTTAGATCCGTAGTTTTCTAGGCCTGGCGGGCTACTACAGGCGTTTTGTTCAGGACTTCTCCCGTATAGCTGCACCTTTGACCGGTTTGACCCGGAAGGGAGTTCCTTTCGTTTGGACAGAGGAGTGCTAGCGCAGTTTTCAGCAGCTACGGACTTGTTTGACTACGGCGCCGGTATTATCTTTGCCTTCGGGATCAGGCGGATTTCTGGTCTACTGTGATGCTTCGCGAGTGGGGTTAGGATGCGTATTGATGCAGCATGGCCGGATGATCGCTTATGCTTCTCGGCAGTTGAAGAAGCATGAACAGAACTACCCCACTCATGATTTGGAGATGGCTGCAGTGGTCTTTGCACTGAAGATTTGGCGACATTACCTATATGGCGAGTCGTGCCAAATATTCACAGACCACAAGAGCTTAAAATACATATTTCAGCAGCGAGACCTGAACCTCAGACAGCGTCGTTGGATGGAGTTGGTGAAAGACTACGACTGCGAGATCTTATATCACCCAGGCAAGGCGAATGTGGTGGCAGATGCTTTGAGCAGGAGGCCTGGGGGTAGTCTATCGTGTTTGTGCGAAGTGCAGAGGCAGTCGTCAGCAGATTGGCAGATGTTATGCGACAGCCGAGTTGAGTTCGAGTTCACTCAGACAGGGGGACAGCTCGCGCATGTTCGTGCACGCCCACAGTTGCTTGACCGTATATATGAGGCACAGCGCAGTGATGACCGTTGCTCAGAGATCATGGCACAGATGGGACAGGGCAGATTTTTCGAGTTCGTGATTGACGATCAGGGGATTTTACGCTATGGATCTAGACTGTGCGTACCAGATGCTGATGGATTGCGGCGCGACATTCTTGAGGAGGCACACCGATCAGTGTATAGTGTCCACCCCGGTTCCACCAAGATGTACCATGATATGAGAGAGACCTACTGGTGGGACGGGATGAAGAGGGACATTGCGGAGTTTGTATCGAGATGCCTGACTTGTCAGCAAGTCAAGGCCGAGCACCAGAGGCCCGCAGGAGAGCTGCAGCCGTTACCCATTCCGGAGTGGAAATGGGAGCAGATTTCGATGGATTTCGTTGTGGGTCTACCCAGGACCAGTCGAGGGTACGACTCCATCTGGGTGATCGTAGATCGATTGACGAAAGCGGCTCACTTCCTGCCAGTGAAGACCACTTTCAGCTTCGCTCAGTATGCCCAGCTTTACATCGACGAGATCGTGCGGTTGCATGGCGTACCGACTTGTATCGTGTCAGATCGAGGCACCCAGTTCACCAGCCGACTTTGGCAGAGACTTCAGGAGGCTTTGGGCACTCGTTTTAGCTTCAGCACAGCGTTTCATCCGCAGACCGACGGACAGTCAGAGCGGACCATTCAGACTCTCGAGGACATGCTCAGAGCGTGCGTTTTAGACTTCGGCGATAGCTGGGATCGTCATTTACCTCTAGTGGAGTTCTCCTACAACAACAGCTTCCAGGATACTATTCAGATGGCACCTTTCGAGGCATTGTATGGGAGGAGATGCAGATCGCCCGTCTGTTGGACAGAGCTCAGTGAGAGCAGTATTTTGGGCCGCAGCTTGTTGAGGAGACGACAGCGAAGATACAGTTGATCCGAGACCGGATGAGAGCGGCTCAGAGCAGGCAGAAATCGTATGCGGACAGGAGCCGTCGCAGAATAGAGTTCGCAGTTGGCGACCATGTTTTTCTGAGAGTCTCTCCGATGAAGGGCGTGATGCAATTTGGGCGAAAAGGGAAGCTTAGTACCAGTTTTGCGGGTCCCTTCGAGATTCTTGAGCGTGTCGGCGCAGTTGCATATCGTTTGGCCCTTCCACCCAGCTTTCCCGATGTTCACCCCGTCTTCCATGTTTCGATGCTCCGCAAGTACCTTCACGACCCTTCGCATGCGATTCAGCACCCGACAGTCCAGCTAGAGCGTGACCTTTCTTTTGCAGAGCAGCCGGTGGCCATCCTGGATCGGCAGGTGAAGAAGTTGAGATCGAAAGTTATACCGACCGTCAAGGTCCTTTGGCGTGGCCCGAGCAGCGAGGAGGTCACCTGGGAGACCGAGGGCGAGATGAGGAAGAAATATCCCCATGTCTTTGAAGGTACGCGTAGTTATATTTTTTAAATTCGGGGACCGAATTTCTTTAAGGGGGGAAGATTGTAGCGCCTTGAAAAGTCGTTTTGGTGAAATCGGTGAAAATTCGGTATTTTTCCGTAAACCGTCCTTTTTGTTATTTTACAGTTTAGGACTAATTATACCTAACATGGATAGGTAATTGCTTGTTTTTAGTAGCTAATGAGTTACTTATTAATTTTTGGTCATTTAAAAAAATTTCCCTTTTTTTCAATTTTTTAATATTATTTTAAGCCGGTAAGAAAATACATTAAATCAGCGATAAATACAAATTTCTTTGGGCTAATTTTAATCTTTAAAATCATGTTAATTAAAATCTAGTTGTAACATAAATTTTTAGTAATTTATTTTAAGTTTTAACTAATTTTTATTATGGAAAACGAAATTTATGGAATTTAAGCTAAAACTTGCAATTTTGGACTTGTAGGGGGTCTTTTTGCATAAAATTTCTTTTGTAAAACCCCATTCACCCTTCCCTCACTCCCTTGGCCGGCCCCACCTCCTACTGCAGCTCATTAACCCCCTCCCTCCAAATTGTATTCTTCAACTCCTTTTAAATTGTTTAAAAAGGGTTTAAAATGTAGTAATGGGTGGGGGTATTATGGTATTTTGGGGGGGAGGCTTTGACTTAGACTTTTACACCATCCCTTCACATCCCCCATCCCTCTCCTCTCAGTAGAAAATCCTGCACCAACAGCCCCAAATATTTTCCCCATTTCTTCTTCTCTTTTGCTTCATTTTCATCTCAAAAATTCAACAAAATCCACAATTTCCTTCACAAATTCAACACAAAACCATATTCCATCTCTTCTCCAACCTAATTTGGTTCAAATCAAGGAGAAAGGAGGTGTCTTGGGAGGCTTGAGCAAGCTTAGGATTGATCTTTTGAGGTATAATTTCTAATCAAATGGTTAAATTGTAGCTTAAGTGTGCTAAACTAGAACCTTGAAATTTGTTTAGTGTTAAATTTAGTGTAAGTTTCTAATCTATTTTTTTAAGAGAGTAGTTTGTTTAAACTAGGTTTTTTTTAGCACCATTGATTAGTTAATTAAGTTATCTTGTTATCTAGTTTTATACAAACCTAAATTGAGAGATTACTTTGTTTACGTGGGCTTCGATTTGTGTTAATTTAGGTTTTTCAAGTGTGAAATTGGATTTAAATTGGTGGTTATAAAAATCAAGAAAAGGGTTGTTTATGGAAACATAGGATTTGAAGCTTTGTAATGCGTTTTAATCAAAGTGATTGTGGTTAAATAGTTGCGATTGGATGTTATGATAGGTGGTAGTCCTTTTTGTCGCAAAACGGCGATGTTGCGCCGATTTTTGGAATGTTTGTGATTGCTAGTTTTGTTATAAAATATTGTGATGAATTATTTGCGATATCTTGATGATATTTTTGGCATATCCTATGATATTTTGGATGTGTGAGTGCGGATGTTTGAGTGATCGGGTTTTAGCTTTGCCGGGCGACCAAATCGGCGATTTTAGTTAGTTTTTGCGATTTTCGCGTGTGTTCCGCGCACCTTGTGCACGTTGTACCTAGCTTGTGAACGTTAGTATTTTGGTTTGGGTTTCGCGTCGTTCTTGATATGTAACCTTATGTTTGGTATTGATGTAAATTCCAGGTTCGGTCGCGGAGACGTCAGACGCGGCACGAAAGGGGAAAGCGGTGATTGGACGTGACTAGCTAGGGATTCCGGTGAGTAGATGTAACATCTACGGGGGACTATCGTTGGATGGCGCAAGTCGCCCGATAGTTTTAGTAGCTTAAAAAGATTCTTAGTGATGTTAGTAATTAGGGGTGTAATATTTGTATGATTATTTGCTACATTCATGCCTTATATTGACATACATATGCGAACCCATTCTATAGGACACCTGCACCATTGCCAGGGTTTTTATATGCAGCACGAGAACTATTCATGCTTACACACACACCCTGGTAACTGCCATGCCACCACACTAGATAACCTTTAAATTGAAACCTTTTACTATAATTGATACTTAAACTTGTGCTATTGCCTTTAATTCCTTAAAATGAAATCGTAGGATTGCTATTCATGTGCATGTACCTCATCATATTATTTGTTCATACCTAGTCTATTAATCACACATCGCAACTTGATTATTGATACCTTAGGCATTCATTATCATTGACATATGCACTTATGAGGATTTCTTGAGATTTTATGATATTCTGGATTTCGGGGGAAAGCCGCAAAATTTCTAAACTTATTATATTTTTTTTAAAATATGTAAATTGCGGTTTTCTAGTGATGTAAGTGTCGTCCACCATGAGTTTGCTGTGGTTTTCGAGACCCGTTTCGAGGAGTTGGATGAACCGTCTCGGGTACATGGTGGGCCCGGTAAGGTACCCCGAGGCAAGAAGCTCGTGTTGCTGACGATGAGCCTGGCAGGGGACGGATTACCTACCGGTGACTGTTTGGGACGGCGGATATCCAGAGGATACCGACCGTGGCCGCGAGATGATGAGATATTGATATTGAGATGGGTCAGCCGGATGGCTGAGGCCAGAGATACTATGACATGGATATATGAGATTTGTGATAGTTTTGAGGTGTCGTTGCTGGACACAGGTTCTTCTTGATTCTATTGGTATTGTGCTGGTATTTCAAAAGAGATTCCTAAAGGAAAAACATGATTCTTATACTTACATATTCAGATCATGAGTTGATTCGCATTGCATACATACCTGCTATTATGTCCTGCCTTACCTGTATTTAGATGCTAGGATGCTTGTGTGCATGCATTCGATAGCCTGTGTAGATGTTATTTATTACTCACGAGTTGGCAACTCACCCCCGTTGTGCCACAGCCTTTTTCAGGTGCGCTCCGTCAATACAGTAGCGGCGGGCGCACTTGCTTCTTTTGCCTCTTTTGCCTGGACTCGAGGTTTTGCTCTTAGGTGGGTTATATTTTTATTTTTGTACCACCTTGTATATTCTTTGTATCTAGTGTACTCCATTTACTATATCTACCAGTATTGTTGTATATTGACCTAGAGATGAGACTGTGGGATTTGTGGACTTTTTATGATGTATTTTGGGGTCGAGCTCACTTGAGTCGACATGCTGTTTTTCTCATGCTTCTTTATGATTATTTTGCATGTTGTTGTTTATATTGCGTGGGATTTGTGACCGCCTTGTGGCGATGAGCTAGCTCCCGCTTGGGGATGCCTTATTTGTTGGATTCATATATATTCTTGTTGTACCCATTTTGGGGGCCAGTATTTACAAAGGAGACTCTGCCGAAATTTTCGGAAAAATTGATATTGTTTTTAAAAAGTCTTGATGTGACTCATTTGATAAACTCGCTTTCAATTGATTGGTTTTCCTTCATTCTTTTGCTTATTTGGTTTTGGTTTTCTGGGCTTTGGCTTACTTATTTTACGGATGTCTTGAGACGTTTCGTAACTTAAGTTCCAGTCGCGTTCCGTACCCTGCGGGTTGTGACAAATCTCCCACTTGCACTAGGGCCATCTGTAGCAGTGGTTGTAGTATCTAATACTCAACCATCCCATATAAGTCTCTCTCTGGGAAAAAGCCTTTGTGAGTGGATCCGCCGTTGTAACCCTTCGAAAATCGTTTAGGCAGTTTTTCGGTAATCGGCTAATTTTTCGGCTTTTTCCGTAAAAAGTCAAAAGTGATATTTTTCATGGTAGACCTAATTATACAAAATTTAGATAAGATATTACTATAATTTTGTCACTAAAATGTCATTTATAATTTTCTGGTTAAATAAAATTTTTTTCGTAATTAATTTTTTTTTATTATTTTAAGCCTTTTTAAATACATTTAATTAGGGATAAATACAAATTTAATTAGGTAAATTTATTAATTAGGAGTCTTTATAAGCTAAAATATGGTGTTAATAAAATTATAACATGTCTTGCAAACTTTTAGATTTTTGGTGGGAAAAATTATGGAAAAATGGCTTAAAAATGGGTTTTTTTGAAAAAAGGTTGACATGAAAGCATTAAATGATAATGTGGGGGTGTTTTAGACCTAGAATCTTCTCCAAATTTCCCAAACTCTCACCTCCACCTGCTGGCCGACCCCTTCACCTGCAGTTTTCCCCACTTCCCCACTTCATTATAGCTTCATTTTCATGCTAAAAATCAATAAAAATCCACAATTTCTTTCTCCATTCAAAGCCTAATCCTAATCCCTTCTCTCTTCAATCCAAATTTGTTCAAAAACTTGAAGAAAGGATTCATCTTTGGTGGCTTGAGCAAGCTAGGGTTCACACTTGGGAGGTATAAATCCTAATCTAGTTGTTAATTGTTGTTTAAGATTGCTAGATTTAGTAGTTTTAGTGTGTAATTTGCTTATGAATTCTTGTTTAGGAAATTCAAGAAAGGGAATTGATGTTGTAATTAGGGTTTGTAGCATGGTTGATGGATTTAAGTTAGGGCTTTGGTTATCCAATTGGTTAGAGTGATTAATTGAGCGATGTTGCGTTCGCTAGATCGATAAAATTGCGACATTTACATAGAATCGCTATGCTATTTGCTTACTAGTTTTTCTAAAATTTTAGGAGGTGATCTAATTGTGTTATTTAGGCGATATAATTAACATCTTATACGACTATTAGGGTGTGTGAATGCGGAGTTTTGTTTAGTCGGGTTTTAGCTTTGACAATTTCCCCGATACGGCGATTTTAGTTAAGGTTTTAGCGATTTTCGTGTATTTTCCGCGTACCGAGTGCACGTTGTGATTAATCCGAGAGCGTCGATCTTTTCATAGTGTGAGTTGCATCATCTCAGAAATCTGTAACCTTATATTGTGTGTTATGCAATTCTAGGATCGGTAGGGGAAACTTCGGACACGGCGCGTAAAGGCAAAGCGGTGGCCGGATCAGATTAGCGGGGATTTCTGGTGAGTAGATATATTCATCTATGGGGGAATCGTCTGGATGGCACGAGGCGCCCCCCCTCCCTAGTTAGGATTACTCTACTTTATGAAATAATTATATTGTTAGCTAGCTTATCCATTTATGTACATTGCATACCCTTACAGTTAACCATATACTAGATTGCATGGACATTCATATGACATTCATATATACATATGCGATATCATTTCGTAGGACACGAACACCTTCCCATTGGCATCTATTGCACGCGCACTATTCATGTGACACACACGCCTTTGGTATTTGCCATGCCACGTGCACTATAAAAACCTGTTTAGCTTAGTAACGCCATTGCATTCATGCATGATATTTGAGATTGTATCGCACGCATATACCTCGCATTACTATCATATTTACACAGATTTCTAGCCAAACTCTCACATCATATACATTGATATCATAGACACTTATCATATATAACATGTGGACATTATGATTTTCTTGAGGATTTCAGTATTGCTGCGATTTCTGGATTTTGGGGAAAACCGCAAGAGTTTAACAAAACCTTATATTTACCATTTTCAAAACAAAGTTGCGGTTTTCTCGTGATGTATGTGTCGTCCACCATGAGTTTTCATGTTTTCTGTTGGATTTCGAGACCCGATTCGAGGAGTGGATGAACCGTCTCGGGTACATGGTGGGCCCGGTATGGTACCCCGGGGCAGGAAGATCGAGTTGTAGACGATGAGCCTGGCAGGGGAAGACTACCTACCGGTGATGTCTGGCGCGGCGGATATCCGGAGGATACCGACCGTTGTCGTGAGATTTATGATATGGGCCGATCCGGACTGACGGAGCCCGATATTGAGACAGATATGATTCCTTTTTGGTGTCGATGCTTGACACGGGTTTTCAGATGATTTCTTGATGATATTTAGCTATTATGCAGACATTCGTTTTCTAAAAGTTAAGAATGCAGTAACATTAGCATTTAAAACACTTAAAGACTTAATAATGACATTGCATACCTGTGCATGCATACTAGAGATATTATAGCACATATGGACATGCATGTTGTGGTGCATTGCGTGCATTCTTACGATTGCCTTATTAGATGTTATATTTACTCATGAGCTGGCAACTCACCCCCGTTGTGCCACAGTGTCTTGCAGGTCGGACCCGTCAGTCTTGTAGCGGCGGGCTATCTTGTCATCAGTTCCTTTTGCTCAGACTCGCGACATCGCCCGTAGGTGGGTTGCGAGTATACTTTATTTCTTTTTGCTTTATCATTGTATCTAGTATTCTCCATCTACCACTTGTTTTGTATATGCGACCTAGTGATGAGACTGAGAGACTGTATATTTGTAGTTCTTTTGGGTCGAGCTCACTTGAGCCGACGTGCGTTTTCTGGTATTTTGTGTTTCTTTATGCTCTTCTCTTGATATTACTATTATATTGCATGTGGTTGTGATCCGCCTTGGGCGAAGAGCTAGCTCCCGCTTGGGGATGCCATTTTTATGATTACAGGTGTATTATCTTGTTGTACCCATTTTGGGGGATAGAAAATACAGGGGAGACTCTGCCGAAATTTTCAGAAATTTTTGATGTTTTAAAAAGGGATTCCTTGCAACTTAATTGATTTGAAAATCGTCTTCATTTAAGGTTTTCCTTCACTCTCTTTTGATTTTGGTTTAGATTTTCTGGGTTTTGGCTGACTTAGGTTACGGTACGCCTTTAGACGTCTCGTAATCTAAGTGCCAGTCACGTTCCGTACTTTCGGGTCGTGGCAAAGTTGGTATCAGAGCGTAGGTTTTACCTTTCTGAGTGTAGGACGACCTTGGTAGATGGAGTAGGTGACTTAAGCAGAGTGGCGTAGCGTGGGTTTGATCCGCGGCATACTTACGATACGGTACTCCGCCTAAGTAACCTTAGGACATAATTGCTTGTATTTCCTTTCTTGATTCCTTATATTCCTTGATTCAATGGCAATGATCTTATCAGTCCTTTTTCTTATTCTAGCTTCGATGCCGCCAAAGACTACGAGAGCTCAGCGGGCTGCCGCTAGGGATGAGATTCGAGCGGGCTCGTCTGAGGCGAGGATTGAGCGGGAGGATACGCCTACCCCTCAGGGTCCTACTGATCCACCTTATCCTGACCGTATTGCCAGATTAGAGGCCGGCATGCAAGAGTTGCGGCAGATGATGGGATCTTTAGTTGAGTCCAGTCGGGCTCAGAGACCCGAGGATGTTCCTTCCACCGCACAGACCACGATCGTACCTGCTGCACAGATGGTCACTCCTGCTGCTACTACGGAGACTATCCCTGTTTCACTACAGGAGTTCATGAGATTGAGACCTCCAGCATTTACCGGTACAGATGCGACAGAGGACCCACAGACATTTCTCGATAGGATGGCACGGATTGGCCGTTCGTTGAGGTGTTCTGAGGATAAGATTGGTGGAGTTTGCGAGTTTTCGTCTGGAGGGTCTTGCCCAGACATGGTACGACTCAGTAGAGAGAGGCCGAGCTGCAGGTCTGCCTTCTATGACCTGGGATGAGTTTACATCTGCATTTCTTGCCCGTTTTCTTCCGGAGAGTGTCCGAGATGCTCGAGCCCGTAGTTTTGAGTCTTTGCGCAAGACTCCTGGGATGACAGTGTCGGAGTATGATATACAGTTTACCCAGTTGTCTCGATATGCACCGTACCTAGTCGACACAGAAGAGAAGAGGCTAAAGAGGTTTGTACGAGGGCTTGATACACAGCTATTCCTTGCCATCGGCACCCAGCACTTTGATACATACGCTGCCGCGATGGATGCAGCCTTACTTTTGGAGGAGCGTATTTCTGAGACTCCGGTCGTTTCTGGGCCGAAGAGGATCCGTACTGATACGCCAGCTCAGCGGCAGATGGGCAGACGTCGTGATAGATTCTTTCCGGGAGATGGCGGAGGCAGAGGATTGAGATGAGGTCAGTTATTTGGTTCATATCCACAGACCCAGCAGTCGTCTCCAGGATGTTTTCGGTGCGGGAGTCAGTACCACCGTATCAGAGACTGTACCATGGGGCGTCCGGGCGCGGCGACAGTCCCGCATATGACCTTACCACCCTCACCACCTTCTCAGAGAGCTTTACTTCCTACTCCTGATGATGCTTCCCGCCAGCCAGATGCTTCTAGAGGCCGTGGGCGTGGCGGTCCGGTTCAGAGAGGACGAGGCGACAGAGGCAGAGGCAGAGGCCGAGGTAGAGGCAGAGGACAGCCAGCTATTAGTGGTGGACAGGCCCGAGTGTTCGCATTGACTCCTCAGGATGCACAGGCATCCAATGCCGTCGTGACAGGTACTCTGCCAGTATGTTCTTTTGATGCACGGGTATTATTTGATCCAGGCTCCACACATTCCTATGTTTCCACGTATTTTGCACCGAGGTTAGGCCGAGAGTCTTCTCCGTTAGATCAGCCGCTTGTCGTTATTACCCCGGTAGGCGAGTCTTTTGTTGCCCGTTTTGTGTACCGATCTTGTTCCGTTCGTATCGAGGAGAGAGATTCTTCAGTAGATTTGATTCTCCTCGATATGCTCGACTTTGACGTTCTTCTTGGTATGGACTGGCTAGCCACCTGTTATGCATCCGTGGACTGCCGTGAAAAAGCAGTCAGATTCAGTTTTCCTGGTGAGCCGGTTCTTATTATTCAGGGAGATCGTAGTGCTACCCTTCCCAGCTTGATTTCTTCTATTCGCGCTGGTCAGCTCTTAAGGAAAGGGTGTCAGGGATTCTTAGCTTATGTTTGTGATACTAACTCCACAGAGGTTCCGTTGGACCAGGTCCCTGTTGTGAGAGAGTTCCCTGATGTATTCCCTGACGAGCTGCCTGGTCTGCCACCAGAGCGCGAGATTGAGTTCTGTATTGACTTGATCCCTGGCACGGGGCCTATTTCTATACCGCCTTATCGGATGGCCCCAGCGGAGCTGAGAGAGCTAAAGGATCAGTTACAGGACTTGCTGGACAAGGGGCTTATCCGACCGAGTGTGTCACCTTGGGGTGCTCCCGTCTTGTTTGTTAAGAAGAAGGACGGAAGTATGCGTTTATGCATTGATTATCGTCAGCTAAACCGGGTTACTGTGCGGAACAGGTATCCCCTACCCCGCATTGATGACTTATTTGATCAGCTCCAGGGTGCAGGGTTCTTCTCGAAGGTTGATTTACGGTCAGGTTATCACCAGTTACGGGTTCGGAAGGAGGATATTCCGAAGACAGCTTTCCGTACTCGATATGGTCATTATGAGTTCTTGGTGATGTCGTTCGGGCTCACCAATGCCCCGGCAGCATTTATGGATTTGATGAACCGTGTATTCAGGCCGTATCTCGATCAGTTCATCATTGTGTTCATTGACGACATCTTGGTTTATTCTCGGAGCCGGGAGGAGCATGAGCAGCACTTACGTATCACATTGCAGACTTTGAGGGAGCATCAGCTGTTCGCCAAATGCTCCAAGTGCGCATTCTGGCTAGACAGTGTCGACTTCTTGGGTCATGTGGTGACGAGAGATGGTATTTGCGTGGACCCGAAGAAGATCGAGGCAGTTCAGCGTTGGCCTAGACCGGTATCAGTCACAGAGGTTCGCAGTTTTCTAGGTCTGGCCGGCTATTATCGACGTTTCGTCCAGGATTTCTCCCGCATTGCTGCACCGTTGACCGGGTTGACCCGGAAGGGGGTTCCTTTTGATTGGACCCAGGCATGTGAGGATAGCTTCCAGCAGTTGAAGACTCGTCTGACTACTGCTCCAGTGTTAGCATTGCCTTCAGGATCAGGCGGGTTCGTGGTATATTGTGATGCTTCTAGAGTGGGGCTGGGATGTGTATTGATGCAGCACGACAGAGTTATCGCGTATGCTTCTCGGCAGCTGAGGAAACACGAGCAGAACTACCCCACCCATGATTTAGAGATGGCTGCAGTAGTGTTTGCACTCAAGATCTGGAGACATTACCTATACGGTGAGTCGTGCCAGATATTCACTGACCACAAAAGTTTGAAATATATCTTCCAGCAGCGAGATTTGAACCTGAGGCAGCGCCGTTGGATGGAGTTGGTGAAGGATTATGACTGCGAGATTCTATACCATCCGGGAAAGGCGAATGTGGTGGCAGATGCTTTGAGTAGGAGGCCCGGAGGTAGCCTATCTTGTTTGAGCGCAGTACAGATGCAGTCGACGGCGGATTGGCAGGTGTTATGTGACAGCAGAGTGCAGTTCGAGTTTACTTCTTCAGGGGGACAGCTGGCCCATTTCAGAGCACGCCCACAGTTACTTGACCGTATCCACGAGGCACAGTCCGGCGATGCCCGTACATTAGAGATTATTGAGTAGATTCGGCAGGGCAGAGTTTCTGAGTTCGTGATTGATGATCAGGGGATACTCCGATTTGGGACTCGACTGTGTGTGCCAGATTCAGAGGGACTGAGGCGTGATATTCTCGAGGAGGCACATAGATCAGTATACAGTGTTCACCCAGGTTCCACCAAGATGTATCATGATTTGAGAGAGGTTTACTGGTGGGACGGGATGAAGAAGGATGTTACAGACTTTGTGTCCAGATGCCTGACTTGTCAGCAAGTCAAGGCTGAGCACCAGAGGCCAGCTGGCGAGTTACAGCCTTTGCCCATCCCTGAGTGGAAGTGGGAGCAGGTCTCCATGGACTTCGTTGTGGGTCTACCCAGGACCAGTCGAGGGTATGACTCTATTTGGGTGATTGTGGATCGACTGACGAAAGCGGCTCACTTTCTGCCAGTGAAGACCACTTTTGGATTTTCTCAGTACGCCCAGGTTTATATTGATGAGATAGTGTGACTGCATGGTGTTCCGACTTGCATCGTGTCTGACCGTGGCACCCAGTTTACCAGCCGATTGTGGCAGAAACTGCAGGAAGCTTTGGGCACCCGATTGAGTTTTAGCACAGCCTTCCATCCTCAGACTGACGGTCAGTCGGAGCGTACGATTCAGACTCTTGAGGACATGCTCAGAGCTTGTGTTTTAGATTTCGGTGGTAGCTGGGATCGTCATTTGCCTTTGATCGAGTTTTCCTACAATAATAGCTTCCAGGAGACGATTCAGATGGCACCTTTCGACGCTTTATATGGGAGGAGATGTCGATCGCCTGTATATTGGACAGAGCTTAGGGAGAGCTGTATTTTGGGGCCTCAGATCGTACAGGAGACGACCGAGAAGATACAGCTGATTCGGGACAGGATGAGAGCGGCACAGAGCAGGCAGAAATCTTATGCTGACAGGCGTCGTCGCCGACTCGAGTTCGCTGCTGGCGATCATGTTTTCCTGAAGGTCTCTCCGATGAAGGGTGTGATGAGATTTGGGCGGAAAGGGAAACTGAGTCCTAGATATGTTGGTCCTTTCGAGATCCTAGAGCGTGTTGGTCCAGTCGCTTATCTGTTAGCTCTTCCGCCCAGCTTCCCCGATGTTCACCCCGTATTCCATGTCTCGATGCTCCGCAAGTACCTTCATGATCCTTCCCAGGCGATTCAGCACCAGACGATCCAGTTAGAGCGTGATCTTTCTTTCACCGAGCAGCCGGTTGTCATCTTGGATTGGCAGGTGAAGAAATTGAGGTCGAAGGTCATACCGTCTGTCAAGGTTCTTTGGCGTGGCCCGAACAGCGAGGAGGTCACCTGGGAGACCGAGGTCGAGATGAGGAAGAGATATCCCCATCTTTTTGAAGGTACGCGTAGTTAAATTCTAAATTCGGGGACCGAATTTCTTTAAGGGGGGAAGAATGTAACCCTTCGAAAATCGTTTAGGCAGTTTTTCGGTAATCGGCTAATTTTTCGGCTTTTTCCGTAAAAAGTCAAAAGTGATATTTTTCATGGTAGACCTAATTATACAAAATTTAGATAAGATATTACTATAATTTTGTCACTAAAATGTCATTTATAATTTTCTGGTTAAATAAATTTTTTTTCGTAATTAATTTTTTTTAAATTATTTTAAGCCTTTTTAAATACATTTAATTAGGGATAAATACAAATTTAATTAGGTAAATTTATTAAATAGGAGTCTTTAAAAGCTAAAATATGGTGTTAATAAAATTATAACATGTCTTGCAAACTTTTAGATTTTTGGTGGGAAAAATTATGGAAAAATGGCTTAAAAATGGGTTTTTTTGAAAAAAGGTTGACATGAAAGCATTAAATGATAATGTGGGGGTGTTTTAGACCTAGAATCTTCTCCAAATTTCCCAAACTCTCACCTCCACCTGCTGGCCGACCCCTTCACCTGCAGTTTTCCCCACTTCCCCACTTCATTATAGCTTCATTTTCATGCTAAAAATCAATAAAAATCCACAATTTCTTTCTCCATTCAAAGCCTAATCCTAATCCCTTCTCTCTTCAATCCAAATTTGTTCAAAAACTTGAAGAAAGGATTCATCTTTGGTGGCTTGAGCAAGCTAGGGTTCACACTTGGGAGGTATAAATCCTAATCTAGTTGTTAATTGTTGTTTAAGATTGCTAGATTTAGTAGTTTTAGTGTGTAATTTGCTTATGAATTCTTGTTTAGGAAATTCAAGAAAGGGAATTGATGTTGTAATTAGGGTTTGTAGCATGGTTGATGGATTTAAGTTAGGGATTTGGTTATCCAATTGGTTAGAGTGATTAATTGAGCGATGTTGCGTTCGCTAGATCGATAAAATTGCGACATTTACATAGAATCGCTATGCTATTTGCTTACTAGTTTTTCTAAAATTTTAGGAGGTGATCTAATTGTGTTATTTAGGCGATATAATTAACATCTTATACGACTATTAGGGTGTGTGAATGCGGAGTTTTGTTTAGTCGGGTTTTAGCTTTGACAATTTCCCCGATACGGCGATTTTAGTTAAGGTTTTAGCGATTTTCGTGTATTTTCCGCGTACCGAGTGCACGTTGTGATTAATCCGAGAGCGTCGATCTTTTCATAGTGTGAGTTGCATCATCTCAGAAATCTGTAACCTTATATTGTGTGTTATGCAATTCTAGGATCGGTCGGGGAAACTTCGAACACGGCGCGTAAAGGCAAAGCGGTGGCCGGATCAGATTAGCGGGGATTTCTGGTGAGTAGATATATTCATCTATGGGGGAATCGTCTGGATGGCGCGAGGCGCCCCCCCTCCCTAGTTAGGATTACTCTACTTTATGAAATAATTATATTGTTAGCTAGCTTATCCATTTATGTACATTGCATACCCTTACAGTTAACCCTATACTAGATTGCATGGACATTCATATGACATTCATATATACATATGCGATATCATTTCGTAGGACACGAACACCTTCCCATTGGCATCTATTGCACGCGCACTATTCATGTGACACACACGCCTTTGGTATTTGCCATGCCACGTGCACTATAAAAACCTGTTTAGCTTAGTAACGCCATTGCATTCATGCATGATATTTGAGATTGTATCGCACGCATATACCTCGCATTACTATCATATTTACACAGATTTCTAGCCAAACTCTCACATCATATACATTGATATCATAGACACTTATCATATATAACATGTGGACATTATGATTTTCTTGAGGATTTCAGTATTGCTGCGATTTCTGGATTTTGGGGAAAACCGCAAGAGTTTAACAAAACCTTATATTTACCATTTTCAAAACAAAGTTGCGGTTTTCTCGTGATGTATGTGTCGTCCACCATGAGTTTTCATGTTTTCTGTTGGATTTCGAGACCCGATTCGAGGAGTGGATGAACCGTCTCGGGTACATGGTGGGCCCGGTATGGTACCCCGGGGCAAGAAGATCGAGTTGTAGACGATGAGCCTGGCAGGGGAAGACTACCTACCGGTGATGTCTGGCGCGGCGGATATCCGGAGGATACCGACCGTTGTCGTGAGATTTATGATATGGGCCGATCCGGACTGACGGAGCCCGATATTGAGACAGATATGATTCCTTTTTGGTGTCGATGCTTGACACGGGTTTTCAGATGATTTCTTGATGATATTTAGCTATTATGCAGACATTCGTTTTCTAAAAGTTAAGAATGCAGTAACATTAGCATTTAAAACACTTAAAGACTTAATAATGACATTGCATACCTGTGCATGCATACTAGAGATATTATAGCACATATGGACATGCATGTTGTGGTGCATTGCGTGCATTCTTACGATTGCCTTATTAGATGTTATATTTACTCACGAGCTGGCAACTCACCCCCGTTGTGCCACAGTGTCTTGCAGGTCGGACCCGTCAGTCTTGTAGCGGCGGGCTATCTTGTCATCAGTTCCTTTTGCTCAGACTCGCGACATCGCCCGTAGGTGGGTTGCGAGTATACTTTATTTCTTTTTGCTTTATCATTGTATCTAGTATTCTCCATCTACCACTTGTTTTGTATATGCGACCTAGTGATGAGACTGAGAGACTGTATATTTGTAGTTCTTTTGGGTCGAGCTCACTTGAGCCGACGTGCGTTTTCTGGTATTTTGTGTTTCTTTATGCTCTTCTCTTGATATTACTATTATATTGCATGTGGTTGTGATCCGCCTTGGGCGAAGAGCTAGCTCCCGCTTGGGGATGCCATTTTTATGATTACAGGTGTATTATCTTGTTGTACCCATTTTGGGGGATAGAAAATACAGGGGAGACTCTGCCGAAATTTTCAGAAATTTTTGATGTTTTAAAAAGGGATTCCTTGCAACTTAATTGATTTGAAAATCGTCTTCATTTAAGGTTTTCCTTCACTCTCTTTTGATTTTGGTTTAGATTTTTTGGGTTTTGGCTGACTTAGGTTACGGTACGCCTTTAGACGTCTCGTAATCTAAGTGCCAGTCACGTTCCGTACTTTCGGGTCGTGGCAGCCGTGTTGTCCTCTGAGTCTATTCTCCTATCCTCGATCACCCTGGAGTTCAACTATCTCCATGATCAGGTGATGCTGCCTCAGAATATGTCTGGGTCACTGATGGGACCAGGGTTCCTGGGCCAAAGCCTCTCTTCCATTGTCACACAATGGTATGAACCTAGTTCATCTCAGGAACCACTATACACCCAAACTGCCTCTTTGGTAGCATTTTTAATAGTGATGTTACCAGCCTTTATCGTCTAGTTTGCCACGGTATCTAGCTTGGAACTCTTCCAACATACCGTTCCTCCACTGAGGGTAAAGACAATGCCTGCGACTGACATTCAGTCGTCCTTATCACCCTGGAACCTTTCCAGTGATTCTCCCCAGGATCAACTGATACTATCTCACTATAGTTAGTGAGAATCCTAACATCCATTTAGATCTATCTCATAGATCCAAAACCCAGGATTTAGGAGGTATCACATAGATCCTATTGGAGAATCCATGTGAAAAGAGGAGATTGACCGTGTGTAGTATAGGAAACTCTTTTCCTATCAAGAGCATATTGTCCACGTACAATACGAAGATGACCACCTTACTCTCTTCTACCGTTTTGTATATACAAGGTTCATCTACCATTTTGATGAAGTCAAACTCTTTGACTACCACATCAAAACAGATGTTCCAACTCCGCAATGCCTGCTTTATTCTGTAAAGCAACTTGCGCACGTTTCCGCTGCTCCTACTGTTTACGAAGCCCTCTGGATGTGTTCTTATAGACGTTCTCTTCTAAATTATCATTTTAGAAAAGCAGTCATGGCACCCAACCACTAGATATCATAGTCATGGTATGTAGCAATGGTAAGTAGGATCCGGATGGCCTTAAGCATAGGCACTGGAAAAGGTTTCATCATTATCCACGCCTGGTCGATGACGAAGACCTTTAACAAGTCTAGCTTTGAAAGTCTCAACTTTTCCATCTACACCAAGTAATCTTCTCAAGATATACTTGCTCCTGATGGGAATTTAACCCTTCAGATATTGAAACCAAAGTCCATACTTTGTTGGTGTACATGGATTCCATCTCAGATCGCTAAGCATCCAGCCATTCTTACAGAGTCCCCACTCTTGATGGCCTTCTCGAAACTAGTTGGGTCATCATCTCATGATGCAATCCTCGCTCCCACTGTCATCGAGAAACCGAAGTATCTCTCTAGCGGATGAGGAACCCTACCAGATCGGCGGAGAGGCTGAGGTTCATCGGGAACTTTTGAATCCTTTGGTTCTGTCAAATCATCAACAGTTTTGTATAGCTGGAACCTTTCCAGTTCTACCGAACTAACCTTGCCTCGATCTTGTCCGGATTTTGCTTTTGACATAGGCCGGACAATCCTAAATCTTAACTTACTTAAGAGATAGGCTCTTCCCATACCATATCTTATATGGAGTGGTAGTCACTGATTTGATTCGAATCTAATTCAATAGGTATGCATCTTCTCAAGTGCAAAACCCCAAAAGGAAATAGGTAACTCAGTAGTACTCATCATAGAGCACACCATATCTAATATGGTGTGATTGCTCCGCCCCGATACACCGTTGTGCTGTGGTATAATCAGAGGAGTAACACCGAGAGAGAATCTCATTCTCCTTTAGAATAATCCAGGAATTCTACGCACAAGTATTCTCCTCCCTGATCTTATCATAGGACATAATACTTATACCCAGTTTTTGGTTCTCTATTTCTAACTTATATTCTGTGAATATCTCAAAAGGTTCGGACTTGTGTTTCAACAGGAACATATGTCTGAATCTTGAGAGATTATCAAAGAATGTAATGAAATACAAAGAACCGGTCTTGGCATGTGTAGACAGGGGATCTTACATACATCATCTTGTATCAATCCCAAGGGTTTACTAACTCTTTCTCTGTTTCCAATAAACAGAGCTATGGTCATCTAATCTTTGTGACATGACTGGCAAGTTTCACAAGATGTAAATTCAAACTGATTTAAATATGCATCTAAATGCAACTTCAGTCAGTCGGGTCGCATTGATATGACCTAGTTTACAATGCCTCAAGAAGGATTCGTTCATTTCTGAACTCTTCCTCTTGTGTGTGTTCCGTATACTAAGAACTATAGTTTGATTTAGAACATCAATGCTTTTAGATAACGTGCTTGAACCGATCAACTTTTGATATAGGAGATGTTCAAAATATTATCCAACAATACAAAATTTTATCATTTATTTACTTGTAAAGAGACTGATATGATTTTGTATATCAGGTTCGGTATCTAATAACATTCGTTCAGAATCAATGTACTGGTAATACAGGGTGACAGTGACCAACAGACTTGGCTGCAACACTTGCCCTGTTTTCTGTCTCATGAAACTTATCACCCGTTCTCAGCTCTCTGCCTTCATGTAGCCCTATGTAACAAATTACATATCTGGGATCCTGATTCGGTATCAAATACCCAGGATGCAGAGGATACTGAGAAATGGTTCTTTATAATAAACACACCCGAAGGAGATGCATCTCATGCACTCTCTTCGTTTGGGCGGCATGGGAATCCTGGTATTCCCCTATTTTCTGCTCGGTCTTATAACAATTATAAGTTGGAGCGGGACCAACGTTCCCCCAGCTCAGTATAACAAGCGGGTTCGGTCAATATATCCATATTATTATCTTGATTAAGGCGTGATATGGTCGCTACCTGGAGAGAGAGAAAAGAAAACACTCTGCGTGCGCTCTTGCAAGATTAGATTGGTTATTTATTTTATCTAATCAGGATGGCTCCCAATGTTTTTATCAAATCTTCCTTCAAACCCTAAAAGGATAGACTAGCCGGTATTAATTACACTCTACAAGTTCGCCAATCTTTCAGCCAGGCCAGTGTTAGTACTTTGAGGGAGGTTCCCCGTGCTTTTGCATGGACCTAATTAAAGTAAACCTCGTTTTCCCAGAGGCGTAACCCCGTTGACACCTTTCTAGACACCTACTTGATCGGCTAATTGCAAAGTGCAAAACTCTCCCAGGAGTAACAATTACTCGCAGTGGGTATCGGGTCCAACTATCATATAGAAGGTATGCAATCTCATTGCAAATTTCAACACTTGAAACTCCCGATAAAGGTTTTTACCCCCAGCACCTATGACCTTAACTATGGTCAACAAATCATAAGTACTAGTCAAGTTCTACCCGTCATTTCGTGATTAATTAGACCCACCCACATGACCCTTAACTAAGGTCAACAAAGTCACGCGACTGTCCTAACTAATCGCATCATATGCGGTGTAGGAAGTCATCACTTAGCTACCGTACAATGTGCCTTGAGTATGGTCAACAAACACAGCACGAATACTAAGTACTCTACTTCCTAAAATGACGGAGGGTTGCGAATGGTTTTTATGAAAACCTTTAACGCTTTGAACTTGATCTCGTTGCGGAATCAAATGGTTTTTAAATGGAGTGTTTTTGAGGCTTTTCTAGTTTTGCTAAAGGGGTCACTCCCGGTGAAGGGATCGTCGGCCCTTTCCTCATCGAATAAGGTGCAGGATATATCATATATACCGCTGTGCAAAGATCAAACTATAGAAGCAATCAAAAGACAAACTGAGGGTTGTAGCATTTGCCAGTTATTGCTAAAGGAGTCACTCCCGGTGAAGGGATCTCGGTCCTTTCCATATCGAATAAGGTGCAAGATGTTCTACAACGAACACCGCGATGTAAAGCAAGAACTCTAGCTACCTGTTTTATTTTGAAATTCGATTCCACAACATCTTTTAGGTTTATTTTCTTTCATTAATCTCATTAATGAATATCCCATCATTTAAGTCCACCTAAACATCACAGATAAATATAACGTACGCTTATGCCATCCATATTCGCCTCGATGTCCCGTCTGCACCATTAGGTTAGGTAACTAACGGCAGAGCGGGGCAGGGCTAGCGCGGGTGTAAAACATAAGCAACGTCTATATAATATATCATATATACTATATATACTATATCTATCTGAACATATCATATGATCACATCACAGATAATGCAGCAGGAAAAATCATATGAAATATTGGATATACTAGGACGCCCGTGTTTTTAATACGAGCCAGTATAAAACACGGATTCCACGGTCGCGATGAATAGACAATCCCACACCCCTAGACCCCTACGAGAGCGGCAAGCAACCCTACCAATTCTAGGGTTAGGAGACCCGGACTCGACTCCTCGAGATGGTCTCCCACTGAACCCTAGAACCCGGTTACTTGTGCTCCCCTCCTTGGGTCTATCCTAATGCGGAAAAGTAAATAATATACATCAACGGTGACATCTTCCACAACCTGGAAGTGCCCCAATAAAAGAATACTACATACAAGTTTTTACATGAATGAAAATGAAAAACACTCATCTCACATAAAAAAAACCCTGCTATTCAAACACGACGATCCAATATAACATATCCAGCAACGCATAACATCACATGTCATCAACGTAAGTAAATAAGCGCATCCCAATTGTCGTTAACATATAGCAACGAAACCGGTGATATCACATATTACACTTATGGCCACAGAAAAGAAAGTGTAAAACTACAACAGTTGGAATCCGCAAACTCTTTAGACATCGCATGCCTAACCAAATGAATTCCTTAGACATCGCATGCCTAACAATTATAAACCCCGCATTTTAGTCTCAATATCGAAAACACTTTTCAATATAAAGTCGGGCAATTCAACAAGATTCCCGGCATCCAGAACGAATGCTCGTCGCAAACTTTAGTGGACGGCCGCACCCCCGATACCGTCGACGAAGTGCACTAAGGCGGAACACCGCTGCCGCGAGCACCCGAACGGATGCTTTTTGGCGACGGGGTTCTCCTACAGTCACTTTGTCATGACCCGCAGGGTACGGAACGTGACTGGCACTTAAGTTTACGAAACGTCTCAAGACGTCCGTAAAATAAGTAAGCCAAAGCCCAGAAAACCAAAACCAAATAAGCAAAAGAGTGAAGAGAACCCAATCAATTGAAAATGAGTTTATCAAATAAGTCATATAAACCTCTTTAAAAACAATATCAATTTTTCCGAAAATTTCGGCAGAGTCTCCTTTGTAAATACTGGCCCCCAAAATGGGTACAACAAGAATATATATGAATCCAACAAATAAGGCATCCCCAAGCGGGAGCTAGCTCTTCGCCACAAGGCGGTCACAAATCCCACGCAATATAAAGCAACAACATGCGAAATAATCATAAGGAAGCATGAGAAAAACAACATGTCGACTCAAGTGAGCTCGACCCCAAAATACAGCATAAAAAGTCCACAAATCTCACAGTCTCATCTCTAGGTCAATATACAACAATACTGGTAGATACAGTAGATGGAGTGCACTAGATACAAAGAATATACAAGGTGGTACAAAAATAATAATATAACCCACCTAAGAGCAAAACCTCGAGTCCAGGCAAAGGAGGCAAAAGAAGCGAGTGCGCCCGCCGCTACTGTAATGACGGAGCGGACCTGCAAATGGCTATGACACAACGGAGGTGAGATTCCAACTCGTGAGTAATAAATAACATCTACACAGGCTATCGAAAGCGTGCACACAAGTATCCTAGCATCTAAAATACAGGTAAGGCAGGACATAATAGCAGGTAGGTATGCAATATGAATATACTAGCAGGTATGAATGCAGTGCGAATCAACTCATGATCTGAATGTGTAAGTATAAGAATCATGTTTTTCCTTTAGGAAACTCTTTTGAAATACCAGCACAATACCAATAGAATCAACAAGAACCTGTGTCCAGCAACGACACCTCAAAACTATCACAAATCTCATATATCCATGTCATATTATCTCTGGCCTCAGCCATCCGGCTGAGCCATCTCAATATCAATATCTCGCCATCTCGCGGCCACGGTCGGTATCCTCTGGATATCCGCCGTCCCAAACAGTCACCGGTAGGTAATCCGTCCCCTGCCAGGCTCATCGTCAGCAACACGAGCTTCTTGCCCCGGGGTACCTTACCGGGCCCACCATGTACCCGAGACGGTTCATCCAACTCCTCGAAACGGGTATCGAAAACCACAGCAAACTCATGGTGGACGACACTTACATCACTAGAAAACCGCAATTTACATATTTTAAAAATATAATAAGTTTAGAAATTTTGCGGCTTTCCCCCGAAATCCAGAAATATCATAAAATCTCAAGAAATCCTCATAAGTGCATATGTCAATGATAATGAATGCATATGGTATCAATAATCAAGTTGCGAAGTGTGATTAATAGATTAGGCATGAACAAATAATATGATGAAGTACATGCACTTGAATAGCAATCCTACGATTTCATTTTAAGGAATTAAAGGCAATAGCACAAGTTTAAGTATCAATTATAGTAAAAGGTTTCAATTTAAAGGTTATCCAGTGTGGTGGCATGGCAATTACCAGGGTGTGTGTGTAAGCATGAATAGTGCTCGTGCTGCACATAAAAACCCTGGCAATGGTGCATGTGTCCTATAGAATGGGTTCGTATATGTATGTCAATATAAGGCATGAATGTAGCAAATAATCATACAAGTATTACACCCCTAATTACTAATATTACTAAGAATCTTTTTAAGCAACTAAAACTATCGGGGACTTGTGCCATCCAACGATAGTCCCCCGTAAATGTTACATCTACTCACCGGAATCCCTAGCTAGCCACGTCCAATCACCGCTTTCCCCTTTCGAGCCGCGTCTGACGTCTCCGCGACCGAACCTGTAATTACATCAATACAAATATAAGGTTACATATCAAGAACGACGCAATTCCCTAACGAAAATACCAACGTTCACAAGCTAGGCACAACGTGCACAGGTGCGCGGAACGCACGCGAAAATCGCAAAACTAACTAGAATCGTCGATTTGGTCGCCCGGAAAAACTAAAATCCGAAAACTCAAAAATCCGCACTCACACATCCTAAAAGTCATAGGATACGCTAAAAATGTCATCAAGACATCGCAATTAATTCATCACAATATTTTATAACACAACTAGTAAGCTAGAATTTGCAATTTGGTGCAAACATCGACAATTAGCGACAAAGTTAACACAATCCAACACAACAATCCAAACTAACCCACTAGATAGCCACTACACTAATTTTAAACCATTAACTATGCTTCAAAACATATTTTCCACAACCAACCCTTCTCTTGATTTTTGGTAATTAGCAAAACAAGGAAAATATCACACAAGATTAACTTGGATTAGCATAACATCAAGCCACTTAAGCAAAGTAACCTTATAGATTGGTTAAGTAAACAACTAGATTAATTAAATAGATTTAATTAACTAAATAATGGTTTCTAAAAACCCTAGTTTAACTCTAACCATAACCTTAAAAAAACTAGATTAGAACTAACACTAAATTTTAGCCCAATTAGCAAGTTAACCACTTAGATTAAGCTAACAAAATAACTAGATAACAAAATTGCTTAATTAATCTCTTAATGGTGTTCTAAACCCTAAATTAATTTCAAACCACAAACTTAAAAAAAACTAGTATGCAAATAGCACTAAAATTAACACTAAAACAACTAAATTAAAGGAATTAACCAAAAGAATTTAATTAGGAAGAATTTATACCTCAACTAGAGATCTAGCAAGAACAATTTGCCTCCAAAGATGCCTCCTTTCTCCAAGATTTAAACTAAAGTGGGTGTGAGAAGAGATGGATTAAGGTTTTGTGTTGAAATAGTGAAGGATTTGTTGATTTTTATTGAATTTTGATGCAATTTTTTGAAGAAAATGAGCGAAAAGAGAAGGAAAAATAATGGAATGGGGGGGGGGAGCTGCTCTCGGCCAGATGAGGGAGAGGGGAGTGGTGTGGGGTGTGGGAAAAAGTCATGGTCAACCCCTACCAACCCACAAAAGACCCATACCCAAATAACAATTCAAAATCCTTATAAAAAAAACCTCATTCCCATACAATATAAAAAGTCAAAGGAGCATGGAATTTTTTTCCATGAGTTGCTGGAAATGGGCAGGCCTAGGGTGAGGGAAAAGTGTGAGAGAGTGCACAAAAAAATTTTATGCAAAAAGACCCCCCTACAAGTCAAAAATTGCAAGTTTAAGCTTAAATTTCAATAAATTTCGTTTTCTATAATAAAAATTAGTTAAAACTTAAAATAAAATACTAAAAATTTATGTTACAACTAGATTTTAATTAACATGATTTTAAAGCTTAAATTTAGCCCATTTAAATTTGTATTTATCGCTAATTTAATGTATTTTCTTACCGGCTTAAAATAATATTAAAAAATTAAAAAATTAGGGAAAATTTTTAAACGACCAGAATTTCATAATTAACTCATTTTCTACTAAAAAATAGCAATTACGTATCCAAATTAGGTATAATTAGTCCTAAACTGCAAAATAACAAAAAGGACGGTTTTCGGAAAAATACCGAATTTTCACCGATTCTCAGGAAAACACCGAAACGACTTTTCAAGGCGTTACAATCTTCCCCCCTTAAAGAAATTCGGTCCCCGAATTTAAAAATATAACTACGCGTACCTTCAAAGAGATGGGGATATTTCTTCCTCATCTCGCCCTCGGTCTCCCTGGTAACCTCCTCGCTGCTCGGGCCACGCCAAAGGACCTTGACGGTCGGTATAACTTTCGATCTCAACTTCTTCACCTGCCGATCCAGGATGGTCACCGGCTGCTCTGCAAAAGAAAGGTCGCGCTCTAGCTGGACTGTCAGGTGCTGAATCGCATGCGAAGGGTCGTGAAGGTACTTGCGGAGCATCGAAACATGGAAGACGGGGTGAACATCGGGAAAGCTGGGTGGAAGGGCCAAACGATATGCAACAGCGCCGACACACTCGAGAATCTCGAAGGGACCCACAAATCTGGGACTAAGCTTTCCTTTCCGCCCAAATCGCATCACGCCCTTCATCGGAGAGACCCTCAGAAAAACATGATCGCCAACTGCGAACTCTAGTCTGCGACGGTGCCTGTCTGCATACGATTTCTGCCGGCTCTGAGCCGCTCTCATCCGGTCTCGGATCAACTGTATCTTCGCTGTCGTCTCCTCAACAAGCTGCGGCCCCAAAATACTGCTCTCGCTGAGTCTGTCTAACAGACGGGCGATCTGCATCTCCTCCCATACAATGCCTCGAAAGGTGCCATCTGAATAGTATCCTGGAAGCTGTTGTTATAGGAGAACTCCACTAGAGGTAAATGACGATCTCAGCTACCACCGAAGTCTAAAACGCACGCTCTGAGCATGTCCTCGAGAGTCTGAATGGTCCGCTCTGACTGTCCGTCGGTCTGCGGATGAAACGCTGTGCTGAAGCTCAAACGAGTGCCCAAAGCCTCCTGAAGTCTCTGCCAAAGTCGGCTGGTGAACTGGGTGCCTCGATCTGACACGATACAATTCGGTACGCCATGCAACCGCACGATCTCGTCGATGTAAAGCTGGGCATACTGAGCGAAGCTGAAAGTCGTCTTCACTGGCAGGAAGTGAGCCGCTTTCGTCAATCGATCTATGATCACCCAGATGGAGTCATACCCTCGACTGGTCCTGGGTAGACCCACAACGAAATCCATCGAAATCTGCTCCCATTTCCACTCCGGAATGGGTAACGGCTGTAGCTCTCCTGCGGGCCTCTGGTGCTCGGCCTTGACTTGCTCACAAGTCAGGCATCTCGATACAAACTCCGCAATGTCCCTCTTCATCCCGTCCCACCAGTAGGTCTATCTCATATCATGGTATATCTTAGTGGAACCGGGGTGGACACTATACACTGATCGGTGTGCCTCCTCAAGAATGTCGCGCCGCAATCCATCAGCATCTGGTACGCACAGTCTTGATCCATATCGTAAAATCCCCTAATCGTCAATCACGAACTCGGAAAATCTGCCATGTCCCATCTGTGCCATGATCTCTGAGCAACGGTCGTCACTGCGATGTGCCTCATATATACGGTCAAGCAACTATGGGCATGCACGAACATGCGCGAGCTGTCCCCCTGTTTGAGTGAACTCGAACTCAACTCGGCTGTCGCATAACATCTGCCAATCTGCTGACGACTGCCTCTGCACTGCGGGCAAAAAGGATAGACTACCCCCGGGCCTCCTACTCAACGCATCAGCCACCACATTCGCCTTGCCTGGGTGATATAAGATCTCGCAGTCGTAGTCTTTCACCAACTCCATCCAACGACGCTGTCTGAGGTTCAGGTCTCGCTGCTGAAATATGTATTTTAAGCTCTTGTGGTCTGTGAATATTTGGCACGACTCGCCATATAGGTAATGTCGCCAAATCTTCAATGCAAAGACCACTGCAGCCATCTCCAAATCATGAGTGGGGTAGTTCTGTTCATGCTTCTTCAACTGCCGAGAAGCATATGCGATCACCCGGCCATGCTGCATCAATACGCATCCTAACCCCACTCGCGAAGCATCACAGTAGACCACAAATCCGCTTGATCCCGAAGGCAAAGATAATACCAGCGCCGTAGTCAAACAAGTCCGTAGCTGCTGAAAACTGCGCTCGCACTCCTCTGTCCAAACGAAAGGAACTCCCTTCCGGGTCAAACCGGTCAAAGGTGCAGCTATACGGGAGAAGTCCTGAACAAAACTCCTGTAGTAGCCTGCCAGGCCTAGAATACTACGGATCTCAGTAACCGATGTAGGTCGGGGCCACTGCTGAACAGCCTCAATCTTCTTCGGGTCCACACATATGCTGTCTCTCCTAACCATGTGACCCAAGAATCCGACGCTGTCCAGCCAGAATGCACACTTGGAGAACTTTGCGAACAACTGGTGTTCCCTCAGAGTCTGTAATGTAATCTGCAAGTGCTGCTCGTGCTCCTCTCTGCTCCGGGAGTACACCAAGATATCTTCGATAAACACGATGATGAACAAGTCAAGATACGGCCAGAATGTACAGTTCATCAAATCCATGAATGCTGCTGGGGCATTGGTGAGTCCGAACGACATCACCAAAAACTCATAGTGGCCGTAGCGCGTGCGGAAAGCTGTCCTCGGTATGTCCTCCTGTCGAACTCGCAGCTGATGGTATCCTGATCGCAAGTCGATCCTCGTAAAATATCCCGCACCCTGAAGCTGGTCGAACAAATCATCAATGCGTGGCAACGGATATCTGTTCCGAACGGTAACTTTGTTCAGCTGGGGGTAGTCGATACATAAGCGCAAACTTCCATCCTTCTTCTTGACAAACAGGACCGGAGCACCCCACGGAGAAACACTAGGTCGAATAAGCCCCTTCTCTAACAAATCCTGCAACTGATCCTTCAGCTCTTGAAGCTCTGCCAGGGCCATCCGATAAGGCGGTATAGAAATAGGCCCCGAGCCGGGAATCAAATCAATGCAGAACTCAACATCGCGCTCAGGCGGTAGCCCAGGTAGCTCATCAGGGAAAACATCAGGGAACTCACAAACAACCGGGACCCGGTCCAACGGAACCTCTGCAGCTCGAGTATCACAAATATACGCTAAGAATCCCTGATATCCCTTCCGCAAGAGCTGACCAGCGCGAAGAGACGAAATCAAGCTAGGAAGGGTGACGATGCGGTCTCCCTGAATAACAAGGACTGGCTCTCCCGGAAAGCTAAATATGACTGCCTTCTCACGGCAGTCCACCGAAGCATGATAGGTGGCTAGCCAATCCATGCCCAGAAGCACATCAAAGTCCAACATATCGAGGAGAATCAAATCAACCGATGAATCCCTCTCCCCGATACGAACGGAACACAAACGAAATACAAAACAAGCGACAAACGACTCGCCTACCGGAGTAACAACAACAAGCGGATGATCTAACGACGATGACTCACGGCCCAACATCGGTGCGAAGTGTGTAGAGACGTACGAATGTGTGGAACCTGGGTTAAATAATACTCGTGGGTCGAAAGAACAACTTGGCAAGGTACCTGTCACAACGGCATTGGATGCCTGTGCATCCTGCGGTGTCAAAGCAAATACTCGGGCCTGTCCTCCACCGATAGCGGGCTGACCTGGACCTCGTCCTCTGCCTCCTCGTCCTCTCTGAACAGGACCGCCGCGTCCACGGCCTCTGGGTGCACCTAACTGGCGTGGAGCATCGCCTGTGGTAGGAAGTAGGGCTCTCTGAGGAGGGGGTGGTGATGGTGGTAGGGTCACATGCGGAACGGTCGCCGCTCCCTGCCGTCTCGCCGGACAGTCTTTGACAAGATGGTGCGGACTCCCGCACCCAAAACACCCTGGCGACGGCTGCTGTCCCTGGGGATAAGAACCATACAACTGTCCCCGTCCAAATCCTCTGCCAGGCCTATCACTCGGAAAGAATCTAGCGCGCTGCCTCTGAGACGGTACATCGGTGCGAATCCTCTTCGGCCCAGAAACTGCCGAAGTCTGTGATATGCGTGCCTCCATCCGTAATGCCGTATCCATAGCAGCTGAATAAGTGTCGTAATGCTGGGTGCCAATGGCAAGATATAGCTGGGCATCAAGACCCTGTACGAACCTCTTCACCATCTTCTCTTCGGTATCCACCAAATACGGAGCATATCGGGATAACTGTGTAAACTGGATGTCATACTCAGACACTGTCATCCCAGGTGTCTTGACTAAGGCCTCGAAGCTACGAGCTATGGCGTCACGAACGCTCACTGGGAGGAAACGAGCTTGAAAGACCGCTGTAAACTCGGCCCAAGTCATAGATGGTAGACCTGCAGCTCGACCTCTCAAGACTGACTCCCACCATGTCTGCGCGAGACCCTCTAGTCGGAAACTCGCAAGCTCTACCCATCGATCATCCGAACATCTCAGCGAACGGCAGATCCTGGCTAAACTGTCAAGGAACGTCTGTGGGTCCTCCGCTGCCTCGGTGCCGGTGAATACTGGAGGTCTCAGCCTCATGAAATCCTGTAGTGAAACCGGGATGGTCACGGCGGTAGTAGTAGGAGCAGGTATCATAGCAGTCTGGGACGTAGTAGGTGCGTGATCCTGCCTCGGTGTACGACTGGCTGCAACTAGGGATCCTACCATCTGACGTAGCTCCTGCATGCCCCCCATCATCTGTCACAACTCCTCCATACCAGTCTCGAGCCTATCCATACAGCCTGGGGAAGGTGGATCGGTCTGTCCCTGCGGCGTAGGCATACCACCCTGCTCAGTACTAGTCTCGGACGAGCCAGCTCGAATCTCGTCTCGGGCGGCAGCCCTTTGTGCCCTCGTAGCCTTCGGCGGCATAGTGGCTGTTACAGAAAAACGGATAATAAGAACAGTGCAATAGGATCATAGGATACACGGAATTGAAGAAGCAATTTTCAAGCAAGTATATCCTAAAGTCACTTAGGCGGAGTACCGTATTGCAAGTATGCCGCGGACATACACACGCTACGTTACCCTACTTAAGTCACTTACTCCATCTACCAAGGGTCATCCTATAGTCAAAAAGGTAAAACCTATCGCTCTGATACCAACTTTGTCACGACCCGCAGGGTACGGAACGTGACTGGCACTTAAGTTTACGAAATGTCTCAAGACGTCCGTAAAATAAGTAAGCCAAAGCCCAGAAAACCAAAACCAAATAAGCAAAAGAGTGAAGAGAACCTAATCAATTGAAAACGAGTTTATCAAATAAGTCATATAAACCTCTTTAAAAACAATATCAATTTTTCCGAAAATTTCGGCAGAGTCTCCTTTGTAAATACTGGCCCCCAAAATGGGTACAACAAGAATATATATGAATCCAACAAATAAGGCATCCCCAAGCGGGAGCTAACTCTTCGCCACAAGGCGGTCACATATCCCATGCAATATAAAGAAACAACATGCGAAATAATCATAAGGAAGCATGAGAAAAACAGCATGTCGACTCAAGTGAGCTCGACCCCAAAATACAGCATAAAAAGTCCACAAATCTCACAGTCTCATCTCTAGGTCAATATACAACAATACTGGTAGATACAGTAGATAGAGTGCACTAGATACAAATAATATACAAGGTGGTACAAAAATAATAATATAACCCACTTAAGAGCAAAACCTCGAGTCCAGGCAAAAGAAGCGAGTGCGCCCGCCGCTACTGTACTGACGGAGCGGACCTACAAAAGGCTATGGCATAACGGGGGTGAGTTGCCAACTCGTGAGTAATAAATAACATCTACACAGGCTATCGAAAGCGTGCACACAAGTATCCTAGCATCTAAAATACAGGTAAGGCAGGACATAATAGCAGGTAGGTATGCAATATGAATATACTAGCAGGTATGAATGCAGTGCGAATCAACTCATGATCTGAATGTGTAAGTATAAGAATCATGTTTTTCCTTTAGGAACCTCTTTTGAAATACCAGCACAATACCAATAGAATCAACAAGAACCTGTGTCCAGCAACGACACCTCAAAACTATCACAAATCTCATATATCCATGTCATAGTATCTCTGGCCTCAGCCATCCGGCTGAGCCATCTCAATATCAATATCTCGTCATCTCGCGGCCACAGTCGGTATCCTCTGGATATCCGCCGTCCCAAACAGTCACCGGTAGGTAATCCGTCCCCTGCCAGGCTCATCGTCAGCAACACAAGCTTCTTGCCCCGGGGTACCTTACCGGGCCCACCATGTACCCGAGACGGTTCATCCAACTCCTCGAAACGGGTCTCGAAAACCACAACAAACTCATGGTGGACGACACTTACATCACTAGAAAACCGCAATTTACATATTTTAAAAATATAATAAGTTTAGAAATTTTGCGGCTTTCCCCCGAAATCCAGAAATATCATAAAATCTCAAGAAATCCTCATAAGTGCATATGTCAATGATAATGAATGCATATGGTATCAATAATCAAGTTGTGATGTGTGATTAATAGATTAGGCATGAACAAATAATATGATGAAGTACATGCACATGAATAGCAATCCTACGATTTCATTTTAAGGAATTAAAGGCAATAGCACAAGTTTAAGTATCAATTATAGTAAAAGGTTTTAATTTAAAGGTTATCTAGTGTGGTGGCATGGCAATTACCAGGGTGTGTGTGTAAGCATGAATAGTGCTCGTGCTGCATATAAAAACCCTGGCAAAGGTGCAGGTGTCCTATAAAATGGGTTCGTATATGTATGTCAATATAAGGCATGAATGTAGCAAATAATCATACAAGTATTACAACCCTAATTACTAATATTACTAAGAATCTTTTTAAGCTACTAAAACTATCGGGCGACTTGTGCCATCCAACGATAGTCCCCCGTAGATGTTACATCTACTCACCGGAATCCTTAGCTAGCCACGTCCAATCACCGCTTTCCCCTTTCGAGCCGCGTCTGACGTCTCCGCAACCGAACCTGGAATTACATCAATACAAACATAAGGTTACATATCAAGAACGACGCAATTCCCTAACGAAAATACCAACGTTCATAAGCTAGGTACAACGTGCACAGGTGCGCGGAACGCACGCGAAAATCGCAAAACTAACTAGAATCGTCGATTTGGTCGCCCGGAAAAACTAAAACCCGAACACTCAAAAATCCACACTCACACATCCTAAAAGTCATAGGATACGCTAAAAATGTCATCAAGATATCGCAATTAATTCATCACAATATTTTATAACACAACTAGTAAGCTAGAATTAGCAAACTAACCCACTAGATAGCCACTACACTAATTTTAAACCATTAACTATACTTCAAAACATATTTTCCACAACCAACCCTTCTCTTGATTTTTGGTAATTAGCAAAACAAGGAAAATATCACACAAGATTAACTTGGATTAGCATAACATCAAGCCACTTAAGCAAAGTAACCTTATAGATTGGTTAAGTAAACAACTAGATTAATTAAATAGATTTAATTAACTAAATAATGGTTTCTAAAAACCCTAGTTTAACTCTAACCATAACCTTAAAAAAACTAGATTAGAACTAACACTAAATTTTAGCCCAATTAGCAAGTTAACCACTTAGATTAAGCTAACAAAATAACTAGATAACAAAATTGCTTAATTAATCTCTTAATGGTGTTCTAAACCCTAAATTAATTTCAAACCACAAACTTAAAAAAAACTAGTATGCAAATAGCACTAAAATTAACACTAAAACAACTAAATTAAAGGAATTAACCAAAAGAATTTAATTAGGAAGAATTTATACCTCAACTAGAGATCTATCAAGAACAATTTGCCTCCAAAGATGCCTCCTTTCTCTAAGATTTAAACTAAAGTGGGTGTGAGAAGAGATGGATTAAGGTTTTGTGTTGAAATAGTGAAGGATTTGTTTATTTTTATTGAATTTTGATGCAATTTTTTGAAGAAAATGAGAGAAAAGAGAAGGAAAAATAATGGAATGGGGCGGGAGCTGCTCTCGGCCAGATAAGGGAGAGGGGAGTGGTGTGGGGTGTGGGAAAAAGTCATGGTCAACCCCTACCAACCCACAAAAGACCCATACCCAAATAACAATTCAAAATCCTTAAAAAAAAAAACTCATTCCCATACAATATAAAAAGTCAAAGGAGCATGGAATTTTTTTCCATGAGCTGCTGGAAATGGGCCGGCCTAGGGTGAGGGAAAAGTGAGAGAGAGTGCACAAAAAATTTTTATGCAAAAAGACCCCCCTACAAGTCAAAAATTGCAAGTTTAAGCTTAAATTTCAATAAATTTCGTTTTCCATAATAAAAATTAGTTAAAACTTAAAATAAAATACTAAAAATTTATGTTACAACTAGATTTTAATTAACATGATTTTAAAGCTTAAATTTAGCCCATTTAAATTTGTATTTATCGCTAATTTAATTTATTTTCTTACCGGCTTAAAATAATATTAAAAAATTGAAAAAAAAATAGGGAAAATTTTAAACGACCAGAATTTCATAATTAACTCATTTTCTACTAAAAACTAGCAATTACCTATCCAAATTAGGTATAATTAGTCCTAAACTGCAAAATAACAAAAAGGACGGTTTTCGGAAAAATACCGAATTTTCACCGATTCTCAGGAAAACACCAAAACGACTTTTCAAGGCGTTAAACACTTGGTCGGGGCTATGGGGTGTAGATGTCTATTAAGTTTACCGGCGAGTATTCGTGTACGCTACATAATTGCGACGGACTTTTGATCGCATCAAAATTTCGTGGCAACTGATCAAGTGAAACTAAAATGCTATGTTTATAACATCCAAATCAGTTATCTCATAACTACATGTGGATTCCAAATATTGTATCACATTCCAGATAAATAGAAAATGTTAAACTTTCCGATCGAACAATCAAACACCCAAGTTTTCCCGAAACAGCTCAACACATGAAATAGGTTTAAAGACATTCACTTCATGCCTTAGTACCAACGGTCCAGCCGTAGAAGGGTCAAGCCAACGCCTCACATGTGGCACGCCGTACTGCCCCAAACCCTAAGGTTCAAAGGGCAGTTCAAGACGGTCACATAATTGAGTGAAGGTTTTTTGTCTTCTAGAGGGACCATCGCGTTACTTGCACTACTTAGAACGTCGTTAAACTACGGAAAAATCCAACAATTGAAAATTTCCTGGCAGGGGAAAAAGTGGGTATTTTTATCCGGTCGAACTTTTTAACATATTCTAAAGTTATCCGGAAAAACACATTGACAAAATTAGATAATCCGATCGAATCTGTAAACTCTCAATACAACCCAGAAAACTCAACTCTTGAGTATAATTTAAAAATTCCCATAAAACTCAGCACTAACAGATAGGAATTACTGTGCAAAGAAAAAGACAAGAAGCTCCTATATGGCCGCGGAACCGCCGCACATGCCATGCTCATGCCGCGGTTCCGCGGCCATGTGGTCGAGTTACACTCACGTGCTTCACAGTAATTCATGAAAAATCCTGCTGCATTTTCTGGATATTTTTAATTCACAAAAATCCACAATTTACAAAAATGTACAGAGAGTGGATTTTGCATTAGGGTTTCGGTTCGATCGGAATTCTAACTCCGTCTACTCATCGCTTAAGGCTCTAGCTAGGCTCTGATACCACTGTAGGGTTCCTAGGCACACCCATGAGGTTCTACAAGTGATCAAACATGGCCAATTCAAAAAAATTCTATGTGCCAAGTGACCCTAAGCAAGATCGTAACTAGAGGATAGGAGAAATCGATAACAAGTTAACAACTTAAACTAAAAGGAAAGTGACTACAACCTTTGTAGATCCGGTCCTCCACTTCCTTGGCTCCGTGATGACGTCCCTCCGCTGCAACCATCGGAATCCTAGACTCTCGTGGTGGTTTCATCGGAGAAAAGATCGGGCTAGGTCGTCGACTTCGATGCCGAAGATGATCTACATCGAGGCAACTCAAGATCAAGATCCAACTTCACCAAGTCATGAAACTTGTGCAGAAAACACCCTATACTACATGGCAAGTGGTAGAGGATGAAGAAATAGGAAGTGGGTTCACTTTAGAATTGGATTTCTCACTCTTTTTCTCAAGACACCATTAATGGTAACAAGGTTTCTTCTTCTTGAAGAAGAAGAAGAAAGAATATATGATAAGAATTATGAATAATAGAAAATAAAATCATTCTTATCATTATGCCATCTTGGGTTAGTTTAACAAGTGTAGAGAATAAACTAGGGTTAGGTGAATGGTTAGGTTTAGGAAAGAAACAAAGTGGTCAAAGCTTCATGAAGCTTCAAGGTAAAAACAAAAGAAGCCACCATTTTGTTTCTTGCCCTAAAATTAAATAAATAAAATAAATAGTTAAGAAAAGAGAACAAAACCCTAACCATTCACTTAAACATGGTTTAAACTAAACATACACCCAAACTTGCATGTATCATCAAACATGATACAATCAAGTGCACAAAAATATATCACATATACAATGTGCACATCAAGTGAGAAAATCCATTTTAAGTGAACCAATACTAGTTAATGTAAAGTAATATATCAAATATATAATTATACATTAAATCATTAAATCAACACTTGATTTAATGATCCGGTCATACTGCATATAACCGACTAATATCATGTGTATCAATGTATCGAATCAACATTTGATTTGGTAACCCGGCTATATCACATATAACCGTCCCATGATACATATCGCGAGAATAGAATACAGTATCACATACTGGTATTATTCTCGGTCCCGCACATATCTCATATGCGCTCCTATTTCGTTTCGCTTGAGCCAGGAAACCTCTGTGTAGGACTCTAAAGACTCGTCAATACGCCGGCAGCAGGTGATGATCATATCAAACACCCACAAGCCACAAGCGGTCTGCTAAACATAACGGCCACCCGGGTATTGAGCGATCAGAAGATTGACGAGCAAGCCCGCTCACCCTGTGAATCCAACCAGTAACACTTACCATACAGTCCGGTCTATTCGTCTGATATGTCGCATATCTCGCCTAGGGGTGGTAAACATCAGACCCCAATAGCTCGATAAGTCATGCCGACGTGAGGTCCATAACAATTGTGAAACTACTGATAAATTTTACCAGTATATCACTGCAACCCTGTCCAGGGATTTCCTGTTATGGCCAGTCGAGCATAGCGCAACATCAACCTCCAATACCGGGAGAGACGAATCCCCTCCTATCGCTCATTGCCTCCATGTGAATCGGGACTGGACCCAAAAACCACCTGTTTGCACAACTCAGTAAAGCCGTGGTAGGGTGGAAATCAAAGCACAGTGAGAGACACACAAGACTCTATGACGATCTCGGGTCAACAGACTAAGCTGTACCAGTGTCACCAGAGAACTGCCATCTGACGTAAGGTATAATACCATCTGGGAGTTCTCGGCGAGTCCGTTCAGTGTACCCAGTCTCCACTGAGCACCCGCATACCATCTCCGATGTCAAACACCAATGGATATAGGATCATCCATCGCCCATCATATGGGTCGAGAAGATATACGCTAGTCTACTATGGAATATCGATGCCCCATCTCGATATTCCCACGACTAGGAACAATGAAGGATGTAATCATTGACTACCCATGCCCCACTAGTATGATCTACATCATATTCCTGGAAGTCGAGTACACATCCTAAGGGCTTTATCAACATGTAACAGAGAGACTGAAAGTATACATGTTAAAATAAAGAGCAACCAGATAGCGTACTATCATGTCGAGCAAGAAAGTCCTACCTATATATGTCCCAGAATCCACTACAATATACATCCAATGTACAGTAATGGCCTCTAGGGCATACATATAACTAACAAGGGCTGATAGGACCTTATAGCTACATTTCCATATATTTGACTGTCCATGGCTACTAATTAGTGCATACCGCATTCCCTGCTATATGTATATAAACTAGAATTGATAGAACACCGCACCATTACTAACAGTTCATGTTGCACGAGCACTATCCTGCATGTTACACACACACCGTTAGTAACTGCCATGACACTCACACTTTAGAATTTCCATGATCATTATGCTGTAGTTCATCTTTTATGTGACTTGACATGATATTCATACTTGATGCATATATCACACCGCATTGACTTGCATATTGGTTTGGATTACATGTGATTTCTGGATTTGGGAACCGTGGCTATTTCAAAGAGAATATGTAATCATTTAAAAACCCGGTTTCCCTTGATATGATATTTCAATGCGTCTATCATGTGTTTTCTTGGTGCTAGAGCGATATATGAGAGAGAGGGCTGACCCGGACTGACGGATGCCCGATATATTAGAGAGATGGCTGACCCGGACTGACGGATGCCCGATATATGAGAGAGAGGCCTGACCCGGACTGACGGATGCCCGATATATTAGAGAGAGGGCTGACCCGGACTGACGGATGCCCGATATATGAGAGAGGGGCTGACCCGGACTGACGGATGCCCGATATATGAGAGAGAGGGCTGACCCGGACTGACGGATGTTCGATATATTAGAGAGAGGGCTGACCCGGACTGACGGATGCCCGATATATGAGAGAGGGGCTGACCCGGACAGACGGATGCCCGATATAGGAGGATTTGCGTGTCGATGCTAGACACGAGTATTTATGATATTTGGGTGCCGATGTTGGACACTCGTGATTCTCAGTGATGTATATGATTTGAGGGCCGATGGGAGTGCCAGCGTCTGGGTTGTTGGGATTTGGGTGCATTGGTGGGTACCGATTATATTTCTACGTGACATTCCGTATAGATGTTATTTCATCCCGTGCTCAGCATTTATTATTTTGCATCACATCCTATAGTTACTTTACTTGATAGAGCACTTGCACGATTATGCACATACTGCTTATTGCATATAGATTTATCTGCTGGCATTGATAGAGTAGCGCAGCACGTGCATGCTCGCGATTACCTTTATATGTTATCTCTATTCACGAGTTGGCAACTCACCCCCGTTGTGCCACAGTATTTGCAGGTTGCCCTTCAGAGTAGTCGCGGCAGGCTGTCTTCATACATCTTTTGGCTACAGATACTACTACAGTTGGTTCGTGAGCTGTTTTGCTGTTAGGTGGGTTGTGGTATCTGGTTACTTTTATTGTACATACTTTTGTATCTAGTATTCTCCATCTACCATATATGTACTTGACTTAGAGACAGTGTGAGGACGATGATGTATATTATTTGTATTCTGGTGTCGAGCTCGTTGTGAGCCGATATTACTTATGGAGTTATTCTATCTGTGATGTTCCCACTTGTTGATCTTGATCTTCGCTACGGCATCGTATATTGCTATCTTGATGATTATTTACTTAAGATTTCTTGTCACTTTGTAAATGCTTCCATTCAAGTTTAAGACACTCTATACTTTTACTGGTTTGATTTCTGGGTTTTCAGTTCGCTTAGTCGCGTTGCGCCTGTAGACGTTACGTGGTTAAGTGCCGGTCACGGGCCAAACTTTGGATCGTGACATTAACTCACTAATAAAAATATATAGATATTTACTTACCATGGTTAGTTGAGAGTGTGACTCTCATATATATTCTTTTTCTTTTCTCTTTTAATTAAGAGATAATAACAATATTGAGCTCAAGCTTTGCCATCTTCTTCTTCTTCCTCTCTCATGCTCTCTTGAGTTTTCCATAGAGTGAGGAACTTAAAAAGAAAGGGTTTTTATGTGAGAATACAAACCTCATCACCAATCTATACTACTCTAGCCCATTAGTGTAGATTGTTTGCTCCACATCTTCAAAGATCAATTGAAGCTAGGAGCTTTGACCAAAGGGACTCCGGGTGGATCGTCGTGGACTTGGAAGAATTCAAGCGAGCCCGTTCAAACTCTAGGAGATCCAAGGAGTCACAAGAGGAGGTCTACAAAGGTTATATTTCTCCCCACTTAGTGTTAGATACTAGTTAATATGTGATACTACATGTTGTTACCCTAACTTTCTAGTTCGATTCCTAGGTTAGTTTGCTTAGCACCCCCTAAATTTTTAATTGTGGCATGTATGATGCTTCTAAACCCAAGGCATGGTGCTAAGGAAACCCTACAGTGGTATCAGAGCCAAGCTAGAACTTTAGAGTAACGTAAACGACGTTAAAAACTTCGAACGAACATCGATTGCTTCGAAAAATTGTTCTCTGGAAATTTTTCAAAATGCTGGAATTTTTCACATTAAAAATATTCAAAAAATCATGCAGGTAATTCTGTGGACCCTCTAGAAGAACGATATCCTAACTTAATCAAATGACCGTGGAACCGCGGCCAAAACGCGCTTTTGGCGGCGGTTGCGCGGCGCCATTTGTGAGGCACGGGTCGGCCATTCTACGGTTGGTCCATAGGTACTAAGGTATGCTTCTGGGAATTTTTAATACCGCTCAAGTGTTGAGCTTCTCTGTGAATTTTTGGGTAATCGATTAATCAATCGAATAGTTTAACATTGCCTAGTTTTAGTGAATGTAACACAATAATTGAAATCTACACTAATTAGTTTTGTGAAAAGTTATTATTTGCGTGTAAATTTAACATTTTGGTCTCGGGCAGAATCGGGAATCTTGTTGAATTACCCGACTTCTTTTGAAAATGTGATTTAAATGATGAGACCTAAATATAAGATTTGCATCGTTAGGGATGAAATCCATATTATGTGATATTCCGGGTTTATGATATCTAAAGGCAATGTCGATTCCAAGTATTGTTGTTTGATATTCTTTTTCTGCGACTGTAAGTGTAGTATGTGGTGTATCGCCGGTTTCGTTTCTATACATCAACGACAATTGTGATACGCATACTTGCTTACGTTTATGATATGTGATATTATGTGTTGCTGAGATATGATGTACAGGATCGTCGTGAATGAATGTCCGGGGGTTTTATGTGAGATAAGAGTTTTTATTTTCATTCATGTAAAATTAATTATATGTAATATTCTTTTATTTGGGGCACTTCCGGGTTGAGGATTATGTCACCATTATTGTATATTATTTACTTTTCCGCATTAGGATAGACCCAATGAGGGGAGCATAAGTGACCGGGTTCTAGGGTTCAGTGGGAGGCCATCTCGAGGAGTCGAGACCGGGTCTCCTAAACTCTAGAATTTGTAGGGTCACTTGCCACTCTCGTAGGGGTCTAGGGGTGTGGGCTTGGCTATTCATCGCGACCGTGGAATCCGTATTTTCTATTTTTGGCTAAATACAAAATACGGACCTCCTAGAATATCCTATATTTTCATATGTGCTTCTGTTGTTGATATTCTGTGATGTGATCACTTTATATGCTGAGACGAATGGTATTATATATATGATATATAATAAACATTGCTTATGTTTTACATCCATGCTAGTCCCGCCCTCTATGCCGTTAGTTAAGTAACCTAGCGGTGCATAACGGGACATTGTGGCGAATGCGGATGGCATAAGCGTATGTTCTATCTTCGTTTCTTTTCTGTAATGGTTTAAGGACTTAAATGATGGTACTACATTAATGAGATTAATGTAAAGAAAAAATGAACCTATAAAATGTTGTAGAATCGGATTTGAAACTTACTCGGCTTTTTATGAAAAAGCAAGTTTTCAAAGTGCGGAGCTTAAGCCACTCCTTTTAAACCCATTAGATTCTGCAACGATATCAAGTTTAAAGCGTTAAAAGTTTTCTTAAAAACTATTCGCAACCCTCCGTCATTTTAGGAAGTAGAGTACTTAGTATTCGTTCTACGTATGTTGACTTTAGCCAAGGCGTAGTGTACGGTAGCTAAGTGACGTCTTCCTACACAGCATATAATGCGATTAATTAGGACAGTCACATGATTATGTTGACTATAGCCAAGGGTTGTGTGGGTGGGGCTAATTAATCATGAAATGACGGGTAGAACTTGACTAATGCTTATGATATGTTGACCATAGCCAAGGTCATGAGTGCTAGGGGTAAAAACCATATCGGGAGTTTCAAGAGTTGAAATTTGCAATGAGATTGCATACCTTCTATGAAATAGTAGGATCCCGATCCCACTGTGAGCAAGAGTTTCTCCCGGAAGAGTTTTTCACTTTACAATTAGCTAACCCATTAGGTGTCCAGAAAGGTGTCAATAGGGCTACGCCTCTGGGAAAATGAGGTTTATTCTAATTAGGTCCGTGCGATAGCACGGGGAACCTCCCTCAAAGTACCGGCACTGGCCTGGCTGAACGGTTAGCGAAGTTGTAGAATGTAATTAATCCCGGCTAATTTTCTTTTTAAAGGTTTTAAGGAAAATTTGATAAAAGCAGTTAGAGACATCGATTAGATAAGATAATAAACCAATCTGATCTTTGCAAGAGCTTTCGCTGAGTGTATTCTTTTCTCTCTCCTAATGGCAGCTAACCATGACTGGACTTAAGCTACTGTTAGAGAAAAATAAGCTAACTGGGCCGAACTATAAAGATTGGCTGAGGAACATTAACATTTCTCTCACATATGATAAAGTATCATATGTCCTCACTGCATCAGCCATGCCCACCCCAGGACCTGAATCTTCTGTTGCGGATAAGGAGATCTGCAAAACGTGGGATATTGACTGTGCTACTGCCAAATGCCTCGCTCTTGCATCGATGGACAATACACATCAAAGGCAGCACGAGCAGATGGATTTTCAATCCATCTTTCTCCATACAAAAGAGTTGTATGGGGAGCAATCTCGGACCGTGAGATATGAAGCATCTCGAAAGTTGTTTCAGATGCGGATGGCTCCTGGCACATCAGTAGGCGATCATGTTTTGAAGATGATAGCTCTTGTTGAAGAGCTTGAGGACCTCGAATGGACAATGGATAACGAACAGTATACTGATATTGTTCTTCAGTCTCTTCCCCCTGCCTTTGCTCAATTCATAGTAAACTTCAACATGCATAACATGGAGAAGTCACTGCCCGAACTTCTCAATATGTTGAGAAGTGCGGAGAGCGCGCTTAAGGCGAAGTCCCCCTCTCCGATTGTTGGGATTGTTGGACAATCTTCCTCTTCCGTCCCAAAAGCCAAGGCCAAGGGAAGGAATAAGAAGAAATCCACCAAACCGAGAGGTGGAATCAAGAAGGCACCAGGAAGAGAAAAATCCAAGGTTGAGAAGTCGGGAAAAGGAGAATGTTTTCACTGCAAGAAGACGGGGCACTGGAAGCGGAACTGTACTGAGTACCTTGATCTCAAGAAAAAGAAGTATGGTGATGCTTCATCTTCAGGTGTGTTCGTAACTGAAAACTGTTTTTCTATAAACTCTGCTTTCTGGGTATTGGATACCGGTTCGGGTTCTCATATCTGCAATTCTATGCAGGCGTTGAGAAATAGCAGAGTTTTGAATACCGGTGATCATACTCTCCAAGTTGGAAATGGTTCCAATGTACATGCAGTTTCAGTCGGAGAGTATCACCTAGGGTTGCCATCGGGTTGTATATTGGTTTTGAACCCATGTTATTTTGTACCAAGCATGCTTTGTAATATAATATTTGTTTCTTTGTTAGACAATGAAGGATATCATTTTGTATTGTAGCACAATGTTATGAACATTAAACTGAATCAAGAGTTGATTGGTTGTGGTACACTTAATAACGGGATATACGTCCTTAATCAACACACAGTTTTCAACATACAACGCACAAATAAATGAAAATTTTCAGATATAAATGAAGCTTTTCTTTGGCATTGTAGACTTGGTCATATTAACGAAACAAGACTAAACAAGCTTCATAAAGATGGATATTTAAATTCTTTTGAGTATAAATCTTATGCGACTTGTCAGTCTTGTATCAAAGGGAAAATGACCAAAACTCCGTTTACTGGACACGGAGAAAGAGCTACAGAACTCTTGGGCCTCATACATAGTGATGTATGTGGGACAATGTTTACACATGCGAGAGGCGGTTTTTCTTACTTCATAACTTTTACTGATGATTTCTTAAGATTCGGTCATGTGTTTTTATTAAAGCATAAGTCTGAAGCTTTTGAGAAATTCAAGGAGTACAAACTTGAAGTAGAAAAACAAACAGGAATGAGCATCAAAATACTTCGATCAGATTGAGGTGGAGAGTATCGTAGTACAGAGTTTTTAAACTTCCTAAAAGAGAATGAGATTCTCTCTCAGCTCACTCCCCCTTACACACCACAGCACAACGGTGTGTCAGAGCGGTGGAATCGTACCCTATTAGATATAGTACAATCCATGATGAGTGATACTGAGTTACCTCTCTCCTTTTGGGGGCATGCATTGGAGACTGCAACTTTTCTGTTGAACAAAGTTCCAACCAAGACCGTGTCTACCACTCTATATGAGATATGGTATGGGAAGAGACTATCTCTCAAACGAGTTAAGATTTGGGGTTGTCCTGCTTTTGTCAAAAAGAAGAATCCAGACAAACTCGAGATACGATCGGTCAAATGTATATTTGTGGTATATCCAAAACATTCGTTTGGATATCTATTCAACCACAAGGAGGAACAAAAAGTGTTTATTTCTCAACATGCCACATTTTTAGAAAATGAGATTTTTCCAAATGATACTAATAGCAATGTGGTAGATCTAGAAGAGGTTCTAGAGATACAAGTTACAAATGACGACTTGGTTGAACCTGGTATTGCAACAAAAACATATGAACCTCAGCCACTCCGTAGATCAGGTAGGACTTCTCGCCCACCGAAGAGATACTACGGTTTTCTCGTTGATGGTGATGGAGAAGATTGCATCATGGATGATGATGACCTTACCAGTTTTCAGCAAGCTATCACGAGTGGTGACTCTGTGAAGTGGCTTGATGCCATGAGATCCAAAATGGAGTCTATGTACACCAACAAATTATGGGCTTTGGATGTTGTACCCTCTGTGGTAAAACCCGTAGGGTGCAAATGGATCTTTAAGAGAAAGATCGGTGTAGATGGGCAGGTGGAGACCTATAAGGCAAGGCTTGTGGCGAAAGGATTTCGGCAAAGACCAGGACTGGACTATGACGAAACCTTTTCTCCTGTAGCTATGCTTAAATCCATTCGGATCCTACTTGCTATTTCTGCTCACTATGACTATGAAATCTGGTAGATGGACGTTAAAATGGCTTTTCTAAATGGTGATTTAGAAGAATGCGTTTATATGGATCATCCATAGGGCTTCATTGATAGTGGGAGCAGCGGGAAAGCATGTAGGTTGCTTAAATCCATTTATGGATTAAAGCAGGCATCACGGAGTTGGAACATCTGTTTTGATGATGTTATCAAAGAGTTTGATTTCGTCAAATATCCAGATGAACCTTGTGTTTATAAGAAGATTGTAGGGAGTACTGTCACATTCCTCGTATTGTACGTGGATGACATTCTTCTGATAGGAAACGATGTTCCTATGCTACAATCGGTAAAACTGTTCTTATCACAGAGGTTCTCCATGAAGGACCTGGGTGATGTCTCGTACATATTGAGCATGAAGATCTATAGGGATAGATCTAAAAGGTTGTTGGGATTGTCCCAAACTAGATACATTAACACAATCCTAAAAAGGTTTAGTATGGAAGACTCCAAGCGGGATGCCTTACCCCCTAGTCATGGAGTCACTCTCTCCAAGGACTTTTGCCCAAAGACTGATGAAGAGAGAGATCGCATGAGCATTATACCCTACGCTTCAGCCGTAGGATCTATAATGTATGCGATGATATGTATACGCCCTGATGTAGCTTATGCACTGAGTGTAGTAAGAAGGTATCAATCCAACCCAGGGGAGAATCACTGGACAGCTGTGAAGAACATTCTTAAGTACTTGCGAAGGACTAAAGAAACGTTCTTGGTGTATGGTAACGGGGATCTCCAAATGGAGGCCTTTATCGATTCGAGCTTCCAAAGTGATAAGGATGATAGAAAATCTATCTCAAGGTTTATATTTACCCTCAATGGAGAGGCGGTATGTTGGAAGAGTTCCAAACAGGATACCGTTGCAGACTCAACGATGGAAGCTAAGTACATTGCTGCAAATGATGCTGCCAAGGAAGCCGTCTGGATGAGGAAGTTCATCTCGGAGCTAGGAGTAGTTCCAACTATTATTGATCTAATACCGTTGTATTGTTACAATAATGGGGCTATGGCGTTGGCCAAAGAGCCCAGGTCCCATCAGCGATCCAGACACATCCTGAAGCGATATCATTTGATCCGAGAGATAGTTGATTACCGCGAGATCGAGATTCGGAGAGTAGATTCAAAGAATAACACCGCGGATCAACTCACCAAGGCCCTCCCTCTGATACCACTGCAGGGTTGCCTAGCACGGCAGCAAGGTTTCGGATGGCATCGTCCACGCCAAATTCAAAAATTTTCCGTTCTAACTAACCCTAACCCTAGAATCGTATACTAGAAATCCGACGGAATGAAATGCAAACGACTTTACAAGTAAAGTGAACAAGAAATACAACCTTTGTAGACAGGTCCTTCACTTCATTAGCACCGTGTAGTAGTCCCTTCGCTGCGATCATGAAGTCCCGGACTCTAGAGAGGCTCCCTTAAAGAAATGAACATGCTTGCTTCGAAGTCTTCGAGGCCGAAGATGATCTATGTCGAGGAGACACTAACCCAAGCTATCTCTTCACTAATTGTGGAATTAGTGAAGCAAACACCCTATACTAAATGGAAAGTAGTAGAGGATGATGAAGTAGGAAGTGAGCTCACCTTAGATTTGATTTTCTCGTTCATTTTCTCACATCTCCCTTGAAGCTAGAAAGCTTTAAGGAAGAAGAAGAAGATAACTCTCATGATAATTATCAAGTGAATGAAAGAAAATATCATAAGGTTAGAAAATAAACCATGGTGAGTATATGACATCCCTTAACCCTTGTAGAGAGTTAACCATGGCTAAGTTTAACGGTAGGGTTAATAAATATCTTTAGGCAAAACAAAACTTGTGGACTTAGACAATGCAAATCCAAGCTTCTCAAAGCTTCTTGCCATGACAAAATGCCACCATTTTGATTTACCAAAATAAATAAAAACCTTCCATTATTCAAAGCATGGTGTAAGTCATATACACACCCAAGTTGCATGTATCATCAAACATGACACAATTATATGTACACAAATATATATATCACATATATACATATGCACAAAACTAGCGAGAAAAAGAAATCATAAGTGAGCTTAATATTAGTTAATGTAATGTAATATATCAAATATATAATTATACATTAAATTATCAAGTCAACTCTTGATTTAATAATCCGGCTATATTACATATAACCGACTAATATCAAATGCAACAACTTATCGAATCAACACTTGATTCGATAACCCGGCTATTTCACATATAACCGACCTTTGTCACATGTCGCGAGAATAGAATACGGTATCACATATCATATTAATCTCGGCCCCGCACATATCACATATGTGCTCCTACTCCGTTTCGCTTGAGCCAGGAAACCTCTGTGTAGGACTCTAAAGACTCGTCAATACGCCGGCAGTAGGTGATGATCATATCAAACACCCACAAGCCGCAAGCGGTCTGCTAAACGTAACGGCCACCCGGGTATTGAGCGATCATAAGATCAACAAGCAAGCCTGCTCACAATCCTGCGAATCCAATCAGTAACACTACCGTACGGTCCGGTCTCTTCGTCTGATATGTCGCATATCTCGTCTAGGGTAGTAAACGTCAGACCCCAATAACTCGATAAATTGTGCCGATATGAGGCTCATAACAGGTCGAGAAACTACTGATAACACTTATCAGTATATCTCTGAAGCAGCCCTGGCCAGGAACTTCCTATTATAGCCAATCGAGCAAAGCGCAACATCAACTCCCAATACCGGGAGAAACGAAACCCCTCCTATCGCTCATTGCCTCCATGGGATTCGGGACTGTACCTAAAAGCCACCATTTTGCACGTTCTCTTGAACGTGGTAAGGTGGAAATCAAAGCACATTGGGAATCACACAAGACTCTATGATGATCTCGGGTCTATAGACTAACCTGTACCAGTGTCACCAGAGAATTGCCATCTGACGTGAGGTATAATACCATCTGGGAGTTCTCGGTGAGTTCGTCCAGTGTACCCAGTCTCCACTGAGCACCCGTATACTGTCTCTGATGTCAAACACCAATGGATATGGGATCATCCATCGCACATCTACATGGTCGAGAAGCTATACACTATTCTACTCTGGTATATCGATGCCCTGTCTCGATACACCTACGACTAGGAACATTTGAAGGATGTACTTAGCGACTACACTGTCCCCACTAGTATGATCTGCATCAAAATCCTGGTAGTCAAGTACTCATCCTATGGGCTTTATCAAAATCTAACATAGAGACAATCAGTGTACATGTTAAGATAAAGTGCAACCAGATAGCATACTATCATGTCGAGCAAGAAAGTCCTCCATATATATGTCCAAGCATCCACTACAATATACATCGTATGTACAGTAATGGCCTCTAGGGCATACATATAACTAACAATCTCCCACTTGCACTAGGGCCATCTGTTGTGGTATCCAATACCCAACAATCAGCAGTGGTTGAAGTATCTCATACTCAACCATCCCATAAAAGTCTTTCCTGGGAATAGGCCTTTGTGAGTGGATCCACCTTGTTCTCCTCTATGTCTACTCTCCTAACCTCGATCTCCCTGGAGATCAACCATCTCAATGATCAGGTGATACTATATAAGAATATGTCTGGATCACTGATGGGTTGGGGGTTCCTAGGCATAAGCCACAACTCCATTGTCATACAATGGTAGGAACGAAGTTCATCTCATGAACTAGTGTATATCCAAACTACCTCTTTGGTAGCATCCTTGGTAGCAATGTATCCAGCCTTTATTGTCTAGTTTGCCATGGTATCTAGATTGAAACTCTTCCAACATATCGTCCCTCCACTGAGGGTAAAGATAATGCCTGTGACTGACATTCAGTCATCCTTACCACCCTGGAAGCTATCCAGTGATTCTCCCCAGGATCGATTGATACCATCTCACTACACCTAGTGAGAATCTTAACATCCATTTAGATCTATCACATAGATCCAAAACCCAGGATTTAGGAGGTATCACCTTGATCCTATATAGAGAATCATTGTGATAAGAGGAAATTGACCGAGTGTAGCATAGGAAACTCCTTTCCTATCAAGAGTATGTCATCCACGTACAATACGAGGATCACCACCATACTCCCTACTATCTTTTTGTATATACAAGGTTCATCTACTATTTTGATGAAGTCAAACGCTTTGACTATCACATCAAAAAACAGATGTTCCAACTCCGTGATGCCTGCTTTATCCCATAAAGTAACTTTCACGTGTTTCCGCTGCTCCCACTGTCTACGAAGCCCTCTGGCTGTGTACTTATAGACACTCTCTTCTAAATCACTATTTAGAAAAGCAGTTATGACACCCAACCGCCAGATATCGTAGTTATGGTATGTAGCAGTGGCAAGTTGGATCTGGATGGACATAAGCATAGCTACTGGAGAAAAGGTTTCATCATAAGCCACACCTGGTCAGTGACGAGAACTTTTTACAACAAGCCTTAGCTTTGAAAGTCTCAACTTTTCCATGTACACCAAGTAATCTTCTCAAGATATACTTGGTCCTGATGGGGATTTAACACTTCGGATATAACAACCAAAGTCCATACTTTGTTGGTGTATATGGATTCCATCTCAGATCGCTTAGCATCCAGCTATTCTAACAGAGTCCCTACTCCTGATGGCCTGCTCGAAACTAGTTGGGTCATCATCTCATGATGCAATCCTCGCTCCCACTGTCGAAACCGAAGTATCTCCCAGGTGGATGAGGAACCCTACCAGATCGGCGGAGAGGCTGAAGTTCGTCGGGAGCTATTGAATCCTCCGGTTCTACCAAATCATCAGCTGCAGTTTGTATAGCTGGAACTCCTTCCAGTTCTACCTCATGACCATTAATTTATTCATAAGAAATTCCCTTTCCCAAAGGTGGCATGCTGAGAAAAAAAACACATTTTTGCTCCTCAGTGTGGTAGAAGATATTCCCTTGCGAATGCTTGGGATAGCCAACAAACTTCCACAGAACGGACCTTGCCTCGAGCTTGTCCGGATTTTGCTTTTAGACATAAGACGGACAACCCCAAATCTTAACATAATGAACTTTTAACGTAATGAACTTGATATCGTTGAAGGAACCGGATAGCTTTTTATAAAAATATAGTGGCGAAAAACTTTGCTAAAGAGGCCACTCCCGGTGAAGGGATCTCGGCTCTTTCCCCGTAGAATGAGGTGCAGGATATTCCAGCTGAATACCACGATGCAAAGCAAAAAGGCAATCGGCTATAGTGAAGTTATTACCATGACGCAAACTTCTGTCCAAGGGGTCACTCCCGGTGAAGGGATCTCGGCCCTTGCCTCGTCGACTGAGGTGCTGGATATTCACAACCGAATACCACTGTGCAAAACAAAAGAGAACATCCTTGCAATAACAGCTTCTTGAAAAATGTTCCAACAACATCAGAATAGGTTTGTTTAGCTTGCATTGATCCGAATCAATGCAGTCCCATCAATTAATCACACCACAAAAGAATGAAAATATGATGTACGTATATGCCATCCGCATTCGCCACTGGGTCCCGTCATCACCCGTTAGGTTACTTAACTAACGACAGAGCAGGGACTAGACTAGCGCGGGTGTAAAACATATACAACATCTACTAGTATATATATCAATATATAATAATCGCTCATGACGTGATAAAATGCAACAACACAGAAAAGTAATAAGCACCACAGAACAATACAGATAATCTGGGATCCCCGGGTTTCATAGAGCCGCTACTGAAACCCGACGTTCCCCTGGTCATGTGGATAGTCTGTGCAATGAAATCTTAGACCCCTACGGGTGCGGCAAGTTACCCGCCAAAACCTGAAGCGAGGCAGCCCCCTTCAACAACGTGAATGGACCACCCAGCACTTCACGGAATCCGGTAACTTGAGCACCCCTCATTGGGTCAACCTATACCCCCTACGAGTGCGGTGAATAGCCCGCCAATTCTAGAGTGAAGCCCCCTCCGTCTCAAAGCCATGAGATGCGGGCCCGTTGCCCTCTAGAACCCGGCTACCCGTGCACCCCTCCGCGGGGTAATCCTAGTACAGAAAGTAAAATATACAATGGGTACATCGACCTCAGCCCGGTCGTGCCCCAAAAGAATAATATACAAACAGGCAGTGACGACAGTCCACATGTCGGACGCTCGTCCCGCAATATCAAATGTACAAATACTGTGAACTAAATTTGTACAACCAAACTGTACTACCATTGCATCCAGGCTATCCACCACGACAAATCCGCAACATCACAGCACAACATAAAACATCAACGTGAATGTCACGTTCGCAAATCCGTCTAAAAGAACTATAGCAATTAGACAAGATTTACCTCTCGAATGACATTCATGGTCGCAGATATAATGTAAATACTGTGAACTAACATATTTAAATTTTTGATCGACAAAATTTCCCGAAGTGGGCCCCAAGCACAATACCCAGTACTCAAACAAATCTGGGCCCAAAACAAAATTATCAGAAACCCCAATTCCATGTCAGAGACTACCTCAGGAAATTTGGTGCACTGTGGCTACAGGACTGCGGCGAAACCACGGCCAACGCGTGGGTACGGCCGCGGTTCCGCGGCACTACAGTGGGTTCAGCTCACCAAATTTTCTCAGTTCTCTTAGAAAACCCTACCTGTTTTTCTGCAGCATACGAAATAATTTTTTGACCATAGGAAAAATTCGACAGGAACTGATGACTTGGAAATGCAGTTTTGGAAAATTTCGTTCGATCGAAATTCTAAACACGTTAGAGCAAGTTAGAAAAGGTTAATGGCGTGGCTCTGATACCATGTAAGACTACGGTAGCGCCCCGGCCGTTTGTCCGAGGCCAAAATGCGGATACGAAAACTTTTTCAAACTAGAAATCGGCGCTATCGTATGCCTAAAACCCGGATCGAACTATTAACCTATAACTAGAAACTAGAGAAAGGGTTGGAAAGCTATACTGATCGATCCATGTCCTTCGGTCTTTGGCCACCATCCCAAGCTCCTCGCTGCAACTCCGGTCTCGATCTCCTCGTCGGAAAGGGCACCACATCTACGAGTCTTTTTATGGGCTCCCGCTTCATCCGAAGCAACTCGGGCACGAAGTGTGCTAGCCGACGTGTCCAAGGTGATATAGAGAATGTTTGTGATCACTTTTTCTCTTACATCCATGAGATGGATTGAGATTGAAGGTATTGCCATTGATGGAGATTATGAGCTAGAGAAGAAAGAGGAAGAAGAAGAAGTTTTTCTCTTTCTTTTATTTTGTGATTTTCTATGATAAAATGAGAGAGAGTTGTAACAATAATATGAGAGCTAACAACCATAACATGGCAGCCCCTCTCTCTCCCCTTATCATATCAAGGCTTAAATCCATCACAATATGTGATACATGCACAAAGAAAGAGACCATGAGTCATCACTTGTGCATGTGTCACCAGTAATGCTCTAAATGATGAATTCTAGCTCATAATATCCATATGCAAACATTAATCCAAATGTTTGCAACAATAAAAAGATACGGAAACATCTAAAGTAAACTCGTGACGGATCACAAGGATACCCCTCACCTATATATACATACCTGTATCCGCATTACGACTGAATGCGAATACGATGAGACTAAAGTAATCCAACAAATCTAATACTAGGATTCGGCTTAAACTAAAGCCCACTAGTATGATCCGTCCGATCATGATCCGTGCACTACTGCACGTATATGATCGGACCCTGCCATATATCATACGGCCTCTACAACGTTTCGTCCGAAACTTGAGAAAATGTCTGTGGGGACTCTAAAGACTCGCCAATACTTTGGCTGTGGATTTAACCAATAGCACGTCAGAGGTACTAGCCGTACGTAACGGGCTACCAGGTATTGAACAAAAGGGAGGTCGATGAGCGAACTCATCCTGACACCCTATTGAGCCTGTCAGTGACAATATCCGCAGAGTACGGTCCGTTCGTCTATGAGCATCACATGGCGGGCCTTTGGGTTGGTAAAAGTCAGACCCCCAAAAGCGGTACAAGTCGTGTCGGAGTGTAGCCCAGAACACCCTGAGATACTACTGGAATACCTACCAGTAAATCTCCTGCCTTGGCCAGGGACTTCGTGTAATGGCTCTCCTAGACACAGCGTGATCTCACCCCCAATACCGGAAGAGACGAAACCCCTGCCGATCCGCTCACTGCCTCCATGTGGCTCGGGACTGTACCCAACTAAAACCTGTTTGCATGACTCCTTTGAGCCGTGGTAGGGTAGTAATCAAAGCACGGTGGAAACTCACACAAGAAAAATGACGATCTCAAGTCGATGAACTAACCTGTACACATGTCACCAGGGAACTGCTATCTGACGTCAGGTACAATACCAACTAGCATGTTCCCGGCGAGTCCTGTCTAGTGTACTCATAACCCAATGAGCACCTGTATACATCTTAGGTGAACCAACTGACACCAATGGCTTGTGAGACCGGCCACCGCCCCTCGTCGGGGTCTCGAATGTATACACTAGTCAACTCCGGAGTATCGATGCCCTGTCTCGAAAACTCCCATGACTAGGGACCACTTTAAGGATGTGCTTTTAGACCCCAGCTCCCACGTATATGATCGTCGTCATACTGCTGGCCGTCAAGCAAGAATCCTAAGGGCTCTATCAACGCGCAATAGTGGCTTGTAAGGTCACCTGAAGCAGTACACGATGATAAAGATAAACCAGATAGCATAATATCATCTCGAGTAAGACTGTCCTACCGGTATAGGTCCTCACTCAATCATTGCAATCACGTGCCTGTCATCCAATAATTGACTCTGAGGGCACTATATCCAACAGTTTGTATAGCTGGAACTCCTTCCAGTTCTACCTTATGACCACTAATTTCTTCACAAGAAATTCCCTTTCCCAAAGGTGGCATGCTGAGAAACAAAACACATTTTTGCTCCTCAGTGTGGTAGAAGATATTCCCTTGCAAATGCTTGGGATATCCAACAAACTTCCACAGAACGGACCTTGACTCGAGCTTGTCCGGATTTTGCTTTTAGACATAGTCCGGACAACCCCAAATCTTAACATCCTTAAGAGATGGGCTCTTCCCATACCATATCGCATATGGAGTGGTAGGCACTTGATTTGGTTGAGACCCTCTTCAATAGGTATATAGCTTCTCAAATGCATAACCCCCAAAAGGAAATAGGCAACTCAGTAGTACTCATCATAGAGCACACCATATCACATAGGGTGCGATTGATCCACCCCGATACACCAACGTGCTGTGGTGTATACGGAGGAGTAATACTGAGAGAGAATCTCATTCTCCTTTAGAATAGTCCAGGAACTCCGTGCTCAAGTATTCTCCTCCCTGATCACATCAAAGGACATAATACTTATACCCATTTTGGTTCTCTACTTCTAACTTATATTCTTTGAATTTCTCAAAAGGTTCAGACTTGTGTTTCAACAGGAACATATGTCCGAATCTTGAGAGATCATCAGTGAATGTAATGAAGTACAAAGAACCGGTCCTGGCATGTGTAGACAGGGGATCTACATACATCATCATGTATCAATCCTAAGAGTTCACTAACTCTTTCTCTGTTTCAGATAAACGGAGCTATGGTCATCTTATCTTTGTGACATGACTGGAAAGTTTCACAAGATGTAAGTTCAAACTGATTTAAATATGCATCTTAATGTAACTTAGCAAGTCGAGTCGGATTGATATGACTTAGTCTACAATGCCTCAAGAAGGGTTCGTTCATTTCTGAACTCTTCCTCTTGTGTGTGTTTTGTACGTTAAGAACTGTAGTTTGATTTAGAACGTTTATACTTTTAGATTACGTGCCTGAACTGATCAACTCTTGATATAGGAAATGTTCAAAACATTATCCAACAATACAAAATTATAACTTTCTTTACTAAATAAAGAGACTGATATGATGTTGTATATTAGGTTCGGTATCTAATAACAATCTTTTAGAATCAATGTATTTGGTAATACAGGGTAGTAACTACCAACATCTTGGCTGCAATACTTGCACCGTTTCCAACTCTTGAAACTTATCGCCCATTCTCAGTTCTCTACCTTTCTATAGCCCATGTAACAGATTACATATGTGGGATCCTGATCCGGTATCTCATACCCAGGACGTAAAGGAAACTGAGAAACAGTTCTCGGTATTGAACACACCCGAAGAAGATGCATCATCATGTACTTTCTTCGTTTGGGCGGCACGGGAATTCTGGTAATCCCCTATTTCCTGCTCGGTCTTATAATAATTATAAGTTGGAGCGGGACCAACGTTCCCCTAGCTCAGTATAACAAGAGGGTTCGTTCAATACATCCGTATTATTATCTTGATTACGGCGTGACATGGTCGCTACCTGGAGAGAGAGAGAAGAAAACACTCAGCGTATGCTCTTGCAAGATTAGATTGGTTATTAATATATCTAATTAGGATGGCTCCCACTGTTTTTGTCAAATCTTCCTTCAAACCTTAAAAGGAAAGACTAGCCGGGATTAATTACACCCTACAAGTTCGTCAATCTTTCGGCCAGGCCAGTGTCGGTACTTTGAGGGAGGTTCCCCGTGCTTTCGCACGGACCTAAATAAAATAAATCTTGTTTTCCCAGGGGCGTAACCCCGTTAACACCTTTATAGACACCTACTTGATCGGCTAATTGTAATGTGTAAAACTCTCCCAGGAGTAACTCTTACTCGCAGTGGATATCGGGATCTAACAATCTCATTGAAGGTATGCAATCTCATTGCAAATTTCAACACTTGAAATTCCCAATAATATTTTACCCCTAGCGTCCTATGACCTTGACGCTGGCCAAACAACCCATAGTCCGCTAGTAAAGTTCAACCCGTACATTTCATGATTGAATTAAACCCACCCGCACGCCCCTTGACGCAGGACAAACAACGCCGTATGAATACCCTAATCCAATCGCATCATATATAGTAGATAAGCACTAGTTAGCTACCGAACACTACGTCTTGACGAAGGCCAAACTACCACAGCACGAATACTAAGTAGTACTTATCTGAAATGACGAAGGGCTACGACAGGTTTTTACGAAATCCTTTTGCGTAATGAACTTGATCTCGTTGTAGAATCGAGTGATTTAAAATGGAGTGTTTTTTAGGCTTTTACTAGTTTTGCTAAAGAGGTCACTCCCGGTGAAGGGATCTCGGCTCTTTCCTTATCGAATAAGGTGCAGGATATTTCACAAATACCACTATGCAAAGCAAGAACTAGAAAAGTAATCAAAAGACAAAACCGAGGGTTGTAGCATCTGCCAGTTATTGCTAAAGAGGTCACTCCCGGTGAAGGGATCTCGGCTCTTTCATTATCGAATAAGGTGCAGGATGTTCTATAAGGAATACCGCTATGCAAAGCAAAAACTATAGAATCAATCAAAAGACAAACCGAGGATTGTAGCATCTGCCAGTTATTGCTAAAGGTTACGCTCGGTGAAGGGATCTCGGCTCTTTCCTTATCGAATAAGGTGCTGGATATTCTATAAGAAATAACGCTATGTAAAGCAAGAACTAGAACTACCTGTTTTTGAAAATTCGATTCCACAACATCTTTAGGTTTATTTTCTTTCATTAATCTCATTAATGAAGTCCCATCATTTAAGTTACCTAAACATCACAGATAAATACAACGTACGCTTATTCCATCCGCATTCGCCTCGATGTCCCCTCGTGCACCGTTAGGTTAGGTAACTAACGGCAGAGCAGGGCAGGGCTAGCGCGGGTGTAAAACACAAGCATCGTCTATATAATATATCGCATATACTATATCCAGTATCTATCTCAACATATACCATGATCACATCACAGATAAATCGCAGCAGAACACAACATATAAAATATTGGATATACTAGGATTTCCTGGTTTTATTTTAAGCATGTATAAAACACGGATTCCACGGTCGTGATGAATAGCCAAACCCACATCCCTAGACCCCTACGAGAGCGGCAAGCAACCCTACCAATTCTAGAGTTAGGAGACCCGGTCTTGACTCCTCGAGATGGTCTCCCACTGGACCCTAGAACCCGGTTACTTGTGCTCCCCGCCTTGGGTCTATCCTAATGCGGAAAAGTAAATAATATACAATGGTGATATCATCCTCAACCCGGAAGTGCCCCAATAAAAGAATATTACATACAATGAATTTTACATGAATGAAAATGAAAACTCTCATCTCACATAAAACCCCTGGCTATTCAAAACACGACGATCCAATATAACATATCCTACCAACACATAACATCACATGTCATCAACGTAAGTAAATATGCGTATCCCAATTGTCGTTGACATATAGCAACGAAACCGGCGATACACCACATATTACACTTATGGTCGCAGAAAAGAAAGTGAAAAACTACAACAGTTGGAATCCGCAACCACCTTAGACATCACATGCCTAACCGAATGAATTACTTAGACATCGCATGCCTAACAATTATAAACCCCGCATTTTAGTCTCGATATTCAAAACACCTTTTAATATCTAGTCGGGCAACTAAACAAGATTCCTGACATCCTGATCGAATACTCGTCGAAAACATTAGTAGACGGCCGCACCCCCCGATGTCGTCGACGAAGTGCATGTTCAGTTGATAAAACTGCACTTTTAATATGACATTTTTCCTACTATTTCTATATAAAACGATGTTTATTATAATATATGACACATATGAGGGTTTATCTATAAAAATACTATTTTCATATGTTTATATATTATAATTAACATTATGAAGGAAAAAGTAAGCATATAATATCCATGTAACATTTGGCCCATTTAATATGCTTACCTTATTAAATACCTTTGACCAATTCTCTTAAAACTAAAATATTATGACAAATGGTTAAAGATAATATCTCAATAAACACAAATTCTACTAACATCATTTATTGAGACAATTGTGCAGGAATTATATCATGACTGAAATCAAGGAAATCCGAGTTGGCAAGATCAAATCTGCCGAAGATATTCAAGTAAATTGAAGAAACTAATTCTGGCAGAAACGTAGAGAAGATTTTCAAAGTCGAGATACTCAAAAGATCACCAAGTGTTACAGATATGAAGCTACAAAAATTAGTGATCATGATCTCACCAAAAGGCGGCGGATCCGCGGCCAAACCTATCCAATGGCCGCGGTTCCGCCGCACTTCTAAGGATTTAGGGCTCGGGATTTTGGTGGTTGGGATCCTAACAACTAGTTTCCATATTAGGAAACTAGGGTTCTGGCTTTGTGACTATAAATAAGGACCGAGAGCCTCTTAAAAATCATCAAATCGACGCGATCACGAAGTCCACAAAGGCTCAAGAATCCTGGTTGATCATCAACAGTTCATCTGCCTCCTTAGAAGAGATCGAGAAGCAAACTAGGTTTTTGTAATCATTTTCTAAAGGAACAAAAGTGTACTTGATCAAGTTGATTAATAAAGGTAGTTATTTTATTTTTATTGCATTTTATTTTCTTATTCACATAATGATCTCTATCCATTCTTCTATCTCCATCATGCGCGAGTAATTCTCCGCTTGTTAGGGTTCGTAGGATTAGGGTAGAATAATGGATGATGAAGATCCTTAAACTCTTTTTACGTCCTATAAAGTTTATAAACTTTACCAAAAGAATCATTAACATCCTAATCGGGCGCGCTACCAATTCATTGATAGTCATGACCGCGATTTGAGATTAGATTAACGATTGCTTTGGTAAAGGCTAGACATGAACGGAGATCCATGCCAAGATAGGGGTTAAGAATGGGGACCCTATTCCCTCCAGAAACCCTAATCTACATGCATCACTGTTGATCTAGTTTTAAATCTATTAAAGGATAAAAAGATTAATCTTTAATTAATCATCCATGACTACTAAATCTTAATGAACCCTACAAATCCCCTTTTAATATAAAACCTACATCCGTAGTTAATCTAGATCTATATTCTGCATCCGTGTTTGACGTAGATCTAGAACCTACAACCATTTTTCACCATTCTTTATTCTTCCTCCTTCCTTTCTCAACACGCCTAAAGTAAGACTAAAAGATTCAACGTTTCCCAGAGGACGACCCGTACTCATCTCGGTCTAGCTACACGCGACACCGTTATTGATTGCGGTTATTCTACAAACACTTTTTCACGATCAATAAAATGGTGCCGTTGCCGGGGATACGTGCGTAATTTTTTATTCTTACTATTTCTGTTGAATTCTTATTCGATCTATATCATAAAAACAAAACAAACTGCATCTTGCATATTTAACGATAAGTGTGCGATTTTTGCGAGGGGATCTGGAGTCACGGACTTGAGGAAACAGAGATCCAGAGACATTCATCAAGATCTAGAGGAGGAAGGGAGGCCACGTAGCAAAAATCTCCACCTTATCTCCCAAGTCGGCGGCGGAAAAGCGGCAATAAGGCAAAATTGCGGCGGAACCGCGGCCTAATTGGTGGATCTTGGCTTCAAAATTCTCTGGTATCTTCTACAACCCTTTATCTCTCCTCTGAAAAATCCAATAATATATTTTCTGCAGGATTCTTTGCAAAATATCTCCGCTCAAAAATCTTTTTGCGTGCTTTGTTTTGCGGGTTGTTTTTGCATATTTTAATACGGACTTTAAGGGGCAAAACCAAAATTCAAATTAGGTGGGGATTTCATCACCCTTCCTAGGCCCCATAAATCACAAAACGAGCATCCGTATAACCCTATATTAATTAAAAAAATATCTAGATCAATACCCTAAAGTCCGTCGCGCTCAAGTAGGATAGAGGAAGGTCGTGGGTAATCTATCGCTTATCTGCATTTCTTTTGTGGTTTCTAGGCAAGTGTGTCAAAGACAAGTGGTTACTTAATTAGGCCCGCTATTTTCGGTAATTCGTATAGCGGATACCTCCCACTTACCTGGCACTTACCTGGCCACAGGAGAGATAAAGAGGCAGTAGAGGATTTATCCTGCGATTTGTCCTTTGGAAGTCTAGGAGCGGTCTAGTGCTTGACCTATGTGACCTTAGTTCTAAGGTTTGATTGTGAATTTTGTGATTTTTGTGAGTAAACCCTCAAGTCCCACTTTCAAAGCAAAACAATCTAAATAGAGCTTAAATCTTTTCACCCTCCTCCCCCTTTTCACCTTCTTATAATGGGTAACCCAAATAAAAGAACTCTTGCCAAGTTTTGCTATCCACAACCAGATATTTCTTGTTATCGTAATCGCTTCGGTATACCATCCGACTTAACCATGTCTTTAAGAGATCGGATAGAGCAAATGGAAGGAAACAGTTGGCCACCACACTACAGGTCCTGTCAACCGCATCCAAATTCTACATCTTCTTATGTTGATACTCCGAGTGAAGGAACTCCTAAACGCATGTCCATCGCTGAGCATATAGCAAGGGCTAACGGCCAAAGTTTCAATCCGGACCAACATCAACCATTAGCACCACTTTCTAAAGAAGAATTTCATAATCGGTTTGAGGCATATATGATGTCTATTGAAAATAGCCAATTAACCAACCAATATCAATATTCTTCTTATCATAATGTTGATCCTACTCCTGCCCAATTTTCGCAACCATTCTATTCCTATCAATCCTATCTGACTTTTACACCTTCTTTAGACAGTCCTTCTAATCAGTCATTTGGGAGCTTTAATTATCCACAAGAATTTCAATCTTATACTGAAACCCCTTATCAAACCAAGTCTAGTCTTGAGCGGACATTAGAAAAATATGTGGAAATGTCGAACCAAATTAGAAAGAAAATAACAGAGTGGATGCAAGCAAATAATTTCAAACCAGCCCAAAATTTTTCAGTGTATGATACGGCCATAGGACAAAGTGAGAATTTGGGTAGTGAGAGAGAACTGTACACCCTTCCTAATCAAGCCTTCCCATCCCAAACTGAAATTCACAACTCCAATTTCACAGATCTATCGAGTACACCAAATGATTCACAATTTGAAGATAGAATGTCTGATGAGTTGTGTGACTTTGTAGTGCTTGATTCACCCGATTGTGAAGGATCCATTTCAAGTGAAAACCACACCCAACCTTTGTGATCTCTACACCTCCACTCTTGAACCAAAATTGATTGAAAACCATAATTTTAATGAGGTGTTTGAGAATTCTAACATTCACTTGAATGAGGAGATTGACGTTGGGGATATATTGAATGATGAACCCGAAATTTTGGATGAGTTTGTCCCACCAATTCATCAGGTCCTTTCACATCCTTATAGTCATCATCTCGAGCCTTTAATTATTCATCCCGAATCACATATGCGTCTTGAAGTTGATGATAATTGTATAACCGAACAGCAGACCGAAATTCGACCTTCTTCTCTCACGTCTGGTTTAGCGATACTCAACACACCAATTTGTTTACCCATTTCACCTTCTAATTTCTCAGGTTCCTCTTCTATTCTTCCTATAATTTTAGTGAGTGTTGATGAATCACAATCCGATAATTCAAGTTTGATAATTCCAGAAAGCCAACTTGATGTGGATACTTTTGAAAATGAGGTAGATGAGTTTTTCGAGTCTCCTACCTCCATAATTTTTGACAAATCAAGTATGATAAATTCTGGCACAAAACTTACTGACAGCAAAATGTTCAATTACACCATCGATGAAAGTTTTGAAGAACTTTTTGCTGACGAACTTTCATTCTTAAACAACACGGATTTTGTGATTAATCAACCTCCACCTGAAGAAGTTAAACCACCACCATTTCTTATCTCATACGAGAAAGTGATCATTCTTTCCATTCCTAATCATCCACATTCTCGTTTCCGTTCACAATTACTGTTTCGTCTCTATCAACCGAGACGTAAATCATACCGCCTCCTATCTCCCCACTTCTTCAAATCTCTGATTTTCCACCAACCTTGGTGCTTCATCGATAAAATTTTTGAATGGTTGGTGTTGACTTTTGGTCTTTGTAAGGCTTTACTTTAACCAATAACTTTAACCCCCCCCCCAAATAATTGAAATGCTTAATACTATCTTACTCAAGTTTGGGGGGGAGAAAAATATTTTTGGCTCTTGAAAATAAAATTTGTCCTCAAAATTTTGAGCCAAAAATAAGTTTGGGAGAGGATTTTCACTTTCAATTTTTGTTGCCCCCGTTAATAACCTTTCCTGCCAAGTCTACAGGTTTTTGTGATTTAAAAGATGACAACAGTGAGGACACTGCTGCAAACAGGTTTGGGGGAGGTTTGTGCTTATTTATGCATTATTTTGCATTATACTTTATATGAGCACAAAAAAAAATTTGATAATGGAAGTTAGAAAGTGAAAAATAACATTTGAAAGATAGGATTAGTTTAAGAAAAATAAGAAAGTTAGATGTTTTCTTAAACAAAACTAGTAATAAGTAGTTATGAGCTGTTGTCCCAAAAGTTAGTAAGATGAAGGAAATTGCTAATCTGAGGATAAAAATAAGTCTGAAAAATAATCCCTATTCTTGAGGCCAAACTTATGAACGTTGATACTCTACTATATGCATTGACATACATCTTGAAACTTGGGATAGTAGAGGATACCTTGAAATGCTCTTGTCTAAAAGCCTTAGTATGAAGGAAAAATAAATAATATAGCGAGGGTGAAGAAAAAAATGAACACTGGTTTTGTAATTACCAAGGCAGCATAAAATATAGCGAGGGTGCTTTATCACCTAATGCCTTAGACCAACTGGATTGGGAGCCACTGCTAAGCCTTAGGTGTTGCGAAACGAGGAATTACGCCTAAATACGCATGCACATTTTGTAATCGGTTGGTTAGTACCTCAAGAAGTATTAACGGTCGCATGAAGAATGTGTGAGCAATTTTATCAAAAATATTCACCAACTATAAAGTACTTTGGAAGATGGACAAGAGTATGATAGCTTGAATTGAATTCTCTAAGTGCAGGGATGTCTTTTACACACACGTAGGGGTATATGATCAATGTTTGGATGAAAGATAGAGAGGAAGACTAAAGGCGATGTTTTATTGAGGGATGATGTGATTTCTAACATTTTTTCATGACCATTAAGATAGGGCTCATAGCAACCGAAAATCTGGTATAGTTGGAAACTCTTATTTTCAAGTTCTTTCTTTTATAGTTCTTATCTTTGTATGTAACTTTCACCATCTCTCTTTTATTATAGGATTTTGTGGGTATAATCCGCTGAAAACCCTCAGGAGACAACTGTTCAGTTGATAAAACTGCACATTTGTATTACATTTTTCCTACCATTTTCATATTAAAAAAGGACTTTATTATAATATATTATACATATGAGGGTTTATGTGTAAAAACACTATTTTCCATGTGTTAATATATTTTAATTAGTATTTGGTAGAAAAATGTATGCAAATAAATTCATTGACCTAATCCTAGTAGAACTAAGTCTACTAAATATTATTTGAATTGTTGTGCAAAAGATTTCCAAGTGTGCAGAATTTTTCAAAGACTAGAATCAAGAAAATCAAGTTGTTGAAGAAGACTTGCCTAATTAAGAAGCAAAACTTGAAGACCAAGTCTGCCAGCAACCACGAGAAGATTTCTGAAATACAAAGGTTCCAGAGAAGTCCAAATGTCCCACAGATAGAGCCCCAGAAAAATGATGGAGGGATGAGATCAAATGGCCGCGGATCCGCGGCCATACCCCCCTTTGGCCGCGGATCCGCGGCAAGATATGGGAGTTAGAGGAATATATTTTGGGGCATGAATCTCTGCTGAATTTTACCAAGTCTTCAACCAAAAGATTCTGGCTTTGCACTATAAAAAGGCACCGAGAGCCTCATGGAAAATTGATCAAGCCGACGAGATCACGAAGCCCCAGACGCTCACGCATCCAGGCTGATCATCAACTGTTCGTCTACCTCCTTAGGAAAGATCGAGAAGCAACTAGTTTGTAATCATTTTCTACGGAATAAAGTGTAGATTGTTCAAGCTGATTAATAAAGGTAGTTGTTTTATTTAATTCTTTTTCATTTTACATTATGTTTTCCCTCTCTGTCTTTTCATCTTCTTCTCCCAACATGCGCGAGTAATTCTCCGCTTGTTAGGGTTCATAGGATTAGGGTAGGCTAATGGACGATGAACATCTCTAAACCCTTTTTAAGTCCTATAAAGTTTATGAACTTTATCAAAAGAATTATTAACATCCTAATCGGGCGCGCTAACAATTCTTTGTTAGTTCCGACCGCGATTAGAGATTAGATTAATGATTGTTTTGGTAAAGGCTAGATATGAACGGAGTTCCGTGTCGAGATAAGGGTTAAGAGTGGGATTCCTTTTCCTTCCAGAAACCCTAATCTACACACATCACCGTCGTTCTAGTTATAAATCTATTAAAGGATAAAAAGGGTAACTTTTAATTAATCGTCCATGACTACTAAATCCTAACGAACCCTACAAGCCCTCTTATTATATTGTCTACATATCTAAAATAATCTAGATCTATATTTTTGCATTCTTGCTTAACGTAGATCTAGAAACCATTCACAATATTCTTTATCCCTCCTCTCTTTTTCAACACATCTAAAGTAAGAGTAAAAGATTCAATGTTTCCCTGAGGACGACCCGTACTCATCTCGGTCTAGCTACGCGCGACACCGTTATTGATTGTGGTTAACTACAAACACACTTTTTCGTATAAATCAAATGGCGCCGTTACCGGGGATACGTGTGTAATTTTTTATTCTTATTATTTGTGTTGAACTCTTAGACGATTCATATCATTATTAAAACAAAACTGCAAATTGCATATTTAACGATTTGTGTATGAATTTTGCGAGGGAATATGGAGTCACGGACTTGAGGAAACAGGAGATCTAGGGTTCCGAACTTCTCTGGTATCTTTCTTAACTCCTTCTCCCTCCTCTCAAATCCAATAAAATCTATCTTCTGCAGGATTCTTTGCAAAATAGCGCCGCTCAAAAATCTTTTTGCAAAAGTTTTGTGATTGGTTTTGTTTTGCATATTTTATACGGACTTTAAGGGGCAAAGACCAAATCAAGATTAGGTGGGGATTTCATCACCCTTCCTAAGCCCCACAAATCACAAACCGAGCATATAGATCAACCCTTCATTAATTTAAAAAATATCTAGACCAGACTCTAAGGACTGTCGCGCTCAATAAGGACAGAGGAAGGTCATGGGTAATCTATCGTTTATCCGCATTACTTTTGTAGTGCCTAGGCAAGTGTGTCTAAGGCTAGTGGTTTTTAATTAGGCCCGCTACTGTGGTTCATTCCCACTTACCTGGCACTTACCTGGCTACAAGGGTAGTACGGAGGCGGTAGAGGATTGATCCTGCGGCTTGTCCTTTGGAAGTCTAGGAGCGGTCTAGAGACTGGACCTAGGTGACCTTAGTTCTAGGGTTGCTTGTGCATCTTAGGGTGATTTGTCTTGAGTCCCACTTTTTCAAAAACAAGACAATTTTAAATCACACACACGCTGCCACTTGAACTAAACCCGCTTAGTGCATGCTCGGCTGGACACGGGATCCTAGTGCCCGTCTTTTCCACGTTCCTGCTATCGACGCCGAAGTCGGTACTTCTTCATCTTCTTTTCCCCCACCACACACCACATCGACCGTGATGGACGGCACTCCATCTAATTATAACACCACGCTGCCACCGCCCGCAGGTGAGCAGAATCCACCGCGCATCTCTCTCCAAGAGAGATGCTATCCTATTCGTGGTCCTCTTCCTACTTGTCTATCTCTTCCACCACCTAACGGGGATAATTTCGAAATTAAACCCCTCTACATCAATCTGCTGCCCAAATTTCACGGGCTTGAGTCGGAAGACGCGTACGTTTTCATCACCAAATTCGAAAACGTATGCGCAATGATGGGTATTCACAATTGACTTTAGATGCTATGCGCTTACGTCTTCTCCCATTCACACAGTGTGACTTGGCAGAAAAATGGCTTTACAATACTGCTGCACACACTATCACTAATTGGGATGAATTTGTCATAGCATTTCTTAAGAAGTTTTACCCAAACCACTAGACTGCCCATATTAGGAGCGAGATCAACCAGTTCACCCAGCTTCCCAATGAACCGTTTTGGAAGTGTTTTGAACGTTTCAAAGATCTGCTTGTCCAATGCCCCAATCATGGAATACAAAGATGGGATTTATGTCGGATTATATATGAGGGCTTTAATACAGCGACAAAGCAGATGCTTGAAACAATGTGTCAATGCAATTTCATGTCTAAAGATGACGGTGAAGCGTGGAAATATCTGGAAGACCTTGCTGAACACACGTTGCAGTGGGAAAGCGTAAGACCACCTTCAACTAAGGGAGGTATTCACCAGCTAGATGTTTCTATCGCAGTAAAAGCCGAAATGGCAGTGATACAGAAGAAACTCGACGCTATTGAAAACAAATTCTCATCATTCTCCCTAAATCAGGTCACGCTTCCTAAGACCGTCTGTGGTTGCTGTTCGGATCCTTCACACTTAACGGAAGAATGTCCTATGAATGCTTCGTTTCAAGCTAATGCTGCTTTTCAGCAGCGACCTAGAAACGACCCTTATTCTTCCACGTACAATCAAGAATGGAGGAATCATCCTAACTTTTCTTGGAATCAAAACCAATAAAGCAATTATCAAAGACCTCCTCCACAGCAACCACAACCACAGAATCAGCCCCCCTTTCAGTCACAGAATTTCCAAAATCCGGCCAACATTTCTACACCACAAGTGGCCGGTACTGACCACTCACTTGCACAAACTTTGGATATGTTCATGAAACAATCCATGCAAATTTCGGCTGAGATGAGGTCTTCTATTGATACCATAACGAAAAACTCCGCCTCCCATGATGAGAGTATTAAATCATTAGAAAACTAAATCGCACAGTTAAACGCCGCAATGAGTGCGAGAGAAAAAGGGAAACTCCCATCTCAACCCCTACCGAATCCTGGCCATTCACAAAATCATAATGTGAATGTCGTTATTACGTTGAGATCGGGGAGAGAGCTGAATAACCGAGTGGGTGAGCAGTTTGATGTTAGTGACACATTTGATACCCCAGCTTCTTCTTCCTATTCCCCTAATTTGTCTAGTCCCCCACCTTCATCTGAGCCTATTCTCCGTTTTCCCCAAGGCTCGAACCCTTCGCCCATTTCTCCAAATCTATCTAAGTCGATTCCCACTCCAGTTTTGGGATCGAATCCGTCCCCACAGTCTTCTCCACAAACGTTAGACCCAAAACTTATTGATCAAGCACCTTATCCAAACAGGTTAAGGGGCAAGAGACCAAGTCCACAAATGGAGAAGATTGTGGAAATTTTTAAACAAGTTAACATAAACATTCCTCTCCTAGATGCTATTCAACAAGTTCCGCCATATGCAAAAATCATAAAAGACTTGTGCACTAGGAAGAGAAAAGTTCAAGTACCTAAAAAAGTTTTCCTTGCGAGTAATGTGAGCACAGCTTTTACACAACAACTACCCAAGAAACGAAAGGACCCCGGAAGTCCTACAATTTCAATTTCTATTGGGGGTAAAAATATCAATCGTGCTCTACTCGATTTAGGTGCTAGTGTTAACTTGCTTCTGTATTCTGTTTATGAGCAATTAGGGATCGGAGAGTTAAAACCTGCGCATTGCACTCTTCAGATGGCCGATCGATCTATCACCCAACCTAGGGGTGAGCTAGAGGATGTGTTAATTAAAGTCGGGGAATTTATATTCCCTGTGGACTTTATCGTTATTGATACACAACCTGTGGCAAACCCACGCAATCAAATCCCGGTGATACTCGGTCGATCCTTTTTGGCCACATCCAACGCAGTAATCAATTGTAGAAACGGCTCTATGACCCTATCCTTTGGAAAGAAGTCAATTGAGCTTAACATTTACAAGTTGGGAAGTGAACCCTCCGAACCCTATGCTCATGTGTGTTCTGTCGAATTAATGGATGTCGACAGCAGCGAATTTGATCAACCTCATGATACTGACTCTTTTCATATGTTGTTGTTTGACCCAACCATGTATTCTTCCGGGTCAACATCTAACGCTGATGAGGAACCTTTTATAGAGTCTGACGATCACCCCATTTTTTCTGATGACATTATTCTTCGGGGTATCGACGAAAGCTTTGAGGAAATTTTCGCTGATGAACTCGCATTTTTACAAGACACGGGTGTTGAGATGAATCAACTCCAAGATAAAGAAATTGAGCCTCCACCCCTTCTTCTGGACAATCATGATAACACGAGTAGTCCATCATTACTATCACTGTGTCATCTCTCCAAATTGAGACGCAATCTTTTTCCATTACACCTCTTGTCACCTCCCTACTTCTTCACGTCAATAGGTGACATGTTCTTCCACCAACCTTGGTACTTCATTGATAAAATTTTTGAATGGTTGGTGTTGACCTTCGGTCTTTGCAAAGCTTGGCATTGACCAATAACCTTAACCCCCTCGTGTGATTTTAAAAGATTAAAATTGTTTAACTCAAGTTTTGAGGGGGGTATACTTTGGGCTCTTGAAAGAAAATGATTTTTACAAAATTGTGAGCCAAGAAATAAGTTTGGGGGAGGAGTTCACTTGCATTATTTCTTGTCCCCTTTTTCCTCTTAAGTCTACAGGTTTTTGAGTTTAACGGATGACATCAGTGAGAACACTGCTGTGAACAGGTTTAGGGGAGGTTTGTGCTTATTTGCGCATCAATTTGCATCATATTTTGCATAAGCACAACATTTTCAAATTTTTTTTTAAAAAAAAAATTCTTTTATAACAAAAGAGTAGAAAGTGAAAAATTACATCCAAAAGATAGGAATAGTTTAAGAAAACCAAGAAAATTAGAAGTTTTCTTAAATTAACTAGTAATAAGTAGTTATGAGCTGTTGTCCCAAGGGTTAGTAAGATGAAGGAAGTCACTAATCTGAGGATAAAAATAAGTCTGAAAAATAGTTTCTATTCTGGAAGCCAAACATTTGAATGTTGGTACCCTACTATATGCACTTACACACGTCTTGAAACTCGGGATAGTAGAGGATACCTTGAAATGCTCTTGTCTAAAAACTAAAGTATGAAGGAAATAAAAAAATGATGAAGAAAATATAAAAATGGTGGGAAAAAGATGAACACTAGTTTTGTTATCGCCAAGGCAGCAATAAAAAAATATAGCGAGGGCGCCTCTTCACCTAGTGCCCTAAGGCCAACTGGTCTGGGAGTCACTGCTAAGCCTTAGGTGGTGCAAGACGAGGAAAATATTATCACCGAATCTGCAAGCATATGAGTAATCGGTCGGTTAGTACCTCAAAAAGTATTAACGGTCGCATGAAAGTGTGTGAGCAACCCTAAAAATTCATCAAATTAAAAAGTACTAAGGTAGATGGACAAGAGTATGATAGCTTGAATTGAATTCTCCGAGTGTAGGGATGTTCTTTACACACACGTAGGGGTATATGATCGATGTTTGGATGAAATGTAGGAATGAAGAATAAAGATGATGTTTTATTGAGGTGTCCCTAGTAGGAGGAGTGTTGTCTCCTGAGGAATGAAGAATAGGGCTCATAACAACTGAAAAGCTAGTGTAGTTGGAAACTCTTCTTTTCAAAGCCATTCTTTTATGGTTCTTGTCTTTATATGTAAATTTCACCATCTTTCTTTTGTTATAGGATTTTGTGGGTGTAATCCGCTGAAAACCCTCAGGAGACAACACTCCTCCTACTAGGGACACCTAGAGGTTTAACGGCTTGTTGCACGTGCTCAGTGCAATCGTGTCTGCCTACGAAAGTGTGCTTAGTTTTCTCCTTTCTTTTTCTCCTCTTAAATAAACTAGTTTGCTCGGGACGATCAAAGATAAGTTTGGGGGTATTTGTTCAGTTGATAAAACAACACATTTGTATTACATTTTTCCTACCATTTTCATATTAAAAAAGGACTTTATTATAATATATTATACATATGAGGGTTTATGTGTAAAAACACTATTTTCCATGTGTTAATATATTTTAATTAGTATTTGGTAGAAAAATGTATACAAATAAATTCATTGACCTAATCCTAGTAGAACTAAGTCTACTAAATATTATTTGAGTTGTTGTGCAAAAGATTTCCAAGGGTGCAGAATTTTTCAAAGACTAGAATCAAGCAAATCAAGTTGTTGAAGAAGACTTGCCTAATTAAGAAGCAAAACTTGAAGACCAAGTCTGGCAGCAACCACGAGAAGATTTCTGAAATACAAAGGTTCCAGAGAAGTCCAAATGTCCCACAGATAGAGCCCCAGAAAAATGATGGAGGGATGAGATCAAATGGCCGCGGATCCGCGGCCATACCCCCCTTTGGCCGCGGATCCGCGGCAAGATATGGGAGTTAGAGGAATATATTTTGGGGCATGAAACTCTGCTGAATTTTACCAAGTCTTCAACCAAAAGATTCTGGCTTTGCACTATAAAAAGGCACCGAGAGTGTTAGTTATATGTATGCCCTAGAGGCCATTACTGTACATTGGATGTATATTGTAGTGGATGCTGAGACATATATAGGTAGGACTTTCTTGCTCGACATGATAGTACGCTATCCGGTTGCTCTTTATCTTAACATGTATACTCTCTGTCTCTCTGATTACATGTTGATAAAGCCCTTAGGATGTGTACTCGACTTCCAGGACTATGATGCAGATCATACTAGTGGGCCTGGGTAGTCAATGAGTACATCCTTCATTGTTCCTAGTCATGGGAATATCGAGACGGGGCATCGATATTCCAGAGTAGACTAGCATATATCTTCTCGACCCATGCGATGGGCGATGGATGATCCCATATCCATTAGTGTTTGACATCGAAGATGGTATGCGGGTGCCCAGTGGAGACTGGGTATACTGAACGGACTCGCCGAGAACTCTCAGATGGTATTATACCTCACGTCAGATGGTAGTTCTCTGGTGACACTGGTACAGCTTAGTCTGTTGACCCGAGATCGTCATAGAATCTTATGTGTCTTCCACTGTGCTTTGATTTCCACCCTACCACGGCTCTACTGAGTTGTGCAAACAGGTGGTTTTTGGGTACAGTCCCGATTCACATGGAGGCAATGAGCGATAGGAGGGGATTCGTCTCTCCCGGTATTGGGGGTTGATGTTGTGCTATGCTCGACTGGCCATAACAGGAAATCCCTGGCCAGGGTTGTAGTGATATACTGGTAAGAGTTATCAGTAGTTTCACGAATGTTATGGACCTCACGTCGGCATGACTTATCAAGCTACTGGGGTCTGACGTTTACCACCCCTAGGCGAGATATGCGACATATCAGACGAATAGACCGGACTATACGGTAAGTGTAACTGATTGGATTCACAGGAGTGTGAGCGGGCTTGCTCGTCGATCTTCTGATCGCTCAATACCCGGGTGGCCGTTACGTTTAGCAGACCGCTTGCGGCTTGTGGGTGTTTGATATGATCATCATCTGCTGCCGGCGTATTGACGAGTCTTTAGAGTCCTACACAAAGGTTTCCTGGCTCAAGCGAAACGAAATAGGAGCGCATATGAGATATGTGCGGGACCGAGAATAATGCGTGTATGTGATACCGTATTTCATTCTCCCGATGAATGTGTCGAATGGTTGTATGCGATATAACCTAGTTATCGAATCAAGTATTGATTCGATAAGACGATACATTGGATACTAGCCGGTTATATGCGACATGACCGGATCATTGAATCAAGTGTTGATTTAATGATTTAATGTGTAATTATATATTTGATATATTACTTTGCATTAACTAGTATTGGTTCACTTTAAATGGATTTACACACTTGGTTTGTGCACATTGTATATGTGATATATTTTGTGCACATGATTGTATCATGTTTGATGATACATTCTAGCTTGGGTTTGTGTAAAGAATTGACCATGGTTATATGAATGGTTAGGGTTTCATTTTATTTACTTATTCATTTATTTATTCTTTTTGTTTATTTTGGTAAAAGAAAATGATAAAGATAAATGAATGATGGCTGTGTTTGTTTTTTAGTTGAAGATTCATGAAGCATTGACTTAGTCACCATTCTTGTCTCAAGCCTAACCCTAACCACTCATCTAACCTTAGTTGAATCTCTACACTAAACCATGGTTGAAGAAATGATAAGTATTCATTTATTTTCCTTTTTAAAATAACTTATCATCATATATTATCTTCTTCTTCTTCTTCTTCAAGAAGAAAAATGTTGATAGCTTCAATGGCAACTAGCCAAAACAAGTGAGAAATCCAATTCTAAAGTCTACCCACTTCCTATTTCTTCATCCTCTACCTCTTGCCAAGTTGTATAGGGTGTTTCCTTCACAAGTTTTCAAGGCTTGGTGAAATTGGAGCTTGTTCTTGTGATGCCTCGACGTAGATCATCTTCGGCATCGAACCGACGATCAAGCCCGCCCATTTCTTCGATGAAGCCGATGCTAGAGTTCGGGATTCGATTTGGACAGCGGAGGGAGATCATCGAGGAGCTTAGGAAGTGGTGGACCAGATCTACAAAGGTTGTAGCCACTTTCCTTTTAGATAAAGTTGTTTATTTGCATCGTTTCGCCTAAATATCTAGTTAACGATCCGTATTACGGTTTGTAGGCACCCGTAAAATTTTAATTAGCCATGTTTGATGCCTTGTGAGACTTCATTAGTGTGCCTAGGAACCCTACAGAGAGCCTCTTGGAAAATTGATCAAGCCGACGAGATCACGAAGCCCCAGACGCTCAGGCATCTAGGCTGATCATCAACCGTTCGTCTACCTCCTTAGGAAAGATCGAGAAGCAACTAGTTTGTAATCATTTTCTACGGAATAAAGTGTAGATTGTTCAAGCTGATTAATAAAGGTAGTTGTTTTATTTAATTCTTTTGCATTTTACATTATGTTTTCCCTCTCTGTCTTTTCATCTTCTTCTCCCAACATGCGCGAGTAATTCTCCGCTTGTTAGGGTTCGTAGGATTAGGGTAGGCTAATGGACGATGAACATCTCTAAACCCTTTTTAAGTCCTATAAAGTTTATGAACTTTATCAAAAGAATTATTAACATCCTAATCGGGCGCGCAAACAATTCTTTGTTAGTTCCGACCGCGATTATAGATTAGATTAATGATTGTTTTGGTAAAGGCTAGATATGAACGGAGTTCCGTGTCGAGATAAGGGTTAAGAGTGGGATTCCTTTTCCCTCCAGAAACCCTAATCTACACGCATCACCGTCGTTCTAGTTATAAATCTATTAAAGGATAAAAAGGGTAACTTTTAATTAATCGTCCATGACTACTAAATCCTAACGAACCCTACAAGCCCTCTTATTACATTGTCTACATATCTAAAATATTCTAGATCTATATTTTTGCATTCTTGCTTAACGTAGATCTAGAAACCATTCACAATATTCTTTATCCCTCCTCTCTTTTTCAACACATCTAAAGTAAGAATAAAAGATTCAACGTTTCCCTGAGGACGACCCGTACTCATCTCATTCTAGCTACGTGCGACACCGTTATTGATTGCGGTTAACTACAAACACACTTTTTCGTAAAAATCAACAACACTCCTACTAGGGACACCTAGAGGTTTAACGGCTTGTTGCACGTGCTCAGTGCAATCGTGTTGCCTAAGAAAGTGTGCTACTTAGGTTTTTCTTTTTCTCCTTCTCTTGAGAAACTAGTTTGTTCGGGACGATCAAAGTTAAGTTTGGGGGTATTTATTCAGTTGATAAAACTGCACATTTAATATGACATTTTTCCTACTATTTCTATATAAAAATGGTGTTTATTATAATATATGACACATATGAGGGTTTATCTGTAAAAATACTATTTTCATGTGTTTATATATTATAATTAACATTATGAAGGAAAAAGTAAGCATATAATATCCATGTAACATTTGGCCCATTTAATATGCTTACCTTATTAAATACCTTTGACCAATTCTCTTAAAACTAAAATATCATGACAAATGGTTAAAGATAATACCTCAATAAAAACAAATTCTACTAACATCATTTATTGAGATAATTGTGCAGGAATTATATCATGACTGAAATCAAGAAAATCCGAGTTGGCAAGATCAAATCTGCCGAAGATATTCAAGTAAATTGAAGAAACTAATTCTGGCAGAAACGTAGAGAAGATTTTCAAAGTCTAGATACTCAAAAGATCACCAAGTGTTACAGATATGAAGCTACAAAAATTAGTGGCCATGATCTCACCAAAAGGCGGAGGATCCACGGCCAAACCTATCTAATGGCCACTGTTCCACTGCACTTCTAAGGATTTAGGGCTCAGGATTTTGGTGGTTGGGATCCAAACAACTATTTTCCATATTAGGAAGCTAGGGTTCTGGCTTTGTGACTATAAATAAGGACCGAGAGCCACTTGGAAAGTCATCAAACCGACGCGATCACGAAGTCCACGACGGCTCAAGAATCCTAGTTGATCATCAACAGTTCATCTACTTCCTTAGAAGAGATCGAGAAGCAAACTAGGTTTTTGTAATCATTTTCTAAAGGAACAAAAGTGTACTTGATCAAGTTGATTAATAAAGGTAGTTGTTTTATTTTTATTGCATTTTATTTTCTTATTCACATCATGATCTCTATCCATTCTTCTATCTCCATCATGCACGAGTAATTCTCCGCTTGTTAGGGTTCGTAGGATTATGGTAGAATAATGGATGATGAAGATCCTTAAACTCTTTTTACGTCCTATAAAGTTTATAAACTTTACCAAAAGAATCATTAACATCCTAATTGGGCGCGCTACCAATTCATTGATAGTCACGACCGCAATTTGAGATTAGATTAATGATTGCTTTGGTAAAGGCTAGACATGAACGGAGATCCATGTCAAGATATGAGTTAAGAGTGGGAACCCTATTCCCTCCAGAAACCCTAATCTACATGCATCACTTTTGATATAGTTTTAATCTATTAAAGGATAAAAAGATTAATCTTTAATTAATCATCCATGACTACTAAATCTTAATGAACCCTACAAGCCCCCTTTTAATATAAAATCTACATCCGTAGTTAATCTAGATCTATATTCTGCATCCGTGTTTGACATAGATCTAGAACCTACAACCATTCTTCACCATTCTTTATTCTTACTCCTTCCTTTCTCAACACGCCTAAAGTAAGATTAAAAGATTCAACGTTTCCCAAAGGACGACCCGTACTCATCTCGGTCTAGCTATACGCGACACCGTTATTGATTGCGGTTAACTACTACACATAAATAAATAAGATCAATCAGTACACTAATGTCACGCCCCACTTCCCAGAGTGCGCTAAGATAGGCACGTGACAGAGCCAACCATGCTACCTGTGGATAGGAAACTTCCCTCCACAATCACATTACGGCTGTCTAGAGATATCAAGAACAGTAGAAATAAAAATAAACTATCTAGTACATGTCCATGACCCAGAATAAACGAGTCAAGAAATAATATGTGGAAGCGATAGATCCCAGTAACAATAACAATCTAGAAAGTAAAACATAACTAAACTGGATACTAACTGGATCCTCACTGCTAGGCTTAACGGCGGAAATACTCCTGATCGACCTGCTGCAAAGGTAGAGGATCTGGGCCATGCAAAACCCAGACGTCAGTGCGTCATAATATCAACAATAATATAATCAAGGGGTAGCAGGACATGCAGGCACGAGTATGAACAGTAACAAGTCAACAGGAATATATAACAGTGAAGTATATCAGTATAAGTGGCGTGCAGTGATCAATCTAAACTGTGCTACTGGGTTATCTATTCTAAAGTCTTTGAAATCAATTAATGTAATCCTCATCCTAACCCATCGGTGATTATTCCGTAACGCACGGAAAAACGCCAAATAATAGGTATTCCGTAACGCCCGGAAAAACGGCAAACAATAGGTATCCCTTTGAGTTACGTTCGGTTACATTCTTGATTTTCCCATACCCCCAAGTTATGTGTTCAAGTCAGGTATTGATAAATTTGAAGCTAATGCCAACACAGGATCAAGCAGGAACAGGTTTGTCTATACAAACAACAGGATATGTCCATCGGGACAACATGTCAGGATTGTCGGCATTAGAAACAGGATCAGGTAACATGTCAAGTAGTGATATATCAGGTCATGTCAAGTAGTGGTGTATCGAATATCAAGTGGGTGCTCATAATCAAACTGTAGCAAGTACGGGTGCACAAATAAAAGCATGGATGCACAAATATCGATCAGGGGTTACATCATAACTATATAGGGCGTACAATATCAAGCATGGGGTGTCGATATAACAACAATATGTAATAATGTGATATGGTATGCGAATAGATATAGAATTAATGGTATGGATGCAAAAATATCGATTATGGGTTACATTTATAGTTCCAATACTAATTAGGATGCACTTTATTAAGCATGGGTTGTTAGTGCAATAATAATATGAATTAATGTGATCTATAGATGCAGTTATATATATTTTAAATGATATGGATGCAAACGGGTATCCAAAAATAGTAAAACTTCAGTATGGATGTACAATGTGATAAACGGGTAACATTTTACTCACATGGTTGCATAATACTATACCTAGCATGTAGCAAGATGATTTAGCATGCGACTAGACATGTAAATAATGATACGGATGCACAAGGACGTCATATAACAGTAAAATGATGAACTGGTAAATGCAGGATGTACAACTAAACAATATGAGATGTAAATATTCCATTCGGTGTAGTATATTGTAATATGGTATGTAACAAGATAGGTTTGCATGCACTAGATGTGAAATTACTTGTACGGATGTATACGGATGTCGTAAAACTGTAAAACTAAACATGGGATGCATGGTTTAAAATACAAGTGTTATATTTATTCAAATAGGTGTAAATACAGTAACATAGCATGTAGCAAGATAAACTTGCCTCGATTGGATCTCCAGACGGGATGCGTACGCTGCGTCCGACGTCGGGTAAACGTCGCAATGTACACGCGCGCGCACGGGACAGGACCAGGCAAAGCAAGAAGGTGACCACGCTGGCTGGGAACGTCCACTGGGTTGCCCGGATTGTCGGCGACGGTACGGCTCCGGCGATCACCGGGAAACGCGAAAGCAAGAAAGAAAGAGAGGAAAGAAGAAGGAGTTTGCGGTTAAAGCTCTGGGTTTGGATGCTCTGGGTTGACTCTGGGGTCAGAGAAGAAGGCGAGGGGATGATGACGATGGGTCGTGGGTTTTCCGGCGATGGCAGTGGGTTTCCTGATCACCGGGGATTGGGTGTGCGGGTTCTTGCAGCGAGGGTTCTAAGGTTGCAGCGAGGGAGAGAGGGGGAGGTGAGGAGTAGGTGGTCGAGGAGGAGTCGAGGATGCAGACGATGACGGGAGGTCGAGGAGGAGTCGAGGATGCAGACGACGACGGGAGGCCGACGAGGGTGTTCGGCAGCGTGGGGCGAGTGCCAGGGCGTGGGTTGCTGCAGTTGGGTTCTCGGATGAAAGAGTTGAGTTGGTGGTGTGGTGCCGGAAACGAGGCTTGGGAGAAGAGAAGGGGAAGGTGACGAGGTCGGGTGTAAGCGAAGGTGAGGTCGGCGACGACGACAACGTGGGCTTGGGGCTGGGTTCGCGTTGAGGGCTAGCGGCGGAAAAGAAAACGAAAACGAGAGAGAGAGGGAAAGGGGACGTGGGAATTATTAATAGGGAAAATATATATATATATATATATATATATATATATATAATATAATATATTCAGTTAGAGAGAGATAGTCACAGAGGAGAGAGAGAGAGGAGAGAGAGAGGTGGTTTTCTTAGTAAAAAACAATGTATGTATTTAATTAATATATATACATAGAAAAAGGAAGAGGGAGAGAGAGTCTGTTGTGATTAGGATGTTAAAAAAATATTTTAGAAAATATATATAGAATATATTCGTTACTGAATATATATATTAACACTATAATATATAAATAATATAATATTAGATAAATTTGAGTTTTCTGGTTAATACAAAAATACTCTAAAACATGCCCGGGTTGGGTCTAGAATTACGGTTTGAAAATACGGATAATACGTATAAACCAAAACCAAAATAGGATATCCGGTTAACGAAAATGTATACCCCAAGAACGGATACACGTAGAGTGCACGTGGCTATCCAAACGGGTCTGTTTCACTGAACGGGACGCGAACAAGATGCGCGGATGCTACCACGGGGTTAGGAGTATCAAGCAGGCGATGCAATGTATTTTTAAAATATTTTATGTGACTTAAAATGTTATATAAAAATGCAGATGCTAGATAAAATGCGAGTATGCAATGTACAAATAAATGAAAGTGCACGAGTCCATGTAACAGGTCAGGATAAATCAAAACATGAATCAAGATAGGTTTCAAGCAAGCGGGTCGGGTCAGATGCAAATATAGATGTCAAAACACTATTCGCACCCAAAACACAGTAAATCAAGAAAATACATAAATAAAGAAATACATGACCTGGAACTGGTATAAATGAACTAGGGTATTACATTATACCCAACTACAAAAAGAATTTCGTCCTCGAAATTCCCTAAACAAGAAAGATAAACAATCACGAATCTACAAGAATATATGTGGAAACATCTGTCGAATCTCATCTTCTCGTTCCCAAGTCGATTCTCCATGTGAGTGATTTCCCCAAGAAACAAGTACTAGAGGGATAACCTTGTTCTCAAGGACCTTTTTCTCTTCGATCAACAATCGACATCGGTCGTTCCTCAAAGGTCAATTCCTCTCTTACAGTCAGCTCCGAATGATCTAGCACGTGTGTTTCATCTCGAGCATACTTACGGAGTTGAGATACATGAAACACGTCATGAACATTCGCCAAAGACTGCGGTAAAGCCAATCGATAAGCCACTTCTCCAACACGCTCCAAAATCTCAAAAGGCCCCACGAATCGAGGACTAAACTTGTCTCGACTCCCAAAACGAATCACTCCTCTAGTCGGTGATATCTTCAAGAATACCAGATCACCAACAAAGAACTCCAGAGGTCTTCTCGATGTGTCGGCATAACTCTTCTGCCGATCTTGTGCCACATTCATATGACTTCGGATAGTATTAACTTTCTCAACTGTTTGCACGATCAAATCCGGTCCCAACAATTTTCATTCTCCAACATCGTCCCAACAAATGGGTGAACGACATTTGCGACCATACAATGCTTCGAATGGAGCCATCTGAATAGTCGCCTGAAAGCTGTTATTGTAAGAAAACTCCACCAAGTGTAGATGATCCTCCCATGCACCCTTGAAGTCTAACATGCAAGCTCTCAACATGTCTTCAAGAGTTTGGATCGTTCTCTCCGACTGGCCATCTGTCTGAGGATGATAAGTTGTGCTAAACTTCAATCGCGTCCCCAAACTTTCCTGTAAACTCCTCCAGAAGTGTGATAAGAATCGAGTGTCACGATCGGAAACGATGCTCGCAGGTACTCCATGCAATCTCACAATCTCCTGCATGTACCGTTCTGCTAACGCTTCCGTTGACTGACCAACTCAAAATGGTATGAAATGAGCTGCCTTGGTCAATCGATCAACAATCACCCAAACTGCATTGTCGCCCTTTGGACTCCGCGGTAAAGCTGTCACGAAATCCATGGTTATATGTTCCCACTTCCATTGAGGAATCGGAAGTGGTTGCAATAAACCAGCAACCCTTTGATGTTCAGCCTTAACTTGCTGACACACCAAGCACTTCGCTACAAAACGAGCAATCTCCCTTTTCATGCCTTCCCACCAGAAATGCTGTCTTAGATCACGGTACATCTTCGTGCCTCCTGGATGTACAGAATATGTGGAACTGTGCGCCTCCTTCATCACTTCTTCGCGAATGTCTCCTTTCGGCACACACAAACGGCTACCATATCGCAACAAACCATCTTCATGGATCAACAAGTCCGTTCGAAGTCCCGCTTCGACATGTCCTCAAAACTTCTGCAATCTTGGGTCCTGTGACTGCGCTGCTTTAATGTTCTTGATCAGCGACGACTGTACTTACAGCTGCATCAACTGTCCCAATGAATGCGGTAGCGCGATCTCCACCTCGAATCTCCGAAAATCTTCGATAAGCTCCTTCTCTGCAATCAACATTCGAATTGCTGGCAACCGACTAAGCGCATCCGGCACTACATTAACTTTCCCCGGATGGTACTTAAGATCAAGATCATAGTCAGCCATCAGTTCCAACCATCTACGCTGCCTCATATTAAGCTCTTTCTGTGTGAACACGTACTTCAGGCTTTTGTGATCGGTGAATACTTCTACCCTTTCGTCCAATAAGTAGTGTCTTTAAATCTTCAAAGCGAAAATAACTGCTGCAAGCTCCAAATCATGAGTTGGGTAATTCTTCTCGTATGTCTTCAACTGTCTCGACGCGTAAGCTATAACCTTCCCATGCTGCATCAGAACACATCCCAAACCTTTTCCAGATGCGTCGCTGTGAATCACCAATCCTCCGAAACCGTCTGATACGGTCAAAATAGGAGCGGTTATCAATCTCTGATTCAACGCCTCAAAAGATGATGCACATTTATCCGTCTATACGAACGGTACTTCCTTACGCGTACGCTTGGTCAAAAGCTCAGCCAAGCGAACAAAATTCTCCACGAACCTTTTGTAATATCCGGCAAGTCCAAGAAAACTTCTGATCTCTGCTACATTTTTCGGAATCGGCCAATCTTGAACTGCTGCAATCTTCTCGGGGTCAACGGCGATTCCATCTCTGGATACGACATGCCCCAAAACTTCACTTCTTCAAGCCAAAACTCGCACTTGCTCATCTTTGCATACAAACTTCCATTCCTCAATGTCTGCAATGTGATGTTCAAGTGTTCTGCATGCTCTTCTAGGCTCCTTGAGTAGACCAAAATATCATCGATGAACACCACCATAAACTGGTCCAAGAATGGTGAAAAAATTTGGTTTATCAAGTCCATAAATATCGCCGGTGCATTCGTGACTCTGAATGGCATTACTAAATACTCGTAATGTCCATACAGAGTTCGGAACGCAGTCTTGCAAATATCCTCTGATTTAACTCGGACCAGATGATCCGGACCGCAAATCCAGCTTCGAGAATACCCTCGCGCCACTGAGTTGCTCGAACAATTCGCCAATGCGAAGGATCGGGTACTTGTTCTTAATAGTCACCCGACTCAATTCTCGATAATCGATGCACATCCTCCTTGTGCCATCTTTCTTCTTTACTAAAAGAACTGGAGCTCCCCAAGATGAATTACTGCTGCGAATCCAACCCTTCTCTCACAATTCGGTAACCTGCTTCTTGACTTCTTCTAACTCCACTGGTGCCATCGGATAGTATGCCTTTGAGATTGGCGATGTACCAAGAACAAGATCGATTGCGAACTCCACATCTCGTTTTGGCGGTAAACCCGAGATGTCCTTGAACACGTCCATGAACTCTCGAACTACAACTGGGGCTTCCTTCTTATCAACTTCCATCGACGCAAAAACACTGTTTGTCGGCCTAGCCCTAAACTTGACCGGCCCGACAGAACTGCTACCTCCAGCAAAACAAACTCCAGATGTCCGGGAATCTGGAAAATCACTTTCTTTACCCTACACTCGATGTGAGCATGAAAAGTGCCGAGAAAATCCATTCCCAAGACAACATCAAACAATGGGATGCACCAGAATCGAATGATGCTAATGTAGGAAAACATGAACGAGTAGGATACCGAAATGACTTCATCCGAAGCCAAGATACTGAAGAAGATTAAGCACGGTAAACAGGATTCAAGCTTGCGATAAAACATGAACTGGAAAGCAAAAGAAGCAAGGCAATATAACGACCATGAAACGAGGAAGTGAATCAAGACTGGGACTCCAAGTTACTTAAATAGAGTACCGCATTGTAACCATGCCGCGGCACATAGTTACAATCACATAACTCCACTCAAGTCGCCCAAATCCTAGTATTAGAATCAAAGTAACAGGGAGAAACAATAGGGAACCAAAAGGTTTTAAGCCGAGATGCAAAGTTGTTTGCATATCGTCAAGACAAGGGTCAAGAGAAAGATATGATTCAAGAATCACGATAACAATGTGGTAGGACATGTTCCTAATCACGGATTTTCTGATTCGTGTATTGGGTCCAATACCCAACTACAAAAGAATCAAACCCGATTAACCTATATCCTATGGCTCTGATACCAAACAAACCCTGTCACGTCCCGCTTCCCAGAGTGCGCTAAGATAGGCACGTGACAGAGCCAACCATGCTACCTGTGGATAGGAAACATCCCTCCACAGTCACATTACGGCCGTCTAGAGATATCAAGAACAGTAGAAATAAAAATAAACTATCTAGTACATATCCATGAGCCAGAATAAACGAGTCAAGAAATAATATGCGGAAGCGATAGATCCAAGTAACAATAACAATCTAGAAAGTAAAACATAACTAAACAGAATACTAACTGGATCCTCACTGCTAGGCTTAACGGCGGAAATACTCCTGATCAACCTGCTGCAAAGGTAGAGGATCTGGGCCATGCAAAACCCAGACGTCAGTGCGCCATAATATCAACAATAATATAATCAAGGGGTAGCAGGACATGCAGGCACGAGTATGAACAGTAACATGTCAACAGGAATATATAACAGTGAAGTATATCAGTATATGTGGCGTGCAGTGATCAGTCTAAACTGTGCTACTGGGTTATCTATTCTAAAGTCTTCGAAATCAATTAATGTAATCCTCATCGCAACCCATCGGTGATTATTCCGTAACGGCCGGAAAAACGACAAACAATAGGTATTCCGTAACGTCCGGAGAAACGGCAAATAATAGGTATTCCGTAACGCCAGGAAAAACGGCAAACAATTGGTATCCCTTTGAGTTACGTTCGGTTTTATTCTTGATTTCCCCATACCCCCAAGTTATGTGTTCAAGTCAGGTATTGATAAATCTGAAACTAATACCAACACAGGATCAAGCAGGAACAGGTTTGTCTATACAGACAACAAGATATGTCCATCGGGACAACATGTCAGGATTGTCAGCATTAGAAACAGGATCAGGTAACATGTCAAGTAGTGGTGTATCAGGTATCAAGTGGGTGCTCATAATCAAACTGTAGCAAGTACGGGTGCACAAATAAAAGCATGGATGCACAAATATCGAACAAGGGTTACATCATGACTATGTAGAGCGTACAATATCAAGCATGGGTGTCGATATAACAACAATATGTAATAATGTGACATGGTATGCGAATAGATATAGAATTAATGGTATGGATGCACAAATATCAATTAGGGGTTACATTTACAGTTCCAATACTAATTAGGATGCACTTTATTAAGCATGGGGTGTCAGTACAATAATAATATGAATTAATGTGATCTATAGATGCAGTTATATATATTTTAAATGATATGGATGCAAACGGGTATCCAAAAACAATAAAACTTCAGTATGGATGTACAATGTGATAAACGAGTAACATTTTACTCACATGTATGCATAATACTATACCCAGCATGTAGCAAGATGATTTAGCATCCGACTACACATGTAAATAATGATACGGAAGCACACGGACGTCATATAATAGTAAAATGATGAACTGGTAAATGCAGGATGTACAACTAAACAATATGAGATGTAAATATTCCATTGGGTGCAGTATATTATAATATGGTATGTAACAAGATAGGTTTGCATGCACTAGATGTGAAATAACTTGTACGGATGTATACGGATGTCGTAAAACTGTAAAACTAAACATGGGATGCATGGTTTAAAATACAAGTGTTATATTTATTCAAATAGGTGTAAATACAGTAACATATCATGTAGCAAGATAAACTTGCCTCGATTGGATCTCCAGACGGAATGCGTACGCTGCGTCCGACGTCGGGTAAACGTCGCAATGTGCATGCGCGCGCACGGGACAGGACCAGGCAAAGCAAGAAAGTGACCACGCTGGCTGGAAACGTCCACTGGGTTGCCCGGATTGTCGGCGACGGCACGGCTCCGGCGATCACCAGGAAACGCGAAAGCAAGAAAGAAAGAAAGGAAAGAAGAAGGAGTTTGCGGTTAAAGCTCTGTGTTTGGATGCTCTGGGTTGACTCTAGGGTCAGAGAAGAAGGCGAGGGGATGACGACGATGGGTCGTAGGTTTTCCGGCGATGGCGGTGGGTTTCCTGATCACCGGGGATTGGGTGTGCGGGTTCTTGCAGCGAGGGAGAGAGAGGGAGGTGAGGAGTAGGTGGTCGAGAAGGAGTCGGGGATGCAGACGACGAGGGGAAGCCGACGAGGGTGTTCGGCAGCATGGGGCGAGTGCCAGGGCGTGGGTTGCTGCAGTTGGGTTCTCGGATGAAAGAGTTGAGTTGGTGGTGTGGTGACGGAGACAAGGCTTGGGAGAAGAGGAGGGGAAGGCGACGAGGTCGGGTGTAAGCGAAGGTGAGGTCGGCGACGACGGCAATGTAGGCTTAGGGCTGGGTTCGCGTTGAGGGCTGGCGGCGGAAAAGAAAACGAATATGAGAGAGAGAGAGGAAAAGGGGATGTGGGAATTATTAATAGGGAAAAAAAATATATATATATATATATATATATAATATATTCAGTTAGAGAGAGAGAGTTACAGAGGAGAGAGAGAGAGGTGGTTTTCTTAGTAAAAAAACAATGTATGTAATTAATTAATATATATACATAGAAAAAGGAAGAGGGGGAGAGAGTATGTTGTGATTAGGATGTTAAAAAAATATTTTAGAAAATATATATAGAATATATTCGTTATTGAATATATATATTAACACTATAATATATAAATAATATAATATTAGATAAATTTGAGTTTTCTAGTTAATACAAAAATACTCTAAAACATGCCCGGGTTGGGTCTAGAATTAAGGTTTGAAAATACGGATAATATACGTATAAACCAAAACCAAAATAGGATATCCGGTTAACGAAAATGTATACCCCAAGAACGGATACACGTAGAGTGCACGTAGCTATCCAAATGGGTCTGTTTCACTGAACGGGACGCGAACAAGATGCGTGGATGCTACCACGGGGTTAGGAGTATCAAGCAGGCGATGCAATGTATTTTTAAAATATTTTATGTGACTTAAAATATTATATAAAAATGCAGATGCTAGATAAAATGCGAGTATGCAATGAACAAATAAATGAAAGTACACGAGTCCATGTAACAGGTCAGGATAAATCAAAACATGAATTAAGACAGGTTTCAAGAAAGCGGGTCGGGTCAGATGCAAATACAGATGCCAAAACACTATTCGCACCCAAAACACAGTAAATCTAGAAAATACCATAAATAAAGAAATACATGAATTAGAATTGGTATAAATGAACTAGGGTGTTATAACTAAGGTGGAACACCGCTGCCGCGAGCACCCTAACGGATGCCTTTGGCGACGGAGTTCTCCTACAGTCACTTGGTCGGGGCTATGGGGCGTGGCTATCTAATAAGGTTACCCGGTGAGTATCCGCGTACGCTACGTGATTGCGACGGACTTTTGATCACATCAAAATCCCGTGGCAACCGATCAAATGAGACTAAACTGCTAGATTTATAAAATTCAAACTAGTTATCTCATAACTAATTTTGTGGATTCCAAATATTGTATCCCGTCACATAATATCCGGACGACGCTGATTGATACGAAAGAGTGTGTTTGTAGTTTAACCGCAATCAGAACGGTGTCGCGTGTAGCTAGACCGAGATGAGTACGGGTCGTCCTCAGGAAAACGTTGAACCTTTTACTCTTACTTTAGATGTGTTGAGAAAGAGAGAAGGAATAACGAATTTTATAGAACGGTTTCTAGATCTACGTTAAACAAGAATGTAAAATATAGATCTAGATTATTTTAAAGATGTGGATAATATAATAAGAGGGCTTGTAGGGTTCGTTAGGATTTAGTAGTTATGAACGATTAATTAAAAGTTACCCTTTTTATCCATTAATAGATTTAGAACTAGAACGACGGTGATGCGTGTAGATTAGGGTTTCTGGAGGGAAAATGAATCCCACTCTTAACCCTTATCTCGACACAGAAATCCGTTCATATCTAGCCTTTACCAAAACAATCATTAATCTAATCTCTAATCGCGGTCGGAACTAGCAAAGAATTGCTAGCGCGCCCGATTAGGATGTTAATGATTCTTTTGATAAAGTTCCTAAACTTTATAGGACTTAAAAAGGGTTTAATTATTTTCATCGTCCATTAGCCTACCCTAATCCTACGAACCCTAACAAGCGGAGAATTACTCGCGCATGTTGGGAGAAGAAGATGAAAAGAAAGAGAGGGAAAACATAATGTAAAATGCAAAACAATTAAATAAAATAACTACCTTTATTAATCAACTTGAACAATCTACACTTTGATTCCTTAGAAAATGATTACAAAGACTAGTTTGCTTCTCGATCTCTTCTAAGGGGGTAGATGAACCGTTGATGATCAGCCTGGATGCGTGAGCCGTCTTGGACTTCGTGATCTCTTCGGCTTGATCGTTTTTCCAAGAGGCTCTCGGTCTTTATTTATAGTCCCAAAGCCAGAAACCTAGTTTCCTAATATGGAAACTAGTTGTTAGGATCCTAATCACCAAAATCCCACATCTCAACTCCTCAAATCCGCGACGGAACCGCGGCCGTTGGATGGGTTTGACCGTGGATCCGCGGTCTTATAGTGGGATCTTGGCCTTAAATTTCTGGTGCTTCATCTATGTAGCTCTTGGTGATCTTTTGACATCTCTGGAAACTGAAAATCTTTTCTACGTCACTGCCAGACTTGATTTCTTTAGTTTACTTTATTAATTAGGCAGGTTTGTTCTAACAACTTTGATTTCCTTGATTTCAGCCCTGAAAATTCTGCACAACAAACTCAACAAATAATATTAGTAGAGTTTGTTTTATTGAGATATTAACTTAACCATTAAGAATTGGTCAAAGGTATTAAATAAGGTAAGCATATTTAAATGGGCCAAATGTTACATGGATATTATATGCTTACTTTTTCCTACCGAATGTTAATTATAACATATAAATACATGAAAATAGTATTTTTACAGATAAACCCTCACATGTATCATATATTATAATAAACACCTTTTATTATATAGAAATAGAAGGAAAAATGTCCTACAAATGTGCAGTTTTATCAACTGAACAAATACCCCCAAACTTATCTTTGATCGTCCCGAGCAAACTAGTTTATTCAAGAGAAGAAGAAAAAGAAAGGAGAAAACTAAGCACACTTTCGTAGGCGACACGATTGCACTGAGCATGTGTAACAAGCCGTTAAACCTCTAGGTGTCCCTAGTAGGAGGAGTGTTGTCTCCTGAGGGTTTTCAGCGGATTACACCCACAAAATCCAATAACAAAAGAAAGATGGTGAAATTTACATATAAAGATAAGAACCATAAAAGAAAGGCCTTGAAAAGAAGAGTTTCCAACTATACTACCTTTTCAGTTGTCATGAGCCCTATCTTAATAGTCATGAAAAAATGTTAGAAATCACATCATCCCTCAATAAAACATCGTCTTTATTCTTCATTCCTACCTTTCATCCAAACATAGATCATATAACCCCACGTGTGTGTAAAGAACATCCCTACACTCGGAGAATTCAATTCAAGCTATCATACTCTTGTCCATCTGCCTTAGTACTTTTTAATTTAATGAATATTAAGATTTGCTCACACATTTTCATGCGACCGTTAATACTTCTTGAGGTACTAACAGACCGATTACTTATGTGCTTGCTGATTAGGTGATAATATTTTCCTCGTCTTGCACCACCTAAGGCTTAGCAGTGACTCCCAGACCAGTTGGCCTTAGGGCACTAGGTGAAGAGGCACCCTCGCTATATTTTTTTATTGCTGCTCTGGCGATAACAAAACCAGTGTTCATTTTTTTTCTTTTCACCATTTTTATATTTTCTTCATTTTTTTTTTCATTTCCTTCATACTTTGGCTTTTAGACAAGAGCATTTCAAGGTATCCTCTACTATCCCGAGTTTCAAGACGTGTGTAAGTGCATATAGTAGGGTATCAACATTCAAATGTTCGGCTTCCAGAATAGAAACTATTTTTCAAACTTATTTTTATCCTCAGATTAGTGACTTCCTTCATCTTACTAACCCTTGGGACAACAACTCATAACTACTTATTACTAGTTCGTTTAAGAAAACTTCTAATTTTCTTGGTTTTCTTAAACTATTCCTATCTTTTGGATGTAATTTTTCACTTTCTACTCTTTTGTTATAAAAGAATTATTTTTTAAAAATTATTGAAAATGTTGTGCTTATGCAAAATACAATGCAAATTGATGTGTAAATAAGCACAAACCTCCCCCAAACCTGTTTACAGCAGTGTCCTCACTGATGTCATCTGTTAAGCTCAAAAACCTGTAGACTTGGGAGGAAATTATTAATGGGGGCAAGAATATATGAAAGTGAAAATCCTCCGCCAAACTTATTTTTGGCTCACAAATTTGAGGACAAAAGTTATGATCAAGAGCCAAAAATATATCCCCCCTCAAACATGAGTTAGACAATACGAAGCATTTTAAGAGGGGGTGAGTCATTTGGTCAAAGTAAGACTTTACAAAGACCAAAAGTCAACACCAACCATTCAAAGATTTTATCAGTATATCGTATAGGTTGGTGGAAGAATGTGTTGTATCGAGTCAAGAAAAAGTGGGGAAGCGATAAGAGGTGGTCAGGAAAGGGTTTGAATTTAGAGAAAAGAAAGAATGAGGAGGAATGTGAATGATTAGGAAGAAGGAATGGTGACGGTTCAACCTCTATAGGTGGAGATTGGTCCATCACAAAATCCGTATTGTTTAAAAATTCAAGTTCGTCAGCAAAAAGTTCTTCAAAACTTTTATCAATGGTGTGATTGAATATTTTGCTGTCAAAGAGTTTTATGCCAGAATTTATTCTACTTGATTCATAAAAAATCACTGAGGTAGAGGACTCGAAAAACTCATCTACCTCTTTTTCAAAAATATCCAAATCAAGTTGAATTTCTGGTATTACTGAACTTGAATTAACGGATTGTGATTTATCAAAACCCACTGAAACTATAGGAACAGAAGAAGAACCGGAGAAAGTAGAAGGTGAAATGGGTAAACAAATTGGTGTGTCGAGTGTTGCTGAACCAGATGTGGAAGATGGAGGCTGTATTTCGATCTGATCTTCAGGTATACCTTTATCATCAATTTCAAGACATATTTGGGATTCGGGAAGAATTAAAGGCTCAAGATGATGACCATAAGGAAGTGAAAAGAATCGATGAATTGGTGGGATAAAATCATCCAAAATTTTGGGTTCATCAATCAAAATATCCCCAACGTCAATCACCTCATTCAAGTGAAGGTTAAAATTCTCAAACTCCTCATCAAAAGTATGGTTTTCAATCAGTTTTGGTTCAAGAGTGGAGGTGTAGAGATCACAAGGGTTGGGTATGGTTTCACTTGAAAGGACCCTTCAAAGTTGGGTAAATCAAACACTACAAAGTCACACAACTTATCAGACATTGTACTTGATGAATCTATGAAACTGGAGTTGTGGAGTTCAGTTTGGAATGTGGAGGTTTGATTAGGAAGGGTGTACAGTTCTGTCTTACTACGCAAATCCTTCATAATTTGATTCGTCGGTTCCATAAATTTTTCTAATGTCTGCTCCAGACTAGTCTGGGGTTGACAAGGGGTTTCAGTATAAGATTAAAATTCCTGTGGATAATTAAAACTCCCAAATGACTGATTAGAAGAACTGTCTAGAGTAGGTGGAAAAGTCGGATTGGATTGATAGGAACAGAATGGTTGCTGAACTTGGGTTGGAGTAGGATCAATATTATGATAAGAAGAATATTGATATGGGTTGGTTGGTTGGCTATATACAAACCGCATATCAAACTCTTCTCCGGACAGTGGTGGTGATGGTTGATATTGGTCCGGGTTGAAACTTTGGCCTCTAGACCTAGCTATGTTCTCAGCAATGGACATTCGTCTAGGGGCTTCCTCACTCTGGGTATGAACTGAAACAGGTGTAGGATTAGGATACGGTTGATAAGACCTAGACTGAGATGGCCAACTGTTTCTTCCTGCTTGTTCTATAAGATCTCTTAAGGACATGGAAGAGCCGGACGGTATACCAAAGGGATTTCAAAAACAAGAGATATCTGGTTGTGGACAGCAAAGCTCGGCAAGTGTTCTTCTGTTTAGGTCACCCATTATAAGAAGAGAAGAAGGGGGAAGGGGTAAAAAGGAGAGAAAGTAATTGGTTTGTTTTTAAAAAAAAAGGACGGATTTAGACAAATCACAAAAATGCACAACCCTAAAACTATGGTTACCTAGGTCCAGTCTCTAGACCGCTCCTAGACTTCCAAAGGACAAGCCGCAGGATAAATCCTCTACCGCCTCCGTACTACCCTTATAGCAGGTAAGTGCCAGGTAAGTGGGAAGGAACCACGTCGTGGGCCTAATTAAAAACCACTAGCCTTCGACACACTTGCCTAGGCACTACAAAAATAATGCGGATAAACGATAGATTACCCACGACCTTCCTCTGTCCTTATTGAGCGCGACAGTCCTTAGAGTCTGTTCTAGATATTTTTTAAATTAATGAAGGGTTGATCTATATGCTTGGTTTGTGATTTGTGGGGCTTAGGAAGGGTGATGAAATCCCCACCTAATCTTGATTTGGTCCTTGCCCCTTAAAGATCCGTATTAAAATATGCAAAAACAAACCGAAAAACAAAACTTTGCAAAAAGATTTTTGAGCGGAGATATTTTGCAAAGAATCCTGCAGAAAATAGATTTTATTGGATTTTAGTGGAGAGAGAAGGGAGTTAGAATCTTACCAGAGAAGTGTGAACCCTAGATCTCCTGTTTCCTCAAGTCCGTGACTCCATATTTCCTCGCAAAAATTCACACAATAATCGTTAAATATACAATTTGCAGTTTTGTTTTAATAATGATATGACTCGTCTAAGAATTCAACACAAATAGTAAAAATAAAAAATTACGCACGTTTCCCCGGCAACGGCGCCATTTGATTGATACGAAAGAGTGTGTTTGTAGTTTAACCGCAATCAGAACGGTGTCGCGTGTAGCTAGACCGAGATGAGTACGGGTCGTCCTCAGGGAAACGTTGAACCTTTTACTCTTACTTTAGATGTGTTGAGAAAGAGAGGAGGATTAAAGAATTTTATAGAATGGTTTCTAGATCTACGTTAAAGAAGAATGTAAAATATAGATCTAGATTATTTTAAAGATGTGGATAATATAATAAGAGGGCTTGTAGGGTTCGTTAGGATTTAGTAGTTATAAACGATTAATTAAAAGTTACCCTTTTTATCCATTAATAGATTTAGAACTAGAACGACGGTGATGCGTGTAGATTAGGGTTTCTGGAGGGAAAAGGAATCTCACTCTTAACCCTTATCTCGACACGGAACTCCGTTCATATCTAGCCTTTACCAAAACAATCATTAATCTAATCTCTAATCGCGGTCGGAACTAGCAAAGAATTGCTAGCGCGCCCGATTAGGATGTTAATGATTCTTTTGATAAAGTTCCTAAACTTTATAGGACTTAAAAAGGGTTTAATTATTTTCATCGTCCATTAGCCTACCCTAATCCTACGAACCCTAACAAGCGGAGAATTACTCGCGCATGTTGGGAGAAGAAGATGAAAAGAAAGAGAGGGAAAACATAATGTAAAATGCAAAACAATTAAATAAAATAACTACCTTTATTAATCAACTTGAACAATCTACACTTTGATTCCTTAGAAAATGATTACAAAGACTAGTTTGCTTCTCGATCTTGAAGGGTTTGTTTAGCACCCTATGAAGAGTTTTGAAGCATCACATGTCCAAAAGTTTAAGTTTTTATTGTGCTAAACAAACACGCAAAGGAATCGATCCTAGAAAATTAAGGTTACAAAACTTTAAGCTAATAAAAGTTAAGGTTTAGAGACTACAACCTTTGTAGCTCCCTTTTTGCTTGACTCCTTAGACTCTTAGGTGTTGGAAGAAGGTCCGCTTGTACTCCTCTCACGTCCACGACGATCCACCCGGAGTTTCCCGCCCAAGCTTGCAACTTTGAAAAACAAAGAGAACACTCTAATCAAGTTAGCTAAACTTGAGTAGAATGATGTTGTGGCTAATGATCTCACTTCAAAATCCTATTTTTATGAGTATTTTGCTCTCTTGAAAGAAGTAGAGAGCAAAGCATCAAGGTTGATGAAGATGGTGGTCTTTTTGTGAAGAAGAGAATAATGGAACCCTTGAAAGAGAAAAAGAAAAATGAGCATATATATTTTCTCTTTCTCATATCCAACCATGGTTAACTCTAAAGATATTATTGGATTAAAGTTAAAAGCACAAAAAGAAAATAAACCATGGGTTAAAAGGTAGGTGAGCATGGTAAGGTTAGGAAGAGTGTAGAAACCTTTTATGATTTAACCCATTTTCATTTCCTTTTGCTTTAATTTAAAAACCAATAATAATCCATAAAATTAACCATGGTGTGATTCTTATATTACCACCATTCTCATTGTATAAGCGACCATGATAAAGTGATGTATGTATGAATGTGTGCATGCACATCCATATGTGCATGAACAAGAATGAATGCATACATGCATGCATACATCCAAAATAAACAAGATAGGATTTGTAGTGAGAAGCTAATGAAAATCAACACTTGATTCACTAATCCGGTCATATCGCATACGACCCGACCATTAGCAAGCCGCCCAATTAATATACGGTATCCTATACACGTATTTTAATCGGGTCCAAGCGCATATCGCATACGCGCACCACAACGTTTCGCCTGGACTAGGTAACTCCTATGTGGGACTCTAAGACTCGTCAATACGCCGGCAGTGGGTGATGATCATATCAAGCACCCCCAAGCCGCAAGCGGTCAGCTAAACGTAACGGCCACCCGGGTATTGAGCGATCAGAAGACAACAAGCGAACCTGCTACAACTCCCGTCGAGCCAACTGGCAACACTACCGTACAGTCCGGTCTCTTCGTCAGATATGCTGCATATCGAGCCTAGGGATGGTCACGTCGACCCCAATAACTCAATAAGTCGTGCCGGTGAATGGTCTATAGCAGATCGAGAAACTAATGATAACACTTATCAGCAAATCTCAGCAGCCCTGGCCAGGGACTTACTGATATAACCAGTCGGGCACAGTACAACATCAACTCCCAATATCGGGAGAGACGAAACCCCTCCTATCACTCATTGCCTTCGTGTGTCTCGGGACTGTACCCAACGGCCACCTGCTTGCACGACTCAGTAGAGCCGTGGTAGGGTGGTAATCAAAGTACAGTGGGAGAACACATAAGGCTCTATGACGATCTCGGGTCTACAGACTAACCTGTACCAGTGTCACCTGAGAACTGCTATCCGACGATAGATATAATTCCATATAGGAGTTCTCGGTGAGTCCGTCCAGTGTACCCAGTCACCACTGAGCACCCGTATATGATCTTGATGTCAAACATCGATGAATGTGGGAACATTCATCGCCCATCGTATGGGTCTAGTATCATATACGCTAGTCTACTCTGGTATATCAATGCCCCGTCTCGATATACCTACGACTAGGGACGTTCCAGGATATGCTTATAGACTACAGATGTCCCACTAGTATGATCTCCATCATAATCAGAGTAGTCAAGCCGATATCCTCAGGGCTTTATCAGCATGTATGAATGAATAGAAGCATGATCAAATAAACATGTCAGATAAAGAAGAACCAGATAGCATACTATCATGTCGAGCAAGAATGCAAACTGAATATATATACATGTATAGATACATCCACTATCACATAATGGCCTCTAGGGCATACATATATCCAACAGATCTCTTCCAAGGGGGTAGATGAACCGTTGATGATCAGCCTGGATGCGTGAGCCGTCTTGGACTTCGTGATCTCTTCGACTTGATCGCTTTTCCAAGAGGCTCTCGATCTTTATTTATAGTCCCAAAGCCAGAAACCTAGTTTCCTAATATGGAAACTAGTTGTTAGGATCCTAACCACCAAAATCCCACATCTCAACTCCTCAAATCCGCGGCGGAACTGCGGCCGTTGGATGGGTTTGACCGCGGATCCGCGGTCTTATGGTGGGATCTTGGCCTTAAATTTCTGGTGCTTCATCTATGTAGCTCTTGGTGATCTTTTGACATCTCTGGAAACTGAAAATCTTTTCTACGTCACTGCCAGACTTGATTTCTTTAGTTTACTTTATTAATTAGGCAGGTTTGTTCTAACAACTTTGATTTCCTTGATTTCAGCCCTGAAAATTCTGCACAACAAACTCAACAAATAATATTAGTAGAGTTTGTTTTATTGAGATATTAACTTAACCATTAAGAATTGGTCAAAGGTATTTAATAAGGTAAGCATATTTAAATGGGCCAAATGTTACATGGATATTATATGCTTACTTTTTCCTACCAAATGTTAATTATAACATATAAATACATGAAAATAGTATTTTTACAGATAAACCCTCACATGTATCATATATTATAATAAACACCTTTTATTATATAGAAATAGAAGGAAAAATGTCATACAAATGTGCAGTTTTATCAACTGAACAGACGCTAAACTTTTCGATCGATTCATCAAAGTCCCACAATTTCCCGACAGCTCAACACATGAGCACAGTTTTAATAATACCCAGAATATGCCACAGTAGCTATGCACCAGCCGTAGAAGGGTAAACCCAAGCCTCGCTCATGTCGCAACGGAAGTGCGGCAAACCCTAGGGTATGATCGCGGTTCCGCGATCCAAAAAGTCGAGTTAGGGTTTCATTCTTCTAGAGGGTTCATAGAATTACTTGCATGTTTTTCCGAATACGTTAAACTTGGAAAACTGGGTTTTTGACATTCGATCGAACTTTTCAACTTCGCCTAGACAATATGTTAATAACTCTGAATTGCTTATAGTGTAAGATCACATCACATGCAAAATTAGAAAAAACAAACAACACCTGAAACACCAAAAGCCAGTCTCTGGAACACAAAAAAATTTCGAAGCCAAAATTCCAATGCAGAACCTGCCTACTCGGTTTTGAGCTTAATGTGCTCAGCCAAAATCCGGCCAAAGTGCATCGAATTTCTTTTATGTTCATGTTATATCACATATAACATTCTGCACATGTTTAAAAAAAAATTGACAACTTTAAAAATTCGACAGAAACTAAGTTTTGGATTTTCAAGTTTCGGAGTATTTCAGTTTCGTAATCTTAACAAAATCCGTCTAATTTTCTAGCATGTCTCTGATACCACTGCAGGGTTTCCTAGCATGAAAGCAAGGTTTCGGGAGGCATCGTCCATGCCAAATTCAAAAAATTGTCGTTCTAGCTAACCCTAACCCTAGAATCTATACTAGAAATCCGATGGAATGAAATGCAAACGACTTTGCAAGTAAAGTGAACAAGGAATACAACTTTTGTAGACCGGTCCTTCACTTCATTAGCTCCGTGTAGTAGTCCCTTCGCTGCGATCATGAAGTCCCGAACTCTAGAGAGGCTCCCTTGAAGAAACGAACATGCTTGCTTCGAAGTCTTCGAGGCCGAAGATGATCTACGTCGAGGAGACACTATAACCCAAGCTATCTCTTCACTAATTGTGGAATTAGTGAAGCAAACACCCTATAATAAATGGCAAGTAGTAGAGGATGATGAAGTAGGAAGTGGGCACACTTTATATTTGATTTTCTCACTCATTTTCTCACATATCCATTGAAGCTAGAAAGCTTTGAGGAAGAAGAAGAAGAAGATAACTCTCATGATAATTATCAAGTGAATGAAAGAAAAAATCATGAGGTTAGAAAATAAACCATGGTGAGTATATAACATCCCTTAACCCTTGTAGAGAGTTAACCATGGTTGGGTTTAATGGTAGGGTTAATAAATATCTTTAGGCAAAACAAAACTTGTGGACTTAGTCAATGCAAATCCAATCTTCTCAAAGTTTTTTGCCATGACAAAATGCCACCATTTTGATTTACCAAAATAAATAAAAACCCTCCATTATTCATAGCATGGTGTAAGTCATACACACACCCAAGTTTCATGTATCATCAAACATGATACAATTATATATACAAAAATATATATCACATATATACATATGCACAAAACTAGTGAGAAAAAGAAATCATAAGTGAGCTTAATATTAGTTAATATAATGTAATATATCAAATATATAATTATACATTAAATTATCAAATCAACTCTTGATTTAATAATCCGGCTATATTACATATAACCGACTAATATCAAATGCAACAACTTATCGAATCAACACTTGATTCGAAAACCCGGCTATATCACATATAACCGACCTATGTCACGTGTCGCGAGAATAGAATATGGTATCACATATCGTATTAATCTCGGTCCCGCACATGTCACATATATGCTCCTACTCCGTTTCGCTTGAGCCAGGAAACCTCTGTGTAGGACTCTAAAGACTCGTCAATACGCCAGCAGTAGGTGATGATCATATCAAACACCCACAAGCCGCAAGCGGTTTGCTAAACGTAACGGCCACCCGGGTATTGAGCGATCAGAAGATCAACAAGCAAACCTGCTCACACTCCTGCGAATCCAATCAGTAACAGTACCGTACAGTCCGGTCTCTTCGTCTGATATGTCGAATATATCGTCTAGGGGTGGTAAACGTCAAACCCCGGTAACTCGATAAGTCGTACCGATATTAGGCTTATAATGGGTCGAGAAACTACTGATAACACTTACCAGTATATCTCTGACGCAGCCCTGACCAGGGACTTCCTATTATAGCCAATCGAGTACAGCGCAACATCAACTCCCAATACCGGGAGAGATGAAACCCCTCCTATCGCTCATTGCCTCCATGTGATTCGGGACTGTACCCAAAAGCCACCGTTTTTCATGTTCTCTTGAACATGGTAAGGTGGAAATCAAAGCACAGTAGGAATCACACAAGACTCTATGACGATCTCGGGTCTACAGACAAACCTGTACCAGTGTCACCAGAGAACTGCCATCTGACGTGAGGTATAATACCATCTGGGAGTTCTCGGCGAGTCCGTCCGGTGTACCCAGACTCCACTTAGCACCCGTATACTGTCTATGATGTCAAACACCAATGAATATGGATCATCCATCGCCCATCTACATGGGTGGAGAAGCTATACGCTAGTCTACTCTGGTATATCGATGCCCTGTCTCGATACACCTACGACTAGGAACATTTGAAGGATGTACTTAGCGACTACACTGTCCCCACTAGTATGATCTGCATCATAATCCTGGTAGTCAAGTACTCATCCTAAGGGCTTTATCAACATGTAACATAGAGACAATCAGTGTAGATGTTAAGATAAAGTGAAACCAGATAGCATACTATCATGTCGAGCAAGAAAGTCCTCCATATATATGTCCAAGCATCCACTACAATATACATCGTATGTAGAGTAATGGCCTCTAGGGCATACATATAACTAACAACGGGTCCGCATCTCATGGCGTTGAGACGGAGGGGACCTTACTCTAGAATTGGCGGGCTTTTCGCCGCACTCGTAGGGGGTATAGGTTGACCCACGGAAGGGTGCCAAAGTTACCGGATTCCGTGAAGTGCTGGGTGGCCCATTCACATTGTTGAAGGGGTTGCCTCACTTCTGGTTTTGGCGGGTAACTTGCCGCGCTCGTAGGGGTCTAGGTTTCGTTGCACAGGCTATCCATACGACAGGGAACATCGGGTCTCATTTGCGGCTCAAGTGAAACCCAGGGCTCTAAGATTATCCACCATTCTGTGATGCTTCTATGATGTTGCTTTATATCATTCCTGGGACGGTTGTTATATATATTTATATATATACAAGTAGATGTTTTATATGTTTTGGACCCCTGTTAGTCCATTCCCCGCTCTGTCGTTAGTTAAGTAACCTAACGGGTGATGACGGGACCCAGTGGCGAATGCGGATGGCATATACGTACATCATAATTTCGTTCTTTTCTGGTGTGATTAATTGATGGGACTGCGTTGATTCTGATCAATGCAAGGAAAATAAACCTTTTTGATGTTGTTGGAACCAATTTTAAAAACTGACATTACAGACGTTTTCTTTTGCTTTGCACAGCAGTATTCGGTTATGAATCTCCAGCACCTCATTCGACGAGGCAAAGGACGAGATCCCTTCATCGGGAGTGACCCCTTGAGTAAAAATTAGCATCAACATAATAACTTTACTATATTCGATTCTTTTGCTTTGCATCGTGGTATTCAGTTTGGAATATCCTGCACCTCATTCGACGAGGAAAGAGCCGAGATCCCTTCACCGGGAGTGACCTCTTTAGCAAAGGGTTTCGCCACTATATAATTAAAAAGCTATCTGGTTCCTTCAACGATATCAAGTTCACTACGTTAAAGGTTTTCGCCAAAAACCATTCGTAGCCCTCCGTCATTTCAGACGAGTAGAACTTAGTATTTATGCTATGTTTGTTGGCCTTCGTCAAGGTATAATGTATGGTAGCTATTTGTTACTTTTCTGTTGTATAGATAGATGCGTTGGTTTGGGATAGTCGTACTACTTTGTTGGCCTTCATCAAGGGTATATACGGGTGGGTTCAAATTAACCTGGACAATGACGGGTAGAACTTGGCATGTGACTTATGATTTGTTGGCCTTCGTCAAGGTCATAAGAGCATGAGGTAAAAATCACATCGGGAGTTTCAAACATAAAGGAAACCTGCCAGGCATGCGCATACCTTCTGGAGTGTGATAACTTGAGTGGATTCTATCAAGTTATCATGCGATGATAGTTGGATCCCGATTCTCACCGATGAGTAGGATTACTCCTCGGGTGATTTTAGATGATCCCGACTAATTCTCCTATTTGGGTTTGGAGGAGAATTCGAGGAAACAGTGTGAGCCATCCTGATTAGATAAAGTAATTAACCATTCTGATCTAGGTTTGAGTGCACGCTGAGTGTTTCTTCTCTCTCTCTCTCTCTCTCTCTCTCTGGTAGCGACCATGGCCCGGCCCTAGACTAAAACTCATGAACCAAGTTAACCGAACCTTCTTAAAGTACTTTGGCTTTCGGAATGTCACAGAGTCGCATATATCCTTGTCGCTTCTGTATCACCTTTGCATTTCTCCAGAACACCCCGTATCACTACGAACATCCACTCCTGTTGGATAAATCCATCGTATAGTTACATACGAACTCGAAGGAACTTGTTCCAGATTCGAGGATGGATTCTGGTTCTGGAGAGATTAAATAGGATTATTCGGTTGTCTTTTCCCTTTACCTTCTCTCAGGTTGTGAGGGCTCCTAGGATTAGGAGAGGGTACACCTATTGAGCTCATTGGATAGTCTTCCTCCAGACCATAGGAAGGTACCGAAAGGTAGGGAAGGATGAAAACCAATTAGCCTAAGTGTGGTGTACATAAGGTAATAAGTAAAGACAAATAAAGGGATCAGAATAACGGCAAAGAAAATTGTGACTGCTATCATTCACGAAAAAACCGTGTATACCCCTGCCACTCCCACATCCACTTTGGATTTCTCCAGAACACTTCGTATCGCTACGAACGTCCGTAATGCTTGGACATGCCATCGTATAATTACATACGAACTCGAAGGAATTCGTTCCAGATTCAAGGATGGTTTCCGGTTTAAGAGAAATAGAATAGGATTATTCAGATGTCCTTTCCCATTACCTTCTCTCAGGTTGAGAGGGGTCCTGGTATAAGGAGTGTACACATATTACGCTTATTGGATAATCTTCTTCCAAACCTTAGGCTGGTGCCGAAGGGTAGGGAAGTAAGAAAACCAATTAGCCTAAAGAAGGTGTACAGAAGGTAATAAGTAAAGACATAATAAAGGGATTGGAGTGATGGCATTGAAGTATACGGGTACAGTCATGAATCAGGATAGTGGAAGAGGCATTACTAGGAATACCCGGTTACCCCTTTGAAATATTTTCATGTTTCAGTTTCACTGTGCGATGTTAATTGAAAACTGTCTTCCCAAATTGGAATCTAACTCCAAGGTATGTATTTACCAGATCAGTTTCTCACATCTGTATGTTATTACAAATGGTGAGTGGGAGTAAGATATTGGGAATTGGGTGATTAGATCCTCATTATATCGGAATTTTTTGTAATTGGTGATATTTGAGGAAATCAGCTGGGTTTTGCCAGATGGCAAATTTTTGGTTTTGAATATCCGTAGTTATGCACCGGTTTCAAACTGATATATCTGTACGTTTATTTTATAAATTGAGATATAACTTTTTGAAATTATGTTTGTGACATTTACCTATATCAGTTGATGGTTAGGTAAGGTGCATTCAACAGCGGTGTAATTCTTCTTAACCATAGTACAGTTTTCAACCTACGACGCACAGGGTTTGAGTTATTGAACTCAGGGGACTTATACAAAGTATTGTATGTTGTCTAGTGTCCATTAGGACAAAGGGGTTGGTACTCATACTATATTCTGTTTACTCATGACTTCTCCAGTTCTAGACAAGCATTTCGTTGAAATACAAGGTCCAGATATTGAAAAGTTATAGGTATAAGAATAAAGTAGAGAACCATTTGTTGGAAATATCAGGATTCTTCGAGGTAGTCGAAGATGTAGATACTTGTGTTAGGTATTCCGTTGATAGTAATGGTTTTGAGAACTTGCTTCTCTTTTAGGTTAAACATATATGGATACACTCCTAATTGAGTAATGATGATTAGCCTCTTTCCTTTTGGTTGATATGCACTGGAGACAGCTGCATGATTTTGAATCTGGTTCCAATTAAATTAGTGTATTTGTTTCTATATGGTATATAGAATCAATTTGTATCTTAACGATGTTAAGATATAGGGAGTTGTCCGGCTGGTGCTTAAAACCAGAATCTGGACAAACTCAAGGCATGTTTCAGTAATGGCAGTTTGTGGGTTATCCCGGGCTTTGACAAAGGTTAACTTTCTACCATCAGGAAGATCAATAGTGATATTGTTCTTGACTCGCCAAAGTTTTAGTAAACTGGATTTTTTCAGAAAACAGAAGTGGGAGTATGGTAGAACTGGAAGTGATTCCAGAACCGCAAACGATTACTGAAAATTTAATAGAACCTAAAGATTCAATTGGATTTGACATTCCATTAGCCACTCCGCAGATTTGGTAGGTAACCTTAGGCACCCGAGAGGTACTTCGATCTTCTCTGAGACGGTGATAGGGAGGTTCTTATTTACCCATACTTGTCATTGCTGCTGTTCTAGACTATAAGACTCGGCACAAGGATGAGTATAGCGTCGTTCTAAACTAGTTTTAAAAGTGCACGTGTATATGACTCAGCCAGAGGGTTGTTGTAGTCAGTTGGAGCAGCGGAAGCATAGTGGGCAAGTAGTTTATGTCTATTTATAGACTAAGGCGGAAATAGCGGAAATAGATCATCTATTTTTGATGTGACAGTCATAGGCTTTGACTTCATCAGAATAGGAGATTGATCTGGTAAGAAGGTAGTAGGGTGTGATATCCTGGTATGACATTCACTTTATAGGAAGTGAAATTCCTATACTACGATCGGTTATACTGTGGTTGTCATACAGTTGTTTCTCCACATAGGACATGTATATAATATCAGATTTTCTTGTTACTAGATCTATAATTTTAGATCTAGATTTGGGAAGTGTCGCAATTTGGGTACATGACACTATTCTAAAGTGTTTTAGAATGGACGACTCCTGGCATGGTGATGTACCTGCAAATGATGGAGTCACCATCTCTAAAGGTGTCTTACAGACTAAAGTTGAGAGGGATCTGCATGATCAGCATATCACTTACTTAATTGAGTTAATTATGAAATGTCAAGTACCACACCAGATGTTGTTTTTGCACTAGCTGCAATAAACATATATTAATCCATTCCTGGAGAAATGTAGGGAAGCAGTTTATGAACATAAATGGACGTTCTAGGGATATGGTAACGGCAGCCTCCTTCTGGAGACGGTTATCATTTCAGGCTTCCAAGGTGACCTGGATGACAGAGTGGCTGTCTGAGTTATAGTTTTTCCCTCTTCTGAGGGACAGTATGTTGGACAGCTGGTCCAAGCGGATAATGAGGAAGGCATTGCGCAATATACTGATTAAGTTCAGTGGACGATACATTCTAAGAAATTTTCTGGATTTGGATTTCATTTGTGAACTGGGTCCCATCAGATATCCAGACAAATTCTAAGACAAGGTATTGCTCATTTCGGAAGATGGTTATTCCCCAAGAAGTTGAGATATAGAGAGATAAATATAGAAACACTGGAGCGGATCTACTCACTGAATCTATTTCTCGAACACAATAGTTTCACAAACGAGCTTTGCTAAACTTCTTAGTAGAGAAGTTGGGTGTTCGGTATCACACGAGCTGTGAGTATGCGACACCGCAATAATTAGCCTTAAGTGCAAGTAGGAGATTGTTGGCTATAGTGCCCTCAAGGCAATTATCATAGTCGCATGTAGGCGACTGCGATGATTGAGAGAGGACCTATACCGGTGGAACAGTCTTACTCAAGATGATAGTATGCTATCTGGTTTTTCTTTATCATCATGTATATGTTGATAGAGCCCATAGGTTCTTGCTTGACTACCAGCATTATGATGGCGATCATATATGTGGGAGCTGGGGGTCTATAAGCACATCCTTAAATGTCCCTAGTCGTGGGATTTTCGAGACTGGGCATCGATACTCAAGAGTAGACTAGTGTATACTTATCTAGACCCTGATGAGGGGCGGTGGCCGGTCTCACAAACCATTGGTGTCAGTTGTTCACCTAAGATAGTATACAGGTGCTCATTAGGTTATGAGTATACTGGACGGACTCGCCGGGAACATGCTAGTTGGTATTATACCTATTGTCGGATAGCAGTTCCTAGGTGACATGTGTACAGGTTAGTCTGTCGACCTGAGATCGTCATTTGTCTCGTGTGAGTTCCCACTGTGCTTTGATTACTACCCTACCACGGCTCAAAGGAGTCGTGCAAAAAGGTTTTAGCTGGGTACAGTCCCGAGCCACATGAAGGAAGTGAGCGGATCGTCGGGGATTCGCCTCTCCCGGTATTGGGGGTTGATGTCGCGTTGTGCATGGGTGGCCATCACCAGAAATCCTCGGCCGGGGTATACGAGAATTACCGATCCAGGATTGATAGTTTCTCAAGTGGTGATGGGTTTCATGCAGACACGATTTATCGCGTTATTAGGGGTCTGACTTTATCCACCCCCTAGACTCGATATGCGATACTCTTAGATGAACAGACCGGACTGTACGGATATTGTCACTGTCAGGCTCAGTAGGGGTTCAGGATGAGTTTTCTCGTCGTCCTCCCTTTCGCTCAATACCTGGGTAGCCGTTACGTATAGCTAGTGCCGCTGACGTGCTTGTGGTTAAACCCACTGCCAGCGTATTAACGAGTCTTTAGAGTCCCACACAGAGGGTTTTCACGGTTCAGGCAATATGGTGTAAATGACGTATGTTGGTACATACAGGTGTCCGATTAAATATATGTATAGGATGCACAGACTTTAGTCGGGCGGTTGATAATACTAGCGGTTTAGGATTAAGCCGGATTATTAAATCAGTTTTTGATTTAATAATTTATATATGTATTTATATTCTAGTATTATTGTTCACTATTCATTTTCTCTCTTGGTTATTCATATTTTTGTATGAATACGCGTATATGTATTTCGATACGTGTACAGGGAAGTATTCCGTATTTTATATGGAATAGCTTCTAGAAGTGGACACCTCATTTGTGTGATTTTCTTTTTAGAAAATCATTTGTCTTACAAATGAGGTGGAGGGTGAGTTGGCATGAGCATGGCTTGAGGCATGTAGAGAGGTATGGGCATGGTTTTGTTTATTGGAAAATTGGAAAGATATTTTCATTGCATGAGAAAGAGAGGGGGGCAGCCACATCTTGGGGCTTGGCTTGCTCATTTTCTTTTCTTGCTTCATCACTCTCATTCTCACTCACTTGAAAAAAAGACACTTAGCCATTTTCTTTAGTTGCTCATGCCACATGTTTCCTCACCTCCTTCTTTATCTTCTTGAGTTGCTTATGGAGCATTTGATATGAGAGAAAAATATAGTGAGATAATCCTACACCTCCACTCTCCATTGCTAGCAACCTTGGAGTGTCGGTTGCCTCGTTTGGCGAGGCTGAAGCTTGCGTCGTTTTCCTCAGGTGGATCATCGTAGATAGAGGAAGACCGGCAACCAAACTCGATCCAGACGACCACTAAGAGCTTGGGAAGATGGTTGAAGACAGAAGGACACGGATCAACTCGGTATAACCATCCTAACTTCTTTATATATGCTTGCTAGTATAGGGATTAGGGTAGATCCGGGCATCGGGTCATGGTAGCGCCAGTTTAGTAATTTTTGTTCCGCATTTGGCCACGGTTTGATGGCCGGGGCGCTGCCGTAACCAAACACAAGGATACGTTGCCTGCCGACAACACTTCAAGCGGATGAAGCGCAAAACTCATCGACAGCAAAGAAGCACGACAAATGAACGTGAAGGAACGGCTGACAACTGTCATATGGTTGGTACCAGTTCGACAGAAGGAAAATCCCAAGTTCTTACATTCGGGAGTGATTCTGAGGAAGAAATAACCCTCGGCCCTCTTTTCAAGGAATCCACCTCCGGAAAAGAAGAAGAGGAGAAGAACTGCGAGAATATTCAGCTGCGTAACCGCACGCTGCCTGAAAAGAACCTCGGGCCTACAAACAATGGTTCGAGCAAAAGAGAGAAGAGGAAGGAAAAAGTCCCTGAGAAAATTACCCTCGATGATAGATTCGTCAAAGAGCTCGCAGCCAAGGACCCGCCTAAGAAAAACAAGGTGGATTACAATGTCCTAGCAGATCTGAAGAAGATACCCTCACACCTAAGCATACTGGATGCTCTCCTCCTGTCTAAAGAAGCATGAGATTTTCTGATCAGGGCATTACAAGACCCGATCTGTTCCAAGATTTCCTTGCAGAAGAAAGGATGAATGACGAGCTGGCAGAGGTTCATACAGCTGACATTACATTCGGCGATGAAGATCTCCCCCTCGGAACGTGCAAGCATAATCGTCCTCTATATGTCACCGGGTACTGCCACGACATCAAGATAGGAAAGATTCTGGTCGACAACGGGTCCTCCGTCAACCTTCTCAACATGAAGGTGCTGAAGGAGATTTGCATGAACGTTCAGCACCTGGCTCAGGATAAAATTACCATCTCTGGGTTCGACTCTCAGTCATCACGGACGCTTGGGTCCGTAATATTGACATTACGCTTTGGGTTTCTTGTCAGTGACATCAAATTTCATGTCATCGACGCCAAGACTTGCTATAACGCTCTGCTCGGACGGCCTTGGTTACACGAGTACAACGTCATCCCTTCTGCACACACCAGTGTATGAAGTATTTCAAAGACATCTTCGATTACACCATTATAGGGGAGCTAAACCCGTTCTCCGTAAATGAAGTCCGAAAATTTGAAGATGCAAAGTATTTCCTACCAGACTTCGAAGATACGGAAAGGTGTCATAAGCCAGAGGATAAACGGAAGTCCGTTGTCACCATCCCGATCTTTGGGAGTGATACCGAGGAGAATGAAGAGATAGTCTACTGGGGGCAACCCCAAGGCAACAGGCCCGGCCCATCTGCTCCTATTTTGGTCTTCGGTGGTGAATCTGAGGACAAAGCCAACGCCGTGTTCTCCACTCTCCCGTCAGCAAAAACCGTTACTGGAGCTGATCAGATTTTACAAATCACCATGGTTCCGTAGCGGCATCACAAGGAACTTGATGCGCTCAATACATACGGCGTACAAGAGCTGCATACTTTCTTCGTCCTTCCTAGGAGAAGAGGTGAAAAGATGATGACGCTCCCGGAGCCTCGGTACCCAGAATAGATAAATGAGGTCCATCATCCGGATTACTGCTCCTACCACCGAGCAACAGGTCATCCCCTTGAAGACTGCTTTATCTTCAAAGACTGGGTCGAAGATCAGTATCAACAAGGCAGGTTCACTTTATCCGACAGTTAGAGGGTAACCCCACCGCGAAAGCATGAGCCAAAAGCAACCTATATTGCGAGAGTAGGGTCTGATCAACATTGAGCTTGGAAATGAACTCGTACCTGCCACGTGATAACATTCTCAAAAGAGGGAAGGCAAGAGACTATAGATGACTCACTATATACCTAAACCCCAGGTCACATCCGAAATAATCTCATATCAGGGGACCGGCAGGGTATAAATCATCTGTGTTGTGAATCGTGAGTGTTAGCCGTACGAGACGTTAGGTCCGTACCCTCCTCGTCTTATAGGATGATAGAATCCCTGATAGCTTAATGCCACCGTACGATGATTTTCCGTACGTGATGAGTTTGACTTGAGGTTTGATCCATACCCTTGACTAGAGGATGTCGTACGATGGAGTATACCGTACGGGATGTTGTGATGCTGGATGCCAATTGATTAATTCACCGACTCGATCATGTTAGATACGTATACCCGTCAGTATTTGCATATGATTTACCTTATGCTGCATTCATATTATTCTCATTGCATTGCATATATCTGTGCTAGTACACCTGCACCATTATCGATGATGCGTATGTTACACGTACACAGATTTGCCGACTCACACACTTCATCATCGATAATTGCCATGTCACTACACAGTAGGGTTGCTGTATCATGATATGCATATGATACATCTATACTTGCGCATATACATATTGTACCTACATAGATAACTGGCTTTATTGGGAAATTGGGAACCGCATGTTATATTATAAAAACTAGAAACATTTAAAAGAGCGGTTTTCCCTTAATATGTCATACCATTGTTTCATGTTGCATGATATATGCTTACATTTCTGATATATGTCGCATACATCATGCTTTACGATATTACGCATTAAGATTTGTTGTTTTCATAAGATTTCTGGATTTGAGAACTGTGGCTATTTCAAAAGAAAGCATATACTGTTTTCTCTTGATATGATATTTCAGTGCATCCACCATGCGTTTTCTCGGTTCTGAGACGTGTGACATGTTAAACTCGATTCGAGGAGCTGGATGAGGCCGATTGCGGGTACATGGTGGACCCGGTATGGTACCCCAGGGCGAGAATAGATTTGTTGTGCAGTAGACGGTGAGCCTGGCAGAGGGACTACTACCTACCGGTGATTGGTTGGACCTGGCAGTTATCCGGAGAATACTGACCAGAGACGAGAGATGGATACGGGCCGAACAGTACTGCAGGGGCCGAGGGTCGATTCCGCAGACCGAGCCCGTGGGCCGATCCGGACTGACGGAGCCCGATATATGAGGATTTACGTGTCGATGCTGGACACGGGATCCATGATGTTTTCGGGTGTCGATGTTGGACACCCAGGTTCTATGATTTTGATGTGTCGCGAGGGACACCGTTGATTTATATCCTCATACTTACATGCACACTCTTTTATAATATTTACGTGCATACATATATTGATTATATGGTTGGGCGAGATCCACAAGCATACATACCTTGATTATATTGTTGGATTATATCCGCATACATATAGGTATTGATTTCATTGTTGGCACATATGATGACCCGGTCACCCTAGATACCATAGTATTACATTTATGATATAGTTGACCAAGGAGTTGTTGTTTATTCTATTTCTATCTGTTGATTTTTTTTCTACTCACGAGTTGGCAACTCACCCCCGTTGTGCCACAGTTCTTGCAGGTTGACTGCTTGGATCAGTAGCGGCTTCGCTGGCACACAGTTACATTTGGGTGTTTTGCATTGGTAGGTGGGACATTTGTATCGTACCCACTCTTGTATCTATATTTCATATTGTATCTAGTTGACTCCATCAATCAAAATTAGTAAATTGTATAAGTAATGAGACTTAGTGGGATTGTGGTTGCGAGACTTAGAGGGAGGGGTTTTCCGCTACTTGTGGTTTTTTATGTCTTGCTTTTCTTTATCTTTTGTGGTGAATTTCGCCGTTGGGCATCGTATACTTATTTATACTGTATTGCATGGTTGTGATCCGCCGTTTGGCGAAGAGCTAGCTCCCGCTTGGGGATGCCTTTATCAGTATCTTGTATATGTGGTTTTGGATCAAAATATACAAAGGAGGTGCTGCCCAAATTTTCAAAAAGACGATACATGTTTTTAAACTTGCGTAATCCACTTGCATTTTCATGTTCCTTTTCTATGCATTAAGAAAACTTGATTTCATTATACCGTTATTTCAAAACTCCGCCTCCTTTATTTTTCTTAAAATGGTTTAGATTTCTAGGTTTCAGCTTACTTGAATTACGTTACGCCTTTAGACGTTGCGTGATTTAAGTGCTGGTCACGAGCTAATATTTCGGGTCGTGACAATGTTGGTATCAGAGCGTTAGGTTTAACCTTGGTTCGAGTCTATGTTTGACTATGCAGAGTCTAGGGCGGGTATGTATTTCGGAACCTAGGCTTGACCTTACGGAACTTAGACTTGAACGGGAGGGTATTAGACCCGAACTTTCGTTTCATAGGCTAACCCTGATTGATGGAGTAGGTAGGTTGAGTAGAGTGACGTACCGTACGTATATTTCACGGCATATTTACGATACGATACTCCACTTAAGAAACCTTAGGATGTACATATTTTGAGATCTTTGATTCTATTCGTTTCCATGATCATACTCTCATTGATGTTGTTCCTTCTTATAATCATGTATCCATTCTGGATCTGTCGTTTCCTTTCTTGCCGTTGATCTGCTCTCTTTGATACTCGATTGAGGTTCCTGTCACCATGGTTTGAGCGCAGATTGAGCTGCTGCTAATGTTGCGGTCAGGACGAGCTCGTCTGGTACAAGGGCTGACCATTGTGTTTTCTGGTGATATGGGAATGTCTCGATGTAGTGTTATGTTGTGACCTCTTGTGGAGGCGAGTGCTTGGTTTTACACCGGATGATCATGCCATTGTTAGAGCCGCCAGTTGTGAGAGGACTGTTGATGTACAGCATACCTCAGAGATTATGATGCCGCCTACCGTGCAGACAGATGACCCAGCTGTTGCTAAGATTGATAGGATGTTGCTTCCAGAGCTTAGGAGCTAAGATCGCTGGAGCTTCCAGGCAGAGATGCGACAGATGATAGATAGTCTATCCCGAGTTGAGAGACGAAGGTGATTCGTCAGATTGATGCGCCGATGTAGGCCCAGTTGTGTTGAAGATTTTCAGTAGGGAGAGTCTTACTCAGATCTAGAGCAGACCGATCTAGAGATGACCGCCGATGTATCGCCTTTCCTGGAGGATTGAGGCATTGTTTAGCGTGCGGGTGGAGGGTATTCGCATGTCGGCTAGGCGAAGTTAAAAAGTTCGAGTGGGTGTCAGAAACTGATTTTTCCCAAGTTTAAACTGTTCGGAGGAACATGCAGGTAATTCTGTGGACCCTCTAGAAGAATGAAACCCTAACTCGACATGATGACCATAGAACCGCTTTTGAACCTTAGGGTTTGCAGCAGTTTAGCGGTGCCATCAGTGAGGCTTGGGTTTGCCCTTCTACGGCTGGTCCAGAGGTACTGTGGTATGTACCAGATATTTTTAGACTGTGCTCAGGTGTTGAGCTTTCGGGAAATTTTGGGACCTCGATGACTCGATCGAAAAGTTAGACGTCGTTCAGATATCATGTGATAAGAGATCAGCAAGCTGACCAGCTTCGGATAGAGGACCTCACCCAGATGCGTTGTGAGTTGATCAAGAACGGACGAGTATAGAGTATTCCTCCGATGGTTGGGATGAGTTTCCGAGGACGTATTCGACCAGATATCTTCTACAGAGTGATGAAGACACAGAATACGCGATTTCGAATCCGTGTGAGAGACTTCGGTTTGACCGTGGCCGAGAACAGTAGCAGTACGCAGACAGCAAGACGTGACGTCGAAGCGGACGATGATAAAGACGAGTGGAACCAGAGGTTTGTGCGAGACGCTGACGAGCTGTTGTTAATCCCCGTCGAGATTAGAGATTTGATATGCATACAGAGGCGTTGGGATACGGCCGGTTCCCGAGGAAATGTGTGGTGAGAACGCAGAAGTCCAGAAAGTGAGAAAAGATTATGTGAGAGTACCAGCCTCCGTACAGTTCGGCATAGGCGAGATCGGAAGATACCTTGAGCAGGATTCCTTCCAGGACGCTGCTGCAATGAGATTTGCACCCAGGATCAGTTGTGTCACGTATATTCAGAGGACCAGAGGCCAATGCCAATAACGTGCTGCTTTATGAGTGGTCGTAATGATTGACCGAGAGATGACCAGAGAAGTGCTAGGACGGAATCGTCCCCGTTAGCACACCTGACCGGGCCGATGAGCCGATGGATTGCGAGATTGGTGAATCTGCAGAGAAGATGAGGACCCAGAGACTGAGGACGCCAGACCTTGAGCAGGAGGCAAGCGGATATTCTTATTCTGCCGGTTTTTGGCACACCGATTCATTTTTCGACATTGTAGGAGGTGTACCTCGATGTCATTTATTGCGATTTGCGTTTGTGATCCGAGTATCATGCTTATATCGCTTGGAATTGAGTTTTGATGATGAGTTTCCTGATATTGATTTTGTGCACCATGGTTGCACCTACTGGGTATTTACATTTTGTGCATATCTATTGCACTTGATATTTATTTTGTGCTTTGGCTGCACGTATTTATGATTTCGTGGATTTCATACGGTTGATTTGATTTTGTGCTTATGGTAAGCATTCGATTTGGTTTTCGCACTCGGTGTAGTTCACATATGCTTGCAGTGCATTGATTCGTATTTTGTGCACCTTGTGCACCTGATTGGATTCTTGCGCATATTTGACGCGCTTGGATTTGGATTTTCACTCATGTTGGGCGCATGATATGAGATTTGGTTTTGTGCACATCGGATGCACTCAATTGGGATTTTCTTTCGTGCATGTTAGTTGCACCGGATGCACTCTAGATGCACTTGACATTGTTGTCGTGCACACCCGTTGCAGTGGACAGATGCTTTTGTGCATACCCATTGCACTTAGTTTTGCTTTGTGCGTATAGTGGCACCTGTGTTTGGATTTGATTTCCGTGCGCACCAGACGCATGTGATGGTTGGATACGCCTTTTGAGGCTGATTTTACCTTGAGCACTTGTTTTCGTTTTGGGCACTATGTTATATAGTAGCCAAACAGGACTGGTCTGAGAACAGTACCTGAGTACTTGCATGCATTAAAAGCTTACCAAGAGGTTTTCAAAGGAGCTATAGTCTCGCTATTTCCTACGTGTCCGTGAGCGACACAAACGTTTTTAAAAGAAAACCTTTTGGATATTTTGGAACGACGGAACGCATATTTATCAAAACATATATGAAGGTATATTTATTACTTTACAAATGAGCGTCCGTCACTTGTGCCGTGAGTTACGCATCAGACGGCGATTTAGAAAAGATTTTGCATATGTTGTATTCAGTTTTAAGGTTTTCCAGAGAAGCGTACCATACACGTATTATAGTATTTAACTAGTGTATATTGGATTTCAGTAGTGGATTTTGAGATCTGTATATTCATTGTAACTTCGAGGATATGCGTACAAATCAGATGATTTGCGTGGCGCTTGACGGAGTTCGGATTTTGAGTTTTGTATTCATTTTCAGGCGCACGCGATGCGCTGTGTTATTTCTGCATTTTCCATGATTTCGGAGCCCCGTTGATTTGAGTTGGCTATTGAAATGTTTTAGAATTTGGGGGTTTAAATTTAAATTCGGGGACCGAATTTATTTAAGGGGGGAAGATTGTAACATTTCAGAAAATATAAAATATTATTTTTGGAATTTAATACTAAAATAATATTTTTCCCGAAAACTGCCCGATTTGCGAAATTGGGGTTTTCGAAAAAGGGTATAAATATATACCGATAATTGTGAAATAAATGGAAATTAAAATACATTATTCATTTAATAATATATTTAAAGGATCTGGCATTTTTAAAATTTGTTATATGCGGTTTGGATAAAAACCCGATTAGTGCACTGCTAATCGCGATTAAGCAAAATTCGTGTTTTTACAGTTTTCCGTGGCTAGTGCACCATGTCATGTTGCATTTGGTTGCATGTTATCGCATTTGTGTTGTTTTTTGGGTATTTTATGTTTTGGTTTTAAAGTTTAAAAGAAAAGAAAATGAGAAATGGTAGAAGGGTAAATAGTTGAGTGTGGGGGTGAGAATAAGAAAGGGAAGAGAGAGGGGCTGCCTCATTTCACCTCCCTCATCATTTTCTTCTCCTTCTTCTTCCTCACTTCCCTCCACCATCGACACCAAAATCTACCTCAAAAACTCGATCAAAACCCTAAACCCCTTTCATTAAAATTGATCACCTCCTTCTCCTCTACACATTGGACCAAGAAAAGTTAGATTTTGACAACCTTGAGGAGCTAGGGTTTTTCTTGAGTTGCATCCATGAGGTATAATTTCTACCATTTAGATAGTTTTAAGTTTCTTTATATTCTAGTTAGTTAGAAATGGGTTTAAGATGTGGATTTGTGAACTTGGAAAATCCTAGTGAGGGTTTGAGTGAAATTGTGAATTGGTGATGATTGAGTGGCTGTTGAGTGGCCGTTTAAGATCTGGGTTTGAGTATAGAGACCAGAATACGGATTTAGGAATTGATTATGTCGGTTTTGTGTTGATTTGTGAGGGCATATGGAAATATGGAGTAACCCGGGGGCACTAAAAATAATTTAGCGAACACAGTGACACATGCAAGCACCCAGGAAGCTGCCACAGAGACCCGAGACCCCAACTCCACCAAATGGCCGTAGATTTAATCATTCTGGCTGCAATTTGCAGCCAGAGTAGGGTGGATTTGATCCATGTTGGTTCCAGGGCTTTATCTTCAGTAAATTAGACCCTCCATATGTGCAGAATTGACCAATTTGGCCTAGGGTAAAATCTGGGAGCACATTAGGGTGTTTTTGGCTATGTTTTCCGTATTTTAGGATGCTTGGTTTTGATATTGGGATTTGTATTTGGTCTTGTGGCGTTTGAACATCAACGACTAGGATTTTTAGTCGTGTTTTGCACGCGAAGCTATAGGTTTTAACCTATGAGCGGAACTTGTGCCGTTTTGGTTTTTCGCCTTGATTTTAATACGCATTCCGATTGTGTTATATATGTAGGTACCCTCACATGGACTTCGGACGATGAAGAAGAGGATGGCGATATCGACTACGGCGGGCAAGACCAAGGTGAGTGGATCTATATCCATTGGGGAAGTCGTGTGGATGACGTATAGCACCCCCGCAAGTCTTTGATGGAAACCAATTCATAGTAAATGGTTAATGAAACCTTTAATAGAAAACTAGATAGAGTTAAAAGATAGTTAGAGAACCATAATTGAAACTAAAGGATAGTTAGAAGCGATATGATATGGCTAGTATGTGATGACGGGCCTTGAGGATGATATTTGATGATATTGCCGTTTAGGGTACTATAGGACTAGATAGTCGACGTAGATGTGTCATCCGAACCATACCTATTTCCAAACTGAAGAATCGTATGCATCTTTTAAACTGATACCTTGAGGGATGTTACGTCAAATGATATCTTTTCCTTAAAAACATCATAGTCCCTACTTTCAAAACTACGATTCACATCTTTCAAAAATGGTTTGTATGGTTCGGGTGTGTATGTTAGATTAGATACTTATGCTTATAGTAAAGGTGGAATGTATTGGAAAAATTGACCTGATGAGGGATATATATGCGATGAAAATGATATATGACGCGATATGATGATTTGGTGATATGTTGGTATACGGATGCGAGTCGATGATTTAAACCCTGCCGGTCCCCTGATATGAGATTATTGCGGATGTGACCTGGGGCATAGGTATATAGAGATATTTATATGTGTTGTGAATCATGAGTATTAGTCGTACGAGACGTTAAGTCCGTACCCTCCTCGTCTTATAGGATGATAGGATCCCTGATAGCTTAATGCCGCCGTACGATGATTTTCGGTACGTGATGAGTTTGACTTGAGGTTTGATCCATACCCTTGACTAGAGGATGTCGTACGATGGAGTATACCGTACGGGATGTTGTGAGGCTGGATGCCGATTGATTGATTCACCGACTCGATCATGTTAGATACGTATACCCGTCAGTATTTGCATATGATTTACCTTATGCTACATTCATATTATTCTCATTGCATTGCTTATATCTGTGCTATTACACATGCACCATTATCAATGATGTACATGTTACACGTACACAGATTTGCCGGCTCACACACTTCATCATTGATAATTGCCATGTCACTGCACAGTAGGGTTGCTGCATCATGATATGCATATGATACATCTATACTTGCGCATATACATATTGTACCTACATAGATAACTGGATTTATTAGGAAATTGGGAACCGCATGTTATATATTAAAAACTAGAAACATTTAAAAGAGCGGTTTTCCCTTAATATGTCATACCACTGTTTCATGTTGCATGATATATGCTTACCTTTCTGATATATGTCGCATACATCATGCTTTACGATAATACGCATTGAGATATGTTGTTTTCATGAGATTTCTGGATTTGAGAACCATGGCTATTTCAAAAGAAAGCATGTACTGTTTTAAAAATCCGGTTTCTCTTGATATGATATTTCAGTGCGTCCACCATGCGTTTTCTCGGTTTTGAGACGTGTGACATGTGAAACCCGATTCGAGGAGCTGGATGAGGCCGATTGCGGGTACATGGTGGACCCGGTATGGTACCCCGAGGCGATAACGGATTTGCTGTGTAGTAGACGGTGAGCTTGGCAGAGGGACTACTAGCTATTGGTGATTGGTTGGACCTGGCGGTTATCCGGAGGATACTGACCAGAGACGAGAGATGGATACGGGCCGACCCGTACTGCCGGGGCCGAGGGCCGATTCCGCAGACGGAGCCCGTGGGCCGATCCGGACTGACGGAGCCCAATATATGAGGATTTACGTATCGATGCTGGACGCGGGTTCCATGATGTTTTCGGGTGTCGATGTTAGACACCCAGGTTCCATGATTTTGATGTGTCGTGAAGGACACCATTGATTTATATCCTCATACTTACATGCACACTCTTTTATGATATTTACGTGCATACATACATTGATTATATGGTTGGGCGAGATCCACATGCATACATACCTTGATTATATTGTTGGATTATATCCGCATATATATAGGTATTGATTTCATTGTTGGCACATATGATGACCCGGTCACCCTAGATACCATAGTATTACCTTTATTATATAATTGACCTAGGAGTCGTTGTTATTCGATTTCTATCTGTTGATTTTTTTCTACTCACGAGTTGGTAACTCACCTCCGTTGTGACAGTTCTTGCAGGTTGACCGCTTGGATCAGTAGCAGCTTCGCTGGCACACGGTTACATTCGGTTGTTTTGCATTGGTAGGTGGGACATTTGTATCGTACACACTCTTGTATCTATATTTCATATTGTATCTAGTTGACTCCATCAATAAAAATTAGTAAATTGTATAAGTAATGAGACTTAGTGGGATTATAGTTGCGAGACTTAGAGCGAGGGGTTTTCTGCTACTTGTGGTTTTTTTATGTCTTGCTTTTCTTTATCTTTTGTGGTGAACTTCGCTGTTGGGCGTCGTATACTTATTTATACCGTATTACGTGGTTGTGATCCGCCATTTGGAGAAGAGCTAGCTCCCGCTTGGGGATGCCTTTATCAGTATCTTGTATATGTGGTTTTGGATCAAAATATACAAAGGTGGTGCTGCCCAAATTTTTAAAAAGACGATACATGTATTTAAACTTGCATGATCCACTTGCATTTTCATGTTCCTTTTCTATGCATTAAGAAAACTTGATTTCATTATACCGTTATTTCAAAACTCCACCTCCTTTATTTTTCTTAAAAAGGTTTAGATTTCTAGGTTTCAGCTTACTTGAATTACGTTACGCCTTTAAACGTTGCGTGATTTAAGTGCTGGTCACGAGCTAATATTTCGGGTCGTGACAGTCATCAAGACATCAGCTCATGAAACGAGCTCTGTCTTTCGCCCTCGTCAATGATACTATATACAAGAGGTCATTCGACTGTATGTGGCTGAGATGCCTGGGACCAGAAGAATCGAAGAGAGTTGTCCAAGAAACTCACGACGGACTCTGCGGTTCTCATCAAGCCGGGCCAAAGATGAAGCTGAAGATCAAAAGAATGGGTTACTATTGGCCCCCAATGGCTCAGGACTGTCTCGAATATGCAAAGCAGTGTCACTCATGCCAAATTCATGGGGACTTCATCCACCAACATCCAAATCCGCTACACCCAACGGTAGCCAGCTGGCCATTCGAAATGTGGGGAACCAATATAATTGGCCCCATTGAACCAGCATCATCCAAAGGACACCGGTTCATACTGGCAATAACTGACTACTTTTCTAAGTAGGCGGAAGCAATACCACTAAGGGAAGTGAAGACGGAGAATATTCTCCACTCCTTCAAGACACATGTCATATACTGGTTCGGCACTCCGCGACGGTTAATCTCGGATAATGGGACAGCCTACAGGAGCCATAAAATCAGCCGCTTCACAGAGCAGCATAATATAGATTGGAGATACTCATCTGTCTACAATCCTTGAGCCAACGGTCTAGCTGAAACTTTCAATAAGACCTTGACCAAGATTATAAAGAAAACGGTGTCCAGAAACAAAAAGGACTGGCATGAAAGGCTACACGAAGCTCTTTAGGCATACCGAACGACGTTCAAAACAGCTACGATTATAACACCATACGTGTTGGTATTCGGCACCGAAGCAGTACTCCCTTTGGAAATAGAACTCCCTTCTCTCCGAGTAGCGGTTTGATACGAGCTAATAGATGACGAAAATGCCCATCTTCGGCTTGAGGAGCTCGACGCCCTCGATGAAACTCGCCTCGTGGCACAACAAAACCTAGAAGCTTACAAAGCAAGGATGACGCGCTCATACGAAAGACTGACTAGGCCGAGAACATTCCGTCAAGGTGAACTCGTGCTAGTCGTCAAAAGACCTATGATTCCTAACCACACAAAATGGGGGAAATTCGAACCAAACTATGAAGGCACATACATCATAGACAAGGTCTCCTAAGGTAAGGCCTACTTGCTCGTAGATATGCATGGCGAAAGACCCTTCCGGCCGATAAACGGTCGATTCCTCAAGAAATACTACGCTTGACGAGTCACGACTTAGGTCAACGATAGATGACGACTCCCGTGTCCGCTCACTATCTTCCTGAGTCAAAACTTTAAAAGTAGTATCCAAAAGAATTTTCGCCCCAAACTTGGCAACAACGGACCGAAATGTCCTTAAACTAAACGTTGCCTCTAAAATGGAGATTGTTAGATATATGTATGCTCTAGAGGCCATTATTTGATAGTGGATTTATCGGTATGTGTATATATTGTAGGGTTATCTAGCGCGGCAGCAAGATTTCGGGAGGCATCGTCCATGCCGTTTTCAAATTTTTGTCGTTCTAAAGAACCCTAACCCTAGAATCTTAACTAGAAATTTAAACAAACTAACATGTTAACATCTTAACATATAAGTGAATGTGGAATACAACCTTTGTAGACCGGTCCTTCACTTCAAATGCTCCGTGTAGAAGTCCCTTCGCTGTGAGTAATGATTTCTCGAACTCTTGAGAGGCTCCACAAGGTGAAAGATGCAAACTTGCTCGAAGTCTTCGAGGCCGAAGATGATATATGTCGAGGAGACTCAAACTCATGCTACATCTTCACGATTATATGAATTAGTGAAGCAAACATCCTAAACTAAATGGCTAATAGTAGAGGATGATGAAGTAGGAATTAGGCTCTCTTTAGATTTCTTTTTCTCACAATATTTCATCACTTAGAAAAAAGCTAGCAAGCTTTTTCTCATGAGGAAGAAGATGAAGTGATAAAGAGAATGAACTCATGAGGTGAGAATGGCAACCATGTGTGAGTTAGTGTCATACACTAACTCTTGTAGAGATTAAACCATGGCTAATGAATAATGGTTAGTTTAATAAATATCTACAAGTAAAACAAAATTAGTGGACTTAGTCAATGGTTCCACAAGCTTCTACAAGCTTTAACCATGTGACTTATTCCATCTAATTTTGATTAACCTTAAATAAATAAAACCCTACACTATATCAAAGCATGGTGTGAGTCTCATACACCCATGTCACATATGGCATCAAGCATGACACAAAATAATGTACACTAATATATATCACATATATACTGTATGCACACATATGAGAAAAAGAATACTTAGTGAGCAAATATTAATTAATGTAAGTTAATATATCAAATATATAATTATACATTAAATTATCAAATCAACACCTGATTTAATAATCCGGCTATATCACATACAACCGACTAATATCTTATGAATCAACTTATCGAATCAACACTTGATCCGATAACCCGGATATATCACATATAACCGACCGATATCACATATCTCGAGAATAGAATGCTGTATCACATACGCGCATTAATCTCGGTCCCGCACATATCACATATGTGCTCCTACTTCGTTTCGCATGAACCAGGAAACCTCTGTGTAGAACTCTAAAGACTCGTCAATACGCCGGCAGTAGGTGATGATCATATCAAACACCCACAAGACGCAAGCGGTCTGCTAAACGTAACAGCCACCCGGGTATTGAGCGATCAGAAAATCAACAAGCAAGCCTGGTCATACTCCTGCGAATCCAATCAGTAACACTATCGTACAGTCCGGTCTCTTCGTCTGATATGTCGCATATCACAGCCTAGGGATGGTATAACGTCAGACCCCAATAACCTGATAAGTCATGCCGATGCAAGCTCCATAATGGTTTGAGAAACTACTGATAACACTTGCCAGTAAATCTCAGCAACCCTGGCCAGGGATTTCATGTTATGGACAATCGAGCATAGCGCAACATCAACCCCCAATACCGGGAGTGACGAGTCCTCTCCTATCGCTCATTGCCTCCATGTGACAGGGGACTATACCCAAAGACCGCCGTTTTGCATGACTCAGTAGAGCCATGGTAGGGTGGGAGACACACAAGACTCTATGACGATCTCGGGTCGACAGACTAACCTGTACCAGTATCACCAGAGAACTGCTATTTGACGATAGGTATAATACCATTTAGGAGTTCTCGGTGAGTCCGTTCAGTGTACCCAGTCTCCACTGAGCACCCATACACATTCTCTGATATCAAACACCAATGGATGTGGGATCATCCATCGCCCATAATATGGGTCAAGAAGCGTATACGCTAGTCTACCCTGAAATATCGATGCCCTGTCTCGATACACCCTCGACTAGGAACAATTATAGGGTGTACTTGTGGACTACCATTGGCCCCATTAGTATGATCTCCATCATAGTCCTGGTAGTCAAGTACACATCCTAAGGGCTTTATCAACATGTGAGAGCAAGACAACATCACTTATACAGGTCAACATGTTAAGACAAAGAGCAACCAGATAGCATACTATCATGTCGAGCAAGAAAGTCCTCTCTATATATATCCAAGCATCCACTATAATATACATCTCATGTACAATAATGGCCTCTATGGAATACATATAACTAACATATATATATTCAGAGGACATTCTTACTCGACATGATAGTATGCTATCTGGTTGCTCTTTATCTTGACATGTTCAATTGATCATTCATATTACTTATTTGGTACATGTTGATAAAGCCCTTAGGATATTTGCTTTACTGGGATTATGATGCAGATCATACTAGTGGGACATTGTGTAGTTTATAAGCATATCCTTAAAATGTTCCTAGTCGTGGGTGTATCGAGACGAGGCATCGATATTCCAGAGTAGACTAGCGTATACGTTTCTTATCCCAAATGATGGGCGATGGATGATCCCATATCCATTGGTGTTTGACATCAAAGATTGTATATGGGTGCTCAGTGGAGACTGGGTACACTGAACGGACTCGCCAAGAACTCCTATATGGTATTATATCTATCGTCGGATAGCAGTTCTCAGGTGACATTGGTACAGGTTAGTCTATGGACCCAAGATCATCATAGAGTCTTGTGTATGCTCCCACTGTACTTTGATTTCCACCCTACCACGGCTCTGTTAAGTCGTGCAAACAGGTGGCTTTTGGGTACAGTCCCGAGGCACATAGAGGCAATGAACGATAGGAGGGGTTTCCTCTCTCCCGGTATTGGGGGTTGATGTTGCGCTATGCTCGATTAGCTATAACAGGAAGTCCCTGGCCAGGGCTGATGATATTTACTGATAAGTGTTATCAGTAGTTTCTCAATCTTTTATATTCCATACGCAGGCATGACTTATTGAGTTATTGGGGTCGACGATACAATCCCTAGACTCGATATGAAACATATCTGACGAGGAGACTGGACTGTACGGTAAGTGTTTCCAGTTGGCTCGACGGGAGTTTTGACAGGTTCGCTTGTTTTTCTTCTGTTCGCTCAATACTTGGGAGCCGTTATGTACAGCTAGTGTCGCTGACAGTTTGTGGGTATGTGATATGATCACTGCCTACTGCTAGCGTATTGACGAGTCTTAGAGTCCCACAGAGGGGTTTTCCTAGCTCAGGCGAAACGATGTGGGGGTGCATATGGGGATATGCGCGGGAGCTTGATTAAATGCGAGTATATGATACCACATTTTAATCTGGCGTTTTCTATTGGTCGGGTCGTATGTGATATGACCGGTTTATTAAATCAAGTGTTGATTTAATATTTATGACCATTAGCTCATTTATTTAAAACCTTTTCTTTATGATGTATGCATGAATGTATGTATGTATATTGATATGAATGCACGCATGCATGCATACATGTGTCATGGTTGATGATACATTGGAGATGGCTATGCAAGACTCACATGGAAACAATTTAGGTATTTTTGATTATTAAGTTAAATGAAAAAGGAAATTAAACCATGGTTGATTTTGTTCTTCTACACACTTCTTAAAATATCCTAATTAACCATGGTTTCATATCTATTTGTCATTTAACCTAACATCAAAAATATCTAGATATTTTGTATGCATGGTTTAGGGTGAGTGTGACACTCTCTTATATTCTATTATTCTCATTATTTTTAAGGCAATTCTCATTTGAGCTCAAGCTAAGAAATTCTCCTCCTTCTTCCTCCTCCAAGCTCTCTAGCTCTTCAAAAGTGAGTGAAAAAAATTAAAAGGAAATGTTTTTAAGTAAGATTACAACCTACATCACCAATCTATATTAGTCTAGCCCACTAGTGTAAGTTGTTTGCTTCGCTTCTACCTAGATCAAGTGAAGCTTGGAGCTTGTACCAAGGGACTCCGTGGTGGATCGTCGTGGACTTCGAAGGACTCAAGCGAACCCATCCAAACTACAAGTTGATCCAAGGAGTCAAGGAGAAGAGCTCTACAAAGGTTTTATTTCTCCCCTCTTAGTGTTAGACACTTGCTAGTTTGTGAAACTTTCTTTTGTTACCCTAATACTCTAGTTCGATTATAGGTTAGGGTTGGTTAGGTCCCTAAAAAATTTAATGTAGCATGTTTGATTGTCACGACACGAAATATTAGCTCGTGACCAGCACTTAAATCACACAACGTCTAAAGGCGTAACGTAATTCAAGTAAGCTGAAACCCAGAAATCTAAATCCTTTTAAGAAAATAAATGAGGTGAAGTTTTGAAATAAAGGTATAATGAAATCAAGTTTTCTTAAAAGCATGGAAAAAGGGACATAAATGATGCAAATGAAATTTACTATTTTGAAAACATGTTTCGTCTTTTAAAAATTGGGCAGCACATCCTTTGTATATTTTGATCCAAAACCACATATACAAGATAAAGATAAAGGCATCCCAAGTGGGAGCTAGCTCTTCGCCAACTGGGGGATCACAGCCACGCAAGACAGTATATAAGTATACGACACCCAACGGCGAAGATCAACACAAAAGAAGAAGAATAAAGCGAGATATCAACCCCAAAAGCGGACATAAAACCCATCGCTCAAGTCTCGCAACTACAAGTCTTGCTAAGTTTCATTACTTATACAAATACTAGTTTCGATTGATGGAGTTGACTAGATACAATATGAAATAGTAAATACAAAAGTGGGTACGATACAAATGTCCCACCTACCAAGCAAACCACCCAAAAGTAGCTATGTGCCAGCGATGCCGCTACTGATCCGTGCGGTCAACCTGCAAGAACTGTGGCACAACATGGGTGAGTTGCCAACTCGTGAATAGAAAAACATCTACAGTTGGAAATCGAATAAACAACGACTCCTAGGTCAACTATATCATAAAGGTAATACTATGATATCTAGGGTGACCGTATCAGTATGTGTGCCAACACTAATATCAATGTCTATATGCATGTGGATAATCATCCAACAATGTAATGAATGCCTGTAAGCATGTGGATCCTGTCCACGTGTCAACCACTGATACAACCACATAATGCATGTAAATATCATAAAGGCATATGCATGGAAGTATGAGGATATAAACCAACGTGTGTCCCTCGCGACACATCAAACTCATGGAACCTGAGTGTCCAGCATTGACACTCGAAACATCATGAAACCCGTGTCCAGCATCGACACGTAAATCCTCATATATCTCAGGTGCCAAATCCTCAGATCGGCCCTCAGGCGCCGCACACCCTGGTCGGCCCTCATATCCATCTCACTACTCCGGTCGGTATCCTCCGGATAACCGCCGAGTCCAAAACCTATCACCGGTAGGTAGTGCTCCCCTGCCAGGCTCATCGTCTAACAATACGAGTCTTCTTGCTCCGGGGTACCTCACCGGGTCCACCATGTACCCGCAGACCTGAGTGTCCAGCATCGACACTCGAAACATCATGAAACCCGTGTCCAGCATCGACACGTAAATCCTCATATATCTCAGGCGCCGCATCCTCAGATCGGCGCTCAGGCGCCGCACACCCTGGTCGGCCCTCATATCCATCTCACTACTCCGGTCGGTATCCTCCGGATAACCGCCGAGTCCAAAACCTATCACCGGTAGGTAGTGCTCCCCTGCCAGGCTCATCGTCTAACAATACGAGTCTTCTTGTCCCGGGGTACCTCACCGGGTCCACCATGTACCCGCAGACGGTGCCTACCGCTCCTCAAATCGGGTTTCACATGCCACTCTTAGTGTAACGTCTTAGATTTCGGTTAGTGTTCGTTTAGACGTTAATGCGGGTTTACTGTAAAAGGTTTACCAGTTCGGGTTCCTCACATTTTATAACATTTAATTAAAAATGTATTATTATTTGTTATGGGCATGCACGCACGTGTGCACGTAAATGCGAGGTTTTGTTTGTGTTAATTTTGTTCTTAGCAACCTTGACCTTTAACCTAATCCTTGTTTAATCCAATTCTTAACCTAAATCCTTGATATTTTGTGAGTGAGAAGATATTTGTTGGATGAGTAGTGAGGTGTGTATGAATGCATTAAATGGTGAATTAATGCATGATACACTCACTCTCCCATCTCTCTCCTATACTCACCTTCCTCTCTCCTTATCAATCCCTCTCTCTTATCCTCACACCTTCTTTCTTTTTCTATAACTCTTTTTATCTATCTCATTCTCTTTTAAATTCTGAACACTCTCTTTCTCCTTCATCAAAATTCATCACAAATCACCAAAATCATCAAAAAATCACATCTTTTCCTTGGATTTTCCCTCTTGCTTGCCTTGGAGTGCACAAATCTTGGATCTTTGTGTTCGTTTGGTTAGGTAATGTTTCTTTTCTGTTCTTTAAGTTATTTTTGGGTAGCTTAGCTTTAGAGTTGCTGTTTTTGTCGTGTATCGTATCGTTTCGGATAAAAACCGTATTTTTAGTGTCGTTTTATGGTATCGGATGATCTGCTGTGAAACTAAAAGTGTGTTGCACAAATTGGCTGGACAGTAGCCTAGTATAGAGATACAGAACCTACCCACCAAATACGAGCCAAATCCACCTCGTCTTGGCCGCGATTTATTGAATCTAGCCGCAAATTGCGGCCAGACTGGGGAATTAGGGTTTGGGGTTTTGGTGCAGGGGGTCTCTGGGTTATTTGTAGGCTCATGGTACTTGCAATTTTTACAAATTGTTAGCACAGAAAAATCTGGGATCATTTAGCGTATTTCTTGTGTTTCGTTCCGCGCGATACGTTATCCGATACGATGCGTGTTCCGTGTTGCTGTTGCGCTGAGTTGGTTTCGTACTGTCACTATACACGTTTGCTACAATACGAACCCTTTAGAGTTCGCAGGTGTGTCATGTTGGTCCGCGTAGATAGTATGTATTTTAGGTTTATTATTAATATATATTTCTTTGTTATTTTAAAGTTGCAGGTACGCAGGCGGGGACTACGGACACTGATACAGGGGAAAACAGGTGGTAGGATTCACCTAGCTTGGAACGTTGGTGAGTAGATTTAACATCTACAGGGGAATCGCCCGCATGGCGTTATGCGTCTGGGCTAGAGATGTTATTTCTGTCGCATATTCTATGTCATATTTAGAATTGCGCATTTTCCCTATTACTTAGATATTGTTGTGCTTGGACTAGTAGCCTTAGGACACTGCACATATTATTGACGACTCATGTTGCACGAGCACTGATTGTATGCTACACACACCGTCAATAATTGCCATGTCACACACAAACCACTTATAGTTAGGTTATTGCTTGGTTAGGGACATTGTGACATTGATTCATATTTCTGATCGCATATGACATATAGCATACCTGTATAATTACATGCTTACCTATATGCCTTCACATACTTACATGCTAGATACCTGTATACCTATAGGGTTTAGTGCCATTAGTGTTAGGTACATACACACTTTATGACATAGCTACATATATACCTTATACACATACTTCACTTATACCCAGGGGGTATATTATATCATTACTTATAGGTAGATACATATACCTTGCTATACCTTTATGTTTACACATTTATCTGGTTATAGCTACATGTTTACATTTACCTGATGTTATGTAGAATTGGAGGAAATAGGAACCGCATGATATTTATATTAACTGGTTGCAGTTAATTAGAGGCTTTTCTTTTATACGCTTGCATTACAGTTTTATGTTGCGTATATTTTATTCATGGATTTTCGCATTGAGATATGGATTTTTCATGATGTTTTCTGGATTTGGGGACCGTGGGAGTTCATGAAATTATGCATTATTTGAAAAACCCGGTTTCCTTGATATGATATTTTAGCAGCCACCATGAGATTTGTCGTTTACGATGTGTATACCCCACGCGAGGAAAAGAGGGGTCCGTGTGCAGGTACATGGTGGGGCCCGGAGGTACCCCGAAGCAAGAACGATGTCGTGGTGTCAGGCGATGAGGCTTAGGGGAACCATACTTTCTGGTGACAGGACCAATGACTCAGCGGCTATCATGTGGATACCGACGGGAGTCATGTACGTATGGATACGTCGAGAGGCAAGGGTCAGAGCTAGGCACTCGAGCTTTCGGGATAGCGTATGATACGTACCTATCAGGATGTTGTTAGTATGGCAGACGGCATATGATAGATCAGTATTTCTGTGTCGATGCTTGGCACATTGGTTTCATGATATTTCTAATTACTCCTTGTATATATAACAGGGGATTTATCCGCTGTTATATATACCCTTACACCAATATTAGTGGAATGGGACGCTAATATATGTGTGTATTGACCTCATCATATTTATTTATGTCATTATATTTAGGATGTTAGATTTTTACTTGATAATTTGATTTGGGATATAGGTGATTCATTTGATATTGGATACAGGATATTTATGAGATTGCTGATTTGTACATACGAAATATGTGAGATCCACTTGATGTTGTACATTCGATATATGTGAGATACTTGATATTGTACATACGAGGTATGTGAGATCTACTTGCTGCTGTACATTCGGGATATACGAAATTTATTTGATATTGTGAAACTGAGGAGATGTGGTACTTAGATGATATGAGAGCCATTTTGGGGGCTGATTTGAGGAATTGGGATTCGATTTGTCTTGCTGGATTGTGATCCTACCACGATGTCAGGATTCCGTGGGAATGACATGTTTCACTCCATACCTCACCTTTATCTATTTGTGCACTGCTTCATGTATTAGTAGTACCTGTTAGTGTACCTTTCATAAGTGTTGCACATTTACATTCTCATATCCCTATTACATGGTTATTGCATACTGTTGTCATATCATTATTGCTTTATATATATTGGTTGTACTTACTAGTGTACTTTCCATTATTCTGCATTCATATGACATGTTATTACTGGTAATTGCATAACTTAGATTCACGTTGTACGTGCATACTTGCGATTACCTGCTTATGTTATTTACTATTCACGAGTTGGCAACTCACCCCCGTTGTGCCACAGGTGTTACAGGTTGTTCCCCAGAGTAGTCGAGGCAGGCTATTCATCTATCATCTTTTGCTACAGATACCGCATCGGCTCACAGTGTGTTATTTTGCTTAGGTGGGTCTTGGTGGTTATCTGTATTTTTTATTGTATATTCGTTGTACCTTGTACTCTCCATCTACTAGTATGTTGTGACTTAGAGACTTGGTGAGGACGATATTGTATATTATTGTGGTTTTGTTGCCTTTTTTACAGTTTCCTTTCTTTTGTTTCTTATTTCTTCGCTGCGGCGTCGTATTTCTGTTGTGGTGTTGTTTTCCGCCGTTGGGCGTGTATTTGCTCCCGTTTGGGATGTTTTACTTTATATTCATGTTGTACCCATTTTGGGGGTTTGTTTTACAAAGGGGGTGCTGCCAAAATTTTAAAGAAATAAAGTGGACTCTTTTAAAGAATTTGGGTTGTGATTTCAAATGTTTCAAAAACTTTTATTATCTTTTCCGTATTTTCATGGTTTAGATTTCTGGGTTTTGGCTTTCTTTTACTGCGTTACGTCTTTAGGCGTTGCGTAGTATTAGGACCGTCACGTGCCAATTTCGGGTCGTGACAAAGTTGGTATCAGAGCGTTAGGTTTTTACCTTTCGGAGAGTAGGATGACCTTAGTATGATAGAGTAGGTAGCTTAAGCAAAGTGACGTAGTGTGTGTATGTCTACAGCATACCCACGTTGCGGTACTTCGCCTTAAGTGACCTAAGTACAATTGCTTGAAATTCCTTCCTTGATGATTCATATCCTTGTGATTCGATTTTCGTATTCTTATCGAATCTTATCTCTATTTTTTTTAGCCTTGCCGCCGATGACTATGGGGACTCAGAGTGATGCAGCGAGGGCCGAGGTCAGAGTTAGCTCGGGTGAGACGAGCACCGACCAGGATGGTACTCTTGTTGCACAGGTGCAGACGGATCAGCCTTCGACAGAGCAGCTCGCTAGGCTTGTGGCAGAGATGCAGGACTTCCACCAGATTATGAGTTCTTTGGTCGATGTCGTTCGGGAGCTACGACAGGAGGTTGTCACCCCTGTTACTCAGTTGTCACTTACGATCAGCATGCAGCAGTCCGTCACCTACATAGCACCCGTGGTTGCAGCTTCAGTTGACGAGGCGCATATTCCAGAGGCTCAAAGAGTTCCAGGACAGTGGAGGACTCGTACCGGTGTACCAGCCCAGAGGCAGAGGCCTGGTCATCGAGACAGTTTTTGTGATCGTCGCAGGAGTAGCAGAGGCTTAGGACGAGGACAGTCGTTTAGCTCTCATCCCCAGGAGGGTCAGCAGTCGCAGCGTGGATGTTTCTGGTGCGGGAGCTTTCATCACCTCATCAGGAATTGTTCCTTAGCGCCGCGTCAGACTCATACTTGGAGAGGTCGTGCTCACGGAGGATTTCAGTCATTTGCGGGTAGGGGGCAGACACGAGAGTTTGCTTCTACTCACCGGGATGCACGGGCGTCCAATGCAGAGTTTTCAAGTATCCTTATTCACATGTTCTTTTGATGTACTTGTTGGCTTTTCACACTTTGTGCCGTGGTTGGGACGAGGATCGTGTTAGCTAGATCAGCCGTTTGTTGTGTTAACTTCTGTCAGCGATTCTTTTGTTGCGCGACACGTATTTCAGTCGTGTGCCTTTCGGTTAGGAGATTCATCCGTCACTTGATCCTTCTAGAGATGTTGGATTTGACGTTCTCCTGGGGATGGATTGGTTAGCTACGTGTTAGACGTCTGTGGACTACCGTGAGGAAACAGTCAGGACTTGTTTTCCCGGCGAGTCAGTTCTTGTTGTGCAGATGGATAGTTGTGCCGCCTCTCACAGCTTGAATTCAGCCTTTTTAGCTAGTCGGCTTTTGAGGAGAGGATGTCGTGGATTCTTAGCGTTCATTCATAATACCGTAGCCACAGAGGGTTTGTTGGACCGGTGTTCCTTTCGTGCGAGAGTTTTTCCGACGTTGTTCCAGATGAGCCGACGAAGCTTGGGAGCTAAAGGATCAGCTGCAGAGTTGTTGGTTTGAGAGTTTTGTGCATCTGAGTGTCTCGCTTTTGGAAGCTCCTATTTATGTTCGTCAAGGAGAAAGACGGCAGTTTAGGGTTGCGTAGCGATGGATCGTTAATTGAACCAGCTTACGGTGCGGATAGGTATCCTTCACCTCGCCGTGACGATTTCTTCGATCAGCTCCACAGTGCGAGACATTTTCTAAGTTTGTTTGGGATCGGGTCATCATTATTGCGGTTCGGAGTGATAGCATTCCGAAGACTGCCTTATGTGTACTACGGGCTTGTGTGTCTTGGTGAATCATTGGATTCACTGGTGCCCTAGCAGCATTCGTAGATATGATGAACCAGATTTCTTCAGGCCGTTCCTCGACCAGTTATTGTTGTGTTATTTACGACATTCTGGTCTATTTAATGTGTCTTGAGGGACAGGAGTAGCACTTGGGGAATTGTTATGCAGCTACTGGGAGAGCCCCAGCGGTTGCTAGATTCTCGGAGTGTTTCTTCAGATCTGTTTTGTGTTGACTCCTAGGTCTTGTTGTCATGGGAGACGATGTCGTATGGTTCCGAGGGAGATCGTGGCCGTACAGCTTAGGCCCAGAAATATGTGCAGGACGGAGATCCGTAGATTGTTGGGCTTAGCAGGTTTTTACCGCCGTTTCTTGTAGGATTGCTAGAGTAGTGCTGCACCGTCGACTGAATGGACCGGAAGGGAGGTTCCTTTTCTGTGGACTGAGGCATGTGTGCGGAGTTTTCAGCGGTTGAAGATTTATTTAACAACTGCATCAGTTCTTTCTTTGCCTTTGGTTCGGGCGACCTTGTTGTTTAACTGTAATGTTTCGTGAGTGGACTCGATTGTGTACTGAGGTGACACTATAGAGTTATCGTTTTTGCTTCCCTACATCTGGAGGAAGTACGAGCAGGACATTCCACTCACGATCTAGAGATGGCCGCGGTGGTCTTGCGTTGGAGATTTGGAGACACTACTGGTGCGAGAGTCATGTCAGATTTTCACGAACCACCAGAGCTTAATGTGCATCTTCCTGCGGCGGATTTGATTGTTGTGATAGTTCTCCGCATTTTTACAGTTCTTGTGTGATCGTCAAGTACAACTTAATCTCGTCTCTACGGAGGGGACAGCTTGCTCATGTCCGCGCCCGACCACTTTTCCTTAATCATTTTCGCGAGACACTGCCCGCCGATGCTCGTTCGTCAGAAATACTTGAGCATACTCGGCTGGGTAATGATTCGGAGCCCTTGATTTATGACAATGGTGTGCTAAGTTAGGGACGCGTTTTTGTACCTGATATTATCAGATAGAGACGTGAAATCCTAGAGCAGACACATCTGTCAACTCTCTATATTCATTCAAGTTCCATCAACATTGACGTGACTTGTGAGAGTTACGGGTGAACAGCGATGTAAAGAGAAGTTCTTGGTTCGTTTCAAGATGTCTGTCTTGTTGTGTGCTTGGGTCGAGCATCTGAGGCCGGCTGGAGAATTGCAACCTTTTACCGTTCTGAAGTAGGAATGGGAGCAGGTTTCCACGAATTTCGTTATGGTTTCTACCCAAGTTTAGTCAGGGTGTGACTCCATTCGGATTCTTGTTGTCCGGTTATACTCAGTCTGCTCAGTTGTTCTTTGTTAAGTTGTGTGTTCGTGTTAGTTTTTTTCAGCAGTTGGGGATCGTCACTCGCCATTGTTAGGATTCTTCTTCGATAGCTGTTATCAGGAGACACTCCAATTGGAAACTTTTAGGTTTAGGGGTTAGGTCGTGTCGATCACCAGACTGTTGTTTTTCTAACTCTGCGCAAGTAGGATTTTTGGACCCCAGCTAGTCTAGAGACTTCGGAGATGATCCAGTTGGTTCAGGTCAGGATGAGTAGCCCAGTGCAGACAAAGGTCTTATGCCGACCATGGTGGTCACAGGCTTGAGTTCGCAGTGGGAGATCATGTATTCCTACGGATTTTCCGATGAATGATGTGTTGAGTTTTGGGAAGCTTATCCCAGAATTGTAGGTCCTTTTGAGGTCCTTTAAGGGAGTTAGTTCCGTTGCCTTTAATTTGGCACTTCCGCCCAGATTATTGAGTTTTCACCCCGTATTTCTTATGTTGATACTTTGCAATTTTCTTCATCACCTTTCTCACATGATTCAGCACCAGACCATTTAGCTTGGACGCAATCTTTCCTTCACCAGCAGCCAATTGTGTAAATGGCTCGATGGATGGAGAAACTTCGGTTAAGGCTCTTTCTATCTTTAAAAGGTTTTTCTTGGACGTAGCCATATAGTGAGGTGATCACTTGGGAGGCTGTGAGCGAGATAGGAGAGTTTGTAATCTTCTCTTTGAAGGTACGCTTAGTAAGAATTTTAAATTCGGGGACTAATTTTTTTAAGGGGGGGAGATTGTAACGCCTTAGATTTCGGTTAGTGTTCGTTTAGACGTTAATGCGGGTTTACTGTAAAAGGTTTACCAATTCGGGTTCCTCACATTTTATAACATTTAATTAAAAATTTATTATTATTTGTTATGGGCGTGCACGCACGTGTGCACGCACGTGTGCACGTAAATGCGAGATTTTGTTTGTGCTAATTTTGTTCTTAGCAACCTTGACCTTTAACCTAATCCTTGTTTAATCCAATTCTTAACCTAAATCCTTGATATTTTGTGAGTGAGAAGATATTTTTTGGATGAGTAGTGAGGTGTGTATGGATGCATTAAATGGTGAATTAATGCATGATACACTCACTCTCCCATCTCTCTCCTACACTCACCTTCCTCTCTCCTTATCAATCCCTCTCTCTTATCCTCACACCTTCCCTCTTTTTCTATAACTTTTTTTCTCTATCTCATTCTCTTTTAAATTCTGAACACTCTCTTTCTCCTTCATCAAAATTCATCACAAATCACCAAAATCATCACAAAATCACATCTTTTCCTTGGATTTTCCCTCTTGCTTGCTATGGAGTGCACAAAGCTTGGATCTTTGTGTTCGTTTGGTTAGGTAATGTTTCTTTTCTATTCTTTAAGTTATTTTTGGGTAGCTTAGCTTTAGAGTTGTTGTTTTTGTCGCGTATCGTATCTTTTCGGATAAAAACCGTATTTTTAGTGTCGTTTTATGGTCTCGGATGATCTGCTGTGAAACTAAAAGTGTGTTGCAAAAATTGGCTGGACAGTAGCCTAGTATAGAGATACAGAACCTACCCACCAAATACGAGCCAAATCCACCTCGTCTTGGCCGCAGATTTATTGAATCTGGCCGCAAATTGCGGCCAGACTGGGGAATTAGGGTTTGGGGTTTTGGTGCAGGGGGTCTCTGGGTTATTTGTAGGCTCATGGTACTTGCAATTTTTACAAATTGTTAGCACAGAAAAATATGGGATCATTTAGCGTATTTCTTGTGTTTCGTTCGCGTGATACGTTATCCGATACGATGCGTGTTCCGTGTTGCTGTTGCGCTGAGTTGGTTTCGTACTTTCGCTATACGCGTTTGCTACGATACAAACCCTTTAGAGTTCGCAGGTGTGTCGTGTTGGTCCGCGTAGATAGTATGTATTTTAGGTTTATTATTAATATATATTGCTTTGTCGTTTTAATGTTGCAGGTTCGCAGGCGGGGACTATGGACGCTGCTACAGGGGAAAACAGGTGGTAGGATTCACCTAGCTTAGAGCGTTGGTGAGTATTTAACATCTACAAGGGAATCGCCCGCATGGCGTTATGCGTCTGGGCTAGAGATGTTATTTCTGTCGCATATTCTATGTCATATTTAGAATTACGTATTTTTCCTATTACTTAGATATTGTTGTGCTTGGACTAGTAGCTTTAGGACACTGCACATATTATTAACGACTCATATTGCACGAGCACTGATTGTATGCTACACACACCGTCAATAATTGCCATGTCACACACAAACCACTTATAGTTAGGATATTGCTTGGTTAGGGACATTGTGACATTGATTCATATTTCTGATCGCATATGACATATAGCATACCTGTATAATTACATGCTTACCTATATGCTTTCACATACTTACATGCTAGATACCTGTATACCTATAGGGTTTAGTGCCATTAGTGTTAGGTACATACACACTTTATGACATAGCTACATGTATACCTTATACACATACTTCACTTATACCCAGGGGTTATATTACATCATTACTTATAGGTAGATACATATACCTTGCTATACCTTTATGTTTACACATTTATCTGGTTATAGCTACATGTTTACCTTTACCTGATGTTATGTAGAATTGGAGGAAATAGGAACCGCATGATATTTATATTAACTGGTTGCAGTTAATTAGCGGCTTTTCTTTTATACGCTTGCATTACAGTTTTATGTTGCGTATATTTTATTCATGGATTTTCGCATTGAGATATGGATTTTTCATGATGTTTTCTGGATTTTGGGACCGTGGGAGTTCATGAAATTATGAATTATTTTAAAACCCCGGTTTCCTTGATATGATATTTTAGCAGCCACCATGAGATTTGTCGTTTACGATGTGTATACCCCACGCGAGGAAAAGAGAGGTCCGTGTGTGGGTACATGGTGGGGCCCGGAGGTACCCCGAAGCAAGAAAGATGTCGTGGTGTCAGGCGATGAGGCTTAGGGGAACCATACTTTCCGGTGACAGGACCAAGGACTCAGCGGCTATCATGTGGATACCGACGGGAGTCATGTACGTATGGATACGTCGAGAGGCGAGGTTCAGAGCTAGGCACTCGAGCTTTCGAGATAGCGTATGATACGTACCTATCAGGATGTTAGTCTGGGAGACGGCATATGATAGATCAGTATTTCTGTGTCAATACTTGGCACATTGGTTTCATGATATTTCTAATTACTCCTTGTATATATAACAGGGGATTTATCCACTGTTTTATATACCCTTACACCAATATTAGTGGAATGGGACGCTAATATATGTGTATTGACCTCATCATATTTATTTATGTCATTATATTTAGGATGTTAGATTTTTACTTGATAATTTGATTTGGGATATAGGTGATTCATTTGATATTGGATACAGGATATTCATGAGATTGTTGATTTGTATATACGAGATATGTGATATCCACTTGATGTTGTACATTCGATATATGTGAGATACTTGATATTGTACATACGAGGTATGTGAGATCTACTTGCTGCTGTACATTCGGGATATACGAAATTTATTTGATATTGTGAAACTGAGGAGATGTGGTACTTAGATGATATGAGAGCCATTTGGGGGGCTGATTTGAGGAATTGGGATTCGATTTGTCTTGCTGGATTGTGATCCTACCACGATATCAGAATTCCGTGGGAATGACATATTTCACTCCATACCTCACCTTTATCTATTTGTGCACTGCTTCATGTATTAGTAGTACCTGTTAGTGTACCTTTCATAAGTGTTGCACATTTACATTCTCATATCCCTATTGCATGGTTATTGCATACTGTTGTCATATCATTATTGCTTTATATATATTGGTTGTACTTGCTAGTGTACTTTCCATTATTCTGCATTCATATGACATGTTATTACTGGTAATTGCATATCTTAGATTCACGCTGTACGTGCATACTTGCGATTACCTGCTTATGTTATTTACTATTCACGAGTTGGCAACTCACCCCCGTTGTGCCACAGGTGTTACAGGTTGTTCCCAGAGTAGTCGAGGCCGGCTATTCATCTATCATCTTTTGCTACAGATACCGCATCGGCTCACAGTGTGCTATTTTGCTTAGGTGGGTCTTGGTGGTTATCTGTATTTTGTATTGTATATTCGTTGTATCTTGTACTCTCCATCTACTAGTATGTTGTAACTTAAAGACTGGTGAGGACGATATTGTATATTCTTGTGGTTTTGTTGCCTTTTTTTGCAGTTTCCTTTCTTTTGTTTCTTATTTCTTCGCTGCGGCGTCGTATATCTGTTGTGGTGTTGTTTTCTACCGTTGGGCGTGTATTTGCTCCCGTTTGGGATGTTTTACTTTATATTCATATTGTACCCATTTTGGGGGTTTGTTTTACAAAGGGGGTGCTGCCAAAATTTTAAAGAAAGAAAGTGGACTCTTTTAAAGAATTTGGATTGTGATTTCAAATGTTTCAAAAACTTTTATTATCTTTTCCGTATTTTCATGGTTTAGATTTCTGGGTTTTGGCTTTTTTTTACTGTGTTACATCTTTAGGCGTTGCGTAGTATTAGAGCCGTCACGTGCCAATTTCGTGTCGTGACACTTAAAACCGAGAAAACACTTGGTGGACGAGCTGAAATATCATATCAAGAGAAACCGGTTTTTTAAAACAATATATACTTTCTTTTGAAATAACCACGGTTCTCAAATCCAGAAATCTCATGAAAACAGCATATCTCAATGCGTATAATCATAAAGCATGATGTATGTGATATATAACAGAAATGCAAGCATATATGTATGTCATGCAACATGGAACTGTAATATCCACATATCGAGGGAAAACCGCTCTTTTAAATGAATGCAGTTTTAAAATATATCATGTTGTTCCCAAATTCTCCAAGTCAAATGCAACATCGTATAAGGGTGCATAGGTGACTATAGCAAGTAATTTATGCAAGGAGTCATATCATGATGCTGCAATCCTACTGTGTAGTGACATGGCAATTATCGATGATGATGTGTGTGAGCCGGCAAATCTGTGTAAGTGTGACATACGCATCATCGATAATGGTGCAGATGTACTAGCACAGGTATAAGTAATACAATGCGAATAACATGAATGCAGCATAAGGTAAATCATCAGCTAAAAGCTATAAGGTATACGCGTCTACAAGACCGAGTCGGTAAATCTATCAATCGGCATCCCGCCTCATAACATCGCATACGGTACGATCCATCGTACGGCATCCTCTAGTCAAGGGTATGGATCAATCATCAAGTCAACTCATCATGTACGGAAGAATCATCGTACAGCGACATTAAAACATTAAGGATCCTATCAACCTATATGACAATGAGGGGTACGGACCTAACGTCACGTACGAAATATCACTCATGATTCACCACGATATATATATCTATAAATATACCTATGTCCCAGGTCACATCCATAACAATCTCATATCAGGGGACCGGCAAGGTATCAATCATCTCAGTCGACTCGCATCTGTATACCAACATATCATCAAATCATCATATCATGTCGTATATTCTTTTCATCGCATTTACCTCCCACATCAAGTCAATTTTACATATACATTCTACCTTTACTATAAGAATAAGTATCTAATCTAACATACACACCCGAACCATACAATCAGTTTTTAAAAGGTGCGAATCGTAGTTTTGAAAGTAGGGGTTACGGTGTTTTTAAGGAAAAGATATCTTTTGAAAATCCGTAACGTCCCTCAAGGTATCTGTTTAAAAGATGTATACGATTCTTCGGTTTGGAAATAGGTATGGTTCGGATGACACAATTACGTCGGCTATCTAGTCCTATAGTATCTTAAACGGCAATATCGTCAAACGTCATCCTCAAATTCCGTCATCACATATTAGTCGTATCAAAACACTTATAACTATCCTTTAGTTTATAATATGGTTTCACTAACAATCTTTTAACTCTAACCCTAGTTTCCTAATCTAGGTTTTCTTAACTATATGCTACAAATTGGTTTCCACCAAAACTTTGCAGGGGTGATATATGCCATCCACCCGACTTCCCCCGTAGATATAGATCTACTCACATTGCTTTTTGCTTGCCGAAGTCGATGGCGCCACACTCCGTCGCCTCGGAATCCATGCGAAGGTACCTACAATAATACACAATCGCAATCTCTATTAAAATCGAATCCGGAAAACCGATACGGCACACGGCACGCTCATAGGTTAGAACCTAAGGCCTACGCATGCAAAAACAATCAAACAACCCTTGTTGTTGATGTACAAACATCCAAAAACCAAATACAAATCCAAATAGCAAAACTTAGCATTCAAAATAGGGAAAACATAACCAAAAACCACACCAAAGTGCTCCCAGATTTTGACTCAGGTGAAATTTGGATGAACAAACAATACTGGGATGATGTATATAGGGTATATGACCTACAGAAGCAACCTAGGCATCAGAATCCACAAAGAGGCCAGCCAGAACCCTCCAAAATCTGGCCTCCTCGGCCCCATGGCCTCCGTTTGGATTCGTATGGTCGAGGTGGTCTCCTAGTACCCTAATTTGGTCCCTGGAATTGTTTGCTAAACTCAGAAATTCCCCGGGTTGCTCCAGATTCACAGTAGGCTCACAAATCAGCACAAAACCGACACGAAACTAATCTAAGTTTATATTCTCTGTTCTAGGTCCATAATTTGATCTCTAGGGTCTTGCACATCCTCACTACTAATCATAAGTCCACAAGTCACCCAAACCCTCTCTAGAATTTTCTACCTTCACAAAACACCACTAAACCACTTCTAAACTAAAACTAGAACATAAGAAACATAAAACTAACTAAATGGAAAGGATTATACCTCATGGATGAACTCAAGAGAACCCCAGCTTCCCAAAGTTTATCAAAATCCCACTTTGCTTGGTCCATTGTGTAGAGGATGAAGAGGTGATCATTTTTTGTGAAAGGGGTATAGGATTTTGAGGAAGGTTTGGAGATGGGTTTTTGAGGTTGAAGGTGGAGGGAGATGAGGAAGAAGAAGGAGAATAAAATGGTGGAGAAATGATATGAGGTAGCCCCCCCCTCTCTCTCTCAATTATTCTCACACTCTCTCTCCAAGCATGGTCTCCTATCATCATTATGTCCCCTCTCTCTCTCCTCAAGTCATCATGACACCTTTTCCCTTTCTTTTCTTTTCTCACCACAATAAAACCATAACATAAAACAACTCAATGAACAAGTAACCAAATGAAACATGTCATGGTGCACTAACCATGAAAACTGTAGAAACACGGATTTGGCTTAATCGCGATTAGCAGTGCACTAATCGGGTTTTTATCCAAACTGCATATAATAAATTTTTAAAATGCCAAATCCTTTAAATATATTTTTAAATGAATAAATCATTTTAATTTCCATTTATTTCACAATTATTGGTATATATTTATACCCTTTTTCGAAAACCCCAATTTTGCAAATCGGGCAGTTTCGGGAAAAATATTATTTTAATATTAAATTCCAAAAATAATATTTTATATTTTCTGAAATGTTACATTGATGCTTGTCAAAACCTAATGAGGGTGCTAAGAAAACCTAGCAGTGGTATTAGAGCCAAGCTAAAGAATTAGACGATGTTAATAGAATTACAAAACCGAAACAACTCCGAAACCTCGAAACAAAATCCCTAGTTTCTGTCGAAATTTTTAAGTTCTCTGAAAATTTTTTAAACAGGTGCACAATGTTACATGTGATGTAATATGAATACCAGAGAAAAACAAAACCAATCCGCCGGATTTTGACCGGCCAAACACACAGAAAAACCGGCCCCACCGGTTTTTATATTGAGTTTTGGCTTCGTTTTCCTCTGGTGTTCCAGTCTCTAGGGTTTGGTGTTTCAGATATTGTTTGTTTTTGCTAAAGATTGCATGTGATGTTATCTTTCTGTAGTGGAAATTCTGAGTGTTTCGTAGTCTTATTTTAACATCGTTTCGGGTTTATATATGTGATACAATATTTGGAATCTACACTAATTAGTTTTATGAAAATTGATTAGTTGCTTGTAAATTTAACATTTCAGTCTTGGTAGGAATCAGGAATCTTGTTGAATTACCCGATTTCTTTTGAAAAGGTGTTTTCATAGATGAGACCCAAATGTAAGATTTACAATGTTAGGAATGAAATCCGAAATATGTGATATTCCGGGTTTATGATGTTTAAGAGATGTGATGATTCCAATGTTGTGGTTTGACATTTCTTTTCTGCAACCGTAAGTGTAGTATGTGGTGTATCGATGGTTTCGTTGCTATACGTCAATGATAATTGGGATATGCATACTTGCTTACGTTGATGACATGTGATGTTATGTGTTGTTGTGATATGATGTATGGGATCGTCGTGATTGAATGGCCGGGGGTTTTATGTGAGATGGGAGTTTTTTCTTTCCATTCATGTAAAATTCATTGTATGTTATATTCTTTTATTGGGGCACTTCCGGGTTTAGGATGATGTAACCATTGATGTATATTATTTACTTTTCCGCATTAGGATAGACCCAAGGTGGAGAGCACAAGTGACCGGGTTCTAGAGTCCAGTGGGAGGCCATCTCGAGGAGTCGAGACCGGGTCTCCTAACTCAAGAATTGGTAGGGTCACTTGTCGCTCTCGTAGAGGTCTAGGGGTGTGGGCCTGGCTATTTATCGTGACCATGGAATCCGTATTTTTTATTGTTGACTAAATACAAAATACGGACCTCCTAGTATATCCTATATTTTCATATATGTGCTTCTGCTGCTGATATTCTGTGATGTGATCACTTTATATACTGAGACGAATGGTGTATTATATATATGATATATAATAAATGTTGCTTATGTTTTGTATCCACGCTAGTCCTGCCCCCGCTCTGCCGTCAGTTAAGTAACCTAACGGTGCATGACGGGACCCCGTGGCGAATGCGAATGGCATAAGCGTACGTTCTATTTTCATTTTTCTTTCTGTGATGGCTTAAGGACTTAAATGATGGGACTACATTAATGAGATTAATGTAAAGAAAAAGAAACCTAAAAGATGTTGTAGAATCGGATTTGAAACTCACTCGGCCTTTTTATGAAAGAGAAAGTTTCAAAATGCGGAGCTTAAGCCACTCCTTTTAAAACTATTTGATTCAACAACGATATCAAGTTCAAAGCGTTAAAGGTTTTCTTAAAAACCATCCGCAACTCTCCGTCATTTTAGAAATTAGAGTACTTAGTATTCGTGCTACGTATTTTGACTATAGTTAAGGTGTAACATTTCAGAAAAATAAAATATTATTTTTGGGAATTTTTATAATTTAATATTAATTTTAATGAATATTTTAATATTTCGGTATAATAAAATACCGATAAATGGGGAAAATTTTGGAAAATTATGGAAATTAATAAAAAGAGGGTGCTTTACGATATTCATGCAAAATATGAAAGTTTATGAATTATTTGACACTAATTTAGTGCTAATCGCGATTAAAAATCACTAACCGTACTTTAAGCGTGTTTTGTGCACATGTCTTTTTTTACACTTGTTACATTTTTCCAACATGATTTTGGGTGTATGTTTTGTTTTGGGTTTACTATTGAGAAGAGAGGAAAAGAAATGAAAAGAAAAGAAAAGAATTTTAGGTATGGATAAGAGAGAGAAAGAGTGGGTGAGGGTCAAACATGGGTTTTGAGCCATTCCCTCTTCAATTATTCCCTCATTTCTCTCCTCTCCCTCCCCTTGCTGCTGCTGCTGCCTCCTCTCTCCCCCTTGCCTCTCTACCTCCTCAAATCATCACAATAAACACCTCAAAACCCCATCTCCTTTTCGTCAAAAATGTTCACTAGCTCAAGGGAAGTACATTTGACCAAGAAAATCAAATTTTGAGGACTTTGGGCAACTCAAGAATTTTCTTGAATTGCTAGATGAGGTAATTTCTACACCATTAGCTTGGTATTTTCATTTCCTTAGCACCCATACAAGTTTAGAAGTGTTTTGATAAGGTTTGGTAAACTTTGAAAATCCTAGTTAGGGTTAATGGAAATTGAGAGTTGTGATATGAAATTGAGCTCAGTAGAGGCCACACAAACCCCCTAGTGCTAGAATTCAGACCTAAACCAGAGACTAGAACCCCGGAATACGGATTTAGAAAACCCGATATCGGAAAATTGTGGATTCTTATATGTTAAATGAAATCTGCTAACACCCGGAGCCTCTGAAAATTATATTGCAAACACAGGGAGACATGCAGGCACCTAGGAACCATCACCCAAAACCCTGGCCCCTAACCCTCAACCATGGCCATAAATAAATTCTTTCTGGCCGCAATTTGCGGCCAGACCAGTGAGGATTTGACTCGTTTTTTGTTTTGGGGCTTTATCTCTTGTAAATTAGACCCCTGGCATATGCAAAATTGTTTGGTTTGCCTAGGGTAAAATCTGGGACCATTTACAATAGTTGCTTTTTTAATTCGGGGTTTCGTTTTGCGTATTTTGTATCTGTGTTGTACCTCGATCATTCGAAGTTTGTACGACGATATCGATGGTTGTTTGGTGGTTTTGAAAGCGTGGTCCATAGGTTCTAACCTATAGGATTTTAAGCGTGTCGTTTTGGTTTCCGATGTGATTTTTATACGCATTTGCGATGGTGTTATCTATGTAGGTACCTTCATGTGGGTTTCATACGATGAAGAAGATGAAGGCGACATCGACACCGACACGCAAGATGCAAGGTGAGTAGATTAGATCTACGGGGGAAGTCGGGTGGATGGCGTATAGCACCCCCGCAGTTCATGGTGATGTATACGAATACGTAAACACACATATATTTATTATATGTTGATTTGAGTTATTGATGATAAAGATGGATTCTAGGTGTTCTTGGATTGGTTTAGTATTAGTTGCGAAACCCTAGAGTAGTGGTTGCACCCACACACGCACACACATACTTGCATACATTCTTTCTTTTACCTGTGCGTATATAGGGATGTGTATATTTACACATGGGTATGGGACTATGTGTACATATACTGGTTTATGAGGATAGTACTTGGGATTTGAGATGGGTCGATGAGATTGGATTTGAGGCCGTGAGATCGGTGATATGACAGGGTTAGTATTTGAGATATGACATGATGTTTTAGCGGGTCCTTTGATGTAGTGTTTCATACACGCGCATGCATACATAGTTTGTATCAGTATTGTACCAGACGTAGGTCGGTACCCCGGATCGTGATGGTGGTAAAGAGGATACCAGATGAATAGTGTGATGAATGTGATAATTGACCCGTACCCAGATTTGGGATGTCGTACGACGGATTTACGTACGAGCTATATATTGATGATAGATCCGCACTCTTGACTTGAGGATGTCATATTATAGATATTGAATCGTATGGGATACTTTTGAGGGGGGATCACCGACTGTTATATTTATTTATACTTGTATCGACTCAGATGTTAGGCGGTTTCCTTACCTTTCGTTTAGCCTGTTAGCTCAGCCCTATAATTAGTGTAGTTAATAGATTAGATTCGACTCATACCTATTTCAAAAACCAATAAATCGTGTGTATTTTAAAGACGGGACAAGGGATTCTACGGATATTTCAAAGGACGTATCTTTTCTTAAAAACACCGTAGCCCTTATTTTCAAAACACAACGATTCGTGTTATTTCAAATGGCACCACTGTATGACTTATATTTATATTAAATGCAGATTAGTTATCATTGTGTTTTGCAGGGTTCCTAGGCACACTAATGAGGTCTCACAAGTGATCAAACATGCCCAATTCAAATTTTTATGTGCCTACAAACCCTAATACGGATCGTTAACTAGATGTATAGGCGATGCGAAGCAAGTAAACAACTTTAACTAAAGGAAAGTGACTACAACCTTTGTAGATCCTGTTCTCCACCTCCTTAGCTCCGCGTTGACGTCCCTCCGCTGCGATCATCGGATCCCGGACTCTTGTGATGGTATCGTCGAAGAAATGATCGGGCTAGGTCGTCGACTTCGATGCCGAAGATGATCTACGTCGAGACAACTCAAGATCAAGCTCCAACTTCACCAAGTCATGAAACTTGTGAAGAAAACACCCTATACTACTTGGCAAGTAGTAGAGGATGAAGAAATAGGAAGTGGGTTCACTTTAGAATTGGATTTCTCACTCTTTTTCTCATGTTGCCATTGATGGATACAAGCCTTCTTCTTTGTTGAAGAAGAAGAAGAAAGAATATGATAAGTATTTTTCAAATAGAAAAATAAAATGATACTTATCATATAGCAACCATGATTAAGTGTAGAGACTAAACTAGGGTTAAGTTGAATGGTTAGGGTTAGGACATGAAGACAAAATGGTCACTTAGTCAAAGCTTCATGAAGCTTCAACAACAAAACAAATTAAGCCACCATTTCATTCTTGCCCAAAAAAATGAATTAAGAGAATAAATAAATGAATAAGTAAAATGTAAACACTAACCATTAACATAACTATGGTTTAATCATACACTCAAACTTTCATGTATCATCAAACATGATACAATCAAGTGCACAAAAATATATCACATATACAATATGCACATCAAGTGAGAAAATCCTTTTTAAAGTGAACCAATACTAGTTAATGCAAAGTAATATATCAAATATATAATTATACATTAAATCATTAAATCAATACTTGATTTAACGATCCGGTCATATCGCATATAACCGACTAGTATCCAATGTATCGACTTATCGAATCAATCTAGGTTATATCACATACAACCAATCGATACATTCATCGCGATAATAGAATACGGTATCACATACACGCATTATTCTCAGTCCCGCACATATCTCATATGCGCTCCTATTTCGTTTCGCTTGAGCCAGGAAACCTCTGTGTAGGACTCTAAAGACTCGTCAATACGCCGGCAGCAGGTGATGATCATATCAAACACCCACAAGCCGCAAGCGATCTGCTAAACGTAACGGCCACCCGGGTATTGAGCGATCATAAGATCGATGAGCAAGCCCGCTCACACTCCTGTGAATCCAACCAGTAACACTTATCGTACAGTCCGGTCTGTTCGTCTGATATGTCGCATATCTCGCTTAGGGGTGGTAAACGTCAGACCCCAATAGCTCGATAAGTCATGCCGACGTAGGGTCCATAACATTCGTGAAACTACTGATAACTCTTACCAGTATATCACAGCAACCCTGGCCAGGGATTTCCTGTTATGGCCAGTCGAGCATAGCGCAACATCAACCCCCAATACCGGGAGAGACGAATCCCCTCCTATCGCTCATTGCCTCCATGTGAATCGGGACTGTACCCAAAAACCACCTGTTTGCACGACTCAGTAGAGCCGTGGTAGGGTGGAAATCAAAGCACAGTGGGAGACACACAAGACTCTATGACGATCTCGGGTCAACAGACTAAGCTGTACCAGTGTTACCAGAGAACTGCCATCTGACGTGAGGTATACTACCATCTGGGAGTTCACGGCGAGTCCGTTCAGTGTACCCAGTCTCCACTGGGCACCCGCATACCATCTCTTATGTCAAACACCAATGGATATGGGATCATCTATCGCCCATCACATGGGTCGAGAAGATATACGCTAGTCTACTCTGGAATATCGATGCCCCGTCTCGATATTCCCACGACTAGGAACATTGAAGAATGTACTCATGGACTACCCAGGCCCTTCTAGTATGATCTACATCATAGTCCTGGAAGTCGAGTACACATCCTAAGGGCTTTATCAACATGTAATCAGAGAGACAGAAAGTATACATGTTAAGATAAAGAGCAACCAAATAGCGTACTATCATGTCGAGCAAGAAAGTCCTACCTATATATGTCTCAGCATCCACTACAATATACATCCAATGTACAGTAATGGCCTCTAGGGCATACATATAACTAATATGTTTATCATTCAGCTCCCGCACATTATTGCTGTTCGCTTCGCATCGCATGCTTATATTGTAATTTCATATACCATTATTGATATCCTGCTGTCAGGACACCAGCACCATTACCGATGATGCGTATGTTCCACGACACTTACTTGCCGGCTCACACACATCATCATCGGTAATTGCCATGTCACGTACACTTTAGAGAATACTATTTCATTGACATAGCTTGTTAGCTGATAGTTTCGACATAATATTAGTGTACTTGCCTTATATGCCAGTTTAGACATTGTAGTTATTACTTGCTGCTTCATGCATATTATTATTCACCGTTATGCTGTATTATGGAGTTTTATGCTTATATTCACTGTTTACGTGCTATTGATGATTGGATTTCGGATTTTCATGAGATTTCCGAGATTTGGGGGAAAACCGCAAGAACATATATAAACTTCTTTCTCTCTCTCTTTTTAAAATGAAACGTGCAGTTTTCCCATGATGTATTAGTCGTCCACCATGAGTTTTCATGATTGCTGATGGATTTCGAGACTCGATTCGAGGAGTTGGATGAACCGTCTCGAGTACATGGTGGGCCCGGTAAGGTACCTCGGGGCAAGAAGTTCGAGTTGTATTCGATGAGCCTGGCAGGGGAGCACTACCTACCGGTGATATTATTTGGACTCGTCGGCTATCCGGAGGATACCGGCCGGAGTCATGAGATGGTTACAGGTCAGTCCGGACAGCCGGAGCCTGAGATATTGATATTTAAGGTTTGAGACACTGAGGTTTTGAGTTTGATGATACAGGTCAGTCCGGGCAGCCGGAGCCTGAGGTATTGAGATATTGGGATTTATGTTTTGTGTCGATGCTTGACACAGGTTTCTCTATTGATTTCATTGAGGATACTCGTTTTATATACATACCGATATCTCTTTAAAAATAAAAGAAAACAGTTGTCTCACTCATTTCATTACATTACTTTCATACCTCATACATACGATACATTGCTACCTGAGGCACTGACATGAACACTGGGATTACACTTATGTTTAGATGTTTACCCTTGCCACCTTTTTATGCTTCAGACCTTATCATTGAGGATTTTACTGATCGTATGACCTAGGTTTGCGTCATACATACGATTTCTGCTCTGTGATGTTTTCTACTCACGAGTTGGCAACTCACCCCCGTTGTGCCATAGTTTCTTGCAGGTTTTGCCATACAGGTTTCGTTACGGCTTTGCTGGCACACTGCTTCCATTCCGGGTGATTTGCTTGTAGGTGTGTTCACTTGTATCGTGACCACCATTGTACTGTATTTATATTCGGTTGTATCTAGAAACTCCATCAACGAAACATATATTTATTTCAGAGATAAAGACCAGTGATGTTTATTCTTTCGACCTTAGAGTCGTGTGATGTATTATTTACGGTTTCTTGCTGTTTTGAGTTTCCTTTTCAGTTTTGATCCTCGCCCTTCGGCGTTGTATATTATTATTGCTTGCGTGGTTGTGACCGCCGATTGATGAAGAGCTAGCTCTCGCTTGGGGATGCCTTATTCATTATATATGCTTTATCAGGTTTTGTACCCGTTTGGGGTCAGTATTTCAAAGGAAACTCTGCTAAAATTTTTAGAAAAGACTTATGATTTTAAAAATGCATATTTCGGCGTATGTTGCAAAACTGCTTGATTTAAATTGGTTTGTCCTTCACTCTACTACTTTACTTGGTTTGGATTTCTGGGTTTTCGGCTTACTTAGATTACGTACGCCTCGAGACGTTTTGTAATTTAAGTGTCGGTCATGTTCCGTACTTTTCGGGTCGTGACAAAGTTGGTATCCGAGCGTTAGGTTTTACCTCCTGAGTGTAGGATAACCCTGGTTGATGGAGTAGGTAGCTTGAGTAGAGTGACGTACCGTACGTATGTTCCGCGACATATTTACGATACGCTACTCAACTTAAGAAGCCTTAGGATGTACATTTCTTTGCACAGTATTATATTCATTCATGATCCATCCTCATCGATATCGTTATGTGGTCTTGCTGCCACGATTACATGGGCAGAGAGAGCTACGGCTTGAGTTGCGGTCAGCTCGAGCTCGTCACGGACGAGGACTGACCAGGGCGTGATTCCAGGGACAGACGATGGCATAGAGAGGCGTCGTTTTATTGTGTTTTCGCGCCATGAGAGTTTGATGGGTCACTTTTACTTGATTTCTCGGACGTGCAGATCGGCACCAGAGGATTGAGCCACTGATAGAGGCCAGCTAGAATGTGATGACCGTTGATGTATCGCTTATTCATGATGATTGAGGAACTGTTCAGCGTGCAGACGAATGAGCCAGTAGTTGCTGCGAACGACAACATATCGCCCAGATGATTGGAGCTATTGCAATACGAGTTACTCATAGCTATTATAGATGGTCACTAGTCACCCGAGGATGAATGAATAGGACAGGTGGTTCGTTCGCTTACCACGATGCGAGGTCATCAGAATAATTGATTCCAGTTTGAGGAGACTTCACACGTATACGTTGGGAGTCGATAGAGACGATCGAATGTCAAAAACCCATTTTCCAAGTTTAAAGTGTTTGAAGAAATCATGCAAGTTACTCTACGGACCCTCTAGAAGAATGAAACCCTAACTCGACGTAATGACCATGGAACGCCTTTGAACCTTAGGGTTTGCGGCAGTTTAGCGGTGCCATTTGTGAGGCTTGGGTTTACCCTTCTACGGTGGTCCATAGGTGCTATGGCATGTACTCGATACTATTAAACTGTACCCAAGATGTTGATCTCTTGGGGGATTATGAGGTTTTGACGGGTCGATCGGATGGTTCGACATCTTTCGGATATCATATGATGGGATGCATTGCTTCGGAGACTCCAGATACGAGTATAGCCGTTGGAGTACGGTCTATGCAGCCATGAGGAGACGAGTCCGAAGCAGTCGACACTTGAGAAAAATGGAGTAAAAGGTTCGTACGAGATCTTGATGAGATGACGTTCCACTCCGCCGACATCAGAGATGTAACACGCGTACAGAGGCGTTATTTATGGATATATCTTCCAACAGGAGTCGCGATGAGTATGCAGCCATTCCGGAACAAGAAACAGATTTAGTAAGAGACGATGACTTCCGGACAGTTCGGCAGATACGAGATTTGGGAGAGACCTCGACGGTATCTTTCTGGAATAATATACGAGAAGACTAAGACTCAGGAGCGGTCATATTGCGCACACCCAGCAGGCCAGAGTTCGGCATCGTCGACGAGATAGTTGGACAGAGATCTGTAGAGGATGTGCCAGAGTAGGACTGTTTCCGTCGTCATTCTATATTGGGCCGTTGAGCCGAGGAGCTATATATCTAGCAATTCGCAGTGAGAGACAAGAGCCTAAAAGCACCAGGCGCCAGACCATAAACAGGAGGCAAGTAGATATCTTGCTCTGCTAGCATTGGATGCACCGACATCTTCTCGACTTTGAAGGACGGACATATCGACGATAGTATTTATGATTTGTGATTTGGTGATTCGATTATCACGTATCCATCATATTGATTTCAGTATTTTGGGCGATCTATTCGCATGATTGAGTTTCATGATATTTATTTTCGTGCACCATGGTTGCACCTACTGGGTATTTAGGATTTGTGCACAGTTATTGCACCTGATATCGTTTTTGTGCCTTGGCTGCATATGCTCATGACTTCATGGATTTCATACAGTTGGGTTGATTTTGTGCATATGGCATGCACCTGATTTGATTTTTGCACTCGGTATAGTTCATACATGCTTGCAGTGCAGTGATACGTATTTTGTGCACTACAGTTGCACAGGACTTCGATTTGATGTTGTTGGAGGTATTGATTTTGACTTCATGCCTAGGGCATGCATATGATTTGACTTATGCTTACGGCATAAGTTTTCATGCATTTTTAGTGTTTTAATTAGATTTTGTGCACGCTGATGCACATGGTTGAGAGATTTGATACCACGGTATACCTGATTTGGATTTGAGATGTGTTGTATACCGTCGATTTCGATAGTGATACTCGATATTTGTTTTGTGCACCTTGTGCACCTGATTTGGATTTTCGCGCATGTTGGGCGCATGATTTGAGATGCGATTTTGGTGCACACCAGATGCACTAAATCGGATTCTTTGTGCATATCAGATGCACCTGATAATTCTGTCAGGCACACCCGTTGCCCTTGACAGATGTTTCGTGCACACCCGATGCACTTAGATGTTGTTCTGTGCACATGTATGGCACATTCATGGATTTTGATTTCCGTGCGCACCAGACGCACGTAGCATTCATATGCACATTATGGGATTGATTTCTTATGGAGCAGTACGTTTTTATGATGTTTATTATTGTTTTCGTACTGAGCAGGACTAGTCAGAAGACAATACCTGAGTATATTTTTGCATGCATTGATAGATATTGAAGGGATTTCCAAAGAAAGAGCTATAGTCTCAGTATATACCTACGTGTCTGAAATGACACGAAACGTTCAAAACAAGGAAACCCTTCTAAATTGTTTTCAAAACGGCGGGACGTACACATTAAACAAACGATATATATAGATATAGATATTTTCTTACGATAGACGTCCGCCACGGCGCAATGATACCTACATCGCACTACGACCTGAAAAAAAATTTGGCATGCATTTTGTTCCGATGTTTTAATGATATTTACATGTATAGTTTTGATATATATATCATGTTGATTTCGTTTTAGATTTGATATTGGTGTCTTCACCATGACTTCGATGATTGCGAGATGGTTAACAAAGTTTTGATTTTGAGTTATCTGCCCATTCTTCATGCGCATGCACTGCGCTATGAAGCGTTTTATGTATTGATGATTTCGGAGCCCCGACGACTTGGACTTTTACTGAAATGTTTTAGTATTTGAGGGGTTTAAATTTAAATTCGGGGACCGAATTTCTTTAAGGGGGGAAGATTGTAACATTTCAAAAAAATAAAATATTATTTTTGGGAATTTTTATAATTTAATATTAATTTTAATGAATATTTTAATATTTCGGTATAATTAAATACCGATAAATGGGGGAAATTTTGGAAAATTATGGAAATTACTAAAAAGAGGGTGCTTTACGATATTCATGCAAAATATGAAAGTTTATGAATTATTTGACTTTAAATGTGTTTTGTGCTAATCGCAATTAAAAATCGCTAATCGGACTTTAAATGTGTTTTGTGCACATGTCTTTTTTTACACTTGTTACATTTTTCCTACATGATTTTGGGTGTATGGTTTGTTTTGGGTTTATTATTAAGAAAAGAGGAAAAGAAAAGAAAAGAATAGAATTTTAGGTATGGGTAAGAGAGAGAAAGAGTGGGTGAGGGTCAAACATATTTCTTGAGCCATTCCCTCTTCAATTATTCCTTCATTTCTCTCCACTCCCTCCCCTTGCTGCTGCTGCTGCCTCCTCTCTCCCCCTTGCCTCTCTACCTCCTCAAATCATCACAATAAATACCTCAAAACCCATCTCCTTTTCATCAAAAATGTTCACTATCTCAAGCGAAGCAAATCGGACCAAGAAAAATCAAATTTTGAGGACTTTGGGCAACTCAAGAATTTTCTTGAGTTGGCAAATGAGGTAATTTCTGCACCACTGGCTTTGTATTTCCATTACCTTAGCACCCATACAAGTTTAGAAGTGTTTTGATACGATTTGGTGAACTTTGAAAATTCTAGTTAGGGTTAATGGAGATTGAGAGTTGTGATATGAAATTAAGCTCAACAGAGGCCACACAAACCCCCTACTGCTAAAATTCAGACCTAAACCAGAGACTAGAACCCCGGAATACGGATTTAGAAAACCCGATATCGAAAAATTGTGGATTCTGTATGTGTTAAATGAAATCTGCTAACACCCGGAGCCTCTGAAAATTATATTGCAAACACAGGGAGACATGCAGGCACCTAGGAACCATCACCCAAAATCCTGGCCCCTAACCCTCAACCATGGCCGCAAATAAATTCTTTCTGGCCGCAATTTGCGGCCAGACCAGTGAGGATTTGACTCGTTTTTGTTTTGGGGCTTTATCTCCTGTAAATTAGACCCCTGGCATATGCAAAATTGTCTGGTTTGACCTAGGTTAAAATCTGGGACCATTTACAATAGTTGTTGTTTTGATTCGGGTTTCGTTTTGCGTATTTTGCATTATGGATTTTTGTATCTGTGTTGTACCTCGATCATTCGAAGTTTGTACGAGGATATCGATGGTTGTTTGGTGGTTTTGAAAGCGTGGTCCATAGGTTCTAACCTATAAGCTTTTAAGCGTGTCGTTTTGGTTTCCGATGTGATTTTTATACACATTTGCGATGGTGTTATCTATGTAGGTACCTTCACGTGGGTTTCATACGATGAAGAAGATGAAGGCGACATCGACACCGACACGCAAGATGCAAGGTGAGTAGATTAGATCTTCGGGGGAAGTCGGGTGGATGGCGTATAGCACCCCCGCAGTTCGTGGTGGTGTATACGAATACGTATACACACATATATTTATTATATGTTGATTTGAGTTATTGATGATAAAGATGGATTCTAGGTGTTCTTGGATTGGTTTAGTATTAGTTGCGAAACCCTAGAGTAGTGGTTGCACCCACACACGCACACACATACTTGCATACATTCTTTCTTTTACCTGTGCGTATATAGGGATGTGTATATTTACACATGGGTATGGGACTATGTGTACATATACTGGTTTATGAGGATAGTACTTGGGATTTGAGATGGGTCGATGAGATTGGATTTGAGGCCGTGAGATCGGTGATATGACAGGGTTAGTATTTGAGATATGACATGATGTTTTAGCGGGTCCTTTGATGTAGTGTTTCATACACGCGCATGCATACATAGTTTGTATCAGTATTGTACCAGACGTAGGTCGGTACCCCGGATCGTGATGGTGGTAAAGAGGATACCAGATGAATAGTGTGATGAATGTGATAATTGACCCGTACCCAGATTTGGGATGTCGTACGACGGATTTACGTACGAGCTATATATTGATGATAGATCCGCACTCTTGACTTGAGGATGTCATATTATAGATATTGTATCGTATGGGATACTTTTGAGGCGGGATCACCGACTGTTATATTTATTTATACTTGTATCGACTCAGATGTTAGGCTGTTTCCTTACCTTTTGTTTAGCCTGTTAGCTTAGCCCTATAATTAGTGTAGTTGATAGATTAGATTCGACTCATACCTATTTCAAAAACCAACGAATCGTGTGTATTTTAAAGATGGGACAAGGGATTCTATGGATATTTCAAAGGACGTATCTTTTCTTAAAAACATCGTAGCCCTTATTTTCAAAACACCACGATTCGTGTTATTTCAAATGATACCACTGTATGACTTATATTTATATTAAATGCAGATTAGTTATCATTGTGTTTATCATTCAACTCCCGCACATTATTGTTGTTCGCTTCGCATCGCATGCTTATATTGTAATTTCATATACCATTATTGATATCCTGCTGTCAGGACACCAGCACCATTACCGATGATGCGTATGTTCCACGACACTTACTTGTCGGCTCACACACATCATCATCGGTGATTGCCATGTCACGTACACTTTAGAGAATACTATTTCATTGACATAGCTTGTTAGCTGATAGTTTCGACATGATATTAGTGTACTTGCCTTATACGCCAGTTTAGACATTGCAGTTATTACTTGCTACTTCATGCATATTATTATTCACTGTTATGCCGTATTATGGAGTTTTATGCTTATATTCACTGTTTATGTGCTATTGATGATTGGATTTCGGATTTTCATGAGATTTCCTGGATTTGGGGGAAAACCGCAAGAACATATATAAACTTATTTCTCTCTCTCTTTTTAAAATGAAAAGTGTTGTTTTCCCATGATGTATGAGTCGTCCATCATGAGTTTTCATGATTACTGATGGATTTCGAGAGCCGATTCGAGGAGTTGGATGAACCGTCTCGGGTACATGGTGGGCCCGGTAAGGTACCCCGGGGCAAGAAGTTCGAGTTGTATTCAATGAGCCTGGTAGGGGAGCACTACCAACCGGTGATATTATTTGGACTCGTCGGCTATCCGGAGGATACCGGCCGGAGTCATGAGATGGTTACAGGTCAGTCCGGACAGCCGGAGCCTATGATATTGATATTTGAGGTTTGAGACACTGAGGTTTTGAGTTTGATTATACAGGTCAGTCCGGGCAGCCGGAGCCTGAGGTATTGAGATATTGAGATTTATGTTTTGTGTCGATGCTTGACACAGGTTTCTCTATTGATTTCATTAAGGATACTCGTTTTATATACATGCCGATATCACTTTAAAAATAAAAGAAAATAGTTGTCTCACTCATTTCATTACATTACTTTCATACCTCATACATATGATACATTGCTACCTGAGGCACTGACACGAGCACTGGGATTACACTTATGTTTAGATGTTTACCCTTGCCACCTTTTTATGCTTCAGATCTTATCATTGAGGATTTTACTGATCGTATGACCTAGGTTTGCGTCATACATACGATTTCTGCTCTGTGATGTTTTCTACTCACAAGTTGGCAACTCACCCCCGTTGTGCCACGGTTTCTTGCAGGTTTTGCCGTACAGGTTTCGTTACAGCTTTGCTGGCACACTGCTTCCATTCTGGGTGATTTGCTAGTAGGTGGGCTCACTTGTATCGTGACCACCATTGTACTGTATTTATATTCGGTTGTATCTAGAAACTCCATCAACCAAACATGTATTTATTTCAGAGATAGAGACCAGTGATGTTTATTCTTTCGACCTTAGAGTCGTGCGATGTATTATTTATGGTTTCTTGCTATTTTGAGTTTCCTTTTCAGTTTTGATCCTCGCCTTCGGCGTTGTATATTATTATTGCTTGTGTGGTTATGACCGTCGATTGACGAAGAGCTAGCTCCCGCTTGGGGATGCCTTATTCATTATATATACTTTATCAGGTTTTGTACCCGTTTGGGGTCAGTATTTCAAAGGAAACTCTGCCAAAATTTTTAGAAAAGACTCGTGATTTTAAAAATGCATATTTCGGCGTATGTTGCAAAACTACTTGATTTAAATTGGTTTTTCCTTCACTCTACTATTTTACTTGGTTTGGATTTCTGTGTTTTCGGCTTACTTAGATTACGTACGCCTCGAGGCGTTTCGTAAGTTAAGTGTCGGTCATGTTCCGTACTTTTCGGGTCGTGACATAAGGCGTGGTGTACGGTAGCTAAGTGATGTATTCCTACACAGCATATGATGCGATTAGTTAGGACATTCATATGATTATGTTGACTATAATTAAGCGTCATATGAGTGGGTCTAATTAATCACGAAATGACGGGTAGAACATGACTGGTACTTATGATATGTTGACCATAGTTAAGGTCATAAGTGCTAGGGGTAAAAACCATATCGGGAGTTTCAAAAGTTGAAATTTGCAATGAGATTTCATACCTTCTATCTGGTAGTTGGATCCCGATCCCACTATGAGTAAGAGTTACTCCCAGGAGAGTTTTGCACTTTACAATTAGCTAACCCATTAGGTGTCTAGAAAGGTGTCAACAGGGTTATGCCTCTGGAAAAACGAGGTTTACTTTAATTAGGTCCGTGCGAAAGCACGCGGAACCTCCCTCAAAGTACCGACACTGGCCTGGCTGAACGATTAGCGAAATTGTAAAATATAATTAATCCTGGCTAATTTTCTTTTTATGGTTTGAAGGAAAATTTGATAAAAGCAGTAGGAGACATCGATTAGATAAGATAATAACTAATCTGATCTTTGCAAGAGCTTTCGCTGAATGTATTCTTTTCTCTCTCCTGATGGCAGATACTAATGACTGGACTTAAGCTTCTGTTAGAGAAAAATAAACTGACTGGACCTAATTATAAAGACTGGCTGAGGAACATAAACATTGCCCTTACATATGATAAGGTATCATATGTCCTCACTGCCTCAACCCATCCCAGCCCAGGTCTTGAATCTTCTGTTGCGGATAGGGAGATCTGCAAGATATGGGATATTGATTATGCCACTGCAAAATGCCTCACGCTTGCATCGATGGATAACACACATCAAAAGCAGCATGTGAAGATGGACGTTCAATCCATCTTTCTCCATACAAAGGATTTGCATGGAGAGAAATCTCGTACCCTGCGCTACGAGGCATCTAAAAGGTTGTTTCAGATGAGAATGGCTCCTGGCACACCAGTAGGTGATCATGTCTTAAAGATGATAGCTCTTATTGAAGAGCTTGAGAGCCTTGTATGGACCATAGAGAACGAACAGTATATTGATATTGTTCTGCAGTCTCTCCCCCCTGCCTGTGCTCCATTTATAGTGAACTTCAACATGCACAACATGGAGAAGTCACTACCCGAACTTCTCAATATGTTGAGAAGTGCGGAGAGCACGCTCAAGGCAAAGACTCCCTCTCTGATTGTTGGGCAATTCTCCTCTTCCGTCCCAAATGCCAAGGCCAAGGGAAGGAATAAGAAGAAACCCACCAAACCGAGAGGTGGGATCAAAAAGGCACAAGGGAGAGACAAATCCAAGGCTGAGGAGTCAGGAAAAGGAGAATGTTTCTACCGCAAGAAGTCGGGACACTGGAAGCAAAACTGTATTGAGTACATCGCTGATCTCAGGAAAAAGAAGCATGGTGATGCTTCCGCTTCAGGTGTGTTTGTGACTGAAAAATGTTTTTCTATAAACTCTGCTTCCTGGGTATTGGATACCGGTTCGGGTTCTCACATCTGCAATTATGTGCAGAGATTGAGAAATAGCAGAGTTTTGAAGACCGGTGATCACACTCTCCGAGTTGGAAATGGTTCTAATGTACATGCAATATCAGTGGGAGAGTATCACCTGGGGTTGCCATCGGGTTGTATATTGGTTTTGAACCCATCTTATTTGTACCTAGTATGCTTTGTAATATAATATCCGTTTCTTTATTAGACAATGAAGGATATCATTTTGTATTACAGAATAATGTTATGAACATTAACCTGAATCAAGAGTTGATTGGATCTGGTACACTTAATAACGGGATATGCGTCCTAAATCAACACACAGTTTTCAACATACAACACACAAATAAAAGAAAATTTTCAGATATAAATGAAACTTTTCTTTGGCATTGTAGACTTGGTCATATTAACGAAACAAGACTAAACAAGCTTCATAAAGATGGATATTTAACTCCTTTTGAATATAAATCTTATGCGACTTGTCAGTCTTGTATCAAGGGTAAGATGACCAAAACTCTGTTTACTGGACACGGAGAAAGTGCTACAGAACTCTTGGGCCTCATACATAGTGATGTATGATGGCCAATGTCTATACATGCGAGAGGCGGTTTTCTTACTTCATAACTTTTACTGATGATTTCTCAAGATTCGGTCATGTGTTTTTATTAAAGCATAAGTCTGAAGCTTTCGAGAAATTCAAAGAGTACAAACTTGAAGTAGAAAAACAAACAGGTTTGAGCATCAAGAAACTTCGATCAGATCGAGGTGGAGAGTGTCTCAGTACAGAGTTTTCGGACTTCCTAAAAGAGAATAGGATTCTCTCTCAGCTCACTCCCCCTTACACACCACAACACAACGGTGTGTTTGAGCAGCGGAATCGTACCCTATTAGATATGGTGTGATCCATGATGAGTGATGCTGAGTTACCTCTCTCCTTTTGGGGGCATGCATTAGAGACTGCGGCATATCTATTGAACAGGGTTCCAACCAAGACCGTGTCTACCACTCCATATGAGATATGGTATGGGAAGAGACCATCTCTTAAACGAGTTAAGATTTGGGGTTTTCCGGCTTTTGTCAAAAAGCAGAATCCAGACAAACTCGAGACACGATCGGTTAAGTGTATATTTGTGGGATATCCAAAACATTCATTTGGATATTTTTTCTTCCACAAGGAGGAACAAAGAGTGTTTGTTTCTCAGTATGCCACATTTTTAGAAAATGAAATTTTTTCAAATGATACTGATGGTAATGCGGTAGAACTAGAAGAAGTTCTAGAGACACAAGTTACAAATGACGACTTGGTTGAACCTGATGTTGCAACAGAAACTTATGAACCTCGACCACTCTGTAGATCTAGTAGTACTTCTCGCCCACCAGAGCGATACTACGGTTTTCTCATTGATGGTGATAGAAAAGATTGCATCATGGATGATAATAACCTTACTAATTTTCGGCAAGCTTTCACGAGTGGTGACTGGATGCCATGAGATCCGAAATGGAGTCCATGTACACCAACAAAGTATGGACTTTAGAAGTTGTACCCTCTGGGGTAAAACCCGTAGGGTGCAAATTGATCTTTAAGAGAAAGATCGGTGTAGATGGGCAGGTGGAGAACTTATAAGGCAAAGCTTGTAGCGAAAGGATTTCGTCAAAGTCCAGGATTGGACTATGACGAAACTTTCTCTCATGTAGCCATACTTAAATCCATTCAGATCCTACTTGCTATTGCTGCTCACTAAGACTATGAAATCTGGCAGATGGACATTAAAACTGCATTTCTAAATGGCGATTTAGAAGAATGTGTTTATATAGATCAGCCAGAGGGCTTCGTTGATAGTGGGAGCAGTGGGAAAATATGTAGGTTGCTTAAATCCATTTATGGATTAAAGCAGGTATCACGGAGTTGGAACATCTATTTTAATGATGCGATCAAAGAGTTTGATTTTGTCAAAAATCCAGATGAACCTTGTATTTATAAGAAAATTATAGGGAGTACTGTCGCATTCCTCGTATTGTACGTGGATGACATTCTTCTGATAGGAAACGATGTTCCTATGCTATAATCGGTCAAACTGTTCTTATCACAAAGGTTCTTCATGAAGGACCTGGGTAATGCCTCGTACATATCGGGCATTAAGATCTATAGGGATAGATCTAAGAGGTTGTTGGGATTGTCCCAAATCAGGTACATTAACACCATCCTAAAGAGGTTTAGTATGGAAGACTCCAAGCGGGGTGCCTTACCCGCTTGTCATGGAGTCACCCTCTCCAAGGACTTTTGCCCAAAGACTGATGAATAGATAGCTCGCATGAGCATTATACCCTACGCTTCAGCCGTAGGATCTATAATGTATGTGATGTTATGTACTCGCCCTGATGTAGCTTATGCACTGGGTGTAGTAAGCAGGTATCAATCCAACCCAGGGGAGAATCACTGGACAGCTGTGAAGAACATTCTTAAGTACTTACGAAGGACTAAAGAAATGTTCTTGGTGTTTGGTAACGGGGATCTCCAAATGGAGGCCTTTACCGATTCGAGCTTCCAGAGTGATAAGGATGACAACAAATCTATCTCAGGGTTTGTATTTACCCTCAATGGAGGGGTGGTATGTTGGAAGAGTTCCAAATAGGATACCGTCGCAGACTCCACGATGGAAGCTGAGTATATTGCTGCAAATGATGCGGCCAAGGAAGCCGTCTGGATGAGGAAGTTCATCTCGGAGCTAGGAGTAGTTCCAACCATTATTGATCCAATACCATTGTATTATGATAATAATGGGGCCATAGCATTGGCCAAAGAGCCCAGGTCCCATCAGCGGTCCAGACACACCCTGAGGCGATATCATTTGATCCGAGAGATAGTTGATCGCCGCGAGATCAAGATTCGGAGAGTAGATACAAAGAATAACACCGTGGATCCACTCACCAAGGCCCTCCCTCAGCCGCAGCAGGAGCGACTTTTTGAGATGTTGGGTATGAGATACGTCAATAATTGGCCTTAGTGCAAGTGGGAGATTGTTGGATATATGTATGCCCTAGAGGCCATTATTTGATAGTGGATGTATCGGTATGTGTATATATATATTCAGAGGACATTCTTGCTCGACATGATAGTATGCAATCCGGTTGCTCTTTATCTTGACATGTTCACTTGATCATGCATATTACTCATTTGGTACATGTTGATAAAGCCCTTAGGATATTTTCTTGACTGCTGGGATTATGATGCAGATCATACTAGTGGGACATTGTGTAGTTTATAAGCATATCCTTAAAATGTTCCTAGTCGTGGGTGTATCGAGACGGGGCATCGATATTCCAAAGTTGACTAGCGTATACGTTTCTTGTCCTATATGATGGGCGATGGATGATCCCATTTCCATTGGTGTTTGACATCAAAGATTGTATACGGGTGCTCAGTGGAGACTGGGTACACTGAACGGACTCGTCGAGAACTCCTATATGGTATTATATCTATCGTCGGATAGCAGTTCTCAGGTGACACTGGTACAGGTTAGTCTGTAGACCCGAGATCGTCATAGAGTCTTGTGTGTGCTTCCACTGTACTTTGATTTCCACCCTACCACGGCTCTATTGAGGCGTGCAAACAGGTGGCTTTTGGGTACAGTCCCGAGGCACATGGAGGCAATGAGCGATAGGAGGGGTTTACTCTCTCCCGGTATTGGGGGTTGATGTTGCTTTATGCTCGATTGGCTATACAGGATGTCCCTGATCAGGGCTAATGAGATTTACAGATAAATGTTATCAGTAGTTTCTCGATCTGTTATAGACCATACGCAGGCATGACTTATTGAGTTATTGGGGTCGACGATACCATCCCTGGACTCGATATGCAGCATATCTGACGAGGAGACTGGACTGTACGGTTAGTGTTGCCAGTTGGCTCGATGGGAGTTTTGACAGGTTCGCTTGTTTTTCTTCTGTTCGCTCAATACCTGGGAGCCGTTACATACAACTATTGCTGCTGACGGTTTGTGGGTATGTGATATGATCACTGCCTACTGCTAGCGTATTGACGAGTCTTAGAGTCCCACAGAGGGGTTTTCCTATCTCAGGCGAAACGATGTGGGGTGCATAAGGGGATATGCGCGGGAGCTTGATTAATTGCGAGTGTATGATACCGCATTTTAATCTGGCGTTTTCTATTGGTCGGGTTGTATGTGATATGACCGGTTTATTAAATCAAGTGTTGATTTAATATTTATGACCATTAGCTCATTTATTTAAAACTTTTTCTTTATGATGTATGCATGAATGTATGTATGTATATTGATATGAATGCACACATGCATGCATTCATGTGTCATGGTTGATGATATATTGGAGATGGCTATGCAAGAATCGCATGGAAACAATTTAGGTATTTTTGATTATTAAGTTAAATGAAAAAGGAAATTAAACCATGGTTGATTTTTTTCTTCTACACACTTCTTAAAATATCCTAATTAACCGTGGTTTCATATCTATTTTTCATTTAACCTAACATCAAAAATATCTAGATATTTTATAGCCATGGTTTAGGGTGAGTGTGGCTCTCTCTTATATTCTATTATTCTCATTATTTTTAAGACAATTCTCATTTGAGCTCAAGCTAAGCCATTCTCCTCCTTCTTCCTCCTCCAATCTCTCTAGCTCTTCAAAAGTGAGTGAAGAAAATTAAAAGGAAAGGTTTTTAAGTGAGATTACAGCCCACATCACCGATCTATATTAGTTTAGCCCACTAGTGTAGGTTGTTTGCTTCACTTCTACCTAGATCAAGTGAAGCTTGGAGCTTGTGCCAAGGGACTCCGCGGTGGATCGTCGTGGACTTCGAAGGACTCAAGCGAACCCATCCAAACTGCAAGTTGATCCAAGGAGTCAAGGAGGAGAGGTCTAGAAAGGTTGTATTTCTCCCCTCTTAGTGTTAGACACTTGCTAGTTTGTGAACCATGCTTTTGTTACCCTAATACTCTAGTTCGATTCTAGGTTAGGTTTGGTTAGCTCCCTAAAAATTTTAATGTAGCATGTTTGATGCTTGTCAAAACCTGGTGATGGTTCTAAGCAAACCCAGCAGCGACAACGGACCGTAATGTTCTTAAACTAAAACTTCACCCCAAAAATGGTGATAATGGACCGAGATGTCCATAAACTAACAACGGACCGCAATGTCCTTAAACCAAAACTTCGCCTCCAAAATGGCAATAATGGACCGAGATGTCCCTAAACTAACAATGGACCGGAATGTCTTTAAACTAGCGCGTCGTCTCAAACACGGTGATAATGGACCGAAATGTTCCTAAACTAGTGCTCCTCCTCAAACATGGCACATCGTCCCAAATACAACGATATCCTCTCTTGAGATCTATATTGCAATCAAAGCTCCAACGGCGAAGACTGCAACTCAAGTCCCACTGGCTACACAGCTACTCCAGTGGTGAAGTCACCCCTAAGTCCCATTGGTAAACAGATGGGTGTTAAAAAAAGGGTATTTCCAAAAGCAAGATGGGCACGGATGAAAACCCGAAAGGGCGTCGTGAGTAAAAACAGCAGGGCTACCGGCTAGTTTGTGAAAACCCGAAAGGGCGCAATCTCGTTGTTAAAAAAACGGTATGTCCACAAGTAAGATGGGCATAGATGAAAACCCGAAAGGGAGCCATGAGTAAAAACAGCAGAGCTACCGGCGAGTTTGTGAAAACCCGAAAGGGCGCAATCTCGTTGTTAAAAAAACGGTATATCCAAAAGCAAGATGGGCACGGATGAAAACCCGAAAGGGCGCCATGAGTAAAAACAACAGGGCTAACGGAGAGCTTGTGAAAACCCGAAAGGACGCAATCTCGTAAAAATTTTACTTACGAGATCCTCACGACTCGTAAGGAGAATCCCCTATGAGACCCTCACGGCTCATAGGATTCAAAAGTCTTAAGCTACAGGAATTCAAACCTGTTCTTAAGCCATCATATCCCCCAAGTTGCCCTACAAGAGGTCCATATTGACCCTTGTATACAATCCACGGGCACGAATAAATATCCCCTCACCAAGTTCCACCACTGGCGAAAAATTTCCCCATATGGTGAATGACACTTATAAGTCCTCTTGACTTGTAAGGAGAAAACACTCTTGTGAGATCCTTACGACTCGCAATAGAAAATATCATTTAGGAGTCCTCATGACTTCTCGGGAGAATCTACACCTACGGGATCCTCTCGACTCGTAGAAAGAATACTCTTTATGTGACCTTTACGGCTCATAAAGTCAAAAGCCTTAGTCGACAGGATCCTAACCCTGTCTACTAAGCCACCTTTGTTCAAATCAGGAAAGGCAAATGATGATTCGCTCCTGGAAATATTCCAGTCATAGCGATGCTGATGCCTAAATCGGTATCAAATTCCAAGTCCTCTCACGGCAAAAGATGATTCGCTCCTGGCAATATTCCAGTCGCAGCGATGCTGATGCTTGAACAGGTATCAAATTCCAAGTCCTTTCAAGGCAAATGATGACCCGCTCCTGGCAATATTCCAGTCGCAGCGATACTGATGCCAAAATTGGTATCAGATCTCAAGTTCCATACTGCAACAAAAAATCAGCGAGCAAAAAAATGCATATGAAATAGCCGAAATGATGGGGCAACTTGCAATAAAAATCAGCGAGCAAAATATCTGCTTATAAAAACAGCCGAAATGTTTGGGCAACTCGCAATAAAAAGCAGCGAGTAAAAAGAAAGAATAGACGTAATGATTGGGCACCGTGATAAAAAGCCGAAATGATTGGGCAATCGCGACTTTCGCGATATAAAAAGCTGAAATGATAGAACATCGCGGAAAGAAATAAAATGAAATGAAAATTTTGCCCTACAGGTGAGTCCACATCAACCCCTATATACAATCCATGGGCACAAATGAAAAGGGAACCATATTTTCCCACCAGGCTCCGTCAAAGGGAGAGCCAATTCTTGATGGTTCACAAAACAACCTAAAAACTACCTCGACACGCTTCTCGTTACAGCAGACGCAATATTAACAACGGCGTTCCTTCTCACTCCAGCAGGATGTAGACGCGACGTCAACAAAGACTCCAGGTCGAAACAAAATGGAGCCATGGCAAAATTCCTAGCTCCAAGCATTGACGGTTCACAAAACGACCTAAAGACTACTCCGACATTTTTCTCGTTACAGCGGACACAATGTCAATAAAGGCTCCAAAATAGACAAATCAAAAGAAAGCGAAGGCCAAATTCCTAGCTTCAGGGTCTTGACAGCAACTCAAATAAAACCTGAAAGACTATCGGAGATCGTCACACACCAGTGCGGAGTGGTTATGACTCATCGGGGCTCCCCAAACTGAGCCTAACCTCAATTAAAAAGCGATATGGAGAAATTCCTAACGCTTGCTCTTCCGACGGTCAAACTGCCTAAGAAGATTACTTAAAGACGTCTTGTTCAGCCCCCGAAGGGATTAGAGACACGACAGTCGCGGGGATACTCGAACAGCAGCGTAAAGTCTGCATATCGGGGAATGCATCAGCCAACGCAACGGTACCACGAACTAAAACCCTAGTACCACAAAACCTAACGCACCTCTGTCGTAAAGAGCAGAGGTTAACTATAACGTTAGGACAAGTTTTCCTATAAGCCCAAAGGAGGTAAACTAAATAAACTCCGAAATGAGTCCATAAACTAGAGACTCCGGAATGAGTGAATAAACTACAAACTCCGAAATGAGTCCATAAACTACAAACTCTGAAATGAGTGAATAAACTACAGGCTCCGAAACGAGCGCATAAACTACAAACTCCGAAACGAGAAAGTAAACTAATTACCATCACATTAAGGCATCAAGACACGGATAAGCGCATAAAAGAGAATGTATGTTCTTATTCATGAATCAAAATACAACCAATGCAAAAAGGGGAATACAATTACAATGATTAAGAAGGAGGCTCTTTCAACAAACTGACGACCCGCTCACGCGCTCCCCGTAATTCCTCCTCGCGTTCAGCTCCGGCTGCCAGCTCCGCTTCGATCTGAGCTCGTTGTTGCAAGCAGGATGAAAGCTTCTCAGCAATTTCCCGTTTGGCAGCTTCGCAACTTTGCATGACCCGCTCAGTGAAGTCAAGCTTCTACCTTAGCGCCGACCCGTCAGAAATACATCATTGAAGGTTTTCAAAAATAACTTTCAGCTGCACGGCATTCGCTTCAATTTGGGGGGCGCAATTGGACGGATTCGCCGGAAGCTGTCTCATGCTCCTTTGCCCCAGGGTCACCTCTTATTCAAAATATTGAATGAAAGTGACACTCTGCTCGATCCATACGGCCCGCTGAGATTTCAAAGTTAATACCTCAGGAGCGAGACGCTTAAGCTCAATCTCATGCAGACAAGCCTCGATCTTCCTGCAATAATCAACCCAAGAACCGACGAGGTCTTCAGTGTGGAAATTCATGAGCATCGCCAGCATTGGATTGACTTCGTCGGCAAAATCCGTAGAAGAAGTGAGAGCCGCGGCGTCAAGATCCTCGATAAACTCGCTTAACATTCGCCGGTTAGTTACGACGCCCCTGGAAGATGGACGTTTAGCGAAGGGCCCTGTGGGCATGGGAATGCGGGATTCAAAAGGAGCTGAAGCTGGTGTAATCGCTGCAAAATAAATTACGGCCAGATTTCAACTTGAAAGACAAAGAAGACATATGACGGACGAAATCTACCGTACCAGCTATTGAAGGTGGCAAAATAGATAGCTCCGGAAGCTTGGCTATTCCTTCGCTCCCTCTTTTGAACTGTGATACTGGGGTCAATATAAGGATGGCTTATCAGTAGAAAGTTTACTCACGAAAAGGAGAAATACTAAACAAAGAATATACTGACCACTGCTGGAAGAGGGAACGACTTCCGATTGGAAGGAGAAGTGCGGGTGTAGCACTTGGTATAAGTGGTCAAAGAGCACTCCTGCAAGGTTACGACAATATATGGTTAAGGCAAAGAAAAATTGGTATCTACAATAAAGAAACTAAATGAGAAACCCTTACCTTCCAAAACTCGGGGAGGCACAGAAGGAACCGTGACAGTCAAGGCAGCAGCCAGCGGCAATTCTTCGGCCAGTACAACTTCAGGGTTTATTGCGCCTATGCTCAAGAAAAAGGAAATATCATCAGAGACGCTTAGCAGGATTAAAAAAAACTCAAAGATAACAACCCAAGGAATACCTGACAAGTCAGAAACCGAAACCTTGCCCGAAGCGTCACCTGTTGTGACGGCTTCTTCGGATTCCATTGGGAGAGAAGATTCAACGCCTACAGCTTCATCCCCTGATTCGACAGGGCCTGTCGTAATGCTTGCATCACCCGCCGATATCAAAGATCCACAAGGGGAAAGAGCGGCAGTTGGAACGGTCCCAGAGTCCAGAGAAAGATTGGACGCTTCATGCTCTTTAGTTGCAGGCTGATCAGTCGAAAATATTGCATTTTTAACACATCAATTTCCCTACCATTTGCACTCATCTAAAGGTGTTCGGTGTGAGTATAGCACATATTAGCAAAACATCTGTAAAATACCAAATAACTTGTGTTATATATTATAACCGACATTTTTTAGGGAAATTGAGTGTTTATCATTGCACGCATTATCTTTTGTATATCGCAACACTTGTCTCGAGAATGTGTGCAGGAAATTCCAGGAAAAGAGCCGAAACTGTCAAAAGTGCTGATAAAAATACGCCAAGTCCAAGACTTGTGATCTGGCAGTGAAAAAGAAAGAGAAATGAGATTCCACACATCAGAAAAGTGTCACAAGGCCAGCACAAAGCATCACAGGGAATTTCAGGCACTAAAGCCTTCAATGGGCGGCGGATCCGCGGCCAAAGGACCCTTCCCGCGGCGGATCCGCGGCGCTATGGTGACATCATCGCTCCAAATTTCTCCACATGTTTCTATGTAACGGCTAATGCTTCCAGAAGACTCCAGACTACCACGTGGTTTCATCCAGAAGGCTCGGCCTAACAACCTTACCCAAGAATATTCCTCATTCTAGACTATTCCCTCCAACAAATTTCTTCTAGAAGCCACTCTCTAACAACCTTTTTGGAGGGAAATTTGAATTTGAGATCTAGATCTAGGGTTGAGGTGATTATAAAATGAGAGCTAGATCTAGGGCTTTAGGTTGTTGAAAATTGAGCCAAACACCCACAAGTTGAGTGACACAACTTGTGCATTCAAACCCTAACTCTAATCCAATCACCAAAGCCAAATTCAAGATCTTCGAGTACAAATCAAGCAAGAAGCCTTCAACCTTTTAGAAGAGACACCGGACTTCAACCGAGCAAGTGATCCTCGAGACGTTCCGCGAATCAAGGAGACGTGCGAAGCCAAATCAACGATCGAGTTCTTTCATCTTGTAGATCTTGAGAGAATTGTAACAAAATTGATGATTAATGAAAGGTGAAATTTCTTTATCTTGCTGATCTTTATATTCTTGCATTGTGATGAGTTCTCAATTTGTGATTGTGTTCTTTGTTATGATGCTTGAGTAGAAACTCCGCTCGTAGAGGAGTCGAAAGAATCAATAGATGATGATGATTAGATCTTGAAACGATTCTTAATTCCTATAAGTTTTGTAAACTCTTGTAAATTGAATCATCGATAATCTAGTTTTGAGCGAGATGCTTTCTTAATTATTTTCGCTCGTAACTAGAGATCAACGATCGGTAATTCAATTTACTAGAGGCTAGCTTTTAAATGAGATTCATCGAAAGGACAAAGGATGAGATGAAGAAACCCTAGTTCCTTCAAGAGATCCTTAAACCTCGATAGATCGTCATCGATCTAGCATCAAATCATTAATGGATAAGAAAACGTAATCGCAAGTTTTCATCACGTCTATAGATTCGATCGATTCCTACGAGCATCATTTCAATTCTTGAAACCTAATTCAATTGGATATCATCAATTCTTGATTCTTGATTTTGAGTTTTCTTGTTATTAGATGTAGATCTAGATAATTCTTGAAATTCACTTTTATAATCTTGAATTGAATTATCTTTACTTTTCTCTTTAATTTACAATTCATCTAAATCAAATTCAAACGGATCACACTTTCCCTGCGGACGATCTGTACTCACTTCGAACCTACAAAAAGACACCGAATATTGATTGCGGTTTTTATAAATTTCTTTGGTTGTGATATATTTTACAATTTCCAAACACGACATAGTATTTAAGATCAATCAAATGGCGTCGTTGCCAGGGATCGTGTGCTAATTTGTTCGTTTTTGAAATTTGAGTTGAAAAATTTATTCCATCAGAATTTTTTTTGATCAAAATTCGCTCAAACACTAAACGATTTATTGTGATTTGTTGCAAGGAAATCTGGAATCGGTGGAGCAAGTGGAAAAATTTTCTGAATATTCCAGAGAGCTCAGGGAGTGAACAAGAACAGTGCCTAAAAATTTTGTGCAGGTATCAAGCTACCTTGCGGCGGAACCGCGGCAATAGAGGCCTAACGCGGCGGATCCGCGGTGCAACTAGTGTTTCACTGCTTCAAATTTTCTCGGTGACTCTCTGACTTTCTTATCTCCTCCTTACTCTGCTCCAATAACAAATTTTTGCAGGTTTCTTTGCAAAAATTCGCAGCACCGCAAAAATAAAAAAAAATTGTGCGTGTTTGATCTTGGTTGTTTTCATTTTTAATACGGAAATTAAGGGGCAAAGACCAGATTCAGATTAGGTCAGAATTTCATTACCCGTCCTAAGCCCCAAAAATCACAAAACTGCATCCGCATTACCCTCATTAACTAAAAGAAATCTAGACATGACTCTAAGGACCGTCGCGATCACTTAGGACAGGAGAAGGCCGTGGGTAATCTATTTCTTATCCGCGTTTCTTTTGTGGTGTATAAGGCAAGTGTGTCTAAGGCAAGTGGTTACTTAATTAGGTCCACTACTTACGTAGTGGAGAACCTCCCACTTACCTGGCACTTATCTGGCCACAGGAGAGGCAAAGAGGCAGTAGAGGATTGATCTTGCGACTTGTCTTCTGGCAGTTAGGAGCGGTCTAGAGACTTATCCTAGGTGACCATTAGATCTAGGGTTGTGTGTGCATTGTTTGTGATTTGCATTTTTTTCAAAAATCTATATCTTTTTCAAAACAAACACCACTTCATCTTTTCCTTAATTATCACGCAACGCTGCCACTTGTGCTAAACCATTTAGTGCATGCTCGGCTAGACACGGGATTCTAGTGCCCGACTTGTCCGCGTTCCCCCGATCGACTCCGAAGTCGGTATTTCTATGTCTACTTTTTCTTTACCCCCTACCACACCCACATCAATGGACGGTTCTCCATCGAACTTCTTTACCACTACTCTGCCGCCGTCTGCAGGTGCGCAGAATCTACCCCGCATCTCCCTCCAGGAGAGATGCTATCTTATGCGAGGTCCTTTTTCGACCTGTCTCACCATTCCACCAGCCAACGGGGACAATTTTGAAATAAAACCCCAATACATCAATCTTCTACCAAAATATCACGGTCTCGAGTCTGAAGACGAATATGTCTTTATTACCAAATTTGAAAATGTATGCGCAATGATGGGTACTTCACAGCTTTCTGTGGATGTTATGCGTCTTCGTCTTCTTCAATTTACCTTGTGCAATATAGCCGAGAAGTGGCTTTATAACACAGCCGCACATTCCATTTCGAACTGGGGATAATTCGTAAAAGCATTCCTTAAGAAATTCTACCCTAATCATAAGACAGCTCGCGTCCGTAGCGAAATAAATCAATTTACCCAGCTTCCAAATGAGACATTCTCGAAGTGTTTTGAACGCTTCAAGGATCTGTTAGTTCAATGTCCACATCACGGAATCCCTAGATGGGATCTGTGCAGAATCATATATGAGGGCATTAATCCTACCACAAAATGACCCTTGAATCCATGTGTCAAGGCACTTTCATGACTAAAGATGACGGTGAAGCTTGAAAATTTTTAAAAGATTTCGCTGAAAAATCTTTGCAGTGGGAGAGTGTAAGTAAATCGTCTAGGAGAGCAATAACCAATCTGATGTTTCCATAGGAGTTTGAGCTAAAATGTCAGGAATGCAAAAGAAACTCGAAACTATGGAAAATAAATTTTTAGCTGCCGCCCTAAATCAAATGCAACCCTCCAAAACTGTCTGTGGATGCTGTTCTGATCCTTCTCATCTTACGGAAGAATGTCCATTGAATTCTCCGTTTCAAGGTCAAGAGCATATCAATTCTGCTTGCCAACAAAGATCTAGAAACGATCCATTTTCTTCCACATATAATCAGGGTTGGAGGAATCACCCTAACTTTGCTTGGAACCAATCACAAACTCAAAACACGGTTCCAAACCAAAACAATTTCCAAAGGGCTCCTCCACCACAACAGCAACCACTTCAATTGAGTCAGCACCCCTACCAATCACAACACTTTCAAAATCCGGCCAACACTTCTGCACCATATGAAAATTCTTTGCAAATGGTCGGTACTGATAATACCTCTGCACTCGAACGAACCTTAGATGCTTTCTTGAAACAATCCATCCAAGGGACGACAAATATTCAATCTTCCTTCGATAATATGATGAAGATCATTGTCTCTCAAAATGAAAATATTAAATCGATGGAAGCATAAATTGAACGAATAAATGCCGAATTGAGTGCTTGAGAGAAAGGGAAACTTCCAGCTCAACCTTTACCCAATCCTGGCTATTCACATCATATGAATGCTATCACCACGTTAAGATCTGGAAGAGTGCTTGACAATCATGTTGGGGAAGAGATTGATGATCATGAAAATTCTATCAATAACACCCCGGCTGAGACTTTTCCTTCTACTTCTTCTTCTAATTCTGACCCCAGTTCTTCTACCCCACCATTTTCATCCGAGCCTATTCTCCGTTTTCTCCAAGGCTCGCACCCTTAGTATACTTCTTCCACTCCACCCAAAACGATCTTCACTCCTATTCTTAGATCGTTCCCACCCACACGATCTTCTCCAATGTTGGACCCCGACCTTATTGCTCAAGCTCCTTATCCAAATCTGTTAAGGGGAAACAGACCAAGTCCGCAAATGGAGAAGATCACTGAAATCTTTAATTAGGTTAACATCAACATCCCTCTTCTAGATGCTATCCAACAAGTCCCCACTTATGCGAAAGTTCTCAAAGACTTGTGCACTAGAAAGAGGAAGTCTCAAATGCCGAAGAAGATCTTCATGTCAAAGACTGTAGACACGGCTTTTCCACAACAATTTCCTAGAAAACGAAAGGATCCTGGCTATCCTACTATTTCTATTTCTATTGGGGATAAACACATCAACCGTGCTCTACTTGACCTTGGCGTAAGTGTTAACCTGCTTCCTTTCTCAGTTTATGAGCAGTTAGGGATCGGAGAGTTGAAACCAGCCAACTGCACTCTCCAGATGGCTGACCGATCAAGCACCAAACCTAGGGGTGAACTGGAGGATGTGTTAATAAAAGTCGGGGAATTTGTATTCCATGTGGACTTTATTGTACTTGATACACAGCCTGTAGCGAACCCTCGGAATCAAATTCCGGTGATCCTTGGTCGCCCCCTTTTTGGCAACTTCCAACGCTATAATCAACTGTCGTAATGGCTCTATGACCCTATCCTTCGGGAATAGGTCAATAGAGCTGAACATATACAAGTTGTGAAGTGTACCCTCTGAACCTACTGCTCATGCATGTTCTGTCAAATTAATGGGTGTCGACAGCAGCGAATTTGATCAGCCTCATGATACTGATCTTGACCCTTTTCATATGTTGTTGTTTGACCCAACTATGTATCATACACATACGGACTCTTCCACCAAGTTGTCCGGGTCAACAACTAACACTGATTATGAACTATTTCTGGAGTCTGAAGATCACCCCGCGCTTTGTGATGACATTATTCTCCGGGGTATTGATGAAACTTTTGAGGAAATCTTCGCTGATGAACTCGCATTTTTGAAAAGCACGGGTGTTGAGATGAATCCACCTCAATACAAAGAAATTGAACCTCTACCCCTTCTTCTGGACTGTAAAAAGGATGCGAGTAATCCATCACAATCACTGAGTCGTCTCTCTAAAACGAGACGCAAACACATTCTTTCACACCACTTATCTTTTCCCCACTTCTTCTTGGTTCTCTTCTTCCACTAACCGATGCACTACATTGATAAAAATTTCGAATGGTTGGTGTTGACCTTCGGTCTTTGCAAAGCTTGGCATCGACCAATAATCTTGACCCCCTCATGTGATTTTCAAATCTTAACATGGTTTAACTCAAGTTTGGGGGGAGGTATAATCTGGCTCTTGAAAATAAAATGTTTACTCAAAATATTGTGAGCCAAAAGAATAAGTTTGGGGGAGGATTTTCATGATAATATATTTTACCCCCATTAATAAATTTCCTCCCAGGCTTACAAGTTTTTTGAGCTTTAGCAGATAGCAACAGTGAGGACACTGTTGAAAACAAGTTTGGGGGAGGTTTGTGCTTATTTTCGCATCATTTGCATATCACTTTGCATAAGCACAAAACATTTAAAACCTATAAAAATTTAAAAAATTTCAAAATAAAATAAAAATATTTTTTGTACATAAATAAGATAATAAAAGATTAGATAGTTAAAAATTACATCCAAAAGATTGGAAAAGTTTAAGAAAACCTAGAAAATTAGAAGTTTTCTTAAACGAAACTAGTAATAAGTAGTTATGAGCCGTTGTCCCAAGGGTTAGTAAGATGAAAGAAGTCACTAATCTGAGGATAAAAATAAGTCTGAAAAATAGTTCCTATTCTGGAAGCCAAACATTTGAACGTTGATACCCTACTATATGCACTTACACACGTCTTGAAGCTCGGGATAGTAGAGGATACCTTGAAATGCTCTTGTCTAAAAGTCAAAGTATGAAGGAAATAATAAATGGAGAATAAGAAAAAAAATGGTGAAGAAAAATGAACACTGGTTTTGTTATCCCCAAGGCAGCAATAAAAAAATATAGCGAGGGTGCTTCATCAACTAGTGCCTTAGACCAACTGGTCTGGGAGTCACTGCTAAGCCTTAGGTGGTGCAAGACGAGGAAAATACTAAATACACCGTATAAGCGATCACATGAGTAATCGGTCGGTTAGTACCTCAAGAAGTATTAACGGTCGCATGAAAAATGTGTGAGCAAATCCATCTAAATATTCATCAATTAAAAAGTATTGAGGTAGATGGACAAGAGTATGATAGCTTGAATTGAATTCTCTGAGTGTAGGGATGTCTATTACACACACGTAGGATTATATGATCGATGTTTGGATGAAAGATAGGAATGAAGAATAAAGTTGATGTTTTATTGAGGGATGATGTGATTTCTAACATCTTTTCATGACTATTAAGATATGGCTCATGACAACCGAAAAGCTAGTATTAGTTGGAAATTCTAATTTTCAAAGTATTTCTTTTACAATTCTTTTCTTTATATGTAATATTCACGGTCTTCCTTTTATTATGGGATTTTGTGGGTGCAATCCGCTGAAAACCCTCAGGAGACAACACTCCTCCTACTAGGGACACCTAGAGGTTTAAAGGCTTGTTGCACGTGCTCAGTGCAATCGTGTTGCCTACGAAAGTGTGCTAGTTAGTTTTTCTCTTTCTTTATTTTCTCCTTCTCTTTTTAATAAAACATTTCGCTCGAGACGACCGAAAATAAGTTTGGGGGAATTTGATTGGTCGAAAATATTGCATTTTTAACACATCAATTTCCCTACCATTTGCACTCATCTAAAGCTGTTCGGTGTGAGTATAGCACATATTAGCAAAACATCTGTAAATACCAAATAACTTGTGTTATATATTATAACCGACATTTTTTTAGGGAAATTGAGTGTTTATCATTACACGCATTATCTTTTGTATATCGCAACACTTGTCTCGAGAATGTGTGCAGGAAATTCCATGAAAAGAGCCGAAACTGTCAAAAGTGTTGATAAAAATACGCCAAGTCCAAGACTTGTGATCTTGCAGTGAACAAGAAAGAGAAATGAGATTCCACACATCAGAAAAGTGTCACAAGGCCAGCAAAAAGCATCACAGGGAATTTCAGACACTAAAGCCTTCAATGGGCCGCGGATCCACGGCCAAAGGACCCTTCCCACGGCGGATCCGCGGCGCTATGGTGACATCATCGCTCTAAATTTCTCCACGTGTTTCTATGTAACGGCCAATGCTTCCAGAAGACTCCAGACTACCATGTGGCTTCATCCAGAAGGCTCGACCTAACAACCTTACCCAAGAATATTCCTCATTCTAGAATATTCCCTCGATCAAACTTCTTCTAGAAGCCTCTCTCTATCAACCTTTTTGGAGGGAAATTTGAATTTGAGATCTAGATCTAGGGTTGAGGTGATTATAAAATGAGAGCTAGATCTAGGGCTTTAGGTTGTTGAAAATTAAGCCAAACACCCACAAGTTGAGTGACACAACTTGTGCATTCAAACCCTAACCCTAATCCAATCACCAAAGCCAAATTCAAGATCTTCGAGTACAAATCAAGCAAGAAGCCTTCAACCTTTTAGAAGCGACGCCGGACTTCAACCGAGCAAGTGATCCTCGAGATGATCCGCGACTCAAGGAGACGTGCAAAGCCAAATTAACGATCGAGTTCTTTCCTCTTGTAGATCTTGAGAGAATTGTAACAAAATTGATGATTAATGAAAGGTGAAATTTCTTTATCTTGCTTATCTTTATATTCTTGCATTGTGATGAGTTCTCAATTTGTGATTGTGTTCTTTGTTATGATGCTTGAGTAGAAACTCCGCTCGTGGAGGAGTCGAAAGAATCAATAGATGATGATGATTAGATCTTGAAACGATTCTTAATTCCTATAAGTTTTGTAAACTCTTGTAAATTGAATCATCGACAATCTAGTTTCGAGCGAGATGCTTTCTTGATTATTTTCGCTCGTAACTAGAGATCAACAATCGGTAATTCAATTTACTAGAGGATAGCTTTTGAATGAGATTCATCGAATGTGTTGGATATATATGCCCTAGAGGCCTACATTGTATAGGAAGCTTGGGATATGTATGTGCATGACAGTCTTGGTTGATATGATAGTGCGCTATTTGGTTTGTCTTTATCTTAACATATGATATATTTTGTGTTATATTCATTTATATATTCATGTTGATAAAGCCCTTAGGGTGTTTGCCTGACTACCGGCGTTGTGATGGCAGTCATACTAGTGGGAGCTGGATAGTCAATAGGCACATCCTTAGATGTCCCTAGTCGCAGGAGTATCGAAACTGGGCATCGATACTCCGGAGTAGACTAGTGTATACATATCTAGACCCTGACGAGGGGCGATGGATTGGTCCCGCAGCCATTGGTGGTGTGCACCTAAGATTGTATACAGATGCTCACTGGGTGTGAGTACACCGGACAGGACTCGCCGAGAACTGACTGGATGGTATTATACCTAACGTCAGATAGCAGTTCTCAGGTGACATGTATGCGGATAGTCTGTTGACTTAAAGTCATCATTTGTCTCGTGTGAGTTCCTACTGTGCTTTGATTATTACCCTACCACGGCTCAAAGGAGTCGTGCAAACAGGTTTTAGTTGGGCACAGTCCCGAGCCATGTGGAGGCAGTGAGCGACTGTTAGGGATTCGTCTCTCCCGGTATAGGGAGTTGATATCGCACTGTGGTCGGTTGGTCATTACCATAAGTCCCTGGACAGGGCTGATTGAGAATTACTGATGGACTGATCAGTAGATTCTCGGATGGTCTTGAGCCATACCGACACGACTTGTACGGTTATTAGGGATCTGACGTCCACCACCTCCCTAGACCATACATGCGATACTCTTAGACGAACAGACCGGACTGCGTGGGTATTGTCACGGACAGGCTCAGTAGGATTTCGGATGGGTTACCTCATCGGCTTTCTTATCGACAACTACCTGGGGACCGTTACGTACAGCTAGTGCCGTTTACGGTCTGTGGTTAAACCCACTGCCAGCGTAGTAATTGAGTCTTTAGAGTCCCACACAGAGATTTCCCAAACCCAGGTGAAAAGATATAGAGGTCGTATGGTTTTACGACAAAGGTTCGGACGCGTACGTGTTTAAACGCACGTACGACATTCGGACAGTTTTTACTAGCCGGCTTTGGTTTAAGCCAGATTCTAGTATCAGGTTATTGGATTTATAGAGTCTAAAGTTTTTCCGTGTTTTCACGGATGAGAGGGGCGTTCTCGTAATTTTCCGAGAAGCTTCTAGAAGGATGTGACTTGGAGGGAGAGGTGTCATTTTCATTTAATGATTTAGTGACTCATTGTGAGTGATTCATCATGTCATTAATGCATTATTAAATGCTTAATGACTCACATAATGAATCACCCACTTGCATTAATGAAACATGATGAATAATCTCATATTATTCATTTCTTTTTAATTCATTATGTTTCATATATCAAGTGAGAAGCTATTTCATTATTATTATTATTATTATCATTATCATCTTCTCACTCTTTCTCTTCAAGTTCTCTCTCCTTCACCAAACCCTAATCCTACCCCTCATGAGTTGAGAACAAGGATTAGGAAAGACTAATTACTCCATAACCTATCTATACATCACCTTAGCTACTCTAATTAGCAACTAGAGAAACTAAGTAACCTCAAGTTTAGAGGTTATAGCTTGGATTAGGGTTCTCGGGTGGATCGTCTATCACGGAAGGAAGCCAAGGAGGACGTGGAGATCCAAAGTGGCCGTAGATAACGTAAAGACGAAGGACTAGAACCATTTGCTATAATCTCTTAACATAGTAGTTTAGAACTCTATAGGTTTTGTTAAGTATTGTTTAGCAAACGATTCATGCGGTTAGTCGATGTTTAACCAAAGAACAAGATCGTTTTTCATATTTCCGCCTCCCCACAAGTATTGGGGTGTTGCACATCGACTTACAAAAAGGACAAAGGATGAGATGAAGAAACCCTAGTTCCTTCAAGAGATCCTTAAACCTCGATAGATCGTCATCGATCTAGCATCAAATCATTAATGGATAAGAAAACCTAATCGCAAGTTTTCATCACGTCTATAGATTCGATCGATTCCTACGAGCCTCATTTCAATTCTTGAAACCTAATTCAATTGGATATCATCAATTCTTGATTCTTGATTTTGAGTTTTCTTGTTATTAGATGTAGATCTAGATAATTCTTGAAATTCACTTTTATAATCTTGAATTGAATTGTCTTTTCTTTTCTCTTTAATTTTCAATTCATCTAAATCAAATTCGAACAGATCACACTTTCCCTGCGGACGATCCGTGCTCACTTCGAACCTACAAAAACACACCGAATATTGATTGCGGTTTTTATAAATTTCTTTGGTTGTGATATATTTTACAATTTCCAAACACGACACGGAATTTAAGATCAATCACCGGCGCTTCACCTGTCATGTCGTCATACAAATTTGGTCCTGTAAATAAAAATGCGTATGTTAAATAAATAGACATGGGGGAGGAGCTATTATTAAGGACCATGCGTTGTTCTACCTTGAAGTAGTCGTTCACTCTCTTCACGAGCTATACACACAACCTGTCTATGGGCAGTAGACAGGGCAGAAGGAATGTCCACCGAAGGAATGTCAATAGGCGGTACATTGATCGAGCCTGCACCTGTGGCCAAGACAGCATCACGTTCCCTCGCCGCATGCTTTCTGCGCTTCTTCTCAGCCTGAACCGTGAGAACCGACCTTCTTAAAACTTCCGGCAGGGGGACGTCGTCGTCCGAACCGAGCTCTGCCTCTGGAACCGCTACGGCGTCCATCATCGGCTGCTTTAGCAACGCCTCCTTTGGTGGCTTTGGGATGGACTCAGTCGTATTCGATGGCTCTGGAAGCTTTTCAGCGTCACCGCCTGGGATTGGAATTACCCTTGGAACAACCTGGGTTTTGGTAGTCCCTACAGCAAGATAAAGAAAAGAGTCAGAGCATGAATAGAAGGAACTAAAAGCGCAAAGGTGTAGTGAAGCGAATTATACTAAGACCCAAGTTGGCGCAAAGCCTCTCTTCCTCCTCAAACGTCTTGAGGGAAGCCGCGAGAGCCCCTTAGGTAGAAATACCTGTTAAAGAAGAGAGCGTTAATAAAGCATAATAAGGGGAGAAGGGATAGATGCAAAAGAATGTAAATGAAGTATACCCAACTCCATAATAGAGACCAACGTTGCATCCTCGCGAGCCAGTGGCTCGGAAGCTGCAAGGGCAGCTTGAAGATCAGTATCAGTTGTAGGCGTGTCAAACAAACCCTCATTGATGCCATATTCGCACAAGCCCTCACTGTAGGGAGCATGGGGCTCCTGTCCGAATACAACATCGGCAGAGAATAGAGGTTTCTTTTTCTTCTACGAACTGACACCAACAGCCAACGATAAAAGCTTTCGCTTGACAGGCCTCTTCGGACGGCGGGTCCCGATCTTCGAACCAATGCCCGTTTCCGGGGACGCCATGGCTACTGCAGTCACAAGAACATCCGGCCGAAGCTTATCAGGGAAAGCTCGTGGGACTATAGCCGTAGTGATTTCTTTTAAAGAAGGGCGAACGACTGCTCGTTGCTTCAAAGGGACCGCTGGATTGCCGGCTGGGACGCATCCTTGTGATCGAGTAACAGCCGCCTCTCCTCCCTGACAATAGCACCCATCGCATGCTGGTACCACGCCACATGAGCATTCGAAGCTTACAGCACATGGCTCAGCTCGCTGACAAGGAAATGGGACCCCGTATTTAATCGCATAAAATGATGCATCGCGCTGCGAATACCCTCCTCCGTAGCAACCGGCTCGACTAAGAACGCCTCAAGAGGAACACCTTGATTATAGCCCAATTGTTGAGCGAAGCGGTGCGGGTTGTACCTCATGAACAACACTGAGGCGTTCTGTCTAAACACTAGGAAGCCTGTTGAGCGAAGCGGTGCGGGTTGTACCTCATGAACAACACTGAGGCGTTCTGTCTAAACACTAAGAAGCCCGGCCTGATAGAGTATAGGTGCATGACCTCCCGGGCCCTCAAAGCAGAAGCCCCATCCTTAAAAGCATCGTGCAATGGTTAGACCACCTTAGTGGATTCTTTGCCGATAGTCAAGACTCTATCGACAAAGGTCATGCTGTCCCCAACCATGCGTGGTCGATGGAGTAAGCGCCGAGCCTCTCGCTGAGACGGGTCTGGAGCTGAAGCATCAACTAGATGCATAACCCAGGGGAAGTTGTAGCTTTCGTAGAATCGGGGTCGTTTATGAACACCAAAGGCACCCAGCACGTGCATCTCGACCCATGATGTGAAGTAATGTAATAGGAGATACACGGGCTTTACCCCCGGCTGAGTAGTGTTAGCCGCTAAACTCAGGTCATGGTATAGATGAGCTAACCCCGCAATCCCAACGGCCACGCGCGTCCCTGCGACGATGCGATGAGCCGGATAAAAAACAGATGGCCTTATGTAGCGGGGGTGCATCGGAAGCGCGAACCAACTCAACCACAGGCCAATGAACCCCAAAAAGAACGCCTCTTTGTCAACACCTGGGGCAGAAATCACTGAAAAGGGGACGACTGGAGTGTCTGGAATAAAGAAATTCTTTAGATCCGCCTCCGCCATCGGAAAATTATCCAAACCAAATCCGAACGGGTCGTCGAGTTTGGCGAATTTCGCAGCCTGTTTAGACAGAACTTCCGGACGAAGAAAGCGGGTGATAAAATCCGCGAAGCTAACCCCATGCCCACCAAACTCCAGGAATAAATTCTCATACATGTTCAACACCTTGATCAAGCTGGGGAACTGATGTTGTATGGAATTCTCCAGGGTAAGGCCCATTACCACTGACTTAGTGGCAAAGATGTACTCATCGGGGGAAGTATCTTCTCATAGTGCTCCCCTCTGACGGGTAAATCGGAGATCTCCGCGAACTCTTCTAATGAAATCGAAACCTCCCGATCTGATAAGAGAAAGATATGGGTCGGGATGTTCCATTGTTCCAAAAATGACTTGATCCACCACACATGAGGAGCGTGGTAGTGAAAGAGGGACGCGTAGATTGCGGGGTACAACCCGGTCTTTAATAGCAGCGACTTCTTGACCGATAGGATATACCGGGCCACTGTAGATAGCCGGCCGAATGACGAGGAGTCAATCCTATCATGTAAACTTGCCCCAAGGGAGCAACTCTCCTTGGCATATACGCCGCCCTAAAATGTCCAAGGCCATCGATGGATGTATGGGTATCGATGCCATGGAAGGCTGAAGGCGACCTTCTGAGGTCCAGTTGACCTCTTCTACGGTGTAAGTCACTTGAGGCGGGTCAGCATAATGAATCGCTGGGATTGGCTCTGAAGGTGCTGCACAAGAAAAACGGCGCCGACCCCGGATAATATGACTATACCATGACCCCCACAGATGAAGAGATTTTTGCTCTGGGTCATGATCTTTAATAAGCGCGAAGACTTCTTGATCTATAAGCGCGTCGGCAAAAGCGCTTTCCGAACGTATGAAGGGAAAGGGGGAATCGGAAGCCATAGTACCTGCACAAAAAGGGAGGAGTCGGCTATTGACGCAATGATTAAGGCCTTAACATTCTTTGTCACTTAAAATTGTACTGCACCACAGTTCAAAAAAGGGGGGCGGGGGCCCCACAAAATCAAGGTGACGCCCCATCAATGATGGGGCAGTCACTCATTAAAAATAGAATCCAAAAGGATTCTCATTTAATGTAAAACATCATTGGACTCGGGAGTTAAACTCCCTCGAGAACTGTGTTCTGCAAACAGATTTCAAATCTGTTAAGAAAGTTGGAGAGGGAATAAAATTCCCAAAAAATTTCAGAGCCAAGCTCTGTAGAACAATGGGATAACATCCCAGAACCTTCTAAAGCAAAGGATTCTAACAGGATAAAACCCTAAAGATCTTCAAGATCAGCAAGAAAAAAATCTTAGAACACTAAGAGATCTTTGTGAAAGAAGAGCAAAGCACTGTTAATGGGTTAAAACCCTAGTACATGAAGAGATTCCATCAAGAGTTTGGTCATAATTCTTACCAAATTTTTGACTGAGTTTTGACTCTAAAAGAATTTCCTTGGACAGAGATCTGAGCTCTAGAAAGTGAATTGAATTCTCAGAGAAAGAAGAAGGCCAAGAAAGATGAACAACAGTCATCTCAATGGCTAAAGGCCCTTTTTATAGACACAGGAAGATGGTTCAACTTCCAAGAAGATCAAATGGTGGAAAAGATGCCACCGCTGTACTCACGTGCGAGCCACGTGAGCGCAACGGTAGGGGAGCATTTGTTTCCCCAATAAAAAAGCAAAGCTCTGTGAGGCAGCGCCCAGCACTCAAGCGCCTCACATGCCTTACACGAGGGTGCCAGCGCCAAAGTTAAAAACCCTTATATAAGCGGTGCCAGTGTGCATAGCACACAAAAATCTTAAGCAGCGCCCATGTGCATAACACGTGAGCGCCGGCGTCCAGTTGAACTAAATTCTACTCTCTGTTAAACAGAGCCGTCGGATCAAAAATCCAACGGAGATGATAAATCATCATAATGCAGAATTAAATTCTGTTTAGAGGAAATATTCCTCAAATCTTTCTAAACAAGAAAGATTGCCTTCTAGAAAACAGAGTACCGTTGGATTAAAAATCCAATGGTGATTAAAGAATCACTAATCTACAGAATAAATTCTGTATAGATAAATATTTCCCTAATTTTATTAAAAACAAGAAAATAATTTCTGTAAAACAGAAGTCCTTGGTTCAAAGATCCAACGGTGGGTAAAATCCCCAAATCATTTGGGATCTCTTAATGAGAGATTTCCTCAGAGCTAATCAACAAACTGCTCCTACTATATAAATGACCCAAGACTTCAAGTCTAAAAGGAGGAATCCCCCATAAGTTTCAAAAAAAACAAAGCAGAAAACTTCAAAAAGGAAAAAAGAAGAAGATCTCCCTTCTCAGAAAAAAAAAACCCTAGGTAAATAAAAAGAAAAGAGATCAAAGCATCTCATTTACCTATTGAAGGGTTTAACCCTTTTAAAAGAACTTAGTTCTTTCTCTGGATCTGAGATCCACAAGACAAGTCTTCTACAAGTTGAGAATTTAATTCTCATCGGGAAGAACTTGTTCTTAAGAATCAAAGATTCAGAAAAGAACTAGGAAATCGAACTCCTCAAAACAAAGCATATAAGGAAAAGACATAGCGCCTAGCGCCTCACGTGCCCCTCACGTTGGCGCCACAAAACAAAAGGAGTGCCTAGAACTCATTGAGCGGCGCTCGGCGCATCACGTGACCCTTACGTGGACGCCATAGAATAAAAAGAACCCAGGGGGTGGCGCCCAGCGCCCCACGTGCCTCTCACGTGGGTGCTACAAAAGAAAGGAGTGCTTAGCACTCAGTAAGCGGCGCCCAGTGCCTCACGTGACCCTCACGTGGATGCTACAGAATAAAAATTGCTTGGCACTCACTAGGCAGCGCCAAGCTCCTCACGTGCTTCACACGTAGGCGCCATAAAGAGTGCTTAGCACTCCATATAAAGACAAAAGGGATAAAGTGTTTAACACTTATTGGGCAATTCCCATGACTGAAAACCCCACATGATTATATGTGAGTGCCAGAACTTACATAAGTGCTCAGCACTTTTTGCACAAAAAAGGGGACTGAGCCCAAACAAGTGCTTAGCACTCTTTTTCAAATAAAAAGAAAACTGAGTGGACCAAGCCCAAGTCGGTTAGGTCCCTTAAGAGTAGAAACCCCTTAATTCAGATCAACCGAGCCCATGTGCTCACTACTTCCCAGACTGATCTTAGTCCCAAATACGACTATCGATCTTCCAACTGATGATATTCCAAAACGATATTCATCCCACATTCCCTTGAGGAAATCTTAGTCTCAAAACACGACTAATGATTCCTGGGTTTACCATTAATCCATTTTTCCTCAAATACGGGAATTGGTTCAAGGGTACATCTCTCTACATCTCTGATACATGCTATTGTAATTCCTCAACGTCTTCAGAGAGGTGGCGGGTCCCGACAACCAACTTCTTTTTGGTGTACTTCCCAAACTGACGTGCACCTCCCAAATCAAACCACATCGCAAACTGGATGCATCCCATATCATCGTTGCTCATCCCGTCACGTAACAAATACACGTGCATGCAAGATGGACAATGGACCGTAACGTCCTTAAACTAACAACGGACCGAGACGTCCTTAAACTAAAATCTCACCTCCAAAATGGCGATCAACAGACCGAGACGTCCTTAAACTAACAACGGACCGTACGTCCTTAAACTAAAATCTCACTTCTAAAATGGTGATCAACAGACCGAGATGTCCTCAAACAAGAACTTCGCCTCCAAAATGTCGATAATGGACCGAAATGTCCCTAAAACTAAGACAACAGAGCCCAAATGCTCTCTTGTTGGATCTGAAACAAAAATGATCCTAGAACCTTGTTAAGTAGATCTTAGTCTCAAATTGGACTAATGTATCCATAACAAAAGACTAACCGAGCCCTAACTGCTCACATACATTTAAGTTGATCTTAATCTCAAACCAGATTAACGATCCTTAAATAAAAAACCCAAATCTCCAATATACGGATTTGGACTAAATCGCGCCCTACGGGAGACGACATAAATTAGTCTCCGTATACGATCCATGGTAAACCTAAACAAACAAAAACACACACGACACGAAGTGAACTTCCGAAGCATGAGAAATTGGTTATCGCTACGCGGTAACGTAATTAACTGCAGGGGCTTGCGCCTGCAAGGAAGAGCGTCCCCACAATCAAAAACCCTTCGCAAACGAGGGGGAATCTGACGAAGTCTGCTACAATGGCCGCATCCATCCAAACCTCCGATATACGGTGTCATAAATCAACTTGGCATCTTCGGAGAGGTGGACGGATAAACCCAAATAGCTTCTGCCCCCAGGATTCAGCCGGACGTCCCGATGTCCCAGTCCGTCTTTCGGCGGTGAACAAACCCACTGCCAGCATATTGTCGAGTCTTTAGAGTCCAACACAGAGGGTTTCCCAGCTTGGGCGAAACTATATAGTCTATGTATTTTGATACGTACTCAGGTTCAATTAAAACACGTGTTTTTGTACACGTGCTTTTAATCGGACATTTTGTTAATACCAGCATGTTTGAAAGATAGTCTGATTATCACATTTGGATTAAATGTGAGCTAGTATTATATATCTCTTTTTAGTATCTCTCTTTTCGATATTCGTATTCTGACATAATACGGTATTTATACGAATATGGGTATTTGTATAAATACGTGTATTAGTGTCTTGATATAAATACGGGTATTTGTATCTTCATACAAATATGGGTTTATACGAATACGGTATTTGTATTTTGATACGAATACGGGTGTATATATTTGTAGCATATACTTGTTTTAGTGTATTTGTATATATTTATATATATATATATATATATGTGTATGTGTACAATAAGATGGCCTCTCTTTTCTTCTCCTCTCTTCTTCATTATTTGTGAATGATGTGGGCTTGTGACTCACCATAGTGAGTCACAACCCACTCATTCAGAGATTAAGAGAAAATAGGGAAAAGAAAAGAAAGATGAGAGATTTATTCATTCTTTTAGCCATACTTGTTAAACATTCACCCAAGATTCTTCTTCCTCCACTCTTGGTTTTTTCTAAGTTGAGAATGAAAAAGGATTATGAGAGAACAATTAGAGATTAGCCACTACTACATCCTAGTGATCAATTCCTAGCAAGTTTTGATCATTAGTTGCTTCAATTAGATTATTGGTGTGAAACTAGAGCCTAAGTTTATGTTCGCTCGGTTAGATCATCTTCGACGAGGAAGACCGACTCTCAAGCTCGTTCCCGATGACCTAGAAGCTTAAGAAGTGGCGTAGAGGATGAAGGACACGACTACACAGGTTGTAATTAGTAACCGAGTAGTTAACTCCTACTATTATGTTTTCTAGTTTAGTGTTTGGATTCGATTCTAGGTTGTAGAGTTCGTCCTCTTATTTCAAAAAATTTCGTTTTGTATTCCACATTGGCCACAAGTTAGCGGCACGAGCACGAGCATCTATCTACACCTTTGAAGCTATCTTCTTCTTCAATCTTTCTAGGATTTTAGATGAAGTGTTGTAGTGAATTAATCCTAATTTAATTTTCTTTTATTTGTTCTCTTTTAGATGAGAAAGAGAGCTAACAAAATGGAGGAGAGAGAAGCTAATTCAAGTTATGAGAGAAAGAATGAATTTGTAAGTCGATGTCGCACACCCCACGCACTTGTGGGGAGGCGGAATTTACAAAAAACGATTTTTTCATACTTTGCAACACCGACTTTAACAGAAACCTTAACTAGCTATATCTACTAGGAGGTTCTAACTACTATGTTAGGGTTTATACCTCCATGTTTACAGGTCCTTCGGGTCTCCTTCTTCTCCTCTTCTTCTTGAGCTCCTCGAAGATCGGATCGCGCTTGAAATGTCGGCCTCCTTGTGTCTAAGATGATCCACCCAAGAGTATGTACTTCAAGCTCCAACCTCTAAACCGAGGTAACTAAGATACCTAGTTTGCTAAGCTATGTGGCTTAGAAAATGTAGAGTGTCTAATGGAGTATTTAATCTCAATAGACCTAATGGCTCAGAACACATGTGAAGGTTTTAGGTCTTGAGGATGAAGAAGAGAAAAATGGAGAGAGAAAGTGAAAATACAAATAAGCTAAGGTCTTGGCAAGTGAAGAATGGCTCACTCATTATCTCACATGAAGCATGGATTATTTTCCAATTGAAAATAGCAACCATGTTTCAATAGTAAACACAAACAAATAAACAAATGTAATGAGCCCTGCTTCACCCCATGCCACAAATATCTCCAATTTCCACCTCATTAATCTATTTCTAAAAATAGATAAATCCAAATAATGAGATGTCCCCTTCTAGAAGCATCTCTTATGAAATTACAAGAATACCCTCACCGTATATACATACCCATATTCGTATTCCGAAAAATAAGAATATAATGAGATAATAATAATCCAATAATATAATACTAGAATCCGGCTTAAACCAAAGCCCACTAGTATTATCCGTCCGAACATCATCCGTGTAGCCAGTACACGTATATGATCAGAACCATGCCGTAAAACCATACGGCCTCTGCATCGTTTCGCACAAAGCAGGGAAACCCTCTGTATGGGACTCTAAAGACTCGACGGTACACTGGCAGTGGGTTTAACCACAAGTTCGTGGTACTAGCTACAAGTAACGGCTACCCAGGTATCTATCGATAAGAAGGCCGATGAGCAAACTCATTCGAACTCCTATTGGGACTATCTGTGACAATCTCTGTACAGTCCGGTCTGTTCGTCTAAGAGTATCGCATATCGGGTCTAGGGGGTAGTAAACGCCAGACCCCTAATAGCACAATTAGTTGTGTCGGGGTAGAGCCTAATACACCCTGAGAAACTACTAGAGTACCTACCAGTAAATCTCGCTTGCCCTGGCCAGGGACTTTGTGTAATGGCTTTCCGAACACAGCGCGATATCAACCCCCAATACCGGAAGAGACGAATCCTATCTAACCACTACTGCCTCCCAGTGCTTCGGGACTGCACCCAACTACTACCTGTTTGCATGACTCCTTTGAGCCGTGGTAGGGTAGTAATCTAAGTACAGTGGGAACACACACGAGACGAATAGTGATGTCAAGTCAATGGACTAACCTGTACTCATGCCACCCGGGAACTGCTACCTGACGATAGGTATAATACCAACCAGCAGTTCCTAACGAGTCCGTCCAGTATAACTCATAACCCAATGAGCACATGTATACTATCTTCGGTACAACATACCAATAGCTGTGGGACAAACCATCTCCCTTGCTGGGATGAGAAGCTTATACACTAGTCTACTCTGAAGTATCGATGCCCCGTCTCGATAATCCTACTGTTAGTTATATGTATGCCCTAGAGGCCATTACTATACATAGGATGTATATTGTAGTGGATGCTTGGACATATATAGGGAGGAATTTCTTGCTCGATATGATAGTATGATATCTGGTTACTCTTTACCTTAACGTGTACACTGATTGTCTCTCTGTTACATGTTGGTAAAGCCCTTAGGATGTGTACTTGACTACCTGGACTATCATGCGGATCATACTAGTGGTGACATGGTAGTCCATAAGTACATCCTTCAAGGTCCCTAGTCGTGGGTGTATCGAGACGGGGCATCGATATACCAGAGTAGACTAGCGTATAGCTTCTCGACCCATATAGATGGGCGATGGATGATCCCATATCCATTGGTGTTTGACATCAGAGATGATATACGGGTGCTCAGTAGAGACTGGGTACACTGGACGGACTCGACGAGAACTCCCAGATGGTATTATACCTTATGTCAGATGGTAGTTCTCTGGTGACACTGGTAGAGGTTAGTCTGTAGACCCGAGATCGTCATAGAGTCTTGTGTGATTCCCACTGTGCTTTGATTTCCACCTTACCACATCCAAGAGGGCGTGCAAAACGGTAGTTTTTGGGTACAGTCCCGAGTCATATGGAGGCAATGAGCGATAGGAGGGGTTTCGTCTCTCCCGGTATTGGGGGTTGATGTTGCGCTATGCTCGATTGGCCATAACAGGGAAGTCCCTGGCCAGGGCTGGTTTAGAGATTTACTGGTAAGTGTTACCAGTAGTTTCTCGACCCGTTATAAGCCTCATATCGGCATGACTTATCGGTTATTGGGGTCTGACGTTTACCACCCCTAGACTTGATATGCGACATATCAGACGAGGAGACCGGACTGTACGGTAGTGTTACTGTCAGGCTTTTTGTAAGAGTTGGAGCGGGCTTGCTTGCTGATCTTCTGATCGCTCAATTCCCGGGTAGCCGTTACTTCCAGCTAGTACCGCTGACGACTTGTGGGTGCTTGATATGATCATCACCTACTGTCGGCGTATTGACGAGTCTTTAGAGTCTTACATAGAGGTTTTACTGGCTCAGGCAAAACGAAATAGGAGCGCATATGTGATATGTGCGGGACCAAGAATAATGCGAGTATGTGATACCGTATTCTATTCTCGTGATGTTTGTGTCGATCGGTTATATGCGATATAACCAAGTTATCGAATCAAGTGTTGATTCGATAAAGTCGATACATTGAATGTTAGTCGGTTGTATGTAATATAATCGGATTATTAAGTCAAGTGTTGATTTAATAATTTAGTGTATAATTGTATATATGATATACTAATTTACATAGACTAACATTGGTTCACTTTAAGCATTTGTTTTTCTCACTTGTTCACAAGTTAATATATATGTGATATATATTTATTTGTGTACAAAATTGTATCATGGTTGTTGATACACACTATATGGGTGTATAAGACATACACCATTATAATTATATTGGTTAGGTTTTTATATTTAAAGTAATTCTAAAAACAAATGGATAATGAGCACAAATGCATGAAGCTTCATGAAGCTTATCTTGCATTGACTTATTCCACTAGTTTTGTTTTTACTTAGGATATTAATTAACCTAACCAATATATTTAGCCATGGTTATGTCTCTACATGAGTTAGTATATGATACCCACTCACCCATGGTTAAGGCTCTCTCTTGATTAGTTTTATTCTCATTTTTGAGCTCATCTTCTTCCTCCTTGATTTTCTTTCTACGGTTTGATAAAGAGAGAGAACCAAAGTGAGAAATCAAATTCTAATGAGTACCCATTTCCTATTTCATCATCCTCTACTAGACTAGCACTTTAGTTTAGGGTGTTTGCTTCACTAATTCTCTAGTTAGTGAAGTAGAAGCTTGAGTCCGTATTCTCTCGACGTAGATCACCTTCGGCCTCGAAGACTTCAAGCAATACCGTTACAATTTTCTCATGGAGCCGTCCGAGAGTCCGGGAGTTGGATGATCGCAGCGAAGGGACTACATCAAGGAGCATATGAAGTAAAGGACCGATCTACAAAGGTTGTATTTTGTATTAACTTAGTAGTAAATGTAGTTTACTAGCTTTTGAAACCCTAATTTTCTACCAACGATCATGTTTAGGGTTATTCGGCACGGATAAAATTTTAATCTGGCATGGTTGATGCCTTGTAGAACCTTCTTAGAGTGCCTAGTAACCCTACAGTGGTATCAAAGCCTAGCTGGAGCATTAGGCGATGTGTGAACGAAGTTAAAACCCCGATCGAACCCGGAATCGACGAAATAACCCCCTCTCTGGAAAATTTTTGAAATCTGGGATTTTTCTGAATTAAAAATACCTAAAAAAATTGAGCAGAGTTTTCTAAGAAATACTGTGGAAAACGAGACAGTGATCCGTACAGTTGGTCGCGGAACCGCGGCAATACCATGCTTGCGCCGCAGATCCGCGGCCGTACAGAAGTCTTACTGTGTCGTTTTGGCACAGTAACATCCATAGGAAAAATTGCTATTTTCTGGGTATTTTTTTAACTGACTCAAGTGTTGAGTATTTTTGGGGTTTATTTTGTATTCGATGATTCGATCGGAAAATTTAATTTCGTTGTGTTTTCCGGATATTTAGAAACTGTTAAAAAGTTCGAACGGATATCAATAGCTCACTTTTTCCCGACCCGGAAAATTTCCAAGTGTTGGATTTTTCCGTTGTTTAAGAACGTCTAGATCGTGCAAGTTACACGATGGACCCTCTAGAAAACAACAAACCTTAACTCGATTATGTGACCGTCTTGAACTGCCTTTTGAACCTTAGGGTTTGGGGCAGTACGGCATGCCACATGTGAGGCGTTGGCTTGACCCTTCTACGGCTGGACCGTTGGTACTGTGGCATGTGATGGATGTTTTTAAACCCCCCTCAAGTGTTGAGAACCATTTGGGAAAACTTGGGTGTTTGATCATTCGATCGGAAAGTTTAACGTTGTCTATTTATCTGGAATTTGATACAATATTTGGAATCCACAAGTAGTTATGAGATAACTAATTTGAATGTTATAAACATAGCAGTTTAGTCTCAAATGATCGGTTGCCACGGGATTTTGATGCGATCAAAAGTCCGTCGCAATCACGTTGCGTACGCGGATACTCACCGGGTAAACTTAATAGATGGCCACGCCCCAAAGCCCCGACCAAGTGACTGTAGGAGAACCCCGTCGCCAAAAGCATCCGTTCGGGTTCTCGCGGCAGCGGTGTCCCGCCTTAGTGCACTTCGTCGACGGCATCCGGGGGTGCGGCCGTCTACTAAAGTTTGCGACGATCATTCGATCACATATCGGGAATCTTGTTGAATTGCCCGACTTGATATTGAAAAGTGTTTTCGATATAGAGACTAAAATGCGGGGTTTATAACTGTTAGGCATGCGATGTCTAAGGGTGGTTGCGAATTCCAACTGTTGTAGTTTTACACTTTCTTTTCTATGACCGTAAGTGTAGTATGTAGTTGTATTGCCGGTTTTCGTTGCTATATGTCGACGACAATCGGTGTATGCATACTTACTTACGTTAATGACATGTGATGTTATGTGTTCCTGGATATGTTATATTGGATCGTCGCATTTTGAATAGCCGGGGGTTTTATGTGAGATGAGAGTTTTCATTTTCATTCATGTAAAATTAAATGTATGTAATATTCTTTTATTGGGGCACTTCCGGGTTGAGGTTGTTGTCGCCATTTGTATATTATTTACTTTTCCGCACTAGGATAGACCCAAGGAGGAGAGCAGAAGTAACCAGGTTCTAGAGTCCAGTGGGAGACCAACTCGAGGAGTCGAGTCCGGGTCTCCTAACTCTAGAATTGGTAGGGTTGCTTGCCGCTCTCGTAGGGGTCTAGGGGTGTGGGTTTGGCTATTCATCACGACCGTGGAATCCGTGTTTTATAGAGGCTCAAAATAAAACACGGACGTCCTAGTATATCCAATGTTTCATATGTTTCTTCTGCTGCGATATCTGTGATGTGATCATTTGATATGTTGTGATAGATACTGTATATAGTATATATGATATATTATATAGACGTTACTTATGTTTTACACCCGCGCTAGCCCTGCCCCACTCTGTCGTTAGTTACCTAACCTAACGGTGCACGAGGGGACATCGAGGCGAATGCGGATGGCATAAGTGTACGTCGTATTTATCTGTGATGTTTAGGTGACTTAAATGATGGGACTTCATTAATATGATTAATGAAAGAAAAGAAACCTAAAAGATGTTGTAGAATCGAATTTTCAAAAACAGGTAGCTACAGTTCTTGCTTTGCATCGCGGTGTTCCTTGTAGAACATCCTGCACCTTATTCGATAAGGAAAGGGCCGAGATCCCTTCACCGGGAGTGACCCCTTTAGCAATAACTGGCAGATGCTACAACACTCGGTTTGTCTTTTGATTGCTTTTCTAGTTCTTGCTTTGCACAGTGATATATTTGATATATCCCGCACCTCATTCGACGAGGAAAGGGCCGACGATCCCTTCACCGGGAGTGACCCCTTTAGCAAAACTAGAAAAGCCTCAAAAACACTCCATTTCAAAATTCATTCGATCCTACAATGATATCAAGTTCATTACGCAATAGGTTTTCAGAAAAACCTGTCGTAGCCCTCCTTCATTTCAGATAAGTCCTACTTAGTATTCGTGCTACGTTTGTTGGCCTGCGTCAAGGCGTAGTGTGCGGTAGCTAACTAGTATTTATCTGCTTATGCATATGATGCAGATTGGATTAGGATAGTCGTATGACTTTATTGGCCTGCGTCAAGGGTCGTGCGGGTGGGTTTAATTCAATCAGGAAATGACGGGTTGAACTTGACTAGCGCACTATGGTTTGTTTGTTAGTTATATGTATGCCCTAGAGGCCATTACTGTACATTGGATGTATATTGTAGTGGATGCTGGGACATATATAGGGAGGACTTTCTTGCTCGACATGATAGTATGCTATCTGGTTACTCTTTACCTTAACGTGTATATTGATTGTCTCTCTATTACATGTTGGTAAAGCCCTTAGGATGTGTACCTGACTACCTGGACTATGATGCGGATCATACTAGTGGGGACATGGTAATCCATAAGTACATCCTTCAAAGTCCCTAGTCGTGGGTGTATCGAGACGGGGCATCGATATACCAGAGTAGACTAGCGTATACCTTCTCGACCCATACAGATGGGCGATGGATGATCCCATATCCATTGGTGTTTGACATCAGAGATGATATACGGGTGCTCAGTAGAGACTGGGTACACTGGACGGACTCGCCGAGAACTCCCAGATGGTATTATACCTTACGTCAGATGGCAGTTCTCTGGTGACACTGGTACAGAGTAGTCTGTTGACCCAAGATCGTCATAGAGTCTTGTGTGGTTCCCACTGTGCTTTGATTTCCATCTTACCACGTCCAAGAGGGCGTGCAAAACGGTGGTTTTTGGGTACAGTCCCGAGTCACATGGAGGCAATGAGCGATAGGAGTGGATTCGTCTCTCCCGGTATAGGGGGTTGATGTTGCGCTATGTTCGATTGGCTATAACAGGAAATCCCTAGCCAGGGTTGCTGAGATTTACTGGTAAGTGTTACCAGTAGTTTCTCGAATTGTTATAGACCTCATATCGACACGACTTATCGAGCTATTGGGGTCTGACGTTTACCACCCCTAGGCAAGATATGCGACATATCAGACGACGAGACCGGACTGTACGGTAATGTTACTGGTTGGATTTACTAGAGTGTGAGCGGGCTTGCTCGTCGATCTTCTGATCGCTCAATACCCGGGTGGCCGTTACGTTTAGCAGACCACTTGCGGCTTGTGGGTGTTTGATATGATCATCATTTGCTGTCGGCGTATTGACGAGTCTTTAGAGTCCTACACAGAGGTTTCCTGGCTCAAGCGAAACGAAATAGGAGCGCATATGAGATATGTGCGGGACCGAGAATAATGCGTGTATGTGATACCATATTCTATTCTTGCGATGAATGTATCGAATGGTTGTATGCGATATAACCTAGTTATCGAATCAAGGATTGATTCGATAAGCCGATACATTGGATACTAGTCGGTTATATGCGATATGACCGGATCGTTAAATCAAGTGTTGATTTAATGATTTAATGTATAATTATATATTTGATATATTACTTTGCATTAACTAGTATTGGTTCACTTTAAATGGATTTTCTCACTCGGATATGCACATTATATATGTGATATACTTTTGTGCACTTAAATGTATCATGTTTGATGATACATGTTTGCTAGGGTTTTTGTGTAAAGATCAAACCATGGTTACATGATAATGGTTAGGGTTTTGTTTTATTCACTTATTTATTTATCTATTGTTTTTGGATTAAAAGAAATGAAATGAGAAAAGAAAAACAATAGGGTTAATTTTCTTTCATGAAGCTTGTTGAAGCTTCATGAAGCTTTGACCAAAGAAACCCTTTTGTCTTCATCTCATTAACCCTAACCATTCATTGAACTATAGTTAGCTCTCTATACTTTACCATGGTTACTATTATGATAAGAATTCAATTTCTTTTCTATTCTATTAACTTATCATAATATTATCTTCATCTTCTTCACAAGAAGAAAAGCTTGCTTCATCAATGGTGATTGATGAAAATGAGTGAGAAATCCAATTCTAAAGTCTACCCACTTCCTATTTCTTCATCCTCTACCTCTTGCCAAGTAGTAGAGTGTGTTTTCTTCACAAGTTTCTTGACTTGGTGAAGTTGGAGCTTGATCTAGTGATGCCTCGACGTAGATCATCTTCGGCATCGTCGTCGATGACCTAGCCCGTCCATTCTCCGATGAAGCCGACGCTAGAGCCCGGGGTTCGACATGGACAGCGAGGAGACTTCATTGCGGAGCTATGGAGGTAGAGGACCGGATCTACAAAGGTTGTATATCCGTTCTTTTAGTTTAGTTGTAAACTAGTTTCATTTTATCGCCTAAACTTCTAGCCAACGATCTAGTCTAGGGTTTCTCGGCACCGTATTTTTGAAATTAGCATGGTTGATGCCTTGTGAGACCTCTTGAGAGTGCCTAGGAACACTACATTGTTGGCCTGCGTCAAGGTCATGGGACGCTAGGGGCAAAATATTATCGGGAATTTCAAGTGTTGAAATTTGCAATGAGATTGCATACCTTCTATGAGATAGTTGGATCCCGATACCCACTGCGGGTAATTGTTACTCCTGGGAGAGTTTTACACATTATAATTAGCCGATCAAGTAGGTGTCTAGAAAGGTGTCAACGGGGTTATGCCTCTGGGAAAACGAGATTTACTTTAATTAGGTCCGTGCGAAAGTACGGGGAACCTCCCTCAAAGTACCGACACTGGCCTGGCTGAAAGATTGGCGAACTTGTAAGGTGTAATTAATCCCGGCTAATCTTTCCTTTTAGGGTTTGAAGGAAGATTTGATAAAAACAGTGGGAGCCATCCTGATTAGATAAAATAATAACCAATCTGATCTTGCAAGAGCGCACGCAGAGTGTTTTCTTCTCTCTCTCTCTCCAGGTTGCGACCATATCATGCCTTAATCAAGATAATAATATGGATGTATTGACTGAACCCGCTTGTTATACTGTGCTGGGGAACGTTGGTCCCGCTCCAACTTATAAATGTTATAAGACAGAGCAAGAAATTAGGGATTACCAGAATTCCCGTGCCGCCCAAACGAAAAAAGTGCATGATGATGCATCATCTTCGGGTGTGTTCATTACCGAGAACTGTTTCTCAGTAACCTCTACGTCCTGGGTATGTGATACCGGATCAGGATCCCGCATATGTAAATTGTTACATGGGCTACAGATAGGTAGAGAACTGAGAACGGGTGATAAGTTTCTTGAGATAGAAAACGGTGCAAGTGTTGCAGCCAAGTCTGTTGGTCACTGTCACCCTGTATTACCAGAATACATTAATTCTGAACGAATGTTATTAGATACCGAACCTGATATACAACATCATATTGGTCTCTTTATTAGTAAAGAAGGATATAATTTTGTATTGTTGGATAATGTTTTGAACATTTCCTATATCAAGTGTTGATCGGTTCAGGCACGTTATCTAAAAGCATTGATGTTCTAAATCAAACTACAGTTCCTAGTATACAGAACACACACAAGAGGAAGAGTTCAGAAATGAACGAATCCTTCTTGAGGTATTGTAGACTAGGTTATATCAATGTGACCCGACTAGCTGAAGTTACATATAGATGCATATTTAAATTAGTTTGAATTTACATCTTGTGAAACGTGCCGGTCATGTCACAAAGATAAGATAACCATAGCTCTGTTTTTTTAGAAACAGAGAAAGAGTTAGTGAACTCTTAGGATGATACATATTGATGTATGAAGGTCCCCTGTCTACACATGCCTAGACCGGTTCTTTGTACTTCATTACATTCTCTGATGATCTCTCAAGATTCAGACATATGTTCCTGTTGAAACACAAGTCCGAAGCTTTTGAGATATTCACAGAATATAAGTTAGAAATAGAGAACCAAAATGGGTATAAGTATTATGTCCTTTGATGTGATCAAGGAGGAGAATACTTGAGCACGGAATTCCTGGATTATTCTAAAGGAGGATGAGATTCTCTCTCAGCATTACTCCTCCGTATACACCACAGCACGTCGGTGTATCGGGGCGGAGCAATCACACCCTATATGATAAGGTGTGCTCTATGATGAGTACTACTGAGTTACCTATTTTCTTTTGGTAGTTATGCACTGGAGAAGTTGCATACCTATTGAATAGGGTTCCGATCAAATCAGATGCCTACCATTTCATATGAGATATGGAAAGGGAAGAGCCCATCTCTTAAGTCAGTTATGATTTGGGGTTGTCCGGCCTATGTCTAAAAGCAAAATCCGGACAAACTCGAGGCAAGGTCAGTTCTGTGGAAGTTTGTTGGATATCCCAAGCATTCCCAAGGGAATATCTTCTACCAAACCGAGGAACAAAAGATGTTTTGTTTCTCAGCATGCCACCTTTGTGAAAGGAAATTTCTTGTGAAGAAATTTGTGGACATGAGGTAGAACTGGAAAGAGTTCCAGCTATACAAACTACAGCTGATGATTTGGTAGAACCAAAGGATTCAATAGCAACCAACGAACCTCAGCCTCTCCGCCGATCTAGTAGGTTTCCTCACCCACCTGATAGATACTTCGGTTTCTCTATGACAGTGGGAGCGAGGATTGCATCATGAGATGATGACCCAACTAGTTTCAAGCTGGCCATCAGGAGTGGGACTCTGTAAGAATGGCTGGATGCTTATCGATCTAAGATGGAATCCTTATACACCAACAAAGTATGGACTTTGGTTGTTTTATCTGAAGGGTTAAATCCCCATCAGGAGCAAGTATATCTTGAGAAGATTACTTGGTGTACATGGAAAAGTTGAGACTTTCAAAGCTAAACTTGTTAAAGGTTTGCATCATGGACCAGTTGTGGCTAATGATGAAACTTTTTTCTGGGACCTATGCTTAAGTCCATCCAGATCCTACTTGCCACGGCTACATACCATGATTACGATATCTGGCGGTTGGGTGTCATGACTGCTTTTCTAAATGATGTTTTAGAAGAGAGAGTCTATAAGTACACAGCCAGAGGGCTTCGTAGACAGTGGGTGCAGCGGAAACATGTGCAAGATGTTTTATGTGATAAAGCAGGCATCGTGGAGTTGGAACATCTGTTTTGATGAGTTAGTCAAAGAGTTTGACATCATCAAAATGGTAGATGAATCTTGTATATACAAAAAGGTAGTAGGAAGTATGGTGGTGATCCTCGTAGAGTACGTGGATGACATACTCTTGATAGGGAAGTAGTTTCCTATGCTACGCTCGGTCAATCTCCGCTTATCACAATGATTCTCCATATAGGATCAAAATGATACCTACTAAATCCTGGGTTTTGGATCTATGAGATAGATCTAATTGGATGTTAGGATACTCACTAGTTGTAGTGAGATGGTATTAATTGATCCTGGGGAGAATCACTGGAAAGGTTCCAATGTGATAAGGACGACTGAAAATCAGTCACAGGCATTGTCTTTACCCTCAGTAAAGGGACGGTATGTTGGAAGAGTTCCAAGCTAGATACAGTGGCATACTAGACGATAAAGGCTGGATACATCGCTATCAAAGATGCTACCAAAGAGGCCGTCTGGGTGTATATTAGTTCATGAGATGAACTTTGTTCCTGCCATTGTGTGACAATGGAGTTATGGCCTATGCCAAGGAACGCCCGTCCCATCAGTGATCCAGACATATTCTAAGGCAGTGTCACCTGATCGTGGAGATGGTTGATCTCTAGGGGATCGAGGTTAGAAGAGCAGACTCAGAGGACAACACGGCGGATCCACTCACAAAGGCCTTTTCCCAGAGAGACTATTATGGGATGGTTGAGTATGAGATACTAAAACCACTGTTATCAGTTGGCCCTAGTGCAAGTGGGAGATTGTTAGTTATATGTATGCCCTAGAGGCCATTACTATACATAGGATGTATATTGTAGTGGATGCTTGGACATATATAGGGAGGAATTTCTTGCTCGATATGATAGTATGATATCTGGTTACTCTTTACCTTAACGTGTACACTGATTGTCTCTCTGTTACATGTTGGTAAAGCCCTTAGGATGTGTACTTGACTACCTGGACTATGATGCGGATCATACTAGTGGTGACATGGTAGTCCATAAGTACATCCTTCAAGGTCCCTAGTCGTGGGTGTATCGAGACGGGGCATCGATATACCAGAGTAGACTAGCGTATAGCTTCTCGACCCATATAGATGGGCGATGGATGATCCCATATCCATTGGTGTTTGACATCAGAGATGATATACGGGTGCTCAGTAGAGACTGGGTACACTGGATGGACTCGACGAGAACTCCCAGATGGTATTATACCTTATGTCAGATGGTAGTTCTCTGGTGACACTGGTAGAGGTTAGTCTGTAGACCCGAGATCGTCATAGAGTCTTGTGTGATTCCCACTGTGCTTTGATTTCCACCTTACCACATCCAAGAGGGCGTGCAAAACGGTAGTTTTTGGGTACAGTCCCGAGTCATATGGAGGCAATGAGCGATAGGAGGGGTTTCGTCTCTCCCGGTATTGGGGGTTGATGTTGCGCTATGCTCGATTGGCCATAACAGGGAAGTCCCTGGCCAGGGCTGGTTTAGAGATTTACTGGTAAGTGTTACCAGTAGTTTCTCGACCCGTTATAAGCCTCATATCGGCATGACTTATCGGTTATTGGGGTCTGACGTTTACCACCCCTAGACTTGATATGCGACATATCAGACGAGGAGACCGGACTGTACGGTAGTGTTACTGTCAGGCTTTTTGTAAGAGTTGGAGCGGGCTTGCTTGCTGATCTTCTGATCGCTCAATACCCGGGTAGCCGTTACGTCCAGCTAGTACCGCCGACGGCTTGTGGGTGCTTGATATGATCATCACCTACTGCCGGCGTATTGACGAATCTTTAGAGTCCTACATAGAGGTTTTACTGGCTCAGGAAAAACGAAATAGGAGCGCATATGTGATATGTGCGGGACCGAGAATAATGCGAGTATGTGATACCGTATTCTATTCTCGCGATGTTTGTGTCGATCAGTTATATGCGATATAACCAAGTTATCGAATCAAGTGTTGATTCGATAAAGTCGATACATTGAATGTTAGTCGGTTGTATGTAATATAACTGGATTATTAAGTCAAGTGTTGATTTAATAATTTAGTGTATAATTGTATATATGATATACTAATTTACATTGACTAACATTGGTTCACTTTAAGCATTTGTTTTTCTCACTTGTGCACAAGTTAATATATATGTGATATATATTTATTTGTGTACAAAATTGTATCATGGTTGTTGATACACACTACATGGGTGTATGAGACATACACCATTATAATTATATTGGTTAGGTTTTTATATTTAAAGTAATTCTAAAAACAAATGGATAATGAGCACAAATGCATGAAACTTCATGAAGCTTATCTTGCATTGACTTATTCCACTAGTTTTGTTTTTACTTAGGATATTAATTAACCTAACCAATATATTTAGCCATGGTTATGTCTCTACATGAGTTAGTATATGAAACCCACTCACCCATGGTTAAGGCTCTCTCTTGATTAGTTCCATTCTCATTTTTTAGCTCATCTTCTTCCTCCTTGATTTTCTTTCTAGGGTTTGATAAAGAGAGAGAACCAAAGTGAGAAATCAAATTCTAATGAGTACCCCTTTCCTATTTCATCATCCTCTATTAGACTAGCACTTTAGTTTAGGGTGTTTGCTTCACTAATTCTCTAGTTAGTGAAGTAGAAGCTTGAGTCCGTATTCCCTCGACATAGATCATCTTCGGCCTCGAAGACTTCAAGCAATACCGTTGCAATTTTCTCATGGAGCCGTCCGAGAGTCCGGGAGTTGGATGATCGCAGCGAAGGGACTACATCAAGGAGCATATGAAGTAAAGGACCGATCTACAAAGGTTGTATTTCGTATTCACTTAGTAGTAAATGTAGTTTACTAGCTTTTGAAACCTTAATTTTCTAGCAACGATCCTGTTAAGGGTTATTCGGCACGGATAAAATTTTAATCCGGCATGGTTGATGCCTTGTAGAACCATCTTAGAGTGCCTAGTAACCCTACACCTACGACTAGGGACCTGTATAAGGATGTGCTTATAGACTACACAACCCCCACTAGTGTGACTTCCATCACAACGCTGGTAGTCAAGCAAAGATCCTAAGGTACCAATATATATTAGCGATATTTTAAAAGAAGCATATACACATATTGAGGTAGAATCAAACCAAGTAGCATACTACCATTTTGAGCAAGACTGTTATTATATCTATGTATATCCCAAGCTTCCAAAATGTAATATACAAACCAGTACTATACAATAATGACCTCTAGGGCATATATCACTAACAGAATTAACCATTCTCTTTATCATAATTAGAATTAATCCTAGCTATCCAAAATCCAAGTGTCCATGCGCTCATCTCTCCTCCACATGTCATCTAATGAGAGTGAGTTTATGTTGTGCTTAACCCATGGAACAACATAAATTTAAAAGAGAACAATAATTAATTATGCAAACATAATTAATCAATTTGCATTTAAAATAAAAATGCAAACATAAATGAGAATAAATTAGAATAAGATAATATATATATATATATATATTAAATTAACACCTGATTTAATATACCAGCTTTCACAAAGTCGGCTAGTATTAATAAATGCCCGATTTAAAATCATTATATCAAATATACTATTTTATTCAAACTATCGTGAGTATCATCATACTGCCACTACAATATTTTCGCTCAGGCAAAGATACCCTATGTGCGATACTCTAAAGACTTGATAATACGCTGGCAGTGAATCATAAGATCACATCCAGTATTCACAAGCACGTCAGTGACACTAGCTGTACGTAACGGCTACCCAGGTATTGAACGAAATAGAAGATCAACAAGTAAACTTGTCCAAACTCCCTGTAGACCCTACAAGCGACACTTACCATACAGTCTGGTCTCTTCATCTTATATGTTGCATATCGGGTCTGGAGGTGGTATCGTCAGACCCCAATAACCCGATAAGTCATGCCGATATGTGGCTTATAACCAATCGAGAAACTACTTATAACTCTTATCAGTAAAGCTCATCAGCCCTGGCCAGGGACTTGCGGTCATAACCAATCGCTCATAGCACAACATCAACTCCCAATACCGGGAGAGATGAAACCTCTCTGATCGCTCACTGTCTCCATGTAATTCGGGACTGTACCTAACTACTACCTGTTTGCACAACTTATTAGAGCCGTGGTAGGGAAGTAATCTAAGCACAGTGGGAACCACACAAGACACTATGATGATCTTAGATCTACAGACTAACATGTACTAGTGTCATCGGAGAACTGCTGTCTGACGATAGGTATAGTATCATCTAGGAGTTCTCGGCGAGTCTGTTCGGTGTACTCAGTCTCTAATGAGCACATGTATACAATATTTGGTGTCAAACACCAATGGTTGTGGGGTCAAACATCGCCCCATTCATGGTTAAGAAATGTATACACTAGTCTACTCTGGAGAATCGATGCCCTGTCTCGATATTCTCTCGAATAGGAACACTTAAGGATGTGTTTATAGACTACCCAGACCCCACTAGTATGATCTCTATCATAGTCCTGGTAATCAAGCAAAATCCTAAGAGCTCTATATCATGTGTTATCGATATGTGATAATGTATACACATGACAGATAAAGACAAATCAGATAGCATACTATTATCTCGAGTAAGATTGTTCTCCATATAGGTCCTCCTTCAATTACAATAATTGCCCTGAGGGCACATATATCCAACATGTTTAAGGGCACATATAACTACTCTACAATTACATAATTATGTGCAAGTAGGGACAGGTTTGGGTTGAGTATGGGCGATGCGAGAATTGAGGGCTGGTGCGGGTTTAGGTTCAAGCGGGTTTTTAACTTTTTAAAACTCCCTAGATGTAGAAAACAATCTATTCAAAATCCGCACAATTTAGAAGCGGACGAGTTTTGATCGGATTTTTAACCAGCCAAATAGGAAGGGTGCGGGTTTCGGGTCTGACCCAACCTAGTGCATAGCCCTAATATGTGGTAAGAGATTGTAGGGGAGACCGATAACTAGATTAGATCGGGTACACAATAATATGTTCCGAACCCAAACCGTTTATTATTTATGAACCCAGACTTATCCTTCTACCCAACGGGTCTATCAAAGTGGATCCAAACTCAGATTTTTTAATAATTGGGTAGAATCTGTTTACTGGATTCATATATCTATGTTTTATACAAAATTAATATAGAAATTATAGGTAATTTATCTTTAAAATAATTTTATGGATGAAATATATTTACACATGGCAACTTAGAAAGCTTATGGTATGATACAAATTTCTAAGTCATGTCAAACCTTTGCCCGGCCTAAAGTACTTTAAAATTATTATATCAGATAGAGAGTGTTACCGACCATAAGAAATATAAATGGATCTAAACCGAAGAGATCCAAATCTGACCCATTTATTAACTCACAAAATGAAGCATGATTTAGTTGGGTATGGATCTATATTTTATCAATATGTCTGGTACTGAGTCTAGACTCGACCCAATGAAAAGCCTACCAGAGAAAGGGGTAAGCAAGGGTGAAAGTCGGGTTGGGTTTGACCCGAACCCGACCCGTTTTTTGGGTTATTTGGGCATCCTATATCCGTCCGAACGTGATCGGACAGGTTGAAAATTAGATTTTAAAAATACGTGTTGGGTATGGGTTTAGTGTTAAATCCGCCCGTCCGAACCTTAAACCTGAATCGAGCTAAACCCACTTCTTATATTGATCCAACTCGATATATTACATAAACATTTAATTCTAAAGATTATAAAATCCATTTATTGTATATATATAGTGTAAGTCGATGTCGCGCACCCCACGTGTTCGCGGGGTGGCGGAAATTGCAAAAAATGATTTTTACGGGCTTCGCAACACCGACTTGAACCAAGGATCGATCATTAACCCTAACTAGCCAAACTGATGTGAGGTTAACTATAAGTCCAAAAGTTTATACCTTACGTTCATTTCCTTCGGGTCTTCATTCCTTGCTGTCCTCCACCTCGTCATAGGCTCCATGGATCGTTTGAATCGTCGCTTCCTCGTCGAACTCCTCAAATCGAAGACGATCCATGCGAGAGAATGTGCATCGAGCTCCTACCTCAACCGAAACAACTAGGGCACCATGTTCGCTACACAAGATGTCGTAGACGATGTAGAGTATGAAGATGGATTGGGATGTCTTCTTTTACCCTAGGTTACTCAACACATGAGTGTTCTAGGGTTTGAAGGAGTTGAAGATGGCAAGAGGAAAAGCTAGTCAAGCAAAGCTTGAAGATGGAGATGGCTATTTCTTTTGTTGTCTCAAACTGAACTCTTTTTTATTATCCCTTGATAAAACTAAATCAATAATCATAAAAGGGTTCAATTTACAACATAATAAGTCATGGGTGGAATGAGCAGCATGTGTCATAAGAATCCATGTCCAAATTCATGCAATTTCCACATCATTTCCTAATTACATAATGTATTATTTATTTAAACCAAAATGAATAATACAATTATGATATGTCATCTTCAAATAACATTTTTGACAAAATTACAAAAACGCCCCTCGACCGTATATACATACCCGTATCCATATTCCGAAAAATACGAATACAAAAGACGAAAACAATTCATCAATACAATACTAGGATCCGGCTTAAACCAAAGCCCATTAGTATTGTTCGTCCGAATCATCATCCGTGCACAAGTACACGTACGCAATCGAACCCTGTCGTAAAACTATACGAGCTCTACATCTTTTGCCCGATGCAAGGAAACTCTCTGTGTAGGATTCTAAAAACTCGACACTACGCTGGCTGTGGGATTACCACAGGCCGGAAGCGGCACTAGCTGTACGTAATGGCCCCTAGGTATATGTCAATGAGAAGGCCGATGAGAATAACTCATCCGGACTCCAACTGAGCCTATCTGTGACAATCTCTATACAGTCCGGTCTGTTCGTCTAAGAGTATCGCATATCGGGCCTGGGAGGGCGGTAATCGTCAGACCCCTAATAGCGCAATAAGTCGTGTCGGAGAGTAGCCCAAAACACCCTGAGAAACTATTGGAGTGCCTACCAGTAAATCTCACTTGCCTTGGCCAAGGACTTTGTGTAATGGACTTTCGAACACAGTGCGACATCAACCCCCAATACCGGGAGAGACGAATCCTATCTAACCGCCATTGCCTCCAAGTGCTTCGGGACTGCACCCAACTACTACCTGTTTGCATGACTCCTTTGAGCCGTGGTGGGTAGTAATCAAAGTACAGTAGGAACACAATCGAGGCGAAGTAGCAGTGTCAAGTCAACAGACTATGTTGTACTCATGTCACTTATGAACTGCTACCCGACGATAGGTATAATACCCACCAGCGGTTCCCGACGAGTCATGTCCAGTGTACTCATAACCTAATGAGCACCTGCATACTATCTCCAGTACAACGTACGAATGGCTGTGGGACAGACCATCTCCCCTGCTGGGATGAGAAGCGTATACACTAGTCTACTCTAGAGTACCGATGCCCCGTCTCGATAATCCTACGACTAGGGACCTGTATAAGGATGTGCTTATAGACTACACAGCCCCCACTAGTGTGACTGCCATCACAACGCTGGTAATCAAGCAAATATCCTAAGGGCTCTACCAATATGTATAAGCGATATGCTAAAAGAAACACATGCACAAATTGAGGTAAAAACAAACCATGTAGCATACTACCATTTTGAGCAAGACTGTTACTATATCCGTGTATATCCCAAGCCTCCATTAAGTAATATACAAACCAGTATGATACAATAATGGCCTCTAGGGCATATATCACTAACAATCTCCCACTTGCACTAAGGCCATATATTGGCGTATCACATACCAATGATCTCGAATTGCCTCTCGAACAGTGTCTGAGAGATGACCTGTTGTGAGTGGATCTGCAGTGTTGTTCTTCGAATCTACTCTTCTCACCTCAATCTTCTGAGGATCAACTATCTCCCTGATCAGGTGGTACCGCCTCAAGATTTGTCTGGATCTCTGATTGGACCTGGGTTCCTTCCCTAAAGCTATAGCGCCATTTGTTGTCAATACTAAAGTATAGGACTAACAATGGAAGGAACCACCTGAAGTTCATTTAAGAACTTCCTTATCTAGACTGCCTCTTTTGCGGTGTCTTATGCAGCAAAATACTCTGTTTCCATCTATCGAGTCATCAACGGTACCCTGTTTGGAGCTCTTCCAACAGACCGCCCCTCCATTGAGGGTGAAGACATAACCCGACATACTCTTGGAGTCATCCTTGTTACTCTGGAAGCTGGAGTCAGCAAAGGCCTCGATCTGGAGGTCCTATCCGCCGTACACCAATAACACCTCCTTAGTCCTACTCAGGTACTTGAGAATGTTCATTACAGCTTTCCAGTGCTTCTACCCTGGGTTTGACTGATACCGTCTTACCACGCTAAGTGCGTAAGCAACATCTTGTCTGGTACACAACATCACATACATTATAGAGCCTACCGCAGAAGCGTAGGATATAGATATGATGCGAGCCCTTTCTAAATATGTCTTGGGAGACATCCCTTTTGGAGAGGGTGATTCCGTGACAAACCGATAGACTACCGCGCTTAGAATCATCCATACTAAATTTTTTCAGTATGGTGTTGATGTACCTTGACTGTAAAAGTCCCACCATCCTCTTTGATCTACCACGATAGATCTGGATCCCCAGAATGTTATCTTGTATCACCCAGGTATTTCATGGAGAACCAATGTGACAAGAATCCTTTGACTGGTTGTAGTATAGGAGTGTCATTTCCTATCAAGAGAATGTCATCCATGTACAAGATGAGGAATCCCACTGTTCTCCCTGCAATCTTACTATAGGTGTATGGTTCATCTGGATCATTGATAAAGTTGAATTCTTTGACTGTCTTATAAAAACAGATGTTCCTACTCCGCGATGCCTGCTTTAGTCCACAGGTGGACTTAAGCAACTTGCACACTATCCTGCTGCCACCACTCTAATTGAAACCCTTTGGCTGATCCATATAGACGCACTCTTCTAAATATCCATTTTGGAAAGCGGTCTATACGACCATCTGCCAAAACCTACAATCATGGAAGGTAGCAATAGCAATTCTAGGCACTGGAGAAAAGGTTTCATCATAGTCCAAATCAGGTCATTGACAAAAACCTTTTGCAACAATTCTAGCCGTATAGGTTTCATCCTATTCATCTACACCAATCTTCTTTCTAAAGATACATTTGCAGCCTACGGGTTTTACCCCTTCTGGAGCAATGTTCAAAGTGCATACTTTGTTGGTGTAAGATGGACTCCATTTCGGTCCGCATTGCATCCAGCCATTTTACTGAATCGCCGCTCTGAATGGCTTACTGGAAGCTAGTTGGCTCATCATTATCAATGATGCAATCCTCTCGATCCCCGTCTATGAGAAAACCCTAGAATCTCTCGGGCGGATGAGACTGCCTACTAGTCCTGCAGATTAGCGTAGGGATATCCGGTTCTTCTGAAACCTCTGGTTCTACCATACTTCCAGTAATAGTTTGTGGTTCTGGAATTTCTTCCAGTTCTATTGCGCTCCCACTATCCTTTTTCTAAAAAATGATTTTCTAAAAAATGGGCATGACGAGAAACAAAACCTTTTGTTCCTCTGCGTAATAGTAAAGATACCCCTTTGAGTTCTTTGGGTATCCCACAAACCTATACAGTACTGAGCGTGCCTCGAGGTTGTCCGCATACTCCTTTTCAACAAAAGATGGACATCCCTATATCTTCAGATACTGAAGATAGGGTTTCTTTCCACTCCACATCTGATATGGTGTGGTAGGCACAGTCTTAGTAGAAATCTTTTTCAAAAGATATGCATCTGATTCTAGTGCATAACCTTAGAAGGATCACGGTAACTCAGCGTTACTCATCATGGAACGAACCATAACCAATAGGGTTCTGTTCCGCCTTTCTGATACACCGTTTGTGTTGTGGTGTGTATGGAGGAGTAAGCTAAGAGATAATTCCATTCTCTTTTATGTAATCCAGAAACTCGGCATTTTAAGTATTCACTACGTCGATCAGATCTCAGTGTCTTGATACTTATGCCTGTTTGTTTTTCCCTTTCATTCTTATATTCTCGGAATTTCTCAAAGGCCTCAGATATATGTTTCAACAAGAAAACATGTCCATACCTAGAGAAAACGTCCGTAAAAGTAATGAAATAGGAATAACCACTTCGTGCATATGTAGACATTAGACCATACACGCCACTGTGTATGAGTCCCAAGAGCTCCCTCGCTCTTACTCCGCGCCCAGTGAACGGAGTCTTTGTCATCTTTCTTATGAGACATGATTGACTAGTTGTATAAAACTGATATTCGAACGTATTCAAAATATCCCTCTCTATGTAACTACATCAACCTTGTTTCATTGATGTGACCATGTCTACAATGCCATAAGAAAGCCATATATAATACCAGAGACTTTCTTTTAAGTGTGTTCTAGACGTTGAAAACATGAGCTTGATCTAATATGTATATACTGTCCTCTAGTGTACTTGACCCAATCAAACTTTGATTTAGGTGGATGTAGACCACATCACTTACAAAAAAAACTAGGTACGCACAAACAGATACGTAAAATCAATAACTGCCTACTTGTCAATCCTAGGTGATATACCCTACGGATACACGTACACGCTCATTCCGTTAGTATCACTGAGAGTCATATCACCTGTCCTGATAACTTTACGGTTTCTCAAAGCCTGTAAAGAATTACAGAAAAAAGATCCCGATCTGGTATCTTGTACTCAGGAAGTAGAGTTAATTGACAGACAGTTTTCAATCACAAACACACCCGAAGTCGAATCCACAACATGCTTCGGTTTCTGGGTTTCCAAGCCCCGTATTCATTCTGGCAATGCCCTTTCCCATGACAATAGGAACATCCCTCCTTCCCTACTGTTAGCCCAAAACTTTTGCCCTTCCTTTTTTCTTCTACCTTGCTGACACCGCCTATCGGCTTTGTAGAGGTCTTCTTCTTCTCATCCTTGGCTTTCGCCTTGGATCCAGAAGAGGAAGATTCCTCAATAAGCTTAGCGGGTGTCTCCCTGGTTTCCTTCAGGGTGCCCTCAACTGGAAGTACAACTTTCTTCTCCTGAGCATAAGTAGAAGATAGGGACACTAGAATTAAGTCATCATATGTCTTGTTCTCCAACGTGGTCTATAGGTCCGTGAGCTGTTTAATACAGCTGGTCATTGTAGGGACGTGGTCCCCTACAAATGACCCGACAGCCAACCTAGCTTGAAGCAATTCCTTCGAGATCTCATATCATGTGATACGAGATTGCTCTCCATATAAATCTTGTTATGGAGGAAGATGGAAAACAAAGTCTATCTTCTCATGCTGCCTCTGGTATACACCATCTACTGAAGCCAATACGAGGCACTTGGCATTCACACGGTCTTTTTCCCTTGTCTTACGGATATCATCCGCGACGGTGGAATCTGAACATGGGACGGCAGGGGCTTTAGTAGTAAGAAGGTGGTCCAGCTTGTCATAGGTAATGTGTTGGTTTCCTTAGCACCTAATCTAGGGTTTGGAAGCATCACACATGCCACAATTAAATTTTTATAAGGTGCTAAGTAAACTAAACTAGGATATTAACTAGAATTTTTAGGGTAACACATAATAGTATCACATACCAATAAGAATCTATCACTAAGTGAAGAAATTACAACCTTTGTAGACCTCCCTTGGTGACTTTTTGGACCTTTGAGAGTTTGGAACGGATCGCTAGAGGCCTTCCTCGTCCATGATGATCCACCTGAAGTCCCTTTGCACAAAGCTTCTTGCTTCACTTGATCTTTGAAAAGAAGTGGAGCAAACACCCTACACAAATGGGCTAGAGAAGTGTAGAATGGTGATATGGTTTGTATTCTCTATTCAAAACCCTTTCTTTTTATGGACCTCACTCACTAGAAATCTCAAGAGAGAGCTTGGAGGAGGAAGAAGATGATAATAGGAAATCTTGAGCTCAAGAGATAATAATCATATGGTCAAATGAGAATGAATAATGTATATATTAAATCATTCTCACAAGTAACCAAGGTTAATAAATATCTAGATATTTATTATTGAGTAATAAGAACCATAGAAAATTAACTCATGGTTAATTGTTAGGTGAAGTGTGGTCAAGTGTAGAGAATTAACCATGAATGAATTATCTTTCCTTTAACTCAAAATAAATAAATATATACATATTTACAATCATGTGAGTCTTGCATTTCCACCACTTGTGTATCATCAACCATGATACAATGTATGCATGTATGTGTGTCCATGCACATCATCATGTGCATCAACATAAATATATGCATACATGCATGCATACAAATAGAAAAAGGGTTTAATAAAGAAATACGCTAAAAGTCTATGTTAAATCAACACTTGATTTAACAAACCGGTCATATCACATACGACCCGACCAATAGAAAAATGCCCGATTAATATACGATATCACATACACGCATTTAATCGGATCCCCGCGCATATCTCATATGCACACTATATCTTTTCGCCTGAGCTAGGAAACTCCTGTGTGGGACTCTAAGACTCGTCAATATGCCGGCAGTAGGCGATGATCATATCAAACACCCATAAGCCGCAAGCGGTCAGCTAAACATAACGGCCACCCGGGTATTGAGCGATCAGAAGAAAACCAGCGAAGCTGTAAAAACTCCCATCGAGCCAACTGGCAACACTTACCGTACAGTCCGGTCTTTTCGTCAGATATGCTGCATATCGAGTCTAGGGATGGCATCGTCGACCCCAATAACTCAATAAGTCCTGCCGGTGTATGGCTCATAACAATTCGAGAAACTACTGATAACACTTATCAGTAAATCTCAGCAGCCCTGGCCAGGGGCTTCCTGTTATAGCCAATCGAGCATAGCACAACATCAACCGCCAATACCGGGAGAGACGAAACCCCTCCTATCGCTCATTGCCTCCATGTGCCTCGGGACTGTACCCAAAATCACCTGTTTGCACGCCTCAGTAGAGCCGTGGTAGGGTGGAGATCAAAGTACAGTGGGAGGACACACAAGACTCTATGACGATCTTGGGTCTAAAGACTAACCTATACCAGTGTCACCTGAGAACTGCTATCCAACGATAGATATAATACCACATAGGAGTTCTCGGCGAGTCCGTTCAGTGTACCCAGTTTCCACTGAGCACCCGTATACAATTTTTGGTGTCACCACACCAGATGGATATGGGATCATCCATTGCCCATCATATGAGACAAAAATGGTATACGCTAGTCTACTTTGGAATATCGATGCCCCGTCTCGATACACCCACGACTAGGAACAGTTAAAGGATATACTCATAAACTACACGTGTCCCACTAGTATGATCTGCATCATAGTCCCAGTGGTCAAGAAAATATCCTGAGGGATTTATCAACATGTACCAAATGAGTAATATGCATGATCAAATGAACATGTCAAGATAAAGTAAACCAGATAGCATACTATCATGTCAAGCAAGAAAGTCATCTATATACATATATACATGTCCAAGCATCCACTATACATATAATGGCCTCTAGGGCATACATATATCCAACAATCTCCCACTTGCACTAAGGCGAATTATTGGCGTGTCTCATACCCAACATGTCAAAAATCCGCTCATGCTGCGGCTGTGGAAGGGCCTTGGTGAGTGGATTCGCGGTGTTATTCATTGTATCTACTCTCCGAATCTCGATCTCGTGGCAATCTACTATCTCCCGGATCAAATGATTCGCCTCAGGATGTGTCTGGACTTTTGATGGGACCTGGGTTCTTTGGCCAACACTATAACCCCATTATTATCACAATACAATGGTATTGGATCAACAATGGTTGGAACTACTCTTATTTCCGCAACGAACTTCCTCATCCAGACGGCTTCCTTGGCAGCATCATTTGCAGCAATATACTCAGTTTCCATCGTGGAGTCTGTAACGATATCATGTTTGGAACTTTTCCAACTAACCGCCCCTCCATTGAAGGTAAATACAAACCCTGAGATAGATTTGGTGCCATCCTTATCACTTTGGAAGCTGGAATCGGTAAAGGCCTCCATTTGGAGATCGCCATTACCATACACCAAGAACAATTTTTTAGTCATTCACAAGTACTTAAGAATGTTCTCCCCTGGTATCCAATGTTTCTCCCCTGGGTTGGATTGATACCTGCTTACAACAGCTAGTGCGTAAGCTACATCAGGGTGAGTACATAACATCGCATACATTATAGATCCTACGGCTGAAGCGTAGGGTATAATGCTCATGCGAGCTCTCTCTTCATCGGTCTTCGGACATAAGTCCTTGGAGAGAGTGATTCCATGACAAGCGGGCAAAGCACCACGCTCAGAATCTTCCATACTAAACCTTTTTAGGATGGTGTCAGTGTACTTTGATTGGGAGAATCCCAATAACCTCTTGGATCTATTTCTATAGATCCTAATGCCCAAAATGCAAGAGGCGTCTCCCAGGTCCTTCATGGAGAACTTTTGCGATAAGAATAGTTTGACCGATTGTAGCATAGGAATATCATTTCCTATCAAGAGAATGTCATCTACGTACAATACGAAGAATGTGACAGTGCTCCCTACAATCTTCTTATAAATGCATGGTTCATCTATATTTTTGACAAAATCAAACTCTTTGATTGTATCATCAAAGCAGATGTTCCAGCTCCGTGAGGCCTTCTTTAATCCATAAATGGATTTAAGCAACCTACATGCCTTCCTGCTGCTCCCACTGTCAATGAAGCCCTTTGGCTGATCCATATAAACGCATTCTTCTAAATCACCATTTAGAAATGCAGCTTTAACGTCCATCTGCCAGATTTCATAGTCGTAGTGAGCAGCAATAGCAAGTAGGATCCGAATGGATTTAAGCATTGCTACTGGAGAGAAAGTTTCATCATAGTCCAATCCTGGTCTTTGATGAAAACCTTTCACTACAAGCATTGCTTTATAGGTCTCTACATGTCCATCTACTCCAATCTTTCTCTTAAAGGTCCATTTGCAACTTACGGGTTTTATCCCAGGGGGTGCAACGTCCAAAGTCCATACTTTGTTGGTGTACATAGACTCCATTTCGGATCCCGTGGCATCCAGCCACTTCACTGAGTCACCACCCGTGATAGCTTGCTGAAAACTAGTAGGATCATCATCATCCATGATGAAATCTTCTCTATCACCATCAATGAGAAACCCATAGTATCTCTCCGGTAGGAGACAAGTTCTACTAGATCTCTGGAGCTGCTGAGGTTCTTGAAGTTCTACTACAACATCAGTTTCAACCATTTCATCATGAGTAATTTGTGTTTCTAGAACTTCTTCTAGTTCTACCGCATTACCATTATTACTATTTGTAAAAATTTCATTTTCTAAAAATGCGGCATGTTGAGAAACAAACACCTTTTGTTTCTCCTTGTGGTAGAATAGATATCCATATGAATGTTTTGGATATCCCACAAATTTACACATGACTGATCGTGTCTCGAGTTTGTCTGGATTCTTCTTTTTAACAAAAGCCGGACAACCCCATATCCTAACTCTTTTAAGAGATGGTCTCTTTCCATACCATATCTCATATGGAGTGGTAGACACGGTCTTAGTTGTAACCCTGTTTAACAGATACATTGTTGTCTCCAATGCATATCCCCAAAAGAAAAGCGGTAACTCAGCATCACTCATCATGGACCGTACCATATCTAATAGGGTACGATTCCTCCGTTCTGGCACACCGTTGTGCTGTGGTGTGTAAGGTGGAGTGAGCTGAGAGAGAATCGCATTCTCTTTTAAGAAGTCTGAAAACTCTGTACTCAAATACTCTCCACCTCGATCCGATCAAAGTTTCTTGATGCTCAAGCCTGTTTGTTTTTCTACTTCAAGTTTGTACTCCTTGAATTTCTCGAAAGCTTCGGATTTATGCTTTAATAAAAACACGTGTCCGAATCTTGAGAAATCATCAGTAAAAGTAATGAAGTATGAAAAACCGCCTCTAGCATGTGTAAACATTGGTCCGCATACATCACTATGTATAAGGCTTAAGAGTTCCACAGCTCTTTCTCCATATCCAGTAAACGGAGTTTTGGTCATTTTACCTTTGATACAGGACTGACAATTCGCATAAGATTTATATTTAAAAGGATTTAAATATCCATATTTATGTAGCTTGTTTAGTCTTGTTTCATTAATATGACCAAGTCTACAATGCCAAAGAAAAGCTTCATTTATATCTGAAAATTTTCTTTTATTAGTATGTTGTATGTTGAAAACTGTGTGTTGGTTCAGGACGTAAATACCGTTATTTAGTGTACCATACCCAATCAACTGTTGATTCAAGTTAATGTTCATAACATTATTCTGCAACACAAAATGATATCCTTCATTGTCTAACAAAGAAACGGATATTATATTACATAGCATACTAGGTACATAATAACAAGGGTTCAAAACCAAAATACAACCCGAAGGCAACCCCAGATGATACCCTCCTACGGATACAGCATGTACATTGGAACCATTTCCAACCCGCAGAGTATGGTCACCAGTCTTCAAAACTCTACTGTTTCTCAATCCCTGCATACAATTGCAGATGTGAGAACCAGAACCGGTATCTAATACCCAAGATGCAGAGTTTATAGAAAAACAGTTTTCAGTTACAAACACACCTGAAGCGGAAGCATCAACATGCTTCTTCTTCTTCTTGAGATCAGCAAGATACAGAGCACGGTTGCGTTTCCAATGTCCCAACTTGTGGCAGTAAAAACATTCTCCTTTTCCACTTCCCTCGGCCCCGGATTTGTCTTTCCCCTTCGCCTTTTGAACTCCATCTCTCGGTTTGGTGGGTTTCTTCTTCTTCTTTCCCTTGGCCTTGGCTTTTGGGATAGAAGAGGAATATGGCCCATATAACAGAGCGGAAGTTTTCACTGTCTTAAGCGTGCTCTCTGCACTTCTCAACATATTGAGAAGTTCAGGCAGTGATTTCTCCAAATCGTTCATATTGAAATTCACAATGAACGGAGCAAAGGCAGGGGGGAGAGACTGTAGAACAATATCTGTATATTGCTCATTATCCATGGTCCATCCCAGGTCCTCTAGATCTTCTATAAGACCAATCATCTTCAAGACATGTTCTCCTACTGATGTGTCAGGGGCCATTCGCATCTGAAACAGCTTTTGAGATGCCTCGTATCGTAAAGTCCGAGATTGTTCTCCATACAACTCCTTTGTATGAAGAAAGATGGATTGAACATCCATCTTCTCGTGCTGCTTCTAATGTATACTGTCCATAGAAGCATGTGCGAGGCACTTGGCCGTGTCACAATCAATATCCCATGTTTTTCGGATCTCCTTATCCGAAACAGATGATTCAGGTCCTGGGACGGGTGGGGCTTTATCAGTGAGGACATATGATACTTTATCATATGTGAGTGCAATGTTCAAGTTCCCCAACCATTCTTTATAATTCGGTCCTGTTAGTTTATTTTTCTCTAAAAGAAGCTTAAGTCCCGTCATCGATATCTGCCATTAAGAGAGAGAAAAGAAAACACTCAGCGAAATGCTCTTGCAAAAATTTAGATTGGTTATTATCTTATCTAATCGATGTCTCCCACTGTTTTTATCAAATTTTCTTTCAAAACCTAAAAAGAAAACTATCCGGGATTAATTACATTCTACAGTTTCGCTAACCGGTCAGCCAGGCCAGTGTCGGTATTTTGATGGAGGTTCCCCGTGCTTTCGCACGGACCTAATTAAAATAAATCTCGTTTTCCCAGAGGTCAAACCCCATTGACACCTTTCTACACACCTACTGGATTAGCTAATTGTAAAATGCAAAACTCTTATGGGAGTAACTCTTACTCACAGTGGGATCGGGATCCAACTATCATATACAAGGTATGCAATCTCATTGCAAATTTCAACTCCAGAAACTCCCGATATGGTTTTTACCCCTAGCTGCTTATGACCTTGGATATGGTCAACATATCATAAGCACTAGTCAAGTTCTACCCGTCATTTCGTGATTAACTAGACCCATCCATATGACCCTTGACTATGATCAATATAATCACATGAATGTCCTAACTTATCGCATCATATGCTTTATAGGAAGACATCACTTAGCTATCGTACACTACGCCTTGACTATGATCAACATACGTAGCACGAATACTAAGTACTCTACTTCCTAAAATGACGGAGGGTTGCAGATGGTTTTTATGAAAACCTTTAACGCTTTGAACTTGATCTCGTTGTAGAATCAAAACAGTTTAGAAAAGGGTGGCTTAAGCTCCTCCGCATCTTTTGAAACTTGCATTTTTCATAAAAAGGCCGAGTGGGTTTCAAATCCGATTCTACAACATTTTTAGGTTTCTTTTTGTTTACATTAATCTTATTAATGTAGTCCCATCATTTAAGTTCCTAAGCCATCACAGAAAAGAAACGAAAATAGAACGTACACTTATGCCATCCGCATTCGCCACAGTGTCCCGTTTTGCACCGTTAGGTTACTTAACTAACGGCATAGTGGGGCGGGACTAGCGCGGGTGTAAAACATAAGCAACGTTTATTATATATCATATATAATAATAATTCATTCGTCTCAGATATTAAGTAATCACATCACAGAATATCAATAACAGAAGCACATATGAAAATAAAGGATATCTAGGAGGTCCGTATTTTGTATTCAGCCAACAATAGAAAATATAGATTCCACGGTCGCGATGAATAGCTAAGCCCACACCCCTAAACCCCTACGAGAGTGGCTGTTCATATCAGAATATTGCATTTTATACCGCCCATTCTTACGCTCGTGTGTTTATAGGTAGGTGCTTTTGATCCGTGTTTGTTACATGTTTACAGAATACAGGTTTCCAGTACAAATATTGCAAATCAGGATAAAATCTCCACAGTTACGCCAAATGCAGAACATCTGTTGACAGCAGATAAAAGCCGGGTTCCGGTCATCCATATCCGTCCAGTGCCGAGTACCGGTTCCCGATACAAGACATGTGACAGTGGTCATTCATGTCTGGGACAAGCACAGAGCACGAGGTGGGCTGCACAAGAATCAATGGGTGCGCGGAGCTCGAGGGAGATAAAGTCAAAAGTGAAGAAAAGATAATGCAATCTTGGACTTGGAATTCTGAAGATATTCTGGAAAGATTATCAGAAACTACATGTACCAAACAACAGGGCACAGGAAACCAGGGCAGATATGAAAAGACCAGCACCTAATTCCACAGTACGGCCGCGCATGCGCGGCCAAAAGGGGGTTTTGGCCGCGCATGCGCCGCAGTATGGGGCCCTCTCACTGTCAGATTTTGGGGTTATTTTGGGGATTTCACATGTAGTCTGCTGGTTGCCCTAAAACCCCATTTCCCTGCCTATAAATACAGCAGACCAGAGCTTAACCAAGAGAGCAATTTTTGAGTTTTGTTTTAGCCTCATTTTTGTTAGTTTCTTTCTTCTTCTTCTTCATTCCTCCATTAAATTGTAGTGAGAGCTTTTGAGTGGATGTTAATGAAGATGAGGGATTTGTATCTTTCTTTGTAGTTCGGCTCCCCCTTGAGATTTTTGCTTTCTCTTGCTCATTCAATCTCTTCATTGAGGTTGAATGGTTAAGAGTTAGTTATTGATCTCAAGGGTCGTATTTTCTCACGGACTAGCACTTCACTTCACATGCGTTCTCTACCCTTCCCTTGATCTTGCAAGTTCTTCATTGAGCTTGCAAGTTTAAGGGTTGGCTATTGAGCACATGCTTGGCTTGGGTCCTAGTTCCGTATTCTTTTTATTACTCGCTTTTTATTACTTGTCTTTTTATTACTTGCATTTTATTCATGCTCTTTATTACTTATATCTTTTCTTTTCTTTGTTCTTTTCTTTTTGTTCTCTTTTGTTTATATTGTGAATGTTGTAATTATTGTTATTGTTAAGAATTAATACGGTTTTATAAGTTAACATTTCTTTACCAATTCCTTTTCCCGTTATTTTCCATTTGAACTTCGCCCAAACCATACGCAAGCGCTCCGTTAGGCACCGTACCCTGACAAGGTAACGGTGATTCCTAACCGCGACCGGTTGCGTTCGGTTTGGCCGGAGGCGAAGGCAAGAGACAAGAACGGAAGGACAAGGGTAAATAAGCCGGATTCCGCGAATACCGCGCTTAAATCCCCTAATCCACGTTGTTGCCGATTGCTTAGCTTCAATTGGTCAAGACTCGGCTCAAAGGTTTTTGAGTACGGATTTCTTAGCTTACAATCTCGTATTTTCTTAACAACTTTATACTTGCAGATAAACACATAGGTTAGATCAAACAAACACATACAAGATTCTTTATTAACTCGACTAAGACAAGAAGGTAAGATAACGCCATCTCCCTGTGGACCGACCCGTGCTCACCGGCTAGCTGCAAAGCGACACCGTCCTGATCGCGGTTACACTTTAATTCTTTGAACATCCGACACGCCGAAAGCGTGCGATCAAATGCCATTTGATCGCACGCTTTTGGCGTGTCGGATGAAAGAATTAAAGTGTAACCGCGATCAGGACGGTGTCGCTTTGCAGCTAGCCGGTGAGCACGGGTCGGTCCACAGGGAGATGGTGTTATCTTACCTTCTTGTCTTAGACGAGTCAATAAAGAATCTTGTATGTTTGTTTTGTCTAACTTATGTGTTTATCTGCAAGTATAAAGTTGTTAAGAAAATACGAGATTGTAGGCTAAGAAATCCGTACTCAAAAACCTTTGAGCCGAGTCTTGACCAATTGAAGCTAAGCAATTGGCAACAACGTGGATTAGGGGATTTAAGCGCGGTATTCGTGGAATCCGGCTTATTTACCCTTGTCCTTCCGTTCTTGTCTCTTGCCTTCGCCTCCGGCCAAACCGAACGCAACCGGTCGCGGTTAGGAATCACCGTTACCTTGTCAGGGTACGGTGCCTAACGGAGCGCTTGCGTATGGTTTGGGCGGAGTTCAAATGGAAAATAACGGGAAAAGGAAATGAGAAGGAAATGTTAACTTACAAGATCATATGATTCTTAACAACAACAATATTTACAACAATCATAAAAAGAACAAAAGAGAACAAAAAGAAAAGAACAAAGAAAAGAAAAGATTACAAGAATAAAATTGCAAGAAAGAAATTGCAAGTAATAAAAGTGCATGGAAATAAATTGCAAGTAATTAAAGACAAGAATAAAAATGCAAGAAAGTAATTACAAGAACCGTAGAACTCAAAACAAGCATGGGATCAATAGCCAACCCTTAAACTTGCAAACTCAATGAAGAGATTGCAAGATCAAGGGAAGGGTAGAGAACGCATGTGAATTGAAGCGCCAAGACGAGAACGAAATGATACAACCCCTTGAGACCAATGACCAAAACTTAACCTTGCAAGCTCACTTAAGAGGTTGCAAGATCAAGTTAAGGTAGAGAGCTCAAAGGGGGAAGCTAAACAAAAGGGATAACACAAAAACCTTCATCTTTATTCACCTCCACAAAAAGCTTCTCACTTACAATTTCATGGAAGAGGAATGAAGAAGAAGAAGAAGAAGAACTATACAAAAACTACAAAAGAGGCTACAAGAATGAACTAAAAGAATGACCCTAGGCTTTGGCAAGTTCTGCTGTATTTATAGGCAGGGAGTTGAAGTTCTAAGGCAACCAGCAGAGCATAAATGAAGTACCCAAAACACCCCTGAAACACGACAAAATGAATCCTCAGTATGGCCGCGTTTCCGCGGCCAATACCCCCTATTGGCCGCGGAAACGCGGCGGTTTGGTGGGGTTGGGCAGTGAGATTTGGTCTGAGTCCCTGGTTTTCTGTGCCTTGTTGTTTGGTACATGTAGTTCCTGATAATACCTCCACATTTCTTCCAGAATTCTTGTTGAGGGAAAGGTGGACTTTTTGTGGATGCTTTTGTCATGATCGCCTCGAGCTCCGCGTAGATCTCTTAGATTTTGTGCTACCATTGAGCCTTGTGCATGAGGATGACATTGATTTGACATTTTGTCTCCCTAAACTGGTATCTGGCAACATACAGATGAAGAGCGGAGACCGTGTTTTATCAGTGGTTGGCTGGAACCCGGATTTTGTCGTGTTTTCCATGAATTTCACCGTTTTAGAACCGAGAACCTGCATCCTGCAAATATGTAATAAACACGGATTAAAAGCACCTACCTATAAACACACGAGCGTAAGAATGGGCGGTATAAAATGCAATATTCTGATATGAACAAATACCCCCAAACTTAACTTTTGCTCGTCCCGAGCAAAACCAATTATTCACAAAAATAAAATGATAACCGCACTTTCGCAGGGAACGCGATTGCACTGAGCATGTGCAACAAGCCGTTAAACCTCTAGGTGTCCCTAGTAGGAGGAGTGTTGTCTCCTGAGGGTTTTCAGCGGATTACACCCACAAAATCCCGTCATGCTAGTTTGTAAAATGACTAAGATTCAAACCCTAAAGTTTTGTTTAAGAAAATAACAATTCTATTATCCTAGGTCTAGATCATCGAACCTTTATTTTTCACACCTCGCTTCTTATTTAACTACAGATTTTATATGTCTTTACGTGCAGTGCAAATAGTGTCGTTAAGTTCCGAAAGGTCGAATAAAGTCATTATGTCACACAATAAAGCCCAGATAACAATTTTAAAAGGATCACATAAGTTTTATAAAGAGTTAAGCATTTTTCAAGTTTCGTTTTCCAGTAAAGTTTCAACTTCAGAATTTCTATCTTCCCTAACAGGAAACTAGGTCTTATTCTTCACTCCACCTTTTTCTTGTTTTCATTTCATACACACCTCTGTGAACGTGCAATAATCTTTATCATAGAATAAAACCTTCATATCTCCGTTAAAATTTTTATAAAAGCCTGTCTTTTATCAAGATTATTCTCACACAAAGAACCGTTAGGAATTTTAACTCGGAGAGAACACTTGCTTGACTTTGTTTTAAAACTGGACTTTCTAGGCTTCTTAGCGAGCTTTGGGCCAATGCACCCAAACCAGTTGGTTTTAGGGCATTAGGTGTAGAAACACCCCAGCGGACTTAATTACTCAAGTTACCTAGGTCCAAAAACAAAAGACAGTTTGGCGTGAAAAACATGATGATTCAATACGAACGGAGATATAACCGGTAGTTCAATTATTTTTTGGATAAAAGACGTGTTTAGTGGGTTCGGTGTGTAGTCATTCCAATCAAGTTTCAGATGGGTTATTTTTCAGACTTAGTTCCAATTAAGGCATCAATAACATTCCTTCATATTCACTTACTTCATAAACTATTCTTGATATATTACTTATTTCAGAACAAACCTATTTGATCATCAGAAAATCATTTATCTATTTAAAAGTTTTTTAAACATAAAAGACTTGTCATCTAATTTCCAAGACTCACAACACGTGTAGTGTAATGTAAAGACGTATATCAGCCATAGTTAACTTCAAAGGAGAGTTATCTTTCAGGTTTTCAAAATCCAAACATAGGATTTGGTTATTCCTATCTTTTCAAACAAAAACCATCGAATGTTGAATCAGAGTTCTTCCACAAGCTAACTTGACAAAAAGGTTTTTTTATTATATTTTTGGAAAATTTTCAGATTTTTATGGATTTTATGGATTTAATATGCAGATGCAAAATATACAAATGAATGCGAAGGAAGAAAGCTTACCGAGCACACCCCCAAACTTAAACTTGACAGTGCCCTCACTGTCAGGCTATACCAAGAGGGTCAAAATTGCCGGTGCTTCCTAAAAACAAATTATATACAAAACAAAAACCAAAAAGATATATACAAAAAAAATGTCCCCCCCAAACTTAAGTAAAACAGTGTTTCCACTGTTAAGCGTTGAAATTCAGGATTAGGGGGGAAAGAACAGTATCCATCTATACAAGGCCTTACACAGGCCAAAAGTTAGCACCAACCATTCAAAGATCTTATCTCTGTAAAGCGGTGGCTGGTGAAAGAAGGCGTAGGGAAAAGAAATGGAGACTACGCGAGACCGCTTGTGGAGAGAAGTGGAATGCGGTCTCGGTAGATGAGAAGACGAATGGTGGAAGGGAAAAAGAAGTGGAATACGAACTTGAGGGTGCAAATGGAGTAAATAGATTAGCACAATTTGTGTTGACCGATGTGTGAAAAGTGATTGTGCTAATATATTTACTCGCCGAGAAATTGGATCGAATCCCTCAAGATTCGTAAGAAACCATGGGTACGCCGAACCTGGTAAACCAGACATATGAAATGAGAGCGAGACGGGTTCTTGCAAGGTCGGAACGATGGAACGGATGGAGGGAAGTGGTTGAGGAAGGTTATCGGTTAAAGGTTCAGGAGGGTGTACACAGTCAGTGGAAGGGACAGGATGAATTGGAAAATCCGACTCATCAATTAAAACTGGTTCATCCTCAAAACTATCCTCAATATTCTCCTCAAAATTTAGCACATCCATGCACATTTCTTCAAAATCCAGACGCATATGAAGTTCGGGAAAAACATTTAACGACTCGGGATGATGACTTGAAGAGATAAACTCAGCCAAATCTACGGTTTCATCATCCAAAATATTCCCAGCGTCGATATCCTCAATCAAGTGAAAATCAAAATTCTCCGACACCTCATCAAAAGCATGGATATTAATCGATTCTGGTTCTAAGATGGAGGTGTAGAGGTCAAAAGGTTTAGGATCGGTTTCACTTGGAAGAGACCCTTCACCATCGGACAAATCAAACACTACGAAGTTGCACAACTCATTCAACATTCTATCTTCAACTGATAGTTCATTTGGGACACTTGATAGACGTTCAAAGCAGGAGTTGTGGGATTCAATTTGGGACGGGTAGGTTTGATTTGGAAGGGGGTACATCTCACTCTCTCCACTCAAAGTCACAGCCTGTCCTGCCGCCGCATCATACATTGAAAAAGTTGGAGCTAGTTGAAAACTAGCTACCGGATCACTAGGTTGTATGAGGGCGGCCATGGACGCATTCAAATCCATCATTTGTTGGCTTGACGCTACCCTAAAGTCTTCCAACGACTGTTCTAGACTAGACATTGGTTGTGAAGGGGTTTCAGTGAAAGATTCACAGTTGTATGGATACTGAAAACTCCCAAAAGGCGGTTCTGAAGCAATGTCTAGGGAAGGTGCAAAAGTAGGGTAGGATTGGTAGGAATTGAATGGCTGGACAGGAGTGGGATCAACAGGTGGATAAGACGGAGAATGGAATTGTTGATCCCAAGAATTTGAAGTGGTGAAAGGAGTGAAAGATCGGCTGCGGGATTGTTCAATACGTTCAGCGATGGACAAAGGACGACTTGCAGAAGGGGTATCAACATAAGCGGGAGTGAATGTTTGAAACGGTTGATACGAAGTGGAATGAGGAGTGCAAGTGTTTGTCCTAGACGCTGCTATGCGATCTTTCAGTGAAACTTTGGGCATGGAGGGATCGTTCGAAGTTCGGCCAAAGCAAGAACCGTATGAGGTAATGTCTGGTTGTGGGTACCAAAGTTCGGCAAGAGTTTTGCGAGGTGGAGTACCCATGATATGAAGAGAGAATGAAAGAAAGGTAGAGAAAAAGGAGGGGGGAAAGAATGTGATTTTTTTTTTTTTTATTTTTTTAGTTAGTTGTTAGCAAAAGAATGAAATATACACAAAAAAGAATATGGACAAAAATCACGACACAAAAAATACCACACACCTAATCGTTCTAGGGTTCACCTAGGTCAACTAGACCTGCTCAAGAACTTGATTGTCGAAGTTAAACTGTGTCGAGAAACAGGCTTAAAAATACACTGATCACGAGGCCAGGTAAGTGCAGAGATAAGGGGAGGTTTTCCAACGCTTTCGCGAAGTTCCTTAATTAAATAACCCTTTCTCTTTTGGCGGTTTCGCCGTTAACACTTTCCTAGACACCCCGTAAACAATATACCGTTAAGCAAGTTTCTAAATACAGTTAACTTCTCCTAGTGAGCGCGAAGTCCTTAAGGCTTAAAGTCTAGTTTCTTTTAAAATTTGTGCGGGTTATCGTTATGCTTAAGTTCGTGATTTGTGGGCCACGGAAAAGGTGATGAAATCCTTTACCGTATGTTGTGGGGTTCGCTTGCCCTTAAGTCCGTATTAATTGATGCAATGCGCAATTCAAAAAATTCTATAAAGAATAAAACAATCGTTTTCAGTTTTAAGCGCGGCGCTGCAACAAATACGGGTTAGTCAATTTTTGGCGTTTGCTAGCGAACTTGCAAAGAATCCTGCAAAAGAATAGTATATTGGAAGCGTCGGATTTGAGAAGAAGGTGTTGGTAAATTACGTACCGTTTAAGTTTTGGGTTAAGAAACCCCCGTTGAATCGAGTCCGGTAAGCTTGAAAGGTTCGCTTGCGCGGGTCAAACTACCCGGATCTTTGGCACTGTACTCCGTAATCACCTTAACTTTGAATGTACACTTTGCTCCCACAATCGCAGTTTGCAAATCTGCAAAAATCTGCACACTTGCCCACAAAAATATTGTCCAAAAAAAAAACAAAAAGAATATTTTTTTTATATATATATACAAAAAGAATATTAACCCGAATAACAAGAAAGAAAATACGCTACCGTCTCCCCGGCAACGGCGCCATTTGATCGCACGCTTTTGGCGTGTCGGATGAAAGAATTAAAGTGTAACCGCGATCAGGACGGTGTCGCTTTGCAGCTAGCCGGTGAGCACGGGTCGGTCCACAGGGAGATGGTGTTATCTTACCTTCTTGTCTTAGACGAGTCAATAAAGAATCTTGTATGTTTGTTTTGTCTAACCTATGTGTTTATCTGCAAGTATAAAGTTGTTAAGAAAATACGAGATTGTAGGCTAAGAAATCCGTACTCAAAAACCTTTGAGCCGAGTCTTGACCAATTGAAGCTAAGCAATTGGCAACAACGTGGATTAGGGGATTTAAGCGCGGTATTCGTGGAATCCGGCTTATTTACCCTTGTCCTTCCGTTCTTGTCTCTTGCCTTCGCCTCCGGCCAAACCGAACGCAACCGGTCGCGGTTAGGAATCACCGTTACCTTGTCAGGGTACGGTGCCTAACGGAGCGTTTGCGTATGGTTTGGGCGGAGTTCAAATGGAAAATAACGGGAAAAGGAAATGAGAAGGAAATGTTAACTTACAAGATCATATGATTCTTAACAACAACAATATTTACAACAATCATAAAAAGAACAAAAGAGAACAAAAAGAAAAGAACAAAGAAAAGAAAAGATTACAAGAATAAAATTGCAAGAAAGAAATTGCAAGTAATAAAAGTGCATGGAAATAAATTGCAAGTAATTAAAGACAAGAATAAAAATGCAAGAAAGTAATTACAAGAACCGTAGAACTCAAAACAAGCATGGGATCAATAGCCAACCCTTAAACTTGCAAACTCAATGAAGAGATTGCAAGATCAAGGGAAGGGTAGAGAACGCATGTGAATTGAAGCGCCAAGGCGAGAACGAAATGATACAACCCCTTGAGACCAATGACCAAAACTTAACCTTGCAAGCTCACTTAAGAGGTTGCAAGATCAAGTTAAGGTAGAGAGCTCAAAGGAGGAAGCTAAACAAAAGGGATAACACAAAAACCTTCATCTTTATTCACCTCCACAAAAAGCTTCTCACTTACAATTTCATGGAAGAGGAATGAAGAAGAAGAAGAAGAACTATACAAAAACTACAAAAGAGGCTACAAGAATGAACTAAAAGAATGACCCTTGGCTTTGGCAAGTTCTGCTGTATTTATAGGCAGGGAGTTGAAGTTCTAGGGCAACCAGCAGAGCATAAATGAAGTACCCAAAACACCCCTGAAACACGACAAAATGAATCCTCAGTATGGCCGCGTTTCCACGGCCAATACCCCCTATTGGCCGCGGAAACGCGGCGGTTTGGTGGGGTTGGGCAGTGAGATTTGGTCTGAGTCCCTGGTTTTCTGTGCCTTGTTGTTTGGTACATGTAGTTCCTGATAATACCTCCACATTTCTTCCAGAATTCTTGTTGAGGGAAAGGTGGACTTTTTGTGGATACTTTTGTCATGATTGCCTCGAGCTCCGCGTAGATCTCTTAGATTTTGTGCTACCATTGAGCCTTGTGCATGAGGATGACATTGATTTGACATTTTGTCTCCCTAAACTGGTATCTGGCAACATACAGATGAAGAGCGGAGACCGTGTTTTATCAGTGGTTGGCAGGAACCCGGATTTTGTCGTGTTTTCCATGAATTTCACCGTTTTAGAACCGAGAACCTGCATCCTGCAAATATGTAATAAACACGGATTAAAAGCACCTACCTATAAACACACGAGCGTAAGAATGGGCGGTATAAAATGCAATATTCTGATATGAACAGCGGCAAGTGACCCTTCCAATTCTAAAGTTTAGGAGACCCGGTCTCGACTCCTCGAGATAGCCTCCCACTGAACCCTAGAACCCGGTCACTTGTGCTCCCCTCCTTGGGTCTATCCTATTGCGGAAAAGTAAATAATATACAATAATGGTGACATCATCCTCAACCCGGAAGTGCCCCAAATAAAAGAATATTACATACAATTAAAATTTACATGAATGAAAATAAAGACTCTCATCTCACATAAACCCCTGGTTATTCAATCACGACAATCCTGCACATCATATCTCAGCAACACATAATATCACATATCATCAACGTAAGCAAGTATGTGTACCCCGATTGTCGTTGATGTATAGCAACGAAATCCGCGATACACCACATACTACACTTACGGTTGCAGAAAAGAAATGAAAAAATACAACAATTGGAATCGTAACTGCCCTTAGACATCACAAACCCGAGATATCACATATCAAAGATTTCATGCCCAACAATGTAAAGCTCGCATTTAGGTCTCACCCATGAAAACATCTTTTCAAAAATAGTCGGATAATTCAACAATATTTCCGATTATACTCGAGACCGAAATGTTAGATTTACACGCAACAAACAAATTTGTAGATTCCAATTATTGTATCACATTCTCATATACTAGGCGCAGTTAAAACATTCGATCGAACGATCAATCACCCAAAGAATTCTCAGAAAGCTCAGCACTTAAGCAGTTTTAAAATATACCAAAGACTGCTATAGCACATACAGGCCAGCACAAGAAGGCACGGTCCACGCCTCACCAACGGCGCCGCGGAACCGCCGCAAAAAGAGCCTTTCGGCTACGGTTCCGCGGTCGTTAAGTCGAGTTAGGGCTTCGTTCTTCCTGTGGGCCCATACAATACCCTGCACAATTTTCTGAGTATTTTTAATGTGAAAAAATCCAACTTTTTGAAAAATTTCCAGAGAGCATTTTTCGGGTTACATGTTTCATTAGTTCGAGGTTTTTAACGTCGTCTAGATTACTCTAAAGCTCTAACATGTCTCTGATACCACTGTTGGGTTTCCTTAGCACCTAATATAGGGTTTGGAAGCATCACACATGTCACAATTAAATTTTTATGAGGTGCTAAGTAAACTAAACAAGGATCTTAACTAGAAATTTTAGGGTAACACATAATAGTATCACATACCAATAAGAATCTATCACTAAGTGAAGAAATTACAACCTTTGTAGACCTCCCTTGGTGACTCCTTGGACCTTTGAGAGTTTGGAACAGATCGCTAGAGGCCTTCCTCGTCCAAGATGATCCACCCGAAGTCCTTTTGCACAAAACTCCTTGCTTCACTTGATCTTTGAAAAAAAGTGGAGCAAACACCCTACACAAATGGGCTAGAGAAGTGTAGAATGGTGATGTGGTTTGTATTTGTTGGATATAGTGCCCTCAAAGTCAATTATTGGATCGCAGGTACGTGATTGCAATGATTGAGAGAGGACCTATACCGATAGGACAGTCTTGCTCGAGATGATAGTATGCTATCTAGTTTGTCGTTATCATCGTGTACATGCTTTAGTTCACTATTGCATGTTGATAGAGCCCATAGGATTCTTGCTTGACTGCCAGCAGTATGATGGAGATCATATGCGTGGGAGCTAGGGTCTATAAGCACATCCTTAAAGTGTCCCTAGTCGAGAGAGTTTCGAAACAGGGTATCGATACTCCAAAGTAGACTGGTGTATACAGTCAAGACCCCGACGAGGGGCGGTGGTCGGTCTCACAAGCCATTGGTGTCAGTTGGTTCACCTAAGATGTATACATGTGCTCATTGGGTTATGAGTACACCGGACAGGACTCGCCGGGAACTTGCTAGTTGGTATTATACATATCGTCAGATAGCAGTTCCCTGGTAACATATGTATAGGTTAGTCTGTCGACCTGAGATCGTCATTTGTCTCGTGTGAGTTCCCACTGTGTTTTGATTACTACCCTACCATGGCTCAAAGGAGTCGTGCAAACAGGTTTTAGTTGGGTACAGTCCCGAGCCACATAGAGGCAGTGAGCGGATCATCGGGGATTCATCTCTCCCGGTATTGGGGGTGAGATCGCGCTGTGTTTAGGAGAGCCATTACACGAAATCTCTGGTCAGGGTAATCGAGATTTACTGGTAGGTATTCCAGTAGCATCTCAGGGTGTTCTGGGCTACTCTCCGACACGACTTATACCACTATTGGGGGTCTGACGTTTACCAGCCCCCTACGCCCTATATGCGATACTCATAGACGAACGGACCGGACTGTACGGATATTGTCACTGTCAGGCTCAGTAGGATTTCTGGATGAGTTCGCTCGTCGGCTTTCCTTCCGATCAATATATGGGCAACCGTTACGTACAGCTAGTATCTCTAACGTGCTAGTGGTTATACCCAGTGCCAGTGTATTGATGAGTCATTAGAGTCCCCCACAGACTGTTTCCCAAGTTCGGGCGAAACGTTGTAGAGGCCGTATGGATATATGGCGGGGTTCGATCATATCCGTGCACTTGGGCACGGATCATGATCGGATGGATAATACTAGCGGGCTTTGGTTTAAACCGGATCCTAGTATTATAGTGTAGGAATATTTTTTGTCTCATTGCATTTGTATTCAGTCGGAATACAAATGCGGGTATGTTTTTACCATTGAGGTGTAATCTCGTAATTTGCTACGGGATTATTTTGGGAGTTGCCAGTTTCGTCAAAAATTGTGAGCACTGACCAATTGACCATTTTGTCCTTTTCCTTGCCATGAATTTCTTGGTCTGAGGGATGCCCATTTCGTGCCCATTTCGTGCATGGGGCAAAGGGGGCAGCATGGGCATCATTGCTTTTGAGGCATGGGCTTAGCTTGGAGAAGTGGGCTGTTGCTTTTGAATGTTGTGATGGGGTTTATTTTGGTGGAATGATTAATTTATTCCATTGGGTTTTGTTTTTAATTGAGCGTGGACTTTTGTGTATGCTGGCATTGTAGGATGAGGAATAAATTATTGGTATTGCTTTTTTTTTTAGATGACTCTCTTGACCACTTGTAAATCCCCAGAGAAAAATTCCTTCATCAATCTGTGAAGTGGCCGAGCCCCTTTTTGCAAGCTGATTTTATTTTCTTCCATGCAAAATCCTTGCTCCCAAAATCATTCCAAATGGCAACTCCAATCTACCTCCACCCAAAAGCTTGGGTATCATGAGACAATATATTCCACACTATCTCTACCTCATTCTTGGACATGTTGTTCACACCATGCTATTGCATTATTATATTCTCCATCCTTATTCGTTTTATAAATAAACATGTGCTTTTGACGCATGTCTGCTACATATTACAGGTTACAGGTTCTTGGACAGAAAACAGTGAAAACGATGAAAAGATGATGCAAAAGTGGACTTTGACCAACAAACAGAAGACTCTTGATCAAGCCTACATCAAAAATAAAATTCACAAAGTATAAGGCAATGCAAGATCCAAGATTACAAAGCGAACGGTTAAAAGTCCACCGCAATTATTCACTGAAAATCTGGAGGAAACATAGAAGCTATTTTAATAAAAAAAAACCAAATAATAAGGAAGCCCAAAGACAGAAGAGCCAACAAAGGAAATTTCAAGACCCAATACTTCCTTTTAAAGAGACAGAGACATAAAACTTTACCAAAACTTGGAGTCTACTTTGACTAGGTCTTCCTAAGGATATTTTGGTAAATGTAGACATGCGAATCAATTGTAACCTAGGATTTCCTATCCTCTATAAATAGGAACTCTAAATCATTGTAAAGGCCATGCCTCCATATGCCTCCCTATGCCTCTTTTTATCAATAAAATTTAGATTTCTTTTGGAGAGCATCGATTTCTCTTTTCATTTCAGAAATTCAGATCTGACAAGTCTTGTGTTGATGTTTGGAGAGAGCCATCTGTAAAGTAAGTAGGTAATTTCAATTCTTGCCCTAGCTAATTTTTCATTCTCTGCCCTAGATTAAATTTAATTTCTTACCCTAGTTAGATAGTTAGATCTTCAATTCAAATTCCCTAAATTAATTTAGTTTTTAGATTTAATTAATTCACGAACATCCTTCGGAATTAACTCGTTTGAGCGATTAGGAAATTCACAAAATCCCTGTAGACCGACCCGTACTTACCGGCTAGCTGCAAGGCGACGCCGTTCTTGATTGTGGTAATAGATAGTTTTTGAGATCAATCAAATGGCGCCGTTGCCGGGGATGGCGTGTTATTTCCTTTTTACAATTTCGGGTTAATCAAAATTTAAAAAATCGTAAAAATCTGAAAAATAAAAAAATTATAAAAATATATCATCTGTTATTTTTGGGAAGGGTATTTTTGTGTGAATTTTGCAGGATCTACAAACAAATTCGGATCTGGAAATCTACAGAGATCAAAACAGCAAATATCAAATCCGAACAAACAGAGAAATATTACAATAGACAACAGAAGAAATTTGGAGGACCGAGTCAAGAAGAAGAATCGCGGTGATCTGGAGACAAAAAAACCCTGCCGAAGCGACCAACCGGCGGCGGATCCGCGGTTGGAGAGGCTATTCGCGGCGGTTCCGCGGTGGAGGTGACAGATCGGTTCCCCGAAAAAGGCGGAAGCGCGGTAAAAAAAAAAACTTTGTAAGTCTTCTGATCTCTCTTCTGAATCTTTCTATATATCTTTTGTTAAATCTCATGCAGGATTCTTTGCGCTTAAAAAAATCTTCCTCCTTCTCAATAACAAATCTTGTGCAGGATTCTTTGCGCCGCGCATAAAATAAAAAGATTTGATTGCAAGTGATTTTCTGTTTTGCATATCTTTAAAACTGACTTTAAGGGGCTTTTGACCAATTCAAATTGGGTGGGGATTTCATCACCCTTCCCAGGACCCCAGAAATCACATAAGGCATTTGCATTGACCATATTTAATTAAAAAATACTAGACTCAGCCCTAAGAACGCCGCGCTCAATAGGACAGAGGACTAATTATAGGCATCGACCGTTTATCCTAACCTGACTTTGCGGTGTCTAGGCAAATGTGTTTAAGGCAAGTGGTTACTTAATTTGGACTACTTTTGTAGTGGGGAGCCTCCAACTTACCTGGCACTTACCTGGCCGCAATTGGCGGTGAAGAGGCGGTTTGAGGTCCTATCTCTAGCCCTTTGAAACAGTTAGGAGCTGTCTAGCTGACCTAGGTGACCCTAGATCTAGGCCTGATTGTGCATTTTTGGTTGATCGAAAGTGTGTCTTAGCTCTTTTCTCGAAAATCTTTTTGCAAACAGTTCTAAATAAAGAGACAAAGGAAAAAGGAAATTTTTTTTTAATAAAAAAAAAAACTTGCATGTTGTCGCTAAGAAATCCGTGCACCACCTACCTTATTTCTTTTCTTCTTTCTTCTATCATAGGTACCCCACATCACAAATCTCTTGCCGAACTTTGGTATCCCGAAACTAACTTTGCTTCGTACGTCAATTGTTTCGGTCGATTTAAGGAAGACCCCTCCGTGTCCAAAATTTCTTTGAAAGATCAAATAGAAGCATCTAGGAGAAACAGTTCAACTTTGCAACCCACTTTGTGTCAACCATGTCAACATTCACCACCTTCATATGTTGATACCACTTTTTCAAGTCCTGTTGTAACTCCTAAACCGATGTCCATTGCTGAGCATATTGCTCAATCTCGTAGCCGATCTTTCACCCCTCTCCACTCATCTGGTTCTAGGGATCCACGAGACTATTCACCTTTTTATCCACATGTTGACCCTACCCCTGTCCAACCACCCACTTCCTACCAGTCCTACCCGACTTTCCCATCGTCACTAGACACTGTTTCTACACAGCCTTTTGGGAGTTTCACGTATCCAAACAACTTCGAATCTTTTACCGAAACCCCCTCACCACCCATGTCTAGTTTGGAACAGTCGTTGGAAGCTTATATTGCAACAACAAACAAAATGACTAGGAATGTGGAAGCATCCATGGCCGCCCTTATGCAACCTACGGAATAGGTAACTAGTTTCCCACTAGTTTCAAATTTTTCAATATATGAGGAGGCGGTTGGACAGAGTGAGAATTTGAGAGGAGCAAGTGAGTTCTACACATTTCCAAATCTAACCTACTCTTATCCAATTGAAACCCACAACTCCGGTTTTCCATCGATTGCCCTAAATGATTCACAAGTTGTAAGTTATTTGTCAATCGGTCGTTGGTACCTCAAGAAGTATTAACGATCGCATGAAGGATGTGTAAGCAAAATTCATTAAAATTCACCAATTAATTAGTATTTTGGACAACGGACAAGGGTATGATTGCTTGATTTGAATTTCCAAGTGTAGGGGTGACTTATACACACACGTGGGGATATGCGATTGGAGTTTAGATGAGAGAAAGGAGTGAAGAATAGAACTTATATCTTAAGTAGAGTTGATAAAAATTCCTAAGTGGAGATGGAACCCTAGAAGGAAAACTTAAGAAATGCCGAAAGCTAAGTAAGTCTATATAACGTATATAATCTTAAGTTAAATGATGAGGAAGTGTGAAGAATATGGATGGATAATTTACGAGTCGACGATAATAGAATTCCTTGTTAGGAAACCTACTTGGAAAACAAAAGTTGAAAAGCCGAATTGATAGGGTTTTGTGGGTAGTATCCGCTGAAAACCCTCAGAAGACAACACTCCTCCTACTAGGGACACCTAGAGGTTTAACGGCTTGTTCCACGAGCTCAGTGCAATCGCGTTTCCCTGCGAAAGTGCGGTTAGGTTTTTTGTAGAAAAAAAATAAGTTTGCTCGAGGACGAGCAAAAGATAAGTTTGGGGGTATTTGTTCACACCATAATATTGCATTATTATATTCCCCATCCTTATTCGTTTTATAAATAAACAGGTGCTTTTGACGCATGTCTGCTACATATTACAGGTTACAGGTTCTTGGACAGAAAACAGTGAAAACGATGAAAAGACGATGCAAAAGTGGACTTTGACCAACAAACAGAAGAATCTTGATCAAGCCTACATCAAAGATAAAATTCACAAAGTACAAGGCAATGCAAGGTCCAAGATTACAAAGCGAACAGTTAAAAGTCCACCGCAATTATTCACTGGAGATCTGGAGGAAACATAGAAGCTATTTTTAATAAAAGAACCAAATAATAAGGAAGCCCAAAGACAAAAGAGCCAACAAAGGAAATTTCAAGGCCCAATACTTCCTTTTAAAGAGACAGAGACATAAAATTTTACCAAACCTTGGAGTCTACTTTGACTAGGTCTTCCTAAGGATATTTTGGTAAATGTAGACATGCGAATCAATTGTAACCTAAGGTTTCCTATCCTCTATAAATAGGAACTCTAAATCATTGTAAAGGCCATGCCTCCATATGCCTCCCTATGCCTCTTTTTATCAATAAAATTTAGATTTCTTTTGGAGAGCATCGATGCCTATTTTCATTTCAGAAATTCAGATCTGACAAGTCTTGTGTTGATGTTTGGAGAGAGCCATCTGTAAAGTAAGTAGGTAATTTCAATTCTTGCCCTAGCTAATTTTTCATTCTCTTCCCTAGATTAAATTTAATTCCTTACCCTAGTTAGATAGTTAGATCTTTAATTCAATTGCCCTACATTAATTTAGTTTTTAGATTTAATTAATCCACGAGCGCCCTTCGGAATTAACTCGTTTGAGCGATTAGGAAATTCACAAAATCCCTGTGGACCGACCCGTACTCACCGGCTAGCTGCAAAGCGACGTCGTTCTTGATTGCGGTAATAGATAGTTTTTTAGATCAATCACATGTCGGCTAGCAAACTTCATATCCGAGTTGCCTCGGTCTTGAGGCGGGAGCCCGTATAAAGACTCGTTGACGTGGTGCCCTTCCGACGAGGAGACCGGAGATCGAGCGAGATCGGAGATGCCGCAAGGAGCTAAAGATATTGGCTAAAGACCGAAGGACACGGATCGATCGGTATAAAATTTCCTAACTCCTTACATTTAGCTAGTTTACGGTTAATGGAACGATCCGGGAATTTGGGTCGCGGTGGCACCGGTTTCGTAAAAAGTTTTTGTTCCGCATTTGGCGTCGGTTTGACGGCCGGGGCGCCGCCGTACCCCAATATGGTATCAAAGCCACTCATTAACCGCTTACTAGCTTATTCTAACATGTTTAAAATCCCGATCAAACAAAATTTCCGAAACCGCAATTTCAATAGTAAAGTTTCTGTCGATTTTTGTTTGTCATCGAAAAATTATTTTGAGTGTTTCAGAAAAACAGGCAGGCCTTTAGAAGACAACTGTAGAAATTTTGGAGCGTGATCCCTCAGTTACGCCGCGGAACCGCGGTCGTACCCACGTTTTGGCCGCGGTTCCGCCGCCGTGTTTGGGTTTCAGTGCATAAAATTTTTCCTTTGGGTCTTTAACTTGGAACTGGGGTTTCTGGAAAATTTATTTTTGGCCCAGATTATTTTGAGTACTGGATTTGTGCTTGGGGCCCACTTCGGGAAGTTTTGTCGATTGGAAATTTAAATGTGTTAATTTACAGTGCTTTACATTACTGTCTGTGACCGTGAATGTCATTCGATCGGTAAATCTTGTCTAATTGCTATAGCTCTTTTAGACGGGATTTGCGAACGTGACATTCACGTTGATGTTCTGTGTTGTGCTGTGATGTTGCGTATTTGTCGTGGTGGATAGCTCATGTGCAATGGTAGTGCTTTTTAGATTTATTTGTATATTTTATATTGTGGGGCGAGCGTCCGACATGTGGACTATCGTCACTGCCTGTTTGTATATTATTCTTTTGGGGCACGACCGGGATGAGGTCTGTGTACCTGTTGTATATATTTTCTTTTCTGTACTAGGATTACCCCACGGTGGGGTGCACGGATAGCTGGGTTCTAGAGGGCAACGGGCCCGCATCTCATGGCGTTGAGACGGAGGGGGCTTCACTCTAGAATTGGCGGGCTATTCGTCGCACTCGTAGGGGGTACAGGTTGACCCAAGGAGGGGTGCTCAAGTTACCAGATTCCGTGAAGTGCTGGGTGGTCCATTCACGTTGTTGAAGGGGACTGCCTTGCTTCAGGTTTTGGCGAGTAACTTGCCGCGCTCGTAGGGGTCTAGGTTTTCATTGCACAGGCTATCCACACGATTAGGGGAACGTCGGGTTTTATCTGCGGCTCTATGAAACCCGGGGATCCCAGATTATCTGTATTGTTCTGTGATGCTTATTACTTTTCTGTGATGTTGCATTTATCACGCCTGGAGCGATTATTATATATTGATATATATACTAGTAGATGTTGTATATGTTTTGCACCCGTGCTAGTCCAGTCCCCGCTCTGTCGTTAGTTAAGTAACCTAACGGGTGATGACGGGACCCAGTGGCGAATGCGGATGGCATATACGTACATCATATTTTCGTTCTTTCCTGGTGTGATCATTTGATGGGATTGCGTTGATTCTTATCAATGCAAGAAAAACAAACCTATATATGATGTTGTTGAAACCAATTTTTCAAGAAGCTGTTATTACAAGGGTGTTCTCTTTTTGTTTTGCACAGTGGTATTCAGTTACGAATATCCATCACCTCATTCGACGAGGCAAGGACCGAGATCCCTTCACCGGGAGTGACCCCTTGGACAGAGTTTGCGTCAGGGTAATAACTTCACTATAGTCGATTACTTTTTGCTTTGCATCGTGGTATTCAGTTTGGAATATCCTGCACCTCATTCGACGAGAAAAGAGCCGAGATCCCTTCACCGAGAGTGACCTCTTTACACTAGTAAAATAGGGGGTTGCCCCTACGGATGAACATATCCGTTGGGGCAGATTTTACTTGGCCCTACGGATTAATCCGTAGGGCTAAAAGGTTGCCCCTACGGGCACAGACGTCTAAGAATAAAAATATTAATTCTTAATTTGGTGTTTGCCCCTACGGAGCCGCAAACAAAGGACCTACGGGTATATCCATAGGGGCAAGTAAATATCTATTTACCAAAACCCCAGATCGATCGCCTACGCTCACTTTCTCTCTCTCTCTCAATCGCGCGCTAGAAAAAACCCCAAATCGCCTCCGTCGTCGCCACCGTCGCCTCCGTCTTCGCCACCGCCGGTTTCATCGCCACCGTCGTCGCCAGCGCCTGTTTCGTCGCCACCGTCGTCGCCAGCGCCGGTTTCGTCGCCAAATCGCCACCGTCGTCACTCCAGCCCACCAGCAGCCGTTCAGGTATAAATCTCGAGGTAAATTAAAGCATTTTTGGATTATTTTGGGCTTAGGGTTCATGGCTGGGTCTGGGTTGCGCGCGCGAGAGTTGGGGTTGGGCAGGGGTCGCGGTGGCGCTCGGGGTCGGGGTCGGGGTAGGGTTAGGGTTAGGGTTCGGCTGCTGCTGGGGTGGGGCTGGGGTTAGGGTTACGGTGGGGCTGGGGTTAGGGTTACGGTGGGGCTGGGGTTAGGGTTACGGTAGTGGGGCTGGGGTTAGGGTTACGGTGGGGCTGGTTGAATGGCTATTCTGATTAGTTGACAAATATAATGTTAATCATAATTTACTCGACACAGATGGTAGAAAATCAGAAAAAGATCAAGAAAAAAATAATCGATTTTGATTTTAACATGCAGGGTGTTGATGCAAGATGTAATATCTAGTAGCAGATGCTAGGTATATAGACTAAAGAATAGTTGTAAATGAACCGCTAGCAAGAAAATCCTATAATTATACGTACACATCGCTTGACTCATGAAGCCTCAAGCTCTTTCTTTTGGGGGATAAAACTAGTTATATTCCTGCATTGCCTAGAAATAGCAGTGAGTTGGTTAAAACTTTTCAAACACAACCCCCCACCCCCCAAAAAAAAGAAAGAAAGAAAGGACAAGGAAAAAAAAAGAATAGCAACAAGCAATACAAGCTAGCAACAGTAAATAACTGCAGAGATTATGTCTACCTTGGCAATTTGAACAGTGATGGTCTTGTCTGGATTGTTAAGATCCACTTTATGGGGGTGAGGAACACATTTTGCAACTGTATTTATGATTTTCATTCTGTCAAGTGTTGAAATAAAAATCAACACTTGACAATCAATCCAAGATGCTCAATAACTTGCTTCAAAACCATAATCTAATCTTGATGATGCTCAATATTAGCGATTTCCATGATCACGACACGTGGCAGATGACGTGTCTCATAACGCTTTATGATATCAGTATCCTATATTTGTAGTTTTAATTGTTGATTGTTATAGATGTATACCATTGCAATAATAGTTTTTGGTTGATGAATGCTATTGCAATGTAGGATGATCAGTTCTATCAATCTTGATCTCAATGGTTTAAAATCATGTTACACATACAACACGAATGCACAACAAACGCATAATTAGAGAGCGACTCGAGATATTCAGGTTAAAACCAATATATGATACTCGATGATAATATGAAACCTTCATATTCCCATCGATACCCATATATGAAACTAAAAGCGCCACTTAGTCCCTGTCTATCGGTTAACATACGTGCGATGCTCGTCGTGACCTAGAACTATACGAAGGTTGTTAAATATCGGACAGTATAGCTCGATACTAACAACCGTGGTATAGTCTACGCGACGAGAAAATTCAATCGTATGGTAACCCATAGATTTGTCCCGTGTGGACAAGTTAAGAATGTATAAAGCAAACGCCTTCATTCACTTGTGTTTTCATCCGTTTCGAGATATTTCGTCGGTATCTTTCCGCTGGTTCTCCGTGTACAAAGATAGATTAGATGTTCATTTCAACGTTGTTTCACAGCTTTGAAATGATTATCTATTCTATTACAGTGTACTCGGAGAACAGCGGGGAGGTGCTGCCGAAATTTACTCGAAACGGTTGAAAGCACAAGTGATGGGCGTTCGCTCTATACATTCTTAATGGGATAGAAGCCTACCCCCGACAGTCGGAACACATACATACAAAAGCATAATTAGAGAGCGATTCGAGATGTTCGGGTTAAAACCAATATATGATACTCGATGATAATATGAAACCTTCATATTCCCATCGATACCCATATATGAAACTAAAAGCGCCACTTAGTCCCCGTCTATCGGTTAACATACGTGCGATGCTCGTCGTGACCTAGAACTATACGAAGGTTGTTAAATATCGGACAGTATAGCTCGATACTAACAACCGTCGTATAGTCTACGCGACGAGAAAATTCAATCGTTTGTCGAAAACTTTTGTCACAATTATTTGTCGAAAATAGAACTCATTTTAACGAGGTACGTGAGGGGCATCCTGATTGGAACGAAGAGCGTTTGGAAAAATACCATCAGGATAATTTTTGTGATTGGGTCACAGAGCATGTAAGTTATTCGAATTACATTTTATTGCTATCAGTTTTAATCTAAACTTGTATCGTTATGTATTTATCGTAAAATTTGTTTTGTTAGATCCACGATCCGAACTTGTCTGCATCATTTGAGAGTGATTCAAGATGTTTAGCTCAATTTCCTAGTATGGAGGTTGCATATTACAAAGGATTTGGTGTCCTTGGATACAAATTCGAAGTTAAGGACATAGAAACATCTAGAATCACTCAGAATAGTGGGATTGCGACGGTAGGATCAGACGGTGTGATTTACTATGGGTACTTAAATTGTATACTCGGCATCCACTATCCCGGACTATCAGAACCCTTTTATATATTCCACTTTACTTGGTACGATCCGCGAACCGATACAGACAGGTGGAGAAGCAGTCTTGGGACTTGGAAAGATGAATATGGATTGACCACTGTGAACACACTTCGATTTTACGGTCAGGACGATCCGTTTATCTTTCCGAACCAAGCGTTCCAAGTATACTACTCACAGTGTTTGAAGCATCCGGGGTGGAGTGTTGTATGCCGATGGAAACCTAGAGATGTCTACGATGTCCCAGAATACGAGGACAGCGATGAGGACGAAGAAGAGAGAAGGCTTAAAGTGCTCCGACCGTCTGTTTCGAAGGACGGGTTGTCTTCGACCGATCATGAAGTTACGTGGGTTAGAAATGACATCGACGATGAAATCCAAGTAGATATGTATGATGCGCCCATGAAACGAAAAAGGTTATCAGTAATGTTATATTATTACTTCACATTTTACGCTCTAGACCATATATAGTCAATACTTTTAATGATTGTCTAATGCGTCCACGAACCGTTTATCTAGATTTGATGACGATGTCGGGAGCAGCGAGGGGCGGCAGGAGCTCCAGCCGCAACAGAGGCAGAGGCAGAGGCAGAGCGGTTCTGCCGCCCGGAGAGCTCCGTAGGGAGCTTCAGAGGGCCGGTCTTGCACCCAGATCGGAGACCCCTTTGGATGCCTCCTTCCGTGTGGATTTTGCCACATCTCCAGGTATACTGCACGCATATCCATTTTCAATGTAATATTACAGATATTCATGCATGTTTATGTCAAAATTACTTATATTATCAATGTTTGATTGTCTAGTTGTTGGTCCTGCGTCCACATCTGGGACAGAGGCCACCCCCGCTCCTCCAGGTATGATTATATATCATATAGTGTATGTATATTGATTTAGAATGCTATATCATAAATATACACATTCATTTTGCTCTTACTTAGCAATTTTTATTATTGTCTAGCTGTAGGTGGTGACACCACCGCACCTGCGGGTATGTTTATATGTCCTATAGTGCATGCATATTGATTTAGAACGTTATATTATTGATCTACACATTCTTTTTGCAATTACTTATAAAATCTATTTTTAATTGTCTAGTTGTTGGTCCTGCGTCCACATCTGGGACAGAGGCCACCCCCGCTCCTCCAGGTATGTTTATATATCATATAGTGTATGTATATTGATTTAGAATGCTATATCATAAATATACACATTCCTTTTTCTCTTACTTAGCAATTTTTATTATTGTCTAGCTGTAGGTGGTGACACCACCGCACCTGCGGGTATGTTTATATGTCTTATAGTGCATGCATATTGATTTAGAAAGTTATATTATTGATCTACACATTCTTTTTGCAATTACTTATAAAATCTATTTTTAATTGTCTAATTATAGGTGGTGCGTCCACACCTTCCACAGGGGCTACTCCTGCCGCTTCCATACCCTCCGCATCGTCTGCAGGTTAGTATGAATAAATTTAAAATATTTATTTATTTTACATATGCTCTATAAAATAAATATGAACTTCATGGAGATTTAGCGTCGATGTTTATTTTATACTTGGAGGGGATGCGTCCGGGTCCGGGACCCCGGTTTTTCCTCACCGGAGGAACTATCGTCCCGCTCGTGCTGCTGCTCGGGCCCAGGCTCGTGCGCTATTCACCGGAGGTATATATCACACTTGAATTTTTGTTTATCCTTGATTTCTTAATAAAACTTTGTCTTATTATTGATTGTCTTGATATTTCGTGCAGACGCAGGGCCTCTCCTTCCCCAGAGGGGGACTCGAGGCCCGAATCAGTCCCATAGGCTGAGGCCTGATAGAGCTAGGGGGGAGGCAGCATTCCCCCTATTTTTTACCCTTGACTATCGCTATATCGGTCCTCATGCCGAGAGGTTCGGCCGGTATTTGGGGGACGAGAGCCGGATCGTGAAGAACTATCCACTTCACGTTGAGTGGGGAGAGCAGCACCAGCGCTCATTCGCCCTCTTCTTTGAACAGGCTCGGGTATGTATTAATATATATTTTCATTTGATCTATCCAATATATTTATTATTAACACTTGCAATCTAATAAAAATGTTTTTTTTTTGTATTTTCAGTTGGATTACGATTTTCAGCCTGTAGCCGACCCTGATCACCCGGGGAGGATGCTCGACCTTCATGCTCTGTACAATGGCCTGATGAAGAACATGCAGGCCAAGGTCCGATACAACAGGAATGAGCTGAAGGCCGACTGCTACTCCCTGTGGATAGCGACCCCCGAGGCAGAGAGAGCGGCCCTCCTATCTACTCCGGCGTTTGCGAGAGTCGACGTAGAGACATGGCCTCTATTGTGCGCTTATTTCGACTCCGAACGCAAACAAGTATGTATTTTAAATTTAATTCATTATTTATGATATAATTTATTTCTTTGTGTTTCTTAATTAGAAAACTAAATGTTAATGCGTTGTGCAGAAACAGGCCGCTCAGAATACGGAGAACAGGAAGTCGGCGAAGAGGGGTCGCCCCACTTACACAGGTGGCTCGAGGAACATTACTCGAGCCATGGAGTTATCGGTAAATTAAGAGTTATTCTCTAATATTCTGCAATATTAAGAGTTATTCTCTAATATTTCTAATATTAAGAGTTACTTTCTAATATTGCGGACATCTCGGACCGTGGCGTCAGGTGGTACACCGAGCGTGCTGTCCGCATATCTTGCCGTCCACGGCACCTCGACAGATCCCGCTATGGGCGAGCTTCGATGTCCCGACGTCGCTACCCAGGAGTAATGCGTAAGTGTTAATATTTTTTCTACCCAAATTTGAAATTTTAGTTTTGGAAGGTTCAAGTTTAAATTTTATACTTATACTTTACTGCTTAATGTGGGTGTAGGAGCGGGTGGTTGAGCAGGCCCAGGCCTCGGGGATCGATTTTACCGGACAGAACGATCCGAGGCTGCTGACCCCAGTTCTGGACGCCGCACACGGAGGGCACCACGGAGGTTGGGAGAGAGGCCGGGGATTGGGCCCTAGCAGGGCCCATATGAGGTTGGACTCCACCCCGGCGGTTACTTCCTCCGTCTCCAGTGACCGGCATGTCCATCAGGAACTGGATAGCTTGAGGGCCACCGTTCAGGAGTTGAAGGAGATGCTGGTATGTATACTACTTTATAGTAAAATATCATTTCATATTATATACATATCAACATATCCATAATTAGTACGTAGCTTGAGCTTATTTGGTTTTAGACTTAAGTCTGATTAATCATACATACATATGTAATTAAAATAAACAACGCTTTTCCAAACTAGATATCCAAACAGGGTTTCGAAATAACTTAATAATGAAACGAATTCTAATAATACACAGTTCTTACACTCTTCTTACACACGTTATGTCCAGACTCTACAGGGTAGATCGGCCAAGCCTCCACATGCATCTCCTTCGGCTGCGGCTCCGCAAGCCACTACATCGGCTGCGGTTCCGCAGACAGCTCCTGTAGCTCCACCGCCCACTCAGACTCCCGCAGCCGCGGCTCCGCAAGCGACTACCTCGACGGCGGCTGCGCAGACCACATCGCCAGCTCCACATGCCGCTCAGACTCCCTTATATGTAGCATTGCAGAGTGTATTGACCGAGGAGCAGGCGCGCGTTATTCTAATGTTATTCGGAGGTGGAGTTGGACCGAACTAGGGTAGCTTTTTGGTTCTTATTTTTTGAAACATGTATTTATATCACATTGTACTACATTTTGAAACGATATTGATATTGGTTTGTATTTATATCATATTCAGTTTTTGGGTTTCTTTTGTATATTATATATATGCGTGAGATATGATTATGAATACTGCAATATATGATTTGATTGATGTATATAGTATTGTGCACAGGGCGGGAAAAAATCTAGCAGCCCATTTTTTAAAAAAAAATACAGACAATATGTACCTACGGATTAAGCCGTAGGTATATATGTTGCCCCTACGGGCATATCCGTAGGGGTAAACTATCAGGAAACCTGATATTTTCCCACCTGATATCAGTGCAGGGTGTTGGGAGTGCCCCTACGGATATGTCCGTAGGGGCAACTGTTTATCCCCTACGAATTTATCCGTAGGGACAAAATATCAGGTTTCCTAATATTTTCCCCCCTGATCTCAGTGCAGGGTGTTGGGAAGGCCCCTACGGATCTATCCGTAGGGGCCACTTTCTATCCCCTACGGAGCTATCCGTAGGGGTAGAACAAGGACCTACGGAGTTATCCGTAGGTATATACAATATATTCAAAAAAAAAATTACATATATGATTTGATTACCCCTACGGGGTACTCCTTAGGGGCTATAACACCTACTGATATATCCGTAGGGGCTCTAATTTGCCCGTAGGGGCAAGTTCAGGGCCTCAACTTGCACCTGCGGCCTTTGCACCTACGGGGTCTTTTTTCGCCCCTACGTACATATCCGTAGGGGCAGTGGGTTGCCCCTACCGATAAATCCGTAAGGGCAACCCTTATTTGTAGTAGTGTTAGCAAAAGTTTTCGCCACTATATATTTATAAAACCACTTGGATTCCTTAAACGATATCAAGTTCATTACGCTAAAGGTTTTTCACCAAAAACCATCCGTAGCCCTCCATCATTTCTTACAAGTAGTGCTTAGTATTCGTGTTGCGTTTGTTGACTCCGTCAAGGAAAAGTGTGCGGTAGCTAAGTGGTGCTTGTTTGTTGCATGGATATGCGATTGGTTAGGACAGTCGTGCGGCCTTGTTGACTCCGTCAAGGCCACGTACGGGTGGGTTTAATGCAATCAAGATAATGACGGGTTGAACTTGACTAGGACTCTTTGATTTGTTGACTCCGTCAAGGTCACTTGGATCCTACGGGTAAAAACACACATCGGGAGTTTCAAATATACAGGAAACTTGCCAGGCTTGAGCATACCTTCTAGAGTGTGATAACGTGAGTGGATTCCATCACGTTATCATGCGATGATAGTTGGATCCCGATTCCCACTGATGAGTTGGTTTACTCCTCGGGTGACCCCGACTAATTCTTCTTTCAGGTTTGGAGGAGAATTTGAGGATACAGTGGGAGGTTTCCTAATTAGATAAAGTGATAAACCATTCTGATCTAGGTCAGAGTGCACGCAGAGTGTTTCTACTTTTTCTCTCTTTGACTGCGACCATGACCCGGCCCTAGACTATAACTCAGTGACTAAGTTAACCGAACTTTCTTATAACACTGGCTTTTGGATTGTCTGAGTTGCATACATCATTGCCACTCTTTCTTTTACCCTTTGAGTTTCTCCAGAACACCCCGTATCATTACGAACATCCACTTCCATTGGATAAATCCATCGTGTGGTTATATACGAACTCGGAGGAACTTCTTCGAGGATGGATTCTGGTTCTGGAGAGATCGAATAGGATTATTCAGTTTTCTTTTACATTTACCTTCTCTCAAGTTGTGAGGGCTCCTGGGATTAGGAGAGGGTACACCTATTATGCTTATTGGATAGTCTTCTTCCAAACCATAGGCAGGTGCCGAAAGATAGGGAATGAAGAAAACTAATTAGCCTAAGTTGGGTGTATAGAAGGTAATAAGTAAAGACAAATAAAGGGATCAGAAAGAGGGCAAAGTAAATTGCGACTGTTATCATTCACGACCAAACCACGTATTTCATCGCTACTCCTACTTCACCTTTGTATTTCTCCAGAACACCCTGTATCACTACGAGCGTCCAATTCCATTGGATAAATCCATCGTATGGTTATATACGAACTCGAAGGAATTTTTTCGAGGATGGATTCTGGTTCAGGAGAAATAGGAATAAGGTTTATTCAGTTGTCTTTTATCCTTACCTTCTCTTAGGTTGCGAGTGCTCCTAGCATTAGGACAGTACACCTATTATGCTTATTGGATAATCTTCTTCCAAACCATAGGCTAGTGCCGAACGGTAGGGAAGGAAGAAAACTATTAAGCCTAACGATGGTGTACAGAAGGTAACGACTAAAGACAAATAAAGGGAATTGGTGAGATGGCGGGAAAATATACGGTTACAGTCATGAATCTGATAATGGAAGAGGCATTACTAGGAATACCAGGATTCCCCTTCGAAACATATTCATGTTTCAGTTTCACTGTGTATTGTTAATAGAAAACTGATTTCTCAATTAGACCCTTTCTCCAGGGTATGTATTTACCAGGTATAATTCTCACATCTGTATGGTTTTACAGATGATGAGTGGGAGTAAGTTATCGGGAATTAGGTGATCATCCTCATTATATCGGAATTCGTTGTAATTGGTGATATTTGAGGAAATCGCCTGGGTACAGTTTTCAACCTACGACACATAGAGTTTGAGTTATTCAACTCAGGAAACTTATACAAAGTATTGTATATTGTCCAGTGTCCACTAGGACAAAGGGGTTGGTCCTCGTACTGTATTCTGTTTACTTGTGACTTCTCAAGTTTTAGACAAGTGTTTCATAGAAATACAAGGTCTAAGTTTTGAGAAGTTATAGGTAAAAGAATAAAGTAGAGAACCAGGTGTTGCAAGTGTTGGAATTCTTCAAGCTGATCGAAGATGTAGATACTTGTGTTTGGTATTCAGTTGATAGTAATGGTTTTGAGAAACTTGTTTCTCTTTCAGGTTACTCATAATTGGATGCACTCCTAAGTTGAGTAATGTTGATCGTCCTCTCTCCATTTAGTTAACCTGCACTGGAGACAGCTGCATGATTTGAATCTGGTTCCAATTAAATCAGTGCCTCTATTTCTATATTATATATAGAATGGTTCGTATCTTAACGATGTTAAGGTACGGGGAGTTGTCATGCCTATGCTTAAAACCAGACTCCGGATAACTCAAGGCACGTTTCTGTAATGGCAGTTTGTGGGTTAACCCGGGCTTTGATGAGGGTTGACTTTCTACCATCTGGAAGATCAATAGTGATATTGTTCTTGACTCGCCACAGTTTTAGTAAAATGGATTTTTTCAAAAAACAGTAGTGGGAGTATGGTAGAACTGGAAGAGATTCCAGAACCACAAACGATTACGGAAAATTTAATAGGACCTAAAGATTTAATCAGGACTGACATTCCATTAGCCACTCCACAGATATGGTGGGTAACCTCAAGCGCCCGAGAGGTACTTCGGTATTCTCCAAGACGGTGACAGGGAGGTTCTTGTTTACCCAGACTTGCCATTACTGCTGTTCCAGACTATGAGACCCGGCAGGAGGTTGAGTATAGCGTCGTTCTAAACTACCTTTAGAAGTGCACGTGTATATGACTCTGTCAGAGGGTTGTCGTAGTCAGTGGGAGCAGCGGAAGTGTAGTGGACAAGTAGTTTATGTCTATTTATAGACTAAAGCAGATATAGCAGAGATAGATCATTTATTTCTGGTGTGACAGTCATAGGTTTTGACTTCATCGGAATAGAGGATGGATCTGTTAAGAAGGTAGTACGGTATGATGTCCTGGTTTTTGGATTACATACACAGAGTAGGAAGTGAAATTCCTATACTACGATCGGTTATACTGTGGTTGTCACACAGTGTTTTCTCCGCATAAGTTGATATTAATCCAATTCTGGAGAAACGTTCGGAAGCAGTTTTAGAACATAAATGGTTGTTCTAGGGATTTGATAACGGCGGCCTCTTTTGGGAGACGGTTATCATTCCAGGCTTCCAAGGTGACCCGGATGACAGAGTGACTGTCAGAGTTATAGTTTTCCCTCTGACGAGGGGTGGTGGTTTGGACAGGTGGTCCAAGCAGATACTGAGGGAGGCATGGCGCAGTATACTGATTAAGTTCAGTGGACGATACAGTCTAAGAAGTTTGATGGATTTGGAGTTCACTTGTGAGCTAGGTCCCATCAGATATCCAGACATGTTCTAAGACAGGTATTACTCATTTCGGGAGATGGTTTTCTCCGCGAACTTGAGAAAAAGAGAGACATGGAAAGAAACATCAGGGCGGATCCACTCACTGAGGCTATTCGAACACAATAGTTTTACAAACGAGCTTTGTGAAACTGATTAGTAGAGAAGTTGGATGTTCGGTATCACACGAGCTGTGAGTACGCGACATCGTAATAATTAGCCTTAAGTGCAAGTGGGAGATTGTTGGATATAGTGCCCTCAAAGTCAATTATTGGATCGCAGGTACGTGATTGCAATGATTGAGGGAGGACCTATACCGGTAGGACAGTCTTGCTCGAGATGATAGTATGCTATCTAGTTTGTCTTTATCATCGTGTATATGCTTTAGTTCATTATTGCATGTTGATAGAGCCCATAAGATTCTTGCTTGACTGCCAGCAGTATGATGACGATCATATACGTGGGAGCTGGGGTCTATAAGCACATCCTTAAAGTGTCCCTAGTCGAGGGAGTTTCGAGACAGGGCATCGATACTCCAAAGTAGACTAGTGTATACAGTCGAGACCCCGACGAGGGGCGGTGGCCGGTCTCACAAGCCATTGGTGTCTTCACCTAAGATGTATACAGGTGCTCATTGGGTTATGAGTACACCGGACAGGACTCGCTGGGAAGTTGATAGTTGGTATTATACATATCGTCAGATAGCAGTTCCCTGGTGACATGTGTACGAGTTAGTCTGTCGACCTGAGATCGTCATTTGTCTCGTGTGAGTTCCCACTGTGCTTTGATTACTGCCCTACCACGGCTCAAAGGAGTCGTGCAAACAGGTTTTAGTTGGGTACAGTCCCGAGCCACATGGAGGCAGTGAGCGGATCATCGGGGATTCGTCTCTCCCGGTATTGGGGGTGAGATCGCGCTGTGTTTAGGAGAGCCATTATACGAAATCCCTGGCCAGAGTAATCGAGATTTACTGGTAGGTATTCCAGTAGCATCTCAGGGTGTTCTGGGCTACTCTCCGACACGACTTATACCGCTATTGGGGGTCTGACGTTTACCAGCCCCCTAGGCCCTATATGTGATACCCATAGACGAATGGACCAGACTGTACGGATATTGTCACTGTCAGGCTCAGTAGGATTTCTGGATGAGTTCGCCCGTCGGCTTTCCTTCCGATCAATATATAGGCAACCGTCACGTACAGCTAGTACCTCTGACGTGCTAGTGGTTATACCCAGTGCCAGTGTATTGATGAGTCATTAGAGTCCCCCACAGACAGTTTCCCAAGTTCGGGCGAAACGTTGTAGAGGCCGTATGGATATATGGCGGGGTTCGATCATATCCGTGCACTTGGGCACGGATCATGATCGGATGGATAATACTAGCGGGTTTTGGTTTAAACCGGATCCTAGTATTATAGTGTAGGAATATTTTTTGTCTCATTGCATTTGTATTCGGTCGGAATACAAATGCGGGTATGTCTTTACCATTGAGGTGTAATCTCGTAATTTGCTACGGGATTATTTTGGAAGTTTCCAGTTTCCTTTTTCCGTCTTAAAACATCTTGTTTTATGTTAAATGAAAATTGTGAGCATTGAACAATTGACCATTGACCATTTTGTCCTTTTCCTTGCCATGAATTTCTTGGTCTGAGGGCTGCCCATTTCGTGCATGGGGCAAAGGGGGCAGCATGGGCATCATTGTTTTTAAGGCATGGGCTTAGCTAGGAGAAGTGGGATGTTGCTTTTGAATGTTGTGATGGGGTTTATTTTGGTGGAATGATTAATTTATTCCATTGGGTTTTGTTTTTAATTGAGCATGGATTTTTGTGTATGCTGGCATTGTGGGATGAGCAATAAATTATTGGTATTGCTTTTTTTTTTAAATGACTCTCTTGACCACTTGTAAATCCCCAGAGAAAAATTCCTTCATCAATCTGTGAAGTGGCCGAGCCCCTTTTTGCAAGCTGATTTTATTTTCTTCCATGCAGAATCCTTGCTCCCAAAATCATTCGAAATGGCAACTCCAATCTACCTCCACCCAAAAGCTTGGGTATCTTGAGACAATATATTCCACACTATCTCTACCTTATTCTTGGACATGTCGGCTAGCAAACTTCATGTCCGAGTTGCCTTGGTCTTGAGGCGGGAGCCCGTATAAAAACTTGTTGACGTGGTACACTTCCGACGAGGAGACCGGAGATCGAGCGAGATCGGAGATGCCGCAAGGAGCTAAAGATATTGGCTAAAGACTGAAGGACACGGATCGATCGGTATAAAATTTCCTAACTCCTTACATTTAGCAAGTTTACGGTTAATGGAACGATCCGGGAATTTGGGTCGCGGTGGCGCCGGTTTCGTAAAAAGTTTTTGTTCCGCATTTGGCGTCGGTTTAACGACCGGGGCGCCGCCGTACCCCAACAGTATTCTCTATTCAAAACCTTTTCTTTTTATAAACCTCACTCACTAGAAATCTCAAGAGAAAGCTTGGAGGAAGAAGAAGATGATAATGGCAAAGCTTGAGCTCAAAAGATAATAATCATATGGTCAAATGAGAATGAATAATGTATATTTTAAATCATTCTCACAAGTAACCAAGGGTTGAGTAATAAGAACCATAGAAAATTAACTCATGGTTAATTGTTAGGTGAAGTGTGGTCAAGTGTAGAGAATTAACCATGAATGAATTATCTTTCCTTTAACTCAAAATAAATAAATATATACATATTTACAATCATGTGAGTCTTCCATTTCCACCACTTGTGTATCATCAACCATGATACAATGTATGCATGTATGTGTGTCCATGCACATCATCATGTGCATCAACATAAATATATGCATACATGCATGCATACAAATAGAAAAAGGGTTTAATAAAGAAATATGCTAAAAGTCTATGTTAAATCAACACTTGATTTAACAAACCGGTCATATCACATACGACCCGACCAATAGAAAAACGCCCGATTAATATACGATATCACATACACGCATTTAATCGGATCCCCGCGCATATCTCATATGCACACCATATCTTTTCGCCTGAGCTAGGAAACTCCTGTGTGGGACTCTAAGACTCGTCAATACGCCGGCAGTAGGTGATGATCATATCAAACACCCATAAGCCGCAAGCGGTCAGCTAAACGTAACGGTCACCCGGGTATTGAGCGATCAGAAGAAAACCAGCGAAGCTGTAAAAACTCCCATCGAGCCAACTGGCAACACTTACCGTACAGTCCGGTCTCTTCGTCAGATATACTGCATATCGAGTCTAGGGATGGCATCGTCGATCCCAATAACTCAATAAGTCATGCCGGTGTATGGCTCATAACAATTCGAGAAACTACTGATAACACTTATCAGTAAATCTCAGCAGCCCTGGCCAGGGGCTTCCTGTTATAGCCAATCGAGCATAGCACAACATCAATCGCCAATATCGGGAGAGACGAAATCCCTCCTATCGCTCATTGCCTCCATGTGCTTCGGGACTGTACCCAAAATCACCTGTTTGCACGCCTCAGTAGAGCCGTGGTAGGGTGGAGATTAAAGTACAGTAGGAGGACACACAAGACTCTATGACGATCTTGGGTCTACAGACTAACCTATACCAGTGTCACCTGAGAACTGCTATCCAACGATAGATATAATACCACATAGGAGTTCTCGGCGAGTCCGTTCAGTGTACTCAGTTTCCACTGAGCACCCGTATACAATTTTTGGTGTCACCACACCAGATGGATATGGGATCATCCATCGCCCATCATATGAGACAAGAATGGTATACGCTAGTCTACTTTGGAATATCGATGCCCCGTCTCGATACACCCACGACTAGAAACAGTTAAAGGATATACTCATAAACTACACGTGTCCCACTAGTATGATCTGCATCATAGTCCCAGTGGTCAAGAAAATATCCTGAGGGATTTATCAACATGTACCAAATGAGTAATATGCATGATCAAATGAACATTTCAAGATAAAGTAAACCAGATAGCATACTATCATGTCAAGCAAGAAAGTCATCTATATACATATATACATGTCCAAGCATCCACTATACATATAATGGCCTCTAGGGCATACATATATCCAACATAATAGACATCTGGACAAACCTTTGCCGGTCAATATAATAAAACTTAGTCATCGATATTATCTAACAGTAACCTAATCTGGTCACCTGGTCACTGCAATTATGAGAGAGAGAAGAAAACACTCAGCATGATGCTCTTGCATGTTTAGATTGGTTTTTAGTTTATCTAAACAGGTTGGCTCCCACTGTTTCTCAAATCCTTCCTCAAACCATAAAAGAAGAATTAGTCATGATTAATCTCACCCTACAATACTTGCTTAACCTTTCAGTTAGGCTGGTGTTGGTACTTAGAGGAAGGTTTTCCAACGTTTTCGCGAAGTTTCTTAATTATATAACCTCTTTTCCCTAGTGGCGTAGCCCCGCTAACACCGTTCTAGACACTTGGTTTATAGCATTGATTGTGTTAGTGAAATATCTCCCGAGGAGTTGGGGATACTCACAATAGGATCGGGATCCAAATATTATTGTGTGATAAAGCTGAAGGAATCCTACCAAAATTATCACAATCCAAATGGTATGCATCACTAGCAAGTTTCAGTTTCTTTAGAAACTCCCGATGTGGATTTCCGCCCCATGCTCTTATGACCTTGACGAAGGCCAACATATCATAAGTCGCATGTCAAGTTCTGCTCGTCATTGTCCAGGTTAATTTGAACACATCCGTACATACCCTTGACGAAGGCCAACATAGTAGTTCGACTGTCCCAAACTAACGCATCTATCTATGCTACAAATGAATATCCAGCAGCTTCCAATCAATATGTCTTGACGAAGGCAACATACATAGCTTGAATACTACTGAATATTCAACTGAAATGACGGAGGGCTACAACTAGTTTTGGCGAAACCGTGAACGTAGTGAACTTGATTTAATCGAAGGAACATGATAGCTTTTAAAAGGAGTGGTTTAAGCTCCGTATTTTAAAAGTTTGACGATTTGAAAAAACTGAGTGGTTTTAAAATTTGTTCCAACGATTCAACTTTGGTTTGTTTGCTTTGCATTAATAATACATTCCCATTAATTACACCTATCATTACTGAGAGAAACGAAAATAACACGTCCGCTTATGTCATCTGCATTCGCCACGGGGCCGCATCATCACCCGTTAGGTTACTTAACTAACGACAGAGCAGGGGCAGGACTAGCGCGGATGCAAAACATAAGCAACGTCTAATATATAGCATATATATATAATCATTCATCTCACGCAATAATAGGCATTCCAGATCACAGACGAACATATCAGATATACTAGGAATACCGCATTTCGTTTAAGCCTGTAACGAAGACGGATTCCACGGTCGTGATGAATAGCCAAACCCCACCCCAGACCCATACGGGTACGGCAAACTACCCGCCAAATTCCTGAAGTGAAGCAACCTCCCTCAACAAAGTGAGTAGGCCATTTGGCACTTCAAAGAACCCGATAGTTTGTGTACCCCACCTTGGGTCTATCCTAGGAGCAGAAAACAGTAAAAAGAAATAATACAACGGTGGCTACAACCTCAACCCGGATGTGCCCCACAAAATAATATTACATCAAATTACGATTTACATCGAATGAAAGATAAAACACTCATCTCACATCCCCGGTTATTCATCCACGACGATCCAATAAGTTCATATACACAAACCAACATAACATCATCACAGATATATGCAACCCCGACTAATCGACGTATAGCAATTAGTCGACATTTCTAAATACATATACACATCACAAAGCTTGTAAAGTAACCGCAACATTAGAATTCTGCACGCAATTAGCAAACTAAACCAATTTTTCCAAAACTTGAAAAATCCAGTGAGCTAAAGTTCCAAAAACGATCGTTTTAAGCCAATCCGGGAGTCTGAATCAAAACGAAACACGCCCAAACCTTTGCGGAGAGTTAGAGAACGAAACTAACATCGAGATGGGGGGCCTAGAAGTGGTACCCCACCTCCGAGGCCACCACCAGGGGGTGAGGCAGACCCGAAACTGCCTAAGGTGGGGCAGTTTCGGGTCCCCACCGCCAAGACCACCTTGTGGTGGTCTTAGGGAGTGGGCCCAGCCGTTCATTCCCTCCCCCGGGGGTTTCCATGCACCACCACGCGGCTTCTCAGTTCAAACCATGAGCCCACGGGGTGTGCAAACATCTCAAATTTTCAGTTTTTGGAACTGTTTTTGTCGACAGTTTTTGCGCGACAAAAACGGCGGATTTCTAACGTCGCTACAAGTTATCTAAGGTTTATGAGAGGCTCTGATACCACTGTAAGTCGATGTCGCGCACCCCACGTGTTCGCGAGGAGGCGTAAATTGCAAAAAATGATTTTTACGGACTTCGCAACACCGACTTGAAACAAGGACCGATCATAAACCCTAACTAGCCAAACTGATGTGAGGTTAACTATAAGTCCAGAAGTTTACATGTAACAACTCCATTTTTAAAGTACAAAGAATTGATTTAAATTCAATGTATAGTTGGAGTATTTATAGCGGCTGATATCTCTTTAAGTATTTATTTCCCTCCATAATTACAAGAAGGAGCTTGTAGCTCATCGGTAACACCTTGCACTGCTGAACCAAGCCACTAGAGTTCAAATCCCATGCCCCACATTATTTTTGTATTTATTTTGTTTTAATTTTTTTTTGGAAGTCAACATTCAAAAGGCCATAACTCACAAAATATGTACTGACAATAAAAAGTAAATATACCAAATTGTACCCCCGGAAAATCCCCGGCCACTGGAAGCCTGACTCGGCGCTGTCGGCCGGCGAATCGGCCGACTCGGTCCGGCGCCGCCGGTCGGACTTGGCCGGACGGCCGAGTCACCAACAGAGAAAAGATGCTCCTTGACTTGGTCAACCCTCTTGCACACTTATTATACCTGGATCGGTTTTAATTTGGCCAATAAATCTCTTTTACTCCGAGGTTTAATGAGTTTTAATGAATTTTATATAATTTTTATATTTTTTATTAAAAACCCTAACCCTAGTCTAACCCTATATAAACCCCCATACCCTCTACCCTCTCACCCTACATTCCTAAGTCCACTATCTAAAAATTTCAAGAGAACTCGGTACGTTAGAAAACGAGCGAAAGATGAAGCGCTGACGAAATCGACGGCGAAATCCCGGCGATCGTGCTAGGACCTCTCAACGACATTTCGACGCACCGGCAAACCCTCTACCTTTCTCTTACTCTCTAGCGTTGTCCAAACCCGTAAGTTTCCCTTTTCTACCTTTCTTTTCTTTCATTAAAATACGACTTTACAAACCCGACGGAAATCGGAACAACCCGATTTCCGATTCGGTTTTCTATCAAATCTCACTTATCACTAATTCCATAATGCTTAAACATCTTCATGTTGACTACTAATCACTTAAAAATTAATTTGAACAAGTTTCACACATGAAATGATAGCTTTTGCAACATATCGTATTCTTTCACTTAAATACTATGATGTTTAGTTTTCACATTTAACCCTTTTAACATTACTATACCTTAAAGTAGATCACGAGGTAATGACCTACCTCCACACACACTCATATGTAATCATAACACGCTACCTTGAAAACTTAGAATACGATAAAACAAGATTTTACATTAAAATACCATTTTCTTTATAAACCTTTTCTAAAAGTTCTAAGTTGTATACAATTTTAATGCAATATCTTTTAATACGAAATACGATAAGTTATGGATATCGATCGTTTATCTAAACCTGACTTTGTGGTGTCTAGGCAAGTGGTTACTTAATTAGGGTCACTACTTGTAGTGGAGAGCCTCCCACTTACTTGGCACTTACCTGGCCGCAATTGGCGGTGAAGAGGCGATTTGAGGCTTCTAATGACTTGTCGTTTAGACCCTTTAGAAATAGGCTAGTTGGCTTAGCAAACCCTAGAATCTAAAATACGGAAATTTACACCCATTTTACAAATAAATACCTTATCTTTATAAAACCGTTTTCTAAATGATTAGTATTTATTAAATCTTTGCAAAGCGCCACTACAACCCACTTTTGGGGAACTCGTTAGGGATAGTACGGTTTATCGTGCACCCTCGAGCTTAGTAGTGCGAGATTCAGACCTCCGCAAGGAGCATTCGGTCTCGAAAGGTTTAAAATACAACATTTAAGAAAAATTAGATTTTTGGAAAATAAAATATTTATTAAAAATTATTCTTGTATTAACATATGTATATTTATCAGTTAAACACCTATTTTATTATAAGATAAAGTTTCCACATTTTCCTAAAAATTACAAGATTAAAAGTTACATTAAAATACCATGAATTTCAAATAAATTAATATTATAAATTAATACTTTTAATAGGATATATTCACTAGAATAACACAAATAAAATTTACACTCATTATAACTATAAAGACGAATAATAAATACTTGAGGTGTATCTTGAAAACTATACAAAAGTACTTTTTACATAAAAACCTCTTCAAGTTTTATAAATTACAATAATGACCCTAACAAATATAGAACTTCGATTTACATTTCTTTTAGTCTGACTCGGGTTTGAGTCTGATTATTTTTGACTTGAATATGATTCAAGTCAATCTATATTCTTTAATATTCCAACTCAATATGAACACATGAATCCCTGAATCCAGTTAACAATATATTCAACTTGACTGAATCAAACCATGGATATACATCCATTATTCCGTTATTCCATTTACCTGATTATGCAGTTACAATCTGTTTACTGATATCATGGTTTTGGTCAGTCATCCAACTTACACAATACAATACAACAATACTATCAAAACACTACGGGGTTTAAGGGGTAGATTGGTACGGAAGGTGTTAAAGGTGGCACGAGGTGGTCAGATTAAGACACCTAACCTATATTCCGTTGCTGTTGTACCGTGGCTTAACGCTTCCTTGTACTTTCCGTTTGCCCTGGTTTCTAGCATATAGAGACCCCTCTCGTATACACTGGCATCCTTCTGTACCAAGCTACAAACAACAGCGTTAACACAATATTCCATAATATTCTGCAACATAATACTTTAGAAAATACACTTATTCTGTCTTTCTAATTCTTCCTTATCTTTGGGACTTACCGAGCGACCTGCTCGCTGACGACATTCTATTTTTTTCTTCTTTGAATGTCGTCAGGTGCTTTAGACCCAGCAGAGATCGAGCCCACCGGTGAAGACTTGGAGCAGTTTCACGAAGACCCCGAACTATAGATATTGTACCTTGTTCTATTCAGTATTTTCATTTCTGTTATGCCATCGTTTAGGAATCGCTTTTCATTTCAGTTGTATTTACTTTTCATGCATTGTACAAAAGAATGTTATTAATAAAGTTGTTGTTATTTTCTATATCTCCTGTCTCTTGTGATTTACTTTTATATTGCTTAGATACGCTTAGCGTATGTACTTCTAAGTATATACGTAGCGGACCTCGTCGCGTTCCCTTCGCCGTACACCGGGAAGCGGGGCGTGACAGGTTTTGTTGGTGGCCCATGCAGGTCAGAGCTGTATGAATCCCTATCATGCAGTTCTGGTCTGCGTGAACAACCTTAGCAATATAACACAAGAACCAGCAACTAAAACATTCTTTACAATTCATGTTCCTTGAATCTTACAAATTTCTATTCCTTGAATCTTATCATTTCATGTATTTGAATCTGTCCTAACCCAAATTTTTCTTCAAGGTTATGGATTCCCCGAACAACACCAGCACCAATGTCAACAACATCCCTCCAACACTACCTCTCGCACCAGCTGTTCCTGCACCACCCACCGAGCAAACAATGCTATTTGAGGCGATCCGCAGCCTTCTCGAGGGACAGCAACAACTTCTGAACCGTCCCGAGACTGACGCACCGGTTGTAAAGCAATTCAGGGCTTTACATCCCAAGCAGTTCTCTGGTAAAGGAAGCCCTCTTGAAGCTGAAGAATGGGCACAAAGCATCGAAGATGATCTGGCAGCAGCTCAAGTGCCAGACATCGCTTGGGTCCGCGTGGCAAAACTACAGCTCACGGGTAATGCTCGCAACTGGTGGAAGGCGGAAGAAAGCCGTCTGGTACAGCCTATTGAATGGAAGACTTTTCGTGAGAAGTTCGACGCGAAATACTTCCCGGTGACTGCCAAGTTTGCTATGGAGCAGCAGTTCATTCATCTGCAACAGGGTTCAATGTGGGACAAATCAGTAGATGAATACGACGCTGAATTCACCATGTTAAGCCGGTAAGATATGTCACAATAGTTCAATTTTTAAATATCACATACTACACAGCTAACACAATCTCTAAACAGATTCGCGGCACACTTGATACCGACCGACGAGATCAGAGCCCGTCGCTTTCAACAAGGACTGGACACGGAGATTCAGGCTGCTCTAGCCACGGGAAAATTTCTGACTCATGAGGATGCTCTGGAAGCTGCCCGCGGTTATGAGGCAGTGATAAAAGCAAGGGGAAGACCTCAGTCTGCAGGAGTCAAATGCCCTGCCAACCAGATGGCAGGTGGAGCCTCGTCCATGCCACCTTTCGTGCCAAGGAGACCCGGAGTACTAACCCATCATCCCAGCCCAGCCTTTTGCACCTACTGCAAGAGAACTGGACATATAATGAAGGACTGCCGTCGAGCCAACCGCCTTTGCTTAGTCTGCGGCTCAGCTACTTACGATATTGGGTCTTGTCCCCAAAGACAGAACCCAGTTGCTGCACCCAGGCCAGCAATTACTTATCCGCAGCGACCAGCTCTTCAGGCACCTGCTCCCAGACCTGCACTCCCTGCACCACCCAGAGGACCACAAGCTGCACCACCTCCTCGTCAGTTCCATCAAGCTCAAAGGAACGTTCCGAGGAATGCTCCTCAGGCCAGGAGGAATGTACCAAGGCGCCAGGCTTTCACGATGTCTGTGGAAGAAGCTGAGGCCACTGGCCAAGTCATCACTGGTAAACTTTTCTTTTCAAACTTTGTTTTTCGATCCTGCTACTTAGTTACATATTTCATATACCTAAAACAAATCCCACATACCTTAGGTACAATCTTAGTATCCTCAATCCCTGCACTTGCACTGTTTGATACTGGAGCATCATATTGCTTTATGTCGCAACGGTTTGTCCGAACCCATGCGATTCTAGTTTCACCGCTTGTATCCAGCTGGAATGTCAGTTCAGGAAATGGCGTTCTAAAGGCAACTATGGGATACAGCTTGTGTCCAGTCGTCGTCTGCAGTCGAGAGTTTTATGCTGACTTCAAAGTGCTGGACATACCGAATTTCGATGTGGTTCTAGGAATGGATTGGCTTGGAACTTTTTATGCTACCATAGACTGTCGTCAAAAGAGGGTAGTATTCGAGATCCCAGACCATCCGGTCTTCTATTTTAAAAGCGGAGACCGTACACTGGAGCCATGTACCTACAAAGCGAAGCCAAGAGAATCAGTAGTTGCAGCAGCTCAAGCGGAGGAAGAATCAAGACCGGATGTGGTTCGACAGTTCGACGATGTATTTCCTGACGATATATCAGGTTTGCCTCCCGATCGAGCTCTTGAATTCAGTATTGATTTAGTACCAGGAGCACAACCGGTAATCAAAGCACCCTATCGTTTAAGTCCGGAAGGTTTGAAGGAAGTCCGAACACAGTTGGACGAATTACTGGATGGATTCGTCCCATCACTTCAAGTTGGGGATCACCTGTACTACTTGTGAAGAAGAAGGAAGGTTCATACAGAATGTGCATCGATTATAGAGCCTTGAACGAAGTCACTATAAAGAACAAGTATCCACTCCCGCGCATCGATGATTTATTCGATCAGCTAAGTGGATCCTGTGTTTTCTCTAAATTAGATCTTCGTTCAGGTTATCATCAAGTGAAGGTTAAGGAAGCTGATATTCACAAAACAGCTTTCAGAACTCGCTATGGACATTACGAATTCCTAGTGATGCCATTCGGAGTGACCAACGCACCCGCAATATTCATGAACCTTATGAATCAAGTTTTCCGGGAGTACTTAGACAGGTTTGTTGTCATCTTCATCGACGACATCCTGGTGTATTCTAAGAGTCGGAAAGAACATGCAGAACATCTACGAATTGTCCTGGAAACTCTTCGACAACATCAGCTTTATGCCAAGTACAGCAAGTGCGAGTTTTGGCTAAATCAAGTTGGTTTTCTTGGACATATCGTATCAGGAGAAGGAATCTCTGTGGAACCAGCAAAAGTTTCGGCAGTTAGCGAATGGCCTACACCAAAGTCAGTGAAGGATATTTGAAGTTTCTTGGGTTTAGCTGGATATTACAGAAAGTTTATTGAAGGCTTTTCGAAGATAGCAACGCCCCTGACCAAGCTCACACGTAAAGATAAAGAATTTGTGTGGTCAGAAGCATGCGAACAAGCTTTCGTAGAACTCAAGTCAAGGTTGACATCGGCACCTATTCTCGTCATACCGGATCAATCTGGAGGATTCGAAGTGCATTGCGATGCATCAGGTAAGGGACTAGGATGTGTTCTACATCAGCACGGTAAGGTTATGGCTTATGCTTCAAGACAGCTGAAGATTCATGAGCGCAATTATCCGACGCATGATCTGGAGTTGGCAGCCGTCATCTTTGCTCTCAAGATTTGGCGTCATTACCTACTTGGTGAACGGGTGAACACTACACAGATCATAAGAGCCTAAAGTACATGTTTACTCAGAAGGAGTTGAATATGCGGTAGAGAAGATGGTTAGAACTCATGGCAGACTTTGACATCAACTTGCAATATCACCCAGGGAAGGTGAATGTAGTACCTGATGCTCTTAGTCGCCAACCATTAGCAATGAATCTCACCGCTCAGTGGAAGCTTCAAAAAGACTTGCATCAGATGGAGATTGAAGTAATCATTCCAGGTAATGCTTCAAGTTTGATGAATTTGCAAGTTCAATCAACCATTGTCAATCAGATCAAAGCAGCCCAAGCAAGTGATGCTAAGTTGTAAAAGATCAGAGAACAAGTGGAGAATGGACTCAGAACAGACTTCATCAACCATGAAGACGGATCTTTAAGATACGGCAGCAGATTGTGTGTACCAACAAGTCCTATTCGGGAAGAGTTAATGAAAAAAGCTCACAGCTCTCCCTATTCAGTACACCCTGGAGGTACCAAAATGTACAAAGATCTACGTCAGAATTATTGTAGGGTTCCTAGGCACACTAATGAGGTTTCACAAGGCATCAACCATGCCAAATTCAAAAATTTCCGGTGCCGAGAAACCCTAATGCGATCGTTGACTAGAGTTTAAGCGAAACTACGAGCTAGTTAACAACTTAACTGCTAAGTGAATGGAAATACAACCTTTGTAGATCCGGTCCTCCACTTCCTAAGCTCCGTGTTGACATCCCTTCGCTGCGATCACCACGATCCCGGACCCTAGCGATGGTTTCGTCGGAGAAATGATCGGGCTAGGTCGTTGACTTCGATGCCGAAGATGATCTACGTCGAGGCAACTCAAACTCAAGCTCCATCTTCAGTAAGTCATGAAACTTGTGAAGAAAACACCCAATACAACATGGCAAGTGGTAGAGGATGAAGAAATAGGAAGTGAGTTCACTTTGGATTTGGATTTCTCACTTGATTTCATCACTTGACATTTTTGTAGAAAGCTTTTCTTTCTTCATCAAGAAGAAGAAGAAGAAAGAAATGAAAAAAAATGAATTAACTTAAAAAGAAAATCAAGTGACCCTTATCATATTGCAACCATGGTTAAGTGTAGAGAATAAACTAGGGTTAATTTGAATGGTTAGGTTAAAGGAAAGAAACAAAATGGTTGCTTCTTCAAAGTTTCATGAAGCTTCAACAAAAGACAAAGCAAGCCACCATTTCATTTTCCTTTGCCAAAAAGAATAAAGAGAATAAATAAATAAGTAAATCAAAACCCTAACCATTAACATAACCATGGTTTAATCATACACACCCAAGTTTGCATGTATCATCAAACATGATACAAACTAGTGCACAAAACTATATCATATATACAATGTGCACATCAAGTGAGAAAATCCATCTTAAGTGAACTAATACTAGTTAATGTAAAGTAATATATCAAATATATAATTATACATTAAATCATTAAATCAACACTTGATTTAACGATCCGGTCATATCGCATATAACCGACTAATATCAAGTGTATCAATGTATCGAATTAACACTTGATTTGATAACCCGACTATATCACATATAATCGACCAATGATACAAATCGCGAGAATAGAATACAGTATCACATACTGGTATAATTCTCGGTCCCACACATATCTCATATGCGCTCCTATTTCGTTTCGCTTGAGCCAGGAAACCTCTGTGTAGGACTCTAAAGACTCGTCAATACGCCGGCAACAGGTGATGATCATATCAAGCACCCACAAGCCGCAAGCGGTCTGCTAAACGTAACGGCCACCCGGGTATTGAGCGATCAGAAAATCGACGAGCAAGCCCGCTCACACTCCTGTGAATCCAACCAGTAACACTTACCGTACAGTCCGGTTTGATCGTCTGATATGTCGCATATCACGCCTAGGGGTGGTAAACGTCAGACCCCAGTAGCTCGATAAGTCGTGTCGATATGAGGTCTATAACAGTTCGAGAAACTACTGGTAACACTTACCAGTAAATCTCAGCAACCCTGGCCAGAAATTTCCGGTTATAGCCAATCGAACACAGCGCAACATCAACTCCCTATACCGGGAGAGACGAATCCCCTCCTATCTCTCATTGACTCCATGTGATTCGGGACTATACCCAAAAACCACCATTTTGCACGCCCTCTTGGACGTGGTAAGGTGGAAATCAAAGCACAGTGGGAATCACACAAGACTCTATGACGATCTCGGGTCTACAGACTAACCTGCACCAGTGTCACCAGAGAACTGCCATCTGACGTAAGGTATAATACCATCTGGGAGTTCTCGGTGGTCCGTCCAGTGTACCCAGTCTCTACTGAGCACCCGTATATCATCTATGATGTCAAACACCAATGGATATGGGATCATCCATCGCCCATCTGTATGGGTCGAGAAGGTATACGCTAGTCTACTCTGGTATATCGATGCCCCGTCTCGATATACCCACGACTAGGGACCTTGAAGGATGTACTTATGGAGTACCATATCCCCACTAGTATGATCCGCATCATAGTCCAGGTAGTCAAGTACACATCCTAAGGGCTTTACCAACATGTAACAGAGAGACAATCAGTATACACGTTGAGGTAAAGAGCAACCAGATAGCATACTATCATGTCGAGCAAGAAAGTCCTCCCTATATATGTCCAAGCATCCACTACAATATACATCCTATGTATAGTAATGGCCTCTAGGGCATATATATAACTAACAATCTCCCACTTGCACTAGGGCCATCTGATAGCAGTGGTTGCAGTATCTCATACTCAACCATCCCATAAAAGTCTCTCTCTGGGAAAAGGCCTTTCGTGAGTGGATCCGCCGTGTTTTCCTCTGAGTCTACTCTCCTAACCTTGATCACCCTGAAGATCAACCATCTCCATGATCAGGTGATACTGCCTTAGAATATGTCTGGATCACTGATGGGACGGACGTTCCTGGCATAAGCCACAACTCCATTGTCACACAATGGGAGGAACTAAGTTCATCTCATGAACTAATATACACCCAGACAGCCTCTTTGGTAGCATCTTAAGTAGCGATGTATCCAGCCTTTATCGTCTAGTATGCCACGGTATTTATCTTGGAACTCTTCCAACATACCGTCCCTTTACTGAGGGTAAAGACAATGCCTGCGACTGACATTCAGTCGTCCTTATCACCCTGGAACCTTTCCAGTGATTCTCCCCAGGATCAATTGATACCATCTCACTTTAACTAGTGAGAGTCCTAACATCCAATTAGATCTATCCCATAGATCCAAAAACTAGGATTTAGCAGGTATCACTTTGATCCTATATGGAGAATCCTTGTGATAAGTGGAGGTTGACCGAGCGTAGTATAGGAAACTCCTTCCCTATCAAGAGTATGTCATCCACGTACTCTACGAGGATCACCACCATACTCCCTACTACCCTTTTGTTTATACAAGGTTCATCTACCATTTTGATGATGTCAAACTCTTTGACTAACATATCAAAACAGACGTTCCAACTCCTCGATGCCGCTTTATTACATAAAACATCTTGCTCGCGTTTCCGCTGCTCCCACTATCTACGAGGCCCTCTGGCTGTGTACTTATAGACGCACTCTTCTAAAACATCACTTAGAAAAGCAGTCATGGCACCCAACCGCCAGATATCGTAGTCATGGTATGTAGCCATGGCAAGTAGGATCTGGATGGACTTAAGCATAACTACTTAGAAAATGTTTCATCATAATCCATACCTGATCAATGAGGCAAACTTTTAACAAGTCTAGCTTTGAAAGTCTCAACTTTTCCATGTACACCAAGTAATCTTCTCAAGATATACTTGCTCCTGATGGGGATTTAACCCTTCATATATAGCAACCAAAGTCCATACTTTGTTGGTGTATAAGGATTCCATCTCAGATCGATAAACATCCAGCCATTCTTACAGAGTCTCACTCCTGATGGCCAGCTCGAAACTAGTTGGGTCATCATCTCATGATGCAATCCTCGCTCCCACTGTCATAGAGAAACCGAAGTAACTCTCAGGTGGGTGATGAACCCTACTAGATCGGCGGAGAGGCTGAGGTTCGTTGGTATCTACTGAATCCTTTGGTTCTACCAAATCATCAGCTGCAGTTTGTATAGCTGGAACATTTCCAGTTCTACATAACAGACCTGGCCTCGAACTTGTCCGGATTTTTCTTTTAGACATAGGCCGGACAACCCCAAATCTTAACTAACTTAAGATATGGGCTCTTCCCCTTCCATATCACATATGAAGCGGTAGGCTATTGATTTGATTGGAACCCTATTCAATAGGTATGCAACTTCTCAAGTGCATAACACCCAATAGGAAAAAGGTAACTCGGTAGTACTCATCATAGAGCACACCATATCAAATAGGGTGTGATTGCTCCGCCCCGATATACCATCGTGCTATGGTGTATACGGAGGAGTAATGCTGAGAGAGAATCTCATTCTCCTTTAGAATAATCCGGGATTTCCGTGTTCAAGTATTCTCCTCCCTGATCACATCAAAGGACATAATTCTTATACCCGTATTTTGGTTCTCTACTTCTAACTTATATTCTGTGAATATCTCAAAAGGTTCAGACTTGTGTTTCAATAGGAACATAGGTCTGAATCTCGAAAGATCATCAGAGAATTTAATGAAGTACAAAGAACCGGTCTTGGCATGTGTAGACAGGGAACCTACATACATCAATATGTATCATCCCAAGAGTTCACTAACTCTTTCTCTGCTTCCAATAAACAGAGCTGTGGTCATCTTATCTTTGTGACATGACTGGAAAGTTTTTCACAAGATGTAAATTCAAACAGATTTAAATATACATCTTTTTGCAAATTAGCTAGTCGGGTCGCATTGATATGACCTAGTCTACAATACCTCAAGAAGGATCCGTTCATTTCTGAACTCTTCCTCTTGTGTGTGTTCTGTATATTAGGAACTGTAGTTTGATTTAGAACATCAATGCTTTTAGATAACGTGCCTGAACCGATCAACTTTTGATATAGGAAATGTTCAAAACATTATCCAACAATACAAAATTTTATCATTTCTTTACTAATAAAGAGACTGATATGATTTTGTATATCAGGTTCGGTATCTAAAAACATTCATTCAGAATCAATGTACTAATAATACAGGGTGACAGTGACCAACAGACTTGGCTGCAACACTTGCCCCGTTTTCTGTCTCATGAAACTTATCACCCGTTCTCAGTTCTTTACCTATCTATAGCCCATGTAACAAATTGCATATGCGGGATCCTGATGTGGTATCATATACCCAGGACGTAAAGGACATTGAGAAACAGTTCTCTATAATGAACACACCCGAAGATGATGTATCAGCATGCACTCTCTTCGTTTGGGCGGCATGGGAATTCTGGTATTCCCCCATTTCCTGCTCGGTCTTATAACAATTATAAGTCGGAGCGGGACCAACGTTCCTCGGCTCAGTATAACAAGCGGGTTCGGTCAATAATCCGTATTATTATCTTGATTAAGGCGTGATATGGTCGCCACCTGAAGAGAGAGAAGAAAACACTCTGCGTGCGCTCTTGCAAGATCAGATTGGTTATTATTTTATCTAATCAGGATGGCTCCCACTGTTTTAATCAAATCTTCCTTCAAACCCTAAAAGGAAAGACTAGCCGGGATTAATTACACGCTACAAGTTTGCCAATCTTTCAGCCAGGCCAGTGTCGGTACTTTGAGGGAGGTTCCCCGTGCTTTCGCACGGACCTAATTAATGTAAACCTCGTTTTCCCAGAGGCGTAACCTCGTTGACACCTTTCTAGACACCTACTTGATTGGCTAATTGTAATGTGTAAAACTCTCCCAGGAGTAACAATTACTCGCAGTGGGTATCGGGATCCAACTATCTCATAGAAGGTATGCAATCTCATTGCAAATTTCAACACTTGAAATTCCCGATAATTTTGCCCCTAGCACCCTATGACCTTGACGGAGGTCTACAAACCATAGGCTACTAGTCAAGTTCAACCTGTCATTTCTTGATTGAATCAAACCCACCCGCACGACCCTTGACGGAGGTCAACAAGGCCGTACGACTATCCTAACCCAATCTGCATCATATGCATAAGCAGATAAATACTAGTTAGCTACCGCACACTACGCCTTGACGGAGGTCAACAAACATAGCACGAATACTAAGTAGGACTTATCTGAAATGACGGAGGGCTACGACAGGTTTTTCTGAAAACCTATTGCGTAATGAACTTGATATCGTTGTAGAATCAAATAATTTTAAAATGGAGTGCTTTTGAGGCTTTTCTAGTTTTGCTAAAAGGGTCACTCCCGGTGAAGGGATCGTCGGCCCTTTCCTCTTCGAATGAGGTGCGGGATACATCATATATATCACTGTGCAAAGCAAAAACTATAGAAGCAATCAAAAGACAAACCGAGGGTTGTAGCATCTGCCAGTTATTGCTAAAGGAGTCACTCCCGGTGAAGGGATCTCGGTCCTTTCCTTATCGAATAAGGTGCAGGATGTTCTACAAGGAACACCGCGATGCAAAGCAAGAACTGTAGCTACCTGTTTTTGAAAATTCGATTCCACAACATCTTAGGTTTCTTTTCTTTCATTAATCATATTAATGAAGTCCCATCATTTAAATCACCTAAACATCACAGATAAATACGACGTACACTTTTGCCATCCGCATTCGCCTCGATGTCCCCTCGTGCACCGTTAGGTTAGGTAACTAACGGCAGAGCGGGGCAGGGCTAGCGCGGGTGTAAAATATAAGTAACGCCTATATAATATATCATATATACTATATACAGTATTTATCACAGAACATCAAATGATCACATCACAGATATCGCAGCAGAAGAAACATATGAAATATTGGATATACTAGGACGTCCGTGTTTTCAATACGAGCCAGAATAAAACACGGATTCCACGGTCGCGATGAATAGCCAAACCCACACCCCTAGACCCCTACGAGAGCGGCAAGCAACCCTACTAATTTTAGAGTTAGGAGACCCAGACTCGACTCCTCGAGTTGGTCTCCCACTGGACTCCAGAACCCGGTTACTTGTGCCCTCCTCCTTGGGTCTATCCTAGTGCGGAAAAGTAAATAATATACAAAGGGCGATATCACATATTATACTTACGGTCGCAGAAAAGAAAGTGTAAAACTACAACAGTTGGAATCCGCAACCTCTTTAGACATCGCATGCCTAATCAAATGAAATACTTAGACATCGCATGCCTAATAATTATAAACCCCGCATTTTAGTCTCATTATAGAAAACTCTTTTCAATATTAAGTCGAGCAATTCAACTAGATTCCCGCTATTTTGATCGAATGCTCGTCGCAAACTTTAGTAGGCGGCCGCACCCCCGATGCCGTCGACGAAGTGCACCAAGGCGGAACACCGCTGCCGCAAGCACCCGAACGGATACTTTCGGTGATGGGGTTCTCCTACAGTCACTTGGTCGGGCTATGGGGTGTAGCAGACTATTGAGTTTATCCGGCGAGTATCCGCGTACGCTACGTGATTGCGACGGACTTTTGATCACATCAAAATTCCGTGGCAACCGATCAAGTGAAACTAAAGTGCTATGTTTATAACATTCATATTACTTATCACATAACTACTTGTGAATTCCAAATATTGTATCAGATTCCAGATAAACAGAAAATGTTAAACTTTCCGATCGAACAGTCAAACACCCAAGTTTTCCCGAAACAGCTCAACACATGAAACAAGTTTAAAAACATCCATTTCATGCCACAGTACCAACGGTCCAGCAGTAGAAGGGTCAAGCCAACGCCTCACATGTGGCACGCCGTACTGCCCCAAACCCTAAGGTTCAAAGGGCAGTTCAAGACGGTCACATAATCGAGTTAAGGTTTGTTGTCTTTTAGAGGGTCCATCGCGTTACTTGCACTACTTAGAACGTTATTAAACTACGGAAAAATCCAACACTTGGAAATTTCCCGACAGGGGAAAAAGTGGGTATTTATATCCAGTCGAACTTTTTAACATATTCTAAATTATCCGGAAAAAAATAAACGAAGTTAAATTATCCGATCGAATTAACGAGTCCCTAATAAAACCCTAGAAAACTCAACACTTGAGTGTAATTAAAAAGATTCCCAATAAAAATTGCCAAGAAAGGACCTAAGAATAAATATATGAAATTTCAGGGACTAAGTCCAAATTTTGGCCGCTGAACAGACGCAAAACCCATGGTTTAGCCGCGGTTCCGCGGTCAAATTATTGACTTAGTGGACCGTACTTCACAGTAATTCTTAGTTTTTCCTGCTTAATTTTTTGAGAATTTTTAATTCACAAAAATCCACTGTTTGAAAAATTGTACAGAGAGGGTTGAAATCGGGGGATATCGGGTTCGATCGGACTTCTAGCTTCATCTACACATCGCCTAAACCTCTAGCTAGGCTCTGATACCACTGTAGGGTTCCTAGGCACACTAATGAGGTCTCACAAGGCATCAACCATGCCAAATTCAAAAATTTCCGGTGCCGAGAAACCCTAATGCGATCGTTGACTAGAGTTTAAGCGAAACTACGAGCTAGTTAACAACTTAACTGCTAAGTGAATGGAAATACAACCTTTGTAGATCCGGTCCTCTACTTCCTAAGCTCCGTGTAGACGTCCCTTCGCTGTGATCACCACGATCCCGGACCCTAGCGATGGTTTCGTCGGAGAAATGATCGGGCTAGGTCGTTGACTTCGATGCCGAAGATGATCTACGTCGAGGCAACTCAAACTCAAGCTCCATCTTCACTAAGTCATGAAACTTGTGAAGAAAACACCCAATACAACATGTCAAGTGGTAGAGGATGAAGAAATAGGAAGTGAGTTCACTTTGGATTTGGATTTCTCACTTGATTTCATCACTTGACATTTTTGTAGAAAGCTTTTCTTTCTTCATCAAGAAGAAGAAGAAGAAAGAAATGAAAAAAAATGAATTAACTTAAAAAGAAAATCAAGTGACCCTTATCATATTGCAACCATGGTTAAGTGTAGAGAATAAACTAGGGTTAAGTTGAATGGTTAGGTTAAAGGAAAGAAACAAAATGGTTGCTTCTTCAAAGCTTCATGAAGCTTCAACAAAAGACAAAGCAAGCCACCATTTCATTTTCCTTTGCCAAAAAGAATAAAGAGAATAAATAAATAAGTAAATCAAAACCCTAACCATTAACATAACCATGGTTTAATCATACACACCCAAGTTTGCATGTATCATCAAACATGATACAAACTAGTGCACAAAACTATATCATATATACAATGTGCACATCAAGTGAGAAAATCCATCTTAAGTGAACTAATACTAGTTAATGTAAAGTAATATATCAAATATATAATTATACATTAAATCATTAAATCAACACTTGATTTAACGATCCGGTCATATCGCATATAACCGACTAATATCAAGTGTATCAATGTATCGAATCAACACTTGATTCGATAACCCGGCTATATCACATATAACCGACCAATGATACAAATCGCGAGAATAGAATACAGTATCACATACTGGTATAATTCTCGGTCCCACACATATCTCATATGCGCTCCTATTTCGTTTCGCTTGAGCCAGGAAACCTCTGTGTAGGACTCTAAAGACTCGTCAATACGCCGGCAACAGATGATGATCATATCAAGCACCCACAAGCCGCAAGCGGTCTGCTAAACGTAACGGCCACCCGGGTATTGAGCGATCAGAAGATCGACGAGCAAGCCCGCTCGCACTCCTGTGAATCCAACCAGTAACACTTACCGTACAGTCCGGTCTGATCGTCTGATATGTCGCATATCGCGCCTAGGGGTGGTAAACATCAGACCCCAGTAGCTCGATAAGTCGTGTCGATATGAGGTCTATAACAGTTTGAGAAACTACTGGTAACACTTACCAGTAAATCTCAGCAACCCTGGCCAGGGATTTCCGGTTATAGCCAATCGAACACAGCGCAACATCAACTCCCTATACCGGGAGAGACGAATCCCCTCCTATCGCTCATTGCCTCCATGTGATTCGGGACTATACCCAAAAACCACCGTTTTGCACGCCCTCTTGGACGTGGTAAGGTGGAAATCAAAGCACAGTGGGAATCACACAAGACTCTATGACGATCTCGGGTCTACAGTGTAACGTTTTAAAAATAATTAAATAAATAATTAAATGAATAAAATTGTTTAAGTGAATTTTATGAATTTCGGTAAAGTAAAATGTATTTTTCGTAAAATTAAACCGTGATTGTTTTTCATTATAATTTCAAAAATACCTATTTTAATTGTGTAATTACTAGTAAATAGTGTTTATTTAGCCACTTATAAATTTTTAGTTTAATTAAATATTTTTCCTAAATTAATTATTTTAAATATTAACATAAGCTTTATTTTTACACTAAAATAGTGTAAATTATAAATTTGAATGGTTTTAATTTGTAAAAATGAACCATGGCATGTTAGAATTTAGTGTGTATCATGCAAAATTTATTTGCAAATTTTCCCATTTTTTCTAGAGTTTACTAGGTTGTTTTAGTAAAGAAATCAAAGAAAATGAAGAAAATTCATGAAAAGACATAAAGTGAGATATCATTTGATGAAGTTTCTACACAACTCATGAAACTCTTTTCACTTTCTCCCTCTCCCCCTTGCATGGCCGGCCGCACCCCATGGCAGCCCCCCATTTCTCATTTTTATTTCAACTCCAAAAATCATCAAAAATACTCCAAAAATCCAATTAAAATTCCACAAAATCCTAACTATTTCATACCCTTTATTCTCTACTCTTCTTTACATGGATTTTGGAGATGGATAACATGCATTTTGGGGGCTCATTTTCATGTTTGGACTTTAGGTTGTGGAGGTATAAATTCTTCTCTTTTGAATTATTTCTATTAAATGTTCTTTTAAAGCATAATTAGATTTATTATATTAATTCTAGTTGTAAATTTTAAAATTCAAGTTAGGGTTTAAAAATTCAAGAGGTGGTTTTTATTAATTAATTAGGGTTATAATATCTAGTTTAACATCTTTTAGAGTGGAAAATTCTTGCATGGTTGTGGTATAATAAATTGTTTATCGAAATTGTTTTAATTAAACTATTTAGCTAACTAGATTTTTCTAAAATGTGTTTGTGGGTAAAATAAAATTCTTATTAAGGTTGTTATCATTAGATGGTAGTTTTAATGAGAATATTAGCATATTAATTGAATGAAAAACTTAGTTTGATCACTAGTTTCTTTTGATAATTGGAAAATACTAATAAAATTGCTATTTTGGAAACTAGATTTTAGAAATTCCTAAATAAATGAGATTAAAAATATAATTATGGTTTCATTAAATCATTATCATCATGAATTGTAGCTTAATACATTATTTAATGCAAAATCATGTTTTGTAGTGGAATTGTGAATTTTTCTTGAAAGATGTTGAAAATTGCTAATGGTTGCAAACTTGAAATTTCAAACTAATGCAAAATTGTGTAATAAAAATATAGTAAGGGGTTGTATAGTATAGTTATGTTATTTGATGAGTTTTATGACCATTGGTTTCATTTAGATGTCAAGTTTTGATGGAAAACGGTAAATTGGTATTTTCGGGTTTTACGAAATCGGGTGATTTGATGGATTTCAGTGTTTCGATGAATTAAATCATGCTTTATATTATAAGTAATGAGTTTTCTAAACTACAAGTTGTTTGTTGATGTTTATCTCGATCTATCGGAGTTTGTACACCGATATCGAGTGATATTTGGTTCTGTTGCGTGGACGGGACATAGGTTTTAACCTATGCTTGTTCCTTGCATCGTTTCGACTTTTGTATGTGATTCAGTTTACGATACTATTATTATGTTTGTGTTTAGGTACCCCTCACGTGGACTGCGGGCGATGAAGGAGAGGATGGCGACACCGTCTTCGGCAGACATGGACCAGGTGAGTAGATGTATATCTACGGGGGGAAGTCGGGTGGATGGTGTTTAGCACCCTCGCAACGTAGAATAGGAATAGTACTTATTGACATTAGGAAACCAGATGTGACCCTAGTAGGACCCTAGTATTGACCCTAGGCTGGACTAGACTGATTTAGGAAAACCATATCAGAGGATGAGTACCTTGGAAGAGGTTCGTAGGTTTCAGGTAGAAACACACACACGAACACACTGAAACTCGACATGGTGTATACGTGCATATATATATACAACACGTGTAGGGGATACATTGATCTGATATGATATCCAAGGTATGATGAAACAGGATAATTGGGCTTGATGCCGTGATTCTTGACTATACAGTCGTATTAAAGTGTTAGCGGATCATTAGAGAATGAGATAATGAACAGGTATACATAAATTATTATGGGTAGTGATGATATTGAGGTACATGGGACTCTAAAATAGAACCCGAACTGTAACTTGTGACTGATCACGATATGATATATGTATGACTTGATTTCGACATCATATAGGTGTGACTTGATGACGATATGATATCAGTATGACCCAATCATAACATGATACATATAACATGCTATTTCTGAGGATAAATTAATGAGGTATATTTATGATGGCAATGTTATATAATTGATGTATGCGATTACAGCATAGCACCTCGATCATGACATGTGTTGATGATGATATTATACGAATAATGAGACACGTAGGTGATATTTGACCCTTACCCCGATATTTGGATGCCGTACGATGGATTTTACCGTACGAGGCATAGATGTGATGATTGATCCGCACTCCTGATTTGAGGAAGTCGTACAATGTACGTGACGCTATTGAGGCAGGATCGCCGACTATTAGAGATATGGACTTAGGCGTTAGGTGCACTTCTATCGACCAGTTCTTAGGTTCAGTTTTCCTTAGGAGGGTTAGATGAACACTAGGTTAGGTTTGAGCCATATAGTGGTAATGGTTTTTGTATATCAAATGAGTGGATAGCACACATCCGTCTTTACTTTTTCACTGTAATCATAATGTTGCATGTTCATACATATGTTGCTATAATCAGTATAAACTTTACCTGTTAGGACACCAGCACCATTACCAATGATGTGCATATTCCACGCACACTTATTTGCCGGCTCACACACATCATCATCGGTAATTGCTATGTCACGTACACTTTAGATCATATTGTCCTTTATTGATAAAATCTGTTAACAACTAGACCGATATAATATCGTGATTACTCTCTGATGTTAGTATAGACATGATATTTATTACTTGACATTCATGCATTCATATTTTCATGTTATCATGCAGTATCATGGGCATATGCCGACACTTATCATATACTTACTCATGATTTTAAGATTTGGATTCTTATGAGATTTCTGGATTTTTGGGGAAAACCGCAAGAAATTATAAAAACTTCTCTCTCTCTCCTCCTCTCTTTTTAAAATAAGATGCGGTTTTCTCGTGATGTATGTGTCGTCCACCATGAGATTTCATGTTTTCTGTTGGATTTCGAGACCCGATTTGAGGAGTGGATGAACCGTCTCGGGTACATGGTGGGCCCGGTATGGTACCCCGGGGCAAGAAGATCGAGTTGTAGACGATGAGCCTGGCAGGGGAAGGCTACCTACCGGTGATGTCTGGCGCGGCGGATATCCGGAGGATACCGACCGTTGTCGTGAGATTTGATGATATGGGCCGATCCGGACTGACGGAGCCCGAGGTATTGAGACTATGAGACTTGAGATTTACATGTTTGTGTCGATACTATCACGGATTTCCATGGATTTCATTGTTGAGATTTCAGATTCCTATACACATTTTACTATGATAACAGTAAAAGATTTCTTATACAGATACATCTGGATTTCAGGATTGATTATTTTATATTCATGGTGCATGCATATTCATTCATATGACATAGTATTATATGAGGCACTGACACGAGCACGGAGTATCTGCACTTACACGTAGTATTACCCTGCTATTACTAGATGATTGGGACTTAGTAGTGTATTATTATGACCTAGGATAGCGTCGTGCATTCGATTTCTTTTCGTAGATGTCTTCTACTCACGAGTTGGCAACTCACCCCCGTTGTGCCAAATTTTATTACAGGTTCGATGTACAGGTTTCCTTGGCAGCTTGCTGGCAAATCCATTCTTTCAGGGTGATTTGCACGGTAGGTTGGTTCACTTGTATCCGAACCACCATTGTACTTTTATTCTTTCATTTGTATCTAGTAAGCTCCATCAACCATACTTGTATTACTTGTTAAGTTTATTGGACCAGTCCTTTTATTTTAACCTTAGAGTCGCGCATGTATTATTCTGATTTGGTGGTTTTGTTTTCTTTAAGTTTTGAGACTCGCCCTTTGGCATTGTATATTATTGTGCTTGTTGTGGTTGTTTCCGCCTGTTGGCGTTGAGCTAGCTCCCGTTTGGGGATGCTTTTTACTTTTTATGTATATTATGCTTGTTGTACCCGTTTGGGGGCCAGTTTTTATAGAGGAGACTCTGCCGAAATTTTTGAGAAAATTTGCTGATGATTTTAAACTTGTTTCCTTCATGTTTCTTTTACTTCTTCTTCTTCTTTTATGGTTTAGATTTCTGGGCTTCGGCTTACTTAGGTTACGTTGCGCCTCTAGACGTTTCGTAATCTAAGTGCCGGTCACGTTCCGTACCTTAGAATTCTACTTCTTCAAACTAAAGAGCGATGTATTTAATATGTTCAAGCAATTAAACACATTGATTGAGAAGCAGACATGAAAACAGATTAAGTGGTTAAGGACGAACAACGGATTAGAATTTTATGGTGGAAATTTCAATGAATTCTGCAAAAATGAAGGTATCGTTCGACATCATACCGTTGCCCACATATCACAACAAAATGGAGTCGCGGAGCGTATGAATCACTCTTTTGGAGAAAACTCGGTGCATGTTATTTAAAGCAGGGCTCGACAAGGAGTTTTGGGCAGAGACGATGAACACGGCATGCTACATTGTAAATTGATCACCTCATACAATACGTGGTAGTAAAACACCGGAGCATGTATGATCTAAGAAGCACGCCAATTATTCTACACTTAGAGTGTTTGGTTGTCCCACATATGCTCATTGTCGTGAAGGCAAGTTAGATTCTCGAGCGAAGAAATGCATTTTTCTTGGTTATGCTACCGGGGTAAAAGGTTATAGGTTGTGGTGTCCAGATCCTAAGTCGCCAAAGTTTAAAATTACCAGAGATGTCACTTTTGACGAGTTTGTTATGTTGAAGCCGAAGAACGCAGAATCTCCAATTCAAAAGGATACAAGAAAGGATGAGCCGAGCGTTGAATTTGAGGTCGGTGAAACCTTGGGTTCGCAGGAGATCTCTCTTTCACCATCGTCTGATGAATCTCAGTCCCAAGATGAGCAGTATCTACTCGCTCGAGGCCGACAACGAAGGGACATTAGACCGCCACAGAGATATGGCTATGATGATCTAGTGGCGTATGTATTATCCGTTGCAAAGGCAGTTGATAGTAGCGAGCCTACGTTATCAAGAAGCTATCTCATTAGATGAGTTAGATCGTTGGCTAGTCGTTATGAATGAGATCGAGTCTCTTCACAAGAACCAAACATGGAACCTCGTTAAGCCCGTAAAACGAAAGAAATTAGTTGACTGCAAGTGTGTTTTCAAAAAGAAGGAAAAAGATTAAAAGGTTGCAGATACTCGATACAATGCACGGTTGGTAGCTAAAGGCTATTCACAGATTGAGAGAGTGGACTTCAATAAAGAATTTTCTCTGGTTTTAAAATACACTTCTATTTGTGTCTTGCTCGGTTTGGTCGCTATGCAGGATTTAGAGCTAGAGCAACTCGATATTAAGACCGCTTTCTTGCATGGTGATTTGGTAGAAAAGATCTACATGCAACAACCCGAATGTTTCAAAATTGAAAGCAAGGAAGACCATGTTTATTTGTTAGAGAAGTCTCTCTATGGTTTAAAGCAGTCATCGAGACGTTAGTACAAGAAATTTGATTTCTTCATGAGAGATATTGGGTTTACGAAAAGCAAGGACGGCAATTGTGTTTATTGTAAGAAACTCGCCGATAGTTCTTTCATATACTTGTTGCTTTATGTTGATATGTTGATAGTAGCAAGGTATATGGTTGATATTCAGAAACATACGAAACAATTGAAAGGCAAGTTCGAGACCAAAGATTTGGGAGCGGCCAAGAAAATTCCCGGTATGAAAATTAGGGGCGATCGCATGGGTGGTAACTTTACTTGTTTCAACAGCGATACGTAGAGAAAGTTTTGGAGCTTTTTGGTATGGCAGATGCTAAATCTGTAAGTACCCATTTGGCAGCTAATTTTAAACTTTCAGCTTGTTTATCACCGTATATTGAGAAAGAAATTAAGTATATGTCGCATGTTCTTTATTCAAGTGCGGTGGGTAGCATTCTGTATACATTTCCCATGCAGTTGGTGTTAATCGTTATATGGCATCTCCTGGTAAAGGCCATTGGCAAGCCATGAAATGGATTTTACGATATCTACGAGATACGTCTGATGTGGGGTTGGAGTTTGGAAGGAAAAATGGCAGTTTGGTCGGTTTCAGCAATTCTGACTATGCAAGTAACCTCGACATGCGAAGGTCGATCACTGGCTATGTATTCTCTTTAGGAGGATGTGTCATTAGTTGGCGTGTTTTGTTACAGTCTACGATAGCGTTATCTATGAAGGAAGCAGAGTATATGGCTGTTGTTGAGGTTGTTAAGGAAGCAATTTGGTTGAAGGTACTATTTTCGGAATTTGGTATCCAAGAAGATATCATAATAGTCTATTATGATAGCCAAAGTGCGATTCATTTAACAAAAGAACCGATGCATTATGACAAAGCGAAGCACATTTACGTTCGGTATTGGTTATGTTTGGGTTGTCGTTGAAGAGGAAGAGATAATTGTAAAGAAGGTTGGCACAACGGATAATCCGGCCGACATATTGACTAAGTCTATTTTGTTTGTTAAGTTTGAGCATTGCTTGAACTTAATTGGAGTGAATAGCACTCATTGAGCCCTTTAAGAGTTTTGTGGAGAAGTTAGAGCTATTACTAATATTATGGAGGAGTTTTGTGGCAAATGCTAGGCAAGGTGGAGATTTGTTGAGTTTTCATTGTATTCTTGACCCCTAGAAGTTTCCCAATTGAATTCGTCGTTTCATGGAGGATTTTAAATTAAGCCGGCTCAATGTCTCTTTGATACGGCTCACAAGTCGTTTGAAATTAACAATTATTCTCTGTTTGCAATAGACGGCTCAGGACAATCTAAAGCCGGCTCAAATCGACTCGGGCTGAATTCTGGGCTGTTTTGCCAACTCTGGTTCTTACACTACTCATACTATAAATTGTATTTTGTAACCCTAATTGGGTTGAACCCTTTTGCTAATTAGATAAAGAGAGACTAGGGTTTTGAGAGGGATCTTGTGAGAGTTCATCCACTATTGTAATCCTTCATATTTGTTCGATTAGTAAAGTACTTCTTCACTTATGGTTTTTCCCATAAGGGTTTTCCACATAAATATTGTGTCGTTTGGTTTGTGTTCTATTTCTATTGACTTTGTTTATTTGTTTGTTTCTCTTTATCGTTTGTTTATTATTTCGTGATCGTATTTGCCGCAACAGAGACGTTGGAGGACCTACGACATCAAGATGACCTTCTGTTTTCTATAAATGATCTACGAACGCTATAATTTCTTGCTTGATTGCATGATTACTGTATTTTTGTCCTTGCTTTGTTACTCTTGCTAATGTAGAAGAACTGGTGGGACCCAAGAAGGTCAATTTGCATTCTCTCCCAATCTATAATTATTTCCTTTTACTATCCATGTGGAGAACTGGGAAGTGACTCTAGCTAGGAGATTTTCATCGAGCATCATGAGTTTAATTGAGAGTTATAAGACAAGGCAACATTTGGTTTTCCTCCATTCTCCATAGTGAAGCCAACAAGGGACCAGACATTTTTCATAAAGCATGAAAACTGTATGCGTTAGGTAATTCATTATTCTTTCTCTTTATAGAAATTATATCTATACAGCTGTACTGACATCCTTCTTGACGATCTTTTTATCCTAAATAAATTATATAATCATGAATTTTTCATTATCCTTTGGTATACAATTTTGTGTGTGTATATTTATTGTCGTACAAGAGATACAAATTGTTTGAAATGATTTTCCATTGTAGAAGAAAGCAAATACAAGGGTATGGATGGTTATAACTATTATATATATAGATAAATGAATATAAGAATATAGATATTCAATTATACTTGAAGATTTCTCCAAAATCGTTGACAAGTAATGTCAATGACCTTGAGGGGGCACTTAGTACATGGTGATCTAGGAGAGAATCCTAAATTTCCATGAAATTATCCCATGCTTGTTTTGACGCAAATAATATTATTGGGAATTTAAAATTATCCCGGGAATAAGGTGCGCTTAAATCGTGATAATGTGGTAAAAAACGGTCTAGGCAGCCACTTAAGCTGAATCGGCACAAAACCCTTCTCTTTTTACTAAGTGGTGTAATTAAGCGTGCTTTTGCTCTTGAGCAGGTTAGCCCAACTAAGTACCCATTAGTGGGGCCTAAGTGGTCTACTGTCATGACCCGAAAGTACGGAACATGACCGGCACTTAGGCTACGAACGTCTCAAGGCGTACGTGCTCTAAGTAAGCCGAGCCCAGAAAACCAAACCAAGAAAGTAGTGGAGTGCAGGAAAACCATAAGTAAAATAACTAGTCTGCAATATAATATACAACGCCTAAAAGCGAGGATCACAACAGAAAGGAAACTCAACAGCATGAATCCCAGAGAAATATAACGTGCAACTCTAAGGTCGAAAGAATAATCAACACTGGTCTCTATCTCAAATAAGTACATGTTTGGTTGATGGAACTTCTAGATACAACTGAATATAATATACAATGTATAATGATGGGTACGATACGAATAAACCCACCTACTAGCAAGTCACCCAAAAGAAGCAGTGCCGCAAGCCGTAATGAATCCCTGTACGGCAAACACCTGCAAGAACTGGGGCACAACGGGGGTGAGTTGCCAACTCGTGAATAGAAGAACATCTATGAACAAAAAATCGCATGTATGACGCAATCCTAGGTCATACGATCAACATAAGTAAACCTCAAATGAATAAGTCTAAAGCATGCTAAGGTGGCGATGCAACATCTATACATGTATGTAGTGCCAAGTACTCGCCAATGCCTCAGGTAATAACATGTCATAAATATGAGGTATGTCAATATAATCAATATGAATCAATGCCAGCTATAACATGAATCTAGTAGTATGTGGATGTCCTCCAACTAGGAAATCAATAGCTGTAAATCGGTGGATCCCGTCCACGTGTCACCCAATGACAACAAGCATCATGCATGTAAATATCGTAAAACATATGCATGGAAATATGAGGATATAATCAAATCATAGAACCTGAGTGCCTAGCATCGACACTCGAAAACATCATGAACACCTGTGCCTAGCATCGGCACGTATATCCTCATGTATCTCAGGCACCGCACACCCTGGTCGGCCCTCATATCCATCTCATGACTCCAGTCGGTATCCCCCTGATAACCGATGGGTCCCAAGTACTATCACCGGTAGGTAGTACTCCCCTGCCGGGCTCACCGTCTAGCATCTACGAGTCTTCTTGCCCCGGGGTACCTCACCGGGTCCACCATGTACCCGCAATCGGTGCCTACCGCTCCTCGAATCGGGTGTACTCACACAAGCTCTCTGGAACCGAGAAAACTCATGGTGGACGCACTGAAATATCATATCAAGGGTGACCGGATTTTTAAAACAATTACATATTTTCTTTACAAATATCCACGGTCCCCAAATCCAGAAATATCATGGAAACAACATATCTCAATGCGTATAATCAAACATGATGTATGCGACATGTAAAGAAAGGCAAGCATATCAGTAAGTCATGCAACATGGAATAGTAATGTGCACATATCGAGGGAAACCGCTTAGTTTAAAATACAACAATTTTAAAGAATATCTTGCGGTTCCCAAATCTCTAATCAAGCCGGAATCATCTATGTATGTGTACAGTTATAAGTGTACAATATGCCATGCAAGACTCATATCATGAATGTAACTGTACTACAGTGTAGTGGTATGGCAATTATCGATGATGAAGTGTGTGAGCCGGCAAACAGTGTACGTGGAACATACGCATCATCGATAATGGTGCTGGTGTCCTAACAGCATGATGGTAATATCTCAATAAACGTAAGTAATGCGAAGCAAATGATATGAATATACGGAATCAAATAATCAACGCAATAGTGAAGAGTCTACATCAATAAGTAAGTGTCATGCAGTTTGCCAGTTTTGAAATAAGACGAATCGGGGTTTTGTAAAATAAGGGCTACGGTGTTTTTAAGAAAAGATATCCCTTTTGAAATTATCCGTGGAATCCCTTTTTGCCTGTCTTTAAAATACTCCCGATTCGTTAGTTTTGAAATAGGTATGACTCGGGTCAAGTCTAACATCTACTATACTAGCTACTGATCTAACTATCAAGTCAATCGAGAGGGGTAAGAAAACCACCTAAGTCCGAGTCGATATATATAAATAAAGATAATAGTCGGTGATCCCGCATCAATAGTATCGCATACGATACCGTAAATCATCTGACACCCTCAAGTCATGAGTGCGGATCAATCATCAATATACAGCTCGTACGGTAAATCGTCGTACGACATCCCAATAGCTGGGTGCGGGTCAATATCACAATCATCACATCAATTATCCGGTATCCTTATCATCAAATCACATAATCAGGGGTACTGATCTAAGTCTAGTACGAATCGATACCATCTACATAAGTATGAATGCGTGTGCGGAAGACACGCCCAAAGGCCCGCTAAAAATCATATATCGTATCCCAAATACGAATCACATCACATCACTGATATCATGGCACCATGCCCAAACTCATCGACTCACATCCAAAGTCCTCCAATATCCTCGTCATCACAGTATGAACATAGTAAATAAGCACGTGTGTGCGTGTGGGTGCAAACTATTCTAGGGTTCGCGACTAGGAACTACACTAGTTACTTTAAACCCTAATCTATGTATAGTACACCTACCACATCCTAAACAATCAAGTCACACATAAGTTATCATATATAAGTACAATATATATGGTATACTAGACATCGGACTGCGGGGGTGCTATACGCCATCCACCCGACTTCTCCCCGTAGATATAAATCTACTCACATTTCTTTAAGCGTGCCGTTGCCGATGTCTCCATTTGCATCTCCAACGCTCCGACGTCACGTGAGTACCTACAAGAATATCACATGCTAAAACACATGAAAATCACATCGGAAACCAAAATGGTGCACACTACGCCCATAGGTAAAAACCTATGACCTCGTGTGCAAACACTGCCAATATCCACTGTCGTTGACGTCCAAATGCCACCCGACAGAAACGAATCATCGAATACCAAAATCCATACGAAAACACGTCGTAAATCATACGCCAACTCATGAAATTCAACCCAGATTTTACCCTAACTGGTAACAGTCAAAACTAGACATACAGGAGGTCAATTTTACATGAAATAGGGTTGTACACGCAAAACGAGGAGGTTCCACCCTGGTCTGGCCGCAAATTGCGGCCAGAATGAATTAATTGGCGGCCCAAAAATGGTGGTTGGGGCTAAGGTTTTGGGTGATGGTTTCTACTAGCCTGCACAGCCTACAGCCAAGTCAATTTTATTTTAGGAGATCCGGGTTGATAGCAGTTACCAGAAAGCCACAAAGTCGACAAGAATACTGAATTATGCCAAGTATAACCAATCTGGTTTTTTGGTGAACTCTGGAACAAATCTTGGTCACAATGGTCTCAAGTACACCTAATAAGGCTACTCTAACATTCAAAACCAACTCTTGATCAAATCTCACTCAAAATCACTAATCTAGCACTAATCTACTGATATAACAGTAACTGTCAGCTAATTATCCAAATCTTAACAAGATAAGAGTTGGGTTGCAAGATTATACCTCAAAGAATCCTAGAACGAAGGAGAAAAGAGGATGAAGGAAGGAGGAAGAGTTGCTGCTGCTGTGGAGCTACTCCTTGTGCTCCAGATGATGCTGCAGTAGCTGTTGCTGAAGCTGGTTCTGTAGCTGCTGCTGATGTTTTGACTTGGTGCTGCTGTTGCTGCTTGCAATTTTCTTCTTCCTTTTTGCTGAGCAGCAGCTACTGCTGCTGTTGTTCTTTTGATGTTGGGGTTGTGGTTGAGTGGTATGATGGTGTGGAGTTGTTGTATATGATGCTAGGGCTGTTTCTAGGATTTGTATGATGTTGCTGCTGATGTTAAAGTAGTAGGCAGATGAAGAGAGGGGCTGTTTTGTGGCTGAACTGGTTCTGTTGTTGTGTGGGGGTGAAGTGAGGTTCATGATGGTGTGGTGTGAGTGAGAGGGAGAGATGTGAGAGCCAAAAATTTTTGAAGTGAAATGGGGTGAAAAGGCTTGATATGAGATGAGTTAACCCCCATCATCCTCTCTCTCACTAGATGCTTGTCATGGCACATCCATCATGCCCCCCCTCTCTCTCTCTCTCGTACACAAGTCAACCCACCCTAATCCAACCCCATTAACCTAACCAAAAACACTAATTAACCCAATTAACCCAATTAACTTAATCAAATGGTTCAACCCACCATGGTCATCTACATGGTTCAACCCTAGCTTAACCCAAGCTACCATGCACAAGTATGTGCAGTCTAGATAAAATTACGATAAAATATTCATAAAACCAGATAAAATATTTAAAAGCCGTTTTGGTAAACTTTTTACCAAAAACCCTACATTAAACACAATTACCACCAAATAACATATTTTAGAATTTCCATAATTTTTCTTCAGAATTTTTCCCATTTATCGGTATTTAATTATACCGAAATATTAAAATATTCAATAAAATAATATTAAATTATAAAAATTCCCAAAATAATATTATATTTTTCTGAAATATTACATCTACCCTCCTAGGTGGGGGCCTAGGCGGCCGTACATCTTATTCATTGACCTTTTAATTGCAATGTTTTTTCCCTTGACAAAAATAATTACATACCAAACCCAATTAAATCCTCGTATCTGTCATTTTCCTAACATGAAATCCTTATCTTTCTACCCCTAAATGTCTTCAACTAAAAATGCCAAAACTGCCTAGGCAGTACTTAAGTGCCAACCGAAGTGCTAGGTGGTACCTCAACTGCGTAGCGCTGCCTAACGATTTTTACAACTTTAAACTGTAGTAATATTATTCACATTGAAATCAGTGTCTATTTAATTCCCGCGAAATATTCTCGTCTTACAAAATCACCGACATGACTGCTCTGTCAATGACCCCCGCCGGCTCCCTTCCGCTTGTCGGCTGTTGCCTCTGATCGCCGCAGTCGTTCGTCACGGCTGGACGTCGGCCCTTCAGCTTGTCTGCGGTCGCTGTCAATCACCGTCGGTTGTTGTCGGCTGCCACCGGCCATTGTCGGCCTCCTCCGCTTGTCATCCGTCACCGCCGGTCGCTGATCGTCGTCGGCCGTTGCTGTCGTGATAGTCGTCGTCGCTCGGTTGCTGAACACATCTACCCCTCATTGCCAATCATCACCACCACCGCCACAACAATCAATATAGCCAAAATTTTGCACTATGCATTACCGGGAATGATTAAAATACACCAAGCACATTAATATAGCATTACCTAGACTCAGATGCCTCAACATCATTTAACCGGGAATGTGTGGATTGCCAGTAATCTTTCATTCAATGTACTTAGTGCAACACAAAGGCCTAGAATTGAGGATTTATATTGTTGCATGGTCTTTATATATGGAAAGTCTGCACATATAGATTACTTTCTATAAGCATACTATCTCATCTTTCTTCCTGCCAATATTTTCCCTAGTTCTACATAGAAATTCCTTCCATATTAAAAACTCAACTAGTTTGTAGACTATAATATGAAAGAAAAATTAATGGAAAAATCTATTCTAGGTAGCTAACTTAACCTAAAAGTTTTGTGCCATTAGAAAACTAAATAAAGGTGGACCTCAACACTGTATTTGCCCCCCAAAAATGATAACTAAAATGTGCATGGTAACAATAAAGGATGAATTAATGTATAGTGTATGTTTATGATAATAACTTACTTTAAACTCATTAGTTTCATGTTGTCATGGCAGTGTCATCATAAATCTCTAAACTATTGGAGAGCTACGACATGGAATAATCGTTTCCAATTTGGTTAAATTACTATTTTGGATTGGAAGAACCAAGTTGCACAAATAAGGATACGGAAACATGGACACGATACGACACGACATGGCGATACAACAAAACCCAAAATATAGAAAAATGGGGACATATATATATATATATATATATATATATATATATATATATATATATATATATATACCGACGCGTGCATGCGCGCACGCACACACAAAATACCATAACATTACACCACAATTTTTTTTTAGCAAAAACCTTAGTATTTCAACATGTTTTTATGGTATTTATCAAAACTCAGCAAAAAACCAAGTTATTTCAGCAATTTCTGCAAAAATGATTTTAGCATTTTTAAAATTGTATTTGACATAATTGTAGCCATAACCTTATAACAAACTATTATACTTAACAACATATAATTTCAGAATTTTTCTAACAGTTTTAGCAAAACCTTATATATTTCACTATAGAAATTTTATTAAGCTCTAAAATTAAGTAAAATAGCAAGAAAAGGCAACTTTAAAAAATTTCAATTGGATTAGGGTTTTTCCCATCTTTAATTGGAAAAATAGGGTCGTCGGCAATTGCTTTTTGTGTCATGGCTGCTCTAAAACGTGTCTGACATATGTCCAAATCTGAAGCCGCATCATTTCAAAGCAAGGTATGGAAATTCTGCATCGGACACGTGTTGTGCACGAATTCGTGTCCGACACTTGTCCGATAGCTAACAAAATGTGTCTGTGCAACCTAAGGAAGAACCGCTTGAGAACTCAAGTTAAATGGGCTTAAGGTTGGATTTGTGTTAACTTACTAACAAATACTTCATATATAATGGATAAAGTATTTATCATTCTTGATGGTATAAATATGAATGTTGAAGATAATCTTGTTTATTAGGCATATATAATTTATTTTTTCTACATTTAGAGAAATATGTATTGAAATTCTTTTGGGGAGCAGATTGCAACAAGAGAAGTTATATTGTTTAAAAAGCACTAAATATAATGAAAACCTTGTTTAAATGAACGCCCAAGGCATTCATTTTTGAGGAGTTGATTGCAACAAAAGAAGTTATTCTTCTATCAATTTGAGACCACTATCCATGTGATAAATGCATAGAGGCATCAGTTTTCAATGTGGCTCTTTGCTTTATTTTTCGACATGGAAAAAATTAACTATATGTCCTTAAAAACCTTCCATTAAGACGGATTTCCGTGCTATTCTAATGTAAAAACAATTAATGAATGCCCATAAAGGAATTTGGTACACCCCCAATGATGTGTATTTTCTACAAATCAATGTTATAGTTTACTTGTGCATACCTAGTCATTGTAATGCCTATTCATGTCCTCATTAAATGGTCGTAGGCGGCCCCTTTGCATGTCACTGCTAGCAGGACAGTAGGTGCAGGCAGTGTGGACAATTGCGCACACTTTCCTCTGTTTTCTTCAAAAATATCACTATGCCCTCCCCATATTAGGTTGGGCATGTTTCCAACTAAATTAATCATTTACTTGACTATTATAGTCATAGTTTTTCTTTCTATCTCCCTATACAGTTGAGATTTGTTTCTTCTAATTCCACTCAAGAACTTTAGTTGGCATTCTATCATGTTTATTATTAATCTAACATAAGCTATTAGTTTTAATGTTTTGCTATTTCACCAAAAGATATGACCCGTGGTCCTTAATTCTTTTGCTTTCTGAAAAAAGAAGTACAATTGAAACAACTCAATATAAATTCAAGTTTAGAATTTTACCATTTCCATTTTTATTTTTTGCAAATCTTAATTTTCCTTATTTTACTCCTACAAACAATTTCTTTTACTATATTTGTAATATATTTAAAGGTCGCTTCTTTCTCGTACTTTTAATTATTTTCAGTTAGTGAATGGGGTAGTAGAGCCTTTTATTATGCCTTAAAGGTGAGCTCTTATTCTATTCAATAATCTATTTTTGTCCACACTAAGGAAATTTTTAGCTCGGCTTTTGACCTTTGGGGTTCATCATGTCAACCTCTTGTTGTGCATGCTAGTACGTAAGCATGTGAGTCGGCGAAGTATTATTTGAAAATGAGAAGCACGATCCATGTCAATGAATACAGAAGGAGGTTGAAGTTAGGCAGCAACCATCTAGATCGAAAATATTACTATATAGCAAACTTGTACAAGACAAATTAACATGTTAAATAAATCTTGAGATTAACACGATCATTTCTAGGACCACGATTTTTGTGCAAGACTGAAGTCATTAAGTATGTTGTTGGCTCTTTAACAATTTTAGGTTCTTTATCTTCTCTAATACTGAAAACTTACTGTAGAGTTAGGTTAAAGTATTCGGCCATCAAATTCTATGGTAGATATGATCTATATTAAATTTAAGATAGGGCCCACCTCCAATCGAATTGTCACGTCTCTAATCTTGTATGCGGTTGTGGAATGACTTAATCCTTGCCAACTTTGTTGTTTTTTTCTATCTTACAGCATGGAGGTAAGGATGGGGGAAGGAATGAGCTCCGTATGGTTGGCATGGCTATTGGAATCATACAAAAAACATAGTGATGAATAAGTAAATGTTACTATATAAGTTAATCTTAACATATTTAGTTGGATGACCATATACTTTAATCAGACCCTCAGTACCTTTTCAGTACTGGAGAAGATCTAAATCCTAATTTTTATCCGACCTATTATTTTATCTCTCTCCCAGCCAATAAATATATCTACCAACAACATACATCATTTTAGGGAGTTCATAGCCAATATTTTAACTTTTTATCAATCTTTCAATGGATACTTGTCAATTTAGCGCTATTCTTCATACCATCTCATTTTTTGGAAAAGGCTTAAAACTTAGATGAATGTTCGAAGCATGCGCCTAAAATCTCAAAATGGGAATGAGGGAAAAATATTTATGCATTGTTTTTCTTTGTTATTTGAAGTAAAAGAATTGACCCTACATTATATTGAGCACTTTTCATGGAGTTCAAGAAAGAGGGAATCAGTTAAATAGTTCGTTCATTTCCCCTCGAAAGAAATTGTTGTGATAATACTGTATATGAAAAGTAAAGTGTAAAAGGGCATATTTTCACCTAGGAATAAGTTATAGATTTAAGGTATATAGTTTTCTTTTGAAGTATTTGTAAAAAGGGTGTTGACTGTTGGAGTTTTGGTGTTGTGGCAGGGACACTGAAGATGGTATCCGAGCATCCTCTTTCAAGACATGTGAGGGTTCCTAGCTCGGTGGAAACAGTGTGGTTCTTGTCTAATCGACGAGGTGCTTCTCACGACCATCTCGACAACATAGTGTGTCGTAAGAAAGATTCGAATCAAGTTGCCATAGTCCCTGAAGTGTGCTCGAGGGCTCTTTACAACAAAACCTTATCCCAAACTTTTGGAGTCGGCTATATTAATCAGAGTTGAAGTGACACATAGGAAAGATTGCTAATGGCACTATAACATTACTGGATTATCCGGTGGGCTTTGAATTTGTTGGTGTTCTTGTGGACAACAAGGGAACAAGGAGGCCAGTGCTTTACAAAGAAGTTGAATGATAAACCGGTAAATAAATTCTTGATATCTACATCTCAACTCCTTCTAATCAAGGAGAGAAATATTATTGCTGAGATATAGGCCATGCAAAAAAATTATGATAATGACAAGTATGCATAAGTATTTGGCATTGATGTTCCGAATATGATAAAAAAACAGATAAACCAAAGTTCTTCCCCAAAAAATAGAATCATAATACTTCACTATAACAAATAGCAATGCCCCAAGAGCAATCCAACCTTTCATGTGAAAATTATTATTCAGTAAATTGATTGGGTTACATTAAATATAACATAAATCGACCGACTTGAAACATCACAACATCATCATCTGGACTCTTTCTTGTGTGAAATAATTTGCTACCAAGCTTCTCCATCTTCCAGCTCATGGTAAGACATAAAGGAAATCGAGTTCATCAACTTGTTTGATTCATGGCTAATGTTACCTGGATCACAAAACGTTTCGGTATGCAGAACGAAAATGGGAACGTGTAATGCTACTTGTCATGAAATGTGATACGATAAGGGCAATTTTCTTTAATATACTTATATGGAACGCAAATATAGGTTAGGAACCTAAACATAGGTTAGGAAGATAGAGTGTTTCTTGGATCGTTTGAATATGTAGGTGTCTACTTGTGTATATATAGTTTAATTTCTTTCCTATCTATTTAAGTTCTTGAAATAGAATTAATTTTTTAGTACAATTCAAGTATTAACATAAAGCCAACTTTATGCCCGTTTAACTTAAGTTCTTAATGGGTTAGTTCGGAACAATGATTTCAACGATCCGGATCGCTAGTGTTTCCGAATTGGGAACGACTATTCCAAATCGTAAATCTCTAATGGTTTAGCGGTTTATGGTAACACAGTTCATGACATGAGAAGGGGGGAAGTCAATAGCATAGTTGTTTTAGTATGGGAAAAATTACTCTAAAACCCCCTTAACTATCTCTATTTTTTCTCTAAACTCCTTCAAGTTTTTTTTATTATAGTGAAGTCCCTTTGGTTTTTGTGGATTTGCTTTCACTAAAATACCCTTAAATGCAGCAGTTTTTGGGAGCTTAATAATTTAGCCTTTAGTATTATTTCATGACTCATGTAAATTGGGTTATCTACACCTGCAGGATGCTTATTGAAGACATCGATAACTTCTTTGGTAGCTAGAAACCCATAGAGTTGTCTTTTGCCGCCAGGATAGAATAGAACCCTCCTCTGTTGCCATGTGTCCCTATCTCTGCCTTCATCAGCGAACTGCTTTTGCAAGCGCTATGCCTCCACATAGCTAATTACGGAAGCATCATTTATTACGATACGCATGCCGCGATGCCCATTACGGAAGTTCCTCTCGAGTGCAATGAAAATTGCAGTCCCAGTATGCATATGTTGAGAAAGGTATCCCCCCCCCCTCTCCAAATTATATGATCTCAATATGCATATACTGAATTTCTTGGATTGTGTTGTAATTATAATATCACCGCAATTTATGGTAGTTTGAAATTCTTAATCGGGTTGTTTTTAAATGATCAAAATAAAAAATACGGCATGCCTTGTTTTTGTGAGGTTCAATTACATGATCAATAAGGTATGTTTGCTGCTAACATGTATATATTTGGGTTCTATGACAACATCTTTCATTGCCAATAGTTTTAACTTATATCTACCAACAACTTACAATTTTTTTTTGGTATTTGGTTGCCGATATCATCACTTTTGGTCAATCTTTCAATGGGAACTTCTGAGTTCAGAGTTATTTTTAATGGTATCTCATTTATTTGAGAGGACTTAAAAACTTCTATGAGAATTAGAAGTGTGCATCTAAAATCTCGAAAGGGAAAGAGAGGGAAATGTATTTATGCATTGTTTTTCTTTGCTTCTTAAGTAAATGAAGTGACCTAAGTTTACACATTTCAAGGAGATAAAAACATAAGAGGGAATCAGTTAATTGTTCATTCATTTCAGCGTCTAAGAAATTATTGTAGCACTAGTATATCTACAAAAACTTTCAGAAAAAAAAGTTTAACGAGTCGTGTTTTTTAGATAAGTAAAGGCTTAATTCCAAAAAACTACCAAATTCTTTCAAAATTATGGGAAACTACCATGCTTTGAAAGTTTTGTGGTAGTTTCTTGCAATTGTTGCTGACATGACACCTAATTTATGTTAGGATCTTCTCGACTTTATGTTCGGTCTACGATATAGCCGAATGTGTTTGGAGGAGAGAATGGATAGAGAATGGAGAAAGTATCAATAAACTATTCTTATATTTTCCTTGCTCTCTTAAAAACTTTACAAAACATCTCCTTATATAGGAGCTTACATGTCCCTTCATTATGACTCTTCATAATACCAATTGATTACAATAACCGTTACATATCCTTTCATTAAACCTATTCATGAATTGGTATCACTTCCTTTTATAACCGATGTCTCTTCAATTCTTTGTAACCGAAAACAAGTTTAATTTCTAACATGCTCCCTTAAACTTGTTTTACCATGCCGATCTTTCCTCGCAATTTTGCGAACACTTCAAATTTTAGGGGCTTTGTAAAAATGTCGGCCAGTTGATCTTGTGATTTGACATGAACGAGTTCGACCTCTTTCTTCCTCACATGTTCTCTGATAGAGTGATACCGAGTATCAATGTGCTTGCTTCGTTCATGAAACACTGGATTCTTCGCCAGTGCTATAACAGATTGGTTGTCCACATACATCTTCGTAGGTCCTTCCTGTTCAACCTTTAGATCTTTCAGCAGATTTCTTAGCCATATAGCATGGCAAACTCCAGCCGCTATAGCAACGTATTCGGCTTCACAAGTTGATAGTGTCACTATCGGTTGCTTCTTGGAACACCAAGTAAATGCTGATTCACCGATGAAGAAAATGTACCCTGTCGTACTTTTCCGGTCATCTATATCTCCTCCCCAATCGCTATCGGTATATGCATATAATTCAAAATTGTTAGATTTCGAATAGAACAAACTGAAATTTGGTGTACCTTTGATATATCTCAATATCCTTTTCGCCGCTGATAAATGTGTCAATTTCGGTTCTTCCATGTATCGGCTGATCAAGCCGACTCCATATAGAATATCCGGTCTTGTGCATGTAAGATACCGAAGACTGCCTACCAAGCTTTTAAAATGCGTCGAGTCCACATTGCTCCCTTCATCGAACTTTGATAATTTTGTTCCGCAGTCTACTGGGGTATTGACCGAATTGCTTTGCTCCATATTGAACTTTCTCAAAATCGACCGAGCATATCCTTCTTGGGATAAGAAAATCCCATTCGGTCTTTGCTTTACCTCTATTCCCAAATAATATGCCATCTGACCGATGTCGGTCATTTCAAATTTTTTAACCATCGAGCTTTTGAAGTCATCGAACATACGTGGATTGTTTCCTGTGAAGATGAGATCATCCACATATAAACATACTATAAAAATATCACCTTTTTCGGACTTCTTTATGTATAATGCATGCTCATAAGGACACTTCATGAAACCGTGTGCTTGGAAGTATATGTCGATTCGACTATTCCATGCTCTCGGTGCCTGCTTCAGGCCATATAAAGCCTTCTTTAGCTTCAGTACTTTCGACTCATGTCCTTTCTTCTCATAACCGAGTGGTTGCTCGATGTAGACTTCTTCTTCAAGATATCCATTGAGGAATGCCGATTTAACATCCAATTGATATATCTTCCAACTTGCCTTGTATCGCTCGATTTCTCCCTTAGCGTTCTTTTTCTCCTTGTACACCCATTTCACTCCTATGGGTTTCTTGCCTTTGGGAAGTTCGGTGATCTCCCAAGTTCCATTTCTCTCAATAGCACTGATTTCTTCGTCCATTGCTTCTTTCCACCTTCGGTCTTTGACCGCTTCTTCAAAATTCATTGGCTCGCATTCGGCAAACAAACAAAATAATGTTAGATTATTTTGCATTTCGGTTACCTCATATAACTCGGTCATAGTCCTCGTCCTTGGATTTCTTGGTGGAGTTGAACTTGACGATGCTTCGGTTTGTGGAGAACCGACTTGAGGCGAATTGAACCGAGGTGTTGTTGCAGGCGATGGAACATCAACTTCGACTTCGACTTCATTTCTTTTCTTCTTGACCGAGTACTTCATTCGGTCTGCTGCTTTCGGCTTCATCGCTCCAACTCCATGAGCTTTCTTCATCAAATTCGACATCTCGGCTAACAATGACCTTCTTATTGACTGGATCAAACAGCTTGTAGCCTTTGGTTCTTAGATCATAACCGATAAAAATCAACCGAGAACTTCGGTCATCAAGTTTTACTCTCTTTTGTTCGGGGACATGAGCATATGCTATGCTCCCGAAAATTTTAAAGTGACTTACATTCGGCTTATAACCATGCCACATCTCCTGCGGTGTTACATTTTGTAGACTCTGGGTTGGGCATCGGTTTAGAATGTACACAGCATATGCAACCGCTTCTGCCCAAAATTCTTTCGGCATATTTTTACTACTCAACATACATCTCACCATGTCTAATATGGTTCTATTTTTTCGTTCGGCCACTCCATTTTGTTGTGGTGAATAGGAGGCCGTTAAGAAATGCCGAATCCCATTTTCTTTTCAAAAATTTTCAAACTCATTTGAAGTGAATTCTCCACCTCGGTCTGACCTGACCGATTTCAAATAAAACCCACTTTCTTTTTCCACATTCATTTTGAATCTTTTAAAATTTTCAAAAACTTCCGATTTATTTTTTAGAAAATATACCCATGTTTTCCTTGTGAAATCATCAATAAATGTTAGAATGTACTTTTTTCCACCAAATGAATTTGGAGTAATTGGTCCACATACATCGGTGTGGACAAGTTGTAATGGCTCCTTGGCTTTAAACTCGGCTTCTTTTGGAAAACTTGCTCGGTGATGTTTACCAAGTAAACACCCTTCACATAACTCTTTCGGTTCATTCATAAACCTTTGACCATGTTCTTCCTCGCCAACAAGTTTAGTCCGCCGAAATTGAGATGTCCATACCTCATATGCCATAACCGAGCCGAATCTTTCACCGATGATTTTAGACACTTTGCTTCACCATATTTGATATCCAATAGAAATAGCCGATTCTTCGTCATCTGCACTTTTGCTATCAACTTCATTCGGTTATCTCTTAAGAAAAGAGTTCGATCCTTTAAATGAATATCGAAATTCTTTTCTAAGAGTTGTCCCAAACTCAAGATGTTGTTTTTCATATTCGGCACATAATACACATTTTCGATATATTTTTGTGATCCATCTTTCAGTCGAATTAAAATTTTACCTTTGCCTTTTACTGGTACCTTCGAACAGTCACCGAATGTGACTTGGCCACTCACCGATTCGTCCAAGTCTACGAACATGTTTCGCTTGCCACACATATGATTACTTGCACCAGTATCGAGATACCAAGTGTCGGCACTTTCTTCGTCACCTTTAAAAGCCAGCAGAAGTACATTGTCATTGTAATCTTCTTTCTCCACAAAGTTTGATTTTTCCTCGACTGTTTTTCCCCAACAGTCTGCTGCGTAGTGACCGAATTTCTTGCAATTATAGCATTGAACATTCGGTCTCCCTCTTCCACCAGTCGATCGTCCTCGGCCTCGACCTCGGCCGAAATTTTGGCTTTGGCTTCTATCGTCATTGTTTTGACCTCCTCGACCACCTTGTCCTCGACCGAATTGACCTCGGCCACGGCCTCTTCCTCGGCCGCGTGTATTTCCTCGATTTCGGTCTTTTTGACCATTTTCAACCGAATCACCTTTCAAATTAACTTGTTTTTGTAGTAATTTTTCAATCGGTTCTTGCTTTTTCACGAACCGTTCTTCGTGGGCTTTTAGTGAACCCATCAACTCATCTATCGTCATTTCTTCAAGATTCTTTGACTCTTCAATTGAACACACAATGAAGTCAAACTTCGGTGGTAGTGAACGAAGAATTTTCTCTATCACCCTTACATCCTCCATTTTTTCTCCGTTCCTCTTCATTTGGTTGACCACCGTAAGCACTCGGGCATTATAGTCAGTCACCGATTCATTCTCCTCCATTTTTAAAAATTCAATCTCCCTCCTTAGTGATTGTAAGCGTACCTTTTTAACCTTCTCGACTCCTTGGAAGGTTTTCTCAAGTATCTCCCACTGTTGCTTTGCATTAGTGGCAGCCGAAATCTTCTCGAAAGTCAAATCATCGACACCTTGCTCGATAAAGTATCTTGCGGTACAATCTTTCTCGAATAATTTTTCGTGGGTCGTTCTCTGAGCTGCCGTCAGTGCAGCTTCATCTTGAGGCCGATCATAGCCTCGGACCACCACATTCCAAGCGCCTACTGCTCCCAAAACAGTCTTCATTTTGATGCTCCAATTTTCATAGTTATCTTTGGTGAGGCGTGGGGCGTTGTACGAGAGTGTTGTCTTCGACATTTTCTTCGAACCTTGCTCTGATACCACTTTGTTAGGATCTTCTCGACTTTATGTTCGGTCTACGATGTAGCCGAATGTGTTTGGAGGAGAGAATGGATAGAGAATGGAGAAAGTATCAATAAACTATTCTTATATTTTCCTTGCTCTCTTAAAAACTTTACAAAACATCTCCTTATATAGGAGTTTACATGCCCCTTCATTATGACTCTTCATAATACCAATTGATTACAATAACCGTTACATATCCTTTCATTAAACCTATTCATGAATTGGTATCCCTTCCTTTTATAACCGATGTCTCTTCAATTCTTTGTAACCGAAAACAAGTTTAATTTCTAACAATTTATGGTAGTTTCATTAGTTTCTGAAAGTTTTGAGGTAGTTTCATATAGTTTTTGAATGTTTTGTCGTAGTTTCTTATGTATTTAACAAAAATTTGGTAGTTTCTCTTAATTAGGCCAACGTATTTGGTAGTTTTTTGGAATTAAGCCATATAAAAATAGAGTATGTGGTTTTCTTTAAAATAAATATTTTAAAAGGTTGTCAAGTGTGCTAGAATATAAAATTACATCCTTCAACCCTCTTAATAACTTCCGAGCTTTTGTGCAGTGGTGGGGAGTTTAAGACGGTATCAGAGGTGTCATCCTCTTTCATGTCTGATGAGGGTTAGCAGCTTGATGGAAGCAGAGGAGTGCTCGTCTAATCAATGCAATACTTCTCACAATCATATCGACAACATGGTGCGGTGTAGTATAGATCCGAATCAGGTCGTCATATCCCCTGAAGAGACCTCAAGGGATGTTAGCAGAGATATAATGAGCCAGCTAGTGAACCTTTACAAGGATTCACATCCAGGCAGGTTTACTCCACATTCCACAGCTTATGCTGCTGCAGCAGCAGCAGCAACAACAACAACAACCACAAAACCTTTATCCCAAACTTTTGGGGTCGGCTATTTGAATATGTTTTCTTTCCCCTTTTGCTCTGTCGAGAGCCGTCTCAAGCCTATGATGGAAGAAATCTCTTCAGGAAACTCCCTTTACGTTTGAGCAGCTCAAGGTCAAATTATTGAGAGGGAACGAGATAAGAAATTTAGTACCATCAAGTCCTAAAATATCGTTCTTTGGGAATTACCTTGGCTAAAGCTATTCCACAGTATCTAGATCATTTTTCTCAACTAGCTTTGGAAATGTCAAAGATATTGGTGATGGGGCTGTCCTTGAATTTAGGTATCGCTTCAGCATCATTTTTCAAGCCTGTCAATTTGCACAATCCAAGACATTAGTCGCCCGTTAACTTAGAAACAACATATTGGGTTAAAGAAAGCCTTGGATAAAAAAAAGAATGCAAAAGGCACTGCCAGCGCTTTACATACAGGCTGAATGAGAAACAGGTAACTGAAATCCTGAAAAGCCTGCAGATAAGGGAGACAAGTATTATGGAGATCGTCGTGCAAAACTATGGTCATGACAAGTATCCACAAGAATTTGGCATCAAGTTAGCGGATATGATTTCAGGGGAATCTAAAAGGTACCATGATTCTGACAGAGACAATTAAGATGATATCACGACCCATGTTTAAATCCCACCGGTGGCGCATGTTTTGAAGCATATTAATATCACAACAACCCAGGTTTAAATTGATGAAGCTGATTGAAAGAAGTATATTTTCTGAGCACAAGTATCGGAAGAGCTATGCTGTCTTGTTTGAGATCTAATTTCAAATCTTAAGGTTTTGTTTTTGATATTTTCCTATCGCAGACACAAGCTTTAGACTGACTTGTGATACATCCAGTTTGTACATCCAATACTTGCATGCACATAAAAGAGAAACCCCTCGCGCGCGTGTGCACAAACGCATGCACGCCTATAAAACTTTTGAAATGTTAGTAAAGCTTGTGAGTATTGAAATGCTTGAAGAAAATATTTTCAGTCAATTTCTAAGTAATCTATCTTCTTTCTTTTGTTTGTTCTAGCATTGTTTCATACATACAGGTCAATTAAAATAAAGGGGATCATCTAGTAGGGAGGTTGTAAATCATCATTATGAATGTGAGATCATACTTAATAATAAACTTATAATTGTCCAATACCAAAGATAAGAGGTGCTTGTTGCTTAGGGGTTGTTTGTTTAGATGGAATAAGAATTTGGATTGGAATTCAAGAGGACAAGACATTATTCATGTTGGGAAAAACAAGCTTGAATTTCAAGCTTCTTGTTTGTTTGATAGAAATCAGAAATGCAATATAATGTCTCTCTTCCACCGGCGTAATTTTATAAAACAAACAAAAGAATGGGATTTCCAAACCAATCAACAAAATATGAATTTGTGCTATATCTTCAATTTCCATTTATCAATTCCAATATCCAAAATACGGTATTTGTATGAATACGGGTATTTGTGTCTTAATACAAATATTGATATTTTGTATCTTAGTATAAATATGGGTATTCGTATTTTGATACGAATATGGGTGCATGTATTTGTAGCATATACTTATATTAGTGTATTATATATTTATATATGAGAATAATGGAGGAAATATGCCATAGGAGGGAATTTCCTCCTATGGCGTCGAAAAAATACACCCTTCCTCATTTTTTCCGCCGATCGGCACCCACCATCTTCATCGTTATCATCTAAGATGTGGGTTCACCAAATTTCATGTGATTCTACAACCATTTCACCGTTGATTTAGCAATGTAAAAAGTTGTATTGTCGGTAAACCGTTAATTTTGAACCCACTAAATCAACGGTGAAATGGTTGTAGAATCACATAAAATTTGGTGTACCCACATCTTAGATGATAACGATGAGGATGGTGGGTGCCGATCGTCGGAAAAAAATAAGGAAGGGTGTATTTTTTCGACGCCATAGGAGGAAATTCCCTCCTATGGCCTCTTTCCTCCATTAATCTCTTTATATATACATATATATATGTATGTGTGTAAATTGAGGTGACACTCTTCTCTTCTCATATCTTCTTGTATCGTTTGGAATGGTGTGGACTTGAGACTCACTATGGTGAATCATAATTCCACCCATCCAAAACAATAAAAGAAAATACGAACTGAAAAGATAAGGAAGATGGATTATTCTTGAGTTGCCATGCTTCCTCAATTGCTCTCAACACCCTTGTTCTTCTTCCTCCTTTCTTGGGTTTTATGATTTATGAGAAAGGAAAAAGATTATGAGAGATCATTTAGAGATTAGCCACTACATCTATCTAGTGATCAATTCCTAGCAAGTTTTGATCATTGCTTCACTTTTGAAGTTAGAGCCTTAGCCAGATTTCCTTCAAGATGGATCATCTTCGGCAAGGAAGACCGACTCCTAAGCTCGTTCTCGACAACCTAAAGAGCTAAAGAAGTGGAAAGAAGACGAAATACATGACTACAAAGGTTGTAATCACAAATCTAGTAGTTAACTCCTTTTAATTAGTTTCTAGTTTAGTGTTTGGATTCGATTCTAGGTTGTAGCAGTTTGTGCTCAAGTTTCGAAAATTTCCATTTTGTATTCTGCATTCGCCGCAAGTTAGCGGCACGAACACGAGCATATACTTACATGGTATCAGAGCTACCCAAACACTAGAACTAGATTTAGACGATACTTACGTTTTGAAACTAAAATTTTCCGTATTTTCAAAACTGAAAATCAAGTTTCTGTCGATTTATTTGTGATCTCAAAAGAATTTTTAAATAAGTGCAGAGATCATCTCATGAGATATAAGAACTCGGGAAGAAAAACGAGGACCTGACTAAACAGAAAAACCGCCAGAATTCCCCAAATCCCCGACACTGGCGGTTTTGTTGTGGCCTCTGGTCCAAATTTTTTCTTTCCAGGTGGTTTATCTCATGAAAACTTGATTTTTGGTTATATTTGATTTTGCCCAGATTTCACTTGGTGTTATTTTTTTATTCGGGCAACACGGAAAGTTTTAAATCAAAACTTTTGCATCGTTTATCTCTTGTGTTTCGTATTTGTGTTTATAAACGTCATCTAATTGCTTTAGGTCATCAGACGGGATTTCAAATACTTGTTAGTTCTGTGATGCTTATTTGGATTGGAATAGTTGCGGTCGTCGTCGTGAATAGCCGGGGGATTTTGCGAGATGAGAGTTTCATATTTACATTTGTACATTCATATTGCGGGGCGAGCGTCCGACTTGTGGACTGCCATCACGACTTGATGTCTATTCTTTTGAGGGGCACTTCCGGGTTGAGGTTGTGTCGCCTATGTATTATATTTGTTTCATATCTTATACCTAGGATAGACCCATGAGGAGTGCTTAAGTAGACGGGTTCTAGGAAGCAACGGATGGCCATCTCATGGAGCTGAGAACGGGTCATCCCATTCTAGAATTGGCGAGACTACTTGTCGCACTCGTAAGGGTCTAGGGACTAGGGTGTGGCTATTCACACGACCGTGAAATCCGTGTTTCATCAATGGCTTACATGAAACACGAAAATCCTAGTATACCCTCTATTCCATAGTGTTTGCTTCTGCTGTGATTCTGTGTTTGCGATATATTATCATGCCTGAGACGAATGGTGTTATATATATATATATATATATATATATATATATATATATATATATATATATATATATATATATAGTAGACGCTATATATGTTTTGTATCCGTGTTAGTCCTGTCCCCGCTCTGCCATAAGTTAAGTAATCTTTCGGTGATGATTCGGGACACTGTGGCGAATGCGGATGGTATATATGTGCATGCGTATTTTCATTTCTTTTGGTGCGATATTATTAATTGATGGGATCACATTATAGGTTTAATGCAAGCAAAACAAACCTAATAGATGTTGTCGAAACAAATTTTTAAAACTACTCGGTTTTCTTCAAAACCACTTGTTTTAAAAGCGGAGTCTAAGCCACTCCTTTTTCAAAACCACTCGAGTTCCTTCAACGATATCAAGTTCATTACGCTAAAGGTTTTTCGCCAAAAATCAGCCGTAGCCCTCCGTCATTTCAAATTAGTATTGCTTAGTATTCGTGCTGCGTATGTTGACCTAGTCAAGACGTAGTATTTAGTAACTCTGTAGTGCTTTTCTGTCGCATGGTGATACGATTAGTTAAGACAGTTGTACGGTCATTTTGACCCAGTCAAGACGTAAATCCCCAGTTCCCTTTTATATTTTCTGTATATTTTTCCAGATTTTCCTTGAATTTTTCTATTTTATATATTTTTTATATTTTTTATTATTAAATTCCTAACCTAAAAATCTAAACCCAAATCCTAAACTACCCGACCCAACCGACCCAACCCGACCTGACCCGCACCCGCTTCCCACTTCTTCCTCCCTCATTCTCTTTTTCTCGCCTCTTTCTCGCAACGGCCCCCACGCATGCGAGACTCACGCTCGTCCGCGACGACCGTGCCCGCTCGCGTCACCCTCAATGGCTCCTTCCCCCAACGGCTCTCCCCCATGTCTCACCGCTTCTCGCACCCACGCCGCGATGGCCGCACCCACCTCCCCATGACCCGCACTCCTCCAACGTCTTTCCCCAACGGCCACGACTCCACTCGCCCAAATCCCTCGACGACTTCGATCTCGTCTCACTCTCTCTCCCTCGTCTCTCCCTCTGCTTCACTCTCTCTCTCTCTCTCGCTCTCCCTCTGCTCCGCCACCGAGCACCTTACCTCAGGCGACACCTCGTCGACTAGCCCGACCTCTGCCTCCTCCTTTTCTCCCCTCTCAACCCACAACTTCCAACGAGCCCCCGCTTCGACACCGCGGCCGCTAGCCCCACTCTTTCCAAAGTCACGACGCCACAACGTTGCCACCGTCGACCGGCCGAGTCCTGTGCCACCGACAACAGCCACCACCCGCTCCACCTCGCCGAAGAGCTCCGATCTCTTCCCTTACGCACCATCTTCGAGCACCAACCCCGAGCCCAAGCCACTGCACCTGAGTCGGAGCTCCCCGATTCACCAGCTCCAAGTCCCAGAGCTGCCTGAACTCACCGCCGGCAGGCCCTCTGTATCCGAACGCTTCACCGGAGTCGCCGGCAGCCCCTACCGTGGCCGCCTCCATGCCAGTGCTGAGCCCAAGTACGCCCGATCCAGCCAAATCGAGCGTGCATCGTGCCCGTGTCGTGCCGTTCGCCGTCGTCCATCGTCGTGTCATCATCTATCGCTAGGTAAGTGGAACCCTCTTCCCTTGCTTATTCATGCTAAAAACCGTAGTAGTTGATTAAATCAACAAGGTTACATACTCCAGGTAAATGTGTATAGGTATAGCGACATCGATGTCTAACCGTCAATTTAGTTTGTAGCAGACCACGCCGTTCAATTATATTAAGAGATGCCATCCCTTATCATACCACCATAACATTCAAATTGAATAACCTTAGTTGGATCGGTTAATGAGAACGAATATTTCATTTGATGCCTATACATAACTTATGTATGTGACACGACACCCTAGATGAGAAACCCTATTTGAAATGGCGAAATTTACGAGCTTCGAAACCCTTTCATGATAACAGATAACTCGTAAGAATTCGAGGGAAAGTAATTGTTTTCACCACCATAAATGATACCCCCGCCTAGTTGCGTCAATCTGAAATTTTACCGCGCGTGGTACATTATTAAAATCATTGTAAATTCAGTACTGTTTGGAACTTGATGTTCTACGGCTTATATCGAAGCCGACTCGATAACCTATAACCAACCCTAGTTTTTTCCTCGAAATTTAAGATCACTGTAACGATACGTGGTTGCGAACGCGGCACTGGACTGCAATCCAGGGCAGCGTTTCAATTTGGATACCAGACTTTGAACACTTGTGCATTCCCGCTTTAGACTGAAAATGCGCGGAGCCCCATATGAATACATAGATAATTTAATTAGATAGCACCTGAATCTGGTCCCGTGCCGTTTCACTGTCGTTTGATATTTAAATTGCATTTTAGAGTACCGATGTGTTCTGCAGTTTCTGCAGGGACCCTCCTTGCACCGTTACACTAATCCAGACATAACTTCTAATACAGAAATGCTATTGAAAACCCGTTTTATGTCCCGGGCACAGCGGACCGTAGTCTCGGGCATGCACGAGACCCTAATTAAACACGAGCATCCTTTCCACCATTTGATTTCATTGACTTAGTGAACGACAAGTGATGATATGCACATTTCCTAGTTTATTAACATGATACCTATATTGCACTATTCATATTCAGTTGATGCTTATTATACTCATGCTCTGCATTTTGTTGCACTTATCATGTTTAATAATATTGCATACCCATCATATATATATTTATTGCTATATGTGTCGCCCTGATGACCTGAGTGTGCATGCTCAGAGAACGAAGCGGACCCAGCCCAGGAGCAGGACCTACCATTCGAGATCGCGGAGGTCTAGACTGCATCATCAGTGCTATTTCTTTTGCTTTCAGCACTTGTATCTCATTGGTTAGTTTTATCCTGCAAAATAAATGTATCTCGAACTCTTTTTATTGCAATGTAATTAAGTTGTGAGCTGTGACTTTCCTTTACTCTAGAACTGTTTACTGACTACCATGTAATGCTAGAAGCCGAAGTGTGACTACGACGGGATTATTCCCTGACCGTAGGAGCATGGCTGGCCTAGTCATCCCTCGTATTCCGTATTTTGGGAAGCGGGGCGTGACATGGTTTTGTTGGTATCAGAGGCAGGTTTTGGATGAAATTACAGTTCCGTCGAGGGATCCCTATTTTGAGTTACACCTTGACCAGTGCTTTACTACATTCCTTTTTCACTTCCAAATGCTAGTTGAGTTATCGTGAAATCTATGGCTGAATCTGATTTCTTCCTTGATTATCTTTCCAGGAATATGGACTCCTCGGGCAACTCTTCCGGTGCCGGGCCCTACGATCGTACCGAGAAGATCCTTAGCACGCTGACGACCCTGGCCCAAGCTCAAGAAAGAAAGACCGATCTCCTGGCCGAAGGGTTGAAGGAGGTACAGGAGACCGCAATTACCTCCCTGGAGAGATCTACTGCTGTTCCCGTCGCCCTCGAAGGCGCGCTCGTACCGACTACACAGACTAGAGTGGGTACCATTTCAGACTTTAGGAGGCTTCATCCAGCAGTGTTCACGGGATCAGCAAGTCCACTTGAGTCCGTGCAATGGCTCATCAATGTAGAGAACCTCCTGACGACCGCTCGAATTCCTGACGACGATAGAGTGAATGTGGTGAAGATTCAGCTGGAAGACGAGGCCCGCACGTAGTGGTCCATAGAGTAGAGCCGGCTAGGGAAACCTATCGGATGGGATACATTCTCCGCATGCTTCCTGGATCACTACTTTCCGGCTACTGCCAAGGCCGAGATGAAGGAGAAGTTCATTATGTTGAAGCAGAATGGGCGCTCAGTGGATGTCTACGCCGCAGAGTTCAATCGGCTGAGTCGCTTCGCACCATACATGGCATCCACCGAAGGCGCCAGGGCAAGATGGTTCCAGCATGGGCTCGATATTGAACTACAACAGCTTATCGCGTCTCTCGATATACCCACCTTTGCCCAAGTGCTGAACGCTGCCCGAGTGCAGGAAAGATTGGCGGAGAAGGCTAAGGGTCAACAATCGATGGACATGAGACCTCACGTGGCCCCAGCACGGCCTACTATCTCCCCCTGTGGAGTGATCCTAGTCCACAGGCCGGGTGTCACACAGATGAAGTGCACCTTCTCACCTCAGCAGCCGCAGTGGAGGGCCCTGTTTTGCGATTATTTCCAGAGGCCAGGACACATGCAGAGAGATTGCCGCAGAGCTAAGGGGCAGTGTCTGATTGCGGATCCAGCGAGCACAGGGTCAGCGGGTGTCCCTAGAGATCTGAGCTACATGGAGTGTTCGAGCAACAACAACCATCATATGGCACTTCAACTCAGAGGGGTCCACCTCGGGTGTCCCAGCAGCGGTCTTTCGATCAGAGGCAGACTGGTACTGTAGGGTTCCTAGGCACACTCAAGAGGTTCTACAACTGATCAACCATGTCCAATTCAAATTTTTTCATGTACCAAAGAAACCCTAATGCTAGATCGTTAACTAGAGGTAAGGCGAAACAAGCAAGTAAACAACTTTGTTGCTAAATGAAAGAGACTACAACCTTTGTAGATCCGGTCCTCCACTTCTCTAGCTCCGTGTTGACGTCCCTCTACTGTGATCATCGGAATCCCGGACTCTAGCGTCGGTTTCATCGGAAAAATGGACGGGCTAGGTCGTTGACTTCGATGCCGAAGATGATCTACGTCGAGGCGACTCAAACTCAAGCTCCACCTTCACTAGGTCATGGAACTTGTGAAGATAACACACTCTACTACATGGCAAGTGGTAAAGGATGAAGAAATAGGATGTGGGTTCACTTTAGAATTGGATTTCTCATTTGATTTCATCACTTGGAATTTTCAAGAAAGCTTTTCTTTTCTTGAAGAAGAAGATGAAGAATAAGAAAGAAAATGAATTATGAAATTATCTCCAAAAAGAAAATCAAGTGATGGTTATCATTTAGCAACCATGGGTGAGTGTAACTAATGTAGAGAATAAACTAGGGTTTAGTTAAATGGTTAGGTTAAGAATAAAACAAAATGGCTTAGACTTTGTCAAAGATGCTATGAAGCTTCATGAAGCTTCAAGCCAAAGTGAGAAAAGCCACCACCATTTTGTTTTTGTTTCTTTCCAAAAATAAATAAATGAAATAAATAAATAAGGCAAATGAAACCCTAACCATTAACTAAACATGGTGTATAGCATACACTCACCCAAGTTTGCATGTATCATCAAACATGATACAATCAAGTGCACAAAAATATATCGCATATACTACTTGTGCACATCAAGTGAGAAAATCAATCTTAAGTGAACAAATACTAGTTAATGTAAAGTAATATATCAAATATATAATTATACATTAAATCATTAAATCAACACTTGATTTAATGATCCGGTCATACAGCATATAACCGACTAATATCAAGTGTATCAATGTATCGAATCAACATTTGATTCGGTAACCCGGCTATATCTTATATAACCGTCCAATGATACATATCGCGAGAATAGAATTCAGTATCACATACTGGTATTATTCTCGGTCCCTCACATATCTCATATGCGCTCCTATTTCGTTTCTCTTGAGCCAGGAAACCTCTGTGTAGGACTCTAAAGACTCGTTAATACGCCGGCAGCAGGTGATGATCTTATCAAACACCCACAAGCCGCAAGCGGTCTGCTAAACGTAACGGCCACCTGGGTATTGAGCGATCAGAAGATCAACGAGCAAGCCAGCTCACACTCCTGTGAATCCAACCAGTAACACTTACCGTACAGTCCGGTCTGTTCGTCTGATATGTCGCATATCTCGCCTAGGGGTGGTAAACGTCAGACCCCAGTAGCTTGATAAGTCATGCCGATATAAGGTCCATAACAAGCGTGAAACTACTGATAACTCTTACCAGTATATCACAGCAACCCTGGCCAGGGATTTCCAGTTATGGCCAGTCGAGCATAGCGCAACATCAACCCCCAATACCGGGAGAGACGAATCCCCTCCTATCGCTCATTGCCTCCATGTGAATCGGGACTGTACCCAAAAACCACCTGTTTGCACAACTCAGTAGAGCCATGATAGGGTGGAAATCAAAGCACAGTGGGAGACACACAAGACTCTATGACGATCTCGGGTCAACAGACTAAGCTGTACCAGTGTCATCAGAGAACTGCCATTTGACGTGAGGTATAATACCATCTGGGAGTTCTCAGCGAGTCCGTTCAGTGTACCCAGTCACCACTGAGCACCCGCATACCGTCTCTGATGTCAAACACCAATGGATATGGGATCATCCATCACCCATCACATAGGTCGAGAAGATATACGCTAGTCTACTCTGGAATATCGATGCCCCGTCTCGATATTCCCACGACTAGGAACATTGAAGGATGTACTCATGGACTACCCAGGCCCCACTAGTATGATCTACATCATAGTCCTGGAAGTCGAGTACACATCCTAAGGGCTTTATCAATATGTAACAGAGAGACAGAAAGTATACATGTTAAGATAAAGAGCAACCAGATAGCGTACTATCATGTCGAGCAAGAAAGTCCTACCTATATATGTCCCAGCATCCACTACAATATACATCCTATTCACAGTAATGGCCTCTAGGGCATACATATAACTAACAGGTACAGGTCAAAACCAGGGATACTCCGAGCAGGCAGAGGCTTCTGGAGATGTGGTTACAGGTACCATCCTTGTTTATTCTGTGCCAGCTATAGTACTGTTTGACTCTGGAGCATCACACTGTTTTATATATGCACATTTCGTTGATACACACTCCATACCACATGAACCATTGACCAAGGGTTGGGAAATACATATGGGTAATGGTGTTATGGTATCTAGTCGAGAATGTAGATCCTGTCCAGTTGTAGTGTGTGGCAGGGAATTCTATTCGAATTTCCTTTTAATTGGAACTGGCAGCTATGACGCAATTCTTAGGATGGACTGGATGAGTACATTCCATGCGATTATTGATTGCCGAGCTAGGAATGTGACCTTCCGCATTCCCAATCACCTAGAGTTTATTTTTGAAGGAGGGAGCGAGTCTTTGGAGCCAGCCAAGTATAGAGCCAAACCGAAGGTGTTGACGGCTATGGAGATTGATGAGAGTCCAACCCCAGAGATCGTTTGGGATTTTCTCGATGTGTTTCCTGAAGATTTACCAGGTCTACCACCTCCCCGCGTCTTGGGATTCACGATAGATTTGATTCCAGGTACATCACCAGTTTCCAAGGCACCGTACAGAATGGCACCAGTAAAGCTGCCAGAATTGAAGAAACAAATTGGAGAACTCCTGGAGAAAGGATTCATTCGCCCAAGCGCTTCGCCGTGGGGTGCACCAGTCTTGTTGGTGAAGAAAAAGGAAGGATCGCTACGGATGTGCATAGACTACCGGGAGCTGAACAGAGTTACGATAAAGAACAAATACCCCATTCTGCGTATCGACGACTTATTTGATCAGCTGGGTGGGGCCAAGGTATTTTCGAAGCTGAATCTTCGTTCGGTCTATCACCAGATCAGAGTAACGGCCGAAGATATATGCAAGACGGCTTTCAGGACCCGATACGAGCATTATGAGTTTCCGGTGATGCTGTTCGGTGTTACCAATGCTCCAGCTATATTTATGGATTTGATGAATAAAGTATTTGCGAAATACTTAGACACGTTTGTCGTTGTATTCATCGACGACATACTAGTCTACTTTAAGTCCCGAGAGGAGCATGCCGAACACTTGCGAACGGTACTGCAAATTCTTCGGGAAGAGAAGTTATACGCAAAATTGAGCAAGTGTGAGTTCTGGCTCGACAAAGTGCAGTTCTTGGGACACGTTTCGGGCGAAGGCATCTTCATGGACTCAGCGAAGATAGAATCTGTTAGAGATTGGCCGATACCGAAGTCAGTGGCCGAGATTAGAAGCTTCCCGGGATTGGCAGGATATTATCGATGGTTCATTTAAGACTTTGCACGGGTTCTTGGGAGGATCACCTTCATCCTGTGGAGTTTTCTTATAACAACAGTTTCCAAGCCAGCATCCAGATGGCTCCATTCGAAGCACTTTACGGACGGAAATGTCGATCCCCTGTTTGTTAGGATGACGTGGGTGAGCGAAGAATATCGGGCCCCGAACTTATTGTTCAGACGGTAGACAAGGTCCAGATGATCAGACAACGCATTAAGATGGCTCAGGACCGACAGAAGAGTTGGGCGGATGCCGGAAGGAGAGCGCTAGAATTCGAGGTCGGAGATCATGTGTTTTTGAAGATTTCTCCTACCCGCGGTGTTATTAGGTTTGGAGGTCGCGGGAAACTCAGTCCCCGATTCATCGGACCTTTTGAGGTGCTGGAGCGAGTAGGAGAGGTGGCTTATCGACCAGCCTTGCCTCCATCGTTAGCTCGTGTGCACAATAATTTCCATGTTTCTCAGTTGAGGCGCTACGTTCGGGACGACAACCATGTTCTAGACCATTCGGAGTTAACTTTGGGCACCAATCTGTCTTACGAGGAGCAGCCCACCACCATTCTCGATCGTCGGGAAAAAGTGCTGAAGAACAAAGTCATTCCCTAGTCCGAGTTTCTTAGGGTGGTCGTTCTCCAGGGGAGTCTACCTGAGAATGCGAGGAGGACGTCGGCGCACGTTTCCCGCATCTGTTTGTGTAATGCTGTTGTCCGTTGTTTTCATTTTAATTTCGAGGACGAAATTTTTGTAAGGAGGGTATGATGTAAATCCCCAGTTCCCGTTTATATTTTCCGTATATTTTTCCAGATTTACCTTGAATTTTTCTATTTTATATATTTTTATATAATTTATATATATATTTTTATTATTTAATTCCTAACCTAAAAATCTAAACCTAAATCCTAAATTACCCGACCCAACCAACCCGACCCGACCCGCACCCGCTTCCCACTTCTTCTTCCTCCCTCGTTCTCATTTTCCCGCCTCTTTCTCGCAACAGCCCCCACGCCCGCGAGACTCGCGCTCGCCCGCGAGACTCGCGCTCGCCCGTGACGATCGTGCCCGCTCGCGTCACCCTCAACGTCTCCTTCCCCCAACGGCTCTCCCCCATGTCTCACCGCTCCTCGCACCCACGCTCGCGAGACTCGCACCCACGCTGTGATGGCCGCACCCACCTCCTCACGACCCGCACTCCTCCAACGTCTCTCCCCAACGGCCATGACTCCACTCGCCCAAAACCCTCGACGACTTAGATCTCGTCTCTCTCTCTCTACTTCACCCTCTCTCCCTCGTCTCTCCCTCTGCTTCATACTCTCTCTCTCTCTCGCTCTCGCTCTGCTCCGCTACCGAGCACCTCACCTCAGGCGACACCTCACCGACGGGCCCGACCTCCGCCTCCTCCCTTTCTCCCCTCTCAACCCACAACTTCCGACGAGCCCTTCGACATCGCAGCCGCTACTCCCCGTCACCGAGCCCCACTCCCTCTAAAGTCGCGACGCCACCATGTTGCCACCATTGACCGGCCGAGCCCTGCGCCACCGACAGCAGCCACCACCCGCTCCACCTCACCGACGAGCTCCGAGCTCCTCCCTTGCGCACCATCTCCGAGCACTAACCCCGAGCCCAAGCCACAGCACCAAAGTCGGAGCTCCCCGATTCACCAGCTCCAAGCCCCAGAGTTGCCTGAACTCACCGCCGGCAGACCTTCTGGATCCGAACGCTTCACCGGAGTCGCTGGCAACCCCTACCGTGGCCGCTTCCATGCAAGTGCTGAGCCCAAGTACGCCCAATCCATCCAAATCGAGCGTGCATCGTGCCGTGATCGTGCCCGTGTCGTGCCGTTCGCTGTCGTCCACCGTCGTGTCGTCGTCTATTTCTAGGCAAGTGGAACCCTCTTCCCTTGCTTATTCATGCAAAAAACCGTAGTAGTTGATTAAATTAACAAGGTTACATACTCCGGGTAAATGTGTATAGGTATAGCGACATCGATGTCTAACCGTCAATTTAGTTTGTAGCAGACCAGGCCGTTCAATTATATTAAGAGATGCCATCCCTTGTCAAACCACCATAACATTCAAATTGAATAAACTTAGTTGGATCGGTTAATGAGAACGAATATTTCATTTGATGCCTATACATAACCTATGTATGTGACACAACACCCTAGATGAGAAACCTTATTTGAAATGGCGAAATTTACGAGCTTCGAAACCCTTTCATGATAACAGATAACTCGTAAGAATTCGAGGGAAAATAATTGTTTTCACCACCATGAATGATACCCCCGCCTAGTTGCGTCAATCTGAAATTTTACCGCGCGTGTTACATTATTAAAATCATCGCAAATTTAGTACTATTTGGAACTTGATGTTCTATGGCTTATATCGAAGCCGACTCGACAAACTATAACCAACCCTAGTTTGTTCCTCGAAATTTTAGATCAGTGTAACGATACGTGGTTGCGAACGCGGCACTGGACTGCAGTCCGGGGCAGCGTTTCAATTTGGATACCAGACTTTAAACACCTGTGCATCCCCGCTTTAGACTGAAAATGCGCGGATCCCCATATGAATACATAGATAATTTAATTATCACCTAAATCTGGTCCCGTGCCGTTTCACCATCGTTTGATATTTAAATTGCATTTTAGAGTACCGATGTGTTCTGCAGTTTCTGCAGGGACCCTCCTTGCACCGTTACACTAATCCATACATAACATCTTATACAGAAATGCTATTGATAACCCGTTTGATGCGTTGGAAACCTAATAGATAGAACTAGATTTTATTCAACTGTGGAAGCACCCGAATCTGAACATAATCACTGGTAAAATGCGCGTAAAGTTGGGTTTCCAGTTCTGTAACTGGAATTCCAGCAATCGATTGCTACCTTAAAATGATGATATTTCCCTAACCGGAATTCTGTTTGACATGAAATTAATTTTACTGCTTATATGATCAAGTGTTCTTCGTACGCTTTTTATATTATTTTGGTCGATTCTGTGCGTGTGATTTATCGTAAATTTTGAAAGTTATATGGCATTGGTCATCATAAAATAGTGAGCATCTGTTCAGTGCATTTCTGCCTATTTTCGTGCTTGATTTATACCTGCCGCGTAGTGATCGTTCACATTGAGACCTAGCGACTGTTTTGCATTGTCGATATATATTAGTGTTGGTGATTGTGACAGTGATATTGATAAGTGAAAAAGTGATTGAAAGTGACAACGATACGTATTTGTTCACGACCTATCTAATACCTGAATGCATACTATAACCTGGGGAATGGGGAAATCAATGTGGAATTGAACTCGTATTTAGCTAGGTACAGTGATTTAGAGGATGATCATTCGCTATTAGTGACACACACACACACACACACACACACACACACACACTTTAGGTCGTGGGTCTAGCGGCACGGCTGACAGGGTTATGTCCCGGGCACAGCGGACCGTAGTCTCGGGCATGCATAAGACCCTTGTTAAACACGAGCATCCTTTCCACCATTTGATTTCATTGACTTAGTGACCGACAAGTAGTGACTTGCATATTGCCTAGTTTATTAACATGATACCTATATTGCACTATTCATATTCAGTTGATGCTTATTATACTCATGCTCTGCATTTTGTTGCACTTCTCATGTTTAATAATATTGCATACCCATCATATATATATTTATTCCTATATGTGTCGCCCTGACGACCTGAGTGTGTATGCTCAGAGAACGAAGCGGACCCAGCCGAGGAGCAGGACCTACCATTCGAGATCGCGGAGGTCTAGACTGCATCATCAGTGCTACTTCTTTTGCTTTCAGCACTTGTATTTCATTGGTTAGTATTATTCTGCAAAATAAATGTATCTCGTACTCTTTTTATTTCAATGTAATAAAGTTGTGAGCTATGACTTTCCTTTAGTCTAGTACTGTTTACTGACTATCATGTAATGCTAGAAGCCGAAGCGTGACTACGGCGGGATTATCCCCTGACCGTAGGAGCATGGCTGGTCAAGTCACCTCTCGTATTCCGTATTTTGGGAAGCGGGGCCTGACACAAGGGCTTATGCGGGTGGGTATAATTAATCCAGGATGATGACGCATTGAACTTGAGTTGCGACTTATGATATGTTGACCCAGTATACAGGAAACTTTTCAGGCATATGGTGACTTGAGTAGCTTCTATCAAGTTATCACACGTTGATAGTTGGGTCCTGATTTTCATTATGAGTAGGTATTATTTCTCGGGATATTTTCACTTCACAATTAGCTAACCTATTAGGTGTTTAGAAAGTGTTAACGAGGTTATGCCTCTGTGGATGCGAGGTTATTTAATTAGGTCTGTGCAAAAGCACGAGGAGCCTCCCTTGGAGTACCAACACTGTCCTGGATGAACGGTTAGCGAACTTGTAAGAAGTTAATGATTATGACTAGTTCTCCTTTTAGGGTTTGAAGGAGAATTCAAGGAAACGGTGGGAGTCATCCAGATTAGATAAAGTGATTAATCAATCTAGTCTATGTTAGAGTGCACTCTCTCTTTGGCAGCGACCATGACCCGCCTTAAAACTAAAACTCGTAAACCAAGTTGACCGAAACTTTTTTACAAACCTGGTTTTGTTTTGTCACGACTCACGACAAAGTCACATATATCCATGCCACTCCTACTTTACCTTTTTCTTTCTCCAGAACATTCCGTATCACTATGAATATCCATATAGAATGGATATAACCATCACGTATAGTTACATACGAACTCGTAGAAATTTATTTCAAGACGAGGATTGATTCCGGTTTTAGGGAATTGAATAGGATTATTCGGTTGTCTTTTCTATTTACCTTCTCTCAGGTTGCGAGGGCTCATAATATTAGGAGAGTACACCTATTACGCTTATTGGGTAGTTTTCTTCCAAATCTTAGACAAGTGTCGAAAGGTAGGGAAAGAAGAAAACAAATTAGCCTGAGTAAGGTGTACAAAAGGTAAGAAGTAAAGACATATAAAGAGATTGGAGTAAGAGCAAAGAAAATTGTAACTAATGCCATGAGTCCGATATTGGAAGAGGCATTACTAGGAATACCTGGCCACCCCCTTAAAATATTTTCATGTTTCAGTTTTACTGTACGGAGTTAATTGAAAACTGCTTTCCCAATTCGATTCTGACTCCAGGGTATGTATTTATTGGACTTGATTCTCACATCTGTATAACATTACAGATGCCGAGTGGGAGTAGAATATTGGGAATTGGATGATTAGATCCTCAAAAATCAGAATTCATTGTAATTGTTGATATTTGAGGAAATCGCCTGGGTTTTGCCTAACGTCAAATATTTGGTTTTGAATATCAGTTGTTATGCACCAATTTCAAACTCATATATCTGTACGTTTATTTTATAAAGTGAGATATAATCTTTTTAAATTATGTTTATAACAATTACCTTTATCAGTTGATGATTAGGTAAAGTGCATTCAATAACAGTGTAATTCTTCTTAATTATAATATAGTTTTCAACCTACGACACACAGGATTTGAGTTATTAAACTCGGAGGATTTATATAAAGTATTGTGTATTGTCCGATGTCCATTAGGACAAGGAGTTGGTACTCATACTATATTCCATTTACTTATGACTTCTCTGGTTTTAGACATGCATTTTGTTGAAGTGCAAGGTCTAAATTTTGGGAAGTTATAGGTATAAGGATAAAGTAGAGAACCATGCATTGAAAGTATCATGATTCTTCAAGGTGATCGAAGATGTAGATAGTTATGCTAAGTATTCCGTCATAGTAATTTTGAGAACTTGCTTCTCTTTCAGGTTACATATCCGTGGGTGTGCTCCTTGATGAGTAATGTTGTATGGCCTTTTCCTCTTTGGTTGTGCAATGGAAACGGTTGCATAATATTAGAATCTGGTTCAAATTAAATTAGTGCTTTTGTTTCTATATTGGATATAGAATGGATCCATATCTTAACGATGCTATGGTATATGGAGTTGTCCGGCTTATGCTTAAAACCAAAATCTGGATAAACTCGAGGCACGTTTTCAGTAATGAAAATTTATGGGTTATCCCGGGCTTAGATGTGGGTTAACTTTCTCCCATCTGCAAGATCAATAGATATATTGTTCTTGACTCGCCACATTTTTAGTAAAATGGATTCTTTTCAGAAAATATTAGTGGGAGTATAGTAGAACTGGAAGTGATTTCAGAATTACAAACGGTTACTGAATAATTAATAGAACCTAAGGATTCAATTGGATTCGACAATCCATTAGCCATTCCGCAGATTTAGTGGGTAACTGATTGGTAAGGATTCTGCGTGTTCCAGTTTAGTTAATTACCGCAATCAAGACGGTTTCGCTTGTAGCTAGCCGGTTGAGTACGGGTCGTCCGCAGGGAGATGGGAATCTTTTTCTATGTGCTTTAACGAGTTAAGTCCAGTTTTCCAGATTTGTTTGTGATTATCTAAGTGTTAAAATGATATGTAAAGAGAGCTTGTTAGGGTTAGGATTAGGTTAGTTTGAGTTAGGAGTCGCTCACCTCTTTCGTTGCCCTTCTTAATATCGGTGTTACGGTAATCGGCAACAACGGGGATTAGCACGACTAGGAAAGAACTTGCGAGTATAAGCTAGGCTTTCCAACGCATAAGTTCTTCCTTTTGGTGCTTGTCCGTCCGTTCTTGGCTCTTAGCCATAACCTCCGATTAATTCAACCACAACCGGTCTCACTACGGAATCACCGCTATCATGTAGAATAGGGTGCCGTAAGGAGCGGATTGTGGTTCAATTAACGGGAGTCGATTTAAGATGTTGGGCAAGGAAAGAGTGAGAGAGATTTCCTTCTCTCAAACTTCCCTTATCCTACCCTAACAAGTATGAAACTACTCACATATCATAATGAAAAGAAAACAAAACAAAAGAGGAAGATAGAAAGAAGGAGATTAGAAGATAACAACTAGCTATTTGCGACCTCACCTTGGCAAGGATCAAGCGTAAGCATCATGGTTGTTTTAATGATAAAGGAAAAGAGAAAAGAAAGAAACAACAAGAAATAACAACAACTAAGTTAACAAATTAAAATTACAAGCAATTATAAAAGAACAAGACAAGATATAATAGCAAAAGAGTCTTCTTTATTCATCATTCTTCACTCACAAAGCTCACTACAAGTTTTAATGGAGAAGAGATGAGAAGAGGAAGAAGAAACAAGTATTCTAAACCTAGAAAAATACAAGAATATGCACCCTTTCGCTTTACAGGTTCTGGACTATTTATAGGCTGGAGAAGGAAAACCTAGGGCAACATTCAGAACAAATATAAAAAGACCAAAACACCCCTGGAAAATCTTCGTCTGCGGCCCCAGTACGGCCGCGGAACCGCGGCCTATACCCCCTATTGGCCGCGGTTCCACCGCACTATAGTGGAGTCAGGGCGTGGGTTTTTCTGTACTGCCCTGGTCTGCTGTCCCCTCTTGTCTGGTACATGTATTTTCTGATAATCTTTCCACATTTCTTCCAGAATTCTAGTGGATCAAAAGGTGATTTGGACATGGATCTTTTGTCATAATTTTCTTGAGCTCCGCGTAGATTTCTTGGACTTGGTGTTGCCATTGTGCTTTGTGCATGAAGGTGACAATTGATTTGCCATTTTGTCTCCTAAACTGGTGTGTGGCAACAGACGGATAAAGAACGGAGACCCGTGTTTTATCTGTGGTTGGCAGGAACTCGGATTTTGTCGTATTTTTCCATGGATTTCACCGTTTAGAGCCGAGAACCTGTATCCTGCAATTGACTAGCAAACACGGCTCAAGAGTACCTACCGATATGCAATGTGATAAAAATTGGGCGGTATAAAAATGCAAAAAACTGATATGAACAAATACCCCCAAACTTATCATTTGCTCGTCCCGAGCAAAGCCAATTTATTCACAAAAAATTTCCTAACCTCACTTTCGCAGGGAACACGATTGCACTGAGCATGTGCAACAAGTCGTTAAACCTCTAGGTGTCCCTAGTAGGAGGAGTGTTGTCTCCTGAGGGTTTTCAGCGGATACTACCCACAAAATCCGGTCAAGCTAGTTTTGTAAAATAACTAAGATTCAAGCCCTAAAGTTTTGTTTCAGAAAATAACAATTCTATTATCCTAAGTCTAGACTATCGAACCTTTATTTTTCACACCTCGCTTCTTATTTAACTACAGATTTTATATGTCTTTACGTGTAGTGCAAATAGTGTCGTTAAGTTCCAGAAGAATCGATTAAAGTCATCATGTCACACAAAAAAGCCCAGATAACAATTTTAAAAGGATCACATAAGTTTTATAAAGAGTTAAGCATTTTTCAAGTTTCGTTTTCCAGTAAAGTTTCAACTTCAGAATTTCTATCTTCCCTAACAGGAAACTAGGTCTTATTCTTCACTCCACCTTTTTCTTGTTTTCATTTCATACACACCTCTGTGAACGTGCAATAGTCTTTATCATAGAGTAAAACCTTCATATCTCCGCTAATTTTTTTATAAAAGCCTGTCTTTTATCAAGATTATTCTCACACAAAGAACCGTTAGGAATTTTAACTCGGAGAGAACACTTGCTTGATTTTGTTTTAATCTGGACTTTCTAGGCTTCTTAGCGAGCTTTGGGCCAATGCACCCAAACCAGTTGGCCTTAGGGCATTAGGTGTAAAAACACCCCGGCGGACTTAATTACTCAAGTTACCCAGGTCCAAAAACAAAAGACAGTTTGGCGTGAAAATCAGATGATTTAATACGAACGGAGATATAACCGGCAGTTCAATTATTTTTTGGATAAAAGACGTGTTTAGTGGGTTCGGTGTGTAATCATTCCAATCAAGTTCCAGATGGGTTATTTTTCAGACTTAGTTCCAATTACGGCATCAATAACATTCCTTCATATTCGCTTTACTTCATAAACTATTCTTGACATTACTTATTTCAGAACAAACCTATTTGATCCTCAGAAAATCATTTATCTGTTTAAAAGTTTTTAAACATAAAAGACTTGTCATCTAATTTCCAAAAACTCACGACACGTGTAGTGTGATGTAAAGACGTATATCAGCTATAGTTATCTTCAAAGGAGAGTTATCTTTCAGGTTTTCAAAATCTAAACATAAGATTTAGTTATTCTTATTTTATCAAACAAAACCGTCGAAATGTTGAATCAGAGTCCTCCCACTAGCTATCTTGACAGAAAAGTTTTTATGTTTTTAGAAAATTTTCAGATTTTTATGGATTTTATGGATTTTAATATGCAGATGCAAAATATACATATGTAAGAAATGCGTACCGAGCGTACCCCCAAACTTAAACTGGACAGTGTCCTCACTGTCATTGCATGAAGAGATCATTTGAAGGGTCAAAATTGTCGGTTAGCGATACACAATTTTTTTTTTATGTTTTTGTTTTTAAAGAAAAGAAAAAGAATATCCACAAATATATACAAAATGGTTTATACATACCCCAAACTTATTTGGAACAGTGTCTACTGTTCTTGGCTGGATAACCGAAGTTTGTGTTGGAGATAGTGCCCTCAGAGTCAATTATTGGATCACAGGCACGTGATTGCAATGATTGAGGGAGGACCTATCCCAGGAGGACAGTCTTACTCAAGATGATAGTATGCTATCTGGTTTATCTTTATCATCGTGTACTTCTTTAGGTGACCTGACATGTCGCTATTACACGTTGATAGAGCCCCTAGGATTCTTGCTTGACTACCAGTAGTATGATGGCGATCATATACGTGGGAGCTGGTAGTCTATAAGCACATCCTTAAAAGGTCCCTAGTCGTAGGAGTTTCGAGACAGGGCATCGATACTCCATTAGTAGACTAGTGTATACAGTCGAGACCCCGACGAGGGGCGGTGGCCGGTCTCACAAGCCACTGGTGTCAGTTGGTTCACCTAAGATGTATACAGGTGCTCATTGGGTTATGAGTACACCGGACAGGACTCGCCGGGAACCTGCTAGTTGGTCTTATACCAGATGTCAGATAGCAGTTCCCTGGTGACATGTGTACAGGTTAGTTCATCGACCTGAGATCGTCATTTGTCTCGTGTGAGTTCCCACTGTGCTTTGATTACTACCCTACCACGGCTCAAAGGAGTCGTGCAAACAGGTTTTAGTTGGGTACAGTCCCGAGCCACATGGAGGCAGTGAGCGGATCTGCAGGGGTTCGTCTCTCCCGGTATTGGGGGTGAGGTCGCGCTGTGTCTAGGAGAGCCATTACACAAAGCCCTCGGCCGAGGCAGGAGATTTACTGGTAGGTATTCCAGTAGTATCTCAGGGTGTTCTGGGCTACGCTCCGACACGACTTGTACCGCTTTTGGGGGTCTGAATTTTACCAACCCCCTAGGCCCGCCATGCGATACTCATAGACGAACGGACCGGACTGTACGGATATTGTCACTGACAGGCTCAGTAAGGGTGTCAGGATGAGTTCGCTCATCGACGTCCCTTTTGGTCAATAGCTGGTGGCCCGTCACGTATTGGCTTATACCTCTGACGTGCCATTGGTTAAATCCACAGCCATAGTATTGACGAGTCTTTAGACTCCACCACACATTCAGTTACTCAAGTTTCGGGCGAAACGCTGTAGAGGCCGTATGGAGATATGGCAAGGTCCGATCAGATACGTGCGGTATTGCACGAATCAGGATCGGACAGTTTTGTACTAGTGGTCGTATAGTTATATGGCAGGGTTCGATCTGATACGTGCGGTATTGCACGGATCAGGATCGGACGGATATTACTATCCGGCTTTGGTTTAAGCCGGATCCTAGTTTAGTACAGTGTAGATTTTGTCTCATTGCATTTGTATCCGGTAGGAATACAGATGCGGGTGTGTATGCACAGCATCGGGGTTTTCCTGTAATTTATTACGGGACCAGTTTTCTGGAGTTGCCAGTTTGCATTCCGTTCCGGCCGGTTTTCCTTTGTTCTTTCCCGGCCGGACTTTTCCGATGGAGGGGGTTATTTGCAAGTTTGCAAATAACATTTGTGGAGGGGGTATCTTGCATATTGGTGGCATCATGATAGCTTTTCATGATGAGATTCTTTTTCCTTCTTATCATTTGCTTTATGTGATTAGAATTGATAAGAATGGTTGATGTGAGCTTTGCTTTTGATATGGTCACCATTCACTTTCTCCTACACTCACCTCCCTCTTGATGTTGATTATTTCCCTCCACCATTTTCCAAATGCATTGGCCGGCCACATTTCTTTGGAGGGGAGAAAAAAGAGAGGAGTTCATTTGCATGAGAAAATTATTCACCTCTCATTTTTCTTGCTACACTATTTCTAGCTCTCTTCAATGTTCTTCATCCCTCCATCACCATGGCAACTTCAAACCCCATATGAGACAAGCATCATCTACACTACATTCTACAGCAAATCTTGGACGCTTCGGCCAGCCAACTTCGCGCCCGAGTTGCCTCGGTATTAAGGTGGGAGCCCGTAAAAGACGCAGGCGATGTGGTGCCCTTTCCGGCGAGGAGGTGACGATATGGAGACAAGACTTTCCGCGGGAGATTGGGACGATGAAGAGAAGACCGGAGGACTCGGATCACTTGGTATACTTCTCTTCCCATCTCTTGTTAGCTAGCATTAGGTTAATGGTTACGATCCGGGTTTTCATTGTCCGCGGTAGCGCCGGTTTCCAAGTAAGGAAAATTTTTGATTCCGCATTTTGGCCTCGGATAGACGGCCGGGGCGCTGCCGTGGCGCAACATGGTATCAGAGCCACGCCATTAACCTTGTCTAGCTTGCTCTAACGTGTTTACAAGTTCGATCGATCGGATTTTCCAAAAACCACATTTCCATGTCGCACTTTCTGTCGATTTTTTCCTTGCTCTAAAAATTATTTGGTACATTGGAAAATTACGTGCAGGGTTTTTATGAATTCTGTGAAAATTTGGTACGCTGATGTTACTGTAGCGCGGCGGTTTAGCGGCCAAAACCACGTTTTGTCCGCGGAACCGCCGCCGTTTTGTGGACAAACCGTACCAAATTTCTACAGTGGTTTACTGACATGAAAATAGGGTTTCTGGTATATTCTTTTTGGGCCCAGATGTTTTTGAGTGCTACAGTTATGCTTGGGGCCCACTTCAGAAAATTCAGTCGATCGAAAATTTTAAACATGTTATTTCACAGTATTTACATTATATCTGCGACCGTGAATGTCACTTGATCGGTAAATCCTGTCAAACTGCTATAGCCCGGTTAGACAGATTTGCGAACGTGATTTTCACGTTAATGTTCTGTGTTTATGCTGTGTTGTTGAGGATCGGTCGTGGGGGATAGCCTGGATGCAATGCTAGTACTGTTTTGTTGTATTATGTACATTTGGTATTGCGGGACGAGCGTCCGACATGTGGACTGCCGTCACTGCCTGATTGTATTATTCTTTTGGGGCACGACCTGGTTGCGGTCGATGTACCCATTGTATGTATATTTTACTTTCTGTACTAGGATTACCCCGCGGAGGGGTGCACGGATAGCCGGGTTCTAGGGGGCAACGGGCCCGCATCTCATGGCATTGAGACGGAGGGGGCTTCACTCTAGGATTGGCGGGCTATTCGCCGCACTCGTAGGGGGTACAGGTTGACCCAGGAGGGGTGCCCAAGTTACCGGATTCCATGAAGTGCTGGGTGGTCCATTCACGGTGCTGCCTTGCTTCAGGTTTTGGCGGGTGACTTGCCGCGCCCGTAGGGGTCTAGGATTTCATTGCACAGGCTATCCACACAACCAGGGGAACGTCGGGTTTCAGCAGCGGCTCTGTGAAACCCGGGGCTTCCAGATATCTGTATTGTTCTGTGATGCTGTATATTTCTGTGATGTTGCATTTTATCACGCCTTGAGCGAAAATAATATATTGGTATATATATTAGTAGATGTTGTATATGTTTTACATCCGCGCTAGTCCAGTCCCCGCTCTGTCGTTAGTTAGCTAACCTAACGGGTAATGACGAGACCCAGTGGCGAATGCGGATGGCATATACGTACATCAGTATATTTTCGTTCTTTGTGGTGTGATCAATTGGTGGGACTGCGTTGATTCGGATCAATGCAAGATAAACAAACCTATTCTGATGTTGTTGGAACACTTTTTCAAAAAGCTGTTATTGCAAGGACGTTCACTTTTGTTTTGCATCGTGATATTCATTTGGAATATCCTGCTCCTCAGTCGACGAGGCAAGGGCCGAGATCCCTTCACCGGGAGTGACTCCTTGGACAGAAGTTTGCGTCAGGGCATTAACTTCACTATAGCCGATTACTTTTTGCTTTGCATCGTGGTATTCAGTTGGAATATCCTGCACCTCATTCTACGGGGAAAGAGCCGAGATCCCTTCACCAGGAGTGACCTCTTTAGCAAAGGGTTTTCGTCACTATATTTTTATAAAAGCTATGCAGTTCCTTCAACGATATCAAGTTCATTACGTTAAAGGTTTTTCGCCAAAAACTAGACGTAGCCCTCCGTCATTTCTTACAAGTATTACTTAGTATTTGTGCTGCGTTTGTTGACTCCGTCAAGGCGTAGTGTACGGTAGCTAAGTGGTGCTTGTTTGTTGCATAAATGGGATTGGTTAGGACAGTCGTGCGGCCTTGTTGACTCCGTCAAGGGCACGTACGGGTGGGTTTAATGCAATCCAGATAATGACAGGTTGAACTCGACTAGGACTCTTTGATTTGTTGACTCCGTCAAGGTCACTTGGGTCCTAGGGGTAAAAATCCACATCGAGAGTTTCAAAAGTACTGAAACTTGCCAGGCATGCGCATACCTTCTGGAGTGTGGTGACGTGAGCGGATTCCGTCACGTTATCATGCGATGAGAGTTGGATCCCGATTCCCACTGATGAGTTGGTTTACTCCTCGGGTGATCCCGACTAATTCTTCTTTCAGGTTTGGGGAAGAATTTGACATTACAGTGGGAGGTTTCCAGATTAGATAAAGTGATAACCATTCTGATCTAGGTTAGAGTGCACGCCGAGTGTTTCTTTTCTCTCTCTCTTTGGCAGCGACATTTGACCCGACCCTTGACTATGACTCAGTGACCAAGTTGACCGAACCTTCTTAACACAGGCTTTTGGATTGTCAGAGTTGCAAACCTCATTGCCACTCCTACTTTTACCCTTTTCTCCAGGACACCCCGTATTACTACGAACGTCCACTTCCATTGGACAAAACCATCGTATGGTTATATACGAACTCGAAGGACTTCAAGGATGGTTTCTGGTTCTGGAGAAAACGAATAGGATTATTCAGTTGTCTTTTCCTTTTACCTTCTCTCAGGTTGCGAGTACTCCTTGGTTTAGGAGATAGTACACCTATTACGCAAATTGGATAGTCTTCTTCCAAACCTTAGGCTGGTGCCGACCGGTAGGGAATGAAGAAAACCAATTAGCATAACGATGGTGTGCAGAAGGTATTAAGTTAAGACAAAGCAAGGGATTAGTGAGAGGGCAAAGTAAATTGTGATTGCTATTCACGATCAAACCAAGTATTTCTTCGCCAATCCGAAAATCACCTTTGTATTTCTCCAGGACACTCCGTATCACTACGAAGATCCACAGTTTATTGGATATTCCATCGTATGGTTATATACGAACTCGAAAGGAACTTGTTCCAGTTCGGGGATGGATTCTGGTTCAGGAGAAATAGGAATAAGGTTTATTCGGTTGTCTTTTATCTTCACCTTCTCTCGCATTGCGAGTGTTCCTAGGATTAGGACAGTACACCCATTATGCTTATTGGATAGTCTTCTTCCAAACCATAGGCTGGTGCCGAACGGTAGGGAAGGAAGAAAACCATTTGGCCTAAAGGGGGTGTGCAGAAGGTAATGACTAAAGACATAAAAAGGGATTTGGAGAGGTGGCAAAGAATTATACGGTTACAGTCGTGAATCTGGAAGATGCATTACTAGGAATACCAGGATACCCCATCGAAACATTTCAATGTTTCAGTTTTACTGTGTACTGTTAAAGGAAAACTGATTTCCCGATTAGACACTTGCTCCAGGGTATGTATTTACCAGGAATGATTCTCACATCTGTATGGTTTTACAGATGATGAGTGGGAGTAAGTTATTGGGAATAGGGTGATCATCCTCATTATATCGGGATTCGTTGTAATCGGTGATTTTTGAGGAGATCATCTGGGCTGTTTGCCGGTCGGCAAATATTTGGTTTTGAATATCCGCTGTTGTGCACCAATTTCAAATTGATATATCTGTACGTCTATTTTCATAGAGTGAGATATACCTTTTGATATTATGTCGATGACATTTACCTATATCAGTGGATGGTTAGGTAAGGAGCATTAAACAGCGGTGTAATTATTCTTAACCATAAGTACAGTTTTCAACCTACAACACACAGTGAAAGAGTTGTTAGACGCAGCGGACTTATACAGAGTATTGTATGTTGTCCAGTGTCCATTAGGACAGAAGGGGTTGGTCCTCATACTATATTCTGTTTACTTTTAACTTCTCTAGTTCTTAGACATGTGTTTCGTAGAAACACAGGGTCTAAGTTTTGAGGAGTTATAGGTATTTGAATAGAGTAGAGAACCAGGTGTAGCAAGTATCGGGATTCTTCAAAGTGATCGAAGATGTAGATACTTGTGTATGGTATTCACTTGATAGTAATGATAAAGAGAAATTGCTTCTTTTTCAGGTTACTCATAATTGGAAGCATTCCTAAGTTGAGTAACGTTGATCGGCCTCCTTCCATTTAGTTGACATGCACTGGAGATAGCTGCATGATTTGAATCAGGTTCAATTAAATCAGTGCCTCTGGTTCTATATTGGATATAGAACAGTTCATATCTTAACGTTGTTAAGGTACGGGGAGTTGTCCGGCTTATGATTAAAACCAGACACTGGACAGCTCAAGGCACGTTTCTGTAATGGCTGTTTGTGGGTTGACCTAGGCTACGACGAGGGTTGACTTTCTACCATCTGGCAGATCAATAGAAATATTGTTCTAGACTCGCCACATTTTTATTAAAAATGGATTTTTTCAAAAACAGTAGTGGGAGTATGGTAGAACTGGAAGTGATTCCAGAACCGCAAACGATTACTGAAGATTTGATACGGAACCTAAAGATTCAATCTGATTTGACATTCCATTGGCCACTCCGCAGATGAGGTGGGTAACTTCAGGCACCTGAGAGGTACTCCGGTAGCCTCAAGGACGGTGACAGGGAAGTTCTTGTTTACCCAGACTTGCCATTGCTGTTGTTCCAGACTATGAGACCCGGCAGGAGGATGAGTATAGCGTCGTTCTAAACTAGTTTTAGAAGTGCACGTATATATGACTCTGCCAGAGGGTTGTCGTAGTCAGTGGGAGCAGCGGAAGCATTGGTGGACATCAGGCTTATGTCTATTTATAGACTAAAGCAGATATAGCGGAGATAGATCATCTATTTCTGATTTGACAGTCATGGGTTTGACTTCATCAGAATAGGGGATGGATCTGTTGAGAAGGTAGTAGGGTGTGATGTCCTCGTATTTGATGACATACACAGAGTAGGAAGTGATATTCCTATACTACGATCGGTTATACTTTGGTTGTCACACAGTGGTTTCTCCACACAGGACTTGGATATTATTTCAGACATTCTGGTTACTAGATCTATGGTTTTAGATCTAGATTTGGGTGGTTTCCTAATCTGGGTACCTTGACAGCATTCTATGAGTATTTAGAATGGACGACTCCTGGCACGGTAGTACACTTGCAGGTAATGGAGTCACCCTCTCTAAAGGTGTCTTACAGACTAAAGGGGAGAGGGATACGCATGATTGACAGATCACTTGCTTAGACAATTGAGTCAATCATGAGATGTCAAGTACCACACCAGATGTTGTTCTTGCAGTAGATGCAATAAGTTGATATTAATCCAATCCTGGAGAAACAATCGGAAGCAGTTTTAGGACATAAGTGCGTGTTCTAGGGATGTGATAACGACAGCCACTTTTAGGAGACGGTTATCACTCCAGGCTTCCAAGGTGACATGGACGGCAGAGTGGCTGTCAGAGTTATAGTTTCTCCTTCTGACGAGGGGCAGTATTTTGGACAGGTGGTCCAAGGCAATACTGAGGGAGGCATGGCGCTGGGTACTGATTAAGTTCAGTTATCGATACAGTCTAAGAAGTTTGGATTTGGAGTTCATTCATGAGCTAGGTCCCATCAGATATCCAGACGTACTCTAAGACAGGTATTGCTCATTTCGGGAGATGGCTTTCTCCGCGAACTTGAGATATAGAGAGACATAGAAAGAAACATCCTGCGGATCCACTCACTGAGGCTATTCCTCGAACGCAATAGTTTCGCAAACGAGTTTTGTGAGATTGACTTGTAGAGGAGTTGGGTGTTCGGTATCACACGGGCTATGAGTATGCGACATCGCAATAATTAGCCTTGAGTGCAAGTGGGAGATTGTTGGAGATAGTGCCCTCAGAGTCAATTATTGGATCACAGGCACGTGATTGCAATGATTGAGGGAGGACCTATCCCAGGAGGACAGTCTTACTCAAGATGATAGTATGCTATCTGGTTTATCTTTATCATCGTGTACTTCTTTAGGTGACCTGACATGTCGCTATTACACGTTGATAGAGCCCCTAGGATTCTTGCTTGACTACCAGCAGTATGATGGCGATCATATACGTGGGAGCTGGTAGTCTATAAGCACATCCTTAAAAGGTCCCTAGTCGTAGGAGTTTCGAGACAGGGCATCGATACTCCATTAGTAGACTAGTGTATACAGTCGAGACCCCGACGAGGGGCAGTGGCCGGTCTCACAAGCCACTGGTGTCAGTTGGTTCACCTAAGATGTATACAGGTGCTCATTGGGTTATGAGTACACCGGACAGGACTCGCCGGGAACCTGCTAGTTGGTCTTATACCAGATGTCAGATAGCAGTTCCCTGGTGACATGTGTACAGGTTAGTTCATCGACCTGAGATCGTCATTTGTCTCGTGTGAGTTCCCACTGTGCTTTGATTACTACCCTACCACGGCTCAAAGGAGTCGTGTAAACAGGTTTTAGTTGGGTACAGTCCCGAGCCACATGGAGGCAGTGAGCGGATCTGCAGGGGTTCGTCTCTCCCGGTATTGGGGGTGAGGTCGCGCTGTGTCTAGGAGAGCCATTATACAAAGCCCTCGGCCGAGGCAGGAGATTTACTGGTAGGTATTCCAGTAGTATCTCAGGGTGTTCTGGGCTACGCTCCGACACGACTTGTACCGCTTTTGGGGGTCTGACTTTTACCAACCCCTAGGCCCGCCATGCGATACTCATAGACGAACGGACCGGACTGTACGGATATTGTCACTGACAGGCTCAGTAAGGGTGTCAGGATGAGTTCGCTCATCGACGTCCCTTTTGGTCAATAGCTGGTGGCCCGTCACGTATTGGCTTATACCTCTGACGTGCCAGTGGTTAAATCCACAGCCATAGTATTGACGAGTCTTTAGAGTCCACCACACATTCAGTTACTCAAGTTTCGGGCGAAACGCTGTAGAGGCCGTATGGAGATATGGCAGGGTCCGATCAGATATGTGCGGTATTGCACGAATCAGGATCGGACAGTTTTGTACTAGTGGTCGTATAGTTATATGGCAGGGTTCGATCTGATACGTGCGGTATTGCACGGATCAGGATCGGACGGATATTACTAGCCGGCTTTGGTTTAAACCGGATCCTAGTTTAGTACAGTGTAGATTTTGTCTCATTGCATTTGTATTCGGTAGGAATACAGATGCGGGTGTGTATGCACAGCATCGGGGTTTTCCTGTAATTTATTACGGGACCAGTTTTCTGGAGTTGCCAGTTTGCATTCCGTTCCGGCCGGTTTTCCTTTGTTCTTTCCCGGCCGGACTTTTCCGATGGAGGGGGTTATTTGCAAGTTTGCAAATAACATTTGTGGAGGGGGTATCTTGCATATTGGTGGCATCATGATAGCTTTTCATGATGAGATTCTTTTTCCTTCTTATCATTTGCTTTATGTGATTAGAATTGATAAGAATGGTTGATGTGAGCTTTGCTTTTGATATGGTCACCATTCACTTTCTCCTACACTCACCTCCCTCTTGATGTTGATTATTTCCCTCCACCATTTTCCAAATGCATTGGCCGGCCACATTTCTTTAGAGGGGAGAAAAAAGAGAGGAGTTCATTTGCATGAGAAAATTATTCACCTCTCATTTTTCTTGCTACACTATTTCTAGCTCTCTTCAATGTTCTTCATCCCTCCATCACCATGGCAACTTCAAACCCCATATGAGACAAACATCATCTACACTACATTCTACAGCAAATCTTGGACGCGTCGGCCAACCAACTTCGCGCCCGAGTTGCCTCGGTATTGAGGAGGGAGCCCGTAAAAGACGCAGGCGATGTGGTGCCCTTTCCGGCGAGGAGGTGACGATATGGAGACAAGACTTTCCGCGGGAGATCGGGACGATGAAGAGAAGACCGGAGGACTCGGATCACTTGGTATACTTCTCTTCCCATCTCTTGTTATCTAGCATTAGGTTAATGGTTACGATCCGGGTTTTCATTGTCCGCGGTAGCGCCGGTTTCCAAGTAAGGAAATTTTTGATTCCGTATTTTGGCCTCGGATAGACGGCCGGGGCGCTGCCGTGGCGCAACAGTTTGGAGGTAGGCAGAGGAAGATTATGCAGGGTAAACCGGCTCCTGTAAGAACAGGAGCTCCTCTGTTGGTTCGGCGCTAAGGTACGGTTTGAGTCGGTGTCCATTCACTTTGAAAAATGAATCGTCCTTCGGATTTTCCAAATCCACAGCGCCCTGCGGATATACATTCCGCACAAAATACGGCCCTTTCCAGCGAGATCTGAGCTTTCCTGGATGGAAGTGAAGTCTGGTGTCGTAAAGTAGTACCTGCTGACCAGGTACGAAAGTTTTGCGCAAAAGGTGTTTATCGTGAAACACCTTCGTTCGATTCTTAACGAAAACCGCGTTATCGTAAGCTTCATCCCTAAGCTCGCTCAGTTCGTTCAACTGCAGCTTCCGATGGCTGCCCGCATCTTCGAGAGACAGATTCAGCTCTTTTATCGCCCAAAATGCGCGATGCTCAATTTCGACAGGTAGGTGGCAGGCTTTTCCGTACACAAGCCGATAGGGAGACATGCCAAAGTCGGTCTTATAAGCGGTTCGAAATGCCCAAAGGGCATCAGTGAGTTTCAGCGACCAATCCTTACGGTTCTTGGAAACCGTCTTTTCCAGTATCTGCTTGATTTGCCGATTTGAAAGTTCGGCCTGCCCGCAGGTTTGGTGGTGGTAGGGCGTGGATAGCTTATGATTAATGGAGTATTTCCGCATCAAGGCCTCGAAAGTCTTATTGCAGAAATGACTTCCATTGTCGCTAATGATCGCTCGGGGGTGCCCAAAACGGGAGAAAATGTTTTCTTTAAGAAACCTAACGACAACCTTGTTGTCGTTAGTCCGGCTGGGCACAGCCTCGACCCATTTAGAGACGTAATCAACAGCGAGAAGGATGTACAAATTCCCAAAAGAGCTGGGAAACGGCCCCATGAAATCTATCCCCCAAACATCGAAAATCTCCACAACCAAGATCGGTTGGAGCGGCATCTCGTTCCTCCGGGATATTCGGCCCATGCGTTGGCACCGGGAGCAAGTCTTGCAATAGTCATGAGCGTCTTTGAAGAGTTGTGGCCAGTAGAAACCACATTGCAAGATCTTCTCAGCTGTCTTTCTGGGGCCAAAATGCCCGCCACACGCTTGATCGTGGCAAAACGACAGCACACTCTTGAATTCCTCGTCAGGGACACACCGACGAATAATCTGGTCGGGACAGTACTTGAACAAATAGGGTTCGTCCCAGTAAAAGTGTTTTACTTGGGATAAGAAGCGAAGTCTGTCATGACTTGACTATTCAGTCGGTAGTAATCCCGTGGCCAAATAGTTCACAATATCTGCGAACCAGGGTTCGCAAGATACTGTCAAGAGCTGTTCATCCGGGAAAACGTCGTTGATCGGAATTGGAAGCGAAGGCGAAGAAGGAAGTCGTGAGAGATGGTCGGCAACTACGTTTTCACATCCTCGTTTGTCCTTAATGACAAGGTCAAACTCTTGAAGCAAGAGGATCCAACGTATTAACCGAGATTTTGCATCTTTCTTCGCAAAAAGATGGCGCAAAGCAGAATGGTCTGTGTAGACAATGACTGGAGAGCCGATGAGGTAGGGCCTGAACTTTTCTAAAGAAAATACAACAGCTAAGAATTCCTTCTCAGTTGTTGTATAATTGAGTTGTGCGTCGTTCAGGGTTCGGCTCGCATAATAGATTACGTGCGGCATCTTGTTGATGTGTTGTCCAAGGATAGCACCAATGGCAAAGTCGGATGCATCGCACATAATCTCAAATGGGTGCGTCCAGTCAGGTGAAGAAAGAACGGGAGCAGAAGTGAGTGAGCGTTTCAATGACTCGAATGCAGTCACACAGCTCGAGTTGAAGTTGAATGGCGTATCCTTGGCCAGCAAAAGAGTCAAGGGCCTAGCAATCTTGCTAAAGTCCTTGATGAACCGTCTATAGAAACCGGCATGGCCAAGGAAGGCTCGGATATCTCTAACGCATCGGGGAGGAGGGAGATTGGAAATGACCTCAATCTTCGCTTTGTCAACCTCTATGCCATTTTGCGAGATGATATGTCCTAAGACAATACCTTCGCGCACCATGAAGTGACATTTCTCCCAATTCAAAGTGAGATTCTTGTCCTTACATCGGGTAAGGACAGCGTCAAGATGCAGCAAACACTCGTTGAAGGAATCGCCGAAGATGGAGAAATCATCCATGAAAATCTCCAGAAAGTTTTCCACCATGTCTGAGAAGATTCCCATCATACACCGCTGGAAGGTAGCGGGCGCATTGCATAACCCAAAGGGCATGCGACGATATGCAAACGTGCTGAAAGGACAAGTGAATGTGGTCTTGTCCTGGTCTTTTTCGGCTATGGGAATCTGATTATAGCCGGAGTAGCCATCAAGAAAGCAGTAGTACTCGTGTCTGGCCAATCGTTCAAGCATCTGGTCAATGAAAGGTAGCGGAAAGTGGTCTTTCCGCGTTGCGGCATTGAGTTTTCTGTAATCAATGCATACTCGCCACCCAGTTTGGGTGCGAGTAGGGATTAACTCGTTCACCTCGTTGGTTATGACCGTGATGCCCGACTTTTTGGGGACAACATGAATGGGGCTAACCCACAGGCTATTAGAGATAGGGTAAATGATACCACTATCTAGATATTTTACGATCTCCTTCTTCACAGCCTCTTTCATGACTGGATTGAGACGTCTTTGTGGATCTCGGGTTGGTTTGGCATCATCCATCAGATGAATGTGATGCTCAACGATCAGGGGACTAATCCCCTTGATGTCCGCCATGGACGAGCCAAAAGCTTGCCTGTTGCTGTGCAAGATCGCGAGATGGGCTTTCTCTTGCTCTGGAGCTAGAGAAGCCGAAATGATGACAGGGAGGGTCTCGTTCTCATCTAAGTAAGCATACTTAAGGTGAGACGGCAAAGGCTTGAGTTCGAGCGTTGGAGGTGAAACGATGGAAGGCAAGATTGGTGCAGAGGTCTCGAACTCAAAGGACTCCAGCAAAGGTTCAAAACGAGTGTAGGCGACCGAGTTGGATGGTTCAGGTAACTCATCCGGAAATTCGAAAGATTCAAACTCGGGTTGTGCGCGGTTAAGATCGTTCGAGAACGTAAAACACTTGTAGTCGTTGTCGGGCGCAGAAATAGTAGCAGGTTCGAGGAGGAACGCACTAGTGGCGTCAAGATTATCGTGTTCGAACAGAAACTCCTCGAATTCACATTCTTATGGGGTGATCTCCTGGATCGAGCAGACGTCCAGTATATGAGCATTAGGTTCAGCGGGCTGATTCCCCAACCTAAAAATGTTGACTTCAATCGTCATGTTTCCAAAAGAGAGGTTCATCGAACCATTGCGACAATTGATCACAACATTTGAGGTTGCAAGAAATAGGCGACCGAGTATCACCGGAATTTGATTCCGGGGGTTAGCTACAGGCTGTGTGTCTAATACAATGAAGTCAACGGGGAATATGAAGTCCCCGACTTTTATTAACACATCCTCTAGCTCACCCCTAGGATGGGTGATCGATCGGTCGGCCATTTGGAGAGTGCAGTGTGTGGGTTTCAGCTCTCCGACGCCTAATTGCTCGTATACTGAGTACGGAAGCAGGTTAACACTGGCACCAAGATCTAATAGTGCGCGGTTGATGTTCTTATCCCCAATAGTAATAGAAATCGTAGGACAGCCAGGGTCCTTCCATTTTTGTGGTAAAGATTGGGTAAGGGCATCACTCACAGCACTAGCCAAGAAAACTTTCTTGGGTACCTGAGACTTCCTCTTTTTCGTGCACAAGTCCTTTAAGATTTTCGCGTAGGACGGTACTTGTTGGACAGCATCTAAAAGAGAAATGTTAATGTTAACCTTCTTAAATAACTCCAGAATCTTCTCCATTTGAGGATTTTGTTTATTAGACCTCAACCGGTTTGGAAATGGAATATTTTTAAAATTGGTTGAGTCTAATGTTGGAGGAGGAGATTGTGGAGTTAGAACGGATCCCAGAATAGGTGTTTTCGTGGAGTGAGAAGTGGGTCCATTCGGAGCAGCAAAAGAAGAGGAAGGAGAGCCTGTTGAGGAGCGGAGAATAGGCTAAGAAGACGAAGAAGCAGGAGAAGAAGAAGAAGAAGAAGTAGAAGAAGAAGCGGCCGGGGTGTCATCGTTGATCCGTGTGCCGATGTTGTTTTGCAGCATCCTTCCCGATCTCAATGTGGTCACGACACTCACATTATGGTTCTGTTGTTCAAGAGCAACATGTGCATTATATGGGTGATCGGGATTTGGGAGTGGCTGGGACGGGAGCTTCCCCTTCTCTCGCTCGCTTAAGGCCGCATTCAGCTGTGCAATCTGGGCCTCGATGGTCTTGATGCTTTGCCCGTGAGTGGCAGTGTGTTGCACTAAGGACTGAATGGAAGACTGGATGTTGGCGGTGGACTGAGTCGATTGTTTAACGAACGCCTCCAGACTTCGTTCGAGCGAGGAAACCTTATCGTTGTTTGACGGAACAAAGTTGTTTGGTAGAAAAGAATTGTTGGGTGCAAAGTTGTTCGTCTGATTTTGGAAAGGTTGGTGTTGGAAGGGCTGCTGAAACTGAGTTTGTTGTTGCGCTTGTTGTTGCGGCGGAGGGGCCCTTTGGAAATTATTGCCTTGGAATTGATTCTGATTCTGATTCCAGGCGAAATTGGGGTGGTTCCTCCAACCGGGATTGTAGGTGGAAGAGTATGGATCATTCCTCGGTCTTTGCTGGAATGCAGCATTAACCTGATCCTGTCCTTGCGATGGTGGATTGTAAGGACACTCTTCGGTCAAGTGAGAAGGATCGGAACAAAAAGCGCAAATGGTACGAAGGGGGAGAACAGGGGCAGGAGCAGGAAAAGAAAATTTGCTCTCTATCGCTTCAAGCTTTCTTGTTATTGCAGCCATTTCAGCTTTCATCGCAATAGAGACATCAAGTTGGTGAATTCCTACCCTAGACTGACCGTTAGAAGTGGAGGTAGAAGAAGAAGAGGTCGGTCTGGTGCTTTCCCATTGTAGCGTTTGCTCCGCAAGGTCGTCAAAGAACTGCCACGCTTCCTCATCAGATTTCGATAGGAAGTGGCCCTGACAGATGGTTTCCAACAACTGCTTCGTTGCTGGGTGCAGGCCCTCGTATAAGGTTTGGCAAAGTTGCCATTTCTCTATACCGTGGTGAGGACACTGAACAAGAAGGTCTTTGTACCGGTCAAAGCACTTCCAGAAGGGTTCAGAAGGAAGCTGAGAGAATTGGTTGATTTCATTGCGAATCCTTGCGGTTTTATGATTCGGATAGAACTTTTTGAGAAACGCTTTAACAAACTCGTCCCAACTGGTTATGGAGTGGGAAGCGGTGCTATACAACCATTTTTCAGCAAGGTCGCATAAAGTGAATGGAATGACCCGTAGACGTATAGCATCGTCCGACAGCTGGGTGGTTTTCATCATGGCACAGACGTTTTGAAATTTATTGATGAAGATATAGGCATCTTCAGATTCAAGCCCATGAAATCGTGGAAGCATGTTGATGAAATGGGGCTTAATTTCAAAGTTGTCCCCATTGGCCGGTGGAAGAGAAAGGCAGGTGGGAAGTGCAGAACGGGTGGGATAGAAACGATCCTGGAGCGCGATTCGCTGCGGCGCTACAACAGGCGGTGGTGGTGGGATATTGGTCTCCGTAGGAGGTGGAGCCAATCCAGCGGTAGTCAAAGAGATGTTCGGATTAAATCCTGACATCGCGGAAGAAGAGGTTGGTGAAGGTGAAGGTGAAGATGTATGAACAGAATTCCGGTCAACGTCGGAGTTGGCCGGCAAAGGAAGGGGTGAAAGAGGAGTGGACGGAGTTTCGACGTCTGAGTCGATCGCGTAGTCGGTAGCGACTAACGTAACACGGACTAGGCGGGCGCTAGTGTCCCGAGTCCAAGCGGACATACACTAAACGAGTTTAGTATAGTCAAAGCGGAGAAGGTGAGGGAAAGAAAACGTCAATGGAGAAAACGATGGGTGGTGGGTGAAAAATGGATTTGGCGACAAAGGGCAAGTTTTTATAAAAGTTTTTGATTTTTTCCCTTTTTTTTAGAAAGAGCTTTACAGAAATATGTACGGACTTACGGCTTTAAGCAATCACAAATAAGATATGCACAATCTCACCTAGATCTAGGGTCACCTAGGTCAACTAGACCTGCTCCTAACTGTTCCAGAGGGCTAGAAATTGGACCTCAAACCGCCTCTTCTCCGTCAAATGCGGCCAGATAAGTGCCAGGTAAGTGGGAGGTTATCCAACGCTTTCGCGAAGTTCCTTAATTAAATAACCACTTGCCTTCGTCACACTTGCCTAGGCACCGCAAAAGTCAGATAGGATAAACGGCCGATGCCTGTAACTAGTCCTCTGTCCTATTGAGCGCGAAGTCCTTAGGGCTGAGTCTAGTATTTTTTAATTTTAACAATGGTCAATGCATATGCTTTTTGTGATTTTGGGGTCCTGGGAAGGGTGATAAAATCCCCACCCAATCTGAATTGGTTTCAAGCCCCTTAAGTCCGTATTAATGAATGCAAAGCGATAGCAATCAACTGCAAACAATTTTTATTTTTAGCGCGGCGCAACGAATCCTGCACAAAAATAGTTTATTGGAAGGGGGAAGAGAGTTTGCGCAAAGAAATCTGCAGAAAACACAGTTTATTGGAAGGGGGAAGAGAGTTTGTGCAAAGAAATCTGTAGAAAACACAGTTTATTGGAGTCCAGAGGAGTGGGGAGTAGAAGAGAGACTTACAGAAAGAAAATGGTACCCTGACTCCACTAAGCGGCCGCGGTTCCGCGGACTAAGCTTGCTTATGCCGCGGTTCCGCGACAATAAGGAGGAGTTGGGCCTCTGAAAAATTTGGGTGTGCTTCTGTTGCTGTCCTCTTCTTGTCTGGAGCTATTGAATTTGGATTTGCTTACTGGAACTGCTCCAGAATCTTACAGTAGACCTTTTGCTTCGTTTCGATCCGTCGCGGTGTAGCCGCGAGATGTGGGTCTATCTTCCCACGTCTTTGGCACTGAACTCGAACTTCGTATTTTCCTGCACACTTGCACAAAAACTAATCAAAAATAACAAGATGATTTTTTTACAAAGTATATTTTTTTGTTTGGTTTTTTGGTTGTTTTTATATTCACAAGTTAACCCGAAATTACACAAAGAAATAAACTACCGTCTCCCCGGCAACGGCGCCATTTGATTGGTAAGGATTCTGCGTGTTCTAGTTTAGTTAATTACCGCAATCAAGACGGTTTCGCTTGTAGCTAGCCGGTTGAGTACGGGTCGTCCGCAGGGAGATGAGAATCTTTTTCTATGTGCTTTAACGAGTTAAGTCCAGTTTTCCAGATTTGTTTGTGATTATCTAAGTGTTAAAATGATATGTAAAGAGAGCTTGTTAGGGTTAGGATTAGGTTAGTTTGAGTTAGGAGTCGCTCACCTCTTTCGTTGCCCTTCTTAATATCGGTGTTACGGTAATCGGCAACAACGGGGATTAGCACGACTAGGAAAGAACTTGCGAGTATAAGCTAGGCTTTCCAACGCATAAGTTCTTCCTTTTGGTGCTTGTCCGTCCGTTCTTGGCTCTTAGCCATAACCTCCGATTAATTCAACCACAACCGGTCTCACTACGGAATCACCGCTATCATGTAGAATAGGGTGCCGTAAGGAGCGGATTGTGGTTCAATTAACGGGAGTCGATTTAAGATGTTGGGCAAGGAAAGAGTGAGAGAGATTTCCTTCTCTCAAACTTCCCTTATCCTACCCTAACAAGTATGAAACTACCCACATATCATAATGAAAAGAAAACAAAACAAAAGAGGAAGATAGAAAGAAGGAGATTAGAAGATAACAACTAGCTATTTGTGACCTCACCTTGGCAAGGATCAAGCGTAAGCATCATGGTTGTTTTAATGATAAAGGAAAAGAGAAAAGAAAGAAGCAACAAGAAATAACAACAACTAAGTTAACAAATTAAAATTACAAGCAATTATAAAAGAACAAGACAAGATATAATAGCAAAAGAGTCTTCTTTATTCATCATTCTTCACTCACAAAGCTCACTACAAGTTTTAATGGAGAAGAGATGAGAAGAGGAAGAAGAAACAAGTATTCTAAACCTAGAAAAATACAAGAATATGCACCCTTTGGCTTTACAGGTTCTGGACTATTTATAGGCTGGAGAAGGAAAACCTAGGGCAACATTCAGAACAAATATAAAAAGACCAAAACACCCATGGAAAATCTTCGTCTGCGGCGCCAGTACGGCCGCGGAACCGCGGCCTATACCCCCTATTGGCCACGGTTCCGCCGCACTGTAGTGGAGTCAGGGCGTGGATTTTTCTGTACTGCCCTGGTCTGCTGTCCCCTCTTGTCCGGTACATGTATTTTCTGATAATCTTTCCACATTTCTTCCAGAATTCTAGTGGATCAAAAGGTGATTTGGACATGGATCTTTTGTCATGATTTTCTTGAGCTCCGCGTAGATTTCTTGTACTTGGTGTTGCCATTGTGCTTTGTGCATGAAGGTGACAATTGATTTGCCATTTTGTCTCCTAAACTGGTGTGTGGCAACAGACGGATAAAGAGCGGAGACCCGTGTTTTATCTGTGGTTGGCAGGAACTCGGATTTTGTCGTATTTTTCCATGGATTTCACCGTTTAGAGCCGAGAACCTGTATCCTGCAATTGACTAGCAAACACGGCTCAAGAGTACCTACCGATATGCAATGTGATAAAAATTGGGCGGTATAAAAATGCAAAAAACTGATATGAACAGTAACCTCAGCCACCCTATAGGTGCTTCAGTTTCCTTAGAGACGGTGATAAGGAGATTCTGATGACCCAAGGTTATCACTACCGCGATCATAGAATATGAGATCTGAAATGTGGATGACTATAACGTCATTCTAAATTAAATTTAGAAGTGCAATGTATATGACTCTACTAAAGGGTTGTTGTAATCAGTGGGAGCAGCGGAAGCGTGGCGGGCCAGTATCTTATGTCTATTTATAGACTAAAGCAAGTATAGTGGAGATGAATCGTCTATTCTTGATGTGACAGTCATAGTGTTTGACTTCATCAAGAATAATAGATAGATCTGGTAAGAAGGTTGAGTAGGGAGTACTGTCTTGGTTTTTGCATGATTGATATACTCCTAATAGAAAGTGTTGTTCTTATACTGCGATCGGTTAAACTGTGGTTGTTATAAATGTTTCTTCACTTAGAAATTGGATAAAATATCAGATAATCTAATGATTGGATCTATGGTTTTAGATCTAGACTTGGGAACTGTCCCAATTCGAGTACTATGACATTATTCTAAAATATTTTAGAATGGACGACTCCTGGCGTGGTGGTGTACCCGCAGGTGATGGAGTGACCCTCTCTAAAGATATGTCCTCTGGACTGATTAGGAGAGCGATTTGCATGATTGACATATCACTTGCTTAGGAAATTGAGTCAATCATTAGATGTCAAGTACCATATCAGATGTTGCTTTTGCACTAGCTGTAATAAGCATATATTAATCCAATTCTGGAAAAACATTGGGAAGCGGTTATGAACATAAGGGAATGCTCTTGGTATATGGTAACGACAGCCTTCTTAAGGAGGCGAATATCATTTTAGGCTTCCAAGATGACCTGGATGACAGAGTGACTGTCAGAATTATAGTTTACCCTCCTCTGAGGGGCAGTATGTTGGACAGGGGGTCCAAGCAGATACTGAGGTAGGAATGGCTTAAGATACTGAATAAATTCAGTGGAAGATACAGTTTAAGAAGTTTGTTGGATTTGGAGTTTATTTATAAACTTGGTCCCATCAGATATCCAGACAAGTTCTAAGACAGGTATCGCTCATTTCAGAAGATATTTGTTCTCCACGGAGTTGAGATATAGAGAGACAAAGATAGAAACATTGGAGCGAATTCGCTCACTGAGGCTATTTCTCGAACATGAATGTTTCGCAAACATGCTTTGCAAAACTGATTAGCAGAGAAGTTGGGTGTTCGGTATCACACGGGCTGTGAGTATACGACACCGCAATAATTAGCCCTAAGTGCAAGTGGGAGATTGTTGGATATAGTTCCCTTAAGGCAATTATTGTAAGCGCAGGCAGTCAGTTATAATGATTGAGGGAGGACCTATACGAGCAGAACAGTCTTACTCGAGATGATAGTATACTATCTGGTTCATCTCTATCATCATGTACTTATATTATGTGGTATTACAGATCACTATTACACGTTGATAGAGAGCCCTTAGGATATATGCTTGACTACCAGGGTTATTGTGGCGATCACACTTGTGAGAACTGGGTAGTCTATAAGCATATCCTTAAATGTCCCTAGTCGTGGGAATATCGAGACTGGACATCGATATTCCAGAGTAGACTAGTGTATACGTTTCTTGACTCTGACGAGGGGCGATGGCCGGTCTCACCGCCATTGGTGTTAGTTTGTCACCAAAGATAGTATACAGGTACTCAATGGGTTATGAGTTACACTGGACGGACTCACCGGGAGCATGCTAGATGGTATTATATCTAGTGTCAGGTAGCAGTTCTCTGATGACATGAGTACAGGTTAGTCTATCGACCTGAGATCGTCATTTGTCTCGTGTGAGTTCCCACCATGCTTTGATTATTACCCTACAATGGCTCTACTGAGTCGTGTAAACAGGTTTTAGTAGGGTACAGTCCCAATCCATATGGAAGCAATGAGCGGATCGTCAGGGATTCGTCTATCCTAGTATTGGGGGTAAATGTCACGCTGTGCACGGGTGGTCATCACCAAAAATCCTTAACCAAGATGGACGAGAATTACTGATTTGGATCAGTAGTTTCTCAGTAGGTGATGGGCTTAACACCGACATGACTTATCGCATTATTAGGGGTCTGATTTTATCCACCCCCTAGACCCGATATGCGATACTCTTAGACGAACAGACCAGACTGTATTGAGACTGTCACTTTCAGGCTCAGCAGGGATACAGACAAGTTTGCTTATCGGCCTTCCTTTCGTTCAATGCATGGGTAGCCATTACATACAGCTAATGCTGCTGACGTGCTTGTGGTTAAACCCACTGCCAGTGTATTGTCGAGTCTTTAAAGTCCTACACAGAGGGTTTCCCAGCTCGGGCGAAACGATGTAGTGTACGTATTTTGTGTTGGGTTTCTAGGCACCTATAGTAGTGTTTAAAGCGCGGCGGAAGCAGTAATTTTAAAAATCTAGAGAGCTATAGCAAACCCATATCAAGAATCAAACCAAAAAGCTAAACTTGTATCTAAATTAGTAAGCTAAAAACTAAAGTTTAGAGGGCTACAACCTTTGTAGCGCATTAGCCACCTCTTCTTGGACTCCGGCTAGTCTCTGCGAAGCCCGGAACAAGCTTGCTCGATGATCTCCTCACCGAAAATGATCCACCTTGAGATAACTCCAACGCAAGCTCTAGTTTTAAATTGATCTCGTCAAAATGAAGCAACCCACTAATTAAACTTGCCAAGAATGATTAGTAGGAGATGTAGAATAATTGGCTCACTTAATTTTTCTCTTTTCTTTTCCATTCCTCACTTGAAGAAAAATCAAGAGGAGGAAGAAGAAGCATGGAAGAGATAAGAATAATGAAGAAGATAAGCATGAATAATCATCTCAACTAGAAACAAGAATGAGTCATCAAGAAGACAATGACTCACCCAAATGAGTTATGAAAAAGAATCATCTCATGAAATCTACAACCATGACCCATTCTCATTTCTTTCATATAATTCTTATACTCCCATCATACATGTATCAACATACATGTCTCATTATTTATATCAAACATAAATATTAATAAAAGAGAAGAAAATAATTAAGTGAGTATGATATTAGTTAATATGTAAATATATAGATATATATTTAATTATTAAATTAACACTTGATTTAATAATCCGGCTATATCATATAATACCGGCTAATATCAATAAACAACTGATTAAAATACGTGTATCAAATACACGTGTTTAATCGAACTCCTATACGTATCTCTATACGTGCCCTACATCGTTTCACATGTGCTGGAAAATCTCTGTGTGGGACTCTAAAGACTCGACAATACTCTTTTAGTAGGTTAGGATCATATCCAAGCCCACAAGCACGTCAGCGGTACTAGCTGCACATAACGGCTATCCAGGTATTGAACGAAAAGAAGGTCAACGAGCATGCTCATCAGAAACCTGCAAAGTCTATCAATGACATTACCGTACAGTCCAGTCTCTTCGTCTAAGAGTATCGCATATCACGTCTAGGGTTTGGAATCTGTCAGACCCCAACAATTCGATAAGACGTGCGACAGAGGACTCATAACCAACCAGAGATACAACTAATAACACTTATCATTTTATCTCCCCTGCGATGGCCATCGACTTGTGGTTGTAGTCATGTCCTGCATAGCGTGATATGAACTCCCTATACCAGGAGAGACGAATCCCCTCAACCGCTCACTACCTCCACATGCTTCGGGACCATACCCAATAAAAACCTATTTGGACAACTCCTTTGAGCCGTGGTAGGGTAGAAGTCTAAGTATAGTGGGAACACACATGAGAAACTATGGCAATCTAAGGTCCTAGGGACTACCATGTACATATGTCATAAGAGAACTGCTACCTGATATTGGTATATTACCAACTAGGAGTTCTCGATGAGTCCGTTCAGTGTAACTCATCCAATGAGCACATGTATACAATCCTCGATGTCAAACACCAATATCTGTAAGATTAGCTATCGCCCTCCAACCGGGTCAGGAAACGTACACATTAGTATTGCGACCCTAGAACCAAGCACCAACATATTGGTACCTGGTATTCGGTGTAAAGACTATTTAAAGGCATCGAATATAGAGAGCTAGGATTTTTATCTTCTCTTGGTGGGATCCTCTCTCTTCTTTTTTACTTTTTTGATGGTTAGGGTTTGAGAGCAAATTAGATTGTAAGTTACAATTATTTTATTTATTTCAATGCCTTTTAATTTTAATTATTGTCTTTTTTCTATTATGCATAGCTAATTCTCTGGTCTAGGGTTAGATGAAACTAGGTTTGTGCGTGGTGATGAGTTGTTAAGTTATAATTTTCCTTTCATGTTCTTAATAGCGAGTATTAAAATAATAAAAATAGATTCTTTTTATGCAATTATGGTAAACTAGGTAGATCAATGATAAATTGACAACCTTGAGGCTCATCTAGGGAAATGATTCACATTGCTGATAATCTAGGTAGATCAATGAGAAATTGACAACCTTTAGATTTATCTAGGTAAAGTAAAGATTATATTTTTATCATTTATAGTCGACCGAATTAATTAAGGTTTATTTTGGCTAATCGATAAAGCTATGTAGATCAATACTTGTCAACCATTAGTTCTATCTAGTAGAAGGTTTAGATCAACTTGTTTCTTAATTAATTAGCAATTAATCTTTATAATACATATATTTTCTTTTAATTAGATATTTGTTGTAAAGGTGGAATCAAAGAAAAGAAAACAGATTATTTGAAATCACCATGAACAAATCTAGTGGATTCGAATCCCTAGATTTTTGCTTTTATCGTATTTACTTAAAAAGTTTTTTTTATTTGCTTTTATTTGCTGCTTTTATAATTACCACATTTAAATTTATCGCATTTAAAATTGCTTGTCTTTATTTATTGCATTGCACTTTATGTTATTTTAATTTCTGCATTTAAAATATTAATAGTTAATAAATCTTTTCAAAACCCTATTTTTAAATTCGTTAGATTTAACTAAAAGTTGCCCTCTTTTCTGTGGATCGACCCACAAGTGCTACGACTGATAAACCGTGCACTTGCGGTATAATTAGAACTTTAAAAAATCAAGAGAGCTAAAACCTCACTAAAGTAAGGATCTTGACTAAAAACTTAAACGTGACAACAAAAAGAGAGCTTTTTATCTACTATGAAAGGATTACAACATTTGTAGCCAAGTCTTTCTCTCTAAAACTCCTTGATGAAGTCCTATGAACTCCTCCTAAGTTCCAAGTGGTGAAAGGAACAAGCTTGCTTGAAGATCTCTAAGTCAAAGATGATCCACCTTGAGGATACCTCCACTTGAGCTCCAGGCTTCAACTTTTGAAGCTATCTCCTTCTTCAATCTTGCTAGGATTTTAGATGAAGTGTTGTAGTGAATTAATCCTAATTTAATTCTCTTTTAGATGAGAAAGAGAGCTAACAAAATGGAGGAGAGAGAAGCTAATTTAAGTTATGATAGAAAGAATGAATTAACCATTCTCTTTATCATAACTAGAATTAATCCTAGCCATCCAAAATCCAAGTGTCCATGCTCTCGTCTCTCCTCCACATGTCATCTAATGAGAGTGGGTTTATGTTGTGCTCAACCCATGGGACAACATAAACTTAAAAGAGAACAATAATTAATTATGCAAACATAATTAATCAATTTGCATTTAAAATAAAAATGCAAACATAAAAGCGAATAAATTAGAATAAGATAATATATATATATATATATATATATATATATATATATATATAATCAACACTTGATTTAATATACCGGCTTTCACAAAGTCGGCTAGTATTAATAAATGCACGATTTACAATCAGTATATCGAATATAATATTTTAATCGAACTATCGTGAGTATCATCATACTGTCATTACAATCTTTTTGCTTAAGCAAAGATACCCTCTATTTGGGACTCTAAACACTCGACAATACGCTGGCAGTGAATCTTAGGATCACATCCAGTGTTCACAAGCACGTCAGTGGCACTAGCTGTACGTAACGACTACCCAGATATTGAACGAAATAGAAGATCAACAAGTAACCTTGTCCAAACTCCCTGTAGAGCCTATAAGAGACACCGTACAGTCTGGTCTCTTCGTCTGATATGTTGCATGTCGGGTCTGGGGGTGGTATCGTCAGACCCAATTAAATAGATAACTCATGCCGATGTGTGGCCTATAACCAATCGAGAAATTACTAATAACTCTTATCAGTAAACCTCATCAGCCCTGGCCAGAGACTTGCAGTCAGTCAATCGCTCATAGCACAACATCAACTCCCAATACCGGGAGAGACAAAACCCCTCCGATCGCTCACTGCCTCCATGTGATTCGAGACTGTACCCAACCACTACCTATTTGCACGACTCAGTAAAGCCGTGGTAGGAAAGTAATATAAGCACAGTGGGAACCACACAAGACACTATGACGATCTCAGGTCTACAGAATCTGTACTAGTGTCAACAGAGAACTTCTATCTGACGATAGGTATAGTACCATCTAGGAGTTCTCAGCGAGTCCGTTCGGTGTACTCAGTCTCTAATGAGCACCTGTATACAATCTTTGGTGTCAAACACCAATGGTTGTGGGATCAACCATCGCTCCATTCAGGGTCAAGAAACGTATACACTAGTCTACTCTGAAATATCGATGCCCTGTCTCGATATTCTTTCGACTAGGAACACTTAACTACTACCTATTTGCACAACTCAGTAGAGCCGTGGTAGAAAAGTAATCTAAGCACAGTAGGAACCACACAAGACACTATGACGACCTCAAGTCTACAGACTAATATGTACTAGTGTCACCAGAGAACTGCTATCTGACGATAGGTATAGTACCATCTAGGAGTTCTCGAAGAGTCCGTTCGGTGTATTCAGTCTCTAATGAGCACATGTATACAATCTTTGGTGTCAAATACCAATGGTTGTGGGATCAACCATCGTCTCATTTAGGGTCAAGAAACGCATACATTAGTCTACTCTGAAATATTGATGTGCTTATAGACCACCTATGCCCCACTAGTATGATCTCTATCATAGTCCTCGTAATCATGCAAAATCCTAAGGGCTTTATCTCATGTATTATTGATACGTGATAACGTATACACATGACAGATAAAGATAAACCGGATAACATACTATCATCTCGAATAAGATTGTTTTCCATATAGGTCCTCCTTCAACAATAATTGCCTTGAGGGCACCTATATCCAACAATCTCCCACTTGAACTTAAGGACAATTATTGCGGTATCACATATCTACATCTCATGTGCTACTACATACCAAATTTCTGTACTAGCAGTTTCGCAAACTGCGTTCGAAAAATAGCCTCAGTGAATGGATCCGCTACAGTACTCCTCTCTTTTCCTTCTGTATCTTTACTTCGCGGAGATCAACTATCTCCTGAAATGATTGATATCTTCCTTAGAACTTTGTTTGGATAGATGATAGGACCATGTGTCGGATATAGTGCCCTCAAGGCAATTATTGTAATTGCAGGTATGCGATTATGATAATTGAGGGAGAACCTATACAGGTAAAACAATCTTACTCAAAATGATAGTATGCTATCTGGTTTGTCTTTATTATCATGTACATATATTATGTGGTATTGCTGATCACTATTACATGTTGATAGAGACCATGGGATTCTTGCTTGACTACTAGCATTATGATGGCGATCATATACGTCAGAGCTGGGCGGTCTATAAGCACATCCTTAAATGTTCCTAGTCGTGGGAGTATCAAGACTGGACATCGATATTCTGGAGTAGACTAGTGTATACGTTTCGAGACCCCGACGAGGGAAGGTGCCCAGTCTCACAAGCTAATGGTGTTGTGTCACCTAAGATAGTATACAGTGCTCACTGGAGGTGAGTACACAGGACGGACTCGCCGAGAACTTCTAGATGGTATTATACCTATCGTCAGATGGAAGTTCTCAGGTGGCATGAGTACAGGTTAGTCCTTTGACCTAAAGTCGTCATTTGTCTCGTGTGAGTTCCCATTGTACTTTAATTACAACCCTACCATGGATCAAAGGAGTCGTGGAAACAGGTTTTAGTTGGGTAGAGTCTCGAGCCACATGGAGGCAGTGGTCGACTGTCAGGGATTCGTCTCTCCTGGTATTAGGAGTCGATGTCGCGCTGTATTCGGTCGGCTATCACCAGAAATCCATAGCCACGGTAGGGGAGATTTACTGATAGTTGATTAGTAGTATCTCAGTTGGTGATGAGCTTGACTCAGACACGACTTATCGGGTTAGTAGGGGTCTGATGTTATCTACCTCCTAGACCCGATATGCGATACTCTTTGACGAAGAGACCGGACTGTACGGAGATTGTCACATTCAGTCTCAGTAGGGTAAGGATGCACTTGATTGTCGACCCCCCTTTAGACAAGTACCTGGGTAGCCGTTACATACAGCTAGTGCCGCTGACGTGCTTGTGGTTAAACCCACTGCTAGCATATTGTTGAGTTTTTAGAGTCCCACACAGAGGGTTTTCCCGGTTCAGGCGACAAATGTAGGAGCCGTACGGTGGTACGTGCAGTGGTCCGATTAAATACGTGTACGCGATACACAGACTTTAATCGGACGGTTGATAATACTAGCCGACTTAGGATTAAGCCAGATTATTATATCAGGTTTTGATTTAATAATTTATATATGTATTTTGATACATATATTTTAGTAGTATTGTTCACTATTCATTTTCTCTCTTTGGTGCAATCCGTATTTTTATATGGATACGCGTATATGTAGCAATACATATACCAGGTGAAGTATTATGTTTTTATACGGGAATGCTTCTAGAAGAAGGACACCTCATATTTATTTTTCTACTTTAGAAAAATAAAAGGGATGAGGTGGAAAATGGAACAATGAAGCATGGCTACAACATGTTGAGAGGCATGACTTGGGAATTTTATATTGAAAAATTCATTTGTGTGCACTATTGGATCATGGTTGATAAAAAGGGCAAGCCATCCTCACTTCATGACTTGATGATTTTTTCTTCACCTCCTCCATCATGCTCCATGCTTCATCTTCTCCAAGCTCCTCCTTCTTCCTCTCATTTTTAAGCAAGATCCTAGAGAGAAAAATTTAGTGGAGTATTCCTACAACACCGGCCATCCAAACCTATCGACTTTGGATCGTCGGTTTGAACCTCCTCCGCGTTCCCCGGGTGGATCGTCTTCGGCAAGGGTGGTCAATCCTCGAACGCAATCCCGACAGCTACGAGCTTGGAGGTGTTAGGAATATGTATATGCAGGGTTCCGCAGCACCGCCACTGGGTTTCGGGAGGTATCGACCATGCCGTTTTAAAAAAAATTAGCGTGCTAAAGAACCCTAACCTAGAATCTTAACTAGAGAATTAAACGAAACTAGAATGTAAACTTCTTTACATCTAAGTGAACAAGGAATACAACCTTTGTAGACCGGTCATTCACTTCATAAGCTCCGTGTAGTAGTCCCTTCGCTCTAAGTAGTGATCTCCCGGACTCTAGTAAGGCTCCATAAGGTGAAATGAACAAGCTTGCTTGAAGTCTTCGAGGCCGAAGATGATCTACGTCGAGGAGACACTAACCCAAGCTACCTTTTCACTAAGTGATGAACTAGTAAAGAAACAACCCAATCTAAATGGCTAGTCTAGAAGAGGTTGATGAAGTACGAAATTTTGCTCACTTTAGAAATTATTTTCTCACTCATTTTCTTCACCTCCCAAAAAGCTAGAGAGCTTGAGGAAGGAGATAAATAAAAGCAACCATGGAGAGAAGCAAGTGAAGAATGAATCAAGTGGTGAGAATAGCAACCATGGGTGAGATAATATCTCATACTAACTCATGTAGAGACTTAACCATGGCTTGGGATAATGGTTGGGTTAACAAATATCTTAAGTAAAACAAAATTAGTGGACTAAGTCAATGGTCACTACAAGCTTCTCCAAGCTTCTAACCATGTGACCAATTTCCAACTAATTTTGATTTTTTTTTAAATAAATAAAACCCATCATTATGATAAGTATGGTGTGAGTCTCATACACCCATGTCTCATGTATCATCTTGCATGACACAAAAGAATGTACATTGATATATATATTACATATATACTAAGTGTACACAAGTGAGAAAAAGAAATCTTAAGTGGGCTAATATTATTTAATGTAAGTTAATATATCAAATATATAATTATACATTAAATTATTAAATCAACACTTGATTTAATAATCCGGCCATATCACATACAACCGACTAATATCAAATATATCAACTTATCGAATCAACACTTGATTCGATAGCCCGGTTATATCACATATAACCGACCGATATCACATATCGTGAGAATAGAATACGGTATCACATACACGTATTAATCTCGGTCCTGCACATATTATATATGTGCTCTTACTTCGTTTCGCTTGAGCCATGAAACCTCTGTGTAGGACTCTAAAGACTCGTCAATACGCCGGCAGTAGGTGGTGATCATATCAGTCACCCACAAGCCGTCAGCGGTCTGCTAAACGTAACGACTGTTCATATCATAATTTTGCATTATTATATTCCCCATTCTTATTCATTTTGCAAATAAATAGGTGCTTTTGATCCATGTTTGTTGAATAGTTGCAGGTTAAAGGTTCTCGGAACAAAACGGTGAAAATGATGAAAAGATGCTACAAAAGTGAGACTACGACCAACAAATAGAAGAATCTTTATCATGCCTACAGTTTGAAGAACAAACGAAGATCAATGAACAATTTCACAAAGTACAAAGGCAGCGCAAGATTCAAGACTTCAACGCGAAGCGAACGGTAAAAGTCCACAACATTTCTGCACTGTGGAAATCTGGAAGAAACTAGAAAAGAGTCTGAAGAACCAAGTGAAGAAAACAAAAGCAAATAGCAACAAGAAGAAGCCCTAGAAAATTGAGCCAACAAGCCCATCACATGGCCGTGGAACCGCGACCAAACCATTCTTATGGCCGTGGATCCACGGCCGTGCTGTGCACGTGTCGGTGCGTGTTGGTGCGTTGACTGGGTTTTCTCAGGGTAGTTTGTAAATGTAGATAGGGATCAGATGCAAACCCTAGGGTTTCTATAATCTATAAATAGGAACCCTACAGCTCTTTTTGGAGCATGCCTCTTTTTAATTCCTAAGTTTAGAATTTTTATTCCTTGTAAATGTTCAAAGAGTGTATCAAATAAAAAAGTAAGTTTTTCTTTATCTTGCCTTAGTTTAATTTCTTTTCTGCCCTAGTTATTAATTTTATTTATCTGCCATAGTTGTTAATTTTATTTATCTGCCGTAGTCATTAATTTTATTTATCTGCCGTAGTTGTTAAATTAAAAACAAACAAAAATTCAACTTTAGTTTTTATTGAAAATCAAACCTACCACAATTGGAATTAACTCGTTAGAACAACTAGAAAATACACAAAATCCCTGTGGACCGACCTGTATTCAACCGGCTAGCTACCAAGCGACACCGTTCTTGATTGCGGTAAATTCTTTGATTTCAAAATCGATCTTTCAAAACGCATACGCATAATCTCGTACAAATCAAATGGCGCCGTTGCCGGGGATGGCGTAGTTATTTTCTTTTTGTAATTTCAGGTTGATTAAAAATTAAAAAATCATAAAAACTGAAAAATTTAAAAATATAAAAAATTTATCATCTTGTTATTTTTTGAAGTGTTTTTGTTTGAATTGTGCAGGATCGAAGAGACGAACAGATTCAGATCTGGAAAAATCCAGTGAGCAAAACAGCAAACAACAGATCTGAACAAACAGAGGAGAGCCACAACAGAGAAACAGAAGAATTTTTGGGAACTGAGCTGACTAGTTGACCGCGGAACCGCCGCAGATAGCACCAGTTGACCGCGGAACTGCGGCGCCTTGGTGACGTTATCACATGGAAAACCTTCTGTAAGCTCTCTTTTCTTCTCTGTAACCCCCTGATATCCTCTGAAAAATTTTTCCTGCAGGGTTCTTTGCGCAAAAACTTCTCTCCCTTCTCCAATAACTTTGATCTTGTGCAGGATTCTTTGCGCCACAATTAAATTTTTTTTTGGCAAGTGTGTTTTGTGTGTTTACTGCTTTGCATCTTTAAAAACGGATTTTTAAGGGGCTATAACACTAATCCAGATTGGGTGGGGATTTCATTACCCTTCCTAGGACCCCAAAAATCATAAAAAGCATTTTGCATTAACCTTCGAGTTAATTAAAAAAGATTAGACTCAGCCTATAAGGACTGTCGCGCTCAATAGGACAAAGGAATAGTTGTAGGCATCGGTCGTTTATCTAAACCAGACTTTGTGGTGCCTAGGCTAGACAAGTGGGAAAGATAATTTTAAAAGGCCCGTCTCATGGTGATTCGTGAGCGGATCTTTCCTTTCTTTACTTGTGCTTACCTGACCACAATTGGCGGTGAAGAGGCGATTTGAGGATCTCACAACTTGCCCTTTGGAACAGTTAGGAGCAGTTTAGTTGACCTAGGAGACCCTAGATCTAGGCTTGATTGTGCATATTGTGATTGCTTGAACGTGTTTCTAAGCTTCTTATTAGAAATCTTTTTGCAAAAAGCTCCTTATAAAAAAAACACAAAACAGAAAATTTTTACAAAAACTTGCCACCTGTCGCTTGAAACCTACTTGCACCCACTTCCTCTCATTGACGTTTTCTTACCCCCACCTTCTGTTTTCACTTTTTGACTACACTACACCTCTTTAGTATATGTCTAGTTGGACTAGGGACACTAGCGCCCGTTTAGTCCGTGTCTCGTTAGTGCCTACTGACGACGCTTTCGACTCCGAAGTCGAAATTCCATCCACTTCTTTACCTTCATCTTCACATTCACCACTTTCTAAGGAGATGTCGGGATTCAATCCTAACAACCCCTTACCGCTTGTTGAAGTGCCCCAGCGAATCGCGCTCCAGGATCTTTTCTATCACATCCGCACCGCACTTCCCACTTGTCTTTCACTTCCACCGGCTAATGGGGATAACTTTGAGATTAAACCCTACTTCATCAACATGTTGCCCAAATTTCACGGGCTGGAATCGGAAGATGCCTACATCTTCATTAATAAATTCCAGAATATTTGCGCAATGATGAAGACCACACAACTTTCGGATGATGCTATAAGGCTACGTGTCATTCCATTCACTTTATGTGACCTAACCGAGAAATGGTTATATAGCACAGCATCACATTCGATAAAAAATTGGGAAGAGTTTGTTAAGGCTTTTCTAAAAAAAGTTTTACCCACACCACAAGACCGCGAGAATTCACAACAAAATTATTCAATTTTCCCAGCTTCCTTCCGAACCTTTTTGGAAGTGCCTCGAAAGATTTAAGGACCTTCTTGTTCAGTGCCCTCACCACGGTATCGAGAATTGGCAACTTTGCCAAACTTTATACGAAGGACTGAACCCAGCAACTAAGCAGTTGTTGGAAACCATTTGTCAAGGTCACTTTCTTACAAAATCGAGCGAGGAAGCTTGGAAATTTCTCGACGATCTTGCTGAACAAACACCTCAGTGGGAAAGCACTAAGACCACTTCATCTATGTCATCAGGTCAGTCTAGGGCAGGCATACATCAACTTGATATGTCGATTGCAATGAAAGCCGAAATGGACGCACTTACGAAAAAGATAGAAGCAATTGAGAGAAAATTCTCATCGCCTTCTCCTGCCCCTGCGTTACCCACTCGCACTATTTGCGCTTGTTGTTCAGATTTGTCCCATCTAACTGAAGAGTGTCCTTACAATCCACCTGTTCAAGGACAAGATCAAGTCAATGCCGCCTTTCAGCAAAGACAAAGAAATGATCCATACTCTTCAACTTACAATCCTGGTTGGAGGAGCCACCCAAATTTTGCTTGGAATCAAAATCAACAACAATTCCAAGGCAATAACAACTTTCAAAGGCCTCCTCCACAACAACAAGCCCCTCAACAAACTAAATATCGGCAACTTTTCCAACCCCAACCTTACCAAAACCAAAACCAAATGAACAATTTTGTACCAAACAACTCTTATCCTCAAAACAATATTGTTCAGCCGAATAACGATAAGGTTTTCTCGCTAGAACGAAATCTGGATGCGTTTTTAAAACAATCTACGCAATCTTCAGCCAGCATCCAATCGTCCATTCAGTCTTTGGTGCAACACAGTTCTTCACATGATCAGAGCATCAAAGCAATTGAAGCCCAAATTGCACAACTGAATGCTGCGTTAAGCGAGCGAGAGAAGGGGAAACTTCCATCTCAACCACCGCTAAATCCCGGTCACACACAAAATACATATGTTGCTTATGAACAACAAAATCATAATGTGAGTGCCGTGACTACATTGAGATCTGGAAAGGTATTGCACAAGAGTGTTGGTAATAATGATGACACCCCGGCCGCCGCTTCTTTATCTTCTTCATCTTCTTCAGAGCCTATTCTTCATTCTTCACAAGGCTCTACTTCTTCAAATTCGAACGGACCCACATCTCACTTCACGAAAACACCAACACTGGGATCCGTTCCAACTCCGCAATTTACTCCATAGACATTGGACTCAACAAATTTTCAAAATATTCCATTTCCAAATAGGTTGAGATCCAATAAACCTACTCCACAAATGGAGAAGATTATGGAGTTATTCAAACAAGTTAGCATTAATATATCTCTCTTGGATGCAATCCAACAAGTCCCTTCTTACGCTAAAATCTTGAAGGACTTATGCACCAAGAAGAGGAAATCACAGGTACCCAAGAAAGTTTTCTTGGCTAATGAAGTGAGTGATGCTCTTACCCAATCTTTACCTCAAAAGCAAAAGGATCCGGGCTGTCCTACAATTTCAATAACAATTGGGGATAAGAACATCAATCGTGCACTATTAGATCTTGGTGCCAGTGTAAACCAGCTTCCCTATTCAGTATATGAGCAATTGGGCGTTGGAGAGTTGAAACTCACACAGTGTACTCTCCAAATGGCCGACCAATCCATCACCCATCCTAGGGGAGAGTTAGAGGATGTGTTAATTAAAGTAGGGGACTTCATTTTTCCCGTTGATTTCATTGTTATGGACACAGAGCCTGTAGCTAACCCCCGGAATCAAATTCTGGTGATACTCGGTCGACCATTCCTCGCAACTTCTAATGCGGTGATCAACTGTCGAAATGGTTCAATAAACCTATCTTTTGGTAACATGACAGTTGAGCTCAACATTTTTAAGTTGGGGAATCAACCCTCCGAGCCTAATGCTAATATACTTGGTGTTTGCTCGATCCAAGTGATCACTCAGGAGGACTGTGAGCTCGAAAAATTTCTGTTCGATCACAACGATTTTGATGCCACTAATGCGTTCCACCTTGAATCCGACACAGCTTTCACACCAGATAATGATTACGAGTGTTTCACTTTTTTGGACGATTTTGAAGACTCACCACCCGAGTTTGAGTCCTTTGAATTTTCGGATGAGTTAGTTGAACCATCCGACTCGGTTGCCTACACTCGCTTCGAACCACTGTTGGAATCCTTCGAGTTCGAGACAGTTTCACCAATTTTACCTTCAATTGTTTCACCTCCAATACTCAAACATAAGCTATTGCCGTCTCACCTTACATACGCTTACTTAGGTGAGAATGAGACCCTTCCTGTTATCATCTCGGCCTCTCTAGCCCTCGAGCAAGAGAAAGCCCTTTTATGGGTTTTACAAAACAATCGGCAAGCTTTTGGTTGGACTATGGCGGATATCAAGGGGATTAATTCCTTCATAGTTGAACATCATATACATATGATGGATGATGCCAAGCCTGTAAGGGATCCACAGAGACACCTCGAGGATTTTGTGGTTAATCAACCTCGACCTATAGAAGTTGAACCACCACCTTTTCTTCTAATAAAATACGAGAATGCCAATATTCCACTCATTTCTGATCATTCACATTCTCGTTTTTATTTATCATCACCTCTTATCTCCTCACATTCACGCAAATCCTGTCCATACCACCACTTATCTCTTCCCCACATCTTCTTAGCTCTATTTAACATGTTCTTCTACCGACCTATATGTTACATTGATAAATTCTTTAAATGGTTGGTGCTGACTTTTGGTCTTTACAAAGTGTGATATTGACCAATAGCTTTGAACCCCCTCTTTAAATGCTTAACATTGTTTAACTCAAGTTTGGGGGGGGGGGTATAATTTGGCTTTCGAAAATAAAAAAAATTGAAAATTTTGAAAATAATTTTTGTTTGGGTATTTTTGTAAATTTCCAGATTTAATAAAATAAAATAAAAAATTTTGCAAAAAATTTCCACTTTTTAGAGGGGTTTATTTACAAATAGCCAACACTTCCCCTTATAAATAAATCCCGACCCTTCATTATTTTCTTAACCCTAATTTCTAACCCCTCTGCAAAACCCTAGCCGCCACCGCACCAAAGTTCTGCAGCGAGATCCCTCCACAGCGCTGCCGATCCGCCGCCGAATCGCCTTTCCCACCGTGCTTCCACCGCTTTCCTACCGCTTCACCCTCTGAATCTTTCAGAGGAGGTTCGATTTCTACAACTCCTCTCTGTTAAATTTTATTTAAAACTGTAGCTTATCTGATGGCGCCAAATATGCAACTAGAGCGTGATTTTTCACAGATTTTTTCACACGCGGTATATGGGAGTTACTTTGCTAATGAAATAGCACGTAGGGGATGGAATTTTTTGATATATAATCACCCAAACGCTTACGCCCTTCCGGAATTAGTCATTCGTTTTTACGAGTGCATGGAAGATGTCTGTCTCGCCCAATATGGCTTTATCAAATTACCGTGGGGTGATAGGGAGATTATCATTGATAGAGACTTCATACATGAAGTCACTTTAATCCCTAGGATACCTATTCATGATCAACCACTGCAGTTTGAGGATTACATGCCCTTAATGGGTAATGATTGCTCAAGGGAACCGCGGAAAGGAATACAAGCGAGAACCCTTTTCGCTAATGTTTTAACTGTGTGCCGGTAGGCAAAAAACAATATTTTTGGGAGTTCCGACAACACCACATTTTTCACACCCTCACTGCATATCGTGCACGCACTCATGACAAGGAATCCTCGATTCGACATGTGCACGATTTTACTGAACTCAATTGGTGCGGGCAAAAAGGCCGCGAACCACCCATGCCCCATGTTAGTGACACAACTGTGTCGCCATTTCCTCCCTATGGAGGAATTTGAATTTTACATGCATGGAGGCATACCCGTCAGGCCTCTCATTGAGGGCGTATCTACGTCCTATATATGCTTGACTGATATTTGGTCACAAACTGAACCGGCGGAACACTTGCCCGCTAGAACACCTAGCTCCATCTCCAGCTCGACCGCGAGAGAAGAAGAGCTCACCCCCTTAGAACATGCACGGTTATTGAGAAGAGCTGTTAGGGGGATTGACGAGTTGAGGGGAATGATGAGGGAACATGATCGGCGTTTGGTAGAAATAGAGCAAGGGGTCCGAACCCTGCTAGCTAGGGTGGAGCGTTCCTGTTCACGCTCAAGGGGGCGGCGTGGGGCCGAGCAGTGAGGGCACTGCTTTTGATAAGTTTGGGGGAAGAGGTGGTTGTAAATAGTTATCATTGCATTGCATTGCATATATATATTTTTTTAATTTTTGTATATATTTTTTCTCTTTCTTTTGCATATTTAATTCTGCATTGCATCAAAATAGAAAAATTATAAAAATTGAAAAATGAAAATAAAAAATATATATATAAAAGAAAAACAATAAAAATTGAAATTTTTTAAAAATTATAAAAATTGAAAAATTCAATTTTGGCCATAATTGACTTAAGTTTGACAAGACGGTTAACTAGCTAGGAAAAACTAGATCCTAAACTAAGTAAATTAAAACCCCTAAAAATAACCTTTCTTAAAAGTTTAACAGTAGAAAATATATGCCCTTGTGGTTTACTTAGAAATAGGCAAATTTTGAGTTCACTTGTTGGGCTAAATCAAAATAAGGGAAGAATATTGAAATTTTTATTGAAGTGTAAGTCTGAAAAATAATTCCGAACCTTAAATTTAAATTCTGAAAATATATACCCTACAACTTGCACAAACACGCACCTCGAAACTTGGAATAGTAGAGGATACCTTGAAATGCTCTTGTCTAAAATCCTTAGTATGAAGAAAAATAAAATAAAAGTACAAGGGTGAATAAAGAAATAAAAAAATGAACACTGGTTTTGTAATTACTTAAGGCTGCGTAAAAATAAAAATATATAGCAATGGTGCTTTATCACCTAGTGCCTTAGACCAACTGGTTTGGGAGTCACTGCTAAAGCCTTAGGTATTACAAGACGAGGAATTACGCCATAATGCGCAAACACATTTTGTAATCGGTCGTTAGTACCTCAAGAAGTATTAACGGCCGCATGAAAGATGTGTAAGCAATCTAAAAATTCACCAATTAAAAGTACTTTGGACAATGGACAAGAGTATGATAGCTTGAATTGAATTTCCAAGTGTAAGGATGATACATACACACACGTAGGGGTATATGATTGGGGTTTGGATGAGAGATAGGAATGAAAAATAGGGCTTATATCTTTAGTAGAGATGATAAAAATTCCTAAGTTGAGATGGAACCTTAGAAGGAAAACTCGAAAGATGCTAAAAGCTAAATAAATTTACAGAACATGTATAATCTTAAGTTAAATGATAAAGAAGCGTGAAAAATATGGGTTGATAATTTCTGAGTTGAAGATAATAGAATTTCTTGCTAGAGAACCGAATTGAAGAATAAAAGTCAATAGGCCAAATTGATAGGATTTTATGGGTAGTATCCGCTGAAAACCCTCAGGAGACAACACTCCTCCTACTAGGGACACCTAGAGGTTTAACTGCTTGTTGCACGAACTCAGTGCAATCGCGTTTCCCTGCAAAAATGAGGTTAGTTTTTTCGAGAATAAACTAGTTTTGCTCGAGGACGAGCAAAAGATAAGTTTGTGGGTATTTGTTCATATGATAATTTTGCATTATTATATTCCCCATTCTTTTTCATTTTGCAAATAAATAGGTGCTTTTGATCCATGTCTGTTGAATAGTTGCAGGTTACAGGTTCTCGGAACAAAACAGTGAAAATGATGAAAAGATGCTACAAAAGTGAGACTACGACCAACAAATAGAAGAATCTTTATCATGCCTACAGTTTGAAGAACAAACGAAGATCAATAAACAATTTCACAAAATACAAAGGAAGCGCAAGATTCAAGACTTCAACGCGAAGCGAACGGTAAAAGTCCACAACATTTCTGCACTGTGGAAATCTGGAAGAAACTAGAAAAGAGTCTGAAGAACCAAGTGAAGAAAACAGAAGCAAATAGCAACAGGAAGAAGCCCTAGAAAATTGAGTCAACAAGCCTATCACATGGCCGCAGAACCGCGGCCAAACCATGCTTATGGCCGCGGATCCGCGGCCGTGCTGTGCACGTGTCAGTGCGTGTCGGTGGAGTCGGTGCGTTGACCGGGTTTTCTCAGGGTAGCTTTGTAAATGTAGATAGGGATCAGATGTAAACCTTAGGGTTTCTATAATCTATAAATAGGAACCCTACAGCTCTTTTTGGAGCATGCCTATTTTTAATTCCTAAGTTTAGAATTTTTATTCCTTGTAAATGTTCAAAGAGTGCATCAAATAAAAAAGTAAGTTTTTCTTTATCTTGCCTTAGTTTAATTTCTTTTCTGCCCTAGTTATTAATTTTATTTATCTGCCCTAGTTGTTAATTTTATTTATCTGCCGTAGTCATTAATTTTATTTATCTGCCGTAGTTGTTAAATTAAAAATAAACAAAAAATCAACTTTAGTTTTTATTGAAAATCAAACCTACCACAATTGGAATTAACTCGTTAGAACAACTAGAAAATACACAAAATCCCTGTGGACCGACCCGTATTCAACCAGCTAGCTACCAAGCGACTCCGTTCTTGATTGCGGTAAATTCTTTGATTTAAAAATCTATCTTTCAAAACGCATACGCATAATCTCGTACCACCCGGGTATTGAGCGATCAGAAGATCAACAAGAAAGTTTGCTCATACTCCTGCGAATCCAATCAGTAACACTAACGTACAGTCCGGTCTCTTCGTCTGATATTTCGCATATCTCAGCCTGGGGGTGGTAAACGTCAGACCCCAATAGCCTTGATAAGTCATGCCGATGTGAGGCTCATAACGGTTTGAGAAACTACCGATAACACTTACTAGTAAATCTCAGCAACCATGACCAGGGATTTCCTGTTATGGCCAATCGAGCATAGCGCAACATCAACCCCCAATACCGGGAGAGATGAAATCCCTTCCTATTGCTCATTGCCTCCACGTGACTCGGGACTGTACCCAAAAACCACCGTTTTGCACGATCTCTTGAACGTGGTAAGGTGGAAATCAAAGCACAGTGGTAATCACACAAGACTCTATGACGATCTCGGGTCGACAGACTAACCTGTACCAGTGTCACCAGAGAACTGCTATCTGACGATAGGTATATGTAACATTTCAAAAAAATAAAATATTATTTTTGGGAATTTAAATAATTAAAATAACAAATATTATGAATATTTTAATGATGTGGTATAATTATATACCGATAGTTTGGAAAATGTCGGAACATTAAATTGAATGGTGATTTTTGGAGGGATTTATGTGATTTAGGCAAATTATAAATTCTTTACAATTAATTATATTTAAGTTTATTTCTAAACTTGATTAATGTTCACTAACCATGCATTAATCTTGATTAGGCTTCATGACATGCACCATGTCATATTACACGCTTGTTTCATTTTTGAACCATGACATACTTATTTTTCTTTTATATGTACATGGATTTTTGGTTTTAAATTGAAAAAGGAAAACAAAATGAAAGGAAAAAGAAAATGAATAAAGAATTGGGGACATGGAGGTATGGGCTTGAGAGAGAGAGAGAGAGAGAGAGAGAGGGTGAGGGGTCTCCTTGAACCATGGCTCCTTGTTTCACTTCATCATCTCCATCATTTTCCTCTCCTTCCTCACCTCTATGGCTGCCCTCTCCTTCCTCCACTTCTACTCCCTCACAACACCATCAATCCCACATTAAAACCTTGTATTCTCTTCACAAAAAATGTGCACAAGCTCACTACAAGCATGGGAGATAAAGAAAAAATGGATTTTGAGCACTTGGGGTAACTCAAGAATTTTCTTGAGTTGCCAAATGAGGTATTCTTTTCACTATTAGTGCTGTAATGAATTTCCTTTAGCATCTAGGTTAGTTTAGAATTGGTAAATTAAGGTTTAGTGAGGTTTAAAAATTCCAAGATGAGGTTTTGGGGAATTCTTGAGTTGTGATGGTGTAAGTGATGTGTAATTGGTGATTGGAACCTCTTAGTGTTAAAAACCAGAGCCTAGTCTATGAAAGACTTGAACTTAGAAACCCCGATATCGGAAGATTATGGGAATTGTGATGATAATTGGAGATCTGCTATGACCCGGGGCACCTGAAAAATATTTAGCGAAGACTGAGAGATGTGCAGGCAACCTAGAAGCTAACCCCAAAACCCGAGACCACATCTGCAAGTTTTGGGCACATATTTAACCCATTTGGCCGCAATTTGCGGCCTGGGTATGACCAAATTGATTTGTATTGGGTCCTTGGCTTTATCTTCAGTAAATTAGACCCTCCACTTGTGCAGAATTGGCTAATTTTACCTGAAACGAAATAGGGAAATGTTTTCTCTTGTTTCTGTTTCGTTTTGCGACTTCGTTTTAACTTTGGTTTTGGTATTTGTGTTTTTCCCCGTTCACTTGACGTTTGTACGTCGATATCGGGTGTTGTTTGGCTCTTTTGCATGAGTAGACCATAGGTTTTAACCTATGTGCGATTCGTGTCCTGTTTTGGTTTTCGTGCGTGATTTCTGTTTACGATGCTATGTGTGTATATATGTAGGTACCCTCAAGTGGACTTTGAACAACAAGGATGAGCGTGGCGTCATCGACTTCGGCAAGTAAGGATCAAGTGAGTAGATATATATCTACGGGGGAAGTCGGGTGGATGGCGTATAGCACCCCCGCAGTTTCGTAGTATAGTATACAAATATGTTATATATGTATATAAATATGTGTATTGTGGTACGTGGATGATTATCAAGATAGGCTTTAGGTGTTCACGGGTTAGTTTTAGTGTAAATTGGAATAGCGCTTATTGTATAGTTACTTTGTCACGACCCGAAATGGCACGCGACTGGCACTTGAATCATACCAGTCCGAATTGCCGGAGCCTGAGGTATTGAGACATTGAGATAGAGGCCAGTCCGGATTGCCGGAGCCCGAGATATTGGATATTGGGATATATGTTTTGTGTTGATGCTTGACACGGATTCTATGTTGATTTCATTGTTGATACCTCGATTTTTATATACAGAAATCTCACAAAATTAAGAATATAGTTTTCTCATTTAGATGTATTCTATTTTCATGCATTCATACATCATATATATGATATGTTGTTACCTGAGGCATTGACACGAGAACTTGGTATTACACTTATGTATAGATGTTTACCCTTGCCATTATTATATGCTTCAGGCTATATTATTTTGAGGATATTACTATCGTATGACCTAGGATTGAGTCATACATACGATTTCTGCTCGGTGATGTTTTCTACCCACGAGTTGGCAACTCACCCCCGTTGTGCCACAGTTCTTGCAGGTTTTGCCGTACAGGTTTCCTTGGCGGCTTTACTGGCACACTGCTTCTTTCCGGGTGATTGCTTTGGTAGGTTGGTTCACTTGCATCGTGATCACCGTAGTACTTTTATTTATTCAGTTGTATCTAGTAAACTCCATCAACCAGACTTGTATTATTGATAGACTTAGAAGACCAGATGTATATTCTTTCGACCTTAGAGTCGCGCTTGTATTATTATGGTTTTTCTCTGGTTTCTTTCTGAGTTTTGATCCTCGCCCTTCGGCGTTGTATATTATATTGCATTGCATGGTTTTGTCCGCCAATTGGCGAAGAGCTAGCTCCCGCTTGGGGATGCCTTTATATTATACATGTTTGTACCCGTTTGGGGCCAGTATTTATAAAGGAAACTCTGCCGAAATTTTCAGAAAAGACGTGATGTTTTAAAAAATTTTACTACGAATTTCAAAGTGATTTATATGCAAACTTTTAAACAAGTTTTCCTTCATTTTCTTCTTTTAAATGGTTTAGATTTCTGGGCTTTTGGCTTACTTGAATTAGGTGGGGTTCTATAGACTTCACATGATTCAAGTGCCAGTCACGTGCTATTTCGGGTCGTGACAAAGTTGGTATCATAGCTAGGGTACTGATCTAAGTCTAGTACATACCGATACCATGTAACGTTTTGAAAATCGTTTCGGTGAAATTTCGGAAAATCGGTAAAATAAGGGGGTTTTCTGTAAAAAGTCAAAATACAAATATCTTTATTATAAAATTAAATATACATATTCTAGCTATGTAATTGCTAGTATTTGGTGTTTATTGAGCCACTGGTGAAATTTCAAATTTTCCGAAATTTTTTCCGAAATTAATTATTTTAATATTATTTTAAGCCGTCACTAATACATTTAATTAGGGAAAATTACAAATTGGAATGAGTTGAAACAAATTTTGTATATAATAACACATTAAACAAAATTTTAACATATGGTTTTTGAATTGAAATGAAGTTGCTAAACGGTGTTAGAAAATATCGAAGAAAAAGGCTTAAATAGTGAATTTAGTGTAAATGGATGTTTGGGGTATAATATTTATCATTTTTCATCATCCCAAACCCATACCCACACTCACACACCCCCATTTATCCTTCCCCTTGGCTGATTTCAGCAGCCCCCCTCAATTTTTCCCCACTTGTTTTGCAAAAGAAAAGAAAAACAAAGGAAATGGTAGAAAATTGTTAAATGAGAGTGTACTTTGACTTTTTCCACACTTTCTCCACCTCACTCTCTCTCCCTCACCCCTCCCCACATTTCTGGCCGAAATTTCTACCCCCAAAACAGCAGCCCCTTCCCTCTTCTCATCTCTCTTTTTTCCATCAAAAAAATTGTCAAAACTCAAAGTAAAACCTCACCGAAATCAAAATCCAACTCCTACCCATTTCTCTTTTGCCTATCTAGCATGGATCTTGGTGCAAGGATTTCAAATTGGAGGTCTAGATCTTAAGTTTGATCCATGGTTCATGAGGTATAAATCTTGGCTTTTTGTTTAAATTGTTGCTAAATACTTTAGTCTAGCTTAATTATAAGTTCAATTGTGGTTTAATTGAAAGATGTGGGTTTTCAAGAGAAGGATTAGATTAGGGTTTTGTTGTGGATTTGTGTTGTGATAAATTATGCATGGTTTAGTGATGTGGATTAACATCTTAAGTTTTGTAGAAAGCTAATCTAGTTGTTAATTACAAACCATTACTTATAAAATGTCCTAATTAAGTTATTTTGCTAACTAGGGTTTTTGGAAAATTGTTAAATGCTTTAGATTAAAATATAATTATGGTTTCATGTCATCATTAATATTATAATGAGTGGTTTAATGCCTTGGACCATGCAAAATCAAGCGTAGTTATTGTTTTGTGCATTTTTAGTTGAAATTGTTAAATTAGATAAATTGCAAAACTAGAATTTTTATTTTTATAAGAACTGATGATATTAAATTCTTGAAATGGGTTGTATAACTTAATTAAGATTTTTAATAAGTATTATGGCCGCTAGATTTGTTTAAACGTCGAGTTTTGTACTAAAACGGGTAATATTTGCTTGCTAGATTTTCGGAAAAATGGCTTTTAAAGTGAGTTTGAGGTTTTTGTGAATTTTAACCTATTTTATATTCTAATTAGTGTTCGTGATTGCGCAAATGAGTGTGTTTGGGTTTTTCTCGATGGTTTGACATTTGTACATCGACATCGAGGGTTGGTTTGGCTATTCTTGCATGCGTAGGAGATATGTTTTGACCTATGCGTGATACGCGTGCCGATTTGATTTTCGTATGCCGTTTCGATTTCAAATTTGGTTTTAATGCGATACGGTGCGTTATGATATGTAGGTACCCCATGTGGACTTCGAGACGACAAGCAAGCGCGTGGCGACGTCGGCACCGGCGAGCGAGGACCAGATGAGTAGATTTATATTTACAGGGAGAAGTCGGGTGGATGGCGTATAGCACCCCCGCAGTTCGTGGTGATGTATACGAATACGTATACACACATATATATTGGTTATATTGTTGAGTTTATTGATGATAAAGATAGATTTTAGGTGTGATGGGATAGGTTTTAGTGTTGCGAGACCCTAGAGTAGAGGTTGCACCACATTTACACAAACACCCATACTTGCATACATTCTTCTTTCTTATGTGCTTATATGGGGTTATATTGTTATGTGTTCACATGGGTATGGGACTATGTGTTCACATACTGGAGTTGAGGACAGTATTTGGGATTGAGATGAGTCGATAAGATTTGATTGAGACCGCGAGAACGGTGATATGGCAGGATTCGTACTTGAGGTACGTCCTGATATTATAGCGGATCTTGGGACGACGATACATGTGAATAGCGTTTTACATTGAATGGTTGACATGTGATCGTGATATGAGATAAGATATATTAAGATATTCATAATAGGTCGCATTAGGTGATGTATACCTCTTTATGACGATATATGATGATGATATCGGTTTGTATGAGGCTGTAGATCAGCAGTCAGATCATGACTATATTGATGATATTAGTATCGTACTAGACATAGATCAGTACCCAGATTATGATCTTAGATAAGAGGATACCGGATGAATAATTGATGAATGAGATATTGACCCGTACCCAGATTTGGGGATGCCGTACGACGGATTTACGTACGAGCTATATATTGATGTTTGATCCGCACTCTTGACTTGGGAATAACTGATTATAGATATGGTATCGTATGTGATATTATCGAGGCGGGATCACCGACTGATACACACACACACACACACACACATATGTATCGACTCAGGTGTTAGGCGGTTTCCTTACCTTCAGTAGCCAGTTAGCTTAGCCCTTTAGTTTAGTGTAGTTGTTAGACTAGATTTATATTAAATATAGATTGTCATCTTTGTGTCTAGTATTTAGCTCCCGCTCATTATTGTTGTTCGCTCCGCATCGCATGCTTATATTATGTTTCATATTCTATTGTTGATATCATGCTGTTAGGACACCAGCACCATTACCGATGACGCGTATGTACCACGTACACTTACTTGCCGGCTCACATACATCTTCATCGGTAATTGCCATGTCATGAACACTTTAGAAAATACTATTTCATTTGACATAGGTTGTTAGCTAATAGTTTAGACATGATATTAGTGTACTTTCCTTATATGCTAGTTTAGACATTGTAGTTACTACTTGCTACTTCATGCATGTTATTATTCACTGTTGTGACGCATTCATGGATTTTCATGCTATATTCACTGTTTACATGCTATTGATGACTTGGATTCGGATTTCATGAGATTTCTGGGATTTGGAGGAAAACCGCAAAAACACTTATAAAATTCTTTCTCTTTTTTTTAAAGAAAAGTGCGGTTTTCCTATGATGTATGAGTCGTCCACCATGAGTTTGCTGATGGATTTCGAGACCCGAGTTCGAGTAGTGGAGGAACCGTTTCGGGTACATGGTGGACCCGGTGCGGTACCTCGGGGCAAGAAGATCGCAGATGATGGCATTGAGCCTGGCAGGGGAGCACTACCGACCGGTGATATTACCCGACGCGTCGGATATTCGGAGGATACCGTCGTGGTCTTGAGATTGATGGTAGGGGATGGTCTGGATTGACGGCGCCCTAGATAGTGAGATTGAGACATTGAGATCCTGAGATATTGAGACATTGGGATTTGTGTTTTGTGTCGATGCTAGACACTGTTTATGCTGATTTCATTTATGATACCTCTTTTAAAAGTACAGAAATCTCACTAAATTATGAAAGCAGTTTTATTCTGTTTCATGCATTCATACATCATCCATATGATATATTGGTACCCGAGGCACTGACACGGGCACATGGGATTACACTTGGGTTAGAATTTTACCCTAGCCATTATTATAGGCTGCTGGTTATATATTTGAGGATATATTATGATTGTTGACCTAGGATTGCGTTGTTCATGCGATTTCTGTTCGTAGATGTTTTTCTACTCACGAGTTGGCAACTCACCCCCGTTGTGCCACAGTTCTTGCAGGTTTTGCCGTACAGGTTTCATTACGGATTTGCTGGCACTGCTTCTTTCGGGTGACTTGCTAGTAGGTGGGTTTATTTGTATCGTACCCCCCATTATATACCTTGTATATTATTACTCTGTTGTATCTAGAAGATCCATCAACCAAACATGTATTTATTTTTGAGATAGAGACCAGTGATGTTATTCTTTCGACCTTAGAGTCGCGCGTTATATTTCTGTGGATTTCTTGTTGTTTTGAGTTTCCTTTTGAGTCTTGATCCTCGCCCTTGGCGTTGTATATTATATTGCTTGTGTGGTTGTGACCGTCGATTGACGAAGAGCTAGCTCCCTCTTGGGGATGCTTTTTATTTATTTCGTATACTATATTCATGTTGTATCCCATTTGGGAGCCGGTATTTACAAAGGAGACTCTGCCGAAATTTTCAGGAAATATTTGATGTTTTTTTAAAAACGCATAATTCGGCATTATGCTATTAAACTACTTGCTTTAAGTTGGTTTTTCCTTCACTCTATTACTTTTCTTGGTTTGGATTTATGGGTTTTCGGCTTACTTAGATTATGTACGCCTCGAGATGTTTTGTAGTCTAAGTGCCGGTCATGTTCTGTACTTTCGGGTCGTGACAAAGTTGGTATCTGAGCGTTAGGTTTTACCTTCGGAGTGTAGGATGACCCTTGGTTGATGGAATAGGTGACTAAAGTAGAGTGACGTACCATGGGTATGTTCCGCGGCATACTTACGATACGCTACTCCACTTAAGAAGCCTTAGGATGTACATTTCTTTGTTCAGTTTTATATTCATTCCTGATCTAGCCTCATCGGTACCAGTTATGGTTTTGCTGCCAAGATTACGGGCAGGGAGAGCTACGGCTAGAGTTGCGGTCAGCACGAGCTCGTTACGATCGAGGACTGACCAGGGCGTGATTCCGGCGACATACGATTGCATTGAGAGGCGTCGTCTGATTGTGTTTTCGCGCCACGAGCGTTTGGATGGATCGCTGTATGAGATTACTCGGACGTGCAGATCAGCGCCAGAGAATTGAGCCAATGATAGAGGCCAGCCAGATTTTGATGACCGTTGGCGTATTGCTTACTCCTGATGATTGAGGCACCGTTCAGCGTGCAGACGAGTGAGCCAGTCATTGCTGCGAACGACGAGATATCGCCCCAGATGTTGGAGCTATTGCAGTACGAGTTGTACTAAGAGATGATAGAAGGTCGCTAGCCACCGAGGATGAATGACTAGGACATGTGGTTCGTTCGCTACCCCGATGCGAGGTCATCAGATAGATTGATTCCAGCTAGAGATGACTTCACGCGGAGACGTTGAGAGTCGACAGAGACGATCGAATGTCAAAAACCTATTATTCCAAGTTAAAGTATTCGGAAGAGCATGCAGGAAATTCTATGGACCCTCTAGAAGAATGAAACCCTAACTCGACTTAATGATCATGTGAAAGCCTTTGAACCTTAGGGTTTGCGGCAGTTCCACGGCACCATTAGTGAGGCTTGGGTTTGACCTTCTACGGCTGGACCATCGATGCCGTGGTACGTACTCGATACTGTTAAACTTTACCCAAGATGTTGAGCTCTTGGGGGATTATGAGGTTTTGACAAATCGATCGGATGGTTCGACTTCATTCGGATGCCAGGTGGTGAGATGCATTTCTTGGGAGACTCCACATACGAGGATAGCCGTAGGAGCTCAGTCCATGCAGCCACGACGAGACGAGTCCGAAGCAGTCGACATTAAAGAAAGTGGAGTAAGAGGTTCATACGAGATCTTGATGAGACGGCGTTCCACTCCGCCGACATCAGAGATGTGATACGCATGCCGAGACATTGTACTTGGATATACCTTCCAGAAGGGGTCACGATGAGTATGCAGCCGTTCCGGAACGAGAACAGATCTAGTAAGGGACGATGACTTCCGGACAGTTCGGCAGAGACGAGATTTTGGAGAGATCTCGACAGGACCTTTCTGGAATGAATTACGAGAAGACTTGGACCCAGGAGTGGTCATGTTACGCACAGCGGCAGGCCAGAGTTTAGGATCGTCGACGAGATATGCTATGAGTGACCAGGATAGTTGGCCAGAGATTCTTGGAGGATGTGCTTGAGCGGGACTATTCCGCCATACTTGATTTTGGTATTTTGGGCGATCTATTCGCATGATTGATTTTGATGATTGAGTTGCATGATATTTGTTTTCATGGACCGTGGTTGCACCTGCTGAGTATTTGTGATTTTGCACAGTTGTTGCACTTGATCTCGTTTTCGTGCCTTGGTTTCACACGTTTATGATTTTATGGGTTTCATACAGTTGAGTTGATTTCGTGCGTATATACTCACACGATTTGGTTTTTGCACTCGGTATGATTCACATATGCTTGCAGTGCAATGATACGCATTTTGTGCACTTAGATGCACTGGACTTCGATTTCGATTGTGAAACTCGATATTTGTTTTGTGCACCTTGTGCACCTAATTTGATTTTGCGCATGTTCAGCGCTTGATATTGGATTTCATGATTTCGTGCATGATGGATGCACCTGGTTTGGATTTTCGTGCATGTTGAGCGCATGTTTTGAGAAGCGATTTTGGTGCACACTAGATGCACTAAATCGAGATTCTTCGTGCGTATCAGACGCACCTGTCCTTGCTGTCAGGAACACACGTTGCCTATGACAGATGTTGTGTGCACACCCGATGCACTTAGATGTTGTTTTTGTGCGCATGTATGGCACATATATGGATTTTGATTTCCGTGCGCACCAGACGCACATAGCATTTATATGCATATTTTGGGATTGATTTCTTATGGAGCAGTACGATTTTATGATGATTGCTATGAGTTTTTGTACTGAGCAGGACTAGTTAGAGGACAGTACCTGAATATATTTTGCATGTATTGATAGTTATTGAAGGGATTTCCAAAAAGTAAGCTATAGTCTCAGTATTTACCTACGTGTCTGATATGACACGAAATGTTTAAAACAAGGAGACCCTTCTAAATTGTATCCAAAATGGCGGAACGTACAAATTAAACAAAGGGTATATATATATATATATATATATATATATATATATATATATGTAGTTATTTTCTTACAATAGACGTCCGCCACTGTGCAGTGCTGCGAGCATCGCACAGCGATTTGAAGAAGATTTGGCATGCATTGCTTCCAGATGTTTTAATGTTGTATATCATATTGATTTTCATTTTGGATTTAGACATTGTGTCTTCACCATGACTCCGATAATTGCGGGATGCTGGATGGAGTTTTGATTTTGAGTTACATGCTCATTTTTCATGCGCATGCGCATGCGCTGCGCTACGATTTGTTTTATGTATATATGACTTCGGAGACTCGACGACTTGATGGTTTTTCTTAGATGTTTTAGTGTTTGGGGGAGTTTTAATTTAAATTCGGGGACCGAATTTCTTTAAGGGGGGAAGATTGTAACGTTTTGAAAATCATTTCGGTGAAATTTCGGAAAATCGGTAAAATAAGGGGGTTTTCTGTAAAACGTCAAAATACAAATATCTTTATTATAAAATTAAATATACATATTCTAGCTATGTAATTGCTAGTATTTGGTGTTTATTGAGCCACTGGTGAAATTTCAAATTTTCTGAAATTTTTTCCGAAATTTATTATTTTAATATTATTTTAAGCCGTCACTAATATATTTAATTAGGGAAAAGTACAAATTGGAATGAGTTGAAACAAATTTTGTGCATCATAACACATTAAACAAAATTTTAACATGTGGTTTTTAATTGAAATGAAGTTGCTAAACGGTGTTAGAAAATATCGAAGAAAAAGGCTTAAATAGTGAATTTAGTGTAAATAGATGTTTGGGGGTATAGTATTAATCATTTTCCATCACCCCACACCCATACCCACACTCACACACCCCCATTTATCCTTCCCCTTGGCTGAATTTAGCAGCCCCCCTCAATTTTTCCCCACTTGTTTTGCAAAAGAAAAGAAAAACAAAAGAAATGGTAGAAAATTGTTAAATGAGAGTGGACTTTGACTTTTTCCACACTTTCTCCACCTCACTCTCTCTCCTCCCTCACCCCTCCCCACATTTCTGGCCAAAATTTCTATCCCCAAAACAGCAGCCTCTTCCCATCTTTCTTTTTTCCATCAAAAAAATTGTCAAAAATCAAAGTAAAACCTTACCGAAATCAAAATCCAACTCCTAACCATTTCTCTTTTGCCAATCTAGCATGGATCTTGGTGCAAGGATTTCAAATTGGAGGTCTAGATCTTAAGTTTGATTCATGGTTCATGAGGTATAAATCTTGGCCTTTTGTTTAAATTGTTGCTAAATACTTTAGTTTAGCTTAATTATAAGTTTAATTGAAAGATGTGGGTTTTCAAGAGAAGGATTAGATTAGGGTTTTGTTGTGGATTTGTGTTGTGATAAATTGTGCATGGTTTAGTGGTGTGGATTAACATCTTAAGTTTTGTAGAAAGCTAATCTAGTTGTTAATTACAAACCATTACTTATAAAATGTCCTAATTAAGTTATTTTGCTAACTAGGGTTTTTGGAAAATTGTTAAATGCTTTAGATTAAAATATAATTATGGTTTCATGTCATCATTAATATTATAATGAGTGGTTTAATGCCTTGGACCATGCAAAATCAAGCGTAGTTATTGTTTTGTGCATTTTTAGTTGAAATTGTTAAAATTAGATAAATTGCTAAACTAGAATTTTTATTTTTATAAGAACTGATGATATTAAATTCTTGAAATGGTTTGTATGACTTATTTAAGATTTTTAATAAGTATTATGGCCGCTAGATTTGTTTAAACGTCGAGTTTTGTACTAAAACGGGTAATATTTGTTTGCTAGATTTTCGGAAAAATGGCTTTTAAAGTGAGTTTGGGGTTTTTGTGAATTTTAACCTATTTTATATTATAATTAGTGTTCGTGTTGCGCAAATGAGTGTGTTTGGGTTTTTCTCAATGGTTTGACGTTTGTACATCGACATCGAGGGTTGGTTTGGCTATTCTTGCATGCGTAGGAGATAGGTTTTGACCTATGCGTGATACGCGTGCCGATTTGATTTTCGTATGCCGTTTCGATTTCAAATTTGGTTTTAATGCGATACGGTGCGTTATGATATATAGGTATCCCATGTGGACTTCGAGACGACAAGCAAGCGCGTAGCGACGTCGGCACCGGCGAGCGAGGACCAGGTGAGTAGATTTATATCTACAGGGAGAAGTCGGGTGGATGGCGTATAGCACCCCCGCAGTTCGTGGTGATGTATACGAATACGTATACACACATATATATTGGTTATATTGTTGAGTTTATTGATGATAAAGATAGATTTTAGGTGTGATCGGATAGGTTTTAGTGTTGCGAGACCCTAGAGTAGAGGTTGCACCACATTTACACACACACTCATACTTGCATACATTCTTCTTTCATATGTGCTTATATGAGGTTATATCGTTATGTGTTCACATGGGTATGGGACTATGTGTTCACATACTGGATTTGAGGATAGTATTTAGGATTGAGATGAGTCGATAAGATTTGATTGAGACCGCGAGAACGGTGATATGGCAGGATTCGTACTTGAGGTACGTCCTGATATTATAGCGGATCTTGGGACGACGATACATGTGAATAGCGTTTTACATTGATTGGTTGACATGTGATCGTGATATGAGATAAGATATATTAAGATATTCATAATATGTCGCATTAGGCGATGTATACCTCTTTATGACGATATATGATGATGATATCGGTTTGTATGAGGCTGCAGATCAGCAGTCAGATCATGACTATATTGATGATATTAGTATCGTACTAGACGTAGATCAGTACCCAGATTATGATCTTGGATAAGAGGATTCCAGATGAATAATTGATGAATGAGATATTGACCCGTACCCAGATTTGGGGATGCCGTACGACGGATTTACGTACGAGCTATATATTGATGTTTGATCCGCACTCTTGACTTGGGAATAACTGATTATAGATATGGTATCGGATGTGATATTATCGAGGCGGGATCACCGACTGATATATATATATATATATATATCGACTCAGGTGTTAGGCGGTTTCCTTACCTTCAGTAGCCAGTTAGCTTAGCCCTTTAGCTTAGTGTAGTTGTTAGACTAGATTTATATTAAATATAGATTGTCATCTTTGTGTCTAGTATTTAGCTCCCGCTCATTATTGTTGTTCGCTCCGCATCGCATGCTTATATTATGTTTCATATTCTATTGTTGATATCATGCTGTTAGGACACCAGCACCATTACCGATGACCCGTATGTACCACGTACACTTACTTGCCGGCTCACACACATCTTCATCGGTAATTGCCATGTCACGAACACTTTAGAAAATACTATTTCATTTGACATAGGTTGTTAGCTAATAGTTTAGACATGATATTAGTGTACTTGCCTTATATGCTAGTTTAGACGTTGTAGTTACTACTTGCTACTTCATGCATGTTTTTATTCACTGTTGTGCCGCATTCATGGATTTTCATGTTATATTCATTGTTTACATGCTATTGATGACTTGGATTCGGATTTCATGAGATTTCTGGGATTTGGAGGAAAACCGCAAAAACACTTATAAAATTCTTTCTCTTTTTTTTATAAAGAAAAGTGCGGTTTTCCCATGATGTATGAGTCGTCCATCATGAGTTTGCTGATGGATTTCGAGACCCGAGTTCGAGGAGTGGAGGAACCGTTTCGGGTACATGGTGGACCCGGTGCGGTACCTCGGGGCAAGAAGACCGCAGATGATGGCGTTGAACCTGGCAGGGGAGCACTACCGACCGGTGATATTACCCGACGCGTCGGATATCCGGATGATACCGTCGTGGTCTTGAGATTGATGATAGGGGACGGTCTGGATTGACGGCGCCCTAGATAGTGAGATTGAGACATTGAGATCCTGAGATATTGAGACATTGGGATTTGTGTTTTGTGTCGATGCTAGACACTTTTTATGCTGATTTCATTTATGATACCTCTTTTAAAAGCACAGAAATCTCACTAAATTATGAAAGCAGTTTTATTCTGTTTCATGCATTCATACATCATCCATATGATATATTGCTACCTGAGGCACTGACACGGGCACATGGGATTACACTTGGGTTAGACTTTTACCCTAGCCATTATTATAGGCTGCTGGTTATATATTTGAGGATATATTATGATTGTTGACCTAGGATTGCGTTGTTCACGAGATTTCTGTTCGTAGATGTTTTTCTACTCACGAGTTGGCAACTCACCCCCGTTGTGCCACAGTTCTTGCAGGTTTTGCCGTACAGGTTTCATTAAGGATTTGCTGGCACTGCTTCTTTCGGGACTTGCTAGTAGGTGGGTTTATTTGTATCGTACCCCCATTATATACCTTGTATATTATTACTCTGTTGTTCTAGAAGTTCCATCAACCAAACATGTATTTATTTTTGAGATAGAGACCAGTGATGTTATTCTTTCGACCTTAGAGTCGCGCGTTATATTTCTGTGGATTTCTTATTGTTTTGAGTTTCCTTTTGAGTCTTGATCCTCGCCCTTGGCGTTGTATATTATATTGCTTGTGTGGTTGTGACCGTCGATTGACGAAGAGCTAGCTCCCGCTTGGGGATGCCTTTTATTGATTTCGTATACTATTCATGTTGTATTCCATTTGGGAGCCAGTATTTACAAAGGAGACTCTGCCGAAATTTTCAGGAAATATTTGATGTTTTTTTAAAAACGCATAATTCGGCATTATGCTATTAAACTACTTGTTTTAAGTTGGTTTTTTCCTTCACTCTATTACTTTTCTTGGTTTGGATTTCTGGATTTTCGGCTTACTTAGATTACGTACGCCTCGAGACGTTTCGTAGTCTAAGTGCCGGTCATGTTCCGTAGTTTCGGGTCGTGACATACCATCAACATATATCCGCGTGTGTATGAAAACACATCGCTCAATGCAATTCGTGACAAAGTTAGTATTAGAGCGCTAGGTTTAACTTTGGATTAAGTTTATGTTTGACTATGCGGAGTTTAGGGCGTATATTTATATTCGGAACCTATGCTTGACCTTACGAAACTTAGACTTGGTCGAGGGGGTATTAGACCCGAACTTTCGTCACATAGGTTGACCTTGGTTGATGGAGTAGGTGACTTAAGTAGAGTGACGTACCGTGTGTATGTTCCGCGGCATACTTACGATACGCTACTTCGCTTAAGAAACCTTAGGATGTACATTTTGTTGCACAGTAGTCTATTTGTTCATATGATCTATCCTCTTCGATATCGGTTGGTGGTTTTGTTACCACGATTGCATAGGCAGGGAGAGCTGCGGCTAGAGTTGCGGTCAGCATGAGCTCGTCCTGGACGAGGACTGACCAGGGCGTAATTCCGGCGACACATGATTGCATCGATGTGTCGTTTTATTGTGTTTTCGCGCCATGAGTGTTTGATGGATTGCTTTTAGTAAAATTTCTCAAACTTGCAGATCAGCACCAGAGGATTGGGCCACGGATAGAGGCCGGCTAGAATGTGATGACCGTCAATGCACCGTTATTCTTGATGATTGAGGCACTGCTTAGCGTGCAGACGAATATGCCAAATGTTGCTGCGACTGACAAGATACCACCCCAGATGTTTGAAGCTATTGCAACACGAGTTTATACTTAGAGATATGATAGAAGATCGCTAGTCACCCAAGGATTAATGACTAGGACATGTGGTTCGTTGCATACCCCGATGCGAGGTCATCAGATTGATTGATTCCAGCTTGGGAAGACTTCACGCAGGCACGTTGAGAGTCGATAGAAAACGACGAATGTGAGAAACCCATTTTTCCAAGTTTAAGGTATTCGGAAAAACATGCAAGTAATTCTGTGGACCCTCTAGAAGAATGAAACCCTAACTCGACATAATGTCCATGGAAACGCCTTTGAACCTTAGGATTTGCGGCAGTTCCGCGGTGCCATTAATGAGGCTTGGGTTTGCCCTTCTACGGTTGGTCCATAGGTACTGTGGCATGTACTAAATATTATTAAACGGTACTCAAGAGCTGAGCTCTCGGGGAATTATGGGACTTTGACGAATCGATCGAAAAGTTCGACATCGTCCGGATATCATGTGACGGAATACATTACTTGGGAGACTCTAGATATGAGTATAACAGTTGTAGCGCAGTCCATACAGCTACGAAGAGACGAGTCCAAATCAGTCGACATTAGAGAAAAGTGGAGTAAGAGGTTCGTACGAGATGTCGTTCCACTCCGTCGACATCAGAGATGTGATACGCATGCAGAGGCGTCGAATAGGGATATATCTTCCAGAAGGAGTCTTGATGAGTATACAGCTGTTCCAGAACCATAAATGGATTTAGTAAAGGGTGATAACTTCCGAGCAGTTCGGCGGAAATGAGAATTGGGAGAGACCATGACAGAATCTTCTAAAATACTACACGAGAAGACTTGGACCCAGGATTGGTCGTATTGTGCACACCCAGTAGGCCATAGTTCGGCATCGTCGACGAGACATATTATGAGCGACCATGATAGTTGGCCAGAGATCTTTTAGAGGATGTGCCAGAGCGGAACTGTTCTGTCATCATTTCCATATTGGGCAGCTAAGCCGAGGAGCTATGTAAATAGCAATTCGCAGTGAGAGAAGAGAGCATAAGGGTACAAGGCGCCAGACCATGAAAGGGAGGCAAGTAGATATCTTGCTCTACTAGCTTTGGATGCACCGACACCCTTCGACATTGGAGAAGGAGCATATCGACGACAGTGTTTACGATTTGCGATTTGGTGATTTGAATATCACGTATCCGTCATTTTGGATTTCGGTATTTTGGGCGATTTATTTGCATGATTGAGATTTATGCACTACAGTTGCACTCGACCTCGATTTGATGTCATTCGAGATGTTTGATTTTGATTGCATACCTATGGATGCATGTGATTCGACTTGTGCCTTCGGTGTAGTTTTCTTGCACTTCAGTATTTTGATTCGATTTTGTGCACGCTGATGTACGTGGTTGTGAGATTATATACCACGGTATACCTGATTTGGATTGAGATGTGTTGTATACCGTCGATTTCGATTGTGAGATTCGATATTTGTTTCATGCACTTATGCACTTGATTTGGATTCTTGCACATACTTGATGAGCTTGATGCTTTTTTGGTGCACACCAGATGCACTAAATCGGGATTCATTGTGCATATCGGATGCACCCGATATTGCTGTCAGGCACACCCGTTGCCTTTGACAGGTGTTTTCGTGCACACCCGTTGCACTTAGATTTTGTTTCTGTGCACATGTATGGCACATTCATTGGTTTCGATTTTTGTGCGCACCAGACGCATGCGGCATTGTTACATGTACTATTGAGTATGATTTCTCTTGAGCAGTACGTTTTTATGATATTTACTATTTGGTACAGTAGCTGTGCAGGACTAGTCAGTGGACAGTACCTGAATATGTTTTTGCATGCATTGATAGTTACCGAAGGGATTTCCAAAAAGGAGCTATAGTCTCAGTATTTTCCTGTTTGTCCGAGATGACATGAACATTTTATAAAGGAAACCCTTCTAAATTATTTTCAAAACGGCAGGACGTGTATGATAAACAAAGGATATATATATATATATGTATATAGAATTATTTTCTTACAATAAACGTCCGCTACTTGTGCCGTGATACGCGCATCGCACAGTGATTTGAAAAAAGTTTGGCATTCATTTCTTTTCAGATGTTTTGACAAGTTTGCAACGATGCGTACTATGTACATGTTATAGTTTTGAGTATATCATGTGGTTTTCATATTGGACTTTGACCTTGGTATCTTCACCATGACTCCGATAATTGCGGGATGCTTGACGGAGTTTGATTTTTAGTTATATACTCGTTTCTATTCGCATGCATTGCGCTACGATGTGTTTTATGTATTTATGATTTTGGAGCCCCGACGACTTGATTATTTTACTGAAATGTTTTAGTATTGAGGGGTTTAAATTTAAATTCGGGGACCGAATTTATTTAAGGGGGAAGACTGTAACATTTCAGAAAAATAAAATATTATTTTTGGGAATTTAAATAATTAAAATAATAAATATTATGAATATTTTACTGATGTGGTATAATTATATACCGATAGTTTGGAAAATGTTGGAACATTAAATTGAATGGTGATTTTTGGAGGGATTTATGTGATTTAGGCAAATTATAAATTCTTTACAATTAATTATATATAAGTTTATTTCTAAACTTGATTAATGTTCACTAACCATGCATTAATCTTGATTAGGCTTCATGACATGCACCATGTCATGTTACACACTTATTTCATTTTTGAACCATGACATCCTTATTTTTCTTTTATATGTACATGGATTTTTGGTTTTAAATTGAAAAAGGAAAACAAAATGAAAAGAAAAAGAAAATGAATAAAGAATTGGGGACATGGAGGTATGGGCTTTGGGAGGGGGGGGGAGAGAGAGAGAGAGAGAGAGAGAGGGTGATTGGTCTCCTTGAACCATGGCTCCTTATTTCACTTCATCATCTTCATCATTTTCCTCTCCTTCCTCACCTTCCTGGCTGCCCTCTCCTTCCTCCACCTCTACCCCCTCACAACACCATCAATCCCATATCAAAACCTTGCATTCTCTTCACAAAAAATGTGCACAAGCTCACTACAAGCATGGGAGATCAAGCAAAATTGGATTTTGAGCATTTGGGGCAACTCAAGAATTTTCTTGAGTTGCCAAATGAGGTATTCTTTTCACCATTAGTGTTGTGATGAATTTCCTTTAGCATCTAGGTTAGTTTAGAATTGGTAAATTAAGGTTTAGTGAGGTTCGAAAATTCCAAGATGAGGTTTTGAGGAATTCTTGAGTTGTGATGGTGTAAGTGATGTGTAATTGGTGATTAGAACCCCTTAGTGTTAAAAACCAGAGCCTAGGCCATGAAAGACTTGAACTTAGAAACCCCGATATCAGAAGATTGTGGGAATTGTGATGATAATTGGAGATCTGCTATGACCCGGGGCACCTGAAAAATATTTAGTGAAGACCGAGAGATGTGCAGGCAACCTAGAAGCTAACCCCAAAACCCGAGACCACATCTGCAAGTTTGGCCGCATATTTAACCCATTTGGCCGCAATTTGCGGCCTGGGTATAACCAAATTGATTCGTATTGGGTCCTTGGCTTTATCTTCAGTAAATTAGACCCTCCACATGTGCAGAATTGGCTAATTTCACCTGAAACGAAATCTGGAAGTGTTTTCTCTTGTTTCTGTTTCGTTTTGGGACTTCGTTTTAACTTTGGTTTTGGTATTTGTGTTTTGCCTCGGTCACTTGACGTTTGTACGTCGATATCGGGTGTTGTTTGGCTCTTTTGCATGAGTAGACCATATATTTTAACCTATGTGCGATTCGTGTGCTGTTTTGGTTTTCGTGGGTGATTTCTGTTTACAATGCTATGTGTGTATATATGTAGGTACCCTTAAGTGGACTTTGAACAACAAGGATGAGTGTGGCGTCATCGACTTCGGCAAGCAAGGATCAAGTGAGTAGATATATACTACGGGGGAAGTCGGGTGGATGGCATATAACACCCCCGCAGTTTCGTAGTGTAGTATATAAATATGTTATATATGTATATAAATATGTGTATTGTGGTACATGGATGATTATCAAGATAGGCTTTAGGTGTTCACGGGTTAGTTTTAGTGTAAATTGGAATAGCGCTTATTGTATAGTTTCTTAGTCGCGAACCCTTGAGTATAGGTGTACGCGCACACACACATGCACACACGAGATATGTTTGGGTGTATATGTATATATGTATATATATATGTGGTTTGCGTTGGTATGTATATATATATATATACATATACGTATACACGGATGATGAGGATAGTATATGATACTTGGAGAGGAGTCGATGCGATTGGGCATGATGCCTTGAGATCGATGATGTGATTGGGTCGTGTTATGAGATACAACATATTATATTAGCGGATTGATGGGCGATGTGTTTTCATACACACGAGGATATATGTTGATGGTATCGGTATGTACTAGACTTAGATCAGTACCTTGTTCATGATATTATTATAATGATACCATATGGATATTGAGGTATATGTGATAGGCGACTCGTACCCCGATTTTGGGATGCCGTACGATTGATTTACCGTACAAGATATAATTATGATAATAGATCCGCACTCTTGACTCGAGAATGTCGTATTATATATTTTATCGTATGTGACGCTATTGAGGCGGGGTCACCGACTACTAGATATATCGACTCGGACTTAGGTGATTTTCCTTACCCTTTTGATTAGTCTCTTAGCGTTGTCCTGTAGTTTACTTAGTAGATATTAGACTGGGCTCGAGTCATACTTATTTCCAAAACTAATGAATCATGAGTATTTTAAAGACAGTCCAAGGGATACTACGGATATTTCAAAGGACGTACCTTTTCTTAAAAACACCGTAGCCCTATTTTCTAAACACCACGATTCGTGTTATTTCAAATGCCAAAACTGTATGACTCGTATTTAGAAACGTATATTCTTATTTGCTGTGTTTACTATTCATTGTCTATATTCATGTTGTTATTATCGCATTGCATGCTTATAAATGTGTTCTCGTAGTTATTATGAAACCCTTGCTGTCAGGACACCGGCACCATTACTGATGATGCGTATGCTCCACGTACACTTACTTGCCGGCTTAACATCATCATCGGTAATTTCCATGTCACGTACATATTAGAAAATACTACTTCATTAGTATAAATTGTTAGCTGATAGTTTTGGCATGGTACTAGTGAGCTTGCTTTTATATGATAGCTTAGACATTGCATTTATTACTGTGATATCTCATGCATGTGTATTTTCATTTGTCATGCAATATTATGAGGCTTTATGCCGGTATTCACTGTTTATTGACTTTTGATTATGGGATTCGGATTTTCTATGAGATTTATGGATTTGGAGAAACCGCAAGATTTTATAAACTCATTTTATTTCAAAAGATAAAAAGTACGGTTTTCTCGTGCTATGATATGAGATATGTCCACCATGAGTTTTCTCGGCCCTTGAACGGTATCATACACCCGATTCGAGGAGGAGGAGGAACCGTCTGCGGGTGCATGGTGGACCCGGTGCGGTATCCCGGGGCAAGATGGTCGAAGATGATGGCGTTGAGCCTGGCAGGGGAGCAATACCGACCGGATATTTGTGACGCGGCGGATATCCGGAGGATACTGACGTAGTCATGAGATTTGATGATTTGGGCCAGTCCGGATTGCGGAGCCCAGGGGCCAGTCCGGATTGCCAGAGCCTGAGATATTGAGACTTTGAGGTTTTGAGATTATATGATATGGGTCAGTCCGGATTGCCGGAGCCCGAGATATTGGATATCGGGATTTATGTTTTGTGTCGATGCTTGATACGGATTCTATGTTGATTTCATTGATGATACCTCAATTTTTATATACAGAAATCTCACTAAATTAAGAAAACAGTTTTCTCGTTCATGATGTATTCTGTTTTCATTTTAATGCATTCATACATCATATATGTATTATGTTGCTACCTGAGGCACTGACACGAGCACTTGATATCATAGATGTTTCAGGGTTATATTTTATATTGAGGATATATTATCGTATGACCTAGGATCATGCGATTTCTGCTCGGTGATATTTTCTACTCATGAGTTGGCAACTCACTCCCGTTGTGCCACAGTTTCTTGCAGGTTTTGCCGTACAGGTTTCGTTGCGGTTTGCTGGCACACTGTTCCTTCCGGGTGATTGCTTTAGTAGGTGGGTTCACTCGCATCGTGACTACCGTCGTATTTTATTTACATTCAGTTGTATCTAGTAAACTCCATCAACCAGACATGTATAATTTTTAGAATTACAAGACCAGTGTATATTCTTTCGACCTTAGAGTCGTGCGCCTGTATTATTATGGTTTTCTTGATGAGTATGGTTTTCATTCTGTGTTTTGATCCTTGCCCTTCGGCGTTGTGTATTATATTGCTTGCATGGTTGTGACCGCCAATTGGCGAAGAGCTAGCTCCCGCTTTGGGATGCCTTTATATATATTTCATGTGTTGTACCCGTTTGGGGCCAGTATTTACAAAGGAGACTCTGCTGAAATTTTTGGGAAAACATGATGTTGCTTTTAAATGTTTAATGCCTTTTATTTTATTTAAACCACTTGCTTTAAACAGGTTTTCCTTCACTTCTTATTTAAAATGGTTTAGATTTCTGGGCTTTTGTCTTACTTGAATTAGATGGAGTCCTATAGACTTCATATGATTCAAGAGTCAGTCGCGTGCCATTTCGGGTCGTGACAGTATAATACCATCTAGGAGTTCTCGGCGAGTCCGTTCAGTATACCCATTCTCCACTGAGCACCCGTATACCTTCTTTAATGTCAAACACCAATGGATGTGGGATCATCCATCGCCCATCATATGGGTCAAGAAGTGCATACGCTAGTCTACTCTGGAATATCGATGCCCCGTCTCGATACTCCCACAACTAGGAACAATTGAAGGATGTACTTACCGACTACCATTGCCCCATTAGTATGATCTGCATCATAATCCTGGTAGTCAAGCGCTCATCCTAATGGCTTTATCAACATGTTATAGAGAGACAATAAGTGTACATATTAAGATAAAGAGCAACCAGTTAGCATACTATCATGTCGAGGAAGAAATTCCTCCCTATATATGTCCAAGCATCCACTATAATATACATCACATGTATAATAATGGCCTCTAGGGCATACATATAACTAACAATCTCCTACTTACACTAAGGCCATTTGTTGTAGTATCTCATACCCAACGTTCCATAAAAGTCTCTATAGGGAAAGGCCTCTGTGAGTGGATCCGCCGTGTTATCCTTCGCGTCAACTCTCCTTACCTCGATCCCTTGGAGTTCAACCATCTCCCTGATCAGGTGATACTGTCCTCAGAATATGTCTGGATCGCTGATGGGATCGGCGTTCCTAGGCCAAAGCCGCAACTCCATTGTTGTCACAATAACAGTTATTGGACTCTCAATGGTAGGAACCATGTTCATCTCATGAACAAGAATTATCCAGACATCCACTTTAGTAGCATCGTTGGTAGCGATGTATTCAGCCTTTATCGTCTAGTTTGCCACGGTATATAGCATGGAACTCTTACAACATACCGTCCCTCCACTGAGGGTACAGATAAAGCCCGAGACAGACTTTCAGTCAACCATATCACTCTGGGAGCTTGAATTAGAAAAGGACTCCCACTGGAGTTCACCGTTACCAAACACCGAGAACCTTTCTTTAGTGCTTCTCAAGTACTTAAGAATGTCCTTTACAGCTGTCCAGTGATTCTCCCAAGATCCGATTGATTCCTAATCACTACACCTAGTGATTTAGCTACATCTGGTCTGGTACATAACATCGCATACATGATAGAGCCTACTTCCGAAGCATTGGGTATCCCTTGCATGCGAGCTCTCTTTAAATCAGTCTTGGAAGACATCTTTTTGGAGAGAGTAATTCCGAAGTAAGTGGGCGAACCACCACGCTTAGAATCTTCCATACTAAAGCCCTTTAGTACGGTGTTAATGTACCTGGATTTGGGACACTCCCAACATCCACTTAGATCTATCAGCATAAATCCTCATCCACAAGATGTAGTAGGTATCATCCAGATCTTCCATGGAGAATCCTCGTGATAAGAGGAGCTTGACCGAGTGTAGCATAGGAAACCATTTCCTATCAAGAGTATGTCATCTACGTACAATACGTGGAAGACAACCTTACTCTCTACTACCTTCTTGTATATACAAGGTTCATCTACCTTTTTTATGAAGTCAAACTCTTTGACTTCCACATTAAAACAGATGTTCCAACTCCACGATGCGTGCTTTAATCTTGATGGACTTAAGCATAGCCTCTGAAGAAAAGGTTTCATCATAAACCACACTTGGTCATTGACGAAAACCTTTTACTACAAGTCTAGCTTTGAAAGTCTCAACTTTTCCATTTACACCAAGAATCTTCTCAAGATCCACTTGCTCCCGATGGGTTTTACCCCTTCAGGTGCAACATTCAAATTTATACTTTGTTGGTGTACATGGATTCCATCTCTGATTGCATAACATCCAGCCATTTCACAGAGTCCCTACTCATGATGGCCTGCCCGAACCTGGTTTGGTCATCATCTACCATGATGCAATCCTCGCTCCCACCGTAACCGAGGAAACTATAGTATCTCTTAAGTGGATGAGGAACCCTACCAGATTCGCGGAGAGGCTGGGGTTCGTTCGAGACTATTGAATCATTTGGTTTCACCAAATCATCAGCTGTTAGTTTGTCCATCTGGAACTCCTTCCAGTTCTACCTCATGACCACTAATTTCTTCATAAGAAATTCCTTTTTCTAAAAAGGTGGCATGCTGAGAAACAAAACACTTTTTGCTCCTCAGTGTAGTAGAAGATATTCCCTCGCAAATGTTCGGGATATCCAACAAACTTACAGAACTGACATTGCCTCGAGCTTGTCTGGATTTTTCTTTTTAACATAGGCCGGACAACCTTATATCTTAACTCGTTTAAGACATGGTCTCTTCCCATTCCATATCTCATATGGAGTGGTAGGCATTGATTTAGATGGAACCCCATTCAATAGGTATGCAGCTTCACAAGTGCATAACACCAAAAAGAAACAGGTAACTCAGCAGTACTCATCATAGAGCGCACCATATCTCATAGGGCGCGATACCTCTGCCCCGATACACCGTTGTTCTGTGGTGTACTCGAAGGAGTAAGCTGAGAGAGAATCTTATTCTCTTTTTAGAAAATCCAGGCCCAAGTATTTGCCTCCCCGATCTCATCGAAGGACTTTAATACTTCTACCCGTCTGGTTATCAACTTCAAGCTTATATTCCTTGATTTTCTCAAAAGTTTCAGACTTGTGTTTCAACAGGAACATATGTCCGAATCTCGATAGATGATCAATGAATATAATGAAGTACGAAGAACCAAGCCTGGCATTTGTAGACATAGGACCGAATATATTACCATGTATCATTCCCAAGAGTTCAATAACTCTTTCTCCGTTTCCAGTAAACGGAGTATTGGTCATTTTACCTTTGAGACAAGACTGGCATATATCATAAGATGAAAATTCAAAAAGATTCTAATATTCATCCTTATGTAACTTAGCTAGTCGTGTCGCATTGATATGACCTAGTCTACAATGCCGCAAGAAGGATTCATTCATTTCTGAACTAATCCTCTTGTGTGTGTTCTATATACTTTGAACTGTGGTTTGATTTAGAAAATATAAGCTATTACATAACGTGCCTGATCTAATCAAATCTTGATTAAGGAAAATGTTCACAACATTATCCAGCAATACAAAATTATATCCTTCTTTAACTTAATAAAGAATCTGATGTAATGTTGTATATCATGTTCGGTATCTAATAACATTTGTTCAGAATCAATGTATTTACCATTTGGTAATACAAGGTGATATTTGCCAACTGATTTGGCTGCAACAATTGCACCATTATCTATACTTAAAGACATATCACCCATTCCCAGTTCTCTACCTTTCTGTAGCCCATGTAACTTTTACATATGCGGGATCCTATTCCGGTATCTCATAGCTAGGACGTAGAGGATACTGAGAAATAGTTCTCGGTAAAAAACACACCAGAAGAAGATACATCAACATGCACATTCCTCGAATGGGTGGCATAGGAATCCGGATATTCCCTTATTTCCTGCTCGGACTTATAACAATTATAAGATAGAGCGGAACCAATGTTCCCCAGCTCAGTATAATAAGCAGGTTCGGTCAATGTATCCATATTATTATCTTGATTAAGGCGTGACATGGTCGCTACCAGGAGAGAGAGAAGAAAACACTCTGCGTATGCTCTTGCAAGATCAGATTTGTTATTATTTTATCTAATCAGGATGGCTCCCACTGTTTTTATCAAATCTTCCTTCAAACCGTAAAAGGTAAGATTAGTCGGGATTAATTACACCTTACAAGTTTGCCAATCTTTCGGCCAGGCCAGTGTCGGTACTTTGAAGGAGGTTCCCCATGCTTTCGCACGGACCTAATTAAAATAAATCTCGTTTTTCCAGGGGCGTAACCCCGTTAACACCTTTCTAGACACCTACTTGATCGGCTAATTGTAATGTGCAAAACTCTCCCAGGGGTAACTCTTACTCGCAGTGGGTATCGGGATCCAACTATCTCATAGAAGGTATGCAATCTCATTGCAAATTTCAACACTTGAAATTCCCGATAATATTTTGCCCCTAGCAACTTATGACCTTAGCTATGGTCAACAAATCACAAGCGCTAGCCAAGTTCAACCCGTCATTTCATGATTGAATTAAACCCACCCGTACGACCCTTGGCTAAGGTCAACAAAGCCGTACGACTACACTAACTCAATCGCATCATATGCTACAGATAAGCCCTAATTAGCTACCGCACACTATGCCTTGACTAAGGTCAACAAACGCAGCACGAATACTAAAAAGTACTTATCTGAAATGACGGAGGGCTACGACAGGTTTTTAAGAAAACCTTTTGCGTAATGAACTTGATATCGCTGTAGAATTGAGTGGTTTTGAAAAGGAGCGTTTTTGAGGCTTTTACTAGTTTTGCTAAAGAGGTCACTCCCCGGTGAAGGGATCTCGGCTCTTTCCTCATCGAATGATGTGCTGGATATTTCACAAATACCACTATGCAAAGCATTAACTAAAAAAGCAATCAAAAGACAAAACCGAGTGGGTTGTAGCATCTGTCAGTTTCGCTAAAGATGTCACTCCCGGTGAAGGGATCTCGGCACTTTCCTTATCGAATAAGGTGCTGGATATTCTACAAGGAATACCGCTATGCAAAGCAAGAACTAGAGCTACCAGTTCTTAAAACAAGATTCTACAACATCTTTAGGTTTCTTTTATTTCATTAATCTCATTAATGAAGTCCCATCATTTATTCTTCCTAAGCATCACAGAAGAAACGAAAGCAGCGATATTTATAATATATCGTATATATAATATAAGCATTCGTCTCATCATATCAAGTGATCACATCACAGAATATCAGCAGCAGAAGAACACATATGAAATATTGGATATACTAGGAATTCCGTGTTTTATTTAAGCCAGCAGAAAACACAGATTCCACGGTCATGATGAATAGCCAAACCCACATCCCTAGACCCCTACGAAAGTGGCAAGCAACCCTACCAATTCTAGAGTTAGGAGACCCGGACTCAACTCCTCGAGATGGTCTCCCACTGGACCCTAGAACCTGGTTACTTGTGCACCCCACCTTGGGTCTATCCTAATCCGGAAAAGTAAATAATATACATCAATGGTGACATCATCCTTAACCCGGAATTTCCCCGATAAAAGAATATTAAATAAAAGTTTTTACATGAATGAAAATAAAAAACTCTCATCTCACATTAAAAAACCCCGTCTATTCAAACATGACGATCCAATATAACATATCCCAGCAACACATAACATCACATGTCGTCAACGTAAGTAAATATGCATATCCCAACTGTCGTTGACATATAGCAACGAAACCGGCGTTACACCACATATTACACTTACGGTCGCAGAAAATAAAGTGAAAACTACAACAATTGGAATCTGCAACCACCTTAGACATCATAAACCCAATGTATCACATACTTTGGATTTCATGCCTAACCAAATGAATTCCTTAGACAACGCATGCCTAACAATTATAAACCCCGCATTTTAGTCTCGATATTGAAAACACTTTTCAATAACAAGTAGGGTAATTCAATAAGATTCCCGACAACCCGATCGAATGATAGTCGGAAACTTTAGTAGACGACCGCACCCGCGATGCCATCGAAAAAGTGTACTTAGGCGGAACACCGCGGTCGCGAGCACTCGAACGGATGCTTTTAGCAATAGGGATCTCCTACAGTCACTGGTCGGGGCTGTTCACCACAGAAAATTGCATTTTAATACCTCTCATCGTTATCTGTTTTGCTATATATCGGTGCTATTAATCAGTGTCTGCTCAGTAATTACAGTTTACAGGTATTCATGATACAACACTCAAAACACACTCAAAATCACGGATATAGCATTTGGGAGCCGACATTGCAATCAAAACGGAGAACCGACCGATATCCCAAGAGTTTTTGCAAATAAGTGTGTGCACATAATTTTGGTCCAACACAATACATGTTGCACACAACTCTTGGGCATAGACCAAGTGGGGCTGCCATGGCATGATGGCTAAAGAGCAAGTGGGCTATATGGGTGTGATGTGCATTGATTGTGCATTTATTGCTAAAAGCTTTGATGTGAGTTAAAGCAACCAAGTTCCCTCCAAAACTCTGAAGACAAACCAGGGTATTTTAGACCAAGAAAACATCACCAGAGTGCTATTGGAGTGCACACAAACACTGCAAGCACGAGACCATGTGCTCGGATTTTGGCCGTGCACATTCCCTCCAAAACCGGCGAGCTCGGCCCCTTTCACTCCAATGGGCCCCATCTTTTCACAGAGCCTCCCTTGCTGCCACATAGGCTTATTTTTATTGTTTGTTTAATTTTCTTTTGAGCATATAAATACAGAACCAGTGTGCAAGGGAGAGGGGCCTTCTTTAGTCCAAGTTTTGTTAAACATTTCATACATTTTGTATTCTCTTTTGTTTTCTTTTTGGTTCTCTTGTACATAGCTTAGCTTTCCCTTGAGTTCATGGCCTTCTCTTGATCTTGCAACCTCTTTAGTGAGCTTGCAAGTTTAAGTTTAGGGTATTGATCTCAAGGTTGTATCTTGGACATAATATAACTTTCATTTTGCACACTTGGGTTCCTAGTATTTCTTACTTGCTTTACTATCTTGCTCTTTTATTTCTTGCTTTTACATTCATGCAATTTATTATCATGCTCTTTACATTCCTGCTATTTAAATTCTATGCACTTTCTTGTAATGTCTTTTCTTTTCTTTTTCTTTTTCTATTTTTGGGTTGTTAATATGGTGTTGTTGATATGTTGTTGTGAATATGTGTTGTTAGGAATAGATAACGATATTGTAAGTTAATGTTTCGTTTCTCATCTCCTTTTCCCATCTTTTCCATTTGAAACTCCGCCCAAACCTTACGCAAGCACTCCGTTAGGCACCCTACCCTACCAAGGTATCGGTGTTTCCTAACCGCGACCGGTTGCGTTCGGTTTGGCCGTAGGCGAAAGCAAGAGACAAGAACGGATGGACAAGGGTCAATAAACCGGATTTCTAATACCGTACTTAAATACCCTAATTCACGTTGTTGCCGATTGCTCTAGCTTCATTGGTCGAGTTCGGCTCAAAGGACTTGAATACGGATTTCCTTAACTTAGACTATCCTGTCGTTTCCTAAGAAACTTTATACTTGCATATAACACATAGGTTATATAATGAACTTTCCACCTATGCGCATTAACTCGTTACGACAAGAACTATAAATGCACCGTCTCCATGTGGATCGACCCATGCTCATCGCGGCTAGCTGCAAAGCGACACCGTCCTGATCGCGGTTAACTTTAGAACTTTAAAACTCGACATGCCAAAAGCGTGCGATCAAATGGCGCCGTTGCCGGGGAGACTGTAACGTTTTTATTTTTGTTGTTTCGGGCTAATCTTGTTAATATCCATCTAACACCATTCTTAAAAACAAACTAAAAATTTAAAAAACCAAAACCAAAACAAAAAAAAACTAACATTCTTAACCATTTTTGTTCTCTGGAATTCTTACCTGCTTGCACTCTGTAACTAAACTAAAAAGATAAATAATACCAGTGAGACACTAGTGGAACACTGTGATCACAGAAGAAGTTTGGAGCCCAAATTCCATACTTGGACCAGCGACATACCCTATATTTCCGAGCTCGCCGGCTTGATCTCCACATTTGGCTCCACAATTTTTCCCTGTGCTTCAGTATTCTATTTTTGTCCCATTTTTATTGTTTATTTTTTATAATTTTTAGTGTGCAGGTATTTGGGCATTCGTGTCACTCTTTCGCACTAATATCCGTTTTTCCAACATTTATAGATTTTTACGGATTTGCGAACTGCGAGCGTGGGGAGCAAAGTGTACATTCAAGGCCAAGGTGATTGCGAAGTACAGTGCTAAAGATCCGGGTAGTTTGTCCCGCACAAAAGAACTTTTCAAGCTTACCGGATTTGATTCAACGGGGGTTTCTTAACCTACTACTTATCGGTACGTATTTCCTAACACCTTCTTCTCAAATCCGACGCATCCAATTTCATATCTTTGCAGAATTCTTTGCAAGTTCGCTTTCAAACGCCAAAAAATGACTAACCCGTATTTGTTGCAGTGCCGTGCTTAACATAAAAAAAGATCGTTTGATGTTTTGAACAATTTTTTTCCATTAAATTGCGCATTGCATCCATTAATACGGACTTAAGGGCAAGCGAACCCCACAACATACGGTAAAGGATTTGATCCCCTTTTCCGTGGCCCACAAATCACGAAATTTAGCATAACGTCTATTCGCACAAATTTTAAAAGAAACTAGATTTTAAGCCTTAAGGACTTCGCACTCACTAGGAGAAGTTAACTGTGTTTAGAACACCGCTTAACGGTATATCGTTCACGGGGTGTCTAGGAAAGTGTTAACGGGGAACCGCCAAAAAAGAAAGGGTTATTTAATTAAGGACCTTCGCGAAAGCGTCGGAAAACCTCCCTTTATCTCCGCACTTGCCTGGCCTCGTGATCAGAATATCTTGAGCCCGTTTCTCGACACAGTTTTACTTCGACAATCAAGTTCTTCTGACCTAGGTGAACCCTAGACCGATTAGGTGTGTGGTATTTTGTGTCGTGATTATTTTTGTCCAGATTCTTTTTGTGTATATTTCATTCTTTTGTTAATAACTAACTTATAAAAAATAAAAATAAAAAAATAAAAATCACATTTCTTTTCCCCTCCTTTTCTCTCCTTTTTCTTCTTCTCTTCATATCATGGGTACCTTACCTCGAAAAACTCTTGCCGAACTTTGGTATCCACTACCAGACATAACTTCCTACGGTTCTTGCTTTGGCTGAACGTCGAACGATCCCTCCATGCCTAAAATTTCGTTGAAAGATCGGATAGACGCATCTAGGACAACCAATTGGACTCCGCAATCCACTTTGTATCAACCGTTTCAACCTTCCCCACCTTCCTACGTTGATACCCCTTTTGAGAGTTCAGTTGTAACTCCAAGACCTATGTCTATTGCTGACAGAATTGAACAATCCCGTAGACGATCTTTCACTCCTTTCACCACTGCAATTTCTTTTGATCAACAATTCCATTCACCTTCTTATCCAAATGTTGATCCTACCCCTGTCCAACCATTCAATTCCTACCAGTCCTACCCAACTTTTGCACCTTCCCTAGACATTGCTTCTGAATAGCCTTTTAGGAGTTTTCAGTATCCAAACAATTTTGAATCTTTTACTGAAACCCCTTCACAACCCATGTCTAGTCTGGAACAGTCATTGGAAGACTTTCGGGTAGTGTCATGCCAACAGATGATGGATTTGAATGCGTCCATGGCCGCCTTCATACAAGCTACTGAACCGGTAGCTAGTTTCCAACTAGCTCCACATTTTCCAATGTATGATGAGGGGATAAGACATGTTGAGAATTTGAGTGGAGAAAGTGAGTTGTACACCCTTCCAAATCAAACCTACCCGTCCCAAACTGAATCCCAAAACTCCGGTTTTGAATTCTATCTAGTGTTCCAAACGATTCACTAATTGAAGATATAAGGATTAATAAGTTGTGCGACTTTGTAGTGTTTGATTTACCCGATTGTGAAGGGTCCCTTTCGAGTGAAACCAATCCCCAACCTTTTGACCTTTACACCCCCATCTTAGAACCTGAATTGATTGATATCCATGCTTTTGATGAGGTGTCTGAGAAATTTAATTTTCACTTGATCGAGGATATTGACGCCGGGAATATTTTAGATGATGAACCCGCAGTTTTTGATGAGTTTTTCTCTCCAATTCATCATCCCGAGTCATTAAATGTTCTTCCCGAACCCCATATGCGTCTAGATATTGATGATACATGCATGGATGAGCTGATTTTTGAGGAGAATTTTGAGGATAGCATTGAGGATGAAGCAGTTTTACTTGATGAGTCGGATTTTCCAATTCATCCTATTCCTTTCATTGACTGCGTATACCCTCCTGAATCTTTAACTGATACCCTTCCTCGATCACTTCCCTCCATCCTCGTTCCAACCTTACAAGAAACTGTATCACTTTCATTTCTTATATCTGGTTTACCAAGTTCGGTGTACCCATATTTTCTCATGAATCTTGAGGGATTTGACCCCATTTCTCGACGGGTTGATAGATTAGCACAATCACTTTTTACACATCAGTCATCGCAAATTGTGCTAATTTATTCACTCCATTTTCACTCTTAAGTTCGTACACTATTTCTTTTCCCCCTCCGCCATTCTTCTTCTTATATACCGGGACCGTACACCACCTCTATTCGCATACGGTCTCGCGTATTCTCCATTTCTTTTCTCTCCCTATTCTTTCACCAACCGGCAGATTATAGCGATAAAATTTTTGAATGGTTGGTGCTCACTTTTGGCCTATGTAAGGCCTTGTATAGTTTAATATTATTCCCCCTAACTCTGAACTTTAACACTTAAACAGTGGAAACACTGTTTCACTTATGTTTGGGGGGAATCTTTTTGTGTATATATTTTTGGTTTCCTTTTTGTTTTGTATAAAATTTTCTTTTAGGGAGCCCCAGCAATTTTGGCCCTCTTGGTGTAGCCTGATAGTGAGGGCACTGTCAAGTTTAAGTTTGGGGGTGTGCTCGGTAAGCTTTCTACCTTCGCATTCATTTGTATATTTTGCATTTGCATACTTATTTAAAAACCCACAAAAATCAAATTTTTTTACAAAAATATAAAAACTTTGTCGTCAAGTTAGCTAATAGGGTAACTTAGATTTTTATTCCGAAAGTTTAGTTGATACGTTTGAAATAACTAAATCCTGGGCTTAGGAATTGAAAACCCAAAAAATAACCCTCATTTTGTTTAACCTTGGTAATTATACGTCCTTACAGTTTTTTTTAGAAGTAGGTAATCTTGAGTTCAGTTCTTGAGTTAAGTCAAGATGAGGGGAAAGTATTGAAGCTTTATTGAAGGATAAGTCTGAAAAATAGTTTCTATTCTTGAGTTCAAATTTAGAAAGTATATACCCTATAAACTGTTAGTGTATATGCCATAGAGGCCATTACTGTATCATACTAGTTTGTATATTACTTGATGGAAGCTTGGGATATTCACAGTTGTATAGACAATCTTGCTCAAAATGGTAGTATGCTACTTGGTTTGTTTCTACTTCAATGTGTGTACATGTGTTTCTTTTAGCATATCACCTATACACATTAGTGGAGCCCTTAGGATCTTTGCTTGATTACCAGCGTTGTGATGGCAGTCACACTAGTGGGGGCTGGGTAATCTACAAGCACATCCTTATACAGGTCCCTAGTCGTAGGACTATTGAGACAGGCCATCGATACTCCGGAGTAGACTAGCGTATGCGCTTCTCATCCTAGCAGGGGAGACGGTCTGTCCCACAGCCGTCAGTACGTCGTATTTGAGATAATATGCGGGTGCTCGTTAGGTTACGAGTACACTGGACATGACTCGTCGGGAACTGTTGGTTGGTACTATACCTATCGTCAGTTATCAGTTCCCAGGTGACATGAGTACAACTTACTCCGCTGACTTGATACTATCACTTCGCCTCGAGTGTGTTCCCAATGTACTTTGATTACTACCCTACCACGGCTCAAAGGAGTCGTGCAAACAGGTAGTAGTTGGGTGCAGTCCCGAAGCACTTGGAGGCAATGACGGTTAGACAGGATTCGTCTCTCCCGGTATTGGGAGTTGATATCGCGCTGTGTCAAGGAGAGCCATTACACATAGTCGTCTCTGGCCAGGGCAAGCGGGATACACTGGTGGGTTTCCAGTGTCATTTCAGGGTGTTCTAGGCTACACTCCGACACGACTTGTACCGCTATTAGGGGACAGACGTTTACCGCCCCCTAGGCCTGCCATGCGATATTCTCAGACGAACAGACCGGGCTGTATGGAGATTGTCATATTCAGGCTCAGTAGGAGTTCGGATGGGTTCACCTCATCAGTCTTCTTATCGGCATCTACCTGGGGACCGTTACGTACAGCTAGTGCCGCTTGCGGTCTATGGTTAAACCCACTGCCAGCGTAGTGTCGAGTCTTTAGAGTCCCACACAGAGAGCTATTCGCCTTTGGGCAAAACAGAGTAGAGGTCGCATGGTTTTGCGACAGGGTTCGTTCACATCCGCACACTTGTGCACGTTTGGTGTCCGGGCAGTTATTACTAGCGGGCTTTGGTTTAAGCCAGATCCTAGTATACATTTTGGGATTGGTTTTATCTCGTTTGTATTCGTGTTCTTTGGAACGCAGATGCGGGTGTGTATGCACGGCTGACCGAGACAGAGGTAGAGGATTCTCATTAGGGTTGTTGACTGTTGACTTTTTCTAAACCCTAATGAGAATAAGAAATATGATTAATAATAATATTAATTAAGTATTATTGTGCCATGGTTGGGTTGAAAGTTTGACTTTGTTGACCGGTTGACTAGTTTGGACTTGTTGACCATCATCATTTCAATGGCTATCATTTCATGGCTATGACTTTTGCTTGCTTGTTTGTTTGCAAAATGCATTAAATGCATGAAATGATAATGCCATTGACATGAACCATCACAAATACTTAATTATTGTTATTATCATGATTATTTTGGTTTTTGAGAGCATGGTTGTAAAAGTCTTCTCTCATTCTCTCATTTCCACTCTCTCTCATCCAAGCTCTCCCTCTTCCTCTTGCTCATTGTTCTCTTGTCTCATGAGTTGAGAAAAAAGAACCATTAAGATAAAATCCTAAAAACACTTCTCTACTCACTCTAAAGTTCAAGGTCTAGCAAGCCAAGGATTTTAGTTTCCTCTCGATTGAGGAAGGAGCCAAAAGGTAGAAGCTTTCGGGTGGATCCATCTTCGGCACAAGGAGACGGCGAAGTGAGGCCAATCCGACCACTACAAGGAGTCGAAGAGAAGGAGTTCAAGATTAGGTATAACCCCTAACATAGTAGTTAAACTCTTAGTTAGGTTGTTAGATAGTTTGTTTAGCAAAGATCCGGTTTCTAGTCCATGTTACCCTTCACCGAAAATTGTTTTTCACCATTTCCGCAACCCCGAAAGAACCGGGGACGGGTAACGTGGACTTACACAAACTGCACATACACGCACCTTGAAACTTGGGATAGTAGAGGATACCTAGAAATACTCTTTCCTGAAAGCCTAGTATGAAAGAAAACGGTACTTAAAGCTAAACACCAAAAGAGCATCATTGAAAAATATATCCGGTCTTGAAAAAGAAAAATAAAAAAAAGTCAAGACCTGAAAACTGCTATTTACGCTTTAAGCTCGCACAAACAGTAATCGGCCGTTAGTGCCTCAAGAAGCATTAATAGTCGCATGAAAGGTGTGTGAGCAAATCCGTCCATCATTTAATGAAAAGAAGTAATATTAGGTATTAGGGCAAGGGTACTATAGCTTGAATTGAATTCTTAAGTGTAGGGGTGAATAATTTACACACACGTAGGGGTATACAATAGATGTTTGGAGGAGAGATAGAAATAAAGATTAAGACTATGTTTTTCGTAAAGTTGACAAAATTCCTGATTTGAGACCGCACTTTAGAAGGAAAACTCAGGAGTTGCCAATATCTTTCTAAACTTTTTTGGAACGTATAGGATCTAAGGTTAAATAAATAGGAGGTGTGAAACATAAGGGTAAGATATTTCTAACTTAGGATGATAGAATTTCTAACCTAGATACTAAACTGTAGGAGTAGAATCTACATTAACTTATGAAACTAACTTGACGGGATTTTGTGGTAGTATCCGCTGAAAACCCTCAGGAGACAACACTCCTCCTACTAGAGACACCTAGAGGTTTAACGGCTTCTTGCACGAGCTCAGTGCAATCGCGTTCCCTGCGAAAGTGAGGCTAGGATTTTGTTTTGCTTGGGGCGAGCAAATGATAAGTTTGGGGGTATTTTTTCACCACAGAAAACTGCATTTTAATACTTCTCATTCGTTATCTGTTTTGCTATATATCGGTGCTATTAATCAGTGTCTGCTCAGTAATTATAGTTTACAGGTATTCGTGATACAACACTGAAAACACACTCAAAATCACAGATATAGCATTTGGGAGCCGACACTACAATCAGAACGGAGAACCGACCGATATCCCAAGAGTTTTTGCAAATAAGTGTGTGCACATAATTTTGGTCCAACACAATACATGTTGCACACAACTCTTGGGCATGGACCAAGTGGGGCTGCCATGGCATGATGGCTAAAGAGCAAGTGGGCTATATGGGTGTGATGTGCATTGATTGTGCATTTATTGCTAAAAGCTTTGATATGAGTTAAAGCAACCAAGTTCCCTCCAAAACTCTGAAGACAAACCAGGGTATTTTAGACCAAGCAAACATCACCAGAGTGCTATTGGAGTGCACACAAACCCACACTGCAAGCACGAGACCATGTGCTCGGATTTTGGCCGAGCACATTCCCTCCAAAACCGGCGAGCTCGGCCCCTTTCACTCCAATGGGCCCCATCTTTTCACAGAGCCTCCCTTGCGGCCACATAGGCTTATTTTTATTGTTTGTTTAATTTTCTTTTGAGCCCATAAATACAGAACCAGTGTGCAAGGGAGAGGGGCCTTCTTTAGTCCAAGTTTTGTTAAACATTTCATACATTTTGTATTCTCTTTTGTTTTCTTTTTGGTTCTCTTGTACATAGCTTAGCTTTCCCTTGAGTTCATGGCCTTCTCTTGATCTTGTAACCTTTTTAGTGAGCTTGCAAGTTTAAGTTTAGGGTATTAATCTCAATGTTGTATCTTGGACATAATATAACTTTCATTTTGCACACTTGGGTTCTTAGTATTTCTTACTTACTTTACTATCTTGCTCTTTTATTTCTTGCTTTTACATCATGCAATTTATTATCATGCTCTTTACATTCTTGCTATTTAAATTCCATGCACTTTCTTGTAATGTCTTTTCTTTTCTTTGTTCTTTTCTTTGCTTTTTCTTTTTCTCTTTTTAGTTTGTTAATATGGTGTTGTTGATATGTTGTTGTGAATATGTGTTGTTAGGAATAGATAACAATATTGTAAGTTAACGTTTCTTTTCTCATCTCTTTTTCCCGTCTTTTCCATTTGAAACTCCTCCCAAACCTTACGCAAGCGCTCCGTTAGGCACCCTACCCAACTAAGGTATCGGTGTTTCCTAACCACGACCGGTTGCGTTCGGTTTGGCCGGAGGCGAAAGCAAGAGACAAGAACGGATGGACAAGGGTTAATAAGCCGGATTTCTAATACCATGCTTAAATACCCTAATCCACGTTGTCTCCGATTGCTCTAGCTTCATTGGTCGAGTTCAGCTCAAAGGACTTGAATACAGATTTCCTTAACTTACACTATCCTATCGTTTCCTAACAAACTTTATACTTGCATATAATACATAGGTTAGATAATGAACTTTCCACCCACGCGCATTAACTCGTTACGACATGAACTATAAACGCACTGTCTCCCTGTGGATCGACCCGTGCTCATCGCGACTAGTTGCAAAGCGACACCATCCTAATCGCGGTTAACTTTAGAACATTAAAACTCGACACGCCAAAAGCGTGCGATCATGGGCTATGGGGCGTGGCTATCTAGTAAGGTTACACGGCGAGTATCCGCATACGCTATGTGATTGCGACGGACTTTTGATCCACATCAAAATCCCGTGGCAACCGTTCACTTGAGACTAAATTGCTAGATTTATAAAATTCAAATTAGTTTTCACAAAACTAAATATTGTGGATTCAAAGTATTGTATCACAATCCCAGATAGTTAGACGATGTTAAACTTTTTGATCGAATCAACAAACACCCAAAATTTCCCAAAGAGCTCAACACTTGAGCGGAGTTTAAAAAATACCCAGAACATGCCACGACACCTATAGACCAACCGTAGAAGGGTCAACCCTTGCCTCACCTATGGCACCGCGGAACTACCACAAACCCTAGGGTTTGGTGGTGGTTCTGACGGTCACAGAATCGAGTTAGGGTTTCGTTCTTCTAGAGGGTCCATAGAAAACACCTGCATGATTTTTTGAAGATTTTAAACTTGGAAAAATCAAACTCTTGGAAAATTTCCAGCGAGGGAGAAAATGGGTTATTGATATCCGTTCGAACTTTTTAACGTCGTCTAAATAACCTGAAACGATGTTAGAATTATGACTACAAAACACTCCGAATTGTTTTTACAGAAAAATAACATCACATGCAATCCTAGTAAAAAAAAGCAACACCTGAAACACCAAACCCCAGAGACTGGAACACCATACGAAAACGAAGCCAGAAAAAGTCTAAAAAACCGGTGGGGCCGGTCAAAAACCTACATGTTGCCGGGTCAAATCCGGTGAGAGGGGATCATTTTCGTCTGGTGTTCATGTTATATCTCATGCAACATTCTACGGTTGCTTAAAAATTTTTAGACACCTTAAAAATTTTGACAGAAACTTAAGTTTTTGTTTCGAGGTTTCGGAGTTGTTTCAGTTTTGCAATTCTATAAATATCGTCTAATTCTCTAGCATGGCTCCGATACCACTGCAGGGTTCCCTAGGGTCGCCGCTGGGTTTCGGGAGGCATCGACCATGCCATTTTAAAAAAAATTGGCGCGCTAAAGAACCCTAACCTAGAATCTTAACTAGAGAATTAGACGAAACTAAAATGTAATCATCTTTACATCTAAGTGACCAATGAATACAACCTTTGTAGAACGGTCCTTCACTTCATAAGCTCCGCGTAGTAGTCCCTTCGCTCCAAGTAGTGATCTCCCGGACTCTAGTAAGGCTCCACAAGGTGAAATGAATAAGCTTGCTTGAAGTCTTTGAGGCCGAAGATGATCTACGTCGAGGAGACACTAACCCACGCTACTTCTTCACTAAGTGATGAACCAATGAAGAAATAACCCAATCTAAATGACTAGTCTAGAAGAGGTTGATGAAGTAGTAATTTTGCTCACTTTAGAAATTATTTTCTCACTCATTTTCTTCACCTTCCAAAAAGCTAGAGAGCTTAAGGAAGGAGATGAAGAAAAGCAAACATGGAGAGAAGCAAGTGAAGAATGAATCAAGTGGTAAGAATAGCAACCATGGGTGAGATAATATCTCATACTAACTCATGTAGAGACTTAACCTTGGTTTGGGATAATGGTTGGGTTAACAAATATCTCAAGTAAAACAAAATTAGTGGACTAAGTCAATGGTCACTACAAGCTTCTCCAAGCTTCTAACCATGTGACCAATTTCCAACTAATTTTGATTTACTTTAAATAAATAAAACCCATCATTATGATAAGTATAGTGTGAGTCTCATACACCCATGTCTCATGTATTATCTAGCATGACACAAAAGAATGTACATTAATATATATCACATATATACTAAGTGTACACAAGTGAGAAAAAGAAATCTTAAGTGAGCTAATATCAGTTAATGTAAGTTAATATATCAAATAGATAATTATACATTAAATTATTAAATCAACACTTGATTTAATAATCCGGCTATATCACATACAACCGACTAATATCAAATGTATCAACTTATCGAATCAACACTTGATTCGACAACCCGGCTATATTACATATAACCGGCCGATATCACATATCGCGAGAATAGAATGCGGTATCACATACACGTATTAATCCCAGTTCCGCACATATCATATATGTGCTCCTACTTCGTTTCGCTTGAGCTAGGAAACCTTTGTGTAGGACTCTAAAGACTCGTCAATACGCCGGCAGTAGGTGGTGATCATATCAGTCATCCACAAGCCGTCAGCGGTCTGCTAAACGTAATGTCTACCCGGGTATTGAGCGATCAGAAGATCAACAAGCAAGCCCACTCATACTCCTTCGAATCCAATCAGTAACACTACCGTAAAGTACAGTCTCTTTGTCTGATATTTCGCATATCTCAGCCTGGGGGTGGTAAAAGTCAGACCCCAATAGCCCTGATAAGTCATGCCGATGTGAGGCTCATAACGGTTCGAGAAATTACTGATAACACTTACAAGTAAATCTCAGCAACCCTGGACAGGGATTTCCTGTTATGGCCAATCGAGCATAGCTCAACATCAACCCTTAGGATGTTTGCTTGACTACCAGGACTATAATGCGGATCATACTACTGGGACTTGTGTAGTCCACAAGCACATCCTTTAATTGTTTCTAGTCGAGGGGATATCGAGACAGGGCATTGATATTCCAAAGTAGATTAGTGTGTACGTTTCTTGACCCGGTAGGGGGCGATGGTTGATCCTATAACCATTGGTGTTTGACATCAAAGATTGTGCTCAGGTGCTCATTAGAGAATGGGTACACCGAACAGGACATGCCGAGAACACCTCGATGGTACTATACCTATCGTCAGATAGTAGATCTCTAATGACACTGGTACAGGTTAGTCTGTAGACCCGATATCGTCATAATTTCTTGTGTGGTTCCTACTGTGCTTTGATTTCCTCCCTACCACGGCTCAAAGGAGTCATGCAAATAGGTAGATTTTGGGTACAGTCCCGAGTCACATGTAGGCAGTAAGTGATAGGAGGGGTTTCATCTCTCCCGGTATTGGGAGTTGATGTTGCGCTATGCTCGATTGGCTATAACAGTAAGTCCCTGGCCATGGCTGATGAGATTTACTGGTAAGTGTTATCAGTAGTTTCTCGAACCGTTATGAGCTACACATTGGCATGACTTATCAAGTTACAGGGGTCTGATGATTCTACCCCTAGACTTGATATGCGGCATATTAGACGAAGAAACCAGACTGTACGATAAGTGTTACTTATAGGTGTTTACCGCCGAAAACAGAGACGAACCGGGATGGGTCGTCTTGCCTGAATTTGGGGGTAGATGCTATTTGGTTTTATCCGTCCACCTCTCCGAAGATGCCAAGTTGATTTATGGCACCGTGTATCGGAGGTTTGGATGGATGCGGCCGTTGTAGCAGACTTTGTCAGATTCCCCCTCGTCTGCGAGGTTTTTTTTTATTGTGGGGACGCTCTTCCCTGCAGGCGCAAGCCCCTGCAGTTAATTACGTTACCGCGTAGCGATAACCACTTTCTCCTGCTCCGGAATTTCACTTCGTGTCGTGTGTGTTTATTTTGTTTTTGGTTGCCCATGGATTGTATACGGAGACTAATTTATCTTGTCACCCGTAGGGCGTGAATTAGTCCAAATCCGTATATACTTAGATTTGGGTTTGGTTTGATTTAAGGATCGTTAATCTCGTTTGAGATTAAGATCAACTTTAATGTTTGTTGAGGATACGTTAGTCCAATTTGAGACTAAGATCTACTCAACAGGATTTTGGAATCATTCAGACCTAACAAAAGAGCATTTGGCTCTATTACTTTAGTTTAAGGACGTTTCTGTCCGTCGTTAGTTTAAGGACGTTGCGGTCCGTTGTAGTTTAAGGACGTTGCGGTCCGTATTGGGATGTGCTCATTGGTTTGGGAGTGCACCAAAGAGTTGTTGGTTATCAGGACCCTCCACCTCTGTGAAGAAGTTGAAGAATTACAACGACATGTATCGAAGGTGTGGACAGATATACCCTTGAACCAATTTCTAGATTGAGGGAAGATATGGGATGAATATTCGTCGGAAGATCATTAGTCATGTTTGGGGCTAGGATCAGTTTTGGAAGACATGAGCACGGGGAGCTCGATTGATTGAGGATCAAAGATGTTTTAATCTCAAGAAGACTTAGCCAACTTGAGGCTGGAGTTGACTTCCCATAGTGTTAACCACTAGTATACGTTCAGCATTCACGTGTTCCCACGTGAGGTTCTGAGGCAGTGTTAAACACTGAATTCTTATGGTCCTCACGTGTGGCACGTGAGACACCTTAATGTTGGCGCTGTTCATTGGGTTCAAGTCCCCGTTTACATATAAGTGTTAAACACTTAATTCTTGTGGCATTCACGTGTGAGCATGTGAGGCGCCCTAAAGTTGGGCACTGCCTTTTTGGGTTTTACTTCCCTTTTCTTTTATAAGTGCTAAGCACTTGAGCCCTGTGGTGCTCACGTACGAACACGTGAGGCGCCTTCAAAATGTGAGAGCTATTTTTGGGTCTGTTCCCTTTTTCATATAAGTGCTAAGCACTTGATTAGGGGTCGCGTGGAAAACACGTGACTACCCTAGGAGGCACTTCTTGTTCTTTTTAAATGCTCGCGTATGAAACACGTGGCTCGGTCCCAGCCATTCTTTTTTGTTCGTCAGAGGTGCTCACGTAGGGAAACACGTGAGGTTTCGTTATAGTGTTGAACACTAATGAATCACCAGTCTTTCATCTATGTGCATGAAGATTTTGATCTCATATTAACGATGCTGGGATCTGAGTTTAGAGAATTTCAAGTCTCTTATTTTATAAGAATTAAATTCTTTTTACAGGGTTAAACCCTAGTGTTATCAGAGGAATTAAATTCCTATATACTTTTGTAAGAATTAAATTCTTTGAACTTAGTTCTTTCCCCTAAGTTTTGAATCTGCATAACAGAATCACCCCGATGAGAATTAAATTCTCAACTAATGGGGAGATCTACTTCTGCAGACCTCAACCAGAGGAAGAACTAAGTTCTTTTTTTTGAAGGGTTAAGAGGCGAAGAAGGATATGATAATCTCTGTATTTTCTTCTTACCTAGTTTTTTTTGGTTTAAGAGGATCTTCTTCTTTTAGAGAATTGAATTCTCTTTTTCTCTTTTCTCTTTTTTTTTGTATGTTTCTCTCTCTCTGTTCTCCCTTTTTTTTAACTTGAAGTCTTGGGCTCTTTATATAGTGGAGAGAAGTTTGTTAATTAGTTTTAGAAAATCTCTCATTGAGAGACTTCAATTGATTTGGGGGTTTTGCCCGCGGTTGGATCTTTGATCCAAGGGTTTCTGTCTTACAGAACATATTTTCTTGTTTCTTAAACAAGATTAGGAAAATATTTTCCTGTACAGAATTTATTTTTTAGATTGGTGATTTTTGATCACCGTTGGATTTTTCATCCAAGGGTGCTTGGAGAGCTGAAAAATATTTTCCAACTCATGGGATCTTTGATCCGCCAACTTTCTGTTTAACAGAAAATATCATTTTCCATTTAAAAGTTCAATAGAATTTAATTCTATCATCATTGGATCTTTGATCCAACGGTTCCTTGTTATGTAGGGAAGTGCCCTCACGTGTTAAACACGCGGGGCTTATTAGCGTGGCAATTGTTTTAATTGCTGTGCCTATATGCGTTGCATATAGGCACTCACGTGTTAAACACGTGGGGTTGTTTTAACCTAGCAATTATTTTGATTGCTGTGCCTATATACGTTGCATATATGCACTCACATGTTAAACACGTGGGGCTGTTTTAGCCTAGCAATTGTTTTGATTGATGTGCCTATATGCGTTGCATATAGGCACTCACGTGTTAAACACGTGGGGCTGTTTTAGCCTAGCAATTGTTTTGATTGCTGTGCCTATATGCGTTGCATATAGGCACTCACGTGTTAAACACGTGAGGCTGTTTTAGTGAGGAACTTTCCCTCATCCTTTTTTTATAAGGGAACAAATGCCCCTCAGCGTTGCTCTCACGTGGCTTGCACGTGAGTGCAACGCTGTCTGTCCTCCCAGCCGTTGGATTGCCTAGGGGAATGGGAAGATGAACCGCTCTCCATCATGTCTTATAAATGCAAGGCTTTTGCCTTTGGGAAGCCACTGTTCTTTCATCTTCTTCCTTCCTTGTTTTCCTTGAGAATTTAATTCTCTTCTTCAGAGCTTAGTTCTCTGCCTGCTGAGATCTCAGAGTTAAACTCTGTTAAAACTTTCTTTGGTAAAGATCATGAACGGGACCCCCTCCTCTTTTGCTCTTTTTTTATTGTGGATTTTAAATCCAGGGACAGAGCGTTGCTCTCTTCTTAAATTGGTTTCTTAAAGATCCAAAGCACACATTTTTTTTTGTAGATTCTAAGATCTTGAATCAATGGGGATTGTTAATCCTCCTCTTAGGATTTTACCCTGTCACCGATCTTTAAGATTCTTGGAATTTAATTCCATTTTCTCCACCTCCTTGCTATGGGGGTTTTCTGGGATTTAATCCCTTTATTAAAGGAATTTAATTCCTTGTTCACAGAGCTTGGCTCTGAAAGATACTTAGATACTTCTGGGAATTTTATTCCCTACTATTCTCGAATATTTGAGGGTTTTAATGCCCCTAAAGAAGATTTGAATTTGTCATACTTTTAGTAAAACTTGCTTCAAGAGTTTGTTTAAACTTTACTGTTTCCTTGATGAGAATCCTTCTAGATTCTCTCAATGATTATTTTGCCTCATCATTGGTGAGCCGTCATTTAGATTTTGTGGGGTCCATTGGTTTTGCAATCAGTGGTCCCATGGAACAAACATCCTATCGTTTTCTTCTGTTATTATATATATATATATATATATATATATATATATATAGGTTTTATTAATGGTTTTTCTTTCCCTTATTTCAGGAACAATGGCTTCACTTCCCTACTTTCCTTATACTCGCTCAGACGCTGCTTTTTCGCAATCGCCATCGGACGAGGAAGCTATGGCAATGATCAGGGCACATGACAGGGACTGTACGAGTCTACTCTTATGGAGGGTTTGGTATGGTCATATGATCCGGGGCCGCCGTAGCTTTACTTGTGAGGTACCAACAGAGCCCATCCGCCCAATATCGCCGATGGAAAGCCCACAGTCCGCTTATGCAGTGGAGGCGACTAACTGGACTGCTACAGGCCGGCTTGAGCCATCAACAACTGGGATACCCAACCATCCCCTGCCGGCTATAGATATTCTAGGGCACCGCATATGTCAAGGCAAAGCCCGACCCTGGAGACAAGTTTATAAGGTAGGCGTTACCCTCTGCCACCTAGTAGGCTACCTTCCCTGGGCTCGATATGTTCTTTCCGCCCACCGTGCACGGTTATAGAAGGTTGGGCTATATCAAGCGGTGTACGCGTCTCTATTTCATTACCAAGCCCCTCACATCTGGTGGGTTAAAGCCTTTCTGAACCAATGGAATCTTCCCACCAACACATTCTTGCTAGGGGATCGTGAGGTCTCGATTTCACTGGAAGAGTTCCGCGAGATATCTGGATTGTCGATCATGGGAGTGCATTATGAAGAGTTGCTTCCTCCCGATGAGTATGTGTTCGCGACCGTGCCTGGTATGCTTGACAGCCTGACGACTGAAAACTCCGTCCGTCATAAGTATCCAAGTCTAATCAAAGCTATGGGTATTTTTGAGAAACTGTTCGTGACGTCAGAAGGGCAAGGCATCACCTTTGACACCTTCATCGCCTGCTTTCTCCGTGGAGACGCTTTATCCAAAGAGGCTCCAAAGTTTGCGAATATCGACGACCCTTTTGGGTTTGGGTTGAATAAATTGCCGGCCAAAGAGGAAGATTTGCCGCAGTTCTATATTCCGACCTCGTCGGTCGTTTCCTTCAATACGATTGCAGCTCTCGGCATGAACGAAGAGACCTTCTTCGTTGGCTTCATCGGTCTCTGGCTCAGTTAGTTTTCCATACCGACGCATCGACGCTTTATGAGAGCCTCTGTCTTCTACCTCGCTCGTCGCATAGTTGGAGGGGCGCGATTAGTCGTTGGTGTTGCAGGATTGTCGCACCTATATCATAGATTAAGCAGTACGGATAATACTTCGACTCTAGGCGCGAATATTATGAATCTCTCCCTCCACTACTTCACGTCGTGGATTGAGATGCATGTATTAGGAGCATTTGCAGCTTACCGGCGGACAGATTTTTATGGCCCCTATACCTTCCCATGGGTTATGAGGTTGGTGCATGCTTCCGCTCCCGATCTGACTTAGCTAGCGGCCCTCCGCGTGTTGCTTAACCCATACTCAAACGAGGGCGGGATGGTTTTTAATGACCGAGTCCTATCTTCTCCCACGGGGCCCATTCAGCAGCTATTTGATCTATCAAAGAGTGGAGCGCCAACTCTAAAGCCTGAAGAGATTATGCACCTGTACTCGATTAGGCCGGGCTATTTGGTGTTTCATCAGAATGACAGAGTTCTTTTTATGCGGTATAATCCACATCGCTTTGCCCAACAATTGGGCTATAACTAGGGAATCCCTCTCGAGGCGTTTTTAGTTGAGCCCACTTTGTCTCCGGAAGTCACTCATGACGTCATCCATCATTTTATGCGGATGAACACCAGCTCCCATTTCATGATCCCTGAGTCCGACTATCTTCTAAGGTCTGTGGGGTCTTTCAAGGGTTGGTATCGCCATCGAGTCGGTCCTGTCATTGCCGAGGAGAGGCGGGTACTCTTCGAATGTAGAGTTCCAGCTTCGACCCAAGTCACTAGCGCTCTGTTGCGGCCGCGGTCAGTGGTTCGCCTTCCATTGAGGGGGATAGCGGTGTGGTACTTATCCCTAATGCCGTGGAAATAGAATTGACTCCTCGCACTGCTGGTATGCCAGTATGCACTAGATCCCAAGCAAAGGCTTCCAATGAAGCACCAACAGTAGTGTCACCAGCGGCGGTGTCACCAAAGGTGGTGTCGCCAAAGGGAGATACTGAAAGTGAAGTTGGGCAACATCGCGTCAAAGCGCCGAGGGGGAGGAAGCATTCTTCCGCTAGTGCTAGCACACATTCTAAGAGGAGGAAGAAATCGGTTGCCGGCTTACTCGACACCCTGCTTGAGTCTGAGCCGTTTATTCAGGACGAACCGATCGCTATGGAGGAGTTGGATGCCGGTCTTATCTATCCTGGCTCGTCTGCTGAGGAGGCTGCATAATTGGCTGAGGCTTTGAGGCGCTCACAAGATGAGACCGAGAACGTGTGCGTCCCGAAGAAGCTCTACCCTCCTGTTATATTCTATGACGTTGATCCATCATTACGGAGGGTATATATGGGTCCTTGTTGATGGAAAAAGAACGGGCGCTCAAACAGCCTATAACGGTTGCCTCCGAAGACGAGCTTGCATTAAAGACAGGTAGTCATTCATCTACGCTTGAACCTCGGCGAGCGTACTTAACCAGAAAGGAAAAACGTCTTGAGAAAGCCCTACTTCAAGCTCCTTTGCGTATTGGTATGCATCATTCATGTATTCTTCCTTTAGCGAATCGTCTGTATTTCTTTTTATGTCTTCTCATTTTTGCGCGATCTTTGCAGGGACTTCGAAGGGTGTAGAGGAGGTGACTAAAGCGGCCATCCATGCTGTGGAGCTCCCAGTGGCGGCTGACGTCCCTTCCGTGTCTATTCCCTCAGCAGGGCTAACATCATCGGCCACGGATCCCATGGACATCCCTAGAGACATACCGGAGAGTATAGAGGAGATTGTTGAGGCCGTCATCCTTGCCTTGGAGCCTTCAACGACAGCTTTTTTCCCTTTATTGGAGACTACCACGCTGGCCATAGGTTTCACAAATATCTCCAGTGATGCACCTGAAGGTGTGGAGGAGGCCGCTGAGGCTGCCATTCCACCAGCTCAGGGTGAGCGAAGCATTGAAGGTAATCTCATATACCTATACATTTCGTTTAATGATCCTTCTATTATCTGACCTTTCTCTCCTTCAGAATTGCGGAAATTGGCGGCTTCCATCGTGGATCTATCTCCTAGAAAAACTTTCCAGTGTTTGCTTGATATGGCTGCCCGACAGACGATACCCCCGCAAAGCGTAGTCCTTTCATCTGGGCAAGGTCGGTGTTCTTTAACCCCTTTTGTTTTATTATTATTTTTTATAACGACGCTAATACATGCTCCACAGTTCTGGAAGCCGATGACGAAGTCGAGATCTTTGATGGGCCTGGGGATCTCTCAAACCCCCCTTGTATGACTGTGGGTAAGTAAGGCTTTGTCTTTGGCATTGTTTTGTCTATCCCATGTTTGTAAATCTCACTGACTGTTTATAAATCTTGATAGATCTGCCAACCCTAACCCCGTTAGCATCTCGGATCCCCATGCCACCAGGCCCCTATGCCCAGCGTGCATCTGAAAAGATGTCGAAACAAAGCATTTACTTCCTGACGGCTCTCATTGAAGACCTTCGCGCTGGTACCTCTGTCACGGCCGAAGAATTTGCTGTTGAAGCTAACTTGTCCGTTCTCTCCACCTATCATGACGAACCATTGGTGCATGTTTGGGTTGAGTACTGTCACCGAGTGGAGGTCTGCCTACACGGGCTTGAGTGCATCCGCCTTCCTTCCGACATCTTAACCGTAAAATCGAGTCTGTGGGGATGGATTGAACGGTGCACAGCCAATCTTCAGTCATGCGAGAAGAGCCTCAACCGGAAGTTTTCGGAGAGGGAGTTAGCTTCAAACGCTCTGGGGGAACTTCAGGCTCAGCTTACCGCCAAGATTACCCGCGCGTACGAAATTTGGCGAGTGCTTCAAGAAGCTATTAAAGAGGTGGTGGCTCTTGACAAAGCCGTTATCTTTACCCGCGAGATGGTTGAAGCCCATAAAGTCACCGAAAGTGAGCTTGAGAGTCGGTTTGCTTCATATCAGACTCAGCAGACTTAGGCGGGTACCCGTCTTGCCGCACTAACGGAGCTTGAAGCCGAGGTCCAGTGGAAGAATGACGAACTTACTAGCTTATTGCACCATCCGCCGACTTAAACATTTTTTGTCGCTGTATATTCTCCTTTTTCTTCTTTTTTGTATTCACTCACGAATAAGAGTATCTTGTATTCATTTTGATTTATGAATAAAAGGCAGATTTATTTTTATACTAGCGCTTTTCTTTCTTTTGCTGTCTTGGCTTAGCATAAAGTAGTTTATATACTCATTTCGGAGCTTGTAGTTTATTCACTCATCTCGGAGTCTCTAGTTTATGAACTCAATTTGGAGCTTGTAGTTTATTCACTCATCCCGGAGTCTCTAGTTTATGAATTCATTTCAGAGCTTGTAGTTTATTCACTCATCCCGGAGTCTCTAATTTATGAACTCATTTCGGAGCTTGTAGTTTTTTCACTCATCCCGAAGTCTCTAGTTTATGAATTCATTTCGGAGCTTGTAGTTTATTCACTCATCCCGGAGTCTCTAGTTTATGAACTCATTTCGGAGCTTGTAGTTTTTTCACTCATCCCGGAGTCTCTAGTTTATGAACTCATTTTGGAGCTTGTTTAGTTTACCTCCCTTGGGCTTGTAGGCAAACTGGTCCTAACGTCACATTTAACCTCTGCTCTTTACGACAGAGGTCCGTTAGGGTCTGTGGTACTAGGTTTTTTGTCCGTCATACCGTCGCGTTGGCTGATGCATTCCCCGATATGCAGTCTTGCTGTTCGAGTAGCCCCGCGATTGTCGTGTCTCTGATCCCTTCCGGGGCTGGACAAGACGTCTTCAAGTAATCTCCCAGGTCATATTACCGTTGGAAGAGAAGCGTTAGGGATTTTCCATGCCTCTTTTTACTTGAGGTTAGGCTCAATTTAGGAGCCCCGATGAGTCATAACCACTCCGCGCTGGTGTGGGATGATCTCCGATAGTCTTTCAGGTTTTATTTGAGTTGCCGTTAAGACCCTGAAGCCAGGGATTTTCCTTTCCTTCGTTTGCTGGCATTGTGTTTGCTGTAACGAGATGAATGTCGAGGTTGTCTCTAGGTTGTCTGTGAACTCTCGAGGCTTGGAACTAGGGACTTTGCCATGGCTCCGAGGTAGTCTCTAGGTTGTTGGTGAACCGTCGAGGCTTGGAACTAGGGACATTGCCGTGGCTCTGTTGTTTTGACCCTGGGGTTGGTTGTTGACGTTGCATCTGCATCCTGCTGGAGTTGAGAAGGAACGCCGGGGTGACATCGCGTCTGCTGTATCGAGACGACCGTCGAGGTGGTTTCTAGGTTGTCTATGAACCGTCGGGACCTGGAACTAGGGACTTTGCCATGGCTCCGAGGTAGTCTCTAGGTTGTTGGTGAACCGTCGAGGCTTGGAACTAGGGACTTTGCCATGGCTCCGTTGTTTTGACCCTAAGGTCTGTTGTTGACGTCACGTCCGCATCCTGCTGGAGTGAGGAGAAACGCCGTTTTTGATCTCTAGGTTGTCTGTGAATCGTCGAGATCTGGAACTAGGGACTTTGCCATGGCTCCGATGTTGTCTCTAGGTTGTCGGTGAACCGTCGAGACTTGGAACTAGGGACTTGGCCATGGCTCTGAGGTTTTGACCCTGGGGTCGGTTGTTGACGTTGCGCCTGCATCCTGGTGGAGTGAGAAGGAACACCGTGTTGATCTTCTATACTGCAGATGTTGCCGTCGAGATTTGGCTCTTCTTTTGACAGAGCCCGGTAGGGAAACGTGGTTCCCTTTTTGTTTATGCCCATGAATTGTATACAGGGGTTGATGTGGACTCACCTGCAGGGCAAAAGTTTCATCATCATTTTTTATTTCTTTCCGCGATGTTCTATCTGTCACGGCCCAAAAGTTCGGCCCGTGACCGGCACTTAACCACGTAACGTCTATAGGCGTAACGCGACTAAGTAAGCCGAAACCCAGAAATCAAAACCATAAAAAGTATAGAGTGTTTAAAACATTTATGAGAATATTTGTTAAAACATTTAGAAAATCTTAAGTTGTTTAGTGGAAATTCTTTAAGGTTCAAGTTATTAATTTAATAATTTTAGCAACATTTCTTTTATAAAAATTTGTCCCGAAAATCGAGTAAAAGGCAAGATATAGCAAAAGTAACATGTGAAATAAATAGAGCATCTCAAATGGGAGAATCGTGCCCAACGGCAGAGTAATCGCCACAATATGATATACGACGCCGTAGCGAAGAATGAGCAGTAATGTAAAGACAAATATCATAAAGGATAAGACTGCATAAACAAAGTCGGCTCACAACGAGCTCGACACCAGAGTACAAATAGAATACATCGTCCTCACAACTGTCTCTAAGTCAATACATGAAGGTAGATGGAGAATACTAGATACAACAATGTACAACCGAAAAGTAACAGATACCGCACAAACACACCTAATAGCAAAAGGGCTAGCACGCCAAGCAGTGGTATCTGTGTCAAAAGATGTGATAAACAGCCAGCCGCGACTACTCCAAGGGGCAACCTGCAAGCACTGTGGCACAACAGGGGTGATTTGCGAACTCGTGAGTAGTAGATAACATATAAAGGTAATCGCGAGTATGCACGTGCTGCGATACTCTAAACTATGCCAACAGATAACCTCTCTATGTGATGAAAAAGATATGTGATAATCAGGTATGGCAATGCAATCTAACTACCCTATAAAGAATGAGTAGGGTATGCCATGATCGTGCAAGCATGTGTACTATATCAGGTATAATAGATACAGGATGAGCTATCAATTACTATATGCTGAGTTTGGGAAATAACATCTACACGGAAAGTCATCGTGGAAAATACAATCGGTGCTCATCAATGCACCCAAATCCCAATACAACTCAGGCGCCTTCATCCTCATCGGCCCTCAAATCCTGTAAATCTCATAAAATCGTGAGTGCCCAACATCGGCACTCAAAATATCAAGAAATACTTATGTCCAGCATCGACACGTAAATCCTCATATATCGGGCATCCGTCAGTCCGGGTCAGCCCACGGGCTCCGTCTGCGGTATCGGCCCTTGGCCCCGGCAGTACGAGTCGTCCCGTATCCATCTATCGACTCAGGTCAGTATCCTCCGGATAACCGCAAGGTCCAACCAATCACCAGTAGGTAGTGGTCCCACTGCCAGGCTCACCGTCTAGCTACACAGCAGATCCGTTCTCGCCCCGGGGTACCATACCGGGTCCACCATGTACCCGCAATCGGCCTCGTCCACTCGTCGAATCGGGTTTCATATACCACTCTAGCACCGAGAAAACACATGGTGGACGCACTGAAATATCATATCAAGGGAAACCGGGTTTTTAAACAGTGCGAATTTTCTTAAAATAGTACTCCGGTTCCCAAATCCAGAAATCACATGCATCAAATCGAATGCGTAAATCCATGCAATGTGTCGTATGACACTAAGAGTGAAGAAAGGGAAAACTGCTCTTTTAAAAGATCCAATTTTGAAAATATCACACGCGGTCCCTTAGTTTTTAAATCAAGTCAATATCATCCATGTAAGTAACATATGAATATGTGTATAGGTATGGATGTGCGAAAGGATAAGTACGCAAAGTGAATGTAGCAATGTACATGTGTACTAATGTAGACATATGAAGTATATGTGCCCAAGTATGAATATGGGATGTATACATGCCCAAGTAGGAACATACATGATGTATATGGCATAAGTATGGATATGTGATGTATATCAATGAAGGTACGCATAAAGGGGCGTATACAGTGTGCATGGTATGAATATAACATATGCTAGTATGCGGAAAATCATGACACGTCAATAAGGCGGAATCAATGCGATATGCGGTTTATAGCAATCCTATAATGTGAGTGTCATGGCAATCACTAACGGTGTGAGTGTAGTATATAAATCGTGCTCGTGCAACTTGTACCGTTAGTGACAGTGCAGTGTTCTATACTACCAGTTCTATCTATATTAGGAGGTATACTACTTTAGTATGTCTATATGGACACATAAAACTAAACATCCTATTACGCCTTGACGCTTAACGCCATACGAGCGATTTTCCCGTAGATGTTAAATCTACCCACCTGGTCGCGTGCTACACGTAGCCGACCACTTGCTTTCCCTTCTTGGCGGCGTCCGACGTACCTGCCTGCGAACCTAGAATTTCACAGAATATCACACATAAGCTTAAATCTACAAAAACGCGATATTAAGGTCAAACTAGTAACCCGCGTCGCGAACCAAGCGCGTGCGCGCGCGATACACTAAAACGTGTGATTACGCGCCTGAAGCTACTCCAACGCGTCGCGATACGCAAAAACCCCAAACCCACACACGTATCACACGTGTCGCGAAGGTTAAAATACGAGAAATAGGGTATTTAACTCCAGATTTTTCTACAGCAAGAATCAAATAAAATTGCACATACCAAGAGTCTTAGAATAGCAGCAGGAACCTACAGAGCAAAACCCAAACCCCATACCCCCTCATCTGGCCGCAAATTGCGGCCATAATAAATTTTTCGGCGGCCAAAGTAGGGAATCTGGAGGTCGTATTCTACCTAAAGTATCAGCACCTAACAACTATACTCCAGTTAACTCAGATTTATTCTGAACTGACTGGGTCGATAGCAGACTGCAGAAATCTAGAATTTGCTTAAAAACGGTAAATTTTGCATCAAACAGAAACCTGGTGGTATTTTAGTGAAATTGGGGGCTAAGCTAGGTTAACATGGCCCTAATAACACTTAATTAACTTAGTCTAACCAATACTAACTTCACTTGGCCAAAGTTCCCACTAATCACCACATTTAGCGCTAAAAACACTATTTTTATACTAATCGATGCAAAACTGCACATAACTTAGAAAGCTAAGAAGCTAAGCCAAAGAAGTATACCTCAATTGACCCTAGACACCAAGGAGAAGAGAAGAAGTAGAGGGAAGGAGCTGCTGCAGTTGCTGGAGCTGCCTGAAGCTGCTGCTGAAGTTGTTGCTGCTGCTGCTGTGCTGTGCTGCTGCTGCTGTGCTGTGCTGCTGCTGCTGTGCCGCTGCTGCTGGGTTTGCTGTTGCTGCTGTGAGTGTGGGTGAGTATGATAGTGAGAGTTAGAGAGAAAATGAGCACAAGAATGAGAGGCAAAAATGATAACTCCCAATGTCAACCCCTCCTCTCTCTCTCTTCATTAAATACAAGCATGGGCTTGCCATGATGCATTCTCTCTCTCATTCTCTCAAGTCAACACAAAACAAATTAAAATCCCATTTCATTTTTTAAAAAAATACCCCTAATTAAAATCATTTTAACTTAATAATGATGGGTTAATCTACCATGGTTGTTAAACATGATTTAACCCAAACTCTAACCCTAGTTTACATGCACAAGTTTGAGCAAGCTTAGGAAAATTCTAGAAAAAATATTTATTAAATTTGAAAAATTATTTGAAAACTAATTTGGTTAACTTTTTAGTAAAAAACATATATTAACATATAGTTAGCCACTAAACACATCCTAAGGTGTTACAATCTTCCCCTCTTAAAGAAATTCGTCCCCGAATTTAAAATATAAAGCTTCGCATACCTTCAAAGAGATGAGGGAACTTCTTCCGCATCTCTCCCTCGGCCTCCCAAGTGATCTCATTACCATTCGGGCTGCGCCAAAGCACCTTCACTGATGGCAAGACCTTCGATCTAAGTTTCTGCACCTGCCGGTCCAATATCACGACTGGCTGCTCGGTGAACGTAAGATCGCGCTCGAACTGAACGGTCTGATGCTGAATCATGTGCGAAGGGTCATGTAGGTATCTGCGAAGCATCGACACGTGGAATACGGGGTGAACATCTGGGAAGTCGGGTGGAAGAGCTAAACGATAAGCTACTGCGCCCACACGTTCGAGGATCTCGAAGGGACCTATGAATCTAGGGCTAAGCTTCCCCTTCTGTCCAAACCTCATCACTCCCTTCATCAGAGAGACCCTTAGAAAAACGTGATCTCCAACTGCGAACTCTAAACTGTGGCGGCGCCTGTCAGCATATGATCTCTGCCTGCTCTGAGCTGTCCTCATCCTGTCTCGAATCAGCTGTATCTTCTCAGTCGTCTCCTGTACGATCTGTGGCCCCAAAATACTGCTCTCGCTGAGCTCTGTCCAACAGACGGGCGATCTACATCTCTTCCCATACAGAGCCTCGAAAGGTGCCATCTGAATAGTGTTCTTGAAGCTATTGTTGTAGGAGAACTCCACCAAGGGTAAATGATGATCCCAGCTACCACCAAAGTCTAAAACGCACGCTCGGAGCATGTCCTCGAGAGTCTAAATCGTCCGCTCTGACTGACCGTTGTTGTTAAACATGATAACATAGTTGGGTTAATCTACTATGGTTGTTAAACATGATTTAACCCAAACTCTACCCTAGTTTACATGCACAAGTTTGTGCAAGCTTAGGAAAATTCTAGAAAAATATTTATTGAATTTGAAAAATTATTTGAAAACCAATTTGGTAAACTTTTTAGTAAAAATCATATATTAACATATAGTTAGCCACTAAAAACATCCTAAGGTGTTACACTATCATTTCAGCTTTTTATATCCCGAAAGTCGTGATTGCCCAATCATTTCGGCTGTTTTTATCGCGGTACCCTATCATTTCGGCTGTTTTTTCTTTTTACTCGTTGCTTTTTATTGCGAGTTGCCAAAACATTTCGGCTGTTTTTATATGCATATATTTTACTCGCTGATTTTTATTGCGAGTTGCCCTATCATTTCGGCTATTTCATATACATATATTTTGCTCGCTGATTTTTATTGCGAGTATAGAACTTGAGATCTAATATCAATCTTGGTATCAGCACCGCTGCGACTGGAATATTTCCAGGAGCGAATCATCATTTGCTTTTGCTGATTTTGAACAAAGGTGGCTTAGTAGATAGGGTTAGGATCCCGTTGACTAAGGCTTTTGATTTTATGAGCCGTAAGGGTCTCATAAAGGGGGTTTTCTCCCTACGAGTCGAGAGGATCCAGTAGGAGATTCTCCCAAGAAGTCGTGAGGACTCTTAAGTAATATTTTCTCTTGCAAGTCGTAAGGATCTTACAAGAGTGTTTTCTCCTTACAAGTCGAGAGGACTTATTGTAGGGTTCCTAGGCACTCTTGTGAAGGTTCATAAGGCATCAAACATGCCCGGATAAAAATTTAGACGTGCCGAACAACCCAAAGACAGGATCTTTGCTAGATTATTAGGGTTAAGCATGCAAGATAATATATTTTTATCTAAGTGTGAGGGATTACAACCTTTGTAGTCCGCTCCTTCGCTTCACAAGCTCCGAGTAGAAGTCCCTTCGCCGCGATCCATGATCTCCCGGACTCAAGAGAGGCTCCACGACTCGAACGATCCATGCTAGCTTGAAGTGTTCCAAATCTCCGATGATCTACGTCGAAGTTGTAATAACTCAAGCTTTCTCACTCTAAAGAGATGAACACACTAATCTCATGAGCTAGATGAGATGAGGATGAAGGAGTAGTATTTATGCTTTCTTTTTAATTCACTTTCTCACAATTTATCATCACAAATGGAATTTCTAGTGAGCTCAAAATCAAGATAGAAGAAGATGATAATGGAAAAATGATAATGATAATTCCTTTTGTGATGAATAGAAAAGAAAACTATATGATTGATATATCAACCATGGTCAAGGATGAGTGGCTGAGAGTTTGTAGAGAATAAACTAGAGATAGGGTTTGGTTAGGTTAAGTTATGAGTCATGCAAAAATATCAACCATAATATCTTAAGCATGACAAAAACAAAGCTTCTAGAAGGTGCAAGAAGAAGCTAACCCTAATCAAACCCTAATTCCTTTTAATCATCCTTAAATATGTTTAATAATAAATCATATCATGTCACAATAATATATATCACATATATATTATATATTTGCAACAAAAGAAAATAATACAATTAACATATATCGCATATATATCAATGTATCATCCAGTGAGAAAATGAAATAATAAAGCGAGCCAATATTAGATAATGTAATACAATATATCATATATATTATTATACATTAAATCATCGAATCAACATTTGATCCGACGATCCGGCTATATCGAATATTACCGACTAATATATCATGTACCGATTCATCGAATCAACACTTGATCCGATGACCCGGTTCATGTCTAAATATCGCGAGAATATAATACGGTATCTTATATCGCATTATTCTCGGTCCTGGTCATATCACATATGTGCCTCTACTCCGTTTCGCCTGAGCCAAGAAAGCTCTGTGTAGGACTCTAAAGAATCGTCAATACGCCGGTAGCAGGTGATGATCATATCAAACACCCACAAGCTGCAAGCGGTCAGCTAAACGTAACAGCCACCCAGGTATTGAGCGATCAGAAGATCAACAAGCTAGCCTGTGCGTTCTCCTGTGAATCCAATCAGTAACACTCCCGTACAGTCCGATCTGTTCGTCTGATATGTTGCATATCAAGTCTAGGGGTGGTATACGTCAGACCCCAGTAACCGATAAGTCGTGTCGATGTATGGCTCATAACAGGTAGAGAAACTACTAGTAACACTTACCAGTAAATCTCTATATCAGCCCTGGCCAGGAACTTCCAGTTATAGCCAATCGAACACAGCACAACATCAACTCCCTATACCGGGAGAGACGAATCCCCTCCTATCGCTCATTGCCTCCATGTGATTCGGGACTGTACCCAAAAGCCACCGTTTTGCACGCCCTCTTGGACGTGGTAAGGTGGAAATCAAAGCACAGTAGGAATCACACAAGACTCTATGACGATCACGGGTTTACAGACTACCCTGTACCAGTGTCACCGGAGAACTGCCATCTGACGTGTGGTATATCACCATCTGGGAGTTCTCGGCGAGTCCGTCCAGTGTACCCAGTCTCCACTGAGCACCCGTACACCATCTCTGATGTCAAACACCGATGGATATGGGATCATCCATCGCCCATCATATGGGTCAAGGTGCGTATACGCTAGTCTACTCTGGTGTATCGATGCCCTGTCTCGATATACCCTCGACTAGGAATAGTTATAGGATGTACTCATCGACTACTATGGCCCCACTAGTATGATCTCATCATAATCCCAGTAGTCGAGTACAGATCCTAAGGGCTTTATCAACATGTGAGAGAAAAACAGTAAACCAATACAAGTCAACATGTTAAGATAAAGTGAAACCAAATAGCATACTATCATGACGAGCAAGAAAGTCCTCTCTGTATATATCTAAGCATCCATCATAATATACATCATATGTACAACAATGGCCTCTAGGGCATATACATAACTAACAATCTCCCACTTGCACTAAGGCCAGCTGCTGTAGTATCTCTTACCTAGCATCCCGAATAATCTCTCAAACTGTATCTGGGGAATAGCCTTCGTGAATGGATCCGCAGTGTTGTCCTTCGTATCTACTCTCCTGACCTCGATCTCCCGGCGATCAACTATCTCCCTGATCAGGTGATACCGCCTCAGAATATGTCTGGATTTCTGATGGGATCTGGGTTCCTTGGCCAAAGCCACAGCTCCATTGTTATCGCAATACAGTGGTATTGGATGTTCAATGGATGGAACCACACCAAGTTCACTAATGAACTTCTTGATCCAGACAGCCTCTTTGGCAGCATCGTTGGCAGCGATGTATTCAGCCTCCTTCGTCGAGTCTGCAACGGTATCCTGTTTGGAACTCTTCCAACATACCGTCCCTCCATTGAGGGTAAAGACAAATCCCGAGTGCGACTTAGAGTCGTCCTTATCACTTTGGAAGCTGGATTCGGTAAAGGACTCCACCTTGAGTTCTCCGTTACCATACACCAAGAACATCTCCTTAGTCCTTCGTAAGTACTTGAGAATGTTCTTCACAGCTGTCCAGTGACTCTCTCCAGGATCTGATTGATACCGACTCACTACACTTAGTGAGTATGCTACATCGGGTCTGGTACATAGCATCGCATACATGATAGAGCCTACTGCCGAAGCATAGGGTATCCCTTGCATGCGAGCTCTCTCCAAATCAGTCTTGGGAGACATCTCTTTGGAGAGAGTGAGTTTAGAGATCGTGGGTTGGTTCCCACGCTTGGATTCTTCCATACTAAACCTCTTTAGTATGGTGTCAATGTACCTGGATTGGGGCAATCCCAATATCCGTTTAGATCTATCTCTATAGATCATGATTCCCAATATGCAGGAGGCATCACCTAGATCTTTCATTGAGAATCTCTGTGATAAGAAGAGCTTGACTGATTGCAGCATAGGAATATCATTTCCTATCAAGAGTATGTCATCCACGTATAATACAAGGAAGACAACCTTACCCTCTGCTACCTTTTTATAGATACAAGGTTCATCTATATTTTTGATGAAGTCAAACTCTTTGACTACAACATCAAAACAGATGTTCCAACTCCGCGATGCTTGCTTTAACCCATAAATGGATTTAAGCAGCTTGCACACCTTTCCGCTGCTCCCACTATCTACGAAGCCCTCTGGCTGAGTCATGTACACGCTCTTTTCTAAATCACCGTTTAGAAAGGCGGTCTTAACATCCATTTTCCAGATTTCGTAGTCATGGTATGCAGCAATGGAAAGTAAGATCCGGATGGACTTAAGCATAGCCACTGGAGAAAAGGTTTCGTCATAATCCACACCTGGTCGTTGACGAAAACCTTTTGCTACAAGTCTAGCTTTGAAAGTCTCAACTTTTCCATCTACACCAAATTTCTTTTTAAAAATCCACTTGCTCCCAATGGGTTTTACCCCTTCAGGAGCATTTTCCAAAATCCATACTTTATTGGTGTACATGGATTCCATCTCAGATCGCATTGCATCCAGCCATTTCACAGAGTCACCACTCGTGATGGCCTGCTCGAAACTAGTCGGGTCATCATCATCCATGATGCAGTCCTCGCTTCCACCATCAATGAGAAAACCGTAGTATCTCTCAGGTGGACGAGAAACCCTACTAGATCGGCGGAGAGGCTGGGGTTCGTCGGGTACTACTGAATCCTCTGGTTCTACTAAATTTTCAGTTGTAATTTGTGTTTCTGGAACCTCTTCCAGCTCTACCTCTTTGCCACTAATTTCTTTTGCAAGAAATTCCTTTTCTAAAATGGTGGCATATTGAGAAACAAACACTTTTTGTTCCTCAGCGTGATAGAATATATATCCATAAGAATCTTTTGGATATCCTACAAACTTACATATACCTGATCTTGCCTCGAGTTTGTCCGGATTTTGCTTTTTAACATAGGCCGGACAACCCCATATCTTAACTCGTTTAAGAGATGGTCTCTTCCCATTCCATATCTCATATGGAGTGGTAGGCACCAATTTAGTTGGAACTCTATTCAATAGATATATGGCTGTCTCCAGCGCATAACCCCAAAAGGAGATAGGTAACTCAGCAGTGCTCATCATAGAGCGTACCATATCTAATAGGGTACGATTCCTCCGCTCCGATACACCGTTGTGCTGTGGTGTATAAGGAGGAGTAAGCTGAGAGAGAATCCCATTCTCTTTTAGATAATCCCGAAACTCATTACTTAAGTATTCACCTCCTCGATCAGATCGAAAAATCTTAATACTTTTGCCCGTTTGATTCTCTACTTCGTGCTTATATTCTCTGAATTTCTCAAAAGCTTCAGACTTGTGTTTCATCAGGAACACATGTCCGAATCTAGAGAGATCGTCAGTGAATGTAATGAAGTAGGAAGAACCGTTCCTGGCATGCGTAGACATGGGAACGCATACATCACTATGTATTAGTCCTAAGAGTTCAGTAACTCTTTCTCCGTGTCCACTAAACGGAGCTTTGGTCATTTTTCCTTTGAGACATGAATGGCAAGTATCATAAGATGATAATTCGAACGGATTCAAATAACCATCCTTATGTAACTTAGCCAGTCGTGTTGCATTGATATGACCAAGTCTACAATGCCACAAGTAGGATTCGTTCATATCTGAACTTTTCCTCTTGTGTGTGTTTTGTATATTCAGGACTGTATTCTGATTCAGAATGAATATGCCATTATGTAACGAGCCTGATGCAATCAACTTTTGATCTAGGAATATGTTCATAACATTATCCTTTACTACAAAATTATATCCTTCTTTACTTAATAAAGAAACTGATATAATATTGCACATCATGTTCGGTATATAATAGCACTCATTTAGAATCAGTGTATTACGACTTGGTAATACAAGGTGATACTCGTCAACTGCTTTGGCTACAATACTTGCACCGTTCCCTACTTGAACGGAATGATCAACTTTTCCCAGTTCTCTACCTTTTCTTAGCCTATGTAACAATTTACATATATGGGATCCTGATCCGGTATCCAATACCCAGGACGTAGGGTGAACTGAGAAACAGTTCTCAATAACTAACACACCTGAAGAAGATGCATCAATATGCATGTTCTTTTGGGTGGTGTGGGAATCCAGATATTCTTCTGTTTCCTGTCCAGTCTTATAACTCTTATAAGAAAGAACGGGTCCAACGTTCCCCTGCTCAATATAATAAGCGGGTTCAGTCAATACATCCATATTATTATCTTGATTATGGCCTGACATGGTCGCTACCTGGAGAGAGAGAGAGAAGAAAACACTTTAGCGTATGCTCTTGCAAGATTAGATTGGTTATTATCTTATCTAATCAGGATGTCTCCCACTGTTTTTATCAAATCTACCTTCAAACCCTAAAAGGTAAGATTAGCCGGGATTAATTACACCCTACAATTTCGTCAATCTTTCAGCCAGATCAGTGTCGGTACTTTGAGGGAGGTTCCCCGTGCTTTCGCACGGATCTAATTAAAGTAAACCTCGTTTTCCCAGAGGCGTAACCCCGTTAACACTTTTCTAGACACCTACTTGAATGACTAATTGTCCTGTGTAAAACTCTCCCAGGAGTAACACTTACTCACAGTGGGTATCGGGATCCAACAATCTTATAGGAGGTATGCAATCTCATTGCAAATTTCAACACTTGAAATTCCCGATAATATTTTTACCCCTAGTGTCTTATGACCTTAACTATGGTCAACAAATCATAAGCACTAGTCAAGTTCTACCCGTCATTTCTTGATTAATTTAGACCCACCCACATGACCTTTAACTATGGTCAACAAAGTCATATGACTGTCATAATTAATCACATCTTATGTTATATAGGAAAACATCACTTAGCTACCGTACACTGCGCCTTAACTATAGTCAACAAACGCAGCACGAATACTAAGTACTCTATTTTCCTAAAATGATGGAGGGTTACGCAGGTTTTTCAGAAAACCCCGAGCGTAATGAACTTGATATCGTCGTAGAGTCGAGTGGTTTTTGAAAATGAGTGCTTTTGAGGCTTTTCTTAGTTTTGCTAAAGGGGTCACTCCCGGTGAAGGGATCGTCGGCCCTTTCCTCATCGAATAAGGTGCAGGATATATCATATATACCGCTGTGCAAAGCAAAACTCTAAAAGCAATCAAAATATAAACCGAGTTTTGTAGCATCTTCCAGTTTCGCTAAAGAGGTCACTCCCGGTGAAGGGATCGTCGGCTCTTTCCTCATCGAATAAGGTGCAGGACATATCATATATATCACTGTGCAAAGCAAAACTGTAGCTACCCTTTTTTTATAAAGTTTTGATTCTACAACATCTTTAGGTTTCTTTTCTTTCTATTAATCTCATTAATAAAAATCCCATCAGCTTATGCTTCCTAAGCATCACAGAAGAAACGAAAGCAGTAATATTTATATATCAGCATATATATATATATAGTATAAGCATTCGTCTCAGGCAGTAATATGATCTCATCACAGAACATTGCAGCAGAAGAACATATATGAAATATTGGATATACTAGGACGTCCGTGTTTTCAATACGAGCCTGTATAAAACACGGATTCCACGGTCGCGACGAATAGCCAAACCCACATCCCAAGACCCCTACGAGAGCGGCAAGTAACACTGCCAATTCTAGGGTTAGGAGACCCGGTCTCGACTCCTCGAGATGGCCTCCCACTGGACCCTAGAACCCGGTTACTTGTGCTCCTCTCTTTAGGTCTACCTAATGCGGAAAAGTAAATAATATACACTGGTGACATCAACCTCAACCTGGAAGTGCCCCAAATAAAAGAATATTACATTACAAATGAATTTTACATGAATGAAAATAAAAACCCTCATCTCACATAAAACCCCCGGCTATTCAGAACGCGACGATCCAATATAACATATCACAGCAACACATAATATCACATATCATCAACGTAAGTAAATATGCGCATCCCAATTGTCGTTGACATATAGCAACGAAACCGGCGATATCACATATGACACTTACGGTCACAGAAAAGAAAGTGTAAAACTACAATATTTGGAATTCACAATCGCTTTAGACATCATAAATCCGAAATATCACATACTCCGCATTTCATGCCTAACTCTATGAATTCCACATATTGTATCACATTCCAGATAAATAGACAGTATTAAACTTTCCGAACAGGATAATCAAATACCCAAAATTTCCTAAATTGCTCAACACTTGAGCGGAGTTCAAATAATCCCAGAATATGTCACAGTATCGGTGATCCAGCCGTAGAAGGGTCAAGCCAACGCCTCACATGTGGCACGCCGTACTGCCCCAAACCCGAAGGTTCAAAAGGCAGTTCAAGACGGTCACATAATCGAGTTAAGGTTTGTTGTCTTCTAGAGGGTCCACCGCTTAACCTGTACAATTTTTCCGAAAGATTTAAACCCGATAAAAATTCAACACTTGAAAGTTTTACGTGCCGGGAAAAAGTGAGTTAATGATATCCGTTCGAACTTTTTAACAATTTCTAAATATCTAGAAAAACAACGAATTAAAATTTTCCGATCGAATCTACGATTACAAAACAAACCCCAGAATTAAACAACACTTGAATCACTTTTAAAAATACCCAGAAGTATCAACAAGAACCTACGGATATTACCATGAATCCACGTGTCACAATCCCACAAATCTGCCGCGGAACCGCCGCGGGAAGCATGTTCCCGCCGCAGTTCCGCGGTGATTTAGTGGACTTGTGGGCCCGTGTTTCATGGTAATTCTTAGAATTCCCTGCTGAATTTTTTACGTATGTTTAATTCAGAAAAATCCCAGATTTTGAAAAATTTCCAGAGAGGGGGTAAATTTTGTCGGTTCGGGTTCGATCGGAGTTTTAACTTCGTAAACATGTCGCCTAATGCTCTAGCTAGGCTCTGATACCACTGTAGGGTTCCTAGGCACTCTTGTGAAGGTTCATAAGGCATCAAACATGCCCGGATAAAAATTTAGATGTGCCGAACAACCCAAAGACAGGATCTTTGCTAGATTATTAGGGTTAAGCATGCAAGATAATATCTTTTTATCTAAGTGTGAGGGATTACAACCTTTGTATTCCGCTCCTTCGCTTCACAAGCTCCGAGTAGAAGTCCCTTCGCCGCGATCCATGATCTCCCGGACTCAAGAGAGGCTCCACGACTCGAACGATCCTTGCTAGCTTGAAGTGTTCCAAATCTCCGATGATCTACGTCGAAGTTGCAATAACTCAAGCTTTCTCACTCTAAACAGATGAACACACTAATCTCATGAGCTAGATGAGATGAGGATGAAGGAGTAGTATTTATGCTTTCTTTTTAATTCACTTTCTCACAATTTATCATCACAAATGGAATTTCTAGTGAGCTCAAAATCAAGATAGAAGAAGATGATAATGGAAAAATGATAATGATAATTCCTTTTGTGATGAATAGAAAAGAAAAATATATGATTGATATATCAACCATGGTCAAGGATGAGTGGCTGAGAGTTTGTAGAGAATAAACTAGAGTTAGGGTTTGGTTAGGTTAAGTTATGAGTCATGCAAAAATATCAACCATAATATCTTAAGCATGACAAAAACAAAGCTTCTAGAAGGTGCAAGAAGAAGCTAACCCTAATCAAACCCTAATCCCTTTTAATCATCCTTAAACATGTTTAATAATAAATCATATCATGTTACAATAATATATATCACATATATATTATATATTTGCAACAAAAGAAAATAATACAATTAACATATATCGCATATATATCAATGTATCATCCAGTGAGAAAATTAACTAATAAAGCGAGCCAATATTAGATAATGTAATACAATATATCATATATATTATTATACATTAAATTATCGAATCAACACTTGATCCGACGATCCGGCTATATCGAATATTACCGACTAATATATCATGTACCGATTCATCGAATCAACACTTGATCCGATGACCCGGTTCATGTCTAAATATCGCGAGAATATAATACGGTATCTCATATCGCATTATTCTCGGTCCTAGACATATCACATATGTGCCTCTACTCCGTTTCGCCTGAGCCAAGAAACCTCTGCGTAGGACTCTAAAGAATCGTCAATACGCCGGTAGCAGGTGATGATCATATCAAACACCCACAAGCTGCAAGCGGTCAGCTAAACGTAACAGCCATCCAGGTATTGAGCGATCAGAAGATCAACAAGCTAGCCTGTGCGTTCTCCTGTGAATCCAATCAGTAACACTCCCGTACAGTCCGGTCTGTTCGTCTGATATGTTGCATATCAAGTCTAGGGGTGGTATACGTCAGACCCCAGTAACCGATAAGTCGTGTCGATGTATGGCTCATAACGGGTCGAGAAACTACTAGTAACACTTACCAGTAAATCTCTATATCAGCCCTGGCCAGGGACTTCCAGTTATAGCCAATCGAACACAACACAACATCAACTCCCTATACCGGGAGAGACGAATCCCCTCCTATCGCTCATTGCCTCCATGTGATTCGGGACTGTACCCAAAAGCCACCGTTTTGCACGCCCTCTTGGACGTGGTAAGGTGGAAATCAAAGCACAGTGGGAATCACACAAGACTCTATGACGATCTCGGGTCTACAGACTACCCTGTACCAGTGTCACCGGAGAACTGCCATCTGACGTGTGGTATATCACCATCTGGGAGTTCTCGGCGAGTCCGTCCAGTGTACCCAGTCTCCACTGAGCACCCGTACACCATCTCTGATGTCAAACACCGATGGATATGGGATCATCCATCGCCCATCATATGGGTCAAGATGCGTATACGCTAGTCTACTCTGGTGTATCGATGCCCTGTCTCGATATACCCTCGACTAGGAACAGTTATAGGATGTACTCATCGACTACTATGGCCCCACTAGTATGATCTCATCATAATCCCAGTAGTCGAGTACAGATCCTAAGGGCTTTATCAACATGTGAGAGAAAAACAGTAAACCAATACAAGTCAACATGTTAAGATAAAGTGAAACCAAATAGCATACTATCATGACGAGCAAGAAAGTCCTCTCTGTATATATCTAAGCATCCATCATAATATACATCATATGTACAACAATGGCCTCTTGGGCATATACATAACTAACACTTATAAGTGTCGCTCACTACATGAGGACATTCCTCGTCATTGGTGGAACTTGGTGGGGGAAATTGTATATTTGTGCCTGTGGATTGTATATAAGAGCCAATATTGACTGCCTGTAGGGCAACTTGGGGAGTGTGATGGCTTAAGAACAGGTTTAGGTCCCTGTATTTTAAGGCTTTTGAATCCTATGAGCCGTGGAGGTCTCACAGGGGGAATTCTCCTTACGAGTCGTGAGGATCTCGTAAGTGTAATTTCTCCTTAGGAATCGTGGGGATCCCTAAATGTGTTGCTCCCTTGTGAGTTGTAAGGACCTCACGCAGGTGTTTTCTCCTCACAAGGTCGAGAGGACCTTGCAGATGTTTTTATTTTAACGAGATTGCACCCTTTCGGGTTTTCACAAACTCACCAGTAGCCCTGCTGTTTTTACTCACGTCGCCCTTTTGGGTTTTCATCCGTGCCCATTTCGCTTGTGGGCGTACCATTTTTTTTATTATTACCCCTCTGTTTGCCAATGGTACTTATGGGGGACTTCGCTACCGGGGTAGCTGTTAGCCAGCGGGATTTGAGTTGCAGTCCTTGCCGTTGGGACTTGTGGACTTGAATTCCATTATCACCGTGCTTGAGGCGATGTATTAGTTTAAGGACATTATGGTCCATCTCGGTCCGTTGTTAGTTTAGGGACATCTCGGTCCATTGTTTAGTTTAGGGACATCTCGGTCCATTGTTTGTTTTGATGCGAAGTTTTACCGGATACCACTTATAGAGTCTTGACTCAGGAAGACAGCGAGCAGACATAAGTGTTAGTTGTATGTATGCCCTAGAGGCCAGTATTGTACAGATGATGTATATTATATTGGATGCTTGGACATATATAGAGATGACTTTCTTGCTCGATATGATAGTATGATATCTGGTTGCTCTTTATCTTAACATGTATACTAGTCTCTTTATACTGTCTTATAGTTACATGTTGGTAAAGCCCTTAGGATGTGTACTTGACTACCTGGACTATGATACGGATCATACTAGTGGGGACATGGTAGTCCATAAGTACATCCTTCAAGGTCCCTAGTCGTGGGTGTATCGAGACGGGGCATCGATATACCAGTGTAGACTAGCGTATACGCTTCTCGACCCATGAGATGGGCGATGGATGATCCCATATCCATTGGTGTTTGACATCAGAGATAGTATACGGGTGATCAGTGGAGACTAGGTACACTGGACGGACTCGCCGAGAACTCCCAGATGGTATTATACCTCATGTCAGATGGCAGTTCTCAGGTGACACTTGTGCAAGTTAGTCTGTAGACCCGAGATCGTCAAAGAGTCTTGTGTGATTCCCACTGTGCTTTGATTTCCACCTTACCACGTCCATGAGGGCGTGCAAAACGGTGGTTTTTGGGTATAGTCCCGAGTCACATGGAGGCAATGAGCGATAGGAGGGGTTTCGTCTCTCCCGGTATTGGGGGTTGATGTTGCGCTGTGCTCGATTGGCCGTAACAGGGAAGTCCCTGGCCAGAGCTGATTCAGAGATTTGCTGGTAAGTGTTACCAGTAGTTTCTCGACCCGTTATGAGCCTCACATCGGCACGACTTATCGGTTATTGGGGTCTGACGTTTACCACCCCTAGACTTGATATGCGACATATCAGACGAGGAGACCGGACTGTACGGGAAGTGTTGCCGGTTGGCTCGACGGGAGTTGTAGCAGGTTCGCTTGTTCTCTTCTGATCGCTCAATACCCGGGTGGCCGTTACGTTTAGCTGACTGCTTGCGGCTTGGGGGTGCTTGATATGATCATCACCCACTGCCGGCGTATTGACGAGTCTTAGAGTCCCACAAAGGAGTTACCTAGTCCATGCGAAACGTTGTGGTGCGCGTATGCGATATGCGCATGGACCCGGATAAAATACGTGTATGGGATACCGTATATTGATCGGGCGGCTTGTTTTTTGGTGGGGTCGTATGTGATATGACCGGATTGATAAATCAAGTGTTGATTTATCATTTAACCATTAGCTTCTCACTTGAAATCCTTTCTTGAGTTTGATGGATGTATGCATGCATGTATGCTTTCTTTATAGATTCATGCACATATGGATGTACATACACACATACATACATACATACATCCTTCATGGTTGTACATACATGAAAATGGTGGCAATTTGAGACTCACACCATGGTTTGATTTATATATAAATTATTATTGAATTTGATTTAAAACAAAAGAAAAGAAAAGGATAATTCATGGATGCTTTCTACACTCTTCTTGACCTAACCATGCTCACCCACCATTTAACCATGGATTACTTTTCCTTTTGGGTTTTAACTCAAGTTCAATAATATTCTATTTGATCAACCATGGTTTGAGATGAGAGATATAAAATATATATAGATATATTTTCCTTTTTCTAAGAGAGGTTTTTCTTCTCTCTTATTCAAAAAGGCCACCATCTTCTTCCTCCTTCTTCCATTGCTCTCTAGATTTTTCAAGTGAGCAAAATACTCATCAAGTTAGGATTTTGAAGTGAGAAAAGCCACCACAACATCATTCTACACAAGTCTTGCCCACTTGTTTAGAGTGTTAGCTTCAATTTTCATTCTTGATCTTGCGAAGTTGCAAGCTTGGACAATGCGGACTCCGGGTGGATCATCGGTGACCTAGAGGAGTTCAAGCGGACCTTTTCCAAACCCCAAGTAGCCAAGGAGTCTAGCGTAGGGAGCTACAAAGGTTGTACTCTCAAAACCCTAGCTTTTCTTTCATGAGATGATATGCAAATTTTGAAACCCTAATTTTTCTAGGAACGATTCTTTGTTTGTTAACTTAGCACCCTAAAATTCAATCTTTGGTATATGTGATGCTTCCAAACCCTTCATGAGGTGCTAGGATAACCCAACATTGGTATCAGAACTGACCTAGAACATTAGGCGACACTTCTACGAAGTAAAAACTCCGATCGAACCAAAATACGACGTTACGGGACCCTCTCTGGACATTTTTTAAAACCTGGTTATTTTCAGAATTAAAAATATGTAAAAAATTCAGCAGGTAAATATAAGAATTACTGTTCAAAACGATGCAGTGAACAATCATTCTTGCCACGGAAACGTGGCCTAAGCTTGCTTGGGCCGCGGTTCCGCGGCCGTACACATTAATCACTGCATGATTTTTATACAGTAATGCTTGCTTCTGCTTGTATATTTTTAGGGTATTTTTAATCTGAATTTTGTGCTGTTTGTTCTGGAGATGGTTTTGGACTCGCCGATTCGTTCGGAATTTTGATTTCGTGTCTTTTCCGGGTAAATTAGAAAGTTTTGAAGTGTTCAAACGAGTATCATTTGCTCACTTTTCACGGGGTTTAAATCTTTTGGAGATACGTGCAAGTTTTATGGTGGACCCTCTAGAAGACAACAAACCATAACTCGATTATGTGACCGTCTTGAACTGCCCTTTGAACCTTAGGGTTTGGGGCAGTACGACGTACCACATGTGAGGCGTTGGCTTGACCCTTCTACGGCTGGACCGCTACTACCGTGTCACACTCCGGGTTTTTGAACTCCGCTCAAGTGTTGGGCTTTAGGGAATCTTGGGTATTTGAACATTCGTTCGAAAACTTTAATACTGTCTAATTATCTGGAATGTGATGCAATGTGTGGAATTCATATTATTAGACATGAAATACGAAGTATGTGATATGTCGCATTTACGATGTCTGAATAGAATGTGGATTTCAGATATTGCAGTTTTACACTTTCTTTTCTGTGACCGTAAGTGTAGTATGTAGTGGTATTGCCGATTGTCGTTGCTATACGTCGACGACAATCGGTGTATGCATACTTACTTACGTTGATGACATGTGATGTTATGTGTTGCTGAGATATGATGTGCAGAATTGTCGCGATTGAATAGCCGGGGGTTTTATGTGAGATGAGAGTTTTATATTTTCATTCATGTAAATTCAAATGTAATGTAATATTCTTTTATTTGGGGTACTTCCGGGTTGAGGTTGATGCCACCGGTGTTGTATATTATTTACTTTTCCGCATTAGGATGGACCCAAGGAGGGGAGCACAGGTAACCGGGTTCTGGGGTTCAGTGGGAGTCCATCTCGAGGAGTCGAGACCGGGTCTCCTAAACTCCAGAATTGGTAGGGTCACTTGTCGCTCTCATAGGGGTCCAGGGTGTGGGCTTGGCTGTTCATCGCGACTGTGGAATCCGTATTTTCTATTGTTCGCTAAATACTAAATACGGACGTCCTAGTATATCCCACATTATATCTTTGTTTCTGCTGCGATATCTGTGATGAGATCATTTGATATGTTGTGATGGATACAGTATATAGTATATATGATATATTATATAGACGTTACTTATGTTTTGCACCCGCACTAGCCCTGCCCTGCTCTGTCGTTAGTTACCTAACCTAACGGTGCACGAGGGGACATCGAGGCGAATGCGGATGGCATAAGTGTACGTCGTATTTATCTGTGATGTTTAGGTGACTTAAATGATGGGACTTCATTAATGTGATTAATGAAAGAAAAGAAACCTAAAAGATGTTGTAGAATCAAATTTTAAAATAAAAGGGTAGCTACAGTCTTGCTTTGCATAGCGGTATATATGATATACCCTGCACCTTATTCGATGAGGAAAGAGCCGAGATCCCTTCACAGGGAGTGACCTCTTTAGCAAAACTGGCAGATGCTACAACACTCGGTTTGACTTTTGATTGCTTTTGGAGTTTTGCTTTGCACAGTGATATATATGATATATCCCGCACCTTATTCGATGAGGAAAGAGCCGAGATCCTTTCACCGGGAGTGACCTCTTTAGCAAAACTATCAAAAGCCTCAAAATCACTCCATTTCAAAATACACTAGATTCTACAACGATATCAAGTTCATTATGCAATAGGTTTTCAGAAAAACCTGTCGTAGCCCTCCGTCATTTCAGATAAGTCATATATAGTATTCGTGCTACATTAGTTGGCTTTCGTCAAGGTGTAGTGTGCGGTAGCTATATGCTCCTTATCTGCTGCATATGATGCGACTCGATTAGGGTAATCGTACGGCTTTGTTGTCTTTCGTCAAGGATCGTGTGGGTGGGTTTAATTCAGTCAAGAAATGTACGGGTTGAACTTGACTAGCGCGCTATGGTTTGTTGGCTTTCGTCAAGGTCATAGCACGTTAGGGGCAAAATATTATCGGGAATTTCAAGTGTTGAAATTTGCAATGAGATTGCATATCTTCTATGAGATAGTTGGATCCCAATACCCACTGCGAGTAATTGTTACTCCTGGGAGAGTTTTACATAGGACAATTAGCCGATCAAGTAGGTGTCTAGAAAGGTGTCAACGGGGTTACGCCTCTGGGAAAATGAGGTTTACTTTAATTAGGTCCGTGAGAAAGCATGGGGAACCTCCCTCAAAGTACCGACACTGGCCTGGCTGAAAGATCGGCGAAGTTGTAGGGTGTAACTAATCCCGGCTAGTCTTTCCTTTTAGGGTTTGAAGGAAGATTTGATAAAAACAGTGTGAGCCATCCTGATTAGATAAGATAATAACCAATCTGATCTTGCAGGAGCATACGCTAAAGTGTTTTCTTCTCTCTCTCTCCAGGTAGCGACCATGTCATGCCTTAATCAAGATAATAATATGGATGTATTGACCGAACCCGCAAGTTATACTGTGCTGGGAAACGTTGGTTCCGTTCTTTCTTATAAGAGTTATAGGACTGAACAGGACATAGGGAATACCGGGATTCCCATGCCACCCAAATGAAGAAAGTACATGATGATGCATTTTCTTTAGGTGTGTTCGTTACAGAGAACTGTTTCTCCATTTGCCCTACGTCCTGGGTATTAGATACCGGGTCAGGATCCCATATATGTAATCAGTTACATGGGCTCAGGAAAGGTAGAGAACTTGGAGAAGGTGATAAAGACATAAGAGTTGGAAATGGTGTAATTGTTGCAGCTAAGACTGTCGGGGAATATCACCTTGCATTACCAACTGGTAATACATTGGTTCTGAACGAATGCTATTACATGCCGAACCTGATATGCAACATTATATCGGTTTCTTTGTTGAGTAAAGAGGGATATAATTTTGTATTACAGGATAATGTTATGAACATTTTCCGTAACCAAAAGTTAGTTGGATCAGGCACATTGTGCAATGGCATTTATGTTCTAAATCAATCAACAGTTCTGAGCATAACAAACACACACAAGAGGAATAGTTCATAACTGAATGAATCCTTCTTGTGGCATTGTAGACTGGGTCACATCAATGCGAAACGACTGGCTAAGTTTCATAAGGATGGATATTTGAAACCGTTCGAATTTTCATCTTATGACACTTGCCAGTCATGTCTCAAAGGCAAGATGACCAAAACTCCGTTTACGGGACACGGAGAAAGAGTTACCGAACTCTTGGGACTGATACATAGTGATGTATGCGGTCCCATGTCTACACATGCCAGGGATGGTTCTTCGTACTTCATTACATTCACTGACGATCTCTCAAGATACGAACATGTGTTCTTGATAAGACACAAGTCTGAAGCTTTTGAGAAATTTAGAGAATATAAACAAGAAGTCGAGAACCAAACCGGAAAAAGTATTAAAATCCTTCGATCTGATCGAAGAGGTGAATACTTGAGCAATGAATTCCCGGACTTCCTAAAAGAGAATGGGATTCTCTCTCAGCTGACTCCTCCATATACACCACAGCACAACGGTGTATCGGAACGGAGGAACCACACCCTATTAGATATGGTGCGCTCTATGATGAGCACAGCTGAGTTACCTATTTCCTTCTGGGGGTATGCGCTAGAGACAGCCATACATCTATTGAATATGGTCCCCACCAAATCTGTGCCTACCACTCCATATGAGATATGGAAAGGGAAGAGACCATGTCTTAACTATGTTAAGATATGGGGTTGTCCAGCCTATATCAAACGACAAAATCCGGACAAACTCGAGGCACGGTCTGTTCTATTCAAATTTATAGGATATCCCAAGAATTCACAAGGGTATATCTTCTACCACCCTGAGGAACAAAGAGTGTTTGTTTCTCGACATGCCACCTTTTTAGAAAAAGAATTTCTTGCAAGAGAGATTAGTGGTCATGAGGTAGAACTGGAAGAGGTTCCAGCTACAAAAGCTGCAACAGAAGATCTGGTGGAACCAGAGGATTCCGTAGTTCCTAATGAACCCGAGCCACTCCGCCGATCTAGTAGGGTTCCTCGCCCACCTTAGAGATACTACGGTTTTCTCATGGATGGTGGGAGCGAGGATTGCATCATGGAGGATGATGACCCAACTACCTTCGAGCAGGCCATCACGAGTGGGGACTCAGTGAAATGGCTGGATGCTATGCGGTCCGAGATGGAATCCATGTACACCAACAAAGTATGGACTTTGCAAGATGCTCCTGAAGGGGTAAAACCCATTGGGAGCAAGTGGATCTTCAAGAAAAAACTTGGTGTAGATAGGAAAGTGGAGACTTTCAAAGCTAGACTTGTTGCAAAGGGTTTTCGTCAAAGACCAGGTGTGGACTATGACGAAACCTTTTCTCCAGTGGCTATGCTTAAATCCATCCGGATCATGCTTGCCATCGCTGCATATCATGATTACGAAATCTGGCAAATGGATGTTAAGACCGCCTTTCTAAACGGTGATTTAGAAGAGTGCGTGTACATGACTCAGCCAGAGGGCTTCGTAGATAGTGGGAGCAGCGGGAAGGTGTGCAAGCTGCTTAAATCCATTTATGGATTAAAGCAAGCATCACGGAGTTGGAACATCTGCTTTGACGTCGTTATCAAAGAGTTTGATTTCGTCAAAAACGTAGATGAACCTTGTATCTACAAGAAGGTAGCAGAGAGTAAGGTTGTTTTCCTCGTATTGTACGTGGACGACATACTCTTGATAGGAAATGACATTCCTATGCAGCAATCGGTCGAGCTCTTCTTATCACAAAGATTCTCAATGAAAGATCTTGGTGATGCCTCCTGCATATTGGGAATTAGGATCTATAGAGATAGATCCAAACGGATATTGGGATTGTCCCAATTCAGGTACATTGACACCATACTAAAGAGGTTTAGTATGGAAGAATCCAAGCATGGGAACTTACCCACAATCTCTGGAGTCACTCTCTCCAAAGAGATGTCTCCCAAGACTGATTTGGAGAGAGCTCGCATGCAAGGGATACCCTATGCTTCGGCTGTAGGCTCTATCATGTACGCGATGCTATGTACCAGACCCGATGTAGCACACTCACTAAGTGTAGTGAGCAGGTATCAAGCTGATCCTGGAGAGAGTCACTGGACAGCTGTGAAGAGCATTCTCAAGTACTTGCGAAGGACTAAAGAGATGCTCTTGGTGTATGGTAACGGAGAACTCCAAGTGGAGTCATTTACCGATTCGAGCTTCCAGAGTGATAAGGACGACTCTAAGTCGCAGTCGGGATTTGTCTTTACCCTTTACGGAGGGGCGGTTAGCTGGAAGAGTTCCAAGCAGGAAACCGTGGCAGACTCGACGATGGAGGCTGAATACATCGCTGCCAACGATGCTGCCAAAGAGGCTGTCTGGATCAAGAAGTTCATTACTGAACTTGGAGTGGTTCCATCCATTGAGCATCCAATACCTTTGTATTGTGATAACAATGGAGCGGTGGCTTTGGCCAAGGAACCCAGGTCCCATCAGCGATCCAGGCATATTCTGAGGCGGTATCACCTGATCCGGGAGATAGTTGATCGCCGGGAGATCGAGGTCAGGAGGGTTGACACGAAGAATAACACAGCGGATCCACTCACAAAGGCCATTCCCCAGATACAGTTTGAGAGACTCTTCGGGATGCTCGGTATGCGATACTACAGCAGCTGGCCCTAGTGCAAGTGGGAGATTGTTAGTTGTATGTTTGCCCTAGAGGCCAGTATTGTACATATGATGTATATTATATTGGATGCTTGGACATATATAGAGATGACTTTCTTGCTCGATATGATAATATGCGATCTGGTTGCTCTTTATCCTAACATGTATACTAGTCTCTTTATACTGTCTTATAGTTACATGTTGGTAAAGCCCTTAGGATGTGTACTTGACTACCTGGACTGTGATACGGATCATACTAGTGGGGACATGGTAGTCCATAAGTACATCCTTCAAGGTCCCTAGTCGTGGGTGTATCGAGATGGGGCATCGATATACCAGTGTAGACTAGCGTATACGCTTCTCGACCCATGAGATGGGCGATGGATGATCCCATATCCATTGGTGTTTGACATCAGAGATAGTATACGGGTGCTCAGTGGAGACTGGGTACACTGGACGGACTCGCCGAGAACTCCCAGATGGTATTATACCTTACGTCAGATGGCAGTTCTCAGGTGACACTTGTGCAGGTTAGTCTGTAGACCCGAGATCGTCATAGAGTCTTGTGTGATTCCCACTGTGCTTTGATTTCCACCTTACCACATCCTTGAGGGCGTGCAAAATGGTGGTTTTTGGGTACAGTCCCGAGTCACATGGAGGCAATGAGTGATAGGAGGGGTTCGTCTCACCCGGTATTGGGGGTTGATGTTGCACTGTGCTCGATTGGCCGTAATAGGGAAGTCCCTGGCCAGGGCTGATTAGAGATTTACTGGTAAGTGTCATCAGTAGTTTCTCGACCCGTTATGAGCCTCACATCGGCACGACTTATCGGTTATTGGGGTCTGACGTTTACACCCCTAGACTTGATATGCGACATATCAGACGAAGAGACCGGACTACACAGTAGTGTTTCGGGTTGGCTCGACGGTAGTTGTAGCAGGTTCGCTTGTTCTCTTCTGATCGTTCAATACCCGGGTGGCCGTTATGTTTAGCTGACCGCTTGTGTCTTGGGGTTGCTTGATATGATCATCACCCACTGCCGGCGTATTGACGAGTCTTAGAGTCCCACAAAGGAGTTACCTAGTCCAGGTGAAACGTTGTGGTGCGCGTATGCGATATGCGCATGGAGCCGGTTAAAATGCGTGTATGGGATACCGTATATTGATCGGGCGGCTTGTTTTTTGGTGGGGTCGTATGTGATATGACCGGATTGATAAATCAAGTGTTGATTTATCATTTAACCATTAGCTTCTCACTTGAAATCCTTTCTTGAGTTTGATGGATGTATTCATGCATGTCTGCTTTCTTTATAGATTCATGCACATATGGATGTACATACACACATACATACATACATCCATCATGGTTGTACATACATGAAAATGGTGGCAATATAAGACTCACACCATGGTTTGATTTATATATAAATTATTATTGAATTTGATTTAAAACAAAAGAAAAGAAAAGTATAATTCATGGATGCTTTCTACACTCTTCTTGACCTAACCATGCTCACCCACCATTTAACCATGGATTACTTTTCCTTTTAGGTTTTAACTCAAGTTCAATAATATCCTATTTGATCAACCATAGTTTGAGATGAGAGATATAAAATATATATAGATATATTTTCCTTTTTCTAAGAGAGGTTTTTCTTCTCTCTTATTCAAAAAGGCCACCATCTTCTTCCTCCTTCTTCCATTGCTCTCTAGATTTTTCAAGTGAGCAAAATACTCATCAAGTTAGGATTTTGAAGTGAGAAAAGCCACCACAATATCATTCTACACAAGTCTTTCCCACTTGTTTAGAGTGTTAGCTTCAATTTTCATTCTTGATCTTGCGAAGTTGCTAGCTTGGACAAAGCGGACTCCGGGTGGATCATCGGTGACCTAGAGGAGTTCAAGCGGACCTTTTCCAAACCCCAAGTAGCCGAGGAGTCTAGCGTAGGGAGCTACAAAGGTTGTACTCTCAAAACCCTAGCTTTTCTTTCATGAGATGATATGCAAATTTTGAAACCCTAATTTTTCTAGGAACGATTCTTTGTTTGTTAACTTAGCACCATAAAATTCAATCTTTGGTACATGTAATGCTTCCAAACCCTTCATGAGGTGCTAGGCTAACCCAACAATAAGCATCGTCATCTATCATTAACCTGAGTTATGACTTGTCAAGCGTGGTATTTCTTAAGGAACCGGCGGTTTATTGGCCGGAAGGGTCTTTAACCATGCATATCCATGAGCAAGTAGGACCCACCTTGGTAGACCTTTTCTATGATGTACGAGCCTTCATAGGTTGGCTCGAATTCCCCCGTTTTGCACGATTGGGGATCATAGGTCTTTTAACAACTAGCACGAGTTCGCCTTGGCGGAATGTTCTTGGCCTAGTTAGTCTTTTGTATGAGCGCGTCATCCTTGCTTTGTAAGCTTCCAGGTTTTGCTGCGCCATGAGACGAGTTTCATCGGGGGCATCGAGCTCCTCAAGACGAAGATGGGCATTTTCTTCATCCGTCAGCTCGTATCGAACTGCCACTCATAGAGACGGTAGCTCTATCTCCAAGGGAAGTACCACCTCCATGCTGAATACCAACGCGAATGGCGTTGTATTCGTGACAGTTTTGAACGTGGTTCGATAAGCCCAGAGTGCTTCATGCAGCCTCTCGTGCCAGTCCTTATTATTTTTGGACACCATTTTCTTTATGATCTTCATCATGGTCTTGTTGAAAGCCTCAGCTAGACCGTTAGCTCGGGGATTATAGACTGAAGAGTATCTCCAATCTATATTATGCTGCTGTGCGAAGCGGCTGATCTTATGGCTCCTGTAGGCCGGCCCATTATCCGAGATGATTCGTCGCGGAGTGCCGAACCGGTAGATGACATGTGTCCTGAAGAAATGGAGGATGCTCTCCGTCTTCACATCTCTTAGTGCCACTGCCTCTGCCCACTTAGAGAAGTAATCGGTTGTTGCCAATATGAACTGATGTCCTTTGGATGATGCTGGTTCGATAGGCCCGATTATATCGGTTCCCCACATTTCGAATGACCAGCTAGCCAATGTTGGGTGTAGCGGATTTGGATACTGGTGGATGAAGTCCCCATGAATTTGGCACGAGTGACACTGTTAGTTATATGTATGCCCTAGAGGCCATTACTGTACATTGGATGTATATTGTAGTGGATGCTGGGATATATATAGGGAGGACTTTCTTGCTCGACATGATAGTATGCTATCTAGTTACTCTTTACCTTAACGTGTATACTGATTGTCTCTCTGTTACATGTTGGTAAAGCCCTTAGGATGTGTACTTGACTACCTGGACTATGATACGGATCATACTAGTGGGGACATGGTAGTCCATAAGTACATCCTTGAAAGTCCCTAGTCGTGGGTGTATCGAGATGGGGCATCGATATACCAGAGTAGACTAGCGTGTACCTTCTCGACCCATACAGATGGGCGATGGATGATCCCATATCCATCGGTGTTTGACATCAGAGATGATATACGGGTGCTCAGTAGAGACTGGGTACACTGGACGGACTCGCCGAGAACTCCCAGATGGTATTATACCTCACGTCAGATGGCAGTTCTCTGGTGACACTGGTACAGAGTAGTCTGTAGACCCGAGATCGTCATAAAGTCTTGTGTGGTTCCCACTGTGCTTTGATTTCCATCTTACCACGTCCAAGAGGGCATGCAAAACGGTGGTTTTTGGGTACAGTCCCGAGTCACATGGAGGCAATGAGCGAAAGGAGGGGATTCGTCTCTCCCGGTATAGGGGGTTGATGTTGCGCTATGTTCGATTGGCTATAATAGGAAATCCCTGGCCAGGGTTGCTGAGATTTACTGGTAAGTGTTACCAGTAGTTTCTCGAATTGTTATAGACCTCATATCGACACGACTTATCGAGCTATTGGGGTCTGACGTTTACCACCCCTAGGCAAGATATGCGACATATCAGACGATCAGACCGGACTGTACGGTAGTGTTACTGGTTGGATTCACTGGAGTGTGAGCGGGCTTGCTCGTCGATCTTCTGATCGCTCAATACCCGGGTGGCCGTTACGTTTAGCAGACCGCTTGTGGCTTGTGGGTGTTTGATATGATCATCACCAGCTGCCGGCGTATTGACGAGTCTTTAGAGTCCTACACAGAGGTTTCCTGGTTCAAGCGAAACGAAATAGGAGCGCATATGAGATATGTGCAGGACCGAGAATAATGCGTGTATGTGATACCGTATTCTATTCTCGCGATTAATGTGTCGAATGGTTGTATGCGATATAACCTAGTTATCGAATCGAAGATTGATTCGATAAATCGATACATTGGATATTAGTCGGTTATATGCGATATGACCGGATCGTTAAATCAAGTGTTGATTTAATGATTTAATGCATAATTATATATTTGATATATTACTTTGCATTAACTAGTATCGGTTCACTTTAAATGGATTTTCTCACTCGGATGTGCGCATTGCATATGCGATATGATTTTGTGCACTTGCTTGTATAATGTTTGATGATACATGCCTTTTTGGTTAAGTGTAAAGAATTAAACCTTTGTTAATGAAATGGTTAGGGTTTACTTTTTCCTTATTCATTTTATTCATTTATTTATTCTTTTGGAAAAAGAAAAGGAAATGATAAAATGGTGGCATTCTTTGTTCTTTCATGAAGCTTCATGAATACTTTGACTTTGTGACCACTTTATCTCATCCTTAACCCTAACCATTCCACTTAACCCTAATTAATTCTCTACACCTAACCATGGTTCTATTATGATAAGAATTGATTATTCTTTTCATTTTGGAATTAACATATTATAACTTTATCTTCTTCTTCTTCTTCATCTTCAATGAAGAAACCTCCACTTCATCAATGGTGATTGATGAAGATGAGTGAGAAATCCAATTCTAAAGTCTACCCACTTCCTATTTCTTCATCCTCTACCTCTTGCCAAGTAGTAGAGTGTGTTTCCTTCACAAGTTTTCATGGCTTGGTGAAGGTGGAGCTTGATCTAGTGATGCTTCGACGTAGATCATCTTCGGCACGTCGTCGATGACCTAGCCCGCCCATTTCTCCGATGAAGCCGACGCAAGAGCCCGGATTTTGTTTTGGACAGCGAGGACACTTCATCATGGAGCTATGGAGGTGGAGAACCGGATCTACAAAGGTTGTATTTCCGTTATCTTTCTAGTTAAATAGTTAACTAGTTTATCTTTTCGCCTAAACATCTAGTCAACGATCTGTATTAGGGTTTCCCGGCACCGTAAATTTTGAATTTGGCATGATCGATGCCTTGTGAGACCTCACTAGAGTGCCTAGGAACCCTACACTGGTATCAAAGCCTAGCTAGAGCCTTAGGCGAAGTCTAGACGGAATTTGAAACCCGAACGAACCCGAAACCCAACTCTAAAATTGCTCTCTGTCGTTTTTTCAAAAACTGGGATTTTTCCATATTAAAAATGCTTAAAAAATTCATCAGGGAATTATAAGAATTACGGTGCAATTTATTTTCCATGAACAGTACAGACCGCGGCGGAAGCGCGGCAGAAGCCTGCCTTCTGCGGCGGTTCCGCCGCACCTTGATGACGTCATCCTCGTATGTTTGCACAGTAACTCTTATTATATTATGCTGGATTTTCTGGGTATTTTTTAATTTTTATTCAAGAGTTGAATTTTCTGGAGTTGTTTTGGGGATTCGGTGTTTCAATCGGGGTATCAAATTTTTTCTTTTTGGCTTTCCGGATAATTTTACAATATGTTAATAAGTTCGACCGGATATAAATACCCAATTTTTCCCCTGTCGGGAAATTTCCAGGTGTTGGATTTTTCCGTAGTTTAACGACGTTCTAAGTAGTGCAAGTAACACGATGGACCCTTTAGAAGACAACAAACCTTAACTCGATTATGTGACCGTCTTGAACTACCCTTTGAACCTTAGGGTTTTGGGCAGTACGGCGTGCCACATGTGAGGCGTTGGCTTGACCCTTCTACGGTTGGACCGTTGGTACTGAGGCACGAACTGAATGTCGTTAGACTTATTTCATGTGTTGAGTTGTATCGGGGAAACTTGGGTGTTCGATTGGTCGATCGGAAAGTTTAACATTTTCTAATTATCTGGAATGGGATACAATAATTGGAATTCACAATAAGTTATGAGATAACTGAATGAATGTTATAAACATAGCAGTTTAGTCTCACTTGATCGGTTGCCACGGAATTTTGATGTGATCAAAAGTCCGTCGCAATCACGTAGCGTACGCGGATACTCGCCGGGTAAACTTAATAGACAGCCTCACCCTATAACCCCGACCAAGTGACTGTAGGAGAACCCCGTCGCCGAAAGCATCCGTTCGGGTGCTCGCGGTAGCGGTGTTCCGCCTTGGTGCACTTCGTCGACGGTATCGGGGGTGCGGCCGCCTACTAAAGTTTGCGACGAGCATTCGATCAATATGTGGGGAATCCTGTTGAATTGCCCGACTTGGTATTGAAAAGAGTTTTCGATAATGAGACTAAAATGCGCAGTTTATAATTGTTAGGCATGCGATGTCTAAGTAATTCATTTGGTCAGGCATGCGATGTCTGAGGTGGTTGCGGATTCCAACTGTTGTAGTTTTACACTTTCTTTTCTGTGACCGTAAGTGTAATATGTGATATCGCCGGTTTCGTTGCTATATGTCAACGACAATTGGGATACGCATGTTTACTTACGTTGATGACATGTGATGTTATGTGTTGCTGGATATGTTATATTGGATCGTCGTGTTTGAATAGACGGGGGTTTTTATATGAGATGAGTGTTTTTCATTTTCATTCATGTAAAAACTTGTATGTAATATTCTTTTATTTGGGACACTTCCAGGTTGCGGAAGTTGTCACCGTTTGTATATTATTTACTTTTCCGCACTAGGATAGACCCAAGGAGGAGGGCACAAGTAACCGGGTTCTGGAGTCCAGTGGGAGACCAACTCGAGGAGTCGAGTCCAGGTCTCCTAACTCTAGAATTGGTAGGGTTGCTTGCCGCACTCGTAGGGGTCTAGGGGTGTGGGTTTGGCTATTCATCGCGACCGTGGAATCCGTGTTTTATACTGGCTCGTATTGAAAACACGGACGTCCTAGTATATCCAATATTTCATATGATTCTTCTGCTGCGATATCTGTGATGTGATCATGTGATGTTCTGTGATAGATACAGTATATAGTATATATGATATATTATATAGACGTTACTTATGTTTTACACCCGCGCTAGCCCTGCCTCGCTCTGCCGTTAGTTACCTAACCTAACGGTGCACGAGGGGACATCGAGGCGAATGCGGATGGCATAAGTGTACGTCGTATTTATCTGTGATGTTTAGGTACTTAAATGATGGGACTTCATTAATGTGATTAATGAAATAAAAGAAACCTAAGATGTTGTAGAATCGAATTTCAAAATAAAACAGGTAGCTACAGTTCTTGCTTTGCACAGCGGTATATATGATATATCCTGCACCTTATTCGATGAGGAAAGGACCGAGATCCCTTCACCGGGAGTGACTCCTTTAGCAATAACTGGCAGATGCTACAACCCTCGGTTTGTCTTTTGATTGCTTTTAAGAGTTTTTGCTTTGCACAGTGATATATATGATATATCCTGCACCTCATTCGACGAGGAAAGGACCGACGATCCCTTCACCAGGAGTGACTCCTTTAGCAAAAACTAGAAAAGCCTCAGAAACACTCCATTTTAAAATCATTCGATCCTACAACAATTTCAAGTTCATTACGCAATAGGTTTTCAGAAAAACCTGTCGTAGCCCTCCGTCATTTCAGATAAGTACTAGTTAGTATTCGTGCTGCGGTTGTTTGGCATGCGTCAAGGCGTAGTGTACGGTAGCTAACTAGTGCTTATCTGCTAGCATACGATGCGATTGGATTAGGGTATTCGTACGGCGTTGTTTGGCATGCGTCAAGGGTCGTGCGGGTGGGTCTAATTCAATCAAGAAATGTACGGGTTGAACTTGACTAGCGGACTATGGGTTGTTTGGCATGCGTCAAGGTCATAGCACGCTAGGGGCAAAATATTATCGGGAATTTCAAGTGTTGAAATTTGCAATGAGATTGCATACCTTCTATGAGATAGTTGGATCCCGATACCCGCTGCGAAGAGTTACTCCTGGGAGAGTTTTATACATTACAATTAGCCGATCAAGTAGGTGTCTAGAAAGGTGTCGACGGGGTTACGCCTCTGGGAAAACGAGGTTTACATTAATTAGGTTCGTGCGAAAGCACGGGGGACCTCCCTCAAAGTACCGACACTGGCCTGGCTGAAAGATTGGCGAACTTGTAGTGTGTAATTAATCCCGGCTAGTCTTTCCTTTTAGGGTTTGAAGGAAGATTTGATAAAAAGCAGTGGGAGCCATCCTGATTAGATAAAATAATAACCAATCTATTCTTGCAAGAGCGCACGCCGAGTGTTTTCTTCTCTCTCTCTCCTGGTAGCGACCATATCACGCCTTAATCAAGATAATAAAACAGAATATTGACTGAACCCGCTTGTTATACTGAGCTGGGGAACATTGGTCCCGCTCCAACTTATAATTGTTATAAGACAGAGCAGGAAATTGGGGAATACCAGATTTCCCGTGCCGCCCAAACGAAGAGAGTGCATGCTGATGCATCATCTTCGGGTGTGTTCATTACAAAGAACTGTTTCTCAGTACCCTCCGCATCCTTGGTATATGATACCGGATCAGGATCCCAGATATGTAATCTGTTACATAGGGCTACAAAAGAGTAGAAAAACTGAGAACGGGTGATAAGTTTCATGAGGCAGAAAACGGGGCAAGAGTTGCAGCCAAGTCTGTCGGTCACTGTCACCCTGTATTACCAATACGTTGATTCTGAACGAATGTTATTAGATACCGAACCTGATATACAAAATCATATCAGTCTCTTTATTAGTAAAGAAATGATAAAATTTTGTATTGTTGGATAATGTTTTGAACATTTCCTATATCAAAAGTTGATCGGTTCAGGCACGTTATCTAAAAGCATTGATGTTCTAAATCAAACTACAGTTCTTAGTATATGGAACACACACAAGAGGAAGAGTTCAGAAATGAACGAATCCTTCTTGAGGCATTGTAGACTAGGTCATATCAATGCGACCCGACTGGCTGAAGTTACATTTAGATGCATATTTAAATCAGTTTGAATTTACATCTTGTGAAAACTTGCCAGTCATGTCACAGAGATAAGATGACCACAGCTCTGTTTATTCGAAACAGAGAAAGAGTTAGTGAACTCTTGGGACTGATACATGATGATGTATGTAAGGTCTCCAGTCTACATATACCAAGACCGGTTCTTTATACTTCATTACATTCTCTGATGATCTCTCAAGATTCAGACATATGTTCCTGTTGAAACACAAGTCCGAACCTTTTGAGATATTCACAGAATATGATTTAGAAGTAGAGAACCAAAATACGGGTATAAGTATTATGTCCTTTGATGTGATCGAGGAGGACAATACTTGAGCATGGAAATCCTGGACTATTCTAAAGGAGAATGTGATTCTCTCTCAGCATTACTCCTCCGTATACACCATAGAACGATGGTATATCGGGGCGGAGCAATCATACCCTATATGATAAGGTGTGCTCTATGATGAGTACTACTGAGTTACCTATTTCCTTTAGGGAGTTATGCACTTATGAAGTTGCATGCCTATTGAATAGGGTTTCGATCAAATCTGTTGCCTACCACTTCATATGTGATATGGAAAGGTAAGAGCCCATATCTTAAGTTAGTTAAGATTTGGGATTGTCCGGCCTATGTCTAATAGCAAAATCCAGACGAGCTCGAGGCAAGGTCTGTAATGTAGAACTGGAAAGGTTCCAGCTATACAAAATCCAGCAGATGATTTGGTACAACCAAAGGATTCAGTAGATGCCAACGAACCTCAGCCTCTCCGCCGATCTAGTAGGGTTCCTCACCCACCTGAGAGATACTTCGGTTGCTCTATGACAGTGGGAGCGAGGATTGCATCATGAGATGATGACCCAACTAGTTTCGAGCAGGCCATCAGGAGTGAGACTCTGTAAGAATGGCTGGATGTTTAGCGATCTGAGATGGAATCCTTATACACCAACAAAGTATGGACTTTAGTTGCTATATCTGAAGGGTTAAATCCCCATCAGGAGCAAGTATATCTTGAGAAGATTACTTGGTGTAGATCGAAAAGTTGAGACTTTCAAAGCTAGACTTGTTAAAGGTTTTCGTCATCGACCAGGCATGGATAATGATGAAACCTTTTCCAGTACCTATGCTTAAGTCCATCCAGATCCTACTTGCCACGGCTACATACCATGACTACGATATCTGGCGATTGGGTGTCATGACAGCTCTTCTAAAATGATGTTTTGGAAGAGGGCGTCTATAAGTACACAGCCAGAGGGCTTCGTAAACAGTGGGAGCAGCGGAAACGTGAACAAGATGCTTTATAGGATAAAGCAGGCATCGCGGAGTTGGAACGTCTGTTTTGATGTCTTAGTCAAAGAGTTTGACATCATCAAAATGGTAGATGAACCTTGTATAAACAAAAAGGTAGTAGGGAGTATGGTGACGATCCTCGTAGAGTACGTGGATGACATACTCTTGATAGGGAAGGAGTTTTCTATGCTACGCTCGATCAATCTCCGCTTATCACAATGATTCTCCACATAGGATCAAAGTGATACTTACTAAATCCTGGATTTTGGATCTATGAGATAGATCTAATTGGATGTTAGGAATCTCACTAGGTGTAGTGAGATGGTATCAGTTGATCCTGGGAAGAATCACTGGACGTGTTCCAGGGTGATAAAGACGACTGAATGTCAGTCACAGGCATTGTCTTTACCCTCAGTAAAGGGACGGTATGTTGGAAGAGTTCCAAGCTAGATACCGTGACATACTAGACGATAAAGGCAGGATACATCGCTACTAAAGATGCTACCAAAGAAGCTGTTTGGGTGTATATTGGTTCATGAGATGAACTATGTTCCTCCCATTGTGTGACAATGGAGTTGTGGCTTATGCCAAGGAACGCAGGTCCCATCAGTGATCCAGACTTATTCTAAGGCAGTATCACCTGATCATGGAGATGCTTGATCTCCAGGATGATCGAGGCAAGGAGAGCAGACTTAGAGGATAACGCAGCGGATCCACTCACGAAGGCCTATTCCCAGAGAGAGACTTTTATGGGATGGTTGAGTATGAGATACTGCAGCCACTGCTACAGATGGCCCTAGTGCAAGTGGGAGATTGTTAGTTATATGTATGCCCTAGAGGCCAATACTGTACATTGGATGTATATTGTAGTGGATGCTGGGACATATATAGGGAGGACTTTCTTACTCGACATGATAGTATGCTATCTGGTTACTCTTTACCTTAACGTGTATACTGATTGTCTCTCTGTTACATGTTGGTAAAGCCCTTAGGATGTGTACTTGACTACCTGGACTATGATGCGGATCATACTAGTGGGGACATGGTAGTCCATAAGTACATCCTTGAAAGTCCCTAGTCGTGGGTGTATCGAGATGGGGCATCGATATACCAGAGAAGACTAGCGTGTACCTTCTCGACCCATACAGATGGGCGATGGATGATCCCATATCCATCGGTGTTTGACATCAGAGATGATATATGGGTGCTCAGTAGAGACTGGGTACACTGGACGGACTCGCCGAGAACTCCCAGATGGTATTATACCTTACGTCAGATGGCAGTTCTCTGGTGACACTGGTACAGAGTAGTCAGTAGACCCGAGATCGTCATAGAGTCTTGTGTGGTTCCCACTGTGCTTTGATTTCCATCTTACTATGTCCAAGAGGGCGTGCAAAACGGTGGTTTTTGGGTACAGTCCCGAGTCACATGGAGGCAATGAGCGATAGGAGGGGATTCGTCTCTCCCGGTATAGGGGGTTGATGTTGCGCTGTGTTCGATTGGCTATAACAGGAAATCCCTGGCCAGGGTTGCTGAGATTTACTGGTAAGTGTTACCATTAGTTTCTCGAATTGTTATAGACCTCATATCGACACGACTTATCGAGCTATTGGGGTCTGACGTTTACCACCCCTAGGCAAGATATGCGACATATCAGACGATCAGACCGGACTGTACGGTAGTGTTACTGGTTGGATTCACTGGAGTGTGAGCGGGCTTGCTCGTCGATCTTCTGATCGTTCAATACCCGGGTGGCCGTTACGTTTAGCAGACCGCTTGCGGCTTGTGGGTGTTTGATATGATCATCACCTGCTGCCGGCGTATTGACGAGTCTTTAGAGTGCTACACAGAGATTTCCTGGTTCAAGCGAAACGAAATAGGAGCGCATATGAGATATGTGCAGGACCGAGAATAATGCATGTATGTGATACCGTATTCTATTCTCGCGATGAATGTGTCTGTTAGTTATATGTATGCCCTAGAGGCCATTACTGTACATAGGATGTATATTGTAGTGGATGCTGGGACATATATAGGGAAGACTTTCTTGCTCGACATGATAGTATGCTATCTGGTTACTCTTTACCTTAACGTGTGCACTGATTGTCTCTCTGTTACATGTTGGTAAAGCCCTTAGGATGTGTACTTGACTATCTGGACTATGATGCGGATCATACTAGTGGGGACATGGTAGTCCATAAGTACATCCTTCAAAGTCCCTAGTCGTAGGTGTATCGAGATGGGGCATCGATATACCAGAGTAGACTAGCGTATACCTTCTCGACCCATACAGATGGGCGATGGATGATCCCATATCCATTGGTGTTTGACATCGGAGATGATATACGGGTGCTCAGTAGAGACTGGGTACACTGGACGGACTCGCCGAGAACTCCCAGATGGTATTATACCTCACGTCAGATGGCAGTTCTCTGGTGACACTGGTACAGAGTACTCTGTTGACCCGAGATCGTCATAGAGTCTTGTGTGGTTCCCACTGTGCTTTGATTTCCATCTTACCACGTCCAAGAGGGCGTGCAAAACGGTGGTTTTTGGGTACAGTCCCGAGTCACATGGAGGCAATGAGCGATAGGAGGGGATTCGTCTCTCCCGGTATAGGGAGTTGATGTTGCGCTGTGTTCGATTGGCTATAACAGGAAATCCCTGGCCAGGGTTGTTGAGATTTACTGGTAAGTGTTACCAGTAGTTTCTCGAAGTGTTATAGACCTCATATCGACACGACTTATCGATCTATTGGGGTCTGACGTTTACCACCCCTAGGCGAGATATGCGACATATCAGACGATCAGACCGGACTGTACGGTAGTGTTACTGGTCGGATTCACTGGAGTGTGAGCGGGCTTGCTCGTCGATCTTCAGATCGCTCAATACCCGGGTGGCCGTTACGTTTAGCAGACCGCTTGCGGCTTGTGGGTGCTTGATATGATCATCACCTGCTGCCGGCGTATTGACGAGTCTTTAGAGTCCTACACAGAGGTTTCCTGGCTCAAGCGAAACGAAATAGGAGCGCATATGAGATATGTGCGGGACCGAGAATAATGCGTGTATGTGATACCGTATTTCATTCTCGCGATCAATGTGTCGAATGGTTGTATGCGATATAACCTAGTTATCGATTCAAGCGTTGATTCGATAAGCCGATACATTGCATACTAGTCGGTTGTGTGCGACATGACCGGATCATTGAATCAAGTGTTGATTTAATGATTTAATGCATATTTATATATTTGATATATTACTTTGCATCAACTAGTATCGGTTGACTTTAAATGGATTTTCTCACTCGGGTGTGCGCATTGCATATGCGATATGATTTTGTGCACTTGCTTGTATCATGTTTGATGATACATGCCTTTTTGGTTAAGGGTAAAGTATTAAACCTTGGTTAATGAAATGGTTAGGGTTTATTATTTGTTATTCATTTATCTTATTTAATTATCCATTTATTTTTGATAAATGAATAAAAGAAAGAGAAAAGAATGGTGGCTTCTTTTGTTGCTTAGTTAAAGCTTCATGAAGCTTTGACTTAGTCCACCATTCTTATCTCATCCTTAACCCTAACCATACCACTCAACCATGATTAATTCTCTACACTAAACCATGGTTCTAAGATGATAAGAATGTATTATTCTTTTCATTTTAGAATGAACTTATCATATCTTTTCTACTTCTTCTTCCTTGAACTCAAGAAGAAAACCTTGAGGTCATCAATGGTGATTGATGCAAATGAGTGAGAAATCCAAAACTAAAGTTTACCTACTTCTTATTTCTTCATCCTCTACCTCTTGCCAAGTAGTAGAGTGTGTTTCCTTCACAAGTTTTCAAGACTTGGTGAAGGTGGAGCTTGATCTAGCGATGCCTCGACGTAGATCATCTTCGGCACGTTGTCGATGACCTAGCCCGTCCATTCTCCGATGAAGCCGACTCTAGAGCCCGGGATGGATTTTGGACAGCGAGGAGACACCGTTGCGGAGCTATGGAGGTGGACAAACGGATCTACAAAGGTTGTATTTCCGTATCTATTAGTTAAGTGTTAACTAGTTCTTGTTTTCGCCTAGAAATCTAGCAAACGATCCGTACATTAGGGTTTCTCGGCACCGATTTTTTGAAATTGGCATGGTAGATGCCTTTAGAGACCTCACTAGAGTGCCTAGGAGACCTACAGTGGTATCAGAGCCTAGCTAGAGCCTTAGGCGAAGTCCCGACGGAATTTGAAGTCCGAACGAACCCGAAACCCCGAACCAATCTTGCTCTCTGTACATTTTTGAAAACAGTGAGTTTTTCCAAATTAAAAATATGTAGAGAACTCAGCAGGGAAATATAAGAATTACGGCGCAAAAATTTTTGGATGAACAGTTAAACTCGCGGCGGAAGCGCGGCATAAGATAGGTTAATGCGGCGGTTCCGCCGCACATTGATGACGTCAGCCCTAAAGTTTTACACTGTAATTCATTGTATCTGGTTCTGAGTTCTCTGGATGTTTTGAAATTTTATTCAAGAGTTGAATTTTCTGGAGTTGTTTTGGGGATTCGGTCTTTCGATCGGGGTATCAAATTTTGTCTATGTGGCTTTCCGGATAAATTTTAGAATATGTTAAAATGTTCGACCGGATATAAATACCCAATTTTTCCCCTATCGGGAAATTTCCAAGTGTTGGATTTTTCCGTAGTTTAACGACGTTCTAAGTAGTGCAAGTAACGCAATGGACCCTCTAGAAGACAAGAAACCTTAACTCGATTATGTGACCGTCTTGAACTGCCCTTTGAACCTTCGGGTTTGGGGCAGTACGGCGTGCCACATGTGAGGCGTTGGCTTGACCCTTCTACGGCTGGACCGTTGGTACTGAGGCACGAACTGAATGTTGTTAGTCTTATTTCATGTGTTGAGCTGTATCGGGAAAAGTTGGGTGTTCGACTGTTCGATCAAAAAGTTTAACATTTTCTGTTTATCTGGAATGGGATACAATAATTGGAATTCACAAAAGTTATGTGATAACTGAATGAATGTTATAAACATAGCACTTTAGTCTCACTTGATCGGTTGCCACGGAATTTTGATGTGATCAAAAGTCCGTCGCAATCACGTAGCGTACGCGGATACTCGCCGGGTAAACTTAATAGACAGCCTCGCTCCATAGCCCCGACCAAGTGACTGTAGGAGAACCCCGTCGCCGAAAGCATCCGTTCGGGTGCTCGCGGCAGCGGTGTTCCGCCTTGGTGCACTTCGTCGACGGTGTCGGGGGTGCGGTCGCCTACTGAAGTTTGCGACGGGCATTCGATCAGGATGTTGGGAATCTTGTTGAATTGCCCGACTTGATATTGAAAAGAGTTTTCGATTTTGAGACTAAAATGCGGGGTTTATAATTGTTAGGCATGCGATGTCTAAGTAATTCATTTGGTCAGGCATGCGATGTCTGAGGTGGTTGCGGATTCCAACTGTTGTAGTTTTACACTTTCTTTTCTGTGACCGTAAGTGTAATATGTGATATCGCCGGTTTCGTTGCTATATGTCAACGACAATTGGGATGGACATATTTACTTACGTTGATGACATGTGATGTTATGTGTTGCTGGATATGTTATATTGGATTGTCGTGTTTGAATAGCCGGGGGTTTTTATGTGAGATGAGTGTTTTTCATTTTCATTCATGTAAAAACTTGTATGTAATATTCTTTTATTGGGGCGCTTCCAGGTTGCGGAAGTTGTCACCTTTTGTATATTATTTACTTTTCCGCACTAGGATAGACCCAAGGAGGAGAGCACAAGTAACCGGGTTCTGGAGTCCAGTGGGAGACCAACTCGAGGAGTCGAGTCCGGGTCTCCTAACTCTAGAATTGGTAGGGTTGTTTGCCGCTCTCGTAGGGGTCTAGGGGTGTGGGTTTGGCTATTCATCATGACCGTGGAATCCGTGTTTTATACTGGCTCGTATTCAAAACACGGACGTCCTAGTATATCCAATATTTCATTTGTTTCTTCTGCTGCGATATCTGTGATGTGATCATGTGATGTTCTGTGATAGATACAATATATAGTATATATGATATATTATATAGACGTTACTTATGTTTTACACCCGCGCTAGCCCTGCCCCGCTCTGTCGTTAGTTACCTAACCTAACGGTGCACGAGGGGACATCGAGGCAAATGCGGATGGCATAAGTGTACGTCGTATTTATCTGTGATGTTTAGGTACATTAAATGATGGGACTTCATTAATGAGATTAATGAAATAAAAGAAACCTAAGATGTTGTAGAATCGAATTTCAAAATAAAACAGGTAGCTACAGTTCTTGCTTTGCACAGCGGTATATGTGATATATCCTGCACCTTATTCGATAGGGAAAGGACCGAGATCCCTTCACCGGGAGTGACTCCTTTAGCAATAACTGGCAGATGCTACACACTCGGTTTGTCTTTTGATTGCTTTTAAGTGTTTTTGCTTTGCATAGTGATATATATGATATATCCCGCACCTCATTCGACGAGGAAAGGACCGACGATCCCTTCACCGGGAGTGACTCCTTTAGCAAAACTAGTAAAGCCTCAAAAGCACTCCATTTTAAAAATCATTTGATTCTACAAAGATATCAAGTTCATTACGCAATAGGTTTTCAGAAAAACCTGTCGTAGCCCTCCGTCATTTCAGATATGTACTGGTTAGTATTCGTGCTACGTTTGTTGACCTCTGTCAAGGCGTAGTGTGCGGTAGCTGATTAGCGCTTATCTGCATAAGCATATGATGTGATTGATTTAGGGTAGTCGTGCGACCTTGTTGGCCTCTGTCAAGGGTCGTGCGGGTGGGTTTACTTCAATCAAGAAATGACGGGTTGAACTTGACTAGCAGCCTATGGTTTGTTGACGTCTGTCAAGGTCATAGGACGCTAGGGGCAAAATATTATCGGGAATTTCAAGTGTTGAAATTTGCAATGAGAGTGCATACCTTCTATGAGATAGTTGGATCCCGATACCCGCTGCGAGTAAGAGTTACTCCTGGGAGAGTTTTATACATTACAATTAGCCGATCAAGTAGGTGTCTAGAAAGGTGTCAACGGGGTTACGCCTCTGGGAAAACGAGGTTTACATTAATTAGGTTCGTGCGAAAGCACGGGGGACCTCCCTCAAAGTACCGACACTGGCCTGGCTGAAAGATTGGCGAACTTGTAGTGTGTAATTAATCCCGGCTAGTCTTTCCTTTTAGGGTTTGAAGGAAGATTTGATAAAAAGCAGTGGGAGCCATCCTGATTAGATAAAATAATAACCAATCTATTCTTGCAAGAGCGCACGCTGAGTGTTTTCTTCTCTCTCTCTCCTGGTAGCGACCATGTCACGCCTTAATCAAGATAATAATACGGATTATTGACCGAACCCGCTTGTTATATAGAGCTGGGGAACGTTGGTCCCGCTCCAACTTATAATTGTTATAAGAAAGAGCAGGAAATTGGGGAATACCAGATTTCCCGTGCCGCCCAAACGAAGAGAGTGCATGCTGATGCATCATCTTCGGGTGTGTTCATTATACAGAACTGTTTCTCAGTATCCTCCGCATCCTGGTATATGATACCGGATCAGGATCCCAGATATGTAAGATGTTACATAGGGCTACAAAAGGGTAGAAAAACTGAGAACGGGTGATAAGTTTCATGAGGCAGAAAACGGGGCAAGTGTTGCAGCCAAGTCTGTCGGTCACTGTCACCCTGTATTACCGATACATTGATTCTGAACGAATGTTATTAGATACCGAACCTGATATACAAAATCATATCTGTCTCTTTATTAGTAAAGAAACGATAAAATTTCGTATTGTTGGATAATGTTTTGAACATTTCCTATATCAAAAGTTGATCGGTTCAGGCACGTTATCTAAAAGCATTAATGTTCTAAATCAAACTACAGTTCTTAGTATACGAAACACACACAAGAGGAAGAGTTCAGAAATGAACGAATTCTTCTTGAGGTATTGTAGACTAGGTCAGATCAATGTGACCCGATTGGCTAAAGTTACATGTAGATGCATATTTAAATCAGTTTGAATTTACATCTTATGAAACTTGCCAGTCATGTCACAAAGATAAGATGACCATAGCTCTGTTTATTGGAAACAGAGAAAGAGTTGGTATACTCTTGGGATTGATACATGTTGATGTATGTAAGGTCCCCTGTCTACACATGCCAGGACTGGTTCTTTATACTTCATTACGTTCTCTGATGATCTCTTTAGATTCAGACATATGTTCTTGTTGAAACACAAGTCCGAACCTTTTGAGATATTCACAGAATATAAGTTAGAAGTAGAGAACCAAAATACGGGTATAAGTATTATGTCCTTTGATGAGATCAAGGAGGAGAATACTTGAGCACGGAAATCCTGGACTATTCTAAAGGAGAATGAGATTCTCTCTCGGCATTACTCCTCCGCATACACCATGGCACGATGGTATATCGGGGCGGAGCAATCACACCCTATATGATAAGGTGTGCTCTATGATGAGTGATACTGAGTTACCTTTTTCCTTAAGGGGTTATGCACTTGAGAAGCTGCATACCTATTGAATAGGGTTCGAATCAAATCAAAGCCTACCATTTCATATATGATATGGAAAGTGAAGAACCCATATCTTAAGTTAGTTAAGATTTGGGGTTGTCCGGCCTATGTCTAAATGCAAAATCCGGACAAGCTCGAGGCAAGGTCTGTTAAGTACAACTGGAAAGGTTCCAGCTATACAAATGACAGCAGCTGATTTGGTAGAACCAAAGGATTCAGTAGAAACCAACGAACCTCGGCCTCTCCGCCGATCTAGTAGGGTTCCTCACCCACCTGAGAGATACTTCTGTTTCTCTATGACAGTGGGAGCGAGGATTGCATCATGAGATGATGACCCAACTAGTTTCGAGCTGGCCATCAGGAGTAAGACTCTGTAAGAATGGCTGGATGTTTAGCGATCTGAGATGGAATCCTTATACACCAACAAAGTATGGACTTTAGTTGCTATATCTAAAGGGTTAAATCCCCATCAGGAGCAAGTATATCTTGACAAGATTACTTGGTGTACATGGAAAAGTTGAGACTTTCAAAGCTAGACTTGTTAAAGGTTTTCGTCATTGACCAGATATGGATAATGATGAAACCTTTTCTAAGGAGCTATGCTTAAGTCCATCCAGATCCTACTTGCCACGGCTACATACCATAACTACGATATCTGGCGGTTGGGTGCCATGACTGCTTTTCTAAATAATGATTTAGAAGAGTGAGTCTATAAGTACACAGCCAGAGGGCTTCGTAAACAGTGGGAGCAGCCGAAACGTGAGCAAGATGTTTTATCTGATAAAGCAGGCATCGCGGAGTTGGAACATCTGTTTTGATGAGTTAGTCAAAGAGTTTGACATCATCAAAATGGTAGATGAACCTTGTATAAACGAAAAGGTAGTAGAGAGTATGGTGGTGATCCTCGTAGAGTACATGGATGACATACTCTTGATAAGAAAGGAGTTTCTTATGCTACGCTCGATCAATCTCCGTTTATCACAATGATTCTCCGTGTAAGATCAAAATGATACCTCCTTAATCCTGAGTTTTGGATCTATGAGATAGATTTAAATGGATGTTAGGATTCTCACTAGTTGTAGTGAGATGGTATCAAGTGATCCTGGGGAGAATCACTGGAAGTGTTCCAGGGTGATAAAGACGACTGAATGTCAGTCGCAGGCATTGTCTTTACCCTCAGTAAAGGGACGGTATGTTGGAAGAGTTCCAAGCTAGATACCGTGACATACTAGACGATAAAGGCAGGATACATCGCTACTTAAGATGCTACCAAAGAGGCTGTTTGGATGTATAATGGTTCATGAGATGAACTATGTTCCTCCCATTGTGTGACAATGGATTTGTGGCTTTTGCCAAGGAACGTCCGTCCCAACATTGATCCAGACATATTCTAAGGCAGTATCACCTGATCGTGGAGATGGTTGATCTCCAGAGTGATCGAGGCAAGGAGAACAGACTTAGAGGATAACGCAGCGGATCCACTCACGAAGGCCTATTCCCAGAGAGAGACTTTTATGGGATGGTTGAGTATGAGATACTACAACCACTGCTACAGATGTCCCTAGTGCAAGTGGGAGATTATTAGTTATATGTATGCCCTAGAGGCCATTACTGTACATAGGATGTATATTGTAGTGGATGCTGGGACATATATAGGGAAGACTTTCTTGCTCGACATGATAGTATGCTATCTGGTTACTCTTTACCTTAACGTGTGCACTGATTGTCTCTCTGTTACATGTTGGTAAAGCCCTTAGGATGTGTACTTGACTATCTGGACTATGATGCAGATCATACTAGTGGGGACATGGTAGTCCATAAGTACATCCTTCAAAGTCCCTAGTCGTGGGTGTATCGAGATGGGGCATCGATATACCAGAGTAGACTAGCGTATACCTTCTCGACCCATACAGATGGGCGATGGATGATCCCATATCCATTGGTGTTTGACATCGGAGATGATATACGGGTGCTCAGTAGAGACTGGGTACACTGGACAGACTCGCCGAGAACTCCCAGATGGTATTATACCTCATGTCAGATGGCAGTTCTCTGGTGACACTGGTACAGAGTAGTCTGTTGACCCGAGATCGTCATAGAGTCTTGTGTGGTTCCCACTGTGCTTTGATTTCCATATTACCACGTCCAAGAGGGCGTGCAAAACGGTGGTTTTTGGGTACAGTCCCGAGTCACATGGAGGCAATGAGCGATAGGAGGGGATTCGTCTCTCCCGGTATAGGGAGTTGATGTTGCGCTGTGTTCGATTGGCTATAACAGGAAATCCCTGGCCAGGGTTGTTGAGATTTACTGGTAAGTGTTACCAGTAGTTTCTCGAAGTGTTATAGACCTCATATCGACACGACTTATCGAGCTATTGGGGTCTGACGTTTACCACCCCTAGGCGAGATATGCGACATATCAGACGATCAGACCGGACTGTACGGTAGTGTTACTGGTCGGATTCACTGGAGTGAGAGCGGGCTTGCTCGTCGATCTTCAGATCGCTCAATACCCGGGTGGCCGTTACGTTTAGCAGACCGCTTGCGGCTTGTGGGTGCTTGATATGATCATCACCTGCTGCCGGCGTATTGACGAGTCTTTAGAGTCCTACACAGAGGTTTCCTGGCTCAAGCGAAACGAAATAGGAGCGCATATGAGATATGTGCGGGACCGAGAATAATGCGTGTATGTGATACCGTATTTCATTCTCGCGATCAATGTGTCGAATGGTTGTATGCGATATAACCTAGTTATCGATTCAAGCGTTGATTCGATAAGCCGATACATTGCATACTAGTCTGTTGTGTGCGACATGACCGGATCATTGAATCAAGTGTTGATTTAATGATTTAATGCATATTTATATATTTGATATATTACTTTGCATCAACTAGTATCGGTTGACTTTAAATGGATTTTCTCACTCGTGTGTGCGCATTGCATATGCGATATGATTTTGTGCACTTGCTTGTATCATGTTTGATGATACATGCCTTTTTGGTTAAGGGTAAAGTATTAAACCTTGGTTAATGAAATGGTTAGGGTTTATTATTTGTTATTCATTTATCTTATTTAATTATCCATTTATTTTTGATAAATGAATAAAAGAAAGAGAAAAGAATGGTGGCTTCTTTTGTTGCTTAGTTAAAGCTTCATGAAGCTTTGACTTAGTCCACCATTCTTATCTCATCCTTAACCCTAACCATACCACTCAACCATGATTAATTCTCTACACTAAACCATGGTTCTAAGATGATAAGAATGTATTATTCTTTTCATTTTAGAATGAACTTATCATATCTTTTCTTCTTCTTCTTCTTCCTTGAACTCAAGAAGAAAACCTTGAGGTCATCAATGGCGATTGATGCAAATGAGTGAGAAATCCAAAACTAAAGTTTACCCACTTCCTATTTCTTCATCCTCTACCTCTTGCCAAGTAGTAGAGTGTGTTTCCTTCACAAGTTTTCAAGACTTGGTGAAGGTGGAGCTTGATCTAGCGATGCCTCGACGTAGATCATCTTCGGCACGTCGTCGATGACCTAGCCCGTCCATTCTCCGATGAAGCCGACTCTAGAGCCCGGGATGGATTTTGGACAGCGAGGAGACACCGTTGCGGAGCTATGGAGGTGGACAAACGGATCTACAAAGGTTGTATTTCCGTATCTATTAGTTAAGTGTTAACTAGTTCTTGTTTTCGCCTAGAAATCTAGCAAACGATCCGTACATTAGGGTTTCTCGGCACCGATTTTTTGAAATTGGCATGGTAGATGCCTTTAGAGACCTCACTAGAGTGCCTAGGAGACCTACAGTGTCGAATGGTTGTATGCGATATAACCTAGTTATCGAATCGAAGATTGATTCGATAAATCGATACATTGGATATTAGTCAGTTATATGCGATATGACCGGATCGTTAAATCAAGTGTTGATTTAATGATTTAATGATTTAATGAATAATTATATATTTGATATATTACTTTGCATTAACTAGTATCGGTTCACTTTAAATGGATTTTCTCACTCGGATGTGCGCATTGCATATGCGATATGATTTTGTGCACTTGCTTGTATCATGTTTGATGATACATGCCTTTTTGGTTAAGTGTAAAGAATTAAACCTTGGTTAATGAAATGGTTAGGGTTTACTTTTTCCTTATTCATTTTATTCATTTATTTATACTTTTGGAAAAAGAAAAGGAAATGATAAAATGGTGGCATTCTTTGTTCTTTCATGAAGCTTCATGAATACTTTGACTTTGTGACCACTTTGTCTCATCCTTAACCCTAACCATTCCACTTAACCCTAATTAATTCTCTACACCTAACCATGGTTCTATTATGATAAGAATTGATTATTCTTTTCATTTTGGAATTAACTTATCATAACTTTATCTTCTTCTTCTTCTTCATCTTCAATGAAGAAACCTCCACTTCATCAATGGTGATTGATGAAGATGAGTGAGAAATCCAATTCTAAAGTCTACCCACTTCCTATTTCTTCATCCTCTACCTCTTGCCAAGTAGTAGAGTGTGTTTCCTTCACAAGTTTTCATGGCTTGGTGAAGGTGGAGCTTGACCTAGTGATGCTTCGACGTAGATCATCTTCGGCACGTCGTCGATGACCTAGCCCGCCCATTTCTCCGATGAAGCCGACGCAAGAGCCCGGATTTCATTTTGGACAGCGAGGACACTTCATCATGGAGCTATGGAGGTGGAGAACCGGATCTACAAAGATTGTATTTCCGTTATCTTTCAAGTTAAATAGTTAACTAGTTTATCTTTTCGCCTAAACATCTAGTCAACGATCCGTATTAGGGTTTCCCGGCACCGTAAATTTTGAATTTGGCATGATCGATGCCTTGTGAGACCTCACTAGAGTGCCTAGGAACCCTACAGACACTGCTTCTCATATTCGAGGCAGTCCTTAAACATCGTGGGCCAATAGCAGCCCATTCTCTTGATCTTCAACTTCGTCTTTGGTCCGGCTTGAAGAGAACCGCAGAGTCCGTCGTGAATTTCTTAGACGACTCTCCTTGCTTCCTCCGGTCCCAAGCATCATAGCCACAAACTGTTGAACGATATCTTATATAGAGTATGATTGACGAAGGCGAAGGATAGAGCTCGTTTCATGAGCTGATGTCTTGACGACGCGTCTTCGGGTTTCGATGGGATTTGAAGTAGTCTATGAAGATTTCTTTCCAATCCTTACATTTTTCTTCGTCTTCTATTTGGCAGGCTGCTTGTTTGGTCGCTTCCTTTCCTTCAGACGACTCTGGCGATATTTCTGCTGGAGCGAGAATCCGACGGCTTTGCACAATGATTCTTATGTCATCGAGGTTTTCGTCGGCCAGTTCTTTAGAGAGTTTGGCTAATGCATCCGCCTTGCTATTCTCTGCACGCGGAATGCTTTCCAGAACATAAGAGGGGATTTGTGTCAACAATTGCTGCACTCTCTCGCCATATTTCACCAACTCTGATCTGCATGTCTGATAGTCGCCATTTACTTGGCCAACAACTAGCTGAGAATCTCCATATATAAGGAGGTTTTCGATTCCCATGTCAATAGCAATCTCAAGACCTACTATCAAAGCTTCGTACTCAGCCTCATTGTTTGTTCTCAGCTCTGTTAATGAAAGGGCGAAACTCATTATCCCTCCTCGCGGAGTCACGAAGATAAGGCCCACCCCGGCTTTGATTATGGGGGTGTTATGCTTTCGCTTCTTCATGGAAGATGCCCCATCAAAGTAAAGTTCCCATCGAGAGTCGTTTTCTTCGTCCTTTGTATTGAACGTGTATTCATCAGGTAATTCGCAATTTAAGGGAGAATCGGCTGGTATTGGGTGTTCAGCGAGGAAGTCGGCGATGGCCTGGCCCTTCACAGCCCTGAGGGGTTGATAGATTATCGAGAACTCCATCAAGAGAAATGCCCATTTGGCAAGCCTTCCTGTTAGTATGTGTCATGACCCGAAATTGACACCTGACGGCCCTAATACTACGCAACGTCTACAGGTGTAACGCAGTAAAAGAAAGCCAAAACCCAGAAATCTAAACCATTAAAAGACAAGAAAAGATAAGAAACATTGTTTAAAAGTTTTTGAAATCACAACCCAAATTCTTTAAAAGTCCAATTTTCTTTCTTTAAAATTTTGGCAGCACCTCCTTTGTAAAAACTAGCCCCAAAAATGGGTACAACATAAATATAAATAAAGCATCCCCAAACGGGAGCAAAAACACGCCGAAAGGCGGAAAACAACCACCACAACAAATATACGACAGCGTAGCGAAGAAATAAAAGATGATAGAAAGGAACTGAATAAAAGACAACAAGTCACAAATAATATACAATATCGTCCTCACCAAGTCTTTAAGTCAACAAGAAAATATAGTAGATGGAGAGTACAATAATACAACGAATATACAATACAATAATACGGATAACCACAAACCCTAAGCAAACTGCACACTATGAGCTGAGGCGGTATTCGCAGCAAAAAGATGATCAGATAGATGAATAGCCTACCTCGACTACTCTGGGGAACACCCTGCAAAACAACTGGCACAATGGGGGTGAGTTGCCAACTCGTGAATAGTAAATAACATATGCAGGTAATCGCAAGCATGCACGTACAACGCGAATCTAACATATACAATTAATAGCAATAAAAGGTCACATGAATGCAATAATCATGAAAGGTAAACTAGCAGGTACAACTAATACATGAAGCAATAATAATATGACAATCGGTATGCAATAATCATGCAATAATGATATGAAAATATGTGTGTGTGTGTGTGTGTGTGTATGCAACAGTCATGAAAGGTACTCTAGCAGGTACAACTAACACATGAAGTAATGCACATAAGTAAAGGTATGTAAATGCAACAGTCATGAAAGGTACACTAACATGTACTACTAATACATGAAGCAGTGCATAAACAATAACTGTGGAGTATAGAAAGAAATGTTAGTTATATGTATGCCTTAGAGGCCATTAGTGTACATAGGATGTATATTGTAGTGGATGCTGGGACATATATAGGTAGGACTTTCTTGCTCGACATGATAGTACGCTATCTGGTTGCTCTTTATCTGAACATGTATACTTTCTGTCTCTCTGTTACATGTTGATAAAGCCCTTAGGATGTGTACTCGACTTCCAGGACTATGATGTAGATCATACTAGTAGGGCCTGGGTAGTCCATGAGTACATCCTTCAATGTTCCTAGTCGTAGGAATATCGAGACGGGGCATCGATATTCCAGAGTAGACTAGCGTATATCTTCTCGACCCATGAGATGGGCGATGGATGATCCCATATCCATTGGTGTTTGACATCAGAGACGGTATGCAGGTGCTCAGTGGTGACTGGGTACACTGAACGGACTCGCCGAGAACTCCCAGATGGTATTATACCTCACGTCAGATGGCAGTTCTCTGGTGACACTGGTACAGCTTAGTCTGTTGACCCGAGATCGTCATAGAGTCTTGTGTGTCTCCCACCGTGATTTCATTTCATCCCTACCACGGCTCTACTGAGTTGTGCAAACAGGTGGTTTTTGGGTACAGTCCCGATTCACATGGAGGCAATGAGCGATAGGAGGGGATTCGTCTCTCCCGGTATTGGGGGTTGATGTTGCTCTATGCTCGACTTACCATAACTGGAAATCCCTGGACAGGGTTGCTGTGATATACTGGTAAGAGTTATCAGTAGTTTCACGCTTGTTATGGACCATATATCGGCATGACTTATCAAGCTACTGGGGTCTGACGTTTACCACCCCTAGGCGAGATATGCGACATATCAGACGAACAGACCGGACTGTACGGTAAGTGTTACTGGTTGGATTCACAGGAGTGTGAGCGGGCTTGCTCGTTGATCTTCTGATCGCTCAATACCCGGGTGGCCGTTACGTTTAGCAGACCGCTTGCGGCTTGTGGGTGTTTGATATGATCATCACCTGCTGCCGGCGTATTGACGAGTCTTTAGAGTTCTACACAGAGGTTTCCTGGCTCAAGCGAAACGAAATAGGAGCGCATATGAGATATGTGCGGGACCGAGAATAATACCAGTATGTGATACTGAATTCTATTCTCGCGATATGTATCATTGGACGGTTATATAAGATATAGCCGGGTTACCGAATCAAATGTTGATTCGATACATTGATACACTTGATATTAGTCGGTTATATGCAGTATGACCGGATCATTAAATCAAGTGTTGATTTAATGATTTAATGTATAATTATATATTTGATATATTACTTTACATTAACTAGTATTTGTTCACTTAAGATTGATTTTCTCACTTGATGTGCACAAGTAGTATATGTGATATATTTTTGTGCACTTGATTGTATCATGTTTGATGATACATGCAAACTTGGGTGAGTGTATGCTATACACCATGTTTAGTTAATGGTTAGGGTTTCATTTGCCTTATTTATTTATTTATTTTTGGCAAGAAACAAAAACAAAATGGTGGTGGCTTTTCTCACTTTGGCTTGAAGCTTCATGAAGCTTCATAGCCTCTTTGACAAAGTCTAAGCTATTTTGTTTTATTCTTAACCTAACCATTTAACTAAACCCTAGTTTATTCTCTACATTAGTTACACTCACCCATGGTTGCTAAATGATAACCATCACTTGATTTTCTTTTTGGATATAATTCATAATTCATTTTTCTTTCTTCTTCTTCATCTTCTTCTTCAAGAAAAGTAAAGCTTTCTTGAAAATTCCAAGTGATGAAATCAAGTGAGAAATACAATTATAAAGTGAACCCACTTCCTATTTCTTCATCCACTACCACTTGCCATGTAGTAGAGTGTGTTATCTTCACAAGTTCCATGACCTAGTGAAGGTGGAGCTTGAGTTTGAGTCGCCTCGACGTAGATCATCTTCGGCATCGAAGTCAACGACCTAGCCCGCCCATTTTTCCGATGAAACCGACGCGAAAGTCCAGGATTCCGATGATAGCAGCGGACGGACGTCAACACGGAGCTAGAGAAGTGGAAGACCGGATCTACAAAGGTTGTAGTCTCTTTCATTTAGCAATAAAGTTGTTTACTTGCTTGCTTCGCCTTACCTCTAGTTAACGATCTAGCATTAGGGTTTCTTTGGCACATGAAAAAATTTGAATTGGACATGGTTGATCAGTTGTAGAACCTCTTGAGTGTGCCTAGGAACCCTACAGTGGTATCAGAGTCTAGCTAGAGCTTTAGGCAATGTGTAGACGATGTTAGAAGTCCGATCGAACCCGAAACCCTAATTCAAAACCCTTCTCTGAACAATTTTTCGAAACTGGGATTTTTGTGGATTAAAAATATGCAGAAAAATCAGCAGGGTTTTCTAAGAAATACTGTGCAACACGTGCGCCTGAATCGATCAAGGCGCCGCGGAACCGCGGCACGAGCATGGCTAGTGCGGCGGTTCCGCGGCCGTACGGTCACCTTTTTCATTACTTTTTGCACAGTAATTTCTTTCATTTATTGTTGTGTTTTCTGGGAATTTTTTTTGTTTACTCAAGAGTTGAGTTTTCTGGATTGTGTTGGGAGTTCGTAGATTCGATCGGATTGTCTAATTTTGTCTATGTGTTTTTCCGGGTAATTTTAGAACATGTTAAAGAGTTCGACCGGATATAAATACCCAATTTTTCCCCTGTCGGGAAATTTCCAAATGTTGGATTTTTCCGTAGCTTAAAGACGTTCTGAGTAGTGCAAGTAACGCGAAGGACCCTCTAGAAGACAACAAACCTTAACTCGATTATGTGACCGTCTTGAACTGCCCTTTGAACCTTAGGGTTTGGGGCAGTACGGCGTGCCACATGTGAGGCGTTCGCTTGACCCTTCTACGGCTGGACCGTTGGTACTGTGGCATGAAGTGAATGTTTTTTAAACTTATTTCATGTGTTGAGCTGTTTCTGGAAAACTTGGGTGTTTTGATTGTTCGATCGGAAAGTTTAACATTTTACAATATTTGGAATTCACAAGTAGTTATGAGATAACTGATATGAATGTTATGAATCTAGCACTTTAGTCTCACTTGATCGGTTTCCACGGAATTTTGATGTGATCAAAAGTCCGTCGCAATCACGTTGCGTACGCGGATACTCGCCGGGTAAACTTATTAGATAGCCACGTCCCATAGCCCCGACCAAGTGACTGTAGGAGAACCCCGTCGCCAAAAGCATCCATTCGGGTGCTCGCGGCAGCGGTGTTCCGCCTTAGTGCACTTCGTCGACGGTATCGGGGGTGCGGCCGTCTACTAAAATTTGCGACGAGCGTTCGTTCTGGATGTCGGGAATCTTATTGAATTACCCGACTTGATATTGAAAAGAGTTTTCGATAATGAGACTGAAATGCGGGGTTTATAATTGTTAGGCATGCGATGTCTAAGGAATTCATTTGGTTAGGCATGCGATGTCTAAAGAATTTGTGGATTCCAACTGTTGTAGTTTTACACTTTCTTTTCTGCGACCGTAAGTGTAATATGTGATATCGCCGGTTTCGTTGCTATATGTCAACGACAATTGGGATGCGCATATTTACTTACGTTGATGACATGTGATGTTATGTTTTGCTGGATATGTTATATTGGATCGTCGTGTTTGAATAGCCGGGGGGTTTTTATGTGAGATGAGGGTTTTTCATTTTCATTCATGTAAAAACTTGTATGTAATATTCTTTTATTGGGGCACTTCCAGGTTGCGGATGATGTCACCATTTGTATATTATTTACTTTTCCGCATTAGGATAGACCCAAGGAGGGGAGCATAAGTAACCGGGTTCTGGGGTCCAGTAGGAGACCATCTCGAGGAGTCGAGTCTGGGTCTCCTAACTCTAGAATTGGTAGGGTTTCTTGCCGCTCTCGTAGGGGTCTAGGGGTGTGGGATTGGCTATTCATCACGACCGTGGAATCCGTGTTTTATACAGGCTCAAAATAAAACACGGACGTCCTAGTATATCCAATATTTCATATGATATTTTCTGCTGCGTTATCTGTGATGTGATCATGTGATATGTTCAGATAGATATTGTATATAGTATATATGATATATTATATAGACGTTGCTTATGTTTTACACCCGCGCTAGCCCTGCCTCGCTCTGGCGTTAGTTACCTAACCTAACGGTGCAAACGGGACATCGAGGCGAATGCGGATGACATAAGCGTACGTTATATTTATCTGTGATGTTTAGGTGTACTTAAATGATGGGACATTCATTAATGAGATTAATGAAAGAAAATAAACCTAAAAGATGTTGTGGAATCGAATTTCAAAATAAAAACAGGTAGCTACAGTTCTTGCTTTGCACAGCGGTATATATGATATATCCTGCACCTTATTCGATGAGGAAAGGGCCGACGATCCCTTCACCGGGAGTGACCCCTTTAGCAAAACTAGAAAATCCTCAAAAACACTCCATTTAAAAACCATTTGATTCCGCAACGAGATCAAGTTCAAAGCGTTAAAGGTTTTATTAAAAACCATTCGCAACCCTCCGTCATTTTAGAAAGTAGAGTACCTAGTATTCGTGCTGTGTTTGTTGACCATAGTCAAGGCACAGTGTACGGTAACTAAGTGATGTCTTCCTACACCGCATATGATGCGATTAAGTAGGACAGTCATGTGGCTTTGTTGACCTTAGCCAAGGGTCATGTGGGTGGGTCTAATTAATCACGAAATGACGGGTAGAACTTGACTAGTGCTTATGAATTGTTGACCTTAGCCAAGGTCATAAGTGCTAGGGGTAAAAACCATTATCGGGAGTTTCAAGTGTTGAAATTTTCAATGAGATTGCATACCTTCTATATGATTGTTGGATCCCGATACCCACTGCGAGTAATTGTTACTCCTGGGAGAGTTTTGCACTTTACAATTAGCCGATCAAGTAGGTGTCTAGAAAGGTATCAACGTTGTTACGCCCCTGGGAAAATGAGGTTTATTTTAATTAGGTCCGTGCGAAAGCACGGGGAACCTCCCTCAAAGTACCGACACTGGCCTGGCTGAAAGATTGGCGAACATGTAGAGTGTAATTAATCCCGGCTAGTCTTTCCTTTTAGGGTTTGAAGGAAGATTTGATAAAAACAGTGGGAGCCATCCTGATTAGATAAAATATATAACCAATCTAATCTTGCAAGAGCGCACGCAGAGTGTTTTCTTCTCTCTCTCTCCAGGTAGCGACTATATCACGCCTTAATCAAGATAATAATATGGATGTATTGACCGAACCCGCTTGTTATACTGAGCTGGGGAACATTGGTCCCACTCCAACTTATAATTTTTATAAGACCGAGCAGGAAATAGGGGAATACCAGAATTCCAATACCGCCCAAACGAAGAAAGTGCATGAGATGCATCTCCTTCGGGTGTGTTCATTATAAAGAACTGTTTCTCAGTATCCTCTACTTCCTGGGTATTTGATACCGGATCAGGATTCCAGATATGTAATCCGTTACATAGGGCTACAGAAAGGTAGAGAACTGAGTACGGGTGATAAGTTTCATGAGACAGAAAACGGTACAAGTGTTGCAGCCAGGTCTGTTTGTCACTATCACCCTGTATTACCAATACATTGATTCTGAACAAATGCTGTTAGATACCGAACCTGATATACAAAATCATATCAGTTTATTTATTAATAAAGAAAGGATATAATTTTGAATTGTTGAAATATTTTTTTGAACATTTCAAAAGTTGATCGGTTCAGGCACGTTATCTAAAAGCATTGACGTTCTAAATCAAACTACAGTTCCTAGTATATAGAACACACACAAGAGGAAGAGTTCAGAAATGAACGGATCCTTCTTGAGGCATTGTAGACTAGGTCATATCAATGCGACCCGACTGGCTGAAGTTACATTTTAGATGCATATTTAAATCAGTTTGAATTTACATCTTGTGAAACTTTCCAGTCATGTCACAAAGATTAGATGACCATAGCTCTGTTTATTGGAAACAGAGAAAGAGTTAATGAACTCTTGGGACTGATACATGATGATGTATGTAAGGTCTTCGTCTACACATGCCAGGACCGGTTCTTTGTACTTCATTACATTCTCTGATAATCTCTCAAGATTCAGCCATATGTTCCTGTTGAAACATAGGTCCAAAGCTTTTGAGATATTCACAGAATATAAGTTAGAACTAGAGAACCAAAAAACCGGGTATAAGTATTATGTCCTATGATAAGATCAGGGAGGATAATACTTGTGCATAGAGTTCCTGGACTATTCTAAAGGAAAATGAGATTCTCTCTCAGTTTTACTCCTCTGAATATACCACAGCACAACGGTGTATCGGGGCGGAGCAATCACACCATATTAGATATGGTGTGTTCTATGATGAGTACTACTGAGTTGCCTATTTTCTTTTGGGGGTTATATGCTTGAAAAGCTACATACCTATTGAATTGGATTCGAATCAAATCAGTGCCTACCACTCCATATAAGATATGGTATGGGAAGAGCCTATCTCTTAAGTAAGTTAAGATTTGGGATTGTCCGGCCTATGTCAAAAGCAAAATCCGGACAAGATCGAGGCAAGGTTAGTTCTGTACAACTGGAAAGGTTCCAGCTATACAAAACTGTAGCTGATGATTTGACAGAACCAAAGGATTCAATAAGTCCCCAACGAACCTCAGCCTCTTCGCCGATCTAGCAGGGTTCCTCGCCTGCCTGAGAGATACTTCGGTTTCTCGATGACAGTGGGAGCGAGGATTGCATCATGAGATGATGACCCAACTATTTTCGAGCAGGCCATCAAGAGTGGGGACTCTGTAAGAATGGCTGGATGCTTAGCGATCTGAGTGGAATCCATGTACACCAACAAAGTATGGACTTTGGATGCTATATCTGAAGGGTTAAATCCCCATCAGGAGCAAGTATATCTTGAGAAGATTACTTGGTGTAGATGGAAAAGTTGAGACTTTCAAAGCTAGACTTGTTAAAGGCCATTACTGTACGTAGGATGTATATTGTAGTGGATGCTGGGACATATATAGGTAGGACTGTCTTGCTCGACATGATAGTACGCTATCTGGCAGCTCTTTATCTTAACATGTATACTTTCTGTCTCTCTGTTACATGTTGATAAAGCCCTTAGGATGTGTACTCGACTTCCAGGACTATGATGTAGATCATACTAGTGGGGCCTGGGTAGTCCATGAGTACATCCTTCAATGTTCCTAGTCATGGGAATATCGAGACGGGGCATTGATATTCCAGAGTAGACTAGCGTATATCTTCTCGACCCATGTTATGGGCGATGGATGATCCCATATCCATTGGTGTTTGACATCAGAGATGGTATGCGGGTGCTCAGTGGTGACTGGGTACACTGAACGGACCCGCCGAGAACTCCCATATGGTATTATACCTCACGTCAGATGGCAGTTCTCTGGTGACACTGGTACAGCTTAGTCTGTTGACCCGAGATCGTCATAGAGTCTTGTGTGTCTTCCACTGTGCTTTATTTCCACCCTACCACGGCTCTACTGAGTTGTGCAAACAGGTGGTTTTTGGGTACAGTCCCGATTCACATGGAGGCAATGAGCGATAGGAGGGGATTCGTCTCTCCCGGTATTGGGGGTTGATGTTGTGCTCTGCTCGACTGGCCATAACTGGAAATCCCTGGCCAGGGTTGCTGTGATATACTGGTAAGAGTTATCAGTAGTTTCACGTTTGTTATGGACCTTATATCGGCATGACTTATCAAGCTACTGGGGTCTGACGTTTACCACCCCTAGGCGAGATATGCGACATATCAGACGAACAGACCGGACTGTACGGTAAGTGTTACTGGTTGGATTCACAGGAGTGTGAGCGGGCTTGCTCGTTGATCTTCTGATCGCTCAATACCCGGGTGGCCGTTACTTTTAGCAGACCGCTTGCGGTTTGTAGGTGTTTGATATGATCATCACCTGCTGCCGACGTATTGACGAGTCTTTAGAGTCTTACACAGAGGTTTCCTGGCTCAAGCGAAACGAAATAGGAGCGCATATGAGATATGTGCGGGACCGAGAATAATACCAGTATGTGATACTGAATTCTATTCTCGCGATATATATCATTGGATGGTTATATAAGATATAGCCGGGTTACCGAATCAAATGATGATTCGATACATTGATACACTTGATATTAGTCGGTTATATGCAGTATGACCGGATCATTAAATCAAGTGTTGATTTAATGTAGAATTATATATTTGATATATTACTTTACATTAACTAGTATTTGTTCACTTAAGATTGATTTTCTCACTTGATGTGCACAAGTAGTATATGTGATATATTTTTGTGCACTTGATTGTATCATGTTTGATGATACATGCAAACTTGGGTGAGTGTATGCTATACACCATGTTTAGTTAATGGTTAGGGTTTCATTTGCCTTATTTATTTCATTTATTTATTTTTGGTAAGAAACAAAAACAAAATGGTGGTGGCTTTTCTCACTTTGGCTTGAAGGTTCATGAAGCTTCATAGCATCTTTGACAAAGTCTATGCCATTTTGTTTTATTCTTAACCTAACCATTTAACTAAACCCTAGTTTATTCTCTACATTAGTTACACTCACCCATGGTTGCTAAATGATAACCATCACTTGATTTTCTTTTTGGATATAATTCATAATTCATTTTTCTTTCTTCTTCTTCATCTTCTTCTTCAAGAAAAGTAAAGCTTTCTTGAAAATTCCAAGTGATGAAATCAAGTGAGAAATCCAATTCTAAAGTGAACCCACTTCCTATTTCTTCATCCTCTACCACTTGCCATGTAGTAGAGTGTGTTATCTTCACAAGTTCCATGACCTAGTGAAGGTGGAGCTTGAGTTTGAGTCGCCTCGACGTAGATCATATTCGGCATCGAAGTCAACGACCTAGCCCGTCCATTTTTCCGATGAAACCGACGCTAGAGTCCGGGATTCCGATGATCGCAGCGGAGGGACGTCAACACGGAGCTAGAGAAGTGGAGGACCGGATCTACAAAGGTTGTAGTCTCTTTCATTTAGCAATAAATTTGTTTACTTGCTTGTTTCGCCTTACCTCTAGTTAACGATCTAGCATTAGGGTTTCTTTGGCACATGAAAAAATTTGAATTGGACATGGTTGATCAGTTGTAGAACCTCTTGAGTGTGCCTAGGAACCCTACAAGAAATATGTCATTTCCATGGAATCCTGACATCGTGGTAGGACCACAATCTATCAAGACAATCCAAATCCCAATTTCCTCAAATCAGCCCCCAAATTGGCTCTCATATCATATAAGTCTCACAAATCCTGAATGTACAATATCAAGTAACTGCGGTTAGTGATTCAATTGCCAGTCCTCATATATCCTGAATATACAAAATCAGCAAATCTCATATATATATCCTGTATCCAATCTCAAATAAATCACCTATATCCCAAATCAAATTATCAAGTAAAATTCTAACACCCTAAATATATTTGCATGAAATAATAAGATGATGTATATAAATTAATGTCAATACACATATATTAGCGTCCCATTCCACTAATATTGGTGTAAGGGCATATATAACAGCGTCCCATTCCACTGTTATATATACAAAGGAGTAAAAAAGAAATATCATGAAACCAATGTGTTAAGCATCGACACATAAATGCAGGTCTATCAGGTGCTGTCACCAAGACTGGCACCTTGATAGGTACGTATCATACGCTATCCCGAAAGCTCGAGTGCCTAGCTCTGACCCTCGCTTCTCGACGTATCTATACGTACATGACTCCCGTCGGTATCCCCATGATAACCGCTGAGTCATTGGTAATGTCACCGGAAAGTATGGTTTCCCCTGCAACTCATCGTCTAGCACCACGACCTCATTCTTTCCTCGGGTACCTCCGGGCCCCACCATGTACCCGCACACGGACCCCTCCTTTCCTCGCGTGGGGTATATATATATCCGAACCGATAAATCTCATGGTGGCTGCAGAAATATCATATCAAGGGAAACCGGGTTTTTCAAATAATGCATAATTTCATATACTCCCACGGTCCCCAAATCCAGAAAACATCATGAAAAATCCATATCACAATACGAAAATCCATGAATATAATATACGCAACATAAAACTGTAATGAAAGCATATAAAGGAAAAGCCGCTAATTAACTACAACAAGTTAATATAAATATCATGTGGTTCCTAATTTTCTCCAATTCTAAAATAACATCAAGTAAAGATAAACATGTAGCTATAACCAGATGTATGCAAAAACATAAAGGTATAACAAGATATATGTATCTACCTATAAGTAATGATGTAGTATACCCCCTGGGTATAAGTGAAATATGTGTGCAAGGTATACCTGTAGCTATGTCATAAAGTGTGTATGTACCTATCACTAATGGTACAATACCCTATAGGTATACAGGTATCTAGCATGTAAGTATGTGAAGGCATATGTGTAAGCATGTGGATATACAGGTATGCTATATGTCATATGCGATAAGAAATATGAATCAAAGTCCCAATGTCCCTAACCAAACAGTATCATATCTATAAGTGGGTTGTGCGAGACATGGCAATTATTGACGGTGTGTGCGACATACAATCAGTGCTCGTACAACATGAATCGTCAATAATAGTGCAGTGTCCTAAGGATACTAGTCCAAGCACAACACTAACTAAGCAGTAGGGTAAATGCGCAATTCTAAATATGACATAGAATATGCGACAGAAATAACATCTCTAGCCCAGATGCATAACGTCATGCGGGCGATTCTCCTGTAGAAGTTAAATCTACTCACCAACGCTCCAAGCTAGGTGAAGTCTACTATCTGTTTTTCCTTGTAGCAGTGTCCGAAGTCCCCGCCTGCGTACTTGCAACATTAAAACAATAAAGCAAATATATATCAATAATAGACCCAAAATACATACAATCTACATGGACCAACACGACACACATACGTACTCTAAAGGGTTCGTGTTGTAGCAAACGCGTATAGCGACACTAATGAACCAACTCAGAGCAACAGCAATACAGAACACGCACCGTATCGGATAACGTATCGCGTGAAACGAAACACGAGACACACACAAGTGGTCCCAGATTTTTCTGTACCAGTAATCTGTAAAAATTGCAAGTACCATGAGATCACAAACAACCCCAGAGACCCCTACCCAAAACCCCAAACCCTAACTCCCCAGTCTGGCCGCAAATTGCGGCCAAAAGCAATAAATCTGCGGCCCGATCATGATGGAATTGGTTCGTATTTTGAGGGTAGGTTCTAGGTCACTACACTAGGTTACTGTCAAGTCAATTTTTGCAACAAGTACCTGGTTTAACAGCAGATCATCCGAGACCCAAACAAAACACTAAAAATACGATATTTACCCGAAACGATACGATACGCGATAAAAACAACAACTAACAAGCTAAGCTACACTAAAAACACATAAACAACAACAAAAGAACATTACCTACACAAAAGAACTCAAAGATCCTAGCTTTGCATGCTCCTAGGCATCCAAGAGAAGAAAAGTGATCAAAGATATGATTTTTGATGAGATTGTGAGATTTTTGAGATGGATTGGTGAAAGAAATGAGAGTGTTCAGATTAGAGTTGAGAGAGATGAAGAATAATGCTAAGGGAATAAGTGTGAGGGATAATGAGAGAAGAGAATAAAGAGAAAGAGAGAGGTTAGTGTAGGGTGAGGTGAGAGGTGAGTGCAACCATAGCATTAACTCCCATTTAATGCCTTCACACAAGTCACCATGCCACCAATCACACAAACAAAACCCTAACAAATATCTCCTTCTCACTAAACAAATATCTAGGAAAAGATTAAGGATTTGATTAACAAGGATTAGGTTAAGGGTCAAGGTTGCTAAGATCAAAATTAGCACAAACAAAACTCACATTTACGTGCACACGTGCGTGCATGCTTATAACAAATAAAAATAAATTATTAATTAAATGTTATAAAATGTGAGGAACCCGAATTGGTAAACTTTTTTACAGTAAACTCGCATTAACGTCTAAACGAACACTAACCGAAATCTAAGGCGTTACAGTATGGCTCTTGACATCAAATATTTGAGAAGATCCACCTTTGATATGAGATGGACCTCATGTGCCAAGGCATAATGCCGAAGCTTCGTTATCGCAAAGATCAGTGCCAGGCAATGCCTTTCAATGGGGGTGTAGTTATTTTCTGCCCCTAGGAGAACTCGACTCAAATAGTAGAGAGCTCTCTCCTTCACCTGGTCGTTCTCCTGTGCCCATAGCACGCTTAAAGAACCTTCAAGGACTGTTGTATACAGGATGAGGGGCTTTCCCTTGACCGGAGCGGTCAGTACCGGCGGGTTCGGCAGGTATTGCTTGATTTCGTCCAGTGCACTTTGGCATTTACGATCCCAAACGAACAGGGTCCCCTTCTTCATTAGATGGTTGTAGGGGCGGTATTTTCCGGAGAGGTTGGCTATGAACCGTCGGATATATGCGATCTTTCCTTGGAGAGACCACAATTGTTTGAGAGTTCTTGGCATGGGCATTTCCATAATCGCTTTGATCTTTGATGGGTCTATTTCGATGCCTCGGTGTCGTACGATGAATCCTAGGAATTTTCCTGAGGAGACTCCAAACGCGCATTTCAGAGGGTTCATCTTTAGGTTATATTTCCGAAGACACTGGAACACTATTTTCAAATGCTCCCAGTGCTCCTCGTACGATTTTCTTTTCACCACAAGTTCGTCGATATAACATTCGACAATTTCTTGTATGAGGTCATCGAAGATCTTCTTTATGGCCCTCTGGTAAGTAGCTCCAGCGCTCTTCAGACTGAAGGGCATTACTTTATAGCAGAATATGCCCAGCGGAGTTCGGAAGGCAGTATGCTTTCAGTCTTCGGGATGCCTCTTTATTTGATTATACCCCGAAGATTCGTCCATGAAGGAGAAGACCTCATAGGTAGACGTGTTATCGATCATCAGCTCGGTAACAGGAACTGGGAATTCATCCTTCGGACAAGCTTTGTTGAGATCTCGAAAGTCCATGCAGATGCGTACTGTCCCATTTTTCTTCATCACTGGGACAATTTTGGCGATCCAGTCGAGATATTGGACTTCTTGGATGAAGCCGGAGTCAATTAGTTTCTTGACTTTGGCATTGATGCTCATCTAGAGTTCAAGCCGTATTTTTCTTGGTGCCTGTTTGACTGGTTTGACGTTCGGTGATATCGCTAATTTATGCACAGCTATTTCTGGATCTAGTCCCGGCATCTCAGAATATTTCCACGCAAAGCAGTCGTTATAGTTCATAAGCACGTCCTTTAGCGTGGCCACATGCTTTTTAGACAGCAGCTCACTGACGAACGTTGGCCTCGGCTCATTTCCCGTTCCCAAGTCGATTTTTCTCAGGTTGTCCGCTATGGTGTGTATCCCATCTTCCAGCTCTTTTGGCGCCGGTGGAAATTCTGAAACCACCTCATCTTCATCCTCATTTGCGAAGCACCGGGAAAGGTCGTCCATATTCTCGTGCTCTCTTTCTTTTGATAGTGTTATCACGTGGCAGGTACGAGCTCGTTTCTAAGCTCGATGCTGATCTAGACTTACCCTCGCAGTGTAGGTTGCTTTTGGCTCATGCTTTCGTGGTGGGGATACCCTCCAACTGTCGGATAGAGCAAACCTTCCACGCATATATTGGTCTTCGACCCAGTCTTTGATGGTGAAGCAGTCTTCAAGAGGATGTCCTACTGCTCGGTCGTAGGAGCAATAAGACAGATGATGGACCTCGTTTATTTGCTCGGGGTGCCGAGACTCTGGGAGCGTCATCATTTGATGATTGATGACAAGGTCAAATATTTTCCTTGTCTTATCTCGGGGGAAAGAGTACTCCCGACCCATCTTCTTCATAAAGGACGGATTCCAGCTGACTCTTTCTCGATTGCGTGGCTTCTTGGATCCGGTTCGCTGTTTTAGAACGTCGTTATCATTCTTCACCTTGTTGTTGCCTCTGCGTCGGGCTCTTTCATTGCCACGAGAGTGCAAAGCGGGCTGAGGGTGAAGGACATTGTTGTCTTTTCTCTCTGCAGACTGCTGAGCGAAACGCCGCGTCTTGACTTTCTCGTAAATGGCCATTTCGCGGCTGTGGTCATCCCAACCTTTTGACCGGCTTCTCTCATTAGCTTGTCAATTTTTTCTTCGGATGACGGACTTGATATTCTTACGGCGGGATCTCGCTCTGTTCGATATCAGCGCTATCTGGAAATGCACTCGCTTCTCCACCGGAGTTATTTATGACATGGCAGCCATGGAATCACTCCCGTTTCTTGGACTGAACGTATCCAAGTCCAGTAGTCTCCATCCTCCCGTTGGGCATCTTTCGCTGAGTCCCGGGAACGTCCCAAATATTGTTGTAGAACTGGGCTTGTCGAGCGGTTTGTTTGAAGAGTACACCTTGGCATTTTAATAGCCTCTTTAATCCCTCTGTGTAATATCTAGGCAGACGGATCGGTTGATGCCTGTCAATAGAAAAATTGGCACCATGCCAGACTTCATTTTCCACTTTAGTCTCCGTAGATTGGTAGAAGAGGATCACCTTTTCACCTCTTCGCCTAGGAGGGATGTAGAAGGTCTGCGGCTCTTGCATGCCATATGTATCGAGCGCATCAAGTACCCTATAATGCTGCCGTGGAACCATGGTAATTTGTAAACTCTGATCAGCTCCAGTGAAGGTCTGCATTGACGGGCGGATGGAGAACACTGCGTTGGTCTCGTTCTCAGAGTCACTGCCAAAGACTAAAATAGGGGTAGATGGTCCGGGCCTGTTGCCTTGGGATTGCCCCGAGTAGACTATATCTTCATCAACCTGTTAGTTATATGTATGCCCTAGAGGCCATTACTGTACATAGGATGCATATTGTAGTGGATGCTGGGACATATATAGGGAGGACTTTCTTGCTCGACATGATAGTATGCTATCTGGTTGCTCTTTATCTTAACGTGTACACTGATTGTCTCTCTGTTACATGCTGGTAAAGCCCTTAGGATGTGTACTTGACTACCTGGACTACGATGCGGATCATACTAGTGGGGACATGGTGTAAGTCCATGCTACCTCTCCCGGTACTTACGGGGTTGCGGAAAAGGTGAAAAACGATTTTTCTAGAGGTGGTAACATGGACTCAAAATACGGATCTTTGTTAAACAACCATCTGACAAACCTAACTAAGAGTTTTACCTACTCGGTTAGGGGGTTATACCTTTCTTGAACTCCTTCGTCTTCAACTCTTGTGGTGTACGGACCGGCCTCCCCTCGTCGTATTCTCGCGCCGAAGATGGATCCACCCGAAAGCTTCTACCTTTTGGCTTCTCTTCAAACTTGAAGAAACTAGAACACTTGGTTTGCTAAACCTTGTGAACTAGGATGAGTAGAGGTGTGTGTTGGGTTTTATCTCAATGGTTCTTGCTTCTCAACACATGAGACAAGTGAATCATGAACTAGAGAGAGAGCAAGAGGAAGAGGGAGAGCTCAAGCAAGAGAGAGAAAGGAAATGAGGGAATGAGCAAGACTTTTTACTCCCATGATCTCATAATCCAAAAACATCATGACAAATAATAGCAATCAAATATTATGTGATGGTTCAAGTCAAAATGGCCATATCATTTCATGCACTCATTTTGCAAAAAGAAACAAGCAAGCAAAAGTCTTTGCTATGAAATGATAGCCATTGTAATGATGATGGTCAACTAGTCCAACCCAGTCAACCGGTCAACAAAGTCAACAAGTCAACAAAGTCAACCCCTCAACAACCATGTCACTATAATTCTTAATTAATATTATTGTTAATCATATTTCTTATTCTTATTAGGGTTTAGCAAAAGTCAATGGTCAACAGTCAACAGTCAACAGTCAACAACCCTAATGAGAATCCTCTGCCTCTGTCTCTCTGTCAACTGTGCATACACACCCGCATCCACGTTCCGAGGAACACGAATACAAACGAGATAAAACTAATCCCAAAATGTACACTAGGATGTGGCTTAAACCAAATCCCGCTAGTGTTAACTGTCCGGACACCAAACGTGCACAAGTGCATGGATGTGACCGAACCCTGTCGCAAAACCATGCGACCTGTCGCAAAACCATGCGACCTCTACTCTTTTGCCTAAAGGTGAATAGCTCTCTTTGTGGGACTCTAAAGACTCGACACTACGCTGGCAGTTGGTTTAACCACAAACCGCAAGCGGCACAAGCTGTGCGTAACGGCCCCCAGGTAGATGCCGATAAGAAGACGGACGAGGTGAAACCCATCTGAACTCCTACTGAGCCTGAATATGACAATCTCCGTACAGTCCAGTCTGTTCGTCTGATACATCGCATGGCGGGCCTAGGGGGTGGTGAACGTCAGTCCCCTAATAGCGGTACAAGTCGTGTCGGAGTGTAGCCCAGAACACCCTGAGATAACACTGGAAACCTACCAGTATATCTCGCTTGCCCTGGCCAGGGACTACTCGTGTAATGGCTCTCCTAGACACAGTGCGATGTCAACCCCCAATACCAGGAGAGACGAATCCTGTCTAACCGTCACTGCCTCCAAGTGCTTCGGGACTGCACCCAACTACTACCTGTTTGCACGATTCCTTTGAGCCGTGGTAGGGTAGTAATCAAAGTACAGTGGGAACACACTCGAGGCGAAGTGACAGTGTCAAGTCAGCGGACTAAGCTGTACTCATGTCACCTGGGAACTGATAACTGATGATAGGTATAATACCAACCAATAGTTCCCGACGAGTCCAGTCCAGTATACTCGTAACCTAACGAGCACCCGCATACTATCTCAAGTACGACGTACTGACGGCTGTGGGACAGACCGCCTCCCAAGCTGGGATAAGAAGCGCATACGCTAGTCTACTCTGGAGTGTCGATGCCCTGTCTTGATAGTTCTGCGACTAGGGACGTGCATAAGGATGTGCTTATAGATTACCCAGCCCCCACGAGTGTGACTGCCATCATAACGCTGGTAATCAAGCAAAGATCCTAAGGGCTCTACTAATATGTATAAGCGATATGCTAAAAGAAACATATGCACATATTGAAGTAGAGACAAACCAAGTAGCATACTATCATTTTGAGCAAGATTGTCTATACAAGGTGAATATCCCAAGCTTCCATTAAGTAATATACAAACTAGTATGATACAGTAATGGCCTCTAGGTCATATACACTAACAATCTCCCACTTGCACTAAGGCCATGTACTGGAGTATCGAAGACCTATCATCTCGATCAGCCGCTCGAACTGAGTCTGGGGTAAGGCCTTCGTGAGTGGATCAGCAGTGTTATCTTCTGTATTTACTCTCTTCACCTCGATCTCCCGGCGATCAACGATCTCCCTGATCAGGTGGTACCGCCTCAAAATGTGCCTGGACTTCTGATGGGACCTGGGTTCCTTCGCTAAAGCTATAGCTCCGTTGTTGTCACAATACAGCGGTATTGGATCAACACTGGTAGGAACCACCTGAAGCTCCGTGAGGAACTTCTTCATCCAGACAGCTTCCTTTGCGGCATCGCAAGCAGCTATGTGCTCCGCTTCCATAGTTGAGTCAGCAACGGTTTCCAGCTTGGAGCTCTTCCAGCAAACCGCCCCTCCATTGAGGGTAAAGACATAACCCGACATGGACTTGGAGTCATCCTTGTCACTCTGGAAGCTGGAGTCAGCAAAGGCATCGATCTGGAGGTCTTTTCCGCCATACACCAAGAACATCTCCTTAGTCCTTCTCAGGTACTTGAGAATGTTCTTTACTGCTATCCAGTGTTTCTCCCCTGGGTTCGACTGATACCGGCTTACAACGCTCAATGCGTATGCTATATCTGGTCTGGTACACAACATCACATACATAATAGAGCCTACCACAGATGCGTAGGGTATTGATGACATGCGAGCCTTTTCCAAATCAGTCTTGGGAGACATCTCTTTAGAGAGGGTGATTCCATGACAAGCCGGTAGATTACCGCGCTTGGAATCTTCCATACTGAATCGTTTCAGTATAGTGTTGATGTACCTTGACTGTGAAAGTCCCAACATCCTTTTAGATCTATCACGATAGATCCGGATCCCCAGAATGTAGTTGGCATCGCCCAGGTCCTTCATGGAGAACCTCTGTGACAAGAATCCTTTGACTGACTGTAGCATAGGAATATCATTTCCTATTAGGAGAATGTCATCGACGTACAACACGAGGAATACCACATTTCTCCCTACAATCTTACTGTAAATGCATGGTTCATCTAGGTTTTTGACAAAGTCGAATTCTTTGACAGTATCATCAAAGCAGATGTTCCAACTCCGCGATGCCTGCTTGAGTCCATAGATGGACTTGAGCAATTTGCACACTTTACCGCTGCTCCCACTCTGAATGAATCCTTCTGGCTGATCCATATAGACGCACTCTTCCAAATATCCATTTAGGAAAGCCGTCTTTACGTCCATCTGCCAGATTTCATAATCGTGGAAGGCAGCAATGGAAAGAAGGATCCGAATGGATTTCAGCATAGCCACTGGAGAAAAGGTTTCGTCATAGTCCAAACCAGGTCTTTGACGAAAACCTTTTGCAACAAGTCTAGCCTTATAGGTCTCAACCTGTCCATCTACACCAATCTTCCTTTTGAAGATCCACTTGCATCCTACGGGTTTTACCCCATCTGGAGCAACGTCCAACGTCCATACTTTGTTGGTGTACATGGACTCCATTTCGGTCCGCATTGCATTCAGCCATTTTACCGAGTCACTGCTCTGAATGGCTTGCTGGAAGCTAGTAGGCTCGTCATAATCAATGACGCAATCCTCTCTATCTCCGTCTATGAGAAAACCGTAGCATCTCTCGGGCGGATGAGACTGCCTACTACTCCTGCGGAGCGGCGCAGGAATGTACGGTTTCCCTGAAACTTCTGCTTCTTCCAAGCTTTCAGTAATAACTTGTGGTTCTGGAATTTCTTCCAGTTCTATTGCGCTCCCACTTATCTGATTTTCCAAAAATTCAGTTTCCAAGAAGTGGGCATGCGGAGAAACAAAAACTTTTTGTTCTTCTGCGGAATAGAAAAGATACCCCCTGGAGTTCTTTAGGTATCCCACAAACTTACACAGTACTGAGCGTGCCTCGAGCTTGTCCGCATGCTGCTTTTTTACAAAAGCTGGACATCCCCATGTCTTAAGATACTTAAGACAGGATTTCTTCCCACTCCACATATGATATGGGGTGGTAGGCACAGTCTTGGTTGGAGCCTTGTTCAAGAGATATGCAGCTGTTTCTAGTGCATAACCCCAGAAAGATTGCGGTAACTCAGCCTTACTCATCATGGAACGAACCATATCCAATAGGGTTCAATTCCGCCTTTCCGATACACCGTTGTGTTGTGGTGTGTATGGAAGAGTACGCTGAGAGAGAATTCCATTCTCTTTTAAGTAGCCCAGAAACTCGGCACTCAAGTATTCACCACCTCGATCAGATCTCAGTGTCTTTATACTTTTGCCTGTTTGTTTTTCAACTTCATTCTTGTATTCCTGAAATTTTTCAAAGGCCTCGGATTTGTACTTCATTAAGAAGACATGTCCATACCTAGAGAAATTATCTATGAAAGTAATGAAGTATGAATAACCACTTCGCGCATGTGTAGACATTGGACCACACACATCACTGTGTATGAGTCCCAAGAGCTCTCTCGCTTTTTCTCCGTGTCCAGTGAACGGAGTCTTTGTCATCTTTCCCATGAGACAAGATTCACAAATGGCATAAGACTGATACTCGAACGGATTCAAGTATCCTTCTTTATGTAACTTAGTTAATCATGTCTCATTAATGTGACCCAGTCTACAATGCCATAAGAAAGCCTGATTTGTTTCTGGAGACTTTCTTTTAAGTGTGTTCTGGACACTGAAAATCTGAGCTTGATTCAATATGTATATCCCGTTATTTAATATACCTGACCCAATCAGAACTTGATTTAGGTGGATGTGTACTACATCGCTTACAAAAGTAAATTCATATCCTTCCTTAGAAAGTAAGGATACAGATATGATATTACAAGTCGCACCTGGTACATACAAACAGTTACGCAAAATCAATATTTGCCCAGTTGTCAGTCCAAGATGATATTACCCCACAGATTCAGCATCCATGCTCATTCAGTTAGCAACCCTGAGAGTCATATCACCTTTCCTGATAACCCTACGGTTTCTCAGAGTCTGTAATGAATTACAGATGTGAGATCCTGATCCGGTATCCAATACCCAGGAAGTAGGGTTAACTGACATACAGTTCTCTATTACAAACACACCCGAAGCCGAAGCCACAACATGCTTCAAATTCTGGCTACTGGCTTTACTAGCCCTGCAATCCTTCTTCCAATTCCCGTTACAATAGGAACGTCCCTCTTTTACTACATCCAGTCCCGAAACTTTTGCCCTTCCCTTTCCTTCTTCTTCCCTGGTTTCCTTCAGGGTATAAGCAGAGGCCAGGGACTGTAAAATCAAGTCAGTACTTGACCCATTCTCCAACGTGGTCTCCAGGTCCGTGAGCTCAGAATAGCTGGTCTCTGTAAGGACGTTGCCCCCTACAGATAACCCGACAGCCAACCTCGCTTGAAGCAATTCGTTCGAGGTCTCATATCTTGCGATACGAGATTGCTCTCCATATAAATCTTTGTTATGGAGGAAGATAGAAACTGAGTCCATCTTCTCATGCTGCCTCTGGTTTGCACCATCAACTGAGGCTAACACGAGGCACTTGGCTTTCGCATAGTCTTTTTCTGATGTCTTACGGATATAACTATCCGTGACAGGGGAAACTGGTCCTGAGACGGCAGGGGTTAGATTAGTTATGAGGTGTCCCAGTTTGTCATGGGTAATGGACATATGGACAGACCTTTGCCAATCATAACAGTCAGGTTCAGTCATTTTATTATCTAGATGTAACCTATGTGTGGTCACTAGGTCGCTGCAATTAAGAGAGAGAGAAGAAAACACTCAGCATGATGCTCTTGCAAGTTTAGATTGGTTTTTAATTTATCTAAACAGGATGGCTCCCACTGTCTCTCGAATCCCTCCTCAAACCTAAAGGAAGAATTAGTCAGGATCAATCTCACCGTACAATTCTTTCTTAACCGTTCAGCCAGGCTAGTGTCGGTACTTCGAGGGAGGTTTTCCAACGCTTTCGCGTAGTTCCTTAATTAAATAACCTTTTTTCCCTGGGGGCGTAGCCCCGCTAACACCTTTCTAGACACCTACTTGGTTTATAGCATTGATCGTTAAGTGAGAAAGTTCCCGAGGAGTAGCATATACTCACAGTAGGATCGGGATCCAAATATCATCGCGTGAAAAAACTTAAGGAATCCTACCAGAATCATCACACTCCAAATGGTATGCAGCGCTAGCAAGTTTCAGTTCTTTTGAAACTCCCGATGTGGATTTTTGCCCCATGCTCTTATGACCTTGACGAAGGTCAACAAATCATAAGTCACATGTCAAGTTCTACCCGTCATTGTCCAGGTTAATTTGAACCCACCCGTATATACCCTTGACGAAGGTCAACAAGGTAATACGACTGTACCAAACCAACGCATCTATCTATGCTACATATGAACACCCAACAGCTACTAATCACTATGCCTTGACGAAGGTCAACAAACATAGCTTGAATACTATTGAATATTCATACGAAACGACGGAGGGCTACGAATTGTTTTGGCAAAACCTTGAACGTAGTGAACTTGATATAATCGAAGGAACCTTGATAGCTTTTAAAAGGAGTGGCTTAAGCTCCGCGTTTTAAAAGTTATTTTTGAAAAGAAACCGAGTGGTTTTTGAAATTGTTCCAACGACTTTTACTTAGTTTATTTTTCTTGCATTAATTTTAATGCATCCCATCAATTAATCCTACCATTGCAGAAAACAACCAAATACGTACGCTTATGCCATCCGCATTCGCCACGGGGCCCCGTCATTACCCGTTAGGTTACTTAACTAACGACAGAGCGGGGGCTAGACTAGCGCAGATGCAAAACATAAGCAACGCCTAAATAATATCATATATAGATATATTACAATGGTAGCAATTTTAGATCACAGATGAACACATTGGATATACTAGAAATCCGCAATTCGTACGAGCCTGTAACGAAAAGCGGATTACACGGTCGCGATGAATAGACAATACCCCACCCTAGACCCCTACGGGTGCGGCAAACTACCCGCCAAATATCCGAAGCGGAGCAACCTCCCTCAACGACGTGAGTAGGTCACTCGGCACTTCGAGATACCCGGTAGTTTGTGCACCCCACCTTGGGTCTATCCTAGGAGCAAAAACAGTAAAAAGAAATTATACAATGATGGCTACAACCCCGACCCGGTTGTGCGGCCAAAAATAATATTACATCAATTTACAAATTAACATGAATTGAAAGAAAAGAAAACTCTCATCTCACAACCCCCGGCTATTCACTCGCGACAATCCAATGAATTCATATACACATACCATCAACATTACAGATCACAGACGTTCAATACATATAACACATCACAGATATAAACCCATCAGCTTAAGTCTTTAGAAGTTCGATCAAAATACAGATTTTTAAGCCCCAAAAACAAACTTTGCTTTCTGGAAAATCTGGGCTGAAAAAATATATTGTAAAAATCCCAAAATACCCCTATGACCTCACTGCAAGAAAAATTGTCCACGGCCGAGTCAACTGGGCCGCGGATCCGCGGCGGGAGCAAGCTCCTGCCGTGGTTCCGCGGCGAGTTGATGGGCTCTCTGGACCATTTGTCTACAGTGAGATGTCAAAACCCTGAGTCGAATTTTAAGCCAAGATTTATTAATTTTTGAACAGAGGAAAAATTCGACAGAAAGTTGATTTTTCAGGGTTTTTTCGCGACTTTTTCTCCGATCGAATTTCTATTTACTTTTCTAACATGTTAGATAGTGTTTAACTAGGCTCTGATACCATTGTAAGTCCATGCTACCTCTCCCGGTACTTACGGGGTTGCGGAAAAGGTGAAAAACGATTTTTCTAGAGGTGGTAACATGGACTCAAAATACGGATCTTTGTTAAACAACCATCTAACAAACCTAACTAAGAGTTTTACCTACTCGGTTAGGGGGTTATACCTTTCTTGAACTCCTTCGTCTTCAACTCTTGTGGTGTACGGACCGGCCTCCCCTCGTCGTCTTCTCGCGCCGAAGATGGATCCACCCGAAAGCTTCTACCTTTTGGCTTCTCTTCAAACTTGAAGAAACTAGAACACTTGGTTTGCTAAACCTTGTGAACTAGGATGAGTAGAGGAGTGTGTTGGGTTTTATCTCAATGGTTCTTGCTTCTCAACAAATGAGACAAGTGAACCATGAACTAGAGAGAGAGCAAGAGGAAGAGGGAGAGAGCTCAAGCAAGAGAGAGAAAGGAAATGAGAGAATGAGCAAGACTTTTTGCTCCCATGCTCTCATAATCCAAAAACATCATGACAAATAATAGCAATCAAGTATTATGTGATGGTTCAAGTCAAAATGGCCATATCATTTCATGCACTCATTTTGCAAAAAGAAACAAGCAAGCAAAAGTCTTTGCCATGAAATGATAGCCATTGTAATGATGATGGTCAACTAGTCCAACCGAGTCAACCGGTCAACAAAGTCAACAAGTCAACAAAGTCAACCCCTCAACAAACATGTCACTATAATACTTAATTAATATTATTGTTAATCATATTTCTTATTCTCATTAGGGTTTAGCAAAAGTCAATGGTCAACAGTGAACAATCAACAGTCAACAACCCCAATGAGAATCCTCTGCCTCTGTCTCTCTGTCAACTGTGCATACACACCCGCATCCGCGTTCCGAGGAACACGAATACAAACGAGATAAAACCAATCCCAAAATGTACACTAGGATCTGTCTTAAACCAAAGCCCGCTAGTGTTAACTGTCCGGACACCAAACGTGCACAAGTGCATGGATGTGGCCGAACCCTGTCGCAAAACCATGCGACCTGTCGTAAAACCATGCGACCTCTACTCTTTTTCCTAAAGGAGAATAGCTCTCTGTGTGGGACTCTAAAGACTCGACACTACGCTGGCAGTGGGTTTAACCACAAACCGCAAGCGGCACAAGCTGTGCGTAACGACCCCCAGGTAGATGCCGATAAGAAGACGGACGAGGTGAAACCCATCTGAACTCCTACTGAGCCTGAATGTGACAATCTCCGTACAGTCCGGTCTGTTCGTCTGATATATCGCATGGCGGGCCTAGGGGTGGTTAATGTCAGTCCCCTAATAGCGGTACAAGTCGTGTCGGAGTGTAGCCCAGAACACCCTGAGATAACATTAGAAACCTACCAGTATATCTCGTTTGCCCTGGCCAGGGACTACTCGTGTAATGACTTTCCTAAACACAGCGCGATATCAACCCCCAATACCGGGAGAGACGAATCTTGTCTAACCATCACTGCCTCCAAGTGCTTCGGGACTGCACCCAACTCCTACCTGTTTGCATGACTCCTTTGAGCCGTGGTAGGGTAGTAATCAAAGTACAGTGGGAACACATTCGAGGCGAAGTGACAGTGTCATGTCAGCGGACCAAGCTGTACTCATGTCACCTGGGAACTGATAACTGACGATAGGTATAATACCAACCAACAGTTCCCGACGAGTCCTGTCCAGTGTACTCGTAACCTAACGAGCACCCGCATACTATCTCAAGTACGACGTACTGACGGCTGTGGAACAGACCGTCTCTCAAGCTGGGATAAGAAGCACATACGCTAGTCTACTCCGTAGTATCGATGCCCTGTCTCGATAGTCCTGCGACTAGGGACCTGCATAAGGATGTGCTTATAGATTACCCAGCCCCCACGAGTGTGACTGCCATCACAACGCTGGTAATCAAGCAAAGATCCTAAGGGCTCTACTAATATGTATAAGCGATATGCTAAAAGAAACACATGCACATATTGAAGTAGAGACAAACCAAGTAGCATACTACCATTTTGACAAAGATTGTCTATACAAGGTAAATATCCCAAGCTTCCATTAAGTAATATACAAACTAGTGTGATACAGTAATGGTCTCTAGGGCATATACACTAACACATGGTAGTCCATAAGTACATCCTTCAAGGTCCCTAGTCGTGGGTGTATCGAGACGGGGCATCGATATACCAGAGTAGACTAGCGTATACCTTCTCGACCCATCAAGATGGGCGATGGATGATCCCATATCCATTGGTGTTTGACATCAGAGATGATATACGGGTGCTCAGTGGAGACTGGGTACACTGGACGGACTCGCCGATAACTCCCAGATGGTATTATACCTTACGTCAGATGGCAGTTCTCTGGTGACACTGGTACAGGTTTGTCCGTAGACCCGAGATCGTCATAGAGTCTTGTGTGATTCCCACTGTTCTTTGATTTCCACCTTACCACGTCCAAGAGGGCGTGCAAAACGGTGGTTTTTGGGTACAGTCCCGAATCATATGGAGGCAATGAGCGATAGGAGGGGATTCGTCTCTCCCGGTATAGGGATTTGATGTTGCGCTGTGTTCGATTGGCTATAACCGGAAATCCATGGCTAGGGTTGCTGAGATTTACTGGTAAGTGTTATCAGTAGTATCTCGAACTGTTATAGACCACATATCGACACGACTTATCAAGCTACTGGGGTCTGACGTTTACCACCCCTAGGCGAGATATGCGACATATCAGACGAACAGACCGGACTGTACGGTAAGTGTTACTGGTTGGATTCACAGGAGTGTGAGCGGGCTTGCTCGTTGATCTTCTGATCGCTCAATACCCGGATGGCCGTTACGTTTAGCAGACCGCTTGCGGCTTGTGGGTGTTTGATATGATCATCACCTACTTCCGGCGTATTGACGAGTCTTTAGAGTCCTACACAGAGGTTTCCTGGCTCAAGAGAAACGAAATAGGAGCGCATATGAGATATGTGCGAAACCGAGAATATTTCCAGTATGTGATTCTGAATTCTATTCTCGCGATTTGTATCATCGGACGGTTATATAAGATATAGCCGGGTTACCGAATCAAATGTTGATTCGATATATTGATACACATGATATTAGTCGGTTATGACCCGATCGTTAAATCAAGTGTTGATTTAATGATTTAATGTATAATTATATATTTGATATATTACTTTACATTAACTAGTATTGGTTCGCTTAAGATTATTTTTCTCACTAGATTGTGCACATTGTATATATGATATATGTTTGTGCACTAGTTTGTATCATGTTTGATGATACATGCAAACTTGGGTATGTGTATGCATTACACCATTGTTTAGGTTAATGGTTAGTGTTTTATTTATTTTATTTTATTTATTTTTGGCAAAAACAATATGGTGGCTTTCTTTCTTTATTTGCTTCAAGCTTCATGAAGCTTCTTAGCATCTTTGAAAAGTCTTAACCATTTTGTTTTTTCCTTTAACCTAACCATTACACCTAAACCCTAGTTTATTCTCTACATGTGTTAACTTCACCCATGGTTGCATTATGATAAGTCTTCACTTGAATTTTTCTTAATAAAAATAATTCTTTTTCTTTCTTCTTCTTCATCTTCTTCATGAAGTGAAGAAAGCTTTCTTGAAAAATTCCAAGTGTTGAAATCAAGTGAGAAATCCAAATCCAAAGCGAACCCACTTCTTATTTCTTCATCCTCTACCACTTGCCATGTTGTATAGGGTGTTTTCTTCACAAGGTTCATGACCAAGTGAAGATGGAGCTTGAGTTTGAGTCGCCTCGACGTAGATCATCTTCGGCATCGAAGTCAACGACCTAGCCCGATTATTTCTCCGACGAAACCATCACTAGAGTCCGGGATTCCGATGATCGCAGCGGAGGGACGTCAACACGGAGCTAAAGAAGTGGAGGACCGGATCTACAAAGGTTGTAATCCCTTTCACTTGTTAGTAAAGTTGTTTGCTTGCATTTAGTTTCGCTTATCCTCTAGTTAACGATCTCGTTTAGGGTTTCTCGGCACATAAAAATTTGAATTTGGCATGGTGATGCCTTGTGGAACCTCTTGAGTTAGCCTAGGAACCCTACAGTGGTATCAGAACCTAGCTAGTATCTTAGGCGATGTGTAGACGATGTTAGAAATCCGATCGAACCCCGAAACCCTAACCATTAATCCTCTCTGTACATTTTCTATAACTGTGTATTTTTCCTAATTAAAAATATTCAAAAAAAATCAGCAGGGATTTCTAAGCATTACAGTGAAGCACGTGACCCCAATTCAATAAAGGCGCCGCGGAACCGCGGCCGTACCCTAGGTCCCGCGGCGGTTCCGCGGCCATAAAGTGGCCTCTTTGTTCACTGTTTGCACAGTAATGTCTTAATATTATTCCTGTGTTTTCTGGGAATTTTTAATTTGCACTCAAGAGTTGAGTTTTCTGGGTTGTATTGGGAGTTCGTAGATTCGATCGGAAACTTTAACTGCATATTTGTGTTTTTTCGGGTAATTTTAGAACATGTTAAAAAGTTCGACCGGATATAAATACCCACTTTTTCCCCTGCCGGGAAATTTCCAAGTGTTGGATTTTTCCGTAGTTTAAGAACATTCTAAGTAGTTCAAGTAACGCGATGGTCGCTCTAGAAGACAACAAACCTTAACTCGATTATGTGACCGTCTTGAACTGCCCTTTGAACCTTAGGGTTTGGGGCAGTACGGCGTGCCACATGTGAGGCGTTGGCTTGATCCTTCTACGGCTGGACTATTGGTACTGTGGCATGAAGTGAATGTTTTAAACTTATTTCATGTGTTGAGCTGTTTCGGGAAAAATTGGGTGTTTGATTGTTCAATCGGAAAGTTTAACATTTTCTATTTATCTGGAATGTGATACAATATTTGGAATTCACAAGTAGTTATGAGATAACTGAATGAATGTTATAAACATAGCAATTTAGTCTCATTTGATCAGTTGCCACGAAGTTTTGATGCGATCAAAAGTCCGTCGCAATCACGTAGTGTACGCGGATACTCGCCGGGTAAACTTAATAGATAGCCACGCCCCAAAGCCCCGACCAAGTGACTGTAGGAGAACCCCGTCACCGAAAGCATCCGTTCGGGTGCTCGCGGCAGCGGTGTTCCGCCTTGGTGCACTTCGTCGACGGTATCGAGGGTGCGGCCGTCTACTAAAGTTTGCGACGAGCATTCGTTTTGGATGTCGGGAATCTTGTTGAATTGCCCGACTTGATATTGAAAAGAGTTTTCGATAATGAGACTAAAATGCGGGGTTTATAATTGTTAGGCATGCGATGTCTAAGGAATTCATTTGATTAGGCATGTGATGTCTAAAGAGATTGTGGATTCCAACTGTTGTAGTTTTACACTTTCTTTTTTGTGACCGTAAGTGTAGTATGTAATTGTATCACCGGTTTCGTTGCTATACGTCGACGACAATCGGTGTATGCATACTTACGTTGATGACATGTGATGTGATGTGTTGCTGGATATGTTATATTGGATCGTCGTGTTTGAATAGTCGGGGGGTTTTATGTGAGATGAATGTTTTTCTTTTTCATTCATGTAAAAAAATTGTATGTACTATTCTTTTATTGGGGCACTTCCGGGTTGAGGTTGATGTCTCCATTTGTATATTATTTACTTTTCCGCACTAGGATAGACCCAAGGAGGAGAGCACAAGTAACCGGGTTCTAAAGTCCAGTGGGAGACCAACTCGAGGAGTCGAGTTCGGGTCTCCTAACTCTAGAATTGGTAGGGTTGCTTGCTGCTCTCGTAGGGGTCTAGGGGTGTGGGTTTGGCTATTCATCGCGGCCGTGGAATTCGTGTTTTATAGTGGCTCAAAATAAAACACGGACGTCCTAGTATATCTAATATTTCATATGTTTCTTCTGCTGCGATATCTGTGATGTGATCATTTGATATGTTGTGATAGATGCTGCATATAGTATATATAATATATTATATAGATGTTACTTATGTTTTACACCCGCGCTAGCCCTGCCCCGCTATGTCATTAGTTACCTAACCTAACGGTGCACGAGAGGACATCGTGGTGAATGCGGATGGCATAAGTGTACGTCGTATTTATCTGTGATGTTTATGTGACTTAAATGATGGGACTTCATTAATATGATTAATGAAAGAAAAGAAACCTAAAAGATGTTGTAGAATCGAATTTTCAAAAACAGTAGCTACAGTTCTTGCTTTGCATCGCGGTGTTCCTTGTAGAACATCCTGCACCTTATTCGATAAGGAAAGGGCCGAGATCCCTTCACCGAGAGTGACCCCTTTAGCAATGACTGACAGATGCTGCAACCCTCGGTTTGTCTTTTGATTGTTTTTCTAGTTCTTGCTTTGCACAGTGATATATATGATATAACCTGCACCTCATTCGACGAGGAAAGAGCCGACGATCCCTTCACCGGAGTGACCTCTTTAGCGAAACTAGCAAAAGCCTCAAAAACACTCCATTTCAAAATCATTTGATTCTACAAGGATATCAAGTTCATTACACAATAGGTTTTCAGAAAAACCTGTCGTAGCCCTCCGTCATTTCAGATAAGTCCTGCTTAGTATTCGTGCTGCGTTTGTTGACCTTGTCAAGGTGCAGTGTGCGGTAGCTAACTAGTATTTATCTGCTTATGCATATGATGCAGATTGGATTAGGGTAGTCGTACGGCCTTGTTGACCTTGTCAAGGGTCGTGCGGATGGGTTTAATTCAATCAAGAAATGACGGGTTAAACTTGACTTACGGTCTATGGTTTGTTGACCTTGTCAAGGTCATGGATCGTTTGGGGCAAAATTATCGGGAATTTCAAGTGTTGAAATTTGCAATGAGATTGCATACCTTCTATGAGATAGTTGGATCCCGATACCCGCTGCGAGTAATTGTTACTCCTGGGAGAGTTTTAAACATTACAATTAGCCGATCAAATAGGTGTTTAGAAAGGTTTCAACGGGGTTACGCCTCTGGGAAAACGAGGTTTACCTTAATTAGGTCCGTGTGAAAGCACGGGGCACCTCCCTCAAAGTACCGACACTGGCCTGGCTGAAAGATTGGCGAACTTGTATCGTGTAATTAATCCCGGCTAGTCTTTCCTTTTAGGGTTTGAAGGAAGATTTGATAAAAACAGTGGGAGCCATCCTGATTAGATAAAATAATAACCAATCTGATCTTGCAAGAGCGCACGCAGAGTGTTTTCTTCTCTCTCTCTCTCCAGGTAGCGACCATGTCACACCTTAATCAAGATAATAAAATGGATATATTAACCGAACCCGCTTGTTATACTGAGCTGGGGAACATTGGTCCCGCTCCAACTTATAATTGTTAAAAGACAGAGCAGGAAATTAGGGGATTACAAGAATTCCCGTGCCACCCTAACGAAGAAAGTGCATACTGATGCATCTTCTTCGGGTGTATTCATTACCGAGAACTGTTTCTCAGTAACCTCTACGTCCTGGGTATGTGATACCGGATCAGGATCCCGTATATGTAAACTGTTACATGGGCTACAGATAGGTAGAGAACTGAGAACGGGTGATAAGTTTCATGAGACAGAAAACGGTGCAAATGTTGCAGCCAAGTCTGTTGGTCACTGTCACCCTGTATTACCAGAATTCATTGATTCTGAACGAATGTTATTAGATACCGAACCTGATATACAACATCATATCAGTCTCTTTATTAGTAAAGAATGATATAATTTTGTATTGATCGATAATGTTTTGAACATTTCCTATATCAAGTGTTGATCGGTTCAGGCACGTTATCTAAAAGCATTAATGTTCTAAATCAAACTACAGTTCTTAGTATACAGAACACACACAAGAGGAAGAGTTCAGAAATGAACGAATCCTTCTTGAGGTATTGTAGACTAGGTCATATCAATGCGACCCGACTGGCTGAAGTTACATTTAGATGCGTATTTAAATCAGTTTGAATTTACATCTTGTGAAAGTTTCCGGTCATGTCACAGAGATAAGATGACCATAACTCTGATCATTGGAAGCAGGGAAAGAATTAGTGAACTCTTGGGATGATACATGTTGATGTATGAAGGTCCCCTGTCTACACATGCCAAGACCGGTTCTTTATACTTCATTACATTCTCTGATAATCTCTCAAGATTCAGACATATGTTCCTGTTGAAACACAAGTCCGAACCTTTTGAGATATTCACAGAATATAACTTAGAAGTAGAGAATCAAAATACAGGTATAAGTATTATGTCCTATGATGAGATCAAGGACGAGAATACTTGAGCACGGAATTTCTAGACTATTCTAAGAATGAGATTCTCTCTCAGTATTACTCCTCCGTATACACCACAGCACGTCGGTGTATCGGGGCGGAGCAACCACACCCTATATGATATGGTGTGCTCTATGATGAGTACTACTGAGTTTCCTATTTCCTTTTAGGGGGTTGTACACTTGAGAAGCTGCATACCTATTGAATTGGGTTCGAATCAAATCAATGCCTACCACTCCATATAAGATATGGTATGGGAAGAGCCTATCTCTGAAGTAAGTTAAGATTTGGGATTGTCCGGCCTATGTCAAAAGCAAAATCCGGGCAAGATCGAGGTAAGGTCAATTCTGTAGAACTGGAAATGTTCCAGCTATACAAACTGCAGCTGATGATTTGATAGAACCAAAGGATTCGATAGTTTCCGACGAACCTCAGCCTCTCCGCCGATCTGGTAGGGTTCCTCATCCGCCTGAGAGATACTTCGGTTTCTCGATGACAGTGGGAGCGAGGAATGCATCATGAGATGATAACCTAACTAGTTTCGAGCAGGCCATCAAGAGTGGGGACTCTGTAAGAATTGCTGGATGCTTAGCGATCTGAGATGGAATCCATGTACACCAACAAAGTATGGACTTTGGCTGCTATATCTGAAGGATTAAATCCCCATCAGGAGCAAGTATATCTTGAGAAGATTACTTGGTGTAGATGGAAAAGTTGAGACTTTCAAAGCTAGATCTTTTAAAGGTTTTCGTCATCGACCAGGCATAGATAATGATGAAACCTTTTCCAGTTTCTATGCTTCAGTCCATCCGGATCCTACTTAACATTGCTACATACCATGACTACGATATCTGGTGGTTGGGTGTCATGACTCCTTATATAAATAATGATTTAGAAGGGAACGTCTATAAGAACACAGCCAGAGGGCTTCGTAAACTGTGGGAGCAGCGGAAATGTGTGCAAGTTGCTTTACAGATTAAAGAAGGCACCGCGGAGTTGGAACGCCTGTTTTGATGTGGTTGTCAAAGAGTTTGACTTCATCAAAATGGTAGATGAACCTTGTATATACAAAAAGGTAGTAGAGAGTATGGTGGAGATCCTCGTAGAGTACGTGGATAACATACTCTTGATAAAAAAGGAGTTTCCTATGCTACGCTCGGTCAATCTCCGCTTATCACAATGATTCTCCATATAGGATCAAAGTGATACCTACTAAATCCTAGGTTTTGGATCTATGAGATAGATCTAATTGGATATTAGGATACTCACTAGTTGTATTGAGATGGTATCAATCGATCCTGGGGAGAATCACTGGAAAGGTTCCAGAGTGATAAGGACGACTGAAAGTCAGTCACAGGCATTGTCTTTACCCTCAGTAAAGGGATGGTATGTTGGAAGAGTTCCAAGCTAGATACCGTGGCATACTAGACGATAAAGGCTGGATACATCGCTACTTAAGATGCTACCAAAGAGGCATTCTGGATGTATATTAGTTCATGAGATGAACTTCGTTCCTCCCATTGTGTGACAATGGAGTTGTGGCTTATGCCAAGGAACGCCCGTCCCATCAGTGATCCAGACATATTCTAAGGCAGTGTCACCTGATCATGGAGATGGTTGATCTCCAGGGGATCGAGGTTAGGAGAGCAGACTCAGAGGAAAATATGGCGGATCCACTCACAAAGGCCTTTTTCCCAGAGAGAGACTATTATGGGATGGTTGAGTATGGGATACTACAACCACTGCTACAGATGGCCCTAGTGCAAGTGGGAGATTGTTAGTTATATGTATGCCCTATAGGCCATTACTGTACATAGGATGTATATTGTAGTGGATGCTGGGACATATATAGGGAGGACTTTCTTGCTCGACATGATAGTATGCTATCTGGTTGCTCTTTATCTTAACGTGTACACTGATTGTCTCTCTGTTACATGTTGGTAAAGCCCTTAGGATGTGTACTTGACTACCTGGACTATGATGCGGATCATACTAATGGGGACATGGTAGTCCATAAGTACATCCTTCAAGGTCCCTAGTCGTGGGTGTATCAAGACGGGGCATCGATATACCAGAGTAGACTAGCGTATACCTTCTCGACCCATCAAGATGGGCGATGGATGATCCCATATCCATTGGTGTTTGACATCAGAGATGATATACGGGTGCTCAGTGGAGACTGGGTACACTGGATGGACTCACCGAGAACTCCCAGATGGTATTATACCTTATGTCAGATGGTAGTTCTCTGGTGACACTGGTACAGGTTAGTCTGTAGACCCGAGATCGTCATAGAGTCTTGTGTGATTCCCACTGTGCTTTGATTTCCACCTTACCACGTCCAAGAGGGCGTGCAAAACGGTGGTTTTTGGGTACAGTCCCGAGTCACATGGAGGCAATGAGCGATAGGAGGGGATTCGTCTCTCCCGGTATAGGGAGTTGATGTTGCGCTGTGTTCGATTGGCTATAACCGGAAATCCCTGGCCTGGGTTGCTGAGATTTACTGGTAAGTGTTATCAGTAGTATCTCGAACTGTTATAGACCACATATCGACACGACTTATCAAGCTACTGGGGTCTGACGTTTACCACCCCTAGGCGAGATATGCGACATATCAGACGAACAGACCGGACTGTACGGTAAGTGTTACTGGTTGGATTCACAGGAGTGTGAGCGGGCTTCCTCGTTGATCTTCTGATCGCTCAATACCAGGGTGGCCGTTACGTTTAGCAGACCGCTTGCGGCTTATGGGTGTTTGATATGATCATCACCTATTGCCGGCGTATTGACGAGTCTTTAGAGTCCTACACAGAGGTTTCCTGGCTCAAGCGAAACGAAATAGGGGCGTATATGAGATATGTGCGGGACCGAGAATAATGCCAGTATGTGATACTGAATTCTATTCTCGCGATTTGTATCATCGGACGGTTATATACGATATAGCCGGGTTACCGAATCAAATGTTGATTCGATATATTGATACACATGATATTAGTCGGTTATGACCGGATCATTAAATCAAGTGTTGATTTAATGATTTAATGTATAATTATATATTTGATATATTACTTTACATTAACTAGTATTGGTTCACTTAAGATTATTTTTCTCACTAGATTGTGCACATTGTATATATGATATATGTTTGTGCACTAGTTTGTATCATGTTTGATGATACATGCAAACTTAGGTATGTGTATGCATTACACCATTGTTTAGGTTAATGGTTAGTGTTTTATTTATTTTATTTTATTTATTTTTGGCAAAAACAATATGGTGGCTTTCTTTCTTTATTTGCTTCAATCTTCATGAAGCTTCTTAGCATCTTTGAAAAGTCTTAACCATTTTGTTTTTTCTTTAACCTAACCATTACACATAAACCCTAGTTTATTCTCTACATGTGTTAACTTCACCCATGATTGCATTATGATAAGTCTTCACTTGAATTTTTCTTAATAAAAATAATTCTTTTCTTTCTTCTTCTTCATCTTCTTCATGAAGTGAAGAAAACTTTCTTGAAAAATTCCAAGTGTTGAAATCAAGTGAGAAATCCAAATCCAAAGTGAACCCACTTCCTATTTCTTCCTCCTCTACCACTTTCCATGTTGTATAGGGTGTTTTCTTCACAAGGTTCATGACCAAGTGAAGATGGAGCTTGAGTTTGAGTCGCCTCGAAGTAGATCATCTTCGGCATCGAAGTCAACGACCTAGCCCGATTATTTCTCCGACGAAACCATCACTAGAGTCCGGGATTCCGATGATCGTAGCGGAGGGACGTCAACACGGAGCTAAAGAAGTGGAGGACCGGATCTACAATGGTTGTAATCCCTTTCACTTGTTAGTAAAGTAGTTTGCTTGCATTTAGTTTCGCCTATCCTCTAGTTAAAGATCTCGTTTAGGGTTTCTCGGCACATAAAAATTTGAATTTGGCATGGTAGATGCCTTGTGGAACCTTTTGAGTGTGCCTAGGAACCCTACACTTCCTCGGTATCGCTCCCAAAGACCGGAATAGTGGCGACGACATTTTGTTGGTTCTCCGGTTTACGACATCTTTCCGTGTCTTCGAAGTCTAGTAGGAAGTACTTGGTGTTTTCATATTTGCGGACTTCATTTACAGATAATGGGTTTAGCTCTCCTGTAACTGTGTACTTGAGGCCATCTTTGAAGTACTTCATACACCGTTGTTGTTTAGAAGGGATGATGTTGTACTCGTGTAACCAAGGCCTGCCGAGTAGAGCGTTATAGCAAGTCTTGGCTTCGATGACATGAAATTTGATGTCAGTGAGGAGCATCCCAAAGCATAATGTCAATATCACGGACCCAAGCGTCCGTGATGACTGCGAGTTGAACCTGGAGATGGTAATTTTGTCCCGAGCCAGGTGCTGAATGTTTATGCAGATCTCCTTCAGCACCTTCACGTTGAGAAGGTTGACAGGGGACCCGTTGTCGACCATGATCTTCCCTATCTTAATGTCGTGGAAATACCCGGTGACATATAGAGGACGGTTGTGCTCGCACATTCCAAGGAGGAGATCTTCATCGCCGAATGTGATGTCAGCTGTATGAACCTCTGCCAGCTCGTCCTTCATCTTTTCTTCTGCAAGGAAAGCTTGGAATTGATCGTACTCTTGCAGTGCCTTGATTAGAGAATCTCGTGCCTCTTTGGACAGGAGGAGAGCATCCAGTACGCTCAGTTGTGAGGGTATCTTCCTCAGGTGTGCCAGGACATTGCAATCCACCTTGTTTTTCTTAGGCGGGTCCTTGGCCGCGCGCTCTTTGACGTCTCCATCATCGAGGGCGATTTCCTCAGGGACTTTTTCCTTCCCCTTGTCTCTTTTGCTCGAACCTTTGTTTGTTGGCCCGAGGTTCTTCTCAGGCAGCATGCGGTTGCGCAGCTAAATTTTCTCGCAGTTCTTCTCTTCTTCTTTTCCAGAGATGGATCCTTTGAAGAGAGGGCTGAGGGTTATTTCTTCCTTAGAATCACTCCCAAATGTAAGAAATTGAGATTTTTCTTTTGTCGAAATGGTATCAACCATATGACAGTTGCCAGTCGTTTTTCCACGCTCACCTGTCGCTCTTTTTTGTTGTCGACGAGCTTCGCGCTTCATCTGCTTGAAGTGTTGTCGGTGGGCAACGTATCCCTGCCACCACTTCTTGAAGGAACTGCACTCTTCGGTGGGGTGCGTGATCCTCCGATGGTATAAGCAGTAGTTCGGATGTGCATTCGCTTAATCGAGGCACGTACTCCCGGGAGTATTTCCTTTGAAAGGTGGCAGCTGCATTCCCATTGACAGGACTTTGGCGAACCATTTCCCTGTCTTAAACCTGCTTTTGTCTGCCGTGGGTGTGCTTCGATCTGGTTGGAGTACTTTGTGACTCTTCCTCGCTATAGCTTCTTCATCCCGACGCCGACGCTTGGCCTTTTCGTATATGGCCGTTTCACGCTCTCAGTTAGCTTTGCCCTTTTGAAGGGCTTCGTTCAGCAGCCCGTCAATCAAGTCGTCTGACGGCTCCAGGGATTTTTGCACCGGTCTTTCCCCCAGCTTGCTGGGTTCCCTAGACATGACCAAAGTGTTTCGGGAGGCATCAACCATGCCGTTTTCAAAAAATTGGCGCGCTAAAGAACCCTAACCTAGAATCTTAACTAGAGAATTAGACGAAACTAGCATGTAAACAACTTTACATCTAAGTGAACAAGGAATACCACCTTTGTAGACCGGTCCTTCACTTCAAAAGCTCCATGTAGTAGTCCCTTCGCTCCAAGTAGTGAACTCCCGGACTCTAGAAAGGCTCCATAAGATGAAAGGAACAAACTTGCTTCAAGTCTTCGATGCCGAAGATGATTTACGTCGACGAGACACCAACTCAAGCTACCTCTTCACTAATTAGGAATTAGTGAAGCAAACAAGCTAAACTAAATGGCTAGTCTAGTATAGGTTGATGAAGTAGGAATTTTGCTCACTTTAGAAATATTTTTCTCACTAATTTTCTTCACCTCCCAAAAAGCTAGAGAGCATGAGGAAGGAGATGAAGAAAAGCAACAATGGAAAAAAGCAAGTATAAAATGGCAACCATGGATGAGTTAATATCATATACTAACTCATGTAGAGACTAAACATGGCTAATCATAATGGTTGGGTTAATAAATATCTCAAGTAAAACAAAATTAGTGGACTAAGTTAATGGTTCTACAAGCTTCAACTAAGCTTAACCATGTGACTAATTTCCAACTAATTTTGATTTACTTTAAATAAATAAAACCTTATATTATCATAAGTATGGTGTGAGACTCATACACCCATGTAGCATGTAGCAACAAGCATGACCCAATAATATATATCACATATATATTAAGTGTACACAAGTGAGAAAAAGAAATGCTTAAGTGAGCTAATATTAGTAAATATAACTTAATATATCAAATATATAATTATACATCAAATTATTAAATCAACACTTGATTTGATAATCCGGCTATATCACATATAACCGACTAATATTATTTGTATCAACTTATCGAATCAACACTTAATTCGATAACCCGGCTATATCACATAAAACCGACCGATATCTCATATTGCGAGAATAGAATACGGTATCACATACACGTATTAATCTCGGTCCCGCACATATCACATATGTGCTCCCACTTCGTTTCTCTTGAGCCAGGAAACCTCTGTGTAGGACTCTGAAGACTCATCAATATGCCGGCAGTAGGTGGTGATCATATCAGTCACCCACAAGCCGTCAGCGGTACTGCTAGACGTAACGGCCACCCGGGTATTGAGCGATCAGAAGATCAACAAGCAAGCCTGCTCATACTCCTGCGAATCCAATAAGTAACACTACCATACAGTCCGGTCTCTTCGTCAGATATGTCGCATATCTCAGCCTGGGGGTGGTAAACGTTTGACCCCAATAGCCTGATAAGTCATGCCGATGTGAGGCCCATAACGGTACGAGAAACTACTGATAACACTTACCAGTAAATCTCATCAACCCTGACCAGGGATTTCCTGTTATGGCTAATCGAGCATAGCACAACATCAACCCCCAATACCGGGAGAGACGAAATCCCCTCCTATCGCTCATTGCCTCCATGTGACTCGGGACTGTACCCAAAAACCACCGTTTTGCACGTTCTCTTGAACTTGGTAAGGTGGAAATCAAAGCACAGTGGGAATCACACAAGACTCTATGACGATCTCAGGTCTACAAACTAACCTGTACCAATGTCACCAGAGAAATGCTATATGACGATAGTTATAATACCATCTAAGAGTTCTCGGCGAGTCCTGTTCAGTGTACCCAGTCTCCACTGAGCATCCATAGACCTTCTCTGATGTTAAAAACCAATGGATGTGGGATCATCCATCGCCCATCATATGGGTCAAGAAGCGCATATGCTAGTCAACTCTGGAATATCGATGCCCCGTCTTGATACTCCCACGACTAGGAACTATTAAAGGATGTACTTACCTGTAACATTTTAGAAAAATAAAATATTATTTTTAGGAAAAATTTGGAAAATTATGGAAATTACCGAAATGAGGGTTTTTTTTATGTGATTTAGGCGAATTATGAATTTTTATGATTATTATATTCACTATTAGTGCTAATCGCAATTAAATATCGCCAATCGCGTATTAAGCTTGTTTTGTGCACATGTCATGCACCAAGTCATTTTAACACTTGTTACATTTATATCATGGTCTCTTCTTCATTTTTATCATGCATGGTTGTTGACTTTAGAAAAGAAAATAAAGGAAAAAAGGGAAATGATGACTTGAAGAGAGAGAAAGGGGACATCATGATGGGAGTGAGCATGCTTGTAGTGAGAGAGAAAAGTGAGAATAATTGAGAGAGAGAGGGAAGGGGGCCGCCTCATTTGGCTTCCTCCACCATTTTCTCCTCCTTCTTCTTTCTCATCTGCCTCCACCTTCTACCCCAAAACCCATCTCAAATACTCTCCAAAACTCTATAAACCTTTCACAAAAAATGACCACCCCTTCATTCTCTGCGCTTTGGACGAAGAAAAATTGGATTATGATGACTTTGCGAAGCTAGGGTTTCTCTTGAGTTCCATCCATGAGGTATAGCTTCTTCCTTTTAGTTTAGTTTTGTGCGATGTCGTATTTTAGTGTCGTTTTGTGACATCGATAACCTGCTGCGACCCCGAGTGTTCACTATAAAAACAAACAGTGTAGTAATGTTGTACTTGTAAACCTAAATGACTACCTGAAGAATGAGACCTATCTGGGCAGTTTGGGCCGGTGAGAAGGGGGCCAGATCCGGCGACCTCGGCCATATGGGGTAGTTGGGGGTTGTAGGTTGGAGGGTACATGTATGTGGAGGTTTAAGAGTGTTTGGTACTACTGGATATTTTATGAAATGACTATAGGTAAAATCTGGGAACTGTTGTGAGTGTTTACATGACCATGGTGACACTTTTCCTGACCCGAGCCATAGAATTGAAACCGATGCACGAACTTAGGATTTGTTCTGTATCGGTTTAGTGGACTTTGGGAATTCCTAGTTAGGGTTGAAGGGATTTTTGAATTGTGGTTGTGCTTATAAGCCTTAGTGGTGACCTTAAACCCCCCCATGATGTTAGAAACCCAGGCCAACTCAAAACGAACCCAATTACTGAAAACAGAAATCTTCCGTGTCGATTTGTGAGCGTATAGGGTGTGCAGGGAAATCTGGAATGACCCGGGGTAATTCTGAGACAGACAAACAACTCTAGAGGCTAAATTGGACCAATATGAGACCACCCTGACCAGACGAGACCCTAACACCCTAGCAAAACCGGCCTGGCCGGAATTTCCCTTTATGTGGCCGGCCACCGTGATGCGTTAGGTGCCCAAGTTGCTTCAGTAGGTCACATGATCCCTATATTACACCCTAGACTTGTTTGCTTACCTAGTTTTGACCTGAACAGAAATCTGGGACCACTTTTCTGGGTTGCTGCCATATTTTTCATGATGTTTATGGATTTAAGTTTTGATATTTGGTATTGTATTCGATTATTTGATGTTGGTACGTCTATATTGATTGATATTTGGTTGAATTGCGAGATGTAGACCATAGGTTTTGACCTATGGGTGATTCGTGCGACATTTTAGTTTTCGTGTGTCGTTTTGGTTTTGAATTGGATTATAATGCGATACGATACGTTATTATGTGTAGGTACCTTCACGAGGACTTCGAGACGACAAGAAAGCGCGTGGCGACGTCGGCATCGGCAAACGAAGATCAGGTGAGTAGATTTATATCTACGGGGAGAAGTCGGGTGGATGACGTATAGCACCCCCGCAAAGTCTTAAGAAATGATATGATATGTTGTAGATATGCATTTATATGATATGGAGAGATTGAACACTTAGCCAAGGGAGTTTGAGGTGATAATGGGTTTAGTGTTAGCGAGAATTTGAAGAAGGACTTTAATCGATTTCTTAGTTACGAGAACCTAGAGTAAAGGTTTGCATACACGCCCATACACATACCCGCATACATTGATACCCTTGTGCGTATTGGGGACATATTTATATTAGTATATTCATATGCTTGGATGACGAGAATGTTGTATGATATTTGGATTGCGTCGATCCGATCGGGCATGATGCCGTAAGATATTTAGTGCGCGACCGAGATATGTCATGATGTTATAGCGGGTCGTCGGACTACGATACTATGTTGATGATATATTTATGATAGTTGACGAGTTATATATCTGGATATGAGATAAGATATGTTAAGATATTTATAATAGATCGCATTGGGCGATGTATACTTCTATATGATGATATGTGTTGATGACATCGGATCGTATGAGGCTGTAATCAGTAGTCAGATCATGATTATTGATGATGTTAGTATTGTACTAGACCTAGATCAGTACCCCTGTTCACGATTGGTGATGATGAGGATACCTAATGAATAATGAGATAAATGTGATAATTGACCCGTACTCAGATTTGGGATGACGTACGATAGATTTACCGTACAAGATATATTTATGATGTTAGATCCGCACTCTTGACTTGAGGATGTCATATGATATATCGTATCGTACAGGATACTATTGAGGCGAGATCACCGACTACTAGATATATGCAGATCGACTCAGATTTAGGTGGATTTCCTTACCCTATTGACTGAGCTTGAGTCATACTTGTTTTCAAAAGTGGAGAATTGTGAGTATTTTAAATACCAGATTTGTATGACTCGTATATTGGGTAGGTATGTTTCAGTGTTGCTGTTACTACATCACTTTTTGTACATTTCATGATGTTTCATCGCATTGCATGCTTGTGCATATGTTATCAGTAATTATCATGAAACCCTGCCGTCAGGACACCAGCACCATTACCGATGATGCGTATGTTCCACGTACACTTTCTTGCCGGCTCACACACATCATCATCGGTAATTGCCATGTCACATACACTTTAGAAAATACTATTTATTAACATAACTTGCTAGCGGATAGTTGCATCGTGTTATAACTTCACATGCTAGTTTAACTATTGCATTCATTGCATGATAGCAGTTGCATTTATATATACTCATTGGTCATGCAGCATTACAGAGATTTATGCCAATATTCACTGTTTACTTACTCTTGATTCTTGGATTTCAGATTCCATGAGATTTCTGGATTTGGGGGAAAACCGCAAGAATATATATAAACTTCTCTCTCTCTCTCTCCCCCCCTCTTTTAAAATGCAAATTGCAGTTTTCTCGTGATGTATGAGTCGTCCACCATGAGTTTTCATTATTGCTGTTGGATTTGGAAACCCGATTCGAGGAGTTGGATGAACCGTCTCGGGTACATGGTGGCCCCGGTATGGTACCCCGGGGCAAGAAGCTCGAGTTGTATTCGATGAGCCTGGCAGGGGACCACTACCTAACGGTGATATTATTTGGACTCGTCGGTTATCCGGAGGATACCGACCGGAGTCATGAGATGGTTATAGGCCGACCTGTACTGCCGGAGCCCGAGGGCCGATCCCGCAGATGATACGGAGCCTGAGATATATGAGGATTTACATGCCGATGCTGGGCATAGATTTATGTTTTGTGTCGATACTTGACACGGATTTTATGTTGATTTTATTGATGATATGTCGATTTATATACATATAGAAATCTCATTAAATAAAGAAAAACAGTTCTTGATTCATGATGTACCTTGTTCTGATTCTCTGCATTTGCACATCATATTAGTGACATGTTGTTACCTGAGGCACTGACTCGAGTTCTTGGTATCACACTATGGATAGATGTTTACCCTTACCATTATATTATGCTTCAGGCCATATTATGTTTATTTGAGGATATTACTGATCGTATGACCTAGGATTGCGTTATACATGCGATTTCTACTCATAGATGTTTTCTACTCACGAGTTGGCAACTCACCCCCGTTGTGCCCCAGTTTCCTGCAGGTTTTGCCGTACAGGTTTCGTTGCGGCTTTGTTGGCACACTGTCCCTTCCGGGTGATTGCTTTGGTAGGTGGTCCCTTTGCATCAGGATCACTATTGTGTTAGTGTAAATGCCCTAGAGGCCATTACTGTATCATACTAGTATGTATATTACTTGATGGAAGCTTGGGATATTCACAGTTGTATATACAATCTTGCTCGAAATAGTAGTATGCTACTTGGTTTGTCTCTACTTCAATATGTGCATGTGTTTCTTTTAGCATATCGCTTATATACATATTAGTAGAGCCCTTAGGATCATTGCTTTATTATCAGCGTTGTGATGGCGCTCACACTCGTGGGGGCTAGGTAATCCATAAGCACATCCTTATACAGGTCCCTAGTCATTGGACTGTCGAGACAGGGCATCGATACTCCGGAGTAGACTAGCGTATGCGCTTTTCATCCCAGCGTGGGAGACGGTCTATCCTACAGCCGTCAGTACGTCGTACTTGAGATAGTATGCGGGTGCTCGTTAGGTTATGAGTACACTTGACAGGACACTTCGGGAACTGTTGGTTGGTATTATACCTATCGTCAGTTATCAGTTCCCAGGTGACATGAGTACAGCTTAGTCCGCTGACTTGACACTGTCACTTCGCCTCGAGTGTGTTCCCACTGTACTTTGATTACTACCCTACCACGGCTCAAAGGAGTCGTGCAAATAGGTAGTAGTTGGGTGCAGTCCCGAAGCACATGGAAGCAATGACGGTTAGACAGGATTCGTTTCTCCCGGTATTGGGGGTTGACATCGCGCTGTGTCCAGGAGAGCCATTACACAAGTAGTCCCTGGCCAGGGCAAGCGAGATATACTGGTAGGTTTCCAGTGTTATCTCAGGGTGTTCTGGGCTACACTCCGACACGACTTGTACCGCTATTAGGGGACTGACATCTACCGCCCCCTAGGCCCGCCATGCGATGTATCAGACGAACAGACCGGACTGTACGGAGACTGTCACATACAGGCTCAGTAGGAGTTCAGATGGGGTGACCTCGTTAGTCTTCTTATCGGCATCTACCTGGGGACCGTTACGTACAGCTAGTGCCGCTTCCGGTCAGTGGTTAAACCCATTGCCAGTGTAGTGTCGAGTCTTTAGAGTCCCACACAGAGAGCTATTCGCCTTTAGGCAAAATGAGTAGAGGTCGCATGGTTTTGCGACAGGGTTCGTTCACATCCGCGCACTTGTGCATGTTTGCTGTCCGAACAGCTTATACTAGCGGGCTTTGGTTTAAGCCAGATCCTAGTATATGATTTGGGATTGGTTTTATCTCTTTGTATCCGTGTTCCTCGGATCACGAATACGGGTGCGTATGCACAGTTGATTGAGACAGAGGGAGAGGACTTTGATTAGGGTTAATGACCATTGTCATTTTATTAACCCTAATGCTTATGTGTGTATTATGGTTAATTGATATTAGTTAAATATAATTGTGCATGGTTAGGGTTGTTGACCATTTGACTATCTTGACTTGTTGACGTAGGTTGACACTTTGACCATCATCATTCCATATAAAAGATGCTCTTTGATCCTTGCAATTTGCATTAAATATGAAATGATAATGGTCATGTCTTGATTAAGCCATGACAATTATCTTGCTAATTATCTTTTTACAATAATTCACACATATATGTGAGAATGGCTTATTATTCTCTCATTCTATCATATTGATTCTCTCTCCTCCTCTTCCTCTCTCTCAAGCTTTCCCCTCTCATGTATTGAGAAACACTTGAGCTTGAGTTAAACCTCTCCATAGTAATCTCTACTCTCATCTAAGGTTCTAGGATTAGCACTTCTAGCACCTTAGTTACTTCTAGCTTGGAGTTGAAGCCAAAGGTTGAGGCTCTCGGGTGGATCCTTCTTCGACTAGAGAAGGCGACAAGGTGATCTCTTTCTTACACTCCAAGGAGCAAGGAGAGAATGACATAAAGCCCTAGGTATAACCATTCTTCCATGTAGCTAATTTCTAGTTAGCTTTTAGTTAGTTTTTGTTTAGCAAAGATCCTCCTTTAGCTAGTCCATGTTGCCTAGTTCGATAAAAATCCGATTTTTATTCCGTTTTCCGCCTCCCCGCAAGCACCGGGGTGGGCAACGTGGACTTACAGTGGTATCAGAGCCTAACTAAACATAAACTAGCTAGGTAGTAAAGTGTATGGAAGTTTGATCGGAAAAATCGCAAAACCAAAAAATCAAAACCCTAACTTTCTGTTGAATTTTTTTCTGCTCAAAAATTAAAAAATCATACTTCAAAAATCGGCTCAGGGTTTTGTGAAGAAGCACACCAAAAACGGTCAAGTGAACAGTTCAAAGCGCGGCGGTTCCGCGGCAAAAGCATGCATATTGCCGCGGAACCGCGGCCGTTTTGACTCTGTTCTGGACCGGGTTTGGTGCAGTATTCTTCTGGTAAGGTTTTGGGATTTTTAAGATGGTTTATTTGTGCCCAGATTTTCCAGAAAAGAAATTTGTATTTGGGGGCCTATAAATCCGTATTTTTGATCAAACTTTACTACACTTTGACTAATGGGTTATATCTGTGATGTTTATATGTATTGAACGTCGGCTAATCGCTATACGTCGATTAGTGGGGGTTATACATATCTGTGATCTGTGTTGATGGTATGTGTATATGAATGCGTTGGATTGTCGCGGGTGAATAGCCGGGGGTTTTGTGAGACGAGAGTTTTCTTTTCTTTTAATTCATGTAATATGTAAATTGATGTAATATTATTTGTATGGTCGCACAACCGGGTTGGGGTTGTAGCCGTCATTGTATAATTCTTTTTACTGTTTTTGCTCCTAGGATAGACCCATGGAGGGGTGCACAAACTACCGGGTATCTCGAAGTGCCGAGTGGCCTACTCACGGTGTTGAGGGAGGTTGCTTCGATTCGGGTGCTTGGCGGGTAGTTTGCCGCACCCGTAGGGGTCTTGGGTGGGGTATTGTCTATTCACCGCGACCGTGTAATCCGCTTTTCGTTGCAGGCTCGAACGGATTGTGGATTCCTAGTATATCCAATGTATTCATCTGTGATCTGTAATGTCTATCATTGCTATATATCTATATATGATAACTATTTAGGCGTTGCTTATGTTTTACAGCCGCGCTAGCCCAGCCCCCGCTCTGTCGTTAGTTAAGTAACCTAACGGGTGATGACGGGGCCCCGTGGCGAATGCGAATGGCATAAGCGTACGTCATATTTTGGTTGTTTCCTGCAATGGTAGGATTAAATGATGGGACACATTAAAAGAACTAATGCAAGAAAACAAACCAAGTAAAAGTCGATTGGAACACTTTGAAAACCATTCGGTTCTTTTCAAAACTAAACTTTTAAACGCGGAGCTTGAACCACTCCTTTTAAAAGCTATCTCGTTCCATCGATTATATCAAGTTCTCTACGTTCACGGTTTCGCCAAAACCATTCGTAGCCCTCCGTCATTCCACATGAATGGTCAAAAAGTATTCAAGCTATGTATTTTGGCCAAAGTCAAGGCATAGTGATTGGTAGCTATTGGGTATTCATGTGCAGCATAGATAGATGCGTTGGTTTGGGACAGTCGTGCTGCCATTTTGGCCAAAGTCAAGGGTAGGTACGGGTGGGTCCAAATTAACCAGGAGAATGAAGGGTAGAACTTGACATATGACTTATGATATTTTGGCCAAAGTCAAGGTCATAAGAGCATGGGGAAAAAATCCACATCGGGAGTTTCATAAGTACTGAAACTTGCTAGCGCTGCATACCATTTGGAGTGTGATGATTCTGGTAGGATTCCTTCGGTTTTATCACGTGATGATATTTGGATCCCGATCCTACTATGAGTATATGCTACTCCTCGGGAAAACTCTCACTTAACGATCAATGCTATAAACCTAGTAGGTGTCTAGAAAGGTGTTAGCGGGGCTACGCCCCCAGGGAAAAGAGGTTCTTAAATTAAGGAACCTCGCGAAAGCGTTGGAAAACCTCCCTCGAAGTTCCGACTCTAGCCTGGCTGAACGGTTAAGCAAGTATTGTACGGTGAGATTGATCCCGACTAATTCTTTCTTTATGGTTTGAGAAGGGATTCGAGAGACAGTGGGAGCCATCCTGTTTAGACAAACTAAAAACCACTCTAAACTTGCAAGAGCATCATGCTAAAGTGTTTCTTTTCTCTCTCCTAATTGCAGCGACCAATCAACATGACCGGACTTAAGTTATTACTAGATAAAAATATACTGACAGGGCCAAACTACACAGATTGGCTCAGGAATGTCAAGATGGCAATCACTTACGACAAGTCGGGGTATGTCCTTACCACCAAAGCTCTCCCTGTCCCAGGTCCCACCTCCAGCGTCGTGAATAAAGAAATCCGTAAGACATGGGAGATCGATTGCGCGAAGGCCAAATGCCTCATGCTTGCCTCGATGGACAACGAACATCAGAGGAGGCATGAGAATATGGACCTAGAGTCCATATTTCTCCATACAAAAGAACTGTATGGAGAGCAGTCTCGTATCGCAAGATACGAAGTGTCGAAGAAGCTATTTTCGGCAAGATTGGCCGTCGGATCATCGGTAGCGGAACACGTGCTTAAGATGATTGGCTACATAGAGGAGATCGCGGACCTTGGGACCACGTTGGAGAATGAACTCTACACTGATTTGATTCTCCAGTCCCTTCCTTCCACTTACGCCCAGTTTATCCTTAACTTCAACATGCAAGGAAAGGAGGTTGAACTTTCCGAACTTCTGAACATGTTGAGGAGTGCTGAGGGCACCCTACATAAAGGTAGGGAGACATCCACTTTGTTTGTAGGAGGATCTTCCTCTTCTAGGTCCAAGGCAAAATCCAAGGGAAAGAAGAAGAAAGACCCCGCCAAACCAAGGGGCGGTGTCAGTAAAGTGGATACGAAGGGAAAGGGAAAGGCAACAAAAATAGCGGGAAAGCTGGTTGGGAAGGAAGAATGCTTCTACTGTCACAAAAGTGGTCACTGGAAACAGGATTGCAAGGCTTGGAAGGCCAGAACCCAGGATCTGAAGCGAGTTGCGGCTTCAGCTTCAGGTGTGTATGTTATTGAAAACTGTCTATCAATAAACTCTACATCCTGGGTATTGGATACCGGATCAGGATCTCATATCTGTAATTCTTTGCAGGCGTTGAGAAAGCGTAGAGTTTTGAAGGCAGGTGACATGACCCTCAGAGTTGCAAAAGGAGCTAGCATGGATGCTGAGGCCGTGGGGGACTATCCCCTGGGATTGTCAGATGGACACCTTTTGGTTTTACGTAGTTGTTATTTTGTACCAAATGCAACCTGTAATATCATTTCTGTATCTTTATTATCTAAAGAAGGTTATGAATTTGCATTTGTAAGTAATGTAGTGAACATTCACCTTAATCAAGTTCTGATTGGGTCAGGTACATTAAACAACGGTATATACGTATTGAACCAACCACAGATTTTCATTGTCCAGAATACACACAAAAGAAAGTCTCCAGAAATCAATAAAACTTTCTTATGGCATTGTAGACTGGGTCACATCAATGAGAGAAGGTTGACTAAGTTACATACAGAAGGGTATTTGGATCCGTTCGAATATCAATCGTATGCAACTTGTCAATCCTGTCTCAAAGGAAAGATGACAAAGACTCCGTTCACTAGATACGGAGTAAGAGCGAGCGAGCTCTTGGGACTTGTACACAGCGACGTGTGTGGTCCAATGTCTACAAATGCACGAAGTGGTTATTCTTACTTCATTACTTTTACGGATGACTTTTCAAGGTACAGATATATCTTCTTGATGAAACATAGATCCGAGGCCTTTGAAAAATTCCAGGAATATAAGAATGAAGTAGAAAAACAAACAGGCAAAAGTATCAAGGCACTAAGATCTGATCGAGGTGGTGAATACTTGAGTGCCGAGTTCCTGGGTTACTTAAAAGAGAATGGAATTCTCTCTCAGCTTACTCCTCCATACACTCCGCAACATAACGGTAATCGGAGAGACGGAACCGAACCCTATTGGATATGGTACGGTCCATGATGAGTAACGCTGAGTTGCCGCGATCGTTCTGGGGATATGCGCTAGAATCAGCTGAATACCTTTTGAACCGAGTTCCAACTAAGAATGTGCCTACTACGCCATATCAGATGTGGTGTGGGAAGAGACCCTATCTTAATCACATTAAGACATGGGGATGTCCAGCTTTTGTAAAAAAGCATCATGCGGACATGCTCGAGGCACGCTCAGTACAGTGCAAGTTTGTGGGATATCCAAAGAACTCCAAGGGATATTTCTTCTATTGCGAAGAAGAACAAAAGGTCTTTGTTTCTCGCCATGCCCACTTTCTAGAACACCAGTTCATAGAAAAGGAAATAAGTGGGAGCGCAATAGAACCGGAAGAAATTCCAGAACCACGAGCTATTACTGAAATCTTAGTAGAACCAGAGGGTTCGAAAGATCAGGACATTCCCATGCCACTCTGCAGGAGTAGTAGGCAGTCTCATCCGCCCGAGAGATACTACGGTTTTCTCATTGACGGGGATAGAGAGGATTGCATCATAGATTGTGATGAGCCTACTAGCTTCCAGCAAGCCATTTAGAGCGTTGACTCGATAAAATGGATGGATGCAATGCGGGCCATAATGGAGTCCATGTACACCAACAAAGTATGGATGTTGGACATTGCTCCAGATGGCGTAAAACCCGTAGGATGCAAGTGGATCTTCAAAAGGAAGATTGGTGTAGATGGACAGGTTGAGACCTATAAAGCTAGACTGGTTGCAAAGGGTTTTCGTCAGAGACCTGGTTTGGACTATGACGAAACTTTTCTCCAGTGGCTATGCTGAAATCCATTCGGATCCTTCTTGCCATTGCTGCCTTCCATGATTATGAGATTTGGCAGATGGACGTAAAGACCGCCTTTCTAAATGGAAATTTAGAGGAGTGTGTCTATATGGACCGGCCAGAGGGTTTCATTCAGAGTGGGAGCAGCGGAAAGTTGTGCAAGTTGATTAAGTCCATTTATGGACTAAAGCATGCATCGCGGAGTTGGAACATCTGTTTTGATGAGACGGTCAAGGAATTTGGCTTTATCAAAAATCCAGATGAACCATGCATCTATTGTAGATTTGTAGCGAGAACTGTAGTATTCCTCGTTTTATACGTGGATGACATTCTCTTAATAGGAAATGACATTCATATGCTACAATCTGTCAAGGGGTTCTTGTCACACAGGTTCTCCATGAAAGACCTGGGTGATGCCTCATATATTCTGGGGATCCGGATCTACCGTGACAGATCCAAGAGGATTTTAGGACTCTCACAGTCCAGGTACATCGACACCATACTGAAAAGATTCAGTATGGAAGATTCCAAGCGCGGTAATCTACCGGCTTGTCACGGGATCACCCTCTCCAAAGAGATGTCTCCCAAGACTGATTTGGAGAGGGATCACATGTCTATTATACCCTACGCTTCTGCGGTAGGCTCTATAATGTATGCGATGTTGTGTACCAGACCAGATGTGGCTTATGCACTGAGTGTGGTAAGCAGGTATTATTCAAACCCTGGGGATAAACATTGGATAGCAGTAAAGAACATTCTCAAGTACCTGAGAAGGACTAAGGAGATGTTCTTGGTGTATGGCGGAAAAGACCTCCAGATTGAGGCCTTTGCTGGCTCCAGCTTCCAGAGAGTCCATGTCGTGTTTTGTCTTTACCCTCAATGGAGGGGCGGTGTGTTGGAAGAGCTCCAAACAGGAAACCGTTGCTGACTCGACTATGGAAGCGGAATACATCGCTGCATCTGATGCCGCAAAAGAAGCTGTCTGGATGAGGAATTTCATGAAAGAACTTCAGGTGGTTCCGTCTATTGTTGATCCAATACCTCTGTATTGCGACAACAACGGGGCTATAGCTTTAGCGAAGGAACCTAGGTCCCATCAGAAATCCAGACACATCTTAAGGCGGTATCACCTGATCAGGGAGATCGTGGATCACCAGGAGATCGAGGTTCGGAGATTTGCTTCAGAAGATAACACTGCAGATCCATTCACGAAGGCCTTACCCCAGACTCAGTTCGAGAGGCTAATCGAGATGATAGGTCTTTGATACGCCAGTACATGGCCTTAGTGCAAGTGGGAGATTGTTAGTGTATATGCCCTAGAGGCCATTACTGTATCATACTAGTATGTATATTACTTGATGGAAGCTTGGGATATTCACAGTAGTATATACAATCTTGCTCGAAATGGTAGTATGCTACTTGGTTTGTCTCTACTTCAATATGTGCATGTGTTTCTTTTAGCATATCGCTTATATACATATTAGTAGAGCCCTTAGGATCATTGCTTTATTACCAGCGTTGTGATGGCGCTCACACTCGTGGGGGCTGGGTAATCCATAAGCACATCCTTATACAGGTCCCTAGTCGTTGGACTGTCGAGACAGGGCATCGATACTCCGGAGTAGACTAGCGTATGCGCTTCTCATCCCAGCGTGGGAGACGGTCTGTCCCACAGCCGTCAGTACGTCGTACTTAAGATTGTATGCGGGTGCTCGTTAGGTTATGAGTACACTGGACAAGACTCGTCGGGAACTGTTGGTTGGTATTATACCTATCGTCAGTTATCAGTTCCCAGGTGACATGAGTACAGTTTAGTCCGCTGACTTGACATTGTCACTTCGCCTCGAGTGTGTTCCTACTGTACTTTGATTACTACCCTACCACGGCTCAAAGGAGTCGTGCAAACAGGTAGTAGTTGGGTGCAGTCCCGAAGCACTTGGAGGCAGTGACGGTTAGACAGGATTCGTCTCTCCCGGTATTGGGGGTTGACATTGCGCTGTGTCCAGGAGAGCCATTACACAAATAGTCCCTGGCCAGGGCAAGCGAGATATACTGGTAGGTTTCCAGTGTTATCTCAGGGTGTTCTGGGCTATACTCCGACACGACTTGTACCTCTATTAGGGGACTGACGTCTACCGCCCCCTAGGCCCGCCATGCGATGTATCAGACGAACAGACCGGACTGTATGGAGACTGTCAAATACAGGCTCAGTAGGAGTTCAGATGGGGCCACCTCGTTAGTCTTCTTATCGGCATCTACCTGGGGACCGTTACGTACAGCTAGTGCCGCTTGTGGTCTGTGGTTAAACCCACTGCCAGCGTAATGTCGAGTCTTTAGAGTCCCACACAGAGAGCTATTCGCCTTTAGGCAAAATGAGTAGAGGTCGCATGGTTTTGCGACAGGGTTCGTTCACATCCGCGCACTTGTGCACGTTTGCTGTCCGAACAGCTTATACTAGCGGGCTTTGGTTTAAGCCAGATCCTAGTATATGATTTGGGATTGGTTTTATCTCTTTGTATTCGTGTTCCTCGGATCACGAATACGGGTGCGTATGCACAGTTGATTGAGACAGAGGGAGAGGACTTTGATTAGGGTTAATGACCATTGTCATTTTATTAACCCTAATGCTTATGTGTGTATTATGGTTAATTGATATTAGTTAAATATAATTGTGCATGGTTAGGGTTGTTGACCATTTGACTATCTTGACCTAGGTTGACACTTTGACCATCATCATTCCATATAAAAGATGCTCTTTGATCCTTGCAATTTGCATTAAATATGAAATGATAATGGTCATGTCTTGATTAAGCCATGACAATTATCTTGCTAATTATCTTTTTACAATAATTCACATATATATGTGAGAATGGCTTATTATTCTCTCATTCTATCATATTGATTCTCTCTCCTCCTCTTCCTCTCTCTCAAGCTCTCCCCTCTCATGTGTTGAGAAACACTTGAGCTTGAGTTAAACCTCTCCATAGTAATCTCTACTCTCATTTAAGGTTCTAGGATTAGCACTTCTAGCACCTTAGTTACTTCTAGCTTGGAGTTGAAGCCAAAGTTTGAGGCTCTCGGGTGGATCCTTCTTCGACTAGAGAAGGCGACAAGGTGATCTCTTTCTTACACTCCAAGGAGCAAGGAGAGAAGGACATAAAGCCCTAGGTATAACCATTCTTCCATGTAGCTAATTTCTAGTTAGCTTTTAGTTAGTTTTTGTTTAGAAACGATCCTCCTTTAGCTAGTCCATGTTGCCTAGTTCGATAAAAATCCGATTTTTATTCCGTTTTCCGCCTCCCCGCAAGCACCGGGGTGGGCAACGTGGACTTACATATTGTATATTATTATTCACTTGTATCTAGTAAAACTCCATCAAACAGATTGTATATTTGAGAGAGATAGAAAACCAAACTTGTATTATTTGTTAGACATAGAAGACTTGTGTGTATTCTTTCGACCTTAGAGTCGCGTGTTGTACTATGATGGATTTCATGTTTTTTTTTGAGTTTTCCTTTCAGTTTTGATCCTCACCCTGCGACGTTGTATATTATATTGCATTGTGTGGTTTTGACCACCGATTAACGAAGAGCTAGCTCCCGCTTGGGGATGCCTTTATTCATTATATAAGCTTTATCAGGTTTGTACCCGTATGGGGTCAGTTTTTACAAAGGAAACTCTGCCAAAATTTTCAGAAAAGACATGAGATTTTAAAAATACATACTTCGGCCAATGTTGATTTAAACTACTTGCTTAAAATTTGGTTTTTCCTTCACTCTACTAATTTACTTGGTTTGGATTTCTGGGTTTTGGCTTATTTAGATTACGTACGCCTCGAGACGTTGCGTAGTTTAAGTGCCGGTCATGTTCCGTACTTTTCGGGTCATGACAAAGTTAGTATCAGAGCGTTAGGTTTTACCTTCGGAGTGTAGGATGACCCTTGGTTGATGGAGTAAGTGGCTTGAGTAGAGTGACGTACCGTATATATGTTCCGCGGCATATTTACGATACGCTACTCCGCTTAAGAAGCCTTAGGATGTACATTTCTTTGCACAGTATTATATTCCTTCCTATGATCTAGCCTCATCAGTACCAGTTTATGGTTTTGCTGCCATGATTACACGGGCAGAGAGAGCTACGGCAAGAGTTGTGTCAGCACGAGCTCGTCACAGACGAGGATTGACCAGGGCGTGATTTCAGGGACATACGATTGCATCGAGAGGCGTCGTTTAGTTGTGTTTTCATGCCATGAGCGTTTGACGGATCGCTTCTACGAGATTACTCGGACATGCAGATCAACACCAGGGGATTGAGCCACTGATAGAGACCAGCCAGAATGTGATGACCGTCGATGCACCGACTATTCAGGATGATTGATGGCACTGTTCAGCGTGCAGACGACAGATTCAGTTGTTGCTGCGAATGACGAGATATCGCCCTAGTTGTTGGAGCTGTTGCAGCACGAGGTCATACATAGAGATAAGAAAGATGGTCACTAGACAGCCGAGGATGAATGACCAGGACAGGTGGTTCATTCGCTTACCCCGATGCGAGGTCATCGGATAGATTGATTCCAGCTTGAGGAGACTTAACACGAATACGTTGGGAGTCGATAGAGACGATCGAATGTCAGAAACCCATTTTCCAAGTTTAAAGTATTTGAAGAAAACATGCAAGTAACTCTACAGACCCTCTAGAAGAATGAAACCCTAACTCGACGTAATGACCATGGAACGCCTTTGAACCTTAGGGTTTGCGGCAGTTTAGCAGTGCCATTTGTGAGGCTTGGGTTTGCCCTTCTACGGTTGGTCCATAGGTGTTGTGGCATGTCCTCGATACTATTAAACTGTACCCAAGATGTTGATCTCTTGGGGGATTATGAGGTTTTGACGAGTCGATCAGATGGTTCGACATCTTTCGGATATCATGTGATGGGATGCATTGCTTGGGAGACTCCAGATACGATTATAGCCATTGGAGCGCAGTCCATGCAGCCACAAAGTGACGAGTCCGAAGCAGTCGATATTAGAAGAAAGTGGAGTAAGGGGTTCATACGAGATCTTGATGAGATGACGTTCCACTCCGCCGACATCAGAGATGTGATACGCATGCAGAGGAGTTATATACGGATATATCTTCCAGAAGGAGTCGTGATGAGTATACAACCGTTCCAGAACAAGAAATAAATATAGTAAGGGTGATGACTTCCGGGCAGTTCGGCAGAGACGAGGTTTGGGAGAGACCTTGGCAGGACCTTTCTGGAAATACTATACGAGAAGACTTGGACCCAGGATCGGTCATACTGCATGCGCCCAGCAGGCCAGAGTTCAGCATCGTCGACGGGACATGTTATAAGTGACCATAAGGGTTGGCCAGAGATCTTTAGGGGATGTGCCAGAGCGGACTACTTCCATTATCGTTTCCATATTGGACCGTTGAGTCGGGGAGCTATGTACTTAGAAATTCGCAGTGAGATACGAGAGCCTAAGGGCACCAGATGACAGGCCGTGATCAGGAGGCAATAGATATCTTGCTCTGCTAGCATTGGATACGCCGACACCTTCTCGACTTTGAAGGAAGGACATATCGACAGCAGTATTTACGATTTGTGATTTCGTGAGTTGACTATCATGTATCAGTCACTTTGCATTTCGGTATTTTGGGTAATCAATTCGCATGATTGAGTTTTGATGACCGAGTTTCATGATATTTGTTTTTATGCACCATAGTTGCACCTACTGGGTATTTACGTTTTGTGCATAGTTATTGCGCTTGAGGTTGATTTTGATTCCATGCCTGATATTTCGAGTGATTTATTTGCATGATTGAGGTTTTGTGCACCACAGTTGCACCTGATTTCGTTTTGAAGTCATTTGAGATATTGATTGTGATTTCATGCCTATGGCATGCATATGCTTTGACTTATGCTTTCGGCATAGTTTTCATGCACTTTTAGTATTTTGATTTGCTTTTGTGCATGCTGATGCCCACGGTTGTGAGATTATATACCACGGTATACCTGATTTGGGTTTTGATTGAGATGTGTTGTATACCATCGATTTCGATTGCGATATTCGATGTTGTTTTCGTGCACCTTGTGCACTGGATTTGGATTCTTGTGCATATTTGGGCGATTGATGTGATATTGATGCACACCAGATGCACCAAATTGAGATTCTTCGTGCATATCAGATGCACCCGATTTTGCTGTCAGGCACCCACGTTGCCTCCGACAGGTGTTTCGTGCACACCCGTTGCACTTAGATGTTGTTTCTGTGCACATGTATGACACATTCATGGATTTTGATTTCCGTGTGCACCAGACGCATGTAGCATTCATATGCATATGTTGGGATTGATTTCTTATGGAGCAGTACGTTTTTATGATATTTTCTATTTGTTTCGTATTGAGCAGGACTAGTCAGAGGACAGTACCTGGATATATTTTGCATGCATTGATAGTTATCGAGGGGATTTCCAAAAAAGGGAGCTATAGTCTCAGTATTTACCTACGTGTCTGAGATGACACGAACCGTTTAAAACGAGGAAACCCTTCTAATTTGTTTTCAAAATGGCGGGACGTACATATTAAACAAAAGAATATATATAGATATAGTTATTTTCTTACAATAGACGTCCGCCACTGTGCCGCGATACGTGCGTCGCACAGCGACATGACAGGTTTGGCATGCATTCCCTTCTGATGTTTACATGTATGGTTTTGATGTATATCACGATTGATTTCGTTTTGGCTTTGACATTGATGTCTTCGCCGTGACTCCGATGATTGCGGGATGCTTGACGGAGTTTTGATTTGGAGTTATCTGCTCATTGTTCATGCGCATGCATTGCGCTATGATGCGTTTTATGTATTGATGATTTCGGAGCCCCGACGACATGATCTTTTTACTGAAATGTTTTAGTAATTAAGGGGCTTTAAATTTAAATTCAGGGACCGAATTTCTTTAAGGGGGAAGATTGTAACATTTCAGAAAAATAAAATATTATTTTTGGGAATTTTTATAATTAAATAATAAAATATTGAATATTTTAATAAGGCGGTATAATTAAATACCGATAAATTGGGAAAAATTTGGAAAATTATGAAAATTATTGAAATGAGGGTGTTTTATGTGATTTAGGCGAATTATGAATTTTTATGATTATTATATTCACTATTAGTGCTAATCGCGATTAAATATCGCTAATCGCGTATTAAGCTTGTTTTGTGCACATGTCATGCACCAAGTCATTTTAACACTTGTTACATTTTTATCATGGTCTCTTCTTCATTTTTATCATGCATGGTTGTTGACTTTAGAAAAGAAAATAAAGGAAAAAGGGAAATGATGACTTGAAGAGAGAGAAAGGGGACATCATGATGGGAGTGAGCATGCTTGTAGTGAGAGAGAAAAGTGAGAATAATTGAGAGAGAGAGGGAAGGGGGCTGCCTCATTTGGCTTCCTCCACCATTTTCTCCTCCTTCTTCTTTCTCATCTCCTTCCACCTTCTACCCCAAAACCCATCTCAAATACTCTCCAAAACTCTATAAACCTTTCACAAAAAATGACCACCCCTTCATCCTCTACGCTTTGGACCAAGAAAAATTGGATTGTGATGACTTTGCGAAGCTAGGGTTTCTCTTGAGTTCCATCCATGAGGTATAGCTTCTTCCTTTTAGTTTAGTTTTGTGCGATGTCGTATTTTAGTGTCATTTTGTGACATCGATAACCTGCTGTGACCCCGAGTGTTCACTGTAAAAACTAACAGTGTAGTAATGTTGTACTTGTAACCCAAAGTGACCACCTGAAGAACGAGACCTATCTGGCCGGTTTGGGCCAGCAAGGAGGGGGCCAGATCCGGCGACCTCGGCCATAGGGGGAGTTGGGGGTTGTAGGTTGGAGGGTACATGTATGTGGAGGTTTAAGAGTGTTTGGTACTATATTTTTTATGAAATGACTATAGGTAAAATCTGGGAATTGTTGTGAGTGTTTACATGACCATGGTGACACTTTTCCTGACCCTAGCCATAGAATTGAAACCGATGCACAAACTTAGGATTTGTTCCGTATCGGTTTAGTGGACTTTGGGAATTCCTAGTTAGGGTGGAAGGGATTTTTGAGTTGTGGTTGTGCTTATAAGCCTTAGTGGTGACCTTAAACCCCCCTATGATGTTAGAAACCCATGCCAACTCTAAAAGAACCCAATTACTGAAAACAGAAAACTTCCGTGTCGATTTGTGAGCGTATAGGCTGTGCAGGGAAATCTGGGATGACCCGGGGTAATTTTGAGACAAACAAACAACTCTAGAGGATAAATTGGACCAATATGAGACCACCCTGACCAGACGAGACCCTAACTCCTTAGCAAAACCGTCCTGGCCGGAATTTCCCTTTATGTGGCCGGCCACCGTGGTAAGTTAGGTGCCCAAGTTGCTTCAGTAGGTCACATGATCCCTATACTACACCCTAGACTTGTTTTCTTACCTAGTTTTGACCTGAACAGAAATCAGGGACCACTTTTCTGGGTTGCTGCCATGTTTTTCATGATGTTTATGGATTTAAGTTTTGATATTTTGTATTGTATTCGATTATTTGACGTTTGTACGTCTATATCGATTGATATTTGGTTGAATTGCGAGATGTATACCATAGGTTTTGACATATGGGTGATTCGTGCGACATTTTGGTTTTCGTGTGTCATTTTGGTTTTGAATTGGATTATAATGCGATACGATACATTATTATGTGTAGGTACCCTCATGAGGCCTTCGAGACGACAAGCAAGCGCGTGGCGACGTCGGCATCGGCAAACGAAGATCATGTGAGTAGATTTATATCTACGGGGAGAAGTCGGGTGGATGGCGTATAGCACCTCCACAAAGTCTTAAGAAATGATATGATATGTTATAGATATGCATTTATATGATATGGAGAGATTGAACACTTATCCAAGGGAGTTTGAGGTGATCATGAGTTTAGTGTTAGCGAGAATTTGAAGAAGGACTTTAGTCGATTTCATAGTTACGAGAACCTAGAGTAAAGGTTTGCATACATGACCATACACATACCCGCATAAATTGATACCCTTGTGCGTATTGGGGACATATTTATATTAGTATATTCATATGCTTGGATGACGAGAATGTTGTATGATATTTGGGATTGAGTGATGCCGTGAGATATTTAGTGCGCGACCGAGATATGTCATGATGTTATAGCGGGTCGTTGGACTACGATACTATGTTGATGATATATTTATGATAGTTGACGAGTTATATATCTGGATATGAGATAAGATATGTTAAGATATTTATAATAGATCGCATTGGGCGATGTATACTTCTATATGATGATATGTGTTGATGACATCGGATCGTATGAGGCTGTAGATCAGTAGTCAGATCATGATTACTGATGATGTTAGTATTGTACTAGACCTAGATTAGTACCCCTGTTCACGATTGGTGATGATGAGGATACCTGATGAATAATGAGATAAATGTGATAATTGACCCGTACCCAGATTTAGGATGCCGTACGATAGATTTACCGTAAAAGATATATTTATGATGTTAGATCAGCACTCTTGACTCGAGGATGTCATATAATATATCGTACCGTACAGGATACTATTGAGGCGAGATCACCGACTACTAGATATATACAGATCGACTCAGATTTAGGTGGATTTCCTTACCCTTTTGACTAGGCTCGAGTCATACTTGTTTTCAAAAGTGGAGAATTGTGAGTATTTTAAATACCAGATTTGTATGACTCGTATATTGGGTAGGTATGTTTCAGTGTTGTTGTTACTACATCACTTTCTGTACATTTCATGATGTTTCATCGCATTGCATGCTTGTGCATATGTTCTCAGTAATTATGATGAAACCCTGCCGTCGGGACACCAGCACCATTACCGATGATGCGTATGTTCCACGTATACTTGCTTGCCGGCTCACACACATCATCATCGGTAATTGCCATGTCACGTACACTTTAGAAAATACTATTTATTGACATAACTTGCTAGCGAATAGTTGCATCGTGTTATAACTTCATATGCTAGTTTAACTATTGCATTCATTTCATGATAGCAGTTGCATTTATATATACTCATTGGTCATGCAGCATTACAGAGATTTATGCTGATATTCACTATTTACTTACTCTTGATTCTTGGATTTCGGATTCCATGAGATTTCCGGATTTGGGGGAAAACCGCAAGAATATATATAAACTTCTCTCTCTCTCCCTCCCTCTTTTTAAAATGCAAATTGTGGTTTTCTCGTGATGTATGAGTCATCCACCATGAGTTTTCATGATTGCTGTTGGATTTGGAAACCCGATTCGAGGCGTTGGATGAACCGTCTCGGGTATATGGTAGGCCCGGTATGGTACCCCACGGCAAGAAGCTCGAGTTGTATTCGTTGGGCCTGGCAGGGGAGCACTACCTGCCGGTGATATTATTTGGAGCCATCGGTTATCCGGAGGATACCGACCGGAGTCATGAGATGGTTATAGGCCGACCCGTACTGCCGGAGCCTGAGGGCCGATCCCCCAGATGATACGGAGCCTGAGATATATGAGGATTTCGTGCCGATGCTGGGCACAGATTTATGTTTTATGTCGATACTTGACACGGATTTTATGTTGATTTCATTGATGGTATCTCGATTTATATACATATAGAAATCTCATTAAATAAAGAAAAACAGTTCTTGATTCATGATTTACCTTGTTCTCATTCTCTGCATTTGCACATCATATTAGTGACATGTTGTTACCTGAGGCACTGACACGAGTTCTTGGTATCACGCTATGGATAGATGTTTACCCTTACCATTATATTATGCTTCAGGCCATATTATGTTTATTTGAGGATATTACTGATCGTATGACCTAGGATTGCGTTATACATGCGATTTCTACTCGTAGATGTTTTCTACTCACGAGTTGGCAACTCACCCCCGTTGTGCCGCAGTTTCTTACAGGTTTTGCCGTACAGGTTTCGTTGCGGCTATGCTGGCACACTGTTCCTTCCGGGTGATTGCTTTGGTAAGTGGGACCTTTGCATCAGGATCACCATTGTATATTATTATTCACTTGTATCTAGTAAAACTCCATCAACCAGATTGTATATTTGAGAGAGATAGAAAAACCAGACTTGTATTATTTGTTAGACATAGATGACCAGTGTGTATTCTTTGGACTTTTGAGTCACGCGTTGTACTATGATGGATTTCATGTTTTTTTTTTGAGTTTTCCTTTCAATTTTAATCCTCGCCCTTCGGCGTTGTATATTATATTGCATTGTGTGGTTTTGACCGCCGATTGACGAAGAGCTAGCTCCCACTTAGGGATGCTTTTATTCATTATATAAGCTTTATCAGGTTTGTACCCGTATGGGGTCAGTTTTTACAAAGGAAACTCTGGCCGAAATTTTCAGAAAAGACTTGAGATTTTAAAAATACATACTTTGGCCTATTTTGATTTAAACTACTTGCTTAAAATTTGGTTTTTCCTTCACTCTACTGATTTACTTGGTTTGGATTTCTGTGTTTTGGCTTACTTAGATTATGTACGCCTCGAGACGTTGCGTAGTTTAAGTGTCGGTCATGTTCCGTACTTTTCGGGTCGTGACATTACCGACTACCCTTGCCCCACTATTATGATCTGTATCATAATCCTGGTAGTCAAGTACTCATTCTAAGGGCTTTATCAACATGTAATAGAGAGACAATAAGTGTACATGTTAAGATAAGGTGCAACCTGATAGCATACTGTCATGTCGAGCAAGAAAGTCTTCTCTATATATGTCCAAGCATCCACTATAATATACATCACATGTATAATAATGGCCTCTAGGGCATACATATCACTAACAATCTCCCACTTGCACTAAGGCCATTTGTTGTAGTATCTCGTACTCAACGCCCCATAAAAGTCTCTCTAGGGAAAGGCCTCTGTGAGTGGATCCACCTTGTTATCCTTCGCGTCAACTCTCTTTACCACGATCCCCTGGAGATCAACCATCTCCATGATTAGGTGATACTGCCTCAGAATTTGTCTTGATCGCTGATGGGACCGGGGTTCCTAGGCTAAAGCCACAACTCCATTGTTGTCACAATAACAGTTATTGGACGCTCAATGGTAGAAACTATGTTCATCTCATGAACAATAAATTTCCAGACATCCACTTTGGCAGCATCGTTGGTAGCGATGTATTCAGCCTTTATCTTCTAGTTTGCCACGGTATATAGCTTGGAACTCTTTCAACATACCGTCCCTCCACTGAGGGTAAAGACAAAGCTCGAGACTAACTTTCAATCGTCCTTATCACTCTGGAATCTCAAATTGGTAAAGGACTCCTACTGGAGTTTACCCTTACCAAACACCAAGAACATTTCTTCAGTGCTTCTCAAGTACTTAAGAATGTCCTTCACAGCTGTCCAGTGATTCTTCCAAGATCCGATTGATTCCTGATCACTACTCCTAGTGAGTCAGCTACATCTATACCGGTGCATAACATCGCATACATGATAGAGCTTATTGCCGAAGCATAGGGTATCTCTTGCACGCAAGCTCTCTCTAAATCAGTCTTAGAAGACATCTTTTTGGAGAGAGTGATTCCTGAGTAAGTGGGCGAACCACCACGCTTAGAATCCCCCATACTAAACCCCTTTAGTATGGTGTTAATGTACCAGTATTTGGGACACTCCCAACATCCACTTAGATCTATCTCTATTGATCTTAATCCACAAGATGTAGTAGGTATCATCCAGATCTTCCATGGAGAATACTCATGATAAGAGGAGCTTGACCGAGTGTAGCATAGGAAACCATTTCCTATCAAGAGTATGTCATCTACATACAATATATGGAAGACAACCTTACTCTCTACCACCTTCTTGTATATACAAGGTTCATCTACCTTTTTGATGAAGTCAAACTCTTTGGCTGCCATATCAAAACAGATGTTCCAACTCCGCGATGCGTACTTTAATCCTGATGGACTTAAGCATAGCCACTGGAGAAAAGGTTTCATCATAATCCATACCTGGTTATTGAAGAAAACCTTTTACTACAAGTCTAGCTTCGAAAGTCTCAACTTTTCCATTTACACCAAGAATCTTCTCAAGAACCATTTTCTCCCGATGGGTTTTGCCCTTTCAGGTGCAACATTCAAAGTCATACTTTGTTAGTGTACATGGATTCCATCTCTAATTGCATAGCATCCAGCCATTTCACAGAGTCCCCACTCGTGATGGCCTTCCTGGACCTGGTTGGGTCATCATCTACCTTGATGCAATCCTAGCTCCCACCGTCACGGAGGAAACCACAGTATCTCTCTGGTGGATGAGGAACCCTACCAGATTCGTGGAGAGGCCGAGGCTCGTTGGAGACTATTGAATCCTTTGGTTTCACCAAATCACCAGCTGTTAGTTTGTCCAGCTGGAACTCCTTCCAGTTCTACCTCATGACCACTAATTTCTTCCATAAGAAATTCCTTTTCTAAAAAGGTGGCATGCTGAGAAACAAAACACCTTTTGCTCCTCAGTGTGGTAGAAGATATACCCTTGCGAATGTTCGGGATATCCAACAAACTTATACAGAACCGACCTTGCCTCAAGCTTGTCCGGATTTTGTTTTTCAATATAGGCCGGACAACCCCATATCTTAACTCGTTTAAGAGATGGTCTCTTCCCATTCCATATCTCATATGGAGTAGTAGGCACTGATTTGGATGGAACCCCATTCAATAGGTATGCAGTTTCTCATGTGCATAACTCCAAAAGGAAACATGCAACTCAGCAATACTCATCATAGAGCGCGCCATATCTCATAGGGTGCGATACCTCCGCCCCGATACACCGTTGTGCTGTGGTGTACTCGAAGGAGTAAGCTGAGAGAGAATCCTATTCTCTTTTTAGAAAATCCAGGAACTCCGTGCTGAAGTATTCTCCTCCCCGATCACATTGAAGGACTTTAATACCTCTACCCGTCTGGTTCTCAACTTCAAGCTTATATTCCTTGAATTTCTTAAAAGTTTCAGACATGTGTTTCAACAGGAACATATGTCCGAATCTTGAGAGATGTTCAGTGAATATAATGAAGTATGAGGAACTAACCCTGGCATTTATAGACATAGGACCGTATACATCACCATGTATCAGTCCCAAGAGTTCAGTAACTCTTTCTCTGTTTCCAGTAAACGGAGTATTGGTCATTTTACCTTTGAGACAAGACTAGAAAGTATCATAAGATGAAAATTTGAACGGATTCAAATATCCATCCTTATGTAACTTAGCTAGTCGTGTCGCAATGATATGACCTAGTCTACAATGCCATAAGAAGGATTTGTTCATTTCTGAACTGCTCCTCTTGAGTGTATTCTATATACTTTGAACTGTGGTTTGATTTAGAACGTATATGCCATTACATAACGTGCCTGATCCAATCAACTCTTGATTAAGGAAAATGTTCACAACATTATCCTGCAATACAAAATTATATCCTTCTTTAACTTAATAAAGAAACTGATTTAATGTTGTATATCAGGTTCGTCATGTAATAACATTTGTTCAGAATCAATTTATTTACCACATGGTAATACAAGGTGATATTTGCCAACTGATTTGGTTGCAACACTTGCACCATTCTCTACACTTAGAGACATATCACCCAATCCCAGTTCTCTACCTTTCTGTAGCCCATGTAATAGATTACATATGTGGGATCCTGTCATACCTAGGACGTAGAAGATACTAAGAAATAGTTCTCAGTAACGAACACACCCGAAGAATATGCATCAACATGCATTTTCCTCACATTGGGCGGCATGAGAATCCTGGTATACCCCTTATTTCCTGCTCAGAGTTATAACAATTATAAGATAGAGCGGAACCATCGTTCCCCAGCTCTGTATAACAAGTTGGTTCGGTCAATACATTCATATTATTATCTTGATTAAGGTATGTCACGGTCGCTACCAGGAGAGAGAGAGAAGAAAACACTCTGCGTATGCTCTTACAAGATTAGATTGGTTATTATCTTATTTAATCAGGATGGCTCCCACTGTTTTTATCAAATCTTCCTTCAAACCCTAAAAGGTAAGACTAGCCGGGATTAATTACACCCTACAAGTTCGCCAATCTTTCGGCCAGGCCAGTATCGGTACTTTGAGGGAGGTTCCCCGTGCTTTCGCACAGACCTAATTAAAATAAACCTTGTTTTCCCAGGGGCGTAACCCCGTTAAAACCTTCCTAGACACCTACTTGATCGGCTAATTGTAATGTGCAAAACTTTCCCAGGAGTAATTCTTACTCGCTGTGGGTATCGGGATCTAACTATCTCATAGAAGGTATGCAATCTTATTGCAAATTTCAACACTTGAAATTTCCGATAATATTTTACCCCTAGCAGCATATGACCTTAACATAGTCAACAAATCATAAGTGCTAGTCAAGTTCAACCCGTCATTTCATATTTGAATTAAACCCACCCGTACGACCCTTAACATAGTCAACAAAGTAGTACAACTACCCTAATCCAATCGCATCACATGTTTTAGCAGATAAGCACTAATCAGCTACCGCACACTACGCCTTAACATAGTCAACAAACGTAGCACGAATACTAAATAGACCTTATCTGAAATGACGGAGGGCTACAATAGGTTTTTAAGAAAACCTTTTGCGTAATGAACTTGATATCTTTGTAGAGTCGAGTGATTTTGAAAAGGAGTGTTTTTGAGGGTTTTACTAGTTTTGCTAAAGAGGTCACTCCCGGTGAAGGGGTCTCGGCTTTTTCCTCATCGAATGAGCTGTTAGATATTCATGAATACCACTTTGCAAAGCATGAACTAAAAAAGCAATCAAAAACAAAACCGAGTGGGTTGTAGCATCTGCTAGTTTCGCTAAAGAGGTCACTCCCGGTGAAGGGATCTCGGCTCTTTCCTCATCGAATGAGGTGCTGGATATTCTACAAGGAATACCGCTATGCAAAGAAAGAACTAGAGCTACCAGTTTTTAAAATAGGATTCTACAAAATCTTTAGGTTTCTTTTATTTCATTAATCTCATTAATGAAGTCCCATCATTTATGCTTCCTAAGCATCACAGATAAAGAAACGAAAGTAGAACGTACGCTTATGCCATCCGCATTCGCCACAGTGTCCCGTTATACATCGTTAGGTTACTTAACTAACGGCATAGCAGGGCGGGACTAGCACGGGTGCAAAACATAAGCAACGTTTGTTATATATCATATATATAATAACAACATTCGTCTCATAATATAAAGTGATCACATCACAGAATATTTGTTGGATATATGTCTGCCCTAGAGGCCATTATATGATAGTGTATGTACCGGTATGTGCGTGCGTGTGTGTGTGTGTGTGTGTGTGTGTATATATATATATATATATATTCAGGGGACATTCTTGCTCGACAAGATAGTATGTTATCTGGTTGCACTTTTATCTTGACATGTTCATTTGATCATGCTTTCATTCATTTGGTACATGTTGATATAGCCCTTAGGATATGCAGGACTACTGAGATTATGATGTGGATCATGCTAGTAGGACATGTGTAGTTTATGAGCATATCCTTAAAATGTTCCTAGTCGTGGGTGTATCGAGACTGGGCATCGATATTACCAGAGTAGACTAGCGTATACGTTGCTTGTCCCATATGATAGGCGATGGATGATCCCATATCCATTGGTGTGGTGACACCAAAGACCGTATACGGGTGCTCAGTGAGACTGGGTACACTGAACGGACTCGTCGAGAACTCCTATATGGTATTATATCTATCGTCGGATAGCAGTTCTCAGGTGACACTGGTACAGGTTAGTCTGTAGACCCGAGATCGTCATAGAGTCTTGTGTGCCTCCCACTGTACTTTGATCTCCACCCTACCACGGCTCTACTGAGTCATGCAAACAGGTGGATTTTGGGTACAGTCCCGAGGCACATGGAGGCAATGAGCGATAGGAGGGGTTTCGTCTTTCCCGGTATTGGAGGTTGATGTTGCACCATGTACGATTGGCTATAACAGGAAGTCCCTGGCCAGGGCTGCTGAGATTTACTGATAAGTGTTATCAGTAGTTTCTCGATCTATTATGAGCCATATACCGGCATGACTTATTGGGTTATTGGGGTCGACGATACCATCCTTAGACTCACATATGCAGCATATTTAACGAAGAGACCGTACTGTACGATAAGTGTTGTCGGTTGGCTCGACGGGAGTTTTAGCAGGTTTGCTTATGTTTCTTCTGATCGCTCAATACCTGGGAGCCGTTACGTACAGCTTGTGCCACTGACGGTTTTTGGGCATGTGATGTGATCACTGCCTACTGCTAGCGTATTGAAGATTCTTAGAGTCCCACAAACGGGTCTCCTAGCTCAGGCGAAAAGATGTGGGGTGCATATGTGATATGCGCGGGAGCCCGATTAAATGCGTGTATTGGATATCGTACTTCAATCGAGCGTTTACTATTGGACGGGTCGTATGCGATATGGCCGGGTTATTAAATCAAGTGTTGATTTAATATTAAATCCATTAGCTCATTTATTAAAACATATTTCTTTATAATGCATGCATGAGTGTATGTATATGTTGATATGGATGCATACATGCAAGCATACATGTATCATGGTTGATGATACATTGGTGGTGGCAATGCAAAACTTACATGGTTACATATTTGTATAGTTGAGAAAAGCAAAAATGGGATTAATACCATGGTTTAATTACCCATGGTTTTAGCCCATGGTTTTTCTTAAACTCAAGTTACAAAATATCTAGATATTTTGTAACCATAGTTTAGCATGGCATGACTCTCACTTACTCTCTTGAGTTTAGTTAGAGTTATTGATATTATTCTCTTGAGTCTAGCTTGAGCCATCATCTTCTTCCTCTCTCTCCTCAAACCTCTCTAGGGTTTGAAAAAGAAAGAGAAGAAATTAAAAAGAAAAGGTTTTTAAGTGAGATCCAAACCCACATCACCATTCTACTTTAGTCTAGCCCACTAGTGTGGAGTGTTTGCTTCATCTTCATCCTTGATCAAGTGAAGCTTGGAGCTTGAGCAAAGGGACTTCGTGGTGGATCATCGTGGACTTGGAAGGACACAAGCAAACCGGTTCAAACCCTACTCGATCTAAGGAGTCAAGGAGGAGGTCTACAAAGGTTGTATTTTCTCCCCACTTAGTGTTATACACTATATAGTATGTGATACTATAGTTTGTTACTCTATTTTTCTAGTTCGATTCATTGTTGGAATTGTTTAGCACCCTCTAAATTTTTATTATAGCATGTAAGATGCAACCCTAAACCTAGGATGGTGCTAAAGAATCCCTTCAGTGGTATCAGAGCCAAGTTAGAAACTTAGACGATGTTAGATTAATTACGAAACCTAAACAACTCCGAAATAACGATTTCTGCAACCCTGAAAATATGTTCTTTGTCGATTTTAAAATGGGCTCGAAATTTTTTTTAAACAACTGCAGAAGCTTGTATATGATATATATAGAACACAGAACAAATTTGAGGCAATTCCCTCGGATTTCACCCGAGCACCAACCCCCAAAAACCGGTGACGCCGGCCCCTTCAGCCCAGAATTGCCTCGAATTTCTCCTGTGCTCTGATGTGTAGTTTTTGGGGTTTTAGGTGTTGTTTGTTTAGGCCAAAATTTCATGTGATGCTAATTTTGCTTTGGGCCTTTTTCTCCAAGTGTTGGAATTTTCCAAGTCATAGAATCGAGTTTGGGTTTTGTTTCTCTGGAAATGTTCATACAAGTAACCCTATGGACCCTCTAGAGAAACAAAACCCAAACTCGATTCTATGACCATGGAACCGCGGCTAAACCTTAGGGTTTGCCGTAGTCCTGTGGCGCCATAGGTGAGGCAAGGGTCGACCCTTCTACGGTTGGTCCATAGACACTATGGCACGTTTTTGGGTATTTTAGCTTTGCTCAAGCGTTGAGCTTTCGGGGTAATTTGTGGGTGTTTGTTGACTAAAACGTTTAACATTGTCTTGATATTTGTGAATGTGATACAATAATTGGAATCTACACTAATTAATTTTGTGAAAAATAATTAGTTGCGTGTAAATCTAATATTTTGGCCTCGGTAGAATCGGGAATCTTGTTAAATTACCCGACTTCTTTTGAAAAGGCGTTTTCATGGTTGAGAGCTAAATATAAGATTTGCATTGTTAGGCATGAAATCCTGAATATGTGATATTCCGGGTTTATGATGTCTAAAGGCAGTGTCGATTCCAACTGTTGTAGTTTTCACTTTCTTTTCTGCGACCGTAAGTGTAGTGTGTGGTGTATCGCCGGTTTCGTTGCTATACATCAACGACAATTGGGGTAAGCGTACTTACTTACGTTGATGATATGTGATCGCACGCTTTTGGCGTGTCAGATGTTCAAAATTCTAAAGTTATAACCGCGATCAGGACGGTGTCGCTTCGCAGGTAGCCGGTTGAGCACGGGTCGATCCACAGGGAGATGGTTGTATGTCCGTTCGAGTTTTAGACGAGTCAATAAAGAATATGTATATGTTTGTTCAGACTAACCTATGTGTATTATATGCAAGTATAAAGTTGTTAAGAAAAAGATAAGAAATTGTAAGCTAAAGAAATCCGTACTCAAAACCTTTGAGCCGAGTCTTGACCAATTGAAGCTAGAGCAATCGGCAACAACGTGGATTAGGAGATTTAAGCACAGTATTCGTGGAATCCGGCTTATTTACCTACCCTTGTCCGTCCGTTCTTGTCTCTTGCTTTCGCCTCCGGCCAAACCGAACGCAACCGGTCGCGGATAGGAATCACCGTTACCTTGGTAGGGTAGGGTGCCTAACGGAGCGCTTGCGTAACGTTTGAGCGGAGTTCAATGGAAAATAACAGGAAAAGGAAATGAGCAAAGAAATATTAACTTACAATACCGTATTTATTCTTAACAACGATAATTACAACCATTCACAAAAACGAACCAAAAAGAGCGAAAGAAAAGAAAAGATTACAAGTAAGTAAGTGCATGGAATTTAAGTGCAAGAAAGTAAAGCATGAATGTAAAGCAAGTAATAAAAAGCAAGAAAGAAATAAGCAAGAAAGTAATAAGAACATAGAACTCAAGACAAGCATGGGATCAATAGCCAACCCTTAAACTTGCAAGCTCAATCAAGAGATTGCAAGATCAAGAGAAGGGTAAAGAACTCATATGAAATGAAGCACTAATTCCATAAGAAGATACAACCCTTGAAATCAATAACAAACCCTTAAACTTTCAAGCTCAATGAAGAGGTTGAAAGATCAAGAGAAAGCAAGGATCTCAAGGGGAAGCTTAAAACAAAAGAATGATACAAACACCCTCATCTTCATTTCATCATCCACTCAAAAAGCTCTCACTACAATTTTCATGGAGGAAAGAATGAAGAAGAAGAAGAAACTAAACTAAACTACACTAAAGAGAGAATGGAAATCAAGACATGAAGGGGGCTTGGCTTGGAACAAAACCGGGGTATTTATAGGCTGGAAACAGAGAACCTAGGGCAACATTCTGACAGTATATGAAATTCCAAAACTGCCCCTGAAATTTGACCAAGTGAGGAGCCTATACGGCCGCGGAACCGAGGCCTAAGCGTTCTTATGCCACGGAACCGCGGCCGTTTAGAGGAGTTAGGCCATGAAATTTGGTGGTTTTCCCTAGTTTTTAGTATTGTTCAGTGTGGTATATGACTTTTTCTCAGAAACTCTTCCCATTTCTTCCAGAATTTCAGTAGATCAAAAGGTGATGTGATGTGGATCTTTTGCCAAGATTTCCTCGAGCTCCACGTAGATATGTTGGATCTTGTGTTGACATTGAGCTTTGTGCACGAAAATGACATCGATTTGCCATTTTGTCCCTTAAACTGGTGTGTGGCAACATACGGATAGAGAGCGGAGACCCGTGTTTTATCTGTTGTTGGCAGTAATCCGGAATTTGACGTACTTTTCTATGAATTTCACTGTCTAGAGCTGAGAACCAGTATCCTGTAAATATGTAGCAAACACTGATTAAAAGCACCTGCCTATAACCAAAGGAGCGTAAGAATGGGCGGTATAAAATGCAATATTCTGGTATGAACAATATGTGATATTATGTGTTGCTGAGATATGATATACATGATCGTCGTGAATGAATGGCCGGGGATTTTATGTGAGATGAGAGTTTTTCTTTTCATTCATGTAAAATTAAATGTATGTAATATTCTTTTATTGGGGAACTTCCGGGTTAAGGATGATGTCACCATTGTTGTATATTATTTACTTTTCCGCATTAGGATAGACCCAAGGAGGGGACCACAAGTGACCGGGTTTTAGGGTTCAATGGGAGGCCATCTCGAGGAGTCGAGACCGGGTCTCCTAAACTCTAGAATTGGTAGGGTCACTTGCCGCTCTCGTAGGGATCTAGGGGTGTGGGCTTGGCTATTCATCGCGACCGTGGAATCCGTATTTTCTATTGTTGGATAAATACAAAATATAGACCTCCTAGTATATCATGTATTTTCATATTTGTGCTTCTGCTGTTGATATTCTGTGAAGTGATCACTTTATATGCTGAGACGAATGATGTATTATATATATGATATATAATAAACGTTGCTTATGTTTTGCATCCGCGCTAGTCCCACCCCGCTATGCCGTTAGTTAAGTAACCTAACGGTACATACCGGGACATTGTGGCGAATGCGGATGGCATAAGCGTACATTCTATTTTCGTTTCTTTTCTGTAATGGCTTAAGGACTTAAATGATGGGACTACATTAATATGATTAATGTAAACAAAAGAAACCTAAAAAGATATTGTAGAATCAGATTTGAAACGTACTCGGCTTTTTATGAAAAAACAAGATTTCAAAAGGCGGAGCTTAAGCCACTCCTTTTTAAATCATTAGATTCTACAACGATATCAAGTTCGAAGCGTTAAAGGTTTTCTTAAAAAACTATTCGCAGCCTTCCATCATTTTAGGAAGTAGAGTGCTTAGTATTCGTGCTACGTATGTTGATTATAGTCAAGGCGTAGTGTACGGTAGCTAAGTGATGTCTTCCTACACATCATATGATGCGATTAATTAGGACATTCATGTGATTATGTTGATTCTAGTCAAGGGTCATATGGGTGGGTCTAATTAATCATGAAATGACGGGTAGAACTTAACTAGTACTTATGATATGTTGATTATAGTCAAGGTCATAAGTGCTAGGGGTAAAAATCCATATCGGGAGTTTCAAGTGTTGAAATTTGCAATGAGATTGCATACCTTCTATGTGATAGTAGGATCCCAATCCCACTATGAGCAATAGTTTCTCCCAGGAGAGTTTTGCACTTTACAATTAACTAACTCATTAGGTGCCTAGAAAGGTGTCAAAGGGGCTACGCCTCTGGGAAAATGAGGTTTATTTTAATTAGGTCTGTGCGAAAACACGGGGAACCTCCCTCAGAAGTACCGGCACTGGCCTGGCTGAATGGTTAGCGAAGTTGTAGAATGTAATTAATCCTAGCTAATTTTTTCCTTTTGAGGTTTTGAAGGAAAATTTGATAAAAGCGGTGGGAGACATCGATTAGATAAGATAAATAACCAATCTAATCATTGCAGGAGCTTTCGCTGAGTGTATTCTTTTCTCTCTCCTAATGGCAGATAACCATGACTGGACTTAAGCTACTGTTAGAGAAAAATAAGCTTACCGGAACAAACAATAAAGACTGGTTGAGGAATATTAACATTGCTCTCACATATGATAAAGTATCATATGTCCTCACTGCCTCAGCCCCGCCCAAACCAGGCCTTGAATCTTCTGTTGCGGATAGGGAGATCCGCAAAACGTGGGATATTGACTGTACTACCGCCAAATGCCTCGCGCTTGCATCGATGGACAATACACATCAAAAGCAGCACGAGGAGATGGATGTGCAATCCATCTTTCTCCATACAAACGAGTTGTATGGGGAGCAATCTCGTATCCTATGATACGAAGCATCTCGAAAGCTGTTTCAGATGCGGATGGCTCCTGGCACATCAGTAGGTGGCCATGTTTTGAAGATGATAGCTCTTATTGAAGAGCTTGAGGGCCTCAGATGGACAATGGATAATGAGCAATATACGGATATTGTTCTACAGTCTCTTCCCTCTGCCTTTGCTCCTTTCGTAGTGAACTTCAACATGCACAACATAGAGAAGTCACTACCCGAACTTCTCAATATGTTGAGAAATGCGGAGAGCACGCTTAAGGCGAAGTCTCCCTCTCTACTTGTTGGTCAATCTTCCTCTTCCGTCCCAAAATCCAAGGCCAAGGGAAAGAACAAGAAGAAATCCACCAAGCCGAGAGGTGGAATCAAGAAGGCAAAGGGGAAAAACAAATCCAAAGCTGCGGAGTCGGGAAAAGGAGAATGTTTCTACTGCAAGAAGACGGGACACTGGAAGCGGAACTGTACTAAGTACCTTGGTCTCAAGAAAGGGAAGCATGGTGATGCTTCAGCTTCAGGTGTGTTCGTAACTGAAAACTGTTTTTCTATAAACTCTGCTTCCTGGGTATTGGATACCGGTTCGGGTTCTCATATCTGCAATTCTGTGCAGGGGCTGAGAAATAGCAGAGTTTTGAAGACAGGTGATCATACTCTCCGGGTTGGAAATGGTTCCAATGTTCATGCAGTTTCAGTGGGAGAGTATCACCTAGGGTTGCCATCGGGTTGTATATTGGTTTTGAACCCATGTTATTTTGTACCAAGCATGCTTTGTAATATTATATACGTTTCTTCGTTGGAAAATGAAGTATATCATTTTGTATTGCAGCACAATGTTATGAACATTAAACTGAATCAAGAGTTGATTGGTTGTGGTACACTTAATAACGGGATATACGTCCTTAATCAACACACAGTTTTCAACATATAACACACAAACAAAAGAAAATTTTCAGATATAAATGAAGCTTTTCTTTGGCTTTGTAGACTTGGTCATATTAATGAAACAAGACTAAACAAACTTCATAAAGATGGATATTTAAATTCTTTCGAGTATAAATCTTATGCGACTTGCCAGTCTTATATCAAAGGGAAAATAACCAAAACTCCGTTTTCTGGACACGGAGAAAGAGCTACTGAGCTCTTGGGCCTCATACATAGTGATGTATGTGGGCCAATGTCTATACATGCGAGAGGCGGTTTTTCTTATTTCATAACTTTTACTGATGATTTCTCAAGATTCGGTCATGTGTTTTTAATAAAGCATAAGTCTGAAGCTTTCGAGAAATTCAAGGAGTACAAACTTGAAGTAGAAAAACAAACTGTAATAAGCATCAAGATACTTCGATCAGATCAAGGTGGAGAGTATCTTAGTACAGAGTTTTCAACTTCCTAAAAGAGAATGGGATTCTCTCTCAGCTCACTCCCCCTTACACACCTTAGCACAACGGTGTGTCAGAGAGGTGGAATCGAACCCTATTAGATATGGTACGATCCATGATGAGTGATGCTGAGTTGCCCCTCTCCTTTTGGGGGCATGCATTGGAGACTGCAGCTTTTCTGTTGAACAGGGTTCCGATCAAGACCGTGTCAACTACCCCATATGAGATATGGTGTGGGAAGAGACCATCTCTTAAGCGAGTTAAGATTTGGGGTTGTCCGGCTTTTGTCAAAAAGCAGAATTCGGACAAACTCAAGACACGATCAGTCAAGTGTGTATTTGTAGGATATCCAAAAGATTCATATGGATATCTTTTCTACCACAAGGAGGAACAAAGGGTGTTTGTTTCTCGGAATGCCATATTTTTAGAAAATGAAATTTTTCCAAATGATATTGATGGCAATGTGGTAGATCTAGAAGAGGTTCTAAAGACACAAGTTATAAATGACGACTTGGTTGAACCTAAAGTTGCAACAGAACTTAATGAACCTCAGCCACACCGTAGATCTGGTAGGACTTCTCGCCCACTGGAGAGATACTACAGTTTTCTCGTTGATGGTGATGGAGAAGATTGCATCATGGATGATGATGACCCTACCAGTTTTTAGCAACCTATCACGAGTGGTGACTCTGTGAAGTGGCTGGATGCCATGAGATCCGAAATGGAGTCTATGTACACCAACAAAGTATGGACTTTGGATGTTGTACCCTCTGGGGTAAAACCCGTGGGGTGCAAATGGATCTTTAAGAGAAAGATCGGTGTAGATGGGCAGGTGGAGACCTACAAGGCAAGGCTTGTGGCGAAAAGATTTCGACAAAGACCAGGACTGGACTACGATGAAACCTTTTCTCCTGTAGCCATGCTTAAATCCATTCGGATGCTACTTGCTATTGCTGCTCACTACGAATATGAAATCTGGTAGATGGACGTTAAAACTGCTTTTCTAAATGGTGATTTAGAAGAATGCGTTTATATGGATCTGCCAGAGGGCTTCATTGATTGTGGGAACAGCGGGAAAGCATGTAGGTTGCTTAAATCCATTTATGGATTAAAGCAGGCATCACGGAGTTGGAACATCTGTTTTGATGATGTTATCAAAGAGTTTGATTTCGTCAAAAGTCCAGATGAACTTTGTGTTTATAAGAAGATTATAGGAAGTACTGTCACGTTCCTCGTATTATACGTGGATGACATTCTTCTGATAGGAAACGACGTTCCTATGCTACAATCGGTCAAACTGTTCTTATCACAAAGGTTCTCTATGAAGGACCTGGGTGATGCCTCGTACATATTGGGCATGAAGATCTATAGGGATAGATCTAAAAGGTTGTTGGAATTGTCCCAAACTAGGTACATTAACACCATCCTAAAGAGGTTTAGTATAGAAGAATCCAAGCGGGGTTCCTTACCCTCTAGTCATGGAGTCACTCTCTTCAAGGAATTTTGCCCAAAGACTGATGAAGAGAGAGCTCGCATGAGCATTATACCCTACGCTTCTGCTGTAGGATCTATAATGTATGCGATGTTATGTACACGCCCTGATGTAGCTTATGCACGGGGTGTAGTAAGCAGGTATCAGTCCAACCCATAGGAGAATCACTGGACAGCTGTGAAGAACATTCTTAAGTACTTGCGAAGGACTAAAGAAATGTTTTGGGTGTATGGTAACGGAGATCTCCAAAGGAGGCCTTTACCGATTCGAGCTTCCAGAGTGATAAGGATGGCAGCAAATCTAGAAAAGCTGTCTCTAATAAGAGTTGAGCTGCCTCGCAAATGTTTGTCTTTACCCTCAATGGAAGGGCGGTGTGTTGGAAGAGTTTCAAACAGGATATCGTTGTAGACTCCACGATGGAAGCTGAGTATATTGCTGCAAATGATGCTGCCAAGGAAGCCGTCTGGATGAGGAAGTTAGTCTCGGAGCTAGGAGTAGTTCCGACCATTATTGATCCAATACCATTGTATTGTGATAATAATGGGGCTATGGCGATGGCCAAAGAGCCCAGGTCCCATCAGCGATCCAGACACATCCTCAGGAGATATCATCTGATCTGGGAGATAGTTGATCGTCGCGTGTCACGACCCGAAAGAGCACGTGACTGGCCCTTGAACCATATGAAGTCTATAGGACTCCATCTGATCCAAGTAAGCCAAGCCCAGAAATCTAAAACCATATAAGGAGTAAATAAAGAGAACCCAGAAATCCAACTTTGTCACAACCACGCAAGCAAGATGATATACAACGCCGAATGGTGAGGATCAAAACTCAAAGGAAACTCAAATAAGCAAGAAAATCGTAATGCTACTGAGCGCGACTCTAAGGTCGAAATAATACATCACTAGTGTCTAAGTCTGAAACAATATACAAGTTTTGGTTGATGGAATTTCTAGATACAAAAGAATAATACATCAACAAGGGTGGTCCTGATACAAAAGAATCCACCTACCCAAGCAAGTCCTCCATATGGAAGCAGTGTGCCAGAAATGCCGCTACGGAACCTGTACGGCAAAACCCTGCAAGAACTGTGGCACAACGGGGGTGAGTTGCCAACTCGTGAATAGAAAATATCTACATGCAGAAATCGAAAGCAAGACATAATCCAAGGTCAATACAATCAGTATATAATAATAACCTCAAATGAATAAGTCTCAAGCATGGTAAAGTGGCAATGTACATCTGAACATAAGTGTATTGCCAAGAACTCGTGCCAGTGCCTCACGTAATAACATATCATAACTATGATGTATGTATGCGGTGAAATGAAAGCAGAAGGTATCACGAATGAAGTCATCAGAAAATCAGTGTCGAGCATCGACACAAATATATATCTCAATATCAAGTAAATCCCATATATCATGTATCCGATATGTATGCAACATCCATGAGGATACTCTATCAGGTACTACTAATACATGATGCAATGCATATAAAATAAATGTGGGGTAGGGGAGATATAATATACCATCGACCATAAAGGCTCCTCTCATATCGAGCACATAGGCTCCGAGCACATAGGCTCCTTTCATATAATGGGCATCCGTCAGTCCGGGTCAGCCCCCACTCTCATATATCGGGCATCCGTCAGTCCGGGTCAGCCCCCACTCTTATATATCGAAATGCATATATAAGTTTGCATAAATCAACATGATGATATATCAAGTAGGTGTATATATATATCGGCGTCCCATACCACTAATATATATATACTATGGGTATACATATATATTTCAGCGACCCATACCACTGATATATATACGCAGGAGTAAAACAATCCAGAATCATCATATGCAACCATATCACAGTGCGAAGTCCATGAATTATAATACATGCAACATGAAACACTAATATGAGCATGGAACTATGTAAAGGCATATGCACAAAGGAATATGAATCAATAACATATAAGCATGCAATACAATGCGAGCCGTTGAATAAATGGTCAATGAATAATAATGCAGCTTGTCATTTGAAATAAGACAAATTGGGTTTTTTGTAAAATAAGGGCTACAGCGTTTTTAAGATACTCCCGATTCGTTAGTTGTTGAAATAGGTATGATTTGAGTCTAGTCTAACATCTACTATGCAAACTACAGATCTAAGTATCAAGTCAACCGGGAGGGGTATGGAATCCACCTAAATCTGAGTCGATATATATATATATATATATATATATATATATATATATATATAGAGTCGGTGATCCCTCCTCAATAGTATTGCGTACGATACAGTATATCATATGGCATCCTCAAGTCATGAGTGCGGATCTATCATTAATATAAAGCTCGTACGGTACATCGTCGTACGGCATCCCAATAGCTGGGTACAGCTTAATATCATATTCCTCTCCTCAAATATCAGGTATCATTATCATCATATCACATAATCTGGGGTACTGATCTAAGTCTAGTACAACTGATACCATCTATATACTGCGTGTGCAAGCACACATCCAAAGGCCCGCTAAAGATTACATGTCGTATCCCAAATACGAATCATATCAAATCACCGATCTCGCGGCACAATGCCCAAAATCATCGACTCACCTCCAATATCGTCCAATATCCTCAAACACAATGCAAGTATAATGAATTTGCAAGGGTGCATGTGTAGGTGTAAATCTATTCTAGGGTTCGCGACTATGAACTACACTAGTTGCTTCTAACCCTAAACTATCCATAATACACCTAACACAATATCCACAACACACTATAACTGTCATATATATATAGTATATCAACTACGGACTGCGGGGGGGCTATACGCCATCCACCCGACTTCCCCCTGTAGATATAATCTACTCACCTTGCGTCTTCATTTGTGGACGTCGCCACGCGCTTGCTTGTCGTCCCGGAGTCTTCATTTGGTACCTACACATTAACATGTCGCAATTGTGTATCAAAACCAATTCCAAACCAAAATGGCATACGAATCCCCAAAACGATACGCTATGATCTATAGGTTAGAACCTATGGACAACGCCTTTCAAGACCATCAACAACCCTCGATATCGTCGTATAAACGCCAAATAGTCGAGGTAAAACACAATACACAATTTCAGAACTAAAAATACGGAATACGGAAACACGAATCCAAAACAGCAACTAAGGAAATAGGCTCCAGATTTCACCCTAGGTCAAACTAGACAAATCTACACATACCAGGGGCCTAATCTACTGATGAGGGAACACCAAAACCAAGACGAACCAAAATGGGGCAGGTCTGGCCGCAAATTGCGGCCAAACAGGATAAATCTGCTGCCGGGTCTAGGAGTTAGGGGCTAGGGTCTTGGGGTTAGCTTCCTAGGTGCCTGCACATCTCACTGTCCAATTAATTTTATTTTAGGATGTCTCGGGTGATAGCAGATCTCAAATAACCTTCACAGATTCCATAAAATTTCCGATATCGGTTTCTAAATCCGTATTCCGGCCCTTAAGTCTCAGGTTTGGGTCTCAATTCATGCACTAGGGTGTTTATCTAACCTCTACTGAGCTCAATTTCACATTATAACTCAATTTCCACCAAACCCTAACTAGGTTTTCCTCAAGTCTACAAAATCAAACAATATCGGTTCTAAACTAAACATGGGGTATAAGTAATACTAAAACTAAGCTAAGGGTTCAGTAAATACCTCATTTGGCAACTCAAGAATTTTCTTGAGTTGCCCCTAGTGGCCAAAATCCTTGCTTCCTTGGTCCAAGGTGTAGATCTTGAGCTTGTACACACTTTTAATGAAATGAAAGTGGGGTTTTGGAGTTGTTTTCATGGTGATTTGAGGAGTTGAAGAGGGGAGGGAGAATGAGGAGCAGGAGCAGCAGCAGCAAGGGAGAAAGAGGGAGGGAAAATGAAAGAAGAATGAAGAGAAAGGCTAAGTCCAAGGTCAAAGAAAACCATACCTCTCTCTCTCTCTTTCTCACCATACCTCAATATTATATTCCCCCTTCTCTATTTCTTTTTCTTTTCATTTATTTACTAAAACCCTTCTCACTTGAATAGTGAATCCAAAAGGAACATGATGAAAAAATGCACAAGTGTAAGAAAAGATGATATGTGCATGTTTTGCACAAAAAGCCAAAAAACCGATTAGCGATTTTTAATCGCGATTAGCACTTAATTATCATATAACTAATCATAAAAACTTAGAAATAGCATAATTCTCTAATTTACCCTATTTTAGAATTTTCCATAATTTTCCAAAATTTTTCCCATTTATTTGTATTTAATTATACCAAAATATTAAAATATTCAATAAAATAATATTAAATTATAAAAATTCCCAAAATAATATTTTATTATTTTGAAATGTTACATCGCGAGATCGAGATTCGGAGAGTAGATACAAAAGATAACACCGCGGATCCACTCACCAAGGCCCTCCCTCTGCCGTAGCATGAGCGAATTTTTGAGATGTTGGGTATGAGATACGCCAATAATTAGCCTTAGTGCAAGTTGGAGATTGTTGGATATATGTATGCCCTAAAGGCCATTATATGATAGTGTATGTACCAGTATGTGTGTGTGTGTGTGTGTTCATGGGACATTCTTGCTCGACATGATAGTATGCTATTTTGTTGCACTTTTATCTTGACATGTTCATTTGATGATGCTTTCATTCATTTGGTACATGTTGATATAGCCGTTAGGATATGCAGGACTACTGAGATTATGATGAGGATCATACTAGTGGGACATGTGTAGTTTATGAGCATATCCATGAAATGTTCCCAGTCATGGGTGTATCGAGACTGGGCATCGATATTACCTGAGTAGACTAGCGTATACGTTGCTTGTCCCATATGATGGGCGATGGATGATCCCATATCCATTGATGTGGTGACACCAAAGACCGTATACGGGTGCTCAGTAAGACTGGGTACACTGAACGGACTCACCGAGAACTCCTATGTGGTATTATATCTATCGTCGGATAGCAGTTCTCGGGTGACACTGGTACAGGTTAGTCTGTAGACCCGAGATCGTCATAGTGTCTTGTGTGCCTCCCATTGTACTTTGATCTCCACCCTACCACGGCTCTATTGAGTCGTGCAAACAGGTGGATTTTGGGTACAGTCCCGAGGCACATGGAGGCAATGAGCGATAGGAGGGGTTTCGTCTCTCCCGGTATTAGGGTTGATGTTGCACCATGTACGATTGGCTATAATAGGAAGTCCCTGGCCAGGGCTGCTGAGATTTACTGACTAGTGTTATCAGTAGTTTCTCGATCTGTTATGAGACATATACCAGCATGACTTATTGGGTTATTGGGGTCGACGATACCATCCCTAGACTCACATATGCAGCATATTTGACGAAGATACCGTACTGTACGATAAGTGTTACCGGTTGGCTCGACGGGAGTTTTAGCAGGTTTGCTTGTGTTTCTTCTAATCGCTCAATACCTGGGAACCGTTACGTACAACTTGTTCCACCGACGGTTTATGGGCATGTGATGTGATCACTACCTACTGCTAGCGTATTTACAAGTCTTAGAGTCCCACAAAGGGGTCTCCTAGCTCAGGCGAAAAGATGTGGGGTGCATATGTAATATGCGCGGGAGCTCGATTAAATGCATGTATTGGATACCGTACTTCAATCGGGCGTTTACTATTGGACGGGTCGTATGTGATATGACTGGGTTATTAAATCAAGTGTTGATTTAATATTAAATCCATTAGCTCATTTATTAAAACCTATTTCTTTATGATGCATGCATGAGTGTATGTATATGTTGATATGGATGCACACATGCAAGCATACATTATCATGGTTGATGATACATTGGTGGTGGCAATGCAATACTTACATGGTTACATATTTGTATATTTTTTTTATTTTAGAAAAGAAAAAATGGGATTAATACCATGGTTTAATTACCTATGGTTTTAGCCCATGGTTTTCTTAAACTCAAGTTACAAAATATCTAGATATTTTGTAACCATAGTTTAGCATGGCATGACTCTCACTTACTCTCTTGAGTTTAGTTAGAGTTATTGAATTCTCTTGAGTCTAGGTTGACCCATCATCTTCTTCCTCTCTCTCCTCAAAGCTCTCTAGGGTTTGAAAAAGAAAGAGAAGAAATTAAAAAGAAAAGGTTTTTAAGTGAGATCCAAACCCATATCACCATTCTACTTTAGTCTAGCCCACTAGTGTGGAGTGTTTGCTTCATCTTCATCCTTGATCAAGTGAAGCTTGGAGCTTGAGCAAAGGGACTTCGTGGTGGATCATCATGGACTTGGAAGGACACAAGCCAACCGGTTCAAACCCCACTCGATCCAAGGAGTCAAGGAGGAGGTCTACAAAGGTTGTATTTTCTCCCCACTTAGTGTTAGATACTATATAGTATGTGATACTATAGTTTGTTACTCTATTTTTCTAGTTCGATTCATGGTTGGAATTGTTTAGCAGCCTCTAAATATTTGATATAGCATGTGAGATGAAACCCTAAACCTAGGATGGTGCTAGAGAATCCCTTCAATATCAGCAGCAGAAGTCAACATATGAAATATTGGATATACTAGGAATTCCGTGTTTTAAATTCAGCCAGTAAAAAACACGGATTCCACGGTCGTGATGAATAGCCAAACCCACATCCCTAGACCCTTACGAGAGTGGCAAGAAACCCTACCAATTCTAGAGTGAGAAGACCCGGTCTCGACTCCTCGAGATGGTCTCCCGCTGGACTCTAGAACCCGGTTACTTGTGCTCCCCGCCTTGGGTCTATCCTAATGCGGAAAAGTAAATAATATACATCAATGGTGATATTATCCTCAACTCGGAAGTGCCCCAATAAAAGAATATTACATAAAAGTTTTTACATGAATGAAAATGAAAAACTCTCATCTCACATAAAAACCCCCGGTTATTCAAACACGACGATCCAATATAACATATCACAGCAACACATAACATCATTTGTCATCAACGTAAGTAAATATGCGTATCCCAATTGTCGTTGACATATAGCAACGAAACTGGCGATACACCACATATTACACTTACGGTCGCAGAAAAGAAAGTGAAAACTATAATAATTGGAATCTGCAACCATCTTAGACATCATAAACCTAATGTATCACATACTTCGGATTTCATGCCTAACCAAATGAATTCCATAGACATCGCATACCCAACAATTATAAACACCGCATTTTAGTCTCGATATTGAAAACATTTTTCAATAACCAGTCGGGTAATTCAACAAAATTCCCGACAACCTGATCGAATGCTCGTCGGAACTTTAGCAGACGGTCGCACCCCCGATGTCATCGACGAAGTGCACTTAGGCGGAACACCGCGGCCGCGAGCACCCGAACGGATGCTTTTGGCGACGGGGTTCTCCTACAGTCACTAGGTCGGGGCTTTGGGGCATGGCAATCTCGTAAGGTTACCCGGCGTGTATCCGCGTATGCTACGTGATTGCGACGGACTTTTGATCTGCATCAAAATCCCGTGGCAACCGATCACTTGAGACTAAATTGCTAGATTTATAAAATTCAAATTATTTTTCACAAAACTAATTATTGTGGATTTCAAATATTGTATCACAATTCACAGATAGCTAGACGATGTTAAACATTTCGATCGAATCAACAAACACCAAAAATTTCCCAGAGAGCTCAGCACTTGAGCACAATTTAAAAATACCCAGAATATGCCACAGCACTTATGGACCAACCGTAGAAGGGCCAACCCTTGCTTCACTGTTAGTGATATATGCCCTAGAGGCCATTATTGTATCATACTGGATTGTATATTACTTAATGGGAGCTTGGGATATACACGGATATAGTAACAGTCTTGCTCAAAATGGTAGTATGCTACCTGGTTTGTTTCTACCTCAATATATGCATGTGTTTCTTATAGCATATCGCTTATACATATTGGTAGAGCCCTTAGGATCTTTGCTTGATTACGAGCGTTGTGATGGCAGTCACACTAGTGGGGGCTGGGTTGTCTATAAGCACATCCTATACAGGTCCCTAGTCGTAGGATTATCGAGACAGGGCATCGATACTCCATAGTAGACTGGTGTATACGCTTCTCATCCCAGCAGGGGAGATGGTCTGTCCCACAGCCATCAATTCGTCGTACTGGAGATAGTATGCGGGTGCTCATTAGGTTATAAGTACACTGGACAGGACTCGTCGGGAACTGTTGGTGGGTATTATACCTATCGTCGGGTAGCAGTTCCCAGATGACATGAGTATAGCTTAGTCCGTCGACTTGACACTGCTACTTCGCCTCGAGTGTGTTCCTACTGTACTTTGATTACTACCCTACCACGGCTCAAAGGAGTCATGCAAACAGGTAGTAGTTGGGTGCAGTCCCGAAGCACTTGGAGGCAGTGGCGGTTAGATAGGATTCGTCTCTTCCGGTATTGGGGTTGATATCGCGCTGTGTTCGGAAGGCCATTACACAAAGTCCTTGGCCAAGACAAAAGAGATTTACTGGTAGGTACTCCAGTAGTTTCTCAGGGTGTTTTGGGCTATTCTCCGACACGACTTATTGCGCTACTAGGGGTCTGACGATTACCGCCCCCTAGGCCCGATATGTGATACTCTTAGAAGAACAGACCAGACTGTACAGAGATTGTCACATACAAGCTCAGTAGGAGTTCGGATGAGTTAGCTCTATAGGGTTACCTAGCACGGCAACAAGGTTTCGGGAGGCATCGTCCATGCCAATTTCAATTTTTTTTCCGTACTAAAGAACCCTAACCCTAGAATCTTAACTAGAGATTTAGATGAACTAGCAATGCAAACAACTTTACATCTAAGTGAATGAGGAATACAACCTTAGTAGACCGGTCCTTCACTTCTAAAGATCTGTGTAGTAGTCCCTTCGCTCCAAGTAGTGAACACCCGAACTCTAGTAAAGGTTCACATGAAGAAATGAACAAGCTTGCTCGAAGTCTTCGAGCCCGAAGATGATCTACGTCGAGAAGACTCAAGCTCTTGCTACCTCTTCACTAATGGTAGATTAGTGAAGCAAACACTTTAAACTAAATAGCTAATATAGTAGAGGATGATTAAGTAGGAATTTTTCTCATTTTAGATTTATTTTTCTCATAATGTTTCATCACCTTGAGAAAAGCTAGCAAGCTTTCTCTTGATGAAGTGGAGAAGAAAATGAAACTCATGACGTGAGAATAGCAACCATGGGTGAGTTAGTGTCATACACTAACTCATGTAGAGAATAAACCATGGCTAACAATAATAGTTAGGTTAATAAATATCTACAAGTAAAACAAAATTAGTGGACTAAGTCAATGGTTAGCATAAGCTTCTCCAAGTTTCTAGCCATGACAATTTCCATCTAATTTTGATTAACTTTAAATAAATAAAACTTTTCATTATATCAAACATGGTGTGAGTCTCATGCACCCATGAAGCATGTAGCATCAAGCATGACACAAATAAAATGTACATTAATATATATCACATATATACTATATGCACACAAGTGAGAAAAAGAAATTTTTAAGTGAGCTAGTATTAGTTAATGTAAATTAATATATCACATATACAATTATACATTAAATTATTAAATCAACACTTGATTTAATAATCCGGCTATATCTCATACAACCGGCTAATATCAAATGTAACAACTTATCGAATCAACACTTGATCCGATAAGCCAGTTATATCATATATAACCGACCGATATCACATATCGCGAGAATGGAATACGGTATCACATACGCGTATTAATATCGGTCCTGCACATATCACATATATGCTCGTACTTCGTTTCGCATGAACCAGGAAACCTCTGTGTTGGACTCTAAAGGCTCGTCAATACGCCGGCAGTAGGTGATGATCATATCAAACACTCACAAGCCGCAAGCGGTCTGCCAAATGTAACGGTCACCCGGGTATTGAGCGATCAGAAGATCAACAAGCAAGCCTTCTCATACTCCTGCGAATCCAATCAGTAACACTACCGTACAGTCCGGTCTCTTCGTTAGATATGTCGCATATCCCAGCTTGGGGGTGGTAAAACGTCAGACCCCAATAGCCTGATAAGCCATGCCGATCTGAAGGGTTGCCTAGTATGGAAGCAAGGTTTCGGGAGGCATCTTCCATGCCAATTACAAATTTTTCCGTTCTAGCTAACCCTAACCCTAGAATCGTCTACTATAAAAATCGACGGAATGAAATGCAAACAACTTTGCAAGTAAGTGTACAAGGAATACAACCTTTGTAGACCAGTCCTTCACTTCATTAGCTCCGTGTAATAGTCCCTTCGCCGCGATCATGAAATCCCGACTCTTGAAAGGCTCCCATGAAGAAATGAACAAGCTTGCATCGAAGTCTTCGAGGCCGAAGATGATCTACGTCGAGGAGACACTAACCCAAGCTATCTCTTCACTAATTGTGGAATTAGTGAAGCAAACACCCTATACTAAATGACAAATAGTAGAGAATGATGAAGTAGGAAGTGGGCTCACTTTAGATTTGATTTTCTCATAAATTTTCTCTCATCTCCGTTGAAGCTAGAAAGCCTGAGAGGAAGAAGAAGAAGAAAATTTTCATGATAATTATCCAAAGGATTATTGCAACCCTTGGGTGAGTTAAGCATCATATACTTAACCTTTGTAGAGAGTTAACCATGGCTAGAATAATGGTTGGGTTTATAAATATCTTAAGCAAAACAAAAATAAAAGACTAAGTCAATGCATCCATAAGCTTCTACAAGCTTTGAGCCATGACAAAGTCCAACTAATTTTAGAATAACTTTAAATAAATAAAACCCTAAATAATCCCTAGCATGGTGTAAGTCACACACACACCCAAGTTGCTTGTATCATCAAACATGACACAAAATAATGTACACTTGCATATATCACATATATACAATGTGCACAAAACTAGTGAGAAAAGAAATCTTAAGTGAATTAATATTAGTTAATGTAATTTAATATATCAAATATATAATTATACATTAAATCATTAAATCAACACTTGATTTAATAATCCGGCTATATCACATATAACCGACTAATATCATATATCGCGAGAATACAATACGGTATCACATACTCGTATCAATCTCGGTCCCGTACATATAACATATGTGCTCCTACTCCATTTCGCTTGAGCCAGGAAACCTCTGAGTAGGACTCTAAAGACTCGTCAATATGCCGGCAGTAGGTGATGATCATATCAAACACCCACAAGCCGCAAGCGGTCTGCTAAACGTAACGGCCACCCGGGTATTGGGCGATCAGAAGATCAACAAGCAAGCCTGCTCATACTTCTGTGAAACCAATCAGTGACACTACCATACAGTCCGGTCTCTTCGTCTGATATATCGCATATCTCGTCTAGGGGTGGTAAACGTCAGACCCCAGTAACTCGATAAGTCGTGTCGATATAAGGCTCATAACGGGTCGAGAAACTACTGATAACACTTACCAGTATATCTCTGAAGCAGTCCTGGCTAGGGACTTCCTGTTATAGCCAATCGAGCACAGCGCAACATCAACTCCCAATACCGGGAGAGACGAAACGCCTCCTATCGCTCATTGCCTCCATGTGATTCGGGACTGTACCCAAAAGCCATTATTTTGCACGTTCTCTTGAACGTGGTAAGGTGGAAATCAAAGCACAGTGGGAATCACACAAGACTCTATGACGATCTCGGGTCTACAGACTAACCTGTACCAGTGTCACTAGAGAACTTCTATCTGACGATAGGTATAATACCATCTAGGAGCTCTCGGCGAGCCCGTCCAGTGTACCCAGTCTCCATTAAGCACCCATATACTATCTCTGATATCAAACACCAATAGATATGGGATCATCCATCGCCCATCTACATGGGTCGAGAAGCTATACACTAGTCTACTCTGGAGTATCGATACCCTGTCTCGATACTCCCACGACTAAGAACATTTCAAGGATGTACTTAGTGACTACTCTGTCCCCACTAGTATGATCTGCATCATAATCCTGGTAGTCAAGTACTCATCCTGAGGGCTTTATTAACATGTAACATATAGACAGTCGGTGTACATGTTAAGATAAAGAACAACCAAATAGCATACTATTATGTCGAGCAAGAAAGTCCTCCCTATATATCTCCAAGCATCCACTACAATATACATCGTATGTACAGTAATGGCCTTTAGGGCATACATATTACTAAGGTCCATAACGGTTTGAGAAACTACTGATAACAGTTACCAGTAAATCTCAGCAACCCTGGCCAGGGATTTCCTGTTATGGCAAATCGAGCATAGCGCAAGATCAACCCCCAATACCGGGAGAGACGAATCCCCTCCTATCGCTCATTGCCTCCATGTGACTCGGGACTGTACCCAAAAACCACCTTTTTGCATGATCTCTTGAATGTGGTATGGTGGAAATCAAAGCACAGTGGGAATCACATAAGACTCTATGACGATCTCGGGTCGACAGACTAACCTGTACCAGTGTCACCAAAGAACTGCTATCTGACGATAGGTATAATACCATCTGGGAGTTCTCGGCGAGTCCGTTCAGTGTACCCAGTCTCCACTGAGCACCCGTATACCTTCTCTGATGTCAAACACCAATGGATATGGGATCATCCATCGCCCATCATATGGGTCAAGAAGCACATACGCTAGTCTACTCTAGAGTATCGATACCCTGTCTCGATACTCCTACGACTAGGAACAATTGAAGGATGTACTTACCGACTACCCTTACCCCACTAGTATGAACTGCATCATAATCCTGGTAGTCAAGTACTCATCCTAAGGGCTTTATCAACATGTAATAGAAAGACAATAAGTGTACATGTTAAGATAAAGTGCAACAAGATAGCATACTATCATGTCGAGCAAGAAAGTCCTCCCTATATATGTCCAAGCATCCACTACAATATACATCGCATGTACAGTAATGGCCTCTAGGGCATACATATAACTAACAATCTCCCACTTGCACTAAGGCCATTTGTTGCAGTATCTCATACTCAACGTCCTATAGAAATCTCTCTAGGGAAAGGCCTTTGTGAGTGATCCGCCGTGTTATCCTTCACATCAACTCTCCTTACCTCGATCCCTTGGAGATCAACCATCTCCCTGATCAGGTGATACTGTCCTCAGAATATGTCTGGATCGCCGATGGGACCGGCGTTCCTAGGCCAAAGTTACAACTCCATTGTTGTCACAATAACAGTTATTGGACGCTAATGGAACCATGTTCATCTCATGAACAAGAATTATCCAGACATCTACTTTGGTAGCATCGTTGATAGCGATGTATCTAGCCTTTATCGTCTAGCATGTCATGGTATCTAGCTTGGAACTCTTCCAACATACCGTCCCTCCACTGAGGGTAGAGACAATGCCTGTGGCTGACTTTCAGTCGACCTTATCACTATGGAAGCTCGAACCAAGAACATTCATTTAGTGCTTCTCAAGTACTTAAGAATGTCCTCCAGAGCTGTCCAGTGATTCTCCCATGATCCAATTGATTCTAGATCACTACACCTAGTGAGTCATCTACATCTGGTTTGGTACATAACATCGCATACATGATAGAGCCTACTGCCGAATCATAGGGTATCCCTTGCACGCAAGCTCTTTCCAAATCGGTCTCGTAAGACATCTTTTTGGAGAGAGTGATTCCTGAGTAAATGGGAGAACCACCACGCTTAGAATCCTCCATACTAAACCCATTTAGTATGGTGTTTATGTACCTGGATTTAGGACACTCCCAACATCCACTTATATCCATCACCATAGATCATAATACACAAGATGTAGTAGGTATCATCCAGATCTTCTATTGAGAATCCTCGTGATAAGAGAAGCTTGACCGAGTGTAGCATAGGAAACCATTTCCTATCAAGAGTATGTTATCTACGTACAATACGTGGAATACAACCTTACTCTCTACTACCTTCTTGTATATACAAGGTTCATCTACCTTTTTGATGAAGTCAAACTCTTTGACTGCCACATCAAAACAGATGTTCCAACTCCGCGATGCCTGCTTTAATCCTGATGGACTTAAGCATAGCTTTGAAAGTCTCAACTTTTCCATTTACACCAAGAATCTTCTCAAGATCTATTTGCTCCCAATGGGTTTTACCCCTTCAGGTGCAACATTCAAAGTCATACTTTGTTGGTGTACATGGATTCCATCTTTGATCGCATCGCATCCATCCATTTCACAAAGTCTCAACTTATGATGGTCTGTCTGAACCTGGTTGGGTCATCATCTACCATGATGCAATCCTCGCTCCCACTATCACCGAGAAGACCGTAGTATCTCTCAAGAGGATGAGGAACCCTACCAGATTTGCGGAGAGGCTGAGGTTCGTTGGAGATTATTGAATCCTTTGGTTTCACCAAATTATCAGCTGTTAGTTTGTTTAGCTGGAACTTCTTCCAGTTCTACCTCATGACCAATAATTTCTTCACGAGAAATTCCTTTTCTAAAAAGGTGGCACGCTGAGAAACAAAACACATTTTGCTCCTCAGTGTGGTAGAAGATATTCCCTTGCGAATGTTCGGGATATCCAACAAACTTATACAGAACTGACCTTGCTTCGAGCTTGTCCGGATTTTGCTTTTCAACATAGGCCGGACAACCCCATATCTTAACTCATTTAAGACATGGTCTCTTCCCATACCATATCTCATATGGTGTGGTAGGCACTGATTTGGTTGGAACCCCATTCAATAGGTATGCAGCTTCTTAATTGCATAACACCAAAAGGAAACGTGTAACTCAGCAATACTCATCATAGAGCGCGCCATATCTCATAGGGTGCGATACCTCCGCCCCGATACACCGTTGTGTTGTGGTGTATTCAAAGGAGTAAGCTGAGAGAGAATCACATTCTCCTTTTAAATAATCCGGGAACTCCATGCCTAAGTATTCACCTTCTCGATCATATTGAAGGATTTAATACTTCTACCCGTCTGGTTCTTAACTTCAAGCTTATATTCCTTGAATTTCTCAAAAGTTTCAAACTCGTGTTTCAACAGGAACACATGTCCGAATCTGAGAGATAGTCGATGAAACCTCAAACGAAGGGGACTTTGCCCTAACGGGAGGCCCTACGGAATACAAGGAAGGCTCCTTGAAGTATCAAGAACCAACCCTGGCATTTGTTGACATAGGACCATATACATCATCATGTATCTGTCCCAAGAGTTTAGTAACTCTTTATCTGTTTCCAACAAATGGAGTATTGGTTTACCTTTGATACAAGACTGGCAAGTATCATAAGATGAAAATTCGAACAGATTCTTTTATTCATCCTTATGTAACTTAGCTGGTCGTGTCGCATCGATATGACCTAGTCTACAATGCCACATGAAGGATTCGTTCATTTCTGAATTATTCCTCTTGTATGTGTTTTATTTACTTTGAACTGTAGTTTGATTTAGAACGTATATGCTATTACATAACGTGCCTGACCCAATCAACTCTTGATTCAGGAAAATGTTCACAATATTATCCTCCAATACAGAATTAAATCTTTCTTTAACTCAATAAAGAATTTGATGTAATGTTGTATATCAGGTTCGGTATCTAATAACATTTGTTCAGAATCAATGTATTTACCATTTGGTAATACATGGTGATATCTGCCAACTCATTTGGCTGTAACAATTGCATCATTCTCTACACTTAGAGACATATCACTCATTCCCAGTTCCCTACCTTTCTGTAGCCCATGTAACATATTACATATGCAGGATCCTGATCCGGTATCTCATACCTAGGACGTAGAGGATACTGAGAAACAGTTCTCGGTAACGAACACACCCGAAGAAGATGCATCAACATGCACTTTCTTCGATTGAGTGGCATGGGAATCTGGATATTCCCCTATTCCCTGCTCGGACTTATAACAATTATAAGTGGGAGCGGAACCAACGTTCCCTAGCTCAGTATAATAAGCAGGTTCGGTCAATGCATCCATATTACTATCTTGATTAAGGAGTGACATGGTCGCTACCAGGAGAGAGAGAGCAGAAAACACTCTGCGTGTGCTCTTACAAGATCAGATTGGTTATTATTTTATCTAATCAGGATGGCTCCCACTGTTTTTATCAAATCTTTCTTCAAATCCTAAAAGGTAAGACTAGCCGGGATTAATTACACCCTACAAGTTCGCCAATCTTTCGGCCAGGCCAGTGTCGGTACTTTGAGGGAGGTTCCCCGTGCTTTCGCACGGACCTAATTAAAATAAATCTCGTTTTCCCAGGGGCGTAACCTGGTTAACACCTTTCTAGACACCTACTTGATCGGCTAATTGTAATATGCTAAACTCTCCCAGGAGTAACTCTTACTCGCAGTGGGTATCGGGATCCAACTATCTCATAGAAGGTATGCAATCTCATTGCAAATTTCAACACTTGAAATTCCCGATAATGTTTTACCCCTAGTGGCTTGTGACCTTAACTATGGTCAAAAAATCATAAGCACTAGTCAAGTTCTACCAATCATTTCGTGATTAATTAGACCCACCCACATGACCCTTAACAATGGTTAACAAAGTCGCATGACTGTCCTAATTAATCGCATCATATGATGTATAGGAAGACATCACTTAGCTACCGCACACTACGCCTTAACTATGGTCAACAAACGTAGCACGAATACTAAGTACTCTACTTCCTAAAATGACGGAGGGATACGACAGGTTTTTTAAAAAAACCTTTTGCGTAATGAACTTGATATCGTTGTAGAATCGAGTGATTTTTAAAAGGAGTGTTTTTTTAGGCTTTTACTAGTTTTGCTAAAGGGGTCACTCCCGGTGAAGGGATCTCGGCTCTTTTCTTATCGAATAAGGTGCTGGATATTTCACAAATACCACTATGCAAAGCATAAACTAAAAAAAGCAATCAAAAGATAAAACCGAGTGAGTTGTATCATCTGCTAGTTTCGCTAAAGAGGTCACTCCCAGTGAAGGGATCCCGGCTCTTTCCTTATCGAATGAGGTGCTGGATATTCTACAAGGAATACCACTATGAAAAGCAAGAACTAGAGCTACCAGTTTTTAAAACAAGATTCTGCAATATCTTTAGGTTTCTTTTATTACATTAATCTCATTAATGAAGTCCCATCAATTATGCTTTCTAAGCATCACATAAGAAACGAAAGCATAAATATTTATTATATCTCATATATATAATATAAGAAATCGTCTCAACATATCAAGTGATCACATCACAGAATATTAGCAGCAGAAGAATACATATGAAATATTAGATATACTAGGAATTCCGTGTTTTAAATTAAGCCAGTAAAAAATACGGATTCCACGGTCGCGATGAATAGTCAAACCCACATCCCTAGACCCCTATGAGAGCGGCAAGCAACCCTACCAATTCTAGAGTTAGGAGACCCGGTCTCGACTCCTCGAGATGGTCTCCCACTGGACCCTAGAACCCGGTTACTTATGCTCTCCTCCTTGGGTCTATCCTAATGCGGAAAAGTAAATAATATACCTCAATGGTGACATCATCCTCAACCCGGAAGTGCCCCAATAAAAGAATATTACATACAATCTTTTACATGAATGAAAATGAAAAACTCTCATCTCACGCAAAAAACCCCGGCTATTCAAAACACGACGATCCAATATAACATATCACAGCAACACATAACATCACATGTCATCAACGTAAGTAAATATGCGTATCCCAATTGTCGTTGACATATAGCAACGAAACCGGCGATACACCACATATTACACTTATGGTCGCAGAAAAGAAAGTGAAAAACTACAACAGTTGGAATCCGCAACCATCTTAGACATCATAAACCCAATGTATCACATACTTTGGATTTCATGCCTCACCAAATGAATTCTTTAGACATTACATGCCTAACAATTATAAACCCCGCATTTTAGTCTCAATATTGAAAACACTTTCCAATAACCTGTCGGGTAATTCAACAAGATTCCCGATAACCTGATCGAATGCTCGTCGGAAACTTTAGTAGACAGCCGCACCCCCGATATCGTCGACGAAGTGCACTAAGGCGGAACACCGCGGCCGTGAGCACCCGAACGGATGCTTTTGGCGACGGGGTTCTCTTACAGTCACTTGGTTGGGGTTATGGGGCATGTCTATCTAGTAAGGTTACCCGGTGAGTATCCGCATACACTACGTAATTGCGACGGGCTTTTGATCCACATCAAAATTCCGTGGCAACCGATCAAATGAGACTAAACTGCTAGATTTATAAAATTCAAACTAGTTATCGCATAACTAATTATGTGGATTCCAAATATTGTATCATAATCACAGATAGCTAGATGATGTTAAACTTTTCGATCGAGTAAACAAACACTCAAAATTTCCCAAAGAGCTCAACACTTGAGCGGAGTTTAAAAAATACCCAGAACATGCCACAACACCTATGAACCATCCGTAGAAGGGTCGACCCATGCCTCACTCATGTCGCCGCGGAACTGCCGCAAACCTTAGGTTATAACCGCGGTTCCATGATCCAAAAAGTCGAGTTTGGGTATCGTTCTTCTAGAGGGTCCACAGAATCGCTTGCATGATTTTATGAAGATTTTAAACACGGAAAAAATCCAACTCTTGGAAAATTTCCAACGAGGGAAAATATGAGTTATTGATATCCGTTCGAACTTTATAACGTCGTCTAAATAACCCGAATAGATGTTAGAATTATGATTAAGAAACACTCCGAATTGCCTTTGCAGAAAGTTAACATCACATGCAAATTTAGCAAAAACAAGCAACACCTGGAACACTAAAACCCAGAGACTGGAACACCCTAAAAATTTGAAGCCCAAATTACCCAAATGAACCGGTGAGCTCAGAAATAATGCTCATGTGGCCGGCCAAAAGAAGGTGAGGAGGGTTCAAATTTCTACAGTGTTCATGTTACATCTCAAATAACATTCTGCAGTTGCTTAAAAAAATTTTAGAGGCCATTTAAAATTCGACAGAAATCAGGATTGTATATCGGGTGTTTCGGAGTTGTTTCGGTTTCGTAATTATACAAACATCGTCTAATTCTCTAGCATGGCTCTGATACCACTGCAGGGTTACCAAACACGGAAGCAAGGTTTCGGGAGGCATCGTCCATGCCAATTTCAAATTTTTTGCCGTACTAAAGAACCCTAACCCTAGAATCTTAACTAGAGATTTAGACGAACTAGCAATGCAAACAACTTTACATCTAAGTGAATGAGGAATACAACCTTTATAGACCGGTCCTTCACTTCTAAAGCTCCATGTAGTAGTCCCTTCGCTCCAAGTAGTGAACACTCGAACTCTAGTAAGGGTTCACATGAAGAAATGAACAAGCTTGCTTGAAGTCTTCGAGGCCGAAGATGATCTACGTCGAGGAGACTCAAGCTCATGCTACCTCTTCACTAATGGTAGATTAGCAAAGCAAACACCCTAAACTAAATGGCTAATATAGTAGAGGATGTTGAAATAGGAATTTTGCTCACTTTAGATTTATTTTTCTCACAATATTTCATCACCTTGAGAAAAGCTAGCAAGCTTTCTCTTGATGAAGAAGAAGATGAAGTGGAGAAGAAAATGAAACTCATGAGGTGAGAATAGCAACCATGGGTAAGTTAGTGTCATACACTAACTCATGTAGAGAATAAACCATGGCTAACAATAATGGTTAGGTTAATAAATATCTACAAGTAAAACAAAGTTAGTGGACTAAGTCAATGGTTAGCTTAAGCTTCTCCAAGCTTCTAGCCATGACAATTTCCATCTAATTTTGATTAACTTTAAATAAATAAAACCCTTCATTATATCAAGCATGGAGTGAGTCTCATACACCCATGAAGCATGTGGCATCAAGCATGACACAAATAAAATATACATTAATATATATCACATATATACTATATACACACAAGTGAGAAAAAGAAATGTTTAAGTGAGCTAATATTAGTTAATGTAAATTAATATATCACATATACAATTATACATTAAAATATTAAATCAACACTTGATTTAATAATCCGTCTATATCTCATACAACCGGCTAATATCAAATGTAACAACTTATCGAATCAACACTTGATCCGATAACCCGACTATATCACAAATAACCGGCCGATCACATATCGCGAGAATGGAATACGGTATCAGATACGCGTATTAATCTCGGTCCCGCACATATCACATATATGCCCGTACTTCGTTTCGCATGAACCAGGAAACCTCTGTGTAGGACTTTAAAGACTCGTCAATACGCCGGCAGTAAGTGATGATCATATCAAACACCAACAAGCCGCAAGCGGTCCGCCAAACGTAACGGCCACCCGAGTATTGAGCGATCATAAGATCAACAAGCAAGCCGTCTCATACTCCTGCGAATCCAATCAGTAACACTACCGTACAGTCCGGTCTCTTCATCAGATATGTCGCATATCGCAGCCTGGGGGTAGTAAAACGTCAGACCCCAATAGCCTGATAAGTCATACCGATGCAAGGTCCATAACGGTTTGAGAAACTACTGATAATACTTACCAGTAAATCTCAGCAACCCTGGCCAGAGATTTCCTGTTATGGCCAATCGAGCATAGCGCAACATCAACCCCCAATACCGGGAGAGACGAATCCCCTCCTATCGCTCATTGCCTCTATGTGACTCGGGACTGTACCCAAAAACCACCTTTTTGCACGATCTCTTGAACGTGGTACGGTGGAAATCAAAGCACAGTAGGAATCACACAAGACTCTATGACGATCTCGGGTCGACAGACTAACCTGTACCGGTGTCACCAGAGAACTGCTATCTGATTATAGGTATAATACCATCTAGGAGTTCTCGGCAAGTCCGTCCAGTGTACCCAGTCTCCACTGAGCACCTGTATACCTTTTCTGATGTCAAACACCAATGTATATGGGATCATCCATCGCCCATCATATGGGTCAAGAAGAGCATACGCTAGTCTACTCTGGAGTATCGATGCCCTGTCTCGATACTCCCATGACTAGGAACAATTGAAGGATGTACTTACCGACTACCCTTGCCCCAGTAGTATGAACTGCATCATAATCCTGGTAGTCAAGTACTCATCCTAAGGGCTTTATCAACATGTAATAGAGAGACAATAATTGTACATGTTAAGATAAAGTACAACCAGATAGCATACTATCATGTCGAGCAAGAAATTCCTCCCTATATATGTCCAAGCATCCACTACAATATACATCGCATGTACAGTAATGGCCTCTCGAGCATGCATATAACTAACAAGCTCATCGGCCTTCTTATCAAAACATACCTGGGTAGCCGTTACGTGCAGCTAGTACCGCTTGCGCCTTGTGGTTAAACCCACAGCCAGCGTAGTGTCGAGTCTTTAAAGTCCCACATAAAGGGTTTCCCTGCACCGGGCAAAAGGTGTAGAGGCCATATGGTATTATGGCAGGGCTTCGATCACTTATGTGTACTTGTACACATATGATGATCGGGCCGATAATATTAGTTGGCTTTGGTTTAAGCCGGATTCTAGTATTATATTGATGGATTATTTTTGTCTCTTTGTATTCTTGTTCTTCGAAATGCGGATGCGGGCATATATATATGGATGAGGGGCATTCTCGTAATTCCTCGGGATTGGATTCTAGAAGGGGGACACCTAATAGGGTTTTATTCTTTATGAATTAAACTTTATTTGGGTAGAGGAAATGAGGTGGATTTTGAGCATTGCACCTAGCATGGCTACTTAGTGACTCATGGTCATGAGTCACCACTAGAAATTTATGAAGAGTTGTAGATATTTTAGTGTGATTTTTATCTCACAAAATATCTAATATTCTTCATTCTATCTCAAGTGGACAACCAAGCTTTTCTTGAGCTGATGCTTCACTAGCTTTTCCTCAAGTCTTCTTCTTCTTCCTCTGAACCCTAAAAGCTCTCATGTGTTGAGAATCCTAGGGTTCCAAGAGACAAAGCACTCCATATTCACACTCTACAACCTCTAGGACTTCTAGTTTACCGAACTTGAAGCCGTAGTTACCTCGGATTTGAGGTAGGAGCTCGGACTATAGACTCTCGGGTGGATCGTCTTTGACTCGAGGAGGCCGTCGAGGTTGCTACGATCCGTTACGATCCTTGGAGCCGATGACGAGTGGAGGATAGCGATGAATACCCGAAGGACATGTATCATGAGTTATAACTTCGTATCCAAGTACTTAAACCTCTTGTAGTTTGCTAGCTATGGTTTATGTTCGATCCTTTGCTCTAGTCGGTGTTGCGAAGCCCGTAAAAATCATTTTTTGCAATTTCCGCCTCCCCGTGAACATGTGGGGTGTTCGACATCGACTTACAGTGGTATCAGAGCCTCTCATAAACCTTAGATAGCTTGTAGCGACATTAGAAATCCGCCGTTTTTGTCGCGTAAAAACTGCCGAAAAAACAGTTTCCAAAATTGATGTTTTGAATTGTTTGCACACCCCGCGAGCTCACGGTTTGAACCAAGAAGCTGCGGGGTGGAGCGTGCGCATGCCGAGGACCCTCCGGGGGGGCCGAACGGCTGGGCCCACTCCCCAAGACCACCACAAGGTGGTCTTGGCGGTAAGGACCCGAAACTGCCCCACCTTGGGCAGTTTCGGGTCTGCCTCACCCCCTGGCCACCTCGTGGTGGCCTCGGGGGTAGGGTACTCCCTTTGGGACCCGTGACTCGAAGTTAATTTTGTTCTCTAACTTCCCGCGATGGTTCTGGCGCATTTCGTTTTGATTCAGGCTTCCGAATTGGCTTAAAACGATCGGTTTTGGAACTTTAGCTCACTGAATTTTTCGTGTTTTGGAAAAATTGTTTTAGTTTGCTAATTGCGTGCGGAATTCTAATGTCGCGGTTACTTTACAAGCTTTGTATTGTATATATGTATTTGGAAACATTGACTAATTGCTATACGTTGATTAGTCGGGGTTGCACATATTTGTGATGATGTTATGATGGTTTGTGTATATGAACTTGTTGGATCGTCGTGGATGAATAGCCAGGGATGTGAGATGAGGGTTTTCATTCTTTCATTCGATATAAAAAATTGTAAAGTGATTTAATATTATTTTTTGCGGGGCACATCCGGGTTGAGGTTGTAGCCACCGTTGTATTATTTCTTTTACTGTTTTTGCTCCTAGGATAGACCTAAGGTGGGGTGCACAAACTACCGGATACTTTGAAGTGCCGAGTAGCCTACTCACTTTATTGAGGGAGGTTGCTTCACTTCGGGTATTTGGAAGGTAGTTTGCCGCACCCGTAGGGGTCTAGGGTGGGGTTTGGCTATTCATCACGACCGTGGAATCTGTCTTTCGTTACAAACTCAAACGAAATGCGGAATTCCTAGTATATCCAATATGTTCATCTGTGATCTGGAATTCCTATTATTGCGTGAGACGAATGTATATATCTATATATGATATCTAATAGGCGTTGCTTATGTTTTTCATCCGCACTAGTCCAGTCCCCGCTCTGTCGTTAGTTAAGTAACCTAACGGGTGATGACGGGGCCCAGTGGCGAATGCGGATGGCATAAGTGCACGTGGTATTTTCGTCTTTTTCTGTGATGATAGGTGTAAATGATGGAACTGCATTACATTAATGCAAAGCAAACAAACCAAAGATGAATCATTGGAAAAAATTTTAAAACCACTCGGTTATTTTAAAATAAGAGACTTTTAAATGCGGAGCTTAAACCACTCTTTTTAAAAGCTATCAGGTTCCTTTGATTATATCAAGTTCACTACGTTCACGGTTTCGCCAAAACCATTTGTAGCCCTCCGTCATTTCAGTTGAATATTCAGTAGTATTCAAGCTATGTATTTTTACCTTCGCCAAGGCATATTGTTTGATAGCTGCTGAATATTCATCTGTAGCATAGATATATGCGTTGGTTTGGGACAGTCGTGCTACTATTTTAGCCTTCGTCAAGGGTATGTACGGGTGGGTTCAAATTAACCTGGATAATGACGGGTAGAACTTGACATGTGACTTATGATATATTGGCCTTCGTCAAGGGTATGTACAGGTGGTTCAAATTAACCTGGATAATGACGGGTAGAACTTGACATGTGACTTATGATATATTGGCCTTCGTCAAGGTCATAAGAGCATGGGGCAAAAATCCACATCGGGAGTTTCTAAAGAAACTGAAACTTGCTAGTGCTGCATACCATTTGGAGTGTGATAATGTTGGTAGGATTCCTTCAGGATTATCACACAATGATATTTGGATCCCGATCCTACTGTGAGTATCCGCTACTCCTAGGGAGATTCTTCACTTAACGATCAATACTATAAACCAAGTAGGTGTCTAGAACAGTGTTAGCGGGGCTACGCCTCCAGGTAAAAGAGGTTTTTTAATTAAGGAACTTCGTGAAAGCGTCATAAAACCTCCCTCAAAGTACCGACACTAGCCTGGCCGAACGGTTAAGCAAGTATTGTACGGTGAGATCAATCCTGACTAATTCTTCTTTTATGGTCTGAGGAAGGATTCGAGAAACAGTGGGAGCCATCCTATTTAGATAAATTAAAAACCAATCTAAACTTGCAAGAGTATCATGCTGAGTGTTTTCTTCTCTCGCTCTCCTAATTGCAGCGACTATGTGACCAGATTAGGTTACAGATAGATAATAAAATGACAAAGTTATACTATATTGACTGGCAAAGGTTTGTCCAGATGTCCATTACCTATAACAAGCTGGACCACCTTATTACTACTCAAGCCCCCGCCGTCCCAGGTCTAGTTTCCACCATCGCAGATGTGGATATCCGTAAGACAATGGAAAAGGACAGTGCGAATGCCAAGTGCCTCGTGTTGGCCTCAGTTGATGGTGTATACCAGAGGCAGCACGAGAAGATGGGCTTATTTTCCATCTTCCTCCATAACAATGTTTTATATGGAGAGAAATCTCGTATCGCATGATATGATACCTCGAAAGTGTTAGTTATGTGTATGCCCTAGAGACCATTATTGTACATATGATATATATTATAGTGGATGCTTGGACATATATAGAGAGGACTTTCTTGCTCGACATGATAGTATCCTATCTGGTTGCTCTTTGTCTTAACATGTAGACTTGTATTGTGATACTGTATTGCTCTCACATGTTGATAAAGCCCTTATGATGTGTACTTGACTACCAGGACTATGATGGAGATCATACTAGTGGGGCCAGGGTAGTCCAAAAGTACATCCTTTAATTGTTCCTAGTCGAGGGTGTATCGAGACAGGCCATCAATATTCCAGAGTAGACTAGCGTATACGTTTCTTGACTCATATGATGGGCGATGAATGATCCCACATCCATTGGTGTTTGACATCAAAAATGGTATACGGGTGCTCAGTGTAGACTGGGTACACTGAACGGACTCGCCGAGAACTCTTAGTTGGTATATACCTATCGTCAGATAGCAGTTCTCTGGTGACACTGGTACAGGTTAGTCTGTAGACCCGAGATCGTCATAGAGTCTTGTGTGATTCCCACTGTGCTTTGATTTCCACCTTACCACGTTCAAGAGAACGTGCAAAACGGTGGCTTTTGGGTACAGTCCTGAATCACATGGAGGCAATGAGTGATAGGAGGGGATTCGTCTCTCCCGGTATTGGGGGTTGATATTGCGCTGTGCTCAATTGGCTATAACAGGAAGTCCCTGGCCAGGGCTGATACGGAGATCTACTGGTAAGTGTTATCAGTAGTTTCTTGACCCGTTATGAGCCTCACATCGGCACGACTTATTGGTTACTGTGGTGTGACGTTTACCACCCCTAGACTGCATATGTGACATATCAGACGAAGTGACAGGACTGTACGGTAGTGTTACTGACAGGATTTACAAGAGTATGAGAAGGCTTGTGTAACACTTTGAATTTCCGTTTGAATGTCTTTCATGATAATTAGTGATCGTATGTGTTATTATATATATGTGTTCCTAGGATTATTAGTTATTTAGTAGTGTTGGCATCATTTTCCTTGTGTAGTGTACACTTGCACACTTAGACATTTTTGAGACTTAGGGTTTTGGTAGCATGTTAACCATTTTTCTTGTGTTACATGGTTGTTATTTTCCCCACCATTTTAACCTAAGCAAAACCCCATTTTATAATTCAAATCCTAATAAACAAATGAGCATGGTGTTAGGTAGAAAAAAATTGACTTTTGACCCATTTCTTTCTCTTCCCTCTCTCTCATCTCCTCACTTCAGAAATTCTGGAAAGTCCAGCAGAAAAACCATGGTTTTCCTTCATCCTTTCCTCTCTTTTTCACTTCTCCTTGATTCCCAAACAAATCCTACATAAAAACAACACATTTTCATCACAAAACCTTAGGAAAAGTGAGCTTTTTGAGGTTTTTGAAGCAAATCTGCACACTAGAAGGAGAAGCTGGAACTTTTGGTGTTCTACAAGATTCTTAGAAGGTATTAACTCATATTAGCACTCCTTTTCCTTAAACTTGTAGTATTCTTTAGTAAAAATCTCATTTTTGTGCATTTTTGGTGATATTTAAGGATATTTGTGATTCACATGTTAGATTAGGGTTTTGTTAGTTGTGTTAGCTCTATTATGTGTTATTAGAGCTATCTTAGGCCAAGTTTTGTTTCAGTTTGCACAAAATACCCTAAAGTTTGATTTTAGTGCAAAAGTGTGGATTTTAACTAGAAATAAGGCCCTGTAGGATCTGCTGCTACCCGGGACATTTCAGAGTAAAACTAGATGTTACTGTAGCATGTATGGGGGGTATAGAGTGCACACACAAAACCTGGGAGCCTAATTCCCTACCCAGGCCGCCGAAATGTGCATTCTGGCCGCAATTTGCGGCCAGATGGGGGTGCTTTGGGTTGGGGTTTGGGGTGTGGATGTCTGCTCCTATGTGGGGTGTTTTGGTATATATAGTTTTACAATATATTTTCTGTATCAATATCTGGAGGTGATTACCTATTTTCCCGTATTTTTAGTCTTCGCGACACGCGTGATACGTGTTTGTGGGTTTTGGGTTTCTGCGTATCGTGACGCGTCGGGGTAGTTTCAGGCGCGTAACCACACGTTTTAGTGTATCGTGCAGACGCGCGCTTGGTTCGTGATACGAGTTACTAGTTCGGCTTTAGTGTCGCGTTTGTGCGACTTCCAGCTTATGTGTGATATATTGTGTAATTCTAGGTTCGCAGGAGAGTACGGCGGACGCCGCGCAGAAGGGGAAACAAGTTGTTGGCTATACCTAGCGAGAGACTACGGTGAGTAGATTTCACATCTACGGGGATATCGCACGCATGGCGTTATACGTCAGGGCTGATAGGACTTTATAGTTTCCTTTGTATACATTGACTATTCATGGCTACTATTTAGTGCATGCTACATTCCCTGCTATATGGATATAAACTAGAATTGATAGAACACCGCACCATTACTAACGGTCCATGTTGCACGAGCACTATCCTGCATGTTACATACACACCGTTAGTAATTGCCATTACACTCACACTGTAGAATTTACATCGGATCATTATATTGTAGCTTATCTATATGTGACTTGACATGATATTCATATTTGATGCATATATCACATCGGATCATTATATTGTAGCTTATCTATATGTGACTTGACATGATATTCATACTTGATGCATATATCACATCGGATCATTATATTGTAGCTTATCTATATGTGACTTGACAGGATATTCATATTTGATGCACATATCATATCGGATCTTTGACTTGCATATTGGTTTGGATTACATGTGATTTCTGGATTTGGGAACCTTGGCTATTTCAAATATGTAATCATGTAAAAACCCGGTTCCCTTGATATGATATTTCGGTGCGTCCGCCATGTGTTTCCTCGGTGCTAGAGTGATATATGTGAACCCGAATCGAGGAGCTGGTTGAGGCCGATTACGGGTACATGGTGGACCCGGTATGGTATCCCGGGGCGAGAACGGTTTCGCTGTGTAGTAGACGGTGAGCCTGGCAGAGGGACTACTTCCTACCGGTGATTGGTTGGACCTGACAGTTATCCGGAGGATACTGATCAGAGTCAATAGATGGATGTGGGGTGATCCGTACTGCTGGGGCCGAGGGCCGATACCCCAGACGGAGCCCGTGCGACTTCCAGCTTATGTGTGATATATTGTGTAATTCTAGGTTCGCAGGAGAGTACGGCGGACGCCGCGCAGAAGGGGAAACAAGTTGTTGGCTATACCTAAAGAGAGACTACGGTGAGTAGATTTCACATCTACGGGGATATCGCCCGCATGGCGTTCTACGTCAGGGCTGATAGGACTTTATAGTTTCCTTTGTATACATTGACTATTCATGGCTACTATTTAGTGCATGCTACATTCCCTGCTATATGGATATAAACTAGAATTGATAGAACACCGCACCATTACTAACGGTCCATGTTTCACGAGCACTATCCTGCATGTTACATACACACCGTTAGTAATTGCCATGACACTCACACTGTAGAATTTACATCGGATCATTATATTGTAGCTTATCTATATGTGACTTGACATGATATTCATACTTGATGCATATATCACATCGGATCATTATATTGTAGCTTATCTATATGTGACTTGACATGATATTCATACTTGATGCATATATCACATCGGATCATTATATTGTAGCTTATCTATATGTGACTTGACATGATATTCATATTTGATGCACATATCATATCGGATCTTTGACTTGCATATTGGTTTGGATTACATGTGATTTCTGGATTTGGGAACCGTGGCTATTTCAAATATGTAATCATGTAAAAACCCGGTTCCCTTGATATGATATTTCGGTGCGTCCACCATGTGTTTCCTCGGTGCTAGAGTGATATATGTGAACCCGAATCGAGGAGCTGGTTGAGGCCGATTACGGGTACATGGTGGACCCGGTATGGTACCCCGGGGCGAGAACGGTTTCGCTGTGTAGTAGACGGTGAGCCTGGTAGAGGGACTACTACCTACCGGTGATTGGTTGGACCTGACAGTTATCCGGAGGATACTGATCAGAGTCGATAGATGGATGTGGGGTGATCCGTACTGCTGGGACCGAGGGCCGATACCGCAGACGGAGCCCATGGGCTGACCCGGACTGACGGGGCCCGATAGATGAGGATTTGCGTGTCGATGCTAGACACGAGTATTTATGATATTCGGGTGCCGATGTTGGGCACTCGGGATTCTCAGAGATGTACAGGATTTGAGGGCCGATGAGAGTGCCGGCGCCTGAGCTATTTGGGGGATCTGGGTGCATTGATGGACACCGATTATATATTCCACGTTGACATTCCGTGTAGATATTATATTGCCCCTGCTCAGCATTTACTATTGTACCTCATCCTGTAGTTACATTACCTGATAGAGTACTTGCATGATTATTGCACATACTGCTTATCTCATATTGATATCATCTGTTGGCATATGATAGAGTAGCGCAGTACGTGCATGCTCGCGATTACCTTTATATGTTATCTCTATTCACGAGTTGGCAACTCACCCCCGTTGTGCCACAGTGTTTGCAGGTTGCCCTTCGGAGTAGTCGCGGCAGGCTGCGGTTGCATCTTTTGACACAGATACCCCCATTGTTGGTGTACTAGCTCTTTTGCTGATAGGTGGGTTTTGTGCGGTATCTATTTATCTTTCAGTTATGTACATTCTTGTATCTTGTATTCTCCATCTACCATGTATGTATTTGACTTAGAGACAGTGTGAGGACGATGATGTATTTTATTTGTTTTCTGGTGTCGAGCTCGTTTTGAGCCGACTGTATTTGCAGTTACCCTATCTGTGTTGTTCCCACTTATGGATCTTGATCTTCACTACGGCGTCGTATATTGTTATCTTGGTGATTGTTTACTTAGATTTCTTATCATGTTAGTAAGTGCTTTCTTTTAAAAAACTTTTAACACTCTCTACTTTCACTGGTTTGATTTCTGGGTTTTCGGTTCACTTGGCCGCGTTACGCCTGTAGACGTTACGTGATTAAGTGCCGGTCACGGTCCAAACTTTGGGTCGTGACAAAGTTGGTATCAGAGCGTAGGTTTTACCTTTCAGAGTGTAGGATGACCCTGGTATGATGGAGTAGGTAGCTGCAGCAGGGTAGAGTAGCGTGTGTATGTTCCGCGGCATACTCACGACATGGTACTCCGCCTACGTGACCTTAGGACTTGTTGATGAAATTCCTCCTTGAGTATATACATTCTTGCGATTCAATTTCCGTATCCTTATCGAATCCTATTGTTCCTTTCAGCCATTATGCCGCCAAAGACTACGAGGGCGTAGAGAGCGGCCGCGAGGGCCGAGATTCGAGTTGACTCATTCGAGACGAGGACTGGTCCGGGTAGTACACCGGTTGTGCCCGAGCAGGATGTTCCTGCCGTGACAGATCAGATTGCTATATTAGGGGCTGGTGTGCAGGAGATACGCCAGACGATGGGATCCAGTATGCAGGAGATGCGCCAGATGATAGGATCTCTAGTTGAGACACTTCGAGCGCAGCGACCAGAGGTAGTTCCACCCGTTGCGGAGACTGCGGTGGTACCCACAGTTCAGGCAGTTGCACCTGCGACTACAGAGGTTATTACAGCATCGCTGTCAGAGCTTATGAGGCTGAAACCTCCGGTCTTCACAGGCACCGATGTGGCCGAGGATCCACAGTCTTTCATTGATAGGATGGCGTAGATATGTCGTTCACTTAGATGCGCAGATGCGAGATGGGTTGAGTTCGCGAGCTTTCGCCTGGAAGGTCTTGCGCAGAAATGGTGCGAATCAGTCGAGAAGGGTAGAGCAGCAGGTCTTCCTCCTATGACCTGGACAGAGTTCGTGGCGCTATTCCTTGCCCGCTTTCTTCCCCTGAGTGTCAAAGATGCTAGAGCACGCAGGTTCGAGTCTTTACGCCAGACGCCAGAGATGTCAGTGGCAGAGTACGATGTGCTGTTCACCGAGCTATCCGTTTATGCTCCGTATCTAGTGGCTACTGAGGAGTTGCGAGTCAAGAGATTTTTCCGAGGCTTGCTTACACCACTATTCCTTGCTATCAGCGCGCAGCATTACGAGACATACGCAGCAGCAGTAGATGCAGCATTATTAGTTGAGGAGCGCCTTGCTGAGACTTCGGCAGTTCTAGAGCCGAAGAGAGTTCGTGCAGATACGTCAGTGCAGAGACGGCCTTTCCGGCGTCGTGACAGGCACCTTGCAGGTGGCAAAGATTCAAGACGAGGCCGATTGTTTAGCTCCTATCCCCAGGAGGGTCAGCGACCGTCATCGGGATGTTTCCGTTGCGGGAGTTCTTATCATCGTGTGCGAGATTGTCCTGAGGTACCCCGGAGTGGGGCGGCAGCACCGCATGTTACATTACCACCTTCACCACCCCAGACGGCATTGCCGATAGTACCTACTGTTACTCCGCGTCAGACGCATGCACAGAGAGGTCATGGTCGCGGAGGATTTGTTCATAGAGGACGAGGCGACCGAGGCAGATGGCAGCCAGCGGCCGGCAGGGGAAAAATAGTTGCAGGTGGAGGACAGGCGCGAGTTTTTGCTTTGACGCATCAGGACGCGCAGGCGTCCAATGCGGTGGTCTCAGGTATCCTTTCTGTATGTTCGGTTGATGCACACGTGTTATTCGATCCCGGATCCACGCACTCGTACGTATCCACACACTTTGTGCTGAGTTTGGGTAGAGAGTCCGGTTTGCTTGACCAGCCGCTTGTTGTGACTACTCCTGTGGGAGAGTCGTTTGTTGCTAGACACGTGTTCCGATCCTGTACCATCCGTATTGGCGAGAGAGAGTTGCCGGTCGATTTGATCCTTCTTGAGATGTTGGACTTCGACATTCTTTTGGGCATGGATTGGTTAGCCACGTGCTATGCTTCTGTTGACTGCCGCGAGAAGACAGTTCGATTTTGTTTTCCCGGCGAGTCGGTTGTTGTTGTGTTGGGGGACCGTGGTGCCACCCCTCACAGTGTGATTTCTTCTTTTCGCGCTGGACAGCTTTTGCGGAAGGGATGTCAGGGATTTCTCGCATATGTTTGCGATACTAGAGCTACAGAGGTTCCTCTGGATCGGGTTCCGGTTGTTAGCAAGTTCCCTGATGTGTTCCCTGACGAGCTTCCTGGGCAACCGCCCGAGCGTGATATTTCTTTCTGCATTGACTTGGTTCCGGGCACGGGGCCTATTTCTGTACCGCCTTATCGGATGGCCCTGGCGGAACTTAGAGAATTGAAGGGCCAGTTGCAGGACTTGCTGGATAAGGGACTTATTCGACCCAGTGTTTCTCCTTGGGGTGCTCCAGTCCTGTTTGTCAAGAAGAAGGACGGCAGTATGCGTTTGTGTATCGATTACCGCCAGCTGAACAGGGTGACAGTGCGGAACAGATATCCTTTGCCACGCATCGACGATTTGTTCGACCAGCTTCAGGGGGCAGGATACTTTTCGAGGATCGATTTGCGATCGGGTTACCATCAGCTGCGGGTTCGACAGGAGGACATTCCTAGGACAGCCTTCCGCACACGTTACGGCCATTATGAGTTTTTGGTGATGTCGTTCGGACTCACCAACGCGCCAGCAGCATTTATGGATTTGATGAACCGTATTTTCCGGCCGTATCTTGATCTGTTCATTATAGTGTTTATTAACGATATCTTGGTGTATTCTCGGAGTAGAGAGGAGCACGAGCAGCACCTGCGGATTACACTGCAGACCTTGAGGGAGCATCAGCTTTTCGCCAAATTCTCCAAGTGTGCCTTCTGGCTAGACAGCGTAGACTTCTTGGGGCACGTGATTACACGAGATGGTATATGTGTCGACCCGAGGAAGATCGAGGCAGTTCGGAGTTGGCCTAGACCCACGTCAGTGACGGAGATTCGCAGCTTTTTAGGGCTGGCAGGCTATTACCGGCGATTCGTGCAGGACTTCTCTCGCATTGCTATACCTTTGACCGGGTTGACCCGGAAGGGAGTTCGCTTCGATTTGACGGAGGAGTGTGAGCACAGTTTCCAGCGGCTACGGGCTCTACTGACTACGACACCAGTGCTATCATTGCCTTCAGGATCAGGCGGATTTGTGGTCTACTGTGATGCTTCACGAGTGGGGCTGGGGTGCGTTTTGATGCTGCATGACAGGGTGATTGCGTATGCTTCGCGGCAATTAAAGAAACATGAACAGAATTACCCCACTCATGATCTGGAGATGGCTGCGGTGGTCTTTGCACTCAAGATCTGGCGACATTATCTGTATGGAGAGTCGTGCCAGATATTCACTGACCACAAGAGCTTAAAGTACATATTTCAGCAGCGAGACCTGAACCTTAGACAGCGCCGATGGATGGAGTTAGTGAAGGACTACGATTGTGAGATCTTGTATCACCCGGGCAGGGTGAATGTAGTGGCGGATGCTTTGAGCAGGAGGCCCGGGGGTAGTCTATCCTGTTTGAGCGCAGTGCAGAGGCAGTCGTCGGTGGATTGGCAGATCTTATGCGACAGCCGGGTACAGTTCGAGTTTACGCCGATCGGAGGACAGATTGCGCATGTTCGTGCACGCCCACAGTTGCTTGACCGTATATATGAGGCCCAGCACAGTGATGACCGTTGTTCAGAGATCAGGACACAAATGGGACAGGGTAGATTTTCCGAGTTCGTGATCGATGATCAGGGGATACTACGATTTGGAGCTAGACTGTGCGTACCAGATGCTGAGGGATTGCGGCGCGACATTCTTGAGGAGGCACATCGGTCGGTATATAGTGTTCATCCCGGTTCCACCAAGATGTACCACGATATGAGAGATGTTTACTGGTGGGACGGTATGAAGAGGGATATTGCAGATTTTGTGTCGAGATGCCTGACTTGTCAGCAAGTCAAGGCTGAGCACCAGAGGCCCGCGGGAGAGCTACAGCCGTTACCCATTCCGGAGTGGAAATGGGAACAGATATCTATGGATTTCATTGTGGGTCTACCTAGGACTAGTCGAGGGTATGACTCCATCTGGGTGATCGTGGATCGTTTGACGAAAGCGGCTCACTTCCTACCGGTGAAGACGACTTTCGGATTTGCTCAGTATGCCCAGATTTACATTGATGAGATTGTACGACTGCACGGAGTTCCGACTTGTATCATGTCCGATAGAGGTACCCAGTTTGCCAGCCGGCTATGGCAGAGTCTTCAGGAGGCTTTGGGCACTCGCTTGAGTTTCAGCACAGCAATCCATCCGCAGACCGATGGGCAGTCAGAGCGGACCATTCAGACTCTCGAGGACATGCTCAGAGCATGCGTTTTAGACTTCAGCTGGGATCATCATTTGCCCTTAGTAGAGTTCTCCTACAACAACAGCTACCAGGAGACCATTCAGATGGCACCGTTTGAGGCTCTTTATTGGAGGAGATGCAGATCGCCCACCTGTTGGATGGAGCTCAGTGAGAGCAGTATCTTAGGACCGCAGATTGTGGAGGAGACGACCGCGAAGATCCAGTTGATTCGCGATAGGATGGGAGCAGCCCAGAGTAGGCAGAGGTCTTATGCGGACCGTCGTCGGCGCAGACTTGAGTTTTCTGTTGGTGATCATGTTTTCTTGAGGGTCTCCCCAATGAAAGGCGTGATGAGGTTTGGGAAGAAGGGGAAGCTTAGTCCCAGATACGAGGGCCCCTTCGAGATCCTTGAGCGTATTGGTGCGGTTGCGTATCGATTAGCCCTTCTGCCCAGTTTTCCAGACGTGCACCCCGTATTTCACGTTTCGATGCTCTGCAGATATCTTCATGATCCCTCGCATGCGATTCAGCACCCGACGGTCCAGCTTGAGCGCGACCTTTCCTATGCAGAGCAGCCGGTGATGATCTTGGATCGGCAAGTGAAGAAACTGAGGTCGAAAGAGATACCGTCCGTCAAGGTACTTTGGCGTGGCCAGAGCAGCGAGGAAGTCACTTGGGAGACCGAGAGCGAGATGAGGAGGAGGTATCCCCATCTTTTTGAAGGTGCGTATAGTTAGATTTTTAAATTCGGGGACCGAATTTCTTTAAGGGGGGTAGTTTATAACACTTTGAATTTCCGTTTGAATGTCTTTCGTGATAATTAGTGATCGTACGTGTTATTATATATATGTGTTCCTAGGATTATTAGTTATTTAGTAGTGTTAGCATCATTTTCCTTGTGTAGTGTACACTTGCACACTTAGACATTTTTGAGACTTAGGGTTTTGGTAGCATGTTAACCATTTTTCTTGTGTTACATGGTTGTTATTTTCCCCACCATTTTAACCTAAGAAAAACCCCATTTTATAATTCAAATCCTAATAAACAAATAAGCATGGTGTTAGGTAGAAAAAAATTGACTTTTGACCCATTTCTTTCTCTTCCCTCTCTCTCTTCTCCTCACTTCAGAAATTCTGGAAAATCCAGCAGAAAAACCTTGGTTTTCCTTCATCCTTTCCTCTCTTTTTCACTTCTCCTTGATTCCCAAACAAATCCTACATAAAAACAACACATTTTCATCACAAAACCTTAGGAAAAGTGAGCTTTTTGAGGTGTTTGAAGCAAATCTGCACACTAGAAGGAGAAGCTGGAACTTTTGGTGTTCTACAAGATTCTTAGAAGGTATTAACTCATATTAGCACTCCTTTTCCTTAAACTTGTAGTATTCTTTAGTAAAAATCTCATTTTTGTGCATTTTTGGTGATATTTAAGGATATTTGTGATTCACATGTTAGATTAGGATTTTGTTAGTTGTGTTAGCTCTATTATATGGTATTAGAGCTATCTTAGGCCAAGTTTTGTTTCAGTTTGCACAAAATACCCTAAAGTTTGATTTTAGTGCAAAAGTGTGGATTTTAACTAGAAATAAGGCCCTGTAGGATCTGCTGCTACCCGGGACATTTCAGAGTAAAACTAGATGTTACTGTAGCATATATGGGGGTATAGAGTGCACACACAAAACCTGGGAGCCCAATTCCCCTACCCAGGCCGCCGAAATGTGCATTCTGGCCGCAATTTGCGGCCAGATGGGGGTGCTTTGGGTTGGGGTGTGGGTGTCTGCTGCTATGTGGGTTGTTTTGGTATATATAGTTTTACAATATATTTTCTGTATCAGAATCTGGAGGTGATTACCTATTTTCCCGTATTTTTAGTCTTCGCGACACGCGTGATACGTGTTTGTGGGTTTTGGGTTTCTGCGTATCGTGACGCGTCGGAGTGGTTTCAGGCGCGTAACCACACGTTTTAGCGTATCGTGCACACGCGCGCTTGGTCCGCGACACGAGTTACTAGTTCGGCTTTAGTGTCGCGTTTATGCGACTTCTAGCTTATGTGTGATATATTGTGTAATTCTAGCTTCGCAGGCGAGTACGGCGGACGCCGCGCAGAAGGGGAAACAAGTTGTTGGCTATACCTAGCGAGAGACTACGGTGAGTAGATTTCACATCTACGGGGATATCGCCCGCATGGTGTTCTACGTCAGGGTTGATAGGACTTTATAGTTTCCTTTGTATACATTGACTATTCATGGCTACTATTTAGTGCATGCTACATTCCCTGCTATATGGATATAAACTAGAATTGATAGAACACCGCACCATTACTAACGGTCCATGTTGCACGAGCACTATCCTGCATGTTACATACACACCGTTAGTAGTTGCCATGACACTCACACTGTAGAATTTACATCGGATCATTATATTGTAGCTTATCTATATGTGACTTGACATGATATTCATACTTGATGCATATATCATATCGGATCATTATATTGTAGCTTATCTATATGTGACTTGACATGATATTCATACTTGATGCATATATCACATCGGATCATTATATTGTAGCTTATCTATATGTGACTTGACATGATATTCATATTTGATGCACATATCATATCGGATCTTTGACTTGCATATTGGTTTGGATTACATGTGATTTCTGGATTTGGGAACCGTGGCTATTTCAAATATGTAATCATGTAAAAACCCGGTTCTCTTGATATGATATTTCGGTGCGTCCACCATGTGTTTCGTCGGTGCTAGAGTGATATATGTGAACCCGAATCGAGGAGCTGGTTGAGGCCGATTACGGGTACATGGTGGACCCGGTATGGTACCCCGGGGCGAGAACGATTTCGTTGTGTAGTAGACGGTGAGCCTGGCAGAGGGACTACTACCTACCGGTGATTGGTTAGACCTGACAGTTATCCGGAGGATACTGATCAGAGTCGATAGATGGATGTGGGGTGATCCGTACTGCTGGTGCCGAGGGCCGATACCGCAGACGGAGCCCGTGGGCTGATCCGGACTGACGGGGCCCGATGGATGAGGATTTGCGTGTCGATGCTAGACACGAGTATTTATGATATTTGGGTGCCGATGTTGGGCACTCGGGATTCTCAGAGATGTACAGGATTTGAGGGCCGATGAGAGTGCCGGCGCCTGAGCTATTTGGGGGATCTGGGTGCATTGATGGACACCGATTATATATTCCACGTTGACATTCCGTGTAGATATTATATTGCCCCTGCTCAGCATTTACTATTGTACCTCATCCTGTAGTTACATTACCTGATAGAGTACTTGCATGATTATTGCACATACTGCTTATCACATATTGATATCATCTGTTGGCATATGATAGAGTAGCGCAGTACGTGAATGCTCGCGATTACCTTTATATATTATCTCTATTCACGAGTTGGCAACTCACCCCCGTTGTGCCACAGTGTTTGCAGGTTGCCCTTCGGAGTAGTCGCGGCAGGCTGCGGTTGCATCTTTTGACACAGATACCCCCATTGTTGGTGTACTAGCTCTTTTGCTGATAGGTGGGTTTTGTGCGGTATCTGTTTATCTTTCAGTTATGTACATTCTTGTATCTAGTATTCTCCATCTACCATGTATGTATTTGACTTAGAGACAGTGTGAGGACGATGATGTATTTTATTTGTTTTCTGGTGTCGAGCTCATTGTGAGCCGACTGTATTTGCAGTTACCCTATCTGTGATGTTCCCACTTATGGACCTTGATCTTCGCTACGGCGTCGTATATTATTATCTTGGTGATTGTTTACTTAGATTTCTTATCATGTTAGTAAGTGCTTTCTTTTAAAAAACTTATAACACTCTCTACTTTCACTGGTTTGATTTCTGGGTTTTCGGTTCACTTGGCCGCGTTACGCCTGTAGACGTTACATGATTAAGTGCGGGTCACGGGCCAAAATTTGGGTCGTGACAGCTTGCTTGTTGATCTTCTGATCGCTCAATACTCGGGTAGCCGTTACGTCCAGCTAGTACTGCTGATGGATTGTGGGTGACTGATATGATCATCACCTACAGTCGGCGTATTGACGAGTCTTTAGAGTCCTACACAGAGGTTTACTGGATCAGGAAAAACGAAGTAGGAGCACATATGTGATATGTGGGGGACCGAGATTAATACGAGTATGTGATACCGTATTCTATTCTCGCGATATGTGATATCGGCCGGTTATATGTGATATAGTCGGGTTATCGAATCAAGTGTTTATTCGATAAGTTGGTACATATGATATATTCGGTTATATGTGATATAGCCGGATTATTAAATCAAGTGTTGATTTAGTTATTTAATGTATAATTATATATTTGATATATTAACATACATTAACTAATATTTGCTCACTTAAGTATTTCTTTTTCTCACTTGTGTACACTTAATATATATGTGATATATATTATTGTGTCATGCTTGATTATACATGCAACATGGGTGTATGAGACTTACACCATGCTCATTATAATGTAGGGTTTATTTATTTAAAGTAAATCTAAAATTAGATGGAAATTTGTTCATGGTTGAAGCTTATAGAAGCTCGTGGAACCATTGACTTAGTCCACTAATTTTGTTCCACAGGCTTCTACAAGCTTCAACCATGAACAAATTTCCATCTAATTTTAGATTTACTTTAAATAAATAAACCCTACATTATAATGAGCAGGGTGTAAGTCTCATACACCCATGTTGCATGTATAATCAAGCATGACACAATAATATATATCACATATATATTAAGTGTACACAAGTGAGGAAAAGAAATACTTAAGTGAGCAAATATTAGTTAATGTATGTTAATATATCAAATATATAATTATACATTAAATTACTAAATCAACACTTGATTTAGTAATCCGGCTATATCACATATAACCGACTATATCATATGTATCAACTTATTGAATCAACACTTGATTCGATAACCCGGCTATATCACATATAACCGGCCGATATCATATATCGCGAGAATAGAATACGATATCACATACTCGTATTAATCTCGGTACCGCACATATCATATATGTGCTCCTACTTCGTTTTGCCTGAACCAGTAAACCTCTGTGTAGGACTCTAAAGACTCGTCAATACGCCGGCAGTAGGTGATGATCATATCAGTCACCCACAATCCGTCAGCGGTACTAGCTGGACGTAACAGCTACCCGGGTACTGAACGATCAGAAGATCAACAAGCAAGCCTGCTCATACTCCTGTAAAGCCTGTCAGTAACACTACCATACAGTCCGGTCTCCTCGTCTGATATGTCGCATATGCAGTCTAGAGGTGGTAAACGTCAGTCCCCAGTAACCGATAAGTCGTGCTGATGTGAGGCTCATAACGGGTCGAGAAACTACTGATAACGCTTACCAGTAGATCTCCGTATCAGCCCTGGCCAGGGACTTCCTATTATAGCCAATCGAGCACAGCGCAACATCAACCCCCAATACTGGGAGAGACAAATCACCTCCTATCGCTCATTGCCTCCATGTGATTCGGTACTGTACCCAAAAGCCACCGTTTTGCACGTTCTCTTGAACATGGTAAGGTGGAAATCAAAGCATAATGGGAATCACACAAGACTCTATGACGATCTCGGGTCTACAGACTAACCTGTACCAGTGTCACCAGAGAACTGCTATCTGACGATAGGTTTAATACCAACTAGGAGTTCTCGGCAAGTCCGTTCAGTGTACCCAGTCGACACTGAGCACCCGTATACCATCTTTGATGTCAAACACCAATGGATGTAGGATCATCCATCGCCCATCATATGGGTCAAGAAGCATATACGCTAGTCTACTCTGGAATATCGATGCTCTGTCTCGATACACCGTCGACTACTAGGAACAATTAAAGGATGTACTTGTGGACTACCCTGGCCCCACTAGTATGATCTCCATCATAGTCCTAGTATTCAAGTACACATCCTAAGGGCCTTATCAACATGTGAGAGCAAGACGGTATCATAATACAAGTCTACATGTTAAGACAAAGAGCAACCAGATAACATACTATCATGTCGAGCAAGAAAGTCCTCTCTATATATGTCTAAGCATCCACTATAATATACATCATATGTACAATAATGGCTTCTAGGGCATACACATAACTAACAATCTCCCACTTGCACTAAGGCCAGTTGTTGTAGTATCTCATACCCAACATCCCGAAGAGTCTCTCAAATTGTATCTGGGGTATGGCCTTCGTGAGTGGATCCGCCGTGTTTTTCTTCGTGTCAACTCTCCCGACCTCGATCTCCCGGCAATCAACTATCTCCCGGATCAGGTGATACTGCCTCAGAATATGCCTGGATCGCTGATGGGACCTGGGTTCCTTGGCCAAAGCCACTACTCCATTGTTATCACAATACAAAGGTATTGGATGCTCGATGGACGGACTCACTCCAAGTTCGGTTATGAACTTCTTCATCCAGACAGCCTCTTTGGCAGCATCGTTGGCAGCGATGTATTCAGCCTCCATCGTCGAGTCTGCCACGGTTTCCTATTTGGAACTCTTCCAACAAACCACCCCTCCATTGAGGGTGAAGACAAATACCGAGACTGACTTAGAGTCGTCCTTATCACTCTGGAAGCTCGAATCGGTTAAGGACTCCACTTGGAGTTCACCGTTACCATACACCAAGAACATCTCTTTAGTCCTTCTCAAGTACTTGAGAATGTTCTTCACAGCTATCCGGTGATTCTTTCCTGGATCTGCTTGATACCAGCTCACTACACTTGGTGAGTATGCTACATCGGGTCTGGTACATAACATCACAAACATGATAGAGCCTACTGCCGAAGCATAGGGTGTCCCTTGCATGCGAGCTCTCTCCAAATCAGTCTTGGGAGACATCTCTTTGGAGAGAGTGAGTCCTGAGATCGTAGATAAATTCCCATGCTTGGAATCTTCCATACTAAAGCTCTTTAGTATGGTGTCAATGTACCTGGATTAGGACAATCCCAATATCCGTTTAGATCAATCTCTATAGATCTTAATCCCCAAGATGTAGGAGGCATCACCTAGATCTTTCATTGAGAATCTTTGTGATAAGAAGAGCTTGACCGAGTGCAGCATAGGAACATCATTTCCTATCAAGAGTATGTCATCCACGTACAATACGAAGAAGACGACCTTACTCTCTGCCACCTTCTTGTATATACAAGGTTCATCTACGTTTTTTATGAAGTCAAACTCTTTGACTACCACATCAAAACAGATGTTCCAACTCCGCGATACCTGCTTTAACCCGTAGATGGATTTAAGCAACTTGCACACCTTTCCGCTGCTCCCACTGTATACGAAGCCCTCTGGCTGAGTCATGTACACACTCTCTTTTAAATCACCATTTAGAAAGGCGGTCCTAACATCCATTTGCCAGATTTCATAGTCATGGTATGCAGCGATGGCAAGTAGGATCCGGATGGACTTAAGCATAGCCACTGGAGAAAAGTTTCATCATAATCCACACCTGGTCATTGACGAAAATCTTTTGTAACAAGTCTAGCTTTGAAAGTCTCAACTTTTCCATCTACACCAAATTTTTTCTTGAAGATCCACTTGCTCCCGATGGGTTTTACCCCTTCAGAGAATCTTCCAAAGTCCATACTTTGTTGGTGTACATGGATTCCATCTCAGATCGTATTGCATCCAGCCATTTCATAGAGTCCCCACTCGTGATGGCCTGCTCGAAGCTAGTTGGGTCATCATCTTCCATGATGCAATTCTCGCTCCCACCATCAATGAGAAAACCGTAGTATCTCTCAGGTGGGTGAGGAACCCTACTAGATCGGCGGAGAGGCTGAGGTTCGTTGGGAACTATCGAATCCTCTGGTTCTACCAAATCTTCTGTCGTAGTTTGTATCGCTGGAACTTCTTCCAGTTCTACCTTCTCGCCACAAATTTCTTTCACAAGAAATTCCTTTTCTAAAAAGGTGGCATGTCGAGAAACAAACACCTTTTGTTCCTCGGTGTGGTCGAAGATATACCCTTGTGAGTTTTTGGGATATCCTACAAACTTGCACAGAATAGACCTTGCCTCGAGTTTGTCCGGGTTGTGCCTTTTGACATAGGCCGGACAACCCCATATCTTAACATAATTAAGACATGGTCTCTTCCCCTTCCATATCTCATATGGAGTGGTAGGCACTGATTTGGTAGGGACCATATTCAATATGTGCATGGCTGTCTCAAGCACATACCCCCAAAAGGAAATAGGTAACTCAGCGGTGCTCATCATAGAGCGCACCATATCTAATAGGGTGACATTCCTCCGCTCCGATACACCGTTGTGCTGTGGTGTATACGGAGGAGTAAGCTGAGAGAGAATCTCATTCTCTTTTAGATAGTCACGGAATTTCGTGCTCAAGTATTCTCATCCCCGATCAGATCGTAGGATTTTAATACTTTTACTCGTCTGGTTCTCAACTTCATACTTATATTCTTTGAATTTCTCAAAAGCTTCAGACTTGTGTTTCAATAGGAACACATGTCCTTATCTTGAAAGATCGTCAGTGAATGTAATGAAGTACGAGGAACCATTCATGGCATGTATAGACATGGGACCGCATACATCACTATGTATCAGTCCTAATTGTTCCATAACTCTTTCTCCGTGTCCAGTAAACGGAGTTTTGGTCATTTTTCCTTTGAGACATGACTGGCAAGTGTCATAAGATGAAAATTCGAACGGGTTCAAATATCCATCCTTATGTAACTTAGCTAGTCGTGTCGCATTGATATGACCTAGTCTACAATGCCACAAAAAGGATTCGTTCATTTCTGAACTCTTCCTCTTGTGTGTGTTTTGTACGTTAAGAACTGTGGTTTGATTTAGAACGTATATGTCATTATTTAACGAGCCTAATCCAATCAACTTTTGATTAAGAAAAATGTTCATAACATTATCCTGTACTACAAAATTATATTCTTCTTTACTTAATAAAGAAACTGATATAAGATTGCATATCAGGTTCGGTATGTAATAGCATTCGTTCAGAATCAATGTATTACCATTTGGAAATACAAGATGATATTCGCCAACTGCTTTGGCTGCAACATTTGCACCATTCCCTACTCTTACAAAATGATCACCCATTCCCAGTTCTCTACCTTTCCTTAGCCCATGCAACATATTACATATATGGGATCCCGATCCGGTATCTAATACCCAGGACTTAGAGTGTACTGAGAAACAGTTTCGGTAACTAACACACCCGAAGAAGATGCATCAACATACTTATTCTTCGTTTGGGCGGCGTGGGAATCCGAATATTCCTCTATTTCCTGCTCGGTCTTATAACAATTATAAGAAAGAACGGAACCAACATTTCCCTGCTCAGTATAACAAGCGGGTTCAGTCAATACATCCATATTATTATCTTGATTAAGGCCTGACATGGTCGCTACCTGGAGAGAGAGAGAGAGAAGAAAACACTTAGCGTATGCTCTTGCAAAATTAGATTGGTTATTTATCTTATCTAATCAGGATGGCCCCCACTGTTTTTATCAAATCTTCCTTCAAACCCTAAAAGGTAAGACTAGCCGGGATTAATTACACCTTGCAAATTCGCCAATCTTTCAGTCAGGCCAGTGTTTGTACTTTGAGGGAGGTTCCCCGTGCTTTCGCACGGACCTAATTAAAATAAACCTCATTTTCCCAGAGGTATAACCCCGTTAACACCTTTCTAAACACCTACTTGATCGGTTAATTGTGATGTGGAAAACTCTCCTAGGAGTAACTCTTACTCGCAGTGGGTATCGAGATCCAACTATCTCATAGAAGGTATGCAATCTTATTGCAAATTTCAACACTTGAAATTCCCGATAATATTTTTCCCCTAACGTCCTATGACCTTGACGAAATCCAACAAACCAAAGTCCGCTAGTCAAGTTCAACCCGTACATTTTATGATTGAATTAAACCCACCCGCACGACCCTTGACGAAAGACAACAAAGCCGTACGACCACCCTAGTCCAATCGCATCATATGCAGCAGATAAGCAGTAAGTAGCTACCGCACACTACACCTTGACGAAAGCCAACAAACGTAGCACGAATACTAAATATTACTTATCTGAAATATCGGAGGGCTACGACAGGTTTTTAAGACAAATCTTTTGCGTAATGAACTTGATATCGTTGTAGAATCGAGTGATTTTGAAAAGGAGTGTTTTTGAGGATTTTGCTAGTTTCGCTAAAGAGGTCACTCCCGGTGAAGGGATCTCAACTCTTTCCTTATCGAAAAAGGTGCAGGATATTTCACAAATACCACTATGCAAAGCAAGAACTAGAGAAGCAATCAAAAGACAAAACCGTGGGTTGTAGCATCTGCTAGCTTTTGCTAAAGAGGTCACTCCCGGTTAAGGGATCTCGGCTCTTTCCTTATCGAATAAGGTGCTGGATATTCTACAAGGAATACCGCTATGCAAAACAAAAACTAGAGCTACCCTTTTTGAAAATTTGATTCTACAATATCTTTTAGGTTTCCTTTCTTTCATTAATCTCATTAATGAAGTCCCATCATTTATGCTTCCTAAGCATCACATAAGAAACGAAAATACAACGTACGCTTATGCCATCCGCATTCGCCTCAGTGTCCCGTTATGCACCGTTAGGTTACTTAACTAACAGCATAGCGGGGCGGGACTAGCACGGGTGCAAAACATAAGCAACGTTTATTATATATCATATATATAATAATAAAGTATTCGTCTCACGCATATAAAGTGATCACATCACAGAATATCAGCAGCAGAAGATAACATATGAAATATTGGATATACTAGGAATTCCGTGTTTTAAATTAAGCCTGAATAAAACACGGATTCCACGGTCGCGATGAATAGCCAAACCCACATCCCTAGACCCCTACGAGAGCGGCAAGCAACCCTACCAATTCTAGAGTTAGGAGACCCGGTCTTGATTCCTCGAGATGGTCTCCCACTGGACTCTAGAACCCGGTTACTTATGCTCCCCACCTTAGGTCTATCCTAATGCGTAAAAGTAAATAATATACAACAATGCTGACATCATCCTCATCCCGGAAGTGCCCCAATAAAAAAATATTACATACAAGTTTTTACATGAATGAAAATGAAAAACTCTCATCTCACATAAAAAAACCCAGCTATTCAAAACGCGATGATCCAATATAACATATCCCAGCAACATATAACATCACATGTCATCAACGTAAGTAAATATGCGTATCCCAATTGTCGTTGACATATAGCAACGAAACCGGCGATAAACCCCATATTATACTTACGGTCGCAGAAAAGAAAATGTCAAACTACAACATTTGGAATCCACAATCACCTTAGACATCATAAACCCGAAATATCACATATTTCGTATTTCATGCATAACAATATGAATTCCAAATATTGTATCGCATTCCACAAATAGCTAGACGATGTTAAACATTCTAATCGAATCAACAAACACCCAAAATTTCCCAAAGAGCTCAACACTTGAGCGCAAGTTTAAAAGTACCCAGAACATGTCACAGTACCTATGGACCAACCGTAGAAGGGCCAACCCTTGCCTCACCTATGGCGCTGCGGAACTACCGCAAACCATAGGGTTTGGCGGAGGTTCTGACTGTCATAGAATTGAGTTAGGGTTTCGTTCTTCTAGAGGGTCTATCGAATTACTTGCATGATTTTTGAATGTTTTAAATTTGGAAAAATCCAACTCTTGGAAAATTTCCAGCGAGGGTTAAAGTGGGTATTTGATATTTGTTCGAACTTTTTAACACCTTCTAAAACACCCGAAACAATGTTAGAATTACGACTACGAAACACTCCGAATTGCCTTTACAGAAAGTTAACATCTCATGCAATTTCAGCAAAAACAAGCAACACCAGAAACACCAAAACCCAGAGACCAGAACACCAAACCAAACGAACCCGAAATAGCTACGTAGGACCGGCCAGGCCGGAATTTTAGTGAATGTCGGCGGGTCAAATCCGGCCAATTGGGTTCGCTTTTGTCCAGTGTTCATGTTACATCTCATATAACATTGTGCAGTTGCTTAAAAAAATTTTAGACGACTTAAAAATTTCGACAGAAACTAGGTTTTTGTTTCGAGTGTTTCGGTTTCGTAATTCTACAAATATCATCTAATTCTCTAGCTTGGCTCTGATACCACTGTAGGAATGCCTAGCACGACAGCAAGGTTTCAGGAGGCATCGTCCATGCCATTTTCAGTTTGTAGATATTTTAATGTGAGTTTTATCTCACAAAATATCTAATATTCTTCATTCTATCTCAAGTGGACAACCAAGCTTTTCTTGAGCTGATGCTTCACTAGCTTTTCCTCAAGTCTTCTTCTTCTTCCTCTGAACCCTAAAAGCTCTCATGTGTTGAGAATCCTAGGGTTCCATGTCACGACCCGAAATGTCACGTGACTGGCCCTTGAATCATATGAAGTCTATAGGACCCCATCTAACTCAAGTAAGCCAAAAGCCCAGAAATCTAAAACCATTTTAAAGAAATGTTTTATTAAAATAAGCCGAATATGCATTTTTAAAATCACAAGTCTTTCCTGAAAATTTCGGCAAAGTTTCCTTTGTAAATACTGGCCCCAAACGGGTATAATATGATAAATATATACATGAATAATAAAAGGCATCCCCAAGCGGGAGCTAGCTCTTTGTCAATCGACGGTCACAACCACGCAAGCAATATAATATACAACGCCAAAGGGCGAGGAAAAACTGAAAAGGAAACTCAAATCAACATGAAATCCATCATAATACAGTGCGCGACTCTAAGGTCGAAAGAATATACAACAGGTTTCTAAGTCTGAAATAAATATACATGTCTGGTTGATGGAGTTTACTAGATACAACTGAAATAAATAATATACAAGGTATAATGGTGGTCACGATGCGAGTGAACCCACCTACCAAAGCAATCACCCAGAAGGAAGCAGTGTGCCAGCAAAGCCGTAACGAAACCTGTATGGCAAAACCTGCAAGAAACTGTGGCACAACAGGGGTGAGTTGCCAACTCGTGAGTAGAAAACATCACCGAGCAGAAATCGTATGTATGACACAATCCTAGGTCAATACGATCAAATATATATGTACAACCTCAAATAATAAAGTCTGAAGCATGAAAAGGTGGCAAGGGTAAACATCTATACATAAGTGTAATCCCTTGTGCTCGTGTCAGTGCCTCAGGTAACAATGTATCATATGTATGAGGTATGAACGTAATGTAATGAAATGAGTGAGACAACTGTTTTCTTTATTTCACGAGATTTCTGTATGTATATAAATCGAGTATCACCAATGAAATCAACAGAGAAATCCGTGTCAAGCATCAACACAAAACATAAATCCCAACATCTCTATATCTCAGGCTCCGGCTACCCGGACTGACCTGTATCATCAAATCTCAATATCTCAGTGTCTCAAATCTGAAAATCTAGGGCTCCGTCGGTCCAGATCGACCCATATCATCAATCACATGAACACGAACGGTATCCTCCGGATATCCGACGCGCCAGGTAAAATTACCGGTAGGCAGTCTGCCCCTGCCGAGCTCATCATCCTCCATGAAATCACTCTTGCCCCTGGGTACCTTACCGGGTCCACCATGTACCCGAGACGGTTCATACGAATCCTCGAATCGGGTCGTGAAATCCATCTCATAACCGAGAAAACATCATGGTGGATGACTCATACATCACGAGAAAACCGCACTTTTCATTTTAAAGAGAGAGAGAGAGAGTGAGAAGTTTATATATATTCTTGCGGTTTTCCCCCAAATCCAGGAAATCTCATGAAAATCCGAAATCCAATCATCAATAGCAAGTAAACAGTGAATATCGGCATAAAACTCCATAATACTGCATAACAATGAATAACAATATGTATGAAGTAGTAAGTAATAAACTGCAATGTCTAAACTAGCATATAAAGAAGAGTACGCTAATACCATGTCGAATTATCAGTTAGCAAGCTATGTCAATGAGTATATTCTCTAAAGTGTACGTGACATGGCAATTACCGATGATGATGTGTGTGAGCCGGCAAGTAAGTGTATGTGGAACATACGCATCATCGGTAATATTGCCGGTGTCCTGACATCATGATCTCAATAATGGCATATGAAAACACAATATAAGCATGCGATGCGATGCAAACAGCAAGAATATGCAGGAGCTGAATAATAAACACAGTGATAACTAATCCGCATTTATATAAATATGAGTCATATAGTTTTTCCATTTGAAATAACACGAATCGTGGTGTTTTGAAAATAAGGGCTACGGTGTTTTTAAGAAAAGATACGTCCTTTGAAATATCCGTAAAATCCCTTGGCCTGTCTTTAAAATACTCATGATTCGTTAGTTTTGAAATAGGTATGACTCGAGTCTAATCTATTATTTACAAATAAACTACAGGACTAAACTAAAAGGCTGATCGAAAGGTAAGGAAACCGCCTAATATCTGAGTCGATTCATATATATAGATATATAACAGTCGGTGATCCCGCCTCAATAGTATCCCATACGATACCCTAATATAATATGACATCCTCGAGTCAAGAGTGCGGATCTATCATCAATATATAGCTCGTACGGTAAATCCGTCGTACGGCCTCCTAAATCTGGGTACGGGTCAAATGTCACATCTATCACATTATTCATCCGGTATCCTCTTTATCCAACATCATGATCCGGGGTACTGATCTACGTCTAGTACAATACTGATACCATCTAATTATATGCATGCGTGTGTATGAAAACACCACGTCAAAAGGACCCGCTAAAACATCCTTTTGTATCTCAAATACGAACCTAGTCACATCACCGATCTCACGGCCTCAAAGCCCAATCTCATCGACTCATCTTCAATCCCAAGTACTATCCTCATAATCCATGTATATGTATACGTATATATATATATATACATAGTCCCATACCCATGTGTATATATATATATATATACGTATCCCTATATACGCATAAGTAAAATAAATGTATGCAAGTGTGAGTGTGCATGTGGGTGTAAACTTATTCTAGGGTTCGCGGCTAAGAAGCTATGCTAGTTTACTTCTAATTACCCTAAACTAAACCATGAACACATAATCGTATCTTGATAAACATCCACGTATCATGAATCACATATATAAACATATATATATATATATATATATATATATCATAACTATACTACGAACTGCGGGGGTGCTATACGTCATCCATCCGACTTCCCCCGTAGATATATATCTACTCACATTGCTCTTCGCTTTCCGTTGCTGACGTCGCCACGCGCTTTCTTGTCATCTCGAATTCCTCTTGGGGTACCTACACATCATAACGTATCGTGCCGCATTAAAACTCAATTCAAAACCAAAACGACACGCTAAAAGTCTATAGGTTAGAACCTACGGACTACGCCTTTCAAAACCACCAAATAACACTCGATTTCGACGTACAAACGTCAAGTGATCGAATACAACACAATTTACAAAATTCCAGAATTCACAATAAGAAAAACAAAACCCCGAATCAAAACAACAGCTCTTGAAAATAGCCCCAGATTTTACCCTAGGTGAAATTAGCCAATTTTGCATAAAGGGTCTAGTTTACTGGAGATAAAGACACAGAACAAACACGAGACCAAATGATCCTACCCTGGCCGCAATTTGCGGCCAGATTGATTAAATCTGTGGCCTGGCAAGGGAATTGGGGTCCTGGGTTTTGGGTATAGATTCTAGGTTGCCTGCGTGTGTCTCTGTATTTGCTAATTAATTTTCAGGTCACCTGGGTGCTAGCAGATTTCAGTATACCCTCACAGAAACCACAATTCTCCAATATCGGGTTTTCTAAGTTCGTATTCCGGGGTTAAAGTCTCAGGTTCAGTCCACCAAACCAATAATTACAGGGGTTTAAGGTCACTAATAACTCCATTACACTATCACAATTTAATTCAAACCCTAACCCTAAACTTGGAATTACCAAACCCCACTAAACATCGCCTAACCACTTCTAAACATGCATGGAAGCTAAAGTAAACCAAATTCCACACCAATGGTTCAGAATTTACCTCATTTGGCATTCATGAATCCCCTAGGGCACCAAAATGCAAACTTTCTTGGTCCAAAGTGTAGCTTGTGAGCTTGTGCAAGTTTTTTGTGAAGTGGGAGTGATGTTTTGGGGTGTTTTTGATGATGAAGTGATGGTTGAAGAGGGGGAGGGAGGAGGTGCTGCCATGGGGCTGAAGAAGAAGAAAAGATGAAGATGATGAAGTGTTAGAGATGAGCCAAGACTTGGTTGACCCCTCACCCTCTCTCTCTCATACCTATACCCCTTTCTTTATTGTTTTCTTTTCTTTTCTTTTCATTTTCCTTTCTTTTCTTCTCCCAACTTAAATCAAAACCCTTGCATAAAAAAAGAAGGAAAGCCATGACAAATTGTAACAATGCTAAAAAAAAGACATGTGCATGCCATGTGCACAAAACACGTTTAATGCACGATTAGCGATATTTAATCGCGATTAGTACAAAATTAGTGTATAAAAGTCATAAAATTTCATAATTTGCTTAAATCACATAAATCACCCTCTTTTTTAGTAATTTCTATAATTTTCCAAATTTTTCGCAATTTATCGGTATTTAATTATACCGCCTTATTAAAATATTCCCAATATTTATTAATTAATTATAAAAATTCCCAAAAATAATATTTTATTTTTCTGAAATGTTACATTCCAAGAGACAAAGCACTCCATCTTCACACTCTACACCTTCTAGGACTTCTAGTTTAGTGAACTAGAAGCCGTAGTTACCTCGGATTTGAGGTAGAAGCTCGGACTATAGACTCTCGGGTGGATCTTCTTTGACACGAGGAGGCTGTCCAAGTTGCTACGATCTGTTACAATCCTTGGAGCTGACGACGAGTGGAAGACAGCGACGAAGACCCGAAGGACGTGTATCGTGAGGTATAACTTTGTATCCGAGTAGTTAAACCTCTTGTAGTTTGCTAGCTATGGTTTATGTTCGATCCTTGATTCTAATCAGTGTTGCGAAGCCCGTAAAAATCATTTTTTGCAATTTTCACCTCCCCGCGAACACGTGGGGTGCGTGACATCGACTTACACTCACCTATGGCGCCGCGGAACTACCACAAACCCTAGGGTTTGGCGGCGGTTCCGACGGTCATACAATCGAGTTAGGGTTTCATTCTTCTAGAGGGTCCATAGAATCACCTGCATGATTTTTTGAAGATTTTAAACTTAGAAATATCCAACTTTTGGAAAATTTCCAGCATGGAAGAAAATGGGTTATTTATATTCGTTCAAACTTTTTAACGTCGTCTAAAATTACCCGAAACGATGTTAGAATTACGACTACGAAGCACTCCGAATTGCCTTTAAATAAAGATAACATCACATGCAATCTCAGTACAAACAAGCAACACCTGAAACACCAAAACCCAGAGCCTGAAGCACCAAACCGAAACGAACCCCAAACACAAAAGCCAGACCGTCCAGGCCGGGTTTTTAGAGCTTTTCGCCGGGTCAAATCCGGCGAAAAGTGTTCGTTTTGGTCTCGTGTTCATTTTACATCATATGCAACATTCTGCAACTACTTAAAAAAATTTTAGAGGAGTTTTAAAAATCGACAGAAACTCGGTTTTTTGTTTCGAAGTTTCGGAGTTGTTTCGGTTTCGTAATCCTACAAATCATCTAATTCTCTAGCTTGGCTCTGATACCACTGCTGGGTTCCCTAGACATGACCACAGTGTTTCGGGAGGCATCAACCATGCCGTTTTCAAAAAATTAGCGCGCTAAAGAACCCTAACCTAGAATCTTAACTAGAGAATTAGATGAAACTAGCATGTAAACATCTTTACATCTAAGTGAACAAGGAATACAACCTTTGTAGACCGGTCCTTCACTTCAAAAGCTCCGTGTAGTAGTCCCTTCGCTCCAAGTAGTGAACTCCCGGACTCTGGAAAGGCTCCACAAGAAGAAAGGTACAAACTTGCTTGAAATCTTCGAGGCCGAAGATGATCTACGTCGAGGAGACACCAACTCAAGCTACTTCTTTACTAATTAGGAATTAGTGAAGCAAACAACCTAAACTAAATGGCTAGTCTAGTGTAGCTTGATGAAGTAGGAATTTTGCTCACTTTGATATATTTTTCTCACTAATTTTCTTCACCTCCCAAAAAGCTAGAGAGTTTGAGGAAGGAGATGAAGAAAAGCAACCATGGAAAAAAGCAAGTGTAGAATGGAAACCATGGGTGAGTTAATATCATATACTAACTCATGTAGAGACTAAACCATGGCTAATCATAATGGTTGGGTTAATAAATATCTCAAGTAAAACAAAATTAGTGGACTAAGTCAATGGTTCTACAAGATTCAACTAAGCTTAACAATGTGACTAATTTTCAACTAATTTTGATTTACTTTAAATAAATAAAACCTTACATTATCATAAGCATTGTGTGAGTCTCATACACCCATCTAGCATGTAGCAACAAGCATGACACAATAATATATATCACATATATATTAAGTGTACACAAGTAAGAAAAACAAATGCTTAAGTGAGCTAATATTAGTTAATGTAAGTTAATATATCAAATATATAATTATACATTAAATTATTAAATCAACACTTGATTTAATAATCCGGCTATATCACATATAACCGACTAATATTATTTGTATCAACTTATCGAATCAACACTTGATTTGATAACCCAGCTATATCACATATAACCGACCGATATCTCATATCGCGAGAATAGAATACGGTATCACATACATGTATTAATCTAGGTCCCGTACATATCACATATGTGCTCCCACTTCGTTTCGCTTGAGCCAGGAAACCTCTGTGTAGGACTCTAAAGACTCGTCAATGCGCCGGCAGTAGGTGGTGATCATATTAGTCACCCACAAGCCGTCAGCTGTACTGCTAGACATAACGGCCACCCGGGTATTGAGAGATCAGAAGATTAACAAGCAAGCCTACACATACTCCTACGAATCCAATAAGTAACACTACCGTACAGTCCGGTCTCTTCGTCAGATATGTCGCATATCTCAGCCTAGGGGTGGTAAACGTCAGACCCCAATAGCCTGATAAGTCATGCCGAAGTGAGGCCCATAACGGTTCAAGAAACTATTGATAACACTTACCAGTAAATCTCATCAACCCTGGCCAGGGATTTCCTGTTATGGCCAATCGAGCATAGCACAACATCAACCCCCAATACCGGGAGGGACGAAATCCCCTCCAATCGCTCATTGCTTCCATGTGACTCGGGACTGTACCCAAAAACTGTTAGTGTATATGCCCTAGGGGCCATTATTGTATCATACTAGCTTGTATATTACTTAATGGAAGCTTGGGATTTTCACAGTTATATTAACAGTCTTGCTAAATATGGTAGTATGCTACTTGGTTTATATCTATCTTATTATGTGTGTACGTATTGATAGAGCCCTTAAGATCTTACTTGACTACCAGCGTTGTGATGGCAGTCACACTAGTGGGGGCTGGGTAGTCTACAAGCACATCCTTTTTCAGGTCCCTATTCGTAGGATTATCGAGACAGAGCATCGATACTCCGGAGTAGACTAGTGTGTATGCTTCTCATCCCAGTTGGGGAGATGGTCTGTCCCACAGCCATCAGTACGTCGTACTGGAGATAGTATACAGGTCCTCATTGGGTTACGGCACCGGACATGACTCGCAGGGAACTGTTGGTTGGTATTATACCCGTCGTTAGTTAACAGTTCCCAGGTGACATGAGTACAGCATAGTCCGCAGAATTGACACTGCTGCTTCGCCTCGAGTGTGTTCCCACTGTTCTTAGATTGCTACCCTACCACGGCTCAAAGGAGTCGTGCAAACAGGTAGCATTTGGGTGCAGTCCCGAGCACTTGGAGGCAGTGGCGGTTAGACAGGATTCGTCTCTCCCGGTATTGGGAGTTGATATCGCGCTGTGTCTGGAAAGCCATTACGCAAATTCCTTGGCCAGGGCAAGCGAGATTTACTGGTAAGTTTTCCAGTAGTTTCTCAAAGTGTAATGGGCTTCGCTCCGACAAGACTTATACCGTTTTTAGGGGACTGACACTTGCCGCCCCTAGGCCCGATATGCGATAGTCCTAGAAGAACAGACCGGACTGTACGAAGATTGTCACATCAGACTCAGTAAGAGTTCGGATGGGTTTCCTCATCTACCTTCTTATCGACATCTATCTGGGGCCGTTACGTACAGCTAGTGCCGCTTGCGGTCTGTGGTTAAACCCACAGCCAGCATAGTAGTCGAGTCTTTAGAGTCCCACACACAGAGTTTCCCTGCTTTGGGCGAAACGATATAGAGGTCGTATGGTTTTACGATGGGGTTCGGACACATACGTGTTTTCACGCGCGTATGATGTTCGGACAGTTTATACTAGCGGGCTTTATTTTAAGCCAGATTCTAGTATTGGATTATTGGATTTTTACAGTCTCGGTATTTTCGTGTTTTCACGGATGGGAGGGGTATTCTCGTAATTTGTCGTGAAGCTTCTAGAAGATTGATGAGTTGGAGGCTTTGGTAGATTTTGCATTAATTGGTTTAATGACTCATGGTGTGATTCATCCATAGAGTTAATGATGCATTTATTGTTTAAATGGCTCATGAGATGAATCACAAGGTGAGTTAATGAAGCATGATGATAATTGTTATTTGTTATTCATTTAATAAATATCTTATGCTTCATATATTCACAATGATTTATTATTCCAATATCATTCTCACTCTCGCCTTCTCTCTCCTCAAGCTCTCTCTCTTCAAGCACTAACCCTAACCTCTCATGTGTGGAGGTCCAAGGGTTAGAAAGTCTAATTGATCCCTAATCCTATTCTATATCCTCTAGGTTGCTTTGATTAGCACTCTTAGTTACCTAGTTACCTCAAGTTAGAGGTCAAGTTTGGAGTAGTAGCTCTCGGGTGGGTCTTCTATCACAAAGAGGAGGCCGACGAGGAGGTGGTCAACGAGAACAAAAAGGACTTGGTTCATTAGGTATAATCTTCTTTCATAGTAGCTAATCCCTCCTATGATGTTGTTAGTTAGGGTTTGGCAAAGATCCGTAAGTTAGTCGATGTTTGTTTTAAACAAAATGATTGATTTACCTATTTCGCCTCCCCGCAACTCATGGGGTGTCTAGCGTTGACTTACAGTGGTATCAGAGCCTCACTAAACCATAACTAACTTGTTGGCAAAATCGTTAGAAATTCGATCGCGAAACGAACCGGAAAAAACATCATTTTCACACAGTTTCTGTCGTTTTTAAAACGTGGTCTAAAAATTTTTCAGGGACCCTTAAAAATACAAGCAGGGAATTATAAGGTTACTGGAGAAATTTGGGATCCTAACTCGGCCAAACCGCTGCGGATCCGCGGCCGATCCAAGCGATCCGCCGTAGATCCGCGGCCGAGTTGGAGCCGAGGCAGCCCAAAATTCCCCAGTAACTCTTCTGTGTTGATTTTGTTTTTTCTGGAATGTTTTGTTTCTACTCAGGTTTCAGGTGCACAGAGAATTATTTGGAGTAGAATCATTTGTGTTTGCTTGATCGAAATTCTAAGATGTTTGGCTAATTAGATTATATCTGTGATTTGATTAATGTGTTCATAAACCTCTCCTAACTGCTAGTTTGCCGGTTAGCAGGGGGTTGCACATTTCTGTAATGGTTTTTTCTGTTTGTGCATATGGACTTGTTGGATTGTCGTGAATGGATAGCCGGGGATGTGAGACGAGCGTTTCTTTCATTCAAATGTAATTTGTAAATTGTTGTAATATTTTTTTGCGGGGCACATCCAGGTTGCGGTTGTAGCCACCGTTGTATTATTTCATTTACTGATTTTTGCTCCTAGGATAGACCCAAGGTGGGGTGCACAAACTACCGGGTACTTTGAAGTGTTTTGTGGCCTACTCAGGTTGTTGAGGGAGACCGCTTCACTTCGGGTACTTGGCGAGTAGTTTGCCGTACCCGTAGGGGTCTAGGGTGGGGTTTTGGCTATTCATCGCGACTGTGTAATCCGTCTTTCTTTGCAGGCTCAAAAGGAATGCGGATTCGTAGAAAATCCAATAAGTTCATCTGTGATCTGGAATGACAATTATTACGTCTGACGAATGTACAATATCTATATATGATAGCTATTAGACGTCACTTATGTTTTACACCCGCGCTAGCCCAGCCCCCGCTCTATCGTTAGTTAAGTAACCTAACGGGTGATGACAGGGCCCAGTGGCGAATGCGGATGGCATAAGAGGACGTTGTATTTGTTAGTGTATATGCCCTAGAGGCCATTACTGTATCATACTAGTATGTATATTACTTGATGGAAGCTTAGGATATTCACAGTTGTACAGACAATCTTGCTCAATATTGTAGTATGCTACTTGGTTTGTCTCTGCTTTAATGTGTACATGTGTGTTTCTTTATTATATCACCTATACGCATTAGTAGAGCCCTTAGGATCTTTGCTTGATTACCGGCGTTGTGATGGTGATCACACTCGTGGGGGCTGGGTAATCCACAAGCACATCCTTATTCACGTCCCTAGTCGTAGGATTATCGAGACAGGGCATCGATACTCCGGAGTAGACTAGCGTATGCGCTTCTCATCCCAGCACGGGAGACGGTCTGTCCCACAGCCGTAAGTACGTCGTACTTGAGATAGTATGCGGGTGCTAGTTGGGTTACGAGTACACTGGACAGGACTCGTTGGGAACTGATAGTTGGTATTATACCTATCGTCAGTTATCAGTTCCCAGGTGACATGAGTACAGCTTAGTCCGCTGACTTGACACTGTCACTTCTCCTCGAGTGTGTTCCCACTGTTCTTTGATTACTACCCTACCACGGCTCTACTGAGTCGTGCAAACAGGTAGTAGTTGGGTGCAGTCCCGAAGCACTTGGAGGCAGTGATGGTTAGACAGGATTCGTCTCTCCAGGTATTGGGGGTTGACATCGCGCTGTGTCTAGGAGAGCCATTACACGAGTAGTCCCTGGCCAGGGCAAGCGAGATATACTGGTAGGTTTCCAGTGTTATCTCAGGGTGTAATGGGCTTCACTCCGACACGATTTGTATCGCTATTAGGGGACTGACGTTTACCGCCCCCTAAGCCCGCCATGCGATGTATCAGACGAACAGACCGGACTGTACGGAGATTGTCACATACAGGCTCAGTAGGAGTTCGGATGGGTTTACCTCATCGGCCTTCTTATCGACATCTACCTGGGGACCGTTACGTACAGCTAGTGCCGCTTGCGGTCTGTGGTTAAACCCACTGCCAGCGTAGTGTCGAGTCTTTAGAGTCCCACACAGAGAGTTTCCCTGCACTGAGCGAAACGTGTAGAGGCCGTATGGTTTTACGGCAGGGCTGCGATCACTTACGTACACTTGTGTGCGTGTGGTGTTCGGGCAGGCAGTACTAGTGGGCTTTGGTTTAAGCCGGATCCTAGTGTTGCACGGATGGATTTGTTTTGTCTTCTGTGCATCCGCATTCTACGGAATGCGGATGCAGGTGTGTATGCACAGTTTTCCGGAGCGATGAAGGAGGAGGTGCCTCATCAAGGTTTTGGCAGTTGGTTCGGCCAAAACCGTTATGTGGCAGGCTCATTAGGGTTTTGACAGTTGATTCGGTCAAAACCATTATGAGGCGGACTCATTAGGGTTTTGACAGTTCGTTTGGTCAAAACCATTATGAGCCGCGGACATCATTTACTAATCCTTTTAGTGATAATTTTATGATGGCTAATTGCATTGACCATTTGACCCCGTTGACCTCTCTTGACTTTGTTGACCGGTTGACCGTGTTGACCATTGACTTTCAAGAGGGATCTACACTCTTCTTTTCTTTTTCTTTTTCTTTTTCTATTTTGATTATGATAATGGTCATTTCAATGTAGCCATCAAACTTTATCTTGATGGGATTAGTAATGATAATGTTTTTGAATTATTGTAACCATGGTTACTTTTCTTTAGTTCATAATTTCTTTCTCATTCTCTCTCTTGCCTTTTCAAGTGAGAAGAAAAAGAAATGAACCATGGTTGCTAGCTCCTCCTTCTTCTTCCTCCTCTTGATTCATCTTTTGATCTCATGTGTTGAGAGATAAAGATCCCACAAAGACAAAACCATCCCTTTATCACTTCTACACAACCTAGGGCTTCTAGATTAGCAATCTCTTTGCCCTAGTTACCTTGGCTCGAGGTGGAGCTCGGTGTACAACTCTCGGGTGGATCGTCTTCGACTCAAGGAGGCCGCGAAGGTGACCAAAGTCCGGATCAAGCCTCGGAGCAAGCAAGGAGAAGAACAACAAGAAGAGAAGGAGTTCAAGTTGAGGTATAACCCCTAACCGAGTAGATAAATCTCTAGTTAGGATGCTAGTGTATTGTTTAGCAAAGATCCGGCTTTTCGGTCCATGTTACCATGTTTAGAAAAATTTTGTTTTACCGATTCCGCAACCCCGAAAGTACCGGGAGAGGTAACGTAGACCTAACAGTATTTTCGTTGTTTTCTGCAATGATAGGTTAATTGATGGGACGCATTATATTAATGCAAAGAAAATAAACCAAAGTTGAATCGTTAGAACAGTTTAAAAGAAACCACTCGGTTATTTTTAAAACAGAAGATATTTTTAAATTGCGGAGCTTTAACCACTCCTTTTAAAAGCTATCAGGTTCCTTCGGTCATATCAAGTTCACTGCGTTCACGGTTTCGCCAAAACCATTCGTAGCCCTTCGTCATTTCATTTTGGTATTCAGTAGTATTCAAGCTATGTATTTTAACCAACACCAAGGCATAGTGTTTGGTAGCTGCTGGGTATTCATTTGTTGTATAGATAGATGAGTTAATTTGGGGCAGTCGTATTATCATTTGGCCAACGTTAGGGGTCATGTACGGATGTGTTCAAATTAATAAGGTAATGATGGGTAGAACTTGACATGTGACTTATGACATTTTGACCAACGCCAAGGTCATAAGAGCATGGGGCAGAAATCCATATCGGGAATTTCTAAAGAAATTGAAATTTGCAAATAGATGCATACCATTTGGAGTGTGATAATTTTAGTAGGATTCGTTCAGCTTTATCACACGATGATATTTGGATCCCGATCCTACTGTGAGTATCCGCTACTCATCAGGAGATTCGTCACTTAACGATCAATGCTATAAACCAAGTAAGTGTCGAGAAAGGTGTCAGCAGGGTTACGCCCCCAGAGAAAAGAGGTTATTTAATTAAGGAACTTCGCGAAAGAGTCGTAAAACCTCCCTTGAAGTACCGACACCGGCCTGGCTGAACGGTTAAGCAAGAATTGTACGGTGAGAATAGTCCTGGCTAGTTCTTCCTTTTTGGTTTGAGGAGGGATTCAAGAAACAGTGGGAGCCATCCTGTTTAGATAAACTAAAAACCACTCTAAACTTGCAAGAGTATCATGCTAAAGTGTTCCCTCTCTCTCTCAATTGCAGCGACCCAGAACATGACAGGCCTTAAGTTACTATTAGATAAAAATATTTTGACAGGGCCAAACTATAAAGATTGGTTCCGGAATGTTAAGATGGCTTTGACTTATGACAAATTAGGGTATGCCCTTACTGCTAAGTCACCTGCTGTCCCTGGTCCAAAATCCAGTATTGCGGATAAAGAAATCCACAAGACCTGGGAGTTAGATTGCGCGAAGGCCAAATGCATCGTGCTTGCCTCTATGAATAATGAACATCAGAGGAGGTACGAGGATATGGATCTTGAATCCATATTTCTCCATACAAAGGATCTGTATGGAGAGCAATCTCGTATAGCTAGATACAAGACCTCGAAGAAATTGTTTCAGTCGAGGCTGGCCGTCGGATCATCTGTAGGAGAACATGTTCTTAAGATGATTGGCTATATAGAAGAGCTCGCGGACCTCGGGACGACTTTGGAGAACGAGCTCTATACAAACTTGATTCTTCAGTCCCTTCCTTCCACCTACGCCCAGTTTATTCTGAATTTCAACATTCAAAGAAAAGAAGTTGAACTTCCAGAACTCCTTAACATGTTGAGGAGTGCAGAGGGCACCTTGCAGAAGGCAAGGGAAACACCCACTATGTTTGTTCACGGTGCCTCTTCTTCCGGGTCCAAGGCTAGCGCCAAAGGAAGGAAGAAGAAGGTCGCTACCAAACCGAGAGGTGGTGTTGGTAAGGTGGGAGTTAAGGGAAAGACAAAGGTTGCGGTGCCAGTAGTGGCAAAGGATGAGTGCTTCCACTGTCGTAGGAAAGGCAATTGGAAGAAAGATTGCAAAGCTTGGATTAACAAGAACCAGGAATCGAAGCAAGTTGTGGCTTCGACTTCAGGTGTGTTTGTAATTGAAAATTTTCTGTCAATCAAGTCTACATCCTGGGTATTGGATACCGGATCAGGATCTCATATATGCAATTCATTGCAGGCAGTGAGAAACCGTAGAGAGCTGAAGGTTGGTGATATGACCCTCCAGGTTGCTAACGGAGCTAGCGTGGGTGTTGTGTCCGTAGGGGATTATCACCTTGGATTGACGAGTGGACATATTTTGGTTTTACATAACTGTTTTTGTGTACCCAGTTTAACGTGTAATATCATATCGGTTTCGTTGTTATCAAAAGAAGGTTATGATTTCACGTTTGTAAGCGATGTTGTTAACATCCATCTTAATCATGGTTTGATTGGGTCCGATACACTAGATAACGGTATATATGTCTTAAACCAATTACAGATTTTCAATGTCCAGAACACACTAAAAAGAAAGTCTTCAGATATAAATAAAGCTTTCTTATGGCATTGTAGACTAAGTCATATCAATGAGACAAAGTTAACTAAGTTACATAGAGAAGGATATTTGGATCCTTTCGAATATCAATCTTATGCCACTTGTCAATCATGTCTCAAAGGAAAGATGACAAAGACTCCATTCACTGGACATAGAGTAAGAGCGAGCGAGCTCTTAGGACTCATACACACTGATGTATGTGGTCCAATGTCTACATATACAGGAGGTTGTTTTTCATATTTCATTACTTTTATGGGTGATTACTCTAGGTACGGATTCATTTTCTTGATGAAACATAAATCCGAGGATTTTGAGAAATTCTAAGAATATAAGAATGAAGTAGAAAACCAAACCGGCAAAAGTATCAAGACACTGAGATCTGATCGATATGGTGAATACTTAAGTGCCGAGTTCCTAGGTTACCTAAAAGAGAAAGGAATTCTCTCTCAGCTTACTCCTCCATACACTCTACAGCACAACGGTGTATCGGAGAGACGGAATCGAACCCTATAGGATATGGTACATTCCATGATGAGTAATGCTGAGTTACCGTGATCTTTCTGGGGTTATGCGCTAGAATCAGCTGCATATCTTTTGAATAGGGCTCCTACCAAGACTGTGCCTACCACACCATATCAGATGTGGAGTGGGAAGAAACCCTATCTTCAGTATCTGAAGATATGGGGATGTCCAGCCTTTGTTAAAAAGCAGCATGCGGACAAACTCGAGGCACGATCAGTACAGTGTAAGTTTGTGGGATATCCAATGAACTCCAAGGGGTATTTTTCTATTACGCAGAGGAACAAAAGGTTTTTGTTTCTCGTAATGCCCATTTTCTAGAACAACAGTTTTTAGAAAAGGAAACAAGTGGGAGCGAAATAGAACTGGAAGAAATTCCAAAACCACAAACTACTACTGAAAGTTTGGTAGAACCAGTAGTTCAAGAAGAACAGACATTCCCGCACCCCTCCGCAGGAGTAGTAGGCCGTCTCATCCGCCTAAGAGATACTACGGTTTTCTCATAGATGGGGATAGAGAGGATTGCGTCATTGATAATGATGAACCTACTAGCTTCCAGCAGGCCATCCAGAGCGGCGACTCGGTACGATGGCTAGATGCAATGCGGACCGAAATAGAGTCCATGTACACTAACAAAGTATGGACTTTGGACTTTGCTCCAGATAGGGTAAAACCCATAGGATGCAAATGGATCTTCTAGAAAAAGATTGGTGTAGATGGACAGGTGGAAACCTATAAGGCTAGACTTGTTGCAAAGGGTTTTCATCAAAAACCTAGTTTGGACTATGACGAAACTTTTTCTCCAGTGGCTATGCTCAAATCCATTCGGATCCTTCTTGCCATTGCCGCCTTCCATGATTATGAGATTTGGCAGATGGACGTAAAGATGGCTTTTCTAAATGGAAATTTAGAAGAGTGCGTCTATATGGATCAGCCAGAAGGTTTCAATCAGAGTGGGAGTAGCGGGAAAGTGTGCAAGTTGCTTAAGTCCATTTATGGACTGAAGCAGGCATCACGGAGTTAGAACATCTGTTTTGATGAAACGGTCAAAGAATATGACTTTATCAAAAATCCAGATGAACCATTTATATATAGTAAAATTGTAGCATGAACTGTCGTATTCCTCGTCTTGTACGTGGATGGCATTCTATTGATAGGAATTGACATTCCTATGCTACAATCTGTCAAAGGATTCTTGTCACACAGGTTCTCCATGAAAAACCTGGGTGATGCCTCTTACATTCTTGGGATCCGGATCTATCGTGATAGATCCAAGAGAATGTTAGGACTTTCACAGTCCAGGTATATCAACACTATACTGAAAAGATTCAGTATGGATGATTCTAAGCACGGTAATTTACCGGCTTGTCATGGAATCACCCTATCCAAAGAGATGTCTCCCAAGACTGATTTGGAAAGGGATCACATGTCAGTTATACCCTAAGCTTCTGCGGTAGGCTCTATAATGTATGCGATGTTGTGCACCAGACCAGATGTAGCTTACGCACTGAGCGTGGTAAGTCGGCATCAGTCAGACCCAGGGGAGAAGCAATGGATAGCAATAAAGAACATTCTCAAGTACCTGAGAAGGACTAAGGAGATGTTCTTGGTTTATAGCGGAAAAGACCTCAAGATAGAGGCCTTTGCTGATTCCAGCTTCCAGTGTGACAAGGATGAATCCAAGTCCATGTTAAGTTATGTCTTTACCCTCAATGGAGGGGCGGTGTGCTGGAAGAGTTCCAAGCAGGACACCGTTGCTGACTCGATGATGGAAGCGGAGTATATTGCTACTTGCGATGCCGCAAAAGAAGCGGTCTGGATGAAGAAGTTCCTAACAGAACTTCAGGTGGTTCCTACCATTGTTGATCCAATACCGCTGTATTGCGACAATAACGGAGCTATAGCTTTAGCGAATGAACCCAGGTCCCATCAGAAGTCCAGACACATCTTAAGGCGGTATCACCTGATCAGGGAGATCATAGATCGCTGGGAGATCGAGGTCCGGAGAGTTGCTACAGAGGAGAATACTGCTGATCCATTCACTAAGGCCTTACCTCAGACGCAGTTCGAGAGACTATCAGAGATCATAGGTCTTCGATATGCCAGTACATAGCCCTAGTGCAAGTGGGAGAGTGTTAGTGTATATGCCCTAGGGGCCATTATTGTATCACACTAGCTTGTATATTACTTAATGGAAGCTTGGGATATTCACAGTTATATTAACAGTCTTGCTAAACATGGTAGTATGCTACTTGGTTTATATCTATCTTAATATGCGTGTACGTATTGATAGAGACCTTAGGATCTTGCTTGACTACCAGCGTTGTGATGGCAATCACACTAGTGGGGGCTGGGTAGTCTACAAGCACATCCTTTTTCAGGTCCCTAGTCGTAGGATTATCGAGACAGGGCATCGATACTCCACAGTAGACTAGTGTGTACGCTTCTCATCCCGGTTGGGGAGATGGTCTGTCCCACAGCCATCAGTACGTCGTACTGGAGATAGTATATAGGTGCTCGTTGGGTTACGGGTACACCGGACAGGACTCGCAGGGAACTGTTGGTTGGTATTATACCCGTCGTTAGTTAACAGTTCCCAGGTGACATGAGTACAGCATAGTCCGCAGACTTGACACTGCTGCTTCGCCTCGAGTGTGTTCCCACTGTTCTTAGATTGCTACCCTACCACGACTCAAAGGAGTCGTGCAAACAGGTAGCAGTTAGGTGCAGTCCCGAGCACTTGGAGGCAGTGGCAGTTAGACAGGATTCGTCTCTCCCGATATTGGGAGTTGATATCGCGCTGTGTTTGGAGAGCCATTACGCAAAGTCCCTATCCAGGGCAAGCGAGATTTACTGGTAGGTTTTCCAGTAGTTTCTCAAGGTGTAATGGGCTTCGCTCCAACACGACTTATACCGCTTTTAGGGGACTGACGCTTGCCGCCCCCTAAGCCCGATATGCGATAGTCCTAGACGAACAGACCAGACTGTACGGAGATTATCACATCAGGCTCGGTAGGAGTTCGGATGGGTTTCCTCATCGGCCTTCTTATCGAAATCTACCTGGGGACCGTTACGTACAGCTAGTGCCGCTTGCGGTATGTGGTTAAACCCATTGCCAGCGTAGTAGTCGAGTCTTTAGAGTCCCACACAGAGAGTTTCCCTGCTTCGGGCGAAACGATATAGAGGTCGTATGGTTTTACGACAGGGTTCGGACACATACGTGTTTTCACGCACATATGATGTTCGGACAGTTTATACTAGCAGGCTTTAGTTTAAGCCAGATTCTAGTATTGGATTATTGGATTTGTACAATCTCAGTATTTCTGTGTTTTCACGGATGGGAGGGGTGTTCTCATAATTTGTCGAGAAGCTTCTAGAAGATTGATGAGTTGGAGGCTTAGGTGGAATTTGCATTAATTGGTTTAATGACTCATGGTGTGATTCATCCATAGAGTTAATGATGCATTTATTGTTTAAATGACTCATGGGATGAATCATAAGGTGAGTTAATGAAGCATGATGATAATTGTTATTTGTTATTCATTTAATAAATATCTTATGCTTCATATATTCACAATGATTTATTATTCCAATATCATTCTCACTCTCACCTTCTCTCTCCTCAAACTCTCTCTCTTCAAGCACTAACTCTAACCTCTCATGTGTTGAGATCCAAGGGTTAGAAAGACTAATTGATCCCTAATCCTATTCTATATCCTCTAGGTTGCTTTGATTAGCACTCTTAGTTACCTAGTTACCTGAAGTTAGAGGTCAAGCTTGGAGTAGTAGCTCTCGGGTGGATCTTCTATCACAAAGAGGAGGCCGACTAGGAGGTGGTCAACGAGAAAAAGAAGGACTTGGTTTATTAGGTATAATCTTCTTTCATAGTAGCTAATACCTCCTATGATGTTAGTTAGGGTTTGGCAAAGATCCGTAAGTTAGTCGATGTTTGTTTTAAACAAAATGATTGTTTTACCTATTCTGCCTCCCCGCAACTCGTGGGGTGTCTAACGTCGACTTACAAAAACCACCATTTTGCACGTTCTCTTTAACATGGTAAGGAGGAAATCAAAGCACAATGGGAATCATACAAGACTCTATGACGATTTCGGGTCTACAGACTAACATGTACCGGTGTCACCAGAGAACTGCTATCTGACGATAGGTATAATACCATCTAGGAGTTCTCGGCGAGTCCTGTTCAGTGTACCCAGTCTCCACTGAGCACCCTTATACCTTCTCTGATGTCAAACACCAATGGATGTAGGATCATCCATCGCCCATCATATGGTTCAAGAAGCGTATACGCTAGTCTATTCTGGAATATCGATGCCCCGTCTCGATTCTCCCACGACTAGGAACTATTGAAGGATGTACTTACCGACTACCCTTGCCCCACTAGTATGATCTGCATCATAATCCTAGTAGTCAAGTACTCATCCTAAGGGCTTTATCAACATGTAATAGAGAAACAATAAGTGTACATGTTAAGATAAAGAGCAACCAGATAGCATACTATCATGTCGAGCAAGAAAGTCCTCCTTATATATGTCCAAGCATCCACTATAATATACTTCACATATATAATAATGGCCTCTAGGGCATACATATAACTAACACAGCTTCTTTGCACCATTTTCTGACTCCGAGAGGGTCTCTTCGTTTTTTAACGGCTAATGAGAGACCACGTGGCAACTCGCTACATAATCCTCGGGTTCTTCTGATGATTCATTTCCCTCATCATTGTCACTGTCTCCGTTCTCAAGGATATGGTTGAGAAACTCTTCAAAAGTGACTGGGGTCCACACCTTCTGGTTGTACTCCTCCAGTGCGTCGATGTATTTTTGCAGGTCTGTGCGCTTGTTATCAGGCTGTATGGGCTTCTTGGTCTTCTTCTTTTTTTCGAATACTTCAAAGGGTTGGCCTGGGTGTTTTGCCCATCGTTACCATCATTCAGTGTTGGGCGCCGTTTAAGCATCCCCTCAATGATCTCGGGCTCCAGCATGCTTTTCCACTTGATCGCCGGACATTCTTGAAGGTCCTTCAGCATTCTTTTAGTTTTAGCTGAAAGAACAACTTTCCATGGAGCTTCTTCTACAAACGAGCATGATTCCCCTGGCGTGTCCACCTTTTTAGGAGCATGCTTCTGTGGAGGGTTCACCCTCCAGTTTTCGGACAGCGCAAACTTGCCTTGTTGGTACTGGTCCTCGACCCAATTTTTTAAAACGTAGCAATCCTCAATTGGGTGGCCCAATACTCTGTGGTAGGAGCAGTAGTTGGGACTGTTGACGTCACCAGGCTGTAGTGGGCATCTCGGCTCTGGCCGAGTGATAAGTCTGTTGCGCACTGCCAGTTAGAACAGTCTCCTCGTTTTATCCCGGGGAAACGAGTAAGGACGTCCTGGCTTCTCTTCGAGGGTTCGGCGTGGGCGTGTGTCGCTTTGGCGAGCGACCGGTTTCGGGTCAATTGGTTGCTGTTGAGTGTTGGAAACGAAGGTCGCTTTCCCTTTGCCCTTTTCATTCCGGGGATCCGTTTTTGAAGAGGACGGCCTATGGCCCATCTGGTCCATTTAGGCCAGCTTGTCGATCAAGGCCTAGAAGGTGGTCGGCTTGAAGAACATCATAAATTGGGATAGATTCGCCTGAGGATCAAGGGTCCCTACGAACATGCCCATGGCAAGAGCTTCTTCTATGCGTTGTTCGCATTTTGACCATAGGTTCCGCCACCGAATTGCGTATTGAACCCAGGTCTCTCCTGGCTTCACCATGGCATTGATTAATGCCGTGATCAGGGTGTGCTCGCTTTCACTTGCGAACCGCTGTGTGAATAGTAATTCCATCTCCGCGAATGTTTTGACAGAGTCATTTGGGAGCTCGGAGTACCATTCAAATGCCGTCTCCGACAAGCTGCCAACAAACTGGCGAAGCAGCAATTTGTCGTCGCCTCCAGTATTACCATACAAAGCTCTGAATTAAGCAACGTGCTGGTGTGGATTGCCCGTCCCCTTATACACATGGAATTTAGGGATCGTATATCCTGGCAGGTACTTGATTTGATCATACCAGCCTGGATAAGGTCGCCCAGTTCTGACGACTTGGCCAGTCGCTTCACTCGCTTGATGAGCTCATATTTGTTGAGCTATGTAGTCATCAAGGGCAGCCTTGGAGATTTTTTCTTCCTTGGCTGCTGAGAAAGCCAGTGGAGGGTTTGACGTTTCCCCTCTGTCGTCTTCAATGATTATCGGAGGCTCTTCGGCTGGAGGTTTTGGCTGGACCATCATCCCAACCATGTCTTGGAACAGAAGCACCGTCTGCTTTATATTAGCAGCCTGTTTTGCGGCCTCCTTATCCTTCTTTTCGAGCACCCTTCGCAGAAATTCTGTATTAGTCTCCTGCTCCTGGAATTATTCAGACGTCGATTCCGGGCTTTCTTTTTGCCCAGTGAGTGCGGCCATTTTCGTGAGCATCTCCTGGAGATTTTGTTGCTGCTCCTGAGCTTTCGTCAACGACCGAGTTTGTGGTCGATGACCCATGGAAGTACGACCTCCCTCTCTCCCGGAATCCATGTACACCGTGTTCACGATCATGCCCCCAGACTTAAGGCGTTTGGATCCGGCACCCTTGGGATTTGCTGCAAGCAGTGGGGTTTTCTCCAGCCTTATCCTTTTGTGGGAGGTTGAGGTCGGAGGGGCCGTTGTAACAGGCACCCATGTAGATGATGCCTTTCATGGTACGATGGAGGGATGGTCCTCCTCTTGCCGAGCAGTCGTTTTCTTCAGTCGGCGAGAGTAGTATTTATCGATCACAGAACCTTGGACCATCCGCCAGACTCTGTGGATTTTGGAGGAAAACCGCTGAGGGGGTTGCTCCGGCTTTGCCTTCATCATGTTTTCAGCAGGAGGGGGAGACTTATATAATACAGCGCTGTCACGACCCGAAATAGCACGTGACTGGCACTTGAATCATGTGAAGTCTATAGGACCCCGCCTAATTCAAGTAAGCTAAAAGCCCATAAATCTAAACCGTTTTAAATAAGAAGTGAAGGAAAACTTGTTTTACAAGTGGTTTAAATAAAATAAATGGCATTAAACATTTAAAAACAACATCATATTTTCCCGAAAATTTCGGCAGAGTCTCCTTTGTAAATACTGGCCCCAAATGGGTACAAACATGAATAATATACATAATGAATAAAGGCATCCCCAAGCGAGAGCTAGCTCTTGGCCAATTGGCGGACACAACCACACAAGCAATATAATATACAACGCCGAAGTGCGAGGATCAAAACTCAGAAGAAAACCAATATCCTCCAAAAAACTAATATCCTCCAGAAAACCATAATGATACAAGCGCAACTCTAAGGTCAAAAGAATATACACTGGTCTTCTAAGTCTATCAATAGTACAAGTCTGGTTGATGGAGTTACTAGATACAACTGAATATAAATAAAGTACAATGGTGGTCACGATGCGAGTGAACCCACCTACCGAAGCAATCACCCGGAATGAAGTAGTGTGCCAGCAAAACCGTCAAGGAAACCTGTACGGCAAAACCTGCAAGAAACTGTGGCATAATGGGGGTGAGTTGCCAACTCGTGAGTAGAAAACATCACCGAGAAGAAATCGCATGTTTGACTCTATCCTAGGTCATACGATAGTAATATCCTCAAAATAATATAGCCTGAAGCATATAATAATGGCAAGGGTAAACATCTATACAAAAGTGTAATACAAAGTGCTCGTGTCAGTGCCTCACGTAACAACATATCATATATATGATGTATGAATACATGAAACAGAATACATCTAAATGAGAAACCTGTTTTCTTATCTCAGTGACATTTCTGTATAAAACCGAAATATCATCAATGAAATCAACTGAGAATCCGTGTCAAGTATCGACACAAAACATATATCCCAATATCTCAATATCTCGGGCTCCGGCAATCCGGACTGGCCCATATCATCAAATCTCACTATCTCGGGCTCCGGCAATCCGGACTGGCCCAGGGCTCCGGCAATCCGGACTGGCCCAAATCATCAAATCTCATGACTAAGTCGGTATCCTCCGTATATCCTCCGCGTCATAAATAACCGGTCAGTAGTGCTCCCCTGCCAGGCTCAACGCCATCATCTGCGACCATCTTGTCCCGGGGTACCGCACTGGATCCACCATGCACCCGCAGACGGTTCATCCTCCTCCTCGAATCGGGTGTATAATATCGCTCAAGAGCCGAGAAAACTCATTGTGGACATGTCTCATATCATATCACGAGAAAACCGCAAATTTCTATCTTTAAAATGATAATGAGTTTATAAAATCCTTGCGGTTTCTCCAAATCCAGAAATCTCATGGAAATCCAAAATCCCAATCTCAATAGTAAATAAATGGTGAATTACCGGCATAAAGCCCAATAATATTGCATGACAATGAATATGTATACATGCACGGGTATCTATGTAAAGAATGCAATATCTAAACTAGCACAGTAATGATATATCGGAACTATCAGCTAACAAGAGATACCAAAAAAGTAAAATTCTCTAAAGTGTACGTGACATGGCAATTACCGATGATGATGTGCGTGAGCCGGCAATCAGGTGTACGTGGAGCATACGCATCATCGGTAATGGTGCTAGTGTCCTGACAGCATGGGTTCATAATAACTAATGAAAACACAATTAAGCATGCAATGCGAACAGCAAGAATATATGGAAAATGAATAGTAAACGCAACATATAAGAATATGCATTTATAAGTACGAGTCATACAATTTAGGCATTTGAAATAGCACGAATCGTGGTTTGTTTTGAGAATAGGGGCTACGGTGCTTTTTAAGAAAAGGTACGTCCTTTGGAAAATCCGTAGTATCCCTCGGCCTGTCTTTAAAATACTCATGATTCGTTAGTTTGAAAATAAGTATGACTCAAGCCCATTCTAACATCTACCTGATAAACTACAGGACAAAGCTAAGAGACTAAACAAAAGGGTAAGAAAAACTACCTAAGTCCGAGTCGATATATCTAGTAGTCGGTGATCCCGCCTTAATAGCGTCACGTACAGTATAATATATAATACGACATCCTCGAGTCGAGAGTGCGGATTAATCATCACATTTATACATCGCACGGAAAAATCCATCGTACGGCATTCCAAATTGGGGTACGGGTCAATTATCACATATAACACACTATTTATTTGGTATCATTATCATCGTATCCTGAATTAGGGGTACTGATCTAAAGTCTAGTACATTCCGATACCATCATACATATATATCCGCGTGTGTGTGAAAACACATCGCCCAACGATCCACTCATATATCATGCTGTATATCATGACACGACCCAATTCATATCACCGATCCCACGGCATCATGCCCAATCATATCGACTCATCTCCAAGTATCATATTGTCACGTCCCGAAAGTACGGAACATGACCGGCACTTAGGCTACGAACGTCTTGAGGCGTACGTACTGTAAGTAAGCCGAACCCAGAAATCCAAACCATGAAAAGTAGTGGAGTGAAGGAAAACCATTTTAAAAATCAACCAGTTTGCAATACAATATACAACGCCTAAAGGCGAGGATCACAACAGAAAGGAAACTCCAACAGCATGAAATCCACAGAAATATAACGCGCGACTCTAAGGTCGAAAGAATAAACATCACCGGACTCTATCTCAAATAAGTACATGTTTGGTTGATGGAACTTCTAGATACAACTGAAATAATAATATACAAAATATAATGATGGGTACGATACAAATAACCCATCTACTAGCAAGTCAACCGAAAGAAGCTGTAACCGCAAAGCCGTAATGAAACCCTTACGGCAACACCTGCAAGAAACTGGGGCACAACGGGGGTGAGTTGCCAACTCGTGAGTAGAAAAAGATCTACGAACAGAAATCGCATGTATGACGCAATCCTAGGTCATACGATCATAATATATAATCCTCAAATATATATAACCAGCAACCTATAACAATGGCTAGAGTAAATATCTAACCCAAGTGTAAGCCTATGTGCCCGTGTCGGTGCCTCAGGTAGCAATGAATCATATGAATGATGTATGAATGCATGAAACAGAATGCATGTACTGAAGAAAACTGCTTTCATAAATTTGTGAGATTTCTGTATTTTTAAAATGAGATATCATAAATGAAATCAGCATAAACAGTGCCTAGCATCGGCACAAAACATAAATCCCAATATCTCGATATCTCTGTATCGCAATCTCTGAACCTCAATATCTCAAAATCTCAATGTCTCAATCATAATATTCAGGGCGCCGTCAGTCCAGATCGGCCCCTACCATCCATCTCATGACCACGACGGTATCCTCCGGATATCCGACGTGTCGGGTAAAATCACCGGTCGGTAGTGCTCCCTCTGCCAGGCTCAATGCCATCTCCTGCGATCTTCTTGCCCTGGGGTACCGTACCAGGCCCACCATGTACCCGAAACGGTTCATCCGCCTCCTCGAATCGGGTCTCGAAATCCATCAGCAAATCTCATGGTGGACGACTCATACATCATGGGAAAACCACACTTTTTATTTAAAAAGAGAGAAAGCAGTTTATATAAGTTTTGCGGTTTTTCCCCAAATCCAGAAAATATCATGGAAATCCGAATCTAAACATGTAAAACCATGAATATATACATGAGAATCCATGAATGCGGCATATAATGAATAACAGTATGCATGAAGTGACAAGTAATAACTACAATGTCAAGCTGGCATATAAGGCAAGTACACTAATATCATGTCACTACTAGCTAACAAGCTAAGTCAAGCAATAATATTCTCTAAGTGTACGTGACATGGCAATTACCGATGAAGATGTGTGTGCGCCGGCAAATAAGTATACGTGGTACATACGCATCATCGGTAATGGTGCTGGTGTCCTAACAGCATGATATCAATGATGGAATATGAATCACAATAAGTATGCGATGCAGAGAAACAATAATAATGTATGGGAGCTGAATACTAAACACAATGATAGCTAAACTGCATCTAATGTCATAAGAGTCTTACAGCTATACCAACTAAAGGGCTGAGCTAATAGGCTAATTGCAGGTAAGGGAAACCACCTAACCTCTGAGTCGATACATATATATATAGTCGGTGATCCCACCTCGATAATATAACATCCGATACCATATCTCTATAATCAGATATTCCCAAGTCAAGAGTGTGGATCAAACATCAATATATAGTTCGTACGTGAATCCGTCGTACGGCATCCCCAAATCTGGGTACGGGTCAATATCGCATTCATTATATTACTCATCTGGTATCCTCTTATCAAGATCATCATCTGGGGTACTGACCTACGTCTAGTACAATGCTAATGTCATCACTATAACCATGATCTGACTACTGATCGACACACTCGTATAAATCGATATCATCAGCACATATCATCACAAGGAGTATATATCTCCCAATGCGGCCTATCATGAATATCTTGTCATGTCATATCATATCATAACTCGCAACATAAACACATGTCGATCACTTATACATATATATCACTATGCACATGTCATCGTCATCCAAGACCCGCTATCATATCAGGACGTATCTCAAGTACGAATTTTACCATATCACCGATATCATAATCTCAGATCGAATATCATCGACTCATCTCAATCCCAAGTATCATCCTCAAATCCGTATGTGAAAACATAGTCCCATACCCATGTGAACACATATCTATATAGAATCCCATAACCACATATGAAGTAAGGATGTATGCAAGTATGTATGTGTGTGTGTATGTATAGTGCACCCACTACTCTAGGGTTTCGCGACACTAAATCATCCAACACACTAATATCCATCCTAAACATCATCATTAATCCAAATTAACATATAATAATTGTTGGTGTGTATACGCATCCGTATACATCACCACGAACTGCGGGGGTGCTATACGCCATCCACCCGACTTCTCCCCGTAGATATAAATCTACTCACCTTGCTTATGTGTGCCGATGCCGATGTCACCATTTGCATCTCCAATGCCTCGATGTCATACGGGGTACCTACAAGGATATCACAAATGCCAAAGCACATGAAAACCATGTCGTAAACCAAAAAGGTGCACGCTACGCTCGTAGGTAAAAACCTGTAGCCTCGCGTGCAAACACAGCCAATAATCCTCTGTCGTTGGCGTTCAAACGCCATCCGACAGAAACGAATCATCGAATACCAAAAACCCATGCTAAACAAGTCGTAAATCATACGCCAACTCATGAAAATCAACCCAGATTTTACCATGGTTAGAACCAGACAAAACTAGACATACCCAGGGTCAAGTTTACAGGTCAAAGGGCCGTGCACCAAAAACGATGGGATTTTCCCCCTGCTCTGGCCGCAAATTGCGGCCAGAGGGAATTAATCTGCGGCCTGGAATGGGTTTTGGGGGCTAGGTCTTTGGGTGTTGGTTTCTATATGCCTGCATATCTCACTGCCAAGTCAATATTATTTTAGGGTATCTCGGGTTGTAGCAGATTCCAGAAAGGTCACAACATCGACAAAATTGCTAAAATACGCCAAGTCGAAACTTTCAGGTAACTAACTGGAAATCTAGGGTATTCTGGGGTTAACTGGTCTCGAACACACCTAATAAGGTTACCCTAACAATCAAAACCATCACTTGGCCACGTCTCACTCAAAATCACTAAAACTAGCACTAGATCACAAATATAACACTAAATTTCAGCCAACTACCCATAACTGAGCAAGAAAAGAGTTGGGTTGCGAGATTATACCTCAAGGGGGTCTTAGGATGAAGGAGAAGGGCAGAAAGAGGAGGTGGAAGGGTTGTGATGTTGCTGGACTGCATCTGGTGTTGCTGCTGGTGTTGCTGTTGCAGCAGTTTTGGTGGCTATTTTCTGGGCTGAAGCTGTTTTTAGTTGTAGTTTGTTGCTGTTGCTGTTGCTGTTGCTTGCAACCCTCTCCATTTTGTTTTATTTTTCTGTGTGAGAGGCAACAGCTACTGCTGTTGATGTTGTTGTGGTGGCTTTGGTGAAGTGTGAGGGTGATGTAGTGTATGGTGAGTGAGAGGGAGAGATGTGAGAGGCAAAAAGTTTTGAAGTGAAATGGGGTGATGAGTTTTGAAATGAGATGAGGTGACATAACCTTGGAGCCTCCCTTCTCTCTCTCCAAATAAATGCTCAACCATCATGGCTCTCTCTCTCTTACCACAAGTCAACCTAACCCTAATCACCCTTTAAACAAGGCCAAAACCCTAAGTTAAAACTAATTAACCTAACCAAAAGGTTCAAGCCACCATGGTCATCTAAGCATGGTTCAACCCTAGGCTACCATGAGTCCAAAACATGAAACAAGTGTGACAAGTGTGGAAAATGTTATGTGCATATTTTGCACAAAAGCCAAAAATCCCATTAGCGATTTTTTAATCGCGATTAACACTAAAATAGCATATACTTAACCATAAAAACTTAAAATGGCATATTTCAACAAAACACCCTATTTTAGAATTTCCATAATTTTCTCCAGAATTTTCCCCATTTATCGGTATTTAATTATACCGAAATATTAAAATATTCATTAAGAATCAATATTAAATTATGAAAATTCCCAAAAATAATATTTTATTTTTTTGAAATGTTACACATATACTATCCTCATCATATGTGTATACGTATATGTATATATATATAGCAACACATCCACATACATATATATATATATATACACACACACACACATATAACATATACACCAAAACATATCACATGTGTGCATGTGTGTGTGTATACCTTTACACTAGGGTTTCGTAACTAAGAAATTACACTATAAGAACTATCTTACAATTACACTAAAACTAACCCGTGAACACCTAAAGACTATCTTGATAAAGATTTAGTCTCACAATACACGTATCTATATACATATATAACGTATTCGTATACTACACTACAAAACTGCGGGGTTCTATACGCCATCCACCCGACTTCCCCGTAAATATATATCTACTCACCTTGATCCTTACTTGCTGAAGTCGATGTCTCCTTGCTCTTCCTTGTCGTACGACGTCCACATGGGTACCTACACATATCACACATAGTATCGTAAACCGAAACCAAGGATGAAAACCAAAACGGTACACGAAACACGCATAGGTTAGAACCTATGGTCTACGCATGCAAGAATAACCAAACAACCTTCGAGATTGACGTGCTAACGTCACACCACCGAGTCAAAACCCAAATACTAAAATCCAAGTCATAAATAGTCGCAAAACCAAAGCAGCAACAGAAGAAAACACTTCCAGATTTTGTTTCAGGTGAAATTAGCCAATTCTGCATATGGGGCAGGTCTAATTTACTGAAAATGGAGCCACAGACCAAGCACGAACCAATTTGCTCACACTAAGTCCTCAATTTGCGGCCAAAAAGGAATTATTTGCGGCCAAAACTTGCAGATGTGGTCTCGGGTTTTGGGGTTAGCTTCTAGGTTGCCTGCACATCTCTCAGTCTTCGCTAAATATTTTTCAGGTGCCCCGGGTCATAGCAGATCTCTAAATATCATCACAATTCCCACAATCTTCCGATATCGGGGTTTCTAAGTTCAAGTCTTTCATGGCCTAGGCTCTGGTTTTTAACACTATGGGGTTCTAATCACCAATTACACATCACCTACACCATCACAACTCAAGAATTCCTCAAAACCTCATCTTGGAATTTTCAAACCTCACTAAACTACACTTAAACACTTCTAAACTAAAATGGATGCTAAAAGAAATGGATTACTACTCTAATGGTGAAAGAATTACCTCATTTGGCAACTCAAGAATTTTCTTAAGTTGCCCCAAGTGCTCAAAATCCAAACTTTCTTGGTTCCCCATACTTGTAGTGAGCTAGTGCACATTTTTAATGAAGGGGATATGATGTTTTGATGTGGATTTGATGGTGTTATGAGGTGGTAGAGGTGGTGGAGGGAAGAGGGCAGCCATGAGAGAGGAGGAGGTAAGAATGATGAAGAAAAATGAAGGGAAAACAAATGGAAGCCATGGTCAAATGACCCCTCACCTCTCTCTCTCTCTTCTCTCTCTTGCCCATACCCATTTCTTTAATATTTTCTTTTCTTTTTTTCTCTCATTTAAAACAAAGCCATGCTTGAAAAAAAAGAAAGAAGTCATGGTAGAAAAATGTAATAAGTGTGTAACATGACATGGTGCATGTCACAAGCACAAAACAAATCAATGCATGATTAGATACTAATCGTGTTTAGTAATACTAACTTATATACAAATCATTGTATACTAAATTGTAAAATTCCCAATTTTCATAAATTCTTTTAAAATCAATAATTGATATAAATTTCCAAATATTTCCCAATTTATCGGTATATAATTATACCATATCATTACAACTAATTTCCACGCATTAAAATATTCATAATATTTATTATTTTAATTATTTAACTTCTCAAAAATAATATCTTATTTTTCTGAAATGTTACAGTCTTCCCCCCTTAAATAAATTCGGTCCCCGAATTTAAATTTAAACCCCTCAAATACTAAAACATTTCAGTAAAATGATCAAGTCGTCGGGGCTACGAAATCATACATACACAAAATATATCGTAGCGCCATGCATGCGCATGAAAAACGAGTATATAACTCAAAAATCAAAACTCCGTCAAGCATCACGCAATCATCGGAGTTATGGTGAAGATACCAATGTAAAATTTCAATACGAAAACCAACATGATATACATCAAAACTATAACATGTACATAATACGCATCGTTGTAAATTCATCAAAACATCTGAAAAGAAATGCATGCCAAATCTTTTCAAGTCGCTATGCGATGCGCGTATCACGGCACGGTAGCAGATGTTTAATGTAAGAAAATAAATACATATTGATCAGTTGAAAATACTGCATTTTTAACACGGCAATTTCCCTATCTTTTGCACTCATCTAGAAGTGTTCGGCATTCATATTACACATATTAGCAAAACATCTCTGAAATACCAGATTGCATGTGTTAGACTTTAAAACCGGCACTTTTAGGGAAATTGTGTGTCGCATCATCCTTATATTGCGCAACTCTTGTCTCGATGAAATTGTGCAGGAAAGTCTAGAAACCGAGCCAGAATTATGAAAACAGTGCTGAAAAATACGTCAACTCAAAGACCAGAGATCTGGCAGTCATCAGGGACTCATCTGGAAAATAAACATATCATAAAAGCCCACAAATATCAGCCCAAGTCCACAGTCAAAACCCCAAGCCCCAACGCTTCCAAACCGCCGTGGTTCCGTGGCGGGAGCTGGCTTGCGCCGCGGATCCGCGGCGCTATGATGAGATCATGGCTTCAATTTTTCTGACGTGGCTAATTCTAATGGCCCAAGCTATCAGAAGACCCTAGAAGCTCCACATGGTGCATCTAGAAAGCTCGGCTTAACAAACTATTTCTAGAAGGATCTCTTAACAAACTTTTGGAGGGAAATTCAAATCTTGTGCTAACTAACTTGTGGAGGGAAAATTCAAATTTCAATCCTAGATCTAGAATTTGGAGGTCTATAAAAAGGAGCCTAGATCTAGGGTGAAGGTTGTTCAATTCTTCATCTCTCCCTCTTCCACCCACAGGTTGAGTGACACAACTTGTGCCTCAAAAATCCAATTCAAAATCAAGATCAAGATCCCGAGAGCAATTCAAGCAAGAGTGCCTTCAACCTTTAGAAGCGACGCAGGATTTCAACGGAGCAAGAGATCCACGCCGATCCGCGACTCAAGGAGCCGAGCGAAGCCGAAATCGACGATCTAGTTCCTTCCTTTTGTAAATTCAAAAGAGTTGTAACGAAATTTGTCGATAAATAAAGGTGAATTTTCTATATCTTGCTTATCTTTTAATTCAAGTATTATGATTAGATCTCAATTTGTGATTGTGGTTGTGATCATGATGTTTGAGTAAACTCCGCTCGTATAGGAGTCGTGACGATCAATAGAATGATGATGATTTAGATCTTTTTACAATTCTTAAATCTTATAACGATTGTAAATTCTAGTGAATCAAATGATCGATGACCTAGTTTCGGGATGATCCTCTCTTGATTGTGTTCACTCGAAACTAGGGATCGACGATTGATCATTTGATTAACTAGAAACTAGAATTTGAATGAGATTCATTGAAAGGATAAAGGATAAGTTGAGGAAACCCTAGCTTCTTCGCAAGGTCCTTAATCCTCGATGAATGATCATAGATCTAGTATCAATTAGTTAAAGGATAAGAACATGAAATCCTTAGATCTCATCACATCTATAGATCCGATCTACTCCTACGAGCTACACTTCGAATCTTGATTGTTGGTTGGAAAAATCATCACAAATTACCACTTCTTGATTTTAATGCTTTTTTAGATCTAGATAATTTTCTCTTTCTTGAATTGCAATTACAAATCATGAATTATTTTCTTTTCTTTTCCTTAAATTTTCAACTCATCTAATTCGGAAATTGAACGGATTACACTTTCCCTGTGGACGATCCGCACTCGCTAACGATCTACATCCGACACCGTAGTTGATTGCGGTCAAATAATTTTTGGTTGTGATTTCTAAATACAATTTTCTCAAATACTACACACAACGGAAAAAATCATTCAATCAAATGGCGCCATTGCCGGGGATCATTTGATTTGATAAACACAACAAAAATCATTCAATCAAAATGGCGCCGTTGCCGGGGATTGTGCGCTAATTGTTCGTATTTTGAAATTTTAGTTGAAAAGTTTATTCCGTCTCTATTTTTAGATCAAAACTTGTGCAAACACTAATACGTGTTGTTGTGATTTGTGCGAGGAAATCTGGAGCTTGCTGTGCAATTGAAATAATTTTTGGAATATACCAGAGAGCTGAGGGGGTCTACATAGCCTCTCTGGAAAATTTTTGTGCAGTGTTCCTCCCATATGACCGCGGAAGGGCGGCATTAAGCATCAATTGCGGCGAAACCGCGGCAGCCTTGCGTCATCACTGCACCAAAATTTCTCAGGTAAATCCTCACTTTCTTATCTCTCTCTAAAATCTGCTCCAATTAACAATTTGTTGCAGGCTTCTTTGCAAAAATCGCAGCGCCGTAAAAAAAAAGCAAAATAAATTGTGCTTATTTTTTTATTTTTGTGGTTGTTTGCATAATTAATACGGAAATTAAGGGGCAAAGACCAAATCCAGATTAGGTGGGGATTTCATTACCCTTCCTAAGCCCCGAAAATCACAAACTTGCATCCGCATTTACCCTCATTAATTAAAAGAAATCTAGAGATGACTCTAAGGACCGTTGCGCTCACTTAGGACAGAAGAAGGCCGTGGGTAATTCATTGCTTATCCGTGTTTCTTTTTGTGGTGTCTAAGGCAAGTGTGTCTAAGGCTAGTGGTTACTTAATTAGGCCCACTACTTACGTAGTGGAGAAACTCCCACTTACCTGGCACTTACTTGGCCACAGGAGAAACAAAGAGGCAGTGGAGGATTTTATCCTGCGACTTGTCTTTTGGAAGTTAGGAGCGGTCTAGAGCTTTGACCTAGGTGACCATAAATTTTAGGGTTGCTTGTTGCATTTGTTGTGATCGCATCATCTTTTCAAAGTCCGTATCATTTTTCAAAACAAACACCGCATTCACTTCATTTCCCCTAATTATAAATCACGCTGCCACTTGTACTAACCCCTTTTAGTGCAAGATAGGCTGGACACGGGATTCTAGTGCCCGACTTGTCCGCGTCCCCTCGATCGACTCCGAAGTCGGTATTTCTCTATTTACCTTTCTTTTACCCACCACCACACCCACACCGATGGATCCGTCTCCATCGAACCTCTTTATCGCTACTCTGCCGCCGTCCGTTGGTGCGCAGAATCCTCCCTGCATCTCTCTCCAAGAGAGGTGCTATCCTTTGCGAGGTCCTCTCTTGACCTACTTATCCATTCCACCAGCCAACGGGGATAACTTTGAGATTAAGCCCCAGTACATCAACCTTCTACCCAAATTCCACGGTCTCGAGACTGAAGACGCGTACGTTTTTATTACCAAATTTTAAAACGTATGCGCAATGATAGGTACATCACAACTTTTTGTGGATGCCATGCGTCTACGACTTCTTCCATTTACCTTGTGCGATATAGCCGAGAAGTGCCTGTATAACACCACCGCACACTCCATCACGAATTGGGAAGAATTCGTTGCGGCATTCCTTAAGAAATTCTACCCTATGCAAAAGACAGCTCGAATCCGTAGCGAACTATATCAATTCTCCCAGCTTCCGGCTGAACCATTTTCAAAATGCTTTGAACGATTCAAGGATCTTTTGGTTCAATGCCCACATCACGGCATCCCGAGATGGGACCTTTGCCGAATCATATATGAAGGCAGTAACCCTACCACTAAACAAAACCTTGAAAACATGTGTCAAGGCACCTTTATGATCAAGGATGATGGGGAAGCATGGAAATTTTTAGAAGAGTTCGCTGAAAAGTCACTACAGTGGGAGACTGGAACCCATCCATCGAGTAGGGGTGGCGTACACCAAATAGACGTGTCCATAGGTGTTCGAGCTGAGATGGCAGCAATGCAAAAGAAGCTCGACGCTATGGAACACAAATTCTTAGCAGCCTCCCTAAACCCAATGTCGCTCCCCAAAACTGTTTGTGAGTGCTGTTCTGATCCTTCTCATTTAACGGAAGAATGTCCATTAAACTCTCAGTTTCAAGGTCACATTAATGCTGCACTTCAACAAGGACCTAGAAACGACCATTTTTCTTCCACATATAATCAGGGTTGGAGGAATCACCCGAATTTTGCATGGAACCAGTCCCAAAACACGGTTCGAAACCCGAATCAATTCCAAAGGGTCCTTCCTCCACAACAGCAACCACTTCAACTCACCCAGCACCCCTACCAGTCACAAAATTTCCAAAACCAGGTCAACCCTCCTGCACCTTCTAATCCTATGCAGTCGACCTGTTCTGACGAGTTCTCTCAATTCGCTCAAACCATGAAATCACTTTTGTCAAATTTCATGGAAGTGTCGGCCGAGGTTAAGACTTCTGTCGGTGAGATAAAGAAAAACTCAGCTTCCCAAGCTGAGAGTATCAGAACGATGGAAGCTGAAATTGCACGACTTAAGGCCGAAATGATTGCGAGAGAGAAAGGGAAACTCCCAGCTCAACCTTTACCCAATCCTGGCTATTCACATCATGTGAATGCAATCACCACATTGAGATCTGGGAGAGTGCTGGATAACCATGTTGGGGAAGAAGTTGATGATATTGAAAATCCTATCAACACCCCGGCTGAGACCTTTCCTTACACACACACTTCTGCTTCTGATTCTTGTTCTTCTACCCCACCGCCTTCTCACGAGCCTATTCTCCACTTCCCACTAGGCTCAACACCTCAGCCCACCTCTTCTATCCCTCCACAGACGATCCCCACTCCTCTTTTGGGATCACGTCTACCCGCACTTCCTTCTCCTATGATGGACCCAGCGCTCATTGCTAAAGCCCCATACCCGAACCGGTTAAGGGCTAAAAATCGAGTCCACATATGGAGAAAATTATGGAAATGTTCAAACAGGTTAATATCAACATCCCTCTCCTAGATGCGATTCATCAAGTCCCCGCTTATGCGAAAATTCTTAAGGACTTGTACACTAGGAAGAGGAAGACTCAAGTGCCAAAGAAGGTCTTCATGTCCAATAACATTAGCACTGCTTTTATCCCTCAGCTACCAAAGAAACGTAAGGACCCAGGATGTCCTACGATATCGATTTCTATTGGGGATAAACACATAAACCGTGCTCTTTTAGACCTTGGCGCAAGTGTTAACCTGCTTCCTTTCTCAGTCTATGAGCAACTAGGGATCGGAGAGTTGAAACCAGCTCATTGCACTCTCCGGATGGCTGACTAATCAATCACCAAACCTAGGGGTGAACTGGAGGATGTGTTAATAAAAATCGGGGAATTTGTATTCCCTGTGGATTTTTTTGTACTTGATACACAGCCTGTAGCGAACCCCCGGAATCAAATTCCGGTGATTTTAGGTCGCCCCTTTTTGGCCACTTCCAACGCTATCATCAACTGTCGTAATGGCTTTATGACCCTATCCTTCGGGAATAGGTCAATAGAGCTGAACATTTACAAGTTGGGAAGTGTACCCTCCGAACCTACTGCTCATATCTGTTCTGTCGACTTAATAGATGTCAACAGCAGCGAATTTGATGATCCTCCTGATACCGATCTTGACTCTTTTCATACGTTGTTGTTTGACCCAACTATGTATCATACACATACGGACTCTTCCACCGAGATGTCCGGGTCAACAACTACCACTAATTATGAACTGCTTTTAGAGTCTGAAGATCACCCCGCACTTTGTGATGACATTATTCTTCGGGGTATTGATGAAACTTTTGAGGAGATCTTCGCTGATGAACTCGCATTTCTGAATAACACGGGTGTTGAGATGAATCATGTCCCAATCATTGAAATTGAACCTCCACCCCTTCTTCTGAATTGTAAAAAGAATGAAAGTAATCAATCACATTCACTGCATCGTCTCTCCAAAATGAGACGCACACACATTCTGTTCCACCACTTAACCTTGTCCCACTTCTTCTTCCACCAACCAGAGCATTGCATTGATAAAATTTTCGAATGGTTGGTGTTGACATTCGGTCTTTGCAAATCTTGGCATCGACCAATGATTCTTGACCCCCTCATGTGATTTTCAAAGCTTAACATTGCATAACTCAAGTTTGGGGGGAACATTTTTTTTTCTGGCTCTTGGAAAGAAAATTTTTACAAAAATTTTGAGCCAAAAATAAGTTTGGGGGAGGTTCTTCACTTATATATTTTGCCCCCATTAATAAAATTCCTCCCAGGCTTACAGGTTTTGTAGATATAGAGGTTGGCAACAGTGAGGACACTGTTGAAAACAAGTTTGGGGGAGGTTTGTGCTTAGTTTTGCATCATGTGCATATCATTTGCATAAGCACAAAACATTTCTTTAAAAAAAACCATAAAAATTCAAAAAAAATTCAAAACCCATAAAATTTTGTGTAAATATTTTTCTTTTGGTTCAGCATTTTTTGTAAATAATTTTTCAAAACCCTTAAAAACCTATAAAAATTTAAAAATTTTCAAAACCCATAAAAATTCAAAAATTCTAAAAACTCATAAAAATTTTAAAAAAATTTCAAAATTTCAAAATATTTAATATTTAAGATAATAAAAGTTTAGATAGTGAACAATTACATCCATGAGATTAGAAAAATTTAAGAAAACTAAGAAAATTAGAAGTTTCCTTATAGGAACTAGTAATAAGTAGTTATGAGCCGTTGCCCCAAGGGTTAGTAAGATGAAGGAAGTCACTAATCTGAGGATAAAAATAAATCTGAAAAATAGTTTCTATTTTGGAAAGCCAAACATTTTGAACGTTGATACCCTGCTATTCGCACTTACACACGTCTTAAAGCCCGGGATAGTAGAGGATACCTTGAAATGCTCTTGTATTAAAGCCGATGTATGAAGGAAATAAAAAGAAAAAAGTGAATGAAGAAAATATAAATTGGTGAGAAAAATGGACACTGGTTTTGTTATCGCCAAGGGCAATAAAAAATTTATAGCGAGGGTGCCTCTTCACCTAGTGCCCTGTTCAGTTGATAAAACTGCATATTTGTATTACATTTTTCCTACCATTTTCATATTAAAAAAAGACTTTATTATAATATATTATACATATGAGGGTTTATGTGTAAAAACACTATTTTCCATGTGTTAATATATTTTAATTAGTATTTGGTAGAAAAATGTATGCAAATAAATTCATTGACCAAATCCTAGTAGAACTAAGTCTACAAAATATTATTTGAGATTATTGTGCAGAATTTTCCAAGTTGTTATGCAGAATTTAGCAAGCAAATCAAGTTGTTGAAGAATACTTGCCTAATTAAGAATTAAAACTTGGAGACCAAGTCTGGAAGCAACCGAGAGAAGATTTCTGAATTCTGAAGGTGCTTAGGATTGCCACATGTCCCAAAGACCAAGCCTCAGAAAAATGATGGAGGGATGAGATCAAATGGCCGCGGATCCGCGGCCATACCCCCCCTTTGGCTGCGGATCCGCGGCAATCTAGAGGGATCATTTGCTAAGATTTCGTGGCTTAAATCTCTGCTATATTTTACCAACGTTTGAAGCAAAAGATTGTGGCTTTGGACTATAAAAGGGTACCGAGAGCCTCTTGGAAAAGCTATCAAGCCGAAGAGATCACGAAGCCCCAGACGCTCACGCATCCAGGCTGATCATCAACTGTTCGTCTACCTCTTTAGGAAAGATCGAGAAGCAACTAGTTTGTAATCATTTTCTATGAAATAAAGTGTAGATTGTTCAAGTTGATTAAGAAAGGTAGTTATTTTATTTAATTCTTTTGCATTTTACATTATGTTTTCCCTCTCTATCTTTTCATCTTCTTATCCCAACATGCGCGAGTAATTCTCCGCTTGTTAGGGTTCGTAGGATTAGGTTAGGCTAATGGATGATGAACATCCCTAAACCCTTTTTAAGTCCTATAAAGTTTATGAACTTTATCAAAAGAATCATTAACATCCTAATCGGGCACGCTAACAATTGTTTGTTAGTTCCGACCGCGATTAGCGATTAGATTAATGATTGTTTTGATAAAGGCTAGATATGAACGTAGTTCCGTGTCGAGATAAGGGTTAAGAGTAGGATTCCTTTTCCCTCCAGAAACCCTAATCTACACGCATCACCGTCGTTCTAGTTCTAAATCTATTAATGGATAAAAATGGTAACTTTTAATTAATCGTCCATAACTACTAAATCCTAACGAACCCTACAAGCCCCATTATTATATTAACTACATCTTTAAAATAATCTAGATCTATATTTTACATGCTTGTTTAACGTAGATATAGAAACCATTCTATAAAATTCTTTATCCCTCCTCTCTTTCTCAACACATCTAAAGTAAAAGTAAAAGGTTCCACGTTTCCCTGAGGACGACCCGTACTCATCTCGGTCTAGCTACACGCGACACCGTTATTGATTGCGGTTAACTACAAAACACACTTTCACATCAATCAAATGGCGCCGTTGCCGGGGATACGTGCGTAATTTTTTTATTCTTACTATTTGTGTTGAATTCTTAGACGATTCATATCATTATTAACACAAAACTGCAAATTGCATATTTAACGATTTGTGTGTGAATTTTGCGAGGAAATCTGGAGTCACAGAATTGAGGAAAACAGAAGAAAGAGACATTCATCGAGATCCAGAGGAGTACAGGAGGCCAAAGAAAATTTTTCATCACTTGATTCTTCCACCTCGCGGCGGAACCGCGACACAAGGGTACTTACTGCGGCGGTTTAGAGGGATTAGGGCTACAGAACTCTCTGGTAAGATTCTCAACTCCTTCTCTCTCCTCTCAAATCCAATAAAATCTATCTTCTACAGGATTCTTTGCAAAATAGCGCTGCTCAAAAATCTTTTTGCAAAAGTTTTGTGATTGGTTTTGTTTTGCATATTTAATACGGACTTTAAGGGGTAAAGACCAAATCAAGATTAGGTGGGGATTTCATCACCCTTTCTAAGCCCCACAAATCACAAACTGAGCATATAGATCAACCCTTCATTAATTTAAAAAATATCTAGACCAGACTCTAAGGACTGTCACGCTCATTAAGGACAGAGGAAGGTCGTGGGTAATCTATCATTTATCCGCATTACTTTTATAGTGCCTAGGCAAGTGTGTCAAAGGCTAGTGGTTTTTAATTAGGTCCACTACCGTGGTTCCTTCCCACTTACCTGGCACTTACCTGGCTACAAGGGTAGTACGGAGGCGGTAGAGGATTGATCCTGCAGCTTGTCCTTTGGAAGTCTAGGAGCGGTCTAGAGACTGGACCTAGGTGACCTTAGTTCTAGGGTTGCTTGTGCATCTTAAGAAGATTTGTCTTGAGTCCCACTTTTTCAAAACAAGCCAATTTTAAATCACACACACGCTGCTACTTGCACTAAACCCGCTTAGTGCATGCTCGGCTGGACACGGGATCCTAGTGCCCGTCTTGTCCGCGTTCCTGATATCGACGCCGAAGTCGGTACTTCTTCATCTTCTTTTCCCCCACCACACACCACGACCGTGATGGACGGCACTCCATCAAATTATAACACCACGCTGCCACCGCCCGCAGATGAGCAGAATCCACCGCGCATCTCTCTCCAAGAGAGATGCTATCCTATTTGTGGTCCTCTTCCCACTTGTCTATCTCTTCCACCACCTAACGGGGATAATTTCGAAATTAAACCCCACTACATCAATCTGATGCCCAAATTTCACGGGCTTGAGTCGGAAGACGCGTACGTTTTCATCACCAAATTCGAAAACGTATGCGCAATGATGGGTACTTCGCAATTGACTCTAGATGCTATGCGCTTACGTCTTCTCTCATTCACACTGTGCGACTTGGCAGAAAAATGGCTTTACAATACTGCCGCACACTCTATCACTAATTGGGATGAATTCGTCATAGCATTTCTTAAGAAGTTTTACCCAAACCATAAGACTGCCCATATTAGGAGCGAGATCGACCAGTTCACCCAGCTTCCCAATGAACCATTTTGGAAGTGCTTTGAACGTTTCAAATATCTGCTTGTCCAATGCCCCCATCACGGAATACAAAGATGGGATTTATGTCGGATTATATATGAGGGCATTAATCCAGCGACAAAGTAGATGCTTGAAACAAATTGTCAATGCAATTTCATGTCTAAAGACGACGGTGAAGCTTGGAAATATCTGGAAGACCTTGCTGAACACACTTTGCAGTGGGAAAGCGTAAGACCACCTTCTTCTAAGGGAAGTATTCATCAGCTCGATGTTTCCATCGCAGTAAAAGCCGAAATGGCAGCAATACAGAAGAAACTCGACGCTATTGAGAACAAATTCTCATCATTCTCCCTAATTCAGGTTACGCTTCCTAAGACCGTCTGTGTTTGCTGTTCGGATCCTTCACACTTAACGGAAGAATGTCCTATGAATGCATCGTTTCAAGCTAATGCTGCTTTTCAGCAGCGACCTAGAAACGACCCTTATTCTTCCACGTACAATCAAGGATGGAGGAATCATCCTAACTTTGCTTGGAATCAAAACCAACAAAGCAATTATAAAAGATCTCCTCCACAGCAACCACAACCACAGAATCAGTCCCCCTTTCAGTCACAGATTTTCCAAAATCCGACCAACATTTGTACACCACAAGTGGCCGGTACCGACAACCCACTTGCACAAACTTAGGACATGTTCATGAAACAATCCATGCAATTTTCGGCTGAGATGAAGTCTTCTATTGATACCCTAACGAAAAACTCCTCCTCCCATGGTGAGAGTATTAAATCAATAGAAAACCAAATCGCACAGTTAAACGCCGCAATGAGTGCGAGAGAAAAAGGGAAACTCCCATCTCAACCCATACCTAATCCTGGTCACTCACAAAGTTATAATGTGAGTGCTGTTACCACGTTGAGATCGGGAAAAGTGCTGAATAACCGAGTGGGTGAGCAATGTGATGATAGTGACACCAATGATACCCCAGCTTCTTCTTCTTCCCTTAATTCGTCTAGTCTCCCACCTTCACCCGAGCCTATTCTCCGTTTTCCCCAAGGCTCGAACCCTTCGCCCATTTCGCCAAATCTATCTAAGTCGATTCCCACTCTAGTTTTGGGATCGAATCCGTCCCCACAGTCTTCCCCACAAACGTTGGATCCAAAACTTATTGATCAAGCACCTTATCCAAACAGGTTAAGGGGCAACAGACCAAGTCCACAAATGGAGAAGATTGTGGAAATTTTTAAGCAAGTTAACATAAACATTCCTCTCCTAGATACTATTCAACAAGTTCCGTCATATGCGAAAAACCTAAAAGACTTGTGCACTAGGAAGAGGAAAGTTCAAGTACCTAAAAAAGTTTTCTTTGCGAGTAATGTGAGCACTGCTTTTACACAACAACTACCCAAGAAACGAAAGGACCCCGGAAGTCCTACAATTTCAATTTCTATTGGGGGTAAAAATATCGATCGTGCTCTACTCGATTTAGGTGCTAGTGTTAACTTGCTTCCGTATTCTGTTTATGAGCAATTAGGGATCGGAGAGTTAAAACCTGCGCATTACACTCTTCAGATGGCCGATCGATCTATCACCCACCCTAGGGGTGAGCTAGAGGATGTGTTAATCAAAGTCGGGGAATTCATATTCCCTGTGGACTTTATCGTTATAGATACACAACCTGTAGCAAACCCACGCAATCAAATCCCGGTGATACTCGGTTGACCCTTTTTGGCCACTTCCAACGCAGTAATCAATTGTAGAAACGGCTCTATGACCCTATCCTTTGGAAAGAAATCAATTGAGCTTAACATTTACAAGTTGGAAAGTGAACCCTCCGAACCCTATGCTCATGTGTGTTCTTTCGAATTAATGGATGTCGACAGCAGCGAATTTGATCAACCTCATGATACTGACTCTTTTCATATGTTGTTGTTTGACCCAACCATGTATCCTTCCGGGTCAACATCTAACGCTGATGAGGAACTTTTTATAGAGTCTGACGATCTGTAACATTTTCAAAAAGATAAAATATTAATTTTGGGAATTTTTATAATTTAATATTATTTTATTGAATATTTTAATATTTTGGAATTATTAAATGCAAATAAATGGGAAAAATTTTGGAAAAATTATTAAAAATTCTAAAATAGGGTAAATTAGAGAATTATGCCATTTCTAAGTTTAATTGATTAGTTTTATGCTAAATTAGTGCTAATCGCGATTAAAAATCGCTAATCGGTTTTTTAGCATTTTTGTGCAAAACATGCACATATCATTCTCTCCCTACACTTGTGCATTTCTACCATGGCTTTTCACTTTGGATTTACTATTTGAGTGAGAAGGGTTTTAAGAAAAGGAAAAGAAAAGGGAATATAATATGAGGTTTGGTGAGAGAGAGGTATGGTCTCATTTGACTTGGACTTAGCCATTTTTCCCTTCCCTCATTTTACTCCCTCTCCTCCTTCCTCCTGCTGCTGCTCCTCCCTCACTTCCCTCCCCTCTTCAACCCCTCACAACACCTTTAAAACAACCCCAAAACCACAATCCCATTTCACTAAAAAGATGCACAAGCTCAAGACCTACATGATGGACCAAGAAAGCATGGATTTTGGCCACTAGGGGCAACTCAAGAAAATTCTTGAGTTGCCAAATGAGGTATTTACTGAACCCTTAACTTAGTTTTAGCATTACTTTCACCCCCATGTTGTGATAGAACCGATATTGTTTGATATTGTGGATTTAAGGATAACCTAGTTAGGGTTTGAGGGAAACTTGTGTTGTATTGTGAAATTGAGCTCAGTTGAGCTTATATAAACACCCTAGTGTATGAATTGAGACCCTAACCTGAAGCCAAAAACCAGAATACGGATTTTAGAAACCGATATCGGAAAATTTGTGCAATCAGTAATGAGTATATTGGATCTGCTATCACCCGGGGCATCCTAAAATAAAATTGATTGGACAGTGACATGTGCAGGCACCCAGGAAGCTACCACCAGAACCCTAACCCCTACTTCCATTTCCAGGCCGCAAATTCCTCCATTCTGGCCGCAAATTGCGGCCAGACCATGATGGAATTGGCTCGTTTTGGTTTTGGTGTTCCCTTATCTGTAGTTTAGGCCCCTGGTATACATAGAATTGTCTAATTGGACCTAGGGTGAAATCTGGGACATTTTTCCTAAGTTGCTGTTTTGGATTCGTGTTTCCGTATTCCGTATTTTTAAGTCTGAATTGGTGTCTTGTGTTTTACCTCGACTATTTGGCGTTTATACGACGATATAGAGGATTTATTGATGGTTTTAAAGGCGTGCCATAGATTCTAACCTATAGGCCTCTTATCGTATCGTTTTGGGTTTCGTGTGCCGTTTTAGCTTTGATTTTGTTTTAATGCGCATATACGATATTTTGATGTGTAGGTACCCTATGAAGACTACGGGACGACAAGCAGACGCGTGGTGATATCGAAAGATGGAGATGCAAGGTGAGTAGATTATATCTACTGGGGGAAGTCGGGTGGATGGCGTATAGCACCCCCGCAGTCCGTAGTTGTGATAATATTATATATGATAGTTAGGTGTATTATGGATAGTGTAGGGTTAGAAGTGACTAGTGTAGTTCATAGTCGCGAACCCTAGAATAGAATTACACCTACACGCACACCCTTGCATACTACTTATACTGGCACTGTGTTGACGATATTGGATGACATTGGAGATGAGTCGATGATGTTGGGCTTTGTGCCGCGAGATCGGTGATGTGATATGATTCGTATTTGGGATACGAAATGTGATTCTTGCGGGTTTGGGATGTGTGTTTACCCCAGCATTCATACCTTGTAGATGGTATCAGTTGTACTAGACTTAGATCAGTACCCCAGCTTATGTGATACGATGATTGTGATACCTGAGATGTGATGAGATAGTGTGATATTGACCCGTACCCAGCTATTGGGATGCCGTACGACGATTTACCGTACGAGCCTATATTGATGATAGATCCGCGCTCATGAATAGAGGAGGTCATATGATATACTGTATCGTACGTGATACTATTGAGGCGAAATCACCGACTATTATATCTATATATATATATCGACTCAGATTTAGGCGGTTTCCATACCCCTCCCGACTTACTTGATACTTAGATCAGTAGTTTGCATAGTAGATGTTAGACTAGACCGAGGCATACCTATTTCAAAAACTATGAATCAGGGGTATCTTAAAAGACAACAAAGGGATTCTGCGAATCCTTAAAAGGCGTATCTTTTCTTAAAAACATCGCATCCCTTATTTTACTAAAACCCTGATTCGTCTTATTTCAAAAGGCATCACTGCATGACTTATAAATATTGATGTAATTCCTTCACTGTGGTGTTGATTATTTGACTTCCGCATATTCATGCTATTCATATTGCCTGCATATGTTATTGCTATACTGTTATCATGCTGTTAGGACACCAGCACCATTATCGATGATGCGTATATTCCACGTACACTATTTGCCGGCTCACACACTTCATCATCGATAATTGCCATGCCACTACACTGTAGTACTGCTGCATTCATGATATGATTTCCGCATGGCATATTGTACACATATACCTGTACACAAACATATATGATTCTGACTTGATTAGAGATTTGAGGGCCGCAAGATATTCTTTAAAAACTGATTTAGTCTAAAGGAGCGGTTTCCCTCGACATATGCACATTACTATTCATATGTGACATGACTTGATATTCATACCTGATACATATATCACATCGCATCATAATATTGTAGCTCATTTATATATGATATGACTTGATATTCATACTTGATGCATATATCACATCGGATCATTATGGTATAACTTATCTTTATGTAACTTGACATGATATCTATATTTGACGCACATATCATATCGGATCATTGACTTGCATTTTGGTTTGGATTTTATGTGATTTCTGGATTTGGGAACCGAGGCTATTTCAAATATGTAATCATTTAAAACCCGGTTCCCTTGATATGATATTTCGGTGCGTCCACCATGTGTTTTCTCGGGGCTAGAGTGATATATGTGAACCCGAATCGAGGAGCTGGTTGAGGCCGATTACGGGTACATGGTGGACCCGGTATGGTACCCCGGGGCGAGAACGGTTTCGCTGTGTAGTAGACGGTGAGCCCGGCAGAGGGACTACTACCTACCGGTGATTGTATTTGAGCTCGGCGGATATCTGGAGGATACCGACCGGAGTTGAGAGATGGATATGGGCTGACCCGTACTGCCGGGGCCGAGGGCCGATACCGCAGACGGAGCCCTATATGGATGAGGATACGGGCTGACCCGTACTGCCGGGGGGCCGAGGGCCGATACCGCAGACGGAGCCCCATATGGACGAGGATTTACGTGTCGATGCTAGGCACGGGTTTCATGATGTTTTTCCATGATTTTGTTTATATCCTCGTATTTGCATACATGATGCTTATTGTCATTGGGGGACGGGTTCCACGTTTATTGTCATTGGGTGACGGGTGGACGGGTTCCACGTATATACAGTCATGGATCATATACAGACATGGATCACATACAGACATGGATCATATACAAACTGGATTTACACTGATCATACTTCATTTGTATATATAACAGGGTATGAGGCGCTATTATATATACCCTTACACCAATATTAGTGGTATGGGACGCTAATATATGTGTATTGATATCCTTTGATACTTCATCATATTTTACTTCATGCAGACATACCTTATACTGATGACATGTTATTACCTGAGTACTTGGCACTACATACCTGTTTAGATGTTGCTTTGCCACCATATCATGTATCAGGCTTATTCTTTGAGGTTTATTACTGATTGTTGACTTAGGATCTTGTCTTGCATTCGGTTTCTGCTTGTAGATATTCTCTATTCACGAGTTGGCAACTCACCCCCGTTGTGCCACAGTTCTTGCAGGTTTTGCCGTACAGGTTTCATTGCGGCATTTCTGGCACATTGCTTCCTTGCGGGTGAATTGCATTTGGTAGGTGGTTTCTTTTGCATCAAGAACCACCATTGCACTTGTATTATTCTTGTATCTAGAATTTACATCAACCAAAACTTGTATATTGTTTCAGATTCAGACTTTAGTGATGTATTATTTGGCCTTAGAGTCGCGCTTAGTAGTATTGCGGTTTTCATGCTTACTGTGTTTCTTTTGGATTTGATCCTCGCCATTCGGCGTTGTATATTATTGTTGCTTGTGTGGTTGTGACCGTCGATTGACGAAGAGCTAGCTCCCGCTTGGGGATGCCTTTTATCATTGTATATGTGTTGTGCTTGTTGTACCCCGTTCGGGCCCTGTATTTACAAAAGAAACTCTGCCGAAATTTTTAGAAAAGACTTTACCTTTTAAAAAATGCACATTCGGCTTAGTTATTTAAAAACCTTGACTTCAAACATGTTTTCCCACACTTCTTTAAAAACCAGTTTTCTTTACTTACTCTTAAAATGGTTTTAGATTTCTGGGCTTTTGGCTTACTTGGATCAGATGGAGTCCTATAGACTTCATATGGTTCAAGGGCCAGTCACGTGCTCTTTCGGGTCGTGACAAAGTTAGTATCAGAGCGCTAGGTTGACCTTGGTCCGAGTCTAAGTTTGACTATGTGGAGCCTGGGGCATTTATATATATATACGGAACTTAGGCTTGACCTTACGGAACTTAGACTTAGTCGAGGGGTATTAGACCCGAACTTTCGTCGTATAGGATGACCCTTGGTTGATGGAATAGGTAACTAAAGTAGAGTGACGTACCGTGGGTATGTTCCGCGGCATACTTACGACACGCCACACCGCTTAAGGAACCTTAGGATGTACATATTTTCGAGATCAGTGATTCTCTTTATATCCATGATTATACATCCATTTGAGATCCCCGATTCTATTAGTTTCATGATCATACATCCAATGATGCTGTTCCTTCCTATGATCATGTATCCACTCTGGATCTGTTGTTCTCTTTCTTGCCATTGATCTGCTCTCTTCGATACTCGATTGAGGTTCCTGTCGCCATGTTTGAGCGCAGTTTGGGCTGCTGCCAGGGTTACGGTCAGGGCGAGCTCGTCTTGTACGAGGGCCGACCTTTGTGTTTTCTGGTGACATGGGAACGTCTCGAGTTAGTATTGGTGATTGTGACCTCTAGTAGAGGCGAGTGCTTGGTTTTGCACCGGATGATCGGGCCATTGTTAGAGCTGCCAGTTGAGAGAGGACTGTTGATGTACAGCATACCTCAGAGATTATGATGTCACCTACCGTGCAGACAGATGGACCAGCTGTTGCTGAGATTGACAGGATGTCGCTTCCGGAGCTTACGAGCTGAGATTATCGGAGCTTCCATGCAGATATGAGACAGATGATAGCTAGTCTACTCGATTTGAGAGACGAAGGTGATTCGTCCGATTTTTGCGCCGGAGCGGGCCCAGTTGAGTTGAAGATTTCCAGTGTGGAGAGTCTTACTCAGATCTAGAGCAGACCGATTCAGAGATGACCGCCAATGTGTAGCCTTTCCTGGAGGATTGAGGCGCTGTTCGGCGTACAGGCGAATGAGCTAGTTGTTGCTGCAAATGACGAGATATCGCCCAGATGGTTGGAGCTACTGCAGCGTGAGCATATACTTAGAGAGATGATAGCGAGTCGCTAGTCACCTGAGGATGAATGACTAGGACATTTGGTTCGTCCGTTTACCGATGCGAGGCCATCAGATAGATTGTTTCCAGCTAGAGACGACTCCACACAGGTTCGTTGAGAGTCGATAGAGACGATCGAGTGTCAGGAGCCCATTTTCCAAGTTTAAAGTATACGGAAAGACATGCAGGTGATTCTATGGACCCTCTAGAAGAATGAAACCCTAACTCGACTTAATGACCGTGTGAAAGCCTTTGAACCTTAGGGTTTACGGCAGTTCCGCGGTGCCATTAGTGAGGCTTGGGTTTGCCCTTCTACGGCTGGACCACCGACGCTGTGGCATGTACTCGATACTATTAAATGGTACCCATGATGTTGATCTCTTAGGGGATTATGAGGTTCTGACGAGTCGATCGAATGTTTCGACATCATTCGGATATCATGTGATGGGATGCATTGCTTGGGAGACTCCAGATACGAGTATAGCCGTTGGAGCACAGTCCATGCAGCCACGATGAGATGAGTCCAAATCAGTCGATATTGAAGCAGAGTGAAGAAAAGAGTTCGCAAGAGATTTCGACGATATGACGTCCTACTCCGCTGACATCAGAGATGTAATGCTCACCCAGAGGTGTGGTATATGGATATATCTTCCAGAAAGAAGCGCGATAAGTATGCAGCCGTTCCGGAATAAGAATTTGCTTCAGCGATGGATGATGACTTCCGGGCAATCCTGCAGGAAAGAGATTTGAGAGAGAAAACTCGAAAGGACCTTTCTGGAAAACGATACGAGAAGACCTAGACCCAGGGGTGGTCATATTGCGCACACCCAACAAGCCAGAGTTCGGCATTGTCGACGAGGTAGTTGACCAGGTTCGGATAAAGGAACTTACCAGATGCGTTGCGAACTGATCAAGGACGGACGAGTGTTGAGTATTCCTCCGATGGTTGGGACGTGTTTCCGAGGACCTGTTCGGCCAGACAGCTTCTACAGAATGATGAAGCTACAGAGTACGCGATTTCGAGTCCGTGTGAGAGGCTTCAGATTGACCATGGCCGAGATCAGTGCAGTGCGTAGTTATGCATGGCGTGACGCTATAGTGGACGACGATAGAGACAGGTGGAACCAGAGGTTCGAGCGAGACGCTGACGAGCTGTCATTACTTCCCGTCGAGACTAGAGACCTGATATGCTTACAGAGACGTTGGGATGCGACCAATTTCCGAGGAAATTTTGTGCTGGGGACACAGATGTCTATCGAGTGAGAAGAGATTATGCAAGAGAGCCAGCCTCTGTACAGATCGGCATAGGCATGATTAGAAGAGACCCTGAGCAGGATTCCTTCCAGGACATTGCTACAATGATGTTTGCACCCAGGATCAGATGTGTGACGTGCATTCAGAGAGCCAGAGGCCGACGCCAGTGATGTGCTGCCTTACGAGTGGTCGTGAGGATTGATCGAGAGGTGACCAGAGAAGTGCCAGAACGGAATCGTCCCCGTTAGCACACCGGACAGGGCCGATGAGCCGATTGACTGCGAGATAGGTAATCCGCAAAGAAAATAAGGACCCAGAGTCAGAGGACGCCAGACCGTGAGCAAGAGGCAAGTAGATATCCTGCGCTGCTAGCAGTGGATGCACCGACTCCTTCTCGACCTTGAAGGAGGAACTACCGACGACGGTATTTATGATTTGTGATTTTGTGATTCGATTATCACGTATCCGTCATCTTGGATTTTGGTATTTAGGCGTTCTGTTTGCATGATTTAGTTTTGATGACTGAGTTTCATGATATTTGTTTCATGCACCCACTGGATATTTATATTTTGCGCATAGTTATTACATTCGAGGTATTGATTGTGATTTCACGCCTATCTTATACAGTGATTTGATTTACACTTCCAGCATAGTTTTCATGCACCTTTAGTGTTTTGATATACTATTTTGGTGCACGCCAGATGCACTAAATCGGGATTCTTCGTGCATGTCACATGCACCTGATTTTTTACTGTCAAGCACACACGTTGCCTATGACAGATGTTTCGTGCACACCAGTTGCACCTAGATGTTGTTTTGTACACCTGTTTGACACATTTATGGATTTTGATTCCTTGCGCACCAGACGCACAGGATATTCTTATATATGCATTTTGGGGATTGATTTCTGGTAGAGCAGTACATTTTTATGATATTCGCTATGTATTGATGTTTTCGGAGCCCCGACAAATTGGATTATTACAGAAATTGTTTTAGTATTGGGGGTTTAAATTTAAATCCGGGGACCGAATTTCTTTAAGGGGGGTAGATTGTAACATTTTCAAAAAGATAAAATATTAATTTTGGGAATTTTTATAATTTAATATTATTTTATTGAATATTTTAATATTTTGGAATTATTAAATGCAAATAAATGGGAAAAAATTTGGAAGAATTATGAAAAATTCTAAAATAGGGTAAATTAGAGAATTATGCCATTTCTAAGTTTAATTGATTAGTTTTATGCTAAATTAGTGCTAATCGCGATTAAAAATCGCTAATCGGTTTTTTAGCATTTTTGTGCAAAACATGCACATATCATTCTTTCTCTACACTTGTGCATTTCTACCATGGCTTTTCACTTTGGATTTACTATTTGAGTGAGAAGGGTTTTAAGAAAAAGAAAAGAAAAGGGAATATAATATGAGGTTTGGTGAGAGAGAGGTATGGTCTCATTTGACTTGGACTTAGCCATTTTTCCCTTCCCTCATTTTACTCCCTCTCCTCCTTCCTCCTGCTGCTGCTCCTCCCTCACTTCCCTCCCCTCTTCAACCCCTCACAACACCTTTAAAACAACCCCAAAACCCCAATCCCATTTCACTAAAAAGATGCACAAGCTCAAGACCTACATGATGGACCAAGAAAGCATGGATTTTGGCCACTAGGGGCAACTCAAGAAAATTCTTGAGTTGCCAAATGAGATATTTACTGAACCCTTAGCTTAGTTTTAGCATTACTTTCACCCCCATGTTGTGATAGAACCGATATTGTTTGATATTGTGGATTTAAGGATAACCTAGTTAGGGTTTGAGGGAAACTTGTGTTGTATTGTGAAATTGAGCTCAGTTGAGGTTATATAAACACCCTAGTGTATGAATTGAGACCCTAACCTGAAGCCAAAAACCAGAATACGGATTTTAGAAACCGATATCGGAAAATTTGTGCAATCAGTAATGAGTATATTGAATCTGCTATCACCCGGGGCATCCTAAAATAAAATTGATTGAACAGTGACATGTGCAGGCACCCAGGAAGCTACCACCAGAACCCTAACCCCTACTTCCATTTCCAGGCAGCAAATTCCTACATTCTGGCCGCAAATTGCGGCCAGACCATGATGGAATTGGCTCGTTTTGGTTTTGGTGTTCCCTTATCTGTAGTTTAGGCCCCTGGTATACATAGAATTGTCTAATTGGACCTAGGGTGAAATCTGGGACATTTTTCCTAAGTTGTTGTTTTGGATTCGTGTTTCCGTATACCGTATTTTTAAGTCTGAATTGGTGTCTTGTGTTTTAACTCGACTATTTGGCGTTTATACGACGATATAGAGGATTTATTGATGGTTTTAAAGGCGTGCCATAGGTTCTAACCTATAGGCCACTTATCGTATCGTTTTGGGTTTCGTGTGCCGTTTTAGCTTTGATTTGGTTTTAATGCGCATATACGATATTTTGATGTGTAGGTACCCTATGAAGACTACGGGACGACAAGCAGACGCGTGGTGACATCGAAAGATGGAGATGCAAGGTGAGTAGATTATATCTACTGGGGGAAGTCGGGTGGATGGCGTATAGCACCCCCGCAGTCCGTAGTTGTGATAATATTATATATGATAGTTAGGTGTATTATGGATAGTGTAGGGTTAGAAGTGACTAGTGTAGTTCATAGTCGCGAACCTTAGAATAGAATTACACCTACACGCACACCCTTGCATACTACTTATACTGGCACTATGTTGACGATATTGGATGACATTGGAGATGAGTCGATGATGTTGGGCTTTGTGCCGCGAGATCGGTGATGTGATATGATTCGTATTTGGGATACGAAATGTGATTCTTGCGGGTTTGGGATGTGTGTTTACCCCCGCATTCATACCTTGTAGATGGTATCAGTTGTACTAGACTTAGATCAGTACCCCAGCTTATGTGATACGATGATTGTGATACCTGAGATGTGATGAGATAGTGTGATATTGACCCGTACCCAGCTATTGGGATGCCGTACGACGATTTACCGTACGAGCCTATATTGATGATAGATCCGCGCTCATGAATATAGGAGGTCATATGATATACTGTATCGTACGCGATACTATTGAGGCGAAATCACCGACTATTATATCTATATATATATCGACTCAGATTTAGGCGGTTTCCATACCCCTCCCGACTTACTTGATACTTAGATCAGTAGTTTGCATAGTAGATGTTAGACTAGACCGAGGCATACCTATTTCAAAAACTATGAATCAGGTGTATCTTAAAAGACAACAAAGGGATTCTGCGAATCCTTAAAAGGCGTATCTTTTCTTAAAAACATCGCATCCCTTATTTTACTAAAACCCTGATTCGTCTTATTTCAAAAGGCATCACTGCATGACTTATAAATATTGATGTAATTCCTTCACTGTGGTGTTGATTATTTGACTTCCGCATATTCATGCTATTCATATTGCCTGCATATGTTATTACTATACTGTTATCATGCTGTTAGGACACCAGCACCATTATCGATGATGCGTATGTTCCACGTACACTATTTGCCGTCTCACACACTTCATCATCGATAATTGCCATGCCACTACACTGTAGTACTGCTGCATTCATGATATGATTTTCGCATGGCATATTGTACACATATACCTGTACACAAACATATATGATTCTGATTTGATTAGAGATTTGAGGGCCGCAAGATATTCTTTAAAAACTGATTTAGTCTAAAGGAGCGGTTTCCCTCGACATATGCACATTACTATTCATATGTGACATGACTTGATATTCATACCTGATACATATATCACATCGCATCATAATATTGTAGCTCATTTATATGTGACATGACTTGATATTCATACTTGATGCATATATCACATCGGATCATTATGGTATAGCTTATCTTTATGTAACTTGACATGATATCTATATTTGACGCACATATCATATCGGATCATTGACTTGCATTTTGGTTTGGATTTTATATGATTTCTGGATTTGGGAACCGAAGCTATTTCAAATATGTAATCATTTAAAACCCGGTTCCCTTGATATGATATTTCGGTGCGTCCACCATGTGTTTTCTCGGGGCTAGGGTGATATATGTGAACCCGAATCGAGGAGCTGGTTGAGGCCGATTACGGGTACATGGTGGACCCGGTATGGTACCCCGGGGCGAGAACGGTTTCGCTGTGTAGTAGACGGTGAGCCCGGCAGAGGGACTACTACCTACCGGTGATTGTATTTGAGCTCGGCGGATATCTGGAGGATACCGACCGGAGTTGAGAGATGGATATGGGCTGACCCGTACTGCCGGGGCCGAGGGCCGATACCGCAGACGGAGCCCCATATGGATGAGGATACGGGCTGACCCGTACTGCCGGGGGGCCGAGGGCCGATACCGCAGACGGAGCCCCATATGGACGAGGATTTACGTGTCGATGCTAGGCACGGGTTTCATGATGTTTTTCCATGATTTTGTTTATATCCTCGTATTTGCATACATGATGCTTATTGTCATTGGGGGACGGGTTCCACGTTTATTTTCATTGGGTGACGGGTGGACGGGTTCCACGTATATACAGTCATGGATCATATACAGACATGGATCACATACAGACATGGATCATATACAAACTGGATTTACACTGATCATACTTCATTTGTATATATAACAGGGTATGAGGCGCTGTTATATATACCCTTACACCAATATTAGTGGTATGGGACGCTAATATATGTGTATTGATATCCTTTGATACTTCATCATATTTTACTTCATGCAGACATACCTTATACTGATGACATGTTATTACCTGAGTACTTGGCACTACATACCTGTTTAGATGTTGCTTTGCCACCATATCATGTATCAGGCTTATTCTTTGAGGTTTATTACTGATTGTTGACTTAGGATCTTGTCCTGCATTCGGTTTCTGCTTGTAGATATTCTCTATTCACGAGTTGGCAACTCACCCCCGTTGTGCCACAGTTCTTGCAGGTTTTGCCGTACAGGTTTCATTGCGGCATTTCTGGCACATTGCTTCCTTGCGGGTGAATTGCATTTGGTAGGTGGTTTCTTTTGCATCAAGAACCACCATTGCACTTGTATTATTCTTGTATCTAGAATTTCCATCAACCAAAACTTGTATATTGTTTCAGATTCAGACTTTAGTGATGTATTATTTGGCCTTAGAGTCGCGCTTAGTAGTATTGCGGTTTTCATGCTTACTGTGTTTCTTTTGGGTTTGATCCTCGCCATTCGGCGTTGTATATTATTGTTGCTTGTGTGGTTGTGACCGTCGATTGACGAAGAGCTAGCTCCCGTTTGGGGATGCCTTTTATCATTGTATATGTGTTGTGCTTGTTGTACCCCGTTCGGGGCCTGTATTTACAAAAGAAACTCTGCCGAAATTTTTAGAAAAGACTTTACCTTTTAAAAAATGCACATTCGGCTTAGTTATTTAAAAACCTTGACTTCAAACATGTTTTCCCTCACTTCTTTAAAAACCAGTTTTCTTTACTTACTCTTAAAATGGTTTTAGATTTCTGGGCTTTTGGCTTACTTGGATCAGATGGAGTCCTATAGACTTCATATGGTTCAAGGGCCAGTCACGTGCTCTTTCGGGTCGTGACACGATCACCTCATTTTTTCTGATGACATTATTCTTCGGGGTATCGACGAAAGCTTTGAGGAAATTTTCGCTGATGAACTCGCATTTTTACAAGACACGGGTGTTGAGATGAATCAACTCCAAGATAAAGAAATTGGACCTCCACCCCTTCTTTTGGACAATCATGATAATGCGAGTAATCCATCATTACTATCACTGTGTCGTCTCTCCAAATTAAGACGCAATCCTTTTCCATTACACCTCTTATCACCTCCCCACTTCTTCACGTCGAAAGGTGACATGTTCTTCCACCAACCTTGGTGCTTCATCGATAAAATTTTTGAATGGTTGGTGTTGACTTTCGGTCTTTGCAAAACTTGGCATTGACCAATAACCTTGACCCCCCTCGTGTGATTTTAAATGATTAAAATTGTTTAACTCAAGTTTGGGGGGGGTTATATTTTGGGCTCTTGAAAGAAAATGATTTTTACAAAATTGTGAGCCAAGAAATAAGTTTGGGGGAGGAGTTCACTTGCATTATTTCTTGTCCCCTTTTTCCTCCCAAGTCTACAGGTTTTTGAGCTTAACGGATGACATCAGTGAGGACACTGCTGTAAACAGGTTTGGGGGAGGTTTGTGCTTATTTACACATCAATTTGCATCATACTTTGCATAAGCACAACATTTTCAAAAAGAAATTATAAAAAAAAATCTTTTATAACAAAAGAGTAGAAAGTGAAAAATTACATCCAAAAGATAGGACTAGTTTAAGAAAACCAAGAAAATTAGAAGTTTTCTTAAACGAACTGGTAATAAGTAGTTATGAGCTGTTGTCCCAAGGGTTAGTAAGATGAAGGAAGTCACTGATCTGAGGATAAAAATAAGTTTGAAAAATAGTTTCTATTCTGGAAGCCAAACATTTGAAAATTGATACCCTACTATATGCACTTACACACGTCTTGAAACTCGGGATAGTAGAGGATACCTTGAAATGCTCTTGTCTAAAAGCCAAAGTATGAAGGAAATGAAGAAAATATAAAAATGGTGAAAAGAAAAAAATGAATACTGGTTTTGTATCGCCAAGGCAGCAATAAAAAAATATAGCGAGGGTGCATCTTCACCTAGTGCTCTAAGGCCAACTGGTCTGGGAGTCACTGCTAAGCCTTAGGTGGTGCAAGACGAGGAAAATATTATCGCCTAATCTGCAAGCACATGAGTAATCGGTCGGTTAGTACCTCAAGAAGTATTAACAGTCGCATGAAAATGTGTGAGCAAATCTAAATATTCATCAAGTTACAAAGTACTAAGGTAGATGGACAAGAGTATGATGGCTTGAATTGAATTCTCCGAGTGTAGGGATGTCCATTTCACACACGTAGGGGTATATGATCGATGTTTGGATGAAAGGTAGGAATGAAGAATAAAGATGATGTTTTATTGAGGGATGATGTGATTTCTAACATCTTTTCATGACTATTAAGATAGGGCTCATGACAACTGAAAAGCTAGTGTAGTTGGAAACTCTTATTTTCAAAGTCTTTCTTCTATGGTTCTTATCTTTATAGGTAAATTTCACCATCTCTCTTTTGTTATGGGATTTTGTGGGTGCAATCCGCTGAAAACCCTCAGGAGACAACACTCCTCCTACTAGGGACACCTAGAGGTTTAACGGCTTGTTGCACGTGCTCAGTGCAATCGTGTCTGCCTATGAAAGTGTGCTTAGTTTTCTCCTTTCTTTTTCTCCTCTTGAATAAACTAGTTTGCTCGGGACGATCAAAGATAAGTTTGGGGGTATTTGTTCAGTTGATAAAACTGCACATTTGCATAACATTTTTCCTACCATTTTCATATTAAAAAAGGACTTTATTATAATATATTATACATATGAGGGTTTATGGGTAAAAACACTATTTTCCATGTGTTAATGTATTTTAATTAGTATTCGGTAGAAAAATGTATGCAAATAAATTCATTGACCAAATCCTAGTAGAACTAAGTCTACGAAATATTATTTGAGATTATTGTGCAGAATTTTCCAAGTTGTTATGCAGAATTTAGCAAGCAAATCAAGTTGTTGAAGAAGACTTGCCTAATTAAGAATTAAAACTTGGAGACCAAGTCTGGAAGCAACCGAGAGAAGATTTCTGAATTCTGAAGGTGCCTAGGATTGCCACATGTCCCAAAGACCAAGCCCCAGAAAAATGATGGAGGGATGAGATCAAATGGCCGCGGATCCGCGGCCATACCCCCCTTTGGCCGCGGATCCGCGGCAATCTAGAGGGATCATTTGCTAAGATTTCGTGGCTTAAATCTCTGCTATATTTTACCAACTTTTGAAGCAAAAGATTGTGGCTTTGGACTATAAAAGGGTACCGAGAGCCTCTTGGAAAAGTTATCAAGCCGAAGAGATCACGAAGCCCCAGACGCTCACGCATCCAGGCTGATCATCAACTGTTCGTCTACCTCCTTAGGAAAGATCGAGAAGCAACTAGTTTGTAATCATTTTCTACGGAATAAAGTGTAGATTGTTCAAGTTGATTAATAAAGGTAGTTATTTTATTTAATTCTTTTGCATTTTACATTATGTTTTCCCTCTCTATCTTTTCATCTTCTTATCCCAACATGCGCGAGTAATTCTCCGCTTGTTAGGATTCGTAGGATTAGGGTAGGCTAATGGATGATGAACATCCCTAAACCCTTTTTAAGTCCTATAAAGTTTATGAACTTTATCAAAAGAATCATTAACATCCTAATCGGGCGCGCTAACAATTCTTTGCTAGTTCCGACCGCGATTAGCGATTAGATTAATGATTGTTTTGGTAAAGGCTAGATATGAACGGAGTTCCGTGTCGAGATAAGGGTTAAGAGTGGGATTCCTTTTCCCTCCAGAAACCCTAATCTACACGCATCACCGTCGTTCTAGTTCTAAATCTATTAATGGATAAAAAGGGTAACTTTTAATTAATCGTCCATAACTACTAAATCCTAACGAACCCTACAAACCCCCTTATTATATTAACTACATCTTTAAAATAATCTAGATCTATATTTTACATGCTTGTTTAACGTAGATCTAGAAACCATTCTATAAAATTCTTTATCCCTCCTCTCTTTCTCAACACATCTAAAGTAAATGTAAAAGGTTCCATGTTTCCCTGAGGACGACCCGTACTCATCTCGGTCTAGCTACACGCGACACCGTTATTGATTGCGGTTAACTACAAAACACTCTTTCACATCAATCAAATGAAAATATACCAAATAAGCAAGCACATGAGTAATCGGTCGGTTAGTACCTCAAGAAGTATTAACGGTCGCATGAAAGTGTGTGAGCAAATCTCATCTAAATATTCATTAATTAAAAAGTACTGAGGCTGATGAGCAAGAGTATGATAGCTTGAATTGAATTCTCCGGGTGTAGGGATGTCCTTTACACACACGCAGGGTGATATGATCGATGTTTGGAAGAAAGATAGGAATGAGAAATAAGACGATGTTTTATTGAGGGAGGACGTGATTTCTGACATCTTTTCATGACCATTAAGATAGGGCTCATAACAATCGAAAAGCTAGCTTAGTTGGAAACCCTAATTTTCAAGGCTTTTCTTTTACAATTCTTTTCTTTAAATGTAATATTCATGATCTTTCTTTTATTATTGGATTTTATGGGTGCAATCCGCTGAAAACCCTCAGGAGACAACACTCCTCCTACTAGGGACACCTAGAGGTTTAAAGGCTTGTTGCACGTGCTCAGTGCAATCGTGTTGCCTACGAAAGTGTGCTAGTTAGTTTTTCTCTTTCTTTATTTTCTCCTTCTCTTTTTAATAAAACTGTTCGATCGAGACGATCGAAAATAAGTTTGGGGGAATTTGATCAGTCGAAAATACTGCATTTTTAACACGGCAATTTCCCTATCTTTTGCACCATCTAGAAGTGTTCGGCATTCATATTACACATATTAGCAAAACATCTCTGAAATACCAGATTGCATGTGTTAGACTTTAAAACCGGCACTTTTAGGGAAATTGTGTGTCGCATCATCCTTGTATTGCGCAACTCTTGTCTCGATGAAATTGTGCAGGAAAGTCCAGAAACCGAGCCAGAATTATGAAAACAGTGCTAAAAAATACGCCAACTCAAAGACCAGAGATCTGGCAGTGATCAGGGACTCATCTGGAAAATAAACATATCATAAAAGCCCACAAATATCAGCCTAAGTCCACAGTCAAAACCCCAAGCCCCAACGCTTCCAAACCGCCGCGGTTCCACGGCGGGAGCTGGCTTGCGCCGCGGATCCACGGCGCTATGATGAGATCATGGCTTCAATTTTTCTGACATGGCTAATTCTAACGGCCAAAGCTTCCAGAAGACCCCAGAAGCTCCACGTGGTGCATCTAGAAAGCTCGGCTTAACAAACTATTTCTAGAAAGATCTCTTAACAAACTTTTGGAGGGAAATTCAAATCTTGTGCTAACTAACTTGTGGATGGAAAATTCAAATTTCAATCCTAGATCTAGAATTTGGAGGTCTATAAAAAGGAGCCTAGATCTAGGGTGAAGGTTGTTCAATTCTTCATCTCTCCCTCTTCCACCCACAAGTTGGGTGACACAACTTGTGCCTTAAAAATCCAATTCAAAATCAAGATCAAGATCCCGATAGCAATTCAAGCAAGAGTGCCTTCAACCTTTAGAAGCGACGCAGGATTTCAACGGAGCAAGAGATCCACGCTGATCCGCGACTCAAGGAGCCAAGCGAAGCCGAAATCGACGATCTAGTTCCTTCCTTTTGTAAATTCAAGAGAGTTGTAACGAAATTTGTTGATAAATAAAGGTGAATTTTCTATATCTTGCTTATCTTTTAATTCAAGTATTATGATTAGATATCAATTTGTGATTGTGGTTGTGATCATGATGTTTGAGTAAACTCCGCTCGTATAGGAGTCGTGACGATCAATAGAATGATGATGATTTAGATCTTTTTACAATTCTTAAATCTTATAACGATTGTAAATTCTAGTGAATCAAATGATCGATGACCTAGTTTCGGGATGATCCTTTCTTGATTGTGTTCACTCGAAACTAGGGATCGACGATTGATCATTTGATTAACTAGAAACTAGAATTTGAATGAGATTCATTGAAAGGATAAAGGATAAGTTGAAGAAACCCTAGCTTCTTCGCAAGGTCTTTAATCCTCGATGAATGATCATCGATCTAGTATCAATTAGTTAAAGGATAAGAACATGAAATCTTTAGATCTCATCACATCTATAGATCCGATCTACTCTTACGAGCTACACTTCGAATCTTGATTGTTGGTTGGAAAAATCATCACAAATTACCACTTCTTGATTTTAATGCTTTTTTAGATCTAGATAATTTTATCTTTCTTGAATTGCAATTACAAATCATGAATTATTTTCTTTTCTTTTCCTTAAATTTTCAACACATCTAATTCGGAAATTGAACGGATTACACTTTCCCTGTGGACGATCCGCACTCGCTAACGATCTACATCCGACACCGTAGTTGATTGCGGTCAAATAATTTTTGGTTGTGATTTCTAAATACAATTTTCTCAAATACTACACACAACGGAAAAAATCATTCAATCAAATGGCACCGTTGCCAGGGATCATTTGATTTGATAAACACAACAAAAATCATTCAATCACATATACATACATACATATATATACATACATACATATATATATATATATATATATATATATATATATATATATATATACACATCCCTTGTTTAACATACACGTCCCGCCGTTTTGAAAATAATTTAGAAGGGTTTCCTTTGTAAAATGTTTCGTGTCATCGCGGACACGTAGGTAAATACTGAGACTATAGCTCCTTTTTGGAAATCCTTTCGGTAACTATCGATGCATGCAAAAACATATTCAGGTACTGTCCTCTGACTAGTCCTGCTCAGCTACTATACTAAATAGTAAATATCATAAAAACGTGCTGCTCAAGAGAAATCGTACTCAATAGTACATGTTACAATGCCACGTGCATCTGGTGCGCACAGAAATCGAAATCAATGAATGTGCCCTACATGTGCAAAGAACCAAAGCTAAGTGCAACGGGTGTGCACGAAAACACCTGTCAAGGGCAACGGTGTGCCTGACAACAACATCAAGTGCATCTGATATGCACGAAGAATCCCGATTTAGTGCATCTGGTGTGCACCAAAATCGCATCAAGCGCGTCGATATGCGCAAGAATCCAAATCAAGTGCACAAGGTGCACGAAAACAATATCGAGTATCATAATCGAAATCGACGGTATACAACACATCTCAATCCAAATCAGGTATACCGTGGTATAAAATCTTACAACCACGTGCATCAGCGTGCACAAAATCGAATCAAAGTACTAAAAGTACATGAAAACTACACCGAAGGCACAAGTCAAATCACATACATACCTTAAGTATGAAATCAAAATCAAACATCTTGAATGACATCAAGTCGAAGTCAAGTGCAACTGTGGTGCACAAATCTCAATCATGCAAATAAATCTCTCCAAATACCGAAATCCAAAATAACGGACACGTGATATTCGAATCACCAAATTGCAAATCATAAACACTGTCGTCGATATGTCCTTCTTTCAAAATCAAGAAGTTGTCAATGCATCCAAAACTAGCAGAGCAAGATATCCACTTGCCTCCTGTTCATGGCCTGGAGCCTGGCGCCCTTAGCCTCCCGCCTCTCACTGCGAATTGCTAATTACATAGCTCCTCGGCTCAACAGCCCAATAAGGAACGATAACGGAAACATTTCCGCTCTGACACATCCTCTAAAGATCTCTGGACAACTATCATGGTCAATCATAACATGTCACGTCGATGCTGCCTAACTCTAGCCTACTGGGTGTGCGTAATACGACCGATCCTGGATCCAAGTCTTCTCGCTTTGTATTTCCAGAAAGATCTCGTCGGGGTCTCTCCCAATCTCGTTCCCGCTGAACTGCCCAGAAGTTATCACCCTTTACTAAATCTATTTCTTGTTCCGGAACGGCTGCATACTCATCACGACTCCTTCTGGAAGATATATCCATATTCAACGCCTCTGCATGCGTATCACATCTCTGATGTCAACGGAGTGGAACGTCATCTCATCAAAATCTCGTACGAACCCCTTAATCCATTTTTCTCTAATGTTGACTGATTCGGACTCGTATCTTCGTAGCTGTATGGAATGCGCTACAACGGTTATAATCATACCTAGAGTCTCCCAAGTAATATATCCCATCACATGATATCCGGACGACGTCGAACCTTTCGATCGATTCATCAAAGTCCCATAATTCCTCGAGAGCTCAACACTTGAATACAGTTTAATAATATCCAGTACATGCCATAGTACCTATGGACCAGCCGTAGAAGGGCAAACCCAAGCCTCATTAATGGCACCGCGGAACTACCGCAAACCCTAAGGTTTAAAAGCGTTTCCATGGTCATTATGTCTAGTTAGGATTTCATTCTTCCAGAGGGTTCACAGAATTACTTGCATATTTTTCTGAATACCTTAAACTTGGAAAAATGGGTTTCTGACATTCGATCGTTTTCTATCGACTCTCAATATACCTGCGTGAAGTCTTCTCAAGCTGGAATCAATCAATCTGATAACCTCGAATCGGGGTATGCAACGAACCACATGTCCTAGTCATTCATCCTTAGGTGACTAGCGATCTTCTATCATATCTCTAGGTACAACTTGTGCTGCATTAGCTTCAAACATCTGGGGCGATATCTTGTCAGTCGCAGCAGCAACTGGATCATTCGTCTGCACGCTAAACAATGCCTCAATCATCAAGAATAAACGGTGCATTGACGGTCATCACATTCTAGCCGGCCTATAGCAGTGGCCCAATCCTCTGGTGCTGATCTGCACGTTCGAGAAATTTTAATAAAAGCAATCCATCAAACGCTCATGGCGCGAAAAACACAATAAAACGACACATCTATGCCATCGTGTGTCACCGAAATTACGCCATGGTCAGTCCTTTTCCAAGACGAGCTCATGCTGACCGCAACTCTAGCCACAGCTCTCTCTGCCTATGCAACCGTGGTAACAAAACCACAAACCGATATCGATGAGGATAGATCATAGAATGAATATAATACGGTGCAAGGAAATGTACATCCTAAGGCTTCTTAAGCGGAGTAGCGTATCGTAAGTATGTCGCGGAACCTACACACGGTGCGTCACTCTACTTAAGTCACCTACTCCATCAACCAAGGTCAACCTATGCGACGAAAGTTCGGGTCTAATACCCCCTCGACCAAGTCTAAGTTCCGTAAGGTCAAGTCTAGGTTTCGAATATATATATATATATATATATACGCCCTAGACTCCGCATAGTCAAACCTAGACTCAAACTAAGGTTAAACCTAGCGCTCTGATACCAACTCTTAGCACGTCCTCTACCTCTATCTCCTCGACCTCTCTTAGCACGTCCTGCAAAGCCTCGACCTCGTGGTGCAACTGCCTGGCATGTAGCGCCAACTGGGGAAGGAAGTAAAGCCATCGGCATAGGAGGTGGAAGGGGTAAAGCAGCCTGTGGAGCAACGGTCCCTCCCTGAGATCTATAATCCCGTGCGAAGTGCCCGGGAAGCCCACAACTAAAACAGGTAGATGGGGGTCTCTGATCATCGGGATAAGAACTGAACATCTGGCTCTGTGTCCAACCTTGTCCGACACTGCGGCCTGGAGTATATCTTCCTAGATGTGACCCTATACCTCGGCCAAACTGTCTATTCGTCGGCACGATCGGTCTACTCCTCTTTGGCTCCGGAACTACTACTGACTCGCTCAAACACTCCTCTACTCGAATCGCCGCATCCATGGCCTGAGCATACGTATCAAAATGCTGGGAGCCTATCTCTAGATACAACTGCGTATCCAAACTCCTTAGGAACCTCTTCACCCGAAGCTCCTCCGTAGGTACTAAGTATGGGGCATATCGCGATAGCTGGGTGAATCGTAAGTCATAATCTGCTACTGACAAACTTGCTGATTTCCTCAACGCTTCAAAACTGCTAGCTCTAGCGTCCCTCACACTCTGGGGAAGAAATCTGGCAAGAAAAACCGTGGAAAACTCGGTCCACGATATCGGAGGATAACTCGTAGCTCGCCCTCTCTCCATCGACTCACACCACTCCTGTGCAAGTCCCTCCAAACGAAAGCTAGTCAGCTCTACTGACCTCGCATCAGAACATCGCAATGATCTGCCAATCCTCGCCATCCTATCAAGAAAAGACTGAGGATCCTCCGCCACGTCGGTCCCCGTAAATACCGGAGGTCTCAATCTCATAAACTCTGCAAGTGATACCTCCATCACTCTCGTATCTACTGGTGCTACCGTCTGTGTAGGCTGTACCTCAGACTCTGCTACGGTCGGTGCTGGATCCGGTCTCAATACCCGAGTGGCCTCAGCTAACTGTCCTACCACTCGCTGCAATCCCAACATACTCTCCTCAATCCTCGTCATACGATCTGGAGGAGAAGGATCAATATGCTTATGCACCTCCGGAACGTCAGGTGTACCAGTCATCGTCACAGGCGGACTCGCCCTAGCTGCATCTCTGGCTGTGGCTCGCCTAGCCCGCGTAGCCATAGCAACTGGAACAAGAAACGAGAGTTGATAAGGTGTAGGAACAGAAACAATCAATAACGAAGAATCAACGGAAGAATAGATCAAGATATACATCCTAAGGTTAGTTAGGCTGAATACGATAACGTAAATATGCCGCGGAACATACGTACGGTACTGCATTCATCCTAATTCACCTACTCCATCAAACCAAAGGTCATCCTAACTCTCGGACTCACATCAACCTATTGAATCCCTTACCTAATTCCGTAAGGCTACTCCTAAGCTCTGATACCAACTTTGTCACGACCCAAGTTTGGATGTGACCGGCACTTAGATTGTATCATATCTAAAGATATGCACAAAGTCTAAGTAAGCCGAAAACCAAGATCAAAATACCTTATTGGGGAATTATATAAAAAAAATTGTTTTTAAGTAAAAATCCTAAATTTATGAAGTTAATTTATTAAACAAGTATAAAGTGTTAGGTTTAGTTGTATCCCTAGTTGGGACCAACAATATTAACAATGAACATGAATTTCAACAATGGAACATCACTAGGAATCTCATAAAGAAATAAACTATGATATAATGACCAAATGATCTCAACTGTCCATATATATAAAATCTCTCATTCTAAGTCAAAATACAGGTTTGATGGAGACTTTCTAGATACATAATACAAAATCAAAAGAGAAGGTTACTACATATGTAACCCACCTAGCAAAAGATATGAAAAAGATGCAACCGTAAATCTACACCGCGGTCAGCCGTCCCCTCTACCCCTATAAGGAACTGTAGCACAACGGGGGTGAGTTTCCAACTCGGTGAATATAGCTAACATATATCGGTTAATAATGTAAATATGACGATCATATTAACTGAAATGTGAACAAGTATAATATATGATTGTGGATAAAAATCATCAATAAATAAAGTAAATCTCATAACACCACTGAAATATCATCATCTATTTTCAATAAACTCATTTCTCCGTGTCCATCAACGACAAAAAACTTCTATTTATCACAGGCATCATTCCCCGAATGATCCTGAATCAATAATACCGGTCGCTATCTTCTAGATACACGCCGTATTTTTACTACTAACTCCGGTATCGAGTAACCTCGCTAGGCTCCCCCGCCTCAATGCGGCTATCCTGCCCCTCGGTCTCGACCGAGTCCACCATGTATATTTGATATAATTATATATTTACTAATATTATTGCTCACTAATTTTTTTCTTTTCTTAATATATGTATATATGATATATATATATATATATATATATATTATGAATCATGGTTGGATTTTCTATTTTGAGAAAATAGAAATGAGGTAGAATATGGGGAGATATTTGTGGAATGGGTGAGGCATGGTTTTTTTGCTTTGTTTATTCATTTGTTTGCACTATTGAAGCATGGTGCATTATATGTATTGCATTTTATTCATGCTTCAATAAGTGAGCAAACACATGAAAATCATTCTTCACTTGTTCAATTTTTCCTTAGCTCATTTTTCTTAAGCTCTCTCCATTTTCCTTCTTCTTCTTCCTCTTGCTTAAGCTTTAACCCTCACATGAGTTGTGAACCCTGGAGCTTAAGAGAGTTCTAAGTGAGCTTACAAACCCTAACTTCATCATCCTAGTTTAGATTAGCAATTTAAACAAGGGTGTTTCCTTCACTAATGAAAGATTAGTGAAGAAGTACCTTGAATTAGAGGAGGTTTTGGTGGATCATCTTCGATACGAAGATCGCGAAGGAAGCTCGTTCATTCTTCAAGTGGAGTCTAGAGGAGTCGTAGGGACTACTACCCGGAGCTATAGAAGTGAAGGACACAATCTACAAAGGTTGTATATTCTTTCACTTAGTGTAGTTCTTATGATATCATAGCTTAAACCCTAATATTCTAGTTAAGATTCTAGGTTAGTGTGGCTTAGCACCCTAAATTTTTAAATATAGCATGCTTGATACTTGTCAAAACCCAGTGGTGGTGCTAGGACACACTTTCAGGAGGGGTCTTCTACAATTGGGTGGACACACGACAAAAGTTGTATTTCTCAACCTTGCATGTTTTAGTATTCTAGTTTAGAGTGTTTGGATCGAATCCTTAGGTTAGGGCGTCCGGTGCTCGCAAAAAGTTTTTGTTTTCTCTTCCGTCTCGCCCGCGGCCTCCACGATGTGGACGCCGGATCCCAACATGGTATCAGAGCCACCCAAACACCATAAACTAGTGTTTGACGATACTTAAGTTTCAAAACCGAAAACACCGATTTCGAAAACCCAGTTTCTGTCGAAAATTTTATGGTCTCTAAAATTTTTTTAAACAAGTGCAGAAGCTTCATCTAGACTGGATTAAGACACATAATGAAAACGAGAAGATTCCATCATGATTAGCCCGGCGAGATTGGGTTTTTGGCTGGCGACGCCGCTTCATTGTTCACTAATGGAGCTCGTTTTCATTCTGTGTCTTGGGTTTTGTAAAATGGTATTTTTGGTGTTCTTTGTTTTGTCCCAGATATTACTTTGTGTCATCTTAGCTTTAGGACAACTCGGGAATTTTAAAAACTCGAAACTTTTGCATCTTCGGTATCTGTGATGTTGTATATGTGCTGATGAACATCGTCTAATTGCTATTGTTCATTTAATCGGGGTTGCACATATTCTGGTGTTGCTTGCTTCTGCGGTTATATATATATCTGGTTATGGTTTGTGCGGATTGTCATGATGGATAGCCTTGTGTGCAATGTTAGATGTACAGTTCAGATTCATTTGTATATTCATTATTGCGGGGCGAGCATCCGACATGTGGACTGCCGTCACTGCCTGTTTGTATATTCTTTGATTGGGGCACGACCGGGTTGAGGTCGATGTTGCCATTGTATATATATTTTCTTTTCTGTACTAGGATTACCCCGCGGAGGAGTGCTCGAATAGTCGGGTTCTAGAGGGCAACGGGCCTGCATCTCATGACGTTGAGACCGGGAGGGTTTACTCTAGAATTGGCTGGCTATTCTCCACACTCGTAGGGGGTATAAGTTGACCCATAGAGGGGTGCTCAAGTTACCGGATTCCGTGAAGTGCTGGGTAGCCCATTCACTTTGTTGATTAGGGTTGCCTCACTTCGAGGATTGGTGGGTAACTTCCCGAGCTCGCAGTGGTCTAGGATCTTCATTGCACCGGCTATCCACATGACCAGGGAACGTCGCGTCTCATTTATGGCTCAAATGAAACGCGGGGCTCCTAGATTATCCGATGTTCCATATTGTTGTTTGCATGCATGTGATGGTTATTATCTGCCTGCGATGTTGATATATATTATATATATTTAGTTGATGCTTCTATATGTTTTGCATCCTCGCCAGTCCAGCCCTCACTCTGCCGTTAATTAAGTAACCTAACGGTGCATGACGGGCCCCGTGGCGAATGCGGATGGCATATAAAAAAGAATGTTATTTTGGTTGTTTCTATTGTGGCTTGGAAACATAAAATGATAGGAATGCAAGGAAAAATAAACCTAAATGATGTTGTCGGAACTAATTTTAAAACTACTCGGTTTTCTTCAAAACTCATGGTCATATTCTTTTGCTTTGCATAGAGGTATTCGGTTAGGAATATCCCGCACCCCATTCTATGAAGGAAGAGCCTTGATCCCTTTAGGAGTTCGCTCTTAAGTAAAAGTTTATGTTACTAGTTTTAAAAAGTGGAGCTTAAACCACTCCATTTCAAAGCCACTCAAGTTCCTTCAACGATATCAAGTTCATTACGTTAAAGGTTTTTTCGCCAAAAACCAGCCCTAGCCCTGCGTCATTTCAGATTAGTATTGCTTAGTATTCGTGCTACGTATGTCGACCTTTGCTGAGACGTAGTGTTCGGTAGCTCTGTGATACTTTTCTGTTGCATGGATTTGTGATTATTTAGGACAGTCGCACGGTTATGTTGACCACTGTCAAGGGCTTGTGCGGGTCGGTCTAAATTAATCCAGGACAATGACGGGTTGAACTTGACTTGCGACTTATGATATGTTGACCTCTGTCAAGGTCATAAGCCGCTTGGGGCAAAAACCATATCGGAAGTTTTAAACATACGGGAAACTTGCCAGGCATGCGCATACATTCTGGAGTGTAGTGACTTGAGTGGATTCTATCAAGTTATCATGCGATGATAGTTGGATCCCGATTCCCACTGATGAGTAGGTTTACTCCTCGGGTGATTTTATATGATCCCGACTAATTCTTCGTTATTATGCACCAGATTTTAAAATGAAATATCTTCACCTATATTTTTATAAAGTGAGATACATATTTTGAAAATTGTGTTGTAAACATTTACCTTTATCATTTGAGGATAAGGTAAGGTGCATTGAATAATGGTGTAAGAAATTCTTAACCAAGATACAGTTTTTAATTTACAAAACACAGAATTTGAGTTGGTATACTCTTGGGACTTATACATGAAAATGTATGTTGTCCAGTGTCCATTAGGACAAAGGGGTTGGTACTCTTACTTCATTCAGGATTACCTAAGAGTTCTATGGTTTTAGACACGCATTCGTAGTAATGCAAGGTCCAAATATTTTGAGAAGTTTGTAGATATAAGAATAAATTAGATAACCATACGTTGGAAGTATCGGGATTTTTCGAGGTGATCGAAAATGTAGATACTTATGCTAGGTATTCCATCATAGTAATATCGAGAACTTGATTCTCTCACAAGTTACTCATCCGTGGACGTGCTCCATGATAAGTAATGTTGCATTGGCCTTTTTCCATTAGGTAATATGAACTGGAAACAGCTGCATGATTTTTGAATCTGATTCCATCTAAATTGGTGCCTTGATTCTATATGGATATAGAATGGTTATATATCTTCAGGTTGTTAAGATATGGAGTTATCCGGTTTCTGTCTAAAAGCATAATCCGGACAAACTCGAGGCACGCTTCGGTAATGGCGGTTTATAGATTATCCCAAGCATTAGTTAGGTTTTTGTTTCTACCATTTTCAAGATCAATATTTATATTGTTCTTGACTCGCAACATTTTTATAAAAGGATCTTTTTTTGCAAAAGAAAATAGTGGGAGTATGGTAGAATTGGAAGTGATTCTAGAACCACAAACGGTTATAGAAAATTTAGTAGAACCTAAGAATTCAATTGGACTTGACAAACCGTTAGCCACTCCGCAGATTTTAGTAGGTGACCTCAGACACCAGAGAGACACTTCGATTTTCTCGTAGACGGTGATAGGGAGGTCAGCATCATAGTGATGATGAACCTACTAGTTATCAATAGGTCATAGGAAGTGGTAACTTCCAGGTGACCAGATGTTTTATATCCAAGATGGAATCCACGCACTTCAGTAAATTATGGATTTTGGATTTTGCTGGGTGCTCCAGAACGGGGTAAAACCCATTAGGAGCAAGTAGATCTTTCGAGATCTGTTCAGGTGGAAAGGTACTAACCTAATAAGTCTAGACTTATTGTAAAGAGTTTTCATCAAATACCCGTTGTGGATTGTGATGTGACTTTTACTTCAGTGTCTATGCTGAAGTCCATATGGATATAACTTGACACTTCTATTCTCCCTACTTGTTATCAGCAGGTCATAGGAAGTGGTCACATCCAGATGACCAGGTATTTCATACCCAAGATGGACTCCACGCACTTCAGTAAATCATGGATTTTAGACTTTACTAGGTGCTCCTGAAGGGGTAAAACCCATTAGGAGCAAGTAGATATTTTGAGATATGTGCAGGTGGAAAGGTGCTAACCTAATAAGGCTAGACCTGTTGTAAAGAGTTTTCATCGGATACCCGTTATGGATTGTGATGTGACTTTTACTTCAGTGTCTGTGCTGAAGTCCATATGGATATGTTTTGGAGCTGGTGCAGTTTATGGCTATGATATCTGGCAGGTAGGTGACTATAACATTTTTCTAAATGGGATTTTGGAAGTGTACGTGTATATGACTCTGCCAGAAGGTTATCGTAGTTAGTGGGAGTAGCGGAAGGTGTGCAGGATGCTTATGTCTATTCGTAGGCTAAAGCAAGGATAGCGGAGACGGATCATCTGTTATTGATGTGGCAGTCAAGGTGATTGACTTCGTCAAAACAAAGGTGAACCTAGTAAGAAGGATGTAGGGAGTATTGTCCATGTTTTAGATGACATACTCCGGATAGGAAGTGATGTTCCTATACTACAATCGGTCAGATTTTTGGTTGTCACATAGTGTTTTCTCCACGTTGGATATGGATAGTATATCAGGAGTTCTGGTGACTAGATCTATGGTTTTAGATCTAGATTTGGGAATTTCCCCAATCAGGTACTTGGACAGCATTCTAAAAGTATCTTAGAATAGACGACTCTTGGCGTGGTAGTGTACCCGCTGGTGATGGATTCATCCTCTCTGAAAGAATGTCTTTTTGGACTGATGAGGAGAGGGACAGGCATGAATGACACATCATTTTCTTAGGCAATTGAGTCAATCATGCAAAGTCTTGTACAACACCAAATATTGTTGTTGCATTAGTTGCAACAAATAGATATTAATCCAATCCTAGAGAAACAAAGGGAAACAATTATGAACATTAGAAGATGTTCTTGGTATTTGGTAACAGCGGCCTCCTCCGGGAGGCGGTTATCGGTTATGGCTTCCAAGATGACCTGGATGACAGAGATGCTTTCAAGTTTTGAGTTTAGCCTCTTCCGAGGATTAGTATATTAGATAGTGTTCAAATAGAGATACTGAGGTAATCATAGTGCAGGATGCTGATTATAACTCAACAGAGGATACAGTCCATGAAGTTTGTTAGATAGGAGTTGTTCATTAATGAACTTGGTCCCATCAGGTATCCAGACAAATTCTTGTGGCGGGGTATCACTCAGTTTGGGAGATTGTTCATCTCCGCAATGTTAAGATATAAAGAGAAGAAGTTGAAACATTATAGCGAATCCACTCACTGAGGCTATTTCTCGAACACGGATGTTCCTCAAACGAGATTTGAGAAACTAATTAGCAGAGAAGTTGGGTATTCGGTAGCACACGAGCTGTGGGTACGCGATACCGCAGTAATTAGCCTTAAGTGCAAGTGGGAGATTGTTGGATATAGTGCCCTCAAGGCAATTATTGTAATTGCAGGCACGCGATTATGATAATTGAGGGAGGACCTATACAAGTAGAACAATTTTACTCAAAATGATAGCATGTTATCTGGTTTGTCTTTATCATCATGTACATGCATTATATGGTATTGCAGATCACTATTACATATTGATAGAGCCCATAAGATTCTTGCTTGACTATCAGCATTATGATGGCGATCATATACATGAGAGCTGGGTGGTCTATAAGCACATCCTTAAATGTCCCTAGTCGTGGGCGTATCGAGACTGTGCATCGATATTCCGGAGTAGATTAGTGTATACGTTTTGAGACCACGACGAAGGGCGGTGGCCGGTCTCACAAGCTATTGGTGTTGTGTCACTTATGATAGTATACAGGTGCTCACTGGAGGTGAGTACACTGGACGGACTTGCCGAGAACTTCTAGATGGTATTATACCTATCGTCAGATGGAAGTTCTCAGGTGGCATGAGTACAGGTTAGTCCTTTGACCTGAATTCGTCATTTGTCTCGTGTGAGTTACCACTGTACTTTGATTACTACCCTACCATGGCTTAAAGGAGTCGTGCAAACAGGTTTTAGTTGGGTACAGTCCCGAGCCACATGGAGGCAGTGGTCGACTGTCAGGGATTCGTCTCTCCTGATATCAGGAGTCTATGTCGCACTGTGTTTGGTTGGATATCACCAGAAATCCATGTCCACGGTAGGGAAGATTTACTGATAGCTGATTATAGTATCTCAGTTGGTGATGAGCTTGACTCAGACACGACTTATCGGGTTAGTAGGGGTCTGACGTTATCCACCCCCTAGACCTGATACGCGATACTCTTTAACGAAGAGAACGGAATGTACGGAGATTGTCATATTCAGGCTCAGTAGGGTAAGGACGCACTTGATTGTCGACCCCCCTTTCGACAAGTACATGGGTAGCCGTTACGTACAGCTAGTGCCGCTGACGTGTGTAAGTCCACGTTGCCCACTCCGGTGCTTGCGGGGAGGCGGAAACGGCAAAAAATAATAATTTGGCGCAAGGCAACATAGACTCAAAAGCAAGGATCTTGGCTAAACTAGAAACTAGCAAACAAGTAGAGGTTTTAACTACTATGCTGTAGAAAATATACCTCATGGAACCGGTCCTTCGGGTCTTCTTTCCGCAGTCCGGCTCGTCCATTCACGCTCCGAGGGTCGATCCGGATCTTGGTCACCTCCGCGGCCTTCTTGAGTTGAAGACGATCCACCCGAGAGTTGTACACCGAGCTCCACTTCAAGCCGAGGCAACTAGGGCAAAGAGATCGCTAATCTAGATACCCTAGGTTGTGTAGAAGAGAAAGATGGAAGTATTTGTCTATGTGGGTTCTTTTTCTCTCAACACATGAGATCAAAAGAATTTTCAAGAGGAGGAAGATGAAGGAGAAAACCTAGCAACCATGGAGCTTTTCTTTTCTTCTCACTTCAAGAGAGAGAATGAGAAGAGAATAACGAAAAAGTTAACTCAAGAAATGAACTATGGTTGCAATAATACACCCAAAACCATCATTACTAATCCTATCATGATAAAGTTGATGCTACATTGAATTGACCATTTTCATAACTCAAGAATTAAAAAGAAAATCAAGGAAGAGTGTAGATCTCTCTTGAAGGTCAATGGTCAACATGTCAACGGGTCAACAAAGTCAAGAGATGTCTAAGTGGTCAAATGGTCAATGCAATTAGCCATCACTAAACTATCACTAAAAGGATTAGTAAACAATGTCTCCGGCTCATAACGGTTTTGACCAAACGAATTGTCAAAACCCTAATGAGTGTGCCACATTACGGTTTTGGCCGAACCAACTACCAAAACCCTAATGGGGCACCTCCTCCTTTATCGCTCCTCAAAACTGTGCATACACACCCGCATCCGCATTCCGTAGAATGCGAATGCACAGAAGACAAATCAAATCCATCTATGCAATACTAGGATCTGGCTTAAACCAAAGCACACTACTATTGCCTGCCCGAACAGCATACGCACACAAGTGCACGTAAGTGATCGTAGCCCTGCCGTAAAACCATACGGCATCTACACGTTTCGCTCAATGCAGGGAAACTCTCTGTGTGGGACTCTAAAGACTCAACACTACGCTGGCAGTGGGTTTAACCACAGACCGCAAGCGGCACTAGCTGTACGTAACGGTCCTCAGGTAGATGTCGATAAGAAGGCCGATGAGGTAAACCCATCCGAACTCCTACTGAGCCTGTATGTGACAATCTCCGTACAGTCCGGTCTATTCGTCTGATACATCGTATGGCGGGCCTAGGGGGCGGTGAACGTCAGTCCCCTAATAGCGGTACAAGTCGTGTCGGAGTGTAGCCCAGAATACCCTGAGATAACACTGGAAACCTACCAGTATATCTCGCTTGCCCTGGCCAGGGACTACTTGTGTAATGGCTCTCCTAGACACAGCGTGATGTCAACCCCCAATACCGGGAGAGACGAATCCTGTCTAACCGTCACTGCCTCCAAGTGCTTCGGGACCGCACCCAACTACTACCTGTTTGCACGACTCCTTTGAGCCATGGTAGGGTAGTAATCTAAGTACAGTGGGAACACACTCGAGGCAAAGTGACAGTATCAAGTCGGCGGACTAAGCTATACTCATGTCACCTGGGAACTGATAACTGACGATAGGTATAATACCAACCAACAGTTCCCGACGAGTCCTGTCCAGTGTACTCGTAACCTAACGAGCACCCACATACTATCTCAAGTACGACGTACTGACGGCTGTGGGACAGACCGTCTCCCCCGTTGGGATGAGAAGCGCATACGCTAGTCTACTCCGGAGTATCGATGCCCTGTCTCGATAGTCTTACGACTAGGGACCTGTATAAGGATGTGCTTATGGATTACCCAGCCCCCACGAGTGTGAGCGCCATCACAACGCTGGTAATCAAGCAAAAATCCTAAGGGCTCTACTAATATGTATATAAGCGATATGCTAAAATAAACACATGCACATATTGAAATAGAGACAAACCAAGTAGCATACTACCATTTTGAGCATGATTGTCTATACAACTGTGAATATCCCAAGCTTCCATTAAGTAATATACTAGCTAGTATGATACAGTAATGGCCTCTAGGGCATATACTGTAACACCGGAGTTTAGGATTAGCGGTAATTGTGTGTTAATGTGGGGGTTTTGGTAAAAAGTTTACCAAAATGGGTTTCTAGTAATTTATCTGGTTTTATAGTTATTTTTGTAGGAATTTATCTCGACCGTACACACTTGTGCACGATAGCTAGGGTTAGGCTTAGAGTGACCTAGTTTGGGTGTGCATGGTGGGTTACCCATGTTTAGCCACCATGGTAGGATTAGGGCCTTGCTTAAGTTAATTGAGTGGATTTTTAGCAATTAGTTTAATTGAGGGGGATTAAAGTTGGGGTTGACTTGCTTGTTGTGTGTGTGAGAGAGAGAGAGAGAGAGAGGAAGATGTGATGGATGTAATGATGGTTTAAGGTTGTGTCACCTCATCTCAACTCAAACCTTTTTGGCATGTCTCTTCACCCTCACACCTCTCACTCACACCCTTACATCAGCCCCATTTCCAACATTTTCAGCCCCCAAAAATATCAGAACAGCCACCAAAACAACCCCATCAGCCCAACCTCAACTCATTCCAGCACACCATCAGCCCCTCCAACCCATCACTTTAACATTAGCTTCAGCCTTTGAAATTCTTTCAGAACTTCAGCAACACCAGCTGCACCAACAGCCCATGTCATGATCACACACACCCCCCACACCCTCTTATACATAACCCTACACCACAACACACACACACAAAGTCTTTCCCAGCTTCTACAGCAGCAACTCTACACCCAAAACCTTGGTTCTACTTCAAAACAATAAAGCAGCAGATGCAGCTGTGGCCTGAAGCAACAGCAGCATCAGCCTCTGCAGTGAACAGATCAGCAGCTCATTTCAGCCATGATGCAGCCCTAGGAGCTATAGCAGCAGCACACCACTCTCTCCTTCTTCTTTTCTCCTTCAACTAAGATTTGTAGAGGTATAATTCCCTTGACCCCACTTCTCTTTGCTCATGTTATGGTTGTGATGTAGTTAGTGTTTATATTTGGTAGTTTAAGTGCTAGTTGTAGAAGATTTGGGTGGGATTTAGTCTAGTAATGGTTTTAATGGTTAGTATAACATTAGTAAGTGTTGTTAAGGCTGGTGAAACCAAGATTTATCCAAGTTTTCACCAGAATAACCAATTTGCCCGACGTGGCGTAAATTAGCGATTTTAGGGACTTTTGAGCCTCTGTGGGATCTTCTCTTGACCCGAACCTTAAATCATAAAATTATGAAGACTGTAGCACAGTGACCTTAGCAGTGACACACACACAGAGCACGGGGACCCACCTCAAATTTGAGGACGCCGTTTTATTCCTTCTGGCCGCAAATTGCGGCCAGAACAGGGGCTGGGGTGTTGGGTTTTTGGCTGTAGGGTTCTTCTGGGTAGCTTAGGCTTTTGGTATCTGTAACTTTTGCTGTTTGGCCCAGAGGAAAAATCTGGAGCTACAAACCCATTTTCGATGTTTGTAACCTTGTTCGACGGGCGCGTGACTTGCGTAGTTCTGTGGCGCGCTGCGCGCCACAGCGCGTCGAAGTTGGTTCTGGTGAGTTCACACGCGTCGCGACATGTCGTATGCACACGCATTTAGTTTCATGCACACGTATCCTTTTTGCGATAATTTTACGATTTTGGTGATTCTTGTGGTTTGGTGTTAGGTAATGTTAATAATAGTTAGACTAGCCTAATTAGGAATGGTTAGGACCAAGTTAGCCTAGGAAACCCCAGATTACACAAAATACCCTAAGTTTTCAATTGGTACAAAACTTGGCGTTTTTGAGCAAAACATAGCTTTTTGAGATCTGCTGCTACCCTTGTAGGTTCAGAATAAAATTGAGTGGACCATAGCCTACTGGTGACACCCTGACCCAACCACCAGAGCCCGACCCCACCACCTTCAACCCAGGCCGCCAGAAAATTCATTCTGGCCGCAAATTGCAGCCAGAATAGGGAGTTAGGTCTTAGGGTTTTTTCTACAGGTGTCTGCTACATTTTATAGGTCTCTGGTATACATAGTTTTGCAATATTTTGATCTGGGTAAAATCTGGGGCACTATATTGTTTTCTGGTGTTTTTGGTTTGCGCGATACGCGTGTGGTTCTATGATTCGGCGTATCGCGGCGTATCGGGTTAAGCGCTAGGCACATACACGCACGTTTTAGCGTATCGCACACACGCGTCAATTCGCGACACGAGTTCTCGTTTGTTTTATCGTGTATGCGAGATTTTGATTATATTTGGATTCTTGTGTAGATTCCAGGTTCGCAGGCGGGTACGTCAGACGCGGCCGGGAAAGGAAAACAGGTGGTCGGCTATACTTAGCACACGACCAGATGAGTAGATTTAACATCTACGGGGAAATAGCCCGTATGGCGTTAAGCGTCAGGGCGAAGTAGCATGTTTAGTTCTATATGTTCACGAAAACATACTAGAGTAGCATACCCTTGTTACATATATAGAACTGGTAGTATAGAACACTGCACTGTCACTAACGGTACATGCTGCACGAGCACGATTTATATGCTACACTCACACCGTTAGTGATTGCCATGACACTCACAATACAGGATTGCTAGAAATTATATATTATATTGCTTCCATTTCACTGATGTTGTTATGATTTGCCATATTCGCATATGCATATTTTTACCATGTTCACTTTGTAGCTCATCATAATGCTCATATATATATATATATATATATATATATATATATATATATATATATATATATATATATATATCTTGGACACATATGCATCATTTCCACATTAGTGTACGTGTATATTGCTACACTCACTTAGCATATTTAGCTTCTCGCACATCTGTACCTATACTCATTTTCATATGAAACATACATGGATGATAATGACTTGACTTAAAAACTAAGGGACCGCATATGGTATTTTCCAAACTGGGTATTTCTAGAAAAAGAGCTGTTTTTTCCCTTTTTCTTCCATACGACGCATGGCATGGATTTACGCATTTGATTGATTCATGGGATTTCTGGATTTGGGAACCGGAGTAATATTTTAAGAAAATACGCACTGTTTAAAAACCCGGTTTCCCTTGATTTGATATTTTAATGCGTCCACCATGTGTTTTCTCGGTGCTTGAGCGATACATGGAAACCCGAGTCGAGGAGCTGGACGAGGCCGATTGCGGGTACATGGTGGACCCGGTATGGTACCCCGGGGCGAGAACGGATCGCTGTGCAGTAGACGGTGAGCCTGGCAGAGGGACTACTACCTACCGGTGATTGGTTGGACCCGACGGTTATCCGGAGGATACCGACCAGAGTCGAGAGATGGATACGGGACGACTCGTACTGCCGGGCCCGAGGGCCGATACCGCAGACAGAGCCCGTGGGCTAATCCGGACTGACGGATGCCCGAGATATGAGGTTTTGCGTGTCGATGCTGGACATGAGTTTTCTTGATACTTGGGTGCCGATGTTGGGCACTCACGATTTTATGAGATTACAGGATTTGAGGGCCGATGTGGATGACGGCGCCCGAGTTGTATTGGGATTGGGGTGTATTGACAGACACCAGTTATGATTTCCACATTGACATTCCGTGTAGACATTATTTCTTCCCATACTCAGCATTTAGTACTTGACATCTCATCCTGTAGCTAGCATACCTGATAGAGTACACATGCTTGCATATCATTGCGTACCCTGCTCATCCTATATAGGGTTGTTAGATTACATTGCCATGTCTGATTACCACATATCTGCTCATTACATAGAGATGGCATTAGATCACACTTGTTGCATGATATTGAGCATCCAGTTCATCATATATATGTTACCTGTTGGCATAGATTAGAGTATCGCAGCACGTGCATACTCGCGATTACTTTTATATGTTATCTACTACTCACGAGTTGGTAACTCACCCCCGTGTGCCACAGTGCTTGCAAGTTGCCCTTTGGAGTAGTCACGGCTGGCTGTTTACCGCACCTTTTGACACATATACCATTGCTAGTTGGTGGGTTCTCGTACGGTATCTGTTTACTTTCAGTTGTATATTGATGTATCTAGTATTCTCCATCTACCTTCCTGTATTGACATAGAGACAGTTGTGAGGACGATATATGTTATCTTGTACTCTGGTGTCGAGCTCGTTGTGAGCCGACTTTATTTATGCAGTCTTATATTTCTTGCTATCTTCATTGCATTTTTACTTAGTCGTATCATCATCATTGTGATGCTCTATTTATTCCATAAGACAAACTCTTGTATAAGAAAATGTTGCAAATAAAATTATTAATTAACAAATGAACTCAAAAAGGATTTCTACTAAATTAACTAAAAAGGTTTTCTAAACATTTAAAACCGTTTTTACAAAAAATGTCTCAACACTCTACATTTAAATGGTTTGATTTCTGGGTTGTCGGCTTACTTAGTCATGTTACGCCTTTTGATGTTACGTGGTTAAGTGCCGGTCACGGACCGAACTTTGGGTCGTGACAAAGTTGGTATCAGAGCGTAGGTTTTAGCTTCGGAGTGTAGGATGACCCTGCTATGATGGAGTAGGTAGCTGAGGCAGGGTGGCGTGCCGTGTGTATGTTCCGCGGCATACTCACGACGTGACACTCTGCCTAAGCGACCTTAGGACCTATTGATTGAATTTCCTTCTTGATATACATTCTTGTGATTCGAATTCTGTATCCTCATCAAATCCTACTTTCCTTTCAGCCATTATGCCACCAAAGACTACGAGGGCACAAGGAGCGGCCGCGAGGGCCGAGATGCGAGTTGACTCATCCGAGACGAGAACTGATCCGGGCAGTACACCTGTTGCACCCGAGCAGACCGTCCCCCCTATGACAGATCAGATCGCCACACTAGGGGCTGGTATGCAGGAGATGCGCCAGGCGATGGGATCCAACATGCAGGAGATGCGTCAGATGATAGGGTCGCTAGTTGAGACGCTTCGAGCGCAGCGACCATAGGTAGCTCCACCAGTCACGGGGACCGCGATGATACCGACAGCACAGACGGTTGCCCCTGCAGCCACGGAGGTGATTACGGTATCGTTAGCAGAATTCATGAGGCTGAAGCCTCCGGTCTTCACAGGCACCGATCCAGCCGAGGACCCACAGTCTTTCATTGACAGAATGGCCCGGATATGCCGTTCCCTCAGATGCTCAGATACGCGATGGGTAGAGTTCGCGAGCTTTCGCCTGGAAGGACTTGCGCAGAAATGGTGTGAATAGTTGAGAAGGGTAGGGCAGCAGGTCTTCCTCCTATGACCTGGACAGAGTTCGTGATGATGTTCCTTGCCCGCTTCCTTCCCCAGAGTGTTAGGGATGCCCGAGCACACAGATTTGAGTCCTTGCACCAGACGCCAGAGATGACCGTGGTAGAGTACGATGTGCTATTCACCGAGCTATCAGTCTATGCTCCGTACCTAGTAGCCACTGAGGAGTTGCGAGTCAGGAGATTTGTCCGAGGCTTGCTTACACCACTGTTCCTTGCGATCAGCGCACAGCATTACGAGACCTATGCAGTAGCCGTAGACGTAGCCCTATTAGTCGAGGCGCGCCTTTCAGAGACTTCGTCAGTCCCAAAGCCGAAGAGGGTTCGTACTGATACATCGGCATGGAGACGGCCGTTCAGACGCCGCGACAGACTCATTGCAGGTGGCAGAGACTCGAGACGAGGTCATCTTTTCAGCTCTTATCCCCAGGAGGGTCAGCCAGTATCATCCGGGTGTTACCGATGCGGGAGTTCCTATCATCGTGTTCGAGAGTGTCCTAAGATAGCCCGTAGAGAGGCAGCTGCACCGCATGTCACACTTCCTCCTTCTCCACCCCAGAGGGCGTTGCCTATTGTACCCACAGTTACTCCGCGTCAGACGCAGGCACAGAGAGGTCGTGGTTGCGGAGGTTTTGTTCCTAGAGGGCGAGGCGGTCGAGGCAGAGGACAGCCAGCCACCGGCAGAGTACAGCCAGTTGCTAGTAGGGGACCGCCAGTTGCAGGTGGAGGACAGGCACGGGTCTTCGCGTTGACGCATCAGGATGCGCAGGCGTCCAATGCGGTGGTCTCAGGTACCTTATCAGTATGCTCTGTTGATGCACATATATTGTTCGATCCTGGATCCACGCACTCGTACGTTTCCACACATTTTGTGCCGAGTTTAGGTAGAGAGTCGGGGTTGCTTGATCAGCCGCTTGTTGTGACCACTCCCGTGGGAGAGTCGTTTGTTGCTAGGCACGTGTTCCGATCCTGTGTTGTCCGTATTGGCGAGAAAGATTTGCCTGTCGACTTGATCCTTCTTGAGATGTTGGACTTCGACGTTCTTTTAGGCATGGATTGGTTGGTCACGTGCTATGCGTCGGTGGACTGCCGTGAGAAGACAGTGAGATTTTGTTTTCCCGGCGAGTCGGCTTTTGTTGTGCAGGGGGACCGTGGTACCGCCCCTCACAGATTGATTTCTTCTCTTCACGCTGGACAGCTTTTGAGGAAGGGATGTCAGGGATTTCTAGCCTATGTTTGCGATACTGAAGCCACAGATATTCCATTGGACCAGGTTCCGATTGCATGTGAGTTCCCTGACGTATTCCCTGACGAGCTCCCTGGACTACCGCCTGAGCGTGATGTTGTGTTCTGTATTGACTTGATTCCCGGTACTGGGCCTATTTCTATACCGCCTTATCGGATGGCCCCTGCGGAGCTTAGCGAGTTGAAGAGTCAGTTGCAAGATTTGCTAGACAAGGGACTTATTCGACCCAGTGTTTCTCCTTGGGGTGCTCCGGTCCTGTTTATCAAGAAGAAGGACGGCAGCTTGCGTCTGTGTATCGACTACCGGCAGCTGAACCGGGTGACCGTGCGGAAAAGATATCCGTTGCCACGCATCGACGACTTGTTCGATCAGCTTCAGGGGGCAGGGTATTTTTCGAGGATCGATTTGCGGTCGGGCTATCATCAGCTGCGAGTTCGACAGGAGGACATTCCGAAGACAGCTTTCCGTACGCGTTATGGCCATTATGAGTTTTTGGTGATGTCGTTCGGACTCACCAACGCGCCAGCAGCCTTCATGGACTTGATGAACCTTATATTCAGGCCATATCTCGACTTGTTCATCATCGTATTTATTGACAATATATTGGTGTATTCCCGGAGCAGAGAGGAGCACGAGCAGCACCTGTGTATCACACTGCAGACCTTGAGAGAACACCAGCTTTATGCAAAATTCTCCAAATGCGCGTTCTGGTTGGACAGCGTGGACTTCTTGGGTCACGTGATTACACGGGATGGTATATGTGTAGACCCGAGGAAGGTCGAGGCCGTTCGGAGTTGGCCCAGACCTACATCGGTTACTGAGATACGTAGCTTTCTAGGACTGGCCGGCTACTACCGGCGATTTGTACAGGATTTCTCCCGTATTGCTGCACCCTTGACCGGATTGACCCGGAAGGGAGTCCCTTTCGTTTGGACGGAGGAGTGCGAGCGCAGCTTCCAGCAGCTACGGACTTGCTTGACTACGGCGCCAGTATTATCATTGCCTTTAGGATCGGGCGGATTTGTAGTCTATTGTGACGCTTCACGAGTGGGGCTAGGATGTGTACTGATGCAGCACGGCAGGGTGATCGCTTATGCTTCCCGGCAATTGAAGAAACATGAACAGAACTATCCCACTCACGATTTGGAAATGGCTGCAGTGGTCTTTGCACTTAAGATCTGGCGACATTACCTCTACGACGAGTCGTGCCAGATATTCACTGATCACAAGAGCCTCAAGTATATATTTCAGCAGCGAGACCTGAATCTCCGACAGCGCCGTTGGATGGAACTGGTGAAAGACTACGACTGCGAGATCTTATATCACCCGGGCAAGGCTAACGTAGTGGCAGATGCTTTGAGTAGGAGGCCCGAGGGTAGTCTAGCATGTTTGAGTGCAGTACAGAGGCAGTCATCGGCAGATTGGCAGATATTATGCGATAGCCGGGTGCAGTTCGAATTCACGCAGATTGGGGGACAGCTTGCGCACGTTCGTGCACGCCCACAGTTGCTTGACCGTATATATGAGGCACAGCACAGGGATGACCGTTGCTCAGAGATCATGGCACAGATTGGACAGGGCAGATTCTCCGAGTTCGTGATTGATGACCAGGGGATATTACGATTTGGGTCTAGGCTGTGCGTACCAGATACTGAGGGATTGCGGCGCGATATTCTTGAGGAGGCACATCGGTCGGTGTACAGTGTCCACCCCGGTTCCACCAAGATGTACCACGATATGAGAGAGACCTACTGGTGGGACGGAATGAAGAGGGACATCACGGAGTTTGTATCGAGATGCCTGACTTGTCAGCAAGTCAAGGCCGAGCACCAGAGGCCCGCAGGAGAGCTACAGCCGTTACCCATTCCGGAGTGGAAATGGGAACAGATTTCGATGGATTTCGTTATGGGTCTACCCAGGACTAGGCGGGGGTATGACTCCATTTAGGTGATCGTGGATCGTCTGACGAAAGCGGCTCACTTCCTGCCGGTGAAGATGACTTTCGGATTTGCGCAGTACGCCCAGATTTATATCGACGAGATTGTACGACTACATGGGGTCCCGACGTGTATTGTGTCCGATCGAGGCACCCAGTTTACCAACAGACTATGGCAGAGGCTCCAGGAGGCTTTGGGCACTCGTTTGAGTTTCAGCACGGAATTTCATCCGCAGACCGACGGACAGTCAGAGCGGACCATTCAGACTCTCGAGGACATGCTCCGAGCTTGCATTTTAGACTTTGGTGGTAGCTGGGATCATCATTTACCCTTGATAGAGTTCTCCTACAACAATAGCTTCCAGGAAACTATTCAGATGGCACCTTTCGAGGCTTTGTATGGGAGGAGATGTAGATCACCCGTCTGTTGGACAGAGCTGAGCGAGAGCAGTATTTTGGGGCCACAGATCGTACAGGAGACGACCGAGAAGATACAGTTGATTCGAGACAGGATGAGGACAGCTCAGAGCAGGCAGAAATCGTATGCTGATAGACGCCGCCGCAGATTAGAGTTCGCAATTAACGACCACGTTTTTCTGAGGGTCTCTGCAATAAAGGGAGTGATGAGGTTTGGACAAAAAGGGAAACTTAGCCCCAGATTCATAGGTCCTTTCGAGATCCTCGAGCGAGTAGGCGCAGTCGCATATCGATTAGCTCTTCCACCCAGTCTTTCGGATGTTCATCCAGTCTTCCACGTATCGATGCTTCGCAGATATCTTCATGACCTTTCCCACACGATCCAGCATCAGACAGTTCAGCTTGAGCCCGACCTTTCGTTCACCGTGCAGCCAGTTGAGATATTGGATTGGCAGGTGAAGAAACTTCGATCTAGGGTCCTGCCGTCGGTGAAGGTTCTTTGACGCAGCCCGAATGGTGAGGAGATCACTTGGGAGGCCAAGGGGGAGATGCGGAAGAAATTCCCTCATCTCTTTGAAGGTACGTATAGTTTTATGTTACTTTTTTTAATTCGGGGACGAATTTTCTTAAGGAGGGGAGACTGTAACACCTGAGTTTAGGGTTAGCGATAATTGTGTGTTAATGTGGGGTTTTTGGTAAAAAGTTGAGCAAAATGGGTTTCTAGTAATTTATCTGGCTTTATAGTTATTTTTGTAGGAATTTATCTCGACCGTACACACTTGTGCACGATAGCTAGGGTTAGGCTTAGAGTGACCTAGTTTGGGTGTGCATGGTGGGTTACCCATGTTTAGCCACCATGGTAGGATTAGGGCCTTGCTTAAGTTAATTGAGTGGAGTTTTAGCAATTATTTTAATTGACGGGGATTAAAGTTGGGGTTGACTTGCTTGTTGTGTGTGAGAGAGAGAGAGAGGAAGATGTGATGGATGTAGTGATGGTTTAAGGTTGTGTCACCTCATCTCAACTCAAACCTTTTTGGCATGTCTCTTCACCCTCACACCTCTCACTCACACCCTCACATCAGCCCCATTTCCAGCATTTTCAGCCCCCAAAAACATCAGAACAGCCACCAAAACAACCCCATCAACCCAACCTCAACTCATTCCAGCACACCATCAGCCCCCCCAAACCATCACTTTAACATCAGCTTCAGCCTTTGAAATTCTTTCAGAACTTCAGCAACACCAGCTGCACCAACAGCCCATGTCATGATCACACACACCCCCACACCATCTTATACATAACCCTACACCACAACACACACACACAAAGTCTTTCCCAGCTTCTACAGCAGCAACTCTACACCCAAAACCTTGGTTCTACTTCAAAACAATAAAGCAGCAGAGGCAGCTATGGCCTGAAGCAACAGCAGCATCAGCCTCTGCAGTGAACAGATCAGCAGCTCATTTCAGCCATGATGCAGCCCCAGGAGCTATAGCAGCAGCACACCACTCTCTCCTTCTTCTTTTATCCTTCAACTAGGATCTGTAGAGGTATAATTCCCTTGACCCCACTTCTCTTTGCTCATGTTATGGTTGTGATGTAGTTAGTGTTTATATTTGGTAGTTTAAGTGCTAGTTGTAGAAGATTTGGGTGGGATTTAGTCTAGTAATGGTTTTAATGGTTAGTATAACCTCAGTAAGTGTTGTTAAGGCTACTGAAACCAAGATTTATCCAAGTTTTCACCAGAATAACCAATTTGCTCGACGTGGCGTAAATTTGCGATTTTAGGGACTTTTGAGCCTCTGTGGGATCTGCTGTTGACCCGAACCTTAATCATAAAATTGTGAAGACTGTAGCATAGTGACCTTAGCAGTGACACACACACAGAGCACGGGGACCCACCTCCAATTTGAGGCCGCTGTTTTATTCCTTCTGGCCGTAAATTGCGGCCAGAACAGGGGCTGGGGTGTTGGGTTTTTGGCTGTAGGGTTCTTCTGGGTAGCTTAGGCTTTTGGAATCTGTAACTTTTGCTGTTTGGCCCAGAGGCAAAATCTGGAGCTACAAACCCATTTTCGATGTTTGTAACCTTGTGCGACACGCGCGTGACCTGCGTGGTTCTGTGGCGCGATGCGCGCCACAACGCGTCGAAGTTGGTTCTAGTGAGTTCACACGCGTCGCGACGTGTCGTATGCACACGCATTTAGTTTCACGCACGCGTATCCTTTTTGCGATAATTTTACAATTTTGGTGATTCTTGTGGTTTGGTGTTAGGTAATGTTAATAATAGTTAGACTAGCCTAATTAGGAATGGTTAGGACCAAGTTAGCCTAGGAAAACCCAGATTACACAAAATACCCTAAGTTTTCAATTGGTACAAAACTTGGCGTTTTTGAGCAAAACATAGCTTTTTGAGATCTGCTGCTACCCTTGTAGGTTCAGAATAAAATTGAGTGGACCATAGCCTACTGGTGACACCCTGACCCAACCACCAGAGCCCGACCCCACCACCTTCAACCCAGGCCGCCAGAAAATTCATTCTGGCCGCAAATTGCGGCCAGAATAGGGAGTTAGGTCCTAGGGTTTTTTCTACAGGTGTCTGCTACATTTTATAGGTCTCTGGTATACATAGTTTTGCAATATTTTGATCTGGGTAAAATATGGGGAACTATATTGTTTTCTGGTGTTTTTGGTTTGCGCGATACGCGTGTGGTTCTGTGCTTCGGCATATCGCGGCGTATCGGGTTAAGCGCTAGGTGCATACACGCACGTTTCAGCGTATCGCACACACACGCGTCAATTCGCGACATGAGTTCTCGTTTGTTTTATCGCGTATGCGAGATTTTGATTATATTTGGATTCTTGTGTAAATTCCAGGTTCGCAGGCGGGTAGGTCAGACGCGGCCAGGAAAGGGAAGCAGGTGGTCGGCTATACTTAGCTCACGACCAGGTGAGTAGATTTAACATCTACTTTGAAATAGCCCGTATGGCGTTAAGAGTCAGGGCGTAGTAGGATGTTTAGTTCTATATGTTCACGAAAACATACTAGACTAGCTTACCCTTGTTACATATATAGAACTGGTAGTATAGAACACTGCACTGTCACTAACGGTACATGCTGCACGAGCACGATTTATATGCTACACTCACACCGTTAGTGATTGCCATGACACTCACAATACAGGATTGCTAGAAATTATATATTATATTGCTTCCATTTCACTGATGTTGTTATGATTTTCCATATTCGCATATGCATATTTTTACCATGTTCACTTTGTAGCTCATCATAATGCTCATATATATATATATATATATATATATATATATATATATATATATATATATATATATATATCTTGGACACATATGCATCATTTCCACATTAGTGTACGTGTATATTTCTACACTCACTTAGCATATTTAGCTTCTCGCACATCCGTACCTATACTCATTTTCATATGAAACATAAATGGATGATAATGACTTGACTTAAAAACTAAGGGACCGCATATGGTATTTTCCAAACTGGGTATTTCTAGAAAAAGAGCGGTTTTTTCCCTTTTTCTTCCATACGACGCATGGCATGGATTTACGCATTTGATTGATTCATGGGATTTCTGGATTTGGGAACCGGAGTACTATTTTAAGAAAATACGCACTGTTTAAAAACTCGGTTTCCCTTGATTTGATATTTTAGTGCGTCCACCTTGTGTTTTCTCGGTGCTTGAGCGATACATGGAAACCCGAGTCGAGGAGCTGGACGAGGCCGATTGTGGGTACATGGTGGACCCGGTATGGTACCCCGGGGTGAGAACGGATCGCTGTGCAGTAGACGGTGAGCCTGGCAGAGGGACTACTACCTACCAGTGATTGGTTGGACCTGGCGGTTATCTGGAGGATACCGACCAGAGTCGAGAGATGGATACAGGACGACTCGTACTGCCGGGGCCGAGGGCCGATACCGCAGACAGAGCCCGTGGGCTAATCCGGACTGACGGATGCCCGAGATATGAGGTTTTGCGTGTCGATGCTGGACACGAATTTTCTTGATACTTGGGTGCCGATGTTGGGCACTCATGATTTTATGAGATTACAGGATTTGAGGGCCGATGTGGATGACGGGGCCCGAGTTGTATTGGGATTGGGGTGTATTAACAGACACCAGTTATGATTTCCACGTTGACATTCCGTGTAAACATTATTTCTTCCCATACTCAGCATTTAGTACTTGACATCTCATCCTGTAGCTAGCATACCTGATAGAGTACACATGCTTGCATATCATTGCGTACCCTGCTCATCCTATATAGGGTTGTTAGATTACATTGCCATGTCTGATTACCACATATCTGCTCATTACATAGAGATGGCATTAGATCACACTTGTTGCATGATATTGAGCATCCAGTTCATCATATATATGTTACCTGTTGGCATAGATTAGAGTATCGCAGCACATACATACTCGCGATTACCTTTATATGTTATCTACTACTCACGTGTTGGCAACTCACCCCCGTGTGCCACAGTGCTTGCAGGTTGCCCTTTGGAGTAGTCGCGGCTGGCTGTTTACCTCACCTTTTGACACAGATACCATTGCTAGTTGGTGGGTTCTCGTACGGTATCTGTTTACTTTCAGTTATATATTGATGTATTTAGTATTCTCCATCTACCTTCCTGTATTGACTTAGAGACAGTTGTGAGGACGATATATGTTATCTTGTACTCTGGTGTCGAGCTCGTTGTGAGCCGACTTTATTTATGCAGTCTTATATTTCTTGCTATCTTCATTGCATTTTTACTTAGTCGTATCATCATCATTGTGATGCTCTATTTATTCCATAAGACAAACTCTTGTATAAGAAAATGTTGCAAATACAATTATTAATTAACACATGAACTCAAAAAGGATTTCTACTAAATTTACTAAAAAGGTTTTCTAAACATTAAAAACCGTTTTTACAAAAAATGTCTCAACACTCTACATTTAAATGGTTTGATTTCTGGGTTGTCGGCTTACTTAGTCATGTTACACCTTTAGACGTTACGTGGTTAAGTGCCTGTCACGGGCCGAACTTTGGGTCGTGACATATACACTAACAATCTCCTACTTGCACTAAGGCCATGTACTGGCGTATCGAAGACCAATCATCTTGATCAGCCGCTCGAACTGAGTCTGGGGTAGGGCCTTCGTGAGTGGATCTGTAGTGTTGTTCTCCATATTTACTCTCTTCGACTCGATCTCCCTGATCAGGTGGTACCGCCTCAAAATGTGCCTGAACTTCTGATAGGACCTGGGTTCCTTCGCTAAAGCTATAGCGCCGTTGTTGTCGCAATACAGCGGTATTGGATCAACAATGGTAGGAACCACCTGAAGCTCCGTGAGGAACTTCTTCATCCAGACAGCTTCCTTTGCGGCATCGCAAGCAGCTATATACTCCGCTTCCATAGTTGAGTCAGCAACGGTCTCCTGCTTGGAACTCTTCCAGCAAACCGCCCCTCCATTGAGGGTAAAGACATAACCCGACATGGACTTGGAGTCATCCTTGTCACTCTGGAAGCTGGAGTCAGCAAAGGCCTCGAGCTGGAGGTCTTTTCCTCCATACACCAAGAACATCTCCTTAGTCCTTCTCAGGTACTTGAGAATGTTCTTTACCTCCATCCAGTGTTTCTCCCCTGAGTTCGACTGATACCGGCTTACAACGCTCAATGCGTATGCTACATCTGGTCTGGTACATAACATCGCATACATTATAAAGCCTACCGCAGAAGCATAGGGTATAATAGACATGCGATCCGTTTCCAAATCAGTCTTGGGAGACATCTCTTTGGAGAGGGTGATCACGTGACAAGCCGGTAAATTACCGCGCTTGGAATCTTCCATACTGAACCTTTTCAGTATGGTGTCGATGTACCTTGACTGTGAAATTCCCAACATCTTCTTAGATCTATCACGATAGATCTGGATCCCCAGAATGTAGTTGGCATCGCCCAGGTCCTTCATGGAGAACCTCTGTGACAAGAATCCTTTGACTGACTGTAGCATAGGAATATCATTTCCTATTAGGAGAATGTCATCCACGTACAAGACGAGGAATACCACAATTCTCCCTACAATCTTACTGTAAATGCATGGTTCATCTGGATTTTTGATAAAGTCGATTCCTTGACAGTATCATCAAAGCAGATGTTCCAACTCCGCGATGCCTGCTTAAGTCCATAGATGGACTTTAGCAACTTGCACACTTTACCGCTGCTCCCACTCTGAATGAATCCTTCTGGCTGATCCATATAGACGCACTCTTCCAAATTTCCATTTAGGAAAGCCGTCTTTACGTCCATCTACAAGATTTCATAATCGTGGAAGGCAGCAATGGCAAGAAGGATCCGAATGGATTTCAGCATAGCCACTGGAGAAAAGGTCTCGTCATAGTCCAAACCAGGTCTTTGACGAAAACCCTTTGCAACAAGTCTAGCTTTATAGGTCTCAACCTGCCTATCTACACCAATCTTCTTTCTGAAGATCCATTTGCAGCCTACGGGTTTTACCCCTTCTGGAGCAAAGTCCAAAGTCCAAACTTTGTTGGTGTACATGGACTCTATCTCGGCCCGCATTGCATCCAGCCATTTTACCGAGTCGTCGCTCTGAATGGCTTGCTAGAAGCTAGTAGGCTCACCATAATCCATGGTGCAATCCTCTCTATCCCTGTCTATGAGAAAACCGTAGTATCTCTCGGGCGGATGAGACTGCCTACTACTCCTGCGGAGTGGCGCAGGGATGTCCGGTTCTCTTGAAACTTCTGGTTCTTCCAAGCTTTCAGTAATAGCTTGTGGTTCTGGAATTTCTTCCAGTTCTACTACGCTCCCACTTGCTTCTTTTTCTAAAAACTGATGTTCCAGAAAGTGGGCATGACGAGAAACAAAAACCTTTTGTTCCTCTGCGTAATAGAAAAAATACCCCCTGGAGTTCTTTGGGTATCCCACAAACTTACACAGTACTGAGCGTGCCTCGAGCTTGTCCGCATGCTGCTTTTTTACAAAAGCTGGACATCCCCATATCTTCAGATACTTAAGACAGGGTTTCTTCCCACACCACATCTGATATGGTGTGGTAGGCACAGTCTTGGAGGGAACCTTGTTCAAAAGATATGCAGCTGATTCTAGTGCATAACCCCAGAAGGATTGCGGCAACTCAGCCTTACTCATCATGGAACGAACCATATCCAATAGGGTTCGATTCCTCCTTTCCGATACATCGTTGTGTTGTGGTGTGCATGGAGGAGTAAGCTGAGAGAGAATTCCATTCTCTTTTAAGTAGCCCAGAAACTCGGCACTCAAGTATTCACCACCTCGATCAGATCTCAGTGTCTTGATACTTTTGCCTGTTTGTTTTTCAACTTCATTCTTATATTCCTGAAATTTCTCAAAGGCGTCGGATTTGTGCTTCATCAAGAAGACATGCCCATACCTAGAGAAATCATCTGTGAAAGTAATGAAGTATGAATAACCACTTCGCGCATGCCTAGACATTGGACCACACACGTCACTGTGTATGAGTCCCAAGAGCGAGCTCGCTCTTTCTCCGTGTCTAATGAACGGAGTCTTTGTCATCTTTCCCATGAGACAAGATTCATAAGTGGCATAAGACTGGTACTCGAACGGATCCAAGTATCCTTCTTTATGTAACTTTGTTAACCGTGTCTCATTGATGTGACCCAGTCTACAATACCATAAGAAAGCCTGATTTAATTCCGGAGACTTTCTTTTAAGTGTGTTCTGGACACTGAAGACCTAAGCTTGATTCAAAACGTATATACCGTTTTTCAATGTACCTGACCCAATCAGAACTTGATTTAGCTGGATGTTTACTACATCGCTTATAAAAGTAAAGTCATACCCTTCCTTAGAAAGTAAGGATACAGATATGATATTAAAAATCGCACCTGGTACATAAAAACAGTCACGCGGAATCAATATCTGCCCAGTTGTCAGTCCTAGATGATATTCCCCTACGGATTCAGCATACATGCTCATTCCGTTAGCAACCCTGAGAGTTATATCACCTTTCCTGATAACCCTACGGTTTCTCAGAACCTATAACGAATTACAGATATGAGATCCTGATCCGGTATCCAATACCCAGGAAGTAGGGTTAACTGACATACAGTTCTCTATTACAAACACACCCGAAGCTGAAGCCACAACATACTTCGAATTCTGGCTAATGGCTATACTAGCCCTGCAATCCTTCTGCCAATGTTCGTTCCTGTAACAATAGGAACATCCCTCTTTTACTACATCCAGTCCCGAAACTTCTGCCCTTCCCTTTCTTTCTACTTCCCTGGTTTCCTTCAGGGTAGTAGGTAGAGACTGTTGAACTAAGTCAGCATCTGACCCGTTCTTCAACGTGGTCTTCAGGTCCGTGAGCTCAAAAGAGCTGGTCTCTGTAAGGACGTTGCCCCCTACAGATGACCCGATAGTCAACCTCGCTGGAAGCAATTCATTCGAGGTCTCATATCTTGCGATACGAGATTGTCCCCATATAAATCTTTGTTATGGAGGAAGATAGAAACTAAGTCCATCTTCTCGTGTTGCCTCTGGTATGCACCATCAACTGAGGCTAACACGAAGCACTTGGCTTTCGCAGAGTTCCTTTACGATGTCTCGCGGATATAAATATCCATGACAGGGGAAACTGGACCTGAGACGGCAGGGGTTGGATCAGTCAAGAGGTGTCCCAGCTTGTCATGGGCAATGGACATCTGGACAGACCTTTGCCAGTCATAACAGTCAGATTCAGTCATTTTATTATCTAGATGTAACCTAGGTGCGGTCACTGGGTCGCTGCAATTAAGAGAGAGAGAAGAAAACACTCAGCATGATGCTCTTGCAAGTTTAGATTGGTTTTTAATTTATCTAAACTGGATGGCTCCCACTGTCTCTCGAATCCCTCCTCAAACCATAAAGGAAGAATTAGTCAGGATCAATCTCACCGTACAATACTTGCTTAACCGTTCAGCCAGGCCAGTGTCGGTACATCGAGGGAGGTTTTCCAACGCTTTCGCGAAGTTCCTTAATTAAGTAACCTCTTTTCCCTGTGGGCGTAGCCCCGCTAACACCTTTCTAGGCACCTACTTGGTTTATAGCATTGATCGTTAAGTGAAAAAGTTCCCGAGGAGTAGCATATACTCACAGTAGGATAGGGATCCAAATATCATCGCGTGACAAAACTGAAGGAATCCTACCAGAATCATCACACTCCAAATGGTATGCAGCGCTAGCAAGTTTCAGTACTTTTGAAACTCCCGATGTGGATTTTTGCCCCATGCTCTTATGACCTTGACGAAGGCCAACATATCATAAGTCACATGTCAAGTTTTACCCGTCATCGTCCAGGTTAATTTGAACCCACCCATACATACCCTTAACGAAGGCCAAAATAGTAGTACGACTGTCCCAAACCAACGCATCTATCTATGCTACAGATAAATATTCAGCAGCTACCAATCACTATGCCTTGGCGAAGGTCAAAATACATAGCTTGAATACTACTGAATATTTAACCGAGATAATGGAGGGCTACGAATGGTTTTGGCGAAACCGTGAACGTAGTGAACTTGATATAATCGATGGAACGAGATAGCTTTTAAAAGGAGTGGTTCAAGCTCCGCGTTTAAAATGCTGGTTTTTGAAAAGAACCGAGTGGTTTTGAAAGTGTTCCAACGACTTTTACTTGGTTTATTTTTCTTGCATTAGTTCTTTTAATGTGTCCCATCATTTAATCCTACCATTGCAGAAAACAACCAAAATATGACGTACGCTTATGCCATTCGCATTCGCCACGGGGCCCCGTCATCACCCGTTAGGTTACTTAACTAACGACAGAGCGGGGGCTGGGCTAGCGCAGCTGAAAAACATAAGCAACGCCCAAATAGATATCATATGTAGATATATAGCAATGATAGCTATTACAGATCACAGATGAACACTTTGGATATACTAGGAATCCGCGATTCGTTCGAGCCTGCAACGAAAAGCGAATTACACGGTCGCGATGAATAGCCAAACCCCACCCTAGACCCCTACGGGTGCGGCAAACTACCCGCCAAGTACCCGAAGCGAAGCAACCTCCCTGAACCCCTGAGTAGGCCACTCGGCACTTCGAGATACCCTGTAGTTTGTGCACCCCTCCTTGGGTCTATCCTAGGAGCAAAAACAGTAAAAAGAAATTATACAATGACGGCTACAACCCCGACCCGGTTGTGCGGCCATACAAATAATATTACATCAATTTACAAATTTTACAATGAATGAAAGAAAAAGAAACTCTCATCTCACATCCATTCCCGGCTATTCATCCGCGACAATCCAACGAGTTCATAAACACAAACCATCAACATTACAGATCACAGATATGTATAACCCCCACTAATCGACTTATAGCGATTAGTAGACGTTCAATACATATATCACATCACAGATAATATCCATTAGCCAAAGTCTACGGAATATCGATCAAAATACGGATTTTTAACCACCCCAAAAGTCAATTTGCTCTCTGGAAAATCTGGGTAGAAAAAACATGTCTTAAAAATCCCAAAACAGTCAAACTAAAACACTGCAAAAAACCCGATCCACTGCCGAGTTAAATCGGCCGCGGAACCGCGGCAATAAGCATGTTATTGCCGCGGAACCGCGGCGGTTTGATCGAATCACTGGATCGTTTTTCTGCAGTGTTTTTACAAAACCCTGAGACGATTTTTCATATATTTTAAATCACTTTTTGAGCAGTATAAAAATCGACAGAAACTTGAGGTTTTGCGGACGTGTTTTGCGACTTTTCTCCGATCGATATTCTAAACACTTTGCTAACTTACTAGTTTATGTTTAGCTAGGCTCTGATACCACTGTAAGTCCACGTTGCCCACCCCGGTGCTTGCGGGGAGGCGGAAACGGCAAAAAATAATAATTTGGCGCAAGGCAACATGGACTCAAAAGCAAGGATCTTAGCTAAACTAGAAACTAGCAAACAAGTGGAGGTTTAACTACTATGCTGTAGAAAATATACCTCACGGAACCGGTCCTTCGAGTCTTCACTCCGCTGTCTGGCTCGTCCATTCACGCTCCGAGGGTCGATCCGGATCTTGGTCACCTCCGCGGCCTTCTTAAGTCGAAGACGATCCACCCGAGAGTTGTACACCGAGCTCCACCTCAAGCCGAGGCAACTAGGGCAAAGAGATCGCTAATCTAGATACCCTAGGTTGTGTAGAAGAGAAAGATGGAAGTATTTTTCTATGTGGGTTCTTTTTCTCTCAACACATGAGATCAAAAGAATTTTCAAGAGGAGGAAGATGAAGGAGAAAACCTAGCAACCATGGAGCTTTTCTTTTCTTCTCACATCAAGAGAGAGAATGAGAAGAGAATAATGAAAAAATTAACTCAAGAAATGAACCATGGTTGCAATAATACACCCAAAACCATCATTACTAATCCTATCATGATAAAGTTGATGCTACATTGAATTGACCATTTTCATAACTCAAGAATTAAAAAGAAAATCAAGGAAGATTGTAGATCTCTCTTGAAGGTCAATGGTCAACACGGTCAACGAGTCAACAAAGTCAAGAGAGGTCTAAGTGGTCAAATGGTCAATGCAATTAGCCATCACTAAACTATCACTAAAAGGATTAGTAAACAATGTCTCCGGATCATAACGGTTTTGACCAAACGAATTGTCAAAACCCTAAAGAGTGTGCCACATTACGGTTTTGGCCGAACCAACTGCCAAAACCCTAATGGGGCACCTCCTCCTTTATCGCTCCTCAAAACTGTGCATACACACCTGCATCCGCATTCCGTAGAATGCGAATGCACAGAAGACAAATCAAATCCATCTGTGCAATACTAGGATCTGGCTTAAACCAAAGCCCACTTGTATTGCCTGCCCGAACAGCATGTTGGAGATAGTGCCCTCAGAGTCAATTATTGGATCGCAGGTACGTGATTGCAATGATTGCGGAGGACCTATACCGGTAGGACAGTCTTACTCGAGATGATAGTATGCTATCTGGTTTGCCTTTATCTGTCGTGTACATGTTCAGGTGACTGATTACATGTTACACTTTGATAGAGCCCTTAGGATCTTGCTTTACTACCAACAGTATGATGGCGATCATATACGTGAGAGTTGGGTAGTTTATATGCATATCCTTAATTGTGGTCCCTAGTCGTGGGAGTTTCGAGACAGGGCATCGATACTCCGGAGTAGACTAGTGTGTACAGTCGAGACCCCGACAAGGGGCTGTGGCCGGTCTCACAAGCCACTGGTGTCAGTTGGATCACCTAAGATGTATACAGGTGCTCATTGGGTTATGAGTACACCGGACAGGACTCGCCGGGAATCTGCTAGTTAGTACTATATCTATCGTCAGATAGCAGTTCCCTGGTGACATGTGTACAGGTTAGTTCATCGACCTGAGGTCGTCATTTGTCTCGTGTGAGTTCCCACTGTGCTTTGATTTCTACCCTACCACGGCTCAAAGGAGTCGTGCAAACAGGTAGCTTTTGGGTACAGTCCCGAGCCATATGGAGGCACGTGAGCGGATCGGCAGGGGATTCGTCTCTCCCGGTATTGGGGGCGAGATCGTGCTGTGTCTAGGAGAGCCATTACACAAAGCCCACGGCCGTGGCAGGAGATTTACTGGTAGGTACTCCAGTAGTATCTCAGGGTGTTATTGGGCTTCACTCCGACACGACTTATACTGCTATTGGGGGTCTGATGTTACTAGCCCCGTAGGAAGATATGCGATACTCATAGACGAACGGACCGGACTGTATATACATTGTCACTGTTAGGCTCAGTAGGGTTTCCGGATGAGTTCGGTCATCGGCCTCCCTTGAGGTCAGTCCATGGGCAGCCGTTACGCATTGCTAGTGCCGCTGACGGTTTGTGGTTAAAACCACTGCCAGGGTACTGACGAGTCATTAGAGTCCCCCACAGACAGTTTTCCAAGTTCGGGCGAAACGTTGTAGAGTCCGTATGGTTTTATGGCAGGGTTCGGAAAATGCACGTGCGTTTACGCACGTGTTATTTTTCGGGCAGATGATACTGGTCGGCTTTGGTTTAAGCCGGATCCGAGTATTATATTGAGTAGGTATAATATCTTTGTCTCAGTTGCATTTGTATTCGGTCGTAATACAAGGTATATTTATACAGTTACGGGGTTATCCTGAAAGTCATTTCAGGATCACTTTTAGAAGTTTCCAGTTTCCAGTTTTCTATCAGCCGTCTTTTAACATTCGGTTAAAGACGGATTTATCTTTTCTTGGATGAGGGTGAGTCATGCTTCTAGAAGGTTCTAGAAGGTGGTGACTAGGTTAAATGGTGTTGTGTTTTCATTAGTTGCATTAATGAATGGATGACTAGGTTTAGTGAGTCATTCATTTCATTAATGAGTTTTGTTTTGCTTAAGGATATTTGTTGTTGATATTTATCCTTATGGTCACCCTCTTCTCTCCTACATTCACCCTCCTCCTCCCTATATATGGCCGGCCCCTCCTCCCTCTCACACATACTTGAGTTTTCATTTGCAAAAGATTATGATAGTTTTCGGTGTATGGAATTCACAGCTCATTTCATTCCATCACCCGATTCCCTCGGCAACTTCATTAACCGATCGTCCACGGACTTGGACGAAGTGAGACAAAGTCATCTACTCATTCTCTACATCATTCTTGGTCGTCTCTTTCAGCAAACTTGACGACCGAGTTGCCTCGAGTCAGAGGCGGGAGCCCGTTTAAAGAATCGTTGACGTGGTGCCATTTGGACGAGCAGATCGGAGATCGACGAGATCAGAGAAGCCGCAACGGAGCGTGGGATGATGGTTAAAGAACGAAGGACTCGGATCGTTCGGTATAACCTTTCTACACTCTTTACAGTTTGTTAGTTTAGCAATAATGGCAGATCCGGGTTAAAGTATACGATAGCGCCAGTTAAAAAGTTTTTGTTCCGCATTTGGCGTCTGTAGACGGCCGGGGCGCTAACGTAGACTTACAGTGGTATCAGAGCCTCACCATTTTTCTTTACTAACTTGTGCTAACGTGTTTAAAATATCGATCGAACCGGAAATCAAAAACCGCATTTTTACAATTTCACAGTTTCTGTCGATTTTAAATGATGTCCTAAAAATATTCCACATATCACAGAAAGTTGTGCAGGGTTTCAGAAGTACACCGACCAAATTTGAGCACGTGATCCCACCAAAGCGCCGCGGAGTCGCGGCCAAACCCATGGTTTGGCCGCGCATCCGCAGCCATTCTATGGGATCAGTGCACCAAATTTTGTCTGTGTCTTCTCTGTTGGAATTTGGGGTTTTTGGTATATATCTTTTGGGCCCAGATTTTGTTACTGTTCACCAGTTGTTCGTGGGGCCCACTTTGTGATATTTAGTCGATCGAAATTTAAACATGTTAGTTTACAGTGCTTACATTATTTCTCCGATCGGGAATGTCATTTGATCGGTAAACCGCGTCTGATTTGTTAGTTATATGTATGCCCTAGAGGCCATTACTGTACATTGGATGTATATTGTAGTGGATGCTGGGACATATATAGATAGGACTTTCTTGCTCGACATGATAGTACGCTATCTGGTTGCTGTTTATCTTAACATGTATACTTTCTGTCTCTCTGATTACATGTTGATAAAGCCCTTAGGATGTGTACTCGACGTCCAGGACTATGATGCAGATCATACTAGTGGGGCCTGGGTAGTCAATGAGTACATCCTTCATTGTTCCTAGTCGTGGGAATATCGAGACGGGGCATCGATATTCCAGAGTAGACTAGCGTATATCTTCTCGACCCATGCGATGGGCGATGGATGATCCCATATCCATTGGTGTTTGACATCGGAGATGGTATGCGGGTGCTCAGTGGAGACTGGGTACACTGAACGGACTCGCCGAGAACTCCCAGATGGTATTATACCTCACGTCAGATGGCAGTTCTCTGGTGACACTGGTACAGCTTATTCTGTTGACCCGAGATCGTCATAGAGTCTTGTGTGTCTCCCACTGTGCTTTGATTTCCACCCTACCACGGCTCTACTGAGTTGTGCAAACAGGTGGTTTTTGGGTACAGTCCCGATTCACATGGAGGCAATGAGCAATAGGAGGGGATTCGTCTCTCCCGGTATTGGGGGTTGATGTTGTGCTATGCTCGACTGGCCATAACAGGAAATCCCTGGCCAGGGTTGCAGTGATATACTGGTAAGAGTTATCAGTAGTTTCACGAATGTTATGGACCTTACGTCGGCATGACTTATCGAGCTATTGGGGTCTGACGTTTACCACCCCTAGGCGAGATATGCGACATATCAGACGAACAGACCGGACTATACGGTAAGTGTTACTGGTTGGATTCACAGGAGTGTGAGCGGGCTTGCTCGTCGATCTTCTGATCGCCCAATACCCGGATGGCCGTTACGTTTAGCAGACCGCTTGCGGCTTGTGGGTGTATGATATGATCATCATCTGCTGCCGGCGTATTGACGAGTCTTTAGAGTCCTACACAGAGGTTTCCTGGCTCAAGCGAAACGAAATAGGAGCGCATATGAGATATGTGCGGGACCGAGAATAATGCGTGTATATGATACCGTATTATATTCTCACGATGAATGTATCGATTAGTTATATGCGATATAACCTAGTTATCGAATCAAGGATTGATTCGAAAAGCCGATACATTGGATACTAGTCGGTTATATACGATATGACCGGATCGTTAAATCAAGTGTTGATTTAATGATTTAATGTATAATTATGTATTTGATATATTACTTTGCATTAACTAGTATTGGTTCACTTTAAATGGATTTTCTCACTTGAATTGTGCAAGTTGTATATGTGATATATTTTTGTGCACATCATTGTATCATGTTTGATGATACATGTATACTTAGTTAAGTGTATGATTAAACTATGGTTGTGTAATGGTTAGGGTTTTGTATTTATTAACTATTTATTTATTTATTCATTCTTCATTTGGAATGAAAATAAAATGGTTGATCTTTTTGTTCTTTTCTTTGATGCTTCAAGAAGGTTTGACTATTTTGTCTTCATCTACAAAACCTAACCATTCACTAACCCTAGTTGATTCTCTACACTTAACTAAGGGTAAGATTATGATAAGTATTGATTTTATTATCTATTTTAAATAACTTATCATAATTCTTTATCGTCTTCTTCTTCATCTTCAAGTTGAAGAAAGCTTGCACCATCAATGGCAACTAGCCAAAATGAGTGAGAAATCCAAATCTAAAGTCTACCCACTTCCTATTTCTTCATCCTCTACCTCTTGCCAAGTTGTATAGGGTGTTTCCTTCACAAGTTTTCATGGATTGGTGAAGTTGGAGCTTGTTCTTGTGATGCCTCGACGTAGATAATCTTCGGCATCGAACCGACGATCAAGCCCGCCCATTCTTCGATGATGCCGATGCAAGAGTCATGGGTTCATTTTGGACAGCGGAGGGAATTCATCACGGAGCCTAGGAGGTGGTGGACCGGATCTACAAAGGTTGTAGCCCCTTTCCTTTAGATACATTTCCGTTTACTTGCTTGTTTCGCCTAAATATCTAGTTAACGATCCGTTCTAGGTTTTCTCGGCACCGTAATTTTTAGAAATTGGCATGTTTGATCACTTGTGAGACTCCATTAGAGTGCCTAGGAACCCTACAGTGGTATCAGAGCCTAGCTAGAGCCTTAGGCGAAGTCTCGACGGAGTTAGAAGTCCGATCGACCCAAAACCCCGACTTGAAAAATGCTCTCTGGACAATTCTGTAAAATGTGGATTTTTTGGAATTAAAAATATGCAGAGAAATGTGCAGGAAATTCTAAGAAAAACTGCAGAAAACGACAGCCTAATTCTACAGTACGACCGCGGAACCGCGGCGTTGACCCCCCTTTTGCGGTGGTTCCACGGCCGTCTGTGAAGATCAGGCTGTGAGTTTTCTTCAGTTGTTTCTGTTGGTGTTTCTTTTGTGTTCTGGATGCTTTTAATATTTATTCCAGAGTTATATTTTTTGAGTTGTATTATGGACTCGGTGTATACGATCGGACTGTCTAATTTTGTCGGTGTGCTTTTCCGGGTATTTTTATAATATGTTAAAAAGTTCGATCGGATATAAATACCCAATTTTTCTCCTGTCGGGAAATTTCCAAGTGTTGGATTTTTCCGTAGTTTAACGACGTTCTAAGTAGTGCAAGTAACGCGATGGACCCTCTAGAAGACAACAAACCTTAACTCGATTATGTGACCGTCTTGAACTGCCCTTTGAACCTTCGGGTTTGGGGCAGTACGGCGTGCCACATGTGAGGCATTGGCTTGACCCTTCTACGGCTGGACCGTTGGTACTGAGGCACGAACTGAATGTTGTTAGAATTATTTCATGTGTTGAGTAGTATCGGGAAAACTTGGGTGTTCGATTGTTCGATCGAAAAGTTTAGCATTTTCTGTTTATCCGGAATGTGATACAATAATTGGAATTCACAAATAGTTATGAGATAACGGAATGAATATTATAAACATAGCAGTTTAGTCTCACTTGATCGGTTGCCACGGAATTTTGATGTGATCAAAAGTCCGTCGCAATCACGTAGCGTACGCGGATACTCGCCGGGTAAACTTAATAGACAGCCTCACTCCATTGCCCCGACCAAGTGACTGTAGGAGAACCCCGTCGCCGAAAGCATCCGTTCGGGTGCTCGCGGTAGCGGTGTTCCGCCTTGGTGCACTTTGTCGACGGCGTCGGGGGCGCGGTCGTCTACTGAAGTTTGCGACGAGCATTCGATCAGAATGTAGGGAATCCTGTTGAATTGCCCGACTTGATATTGAAAAGTGTTTTCGATAATGAGACTAAAATGCGGGGTTTATAATTGTTAGGCATGCGATGTCTGAAGAATTCATTTGATTAGGCATGTGATGTCTAAAGGAGTTGCGGATTCCAACTGTTGTAGTTTTACACTTTCTTTTCTGTGACCGTAAGTGTAATATGTGATATCGCCGGTTTCGTTGCTATATGTCAACGATAATTGGGATGGACGTATTTACTTACGTTGATGACATGTGATGTTATGTGTTGCTGGATATGTTATATTGGATCGTCGTGTTTGAATAGCCGGGGTTTTTTATGTGAGATGAGTGTTTTTCATTTTCATTCATGTAAAAACTTGTATGTAATATTCTTTTATTGGGGCACTTCCAGGTTGCGGATGTTGTCACCGTTTGTATATTATTTACTTTTCCGCATTAGGATAGACCCAAGGAGGGGAGCACAAGTAACCGGGTTCTGGGGTCCAGTGGGAGACCAACTCGAGGAGTCGAGTCCGGGTTTCCTAACCCTAGAATTGGTAGAGTTGCTTGCCGCTCTCGTAGGGGTCTAGGGGTGTGGGATTGGCTATTCATCACGACCGTGGAATCCGTGTTTTATACTGGCTCGTATTGAAAACACGGACGTCGTAGTATATCCAATATTTCATATGATTCTTTCTGCTGCGTTATCTGTGATGTGATCATGCGATGTTCTGTGCTCTGTTTTGATAGATGTAGTATATAGTATATATGATATATTATATAGACGTTGCTTATGTTTTACACCCGCGCTAGCCCTGCCTCGTTCTGCCGTTAGTTACCTAACCTAACGGTGCAGACGGGACATCGAGGCGAATGCGGATGGCATAAGCGTACGTTATATTTATCTGTGATGATTAGGTGGACTTAAATGATGGGATATTCATTAATGAGATTAATGAAAGAAAATAAACCTAATTGATGTTGTGGAATCGAATTTCAAAATAAAACAGGTAGCTACAGTTCTTGCTTTGCATCGCGGTGTTCATTATAGAACATCCTGCACCTTATTCGATGAGGAAAGGACCGAGATCCCTTCACCGGGAGTGACTCCTTTAGCAATAACTGGCAGATGCTACAACCCTCGGTTTGTCTTTTGATCGCTTCTATAGTTTCTGCTTTGCACAGTGATATATATGATATATCCCGCACCTCATTCGACGAGGAAAGGGCCGACGATCCCTTCACCGGGAGTGACCCCTTTAGCAAAACTAGAAAAGCCTAAAAAACATTCCATTTAAAAACCATTTGATTCCGCAACGAGATCAAGTTCAAAGCGTTAAAGGTTTTCACAAAAACCATTCGCAACCCTCCGTCATTTTAGGAAGTAGAGTACTTAGTATTCGTGCTGTGTTTGTTGACTTTAGTTAAGGCACGGTGTACGGTAGCTATGTGATGTCTTCCTACACCGCATATGATGCGATTAGTTAGGACAGTCGCGTGACTTTGTTGACCTTAGTTAAGGGTCATGTGGGTGGGTCTAATTAATCACGAAATGACGGGTAGAACTTGACTAGTACTTATGATTTGTTGACCATAGTTAAGGTCATAGGTGCTAGGGGTAAAAAACCTTTATCGGGAGTTTCAAGTGTTGAAATTTGCAATGAGATTGCATACCTTCTATATGATAGTTGGATCCCGATACCCACTGCGAGTAATTGTTACTCCTGGGAGAGTTTTGCACTTTACAATTAGCCGATCAAGTAGGTGTCTAGAAAGGTGTCAACGGGGTTACGCCTCTGGGAAAACGAGGTTTACTGTAATTAGGTCCGTGCGAAAGCACGGGGAACCTCCCTCAAAGTACCGACACTGGCCTGGCTGAAAGATTGGCGAACTTGTAGAGTGTAATTAATCCCGGCTAGTCTTTCCTTTTAGGGTTTGAAGGAAGATTTGATAAAAACAGTGGGAGCCATCCTGATTAGATAAAATATATAACCAATCTGATCTTGCAAGAGCGCACGCAGAGTGTTTTCTTCTCTCTCTCTCCAGGTAGAGACCATATCACGCCTTAATCAAGATAATAATATGGATGTATTGACCGAACCCGCTTGTTATACTGAGATGGGGAACGTTGGTCCCGCTCCGACTTATAATTGTTATAAGACCGAGCAGGAAATTAGGGAATACCAAAATTCCTATGCCGTCCAAACGAAGAAAGTGCATATGATGCATCTCCTTCGGGTGTGTTCATTACAAAGAACTGTTTCTCAGTATCCTCTGCATCCTGGGTATATGATACCGGATCAGGATCCCAGATATGTAAGCTGTTACATAGGGCTACAAAAGGGTAGAAAAACTGAGAACGGGTGATAAGTTTCATGAGGCAGAAAACGGGGCAAGTGTTGCAGCCAAGTCTGTTGGTCACTGTCACCCTGTATTAACAATACATTGATTCTGAACAAATGCTATTAGATACCGAACCTGATATACAAAATCATATCAGTCTCTTTATTAGTAAAGAAATGATATAATTTTGTATTGTTGGATAATGTTTTGAACATTTCCTATATCAAAAGTTGATCGGTTCAGGCATGTTATCTAAAAGCATTGACGTTCTAAATCAAACTACAGTTCCTCGTATACAGAACACACACAAGAGGAAGAGTTCATAAATGAACGAATCCTTCTTGAGGCATTATAGACCAGGTCACATCAATGCGACCCGACTGGCTGAAGTTACATTTTAGATGCATATTTAAATCAATTTGAATTTACATCTTGTGAAACTTGCCAGTCATGTCACAAAGATTAGATGACCATAGCTCTGTTTATTAGAAACAGAGAAAGAGTTAGTAAACTCTTGGGACTGATACATGATGATGTATGTAAAGTCTCCTGTCTACACATGCCAGGACTGGTTCTTCATACTTCATTATATTCTTTGATAATCTCTCAAGATTCAGTCATATGTTCCTGTTGAAACATGAGTCCGAACCTTTTGAGATATTCACAGAATATAAGTTAGAAATAGAGAACCAAAATACGGGTATAAGTATTATGTCCTATGATAAGATCAGGCAGGAGAATACTTGTGAATAGAATTCCTGGACTATTCGAAAGGAGAATGAGATTCTCTCTCAGTGTTACTCCTCTGAATACACCACAGCACAACGGTGTATCAGGGCGGAGCAATTGCACAATATTAGATATGGTGTGCTCTATGATGAGTATTACTGAGTTACCTATTTCCTTTTGGGGTTATGCACTTGAGAAGCTGCATACCTATTGAATTAGGTTTGAATCAAATCACTGCCTACCACTCCATATAAGATATGGTGTGGGAAGATCCCATCTCTTAAGCGAGTTAAGATTTGGGGTTGTCCGGACTATGTTTAAAGCAAAATCCGGACAAGATCGAGGCAGGATCAGTTCTGTAGAACTGGAAAGGTTCCAGCTATACAAAACCGCAGTTGATGATTTGACAGAAAAAAAGGATTCTATAGTTCCCGACGAACCTCAGCCTCTCCGCCGATCTAGTAGGGTTCCTCATCCGCCTGAGAGATACCTCGGTTTCTCGATGACAGTGGGAGCATGGATTGCATCATGAGATGATGACCCAACTAGTTTCGAGCAGGCCATCGAGAGTAGGGACTCTGTAAGAATGGCTGGATGCTTAGCGATCTGAGATGGAATCCATGTACACCAGAAAAGTATGGACTTTAGTTGCTATATCTGAAGGGTTAAATCCCCATCAGGAGCAAGTATATCTTGAGAAGATTACTTGGTGTAGATGGAAAGGTTGAGACTTTCAAAGCTAGACTTGTTAAAGGTTTTCGTAATCAACCAGGCACGGATAATGATGAAACCTTTTCCATGGAATATGCTTAAGTCCATCCAGATCCTACTTGCCACGGCTACATACCATGACTGCGATATCTGGTGGTTGGGTGTCATGACTGCTTTTCTAAATACTGATTTAGAATAGAAAGTCTATAAGTACACAGCCAGAGGACTTCGTAAACAGTGGGAGCAGCGAAAACGTGTGCAAGTTGCTTTACATAATGAAGCAGGCATCGCGGAGTTGGAACGTCTGTTTTGATGTAATAGTCAAAGTGTTTGACTTCATCAAAATGGTAGACGAACCTTGTATATACAAAAGGGTAGTAGAGAGTAAGGTGGTCATCTTCATATTGTTCGTAGACAACATACTCTTAATAGGAAAAGAGTTTCCTATACTACGATCGGTCAATCTCCTATTATCACAAGGATTCTCCAAATAGGATCAAAGTGATACCTCCTAAATCCTGAGTTTTCATCTATGAGATAGTTGTAATTGGATGCTAGGATTCTCACTAGATGTAGTGAGATGGTATTAATCGATCCTGGGGAGAATCACTGGAAGAGTTCCAGGGTGATAAAGACGACTGAATGTCAGTCACGGACATTGTCTTTACCTTCAGTAGAGGGACGGTATGTTGGAAGAGTTCCAAGCTAGATACCGTGGCAAACTAGACGATAAAGGCTGGTAACATCGCTATTAAAGATACTACCAAAGAGGAAGTTTGGGTGTATATTGGTTCATAAGATGAACTAGGTTCCTGCCATTGTATGACAATGGAAGTGAGGCTTCGGCCCTGGAACCCTAGTCCCATCAGTGACCCAGACAAATTCTGAGGCAGCATCACTTGATCATGGAGATAGTTGATCTCCAGGTTGATCGAAGTTAGGAGAGTAGACTCAGAGGACAACACGACGGATCCACTCACGAAGGCCTTTTCCCAGAGAGAGACTCATATGGGATGGTTGAGTATTAGATACTGCAACCACTGCTACAGATGGCCCTAGTGCAAGTGGGAGATTGTTAGTTATATGTATGCCCTAGAGGCCATTACTGTACATTGGATGTATATTGTAGTGGATGCTGGGACATATATAGATAGGACTTTCTTGCTCGACATGATAGTACGCTATCTGGTTGCTGTTTATCTTAACATGTATACTTTCTGTCTCTCTGATTACATGTTGATAAAGCCCTTAGGATGTGTACTCGACGTCCAGGACTATGATGCAGATCATACTAGTGGGGCCTGGGTAGTCAATGAGTACATCCTTCATTGTTCCTAGTCGTGGGAATATCGAGACGGGGCATCGATATTCCAGAGTAGACTAGCGTATATCTTCTCGACCCATGCGATGGGCGATGGATGATCCCATATCCATTGGTGTTTGACATCGGAGATGGTATGCGGGTGCTCAGTGGAGACTGGGTACACTGAACGGACTCGCCGAGAACTCCCAGATGGTATTATACCTCACGTCAGATGGCAGTTCTCTGGTGACACTAGTACAGCTTAGTCTGTTGACCCGAGATCGTCATAGAGTCTTGTGTGTCTCCCACTGTGCTTTGATTTCCACCCTACCACGGCTCTACTGAGTTGTGCAAACAGGTGGTTTTTGGGTACAGTCCCGATTCACATGGAGGCAATGAGCGATAGGAGGGGATTCGTCTCTCCCGGTATTGGGGGTTGATGTTGTGCTATGCTCGACTGGCCATAACAGGAAATCCCTGGCCAGGGTTGCAGTGATATACTGGTAAGAGTTATCAGTAGTTTCACGAATGTTATGGACCTTACGTCGGCATGACTTATCGAGCTATTGGGGTTTGACGTTTACCACCCCTAGGCGAGATATGCGACATATCAGACGAACAGACCGGACTATACGGTAAGTGTTACTGGTTGGATTCACAGGAGTGTGAGCGGGCTTGCTCGTCGATCTTCTGATCGCTCAATACCCGGGTGGCCGTTACGTTTAGCAGACCGCTTGCGGCTTGTGGGTGTTTGATATGATCATCATCTGCTGCCGGCGTATTGACGAGTCTTTAGAGTCCTACACAGAGGTTTCCTGGCTCAAGCGAAACGAAATAGGAGCGCATATGAGATATGTGCGGGACCGAGAATAATGCGTGTATATGATACTGTATTATATTCTCGCGATGAATGTATCGATTAGTTATATGCGATATAACCTAGTTATCGAATCAAGGATTGATTCGAAAAGCCGATACATTGGATACTAGTCGGTTATATACGATATGACCGGATCGTTAAATCAAGTGTTGATTTAATGATTTAATGTATAATTATGTATTTGATATATTACTTTGCATTAACTAGTATTGGTTCACTTTAAATGGATTTTCTCACTTGAATTGTGCAAGTTGTATATGTGATATATTTTTGTGCACATCATTGTATCATGTTTGATGATACATGTATACTTAGTTAAGTGTATGATTAAACTATGGTTGTGTAATGGTTAGGGTTTTGTATTTATTAACTATTTATTTATTTATTCATTCTTCATTTGGAATGAAAATAAAATGGTTGATCTTTTTGTTCTTTTCTTTGATGCTTCAAGAAGGTTTGACCATTTTGTCTTCATCTACAAAACCTAACCATTCACTAACCCTAGTTGATTCTCTACACTTAACTAAGGGTAAGATTATGATAAGTATTGATTTTATTATCTATTTTAAATAACTTATCATAATTCTTTATCATCTTCTTCTTCATCTTCAAGTTGAAGAAAGCTTGCACCATCAATGGCAACTAGCCAAAATGAGTGAGAAATCCAAATCTAAAGTCTACCCACTTCCTATTTCTTCATCCTCTACCTCTTGCCAAGTTGTATAGGGTGTTTCCTTCACAAGTTTTCATGGCTTGGTGAAGTTGGAGCTTGTTCTTGTGATGCCTCGACGTAGATCATCTTCGGCATCGAACCGACGATCAAGCCCGCCCATTCTTCGATGATGCCGATGCAAGAGTCATGGGTTCATTTTGGACATCGGAGGGACTTCATCACGGAGCCTAGGAGGTGGTGGACCGGATCTACAAAGGTTGTAGCCCCTTTCCTTTAGATACATTTCCGTTTACTTGCTTGTTTCGCCTAAATATCTAGTTAACGATCCGTTCTAGGTTTTCTCGGCACCGTAATTTTTAGAAATTGGCATGTTTGATCACTTGTGAGACTCCATTAGAGTGCCTAGGAACCCTACATGATTGCTATAGTTCTTTTAGACGGGTTTGCGAACGTGACATTCGCGTTGATGTTCTGTGTTGTGCTGTGATGTTGCGGATTTGTCGTGGTGGATAGCAGTGTGCAATGGTAGTACAGTTTGAGTTTATTTGTACATTTGATATTGCGGGGCGAGCGTCCAACTTGTGGACTGCCGTCACTGCCTGTTGTATAATATTCTTTTGGGGCACGACCAGGTTGCGGTCGATGTACCTGTTGTACTATTTTTCGCGACGGAGTGCACGGATAGCCGGGTTCTGGAGGGGCAACGGGTCCGCATCTCATGGCTTTGAGAGGCAGAGGGGCCCCACTCTAGAATTGGCAGACTATTTGCCGCACTCGTAGGGGGTATAGGTTGACCCAAGGAGGGGTGCCCAAGATTACCGGATTCCGTGAAGTGTTGGGTGGTCCATTCACTATGCTGTAGGGGGCTGCCTCGCTTCAGGTTTTAGCGGGTAACTTGCCGCACCCGTAGGGGTCTAGGTTTCATTGCACAGGCTATCCACACGACAGGGGAACGTCGAGTTTCAGCAGCGGCTCTGTGAAACTCGGGGATCCCAGATTATCTGTATTGTTCTGTGATGCTTATTACTTTTCTGTAATGTTGCATATTATCATGCCTGGAGCGATTATTGTATATTGGTTTATATACTATTAGATGTTGTATATGTTTTACACCCGTGCTAGTCCAGTCCCCGCTCTGTTGTTAGTTAAGTAACCTAACGGGTGATGACGGGACCCAGTGACGAATGCGGATGGCATATACGTACATTTTATTTTCGTTCTTTTCTGGTGTGATCGATTGATGGGACTGCGTTGATTCTGATCAATGCAAAGAAAAGCAAACCTGTTTACAGTTGTTGGAAAAAATTTAAAATGTGTTATTGCAAAGACGTTTCCTTTTGTTATGCATAGCGGTATTCAGTGGAATATCCTGCACCTCATTCGACGGGGCAAGGGCCGATATCCCTTCACCGGGACCGACCCCTTGGGCAGAAGTTTGCGTTAGGGTAATAACTTCACTATAGTCGATTACAAGTTGCTTTGCATAGCGGTATTCAGTGGAATATCCTGCACCTCATTCCACGAGGAAAGAGCCGAGATCCCTTCATCGGGAGTGACCTCTTTAGCAAAAGGTTTTCGCCACTATATTTTAAAAAAGCTATCAGGTTCCTTCAGCGATATCAAGTTCGTTACGTTAAAGGTTTTTCGCCAAAAACCAGCCGTAGCCCTCCGTCACTTCTTTTGGGTATTCAGTAGTATTCAAGCTATGCATTTTAGCCAAAGTTAAGGCATAGTGTTTGGTAGCTGCTGGGTATTCATTTGTTGCATAGATAGATGAGTTAGTTTGGGACAGTCGTTCTGCCGATTGGCCAAAGTCAGGGGCATGTGCGGGTGGGTTCAAATTGACAAGATAGTGACCGGTAGAACTTGGCATGTGACTTATGACATTTTGATCAAAGCCAGGGTTATAAGAGCATGGGGCAAAAATCATATCGGGAGTTTCTAAAGAAACTGAAACTTGCCAAGTATGCGCATACCTTCTGGAGTATGAGTAACGTGGATGCATTCCATCACGTTATCATGCGATGAGAGTTGGATCCCGATTCCCACTGATGAGTTGGTTTACTCTTCGGGTGATCCCGATTGATTCTTCTTTCTGGTTTGGAGGAGAATTTGACAGGACAGTGGGAGGTTTCCGGATTAGATAAAGTGGTAACCATTCTGATCTAGGTTAGAGTGCACGCAGAGTGTTTCTTTTCTCTCTCTCTTTGGCAGCGACCTTTGACCGACCCTAGACTATGACTCGGTGACCAGGTTGACCGAACCTTCTTAAAATACTGCCTTTTGGATTGTCTGAGTTGCATAAGTCATTGCCACTCCTTCTTTTACCCTTTGAATTTCTCAGAACACCCGTATTACTACGGATATCCACTTCCATTGGATAGATCCATCGTATGGTTATATACGAACTCAAAGGGACTTCTTCGAGGATGGATCCAGGTTCAAGAGAAATAGAATTGGTTTATTCAGTTGTCTTTTATTATCACCTTCTCTCAGGTTGCGAGGGCTCCTTGGTTTAGGAGAGTACACCTATTACGCTTATTGGATAGTCTTATTCCAAACCATAGGCAGGTGCCGAAAGGTAGGGAATGAAGAAAACCAATTAGCCTAAGTAGGGTGTGCAGAAGGTAATATGTAAAGACAAAAATAAAGGGATTAGAAAGAGGGCAAAGTAAATTGCGACTGTTATCATTCACGACCAAACCGCGTACTTCATCGCCACTCCTATTTCACCTTTAAAAGAATAAGGTATTATTCAGTTGTCTTTTATCATCACCTTTTCTCAAGATGTGAGTACTCCTTGGTTTAAGAGGGTACACCTATTATTCTTACTGGATAGTCTTCTTCCAAACCATAGGTTGGTGCCGAAAGGTAGGGAAGGAAGAAAACTATTTAGCCTAACGATGGTGTACAGAAGGTAATGACTTAAGACAAATAAAGGGATTTAGAGAGATGGCAAAGAGATATACGGTTGAAGTCATGAATTGGATTATGGAAGAGGCATTACTATGAATACCAGGATACCCCTACGAAACATTTTCATGTTTCAGTGCATTGTTAAAGGAAAACTGTTTTCCCGATTAGATACCTACTCCAAGGGTATGTATTTACCAAGTTTCATTCTCATATCTGTATGGTTTTACAGATGATGAGTGGGAGTAAGTTATTGGGAATTAGGTGATCATCCTCATTATATCGGAATTCGTTGTAATTGGTGATATTTGAGGAAATCGCCGGGGTACAGTTTTCAACCTACGACGCACAGGTTTTGAGTTGCTTAAACTCAGCAGACTTATACAGAGTATTGTATGTTGTCCCGTGTCCATCAGGATAAAGGGGTAGGTCCTCGTACTATGTTCTGTTTACTTATAAATTCTCTAGTATTTAGACAAGTGTTTCGTAGAAATACAAGGTCTAAGTTTTGAGAAGTTGTGGGTATAAGAATAAAGTAGAGAACCAGGTGTCACAGGTATCGGGATTCTTCAAAGAGATCGAAGATGTAGATTCTTGTGATTGGTATTCAGATGATAGTGATGGTTTTGAGAAACGTGTTTCTCTTTCAGGTTACTCACAATTGGATGGATTCCTAAGTTGAGTAATGCTGATTAGCCTCTTTCCATTAAAATGATATGCACTGGAGACAGCTGCATGGTTTGAATATGGTTCCAATTAAATAAGTGCCAAAGTTTCTATATTGGATATAGAATAGTTTGTACCTTAAAAGATATTAAGGTACGGGGAGTTGTCTAGCTTATGCTTAAAACCAGACTCTGGATAACTCAGGGCACGTTTCTGTAATGGTTGTTTGTGGGTTGACCCTGGCTATGATGAGGGTTGATATTCTACCATTTGGAAGATCAATAGTGATATTGTTCTTGACTCGCCACAGTTTTAGTAAAATGGATCTTTTTCAGAAAACAGTAGTGGGAGTATGGTAGAACTGGAAGTGATTACAGAACCGCGAACGATTACGGAAAATTTAATAGGACCTATATATTCAATCCGGTTTGACATTCCAATAGCCACTCCGCAGATATGGTGGGTAACCTCAGACACCCGAGAGGTACTCCGGTAGACTCAAGGACGGTGACAGGGAGGTTCTTGTTTACCCAGACTTGACACTACTGTTGTTCCAGGCTATGAGACCCGGTAGGAGGGTTGTCGTAGTCAGTGGGAGCATCGGAAGCATAGTGGGAAAGATGCTTATGTCTATTTATAGACTAGAGCAGTTATAGCGGAGATAGATCATCTAGTTTTGATGTGACAATCATGGGTTTGACTTCAATCAGAATAGGGGATGGATCTATTAAGAAGGTAGTAGGGTGTGATGTCATGGTATTTGGATGACATGCACAGAGTAGGAAGTAAAATTCCTATACTACGATCGGTTGTACTGTGGTCGTCACACAGTTGTTTCTCCAGACAGGATATGGATATAATATCAAACATTATGGTTTCTAGATCTATGGTTTTAGATCTGGATTTGGGTAGTTTCCCAATGTGGGTACTTTGACAGTATTCTAATGGTTTTTAAAATAGATGACTCCTAGCATGGTGGTGTACCTGCAGGTGATGGAGTCACCCTCTCTAAAGGTGTCTTACGGACTAAAGGGGAGAGGGATATGCATGATTGGCAGATTACTTGCTTAGGCAATTGAGTCAATCGTGAGATGTCAAGTACCACACCAGATGTTGTTTTTGCACTAGATGCAATAAGTTTGTATTAATCCAATCCTGGAGAAACATAAGGAAGCAGTTTAAGAACATAAGTACATGTTCTACGGATTTGATGACGGCAGCCTCCTTCGGGAGACGATTATCATTCCAGGCTTCAAAGGTGACATGGTTGACAGAGTGATTGTCAGAGTTATAGTTTTTCCCTCTGATGAGGGACAGTATTATGGACAGGTGGTCCAAGAGAATACTGTGGGAGGCATGGTGCCGGATACTGATTAGGTTCAGTGATAGATACAGTCTAAGAAGTTTGGATTTGGAGTTCATTTATGAACTAGGTCCCATCAGATATCCAGACATATTCTAAGACAGGTATTACTCGATTCGGGAGATGGCTTTCTCCGCGAACTTGAGATTTAGAGAGATATAGAAAGAAACATCTAGGCGGATCCACTCACTGAGGCTATTTCTCGAACACAATAGTTTTACAAACGGGCTTTGTGAAACTGATTAGTAGAGGAGTTGGATGTTCGGTTTCACACGGGCTGTGAGTAGTCGACATTGCAATAATTAGCCTTGAGTGCAAGTGGGAGATTGTTGGAGATAGTGCCCTCAGAGTCAATTATTGGATCGCAGGTACGTGATTGCAATGATTGTGGAGGACCTATACCGGTAGGACAGTCTTACTCGAGATGATAATATGCTATCTGGTTTGCCTTTATCAGTCGTGTACATGTTCAGGTGACTGATTACATGTTACACTTTGATAGAGCCCTTAGGATCTTGCTTTACTACCAACAGTATGATGGCGATCATATACGTGAGAGTTGGGTAGTTTATATGCATATCCTTAATTGTGGTCCCTAGTCGTGGGAGTTTCGAGACAGGGCATCGATACTCCGGAGTAGACTAGTGTGTACAGTCGAGACCCCGACGAGGGGAGGTGGCCGGTCTCACAAGCCACTGGTGTCAGTTGGATCACCTAAGATGTATACAGGTGCTCATTGGGTTATGAGTACACCGGACAGGACTCGCCGGGAATCTGCTAGTTAGTATTATATCTATCGTCAGATAGCAGTTCCCTGGTGACGTGTGTACAGGTTAGTTCATCGACCTGAGGTCGTCATTTGTCTCGTGTGAGTTCCCACTGTGCTTTGATTTCTACCCTACCACGGCTCAAAGGAGTCGTGCAAACAGGTAGCTTTTGGGTACAGTCCCGAGCCATATGGAGGCACGTGAGCGGATCGGCAGGGGATTCGTCTCTCCCGGTATTGGGGGCGAGATCGTGCTGTGTCTAGGAGAGCCATTACACAAAGCCCACGGCCGTGGCAGGAGATTTACTGGTAGGTACTCCAGTAGTATCTCAGGGTGTTATTGGGCTTCACTCCGACACGACTTATACTGCTATTGGGGGTGTGACGTTACTAGCCCCCTAGGAAGATATGCGATACTCATAGACGAACGGACCGGACTGTATATACATTGTCACTGTTAGGCTCAGTAGGGTTTCCGGATGAGTTCGGTCACCGGCCTCCCTTGAGGTCAGTCCATGGACAGCCGTTACGCATTGCTAGTGCCGCTGACGGTTTGTGGTTAAAACCACTGCCAGGGTACTGACGAGACATTAGAGTCCCCTACAGACAGTTTTCTAAGTTCGGGCGAAACGTTGTAGAGGCCGTATGGTTTTATGGCAGGATTCGGAAAATGCACGTGCGTTTACGCACGTGTTATTTTTCGGGCAGATGATACTGGTCGGCTTTGGTTTAAGCCGGATCCGAGTATTATATTGAGTAGGTATAATTTCTTTGTCTCAGTTGCATTTGTATTCGGTCGTAATACAAATGCGGGTATATTTATACAATTACGGGGTTTTCCTGAAAGTCATTTCAGGATCACTTTTGGAAGTTGCCAGTTTCCAGTTTTCTATCAGCCGTCTTTTAACATTGGGTTAAAGACGGATTTATCTTTTCTTGGATGAGGGTGAGTCATGCTTCTAGAAGGTTCTAGAAGGTGGTGACTAGGTTAAATGGTGTTGTGTTTTCATTGGTTGCATTAATGAATGGATGACTAGGTTTAGTGAGTCATTCATTTCATTAATGAGTTTTGTTTTGCTTAAGGATATTTGTTGTTGATATTTATCCTTATGGTCACCCTCTTCTCTCCTACACTCACCCTCCTCCTCCCTATATATGGTCGGCCCCTCCTCTCTCTCAGACATACTTGAGTTTTCATTTGCAAAAGATTATGATAGTTTTCGGTGTATGGAATTCACAGCTCATTTCATTCCATCACCCGATTCCCTCGGCAACTTCATTAACCGATCGTTCACGGACTTGGACGAAGTGAGACAAAATCATCTACTCATTCTCTACATCATTCTTGGTCGTCTCTTTTAGCAAACTTGACGACCGAGTTGCCTCGAGTCAGAGGCGGGAGCCCGTTTAAAGAATCGTTGAATTGGTGCCATTTGGACGAGCAGATCGGAGATCGACGAGATCGGAGAAGCCACAACGGAGCGTGGGATGATGGTTAAAGAACGAAGGACTCGGATCGTTCGGTATAACCTTTCTACACTCTTTACAGTTTGTTAGTTTAGCAATAATGGCAGATCCGGGTTAAAGTATACGATAGCGCCAGTTAAAAAGTTTTTGTTCCGTATTTGGCGTCTGTAGACGGCCGGGGCGCTAACGTAGACTTACAGAGCATACGCACACAAGTGCACGTAAGTGATCGTAGCCCTGCCGTAAAACCATACGGCATCTACACGTTTCGCTCAATGCAGGGAAACTCTCTGTGTGGGACTCTAAAGACTTGACACTACGCTGGCAGTGGGTTTAACCACAGACCGCAAGCGGCACTACCTGTACGTAACAGACCCCAGGTAGAAGTCGATAAGAAGGCCGATGAGGTAAACCCATCCGAACTCCTACTGAGCCTGTATCTGGCAATCTCCGTACAGTCCGGTCTGTTCGTCTGATACATCGCATGGCGGGCCTAGGGGGCGGTGAACGTCAGTCCCCTAATAGCGGTACAAGTCGTGTCGGAGTGTAGCCCAGAACACCCTGAGATAACACTGGAAACCTACCAGTATATCTCGCTTGCCCTGGCCAGGGACTACTTGTGTAATGGCTCTCCTAGACACAGCGCGATGTCAACGCCCAATACCGGGAGAGACGAATCCTGTCTAACCGTCACTGCCTCCAAGTGCTTCGGGAACGCACCCAACTACTACCTGTTTGCACGACTCCTTTGAGCCGTGGTAGGGTAGTAATCTAAGTACAGTGGGAACACACTCTAGGAGAAGTGACAGTGTCAAGTCGGCGGACTAAGCTGTACTCATGTCACCTGGGAACTGATAACTGACGATAGGTATAATACCAACCAACAGTTCCCGATGAGTCCTGTCCAGTGTACTCGTAACCTAACGAGGACTCGCATACTATCTCAAGTACGACGTACTGACGGCTGTGGGACAGACCGTCTCCCCCGCTGGGATGAGAAGCGCATACGCTAGTCTACTCCGGAATATCGATGCCCTGTCTCGATAGTCCTACGACTAGGGACCTGTATAAGGATGTGCTTATGGATTACCCAGCCCCCACGAGTGTGAGCGCCATCACAACGCTGGTAATCAAGCAAAAGTCCTAAGGGCTCTACTAATATGTATATAAGCGAAATGCTAAAAGAAACACATGCACATATTGAAGTAGAGACAAACCAAGTAGCATACTACCATTTTGAGCAAGATTGTCTATACAACCGTGAATATCCCAAGCTTCCATTAAGTAATATACAAGCTAGTATGATACAGTAATGGCCTCTAGGGCATATACACTAACAACGTGCTTGTGGTTAAACCCACTGCCAGCGTATTGTTGAGTATTTAGAGTCCCACACAGAGGGTTTTCTCGATTCAGGTGACAGATGTAGGAGCCATGCGGTGGTACGTGTAGGGGTCCAATTAAATACGTGTACATGATACACAGACTTTAATCGGACGGTTGATAATACTATCCGACTTAGGATTAAGCCGGATTATTAAATCAGATTTTGATTTAATAATTTATATATGTATTTTGATACATATATTTTAGAATTATTGTTCACTATTCATTTTCTCTCTTTGGCGCTATCCGTATTTTTATACGGATACACGTATGTGTAGCGATACATATACTAGGTAAAGTATTCCATATTTATACGGGAATGCTTCTAGAAGAAGGACACCTCATATTTATTTTTCTATTTTAGAAAAATAAAAGGGATGAGGTGGAAAGTGGAACAATGAAGCAGGATACAACATGTTGAGAGGTATGGCTTGGGAATTTTATATTGGAAAACTCATTTGTGAGCATTATTGGATCATGGTTGATAAAAAGGGCAATCCATCCTCACTTCATGACTTGATGATTTTTTCTTCACCTCCTCCACCATGCTCCATGCATCATATTCTCCAAGCTCCTCCTTCTTCTTGTTTTCATTTTTAAGCAAGATCCTAGAGAGAAAAATTTAGTGGAGTATTCCTACATCACCGGCCATACAAACCTAGCGACTTTGGATCATTGGTTTGAGCCTCCTCCGCGTTCCCTCGGGTGGATCGTCTTCGGCAAGGGTGATCAATCCTCGAGCGCGATCCCGGCGACTACAAGCTTGGAGGGGTCTTCCACAATTGGGTGGACACGCGACAAAGGTTGTATTTCTTAACCTTGCGTGTTTTAGTATTCTAGTTTAGGGTGTTTGGATCGAATCCTTGGGTTCCGGCGTCCGGTGCTCGCAAAAAGTTTTTGTTTTCGCTTCCACCTCGCCCACGGCCTTCGCGGTGTAGGCGTCGGATCCCAACACCATGTTTATGAGTGAATGTATTTATCCATACAAATTCTTAGGATGTATTTTTTGCCGAGTCAAAATCAGCAAACAGCGTCATGACGACCCCAGTATGCCACTTGGAACTCTTTCCAATATACTGCTCTTTAATAAGGAGGGTAAACTTACAACTCACGATAGACACTCTGTCATTCTTGTTACCTTAGAAGCTGGAATCGGTAATTGCCTTCCGAAGTAGGCTGACATTACTATTCACCAGAACATCTCATATGTTTTTAACTGCTTCCGTTTTCCCAAGATTGGATTAATATACGCTTACTACAACAATTGCAAAAGCATTATCTAGTCTGGTACATGACATCGCATGAATGGCTTAACTGCCGAAGCAAGTAGAAAGTCACTCATGCAAGTCCCTCTCCTTATCAGTCCTGAAGACATCTTTTTAGAGATGGTGACTCCACCTTATACGGGTACACTACCTCGCTTGGAGTCGTACATTCTAAATGTTTGTGATGTATTCTCTAGAGGCCATTATTGTATCATACTGGTTTGTATATTACTTAATGGAAGCTTGGGATATTCACAGTTGTATTGACAGTCATGCTCAAAATGGTAGTATGCTACATGGTTTGTTTCTACTTCAATATGTGCATGTGTTTCTTTTAGCATATCGCTTATACATATTAGTAGAGCCCTTAGGACCTTTGCTTGATTACCAGCGTTGTGATGGCAGTCATACTAGTAGGGGCTGGGTAATCTACAAGCACATCCTTATACTGGTCCTTAGTCATAGGATTATCGAAATGGGGCATCGATACGCCGGAGTAGACTAGTGTATACGCTTCTCATCCCAGCAAGGGAGATAGTCTGTCCCACAGCCATTAGTACGTCGTACTGGAGATAGTATGCAGGTGCTCATTAGGTTATAAGTACACTGGACAGGACTCGTCGGGAACTATTGGTGGGTATTATACCCATCGTCGGGTAGCAGTTCCTAGGTGACATGAGTAAAGCTTAGTCCGTCGACTTGACACTGCTACTTCGCCTCGAGTGAGTTCCCACTGTACTTTGATTACTACCCTACCACGGCTCAAAGGAGGCATGAAAACAGGTAGTAGTTGGGTGCAGTCCTGAAGCACTTGGAGGCAGTGGCGGTTAGATAGGATTCGTCTCTCCCGGTATTGGGGATTGATATCACGCTTTGTTTGGAGAGCCATTACACAAAGTCCCTGGCCAGGGCAAGCGACATTTACTGGTAGGTATTCCAGTAGTTTCTTAGGGTGTTCTGAGCTACACTCCGACATGACTTATTACGCTGTTAGGGGTCTGACGATTACCATCCCCCTAGGCATGATATGTGATACTCTTAGACGAACAGACCAGACTGTACGGAGATTGTCACATGCAGGCTCAGTAGGAGTTCGGACGGGTTTGCTCATCGGCCTTCTTATCGACAGATACCTGGGAGATTTTTTTCACTTAACGATCAGTTCTATAAACCAAGTAGGTGTCTAGAACGGTGTTAGCGAGGATATGCCTCAAGGGAAAAGAGGTTATTTAATTAAGGAACTTCGCGAAAGCGTCGTAAAACCTCCCTCGAAGTACCGACACTAGCCTGGCCAAACGGTTAAGCAAGAATTGTACGGTGAGATCAATCCTGACTGATTCTTCTTTTATGGTTTGAGGAAGGATTCGAGAGAAGGTGGGAGCCATCTTGTTCAGATAAATTAAAAACCAATCTAAACTTGCAAGAGCATCATGCTAAGTATTTTCTTCTCTCTTTCTTAATTGCAGCGACCCCGTGACCGGACATAGGTTACATCTAGATAATAAAATGACGTAATCTGACTATTATGATTGGAAAAGGTCTGTCCAGATGTCTATTACCTATGACAGGCTGGGACACCTCTTTACTACTCAAGCCCCCGCCGTCTCAGGTCCAGTTTCCATCGTCATGGATATTGATATCCGTAAGACATCAGAAAAAGATAGTACGAATGCCAAGTGACTCGTGTTGGCCTCAGTAGATGGTGTAAACTGGAGGCAGCATGAGAAGATAGACTTAGCTTCCATCTTCCTCCATAATAAAGTTTTATATGGAGAGCAATCTCGTATCGCAAGATATGAGACCTCGAAAGAATTGCTTCAAGCGAGGTTGGCTATCGGGTCATCTGTAGAGGACAACGTCGTTACGATGACTAGCTATATTGATAAGCTCACGGACCTGGAGACCACGTTGGAGAACGAGTCACATACTGACTTGATTCTACAGTACCTATCTTCTACTTACGCCAGAGGAATAAAGTTATACTTCCAGTTGAGGGCACCCTGAAGGAAACCAGGGAGACACCCGCTCAGCTTATTGGGGAATCTTCCTCTTCTGGATCCAAGACGGAAGCTAAGGGTGAGAAGAAGAAGACCTCTACAAAGCCGATATACGGTGTCAATAAGGTAGAAGGACAGGGAAGGGCAAATGTTTCGGGGCTAACAGTAGGGAAGGAGGGATGTTCCAATTGTTGCGGGAAAGGACATTGGCAGAGGGATTGCAGGGCTTGTAAAGCCAGTAACCAGGATTCGAAGCACGTTATGGCTTCGGCTTCGAGTATGTTTGTAATAGAAAACTGTCTGTCAATTAACTCTACTTCCTGGGTACTAGATACCGGATCAGGATCTCATATCTGTAATTCATTACAGGTTTTGAGAAACCGTAGAGTTATCAGTGTAAGTGATATGACTCTCAGGGTTGCTAATGGAATGAGCGTGGACGCTGAATCCATAGGGGAATATCACCTAGGATTGACAAGTGGGTAGATATTGATTCTACGTAACTGTTTGTATGTACCTAGTCTAGGTTGTAATATCATATCTGTATCCTTACTTTCTAAGGAAGGATATGATTTTACATTTGTAAGCGATGTGGTCCACATCCACCTAAATCAAACTCTGATTGGGTCAGGTACATTAGATAACGGTATTTACGTATTAAATCAAGCTTGGGTTTTCAGTGTCCAGAACACACTTAAAAGAAAGTCTCTGGAAATAAATCAGGCTTTCTTATGGCATTGTAGACTGGGTTACATCAATGAAACACGGTTGAGGGATATTTGGATCCATTTGAATATCAGTCTTATAGAACTTGTCAATCTTGTCTCATGGGAAAGATGACAAAGACTCCGTTCACTGGACATGGAGTAAGAGCGAGTGAGCTCTTGGGACTCATACACAGCGATGTATGCGGTCCAATGTCTACACATGCACGAAGTGGTTATATCTATTTCATTACTTTTAAGAATGATTTCTCCAGGTATGGACATGTCTTCTTGATGAAGCATAAATCTGAGGCCTTTGAGAAATTCCGAGAATATAAGAATGAAGTGGAAAAACAAACAGGAAAAAGTATCAAGACACTAAGATCTGATCGAGGTGGTGAATACTTGAGTGCCGAGTTCCTGGACAACTTAAAAGAGAATGGAATTCTCTCTCAGCTTACTCCTCCATACACACCTCAACACAACGGTATATCGGAAAGACGGAATCGAACCCTATTGGATATGGTTCGTTCCATGATGAGTAAGGCTGAGTTACTGCGATCCTTCTGAGGTTATGCACTAGAATCAGCTGCATATCTTTTGAAATAGGTTCCAACCAAGACTGTGCCTACCACACCATATCAGATGTGGTGTGGGAAGAAACCCTATCTTAAGTACCTTAAGACATGGGGATGTCCAGCTTTTGTTAAAAAGCAGCATGCAGACAAGCTCGAGGCACGCTCAGTACTGTGTAAGTTTGTGGGATACCCAAAGAACTCCGAGGGTTATCTTTTTTATTACGCAGAGGAACAAAAGGTTTTTGTTTCTCGTTATGCCCACTTCTTGGAAGCTGAATTTTTAGAAAATCAGAAAAGTGGGAGCGCAATAGAACTGGAAGAAATTCCAGAACCACAAGCTATTACTGAAAGCTTGGTAGAACCAGAGGTTTCAGAAGAACCGGACATCCCGGCGCCACTCTGTAGAAGTAGTAGGCAGTCTCATCCGCCCGAGAGATACTACAGTTTTCTCATAGACGGGGATCGAGAGGATTGCATCATTGACAATGATGAGCCTACTAGCTTCCAGCAAGCCATTCAGAGCGGCAACTCGATAAAATGGCTGGATGCAATGCGGACCGAAATGGAGTCCATGTACACCAACAAAGTTTGGACTTTGGACTTTGCTCCAAAAGGGGTAAAACCCGTAGGCTGCAAATGGATCTTCAGAAAGAAGATTGGTGTAGATGGACGGGTTGAAACCTATAAAGCTAGACTTGTTGCAAAGGGTTTTTGTCTAAGACCTGATTTGGACTATGATGAAACATTTTCTCCAGTAGCTATGCTCAAATCCATTCGGATCCTTCTTGTCATTGCTGCCTTCCACGATTATGAGATCTGGCAGATAGACGTAAAGACGGCTTTTCTAAATGGTAATTTGGAAGAGTGCGTCTATATGGATCAGCCAGAGGGTTTCATTCAGAGTGGGAGCAGCAGGAAAGTGTGCAAGTTGCTTAAGTCCATTTATGGACTAAAGCAGGCATCGCGGAGTTGGAACATCTGTTTTGATGATACTGTCAAGGAATTCGACTTTATCAAAAATCCAGATGAACCATGCATATATAGTAAGATTGTAGGGAGAACTGTGGTATTCCTTATCTTGTACGTGGATGACATTCTCTTGATAGGAAATGACATTCCTATGCTATAGTAAGTCAAAGAATTCTTGTCACAGAGGTTCTCCATGAAGGACTTGGGTGATGCCTCCTACATTCTGGGGATCCAGATCTATCGTGATAGATCTAAATAGATAGTTGGACTTTCACAGTCAAGGTACATCGACACCATACTAAAAAGATTCGGTATGGACGATTCAAAGCGCGGTAATCTACCGGCTTGTCACGGAATCACCCTCTCCAAAGACTGATTTGGAAAGGGCTCGCATATCAATTATATCATACGCATCTGCAGTAGGCTCTATAATGTATGCGATGTTGTGTACCAGACCAGATGTAGCATACGCATTGAGCGTTGTAAGCCGGTATCAGTCAAACCCAGGGAAGAAGCACTGGATAGCAGTAAAGAGCATTCTCAAGTACCTAAGAAGGACTAAGGAGATATTCTTGGTGTATGCCGGAAAAGACCTCCAGATCGAGGCCTTTGCTAATTCCAGCTTCTAGAGTGACAAGGATGACTCCAAATCCATGTCGGGATATGTCTTTACCCTCAATGGAGGGGCGGTCTGTTGGAAGAGCTCCAGGCAGGACACCGTTGCTGACTAGATAATGAAAGCGGAGTACATAGCTGCTTGCGAAGCCGCAAAGAAGCAGTCTGGATGAAGAAGTTCCTCACAGAACTTCAGGTGGTTCCATCCATTATTGATCCAATACCGCTGTATTGCGACAACAACGGCGCTATAGCTTTAGCGAAGGAACCCAGGTCCCATCAGAAGTCCAGACACATTTTGAGGCGGTACCACTGATCAGGGAGATCGTAGATCACCGGGAGATCGAGGTGAGGAGAGTAGATACGAAGAATAACACTGCAGATCCACTCACGAAGGCCATCCCTCAGACACGGTTCGAGAGGCTGATCGAGATGATAGGTCTGCGATACGCCTGTACATGGCCCTAGTGCAAGTGGGAGATTGTTACTGATGTATGACCTAGAGGCCATTATTGTATCATAATGGTTTGTATATTACTTAATGGAAGCTTTGGATATTCACAGTTGTATTGACAGTCTTGCTCCAAATGGTAGTATGCTACTTGGTTTGTTTCTACTTCAATATGTATATGTGTTTCTTTTAGCATATCGCTTATACATATTAGTAGAGCCCTTAGGATCTTTGCTTGATTACCAGCATTGTGATGGCAGTCACACTAGTCGGGGCTGGGTAATTTACAAGCACATCCTTATACTGGCCCCTAGTCGTAGGATTATCGAGACGGGGCATCGATACTCCGTAGTAGACTAGTGTATACGCTTCTCTTCCCAGCATGGGAGATGGTCTGTCCCATAGCCATTAGTACGTAGTACTGGAGATAGTATGCAGGTGCTCATTAGGTTATGAGAACACTGGACAGGACTCGTTGGGAACTGTTGGTGGGTATTATACCTATCATCGGGTAGCAGTTCCCAGGTGACATGAGTACAGCTTAGTCCGTCGACTTGACACTGCTACTTCGCCTCAGTGTGTTCCCACTGTACTTTGATTACTACCCTACCATGGCTCAAAGGAGTCGTGCAAACAGGTGGTAGTTGGGTGCAGTCCCGAAGCACTTGAAGGCAGTGGCAGTTAGATAGGATTCGTCTCTTTCGGTATTGGGGGTTGATATCGCGCTGTGTTTGGAGAGCCATTACACAAAGTCCCTGGCCAGGGCAAGCGAGATTTACCGGTAGGTATTCCAGTAGTTTCTCAGGGTGTTCTGAGCTACACACCGACATGACTTATTGCGCTATTAGGGGTCTGACGATTACCATCCCCCTAGGCCTGATATGTGATACTCTTAGACGAACAGACCGGACTGTATGGAGATTGTCACATGCTGGCTCAGTAGGAGTACGGATGGGTTTGCTCATCGGCCTTCTTATCGATAGATACCTAGGTAGCCGTTACGTGCAACTAGTACCGCTTGCGGCTTGTGGTTAAACCCACTGCCAGCATACTATCGAGTCTTTAGAATCCCACACAGAGGGTTTCCCTGCATCGGGCAAAAGATGTAGAGGTCGTATGGTTTTACGACAGGGCTACGATCACGTACGTGCACTTGTGTGCGTTTGATATTCGGGCGGATGATACTAGTGGGCTTTGGTTTAAGCTGGATCCTAGTATTATATTGAAGGTTTTTTCGTCTCTTTGTATTCTTATTCTTCGGAATGCGGATGCAGGTATGTATATACGGATGAGGGGAATTCTCTTAATTAGCTCGGGAAAGTTTCTAGAAGTGGACACCTATTAGGGTTTGATTTCTTTTTAGGGATTAAACTAAATGGGTGGAGAAATGAGGTGGATTTGAGCATTGAACCTAGCATGGCTACTTGGTGACTCATGGCTATGACTCACTACAAGATATTTGTGAACTCATTAGATATTTGTGTGAGAAATATCTCCACAGTTATTGAATAAGACTCACTCATTCTAAAGGGGCAGCCAAGCTTTTCTCAGTGCTCACAACTCCATTCTCATTTTCTCAAGTCCTTCACTTCTTTCTCATTAACCCTAATTGTCTCATGAGTTGAGAAACCTAAGGTTCAAAGAGACAAACCATTCCATCTTCACTCTCTACATCACCTAGGCCATCTAGTCTAGCAAGCTACTTGCCCTAGTTACCTCGGAGTTGAGGTTAGAGCTCGGACTATAGACCCTCGGGTGGATCGTCTTTGACTCGACGAAGCTGACGAGGAAGCCACGATCTGTTACGATCCTTGGAGCCTAAGATGATGAGGAGGACAGCGAGTAGAGGACCCGAAGGACTTGGTTTCGTGAGGTATAACTTTCATCCGAGTAGTTAAACCTCATATAGTATTTTGTTAGCTAGGGTTTAGCATCGATCCTGGTGTTTAAGTCCGTGTTGCGAGCTTCGAAAAATTATTTTTTTGAAAATTCTGCCTCCCCGCGGACACGCGGGGTACGCGACATAAACTTACACTAAACCCCTTTAGAATGGTACCAGAGTACCTGAATTGGGACAATCCCAAAACATAATAGATCTATTTGTATAGACTGAGTTACCAGAATTTAAGATATGTTTTATCCAAGTCTTATATTGACGAACATCTGTTACTACCAATGCTTAACCGATTTGTAGTGTAGGAACATCACTTCCTATCAGAAGAATGTCATCCATATCCTATATGACATCATTGGCATTCCACCCTACTACCTTCTTTTAGATCCCGAGTTTATCTTTCGTTTTAATGAAGTCAAACATTTTGACCGTTACACCAAAAACAGATGATCCTTCTCTGCTCTACCTACTCTGTAAATAGACTTAAGAAAATTGCACAATTTCCTTTGCTGCCGCTGACTACGATAACCCTCCGGCAGAGTCATATACACGTGCACCTCTAAATCATATATTTAGAAAGACGTTATAGTCATCCACCTGCCATATATTATAGTTTAAGGAAACAGTCATGGCAAATTATATCCGTATAGACTTCAGCTTAGACACTGTAGCAATAGGTTCATCACAATCCACGTCGGGTATTTGATGAAAAACGATTATTACATGTCTTAGCTTTGTAAGGTCACTTCCTTTCCAATTGTACTAATCTCAAAAGATGTACTTTCTCCTATTAGTTTTACCCTATCAGGAGCAACCAACAAAGTCCATACTTTGTTGCAGTGCATGGAGTCCATTCTGGATAATTTGGCATTCAGATATCAGTCGGAAGTCACTACTCCCTATAGCCTGCTGATAACTAGCAGGGTCATCATCACATGATGCAATCCTCCTTATCACCATCTATAAGCAAACCGAAGTATCTATCGGGTGGCTGAGATTACCTACTAAATCTGCAGAGTTGCTAAGGTTTGTTAAAGTCAATAGAGGCTTCTCAACGTCACTCATCATGGAGCGCAGCCGCGGATGAGCAATCTGAGAGAATCACATTCTTAATACTGAATACCTAGCGTAAGTATCCACATCTTCGAACACTTCGAAGATTCATGATACTACTAACGTCCGGTTCTCTACTTTGTCCCTATACTCTTTGAAATTTTCACAGCTTTGGATTTTGCATTTCAACAATCACGCGCATCCAAAATTAGAGTACTCAAAAGTAGATGGAATGAAGTAAGAGAACTAGACCCTTGTCCCAAAGGACAACGAACCATATACATCCCATGTGTAAGTCTCAAGAGTTCACTAACACATAATCTGTGTGTTATAATTTAAGAACTAAATTTTGGTTAAGAACATCGGTTCCGTTATACTTTGCACCTTACCTGATCAATACTTGATTTAGGTAAACGTCAATGACATCATTTTGAAAATTATATCCCACTTTATCAAATAAAGAGACGGATATAAGAGTTTTTAAAAGTTGGTGTACTGTAACGGCATTTCAAAACCAAAAGTTTTCCATTAGGCAAACCTGGTGATTTCCCCAATAGCATCAATTGCTCTTAGTTCTGACATTGGGGAACAAATCACCCTTTTATCAGTACTTGACTCCCTCTCACCATCTGTAACATCTTATAAATGTGGGGTTTTAATCCGGTATCCATATATCCAGAAGTTAAAAGTATCTGAGAAACAGTTTTCAATCATAACCACAAAGAAAAAATTGAAACATCAAATGTTTCAAGGGGTAGCCCGGTGTTCCTTGTAATGCATCTATGTTACCCAGGCTACCGACAGCAGTTGCGATTTCCTTTCCCTCACAATTACCTCTTTAGATGTATCTCCATCTTACCTTCTGTGTAACGAACTTATGCTAGTCGGTTTTCTTCTCTCCATTCTTATCAGCACCAGCGTCAGAATTGGAAGAAGACTATTCAATAAGAATAATTGGTACACTCTCCTTACTTATAAGGAGCTCTCGATTTTGAGATAAGGTACAAGGGAGAGACAAAATAACAATTCATCCACTCAAGAGCTAGTGGTCGTCCCCATACTGAAACAATTTCTTTTGGTTCGTATCTAATCATATGATGGCTGTCAAAACAATATGGATCTTTGTACCTCATACATAGGGTTCTGGAGTAAGTGAAAAGGGAAGTGGAAGGCGTAAGGTCATTTGCGACTTTGTCGCGAATTAGGATAATAAAGACATGCTAAAGCCGTTGATCGTAAAAAGGCCCGGTTAAAAAAGGTTATGAGTTTTAGTTTAAGGGTAAGTCAAAAGTCGCAGACAGAGATAGAGAGAAAAGAAACACTCGTTGTACACTCTATCAAGATTAGATTGGTTATTATCTTATCTAATCAGGATGGCTCCCACTATTTTTATCAAATCTTCCTTCAAACCCTAAAATGAAAATTAGTCAGGATTAATTACACTCTACAAGTTCGCTAACCTGTTAGCTAGGCTAGTGTTGGTACTTCCAGGGAGGTTTCCCGTGATTTCGAACGGACCTAATTAAAGTAAACCCTATTTCCGCAGAGGCATAACCCCGTTAACACCTTTCTAGACACCAACTGGATTAGCTAATTGTAAAGTATAAAATTCTTCCGGGAGTAACGCTTACTCGTGGTAGGTATTGGGATCCAACTATCATATACACTACTATAAATGTTGGTTGCCCCTACGGATTGGAAAATACATAGGGGAAATTTTTGTTTGCCCCTACGGTGATTTATTTCCTTTTGTTTCCCCTACGGTGCCGCAAAAGAAACCCCTACAGTTAGCACCGTAGGGGAAAAGTCAAGCACTTAAAAAAATAAAAAATAAAAACCCCACGCCCAAAATCCTCAGCCCAAAATTTCCTCCCTAAATTTTCCCTGTCGCCTCCTCGCCCTCCTCCCCGATCTCGCCCTCCTCTTCGTCATCGCCCTAGACCTCATCATCCTCATCGCTATCGCCCAAATCCCCCCTAAATTTTCACCTCATCGCTGTCGCCCTAGCACTCCTCCTCATCGTCGTCGCCCTTCTCCTTCCCCGACATCTCGCCGTCGATCCTCCTTCCTGGCCTCCTCCTCGTCGCCGCAGCAGCCACCTCATCCTCGTCGTCGCCGCAGCAACCATCCTCCTCCTTTTCGTCGCTGCAACAACCAACCTCCTCCTTGTCGTCGTAGCCTCCCTCCTTGTTCGATTTGCCGGTTAGTTTCATCAATTTTAATTTTCCTAAAATTTTGTTGTTAATTTCTTCAATTTTAGGGATTTAATTGTTAATTTTTAATAATTTTTTGGTGGTGTTGTTGTTGTTGATTTCTAATAATTATTAAAAATTATTATAATTTTGTTGTTAGGGTTAGGGCCGGTTTAAGGATGGGTTGGGTTAATTAGGATTAGGGTTAATGGTTAGGGTTAATTAAGGTTAGGATTAATGGTTAAGGTTAGGATTAGAGTTAGGGTTGTGGTTATGGTTAGGCTTAGGGTTAATGATTAGGGTTAGGTTAGGGTTAGGGTTAGGGTTATTGATTAGGGTTAGGGTTAGGGTAAAGGTATTTTAGTGTAATTTAGCAAACCAACAATAGTATAGGGTACTTTAGCGAATTGTGTGTGTATGTGTATGCATGTATCTGTGTGTACACGCAGACACATACACACATACAAATAAGGCCAAAACTTAATTCATCACCATTCTCCTCTATATTGAACTCTTTTCAAATCCCATCCTAACCCCAATAAATTCATAAATCTTAAATTTGATTAAGAAAACCTTTAACTTTAAAAAACTTTACCCTAAACTAAAAACTTCGAACCCTTGTAATTGAAAATAAACGTAAAACCAATTTAAGTTAAATCTTACACTAAGTGTATGCGTGATATTCGATGATAATATAAAACTTTCATATTCTTATCGATAATCATATATGAAAATCAAAGTGCGACTTAGTCCCCGTCTATCGGTTAACATACGTTCGATGTTTGTCGTGACATAGAACTACACGAAGGTTGTTAAACATCAGACAGTATCTTTCGGTGCTAACAACCGTTGTGCAGTCTATATGACGAGAAGATTCAATCTTATGATAGCCGATAGATTTGTCCAGTGTGGACAAGTTAGGAATGTATAAAGCAAACACCTGCATTCACTTGTGTTTTAATTCGTTTCGAGTTATTTCGTCGGTACTTTTCCACTGGTTCTCCATGTATAAAGATAGATTAGATGTTCATTTCAACGTTATTTCACAGCATTGAAATGATTATATATTCTATTATAGTGTACTCGGAGAACAGCGAGGAGGTGCTGCCGAAATTTACTCGAAACGGATGAAAGCACAAGCGAATGGGTGTCTGCTCTATACATTCTTAATGGGATAGAAGCCTTACGCCCGACAGCCGAAACACACACATACAACATGTAGGGTTCCTAGGCACTCTAAGGAGGCTCTACAAGGCATCGACCATGCTGGATTAAAAATTTTAGGTGCCTAACAACCCGAAGCAAGATCGTTAACAAGAAATTTGGCGAAAACTATGGCAAGTAAATCACATTTACACTAAAGGAAAAGGACTACAGCCTTTGTAGATCCGGTCCTCCACATCCAAAGCACCGTGACGACGTCCCTTCGCTGCGATCAACCAACTCCCGGACTCTCGGACGGCTCCATGAGGAAATTGCAACGGGATCGCTTGAAGTCTTCGGTGCCGAAGATGATCTACGTCGAGGGAATACGGACTCAAGCTTCTACCTCACTAACCATAGAATTAGTGAAGCAAACACCCTAAACTAAAGTGCTAGTCTTGTAGAGCATGGTGAGATAGGATGTGGGTACTCTTTAGATTTTGATTTCTCACTTGGATTCATAACTTAATAATTTTCTAGCAAGCTTTTCCTTTTCTTCAAGAAGAAGAAGAAGAAAAGAAAAGAATAAGAATAATCTCAGAATGAATTATCAAGTGATGTCTGTCATAATGCAACCATGGGTGAGATAAACCATTGTAGAGACTAAACTTGAGTTTAGGTTAATGGTTAGGTTAAGGAAAATGACATGCAAAACAAAATGGTGGACTTTGTCAAAGATGCTTGAAAGCTTCATGAAACTTCAAGCAAAGACAAAGCAATCCACCATTTTATTTTACCAAAATAAATAAAAACCCAAACCTTTAACCTAAACATGGTGTAAGTCATACACACACCCAAGTTTGCATGTATCATCAAACATGATACAAACTTGTGCACAAAAAATATATCACATATACAACTTGTGCACATCAAGTGAGAAAATCAATCTAAAGTGAACCAATACTAGTTAATGTAAAGTAATATATCAAATATATAATTATACATTAAATCATTAAATCAACACTTGATTTAATGATCCGGTCATATCGCATATAACCGACTAATATCAATGTATCGACTTATCGAATCAACACTTGATTCGATAACCCGGTTATATCGCATATAACCGATCGATACAAACTTCACGAGAATCGAACACGGTATCACATACACGCATTATTCTCGGTCCCGCACATATCACATATGCGCTCCTATTTCGTTTTGCCTGAGCCAGTACAACCTCTATGTAGGACTTTAAAGACTCGTCAATACGCCGACAATAGATGATGATCATATCAAGCACCCACAAGTCATCAGCGGTACTAGCTGGACGTAACGGCTACCCGGGTATTGAGCGATCAGAAGATCAGCAAGCAAGCCCGCTCCAACTCCTGCAAAAAGCCTGACAGTGACACTACCGTACAGTCCGGTCTCCTCGTCTGATATGTCGCATATCAAGTCTAGGGGTGGTAAACGTCAGACCCCAATAACCGATAAGTCATGCCGATGAGAGGCTCATAACGGGTTGAGAAACTACTGGTAACACTTACCAGTAAATATTTAAACCAGCACTAGCCAGGGACTTCCCTGTTATGGCCAATCGAGCATAGCGCAACATCAACCCCCAATACCGGGAGAGACGAAACCCCTCCTATCGCTCATTGCCTCCATGTGACTCGGGACTGTACCCAAAAACCACCGTTTTACACGCCCTCTTGGACGTGGTAAGGTGGAAATCAAAGCACAGTGGGAATCACACAAGACTCTATGACGATCTCGGGTCTACAGACTAACCTGTACCAGTGTCACCAGAGAACTGCCATCTGACGTAAGGTATAATACCATGTGGGAGTTCTCAGCGAGTCCGTCCAGTGTACCCAGTCTCCACTGAGCACCCGTATATCATCTCTAATGTCAAACACCAATGGATATGGGATCATCCATCGCTCATCTGTATGGGTCGAGAAGGTATATCGTAGTCTACTCTGGTATATCGATGCCCTGTCTCGATACACCCACGACTAGGGACCTTGAAGGATGTACTTATGGACTACCATGTCCCCACAAGTATGATCTGCATCATAGTCCAGGTAGTCAAGTACACATCCTAAGGGCTTTACCAACATGTAACAGAGAGACAATCAGTGTACACGTTAAGATAAAGAGCAAACAGATAGCATACTATCATGTCGAGCAAGAAAGTCCTCCCTATATATGTCCCAGCATCCACTACAATATACATCCTATGTACTGTAATGGCCTCTAGGGCATACATATAACTAACAATATCCCACTTGCACTAGGGCCATCTGAAGCAGTGGTTGTAGTATCCCATACTCAACCATCCCATAATAGTCTCTTTCTGGGAAAAGGCCTTTGTGAGTGGATCTGCCGTGTTGTCCTCTGAGTCTTCTCTCCTAACCTCGATCCCCTGGAGATCAACCATCTCCATGATGAGGTGACACTGCCTTAGAATATGTCTGGATCGCTGATGGGATGGGCGTTCCTTGGCATAAGCCACAACTCCATTGTCACACAATGGGAGGAACGAAGTTCATATCATGAACTAATATACATCCAGACTGCCTCTTTGGTAGCATCTTAAATAGCGATGTATCCAGCCTTTATCGTCTAGTATGCCACGGTATCTAGTTTGGAACTCTTCCAACATACCGTCCTTTTATTGAGGGTAAAGACAATGCCTGTGACTGACATTCAGTCGTTCTTATCACCCTGGAACCTTTCCAGTGATTCTCCCCAGGATCAGTTGATACCATCTCACTACAACTAGTGAGTATCCTAACATCCAATTAGATCTATCTCATAGATCCAAAACCCAGGATTTAGTAGGTATCACTTTGATCCTATATGGAGAATCATTTGTGATAAGCGGAGATTGACCAAGTGCAGCATAGGAAACTCCTTCCCCATCAAGAGCATGTCATCCACGTATTCTACAAGGATCACCACCATACTCCCTACTACCTTTTCGTTTATACAAGATTCATCTACCATTTTGATGATGTCAAACTCTTTGACTAACACATCAAAACAGACGTTCCAACTCCACGATGCCTGCTTTATCACATAAAAGATCTTGCACACGTTTCTGCTGCTCCCACTGTCTACGAGGCCCTCTGGCTGTGTACTTATAGACGCACTCTTCTAAAACAGCATTTAGAAAAGCAGTCATGGCACCCAACCACCAGATATCGTAGTCATGGTATGTAGCCGTGGCAAGTAGGATCTGGATGGACTTAAGCATAGCTACTTAGAAAAGGTTACATCATAATCCACACCTGGTTAATGATGCAAACTTTTAACAAGTCTACCTTTGAAAGTCTCAACTTTTCCATGTACACCAAGTAATCTTCTCAAGATATACTTGCTCCTGATGGGGATTTAACCCTTCAGATCAAGCAACCAAAGTCCATACTTTGTTGGTGTATAAGGATTCCATCTCAGATCGATAAGCATCCAGCCATTCTTACAGAGTCCCACTCCTGATGACCAGCTCGAAACTAGTTGGGTCATCATTTCATGATGCAATCCCCGCTCCCACTGTCGTAGAGAAACAGAAGTATCTCTCAGGTGGGTGAGGAACCCTGTAAGATCGGCGGAGAGGCTGAGGTTCTTTGGAAACTATTGAATCCTTTGGTTCTACCAAATCATCAGCTGCAGTTTGTATAGCTAGAACTTCTTCCAGTTCTACCTCATGACCACTCATTTCTTCATAAGAAATTCCCTTTCAAAAAGGTGGCATGCTGAGAAACAAAACATCTTTTGTTCCTCGGTTTGGTAGAAGATATTCCCTTGCGAATGCTTGGGATATTCAACAAACTTCTACAGAACTGACTTTGCCTCGAGTTTGTCCGGATTTTGCTTTTAGACATAGGCCGGACAACCCCAAATCTTAACTAACTTAAGAGATGGGCTCTTCCCTTTCCATATCTCATATGAAGTGGTAGGCAACTGATTTGATCGGAACCCTATTCAATAGGTAAGCAACTTCACAAGTGCATAACTCCCTCAAAGGAAATAGGTAACTCAGTAGTACTCATCATAGAGCACGCCTTATCATATAGGGTGTGAGTGCTCCGCCCCGATACACCTACGTGCTGCGGTGTATACGGAGGAGTAATGCTGAGAGAGAATCTCATTCTCCTTTAGAGTAATCCAGGAATTCCGTGCTCAAGTATTCTCCTCCTTGATCGCATCAAAGGACATAATACTTATACCCGTTTTGGTTCTCTACTTCTAACTTATATTTTGTGAATATCTCAAAAGGTTCGGACTTGTGTTTCAACAGGAACATATGTCTAAATCTTGAGAGATTATCAGAGAATGTAATGAAGTACAAAGAACCGGTCTTGGTATGTATAGACAGGGGACCTTCATACATCACCATGTATCATCCCAAGAGTTCACTAACTCTTTCTCTGTTTCCAGTAAACGGAGCTATGGTCATCTTATCTCTGTGACATGACTGGCAAATTTCAAAAGATGTAAATTCAAACTAATTTAAATATGCATCTTAGTGTCACTTAAGCTAGTCGGGTCGCATTGATATGACTTAGTCTACAATACCTCAAGAAGGATCCGTTCATTTCTGACCTTTTCCTCTTGTGTGTGTTCTGTATACTAAGAACTGTAGTTTGATTCAGAACGTCAATGCTTTTAGATAACGTGCCTGAACCGATCAACTTTTGATATAGGAAATGTTCAAAACATTATCCAACAATACAAAATTATATCCTTATTTACTAATAAAGAGACTGATATGATGTTGTATCTCAGGTTCGGTATCTAACAACATTCGTTCAGAATCAATGTATTCTGGTAATACGGGGTGATAGTAACCAACAGACTTGGCTGCAACATTTGCACCATTTTCTATCTAATGAAACTTGTCACCCGTTCTCAGTTCTCTACCTATCTGTAGCCCATGTAACAGATTACATATGCGGGATCCTGATCCGGTATTATATACCCAGGACATAAAGGATACTGAGAAACAGTTCATTGTAATGAACACACCCGAAGATGATGCATCAGCATGCACTTTCTTCGTTTGGGCGGCACGGGAATTCTGGTAATTCCCAATTTCCTGCTCTGTCTTATAACAATTATAAGTTGGAGCAGGTCCAACGTTTCCCAGCTCAGTATAACAAGCGGGTTCGGTCAATACATCCGTATTATTACCTTGATTAAGGCGTGACATGGTCGCTACCTGGAGAGAGAGAGAAGAAAACACTCTGCGTGCGCTCTTGCAAGATCAGATTGGTTATTATTTTATCTAATCAGGATGGCTCCCACTGTTTTTATCAAATCTTCCTTCAAACCCTAAAAGGAAAGACTAGCCGGGATTAATTACACCTACAACTTCGCCAATCTTTCAGCCAGGCCAGTGTCGGTACTTTGAGGGAAGTTCCCCGTGCTTTCGCACGGACCTAATTAAAGTAAACCTCGTTTTCCCAAAGGCGTAACCCTGTTGACACCTTTCTAGACACCTACTTGATCGGCTAATTGTAATGTGTAAAACTCTCCCAGGAGTAACAATTACTCGCAGTGGGTATCGGGATCCAACTATCACATAGAAGGTATGCACTCTCATTGCAAATTTCAACACTTGAAATTCCCGATAATATTTTGCCCCTAGCGTGCTATGACCTTGACGCATGCCAAACAACCCATAGTCCGCTAGTCAAGTTCAACCCGTACATTTCTTGATTGAATTAAACCCACCAGCACGACCCTTGACGCATGCCAATCAACGTCGTACGAATACCCTAATCCAATCGCATCGTATGCTAGCAGATAAGCACTAGTTAGCTACCGTACACTACGCCTTGACGCATGCCAAACTACCGCAGCACGAATACTAAGTAGTACTTATCTGAAATGACGGAGGGCTACGACAGGTTTTTCTGAAAACCTATTGTTAGTTGTATGTATGCCCTAGAGGCTAGTATTTTATATATGATGTATATTATATTGGATGCTTGGACATATATAGAGAGGACTTTCTTGCTCGTCGTGATAGTATGCTATCTGGTTGCTCTTTACTTTAACATGTATACTTGTCTCTTTATACTGTCTTATAGTTACATGTTGGTAAAACCCTTAGGATGTGTACTTGACTACCTGGACTATGATGCGGATCATACTAGTGGGGACATGGTAGTTCATAAGTACATCCTTCAAGGTCCCTAGTCGAGGGTGTATTGAGACGGGGCATTGATATACCAGTGTAGACTAGCGTATATGCTTCTCGACCGATGAGATGGGCGATGGAATCCCATATCCATTGGTGTTTGACATCAGAGATGGTATACGGGTGCTCAGTAGAGACTGGGTACACTGGACGGACTCGCCGAGAACTCCCAGATGGTATTATACCTCACGTCATACGGCAGTTCTCTGGTGACACTTGTGCAGGTTAGTCTGTAGACCCGAGATCGTCATAGAGTCTTGTGTGATTCCCACTGTGCTTTGATTTCCACCTTACCACGTCCATGAGGGCGTGCAAAACGGTGGTTTTTGGGTACAGTCCCGAGTCACATGGAGGCAATGAGCGATAGGAGGGGTTTCGTCTCTCCCAGTATTGGGGGTTGATGTTGCGCTGTGCTCGATTAGCCGTGACAGGGAAGTCCCTGGCCAGGGCTGATTAGAGATTTACTGGTAAGTGTTACCAGTAGTTTCTCGACCCGTTATGAGCCTCACATCGGCACGACTTATCGGTTATTGGGGTCTGATGTTTACCACCCCTAGACTTGATATGCGACATATCAGACAAGGAGACCGGACTGTACGGGAAGTGTTGTCGGCAGGCTTTCACAGGAGTTGGAGCGGGCTTGCTTGCTGATCTTCTGATCGCTCAATACCCGGGTAGCCGTTACGTTCAGCTAGTACCGCTGACGGCTTGTGGGTGCGTGATGTGATCATCACCTACTGCCGGCGTATTGACGATTCTTTAGAGTCCTACACAGAGGTTTTACTGGCTCAGGGGAAACGAAATAGGAGCGCATATGTGATATGTGCGAGACCAAGAATAAATGCGTGTATGTGATACCGTATTCTATTCTCGTGACTTTATGTATCGGTCGGTCATATATGATATGACCGGGTTATCGAATCAAGTGTTGATTCGATAAGTCGATACGATGGATGTTAGCCGGTAATATAAGATATGACCGGATTATTAAGTCAAGTGTTGATTTAATAATTAAGTGTATAATTGTATATTAGATATACTAATTTACATTTGCTAACACTTATTCACTTTAGGGTTTTTCTCACACTTGCACACTTGAATATATATATATGATATATATATATATTAAAAGTGTTTTGTTTTGTATCATGGTTAATGATACACTAAACATGGGTGTACAAGACTCACACCATTCTATTTTTAAATGGTGGTTTACATTTATTTAAGGTAATTACAAATTAGTGGAATTTCATTCATAAGCATGAAGCTTGTAAAAGCTTGTGGTTGCTTTGAAAAAGTCCACTTGTTTTGTTTTACCTTAGATCTTTGTTTAACCTAACTATTTACACTTAGCTATGGTAAAGTCTCTACAAGGGTTATGTTAGTTATATGTATGCCCTAGAGGCCATTACTTTACATTGGATGTATATTGTAGTGGATGCTGGGACATATATAGGTAGGACTTTCTTGCTCGACATGATAGAACGCTATCTGGTTGCTCTTTATCTTAACATGTATACTTTCTGTCTCTCTGATTACATGTTGATAAAGCCCTTAGGATGTGTACTCGACTTCCAGGACAATGATGAAGATCATACTAGTGGGGCCTGGGTAGTCAATGAGTACATCCTTCATTATTCCTAGTCGTGGGAATATCGAGACGGGGCATCGATATTCCAGAGTAGACTAGCGTATATCTTCTCGACCCATGTGATGGGCGATGGATGATCCCATATCCATTGGTGTTTGACATCATAGATGGTATGCGGGTGCTCAGTGGAGACTGGGTACACTGAACGGACTCGCCGAAAACTCCCAGATGGTATTATACCTCACGTCAGATGGCAGTTCTCTGGTGACACTGGTACAGCTTAGTCTGTTGACCCGAGATGGTCATAAAGTCTTGTGTGTCTCCCACTGTGCTTTGATTTCCACCCTACCACGGCTCTACAGAGTCGTGCAAACAGGTGGTTTTTGGGTACAGTCCCGATTCACATGGAGGCAATGAGCGATAGGAGGGGATTCATCTCTCCCGGTATTGGGGGTTGATGTTGTGCTATGCTCGACTGGCCATAACAGGAAATCCCTGGCCAGGGTTGCAGTGATTTATTGGTAAGAGTTATCAGTAGTTTCACAAATGTTATGGACCTCACGTTGGCATGACTTATTGAGCTATTGGGGTCTGACGTTTACCACCCCTAGGCGAGATATGCGACATATCAGACGAACAGACCGGACTATACGGTAAGTGTTACTGGTTGGATTCACAGGAGTGTGAGCGGGCTTGCTCGTCGATCTTCTGCTCGCTCAATACCCGGGTGGCCGTTACGTTTAGCAGACCGCTTGCGGCTTGTGGGTGTTTGATATGATCATCACCTGCTGCCGGCGTATTGACGAGTCTTTAGAGTCCTACACAGAGGTTTCCTGGCTCAAGCGAAACGAAATAGGAGCTCATATGAGATATGTGCGGGACCGAGAATAATGCGTGTATGTGATACCGTATTCTATTCTCACGAAGAATGTATCGATTGGTTGTATGTGATATAACCTAGTTATCAAATCGAGGATTGATTCGATAAGCCAATACATTGGATATTAGTCGGTCACTTGCGATATGACCGGATCGTTAAATCAAGTGTTGATTTAATGATTTAATGTATAATTATATATTTGATATATTACTTTACATTAACTAATATTTGTTCACTTAAAATGGATTTTCTCACTTGATGTGCACATTGTATATGTGATATATTTTTGTGCACAAGATTGTATCATGTTTGATGATACATGAATGTTTGGGTGTATGTTTAGTTTAAACCATGGTTACGTTAATGGTTAGGGTTTTGATTTACTTATCTATTCATTTATTTATTTATTCAATTTTTGAAAGATAAAATGAAATGGTGGCTTAGTTTGTTTTTTTTTGAAGCTTCATGAAGCTTTGACTAAGTGACCATTTTGTTTTCATGCTTAACCCTAACCATTCAACCTAACCTTAGTTTATTCTCTACACCTAACTATGGTTGCTATATGATAAGTATTCATTTATTTTTCTATTTTGAAAAAGACTTATCATATTCTTTCTTCTTCTTCTGCATCTTCAACAATGAAGAAAGCTTGCCTCCATTAATGGCAACTTGTGAAAATGAGTGAGAAATCCAATTCTAAAGTGAACCCACTTCCTATTTCTTCATCCTCTACCACTTGCCAAGTAGTATAGGGTGTTTTCTTCACAAGTTTCATGACTTGGTGAAGTTGGAGCTTGATCTTGAGTTGCCTCGACGTAGATCATCTTCGGCATCGAAGTCGACGACCTAGCCCGCCCATTTCTCCGATGAAGCTGATGCTAGAGTCCGGGATTCGATTTGGACAGCGGAAGGACGTCATCACAGAGCCTGGGAGGTGGAGGACCGGATCTACAAAGGTTGTAGCCTCTTTCCTTTTATGTTAAAGTTGTTTTCTTGCATCGCATCACCTATACATCTAGTTAACGATCCGTATTAGGGTTTCTCGGCACTTGTAAAATTTTAATTGGCCATGTTTGATCACTTGTGAGACCTCATTAGTGTGCCTAGGAACCCTACAGGTTAGTATATGATACTCTCTCACCATGGTTAGAAAAATCACTTAATCATTATCCTCTTTTCTTTTCTTTTATTCATCATCTTCTTCTTAATTGAGCAAGAGAAAAGCTTGCTAGGGTTTGATCTAAAGTGAGAAAGAAAGTGAGAAACGCAATTCTATAGAGAACCCACTTCCTATTTCTCCATCCTCTACTAGACTAGCCATTTAGTATAGGGTGTTTGCTTCACTAATTCTCAAGTTAGTGAAGTGGAAGCTTGAGTCGGAATTCCCTCGACGTAGATCATCTTCGGCCTCGGAGACTTCAAGCAAGGTCGCATCCTTCGCGTCGTGAAGCCATGCAAGAGCCCAAGAGAACCTTGATCGCAGCGAATGGTCTTCAACAAGGAACAATTGAAGTGGAGGACCGATCTACAAAGGTTGTATATCGCGTTCCCTTTAGTGTAAAGTTGTTTACTTACTAAATGTTTCGCCTAAACTATAGTTAACGATCTTGCTTAGTGTTATTCGGCACATAAAAATTTAATTTTGGCATGGTCGATGCCTTGAAGAGCTTCGTTAGTGTGCCTAGTAACCCTACAGTGGTATCACAGCCTAGCTAGAGCATTAGACGATGTGTTAACGAAGTTAAAACCCCGATCGAACCCGTAATCGATGAAATAACCCCCTCTCTGGTCAAATTTTAAAAACTGGGTTTTTTCAGAATTAAAAATACCTAAAAATTCAGCAGGGTTTTCTAAGAAATGTGGTGAAAAACGAACACGTAATACGTCCAAGCCGCCGTGGAACCGCGGCCGTACCGCGCTTGGGCCGCGGAACCGCGGCAGTATAGTGGACTTATGTGCTCGTTTTTACACTGTTATTTCTATTTTTGTTATTAGTATTTTCTGGGTATTTTTATTTTAACTCAAGTGTTGTGTAATCTGGGGTTTATTTTGTAATCGTCGATTCGATCGGGAATTTTAAATTCGTTATTGTTATTCCGGATAATTTAGCAATTATTAAAATGTTCGAACGGATATCGCTAACTCAATTTTTCCCGGCACGAAAAATATTCAAGTGTTGAATTTTTCTCGGGTTTAATTATTTCGGAAAAACGTGCAAGAAATGTGACGGGCCCTCTAGAAGACAACAAACCTTAACTCGATTATGTGACCGTCTTGAACTGCCCTTTGAACCTTAGGGTTTGGGGCAGTACGGCGTGCCACATGTGAGCCGTTGGCTTGACCCTTCTACGGCTGGACCGTTGCTACTGTGACGTATTCTGGAATTTTTGAACTCCGCTCAAGTGTTGAGCTATTATGGAAATCTTGGGTATTTGATTATTCGATCGGAAAGTTTAATACTGTCTATTTATCTAGAATGTGATACAATATGTGGAATTCATACAAGTTAGGCAGTAAATGCGAAATATGTGATATTTCGGATTTACGATGTCTAAAGAGATTGTGGATTCCAAATGTTGTAGTTTTACACTTTCTTTTCTGTGACCGTAAGTGTAATATGTGATATCGCCGGTTTCGGTGCTATATGTCAACGACAATTGGGATGCACATATTTACTTACGTTGATGACATGTGATGTTCTGTGTTGCTGGATATGTTATATTGGATCGTCGCGTTCTGAATAGCCGGGGGTTTTATGTGAGATGAGAGCTTTTATTTTCATTCATGTAAATTTAAATTGTATGTAATATTCTTTTATTGGGGCACTTCCGGGTCGAGGTTGATGTCACCTTTTGTATATTATTTACTTTTCCGCACGAGGATAGACCCAAGGAGGAGAGCACAAGTAACCGGGTTCTAGGGTCCAGTGGGAGACCAAGTCGAGGAGTCGAGTCCGGGTCTCCTAACTCTAGAATTGGTAGGGTTGCTTGCCGCTCTCGTAGGGGTCTAGGGGTGTGGGTTTGACTATTCATCGCGACCGTGGAATCCGTGTTTTATAGAGGCTCAAAATAAAACACGGACGTCCTAGTATATCCAATGTTTCATATGTTTCTTCTGCTGCGATATCTGTGATGTGATCATGTGATGTGCTGTGATAGATACTATATATAGTATATATGATATATTATATAGACGTTACTTATGTTTTACACCCGCGCTAGCCCTACCCTGCTCTGCCGTTAGTTACCTAACCTAACGGTGCATGAGGGGACATCGAGGCGAATGCGGAAGGCATAAGTGTACGTCGTATTTATCTGTGATGTTTAGGTGACTTAAATGATGGGACTTCATTAATGTGATTAATGAAAGAAAAGAAACCTAAAAGATGTTGTAGAATCAAATTTTCTAATAAAAAAGGGTAGCTACAGTTTTGCTTTGCATAGTGATATATATGATATATCATGCACCTTATTCGATAAGGAAAGAGCCGAGATCCCTTCACCGGGAGTGACCTCTTTAGCGAAACTGGCAGATGCTACAAAACTCGGTTTGTCTTTTGATTGCTTTTAGAGTTTTGCTTTGCACAGTGATATATATGATATGTCCTGCACCTTATTCGATGAAGAAAGAGCCGAGATCCCTTCACCGGGAGTGACCTCTTTAGCAAAACTAATGAAAGCCTCAAAAACACTCCATTTCAAAATTTCACATGATTCTACGACGATATCAAGTTCATTACGCTCATGGTTTTCTGAAAAACCTGCGTAGCCCTCCGTCATTTCAGATAATGACTAGTTAGTATTCGTGCTACGTTTGTTGACTATGTTAAGGCATAGTGTGCGGTAGCTAATTATTACTTATCTGCTAAAACATGAGATGTGATTGGATTAGGGTAGTTGTACGACTTTGTTGACTATGTTAAGGGTCGTGCAGGTGGGTTTAATTCAATCGGGAAATGACGGGTTGAACTTGACTAGCAATTATGATTTGTTGACTATATTAAGGTCATAAATTGCTGGGGCAAAATGTTATCGGGAATTTCAAGTGTTGAGATTTGCGATGAGATTGCATACCTTCTATGATATAGTTGGATCCCGATACCCACTGCGAGTAATTGTTACTCCCGGGAGAGTTTTACACAGGACAATTAGCCGATCAAATAGGTGTCTAGAAAGGTGTCAACGAGGTTACGCCTCTGGGAAAATGAGGTTTACTTTAATTAGGTCTGTGCGAAAGCACGGGGAACCTCCCTCAAAGTACCGACACTGGCCTGGCTGAAAAATTGGCGAAGTTTTAGGGTGTAATTAATCCCGGCTAGTCTTTCCTTTTAGGGTTTGAAGGAAGATTTGATAAAAAAAACAGTGGGAGCCATCCTGATTAGATAAGATAATAACCAATCTGATCTTGCAAGAGCATACGCTAAAGTGTTTTCTTCTTTCTCTCTCCAGGTAGCGACCATATCATGCCTTAATAAAAATAATAATATGGATGTATTGACCGAACCCGCATGTTATACTGTGCTGGGGAACGTTGGTTCCATTCTTTCTTATAAGAGTTATAAGACTGAACAGCATATAGGGGAATACCAGGATTCTCATGCCACCCGAATGAAGAAACTACATGTTGATGCATTTTCTTCGGGTGTGTTCGTTACAGAGAACTGTTTCTCCATTTTCTCTACGTCCTGGGTATTAGATACCGGGTCAGGATCCCATATATGTAATCAGTTACATGGGCTTAGGAAAGGTAGAGAACTTGGAGAAGGTGATAAAGACATAAGGGTTGGAAATGGTGCAATTGTTGTAGCTAAAACCGTCGGGGAATATCACCTTGTATTGCCAACTGGTAATACATTGATTCTGAACAAATGCTATTACATGCCAAACCTGATATGCAACATTATATCGGTCTCTTTGTTGAGTAAAGAGGGATATAATTTTGTATTACAGGATAATGTTATGAACATTTTCCTAAACCAAAAGTTGGTCGGATCAGGCACGATGTGTAGTGGCATTTATGTTCTAAATCAATCAACAGTTCTGAGCATAATAAACACAGACAAGAGGAAGAGTTCAGAACTGAACGAATCCTTCTTATGGCATTGTAGACTGGGTCACATCAATGCGACACGACTCGCTAGGTTGCATAAAGATGGATATTTGAATCCGTTTGAATTTTCATCTTATGACACTTGCCAGTCATGTCTCAAAGGCAAGATGATCAAAACTCCGTTTACGGGACACGGAGAAAGAGTTACCGAACTCTTGGGACTGATACATAATGATGTATGCGGTCCCATGTCTACACATGCCAGGGATGGTTCTTCGTACTTCATTACATTCACTGACGATCTCTCTAGATTCGGATATGTGTTCTTGATGAAACACAAATCAGATGCTTTTGAGAAATTTAGAGAATATAAACAAGAAGTCGAGAACCAAACCGGAAAAAGTATTAAAATCCTACGATCTGATCGAGGTGGTGAATACTTGAGCAATGAATTCCTGGACTTCCTAAAAGAGAATGGGATTCTATCTCAACTGACTCCTCCATATACACCACAGCACAACGGTATATCGGAATGGAGGAATCGCACCCTATTAGATATGGTGCGCTCGATGATGAGTACAGCTGAGTTACCTATTTCCTTCTGGGGTTATGCGCTTGGGACAGCAGCATACCTATTGAATCAAGTTCCGTCTAAATCTGTACCTACCACACCATATGAGATATAGAATGGGAAGAGACCATATTTTAAACGAGTTAAGATATGGAGTTGTCCGGCCTATGTCAAAAGGCAAAATCCAGACAAACTCGAGGCACGGTCAGTTCTTTGCAAGTTTGTGGGATATCCTAAGAACTCCCAAGGATATTTTTTCTACCACGCTGAAGAACAAAAAGTGTTTGTTTCTCAATATGCCACCTTTTTGGAAAAGGAATTTCTTGCAAAAGAAATTAGTGGCAAAGTGGTAGAGCTGGAAGAGGTTCCAGAAACACAAACTGTAACTGAAGATTTAGTGGAACCAGAGGATTCGGTAGTTCCCGACGAACCTCAGCCTCTCCGCCGATCTAGTAGGGTTCCTCACCCACCTGAGAGATACTACGGTTTTCTCATAGATGGTGGGAGCGAGAATTGCATCATGGTTGATGATGACCCAACTAGCTTCGAGCAGGCCATCACGAGTGGGGACTCGGTGAAATGGCTGGATGCAATGCGGTCTGAGATAGAATCCATGTACACCAACAAAGTGTGGACTTTGGAAGTTGCTCCTGAAGGGGTAAAACCCATTGGGAGCAAGTGGATCTTCAAGAAAAAACTTGGTGTAGATGGGAAAGTGGAGACTTTCAAAGCTAGACTTGTTGCAAAAGGTTTTCGTCAAAGACCAGGTGTGGACTATTACAAAACCTTTTCTCCAGTGGCTATGCTTAAATCCATCCGGATCATGCTTGCCATCGCTGCATATCATGACTACGAAATCTGGAAAATGGATGTTAAGACCGCCTTTCTAAACGGTAATTTGGAAGAGTGCGTGTACATGACTCAGCCAGAGGGCTTCGTAGATAGTGGGAGCAGCGGGAAGGTGTGCAAGGTGCTTAAATCCATTTATGGATTGAAGCAAGTATCGCGGAGTTGGAACATCTGCTTTGACTTCGTTATCAAAGAGTTTGATTTCGTCAAAAAAGTAGATGAACCTTATATCTACAAAAAGGTGGCAGAGAGTAAGGTTGTCTTCCTCGTATTGTACGTGGAGACATACTCTTGATAGGAAATGACATTTCTATGCTGCGATCGGTCAAGCTCTTCTTATCACAAAGATTCTTAATGAAAGATCTTCGTGATGCCTCCTGCATATTGGGGATTAGGATCTATGGAGATAGATCTAAAAGGATATTGGGATTGTCCTAGTCCAGGTGCATTGACACCATACTAAAGAGGTTTAGTATGGAAGAGTCCAAACGTAGGTTTTTACCCATGATCTCAGGGCTCACTCTCTCCAAAGAGATGTCTCCCAAGACTGATTTGGAGAGAGCTCGCATGAAAGGGATACCCTATGCTTCGGCTGTAGGCTCTATCATGTACGCGATGCTATGTACCAGACCCGATGTAGCATACTCACTAAGTGTAGTGAGCAGGTATCAAGCTGATCCTGGAGAGAGTCACTGGACAGCTGTGAAGAGCATTCTCAAGTACTTACGAAGGACTAAAGAGATGCTCTTGGTGTATAGTAACGGAGAACTCCAAGTGGAGTCCTTTACCGATTCGAGCTTCCAGAGTGATAAGGACGACTCTAAGTCGCAGTCGGGATTTGTCTTTACCCTTTACGGAGGGGCGGTTAGCTGGAAGAGTTCCAAGCAGGAAACCGTGGTAGACTCGACGATGGAGGCTGAATACATCGCTGCCAACGATGCTGCCAAAGAGGCTGTCTGGATCAAGAAGTTCATTACTGAACTTGGAGTGGTTCCATCCATTGAGCATCCAATAACTTTGTATTGCGATAACAATGGAGCGGTGTCTTTGGCCAAGGAAACCAGGTCCCATCAGCGATCCAGGCATATTCTGAGGCGGTATCACCTGATCCGGGAGATAGTTGATCGCCGGGAGATCGAGGTCAGGAGGGTTGACACCAAGAATAACACAGCGGATCCACTCACGAAGGCCATTCCCCAGATACAGTTTGAGAGACTCTTCGGGATGCTCGGTATGTGATACTACAGCAGCTGGCCCTAGTGCAAGTAGGAGATTGTTAGTTGTATGTATGCCCTAGAGGCCAGTATTGTACAGATGACGTATATTATATTGGATGCTTGGACATATATAGAGAGGACTTTCTTGCTCGTCATGATAGTATGCTATCTGGTTGCTCTTTACTTTAACATGTATACTTGTCTCTTTATACTGTCTTATAGTTACATGTTGGTAAAGCCCTTAGGATGTGTACTTGACTACCTGGACTATGATGTGGATCATACTAGTGGGGACATGGTAGTCCATAAGTACATCCTTCAAGGTCCCTAGTCGAGGGTGTATCGAGACGGGGCATCGATATACCAGTGTAGACTAGCGTATATGCTTCTCGACCCATGAGATGGGCGATGGATGATCCCATATCCATTGGTGTTTGACATCAGAGATGGTATACGGGTGCTCAGTGGAGACTGGGTACACAGGACGGACTCGCCGAGAACTCCCAGATGGTATTATACCTCACGTCAGACGGCAGTTCTCTGGTGACACTTGTGCAGGTTAGTCTGTAGACCCGAGATCGTCATAGAGTCTTGTGTGATTCCCAATGTGCTTTGATTTCCACCTTACCACGTCCATGAGGGCGTGCAAAATGGTGGTTTTTGGGTACAGTCCCGAGTCACATGGAGGCAATGAGCGATAGGAGGGGTTTCGTCTCTCCCGGTATTGGGGGTTGATGTTGCGCTGTGCTCGATTGGCCGTGACAGGGAAGTCCCAGGCCAGGGCTGATTAGAGATTTACTGGTAAGTGTTACCAGTAGTTTCTCGACCCGTTATGAGCCTCACATCGGCACGACTTATCATTTATTGGGGTCTGACGTTTACCACCCCTAGACTTGATATGCGACATATCAGACGAGGAGACCGGACTATACGGGAAGTGTTGCCGGCAGGCTTTCACAGGAGTTGGAGCGGGCTTGCTTGCTGGTCTTCTGATCGCTCAATACCCGGGTAGCCGTTACGTCCAGCTAGTACCGCTGACGGCTTGTGGGTGCGTGATGTGATCATCACCTACTGTCGGCGTATTGACGAGTCTTTAGAGTCCTACACAGAGGTTTTACTGGCTCAGGCGAATCGAAATAGGAGCGCATATGTGATATGTGCGAGATCGAGAATAAATGCGTGTATGTGTTACCGTATTCTATTCTCGTGACTTTATGTATCGGTCGGTCATATATGATATGACCGGGTTATCGAATCAAGTGTTGATTCGATAAGTCGATACGATGGATGTTAGCCGGTAATATGAGATATGACCGGATTATTAAGTCAAGTGTTGATTTAATAATTAAGTGTATAATTGTATATTAGATATACTAATTTACATTTTCTAACACTTATTCACTTTAGGGTTTTTCTCACACTTGCACACTTGAATATATATATATGATATATATATTAAAAGTGTTTTGTTTTGTATCATGGTTGATGATACACTAAACATGGGTGTACAAGACTCACACCATTCTATTTTTAAATGGTGGTTTACATTTATTTAAGGTAATTACAAATTAGTGGAATTTCTTTCATAAGCATGAAGCTTGTAGAAGCTTGTGGTTGCTTTGAAAATGTCCACTTTTTTTGTTTTACCTTAGATCTTTGTTTAACCTAACCATTTACACTTAGCTATGGTAAAGTCTCTACAAGGGTTAGTATATGATACTCTCTCACCATGGTTAGAAAACTCACTTAATCATTATCCTCTTTTCTTTTCTTTTGTTCATCATCTTCTTCTTAATTGAGTAAGAGAAAAGCTTGCTAGGGTTTGATCTAAGGTGAGAAAGAAAGTGAGAAACACAATTCTAAAGAGAACCCACTTCCTATTTATCCATCCTCTACTAGACTAGCCCTTTAGTATAGGGTGTTTGCTTCACTAATTCTCAAGTTAGTGAAGTGGAAGCTTGAGTCGGAATTCCCTCGACGTAGATCATCTTCGGCCTCGGAGACTTCAAGCAAGGTCGCATCCTTCACGTCGTGAAGCCATGCAAGAGCCCAAAAGAACCTTGATCGCAGCGAAGGGTCTTCAACAAGGAATAATTGAAGTGGAGGACCGATCTACAAAGTTTGTATATCGCGTTCCCTTTAGTGTAAAGTTGTTTACTTACTAAATGTTTCGCCTAAACTCTAGTTAACGATCTTGCTTAGTGTTATTCGGCACATAAAAATTTAATTTTGTCATGGTCGATGCCTTGAAGAGCTTCGTTAGTGTGCCTAGTAACCCTACACCTATTGCGTAATGAACTTGATATCGTTGTAGAATCAATTTATTTTGAAATGGAGTGTTTTTTAGGCTTTTCTAGTTTTGCTAAAGGGGTCACTCCCGGTGAAGGGATCGTCGGCCCTTTCCTCATCGAATAAGGTGCAGGATATATCAAATATACCGCTGTGCAAAGCAAAAACTATAGAAGCAATCAAAAGACAAACCGAGGGTTGTAGCATCTACCAGTTATTTCTAAAGGGGTCACTCCCGGTGAAGGGATCTCGGCCCTTTCCTTATCGAATAAGGTGCAGGATGTTCTATAAGGAACACCGCGATGCAAAGCAAGAACTGTAGCTACCTGTTTTTGAAAATTCGATTCCACAACATCTTAGGTTTCTTTTCTTTCATTAATCACATTAATGAAGTCCCATCATTTAATTCACCTAAATATCACAGATAAATACGACGTACACTTATGCCATCCGCATTCGCCTCGATGTCCCCTCGTGCACCGTTAGGTTAGGTAACTAACGGCAGAGCGGGGGCAGGGCTAGCGCGGGTGTAAAACATAAGTAACGTCTATATAATATATCATATATACTATATACAGTATTTATCACAGAACATCAAATGATCACATCACAGATATCGCAGCAGAAGAAACATATGAAACATTGGATATACTAGGACGTCCGTGTTTTTATTTTGAGCCTCTATAAAACAAGGATTCCACGGTCACGATGAATAGCCAAACCCACACCCCTAGACCCCTACGAGAGAGGCAAGCAACCCTACCAATTCTAAAGTTAGGAGACCCAGACTCGACTCCTCGAGTTGGTCTCCCACTGGACCCTAGAACCCGGTTACTTGTGCTCCCCTCCTTGGGTCTATCCTAGTGCGGAAAAGTAAATAATATACAAAAGGTGACATCAACCTCGACCCGGAAGTGCCCCAATAAAAGAATATTACATACATTTAAATTTTACATGAATGAAAATAAAAACTCTCATCTCACATAAAACCCCCGGCTATTCAGAACGCGAAGATCCAATATAACATATCCAGCAACACAGAACATCACATGTTATCAATGTAAGTAAATATGCGCATCCTAATTGTCGTTGACATATAGCAACGAAACCGTCGATATCACATATTACACTTACGGTCACAGAAAAGAAAGTGTAAAACTACAACATTTGGAATCCACAATCTCTTTAGACATCGTAAATCCGAAATATCACATATTTCGCATTTCATGCCTAACATGTATGAATTCCACAAATTGTATCGCATTCCAGATAAATAGACAGTATTAAACTTTCCGATCGAATAATCAAATACTCAAGATTTCCATAATAGCTCAACACTTGAGCGGAGTTCAAAAATTCCAGAATACGTCACAGTAGCAACGGTCCAGCCGTATAAGGGTCAAGCCAACGCCTCACATGTGGCACGCCGTACTGCCCCAAACCCTAAGGTTCAAAGGGCAGTTCAAGACGGTCACATAATCGAGTTAAGGTTTGTTGTCTTCTAGAGGGTCCGTCACATTTCTTGCACGTTTTTCCGAAAGATTTAAACCCGAGAAAAATTCAACACTTGAATGTTTTTCGTGCCGGGAAAAATTGAGTTAAGGATATCCGTTCGAATATTTTAATACTTTCTAAATTATCCGGAATAACAAAATAAAATTAAATTCTCCGATGGAATCGACGATTACAAAATGAACCCCTGAATACTCAATACTTGAGTCAAAGTAAAAATACTCAGAAAATAACAATCACAGAATCTAGAGTTACTGTGCAAACAGAGGATCCAACGGTCACAATACTGCCGCGGTTCCGCGGCACAAGCAGGGATTTGCCGCGGAACCGCGGTCAACTGTACGATTCACGTCCTCGTTTTGCACAATAATTCTTATAAAACCCTGCTGATTTTTTTAGACATTTTTAATTCATAAAAATCCCAGATTTTGAAAACTGTCCAGAGAGGGGGTCGTTTTGTCGTATTCGGGTTCGTTCGGAGTTTTAACTTCGTTAACGCATCGTCTAATGCTCTAGCTAGGCTCTGATACCAATGTAGGGTTCCTAGGCACTCTAAGGAGGCTCTACAAGGTATCGACCATGCCGGATTAAAAATTTTAGGTGCCTGACAACCCGAAGCAAGATCGTTAACTAGAAATTAGGCGAAAACTATGGCAAGTAAATCACATTTACACTAAAGGAAAGGGACTACAACCTTTGTAGATCCGGTCCTCCACATCCAAAGCTCCGTGACGATGTCCCTTCGCTGCGATCAATCAACTCCCGGACTCTCGGACGGCTCCATGAGGAAATTGCAACGGGATCGCTTGAAGTCTTCGGTGCTGAAGATGATCTACGTCGAGGGAATACGGACTCAAGCTTCTACCTCACTAACCATAGAATTAGTGAAGCAAACACCCTAAACTAAAGTGCTAGTCTAGTAGAGGATGGTGAGATAGGATGTGGGTACTCTTTAGATTTTGATTTCTCACTTGGATTCATCACTTGATAATTTTCTAGCAAGCTTTTCCTTTTCTTCAAGAAGTAGAAGAAGAAAAGAAAAGAATAAGAATAATCTCAAAAAGAATTATCAAGTGATGTCTATCATAATGCAACAATGGATGAGATAAACCATTGTAGAGACTAAACTTGAGTTTAGGTTAATGGTTAGGTTAAGGAAAATGACATGAAAAACAAAATGGTGGACTTTATCAAAGATGCTTGAAAGCTTCATGAAGCTTCAAGCAAAGACAAAGCAATCCACCATTTTATTTTACCAAAATAAATAAAAACCCAAACCTTTAACCTAAACATGGTGTAAGTCATACACACACCCAAGTTTGCATGTATCATCAAACATGATACAAACTTGTGCAAAAAAAAAAATCATATATACAACTTGTGCACAACAAGTGAGAAAATCAATCTAAAGTGAACCAATACTAGTTAATGTAAAGTAATATATCAAATATATAATTATACATTAAATCATTAAATCAACACTTGATTTAATGATCCGGTCATATCGCATATAACCGACTAATATCAATGTATCGACTTATCGAATCAACACTTGATTCGATAACCCGGTTATATCGCATATAACCGATAGATACAAACTTCGCGAGAATCGAACACGGTATCACATACACGCATTATTCTCGGTCCCGCACATATCATATATGCGCACCTATTTCGTTTTGCCTAAGCCAGTACAACCTCTATGTAGGACTCTAAAGACTCGTCAATACGCCGGCAGTAGATAATGATCATATCAAGCATCCACAAGTTGTCAGCAGTACTAGCTGGACGTAACGGCTACCCGGGTATTGAGCGATCAGAAGATCAGCAAGCAAGCCCGCTCCAACTCCTGCAAAAACCCTGACAGTGACACTACCGTACAGTCCGGTCTCCTCGTCTGATATGTCGCATATCAAGTCTAGGGGTGGTAAACGTCAGACCCTAATAACCGATAAGTCATGCCGATGAGAGGCTCATAACGGGTCGAGAAACTACTGGTAACACTTACCAGTAAATCTCTAAACCAGCCCTGGCCAGGGACTTCCCTGTTATGGCCAATCGAGCATAGCACAACATCAACCCCCAATATCGGGAGAGACGAAACCCCTCCTATCGCTCATTGCCTCCATGTGACTCGGGACTGTACCCAAAAACCACCGTTTTACACGCCCTCTTGGACGTGGTAAGGTGGAAATCAAAGCATAGTGGGAATCACACAAGACTCTATGAGATCTCGGGTCTACAGACTAACCTGTACCAGTGTCACCAGAGAACTGCCATCTGACGTAAGGTATAATACCATCTGGGAGTTCTCGGCGAGTCCGTCCAGTGTACCCAGTCTCCACTGAGCACCCGTATATCATCTCTGATGTCAAACACCAATGGATATGGGATCATCCATCGCTCATCTGTATGGGTCGAGAAGGTATCCGCTAGTCTGCTCTGGTATATCGATGCCCCGTCTCGATACACCCACGACTAGGGACCTTGAAGGATGTACTTATGGACTACCATGTCCCCACTAGTATGATCCGCATCATAGTCCAGGTAGTCAAGTACACATCCTAAGGGTTTTACCAACATGTAACAGAGAGACAATCAGTGTACACGTTAAGATAAAGAGCAACCAGATAGCATACTATCATGTCGAGCAAGAAAGTCCTCCATATATATGTCCCAGCATCCACTACAATATACATTCCATGTACAGTAATGGCCTCTAGGGCATACATATAACTAACACAACACGAATACACAACAAACGCATACACAAAGCACATGCACACTAACAACCCTACATCTAAGCGAAATCATAAATTGAAACACACTGTCACGCCCTCTTCCCAATATACGGGGAAGTAGATGTGGCAAGGCCGCGACGTATTTATTCAGAAGTAAACACGTTAAGCGTAAATAAGCAATATAAAAGTAAAGCACAATATGTAATGAAACAACAGCTTTTATTTATATTCATTCTTTACATACAACTGAAAAGTAAAATACAATAATGGAAAGTGATGCCTAAACAATGGCATATGAACTGAAAAGAAAAGTGAAGGGTTTTCTCCAGCACCGCTACTAGGGTTTGGTAGAATCACACATGCCATATTAAAAATTATAGGGTGCTAAAGAAAACATCTTAAGGATTATACTAGAAAAGCTAGGGTAACAAAACTTTAACACAAACACAAATAGTAAAAGGCTAGGGTTTGATAATACAACCTTTGTAGCTCTCTACGCTAGACTCCTTGACCACTTGAGAGTTGAAAGAAGCTCGCTTGAGATCCTCTAGGTCCACGACGATCCATCCGGAGTCCTCTTTGTCCAAGCTAGATGCTTCACTAGATCAAGAGAAGAAGTTGAAGCCAACACTCTAAACTAATGGGCAAGAGTAGTGTAGAATGGTGATGTGGTTTGTTTTCTCACCTCAAAACCCTAACTTGATCACTCTTTTGTTCACTACAAAAAGCTAGAGAGCAAAAGAGTGAGGAGGAAGAAGATGGCAAGATGAAGAGCTCAAAGATAATGATAAACTTAGAGATAAAAACGAGAAAAGAAAATATATATATATATATATTTTCTTCTTCTCACCTTTAACTCTATTTAATAAATATCTAGATATTTCATTTGGATGCAAAATGGCCATGGAAATTAACTCAAGGTTAATGCAAAGGTTAATGGGTGAATAAAATAATCAAGCATGATAGAATTTCCATTCCCATTTTCTTTTATCCAAAAAGAAATATCAACATATTTATAAGTGTGTGAGTCTTATATTGCCAACATCCATTGTATCAACAACCATGATACAAGAGTGTATGCATGTATGTGTGCATGCACATCTATATGTGCATCAATGAGAATAAATTCATGCATGCATGCAGACAACAAAAGACAAGAAAGGTTTAAAATGAAAAGGCTAATGGTCAATGATAAATCAACACTTGATTTAGCAAACCGGTCATATCACATACGACCTGACCAATAGCAAACTGCCCGATTAATATACGGTATCTCATACACGCATTTAATCGGGTCCCCGCACATATCACATATGCACACCACATCGTTTCGCCTGGACTAAGTAACTCCATTGTGGGACTCTAAGACTCGTCAATACGCCGGCAGTAGGTGGTGATCATATCAAGCACCCCCAAGCCGCAAGAGGTCAGCTAAACGTAACGGCCACCCGGATATTGAGCGATCAGAAGAAAACAAGCAAATCTGTCTCAACTCCCATTGAGCCAACCGGCAACACTACCGCACAATCTGGTCTCTTCGTCAGATATGCTGCATATCGAGTCTAGGGATGGTAACGTCGACCCCAATAACTCAATAAGTCATGCCGATGAATGGTCTATAACAGATCGAGAAACTACTGATAACACTTATCAGTAAATCTCAACAGCCTTGGCCAAGGACTTACTGATATAGCCAATCGAGCAGAGCACAGCATCAACTCCCAATACCGAGAGAGACGAAACCCCTCCTATCGCTCGCTGTCTCCATGTGTCTCGGGACTATACTCAAAAGCCACCTGTTTGCACGACTCAGTAGAGCCGTGGTAGGGTGGTAATCAAAGTACAGTGGGAGAACACACAAGACACTATGACAATCTCGGGTCTACAGACTAACCTGTACCAGTGTCACCTGAGAACTGCTATCCGACGATAGATATAATACCATATAGGAGTTCTCGGAGAGTCCGTCCAGTGTACCCGGTCTCCACTGAGCACCCGCATATGATCTGGATCTCGATGTCAAACATCAATGGATGTGGAAACATCCATTGCCCATCATATGGGTCTAGTATCATATACGCTAGTCTACTCTGGTATATCGATGCCCCGTCTCGATGCACCTACGACTAGGGACATTTTAGGATATGCTTATAAACTACAGACGTCCCACTAGTATGATCTCCATCATAATCACAGTAGTCCAGCAAATATCCTCAGGGCTTTATCAACATGTGTAAATGAATAAAAGCATGATCAAGTCAACATGTCAGATAAAGAAGAACCAGATAGCATACTATTATGTCGAGCAAGAATGTACACTGAATATATATATATATACATGTATAAATACATCCACTATCATATAATGGCCTCTAGGGCATACATATATCCAACAAAAAGTAAGTACAAGTAAGAACTAGAACTCTGGCTCCTCAGCAAACTGCTCCAAATCTTCCTGACTGGGCTCGATCTTCTGAGAGTCTGGTCCTTCTGACAACATTCCAAAGAAGAAGAAATAGGAATGTTGTCAGCGAACAATCACTCGGTAACTCCCAAACGAGAGATAGATCAAGTAAAAGGAATAGATCTGATAATTTATCTATTTTTGTTATACTAACGTAGTTGTTTGTAGCTCGGTACAGAATGTATCGGTGTATACGAGAGGATTCCAACTTACTCCGTGGACTAAGGCATATGGAGTACAGGGCCCCGTTAAACCCACGGGACAACGGTATGGATATTCAGGTTAGGTGTATTATAGTGACCGTCTCATTCCACTTCTAATACATTCCATACCAATTTGCCCCGTTAAAAACCCCGTAATGTATATTGTATTGTTTGTAGATATAAGACGTTCCAAGACCATGGTATAAATTGTTCATGTAAATGGATCAGGATATAAATGGATAGTCATGTAGTCAAGTTCAAGATATATCCATGGTTTGGTCAAGTCAAGACATGTTGCATGTATTGTTCGGTATTCATGATCAAGTGTTCATGTTTGATATATTGGATTCATGTTGAATTGGAGTTATAGTTGGATTCATGTTTGGATTGTATTCAGATTAGACTGAGACTCAAATTGAGTCGGACACTTAAACAGATTTGGGTTCTGAATTAGGTTTAGAAGTTATCAGTAACTGCTGCACATGGATGATGGGACTTATGACTTTTTCCAAGCCAATTACCATTGATAACTCCGTTTTAGTTTTCTACCTTAAATAGGCAAGCACCCACTTTCTCCGACTCCCTGAAGCTCAAGAGAATTGGTCACGCTTAAACCTATATTTACTAGGGTCCTTATTGTAATTTAATATAACTTGAGGGGTATGAAAATTATTTTTGGTATACTTTCAAAATAAACGTCAAGTATTTATTTATATTCTTTAGAGTTGTCATGGATGTGAATTTTATAGAATGTGGTATATTAGTGAATATATATATATAGTTTGAATAATTCAAGGTATTTTAGTGTAAACTTAACTTGAATGGATTCTTGATAGTATTTTCATGAAAGTTGTAATTCTTTTCTTTTGTTTAGAAAAATATGGAATTTATTATATATTTAAAATATATGGTTTGATAATATTTATATATAATTATTAAAAATAAAATTTATTTATTAAATAGAAAATCACGTTTTTCTTAAGAATTGCATTAAAAATTCCATCAAGATCGTATGCTCCGTGGGGAGGTCTACATCTCACCCTACTAGTTCGATGGATGTGCAATAACCCGCACCAACCGAATCGGATTCCCCAAAAGTGGGTTGTAAAGGCACAATCGCAAGGGATTTAAATAACACAATTTAAAGAATACGGTTTTGTAATAGTTTATAGTATTTTGATGTAAAAGTCGTATTTGCCACAAAATTGTTGTTCAAGGGAATTGTGCTATGTAAAGATGCATGTTTGTGAGAGGTAGGTCATTACCTCGTGAGATTTTTCTAAAGGTAATATAAGCAAGAATTATTAAACGATGTCATATGTAACTTCATAGTATTTAAGCGTAAAAGCTTAATAAAAGTTGTTTTACATGAAGTTTTAAATTGAAACTTGTTTCTAAAAATTGTTTAATGATTAACAAGCAAGGTTTGATGATTTGGATGATTGGTTCTTAAGAAAAATTGCAATTCTAAAGAGAATGGAATTTAAAGATCCGTATAACTCCACTTACCGATGTGATTTAAAAAAATGAAGTTTTATAATAGAAAGAGAAGTATAGAGGTAGGACTTACAAGTTTTTTGGTTTAAGAAAAGAGAGAAGAAGAGTTTGAGGTCATTGTGGCATCGCAGAGTCACCGGAAACGTCTCAAATCTTCGCCGGAACTTGTCCTAGTGCTAACTCCACTTGTACTCTTCTTTGACTTAGAAATTTTTGAGAATTTTTAACAAGAGATTTTATAATGAAGAGGGCTAGGGTATGATGTTGTATTTATAGGGTAAAATTAGGGTTTTGAGAATTGAAGAGAGAATTAAAATATATTAAAGTTTGGATTAATGGGTGATTTTAATCTCTCTGTTAATTACAGAGAAATCAAACAGTACTGGGGTAGTGGGGTAGGCCAAGAGTTTCAGTATGCAGAGAATGGGGGGCATTCCCTACGGGGGCCTGATGGTGCCAGCCCTATAGGTCATCTCGCCAGCCATGTATATGAGTTGGGTGCTTGGATTTGTGCCACATGTTCGATTTTCTATGACTTTTCATTTTACGTATATTGCACATGTAAACTTTTGGGCTTCCAAAAAAATTTAAAAGAAAAATCATTAAAAATAATATGTGGCTGATGGGATTCGAACACAGGGGCTATGTCACAGCAGTGCAAGGCTTTACCAATGAGCTACAAGTTATTTTTTGTTGTTCTTAAATAAAAAAAACATTTAATGTATACCCAGGCTTGCAAATACTCAATTCTGTACATTAACTTTAAAATTTTTGTACAATAAAAATAGAGTCGTTACACACACATACACAGAATACAACTCATATTTGGGTATCTTCAAATCTAACTTTGTTAATCGATAATTTATTCTTTTCAATGACAAACTTACCTCTATGGATTTTCTTCTTTGTCAATAACCATCTCGTTCTTAGATTTCTCAATATAGTCTCCATAATTTAGAATTTATATGTTATACAGTCTAATATGGCCCATGAGTACATCAGAGTTAAGGACTGGATGTACGTGGATTGGCAACAATGCATGCAATCTAAGTTTGTCACAGGAGTTGCTGCTTTCATTGAATTTGCACGCGCACATAATAAGATCGTGTTAGAGAAGATTCTCTGTCTGTGCAATAGATGTGGGAATAAGTTCTGGCGGAAGGTAGAAATCGTAGAGCTTCACATTGTTAAACATGGTTTTACTAGACTTTATACAACTTAGCTATATCACGGGAAAGGAGAAGAATAAGACGATAATGCGGCAGAAGAAGAAGGAGAAGACGGTAATGCGGCGGAAGAAGAAGAAAACGATAACTTCTTTCCAAGAGAAGAAATGGAGGATATGGTAGAGCCTTCCCTCGGTGATAGTATTCTTACCGAAGATGACATTCCTTCCGGTTAAGGACCGCGTGCGGATAAGTATGAAAAGTTCATAAATGATGCTAGTAGTCCAATTTATGAGAATGTAAAGTATTCCAACCTTATCATGTTTCGTCCAAGTTTTCCAGATTAACTGCATAAATGGATGGAGCAACAAGTCATTCACGATGCTTCTGAAGTTTCTGAAAGATTCAATACTCCCGGGAAATAACGTGCCCGAAGGTACTGTTAGGAATATGTATGCCCTAGAGGCCATTATTGTATATTATAGTGGATGCTTGGACATATATATAGATGACTTTCTTGCTCGACATGATAGTATGCTATCTGGTTGCTCTTTATCTTAACATGAACATTTTCTTTTAGTTTACTGTCTCTTTGATACATATTGATAAAGCCCGTAGGATGTTGGCTTGACTACAAGGACTATGATGCAGATCATACTAGTAGGGGTTGTGTAGTCCATAAGCACATCTTTTAACAGTTCCTAGTCGAGGGAGTATCGAGACAGGGTATCGATATTCCAGAGTAGACTAGTGTATACGTTTCTTGACCCTGTATGGGGCGATGGTTGATCCCATAAACATTGGTGTTTGACATCAAAGATTGTGCACATGTGCTCATTGGAGAATGGGTACACCGAACAGGACTCGCCGAGAACTCTTAGATGGTACCATACATATCGTCAGATAGCAGTTCTCTAATGACACTTGTAAAGGTTAGTCTGTAGACCCAAGATCGTCATAGTGTCTTGTGCGGTTCCCACTGTGCTTTGATTTCCTCCCTACCACGGCTCAAAGGAGTCGTGTAAACAGGTGGATTTTGGGTACAGTTCCAAGTCACATGGAGGCAGTGAGCGATAGGAGGGGTTTCATCTCTCCCGGTATTAGGAGTTGATGTTGCGCTATGCTCGATTGGCTATAACAGCAAGTCCTTAGCCAGGGCTAATGAGATTTACTGGTAAGTATTATCAGTAGTTTCTCGATAGGTTATAGGCCACACATCGACCTGACTTATCTAGTTAGTAGGGTTTGACGATTCTACCCCCCAAACTCGATATGCGACATATCAGACGAAGAGACCGGACTGTACGGTAAGTGTTGCTTATAGGCTCTACGGGAGTTTGGACAAGTTTGCTTGTTGATCTTCTATTCGTTCAATACCTAGGTAGCCATTACGTCCATCTAGTACCGCTGGCGGCTTGTGGGTATCTAATGTGATCATTACCTACTGCTGGAGTATTGATGAGTCTTTAGAATCTCACATAGAGGTTTTCTAACTCAAGCGAAATGATGTAGGGCACGTATGGAGATATGTGCGGGAGCTTGATTGAATACGAGCATATGATACCGTATTCTAATCTAGCGATATTTGATATCAGCCAAGTTATTTATGATATAACCGGATTATTGAATCAAGTGTTGATTCAGTGATTTGATTAATATATATATATATATATATATATATATATGTTTATATATTTTATATTAGCCGGTTATATATATGATATAACCGGATTATTGAATCAAGTGTTGATTTGATATCTAATATTGAATATTAGCCGGTTATATGTGATATAACCGAATTATTGAATCAAGTGTTGATTTAATAATTTGATATGTGTGTGTGTGTATTTGATATTAGCCGGGTTATATATGATATAACCGGATTATTGAATAAGTATTGATTTAATAATTTCATATATATTTATATTTTTGATATATACATATATTAACTAATATTAAACTCACTTAAGATTTTCTTTTCTTTATATATATTTGTGTGTGTGTGTGTGTGATATATATATTCATATATATGTATTTATTTTTGTATCATGGTTGATGATACATAGAACTAGGATGTATGAGAATCACACAAGAATAAAAGATAATAAGGATGCTTTATATTTTAAGAAAAAGAAAAAAAAAGAGGAGAATGAGTCATGGTTTTGAATGCTTGGAGAAGCATTGAGAAGCCATGACTTATCTCCAATTTTTGTTTTACTCTTAGATATTTTCATCATCCTTATCTTATCTTAAAAACTCTATATGGTTCATTCTCACATCCAAGTTCATCTCCTTCTTCCTCTCTTCACTAATTTTCTTGAGTTGAGAAAAAGAAAAAAAGAAAAATAATATTTCTAGTGAGCAAAATTCCTACTTCATCAACCTACATTATTCTAGTGTCACGGCCCGAAATTTAGTTCGTGACCGGCACTTCAATCGCGCAATGTCTAAAGGCGTAACGTAACTTAAATAAGCCGAAGCCCAGAAATCTAAACCTTTTTAAGAAAATAAAAGAGATGATGTTTTGAAATAAAGGTATGATGAAATCAAATGTTTTATTAAATGCATAGATAATGGAACATGAAAAATGCAAGTGGATTTTATCAGTTGAAAAACATGTTTCGTCTTTTAAAAATTTGGGCAGCACCTCCCTTGTATATTTTGATCCAAAACCACATATACATGACAACAATAAAGGCATCCCCAAGCGGGAGCTACCTCTTCGCCAATCGGCGGAATCACAACCACGCAAGTCATAATATGTATACGACGCCCAACAGCGAAGATCAACACAAAGGAAAAATGTAAATAAAGAAAGACATCAAACCCACCAAGCGAACATATAACCCATCGCTCTAAGTCTCGCAACCACAAGTCTTTCTACTTATACAAATACTAGTTTCTGATTGATGGAGTTGACTAGATACAATAGGAATAATAATACAAGAGTGGCACGATCCAATATGTACCACCTACCAAAGCAAATCATCCGAATGTAAGCCGTATGCCAGCGATGCCGCTACTGATCCATGCGGTCAACCTGCAAGAACTGTGACACAACGGGGGTGAGTTGCCAACTCGTGAGTAGAAAATATCATCAGATAGAAATCGAATAAAACAACGATTCCTAGGTCAACTATATCATAAAGGTAATACAATGAAATCTAGGGTGACCGTATATGCATATATGCCATCAATATAATCAATGCCTGTAAGTATGTGGATAACATCTACGTGTCCATCAATGGCACAACAACATCATGCATGTAAATATCATGAAAGCATATGTATGTAAATATGAGGATATCAATCAACGTGTGTCCATCAACGACGCATTAAAATCATGGAACCTGAGTGTCCAACATCGACACTCGAAACATCATGAAACTCGTGTCCAACATCGACACGTAAATCCTCATATCTCGGGCCCCGTCAGTCCGGATCGGCCCACGGGCTCCGTTAGTCCGGATCGGCCCATATCATCTCATGACTCTGGTCCGTATCCTCCGGATAACCGTTGAGCCCAAATACTATCACCGGTAGGTAGTGGTCCCTCTGCCAGGCTCATCGTCTACTGCACAACATACCTTTCTTGCCCCGGGGTACCATACCGGGTCCACCATGTACCCACAAATGGCCTCATCCAGCTCCTCGAATCGGGTATCACATAACTCATAACTGAGAAAACATATGGTGGACGTCTCGAAATATCATATCAAGAGAAACCAGGTTTTTAAAACAATACATACTTTCTTTTGAAATATAACCGCGGTTCTCAAATCCAGAATCTCATGAAAACAGCATCTCAATGCATACAATCGTAAAGCATGATGTATGCAAACATATAACAGAGATGTGAGCATACCAGTATATCATGCAACATAAAACAGTGATGGGAGCATATCAGTATATCATGCAACATATCATAATGATGTGGCAATTCTACTGTGTAAGTGGCATAGCAATTATCGATGATGAAAGTGTGTGAGCCGGAAAATCTGTGTAAGTGTAACATACGCATCATCGATAATGGTGCAGGTGTACTTGCACAGGTACATATATAATAAGATGAGAATATCACGAACGTAGCAGCAAGTAAATCGTGAGCGCAATGCTATATGGTATACGTATCTACAACATATCCGAGTCGGTGAATCTATCAAACGGCATCCAGCCTCACAACATCACGTACGGTATAATCCATCGTACGGCATCCTCTATTCATGGGTATGGATCAACCATCAGATAAAACTCATCACGTACGGTAATTCATCGTACGGCAGCATTAAACAATTAGGGATCCTATCAACCTATATGACAATGAAGGAACAGACCTAACGTCTCGTACGGCATATCACTCATTATTCACATCATTATATATGTATATACCTATATCTCAGGTCACATCCGTATCCATCTCATATCATGGGGCCGACAAAGGTATCAATTATCTCATATCGACTCGCATCCGTATAACGACATATCTAACCAAGTCATCATATCTCATCGTATACTCCTTTCATCACGTCAATATCTTACTTCAATACCTCACATCAAGTCATCTTATAAATCTCATGTCGTATTTATCGACCTCATTACATGCCACTATAATCTCATACTTATTCCCTTGCAACTATATATGTATATATCGTGATTCATATCCACTTTTCATATCCTTATATATCAATTCGAGACATCCTTATATATATCATATCATTTCATACTAAACCATAAACTATAACCTTAAGTCATGGCATATCTTGTCTCCAAACTATAAATCACATATCAGTATTTGTGGGGGGTGCTATACATCATCCACCCGACTTCCCCCGTAGATATAAATCTACTCACCTGCGGAACTCCTTGTTCAGCCGTAGTCGATGTGCTTCGTTGTCTCGGAATCCACGCGAAGGTACCTACAAATCAACACATATCGCAATACCATTAAAATCAATGTCCGCAAACCGATACGGCACACGAATTGCCTATAGGTTAGAACCCATAGCTTACGCATGCAAAACAACCAAACAACTCTCGTCGTTGACGTACAAACATCCAACGACTCAATACAATATCAAATACCAAAACCAAGAATCCAAACATCGGGAAAACTTAACTAAAACCAACCCAATATGCTCCCATATTTTGGCTCGGGTCAAAAGGAATTAAACAAGCAAGTACAGGGAGTTGTTTATAGGTGTTAGGAGCTACAGCTAAAAACCCAACCCCAGACACCGCTGAAAATCAGGCGACAGTGCCCCATCATCCGAGCTCGCCGGCCATGTTGAGGTAGAATGGGCTCGTATTTTGGTTGTGGTCTTCTGATCGTTTTCCTAGGTCCATGGACTTGCTAGATTTTCTTTAAAATGCCCCAGGTAGCTCCAGATACCCTGTAGGCTATAAAATACGACAAAACCGACATGGAACAATTCTAGGTCTTGGGTTTTCTATGCAAAGTGTTAGTCCAGAAATACACTAACAAGCTTGTAGGCACTAATTACACCTTAACAAACCATAATTCTCCTAAAAGATTATCTTGGAAATTTCCAAGATCACTAGTCCTCACTAAACAAATTCTAAACTAAAATAGAAACTAAAGAAACTAGATTACTAAGCTAACGGTGTAGGAAATAGCTAATTTAGCAACTCAAGAATTTTCTTGGGTTGCTCAAAGTCTTCAAAATCCAACTTTGATTGGTCCAAAGTGTTGAGGATGAAGTGGGGATCAACTTTTGTGAAGGGGGTATAGGGTTTTGGTGAGGATTTGGAGATGGAACATGAGCGGCGCTCTCCAGACTCATTCTTCGAGGTTCAATTGAGGGTAGAGGTGAGGGGAGCTTGAAGATGAAGAAGATGAAGAATAACAAATAGAGAAATGTGAAGGGGGCAGCCCACTCTCTCTCTCCCCCTTATCATCACTCTCTCTTATTCTGACCCTCTCATAACCCATGCTTCATCATGGCCCCCTCTCTCTCTCCAATAATTCTCTTTCTTTTTCTTGTAAAGCCAAGTATCAACAAATACAAATGAAACAATATGCAACAAAAATGCAACATGTCATGGTGCACTAACCATGGGAAAATGTAGAAACACGGATTTGGCCTAATCGCGATTAGTAGTGCACTAATTAATTTTTATTTAAAATGCATATAATTAATTATAAAAATGCCAAATCCAATAAATATATTTTTAAATGAATAAATCATTTTAAATGTCCAATTATTTTACAAATATTGGTATATATTTATACCATTTTACAAAAACCCCAAATTCGCAATTCGGGTAGTTTTCGCGAAATATATTATTTTAATATTAAATTCCAAAAATAATATTTTATATTTTCTGAAATGTTATAATCTTCCCCCCTTAAATAAATTCGGTCCCCAAATTTAAATTTAAACCCCCAAATGCTAAAACATTTCAATAATCAGCTCAAATCAACGGGGCTCCGAAATCACTGAAGATACAGAAATACCACAGCGCATCGTGTGCGCCTGAAAACGTGTACGAAACTCAAAATCGAACTCCGTCAAGCGTCACGCAAATCATCAGGTTTGCACGCAAATCATCAGAGTTACAATGGAGATACAGATCTCGAAATCAAATATGCACTGGTTAAATACAATAATACGTATATAGTACGCATCCTAGGAAAAATCTCCTAAAACTGAATAAAACCCATGCAAAATCTTCTTTTTTTGAATCGCCGTGTGATGAATAACTCACGGCACAAGTGACGGACACTCATTTGTAAAGTAACAAATATACGTTCATATATGTTTTGCTTAAATATACGTTCCACCCTTTTATAATATCCCAAAAGGTTTTCCTTTATAAACGTTCGTGTCGCTCGTGGACACGTAGGAAATAGCGGGACTATAGCTCCTTTTTTAAAATCTCTTGTTAAACTTTTTATGCATGCAAAGTACTCAGGTACTGTACTCAAATCAGTCCTGTCCGGCTACTACATAATATAGTGCCCAATATGAAAATAAAGTGCTCAAGAACGAAATCAGCCTCGGAAGGCGTATCCAACAATCACGTACGTCTGGTGCGCACGGAAATCAAAGCCAAATACGAGTGCTACGAATGTGCACAAAACCAAACTAAGTGCAACAGGTGTGCACGAAAGCATCTGTCCAGTGCAACGGATGTGCACGACAATAATATCAAGTGCATCTACAGTGCACGAAAATCTCAATCTAGTACAACTAACATGCACGAATGAAAATCCCAATCGAGTGCATTCGGTGTGCACAAAATCACATCTCATATCATGCGCCCAACATGCACGAAAATCCAAATCAAGTGCATCCGTCATGCATAAATGAAATCTAAATCAAGTGCATCCGACATGCACGAATGAAAATCTAACTCAAGTGTATCCGATGCGCACAAAATCCAATACCAAGTGCCTAATATGCGCAACAATCCAACCCAAGCGCGTCAGGTCCGTATAAATGCCCAGTGCGGTAAAGCGCACGAAAAATGAACGTCAAGTGCAAACGCGGACAAAACATAAATTTGGAGAAACAAATGCTCAAATACATAAATCGGGTGCAACCAATGTACGGAGTATAAATCTAGTACAACAAATACACGAAATACCAATCTGATGCAACAAATGCACGAAATGCAAATCTAGTGCAACAAATGCACAAAATACAAATCCGGTGCATCCAGTGCACGAAATACAAATCTGGTGCATCCAGTGCACGAAATACAATTCCAGTGCAACAAATGCACGGAAACTCATCGATAACTCAAATACGTATAAAAAACAACACCGAGTGTACCAAGGTGTATAAAATCATAAACTTGTGCACTGCGTGCACAAAACACGTATCAATGCACTGCAAGCACATGTAAGCTATACCGAGTGCATAAATCAAATCGAGTGCGTACCACATGCACAAAACCAAATCAACCGTATGAAATCCACGAAATCATAAACACGTGCTACGAAGGCACAAAACCAATATCAAGTGCAATAGATATGCACAAATCGCAAACCGATGTAGCTGTATATAAGCATAAATTGTTAGTTATATGTATGCCCTAGAGGCCATTACTGTACATATGATGTATACTGTAATGGATGCTTGGACATATATAAGGAGGACTTTCTTGCTCGACATGATAGTATGCTATCTGGTTGTACTTTATCTTAACATGTACTCTGATTGTCTCTATGTTACATGTTGATAAATCCCTAAGGATATGTACTCGACTACTGGGACTATGATAAGATCATACTAGTGGGGCCACGGTAGTCGACGAGTACATCCTATAACAGTTCCTAGTCGAGGGTGTATCGAGACAGGGCATCGATACACCAGAGTAGACTAGCGTATACGCATCTTGACCCATATGATGGGCGATGGATGATCCCATATCCATCGGTGTTTGACATCAAGGATGGTGTACGGGTGCTCAGTAGAGACTGGGTACACTGGACGGACTCGCCGAGAACTCCTAGATGGTATTATACCTCACGTCAGATGGCAGTTCTCCGGTGACACTGGTACAGAGTAGTCTGTTGACCCGAGATCGTCATAGAGTCTTGTGTGATTCCCACTGTGCTTTGATTTCCATCATACCACATCCAAGAGGGCATGCAAAAAGGTGGCTTTTGGGTACAGTCCCGAATCACATGGAGGCAATGAGCGATAGGAGGGGATTCGTCTCTCCTGATATAGGGAGTTGATGTTGTGCTGTGTTCGATTGGCTATAACTGGAAATCCCTGGCCAGGGTTGCTGAGATTTACTGGTAAGTGTTATCAGTAGTTTCTCGAAATGTTATAGACCTCATATCGACACGACTTATCGAGCTACTAGGGTCTGACATTTACCACCCCTAGACGAGATATGCAACATATCAGACGACGAGACCGGACTGTACGGGAGTGTTACTGATTGGATTCACAGGAGAATGTACAGGCTTGCTTGTTGATCTTCTGAGCGCTCAATACCTGGGTGGCTGTTACGTTTAGCTGACCGCTTGCAGCTTGTGGGTGTTTGATATGATCATCACCTACTGCCGGCGTATTGACGATTTTTTAGAGTCCTACACAGAGGTTTCTTGGCTCAGGAAAAACGGAGTAGGAGCACATATATGATATGTGCGGGACCGAGGATAATGCGGTATGTGATACCATATTGGATTCTCGCGATATGAGATATCGGCTGGGTGATATAGCCGGGTCATCGTATTAGTCGGTTATATGCGATATAGCCGGATTGTCAGATCAAGTGTTGATTCGATAATTTAATGTATAATAATATATATGATATATTAAATTACATTAACTAATATTAGCTCACTAAAAGATTCTTTTTCTCGCTCGGGTAATACATTGATATATATGCGATATATGTTAATTGTATTATTTTATTTTGTTACAATAAATATTATATATGTGATATATAATATTGTAACATGATATGGTTATTAATGCAACATGATTAGTGGAGATTAAACATGGTTAGGGTTTGATTAGGGTTAAGCTCTTCTAGAAGTTTTTAGAAGGTTATGTTTTGTTTTGTGTAAGATATTTTGTGTGGATATTTGCTTAACCAAACCCAAACCCTTGACCATGGTTGTTTCTCTACAAGGGTTAAGGATTCATTCTTAACTATGGTTGCATTTCTAACCTCACTAAGGAGTTATTCATTATTCATCACAAAAGGATTCCATCTTCTTCTTCCTTCTCCTTTTTCATGGAAAAGCTTTCTTGATTTGATTTTGTGATGATAAATGAGTGAGAAAAAGATAATAAAAGAGAGCAAAAATCCTACTTCATCATTCTCATCTATCCTTGCCCTTTAGATGAGAGTGTTCACTTTATATTATAAGTGTTAGCTTGTGTTAACGAAACTTCAAGGTAGATTATCTTTGTATCGAAGATCGGAAGCAAGAATGCATCTTTCTCTTCGTGGAACCTCTCGAGAGTTCGGAACACGATGATCGCAGCGAAGGGACTTCAACACGGAGCTTAAGAAGTGAAGGACCGGATCTACAAAGCTTGTAATCCCTCTCACTTAGTGTTAAAGTGTTTAACATGTTAGTTTTCGCCTAAACCCTAGTTTAAAGATCCGGCTTTGGGTTGTTCGGCACAGCTAATATTTTAATCGGGCATGGTTGATGCCTCGTAGACCCTTGTGCGCGTGCATAGCAACTCTACAGTGGTATCAGAGCCAAGCTAGAGCTTTAGGCGAAATCTAAGCGAAGTTTAAAGTCCGATCGAACTCCGAATACCCGATATTAACCCCTCTCTGTACATTTTCTAAAAATGTGATTTTTTCAGTATTAAAAATACTCAGAAAAACAAGCAGGAAAAACTAAGAATTACTGTGAAGTACGGACCTCTAATTCGCTCAGATGACCGCGGAACCGCGGCCAAACCAAGGGTTTGGCGGCGGTTCCGCGGCCACAATTGTGAATTAGTCCCTGGAATTTCATGTAATTATTCTTAGGTCCTTTTTGTTATTTTTTTCTGGGAATTTTTTTATTCCACTAAAGTGTTGAGTTTTCTAGGGTTGTATTGGGGACTTGTTGATTCGATCGGATAATTTAACTTTGTTTAGTTTTTCCGGATAATTTTAGAAACTGTTAAAAAGTTCGAACGGATATCGATAACTCACTTTTTCCCCGGTCGGAAAATTTTTCAAAAGTTGGATTTTTTCTCTAGTTTAAGAACGTTCTAAGTCGTGCAAGTAACGCGGTGGACCCTCTAGAAGACAACAAACCTTAACTCGATTATGTGACCGTCTTGAACTGCCTCTAAACCTTAGGGCTTGTGGCAGTACGGCGTGCCACATGTAAGGCGTTGGCTTGACCCTTCTACGGCTGGACCATTAGTACTGTGGCATGTGATGGATGTTTTTAAACTGATTTCAAGTGTTGAGATATATTGGGGAAATCTTGGGTGTTTGATTATTCGATCGGAATGTTTAAAACTGTCTTTTTATCTGGAATGTGATACAATATTTAGAATCCACATGTAGTTAAGATAACTAATTTGAATATTATAAACATAGCACTTTAGTCTCAAATGATCGTTTGCCTCGGAATTTTGATGTGATCAAAAGTCCGTCGCAATCACGTAGCATACGCGGATACTCGCCGGGTAAACTCAATAGACAGCCACGCCCCATAGCCCCGACCAAGTGACTATAGGAGAACCCCGTCGCCAAAAGCATCCGTTCGGGTGCTCGCGGCAGCGGTGTTCCGCCTTAGTGCACTTCGTCGACGGCATCGGGGGTACGGCCGTCTACTAAAGTTTGCGACGAGAATTCGATCAGGATGTCGGGAATCTTGTTGAATTGCCCGACTTGATATTGAAAAGAGTTTTCGATAATGAGACTAAAATGCGGTGTTTATAATTGTTAGGCATGCGATGTCTAAGGAATTCATTTTGTTAGGCATGCGATGTCTAAGTAGGTTGCGGATTCCAACTGTTGTAGTTTTACACTTTCTTTTCTGTGACCGTAAGTGTAGTATGTAGTTGTATCGCCGGTTTTCATTGCTATACATCGACGACAATCGGCGTATGCATACTTACTTACGTTGATGATATGAGATATTATGTGTTGCTGTGATATGTTATATTGGATCGTCGTGTTTGAATAGCCGGGAGTTTTATGTGAGATGGGAGTTCTTCTTTTTCATTCATGTAAAATTCATTTGTATGTAATATTCTTTTTTTGGGGGCACTTCCGGGCTGAGGATGATGTCACCATTGTATATTATTTACTTTTCCGCATTAGGTAGACCCAAGGAGGGGAGCACAAGTAACCGGGTTCTAGGGTCCAGTGGGAGACCATCTCGAGGAGTCGAGACCGGGTCTCCTAACACTATAATTGGCAGTGTTACTTGCCGCTCTCGTAGGGGTCTGGGGATGTGGGTTTGGCTATTCATTGCGACCGTGGAATCTGTGTTTTATACTGGCTCGTATTGAAAACACGGATGTCCTAGTATATCCAATATTTCATATATGTTCTTCTGCTACAATGTTCTGTGATGAGATCATATTACTGCCTGAGACGAATGTTTATATTATATATATGAGATATATGTTATATTGCAGATTTCGTTTCAAAAGAGATGCTTGTGAAGCATAATAAAATGGGACTTCATTAATGAGATTAATGAAATAAAAGAAACCTAAGATGTTGTAGAAACTTGTTTAAAAACTGGTAGCTCTAGTTCTTACTTTGCATAGCGGTGTTCCTTATAGAACATCCAGCACCTTATTCGATAAGGAAAGAGCCGAGATCACTTCACCGGGAGTGACCTCTTTAGTGAAACTAGCAGATGCTACAAATTCGGTTTGTCTTTTGATTGCTTCTATAGTTCTTGCTTTGCATAGTAGTATTTATGAAATATCTTGCACCTTATTCGATGAGGAAAGGGCCGACGATCCCTTCACCGGGAGTGACCCCTTTAGCAAAACTAGAAAAGCCTCAAAAACACTCCATTTAAAATCACTCGATTCTAGAACGATATCAAGTTCGTTACGCAAAGGGTTTTCTTAAAAACTCGTCGTAGCCCTCCGTCATTTCAGATAAGTACTTCATTGTATTCATGCTGCGTTTGTTGACCTTGTCAAGGCGTAGTGTGCGGTAGCTATTTATGCTTATCTGCATAAGCATATGATACGATTGGATTAGGGTAGTCGCGCGACTTTGTTGACCTTGTCAAGGGTCGTGCGGGTGGGTTTAATTCAATCAGGAAATGACGGGTTGAACTTGACTTGCGGTCTATGGTTTGTTGACCTTGTCAAGGTCATAGATCGCTTGGGGCAAAATATTATTGGGAATTTCAAGTGTTGAAATTTGCAATGAGATTGCATACCTTCTATGAGATAGTTGGATCCCGATACCCGCTGCGAGTAAGAGTTACTCCTGGGAGAGTTTTACACATTACAATTAGCCGATCAATTAGGTGTCTAGAAAGGTGTTAACGGGGTTACACCCCTGGAAAAACGAGGTTTACTTTAATTAGGTCTCACAAGGCATCGATCATGCCAATTTCAAAAATTCTAGGTGCCGGAAACCCTAAACTACGGATCGTTTGCTAGATATACATAGGCGAAAAGATAACTAGTTAACACTTAACTAATAGATACGGAAATACAACCTTTGTAGATCCGTTTGTCCACCTCCATAGTTCCACGAAGAAGTCATCTCCGCTGTACAAATCCGAAATCCGGGCTCTTGTGTCGGCTTCATCGGAGAAGAAGCGGGCTAGGTCATCGACGACGTGCCGAAGATGATCTACGTCGAGGCATCGCTAAATCAAGCTCCGACTTCACCAAGTCCAAAAACTTGTGAAGAGAACACACTCTACTACTTGGCAAGAGGTAGAGGATGAAGAAATAGGAAGTGGGTAGACTTTAGATTTGGATTTCTCACTCTTTATCATCAATCACCATTGATGAAGAAAGCTTTTTCTTCCTTGCTCATGAAGAAGAAGAAGAAAGAAAAATATATGATAAGTTTCATGAAGCTTCAACTAAACTCCAAAATAAGCCGCCATTCTTTTCTCCTCTTTTCCAAAATGAATAAACAAATAAATAAATGAATAAATAAAGGAAATGAAACCCTAACCATTCTTTTAACCATGGTTTAATTCTTTGCACTTAACCAAGTAATCATGTATCATCAAACATGATACAATCCAATGCACAAAATCATATCGCATATGTAATGCGCACACCCGAGTGAGAAAATCCATCTAAAGTGAACCAATACTAGTTAACGCAAAGTAATATATCAAATATATAATTATGCATTAAATCATTAAATCAACACTTGATTTAACGATCCGGTCATGTCGCACATAACCGACTGGTATCATCAGTAACAACTTATCGAATCAACACTTGATCCGATAACCCGGCTATATCGCATATAACCGATCAATGTCACATCGCGAGAATCAAATACAGTATCACATACTGGTATTATTCTCAGTCCTGCACATATCTCATATGCGCTCCTATTTCGTTTCGCTTGAGCCAGGAAACCTCTGTGTAGGACTCTAAAGACTCGTCAATACGCCGGCAGCAGGTGATGATCATATCAAACACCCACAAGCCGCAAGCGGTCTGCTAAACGTAACGGCCACCCGGGTATTGAGCGATCTGAAGATCGACGAGCAAGCCCGCTCACACTCCAGTGAATCCGACCAGTAACACTACCGTACAGTCCGGTCTGATCGTCTGATATGTCGCATATCTCGCCTAGGGGTGGTAAACGTCAGACCCCAATAGCTCAATAAGTCGTGTCGATATGAGGTCTATAACACTTCGAGAAACTACTGGTAACACTTACCAGTAAATCTCAGCAACCCTGGCCAGGGATTTCCTGTTATAGCCAATCAAACACAGTGCAACATCAACTCCCTATACCTGGAGAGACGAATCCCCTCCTATCGCTCATTGCCTCCATGTGACTCGGGACTGTACCCAAAAATCACCGTTTTGCACGCCCTCTTGGACGTGGTAAGATGGAAATCAAAGCACAGTGGGAACCACACAAGACTCTATGACGATCTCGGGTCAACAGACTACTCTGTACCAGTGTCACCTGAGAACTGCCATCTGACGTGAGGTATAATACCATCTGGGAGTTCTCGGCGAGTCCGTCCAGTGTACCCAGTCTCTACTGAGCACCCGTATATGATCTCCGATGTCAAACACCAATGGATATGGGATCATCCATCGCCCATCTGTATGGGTCGAGAAGGTATACGCTAGTCTACTCTGGTATATCGATGCCCCATCTCGATACACCCACGACTAGGGACTTTGAAGGATGTACTTATGGACTACCATGTCCCCACTAGTATGATCCGCATCATAGTCCAGGTAGTCAAGTACACATCCTAAGGGCTTTACCAACATGTAACAGAGAGACAATCACTATACACGTTAAAGTAAAGATCAACCAGATAGCATACTATCATGTGGAGCAAGAAAGTCCTCCCTATATATGTCCCAGCATCCACTACAATATACATCCAATGTACAGTAATGGCCTCTAGGGCATACATATAACTAACAATCTCCCACTTGCACTAGGGCCATCTGTAGCAGTGGTTGTAGTATCTCATACTCAACCATCCCATAAAAGTCTCTCTCTGGGAATAGGCCTTCGTGAGTGGATCCGCTGCGTTATCCTCTAAGTCTGCTCTCCTTGCCTCGATCACCCTGGAGATCAACCATCTCCATGATCAGGTGATACCGCCTTAGAATAAGTCTGGATCACTGATGGGACCGGCGTTCCTCGGCACAAGCCACAACTCCATTGTCTCACAATGGTAGGAACGTAGTTCATCTTATGAACTAATATACATCCAAACATCCTCTTTGGTAGCACCATAAGTAGCGATGTATCCAGCCTTTATCGACTAGTATGTCATGGTATCTAGCTTGGAACTCTTCCAACATACCGTCCCTTTAATTAGGGTAATGACAATGCCTGCGACTGACATTCAGTCGTCTTTATCACCCTGGAACCTTTCCAGTGATTCTCCCCAGGATCGATTGATACCATCTCACTACAACTAGTGAGTATCCTAATTTCCAATTAAATCTATCTCATAGATCCAAAACTCAGGATTAAGGAGGTATCACTTTGATCCTATATGGAGAATTATTGTGATAAACGGAGATTGATCGAGCGTAGCATAAGAAACTCCTTTCTTATCAAGAGTATGTCATCCACGTACTCTACGAGGATCACCACCATACTCTCTACTACCTTTTTGTTTATACAAGGTTCATCTACCATTTTGATGATGTCAACTTCTTTAACTACTTCATCAAAACAGATGTTCCATCTCCGCGATGCCTGCTTTATCCTATAAAGCATCTTGCACACGTTTCCGCTGCTCCCACTGTCTACGAGGCCCTCTGGTTTTGTACTTATAGACGCACTCTTCTAAAACATCATTTAGAAAAGCAGTCATGACACCCAACCACCAGATATCGTAGTCTTGGTATGTAGCAGTGGCAAGTAGGATCTGGATGGACTTAAGCATAGATCCTTAGAAAAAGGTTTCAACATAATCCATACCTGGTCAATGATGCAAACCTTTAACAAGTCTAGCTTTGAAAGTCTCAACTTTTCCATATACACTAAGTAATCTTCTCAGATATACTTGCTCTTGATGGGGATTTAACCCTTCAGATATAGCAACCAAAGCCCATACTTTGTTGGTGTATAAGGATTCCATCTCAGATCGCTAAGAATCCAGCCATTCTTACAGAGTCCCTACTCTTGATGGCCCGCTCGAAACTAGTTGGGTCATCATCTCATGATGCAATCCTCGCTCCCACTGTCATAGAGAAACCGAAGTATCTCTCAGGTGGGTGAGGAACCCTACTAGATCGGCGGAGAGGCTGAGGTTCGTTGGTTTCTATTGAATCCTTTGGTTCTACCAAATCAGCTGCTGTCATTTGTATAGCTGGAACCTTTCCAGTTGTACTTAACAGACCTTGCCTTGAGCTTGTCCGGATTTTGCTTTTAGACATAGGCCGGACAACCCCAAATCTTAACTAACTTAAGATATGGGCTCTTCCCCTTCTATATCACATATGAAGTGGTAGGCACTGATTTGATTCGAACCCTATTCAATAGGTATGCAACTTCTCAAGTGCATAACCCCCTAAGGAAAAAAGTAACTCAGTATTACTCATCATAGAGCACACCATATCAAATAGGGTGTATCTGCTCCGCCCCGATATACCATCGTGCTATGGTGTATACGGAGGAGTAATGCTAAGAGAGAATCTCATTCTCCTTTAGAATAGTCCAGGATTTCCGTGCTCATGTATTCTCCTCCTTGATCACATCAAAGGACATAATACTTATACCCGTATTTTGGTTCTCTACTTCTCGCTTATATTCTGTGAATATCTCAAAAGGTTCGGACTTGTGTTTCAACAGGAACATAGGTCTGAAACTCGAAAGATCATCAGAGAATGTAATGAAGTATAAAGAATCAGTCTTGGTATGTGTAGACAGGGGACCTACATACATCAACATGTATCATCCCAAGAGTTCACTAACTCTTTCTCTGTTTCCAATAAACAGAGCTATGGTCATCTTATCTTTGTGACATGACTGGCGAGTTTCACAAGATGTAAATTCAAACAGATTTAAATATGCATCTAAATGTAACTCCAGCTAGTCAGGTCGCATTGATATGACCTAGTCTACAATACCTCAAGAAGGAATGGTTCAATTCTGAACTCTTCCTCTTGTGTGTGTTCTATATACCAAGAACTGTAGTTTGATTTAGAACATCAATGCTTTTAGATAACGTGCCTGAACCGATCAACTTTTGATATAGGAAATGTTCAAAACATTATCCAACAATACAAAATATTATCGTTTCTTTACTAATAAAGAGACAGATATGATTTTGTATATCAGGTTCGGTATCTAATAACATACATTCAGAATCAATGTATTACAATACAGGGTGACAGTGACCAACAGACTTGGCTGCAACACTTGCCCCGTTTTCTGCCTCATGAAACTTATCACCCGTTCTCAGTTTTTCTACCCTTTTGTAGCCCTATGTAACAGATTACATATCTGGGATCCAGATCCGGTATCATATACCAGGATGCGGAGGATACTGAGAAACATTTCTGTATAAAGAACACACCCGAAGATGATGCATCAGCATGCACTCTCTTCGTTTGGGCGGCACGGGAAATCTGGTATTCCCCAATTTCCTGCTCTGTCTTATAACAATTATAAGTTGGAGAGGGACCAACGTTCCCTAGCTCAGTATAACAAGCGGGTTCGGTCAATAATCCGTATTATTATCTTGATTAAGGCGTGACATGGTCGCTACCAGGAGAGAGAGAGAAGAAAACACTCAGCGTGCGCTCTTGCAAGAATAGATTGGTTATTATTTTATCTAATCAGGATGGCTCCCACAGCTTTTTATCAAATCTTCCATCAAACCCTAAAAGGAAAGACTAGCCGGGATTAATTACACACTACAAGTTCGCCAATCTTTCAGCCAGGCCAGTGTCGGTACTTTAAGGGAGGTCCCCCGTGCTTTCGCACGAACCTAATTAATGTAAACCTCGTTTTCCCAGAGGCGTAACCCCGTTGACACCTTTCTAGACACCTACTTGATCGGCTAATTGTAATGTATAAAACTCTCCCAGGAGTAACTCTTACTCGCAGCGGGTATCGGGATCCAACTATCTCATAGAAGGTATGCAATCTCATTGCAAATTTCAACACTTGAAATTCCCGATAATATTTTGCCCCTAACCTCCTATGACCTTAACAAAGGCCAACAAACCATAGGATGCTAGTCAAGTTCAACCCGTCATTTCCTGATTGAATTAAACCCACCCGCACGGCCCTTGACAAAGGCCAACAAGGTCGCACGACTACCCTAACCCAATCTGCATCATATGCATAAGCAGATAAGCACCAGTTAGCTACCGCACACTGCGCCTTGACAAAGGCCAACAAACGCAGCACGAATACTAACTACTACTTATCTGAAATGACGGAGGGCTACGACAGGTTTTTCTGAAAACCTATTGCGTAATGAACTTGATATCGTTGCAGAATCAAATGAAGTTTAAAATGGAGTGCTTTTGAGGCTTTTCTAGTTTTGCTAAAGGAGTCACTCCCGGTGAAGGGATCGTCGGTCCTTTCCTCGTCGAATGAGGTGCGGGATATATCATATATATCACTGTGCAAAGCAAAAACATTTAAAAGCAATCAAAAGACAAACCGAGGGTGTAGCATCTGCCAGTTATTGCTAAAGGAGTCACTCCCGGTGAAGGGATCTCGGTCCTTTCCTTATCGAATAAGGTGCAGGATATATCACATATACCGCGGTGCAAAGCAAGAACTGTAGCTACCTGTTTTATTTTCAAATTCGATTCTACAACATCTTAGGTTTCTTTTAATTCATTAATCTCATTAATGAAGTCCCATCTTTTAAGTACCTAAACATCACAGATAGATATGACGTACACTTATGCCATCCGCATTCGCCTCGATGTCCCCTCGTGCACCGTTAGGTTAGGTAACTAACGACAGAGCGGGGCAGGGCTAGCTCGGGTGTAAAACATAAGTAACGCCTATATAATATATCATATATACTATATACTGTATCTATCATAGAACATCACATGATCACATCACAGATATCGCAGCAGAAGAATCATATGAAATATTGGATATACTAGGACGTCCGTGTTTTCAATACGAGCCAGTATAAAACACGGATTCCACGGTCGTGATGAATAGCCAAACCCACACCCCTAGACCCCTACGAGAGCGGCAAGCAACCCTACCAATTCTGGAGTTAGGAGACCCGGACTCGACTCCTCGAGTTGGTCTCCCACTGGACTCCAGAACCCGGTTACTTGTGCCCTCCTCCTTGGGTCTATCCTAGTGCGGAAAAGTAAATAATATACAATCGGTGACCACTTCCGCAACCTGGAAGCGCCCCAATAAAAGAATATTACATACAAGTTTTTACATGAATGAAAATGAAAAACACTCATCTCACATAAAAACCCCCGGCTATTCAAACACGACGATCCAATATAACATATCCAGCAACACATAACATCACATGTCATCAACGTAAGTAAATATGTCCATCCCAATTGTCGTTGGCATATAGCAACGAAACCGGCGATATCACATATTACACTTACGGTCACAGAAAAGAAAGTGTAAAACTACAACAGTTGGAATCCGCAACCACCTCAGACATCGCATGCCTGACCAAATGAATTACTTAGACATCACATGCCTAACAATTATAAACCCCGCACTTTAGTCTCATTATCGAAAACACTTTTCAATATCAAGTCGGGCAATTCAACAGGATTCCCGACAGTCTGATCGAATACTCGTCGCAAACTTCAGTAGGCGGCCGCACCCCTGATACCGTCGACGAAGTGCACCAAGACGGAACACCACTACCGCGAGCACCCGGACGGATGCTTTCGGCGACGGGGTTCTCCTACAGTCACTTGGTCGGGGCTAAGGGATGTAGCTGTCTATTAAGTTTACCGGCGAATATCCGCGTACGCTACGTGATTGCAACGGACTTTTGATCACATCAAAATTCCGTGGCAACCGATCAAGTGAGACTAAACTGCTATGTTTATAACATTCATTCAGTTATCACATAACTTTTGCAAATTCCAATTATTGTATCCCATTCCAGATAAACAGAAAATGTTAAACTTTCCGATCGAACAATCGAACACCCAAGTTTTCCCGAAACTGATCAACACATGAAACAAGTCTAACAACATTCCGTTCGTGCCTCAGTACCAACGGTCCAGCCGTAGAAGGGTCAAGCCAACGCCTCACATGTGGCACGCCGTACTGCCCCAAACCCGAAGGTTCAAAGGGCAGTTCAAGACGGTCACATAATCGAGTTAAGGTTTGTTGTCTTCTAGAGGGTCCATCGCGTTACTTGCACTACTTAGAACGTCGTTAAACTTCGGAAAAATCCAACACTTGGAAATTTCCCGACAGGGGAAAAGTTGGGTATTTATATCCAGTCGAACTTTTTAACATATTCTAAAATTTATCCGGAAAGCCACACAGACAAAATTTGATATTCCGATCGAAACTCCGAAACCCCAAAACCACCTCTGAAAAATCAACTGTATAATAAATATTAAAATATCCCAGGAAAACCAGAACAGAATACTGAGAATTACTGTGCATACATTACCTCACAAAACGACAAAACAGCCGCGCTTCCGCCGCACGAGGCATGCTCGTGCCGCGGAAACGCGGTGGTAAAGTTGAATCAGGCCCACGAAATTTACAGTAATTCTTAGAAGACCCTGCTTGATTTTCTGGATATTTTTAATCTTGAAAAATCCATAATTTTAAAATCTGGACAGAGAGCATGTTAGGTTTGGGTTTTCGGGTTCGTTCGGACTTCAATTTCCGTCTGGACTTCGCCTAAGGCTCTAGCTAGGCTCTGATACCACTGTAGGGTTCCTAGGCACTCTAGTGAGGTCTCACAAGGCATCGATCATGCCAATTTCAAAAATTCTAGGTGCCGGAAACCCTAAACTACGGATCGTTTGCTAGATATACATAGGCGAAAAGATAACTAGTTAACACTTAACTAATAGATACGGAAATACAACCTTTGTAGATCCGTTTGTCCACCTCCATAGTTCCACGAAGAAGTCATCTCCGCTGTACAAATCCTAAATCCGGGCTCTTGTGTCGTCTTCATCGGAGAAGAAGCGGGCTAGGTCATCGACGACGTGCCGAAGATGATCTACGTCGAGGCATCGCTAAATCAAGCTCCGACTTCACCAAGTCCAAAAACTTGTGAAGAGAACACACTCTACTACTTGGCAAGAGGTAGAGGATGAAGAAATAGGAAGTGGGTAGACTTTAGATTTGGATTTCTCACTCTTTATCATCAATCACCATTGATGAAGAAAGCTTTTTCTTCCTTGCTCATGAAGAAGAAGAAGAAAGAAAAATATATGATAAGTTTCATGAAGCTTCAACTAAACTCCAAAATAAGCCACCATTCTTTTCTCCTCTTTTCCAAAATGAATAAACAAATAAATAAATGAATAAATAAAGGAAATGAAACCCTAACCATTCTTTTAACCATGGTTTAATTCTTTACACTTAACCAAGTAATCATGTATCATCAAACATGATACAATCAAATGCACAAAATCATATCGCATATGTAATGCGCACACCCGAGTGAGAAAATCCATCTAAAGTGAACCAATACTAGTTAACGCAAAGTAATATATCAAATATATAATTATGCATTAAATCATTAAATCAACACTTGATTTAACGATCCGGTCATGTCGCACATAACCGACTGGTATCATCAGTAACAACTTATCGAATCAACACTTGATCCGATAACCCGGCTATATCGCATATAACCGATCAATGTCACATCGCGAGAATCAAATACAGTATCACATACTGGTATTATTCTCGGTCCTGCACATATCTCATATACTCTCCTATTTCGTTTCGCTTGAGCCAGGAAACCTCTGTGTAGGACTCTAAAGACTCGTCAATACGCCGGCAGCAGGTGATGATCATATCAAACACCCACAAGCCGCAAGCGGTCTGCTAAACGTAACGGCCACCCGGGTATTGAGCGATCTGAAGATCGACGAGCAAGCCCGCTCACACTCCAGTGAATCCGACCAGTAACACTACCGTACAGTCTGGTCTGATCGTCTGATATGTCGCATATCTCGCCTAGGGGTGGTAAACGTCAGACCCCAATAGCTCAATAAGTCGTGTCGATATGAGGTCCATAACACTTCGAGAAACTACTGGTAACACTTACCAGTAAATCTCAGCAACCCTGTCCAGGGATTTCCTGTTATAGCCAATCAAACACAGTGCAACATCAACTCCCTATACCGGGAGAGACGAATCCCCTCCTATCGCTCATTGCCTCCATGTGACTCGGGACTGTACCCAAAAACCACCGTTTTGCACGCCCTCTTGTACGTGGTAAGATGGAAATCAAAGCACAGTGGGAACCACACAAGACTCTATGACGATCTCGGGTCAACAGACTACTCTGTACCAGTGTCACATGAGAACTGCCATCTGACGTGAGGTATAATACCATCTGGGAGTTCTCGGCGAGTCCGTCCAGTGTACCCAGTCTCTACTGAGCACCCATATATGATCTCCGATGTCAAACACCAATGGATATGGGATCATCCATCGCCCATCTGTATCGGTCGAGAAGGTATACGCTAGTCTACTCTGGTATATCGATGCCCCATCTCGATACACCCACGACTAGGGACTTTGAAGGATGTACTTATGGACTACCATGTCCCCACTAGTATGATCCGCATCATAGTCCAGGTAGTCAAGTACACATCCTAAGGGCTTTACCAACATGTAACAGAGAGACAATCACTATACACGTTAAGGTAAAGATCAACCAGTTAGCATACTATCATGTCGAGCAAGAAAGTCCTCCCTATATATGTCCCAGCATCCACTACAATATACATCCAATGTACAGTAATGGCCTCTAGGGCATACATATAACTAACAGATATTTACTTGCATGATGGTTATTGTCATTGGGTGACGAGTGGACGGGATCCACGTGTGTGCAGATTTGATTACATTGATCATACCTCATATTCATGACATGATATTACCTGAGGCACTAGCACGAGCACTTGGCATTACACTCATGTAGAGATTACATTGCCAGTTTAGCATGCTTCAGCTTTATTCATATTGAGGTTTATTTATATCTGATCGTATTGACCTAGGATGGGTCATGCATTCGATCTCTGCTTGTAGATATTTTCTATTCACGAGTTGGCAACTCACCCCCGTTATGCCCCAGTCCTTGCAGGTTTTTGCCGTACAGATTCCATAGCGGCATTTCTGGCACACTGCTTCCTTATGGGTGACTTGCTTGGATAGGTGGGTTCTTTTGTATCAGAACCGCCATTGTTCATGTATTATTTATTGTATCTAGAATTTCCATCAACCAAAACTTGTTTATTGTTTCAGACTTAGAAAACAGTGTTGTTTTATTTCGACCTTAGAGTCGCGCTAGTAGTATTACGGTTTTCTGGCTGTTTTGAGTTTCTTTTTCTTTGGGTTTTGATCCTCGCCCTTTGGCGTTGTATATTATTATTGCTTGCGTGGTTGTGACCTTCGATGGACGAAGAGCTAGCTCCCGCTTGGGGATACCTTTTATCATTTCATATATATTATTCTTGTTGTACCCCGTTCGGAGCCAGTTTTTACAAAAGAAACTCTGCCGAAATTTTCAGGAAAGGTTACACATTTTAAAAAAATGCATATTCGGCTTAGTTATTTAAAAACTTTGATTTCCAAACATGATTTCCTTACTTTTCAAAAACAGTTTTCCTTATTTACTCTTTAAATGGTTTTAAATTGCTGGGCTTTTGGCTTACTTGGATCAAATGGGGTCCTATAGACTTCATATGGTTCAAGGGCCAGTCACGTGCTCTTTCGGGTCGTGACAAAGTTGGTATCAAAGCGCTAGGTTGACCTTGGTTCGAGTCTAAGTTTGACTATGTGGAGCCTAGGGCGTTATCTATATAAGGAACTTAGGCTTGACCTTACGGAACTTAGACTTGGTCGAGGGGGTATTAGACCCGAACTTTCGTCGTGTAGGATGACCCTTGGTTGATGGAATAGGTGACTAAAGTAGAGTGACGTACCGTAGGTATGTTCCGCGGCATACTTACGACACGCCACTCCGCTTAAGAAACCTTAGGTTGTACATTCCTTGCATTGTGTCATATTCCTTCCTATGATCTATCTTCATCGATACTGGTTATGGTTTTGCTGCCGCGATTGCACGGGCAGAGTGAGCTACGGCTCGAGTTGTCAGCATGAGCTCGTCGCGGACGAGGACTGACCGGGGCGTGATTCCAGAGACATACGGTTGCATTGAGGCTTCGTATTTTGTGTTTCCGCACTATGGGCGTTTGACAGATCGCTGCTGTGAGATTTCTAGGATGTACCGGACGGTACCAGAGGATTGAGCCACTGATAGAGGCCAGCCAGGATGTGATGACCGTTGATGTATCACTTATTCATGATGGTTGAGGCGCTGCTTAGCGTACCGACGAATGAGCCAGTTGTTGCTGCGAGTGATGAGATATCGCCCAGATGATTGGAGCTACTGCAGCATGAGCATATTCTTAGAGATGTGATAGTGAGTCGCTAGTCACCGAGGATTAATGACTAGGACATGTGGTTCGTTCGCTTACCCCGATGCGAGGTCATCAGATAGATTGATTCCAGCTAGAGGTGACTTCACGCAGATTCGTTGAGAGTCGATTGAGACGATCGAAGGTCAGGAACCCATTTTCCAAGTTTAAAGTATACGGAAAGACATGCAGGTGATTCTATGGACCCTCTAGAAGAATGAAACCCTAACTCGACTTAATGACCGTGTGAAAGCCTTTGAACCTTAGGGTTTGCGGCAGTTCCTCGGCGCCATTAGTGAGGCTTGGGTTTTCCCTTCTACGGCTGGACCACCGACGCTGTGGCATGTACTCGATACTATTAAACTGTACCCGAGATGTTGAGCTCTTGGGGGATTGTGAGGTTCTGACGAGTCGATCGGATGATTCGACATCATTCGGATATCATGTGATGGGACACTGCTTGGGAGACTCCAGATACGAGCATAGCCGTCGGAGCGCAGTCTGTGTAGCCATGATGAGATGAGTCCGAATCAGTCGATAGTGGAGCAAGGTGGAGTAAAGAGTTTGCACGAGATTTCGACGAGATGACGTTCCACTCCGCTGACATCAGAGATGCGATATGCACGCTGAGGACGTGTTCGGCTAGATATCTTCTACTGAGTGATGAAGATACTGAGCTCGTGATTTCGAGTCCGTGTTAGAGACTTCGGGTGGACCGTAGCCGAGGACATTGCAGTGTGCAGATAAAGACGCGACGTCGAATGGTCGATGATACAGACAAGCGGGACAAGAAGTTCGTGCGAGAGGCAGACGAGCTGTTACTACACCCCGTTAAGATTAAAGGCCGGACATGCATACAGAGGCGCAGAGATGCGACCAGCTTCCGAGGAGATGTTGTACTAAGGACGCAGAGGTCCAGAGAGCGAGAAAAGATTACGCCAGAGTACCAGCCTCCTTACAGTTTGGCTTAGGCAAGATCAGAAGAGACCTTGAGTAGGATTCCTTTCAGTACACTGCTGCAATAAGAGTTGCACCCAGGATCGGATGTGTGATATGCATTCAGAGGACCCGAGGTCGGCGCCAGAGATGTGCTGCTTTACGAGCGGTCGTGAGGATTGACCGAGAGATGACCAGGGAAGTGCAAGAACGGAATCGTCCTGTCAGCACACCTGACCGGGCCGATGAGCCGATGGATTGCGAGTTGGTAATCTACAGGAAAGATCAGGAACCAGAGGCAGAGGACGCCGGCCGCGAGCAAGAGGCAAGTAGATATCTTGCGCCGCTAGCATCGGATGTACCGGTACCTTCTCGACCCTGAAGGAGGGTATACCGACGACGGTAATTATGATTTGTGATTTTGTGATTTGATTATCACGTATCCGTTGCTTTGGATTTCGGTATTTTGGGCGATCTATTCGCATGATTTAGTCTTGATGACTGAGTTTCATGATATTTGATTTTGTGCACCATGGTTGCACCTACTGGGTATTTATACCTTGTACATAGTTATTACTCTTAAGCTGTTGATTGCGATTTCATGCCTATTTTATGCTGGTGATTTGATTTACGCTTCCAGCAGAGTTTCATGTAATTTTAGTGTTTTGATTTTGCACTCGGTATAGCTTATATGTGCTTGTAGTGCATCGATATGTGTTTGTGCCCGCAGCTGCACACGTTTATGATTTTCTTCATATCTAGATACACTTGGTGTTGCTGCTTACGTATTTGAGTTATTGCTTGGTATTTGTGCATGAGATGCACCAGTTCTATACTTCGTGCATTTGTCGCACCAGTTTTATGTTTCTTGCGTTTATCGCATCAGATTTATATTTCGTGCCTTTGTTGCACCGGATTTATATTTTGTGCATTACGATTTCACCTGACTTCGATTTGATGCCTTTCGGTATGTCGATTTTGATTGTGATATTGATGTGGATTCTTGCACTCCGTGCTTTTGACTGGACTTACGCATATTCGACGTTGCTATTGGATTTTGTGATTCCGTGCATATTGAGTGCGCAGGGTCTAGATTTTCATTCGTGCATGATGGATGCACCGATTTGGATTTTCGCGCATGTTGGGCGCATGTTTTGAGATACGATTTTGGGGCACACCAGATGCACTAAATCGAGATTCTTCGTACATGTCAGATGCACCTGTTTTGGCTGTCAGGCACACATGTTGCCTATGACAGATGCTTCGTGCACACCCGTTGCACCTAGATGTTGTTTTGTGCACATGTTTAGCGCATATATGGATTTTGATTTCCGTGCGCGTCAGACGCACAAGGTGGTGTTATGTGCATTTTTGGAATTTATTCCTTTTGGAGCAGTACATTTTTATGATGTGGGATATTTGCTTTCATACTGAGCAGGACTAGTCAGTGGACAGTGCCTGGATATATTTTGCATGCATCGATAGTTATCGAAGGGATTTCCGAAAAGCGAGCTATAGTCTCAGTATATACCTACGTGTCCGATATGACAAAACGTTTTAAAAACAAGGAAACCCTTCTGATTATTTTCAAAATGGTGGAACGTGTTTATTAAACAAAGGATATATATACACATATATAGTTATTTTCTTATGAGAAACGTCCGCCACTGTGCAGTGTTACGCGCATCGCACAGCGACTTAAAAAGATTTGGCATACAGTTGCATCAGCTAATTTACATGTATAGATTGGGTGTCTACATGTATAGTCTTGGTCCATATCATATTGATTTTGTATTGGATTTGACATTGTGTCGTTACCATGACTCCGATAATTGCGGATGCTTGATGGAGTGTTGCTTTTGAGTTATCTGCTCAGTACTCATGCGTATGCATTGCGCTATGATGTTTTATGTATAGATGATTTCGGAGCCCCGATGACTTGGAATTTGTATTGAAATATTTTAGTATTTGGGGGTTTAAATTTAAATTCGGGGACCGAATTTCTTTAAGGGGGGTAGATTGTAACGTCTTCAAAATAATAAAATATGATTTTTGGGAAATTTTATAATTTAATATTATTTTAATGAATATTTTAATATTCTGGTATAATTAAATACAGATAAATGGGGAAAAATTATGGAAAATTCTAAAATAAGGTATTTTAAGGAATTGCCTCGTTTTCTGTGCATGCCCCCATTTCCTCTAGTTTTGACCCTGAGTATGTCTAGTTTTGACTGATTCCATCTAGGGTGAAATCTGGGTTGATTTTCCTATGTTGGTGTATAATTTGGGACTTGTTTTAGCATGGATTTTGGTATTTGGTGATTCATTCCTGTCGGGTGGCGTTTGGACGTCAACGACAAGTGGATTTTGATTGTGTTTACATGCGAGTCGATAGGTTTTTACCTATGCGGGTAGCGTGTGCTATTTTGGTTTCCGATGTGATTTTCATGTGCTTTAGCATTGTGATATACTTGTAGGTACCCCGCGTGATGTTGAGGCAAAGGAGGTGAAGATAGCGACATCGGCTTTGGCACACGAGAAGCAATGTGAGTAGATTTATATCTACGGAGATAAGTCGGGTGGATGGCGTATAGCACCCCCGCAGTCCGTGGTGATGTATACGAATACGTATACACACGAATATTTATATTGTGTTGTTTAGGGTTATTGATGGTAATAATGATATTTTGATGATAAGAATATATTGGTTTAGTATAGTGCGAACCCTACAGTAGTGGTTGCACTCACACATACATTTACAAACATACTTGCATTCATTCTTTCATTTATTAGAGTGCATATGATGGTGCGTATATCTACACATGGGTATGGGACTATGTGTTTATATACGGGATTTGAGGATGATACGTGGTTTGAGATGATACTTGATGTGAGGCTGTGAGATCGGCGATGTGACATAGCTTGTCTTCGAGGTGCGATATGATAGTTTTAGCGGGCCTTTGGACATGTGCTTTACCCGCATTCATATTTTTATAGATGGTATCGATTTGTACTAGACTTAGAGTAGTACCCCAGATTATGCGATCTGATGATAGTGATACCTGATATGTGATGAGGTACTGTGACATTGACCCCTACCCAGCTATTGGGATGCCGTACGACGATCTACCGTACGAGCCGATATTGATGATAGATCCGCACTCATGACTCGAGGATATCTTACGATATGTTATTGAGGCGGGATCACCGACTATCATATCTATATATATTGACTCAGATTAGGTGGTTTCTTACCCCTCCTGTCTAGATTACTTGGTAGACATTAGACTGGACCGAGTCATACCTATTTCAAATTAACGAATCGGGGATATTTTAAAGATAGGCAGAAGGGTCATACGGATATTTTCAAATGATGTATCTTTTCTTAAAACACCGTAGCCCTTGTTTTTCCAAAATCCCTGATTCGTCTTATTTCAAATGGCACCCCTGCATGACTTGTACAGATTGGTGTAGATTCTTTACTTTTGCGTTGATTATTCGATTCCGCATATTCATGCTATTTGCATTGCATCGCTTGTACTGTGGTTATATTTCAGTCATGCTGCTAGGACACCAGCACCATTATCGATGATGCATATGTTCCACGTACACTTGTTGCCGGCTCACACACTCATCATCGATAATTGCCATGTCACTACACTATAGTACTATTGCATTCAGTATATGATCCTTGCATGACATGATGATATGCATACCTTCCTTTACATGTCGCATACTTCATGCTTTTGATTATACGCATTGAGATATGTTGTTTCTATGATATTTCTGGATTTGGGAAACGAGAGTGTTTCAAAAGAGAATATGTCATTGCTTTAAAAACCCGGTTACCCTTGATATGATATTTCAGTGCGTCCACCATGTGTTTTCTCGGTGCTGAGAGCGACATGTGAAACCCGAATCGAGGAGTGGATGAGCCGATTGCGGGTACATGGTGGACCCGGTATGGTTCCCCTCGGCAAGATGATCGATGAGCTTTGCCGATTGAGCCTGGAGGCGGGCGAGTACCTACCGGTGATTGGTTGGACCTGGCGGTTATCCGGAGGATACTGACCAGAGTCGATGGATAGATTTGGGCGTCCTGCCGGGGCCGAGGGCCGATACCGCAGACAGAGCCCGCGGGCCGATCCGGACTGACGGAGCCCGATATATGAGGATTTATGTGCCGATGCTGGGCACAGTTTTCATGATGTTTTCGAGTGCCGATGCTGGGCACTCCGGTTCCATGATTTTGACGTGTCGCGAGGGACACGGGTGGGTTATATCCTCATATTTCCATGCACAGGTTTCATGATATTTACTTGCATGATGGTTATTGTCATTGGGTGACGAGTGGACGGGATCCACGTGTGTGCAGATTTGATTACATTGATCATACCTCATATTCATGACATGCTATTACCTGAGGCACTAGCACGAGCACTTGGCATTACACTCATGTAGAGATTACATTGCCAGTTTAGCATGCTTCAGCTTTATTCATATTGAGGTTTATTTATATCTGATCGTATTGACCTAGGATGGGTCATGCATTCGATCTCTGCTTGTAGATATTTTCTATTCACGAGTTGGCAACTCACCCCCGTTGTGCCCCAGTCCTTGCAGGTTTTTGCCGTACAGATTCCATAGCGGCATTTCTGGCACACTGCTTCCTTATGGGTGACTTGCTTGGATAGGTGGGTTCTTTTGTATCAGAACCGCCATTGTTCATGTATTATTTATTGTATCTAGAATTTCCATCAACCAAAACTTGTTGATTGTTTCAGACTTAGAAAACAGTGTTGTTTTATTTCGACCTTAGAGTCGCGCTAGTAGTATTACGGTTTTCTGGCTGTTTTGAGTTTCTTTTTTTTGGGTTTTGATCCTCGCCCTTTGGCGTTGTATATTATTATTGCTTGCGTGGTTGTGACCGTCGATGGACGAAGAGCTAGCTCCCGCTTGGGGATACCTTTTATCATTTCATATATATTATTCTTGTTGTACCCCGTTCGGGGCCAGTTTTTACAAAGGAAACTCTGCCGAAATTTTCAGGAAAGGTTACACATTTTTAAAAAATGCATATTCGGCTTAGTTATTTAAAAAATTTGATTTCCAAACATGATTTCCTTACTTTTCAAAAACAGTTTTCCTTATTTACTCTTTAAATGGTTTTAGATTGCTGGGCTTTTGGCTTACTTGGATCAGATGGGGTCCTATAGACTTCATATGGTTCAAGGGCTAGTCACGTGCTCTTTCGGGTCGTGACAGAGTCAGTGATTGATGAAAACTATCTCCGCCAACGGAAAAAAATGAAGGTTCGGCAAGAGAAGGATTACTCCGTCAAGCCCCAAAAACCAATAGTTACCCGGGTGCACATTACAACGGCCCCCTTAACTCCAATCACTCAGAAGAAAAGGAGGCCGCAAAAAGCCCCTGTGAACATGGCGAAGCATAAAAGCGCTGAACACAAACGCCCCAAATCTGGGGGCATGGTGGTGCACACTGTTTATATGGCTTATGGAAAGGAGGAAAGCCCTACTTCTACGGGCTACCGACCGCTCACCCGATCCGTGACGAAAGCCCGGGAGCAACAACAAAAGCTTCAGGAAATGATGACTACAATGGCTGCACTCACTGAGCCAAAAGAAAGCTCTGAAACGTCTTCGGATGAGCGTCAAGAACAAGAAACCGACGCTGACTTTTTACGCAGAGTCCTCGAAAAGAGGGACAAAGAAGCTGCAGAGCAAGCGGCTAACATAAAACAGATGGCGCTCCATTTCCAAGATATGGTAGGGATGATGTTACAGCCGGACCCTCCTGCTGAAGATCCTTCGATCGTCCTTGAAGACGACAGGGGAGAAACGTCAAATCCTCCACCGGCTCTGTCAACAGCCAAGGAGGAGGCAATCTCCAAAGCTGACATGGACGAATATATAGCTCAGAAGATCCGGGTTCATCAGGTGAATGAAGCGGCTGGGCAAATTGCTAGAACCGGACGACCGTATCCGAGCTGGTACGACCAAATCAGTTACCCGCCGGGATATACGATCCTTAAATTTCACGTATATAAAGGGACAGGGAATCCGCATCAGCATGTCGCTCAATTCAGGGCCTTATGAGGCAATACTGGAGGCGATGACAAATTGTTGCTACGTTAATTCGTCAGCAGCTTAGCAGAAACAGCCTTTGAATGGTATTCGGAGCTACCTAACGACTCTGTCAAAACATTTGCGGAGATGGAACTACTGTTCACACAAAGATTCGCGAGTGCTAGTGAACGCACCCCGATAACAGCACTAATAAATGCCAGAATAAGGCCAGGCGAAACGTGGGTCCAATACGCAACACAATGGCAAAACCTATGGTCGAAATGCGAACAACGCATAGAAGAGGCACCTGCGGTAGGCATGTTTGTGGGCACTCTCGATCCGCAGGCGACCATCTCACAATTCATGATGTTCTTCAGGCCGACTACCTTCCAGGCCTTGTTCGACAAATTAGCCCAAATGGACCAGATGGGCCATAGACCTTCTCCTCCAAAACCAGATTCCCGAAATGAGAAAGGAAAAGGGAAAGCGATCGTCGTCGCCAATGCTCAGCAACAGTCGAACAACTCAAAGCCGGTCGTTCGCCAAAACAACGTGCGTCCATGCCCTTCCCTCGAAGAGAGGCTAGGACGTCCTTACTCGTTTCCTCAGAATAAAACGAGAAGACTGTTCGAGCTGGCAGTGCGCAACAGACTCATTAATCTGCCGAGTCCAAAGCGTCTGTCGCAGCCAGGCGATCTTAATAATCTCAATTATTGCCCTTACCACCAAATGGTAAGTCACCCGATTGAGGATTGTTTCGTCTTTAAGGGATGGATCGAGGATCAGTACCTACAAGGCAAGTTCGCGCTGTCGGAAAACTGGAAGGTAAACCCACCACAGCCGCACTCTCCAAAGAAGACGGACACGCCAGGGGCAGTTTGTTCTTTAGTCAAGGATGAAAACGATGGAGAAAACTCATCAGATGAATCCGAAGACTACGTAGCGACTTGTCATGTGATTTCTCACTCACTGACAGATAATAAAGAAGCTTCTTGCGCCGAGAAACCAATGGCGAACCCCGAACTGGAAATTCTACAGCCATCAGACAAGCTGATCGATGTCTTCCTAAATGAAATTCGTCTGAAAGCAAAAGCCAATCAAGAGCGTGAAATGGCCATACTGGAAAAAGACAAGGCATTCCCGTCAAATCAAAAGCCATCCACTGCGGATAAAAACAAATTCAAGAAGAGAAAAAGGTTCGCCAAAGCTTTATCAGTAGGAATGAAGCTACCGCCCTTTGAAGAAAATACTCTCGCTGAGGTAGAGATGCACCCTAACTTCTGCTTATATCATCGGAAGATCATACATCCTACCGAAGACTGCGAATCTTTTAACTGTTGGTGGAAAGGGTATGTCGCTCAAAAGCAACACTTCGACAGGACAAAATGTGAAGCTTGTAGAAGTCGAAAAAATGCGATAGATGATCGCAAAAGAGCCACCGACGATTTTCATACGGCCGACTCTAAGGTATCGCAAATTATCACCTTTGGAAGCGACTCTGACGAAGAAGCTACCCCCAACCCTTCCCTCAGGGAATCTATTTCAAAAATGAAGGAATTAAGGAGCTACGAGAACGTTCAGCCATGCAATCGCACGCCACTCGGAAAAAATCCCGGCCCCGCAAACAATGGAGCGAACAAAAAGGATAAAGGAAAAGGAAAAACAGCCTTCGTCGCCAGCGCTCAACAACAATTAAGTGACCCTAAACCGGTTGCTCGCCAAAGCAACAAGCGGTAACCCCTCCAGGATAAGTTGAAACGTCCTTACTCGTTTCCGCAAGATAAAACAAGGGGACTGTTCGAGCTGGCAGTGTGCGACAGACTCATCAATCTGCCGAGTCCAAAACGTCCGTTGCGGCTAGGCGATGTTAATAATCCTAATTATTGCCCTTACCATCAAACGGTAGGTCATCTGATCGAGGATTGCTACGTCTTCAAGAACTGGGTTGAAGACCAATACCAACAAGGCAAGTTCGCGCTGTCCGAAAATTGGAAGGTGAACCCGTCACAACCGCATGCTCCGAGAAAGATGGATACGCTGGGGGCATCATGGTCAGTCATAGAGAAAGACCCATAGACCGAAAAGTCAATAAACTAGATATTCGCCTCAAATACGGCGACGGCGGACCGAGATGTCCTTAAACTAATGATGGACCGCAATGTCCTAAAACTTGCAAATGACCAAAATGTCTTTAAACTACTACCGCAGCATCCTTAGGCTGACGAGATAAAAAAAAATATAAATATATATATATATAAAGAATAAAAAAAAGAAATAAAAAAAAAGTAAAAAATGGTATGTCCATAAGCAAAACGGGCACGGATGAAAACCCGAAAGGGCTTCGTGAGTAAAAACAGCAGGACTACCGGCGAGTGTTCGTGAAAACCCGAAAGGGCGCGACCTCGTAAATAAAAAAAAAAGACGGTATGTCCATAAGCGAAACAGGCACGGATGAAAACCCGAAAGGGCTCCGTGAGTAAAAACAGCAGGGCTACCGGCGAGTGTTCGTGAAAACCCGAAAGGTCACAACCTCGTTAAAAGACACTTATAAGGTCCCCTCGACCCTGTAAGGAGAAACCACCCGCGTGAGATCCTTACTACTCACAAAGGGAGCAGCACACTTAGGGATCCCCATGATTCCTAAGGAGAAACTACACTTGCGAGATCCTCACGACTCGTAAGGAGAACTCTCTTATGGGACCCACACGGCTCATAAGATTTGAAAGTCTTAAGTTACAGAGACCTAAACCTGTGCTTAAGCAACCCCCACAACTTTCGTTATGGCCCTACAAGTGGTCCAATACTGGCTCTTGTATACAATCCACGGGCGTGAATAAACATTTCCCTAACAAAGTCTCATCCGTGACTAGGGATATACTCGTACAACAAACAACACTTATAAGTCCTCTCGATTTACAAGGAGAAAACCCTCTTGTAGGATCCTTACGACTTACCGAGGAACATACACTTAGGAATCCTCATGACTCCTAAGGAGAAAATACACCTACAAGATCCTCACGACCTGTAGGGAGAAATACCTTTATGAAACCCTTACGGCTCATGAAGTCAAAAGCCTTATTCAACAGGACCTTAACCCTGTTCGCTAAGCCACCTTTGTTCGACATCGACGGAGGCAGATGATGATTCGCTCCTGGCAATATCCCAGTTGTAGCGATACTGATGCCTAAATCGGTATCAAATTCCAAGTCCTTTCATGGCAGATGATGATTCGCTCCTGGCAATATCCCAGTTGTAGCGATACTGATGCCTAAATCGGTATCAAATTCCAAGTCCTTTCATGGCAGATGATGATTCACTCCTGGCAATATTCCGGTTGTAGCGATACTGATGCTGAGATTGGCACCAGATTCCAAGTTCTACGCTCGCGATAAAAATCAGCGAGCTGAAAATGCATATTAAATAGCCGAAATGATGGGGCAACTTGCAACAAAAGCAGCAAGTAAAAACGTATGCACACGAAATAGCCGAAATGATTGGGCAACTCGCAATAAAAAACAGCGAGTAAAAAAAAATATATAGCCGAAATGATTGGGCAACTCGCAATAAAAAACAGCGAGTAAAAATAAAATAAACAGCCGAAATGATTGGGCAACTCGCAATAAAAAGCAGCGAGTAAAAACAAAATAAACAGCCGAAACGATTAGGCACACGAAATAGCCGAAATGATTGGGCAACTCGCAATAAAAAACAGCGAGTAAAAATATATATATATATAGCCGAAATGATTGGGCAACTCGCAATAAAAAAACAGCGAGTAAAAATAAAATAAGTAGCCAAAATGATTAGGCAACTCGCAATAAAAAGCAGCGAGTAAAAAGAAAAAATAGCCGAAATGATTGGGCACCGCGAAAAATAGCCGAAATGATTGGGCAATCGCGATTTTCGCGATATAAAAAGCTGAAATGATAGAGCATCGCGGAAAGAATAAAAAAAATGAAAGAATGAAACTTTTTGCCCTACAGGTGAAATCACATCGATCCCTGTATACAATCCAGGGGCACAGATAAAGAGGGAACCATACCTTCCCAACAGGCTCCATCAGAAAGCGAAGCCAAATCTCGACGGTTCATAGACAACCTAGAGACAATCTCGACATTTGTCGCAATATTACAGACACGATGTCAACAAATGAAGCAAACGAAGATCCCGAGCTTCAGGGTCTCGACGTCAACATCGACAACTTAGAGATCACCAACGGTGTTTCTCCTCACTCCAACTAGATGCAGACATGACGTCAACAACTGACCTCAGAATCGCAACGAAACGGAACCATGGCAAAGTCTCTAGTTCCAAATCTCAATGGCCACATCTGCAGTCTGGAGACCAACAACGGTGTGCCTCCTCATTCCAGCAGGACACAGATGTTACACCATCAAGCGGAGCGATGGCAAAATCCCTGCTTCACCTCAGCATTCGTCTCGATACAGTAGACGCAATGTCAACAATAGCGTTCCTCCGCAGTCCAGCTGGAGGCAGATGCAACGTCAACAAAAGACCTTACGGTCGAAACAAAGCGGAGTAACGGCAAAATTCCAACTCCACCTTAGCATTCGTCTCGTTACAGCAGACGCAATGTCAACAACGGCGTTCCTTCGCAGTCCAGCAGGGTGTACATGCAAAGTTAACAAAAGACCCCATGATCGAAACCAAGCGAAGTGACGGCAAAATCCCAGCTCCACCTCAGCATTCGTTTCAATACACCAGACGCGGTGTGAGCAAATGAAGCGAAGGCCAAATTCCTAGCTTCAAGGTCTTAACGGCAAGTCATATAAAGCCTGAAAGACCACCGGAGATCATCTCACATGGAGTGGTCACTGATTGGTGTGATTTAGCGTGCTTGCGCTTTCTCAAAGATAGATCAAAAATATTTGTAACCGCAATCAAGAACGGCGTCGCTTTGCAGCTAGCCGGTGAGTACGGGTCGGTCCACAGGGATGTTGTGAATTTCCTAATCGCGCTAACGAGTTAATTCCGAAGGGTGTTCGTATTGGTTATTAAATCTAAAAATTGAAGTTGTATGATACTAGGATTAGAAACTTGCTAGGATTAGGTTTAGGGAAAATTTGGTAAACAAAGATCTACATCTCTTTCCATTGCCTTTAATTAAAGATATCATATTAGTGTTATGGTAAATCTTAACAAAGGGGATTAGGATGATTGGGAAGATTGATTCTTCCTCTAGATCCTTGTCCTTCCTTTCTTAATCTTTACCCTAACCTCCATGGAAAACCTTAAAATCCGGGCCTTTAGACTACGGAATCACCGCTACCTTGAGGGTAAAAGTGCCGTAGGGAGCGGAATAAGAAGGTATGCATGGAGTTCTAATGTTCATAAAAGTTTGGCAACGAAAAGAGATGAGAGATCTTCATCTCTCAAATCCTTCCCTATTCCTAACCCTAACAAGCGAGGAAACTACTCGCTCATTGAGGGGATGAAAAAAGACATGATTTATTAAAGAGAGAAAACATCGATTGCAAGTTAATAAAAGCTAAACTAAATTAAACTAAGGCGAGAAAATAATTTACCTAGAGCAGATATGACAAACTACAACTACTGCAAGGAAAATAACCTACTTACTGATGCATCTCTCCAATCATCAACGCAGGTTTGTCAGATCTAAATTCATGAATTGAAAAGAAACACCGATGCTCTCCAAAAGAATTCTAAAATTTATTAATGAAGGGAGGCATGAGAAATTACAATGAGTAGAGTTCCTATTTATAGAGAATAGGAAACCCTAGATTACAATTGATTTGCATGTCTACATTTACCAAAATATCCTTAGGAAGACCTAGTCAAAGTAGACTTCAAGCTTTGGTAAAATTTTATGTCTCTTTAAAAGAAAGTATTGGGCCTTGGATCTTTGGGCTTCCTTATTATTTGGTTCTTTGTTAAAATAGCTTCTATGTTTCTTCCAGATCTCCAGTGAATAATTGCGGTGGGCTTTTAACCGTTCGCTTTGTAATCTTGGACCTTGCATTGCCTTATACTCTGTGAATTTTATGTTTGATGTAGGCTTGATCAAGAGTCTTCTATTTGTTGGTCAAAGTCCACTTTTTGTATCATCTTTTGTCTTTTTCACTGTTTTCGCTTCAAGAACCTGTAACCTGTAATATGTAGCAGACATGCATCAAAAGCACCTGTTTATCATTGTAAAATGCATAAGAATGGGGAATAGAAAATGCAATATTATGGTATGAACAAATACCCCCAAACTTATCTTTTGCTCGTCCTCGAGCAAACTTATTTTTTTTATTCTCGATAAAAATCTAACCTAGCCGCACTTTCGCAGGGAAACGCGATTGCACTGAGCTCGTGCAACAAGCCGTTAAACCTCTAGGTGTCCCTAGTAGGAGGAGTGTTGTCTCCTGAGGGTTTTCAGCGGATACTACCCACAAAATCCTATCAATTCGGCCCATTAACTTTTGTTCTCCAATTAGGTTTTCTAACAAGGAATTCTATTATCTTTTGACTCGCAAATTATCCACCCATATTCTTCACACTTCCTCATCATTTAACTTAAGATTATATATATCATGCAGATCTACTTAGCTTTCGGCATTTCCTAAGTTTTCCTTCTAGGGTTCCATTTCCACTTAGGAATTTCTATCAACTCCATTAAAGATACAAGTTCTATTCTTCATTCCTCTCTCTTATCTAAATTCCAATCACATATCCCCACGTGTGTGTATAAATCACCTCTACACTTGGAAATTCAAATCAAGCAATCGTACTCTCGTCCTTTGTCCAAAGCACTTCTTAGTAGGTGAATTTAAATGAAATTTGCTTACACATCCTTCATGCGATCGTTAATACTTCTTGAGGTACCAACGACCGATTACAAAATGCGTTTGCACTTTAAAGCATACTTCCTAGTTTTTGCAACACCCAAGGCTTTAGCAGTGACTCCCAAACCAGTTGGTCTAAGGCACTAGGTGATGAAGCACCCTCGCTAAGTATTTTTCTATTTTTGCAGCCTTAAGTAATCACAAAAACCAGTGTCCATTTTTTTTTATTCATTCACACTTTTTCATACTAAGGACTTTAGACAAGAGCATTTCATGGTCTCTTCTACTATTCCAAGTTTCAAGGTGCGTGATTGTGCAAATTGTAGGGTATACATTTTCAGAATCTAGACTTAAGCTAGGAACTATTTTTCAAACTTATACTCTAATAAGAACATCAATACTCTTCCCTTGTTTCGACTTAGCCCAAGAAGTGAACCCAAAATTTGCCTATTTCTAAATAAACTACAAGGCATATACTTTCTACCGTTAAACTTTAAGGAAGGTTATTTTTAGGGTTTTTAATTCACTAAGTCTAAGATCTAGTTGTTCCTAGCCAGTTAACCTATCTGTCAAACTCAAGTCAATTAGCCAAAATTGAATACATTAATTTTTATAATTTTTGAAATTTTTCAAATTTTTATGGGTTTTCAAATAAGCATGCAAATGCAAAAATATGTACAAATGAATACGAAGGAAGAAGACGTACCGAGCATACCCCCAAACTTGAACTTGACAGTGTCCTCACTGTCATGCTAAACCAAGAGGGTCAAAATACCGGCACTCCCCTGTTTATTTATTTATAATTTTTTATATTTTTAATGTTTTGAAAATTTTTTTTATATTTTTTTTTAAAGAAAAGAAAACAAAAAATATATACATATATACAAAGATTCCCCCCAAACTTAAGCTTGGCCTTACACAAGCCAAAGGTTAGCACCAACCATTCAAAAATTCTATCGTGGTAATGGTAGAGTTGGTGAAAGAATGGAGTGGAAAGAAAAGAAATGAGAAGCACACGAGACCGTGTGGAGAGAAAGGGATAATATGGTCTCGGTGGAGGAGAATGGCGGAGGGGAAGAAGAAATGGTAGGGGTTCTATTTCTTCGAGTGGAGGTTGATTAATCACAAAATCCATATCATTTAAGAATGCGAGTTCGTCAGCGAAAATATCTTCGAAACTTTCCTCGAAGGTCCAATTGAAAATTATCGAACTCAAAATGTCGGATTGTGATTCATCAACACTCGATATCATTAAAGGAAGATTAGAAGAACCAAAGAAAGTGGGAATACGAATTTGAGGGTGTGGATGGAGCGTATAGATTAGCACAATTTGTAATGACCGATGTGTAAAAAGCGATTGTGCTAATCTATCAACCCGCGAAAAAATGAGATTAAATCCCTCAAGAGTCGTGAGCAAACATGGGTACGTCGAACTAGGTATTGGAGATGAAAGCGTAACGGTCTCTTGCACAGTCGAAATGATAGGAAGGACGGAAGGAGGTGAGTGAGGAAGGGTATCAGTTAAGGATTTAGGGGGGTGTATTGGAAAATTCGACACATCAAAGAAAAATGGTTCAACCTCAATATGATTCTCACTACTCTCCTCAATATTATCCTCATAATTCTCCACAATATTCAACTCATCCATGCCATTATCATCAAAATCAAGACGCATATGAGATTCGGGAGAAACATTTAATAACTCGGGATGATGATTTGAACATAAAATTTCAATTAAATCGACAGGTTCATCATCCGAAATATTCCCGGCGTCTATATCCTCAATCAAGTGAAAATCAATTTCTTTAGACACCTCATCAAAAGCATGGATATTTATCGATTTAGGTTCTAGAGTGGAGGTGTAAAGATCGAAAGGATTAAGTCTGGTTTCACTCGAAAGGGGTTCTTCACAATCTGGCAAATCAAACACTACAAAATCACACAACTCGCTTTTATTTTGAACTTGTGAATCATTTAGGACATTCGATGGAAAACTGGAGTTGTGGGCTTCAATTGGGTAAGGGTAGGTTTGATTTGGAAATCCTCTCTCATTCTCACTCAGTCCAACCACCTCCTCATACATTGGAAAATTTGGAGCTAGTTGGAAACTAGCTACCGGTTCACTAGGTCGCATAAGGGTGGCCACGGACGCTTCCACATTCCTAACCATTTTGTTTGTTGCTGCGATATATGCCTCCAACGCCTCTTCCAAACTAGACTTTGGTGGTAAAGGGGTTTCGGCAAAAGATTCAAAATTGTTTGGATATGTGAAACTCCCTAATGGCTGTGTAGAAGCAGTGTCTAGTGAAGGTGGAAAGGTCGGGTAGGACTGGTAGGAAGTGGGTGATTGGACTGGGATAGGGTCAACATGTGGATAAAAAGGTGAATAGTCTTGTTGATCCCTAGAACTAGATGTGTGGAGAGGGGTGAAAGATCGGCTACGAGATTGAGCAATATGCTCAGCAATGGACATCGGCCTAGGAGTTACAGCAGGACTTGGAAGAGTGGTATCAACATGTGGATAAAAAGGTGAATAGTCGTGCGAATCCCTAGAACTAGATGAGTGGAGAGGGGTGAAAGATCGACTGCGAGAGTGAGTAATATGCTCAGCAATGGACATCGGCCTAGGAGTTACAGCAGGACTTGGAAAAGTGGTGTCAACATATGTAGGTGGTAAAGGTTGACTAGGTTGACACAAAGTGGGTTGAAAAGTCAAACTGTTTCTCCTAGACTCCTCTATGTGATCTTTCAAAGATTTTTTTGGCATGGAAGGATCGTCTTTAAATTGACAGAACAAATTGCCGAACGACGCAAAATTAGGCTCGGGATACCAAAGTTCGGCTAATGATTTTTTATGTGGGGTACCCATGTCAAAAGAAGAAAGGTGACAAGAAAGAAAGTTGGGTGATGGTGCAAGGATTTATTTGGGGCTCAAAAAATTTTTTTGCAAGTTTTCTATAAAAGATTTATCCCTTTTCTTTTCAATTTTTTATTTCGAAATATTTTTTGTTGCAAAAAGATTTTAGAGAAAAGATATGCAACAGCAAAATATTTTATAGAAAAGATATGCAACAGCAAAATATTACTTGCAACTCGTTATAATTTGAAGCATATCACAAGAATCTTTATTTGGAAAGAATTAACAGCAAAATATTTCATGCAATCAATTTAGTTCAAGCGGGGCCCACAAATCCTACACAAGATCGTTATTTGGAAAGGAATATATTTTTAAGGCGCACAAAATCCTGCAGGAATATTTCAGAAAAGATATAGCTAGATCTCCATAGAAAGACCAGAGAAGCTTACAGAGGAATTTTCACCTGATGACGTCACTGTGGAGCCGCCCTTCCGCGGCAAATCCTGGTTCCCACCGCGGTTCCGCGCTCCTCTTGATGGCACAGAGCCCCACAAAATTTTTGGTGCAACGAATCGTCAAGACGGCCGCGTTTCCGCGGCCTAAGGTGGGTATTGGCCGCGGAATCACGGCGGGTTGGGGAGGTTGGGGCTTCAAAAATTTTTCCCTGTTCTGTTGTTCAAAATCGCTTCTGTTCCGATATTTTGTTTCCTGTTTTGCTTTCGGGAAATCTCCAGATCCGAATTTGTATATCCTGCAAAAATTCAACCACAAAGTATCCCTTCCAAAAATAACAAACGATATATATTTTTATATTTTTTGAAATTTTTCAGATTTTTATGATTTTTTAAATTTTATGATTAACCCGAAATTGCGAAAAGAAAATTCTACGCCATCCCCGGCAACGGCGCCATTTGATTGGTGTGATTTAGCGTGCTTGCGCTTTCTAAAAGATAGATCAAAAATATTTGTAACCGCAATCAAGAACGGCGTCGCTTTGCAGCTAGCCGGTGAGTACGGGTCGGTCCACAGGGATGTTGTGAATTTCCTAATCGCGCTAACGAGTTAATTCCGAAGGGTGTTCGGATTGGTTATTAAATCTAAAAATTGAAGTTGTATGATACTAGGATTAGAAACTTGCTAGGATTAGGTTTAGGGAAAATTTGGTAAACAAAGATCTACATCTCTTTCCATTGCTTTTAATTAAAGATATCATATTAGTGTTATGGTAAATCTTAACAAAGGGGATTAGGATGATTGGGAAGATTGATTCTTCCTCTAGATCCTTGTCCTTCCTTTCTTAATCTTTACCCTAACCTCCATGGAAAACCTTAAAATCCGGGCCTTTAGACTACGGAATCACCGCTACCTTGAGGGTAAAAGTGTCGTAGGGAGCGGAATAAGAAGGTATGCATGGAGTTCTAATGTTCATAAAAGTTTGGCAACGAAAAGAGATGAGAGATTTTCATCTCTCAAATCCTTCCCTATTCCTAACCCTAACAAGCGAGGAAACTACTCGCTCATTGAGGGGATGAAAAAAGACATGATTTTATTAAAGAGAGAAAACATCGATTGCAAGTTAATAAAAGCTAAACTAAATTAAACTAAGGCGAGAAAATAATTTACCTAGAGCAGATATGACAAACTACAACTACTGCAAGGAAAATAACCTACTTACTGATGCATCTCTCCAATCATCAACGCAGGTTTGTCAGATCTGAATTCAAGAATTGAAAAGAAACACCGATGCTCTCCAAAAGAATTCTAAAATTTATTAATGAAGGGAGGCATGAGAAATTACAATGAGTAGAGTTCCTATTTATAGAGAATAGGAAACCCTAGGTTACAATTGATTTGCATGTCTACATTTACCAAAATATCCTTAGGAAGACCTAGTCAAAGTAGACTTCAAGTTTTGGTAAAATTTTATGTCTCTTTAAAAGAAAGTATTGGGCCTTGGATCTTTGGGCTTCCTTATTATTTGGTTCTTTGTTAAAATAGCTTCTATGTTTCTTCCAGATCTCCAGTGAATAATTGCGGTGGGCTTTTAACCGTTCGCTTTGTAATCTTGGACCTTGCATTGCCTTATACTCTGTGAATTTTATGTTTGATGTAGGCTTGATCAGGAGTCTTCTATTTGTTGGTCAAAGTCCACTTTTTGTATCATCTTTTGTCTTTTTCACTGTTTTCGCTTCAAGAACTTGTAACCTGTAATATGTAGCAGACATGCATCAAAAACACCTGTTTATCATTGTAAAATGCATAAGAATGGGGAATAGAAAATGCAATATTATGGTATGAACAGTCACCTCCTCGACGTTCGTTTCGATACAGCAGACGAGTTGTCACCCCAGCGTTCTTTCTCCAGCAGGGATTCGGACGTGAAAAAGCAAACGAAGCGAAGGCCAAATTCCTAGCTTCAAGGTCTTAACGGCGAGTCATATAAAGCCTGAAAGACAACTGGAGATCATCTCACACCATTGCGGAATGGTCACCACTTCGACGTTCGTCTCGACACAGTAGACGCAACAATCATCAAACAAATGGAGCCACGGCAAAATCCCTAGCTCCAAACCTCGACGGTTCATCAGCAACCTATAGACAACCTCGACGTCCGTCTCGATACAGCAGACGAGATGTCACCCCAACGTTCATCTCGACATAGCAGACGCAACATCATCAAACAAACGGAGCCACGGCAAAATCCCAGCTCCACCCCGACGTTCGTTTCGATACAGCAGACAAATTGTCACCACAGTGTTCTTCCTCCAGCGGGATTCGGACGCGACAATCAAACAAATGGAGCCACAGCAAAATTCCAGCTCCACCTCAACATTTGTTTCGATACAGCAGACGAATTGTCGCCACAGCATTCTTCCTCCAGCGGGATTCGGACGCGACAATCAAACAAACGGAGCCACGGCAAAATTCCAGCTCCACCTCGACATTCGTTTCGATACAGCAGACGAATTGTCACCACAGCGTTCTTCCTCCAGCGGGATTCAGACGCAACATCATCAAACAAACGGAGCCACGGAAAAATCCCAGCTCCACCCCGACGTTCGTTTTGATACAGCAGACGAATTATCACCACAGCGTTCTTCCTCCAACGGGATTCGGACGCGACAATCAAACAAACGGAGCCACGGCAAAATTCCAGCTCCACCTCGATATTCGTTTCGATACAGCAGACGAATTGTCACCACAGCGTTCTTCCTCCAGCAGGATTCGGACGCGACAATCAAACAAACGAAGCCACGGCAAAATTCCAGCTCCACCTCGACGTTCGTTTCGATACAGCAGACGCGTTGTCACCCCAGCGTTCTTCCTCCAGCGGGATTCAAACGTGACAGTCAAACAAACAGAGCCACGGCAAAATTCCAGCTCCATCTCGACATTCATTTCGATACAGCAGACGAGTTGTCACCCCAGCGTTCTTCCCCCAGCAGGGTTCAGACGCGATAATCAAACAAACGGAGCCACGGCAAAATCCCAGCTCCACCACGACATTCATCTCGAAACAGCAGACGCAATGCCAGCAAACGAAGCAAAGGCCAAATTCCTAGCTTCAGAGTCTTGACGGCAACTCACATAAAGCCCGAAAGACTATCGGAGATCATCCCCACACCAGCTCGGAGTGGTTATGACTCATCGGGGCTCGCCAAAATGAGCCTAACCTCAATTAAAAAGCGGCATGGCAAATTCCTAACGCTTGCTCTTCCGACGGTCAAACTGCCTAGGAAGATTGCTTGAAGACGTCTTGTCCAGCCCCCGAAGGGATCAGAGACACGGCAGTTGCAGGGTACTCGAACAGCACGATTGCCTATCGAGGACTATATCGGCTTATGCGACGGTACGATGGCCAAAACCCTAAGTACCACCAACCTTAACGGGCTTCTGTCGTAAAGAACAGAGGTTAAATGCGATGTTAAGATGTTCTTGCGAGAAACGCTCGATTCGTCTCGACTTGTGAAGAAATTGTTGAGGCGGCTCGACTCGTGAGATAAACCTTAGGCAGTAGGCATAAAAGAAGCCTGTTTCCTAAGCACTGGGACCCTACAAGTTGACCCAAAACGGTCTCTTGCATACCATCCACGGGTCTCACTCTTCAAAGTCGAGTTTCGACAGGGAGGGAAACAACCGCTGACGGGTCCTTTCGACTCGTAAGAGGGAAAAATTCTCTTATGAGATCCTTACGACATATAAGAGAAAACCACACTTAGGAATCCTCACGATTCCTAAGGAGGAAAAAAAACCACCTACGAGATCCTCTCGATCCGTAGGGAGAAAAGTCTCTATGAGACCCCCACGGCTCATAGAGTTGAAAAGTCTTAGGCGGCAGATCTGAACCTGCGGCCTAAGCCATTATTATTGCATGGAGAAATCAAGGTGCTTACCAGCTAATTGTAATAGTATGCTGATAATAAGAGAGTGACAGAAAGAACGTCCGATTTACACTTGATCAAGCGTTTAAGACATACTCATTCATGCACGTGCAAACGGTTCGGGATGAGGAATAAGACAAGATGAAATGGAAATTTTCTATTCATATCATAAAAAAGGGGGTTCTTACAATCACGGAGAAATAAATAATAACATTATTAAAATGTTTACAAAGGTATGACTTCGGATCCGGGGCACGGATTGAGGAATTCAAAAATAAGGCCATCCAGAGTTCTCCTGGCCTTTCTGATGATTCTCGCGCGCAGCCTCTCGCGCTCCTGGGTGTCAAGGTCTTCAGCAAGGCCCCACATCCTTTGATAAGCAGCGATTATCGTCGTCTGCTGGAAGACTTGATGTAGGATGTCGATGAGGCTGTCCCGCCGTTTCTTCGAGATCAGCCCTGTCAGGTACACTGAATGCACCTTGTCTTCGGCATCATCCAGCGCATTGAGCGGTAGGGCTTCGTGAAACCCCAGAAGTGCTCTCCATATTGCTCCCAGCACGACCTTTAAGAAAGCTGAACGACGAGGAAGCAAGCAACCACCACTTGCGTTGAGGCGACCCATGACCTCCGCATGCTGGGCGTCCGTAAACTCCTGGTTCTGTTGACGGCCCTGTACACGGATATCCTCATAAGTGATGAACTCGTGCAAGCTGTATAGACGCGCCGCCATAATACCTGAAGAAAACAGTACAGGGAGATTAACAAATAAGAAAATACAGAAAGTTAAAAGTTAAACTCCTCGAGAGCAATGCTCTGCAGACAGGAGTGACACCAGTCAAAATCAGCTATGAGGAGAATTTAAGGAAAATTCCCTAAGAATATTGAGAGCTCTGCTCTGGGAAAAAATGATATGATAATAATAATAGTATCAAATGCCATGAAGAACTCTTAAGAGTTCTTCTATATGATTTGGAAGGAGCAAAGCTCCATTAATTAAGAAAATCCAAGGAAAATCTTTTAGAGAACAGAGCTCTGTTAATGGAACCCTAATAGGGTTCCCTTTAGTTCTCTTTAGACCCCCTTAGAGCAAAGCTCTGCTAAGTGAAACCCTAAATGGGTCTTCTTTAGATCAGGGATCTATTGAGAGCAAAGCTCTTAAAATTAATTTAATTTAATCAAAATTAATATTTTTACCTAAAATTCTCTAAAGTTGAAATTTTAAAAGTGCTTAAACAAGAGAGCAGGGCTCTGAGTTCTGAAAGTAAAATTGTGAAGATGAAAATCATCTAAATGACCAAAGGTCCAAGTTATAGGCATCAAATACCCTTTCAACTCCCAAGAGTTACCGCAGCGGTTGGAATTCCACCACTGTTGCGCTCACGTTTAGAGCCACGTAAGCGCAACGGTGGAGGGGCATTTGTTTACCCCAATCAGAGCAAAACTCTGTTCAAATTCCAAGGCGAGAAACGAAGCAACGCTTCTGTTTCCCCAATAAAAGCAAAGCTCTGTATTGAAAATTAAAATTAAAATAAATGAAGCAACGCTTCAGATCCCCTGCGCTGCGCACAGAGCACCACGTGTCAAAATCAGACACACCAGCGCCGGGAGCGCAGCGCCGGGAGCGCAGCGCCCAAGGTAGCGTATTCCATCAGAGCAAAGCTCTGCAAAAAAAAACTTCAGTTGCGCAAGCGCAGCTGCTGTGCGCTGCGCGACACGGGTCAGCGCAGAAGCGCACAAAAAAAACTTCAATTGCGCAAGCGCAGCTGCGCTGCGCGACACGTGTCAGCGCAGCTGCGCTGTGCGCAGCGCGACACGTGTCAGCGCAGAAGCGCACAAAAAAAAATTCAGCTGCGCGACACGTGTCACGCTCTGGAGCATTTGCGCCAAGCAGAATTAAAATTCTGAGAAATCTTTTCTGTTTTTGTTAAAACAAGAAGATTTTCTTCTGTAAAACAGAGGCCTTCGGATCAAAGATCCAACGGTGGGGAAAATTCCCCAAATCACTCAGAGAAAGAGCTCTTTAACAAATTTAACTGATTTATGGGCACTATAAAAGGGGCCCTAGACCTCAATTCAATGGCATCAACATTTTCTATAAAAAAAAAAGAGAGAAATAGGACTCTGAAGAACTCCTCAAGAACAAAAAAAGGTAAAAACCTTTGAAAGAAGAGAAAATTCTCTTATGAACAGATCAGTGATCTAAAAACAAGATCATTGATCTTTAAACAGAACTAAATAAAGGGATAAAATAAAAATAGTGCTTTGCACTTGTTCATGAACCTTTGGTTCTTTAAGATAAGAAAAAACTTATCTTTTTCTTTGATCTAAATTAGATCAAAAAATTTAACAGTGCTCTGCACTTCTGTTCATTGAATCTAAAAGATTCCTAAATCATAGTGTCTTGCACTTGCAAAACTGCACTGTTGCGCTCTTGGATTGGCGCAAGCCACCAGAGAGAGCCACGTGTCAGCATCCAAACCAATGGCGCTATGCGCTTTTGAAATAGAGCTCTGCTCTCTGTGATTGGCGCAATTCACCAGAGCGCGCCACGTGTCAGTAGCGCAAGCGTAGCGCACTAGCACTGCGCTGCATGACATGTGTCATCACCACGAGCGCTTGCGCTCTCTGATTGGCGCAAAGCGCCTGATAAATGCAATGCATTTCCTAAAAGGGCCAGGCCCAAATCAAAAAGACCAAGCAGGCCAAAATAAATTGCAAAGAAATAAAAGGGCAGAGCCCCAAAACAAATTGATGCTTTGCATCATTTATAAAAGGCAGAGCCCAAAACAAATTGATGCTCTGCATCATTTATAAAGGGCAGAGCCCAAAACAAATTGATGCTCTGCATTCTTTCTGGGCAAAGCCCAAATAAAAATAAAAAAAAGAAATGCAATGCAAAAGCAAATAAAATATTGAACATTTTTAATTGGACTTAGCCCAATTTTGGCCGTAAGTCCGTAAATTAAATTGACTGAGCAAGATTGCTCTTTTAAATCAATTTACTACCGGTTCGAGGGTACATCTCCGAACTCCTCTGACACCTGTCGTTGTAATCCTTCAATGACGTCAGACAGGTGACGGGTCCCAACGACCACATACTATATGGACTGCGGGGTCCTTAAACTCGTGGACCGAAACGTCCTTAAACTAATGTTGGACCGAAACGTCCTTAAACAAATGTTGGACCGAAACGTCCTTAAACTAATGATTGACCGAAATGTCTTTAAACTAATGATGGACCACTACGTCCCTAAACTGGCGATGGACCACCACGTCCTTAAACTGGAACACAGACCACCACGTCTCTAAACTGGAACATAGACCACCACGTCCCTAAACTGGCAATGGACCGAAACGTCCTTAAACTAATGTGGGACCGAAACGTCCTTAAACTAATATCGGACCGAAACGTCCTTAAACTAATCATGGACCACCACGTCCCTAAACTGGAATAGGGACCACCACGTCCCTAAACTGGCGATAGACCACCACGTCCCTAAACTGGAAAGTGGACCACCACGTCCCTAAACTGGAGTATGGACCACCACGTCCCTAAACTGGCGATAGACTACCACGTCCCTAAACTGGAAAGTGGACCACCACGTCCCTAAACTGGAGTATGGACCACCACGTCCCTAAACTGGAACAATAGAGCCTCCAAATGCTCTTTTACCGGATCTAAACGATTCCGTTTAAGTTGATCTTAGCCCCAAACACGGCTAACGTATCCTTAAACATTCAAGTGGACTACAAAATTCCAAATCAACTCTGGTTCGAGGGTACATCTCCGAGCTCCTCTGACACCTGTCGTTGTAATCCTTCAACAACGTCAGAGAGGTGACGAGTCCTGACGGCCATATATTAAATGAATCACTACGTTAAGTTGATCTCAGTCTCAAACAGGACTGATGTATCCTTAACGAACGTTTAAGTTGATCTTAGCCGCAACGCGACTAATGCATCCTTAAACTAAAAACACCAAACCCGGCTTTGGACTAATCCAAGTAAATACGGATTTAGACTAATCCACATCCTACGGGCGACGGCATTACTCAGTCTCCGTATACAATCCACAGGCAACCATAAACAAAACAAACACACACGACATTAAGTGAAATTCTGGAGAAGGAGAAAGTTGTTACCGCGATGCGGTAGCGTAATTAACTGCAGGGGCTTGCGCCTGCAGGGAAGAGCGTCCCCATAATCAAAAACCCCTCAAGCGAGGGGGAATCTGATGAAGTCTGCTACATCGGCCGCATCCGTCTAAACCTCCGATACACGGTGCCATAAATCATCTTGGCATCTTCGGAGAGGTGGACGGATAAAACCAAATAGCATCTGCCCCGAATCTCAGAGTCAGGACATCGCGGTCCTATGCGCCGTCTTTCGGAGGGGAACAAACCCATAGCTTACGCATGCAAAATAACCAAACAACTCTCGTCGTTGACGTACAAACATCCAACGACTCAATACAATATCAAATACCAAAACCAAGAATCCAAACATCGGGAAAACTTAACTAAAACCACCCCAATATGCTCCGAGATTTTGGCTCGGGTCAAAAGGAATTAAACAAGCAAGTACAGGGAGTTGTTTATAGGGTTAGGAGCTACAACTAAAAACCCAACCCCAGACACCACTAAAAATACGGCGACAGTGCCCCATCATCCGAGCTCGCTGGCCATGTTGAGGTAGAATGGGCTCGTATTTGAGTGGTGGTCTTCTGGTCGTTTTCCTAGGTCCATGGACTTGCTAGATTTTCTTTAAAATGCCCTAGGTAGCTCCAGATACCCTGTAGGATATAAAATACCACAAAACCGACATGGAACAATTCTAAGACTTGGGTTTTCTATGCAAAGTGTTGGTCCAGAAATACACTAACAAGCTTGTGGTCACTAATTACACCTTAACAAACTATAAATCCCCTAAAAGCCCGTCTTGGAAATTTCCAAGATTACTAGTCCTCACTAAACCAATTCTAAACTAAAATAGAAACTAAAGAAACTAGATTACTAAGCTAACGGTGTAGGAAATAGCTCATTTGGCAACTCAAGAATTTTCTTGAGTTGCTCAAAGTCTTCAAAATCCAACTTTGATTGGTCCAAAGTGTTGAGGATGAAGTGGGGATCAACTTTTGTGAAGGGGTATAGGGTTTTGGTGAGGATTTGGATATGGAACATGAGGGTAGAGGTGAGGGGAGCTTGAAGATGAAGAAGATGAATAATAACAAATGCAGAAATGTGAAGGACGGCAGCCTACTCTCTCTCTCTCCTTTATCGTCACTCTCTCTTATTCCCACCCTCACACAACCCATGCTTCATCATGGTCCCCCTCTTTCTCTCCAATAATTCTCTTTCTTTTTCTTTTTCTTGTAAAGCCAAATATCAACAAATACAAATGAAACAATATGCAACAAAAATACAACATGTCATGGTGCACTAACCATGGGAAAATGTAGAAACACGGATTTGTCCTAATCGCGATTAGTAGTGCACTAATCAATTTTTATTTAAAGTGCATATAATTAATTATAAAAATGCCAAATCCAATAAATATATTTTTAAATGATTAAATCATTTTAAATCTCTAATAATTTTATAAATATTAGTATATATTTATACCATTTTACGAAAACCCCAAATTCACAATTCGGGTAGTTTTCGCGAAATATATTATTTTAATATTAAATTCCAAAAATAATATTTTATATTTTCTGAAATGTTACATATATCCCATTAGTTTAGGTTGTTAACTTCACTAATACCTTAATTAGTGAAGTGTGAGCTTGAGTGAGAGAGACTTCAAGGTGGATCATCTTCGGTAACGAAGACAACAAGCTAGCCCAATCCTTTCTTCAAGTGGAGCCTTAAGAAGAGTTCTAAGGACTTCAACTCGGAGCTTTAGAAGTGAAGGACTAGACTACAAAGGTTGTAGTTTCCCATCACTTAGTTTAGAACATTACTTGCTTACTTAAAAACCCTAATTCTCTAGTTCAATTCTTGTTTAGTATACTTAGATCTCTAGATTTTTTTTAAATTGTATACTTGATGCTCATATAAACCTAGTAGAGGTGCTAAGACATACTTTTAGGTATGAAGCTTAGAAGATGAGGTCTGATTTGGGTCTGAACTGTGAGAAGATTCATGCATGTCCCAAAAATTGCGCGTTGTACAGGAAAGAGAATTCAGATTTAAAAGAGTGTCCAACATGCCGAGAGGCCAGATATAAGCCAAAAGAATCTGATAAGAATCCCGATATACCTGTCACGATAGTATGATACTTTCCCATAACACATAGGCTGTAGAGGCTTTTCAGGTGCAAGAAAACAGCCGAGACAATGATTTGGTAGCACCGTGCTGCTCCAAGCGAAGATGGAAAAATGAGCCATCCAGGAGATTCACCGGCATGGAAGAATTTCGATAGGAGGCACCAAATATTCTGTAGTGATCCTCGCAATGTCAGGCTCGGACTGGCTAGTGATGGCTTCTGCCCATTCAACTATATGGCTGGAAGCCACAGTACATGGCCCGTTGTAATGATAGCTTATAATCTATCGTCTTGGTTGGTTATAGATCAATACTATTTTATGATGCCTCTTCTTATTGATGGACCAAACTCACCGAGAAACAATATCGACGTCTATCTCCGACCTCTGATCGATGAGTTAAAATCTTTATCCATTGATGGTGTAGAGATTTACGATGCAAACACAGATACAACCTTCACAATGTGTGCGGCTTTAATGTGTATAATTAATGACTTTCGAATTCTATCAGGTTGGTCCGTACATGGTCACAAAGCATGGCCTTATTGCCATCAAGATACAACATCGAAATGGTTGAATTTTAGCAGGAAGGTTTGTTATTGCGGTCATCGGCGTTTCCTGCCACTAGACCATCCCTACAAGTTAGACGCTTCTCACTTTAATGGTCATCAGGAGCTTCTTGGGCCTCCAGCCTCATTATTCGGAGAGGACGTGATTGCTCAGTGGGATGGTTACAATAATATGACATTCAGGATAGATCCGGCAAAACAGGTTAAACCACCATACTGGAACAAATTAAGCATTTTCTACGAGCTTCCGTACTGATCAACAAATTTAGTGCGTCATTTTCTGGATGTCATGCACATAGAGAAGGGGGTATCCGAGCATGTACTTAACTTGTTTCTTTGTAAAGACGGAAAATCGAAAGATAACCTTCGTGCTCGGATGGATCTTCGGGACTGGGAAATTAGAAGTGAATTGCATCCTAAATCGATAGTGGGTAAACCAGCCAAGTTTGTACTTCCCAATGCCGCGTATCATATGTCACAACCGAAGAAGAAAAGGTTCTTGCAGGTGTTGCATGATTTGAATGTTCACACAGGTTTCTCAGGATCATTTAGCAAGAAAATAAAAATTGTGAAAAGCAAAATCGATGGGCTGAAAAGCCATGATCATCATGTTATTATGGAGCACCTTCTCCCATTAGCCCTCAAGGCTGCCCTTTCCGAATTGGTTGGCCTAGTAATCAATGACCTTTGTTGCTTCTTTAGAGAATTGTGCGCTAAAACCTTGGATGTTGTGACGCTGGAGAATCTAGAAAATTCTATTTCATTGATACTTTGCAAGTTTGAGCGTATTTTCTCACCGTCGTTCTTCGATATCATAATACACCTGACGGTTCATCTTGTAACCGAGGCTAAGTTTGCTGGACCGGCACAATATCGATGGATGTATCCCTTCGAAAGGTACGTCGAATTTTTCGTTTCACGCATTTTGTAAAATTATTGCTGTTCTATATGCCCGTATTTATTTATTTAACATATTTTTCTGTAGGTACCTCTACACTCTAAAAAAGTATATACACAATAGAAATCGACCAGAGGGTTCTATCATGCAAGGTTATCTTCTAGATGAAGTAACCACATTTTGTTCCCGCTATCTGGACGAGAACATTGAGACGAAGATTAACCGGTCTCGGAGAATTCAGGACGAGCCATATGGCAAAAATGATTATAAGAGAGTAGACACTATATTTATCAACAAGATATATTGGTTTATCCTCCTCAATAGCGTATGTTTTGAAGAAATTAGAGAGTAAGTTTTTTTTGGATTAATTGTTATATTTGTATTTGTGTGTGTATGAAATGATATAATATTAATGTCATAATTTATTGTTGAGAACAGAATTCATATCGACGAGGTACGTGAGGGGCATTCTAATTGGAATGATGAACGATTGGAAAAATATAATCAGGATAATTTTTGCGATTGGGTTGCAGATCATGTAAGTTGTTCGAATAACATGTTATTGCTACCAGTCTTAATCTAAACTTATATCATTATTTATTTGTCGTAAAATTTATTTTGTCAGATCCACGATCCGAACTTGTTTGCATCATTAGAGAGAGATTCAAGATGTTTAGCTCAGTTTCCTAGCATGAAGGTTGCATATTATAAAGGATTCGGTGTCTTTGCCTACAAATTTGAAGTTAAGGACATAGAAACATCTCTAACCACTCAGAATAGTGGGATTGCGACCGTAGAATCGGATGGTGTGATTTATTATGGATACTTAAATTGCATACTTAACATCCAATATCCCGGACGATCAGAACCGTTTTATATATTTCAGTATATTTGGTACGATACACGAACCGATATGAATAAGTGGAGAAACAATCTCGGGACTTGGAAAGATGAATATGGATTGACTAGTGTGAACACGCTTCGATTTTATAATTAGGACGATCCATTTATCTTTCCGCAACAAGCGTTTCAAGTATACTACTCACAGTGCTTGAAGCATCTGGGATGGAGTGTCGTATGCCGTTGGAAACCCAGGGATGTTTATGATGTCCCAGAATTTGAAGATCGTATGGAGGACAGCGATGAGGATGAGAAGAGAGAAGACTTATAGTGCTCCAAATGTTCTGTTTCAAAAGACGGGTTGTCTTCAGCTGATCGTGAAGTTAAGTGGGTTAGAAATGATATCGATGATGAAATCCAAGTAAATATATCTAATGCGTCTACGAAACGAAAAAGGTAATCAGTAATGTTACATTATTACTTCACATTTCTACGATCTATACATATATTGCACACATATATGATGATTGTACTCATATCTAGGTCTGATGACGATGCCCGGGGCGGCGAGGGGCGGCAGGAGCACCAGCCGCGGCAAAAGCAGAGGCAGAGCGGTTCTGCCGCCCGGGGAGCTGCGTAGGGAGCTCCAGAGGGCTGGTCTTGCACCCCGATCCGTATCCCCTTCGGATGACTCCTTCCGTGTGGACTTTGCTACACCTCCAGGTATATTGCATGCATATTCATTTTGAATGCAAAATTATAGATATACATGCATATTTATTTTTAAATTACTTATATAGTCGATGTTTACTTGTCTAGTTGTAGGTGGTGCGTCCACATCAGAGGCAGAGGCCACTATCGCACCTGCAGGCATGTTTATATATCCTATAGTGCATGCATATTGATTTAGAATGTTATATCATAAATATATACACATTCTTTTTGCTCTTAGTTAAATAATCAATTTTTGATTGTCTAGCTGTAGGTGGTGCCTCCATATCTCGGGCAGAGGCCGCGACCGCACCTGCGGGTATGTTTATATATCCTATATTACATGCATATTGATTTAGAATGTTATATTATAGATATACACATTTTTTTCAATTACTTATATAATCTATTTTTAATTGTCTAATTGTAGGTGGTGCATCCACATCTGGCGCAGAGGCTACTTCCGCTACTTCCATACCCTCCGCTCAGTCTGCAGGTTAATATTCTTAAATATAAAATATTTATTCATTTTACATATCCTCTAAGAATAACCATGAACTTCATGTAATTTTATCGTCAATGTTTATTTTCTAGTTGGAGGGAATGCGTCCATGTCCGGGTCACCGGCTGTTCCTCACCGGAAGAACCATCGTCCCGCTCGTGCTGCTGCCCGGGCTCAGGCTCATGCTGCTATCGCCGGAGGTATATATCGCACTTTAATTTTCGTTAATCCTTGATTTCTAAATACTATTTTGTCTTAATATTGCTTGTTTTGATATTTCTTGTAGATGTAGGGCAGTCCCATCCCGAGAGGGGGACTCGATGGCCGAATCAGTCTCACAGGATGAGGCCGGATAGAGCTAGGGGAGGCACCATTCCCCCTCTTCTTTACCCCCGATTATCGCTATACTGGTGATTATTCTGAGAGGTTCGGCCGGTATATGGGGGATGAGAGCCACATCCAAAAAAGAATCCACTTCACGTTGAGTGGGGCGATCAGCACCGGCGCTCATTTGCCCTCTTCTGGGATCAGACTCGGGTATTAATATATATTTTCATTTGACTTATCAAATAAATTTATTATTATTTAACACTTAAAATTTAAATAAATTATTTTCTTCTATTTGCAGTTGGATTACGACTTTCAGCCTGTACCCGACCCTGAGCACCCTGACAGAGTGCTCGATCTTCACGCTCTTTACCTGGGCCTCATGAAGAATAGCAATCTAAGGTCCGATATAATAGAAACGAGCTAAAGATCAATTGCTATTTGGTGTGGCTGGCAACCCCTAAGGCGGAGAGAGCGGCTCTCCTACATTCTCCGGCCTTTGCCAGAGTCGACGTAGATACATAGGCTCTCTTGTGCCTATATTATGACTCCGAGCGCTAACAGGTTTGTAATTTAAATGTAATTCATTATTTAGTATATAATTTATTTTTTGTGTTGCTTAATTAGAAAACTAAATCTGATTGTGTTGTGCAGAAACAGGACGATCAAAATAAGCAGAATAGGAAGTCGGCGAAAAGGGGTCACCCCGCTCACACAGGTGGCTCGAGGAACATTACTTGTGCCATGGAGGCATCAGTAAATTACAATAGATCTATTTTGATATAATGCAATATTAAGAGTTATTTTATACTATATGTAAATTTTTAGCGAATTGCAGAGAGCTCAGACCCTGGCGTGGGATGGTACACCGATTGTGTTGACTGCGTATCTTGCCATCCACGGCATCTCGTAGGGTGCAGCACACCACTGCTTCGCCTAGCAGCACGACGATCCCGCCACGGGCAAGCTTCGATTCCCTAACACCGCTACCCAGGAGTATTGCGTAAGTATTAATATTTATTCTAATTTGAATCAAATTTTTGTTTTGATAAGCTCAAATTTAAATGATATGCTTATATTTTAATGGTTAATGTGGGTGTAGGAGCGGGTGGTGGAGCAGGCGGAGGTATCGGGGATCGATTTTAGTGGACAGACCGATCCGATGCTACTGACTCTAGTCCTAGACGCCGCATACGGAGGGCACCACGAAGGTTGGGAGAGAGACCGGGGACTGGGTCCTAGCAGGGCCCATATGAAGTTGGTCTCCACTCCGGCGGTTACTTCCCCTACCCCCCGCGAGCGACGTCTGGAGCATGATGTTGCCGTCTTGAAGACCACCGTCGAGGAGTTGAAGGAGATGTTGGTACGTATATTAATTAATAGTAAAATATTATATCACGTTATAGATAGTAACACATGCAATATTAGTAGCCTGAGCTTATTTGGTTGTAGACTTAGTTTTGATTAATCATACTTACATAAAACTATCTAATTAAACTGAACTCTATAATCATAACCATACCACATCTTTTTTCATTTTGGAGTTTAAAAAGTTATGATTATCCAAATTCAAAACTTGAGAAGAAAACATTTCTTTGTAAATTAGATAACTCCAAAACCAAGCATCCAATCAAAGCTAAACAATTAAGGAGATATACGGGCTTACAAGTTAGAGTAATCATCATTTCTACCCCCACTTAAAATAAACTACGGTTTTCTAAACTAGATTCCACACGAAGAAACAGAACGTGTGGAATCTCAAAAAAGCAGATATAAATTCGCGGTTTCGCAATAATCTGATAATGATATGAATTCGACTAAAATCTAATACGCTGTTCTTACTCGTTTATTACACACACAAAATTTTACAGATTCGGTAGGCTACTTCGGCTGCGGCTCCACATGCATCTCCTTCGACTGCGGCTCCGCAAGCCACTATCTCGGCTGCAGTTGCGCAGACCATTTCTACAGTTCCACAGCCCGCTCAGACTCCCACACAGTCCGCTCCTTCATTAGTCAAGTTTTTGATGACTTAGGGTTGCACCGAGGAGCATATGCGCCAGATTACGGCGATTATCAGAGGTGGAGAAGCTGGACCGAGATAGGGTAGCTTTATTTATATTTTTGAGGATGTATGTACTTATCTGATACATATTGTATATATTTTAGATGATATTGGTGGTTGTTTGTATGTTCACGATGATTTTAGATTGATTTCGTATTCTGTTTGTTTATATTTTTTTATATTATGCATGAGATGTTGATTATGAATATTTTTGTATTTGACTATATGATATATATTATTGTAAACAAGGCGGGGAAAAAACGGAAGTCCCTTTTTTTTTTAAAAATCTGATATAATGTCCCTACGGATTACTCCGTAGGGGCAACTGTTGCACCTACGGCTTAATCCATAGGGGCAAGTTTTTCCCGTACACATTTCTTCGTAGGTATCTGATATTTTTTTCTTATGAACTCAATAATAAGGGCAAAACTTGCCTCTACGGATTAATCCGTAGGGGCATTTATCAGGCCCTACGGATAAATCCGTAGGGGCAAGTATTTTATTTTATAAACAGATAAATTAAATAAAGATTATGTCCTTATAGAATAATCCGCAGGGATAATTGTCCCTACGGATTACAGCGTAGGGGCAATTATTACTCCGTAGGGGAATGTTCAGGGCGAAGACTTGCACTTGCGGTCTATGGACATATGGAGGAATTTTATGTCCCTACGGATATTTCCGTAGGGGCAGTGGTTTGCCCCTACGGCTAAATCCGTAGGGGCAAGTGATTACTGTAGTAGTGATAGAAGGTATGCAATATCATTGCAAATTTCAACACTTGAAATTTCCGATATGGTTTTTACCTCTAACGATCTATGACCTTGACGGAGGTCGACAAACCATAGGCCGCCAGTCAAGTTCTACCCATCATTTCGTGATCGATTCGAATCCACCCCCACAAACCCTTGACGGAGGTCAATAAGGTTGTGTGACTGTCCCTACCGATCGCATCTATATGTTGCAGATAAGTATTACCCAGCTACAGTACGTTGTGCCTTGATGGAGGTCGAAAAATACAGCATGGATACTAAACATTACCTATCTGAAATGACGGAGGGCTACGGCTGGTTCTGACGAAAACCATTAATGTAATGAACTTGATATCATTGTGGAACCGGGTGATTTGAAAAGGAGTGGTTTAAGCTTTACTTTAAAATTTGAGTATTTTTCAAAACAAACCGATTGAGTTGTAGCATATGCTAGTTTTTTCTAAAGGGGTCATTCCCTATGAAGGGATCTAGGCTCTTTCCTCATCGAATGAGGTGCTGAATATTCATGAATGAATACCTCTATGCAAAGCAAAAACTAGAGCTACCTTTTTGAAAAATATGGTTCTACAACATCTTTCAGGTTTCTTTTCTTAACATTAATCTTATTAATGTCATCTCATCAATTAAGCTCCTAACATCACAGAAGAAACGAAAATAAAACACGCATATATGTCATCCGCATTCGCCACAGGGACCCGGGTCTTCACCGTAAGGTTACTTAACTTACGGTAGGGCGGGGTAAGGACTAGCGCGGATGCAAAACATATATAGTGTCTACTAATATATCATATATATATATAGCATTCGCCAAAGGCAATAATAAGAGAATAAAAAGTATCACAGCAGAAGCAAGTATATGAGATATATGATATACTAGGAATTCCGTGTTCCGATTTAGCCAATAATGAAACCACGGATTCCACGGTCGTGATGAATAGCCAAAAACCCACACCCTTAGACCCCTACGAATGCGGAAAGCAACCCTATCAATTCTAGAGTTAGATGATCGGTCTCGACTCCTCGAGATGACCACCCATTAGACTCTACAACCCCGTTACTTGTGCACCCCGCCATGGGTCTATTCTAGTGCAGAAAAGTAAATAATATACATCACAATACGACACAACTGTAGGGTTCCTTGGCATACTCAAGAGGTTCCACAACTGATCAACCATGCCAAAATCAAATTTTACAAGTGCCGAGAAACCCTAATGCTAGATCGTTAACTAGAGGTAAGGCGAAACATGCAAGTAAACAACTTTATTGCTAAATGAAAGAGACTACAACCTTTGTAGATCCGGTCCTCCACTTCTCTAGCTCCGTGTTGACGTCCCTCCGCTGCGATCATCGGAATCCCGGACCCTAGCGTCGATTTCATCGGAGAAATGGGCGGGCTAGGTCGTTGACTTCGATGCCGAAGATGATCTACGTCGAGGCGACTCAAACTCAAGCTCCACCTTCACTAGGTCATGAAACTTGTGAAGATAACACACTCTACAACATGGCAAGTGGTAGAGGATGAAGAAATAGGAAGTGGGTTCACTTTGGATTTGGATTTCTCACTTGGAATCATCACTTGGAAATTTTCAAGAAAGCTTTCTTCTTCACTTGAAGAAGATGAAGAAGAAAAAGGAAAAGAATTATATTCAAAAATAAAATCCAAGTGATTCTTATCATTTTGCAACCATGGGTGAGTGTAACTCATGTAGAGAATAAACTATGGTTTAGTTAAATGGTTAGGTTAAGGAAAGAAACAAAATGGTCAAAGCTTTCAAAGCTTCATGAAGTTTCAAGAATGAAACAAAGTTAGCCACCATTTTATTCTTGCCAAAATAAATAAGTAAATAAATAAATAAGGTAATGGAAACCCTAACCATTAACTAAACATGGTTTAAAGTAAACACACACCCAAGTTTGCATGTATCATCAAACATGATACAAACTAGTACACAAAACTATATCATATATACAATGTGCACATTCAAGTGAGATAATCAATCTTAAGTGAACAAATACTAGTTAATGTAAAGTAATATATCAAATATATATAATTATACATTAAATCATTAAATCAACACTTGATTTAATGATCCGTTCATATATCATATAACCGACTAATATCAAGTGTATCAATGTATCGAATCAACACTTGATTCGGTAACCCTAATACAAATCGCGAGAATAAAATTAGGTATCACATACTGGTATTATTCTCGGTCCCGCACATATCTCATATGCGCTCCTATTTCGTTTCGCTTGAGCCAGGAAACCTCTGTGTAGGACTCTAAAGACTCGTCAATACGCCGGCAGCAGGTGATGATCATATCAAACACCCACAAGCCGCAAGCGGTCTGCTAAACGTAACGGCCACCCGGGTATTGAGCGATCAGAAGATCAACGAGCAAGCCCGCTCACACTCCTGTTAATCCAACCAGTAACACTTACCGTACAGTCCGGTCTGTTCGTCTGATATGTCGCATATCTCGCCTAGGGGTGGTAAACGTCAGACCCCAGTAGCTTGATAAGTCATGCCGACGTAAGGTCCATAACAAGTATGAAACTACTGATAACTCTTACCAGTATATCACTGCAACCGTGGACAGGGATTTCCAGTTATGGCCAGTCGAGCATAGCGCAACATCAACCCCCAATACCGGGAGAGACGAATCCCCTCCTATCGCTCATTGCCTCCATGTGAATCGGGACTGTACCCAAAAACCACCTGTTTGCACGACTCAGTAGAGCCGTGGTAGGGTGGAAATCAAAGCATAGTGGGAGACACACAAGACTCTATGACGATCTCGGGTCAACAGACTGAGCTGTACCAGTGTCACCAGAGAATTGCCATCTGACGTGAGGTATAATACCATCTGGGAGTTCTCGGCGAGTCCGTTCAGTGTACCCAGTCTCCATTGAGCACCCGCATACCATCTCTGATGTCAAACACCAATGGATATGGGATCATCCATCGCCCATCACATGGGTCGAGAAGATATACGCTAGTCTACTCTGGAATATCGATGCCCCGTCTCGATATTCCCACGACTAGGAACATTGAAGGATGTACTCATGGACTACCCAGGCCCCACTAGTATGATCTGCATCATGGTCCTGGAAGTCGAGTACACATCCTAAGGGCTTTATCAACATGTAACAGAGAGACAGAAAGTATACATGTTAAGATAAAGAGTAACCAGATAGTGTGCTATCATGTCGAGCAAGAAAGTCCTACCTATATGTCCCAGCATCCACTACAATATACATCCAATGTACAGTAATGGCCTCTAGGGCATACATATAACTAACAATCTCTCACTTGCACTAGTGCCATCTGCAGTAGTGGTTGCAGTATCTAATACTCAACCATCCCATAAAAAGTCTCTCTCTGGGAAAAAGCCTTTGTGAGTGGATCCGCCGTATTGTCCTCTGAGTCTACTCTCCTAACCTCGATCACCCTGGAGATCAACTATCCCATGATCAGGTGATGCTGCCTCAGAATATGTCTGGATCACTGATGGGACTGGGGTTCCTGGGCCAAAGCCACACTTCCATTGTCACACAATGGTAGGAACCTAGTTCATCTCATGAACCAATATACACCCAAACTGCCTCTTTGGTAGTATCTTTAATAGCGATGTTACCAGTCTTTATCGTCTAGTTTGCCACGGTATCTAGCTTGGAACTCTTCCAACATACCGTCCCTTTACTGAGGGTAAAGACAATGCCTGCGACTGACATTCAGTCGTCCTTATCACCCTGGAACCTTTCCAGTGATTCTCCCCAGGATAGATTGACACCATCTCACTAAACCTAGTGAGAAACCTAACATCCATTTAGATCTATCTCATAGATCCAAATCCTAGGATTTAGGAGGTATCACTTTGATCCTATTGGAGAATCCATGTGATAAGAGGAGATCGACCATGCGTAACATAGGAAACTCTTTTCCTATCAAGAGTATGTCATCCACGTACTCTACGAGGATCATCACCATACTCCATACTACGTTTTTGTACATACAATGTTCATCTACCATTTTAATGAAGTCAAACTCTTTGACTACCACATCAAAACAGATGTTCCAACTCCGCGATGCCTGCTTTATCCTGTAAAGCAACTTGCATACGTTTCCGCTGCTCCCACTGTTTACGAAGCCCTCTGGCTGTGTACTTATAGACGTTCTCTTCTAAATCATTATTTAGAAAAGCAGTCATGGCACCCAACCACCAGATATCGTAGTCATGGTATGCAGCAATGTTAAGTAGGATCCGGATGGACTTAAGCATAGGCACTGAAAAAGGTTTCATCATTATCCACGCCTGGTCGATGAAAAAGGTCGCACCTCGATCTTGTCCGGATTTTGCCTTTGACATAGGCCGGACAATCCCAAATCTTAACTCACTTAAGAGATAGGTTCTTCCCATACCATATCTTATATGGAGTGGTAGGCACTGATTTGATTCGAATCCAATTCAATAGGTATGCAACTTCTCAAGTGCACAACCCCAAAAGGAAATAGGTAACTTAGTAGTACTCATCATAAAGCACACCATATCTAACACGGTGCGATTGCTCCGCCCTGATACACCGTTGTGTTGTGGTGTATTCAGAGGAGTAATACTGAGAGAGAATCTCATTTTCCTTTAGAATAGTCCAAGAATTCCATGCACAAGTATTCTCCTCCCTGATCTCATCATAGGACATAATACTTATACCCAGTTTGTGGTTCTCTATTTCTAACTTATATTCGGTAATTATCTCAAAAGTTTCGGACTTGTGTTTCAACAAGAACATATGTCTGAATCTTGAGAGATCATCAGAGAATGTAATGAAGTACAAAGAACCGGTCCTGGCATTTGTAAACAGGGGACCTTACATACATCATCATGTATCAGTCCCAAGAGTTTACTAACTCTTTCTCTGTTTCCAATAAACAGAGCTATGGTCATCTTATCTTTGTGACATGACTGGCAAGTTTCACAAGATGTAAATTCAAACTGATTTAAATATGCATCTAGAATGTAACTTAAGCTAGTCGGGTCAGATTGATATAACCTAGTCTATAATACCTTAAGAAGGATCCGTTCATTTCTGAACTCTTCCTCTTGTGTGTGTTCTGTATACTAGGAACTATAGTTTGATTTAGAATGTCAATACTTTTAGATAACGTGCCTGAACCGATCAACTTTTGAAATAGGAAATGTTCAAAACATTATTCAACAATACAAAATTTTATCATTTCTTTACTAATAAAGAGAATGATATGATTTTGTATATCAGGTTCGGTATCTAATAACATTCGTTCAGAATCAATGTACTGGTAATACAGGGTGACAGTGACCAACGGACTTGGCTGCAACACTTGCCCCGTTTTCTGTCTCATGAAACTTATCACCCGTACTCAGTTATCTACCTTTCTGTAGCCCTATGTAACGGATTACATTTGCGGGATCCTGATCCGGTATCTAATACTTAGGACGTAGAGGACACTGAGAAACAGTTCTTTATAATGAACACACCCGAAGGAGATGCATCATATGCACTTTCTTCATTTGGACGGCATAGGAATTTTGGTATTCCCCTATTTCCTGCTCTGTCTTATAACAATTATAAGTTGGAGCGGGACTAACGTTCCCCAGCGCAGTATAACAAGCGGGTTCGGTCAATACATCCATATTATTATCCTTATTAAGGCATAATATGGTCGCTACCTGGAGAGAGAGAGAAGAAAACACTCTGCGTGCGCTCTTGCAAGGTTAAAATGGTTATATATTTTATCTATTCAGGATGGCTCCCACTGTTTTTATCAAATCTTCCTTCAAACCCTAAAAGGAAAGACTAGCCGGGATTAATTACACTCTACAAGTTCGCCAATCTTTCAGCCAGGCCAGTGTCGGTACTTTGAGGGAGGTGCCCCGTGCTTTCGCACGGACCTAATTATAGTAAACCTCGTTTTCCCAGAGGCGTAACCCCGTTGACACCTTTCTAGACACCTACTTGATCGGCTAATTGTAAAGTGCAAAACTCTCCCAGGAGTAACAATTACTCGCAGTGGGTATCGGGATCCAACTATCATATAGAAGGTATGCAATCTCATTGCAAATTTCAATACTTGAAACTCCCGATAATGGTTTTTACCCCTAGCACCTATGACCTTGGCTAAGGTCAACAAATCATAAGCACTAGTCAAGTTCTACCCGTCATTTCGTGATTAATTAGATCCACCCACATGACCCTTGGCTAAGGTCAACAAAGCCACATGATTGTCCTAACTAATCGCATCATATGCGGTGTAGGAAGACATCACTTAGCTACCGTACACTGTGCCTTGACTATGGTCAACAAACACAGCACGAATACTAAGTACTCTATTTCCTAAAATGACGGAGGGTTGCGAATGGTTTTTAATAAAACCTTTAACGCTTTGAACTTGATCTTGTTGCGGAATCAAATGGTTTTTAAATGGATTGTTTTTTAGGCTTTTCTAGTTTTGCTAAAGGGGTCACTCCCGGTGAAGGGATCGTCGGCCCTTTCCTCATCGAATAAGGTGCAGGATATATCATATATACCGCTGTGCAAAGCAGAAACTATAGAAGCAATCAAAAGACAAACCGAGGGTTGTAGCATCTGCCAGTTATTGCTAAAGGAGTCACTCCCGGTGAAGGGATCTCGGTCCTTTCCTTATCGAATAAGGTGCAGAATGTTCTACAAGGAACACCGCGATGCAAAGAAAGAACTGTAGCTACCTGTTTTTATTTTGAAATTCGATTCCACAACATCTTTTAGGTTTATTTTCTTTCATTAATCTCATTAATGAATATCCCATCATTTAAATCCACCTAAACATCACAGATAAATATAACGTACGCTTATGCCATCCGCATTCGCCTCGATGTCCCGTCTGCACCGTTAGGTTAGGTAACTAACGCCAGAGCGAGGCAGGGCTAGCGCGGGTGTTCCCCTCCGAACGGCGGCGCACAAGACTGCGATGTCTTGGCACTGAGATTCGGGGCAGATGCTAATTGGTGCTATCCGTCCACCTCTCCGAAGATGCCAAGTCAATCTATGGCACCTGTGTATCGAAGGTTTAGACGGATGCGGCCGATGTAGCAGACTTCGTCAGATTCCCCCTCGTTTGAGGGGTTTTTTGATTGTGGGGACGCTCTTCCCTGCAGGCGCAAGCCCCTGCAGTTAATTACGCTACCGCATCGCGGTAACAACTTTCTCCTTCTCCAGATAGTCACTTCGTGTCGTGGGTGTTTATTTCGTTTTTTTATTGCCCGTGGATTGTTTACGGAGACTGAGTTATGTCGTCGCCCGTAGGGCGTGGACTAGTCCAAATCCGTGTTTATCTTAGATTTGGGTTTGGGGGTTTGGTTTGAGGATACATCAGCCATACTTGAGGCCAAGATCAACTCAAACATTTGTTAAGGATACGTTAGTCTAACGTTGAGACTAAGATCAACTTAACGGGATCGTTTAGATCCGACAAAAGAGCATTTGGGCTCTATTGTTCCAGTTTAGGGACATAGTGGTCCATCGCATATGTGGCCGTCGGGACCCGTCACCTCTCTGACGACGTTGAAGGATTACAACGACGGGTGTCAGAGGAGTTCAGAGATGTACCCTCGAGCCAGAGTTAATTTGGGGGATTCATAGTCCAGTCTGTTTGAAGGTTTAAGGATACGTTAGCCATCTTTGAGGCTAAGATCAACTTAAACGGGACCGTTTAGATCCGATAAAAGAGCACATGGAGCTCTATTGTTCTAGTTTAAGGACATTACGGTCCATGGGTAGTTTAAGGACATTGCGGTCCATGGGTAGTTTAAAGACATTGCGGTCCGTAGTTAGTTTAAGGACATTGCGGTCCGTAGTTAGTTTAAGGACATTGCGGTCCGTTGTTAGTTTTAAGACATCTCGGTCAAGGTTAAGGACGTCGTAGTCCATGGGTTTAAGGACTCCACAGTCCAGTATGTGCTCTGGATGCTTCACACGGGTTCACTGCCGTGCTTGGCGAGGACCAGGCTCCGCTCTGGATGCTTCACACGGGTTCACTGCCGTGCTCTGCGAGGACCAGGATCCGCTCTGGACGTTTTCCACGGGGTCAAAGAGTGACATTATCCGCGTTCCACGTAACCAGGAATTTTGCACTAGATGCTTCACACGGGTTCACTGCCGTGCTCGGCGAGGACTAGGCTCCGCTCTGGACATTTTCCACGGGGTCAAAGAGTGACATTATCCGCGTTCCACGTAACCAGGAATTTTGCACTAGATGCTTCACACGGGTTCACTGCCGTGCTCGGCGAGGACTAGGCTCCGCTCTGGACGTTTTCCACGGGGTCAAAGAGTGACATTATCCGCGTTCCACGTAACCAGGAATTTTGCACTAGATGCTTCACACGGGTTCATTGCCGCGTTAGGCGAGGACTAGGCTCCGCTCTGGACGTTTTCCACGGGGTCAAAGAGTGACATTATCCGCGTTCCGCGTAACCAGGAATTTTGCACTAGATGCTTCACACGGGTTCACTGCCGCGTTAGGCGAGGACTAGGCTCCACTCTGGATGCTTCACACGGGTTCACTACCGTGCTCTGCGAGGACCAGGATCCGCTCTGGAAGTTTTCCACGGGGTCAAAGAGTGACATTATCCGCGTTCCACGTAACCAGGAAGTTTGCACTAGATGCTTCACACGGGTTTACTGCCGTGCTCGGCGAGGACTAGGCTCCGCTCTGGACGTTTCCCACGGGGTCAAAGAGTGACATTATCCGTGTTCCACGTAACCAGGAAGTTTGCACTAGATGCTTCACACGGGTTCATTGCCGCGTTAGGCGAGGACTAGGCTCCGCTCTGGACGTTTCCCACGGGGTCAAAGAGTGACATTATCCGCGTTCCACGTAACCAGGAAGTTTGCACTAGATGCTTCACACGGGTTCATTGCCGCGTTAGGCGAGGACTAGGCTCCGCTCTGGACGTTTTCCACGGGGGTCAAAGAGTGACATTATCCGCGTTCCACGCAACCAGGAATTTTGCACTAGATGCTTCACACGGGTTCACTGCCGCGTTAAGCGAGGACTAGGCTCCGCTCTGGATGCTTCATACGGGTTCACTGCCGTGCTCTGCGAGGACCAGGATCCGCTCTGGATGTTTTCCACGGGGTCAAAGAGTGACATTATCCGCGTTCCACGTAACCAGGAATTTTGCACTAGATGCTTCACACGGGTTCATTGCCGCGTTAGGAGAGGACTAGGCTCCGCTCTGGACGTTTTCCACGGGGTCAAAGAGTGACATTATCCGCGTTCCACGTAACCAGGAATTTTGCACTAGATGCTTCACACGGGTTCACTGCCGTGCTCGGCGATGACTAGGCTCCGCTCTAGACGTTTCCCACGGGGTCAAAGAGTGACATTATCCGCGTTCCACGTAACCAGGAATTTTGCACTAGATGCTTCACACGGGTTCACTGCCGCGTTAGGCGAGGACTAGGCTCCGCTCTGGATGCTTCACACGGGTTCACTACCGTGCTCTGCGAGGACCAAGATCCGCTCTGGACGTTTTCCACGGGGTCAAAGAGTGACATTATCCGCGTTCCACGTAACCAGGAAGTTTGCACTAGATGCTTCACACGGGTTCACTGCCGTGCTCGGCGAGGACTAGGCTCCGCTCTGGACGTTTCCCACGGGGTCAAAGAGTGACATTATCCACGTTCCACGTAACCAGGAAGTTTGCACTAGATTCTTCACACGGGTTCATTGCCGCGTTAGGCGAGGACTAGGCTCCGCTCTGGACGTTTTCCACGGGGGTCAAAGAGTGACATTATCCGCGTTCCACGCAACCAGGAATTTTGCACTAGATGCTTCACACAGGTTCACTGCCGCGTTAGGCGAGGACTAGGCTCCGCTCTGGATGCTTCACACGGGTTCACTGTCGTGCTCTGCGAGGACCAGGATCCGCTCTCGACGTTTTCCACGGGGTCAAAGAGTAACATTATCCGCGTTCCACGTAACCAGGAATTTTGCACTAGATGCTTCACACGGGTTCATTGCCGCGTTAGGCGAGGACTAGGCTCCGCTCTGGACGTTTTCCATGTTGGAGATAGTGCCCTCATAGTCAATTATTGGATCGCGGGTACGTGATTGCAATGATTGCGGAGGACCTATACCGATAGGACAGTCTTACTCGAGATGATAGTATGCTATCTGGTTTGCCTTTATCAGTCGTGTACATGTTCAGGTGACTGATTGCATGTTACACTTTGATAGAGCCCTTAGGATCTTGCTTTACTACCAACAGTATGATGGCGATCATATACATGAGAGTTGGGTAGTTTATACGCATATCCTTAATTGTGGTCCCTAGTCGTGGGAGTTTCGAGACAGGGCATCGATACTCCGGAGTAGACTAGTGTGTACAGTCAAGACCCCGACGAGGGGCGGTGGCCGGTCTCACAAGCCACTGGTGTCAGTTGGATCACCTAAGATGTATACAGGTGCTCATTGGGTTATGAGTACACCGGACAGGACTCGCCGGGAATCTGCTAGTTAGTATTATATCTACCGTCAGATAGCAGTTCCCTGGTGACATGTGTACAGGTTAGTTCATCGACCTGAGGTCGTCATTTGTCTCGTGTGAGTTCCCACTGTGCTTTGATTTCTACCCTACCACGGCTCAAAGGAGTCGTGCAAACAGGTAGTTTTTTGGTACTGTCCCGAGCCATATGGAGGCACGTGAGCGGATCGGCAGGGGATTCGTCTCTCCCGGTATTGGGGGCGAGGTCGTGCTGTGTCTAGGAGAGCCATTACACAAAGTCCATGGCCATGGCAGGAGATTTACTGGTAGGTACTCCAGTAGTATCTCAGGGTGTTATTGGGCTTCACTCCGACACGACTTATACTGCTATTGGGGGTCTGACGTTACTAGCCCCCTAGGAAGATATGCGATACTCATAGACGAACGGACCGGACTATATATACATTATCACTGTTAGGCTCAGTAGGGTTTCTGGATGAGTTCGTTCATCGGCCTCCCTTGAGTTCGCTCATCAGCCTCCCTTGAGGTCAGTCCATGGGCAGCCGTTACGCATAGCTAGTGCCGCTGACGGTTTGTGGTTAAACCCACTGCCAGGGTACTGACGAGTCATTAGAGTCCCCCACAGACAGTTTCCCAAGTTCGGGCGAAACGTTGTAGAGGCCGTATGGTTTTATGGCAGGGTTCGGAAAATGCACGTGCGTTTACGCACGTGTTATTTTTCGGGCAGATAATACTGGTCGGCTTTGGTTTAAGCCGGATCCGAGTATTATATTGAGTAGGTATAATATCTTTGTCTCAGTTGCATTTGTATTCGGTCGTAATACAAATGCGGGTATATTTATACAGTTTCGGGGTTATCCTGAAAGTTGTTTCAGGATCACTTTTGGAAGTTGCCAGTTTCCAGTTTTCTATCAGCCGTCTTTTAACATTCGGTTAAAGACGGATTTATCTTTTCTTCAGATAAGAGTGAGTCATCATTCTAGAAGGTTCTAGAAGTGATGAAGTGGCTAATGACTCGTCTTGACATTAATGGTTCCATTAATGACTTGATGAGGTGTATTAGTGATTCATGCTTTTGCTTTAAAGCTTCTTGTTTTCCTTAGGATATTTAGTGAGAAGCTTTTTGCTTAAGGTCACCACTTGCTCCTACGGTCACCTCCCTCCATCATATATGAGGCCGGCCCCTTCTCTCTCTCTCATAACTTGATGTTTCATTTTGGTTAGAAAAGATTATGATAGTATTCGGGGTGTATGGAATTTTACAGTTCATTTCATTCCATCACCCGATTTCCACGGCAACTTCATTAACCGATCGTCCACGGATTTGGACGAAGTGAGACAAAGTCATCTACTCATTCTCTACATCATTCTTGGTCGTCTCTTTTAGCAAACTTGACGATCGAGTTGCCTCAAGTCAGAGGCGGGAGCCCGTTTAAAGAATCGATCATGTGGTGCCACCTCGACGAAGGAATCGGAGATCGACGAGATCGGAAGCAGCCGCAACGGAGCGTGGGATGATGGTTGAAGAACGAAGGACTCGGATCGTTCGGTATAACCTTTCTACACTCTTTACAGTTTGTTAGTTTAGCAATAATGGCAGATCCGGGTTAAAGTATACGATAGCGCCAGTTTAAAAGTTTTTGTTCCGCATTTGGCGTCTGTAGACGGCCGGGGCGCTAGCGTAGACTTACAGTGGTATCAGAGCCTCACCATTTTGCTATACTAACTTGTGCTAACGCGTTTAAAACATCGATCGAAACGAAAATCAAAAATCGCATTTTTCTAGCTTGACAGTTTCTGTTAATTTTAAAACTGGTCAAAATGACATTTGGACCATACCAGAAAATCAAGCAGGGTTTTTTAGGAATACTGCAGAAATTCGACAAAGTGAGTCGACTGTTCCGCCGCGGATCCGTGGCCCAAGCATGGTTTTGGCCGCGGAACCGCCGCAGGAAAGTGGCTTCACTCGGCCAAATTTCTACAGTGCATTCTATGATGGAAATTGGGATTTTTGGTAAATATCGTTTTGGCCCAGATTTAGTTACTGTTCACCAGTAAGTCGTGGGGCCCACTTTTTGATATTTTGTCGATCGAAATTTAAACATGTTAGTTTACAGTGCTTACATTATATCTCCGACCGGGAATGTCATTTGATCGGTAAACCGCGTTTAATTGCTATAGTTCTTTTAGACGGGTTTGCGAACGTGACATTCGCGTTGATGTTCTGTGTTGTGCTGTGATGTTGCAGATTTGTCGTGGTGGATAGCAGTGTGCAATGGTAGTACAGTTTGTGTTTATTTGTACATTTGATATTGCGGGGCGAGCGTCCAACTTGTGGACTGCCATCACTGCCTGTTGTATAATATTCTTTTGGGGCACGACCAGGTTGCGGTCGATGTACCTATTGTACTATTTTTCATTACTGTACTATGTTTTGCCCCGCGACGGAGTGCACGGATAGCCGGGTTCTGGGGGGCAACGGGTCCGCATCTCATGGCTTTGAGAGGCAGAGGGGTCCCACTCTAGAATTGGCAGACTATTCGCCGCACTCGTAGGGGGTTACAGGTTGACCCAAGGAGGGGTGCCCAAGATTACCGGATTCCGTGAAGTGCTGGGTGGTCCATTCACTATGCTGTAGGGGGCTGCCTCGCTTCAGGTTTTGGCGGGTAACTTGCCGCACCCGTAGGGGTCTAGGTTTCATTGCACAGGCTATCCACACGACAGGGGAACGTCGAGTTTCAGCAGCGGCTCTGTGAAACTCGGGGATCCCAGATTATCTGTATTGTTCTGTGATGCTTATTACTTTTCTGTAATGTTGCATATTATCACGCCTGGAGCGATTATTGTATATTGGTTTATATACTATTAGATGTTGTATATGTTTTACACCCGCGCTAGTCCAGTCCCCGCTCTGTCGTTAGTTAAGTAACCTAACGGGTGATGACGGGACCCAGTGACGAATGCGGATGGCATATACGTACATTTTATTTTCGTTCTTTTCTGGTGTGATTAATTGATGGGACTGCGTTGATTCTGATCAATGCAAAGTTAAAACAAACCTGTTTACAGTTGTTGGAACAAATTTAAAAGGTGTTGTTACAAAGACGTTTCCTTTTGTTATGCATAGCGGTATTCAGTGGAATATCCTGCACCTCATTCGACGGGGCAAGGGCCGATATCCCTTCACCGGGACTGACCCCTTGGGCAGAAGTTTGCGTCAGCGTAATAACTTCACTATAGTCGATTACAAGTTGCTTTGCATAGCGATATTCAGTGGAATATCCTGCACCTCATTCCACGAGGAAAGAGACGAGATCCCTTTACCGGGAGTGATCTCTTTAGCAAAAGGTTTTCGCCACTATATTTTAAAAAAGCTATCAGGTTCCTTCAGCGATATCAAGTTCACTACGCTAAAGGTTTTTCGCCAAAAACCAGTCGTAGCCCTCCGTCACTTCTTTTGGGTATTTAGTAGTATTCAAGCTATGCATTTTAGCCAAAGTTAAGGCATGGTGTTTGGTAGCTGCTGGGTATTCAATTGTTGCATAGATAGATGAGTTAGTTTGGGACAGTCGTTCTGCCGATTGGCCAACGTCAGGGGCATGTGCGGGTGGGTTCAAATTGGCAAGATAGTGACGGGTAGAACTTGGCATGTGACTTATGACATTTTGACCAACGCCAAGGTTATAAGAGCATGGGGCAAAAATAATATCGGGAGTTTCTAAAGAAACTGAAACTTGCCAAGTATGCGCATACCATCTGGAGTATGAGTAACGTGGATGCATTCCATCACGTTATCATGCGATGAGAGTTGGATCCCGATTCCCACTGATGAGTTGGTTTACTCTTCGGGTGATCCCGATTGATTCTTCTTTAGGTTTGGAGGAGAATTTGACAGGACAGTGGGAGGTTTCCGGATTAGATAAAGTGATAACCATTCTGATCTAGGTTAAAGTGCACGCAGAGTGTTTCTTTTCTCTCTCTCTTTGGCAGCGACCTTTGACCGACCCTAGACTATGACTCGGTGACCAGGTTGACCGAACCTTCTTAAAATACTGGCATTTGGATTGTCTGAGTTGCATAAGTCATTGCCACTCCTTCTTTTACCCTTTGAATTTCTCAGAACACCCGTATTACTACGGATATCCACTTCCATTGGATAGATCCATCGTATGGTTATATACGAACTCGAAGGGACTTCTTCGAGGATGGATCCAGGTTCAGGAGAAATAGAATTGGTTTATTCAGTTGTCTTTTATTATCACCTTCTCTCAGGTTGCGAGAGCTCCTTGGTTTAGGAGAGTACACCCATTACGCTTATTGGATAGTCTTATTCCAAACCATAGGCTGGTGCCGAAAGGTAGGGAATGAAGAAAACCAATTAGCCTAAGTAGGGTGTGCAGAAGGTAATATGTAAAGACAAATAAAGGGATTAGAAAGAGGGCAAAGTAAATTGCGACTGATATCATTCACGACCAAAACCACGTACTTCATCGCCACTCCTATTTCACCTTTAAAAGAATAAGGTATTATTCAGTTGTCTTTTATCATCACCTTCTCTCAGTTGCGAGTACTCCTTGGTTTAGGAGGGTACACCTATTATGCTTACTGGATAGTCTTCTTCCAAACCATAGGCTGGTGCCGAACGGTAGGGAAGGAAGAAAACCATTTAGCCTAACGATGGTGTACAGAAGGTAACGACTAAAGACAAATAAAGGGATTTGGAGAGATGGCAATAAAATATACGGTTGAAGTCATGAATTGGATTCTGGAAGAGGCATTGCTATGAATACCAGGATACCCCTACGAAACATTTTCATGTTTCAGTGCATTGTTAAAAGAAAAACTGTTTTTCCCGATTAAACACTTACTCCAAGGGTATGTATTTACCAGGTTTCATTCTCATATCTGTATGGTTTTACAGATGATGAGTGGGAGTAAGATATTGGGAATTAGGTGATCATCCTCATTATATCGGAATTCGTTGTAATTGGTGATATTTGAGGAAATCGCCAGGGTACAGTTTTCCACCTACAACGCACAGGTTATGAGTTGTTTAAACTCAGCGGACTTATACAGAGTATTGTATGTTGTCCAGTGTCCATCAGGACAAAGGGGTAGGTCCTCGTACTATGTTCTGTTTACTTATAACTTCTCTAGTTTTTAGACAAGTGTTTCGTAGAAATACAAGGTCTAAGTTTTGAGAAGTTGTGGGTATAAGAATAAAGTAGAGAACCAGGTATCACAAGTATCGGGATTCTTCAAAGAGATCGAAGATGTAGATTCTTGTGATTGGTATTCAGATAATAGTGATGGTTTTGAGAAACGTGTTTCTCTTTCAGGTTACTCATAATTGGATGGATTCCTAAGTTGAGTAATGCTGATTAGCCTCTTTCCATTAAGTTGATATGCACTGGAGACAGCTGCATGGATTGAATCTTGGTTCCAATTAAATAAGTGCCAAAGTTTCTGTATTGGATATAGAATGGATCGTACCTTAAAAGAAATTAAGGTATGGGGAGTTGTCCAGCTTATGCTTAAAACCAGACTCTGGATAACTCAGGGCACGTTTCTGTAATGGCTGTTTGTGGGTTGACCCTGGCTATGACGAGGGTTGATATTCTACCATTTGGAAGATCAATAGTGATATTGTTCTTGACTCGCCACAGTTTTAGTAAAATGGATCTTTTTCAGAAAACAGTAGTGGGAGTATGGTAGAACTGGAAGCGATTCCAGAACTGCGACGATTATGGAAAATTTAATAGGACCTATATATTCAATCAGGTTTGACATTCCAATAGCCACTCCGCAGGTATGGTAGGTAACCTCAGACGCCCGAGAGGTACTTCGGTAGCCTCAGAGACGGTGACAGGGAGGTTCTTATCTACCAAGACTTGACACTACTGTTGTTCCAGGATATGAGACCCGGTAGGAGGGTTGTCGTAGTCAGTGGGAGCAGCGGAAGCATAGTGGGCAAGTAGCTTATGTCTATTTATAGACTTGAGCAGTTATAGCGGAGATAGATCATCTATTTTAGATGTGACAGTCATGGGTTTGACTTCAATCAGAATAGGGGATGGATCAGTTAAGAAGGTAGTAGGGTGTGATATCATGGTATCTGGATGACATACACAGAGTAGGAAGTAAAATTCCTATACTACGATCGGTTGAACTATGGTCGTCACACAGTTGTTTCTCCAGACAGGATATGGATATAATATTTGACATTCTGGTTTCTGGATCTATGGTTTTAGATCTGGATTTGGGTAGTTTCCCAATGTGGGTACTTTGACAGATATTCTAATGGTTTTTGGAATAGTTGACTCCTAGCATGGTGGTGTACCTGCAGGTGATGGAGTCACCCTCTCTAAAGGTGTCTTACAGACTAAAGGGGAGAGAGATGTGCATGATTGGCAGATCACTTGCTTAGGCAATTGAGTCAATCATGAGATGTCAAGTACCACACCAAATGTTGGTTTTGCATAAGATGCAATAAGTTCGTATTAATCCAATCCTGGAGAAACATAAGGAAGCAGTTTTAGAACATAAGTACATGTCTACGGATTTGATGACGGCAGCCTCCTTCGGGAGACGGTTATCATTCCAAGCTTCAAAGGTGACATGGTTGACAGAGTGATTGTCAGAGTTATAGTTTTTCCCTCTGACGAAGAGGGACAGTATTATGGACAGGTGGTCCAAGAGGATACTGTGGGTGGCATGGTGCCGGATACTGATTAGGTTCAGTGATCGATACAGTCTAAGAAGTTTGGATTTGGAGTTCATTTATGAACTAGGTCCCATCAGATATCCAGACATATTCTGAGACAGGTATTACTCGATTCGGGAGATGGTTTTCTCCGCGAACTTGAGATTAAGAGAGATATATATAGAAACATCTAGGCGGATCCACTCACTGAGGCTATTTCTCGAACACAATAGTTTTACAAACGGGCTTTGTGAAACTGATTAGTAGAGGAGTTGGATGTTCGGTTTCACACGGGCTGTGAGTAGTCGACATCGCAATATTAGCCTTGAGTGCAAGTGGGAGATTGTTGGAGATAGTGCCCTCATAGTCAATTATTGGATCACGGGTACGTGATTGCAATGATTGCGGAGGACCTATACCGGTAGGACAGTCTTACTCGAGATGATAGTATGCTATCTGGTTTGCCTTTATCAGTCGTGTACATGTTCAGGTGACTGATTGCATGTTACACTTTGATAGAGCCCTTAGGATCTTGCTTTACTACCAACAGTATGATGGCGATCATATACGTGAGAGTTGGGTAGTTTATACGCATATCCTTAATTGTGGTCCCTAGTCGTGGGAGTTTCGAGACAGGGCATCGATACTCCGGAGTAGACTAGTGTGTACAGTCGAGACCCCGACGAGGGGCGGTGGCCGGTCTCACAAGCCACTGGTGTCAGTTGGATCACCTAAGATGTATACAGGTGCTCATTGGGTTATGAGTACACCGGACAGGACTCGCCGGGAATCTGCTAGTTAGTATTATATCTACCGTCAGATAGCAGTTCCCTGGTGACATGTGTACAGGTTAGTTCATCGACCTGAAGTCGTCATTTGTCTCGTGTGAGTTCCCACTGTGCTTTGATTTCTACCCTACCACGGCTCAAAGGAGTCGTGCAAACAGGTAGTTTTTGGGTACAGTCCCGAGCCATATGGAGACACGTGAGCGGATCGGCAGGGGATTCGTCTCTCCCGGTATTGGGGGCGAGGTCGTGCTGTGTCTAGGAGAGCCATTACACAAAGTCCATGGCCATGGCAGGAGATTTACTGGTAGGTACTCCAGTAGTATCTCAGGGTGTTATTGGGCTTCACTCCGACACGACTTATACTGCTATTGGGGGTCTGACGTTACTAGCCCCCTAGGCAGATATGCGATACTCATAGACGAACGGACCGGACTGTATATACATTATCACTGTTAGGCTCAGTAGGGTTTCTGGATGAGTTCGTTCATCGGCCTCCCTTGAGTTCGCTCATCAGCCTCCCTTGAGGTCAGTCCATGGGCAGCCGTTACGCATAGCTAGTGCCGCTGACGGTTTGTGGTTAAACCCACTGCCAGGGTACTGACGAGTCATTAGAGTCCCCCACAGACAGTTTCCCAAGTTCGGGCGAAACGTTGTAGAGACCGTATGGTTTTATGGCAGGGTTCGGAAAATGCACGTGCGTTTACGCACGTGTTATTTTTCGGGCAGATAATACTGGTCGGCTTTGGTTTAAGCCGGATCCGAGTATTATATTGAGTAGGTATAATATCTTTGTCTCAGTTGCATTTGTATTCGGTTGTAATACAAATGCGGGTATATTTATACAGTTTCGGGGTTATCCTGAAAGTTGTTTCAGGATCACTTTTGGAAGTTGCCAGTTTCCAGTTTTCTATCAGCCGTCTTTTAACATTCGGTTAAAGACGGATTTATCTTTTTTTCAGATAAGAGTGAGTCATCATTCTAGAAGGTTCTAGAAGTGATGAAGTGGCTAATGACTCGTCTTGACATTAATGGTTGCATTAATGACTTGATGGGGTGTATTAGTGATTCATGCTTTTGCTTTAAAGCTTCTTGTTTTCCTTAGGATATTTAGTGAGAAGCTTTTTGCTTAAGGTCACCACTTGCTCCTACGGTCACCTCCCTCCATCATATATGAGGCCGGCCCCTTCTCTCTCTCTCATAACTTGATGTTTCATTTTGGTTAGAAATGATTATGATAGTATTCGGGGTGTATGGAATTTTACAGTTCATTTCATTCCATCACCCGATTTCCACGGCAACTTCATTAACCGATCGTCCACGGATTTGGACGAAGTGAGACAAAGTCATCTACTCATTCTCTACATCATTCTTGGTCGTCTCTTTTAGCAAACTTGACGATCGAGTTGCCTCAAGTCAGAGGCGGGAGCCCGTTTAAAGAATCGATCATGTGGTGCCACCTCGACGAAGGAATCGGAGATCGACGAGATCGGAGCAGCCGCAACGGAGCGTGGGATGATGGTTGAAGAACGAAGGACTCGGATCGTTCGGTATAACCTTTCTACACTCTTTACAGTTTGTTAGTTTAGCAGTAATGGCAGATCCGGGTTAAAGTATACGATAGCGCCAGTTTAAAAGTTTTTGTTCCGCATTTGGCGTCTGTAGACGGCCGGGGCGCTAGCGTAGACTTACATTCCACGGGGTCAAAGAGTGACATTATCCGCGTTCCACGTAACCAGGAATTTTGCACTAGATGCTTCACACGGGTTCACTGCCACGTTAGGCGAGGACTAGGCTCCGCTCTGGATGCTTCGCACGGGTTCACTGCCGTGTTCTGCGAGGACCAGGATCCGCTCTGGACGTTTTCCACGGGGTCAAAGAGTGACATTATCCGTGTTCCACGTGACCAGGAATTTTGCTGATTGTATCCGCGTTTCACGGGATGGAGGTTGGACTCTTGGTGATATGTATCGCCGAGCCATGGAACTGGGGGTTGCCGCTGTCCCGTTTCGCTTGATGTTGTGTCTGCTGCCATGAGACGGACGTCGAGATGATCTCTAAGCTATCTGTGAACCGTCGAGATTTGTCTTCTCTTTATGATGAAACCTGGGGAAGGAATATGATCCCTTCTTTGTTTGCGCCCCTGGATTGTATACAGGGTAGATGTACCATCACCTGTAGGGCGAGAATTTCACTTTTGTTTTATTTCTTTTTCCGCGATGCTCTATCGTTTCAGCTTTTATATCGCGAAGGTCGCGATTGCCCCATCATTTCGGCTATTTTTCGCGGTGCCCCATCATTTCGGCTATTTATTTATTTTCTGCTCGCTGCTTTTTATTGCGAGTTGCCCCATCATTTCGGCTATTTTTCATGCCTTCATTTTTACTTGCTGCTTTTTATTGCAAGTTGCCCCATCATTTCGGCTATTTTGTAGGCATGTGTGGCTTGCTAGCTTTTTCGCTGCAAGCCTGGATTTTAGGCACCGATTTCGGCATCAGCACCGCTACAACTGGAATGTTGCCAGGAGCGAATCATCATTTGCCTTTGTCGATGACGAACAAAGGTGGCTCAGCAAACAGGGTTAAGGGTCCTGTCGACCAAGGCTTTTGACTTCATGAGCCGTAAGGGTCTCACAAAGGTATTTCTCCCTACAAGTCGTGAGGATCTTGCAGGTGTATTTTCTCCTTAGGGATCGTGAGGATTCCTAAGTGTGTGCTCCTCTGTAAGTCGTAAGGATCCTACAAGAGGGCTTTCTCCTTATGGATCGAGAGGACCTACAAGGGCTGGACTTTGCTGGGGAAATGTTTATTCGCGCCCGTGGATTGTATACAAGGGTCAATATTGAGTCCCTTGTAGGGCAATATCGAAGGTTGTGGAGGATTTGCTTAAGAACAGGTTTAGGTTTCTGTAACTTAAGACTTTCAAATCTTATGAGCCGTGAGGGTCCCATGAGAGAATTCTCCTTATGAGTCGTAAGGATCTCGCAAGTGCGTTTTCTCCTTAGGAATCGTGAGGATCCCTAAGTGTGTTGCTCCTTTGTGAGTCGTAAGGATTTCACGTAGGTGGTTTCTCCTTACAAGGTCGAGAGGACCCTATAAGTGTCTTTTAACGAGGTTGCGCCCCTTCGGGTTTTCACAAACACTCGCCGGTAGTCCTGCTGTTTTTACTCACGGAGCCCTTTCGGGTTTTCATCCGTGCCCGTTTTGCTTATGGGCATACCGTTTTTATTTTATATACTTTTTTTTCTTTTTTTTATCTCGTCAGCCTAAGGATGTTGCGGTAGTAGTTTAAGGACGTTTCGGTCCGTCGTTAGTTTAAAGACATTTCGGTCCATCGATAGTTTAAGGACGTTTCGGTCCGTCGTTAGTTTAAGGACGTTTCGGTCCGTCGCTAGTTTAAGGACGTTCCGGTCCGTCGCTAGTTTAAGGACGTTTCGGTCCGTCGTTAGTTTAAGGACGTTTCGGTCCATCGCTAGTTTAAGGACGTTTCGGTCCGTCGTTAGTTTAAGGACGTTTCGGTCCGTCGTTAGTTTAAGGACGTTTCGGTCCGTCGTTATGGGAAGGCCAGCTGCTGCTTGTAAAGTCTGAGCCTAGGAAGATAGCGAGCGGACATAGTCGTCGTCATCTATCATTGACCCAGGCTATGGCTCATTAAGCATAGTATTTCTTTAAGAAACGGCCGTTTATTGGCCTGAAAGGCCTTTCACCGTGCATGTCCATGAGTAGATAGGCTCCACCCTGGTAGACCTTGTCTATGATGTAAGGGCCTTCGTAGTTTGGCTCAAATTTCCCCCGCTTGGCACGATTGGGGATCATAGGTCTTTTGACCACTAGCACGAGTTCGCCTTGGCGGAATGTCCTCGGCCTGGTCAATCTTTCGTACGAGCGCGTCATCTTTGCTTTATAGGCTTCTAGATGTTGTTGCGCTATGAGCCGGGTTTCGTCGAGGGCATCAAGCTCCTCAAGCCGAAGGTGAGCATTTTCTTCGTCCGTCAGCTCGTGGTGGACTGCCACTCGCAGAGAGGGTAACTCTATCTCGAGGGGGAGTATTGCTTCCGTCCCAAATACCAACGCGTACGGCGTTGTGTTCGTGGCCGTCTTGAATGTAGTTCGATAAGCCCAAAGGGCCTCTTGCAGCCTCTCGTGCCAGTCTCTCTTATTCCGGGAAACGGTCTTTTTTATGATCTTCGTCAAGGTCTTATTGAAAGCCTCGGCTAGACCGTTAGCTCGTGGGTTGTAAACTGAAGAATATCTCCAGTCTATATTGTGCTGCTGCGCGAAGCGGCTAATCTTATGGCTTCGATCGGCTGGCCCATTATCGGAGATAATCCGCAGTGGGGTTCCAAACCGATAGATGACGTGCGTTTTGAAGAAGTGGAGGATATTCTCCGTCTTCACTTCCCTCAATGGTACTGCTTCTGCCCATTTGGAGAAGTAATCAGTTGTCGCCAGGATAAAACGATGTCCCCGGGATGATGCTGGCTCGATAGGGCCGACTATGTCAGTCCCCCACATTTCGAATGGCCAACTAGCCACCGTTGGGTGTAGTGGATTCGGATGTTGGTGGATGAAGTCTCCATGAATCTGGCACGAGTGGCACTGCTTCGCATACTCGAGGCAGTCCTGGATCATCGTAGGCCAGTAGTAACCCATCCGTTTAATTTTTAACTTCATCTTTGGGCCTGCTTGGTGAGAACCGCAGAGTCCGTCATGAACTTCCTGAATGACTCTTTCCACTTCGTTAGGTCCAAGGCATCTCAGCCAGAGAGAATCAAACGACCTCCTGTATAGAGTATCGTTGACAAATGCGAAAGATAGGGCTCATTTCATGAGCTGATGCCTTGAGGATGTATCCTTGGGCATTCGGTGGGACATAAAGTAGTCTACGAAGACTTCCCTCCAGTCCTCAGCCTTCTCATGGTCTTTTATTTATAGGGTCGTCTGCTCAGTCGCTCCTTTTTCTTTATATAATTCCGGAGGTATTTCTGCCGGGGCAAGCACTCGACGGCTTTGTACCACGATTCTTACATCATCGAGGTTTTCGTCTGCCAGTTCTTTAGCAAGTTTGGCTAACGCGTCTGCTTTGCTGTTTTCCGCGCGTGGTATGTTCTCCAAAGTATAGGAGGGAATTTGGGTCAATAGTTGTTGCACCTTTTCGCCGTACTTCACCAACTCCGGTTTGCACGTTTGGTAATCACCATTTACTTGACTAACAACCAGTTGAGAATCCCCGTATATAAGGAGGTCTTCAATTCCCAAGTCGATGGCGATTTCGAGGCCCGCTATCAGAGCTTCATATTCAGCTTCATTGTTTGTCCTCGGCTCTGTTAAGGAGAAGGCGAAGCGCATTATCCCTCCTTGTGGAGTTGCAAAGACGAGGCCTATCCCCGATTTGATCATTGGGATACCTTGTTTCTGTTTCTTTACGGAGGACGCTCCATCGAAATAGAGTTCCCATTGGGTGCTACCGTCGCCAATCGCATCAAATGCATGCTCGTCTGGCAAATCACAGTTCAGAGGAGAATCGGCCGGTATCGGGTGCTCAGCGAGGAAATCGGCAATGGCCTGGCCTTTCACTGCCTTGAGAGGTTGATACGTTATCGAGAACTCCATCAAGAGCAGGGCCCATTTAGCGAGTCGTCCCGTCAATATGGCTTTTGACATCAAGTATTTAAGGGGGTCCACTTTTGAAATAAGACGGACTTCATGCGCCAACGCATAGTGCCTGAGCTTTGTTATCGCGAAGATTAATACCAAACAATGTTTTTCAATGGGAGAGTAGTTGCTTTCTGCCCCCAGTAGAACTCGACTTAAGTAATAGAGTGCTCTCTCTTTTCCCTGTTCGTTCTCTTGCGCCCATAATGCGCCCAAGGAACCTTCGAGGGCGGTTGTATAAAGAATGAGGGGTTTTCCCTTGACCGGCGCGGCCAACACCGGAGGGTTCTGCAGGTAATACTTGATCTCGTCTAGTGCACCTTGGCATTTGTGATCCCAAACGAATGGAGTTCCCTTTTTCATCAGGTGGCTGTAAGGACGGCATTTGCCTGAAAGATTGGCGATAAATCGCCGGATGTATGCGAGCTTCCCTTGGAGAGACCGCAACTGTTTGAGGGTTCTTGGCGGAGGCATTTCCATGATCGCTTTAATCTTTGACGGGTCTATTTCGATACCTCGGTGTCGAACGATGAATCCCAGGAATTTGCCCGAGGAGACTCCAAACTCGCATTTGAGGGGATTCATCTTCAAATTATATTGCCGAAGGCGTTGAAATACAGTCTCCGGGTGGTTTAAATGCTCTTCGTATGACATGCTCTTTACTACGAGGTCATCGATATAGCACTCGACGATGTCATGTATGAGGTCGTCGAAGATCTTTGTCATGGCCCTTTGATAGGTAGCGCCAGCGTTCTTTAGACCAAAGGGCATAACCCTGTAGCAGAATATACCCAAAGGGGTCCGGAAAGCGGTGTGCTTCTGGTCTTCGGGATGCATCTTTATCTGATTGTATCCTGACGAACCGTCCATAAAGGAGAAAACCTCGTGAGTGGACGTGTTATCTATCATTAGCTCGGTTACCAGTACTGGGAAATCATCCTTTGGAAAGGCTTTATTGAGATCCCTGAAATCCACGTATATGCGTACCGTCCCATTCTTCTTCATTACCGGGACGATATTGGCGATCCAGTCGGGATATTGGACTTCTTGGATAAATCCAGAATCGATCAGCTTCTTGACTTCGGCGTTGATGCTCATCTCAAGTTCGAGTCGCATCCTTCTTGGCGCCTGCTTGACTGGCTTGATATCTGGGGATATTGCTAATTTATGCACAGCAACCTCCGGATCTAAACTTGGCATCTCGGAGTAGTTCCACGCGAAGCAGTCTTTATGCCGCAGAAGCACGTTCTTTAACGCGGCCACCCTTTCTTCAGAGAGTAGCTCGCTGACAAATGTCGGTCGCGGGTCATCCGCCGATCCCAACTCAATCTTCCTGAGGTTATCTGCCGTAGTATGTATACCATCTTCCAGTTCTTTCGGAGCTGGCGGAAATTCTGAGATCACCTCATCATCGCCGTTCTCAAAGCACTGAGGAAGGTCATCCATATTCTCGTGCTCTTCTTTTAATATCGTAATCGTATAACAGGTGCGAATCCGCTCCCAGGACCGAGGTGGATCTGGTTCTGCTCCTGCGGCCTTGGGTTCATGCTTTTGTGGCGGCGTTACCCTCCAGCCGTTGGATAAAGCGAATCTGCCCCGTTGGTACTGGTGCTCGACCCAGTTCTTGAAGGTGAAGCAGTCTTCGGTAGGATGTCCTATGGCTCGGTGATAAGAGCAATAGCTCAAACGAGAAGCCTTGTTAGCTTGCTCAGGGTGTCTAGACTCTGGAAGCACGATCATTTGATGTTTTAGAGCGAGCTTGAGTAACCTCTCCGTCTTGTCTCGGGGGAAGGAGTACGCTCGACTCATCTTCTCTATGAGAGACGAATCCGAGCCGCGCAGTACCCGTAACCCTCTAATCCTGCGTCGTTGTTGTCGGCTCCTCTTCCCACTTCTTAATTTATTTCCGTCTCCGCATTGGGCCTTTCGTACAACGGGTTGACAAAGATGAGCATCTTTGTCTTTTGGAGCCTGTTGAAATAGACGTTGCGTCCTGGCCTTCTCATAGATGGCCATCTCGCGGTTGTGGTCTTCCCGAGCTTTCTGACCCATTTTCCTGATAGGCTTGTCTGTTCGTTCTTCAAACGACGGACTCGGTGCTTCAATCGCGGGGTCTGGTTTTGATGAGGGGTTGGCATCTCCTGACGAGGCGTCCTCTTCTTCATCAAAGGTGTATATGGCGTTGCTACTGTGGGCCTGTTCCCGTTTTCCCGCTCTCGCGTATCCAAGCCCGAGTGTTTCCATTTTCCCGTTGGGCAATTTGCGCTGAGTCCCAGGGACATCCCAGATCTTGTTGTAGAACCGAGCCTGTTGAACAGTCTGTTTTAAGGGTACTCCTTGGCGCTTCAATAGCTTCTTTAATCCATTTGTATAGTATCTGGGCAGACGGATGGGTTGGAGCCTATCGAGTGTAGCATCCGTGCCATGCCAGATCTCTTTCTCTATTTTCGACTCTGAGGATCGGTAGAATAGGATCACCTTCTCACCCCTTTGCCTGGGAGGGACGTAAAATGTTTGCAGGTCCTGCACATTGTGAGCTTGCAGCGTGTCGAGATCCTTGTAGTGTTCTCGCGGTACCATGGTGATTTGCAGACTATGGTCATCGCCAGGGGGTGCCTGTAATGACAGCCGATTGGAGAACACAGCATTAACTTCATCCTCTGAATCACTTCCGAAGACCAGCATGGGGGCGGGCGTCCCCAGGTTGTTGCATTGAGATGGCCCTGCATAAACTATCTCTTCCTCTTCTTCGGTATCGCTCCCGAAAACAGGGATGGTGGCGGCGGCTTTGTTCTCCGGGTTGCGACACCTTTCTGTATCCTCAAAATCTGGCAAAAAGTATTTCGCATCCTCGTATTTGCGGACTTCGTTCACGGAAAATGGGTTCAACTCGCCTGTTACAGTATACTCGAAACCATCTTTAAAGTACTTCATACACTGATGTTGTGTAGAAGGGATGATGTTGTACTCGTGTAGCCAAGGACGGCCGAGCAAGGCGTTGTAGCAGGTCTTGGCGTCAATGACATGGAATTTGATGTCTGTGACGAGAAGTCCAAAGCGTAATGTTAGTATCACAGATCCGAGAGTCCGTGACGATTGTGAATCGAAACCGGAGATAGTAATTTTGTCACGAGCGAGATGTTGCACACTCATGCAGATTTCCTTCAACACCCGAACATTAAGGAGATTGACGGAGGATCCATTATCCACCAGGATCTTGCCTATCTTGATATCATGGCAGTATCCGGAGACATATAGGGGACGGTTATGGTCGCACGTCCCGAGAAGGAGGTCTTCATCACCGAAAGTGATATCGGCTGTATGCACTTCCTCCAGTTCATCCTTCATCTTTTCAGTGGCGAGGAAGGCTCGGAATTGTTCAGGTTCTTGTAATGCCTTAATTAGTGAGTCTCGCGCTTCTTTTAATAATAGGAGGGCATCGAGAATGCTAAGCTGAGAAGGTAGCTTCCTTAGGTGCGTGAGGATGTTATAGTCCACCTTGCCCTTCCTGGGAGGGTCTTTGGTAGTTAGTTCTTTCATGACTTGGTCATCTAAAGTGATATCTTCAGTGACCTTTTCCTTTCCCTTATCTTTTCTATTCGCGGGCCCGAGATTCTTTTCTGGGAGTGTGCGATTGCGCAGCTGAATGTTTTCGCAGGCTTCCGATTTCTCCTCTTTCCCTAAAACGGATTCTTTAAAGAGAGGGCCCAGAGCCATTTCTTCATCAGAGTCGCTCCCAAAGGTGAGAACTTGTGACCCCTCGGCGTGAGCCATATAACAGTTGCCAGTAGTTCTGTCGTGCCTTTTGACAGTGCTTCTTTGCTCTCGACGGATCTTGCGTTTCATGCGCTTAAAATGTTACCGACGAGTAACATATCCTTGCCACCATATCTTAAAGGCGTCGCACTCCTCCGTGGGGTGTGAAATTTTCCGATGATATGCGCAATAATCAGGGTGCCTCTCCACCCCATCGTGTGTGTTTCCTTCCGAGGGTGGTAGCTTCATTCCCATTGACATGGCTTTGGCAAACCTTTTCCTCGTCTTGAATATCTTCTTGTCTACTTCGGATGCCTTTTGCTCTGGCAGGGGTAGTTTAACTCTTTCGTTCAGTCGCCCGCCTTTGGTTCCTTCTGACGTTGCCATCTCACGCTCCTGATCCGCTTTACTCTTTAGACGAATCTCGTCTAGAAAGGCATTGATCATTTCATTTGTTAGCCACGCACGCTCAGGTTCTGCCTCCAGCTTCTTAGTGCTAGGAGTTTTCTCATCATCGGTAAACGAGTGGGAGATTACGTTACAACTCGCCACATACTCTTCGGATTCATCCAATGAGCTCTCTTCATCATCTCCCCCTTGAAAGATGTGGTTGAGGAACTCTTGCAATGTGACAGGAGTTCGCGCCTTTTGATTATACTCTTCCAGCGCGTCGATTTGCTTCTGCAAGTTCATGTGCTCGTCTCCAAGCTTCGCGGGCTTCTTGGATTTCTTCTTCTTTTTCTTCGAAGATTTTGACGGTTGGGCGTGAGTGTTTGGGCCCTTATCACGAGCCTTCGTAGTTGTACGGGGCTTCAACATCCCCTCGATAATTTGAGGTTCAAGAGGGTTTTTCCATTCGATCGCAAGGCACGCGTGAAGGTCTCTCAGCATTCTTTTGGTTTTCATTGATAGCACGACTTCCCACGGAGCTTCTTCAATAAAGGAGCAGGTTGCCCCCAATGTATCTGTTTTCTTAGGAGTATGCGGCTGTGGTGGGCTCACCTTCCACTTCTCGGACAGTACAAACTTCCCCTGGAGGTATTGATCTTCAATCCATCCTTTGAAGACGAAGCAATCTTCAATCGGATGGCTTACCGTTTGATGGTAAGGGCAATAGTTAGGGTTATTCACTTCGGTGGGTTGCGGCGGTCGCCTTGGATTCGGTAGGTTTATAAGTCTGTTGCGTATTGCCAGCTCGAATAACCATTTCGTCTTGTCTCGTGGGAACGAGTAGGGACGTTTCATCTTCTCATTATAATATCGGCGTCTTTCTTCCAATTGATCTGCCGGTTTCGGGGCGTTAGGTTGCTGTTGGGCATTCGCGACGAAGGTTGCCCTTCCTTTACCCTTGTCATTCCGCGGTTCTGACTTCGGGGGAGGTGGTCTATGACCCATCTGGTCCATCTGAGCCAACTTGTCGATTAAAGCCTGGAATGTGGTTGGCTTAAAGAACATCATAAACTGGGAGATAGTTGCGTGGGGGTCTAGGGTTCCCACGAACATGCCCACTGCGGGTGCCTCCTCAATGCGTTGCTCGCATCTCGACCACAAGTTCCTCCAGCGTATAGCATACTAGACCCAGGTTTCGCCTGGTTTGACCCTGGCGTTAATCAAAGCAGTTATTGGAGTGCGTTCGCTGGCGCTTGCGAATCGCTGAGTGAATAACAACTCCATTTCAGCGAACGTTTTGATAGAATCGTTCGGGAGTTCCGAATACCATTCGAATTCTGTTTCTGATAAGCTGCCCACGAACTGTCGGAGCAACAGTTTATCATCACCGCCGGTGTTACCGCAGAGGGCTCGGAACTGGGCGACATGTTGATGGGGATTGCCGGTCCCCTTGTACACGTGGAATTTTGGTATCGTATAGCCTTGCGGGTATTTGATTTGGTCGTACCAGCTTGGATACGGCCGCCCCGTTTTCATGACTTGACCAGCCGCCTCAGTCGCATGATGGACCCGGATTTGCTGGGCTATGTAGTCAGCCAAGTCCGCCTTAGATATTGCCTCCTCCTTGGCCGTTGAGAGGGCCGGCAGTGGATTCGACGTTTCTCCTCGGTCGTCTTCAAGAACGATTGGGGGATCTTCGACGGGCAAGTCCTGCTGGATCATCATTCCTATCATATCTTGGAAGAGAAGGCCCATACGTTGTATGTTGGCTGCTTGTTCAGCAGCCTCTTTGTCCTTTTTCTCCAGTATCCGGCGAAGGAATTCAGCGTCGGTTTCTTCCTCTTGGCGCGCATCTGAGGATGTTTCTGGGCTTTCTTTTGGCCCGGTAAGTGCGGCCATAGCACTCATCATTTCTTGGAGCTTTTGTTGCTGCTCCTGGGCTTTCGTCACGGATCGGGTAAGTGGTCGGTGGCCTGTAGAAGTGCGGCTCTCCTCCTTTCCAGAGGCTATGTATATGGTGTGGACCATCATGCCCCCAGACTTAGGGCGTCTGGGCTCAGTGCTTTTAGCCATCGTTGCACGTTGGGGGGTCTTCTCTGGCCTCCTCCTTTTATGAGCCATGGAGTTTGAGGGGGCCGTTGAGGTGGGCGTCCCGACAGCCTTTCGGGGTTCAGCCTGGTGACCAGTTTCCGGTTGAATTTTCAGCTTCTTGTGCTGGCGGGAGGAGTTTGGATCGATGGTCGAGTCTCGGGCCTGCCGCCAAACCTTATAGATTTTGGAAGACAGCCGTTGAGGAGATTGGGGCTGTTCTGATTCCATTTCCACAACCTTTTTTAACGGGAGAGGAGACCTCTTCAGCACTGCGGTAGGAGAATTTCTTCGCACCTTATTTAGCATTTCGAAGCTGTTCCCAGTTGGAACAGCAGCATTAACTTCTGCCACCGGGGCCGATGGAGTCAACCCAGAGGGGGAGTTGCCCCCAGCCTTCCTTACTCGGCGCCAATGGCGACGTCGAGCGTGTCGAGCGGACGGCGTTGGGTCAGCGGTAAGAATGGTTTTGTCTTGCCCCCTGTGTGGGTGGGGGGTTGTTGTTGGTGTTAGCCTGTCAAAGACCGACGTCTTTTGGATAGCAGGAGCGGGAGCTGGAGCCGTCAATCTTGAAAAGACCGACTTTGTGGCAGGGGAAGTCGCTTTGATGTCTTCAGGAGCAGGACCGGTCACTTTCTTAGAAGCAGCCTTCTCTGAGATTGTAGTCCCTATGATGAGTTCGCAGGATCTCCGGCCCAATCTAGAGAAGACCGAGGCGCTGACGCTGGGCGACTCGTTGAGAGGAGCCGCGGCAGGGGTAAGACGATCAAAGACTGACTTCTTGGGAGCTTCCTTTGTCAGTACCGGCGCCGCGAAGCTTGACGATAGGAGTATAGTCCCGAAGAACAATCCGGTAGTGGCTTGAGTCACTTGGTCCACCGGCATTGTGAACAACGAAGCAGCTTGGGGTCCATAGGCTATACCTCCTGGCGAGGTAGAGCGTTGGTCGCAATTGCAGTTTGAGCAGTTGGAGAATTTCGCAGAAGTAGAAGCCATCGATCCTTTACTTTCTGCAATAAGCTAGATGCCAATTCTTAGTATCTTGAAACCCAAGGGCAACTATTAGCGAACCGCGATTGGTTCGCGAATCAAGACACACGAAGTGTGGAGTGGAAAGAAGAAAAGGTCCCACCGGGCGTGCCAGAATCTGTTCCCCTCCGAACGGCGGCGTACAAGACTGCGATGTCTTGGCACTGAGATTCAGGGCAGATGCTAATTGGTGCTATCCGTCCACCTCTCCGAAGATGCCAAGTCGATCTATGGCACCTGTGTATCGAAGGTTTAGACGGATGCGGCCGATGTAGCAGACTTCGTCAGATTCCCCCTCGTTTGAGGGGTTTTTTGATTGTGGGGACGCTCTTCCCTGCAGGCGCAAGCCCCTGCAGTTAATTACGCTACCGTATCGCGGTAACAACTTTCTCCTTCTCCAGATGGTCACTTCGTGTCGTGGGTGTTTATTTCGTTTTTTTATTGCCCGTGGATTGTTTACGGAGACTGAGTTATGTCGTCGCCCGTAGGGCGTGGACTAGTCCAAATCCGTGTTTATCTTAGATTTGGGTTTGGGGGTTTGGTTTGAGGATACATCAGCCATACTTGAGGCCAAGATCAACTCAAACATTTGTTAAGGATACGTTAGTCTAACGTTGAGACTAAGATCAACTTAACGGGATCGTTTAGATCCGACAAAAGAGCATTTGGGCTCTATTGTTCCAGTTTAGGGACATAGTGGTCCATCGCATATGTGGCCGTCGGGACCCGTCACCTCTCTGACGACGTTGAAGGATTACAACGACGGGTGTCAGAGGAGTTCAGAGATGTACCCTCGAGCCAGAGTTAATTTGGGGTATTCATAATCCAGTCTGTTTGAAGGTTTAAGGATACGTTAGCCATCTTTGAGGCTAAGATCAACTTAAACGGGGCCGTTTAGATCCGACAAAAGAGCACATGGAGCTCTATTGTTCTAGTTTAAGGACATTGCGGTCCATGGGTAGTTTAAGGACATTGCGGTCCATGGGTAGTTTAAAGACATTGCGGTCCGTAGTTAGTTTAAGGACATTGCGGTCCGTAGTTAGTTTAAGGACATTGCGGTCCGTGTGTAGTTTAAGGACATTGCGGTCCATAGGTAGTTTAAGGACATTGCGGTCCGTTGTTAGTTTTAAGACATCTCGGTCAAGGTTAAGGACGTCGTAGTCCATGGGTTTAAGGACTCCACAGTCCAGTATGTGCTCTGGATGCTTCACACGGGTTCACTGCCGTGTTTGGCGAGGACCAGGCTCCGCTCTGGGCGTTTTCCGCGGGGTCAAAGAGTGACATTATCCACGTTCCACGTAACCAGGAATTTTGCACTAGATGCTTCACATGGGTTCACTGCCGTGCTCGGCGAGGACTAGGCTCCGCTCTGGGCGTTTTCCGCGGGGTCAAAGAGTGACATTATCCACGTTCCACGTAACCAGGAATTTTGCATTAGACATGAGTTTAAGGACCCCACAGTCCATATCATGGGTGGTCGTCGGGACCCGTCACCTCTTTGAAGACATTGAGGGATTACAATGCCAGGTATCAAAGGAGTGAAGAGATGTACCCTAGAACCGGAATGGGTTAAATAGTCCTTGGCCCAATTTAGGCTCAAGACCCATTAATTATATTATGAGCCCATTGGCCCAGTTAATTACGAATTGAGGACTTATGGCCAGCTTGGGCTAAGTCCTATCATGTCTGGAATATTGACTTCTTGTCGGTCTATTGAGGGAGAGGCTTTGCCTCTATCCCTTTAGCCAATTGGGCCAAAGCCTAGTGTTAAACACTTCAGAGTAATCAGTGTTGAACACTGGGAATGAGGTTGACAAGTTAGTGTTTAACACTAAAAGATAATTGGTGTTAAACACCAGCAACAAGGCTTTCAGATTAATGTTAAACACTAAAACAGATCAGTACCAAGCATCGGCAACAAAGCTCTCAAATTAGTGTTAAACACTAAGGTAGTCAGTGTTGAACACTGCAAGTAAAGTTCTTTGATTGGCGTTGAACACTGCGGCCCAACAGTGTTTTAACACTGGATTCAGGAGTTCCAACTTAGTGTTAAACACTAAAGCAAGAGGGGTCACGTGGTGACACGTGAGAGCGCCCTCTCTCCATTCATTCTGCTAAGATTATTGCATCTTTCAGAGCGTCACGTGTCATCACGTGACGGGCATTCATATGCCTTTGTGTTAGAGCTTCCGTCAAGGGTCACGTGGGTCACGTGGGGGATTGCTGATTGTTAGGATACGTGCGTGTTCAAGTTCTAGTTTAAATACCGCAATCAAGAGGTTTCGCTTGTAGCTAGCCGGTTGAGTACGGGTCGTCCGCAGGGAGATGGGAGTCTTTTTCAAAGTGTTTTAACGAGTTAAGTCCGGTTGTTCAGATTTTGTTGGATTATCTAAGTGTTGAGTTGATATTTAAAGAGAGCTTGTTAGGGTTAGGATTAGGTTAGTTTGAGTTAGGAGTCTCCACATCTTTCGTTTCCCCACTTAATATCGGTGTTACGGTAATCGGCAACAACGGGGATTAGCACGACTAGGAAGGAACTTGCGAGTATAAGCTAGGCTTTCCAACGCATAGTCCTTCCTTTTGGTGTTTGTCCGTCCGTTCTTGGCTCTTATCCATAACCTCCGGTTAATTCAACCACAACCGGTCTCACTACGGAATCACCGCTATCATGTAGGATAGGGTGCCGTAAGGAGCGGATTGTGGTTCAATTAACGGGAGTTGATTTAAGTTGTTGGGCAAGGAAAGAGTGAGAGAGATTTCCTTCTCTCAAACTTCTCTTATCCTACCCTAACAAGTATAGAACTACTCACACTTCATAATACGGAAAAATAAAACAAACAAAAGAGGAAGATAGAAAGAAGGAGACTAGAAGAATACGACTAACTATTTGCGACCTCACCTTGGCGAGGATCAAGCGTAAGTATCATTGTCATATGTAAGGATAAAGAAAAAGAAAGAAGAAAGAAACAACAAGGAAATTACAAAAACTACTTAACAATTAAAATTACAACAAATTACAATAAGTAAAGAAAGAGACAAGTATGATAATAAAATGGTCTTCTTTATTCATCACTCTTCACTCAAAAGCTCACTTACAAGTTTAATGGAGAAGAGGTGAGAAGAGGAAGAAGAACATGTAAACTAAAACCTAGCAAAAAGAAATACAAGAATGGACCCTTCCTTCACAAAGTTCTGGGCTATTTATAGGCCAGAAAATGAAACCCTAGGGCAACCACCAGAACCCTGATGAAAAGACCAAAATAACCCCCAAAACTTTCTGTCTTTGGCGCCATAATGGCCGCGGATCCGCGGCCCAAACCCCTCTTTGGCCGCGGATCCGCGGCCCATTGGTGGAATTGGGCTTCGTGCTTTTTTGTGGTGGCCTGATCTGATGTCTACATTATTCTGGTACATAGATTTTCTCAATTTGGCTCCACGATTTTTCCAGAATTTCTGTTAAGGGAAAGGTGGACTTTTTGTCATGATTGCCTCGAGCTCCGCGTAGATTTCTTGGAAGTTGTTGTTGCCATTGAGCCTTGTGCATGAAGGTGACATTGATATGACATTTTGTCTTCCTAAACTGGTATCTAGCAATCATACGGATGACGAGCGGAGACCGTGTTTTATCTGTGATTCGCAGGAACCCGGATTTTGTCGTGTTTTCTATGAATTTCACCGTTTTAGAACCGAGAACCTGTATCCTGCAATTGACTAACAAACACGGCTCAAGAGTATCTACCGATATGCAATGTGACAAAAATTGGGCGGTATAAAAATGCAAAAATCTGATATGAACAAACACCCCCAAACTTATCATTTGCTCGTCCCGAGCAAAGCCCATTTATTCACAAAAAAATTTCCTAACCTCACTTTCGCAGGAAACGCGATTGCACTGAGCATGTGCAACAAGCCGTTAAACCTCTAGGTGTCCCTAGTAGGAGGAGTGTTGTCTCCTGAGGGTTTTCAGCGGATACTACCCACAAAATCCGGTCAAGTTGGTTTTGTAAAATAACTAAGCTTCAAGTCCTAAAGTTTTGTTTTAGAAAATAACAATTCTATAATCCTAAGTCTAGACTATCGAACCTTTATTTTTCACACCTCGCTTCTTATTTAACTACAGATTCTATATGTCTTTACGTGCAGTGCAAATAGTGTCGTTAAGTTCCCGAAAGGTCGAATAAAGTCATCATGTCGCACAATAAAGCCCAGATAACGATTTTAAAAGGATCACATAAGTTTTATAAAGAGTTAAGCATTTTTCAAGTTTCGTTGTCCAGTAAGGTTTCAACTTCAGAATTTCTATCTTCCTTAACAGGAAACTAAGTCGTATTTTTCACTCCACCTTTTTCTTGTTTTCATTTCATACACACCTCTGTGAACGTGCAATAGTCTTTATCAAAGAGTAAAACCTTCATATCTCCGTTAAAAAAAAAAATTTTAAAAGCCTGTCTTTTATCAAGATTATTCTCACACAAAGAACCGTTAGGAATTTTCACTCGGAGAGAACACTTGCTTGACTTTGTTTTAAACTGGACTTTCTAGGCTTCTTAGCGAGCTTTGGGCCAATGCACCCAAACCAGTTGGTTTTAAGGCATTAGGTGTAAAAACACCCCAGCGGACTTAATTACTCAAGTTACCTAGGTCCAAAAACAAAAGACAGTTTGTCATGCAAATCAGATGATTTAATACGAACGGAGATATAACCGGCAGTTCAAATATTTTTTGGATAAAAGACGTGTTTGGTGTGTTTGGTGTGTAATCATTCCAATCAAGTTTTAGATGGGTTATTTGTCAGACTTAGCTCCAATTACGGCATCAATAACATTCCTTCATATTCGCTTTACTTCATAAACTATTCTTGACATTACTTATTTCAGAACAAACCTATTTGATCCTCAGAAAATCATTTATCTGTTTAAAAGTTTAAACATGAAAGACTTGTCATCTAATTCCCAAAATCTTACGACACGTGTAGTGTGATGTAAAGACGTATATCAGCTATAGTTAACTTCAAAGGAGAGTTATCTTTCAGGTTTTCAAAATCCAAACATAAGATTTAGTTATTCCTATTTTTTCAAACAAAAAACCGTCGAAATGTTGAATCAAAGTTCTTCCACAAGCTAACTTGACAAAAAAGTTTTTATATTTTTTAGAAAAATTTCAGTTTTTTATGGATTTTATGAATTTAAATATGCAAATGCAAAATATACATATGAATGCGAAGGTAAGAAATGCGTACCGAGCGTACCCCCAAACTTAAACTGGACAGTGTCCTCACTGTCGTTGCATGACTAGATCACTTGAAGGGTCAAAATTGTCGGTTAGCAATAGACAAATTTTTATTTGTTTTTGTTTATAAAGGAAAGAAAAAGAATATACACTCATATATGCAAAATGGTTTGTACATACCCCCAAACTTATTTGGAACAGTGTCCACTGTTCTTGGCTGGATAACCGAAGTTTGGAGGTAGGCAGAGGAAGATCATTCAGGGTAAACCGGCTCCTGTAAGAACAGGAGCTCCTCTGTTGGTTCGGCGCTAAGGTACGGTTTGCATCGGTGTCCATTTACCTTGAAGAGTGAACCGTCCTTTGGATTTTCCAAATCCACAGCGCCCTGCGGATACACATTCCGCACAAAATACGGCCCTTTCCAGCGAGATCGGAGCTTTCCTGGATGAAAATGAAGTCGGGTGTCGTAAAGAAGTACCTGCTGACCAGGTACGAAGGTTTTGCGCAAAAGGTGTTTATCATGAAACACCTTCGTTCGATTCTTAACGACAACCGCGTTGTCGTAAGCCTCATCCCTAAGCTCGCTCAGTTCGTTCAGCTGCAGCTTCCGATGGCTGCCCGCGTCCTCAAGAGATAGATTCAGCTCCTTAATCGCCCAAAATGCGCGATGCTCGATTTCGACAGGAAGGTGGCAGGCTTTTCCGTACACAAGCCGATAGGGAGACATGCCTAGGTCGGTCTTATAAGCGGTTCTAAATGCCCAAAGGGCATCAGTGAGTTTTAGAGACCAATCCTTACGGTTCTTGGAAACCGTCTTCTCCAATATCTGCTTGATTTGCCGATTTGAAACTTCGGCCTGCCCGCAGGTTTGGGGGTGGTAGGGCGTAGAAAGCTTATGATTGATGGAATACTTCCGCATCAAGGCCTCGAAAGTCCTATTGCAGAAATGACTTCCATTGTCGCTAATGATCGCTCGGGGGTGCCCTAACCGTGAGAAAATGTTTTCTTTAAGGAACCTAACGACAACCTTGTTGTCGTTAGTTCGGCTGGGCACAGCCTCGACCCATTTAGAGACGTAATCAACAGCTAGAAGGATGTACAAGTTCCCAAAAGAGCTGGGAAACGGCCCCATGAAGTCTATCCCCCAAACATCGAAAATCTCCACAACCAAGATCGGTTGGAGCGGCATCTCGTTCCTCCGGGATATCCGGCCCATGTGTTGGCACCGGGAGCAAGTCTTGCAATAGTCGTGAGCGTCCTTGAAAAGTTGTGGCCAGTAGAAACCACATTGCAAGATCTTCTCAGCTGTCTTTCTGGGCCCAAAATGCCCGCCACACGCTTGATCGTGGCAAAATGACAGCACACTCTTGAATTCCTCATCGGGGACACACCGACGAATAATCTGGTCGGGACAGTACTTGAACAAGTAGGGTTCGTCCCAGTAAAAGTGTTTTACTTGGGATAAGAAGCGAAGTCTGTCCTGACTCGACCATTCGGTCGGTAGTAATCCCGTGGCCAAATAGTTCACAATATCTGCGAACCAGGGTTCGCAAGATACTGTCAAGAGTTGTTCATCCGGGAAAACGTCATTAATCGGAATTGGAAGCGAAGGCGAAGAAGGAAGTCGTGAGAGATGGTCGGCAACGACGTTTTCATATCCTCTTTTGTCCTTAATGACAAGGTCAAACTCTTGAAGCAAGAGGATCCAACGTATTAACCGAGATTTGGCATCTTTCTTCGCAAAAAGATGGCGCAGAGCTGAATGGTCCGTGTAGACAATGACCGGAGAGCCGATGAGGTAGGGCCTGAACTTTTCTAAAGCAAATACAACAGCTAAGAATTCCTTCTCAGTTGTTGTATAATTAAGTTGGGCGTCGTTCAGGGTTCGGCTAGCGTAATAGATTACGTACGGCATCTTGTTGATGTGCTGTCCAAGGACAGCACCGATGGCAAAGTCGGATGCATCGCACATAATCTCGAATGGGTGCGTCCAGTCAGGGGAAGAAAGAACGGGAGCAGAAGTGAGTGAGCGTTTCAGTGACTCGAATGCAGTCACACAGCTCGAGTTGAAGTCAAAAGGTGTATCCTTGGCCAGCAAAAGCGTCAAGGGCCTAGAAATCTTGCTAAAGTCCTTGATAAACCGTCTATAGAAACCGGCATGGCCAAGGAAGGCTCGGATATCTCTGACGCATCGGGGAGGAGGCAGATTGGAAATGACCTCAATCTTTGCTCTGTCAACCTCTATGCCATTTTGCGAGATGATATGTCCTAAGACAATACCTTCGCGCACCATGAAGTGGCATTTCTCCCAGTTCAAAGTGAGATTCTTGTCCTTACATCGGGTAAGGACAGCGTCAAGATGCAGCAAACACTCGTCAAAGGAGTCGCCGAAGATGGAGAAGTCATCCATGAAAATCTCCAGAAATTTCTCCACCATGTCAGAGAAAATTCCCATCATACACCGCTGGAAGGTAGCGGGCGCATTGCATAACCCAAAGGGCATGCGTCGATATGCAAACGTGCCGAAAGGACAAGTGAAAGTGGTCTTGTCCTGGTCTTTTCCGGCGATGGGAATTTGATTGTAGCCAGAGTAGCCATCTAGAAAGCAATAGTACTCATGTCCGGCCAATCGTTCCAGCATCTGGTCAATGAAAGGTAGCGGAAAGTGGTCTTTCCGCGTTGCGGCGTTGAGTTTTCTGTAATCAATGCAAACTCGCCATCCAGTTTGGGTGCGAGTAGGGATTAACTCATTCGCCTCGTTGGTTATGACCGTGATGCCCGACTTTTTGGGGACAACGTGAATGGGGCTAACCCACTGGCTATCAGAGATAGGGTAAATGATACCACTATCTAGACATTTGACGATCTCCTTCTTCACAGCCTCCTTCATGACTGGATTAAGACGTCTTTGTGGATCCCGGGCTGGTTTGGCATCATCCATCAGATGAATGTGATGCTCAACGATGAGGGGACTAATCCCCTTGATGTCCGCCATGGACCAGCCAAAAGCTTGCCTGTTGCTGTGCAAGACCGCGAGAAGGGCTTTCTCTTGCTCGGGAGCTAGAGAAGCCGAAATGATGACAGGGAGGGTCTCGTTCTCACCTAAGTAAGCATACTTAAGATGAGACGGCAACGGCTTGAGTTCGAGCGTTGGAGGTGAAATGATGGAAGGCAAGACTGGTGCAAGGGTCTCGAACTCAAAGGACTCCAGCAAAGGTTCAAAACGAGTGTAGGCAACCGAGTCGGATGGTTCAGGTAACTCATCCGGAAAGTCGAAAGATTCAAACTCGGGTTGTGCGCGGTTAAGATCGTTCGAGAATGTGAAACACTCGTATTCGTTATCGGGCGCAGAAACAGCAGCAGGTTCGAAGAGAAACGCACTAGTGGCGTCAAGATTATCGTGGTCAAACAAAAACTCCTCGAATTCACACTCTTCTGGTGTGATCTCCTGGATCGAGCAGACGTCCAGTATATGAGCATTAGGTTCGGCGGGCTGATTCCCTAACCTAAAAATGTTGAGTTCAATCGTCATATTTCCAAAAGAGAGGTTCATCGAACCGTTGCGACAATTGATACAGCATTTGAGGTTGCGAGAAATGGGCGACCGAGTATCACCGGAATTTGATTCCGGGGGTTAGCTACAGGATGTGTATCTAATACAATGAAGTCAACGGGGAATATGAAGTCCCCGACTCTTATCAAGACATCCTCTAGCTCACCCCTAGGGTGGGTGATCGATCGGTCGGCCATTTGGAGAGTGCAGTGTGTGGGTTTCAACTCTCCGACGCCTAATTGCTCGTATACTGAATACGGAAGAAAGTTAACACTGGCACCAAGATCTAATAGTGTGCGGTTGATGTTCTTATCCCCAATGGTAATTGAAATCGTAGGACAGCCAGGGTCCTTCCGTTTTTGTGGTAAAGATTGGGTAAGGGCATCACTCACAGCACTAGCCAAGAAAACTTTCTTGGGTACCTGAGACTTCCTCTTTTTCGTGCACAAGTCCTTTAAGATTTTCGCGTAAGACGGGACTTGTTGGACAGCATCTAAAAGAGGAATGTTAATGTTAACTTGCTTGAATAACTCCAAAATCTTCTCCATTTGAGGATTTTGTTTATTAGACCTCAACCGGTTTGGAAATGGAACATTTTGAAAATTGGTTGAGTCTAATGCTGGAGGAGGAGATTTTGGAGTTGGAACGGATCCCAGAATAGGTGTTTTCGTGGAGTGAGAAGTGGGTCCGTTCAGAGCAGAAGAAGAGGAAGGAGAGCCTGTTGAAGAACGGAGAATAGGCTCGGAAGACGAAGAAGAAGAAGGAGAAGAAGAAGAAGAAGCGGCGGCCGGGGTGTCATCGTTGATTCGCTTGCCAATGTTGTTTTGCAGCATCCTTCCCGATCTCAGCGTAGTCACGGCACTCACATTATGGTTTTGTTGTTCAAGAGCAACATGTGCATTATGTGGGTGACCGGGATTTGGCAGTGGCTGGGACGGAAGCTTCCCCTTCTCTCGCTCGCTCAAGGCCGCGTTCAGCTGTGCAATCTGGGCCTCGATGGTTTTGATGCTCTGCCCGTGTGCGGCGGTGTGTTGCACTAAAGATTGGATCGAAGACTGGATGTTGGCGGTGGATTGAGTCGATTGTTTAACAAATGCCTCCAGACTTCGCTCGAGCGAGGAAACCTTATCAGTGTTTGACGGAACAAAGTTGTTATTTGGTGGAAAAGAATTGTTTGGTGCAAAATTGTTCGTCTGGTTTTGGTAAGGTTGGGGTTGGAAGGGCTGCTGATACTGAGTTTGTTGTTGCGCTTGTTGTTGCGGTGGAGGGGCCCTTTGGAAATTGTTGCCCTGGAATTGATTCTGATTCTGATTCCAGGCGAAATTGGGGTGGTTCCTCCAACCGGGATTGTAGGTGGAAGAGTATGGATCATTCCTCGGTCTTTGCTGGAAGGCAGCATTAACCTGATCCTGTCCTTGCGAGGGTGGATTGTAAGGACACTCTTCGGTCAAGTGGGAAGGATCAGAACAACAAACGCAGATGGTACGAAGGGGGAGAACATGGGCAGGAGTAGGAGCAGAGAATTTGCTCTCTATCGCTTCAAGCTTTCATGTTATTGCAGCCATTTCAGCTTTCATCGCGATAGAGACATCGAGTTGGTGGATTCCTACCCTAGACTGACCGGTAGAAGTGGAGGTAGATGAAGAAGAAGTCGGTCTTGTGCTCTCCCACTGTAGCGTTTGCTCCGCAAGATCGTCAAAGAACTGCCACGCTTCCTCGTCAGATTTCGATAGGAAGTGGCCCTGACAGATGGTTTCCAACAACTGCTTCGTTGCTGGGTTCAGTCCCTCGTATAAGGTTTGGCAGAGTTGCCATTTCTCTATACCGTGGTGAGGACACTGAACAAGAAGGTCTTTGTACCGGTCAAAGCACTTCCAGAAGGGTTCAGAAGGAAGCTGGGAGAATTGGTTGATTTCATTTCGAATTCTTGCGGTCTTATGATTTGGATAGAATTTTTTCAGAAACGCTTTAACAAACTCGTCCCAGCTGGTGATTGAGTGGGAAGCGGTGCTATACAGCCATTTTTCAGCGAGATCGCATAAAGTGAACGGAATGACCCGTAGACGTATAGCATCGTCCGACAGCTGGGTGGTTTTCATCATGGCACAGACATTTTGAAATTTATTGATGAAGATATAGGCATCTTCAGTTTCAAGCCCATGAAAACGCGGAAGCATGTTGATGAAATGGGGCTTAATTTCAAAGTTGTCCCCATTGGCCGGAGGAAGAGAAAGGCAGGTGGGAAGTGCAGAACGGGTTGGGTAGAAACGATCCTGGAGCGCAATTCGCTGCGGCGCTACAACAGGCGGAGGTGGTGGGATATTGGTCTCCGTAGGAGGTGGAGCCAATCCAGCGGTGGTCAAAGAGATATTCGGATTGAATCCCGACATCGCGGAAGAAGAGGTTGGTGAAGGTGAAGGTGAAGGTGAAGATGTATGAACAGAATTCCGGTCAACGTCGGAGTTGGCCGGCAAAGGAAGGGGTGAAAGAGGAGTGGACGGAGTATCGACTTCGGAGTCGATCGCGTAGTCGGTCACGACTAACGTAACGCGGACTAGACGGGCTCTAGTGTCCCGAGTCCAAGCGGACATACACTAAACAAGTTTAGTATAGTCAAAGCGGAGAAGGTGAGGGTAAGAAAACGTCAATGGAGAAAGGCGATGGGTGAAAATGGATTTGGCGACAAAAGGACAAGTTTTTATAAATATTTTTTTTTAGAAAGAGATTTACAGAAGTATGTACGGAAATACGGCTTAAGCAATCACAAACAAGATATGCACAATCACACCTAGATCTACGGTCGCCTAGGTCTACTAGACCTGCTCCTGAACTTGATTTTCGAAGTTAAACAGAGTCGAGAAACAGGCTTAAAAATACACCGATCACGGGGCCAGGTAAGTGCAGAGATAAGGGGAGGTTGTCCAACGCTTTCGCGAAGTTCCTTAATTAAATAACCCTTTCTCTTTCGGCGGTTGCGCCTTTAACACTTTCCTAGACACCCCGTAAACAATGTACGGTTAAGCGAGGTTCTAAACACGGTTTATCTTCTCCTAATGAGCGCGAAGTCCTTAGGGCTGAAGTCTAGTATTTTTTAATTTACAATGGACAATGCATATGCTTTAGTGATTTTTGGGGTCCTGGGAAGGGTGATGAAATCCCCACCCAATCTGGATTGGTTTCAAGCCCCTTAAGTCCGTATTAAAGAATGCAAAACAGTAACAAATCAACTGCAAACAATTTTTATTTGCGGCGCAAAGAATCCTGCACAAGAACAGTTTATTGGAAGGGGGAGAAGAATTTGCGCAAAGAAGCCTGCAGAAAACACAATTCAGTGGAGTTCAGAGGAGTGGAGAGAGGCAGAGAAACTTACAGAGAGAATTTGGCACACTGAATGGCCGCGGTTCCGTGGCCAAACACCTACTTAGGCCGCGGATCCGCGGCTAAGTAGGGGATTTAGGGCTCTGAAAAATTAGGGTTTCCTTCTGTTGGTGTCCTCTGCTTGTCTGGATGTACTGAATCTTGATTTACTTACTGTATTTGCTCCAGATTTGTACAGTAGACCGGATGCTTCGTTTTTGTCCGTCGCGGTGTAGCCGCGAAAATGTGGGTCTATCTTCCCACGTCTTTGGCACTGTACTTGAACTCCGTATTTCCAACGTCTTTGGCGTCGATCTTGAGCTTCGTATTTCCTGCACACTTGCACAAAAACTAATCAAGAATAACAAGATGGTTTCTTTACAAAGAATGTATTTTTTTTCGTTTTTTTTTTTTATATACTTACAAATTAACCCGAAATTTCACAAAGAAACAAACTACCGTCTCCCCGGCAACGGCGCCATTTGATTGTTAGGATACGTACGTGTTCAAGTTCTAGTTTAAATACCGCAATCAAGACGGTTTCGCTTGTAGCTAGCCGGTTGAGTACGGGTCGTCCGCAGGGAGATGGGAGTCTTTTTCAAAGTGTTTTAACGAGTTAAGTCCGGTTGTTCAGATTTTGTTGGATTATCTAAGTGTTGAGTTGATATTTAAAGAGAGCTTGTTAGGGTTAGGATTAGGTTAGTTTGAGTTAGGAGTCTCCACATCTTTCGTTGCCCCACTTAATATCGGTGTTACGGTAATCGGCAACAACGGGGATTAGCACGACTAGGAAGGAACTTGCGAGTATAAGCTAGGCTTTCCAACGCATAGTCCTTCCTTTTGGTGTTTGTCCGTCCGTTCTTGGCTCTTATCCATAACCTCCGGTTAATTCAACCACAACCGGTCTCACTACGGAATCACCGCTATCATGTAGGATAGGGTGCCGTAAGGAGCGGATTGTGGTTCAATTAACGGGAGTTGATTTAAGTTGTTGGGCAAGGAAAGAGTGAGAGAGATTTCCTTCTCTCAAACTTCCCTTATCCTACCCTAACAAGTATAGAACTACTCACACTTCATAATACCGAAAAATAAAACAAACAAAAGAGGAAGATAGAAAGAAGGAGACTAGAAGAATACGACTAACTATTTGCGACCTCACCTTGGCGAGGATCAAGCGTAAGTATCATTGTCATATGTAAGGATAAAGAAAAAGAAAGAAGAAAGAAACAACAAGGAAATAACAAAAACTACTTAACAATTAAAATTACAACAAATTACAATAAGTAAAGAAAGAGACAAGCATGATAATAAAATGGTCTTCTTTATTCATCACTCTTCACTCAAAAGCTCACTTACAAGTTTAATGGAGAAGAGGTGAGAAGAGGAAGAAGAACATGTAAACTAAAACCTAGCAAAAAGAAATACAAGAATGGACCCTTCCTTCACAAAGTTCTGGGCTATTTATAGGACAGAAAATGAAACCCTAGGGCAACCACCAGAACCTTGATGAAAAGACCAAAATAACCCCCAAAACTTTCTGTCTTTGGCGCCATAATGGCCGCGGATCCGCGGCCCAAACCCCTCTTTGGCCGCGGATCCGCGGCCCATTGGTGGAATTGGGCTTCGTGCTTTTTTGTGGTGGCCTGATCTGATGTCTACATTATTCTGGTACATAGATTTTCTCAATTTGGCTCCACGATTTTTCCAGAATTTCTATTGAGGGAAAGGTGGACTTTTTGTCAAGATTTTGTCATGATTGCCTCGAGCTCCGCGTAGATTTCTTGGAAGTTGTTGTTGCTATTGAGCCTTATGCATGAAGGTGACATTGATTTGACATTTTGTCTTCCTAAACTGGTATCTGGCAATCATACGGATGACGAGCGGAGACCGTGTTTTATCTGTGATTGGCAGGAACCCGGATTTTGTCGTGTTTTCTATGAATTTCACCGTTTTAGAACCGAGAACCTGTATCCTGCAATTGACTAACAAACACGGCTCAAGAGTATCTACCAATATGCAATGTAACAAAAATTGGGCGGTATAAAAATGCAAAAATCTGATATGAACAATTGCCTCAAAAGGCTTTCTGTAGATCTTTTGAGGGGGTCACGTGGTGGCACGTGACCCTGCCTCCATGTATATTGTTTAGAGAATCTGTTGATCCTTTTTTTTAGGAATTAAATTCCTAAAGCTTTAATTTTCAAAGGAATTAAATTCCTACTTCCTTTTGAAGACTTATATTCTGGAGTAGAATTGAACCCTGAATCTTCTGCAGGAATTAAATTCCTCGTTTATGTGAAGAACTGAATAGGGTTAAACCCTAATGAAAGCTTTTTAAGGAATTAAACTTCCAGTCCCTGTTAAATTATGATTAAGGGAATTGGATTCCCGTTGTTTCACCAGAACTAAGTTCTTAATTAGGGTTAAACCCTGTTTCTCTCTGTCCTGAAGGAATTAAATTCCCATAACACAGGGTCAAGCCCTACTTTTAGAGGAATTAAATTCCTATAGTTCTGTGAGAATTAAATTCTCGTTTTTCCATTCCCTCTCCATGTTTTGGATCTGCATGGCAGGATCTCAACCCATTGAGAATTAAATTCTCAACCTAAAGGGGAGATGTGCACTTTGCAGATCCTCTATCAAAGAGAGAAGAAATATATTTCTTCTGTTTTTTATTTTGTCAGAGTTAAACTCTGTTGAGAATTAAATTCTCCTCCTTTCAGGAAGCCTTCCCTTTCTTACCTAGGGTTTTCTTTTTGCAGAAGCTCCAAATTCCTCAAAGTATCAAGGCTCTCTCCTTTTTTTTTTCTCTGCGTGTATCTCTTTTTTTTGTGTCTCCAGGCTCCTATTTATAAGAGAAGCAGCCGAATCAATTAGTTTTTGACGAATCTTCATTGAGAGATTTGATTTGCATCCATCATTCGTTTTTGACCTTCGGATTATTGGGTGAATTTTATTCACCATTGGATTTTAAATCCAGGGATTCTCCTTTGTTATTTCGGTTAGATTTAAAGGGGAAATCTTTCCAAACTCGAGATTTTCCATAGATAGATGATATTTAATCATCTCTGAATCTTTAATTTGATCGGTTCCAGATAATTGCTTTCCTTTGGAAAGATTTGAATTTCTTTCAGAATTTAATTCTGTTAGCAAAATGGGCTTTGAAAGCCGGTCACGTGTGACCACGTGACCCATGGTCACGTGTGGACACGTGACTCTTTTGGAACGAGCCTTTTTCTTCTTTTGGACTCTGCCTTCTTCTGCTGCTTAGCCGTCACGTGCTACCACGTGACCCCTGGTCACGTGTCAGCACGTGACCCTTGTCTGGCGCCTCTTTCCTTGGTTCAATTGGAGAGCGAGTCTACTGCTTTAAACGTCACGTGCCAACACGTGACCCTGGTCACGTGGGAGCACGTGACCTCTTCTGAAGCCCTTTTCCTTGACTTGATCAGGGAACCAATGTGCCCTTTTCCGCTGCTTTATATGTCACGTGTCAACACGTGACTGCTGGTCACGTGTAAGCACGTGGTCCCTTTTTGAAGCTTTTCCCAGAAGCTTTCCTGATTTTAAATCAGGAAACAGCGGGTGTAAAACATAAGCAACGTATATATAATATATCATATATACTATATACAATATTTATCTGAACAAATCACATGATCACATCACAGATAACGCAGCAGAAAATATCATATGAAATATTGGATATACTAGGACGTCCGTGTTTTTAATACGAGCCAGTATAAAACACGGATTCCACGGTTGCGATGAATAGCCAAACCCACACCCCTAGACACCTACGAGAGCGGCAAGCAACCCTACCAATTCTAGGGTTAGGAGACCCGAACTCGACTCCTCGAGATGGTCTCCCACTGGACCCTAGAACCCGGTTACTTGTGCTCCCCTGCTTGAGTCTATCCTAATGCGGAAAAATAAATAATATACATCAACGGTGACATCTTCCGCAACCTGGAAGTGCCCCAATAAAAGAATATTACATACAAGTTTTTACATGAATGAAAATGAAAAACACCCATCTCACATAAAAAAAACCTCGGCTATTCAAACACGACGATCCAATATAACATATCCAGCAACACATAACATCACATATCATCAACGTAAGTAAATATGCGCATTCCAATTGTCGTTGACATATAGCAACGAAACCGGCGATATCACATATTACACTTACGGTCACAAAAAAGAAAGTGTAAAACTACAACAGTTGGAATCCGCAAACTCTTTAGACATTGCATGCCTAACCAAATGAATTCCTTAGATATCGCATGCCTAACAATTATAAACCTCGCATTTCAGTCTCAAAATCGAAAACACTTTTCAATACCAAGTCGGGCAATTCAACAAGATTCCCGACATCCTGATCGAATGCTCGTCGCAAACTTCAGTAGACGGCCGCACCCCTAATACCGTCGACGAATTGCACCAAGGCGGAACACCGCTGCCGCGAGCACCCGAACGGATGCTTTCGGCGACGGGGTTCTCCTACAGTCACTTGGTCGGGGCTATGGGGTGAGGCTGTCTATTAAGTTTACCCGGCAAGTATCCGCGTACGCTACGAGATTGCGACGGACTTTTGATCACATCAAAATTCCGTGGCAACCAATCAAGTGAGACTAAACTGCTATGTTTATAACATTCAAATCAGTTATCTCATAATTGTTTCCCCAATCAAAGCAAGGCTCTGTTTAAATTTCAAAAAAATTCAAATTTTCAAATTTTGAAGCAACGCTTCAAATACTGTGCGCTGCGCGCAACGCGCCATGTGTCAGAAGTTGATACGACAGCGCAAGGCGGTGCGTCCAATCAGAGCAAGGCTCTCTTAAAAAACAAAAAGTAAAAGAAGCAACGTTCAGTTGCGCAAGCGCTGCGCTGCGCAACACGTGTCTGCGCTGTTGCGCAAGCACAACAGCACAAGCGCTGCGCTGCGCGACACGTGTTGCGCAACTGCGCAAGCACAGTTGCGCAAGCGCTGCGCTGCGCGACACGTGTCGGCGCTGTTGCGCAAGCACAACTGCGCAAGCGCAGCTGCGCAAGCGCTCCGCTGCGCGACACGTGTCTGCGCTGTTGCGCAAGCACAGCTGCGCAAGGGCTGCACTGCGCGACACATGTCACGCGCTGGGGGAGTTGCGCAAAACAGAATAAATCTTTTCTGTTCTTGTTAAAACAAGAAGATTTTCTTCTGTAAAGCAGGGGCCTTTGGATCAATGATCCAACGGTGGGGAAAATTCCCCAAATCACTCAGAAAAAGATCTCTGTAACAAATTTAACTAATTTGTGAGCACTATAAAAAGGACCCCAGACCTCATTTCAAAAGCATGAACATTTTCTAAAAAAAGAGAGAAAGAGGACTCTGAAGAACTCCTCAAGAATAAAAAAGGTAAAACCTTTGAAAGAAGAGAAAATTCTCTTATGAACAGATCAATGATCTAAGAACAAGATCATTGATCTTCAATAAATAAATAAAATAAAAATAAAAATAGTGCCTTACACTTGTTATATGAACCTTTGGTTCTCTGAAACAAGGAAAAACTTGTTTAGATCAAGGGATCAAAAAGTGCTTTGCACTTCTGTTTTGAATCTAAAAAGATTCTTAGTGCTTTGCACAAACGCAGTGCATTACTTAAAGGGCCAGGCCCAAGTCAAAAAGACCTAACGGGCCAAAATAGATTGCAAAGCAATAAAAGGGCAGAGCCCCAAAACAAATTGATGCTCTGCATCATTTATAAAAGGCAGAGCCCAAAACAAATTGAAGCTCTGCATCATTTATAAAGGGCAGAGCCCAAAACAAATTGATGCTCTGCATCCTTTCTGGGCAAAGCCCAAATAAAAATTAAAAAAAAAAAGAAATGCAATGCAAAAGCAAATAAAATGTTGAACATTTTCAATTGGACTTAGCCCAATTTTGGCCGTAAGTCCTTAAATTAAATTGACTGAGCAAGATTGCTCTCTTAAATCAATTTACTACCGGTTCGAGGGTACATCTCCGAACTCCTCTGACACCTGTCGTTGTAATCCTTCAATGACGTCAGAGAGGTGACGGGTCCCAACGACCACATACTATATAGACTGCGGGGTCCTTAAACTCGTGGACCGAAACGTCCTTAAACTAATATCGGACCGAAACGTCCTTAAGCTAACGGTGGACCACCATGTCCCTAAACTGGAACAATAGAGCCCAAACGCTCTTTTGTCGGATCTAAACGATCCCGTTAAGTTGATCTTAGTCTCAAATTGGACTAACGTATCCTTAACAAACGATTAAGTTGATCTTAGCCTCAAATATGGCTAACGTGTCCTTAAATCAAACCTTCAAACAAACTTTCGTCCCAAATTGGACTATAGATCTCTCGACCAACTTTGGTTCAAAGGTACATCTCTGAACTCCTCTGATATTTGTCGTTGTAATCCTTCAACGTCGTCAGAGAGGTGACGGGTCCTGACAACCATACATTAATACGGACTGTGGGTCCTTAAACTCATGGACTTATGCGTCCTTAAACCAATATCCGCCCCCAAAATGGGAATGTTGGACCACTATGTCCCTAAACTGGAATAATAGAGCCCAAACGCTCTTTTGTCGGATCTAAACGATCCCGTTAAGTTGATCTTAGTCTCAAACTGGACTAACGTATCCTTAACGAACGTTTAAGTTGATCTTAGCCGCAACGCGACTAAGGCATCCTTAAACTAAAAACACCAAACCCAAATCTAAGTAAATACGGATTTGGACTAACCCACGTCCTACGGGCGACGACATTACTCAGTCTTCGTATACAATCCACGGGCAACCACAAACAAAACAAACACCCACGACACGAAGTGAAATTCTGGAGAAGGAGAAAGTTGTTACCGCGATGCGGTAGCGTAATTAACTGCAGGGGCTTGCGCCTGCAGGGAAGAGCGTCCCCACAATCAAAAACCCCTCAAGCGAGGGGGAATCTGACGAAGTCTGCTACATCGGCCGCATCCGTCTAAACCTCCGATACACGGAGCCATAAATCAACTTGGCATCTTCGGAGAGGTGGACGGATAAAACCAAATAGCATCTGCCCCGAATCCCAGCGCCAGGCCATCGCGGTCCTGTGCGCCGCCGTTCGGAGGGGAACAATAACTACATGTGGATTCCAAATATTGTATCACATTCCAGATAAAATAGAAAATGTTAAACTTTCCGATCGAACAATCAATCACCCAAGTTTTCCCGAAACAGCTCAACACATGAAATAAGTTTAAAAACATTCACTTCATGCCTCATTACCAACGGTCCAGCCGTAGAAGGGTCAAGCCAACGCCTCACATGTAGCACGCCGTACTGCCCCAAACCCTAAGGTTCAAAGGGCAGTTCAAGACGGTCACATAATCGAGTTAAGGTTTGCTGTCTTCTAGAGGGTCCATCGCGTTACTTGCACTACTTAGAACGTTATTAAACTACGGAAAAATCCAACAATTGGAAATTTCCCGGCAGGGGAAAAATTGGGTATTTATATACAGTCGAACTTTTTAACATATTCTAAAATTACCCGGAAAAACACATAGACGAAATTATACTTCCCGATCGAAACACCGAGTCCCCAATACAACCCAGAAAACTCAACTCTTGAGTAAAATTTAAAACTTTCCAGAAAACACAGCAACTCCAGAAACAAATTACTGTACAAACCACGTGGCCTAACTCACCAGTATGGCCGCGAAACCGCCGCGCAAGCAAGGGTAGGGCCGCGGTTCCGCGGCGCTTTGGTCGAGTTGGGATCATGTGCTGCACAGTAACTCATACAATTCCCTGCTGAATTTTTTGGATATTTTTAATTTGGAAAAATCCACTTTTTCAGAAAAAGTCCAGAGAGTGGTTTTGAATTAGGGTTTCGGGTTCGATCGGGTTTCTAACATCATCTACACATCGCCTAAAGCTCTAGCTAGGCTCTGATACCACTGTAGCGTTCCTTGGCACACTCAAGAGGTTCCACAACTGATCAACCATGCCAAAATCAAATTCTACAAGTGCCAAGAAACCCTAATGCTAGATCATTAACTAGAGGTAAGGCGAAACATGCAAGTAAACAACTTTATTGCTAAATGAAAGAGACTACAACCTTTGTAGATCCGGTCCTCCACTTCTCTAGCTCCGTGTTGATGTCCCTCCACTGCGATCATCAGAATCCCGGACCCTAGCGTCGATTTCATCGGAGAAATGGGCGGGCTAGGTCGTTGACTTCGATGCCGAAGATGATCTACGTCGAGGCGACTCAAACTCAAGCTCCACCTTCACTAGGTCATGAAACTTGTGAAGATAACACACTCTACAACATGGCAAGTGGTAGAGGATGAAGAAATAGGAAGTGGGTTCACTTTGGATTTGGATTTCTCACTTGGAATCATCACCTGAAAATTTTTCAAGAAAGCTTTTTTCTTCACTTGAAGAAGATGAAGAAGAAAAAGGAAAAGAATTATATTCAAAAAGAAAATCCAAGTGATTCTTATCATTTTGCAACCATGGGTGAGTGTAATGTTAGTTATATGTATACCGTAGAGGCCATTACTGTACATAGGATGTATATTGTAGTGGATGCTGGGACATATATAGGGAGGACTTTCTTGCTCGACATGACAGTATGCTATCTGGTTGCTCTTTATCTTAACGTGTACACTGATTGTCTCTCTGTTACATGTTGGTAAAGCCCTTAGGATGTGTACTTGACTACCTAGACTATGATGCGGATCATACTAGTGGGGACATGGTAGTCCATAAGTACATCCTTCAAGGTCCCTAGTCCTGGGTGTATCGAGACGGGGCATCGATATACAAAAGTAGACTAGCGTATATCTTCTCGACCCATACAGATGGGCGATGGATGATCCCATATCCATTGGTGTTTGACATCAGAGATGATATACGAGTGCTCAGTGGAGACTGGGTACACTGGACGGACTCGCCGAGAACTCCCAGATGGTATTATACCTTACGTCAGATGGCAGTTCTCTGGTGACACTGGTACAGAGTAGTCTGTTGACCCGAGATTGTCATAGAGTCTTGTGTGATTCCCACTGTGCTTTGATTTCCACCTTACCACGTCCAAGAGGGCGTGCAAAACGGTGGTTTTTGGGTACAGTCCCGAATCACATGGAGGCAATGAGCGATAGGAGGGGATTCGTCTCTCCCGGTATAGGGAGTTGATGTTGCGCTGTGTTCGATTGGCTATAACCGGAAATTCCTGGCCAGGGTTGCTGAGATTTACTGGTAAGTGTTATCAGTAGCTTCTCGAACTGTTATAGACCTCATATCGACACGACTTATCGAGCTACTGGGGTCTGACGTTTACCACCCCTAGGCAAGATATGCGACATATCAGACGAACAGACCTGACTGTACGGTAAGTGTTACTGGTTGGATTCACAGGAGTGTGAGCGGGCTTGCTCGTCGATCTTCTGATCGTTCAATACCCGGGTGGCCGTTACGTTTAGCAGACCGCTTGCGGCTTGTGGGTGTTTGATATGATCATCACCTGCTGCCGGCGTATTGACGAGTCTTCAGAGTCCTACACAGAGATTTCCTGGCTCAAGCGAAACGAAATAGGAGCGCATATGAGATATGTGCGGGACCGAGAATAATGCGTGTATGTGATACCGTATTCTATTCTCGCGATGAATGTATCGATTGGTTGTATAAGATATAACCTAGTTATCGAATCGAGGATTGATTCGATATGTCGATACATTGGATATTAGTCGGTCATATGTGATGTGACCGGATCGTTAAATCAAGTGTTGATTTAATGATTTAATGTATAATTATATATTTGATATATTACTTTACATTAACTAATATTGGTTCACTTAAGATGTTTTTCTCACTTGTTTGTGCACATTGTATATGTGATAAATTTTTTTGTGCACAAGATTGTATCATGTTTGATGATACATGCAAACATGGGTGTATGTTTGATTTAAATCTTGGTTAAGTAAATGGTTAGGGTTTTAATTTATTTATTCACTTATTTATTTATTTATTTTGGCTAGAAATAAAATGGTGGCTTTGTTTGGATTTTGTTGAAGCTTCATGAAGCTTTAAGAAAGCTTGACCATTTTGTTTCTTTCCTTAACCCTAACCATTTACCTAAACCCTAGTTCATTCTCTACATGAGTTAGCCTCACCCATGGTTGCATTATGATAACCATCACTTCATTTTTCTTTTTGGAATTAATTCATAATTCTTTTTCAGTCTCTTCTTCTTCTTGAGAAAGAAAAGAAAAGCTTGCTTCAAAAATGTCAAGTGATGATTCCAAGTGAGAAATCCAAATCCAAAGTGAACCCACTTCCTATTTCTTCATCCTCTACCACTTACCAAGTAGTATAGGGTGTTTTCTTCACAAGTTTCATGACTTGGTGAAGTTGGAGCTTGATCTTGAGTTGCCTCGACGTAGATCATCTTCGGCATCGAAGTCGACGACCTAGCCCGCCCATTTCTCCGATGAAGCCGACGCTAGAGTCCGGGATCCGATGATCGCAGCGAGGGGACATCTTCACGGAGCTAAGGAAGTGGAGGACCGGATCTACAAAGGTTGTAGTCACTTCCCTTTTAGCAGTAAAGTTGTTTACTACTTGTAGTTTCGCCTATTCTCTAGTTAACGATCTATATTAGGGTTTCTCGGCACCGGAATTTTTTGAAATTGGCATGGTTGATGTCTTGTGGGACCTCCTTAGTGTGCTTAGGAACCCTACAGTGGTATCAGAGCCTAGCTAGAGCCTTAGGCGATGCGTAGACGAAGTTAGAAACCCGATCGAACCCGAAACCCTAATTCTAAATCCTTCTCTGTACAAATTTTAAAAATTGGGATTTTTGTGAATTAAAAATATGCAGAAAAATCAGCAGGGAATTGTAAGAATTACTGTGCAACACGTGCTCATGATTCGATTAAAGCGCGGCGGAACCGCGGCACGAGCATGGCTCGTGCAGCGGTTCCACGGCCATGTAGTGACATTAGCTTTTCAATTTTGCACAGTAATTCCTATAATTTAGTGCTGTATTTTCTGGGAATTTTTAATCTGCACTCAAGAGTTGAATTTTCTGGGTTGTTTTGGGAGTTCGTAGATTCGATCGGATTGTTTAGCTTTGTCTATGTGTTTTTCCGGATAACTTTAGAATATGTTAAAAAGTTCGACCGGATATAAATACCCATTTTTCCTCTGCCGGGAAATTTCTAATTGTTGGATTTTTCTGTAGTTTAATGACGTTCTAAGTAGTGCAAGTAACGCGATGGACCCTCTAGAAGACAACAAACCTTAACTCGATTATGTGACCGTCTTGAACTGCCTTTTGAACCTTAGGGTTTGGGGCAGTACGGCGTGCCACATGTGAGGCGTTGGCTTGACCCTTCTACGGCTGGACCGTTGGTACTGAGGCACGAAGTGAATGTTGTTAAACTTATCTCATGTGTTGAGCTGTTTCGGGAAAACTTGGGTGTTCGATTGTTCGATCGGAAAGTTTAACATTTTCTTTTTATCCGGAATGTGATACAATATTTGGAATCCACATGTAGTTATGAGATAACTGATTTGAATGTTATAAATATAGCAGTTTAGTCTCACTTGATCGGTTGCTACGGAATTTTGATGTGATCAAAAGTCCGTCGCAATCACGTAGCGTACGCGGATACTCGCCGGGTAAACTTAATAGACAGCTACACCCCATAGCCCCGACCAAGTGACTGTAGGAGAACCCCGTCGCCGAAAGCATCCGTTCGGGTGCTCGCGGCAGCGGTGTTCCGCCTTGGTGCACTTCGTCGACGATATCGGGAGTGCGGCCGTCTACTGAAGTTTGCGACGAGCATTCGATCAGGATGTCCCCCGACTTGGTATTGAAAAGTGTTTTCGATTTTGAGACTAAAATGTGGAGTTTATAATTGTTAGGCATGCGATGTCTAAGGAATTCATTTGATTAGGCATGCGATGTCTAAAGAAGTTGCGGATTCCAACTGTTGTAATTTTACACTTTCTTTTCTGTGACCGTAAGTGTAATATATGATATCGCCGGTTTCGTTGCTATATGTCAACGACAATTGGGATACGCATGTTTACTTACGTTGATGAAATGTGATGTTATGTGTTGCTGGATATGTTATATTGGATCGTTGTGTTTGAATAGCCGGGGTTTTTTATGTGAGATGAGTGTTTTTCATTTTCATTCATGTAAAAACTTGTATGTAATATTCTTTTATTGGGGCACTTCCAGGTTGCGGAAGATGTCACCATTTGTATATTATTTTCTTTTCCGCACTAGGATAGACCCAAGGAGGAGGGCATAAGTAACCGGGTTCTGGAGTCCAGTGGGAGACCAACTCGAGGAGTCGAGTCCGGGTCTCCTAACTCTAGAATTGGTAGGGTTGCTTGCCGCTCTCTTAGGGGTCTAGGGGTGTGGGTTTGGCTATTCATCGCGACCGTGGAATCCGTGTTTTATACTGGCTCGTATTAAAAACACGGGCGTCCTAGTATATCCAATATTTCATATGATATTTTCTGCTGCGTTATCTGTGATGTGATTATGTGATGTTCTGTGATAGATACAGTATATAGTAAATATGATATATTATATAGACGTTACTTATGTTTTACACCCGCGCTAGCCCTGCCTCGCTCTGTCGTTAGTTACCTAACCTAACGGTGCATGAGGGGACATCGAGGCGAATGCGGATGGCATAAGTGTACGTCGTATTTATCTGTGATGTTTAGGTACTTAAATGATGGGACTTCATTAATGTGATTAATGAAAGAAAAGAAACCTAAGATGTTGTGGAATCGAATTTCTAAATAAAACAGGTAGCTACAGTTCTTGCTTTGCATCGCGGTGTTCCTTGTAGAACATCCTGCACCTTATTCGATAAGGAAAGGACCGAGATCCTTTCACCGGGAGTGCTCCTTTAGCAATAACTGGCAGATGCTACAACCCTCGGTTTGTCTTTTGATTGCTTCTCTAGTTCTTGCTTTGCATAGCTGTATATATGATATATCCTGCACCTTAGTCGATGAGGAAAGGGCCGACGATCCCTTCACCGGGAGTGACCCCTTTAGCAAAACTAGAAAAGCCTCAAAAACACTCCATTTTAAAATCATTCGATCCTACAACGATATCAAGTTCTTTACGCAATAAGTTTTCAGAAAAACCTGTCATAGCCCTCCGTCATTTCAGATAAGTCCTGCTTAGTATTCGTGTTGCGTTTATTGACCTTGTCAAGGCGCAGTGTGCGGTAGCTAACCAGTATTTATCTGCTTTTGCATATGATGCAGATTGGGTTAGGGTAGTCGTACGGCCTTGTTGACCTTGTCAAGGGTCGTGCGGGTGGGTTTGATTCAATCAAGAAATGATGGGTTGAACTTGACTTACGGTCTATGGTTTGTTGACCTTGTCAAGGTCATAGATCGTTTGGGGCAAAATATTATCGGGAATTTCAAGTGTTGAAATTTGCAATGAGATTGCATACCTTCTATGAGATAGTTGGATCCCGATACCCGCTGCGAGTAAGAGTTACTCCTGGGAGAGTTTTACACATTACAATTAGCCGATCAAGTAGGTGTCTAGAAAAGTGTTAACGAGGTTACGCCTCTGGGAAAACGAGGTTTACATTAATTAGGTTCGTGCGAAAGCACGGGGGACCTCCCTCAAAGTACCGACACTAGCCTGGCTGAAAGATTGGCGAACTTGTAGTGTGTAATTAATCCCGGCTAGTCTTTCCTTTTAGGGTTTGAAGGAAGATTTGATAAAAACAGTGGGAGCCATCATAATTAGATAAAATAATAACCAATCTATTCTTGCAAGAGTGCACGCAGAGTGTTTTCTTCTCTCTCTCTCCTAGTAGCGACCATGTCACGCCTTAATCAAGATAATAATACGGATATTTGACCGAACCCGTTTGTTATACTGAGCTGGGGAACGTTGGTCCCGCTCCAACTTATAATTGTTATAAGACAGAGCAGGAAATTGGGGAATACCAGATTTCCCGTGCCGCCCAAACGAAGAAAGTGCATACTGATGCATCTTCTTCGGGTGTGTTCATTACATAGAACTGTTTCTCAGTATCCTTTACGTCCTGAGTATATGATACCGGATCAGGATCCCGCATATGTAATCTGTTACATGGGCTACAGAAAGGTAGAGAACTGAGAACGGGTGATAAGTTTCATGAGGCAGAAAACGGTGTAAGTGTTGCAGCCAGGTCTGTTGGTCACTATCACCCTGTATTACCAGATTACATTGATTCTAAACAAATGTTATTAGATACCGAACCTGATATACAAAATCATATCAGTCTCTTTATTAGTAAAGAAATGATAAAATTTTGTATTGTTGGATAATGTTTTGAACATTTCCTATATTAAGAGTTGATCGGTTCAGGCACGTTATCTAAAAGCATTAATGTTCTAAATCAAACTGCAGTTCTTACTATATAAAATACACACAAGAGGAAGAGTTCAGAAATGAACGAATCCTTCTTGAGGTTTTGTAGACTAGGTCATATCAATGTGACCCGACTAGCTTAAGTTACATAGTAGATGCATATTTAAATCAGTTTGAATTTATATCTTATGAAACTTGCGAGTCATGTCACAAAGATATAATGACCTCAGCTCTGTTTATTGGAAATAGAGAAAGAGTTAGTGAACTCTTGGGATGATACATGTTGATGTATGTAGGTCCCCTGTCTACACATGCCAAGATCGGTTCTTTGTACTTCATTACATTCTCTGATGATCTCTTTAGATTCAGACATATGTTCCTGTTGAAACACAAGTCCGAACCTTTTGAGATATTCACAGAATATAAGTTAGAAGTAGAGAACCAAAATATGGGTATAAGTATTATGTCCTTTGATGTGATTGAGGAGGAGAATACTTGAGCACGGAAATCCTGGACTATTCTAAAGGAGAATGAGATTCTCTCTCAGAATTACTCCTCCGTATACACCATAGCACGATGGTATATCGGGGCGGAGCAGATACACCCTATTTGATATGGTGTGCTCTATGATGAGTACTACTGAGTTACCTTTTTCCTATTGGGTGTTATGCACTTGAGAAGTTGCACACCTATTGAATAGGGTTCCAATCAAATCAGTTGCCTACCACTCCATATAAGATATGGTATGGGAAGTGCCTATCTCTTAACTAAGTTAAGATTTGGGATTGTCCGGCCTATGTCAAAAGCAAAAACCGGACAAGATCGAGGCAAGGTTAGTTCTGTAGAACTGGAAAGGTTCCAGCTATACAAACTGCAGCTGATGATTTGACGGAACCAAAGGATTCAATAGTCCCCGACGAACCTCAGCCTCTCCGCCGAACTAGCAGGGTTTCTCACCTGCCTGAGAGATACTTCGGTTTCTCAATGACAGTGGGAGCGAGGATTGCATCATGAGATGATGACCCAACTAGTTTCGAGCAGGCCATCGAGAGTAGGGACTCTGTAAGAATGGCTGGATGCTTAGCGATCAGAGATGGAATCCATGTACACCAACAAAGTATGGACTTTGGTTGCTATATCTGAAGGGTTAAATCCCCGTCAGGAGCAAGTATATCTTGAGAAGATTACTTGGTGTAGATGAAAAAGTTGAGACTTTCAAAGCTAGACTTGTTAAAGGTTTTCATCATCGACCAGGCGTGGATAATGATGAAACCTTTTCCAGTGGCTATGCTTAAGTCCATCCGGATCCTACTTGCCACGGCTACATACCATAACTACGATATCTGGCGGCTGGGTGTCATGACTGCTTTTCTAAAATGATGTTTTAGAAGAGAGCGTCTGTAAGTACACAGCCAGAGGGCTTCGTAGACAGTGGGAGCAGAGAAAACGTGTACAAAATGCTTTATAAGATTAAAGCAGGCATCGCGGAGTTGGAACATCTGTTTTTGATGAGTTAGTCAAAGAGTTTGACATCATCAAAAAGGTAGATGAACCTTGTATATACAAAAAAGGTAGTAGAGAGTATGGTGGTGATCCTCGTAGAGTACGTGGATGACATACTCTCGATAGGGAAGGAGTTTCCTATGCTACGCTCAGTCAATCTCCGCGTATCGCAAAGATTCTCCATATAGGATCAAAGCGATACCTCCTGAATCCTGGATTTTGGATCTATGAGATAGATCTAAATGGATGTTAGGATTCTCACTAGATGTAGTGAGATGGTATCAATCGATCCTGGGGAGAATCACTGGAAAGGTTCCAATGTGATAAGGACGACTGAATGTCAGTCACAGGTATTGTCTTTACCCTCAGTAAAGGGACGGTCTGTTGGAAGAGTTCCAAGCTAGATACCGTGGCATACTAGACGATAAAGGCTGGATACATCGCTACTCAAGATGCTACCAAAGATGAAGTCTGGGTGTATATTAGTTCATAAGATGAACTTCGCTCCTACCATTATGAGACAATGGAGTTGTGGCTTATGCCAAGGAGCGTCAGTCCCATCAGTGATCCAGACATATTCTAAGGCAGTATCACCTGATCATGGAGATGGTTGATCTCCAAGGAGATCGAGGTTAGGAGAGTAGACTCGGAGGAAAACACGGCGGATCCACTCACAAAGGACTTTTCCCAGAGAGAGACTTTTATGGGATGGTTGAGTATGAGAAACTACAACCACTGCTACAGATGGCCCTAGTGCAAGTGGGAGATTGTTAGTTATATGTATGCCCTAGAGGCCATTACTGTACATAGGATGTATATTGTAGTGGATGCTGGGACATATATAGGGAGGACTTTCTTGCTCGACATGATAGTATGCTATCTGGTTGCTCTTTATCTTAACGTGTACACTGATTGTCTCTCTGTTACATGTTGGTAAAGCCCTTAGGATGTGTACTTGACTACCTGGAATATGATGCGGATCATACTAGTGGGGACATGGTAGTCCATAAGTACATCCTTCAAGGTCCCTAGTCCTGGGTGTATCGAGACGGGGCATCGATATACCAGAGTAGACTAGCGTATACCTTCTCGACCCATATAGATGGGCAATGGATGATCCCATATCCATTGGTGTTTGACATCAGAGATGATATACGGGTGCTCAGTGGAGACTGGGTACACTGGACAGACTCGCCGAGAACTCCCAGATGGTATTATACCTTACGTCAGATGGCAGTTCTCTGGTGACACTGGTACAGAGTAGTCTGTTGACCCAAGATTGTCATAGAGTCTTGTGTGATTCCCACTGTGCTTTGATTTCCACCTTACCACGTCCAAGAGGGCGTGCAAAACGGTGGTTTTTGGGTACAGTCCCGAATCACATGGAGGCAATGAGCGATAGGAGGGGATTCGTCTCTCCCGGTATAGGGAGTTGATGTTGCGCTGTGTTCGATTGGCTATAACTGGAAATCCATGGCCAGGGTTGCTGAGATTTACTGGTAAGTGCTACCAGTAGATTCTCGAACTGTTATAGACCTCATATCGACACGACTTATCGAGCTACTGGGGTCTGACGTTTACCACCCCTAGGCAAGATATGCGACATATCAAACGAACAGACCTGACTGTACGGTAAGTGTTACTGGTTGGATTCACAGGAATGTGAGCGGGCTTGCTCGTCGATCTTCTGATCGTTCAATACCCGGGTGGCCGTTATGTTTAGCAGACCGCTTGCGGCTTGTGGGTGTTTGATATGATCATCACCTGCTGCCGGCGTATTGACGAGTCTTTAGAGTCCTACACAGAGGTTTCCTGGCTCAAGCGAAACGAAATAGGAGCGCATATGAGATATGTGCGGGACCGAGAATAATGCGTGTATGTGATACCGTATTCTATTCTCGCGATGAATGTATCGATTGGTTGTATAAGATATAACCTAGTTATCGAATCGAGGATTGATTCGATATGTCGATACATTGGATATTAGTCGGTCATATGTGATGTGACCGGATCGTTAAATCAAGTGTTGATTTAATGATTTAATGTATAATTATATATTGATATATTACTTTACATTAACTAATATTGGTTCACTTAAGATGTTTTTCTCACTTGTTTGTGCACATTGTATATGTGATAAATTTTTTTGTGCACAAGATTGTATCATGTTTGATGATACATGCAAACATGGGTGTATGTTTGATTTAAACCTTGGTTTAGTAAATGGTTAGGGTTTTAATTTATTTATTCATTTATTTATTTATTTATTTTGGCTAGAAATAAAATGGTGGCTTTGTTTGGATTTTGTTGAAGCTTCATGAAGCTTTGAGAAAGCTTGACCATTTTGTTTCTTTCCTTAATCCTAACCATTTACCTAAACCCTAGTTCATTCTCTACATGAGTTAGCCTCACCCATGGTTGCATTATGATAACCATCACTTCATTTTTCATTTTGGAATTAATTCATAATTCTTTTTCATTCTCTTCTTCTTCTTGAGAAAGAAAAGAAAAGCTTGCTTCAAAAATGTCAAGTGATGATTCCAAGTGAGAAATCCAAATCCAAAGTGAACCCACTTCCTATTTCTTCATTCTCTACCACTTGCCAAGTAGTATAGGGTGTTTTCTTCACAAGTTTCATGACTTGGTGAAGTTGGAGCTTGATCTTGAGTTGCCTCGACGTAGATCATCTTCGGCATCGAAGTCGACGACCTAGCCCGCCCATTTCTCCGATGAAGCCGACGCTAGAGTCCAGGATCCGATGATCGCAGCGAGGGGACATCTTCACAGAGCTAAGGAAGTGGAGGACCGGATCTACAAAGGTTGTAGTCACTTCCTTTTTAGCAGTAAAGTTATTTACTACTTGTAGTTTCGCCTATTCTCTAGTTAACGATCTATATTAGGGTTTCTCGGCACCGGAATTTTTTGAAATTGGCATGGTTGATGCCTTGTGGGACCTCCTTAGTGTGCCTAGGAACCCTACATGTAACTCATGTAGAGAATAAACTAGGGTTTAGTTAAATGGTTATGTTAAGGAAAGAAACAAAATGGTCAAAGCTTTCAAAGCTTCATGAAGTTTCAAGAATGAAACAAAGTTAGCCACCATTTTATTCTTGCCAAAATAAATAAGTAAATAAATAAATAAGGTAATGGAAACCCTAACCATTAACTAAACATGGTTTAAAGTAAACACACACCCATGTTTGCATGTATCATCAAACATGTTACAAACTAGTACACAAAACTATATCATATATACAATGTGCACATTCAAGTGAGATAATCAATCTTAAGTGAACAAATACTAGTTAATGTAAAGTAATATATCAAATATATATAATTGTACATTAAATCATTAAATCAACACTTGATTTAATGATCCGGTCATATTTCATATAACCGACTAATATCAAGTGTATCAATGTATCGAATCAACACTTGATTCGGTAACCCTGATACAAATCGCGAGAATAGAATTCAGTATCACATACTGGTATTATTCTCGGTCCTGCACATATCTCATATGCGCTCCTATTTCGTTTCGCTTGAGCCAGGAAACCTCTGTGTAGGACTCTAAAGACTCGTCAATACGCCGGCAGCAGGTGATGATCATATCAAACACCCACAAGCCGCAAGCGGTCTGGTAAACGTAACGGCCACCCGGGTATTGAGCGATCAGAAGATCAACGAGCAAGCCCGCTCACACTCCTGTGAATCCAACCAGTAACACTTACCGTACAGTCAGGTCTGTTCGTCTGATATGTCGCATATCTCGCCTAGGGGTGGTAAACGTCAGACCCCAGTAGCTTGATAAGTCATGCCGACGTAAGGTCCATAACAAATGTGAAACTATTGATAACTCTTACCAGTATATCACTGCAACCCTGGCCAGGGATTTCCAGTTATGGCCAGTCGAGCATAGCGCAACATCAACCCCCAATACCGGGAGAGACGAATCCCCTCCTATCGCTTATTGCCTCCATGTGAATCGGGACTGTACCCAAAAACCATCTGTTTGCACGACTCAGTAGAGCCGTGGTAGGGTGGAAATCAAAGCACAGTGGGAGACACACAAGACTCTATGACGATCTCGGGTCAACAGACTAAGCTGTACCAGTGTCACCAAAGAACTGCCATCTGACGTGAGGTATAATACCATCTGGGAGTTCTCGGCGAGTCCGTTCAGTGTACCCAGTCTCCACTGAGCACCCGCATACCATCTCTGATGTCAAACACCAATGGATATGGGATTATCCATCGCCCATCATATGGGTCGAGAAGATATACGCTAGTCTACTCTGGAATATCGATGCCCCGTCTCGATATTCCCACGACTAGGAACATTGAAGGATGTACTCATGGACTACCCAGGCCCCACTAGTATGATCTGCATCATAGTCCTGGAAGTCGAGTACACATCCTAAGGGATTTATCAACATGTAACAGAGAGACAGAAAGTATACATGTTAAGATAAAGAGCAACCAGATAGCGTACTATCATGTCGAGCAAGAAAGTCCTACCTATATATGTCCCAGCATCCACTACAATATACATCCAATGTATAGTAATGGCCTCTAGGGCATACATATAACTAACAACAACCTCACTCGCGGATGTGCCACGATAAAAGAATATTACCTGAATGAATATAAAAGAAAACATTCATCTCACATAACCCCCTGGCTATTCAATTACAACGATCACTATATTTCATACATCAAACAACAACATCTCATGTCATCAACATAAGTAAATATGTGCATCCCGTATCTTTTGACATATAGCAATAAGACCGGGAATGCTATCACATATTACACTTACGGTCGCATAAAATAACTGAAAACTAGTAACGATTAGAATCCTAAAAATGCTAGGCACCTATATCGGATTATCACATAATCTAAAATACATACCCGACCCCAAAATTCCAACTTTTAAGCCATAAACCAAGAACAATTCTCCACGAAAACAAACCAAGACTTCGCCAAAATTCCAGGGGCATCGCCAAAGGTCCGCCGGCGGCCACTACTCCGATGACCTCGGAGTTGGGGCACTACAAGATTAAAGAGACTACAACTTTTGTAGCATCTTCAAGTGCTCACATTTGTGTTGGACTCCTGGTAGGCTTCAATGAAGAGGTGGGAACAAGCTAGGTAGTAGATCCTCCAAGCCAAAGATGATCCATCTTGAGGTAGCACTAACACAAGCTTTCACTTTACTAAGTAAAGAAACTACTTAAACTAATTTGCTAGATTGTTTAAGTAGATGAAGTGGGATTTTTTCTCACTAATTTTCACTCTCTTTTCTCTTCACTCTTCCATGAATAGGAAATCAAAAGAGAGAAGAAGAAGATGAGAATGGCTCTGATACCATTTTGATGGAGTTTTAGCACTCTTATAGGATTTATGGAAGCTTGCCCACATGATTTTCAAAAAATAAAGAGAGCTAAAACCTCACTAAAGTAAGGATATTGACTAAAAACTTAAACTTGACAACAAAAAGAGAGCTTTTTATTTACTATGAAAGGATTACAACCTTTGTGGCCAAGTTCTTCTCTTCAACTGCTGTCTGACGATAGGTATAGTATCATTTACGAGTTCTCGACGAGTCCGCTCGGTATACTCGGTCTCCAATGAGCACCTGTATACAATCTTTGGTGTCAAACACCAATGGTTGTGGGGTCAAATATCGCCCTATTCAGGGTCAAGAAATGTATATACTAGTCTACTCTGGAATATCGATGCCCTGTCTCGATATTCTCTCGAATAGGAACACTTAAGGATGTGCTTATAGACTACCCAGACCCCACTAGTATGATCTCTATCATTGTCCTGGTAATCAAGCAAAATCCTAAGGGTTTTATCTCATATATTATCGATACGTGATGATGTATATATATGACAGATAAAGACAAACCAGATAGCATACTATTATCTCGAGTAAGATTGTTCTCCATATAGGTCCACCTTCAATTATAATAATTGCCTTGAGGACATATATATCCAACATGTTTAAGGGCACATATAACTACTCTACAATTACATAATTATGTGCAAGTTGGGACAGGTTTGGGTTGAGTATGGGCGATGCGAGAATCGAGGGCTGGTGCGGGTTTGGGTTCAAGCGGGTTTTTAACTTTTTAAAACTCACCAGATGTAGAAAACAATCTATTCAAAATCCGCCCAATTTAGAAGTGGAAGAGTTTTGATCGGATTTTTAACCAGCCAAATAGGAAGGGCGCGGGTTTCGGGTTTGACCCAACCTAGTGCATAGTCCTAATATGTGGTAAGAGATTGTAGGGGAGACCGATAACTAGATCAGATCAGGTATGCAATAACATGTTCCGAACCCAAACCGTTTATTATTTATGAACCCAGACTTATCCTTCTACCCAACAGGTCTATCAAAATGGATCCAAACTCAGATTTTTTAATAATTGGGTAGAATCTGTTTACTGGATTCATATATCTATGTTTTATACAAAATTAATATAGGAATTATAGGTAATTTATCTTTTAAATAATTTTATGGATGAAATATATTTACACATGGCAACTTAGAAAGCTTATGGTACGATACAAATTTCTAAGTCATGAGAAACCTTTGCCCGGTCTAAAGTACTTTAAAATTATTATATCAGATAGAGAGCGTTACCGACCATAAGAAATATAAATGGTTCTAAACCGAAGAGATCCAAATCCGACCCATTTATTAACTCACAAAATGAGGCATGATTTGGTTGGGTATGGATCCATATTTTATCAATATGTCTGGTTCTAAGTCTAGACCCGACCCAATGAAAAGCCTACCCGAGAAGCGGGTAAGCAAGGGTGAAAATCGGATTGGGTTTGACCCGAACCCGACCCGGTTTTTCCGGGTTATTTGGGCATCCTATACCCGTCCGAACCTGATCGGACGGGTTGAAAATTAGATTAAAAAATCCGTGTTGGGTATGGGTTTAGTGTTAAATCCGCCCGTCCAAACCTTAAACCTGAATCAAGCTAAACCCACTTCCTATATTGATCCAACTCGATATATTACATAAACATTTAATTCTAAAGATTATAAAATGCATCTATTGTATATATGTAGTTAGGCCAATTTTTACGTGTAGTTTATAAATCTATCACATAAAATTTATTTGATTTTATCAAAGTATAAATTTTGTATGTATATATTTAGTAGAAAATACTCAACCAATATACTTTTAATTTTTTTGATAAATTTAAATGGGCAAAACAAGCAAAAAAACGACCCACTTTTAGAAACCCGAAACGTCCAAATTTGCCCGAAACCCGCAGCCGCGGTTTCGGATTTAGCACATTATAAACCCGTCGGGTTCGGATGGATTTTGGGTTTAGGTTTAATTTTCGGATCGGACAAAAAGATTATCAAAAACCCATCCAACCCGGCCTATTTTTCTCCGTTAGAAGCTTATATAAAAATTCAAAAATTTAAGATGTTAAAGATTGGAAAGTGCGGAAGGGACATATGGCAAGTATTAACTGCAGTCACTAGCTTCCAGAAAACGTTAGAAATTCCTTTTATTTATTCATCGGTATTGTCACCCTTTTAGGAATTTAATTAATTGGTGCATTGCTCCTTATTTATGAAGTTTTCCCCAATATTTTTAAAGATTCAGACCACTTCAATTTTTCCCCTTCACTTTGATGGTACCTGCGGGGAAGTAAGGTATGATCTATTTCTCTTTAAAAATTGAAGGGTTTCTTTTTTTCTTTTTCTTTTTCTTTTGGGATCACATGGTCTAGTTCATGTATGAGTTGAGTCTAAAACTAAGGAATTCTCTAAAATTCAAGTTTTAATGAAATTTCGAAACTCAAGTTGTAGGGATTGATGAATCATTTGTGAAATGAATTTTTATAATATTTTTCACCTGACCATGTATTTGATCCATGCAAGTTGGTTTTTCTTTATTCTTTCTTTTTGTTACAAAAAAGACGGTTCTATCAATAAAATGAAAAAGAAAACAGAAAGTTTATAATTGTAGTTGAATAATTGCAAGATTAGTAAAGTGCTTCTCCTTCGCCCGTGGTTTTCCCGTAAGCGTCTTCCATGTAAATCTTGTGTTGTTTGGTTTGTGTTCCATTTATATTGACTTTGTTTATTTGTTTGCTTCTCTTTATTGTTTGTTTATTGCATCGTGATCGTATTTGCCGTAACAAATTGGTATCGGAGCTACGTTTTGGTTCTTTAGGAGATTTGGTGCACACAAGGTGTTTAGGGATTCGTTTGCTTGAACTGTTAGGTTTCGATCTTACGATCTAGGTTTTCGGTGGGTAACGACGTTTGTGTCCTCTCCTCATCTTCTTAAATTGTGATTTTGAAGATTTTTAGTTTGTAAGCACTCAAGGTGTTTGTGGAAATTCTTAAGTGAATTTCAACTGGCTCTTTTGATTCTGCATCATGTCTCCAACAATTATGAAGTTCAATATTGGGAAGTTCGATGGAAATATGATCTTTAGTCTATGGAAAGTTTGTATGATTGCCGTATTGATAGAGAATAATTTGAAGAGGCGATTCTTAGGAAGGATTTAAGGCCTAATATGATCTTTATTATTATGTTATTTTCCACTCTCTTATAAGCACTTTCGTGACATCATGGTCTATGGACGAGATACTATCTCGATCAAGGATGTCAAAGAAAATTTGATGAATAAGAAGAAAATCGACAAGGAGTTAATTTCTAGCGACAACGATTGTCAATCTTCAGGTTTATCTGTTCGAGAGCGAGCGGAGAAAAGAGATCCGGAAGATAGTAAGAAGAAATTAAGGTTGAAATCCAAGTATAAGAACTTGACCTGCAACTATTATAAGAAGGGGCACTTCAAAGTCGATTTTTTTAAATTACAGAACAAGCAGAACGGAAAGTGGTGGAGAGAAATTATGTTTGTGTTATGCATTATTCATTCTTTTAAATCATCGAAGGCTATTGAGTTTGCCTCGTATTCTTGACCCCTAGAAGTTTCCCAATTGAATTCGGCATTTCACGGAGGTTTTTAACTTGAGCCGGCTCAATGTCTCTTTGTGCCTGCTCACAGTCTCTTTGAGCCTGCTCACAAGTCGTTTGGAATTATCAATCTTGAGACGGCTCAAATTGACTCGGGCCAAATTCTGGGCTGTTTTGGGAAATCCGATTTTTAAACTATTTGCCTCATACTATAAATTGTATTTTGTAACCCTAACTGGGTTTACCCTTTTGTTAATTAGATTGAGAGAGGAGGCTAGGGTTTTAAGAGGAATCTTGTGAGAGTTCATCCACCATTGTAATCCTCCATATTTGTTCTCTATGTAAATCTTGTGTTGTTTGGTTTGTGTTCCATTTCTATTGACTTTATTTATTTGTTTGCTTTTCTTTATCGTTTGTTTATTGCAACGTGATCGTATTTGCCGCAACAAATTGGTATCGGAGCTACGTTTTGGTTCTTTAGGAGATTTGGTGCACACAGGGTGTTTAGGGATTCGTTTGCTTGAACCGTTAGGTTTCGATCTTACGATCTAGGTTTACGGTCGGTAACGACGCTTGTGTCCTCTCTTCATCTTCTTAAATTGTGATTTGAAGATTTTTAGTTTGTAAGCACTCAAGGTGTTTGTAGAAATTCTTAAGTGAATTTCAACTGGTTCTTTTGATCCTGCATCATGTCTCCAACGATTATGAAGTTCGAGATTGAAAAGTTCGATGGGAATATGAGCTTTAATCTATGGCAAGCTCGTATGATTGCCGTATTGATACATAATAATTTGAAGAGGTGATTCTTAGGAAGGATTTAAGGCCTTCTACTATGACGGAGGAAGCATGGGAGGAGTTGGATGAAAAAACTCTCACAGCTATTCAATTGTGTTTGACAAACGAAGTTTTGCAAGAAGTTCTAATGGAGAAGACGGCGGCTAGTTTGTGGTTGATGTTAGAAAAGTTATATTTGAAGAAGTTTCTCACAAATTGACAGCGTCTCTGATTGGTGTGAAAAACTGTATCTTTGTGTTTCCTAGTTACCGTAATCAATAACGGTATCACAATAGTTAGCTGATAGTGCCTACGTGTCGTCCACAGGGAAATGATGAGTTACTTATCTTGTTTTAGACGAGTTAATAAAGAAAGATGGGATTTTTTATCGTTTTATGCTAAGGAGATTTGAAAATTTTATAAGAGAAGGGCTTGTAGGATTTATCGAATTGAGTAGTTAATGGATGGAATAAAAATAATTATTTTTATCTTTTAATTATTTAATATTAGAGAAATAGCGATGAATGTGGATTAGGGTTCTTGGAGGAATTAGGGTTTACCACTGCTGACCCTTATTTATCTCAAGCTCTCAACAAAACGAGAATTAACGAATTTCTAATCGTGATCATAACTATCATGAATTGATAGCACGTCCGAATAAGAGAGTTAAGACTCCTTTTGCTAAAATTTATAAGAATTAAAACTTAAAAAGAAATTAAAGGTTTTTTCATTCATTATACTACCCTATCCAACAACCCTAACAAGCGAGAATTTACCCGCTCATTGAGATAAACGAAGTAAACGAAGAAAGATTAAAGATTAATGAACCCATAATAAATAACAAAAAAATAAAATTGCGGAAAGTAAATGCAGAAAATAAAGTGCAGAAAGTAATGAGACATGATAAAAAAAACCACCGTTTATTGAATTAACAATTGCTTTATAGAATTTGATTGCTAAAAAACTAAACTACAAACCCTAGTTTTCTCGAGAGATCTAGATTGTTTGATCAGTAGATAGATGATTCTAACTCTAATTGCTCTCGGTCCTTTTTATAGGCCCTGGAACTTGAAACCCTCGACGTTATCTTAAAGTATATAAAAAGTCGATCAAGACCCTGAAAATTCACATCCAACGGCCATTATCTGACTGCGGAACCGCCGCCCTTTGCCTCTTTTATCCGCGGATCCGCCGCCTGTTGATGTGATCTCACCCCAAGATTTCTTGTGCTATCTTCTCGTGATGTTATGAGTTTTTCTGATAAAAATATTTTGAAAATATCCCTCTCTGTGCAGTTGCAAGATTCTTCAATTTGCTCGTATCATTCGGCGGATTTGGTTTGCTAATTCGATTTGATTTGACCCCCTCAATCCTCTTTGCAGTCTTGAACCGATTTGTTATTTTAAACCTACGTAATATCTCAAATCAAATTGTTAGTAGCATTTGGTTTATTTGAGATAATATTCTAACCAATCTTTATTTAAATGGATATGATATGATATCTTAATAATAATAATGGTTAAGAATATTTATATGACATGATATGCATATATTAATAATTAATAATCTCATGGATATTTTATTTAAATATGATATGCATGTATTCTCCCAATTATATTAATTATAAATTAAGAAACATATGACAATAATCTTTTTATAAATAAACCCACATATGTTCTTAAATTACAATCAACACCTTTTAGTAATTAATAATGGTAGGGAAAATGACCATACAAATATGCAATAAATATAACTGATCAAATACCCCCAAACTTATCTTTTGATCATCCCGAACAAACGATTTTATTTTTAAAAGGAAAACAAAAACCTAGCATACTTTCGTAGGCAACACGATTGCACTTAGCTCGTGCAACAAGCCTTTAAATCTCTAGGTGTCCATAGTAGGAGGAGTGTTGTCTCCTGAGGGTTTTTAACGGATTATACCCACAAAATCCCAAAATTTAGAAAATAAAGGAAAGAAGACGAAAATTACATGCAGAGATAAGAAAAACTTAAAAATAAGAGTTTCAAACTATACTAGCTTTTTAGTTGTCATGAGTTCTATCTTAATGGTCATGAAAAGATGTCGGAAATCACATTTTCCCTCAATAAAACATTGTCTTTAGTCTTCCTCCCTACCTTTCCTCCGAATATCGGTCATATACCCGTACGTGTGTGTAAAAGTCATCCTTACACTTGAAGAATTCAATTCAAGCTATTATACCCTTTATCCATATTCCTTAGTACTTTTTAGTCGGTGATATTTTAGATGGATTTGCTCACACATTCTTCATGCGACAGTCAATATTTCTTGATGTGCTAACCAACCGATTACCAAATGTGCTTACTTATTATAGCGTACTTAGCAATATTCTAATCTTGCAATACCTAAGGCTTAGCAGTGACTCCCAAACCAATTGGTCTAAGTCACTAGGTGACAAGGCACTCTCGCTGTATTTTTTTATATGCTGCCTTAAGTAATTACAAAACTAATGTTCATTTTTCTTGTAAGTTTTATTTTATGTGTCATTTATATTTTATTGATTTTTTTTTCATATTAGGGTTTTCAGGCAAGTGTATTTCAAGATATGCTCTACTGTCCCAAGTTTCAAGATGTGTGTAAATGCGTATGGTAGGGTATTAACATTCAGAAGTTTGGACTCAAGAATAGGGACTATTTTTCAGACTTATTTCTATCCGCAGATTAGTAATTTTTTTCATCTTACTAACCCTTAGAACAACAGCTCATGACCACGTATTACTAGCTTTGTTCTAAAATATCTAATTTTCCTGCATTTCTTAAGTCTCTTCCTCTCTTTCATATGTAATTTTCACTTTTTAACTTTCATTTTCAATTTTTTTTATAGTGCTTTTTATGTAATGCAAAATTTACATATGATGCGCGGATACATCCAAACCATCTATACAAACCTTCTCCCCAAACTTATTTGCAGCAGTGTCCTCACTAACGTTGTCCTGTAAGCTCAAAACCTGAAGACTAGGAGAAACAGTTCAAGAAGATGGTATAAAGAAATGGTCAAAAGTGAATGATAGTGAAAACCTCCTCCCAAACTTGTTCTTGGCTCACACTCGTGCAAAAAATTTCTTTCTTTCAAGAGCCATTTTAAAAATATTTTTCTTCTTTCCAAATTTGAGTTTTCAAAATTTTCGGAGACGTTTTTTTTCGTTTTTTATTTTTTTAAGAAGACAATATATACACTAAAAAAATGCTTCCCCAAACTTAATTAAAACAGTGTTTCCACTATTTAAGCATTTGAAGTTCAAAGTAAGAGTAGAAAATTGCATTAATATATATAAGACTATACAAAGCCCAAAGACCAACACCAACCATTCAAATATTTTATTAAGGTAACATCATGGTTGGTGAAAGATAGTGTAATGGATAGACGTGAAGAAAATTCGAGACTGTATAAGAATAGGGGTTGTATCATGTCTCGAGTAGAAGAAATAGAAATGAGAGATAAGAGATGATGTGGGGGGTAGACAAGAAGTGTAATCGAAAGGTTTTACGTCTCGGTTGGTGGAGACGAAAAAGTAAGTGAATGAAAACGAGAATGTGAAAATAAGAAATGGGTGGAATAGTCGCATTCTCATATGTGATTAGAAGAAGGGATGGCGGTTCAACTTCTTTGGCCTCAAACATAGGCGCATGAATTTCCTGTGGAGGCTGATTCATTACAGCATCCAAGTCTTCAAGGAACGCGAGTTCTTCGGCGAACATACTTTCGAAACTTTCATCGATGTTCTATTTGATGATCTCATCGGAAAGAAAGAAATCGATATCAATATCAGTAGAATAGACATATTCACTAGGAAGGTTGAAAGTTTCAACGTCAATACGTTGCGCACCAGTATTCAAAACACTCGATTCGTCAGCAATTATGGAGGTAGGAGCTTCGAAAAGCTCATATACCTTATTCTCAAAAGAGTCTAACTCGAGCGGTCTTTCAAGAATTATGGAACTCGAAATAACGGAGTGTAGTTCATCAAAGCTCGGTGGAATTGAAAGAAGATAAGAATAACCAAAGAAAGTGTGTAAAGAAATGGGTAAACGAACTTGGGTGTTGAGCATTGTTGAACCAAATATGGAAGTTGAAGGCCGAATATCGTTTTGCATATCGGATAGGTTGGTGGTAAGAATAGGATCAATTAAATGTACAGGAAGATATTTACATTCAATGGAAGGGATATGATGAGTCGGGGAATCCAACTCATCCAAAATATCGAGTTCATCTTCAAAGATATTCTCAACACTGATCTCACTAGCACCTTCAGTCAAATCAAACGAATAGTTCTTTAAAAATTCATCAATTATATTATCCTCAATCGATAGATTATTAGGTTCACTTGATAGAATTGGAAGGTTTGAAATGTTAAGTGTGGTCGGATAAGGATCGGTTTGATTTGGAATGGCGTAAGGCTCACTTTCACACTCATTATTATGACAGTCAAACATGTTATTCTCGGGCATTTCATCAATTAGATAATTAAGCGGCTGATCATTAAATACATTCGGTTGGAGTTCAGGATGGAAGGTGTTGAGATCAAAAGAATTGGTTCTAGGTTGACTATGAGGGATTCATGGTTCTTTCTCACTACTCAATTCCAACTCCACTTCAAGACTAGACATGATTTGTGAAAAAGTTTCAATGTAGGATTCTCTTTGAACCGTAGAACTTCTTAATTAATGTTCAGAAGCACTGTCTAGATAAGGTGCAAAAGTTAAGTGTGGTTGGTATGTGTTTAATTGTTGGTCATGAGCGAGTTCAATGTATTCCGTAATAGAAATGGGTTTACGAATTGTCATATTAGCCTCAAGAGAAGTATCAATATGAGAGGGTGTAAAAGTTTGGTACTGTTGATAAGAGTTAAAAATGTGGATCCAATTTTCATATATAGGATTAAGATCAATATTGTGATATGAAGAAGATTGAGATTGGTTGAATTGTTGAGATTGATTGAATTGTTGGCGACTGACTTTTGCAATTTGTTCAGCAATGGTCATGAGTGTAAAAGTTGCCATATTCGCCTCAAAAAGAGTATCAATGTATTCATATGGAAAAGATTGTAATTATTATCCTAAGGATTTTTAGAGCAGTGAAAGGTATAAAACTTTGGCTACGGGCCTTCACAATATGCTCAGCAATGGACATGAGTTTAAAAGTTTCCTTGCTAGCCTTAAAAGGATTATCAATATAAGAAGGTATTGAATTCCGACACGGTTGATAGGAATTTGAGTGAGGTGTCCAACTATTGTTTCTAGAGCCATCTATCCTATCTCTTAAACAAATGGTGGTGTCGGAAGTTCTACCAAAGCTATAACGATATAAAGAAATATCTGGTTGTGTGTAGCAAATCTCGCCAAGAGTTGGTCGGTTTGGGTTTCCTATAAGAGAATGAAAAGAAAAGAGGGTGAAATGTTAATTTTAAGCTTTTTTGTTTTGTTTTGTTTTTTGGATTTTTGAAATTGTTTTGCTTGGAAAGAGGGACTCAACTCAACCAATCATAAATATGGACAAACAATCCCTAGAGCTAGGGTCACCTAGGTCAAATCACTAGACCACTCCTAGACTTCAATAGGACTACGTAGAATAAATCCTCTATAACCTCTTTATCAATATTGCAGCCAGATAAGTGCCAGATAAGTGGAAGGTATCCACTATATGAATTACCGAAATAGCGGGCCTAATTAAGTAAACCACTTTCCTTAATCACACTTACCTAAGACACCACAAGAAAAATGCGGATAAACAATAGATTATCCACGACCCTCTCTTGTTCTAATTGAGCGCGATTGTCCTTAGAGGTTTGATCTAGATATTTTTTTATTAATGTAGAGTGATGCGCATGCTTGTTTGTGATTTGTGGGGCTTAGGAAGGGTGATAAAATCCCCACCTAATTTGAATTTGGGGTTTCTTGCCTCTTAATATCCGTTTTAAATATGAAAAACAATCCAAAATCTAAAACACGTAAAAAGATTTTTTAGCGGCGCTGTTCGCAAAGAATTCTGCAGGTAAAAACAGTTTATTGGAGTTTCAAAAGAGAGGGGAAGAAAAGGAAATGATACCAGAAAGATTTGGGGACCTAACTCCACTACTTGGTCGCGGTTCCGTCGCCAATACCCCTAACGGCCGCGGTTCCGCCGCCTATTGGTGCGATCTTCTCTTCAAACTTTGGCACTGCACTCCAATACTTCTCTGCTCATATTTGACAACCTCTGAATCTCTGTTGGTTCGCTCCAAGCGCTCCAGATGTTTCGCAAAACTCGAACAAGAATCGTTAAAAAACACAAGATGCGGTTTTTATTTTTATTTTTTCTGGTTTTTTTAGAAATCAATCCGAATAACAAGAAAAATAATACTACCGTTTTCCCGGCAACGGCGCCATTTGATTGGTGTGAAAAACTGTGTCATTGTGTTTCTTAGTTACCGCAATCAATAACGGTGTCGCAATAGCTAGCCGATAGTGACTACGGGTCGTCCACAGGGAAATGGTGAATTACTTATCTTGTTTTAGACGAGTTAATAAATAAAGATGGGATTTTTATCGTTTTATACTAAGGAATTTGAAAATTTTATAAGAGAAGAGTTTGTAGGGTTTATTGGATTGAGTAAGTTAATGGATGGAGTTTTAAAAATAAATCTTTTTATCTTTTAATTATTTAATACTAAAGATATAGTGATGAATGTGGATTAGGGTTCTTGGAGGAATTAGGGTTTCCCTCTACTGACCCTTGTCCTTCCATTGATCTTTATTTATCTCAAGCCCTCAACAAAGCGAGTACTAACGAATCTCTAATCGTAGTCGTAACTATCATGAATTGATAGCACGCCCGAATAAGAGGGTAAGACCCCCTTGCTAAAGTTTATAAAAATTAAAATTTAAAAAGAAATTAAGGGATTTTTTCATCCATTATACTACCCTATCCTACAAACCCTAACAATCGAGAATTTACTCGCTCATTGAGATAAACGAAGTAAACGAGAAAAGATTAAAAATTAATGAACCCATAAGAAATAACAAAAAATAAAATTGCGGAAAGTAAATGCAGAAAATAAAGTGTAGAAAGTAATGAGACAAGATAAAAAAACTACCTTTTATTGAATTAACAATTGCATTATAGAATTTGATCGATGAAAAACTAAACTACAAACCCTAGTTTTCTCGAGAGATCTAGATTGCTTGATCGGTAGATCGATGATTCTAATCCTAATTGCTCTCGGTCCCTTTTATAGGCTCTGGGACTTGAAACCCTAAACGTTATCTTAAAATATGTGAAAAGACGATCAAGCCCCTGAAAATTCACATCCAACGGCTATTATTTGACCGTGGAACCGCTGCCCTTTGCCTCGTTTAGCCGTGGATCCGCCGCTTGTTGATGCGATCTCACCCTCAGATTTCTTATGCTATCTTCTCGTGTGAGTTTTTTCTAAGAAAAATATTTTGAAAATATCTCTCTCTGCAGTTGCGAGATTCTTCAATTTGCTACTAACATTCGGCAGATTTGGTTTGCTAATTCGATTCGATTTAATCTCCTCAATTCTCTTTGCAGTCTTGAACTGATTTGTTATTTTAAACTTGCACAATATCTCAAATCAAATTGTTAGTAGCATTTGATTTATTTGAGATAATATTCTAACCAATCTTTATTTAAATGGATATGATATGATATCTTAATAATAATAATGGTTAAGAATATTTGATATGACATGATATGCATATTTTAATAATTAATAATCTCATGAATATTTTATTTAAATATAATATGCATATATTCCCCCAATTATATTAATTATAAATTAAGAAACATATGACAGTAAACTTTTTACAAATAAACCCACACATATTCTTAAATTACAATTAGTACCTTTTAGTAATTAATAATAGTAGGGAAAATGACCGTACAAATATGCAATAAATATGACTGATCAGTCTCTACACACTTCGTATGTCAGAAGTCTCTCTTATCAAATCTCACATTGGTGGGTTTAATTCGATCATTACAGATCTGGGTAAGTTCGATATTAAGATTGATGATGAAGATCAAATACTTTTATTGTTATGTTATTTGCCACCCTCTTATAATCACTTTCGTGACGTCGTGGTCTATGAACGAGATACTATCGCGATCTAGGATGTGAGAGAAAATTTGATGAATAAGAAGAAGATCGATAAGGAGTTAACTTCTAGCGACGACGATGGTCAATCTTCAGGTTTATTTATTCGAGAGCGAGCAGAGAAGAGAGATCCAAAAGATAGCAAGAATACGTCAAGGTTGAAATCCAAGTATGAGAACTTGACCTGCAACTATTATAAAAATGAGCACTTCAAAGCCGATTGTTTCAAATTGCAGAACAAGCAGAACCAGGAAGACAATCAGAAGGAGTTTTCAGCTGAAGCTAGTATTACCGAAGGAGAATGAGATCTACTTGTGGTTCTTGTCAACGCACATCGATCCAAGAATGAATACATTATGGATTCAGGTTGTTCCTACCATATGTGTCCCAATAGAAATTTGTTCTCCATCAACGAGTCTGTTGATCGTAGAGTGGTTTTAATAGGCAACAATAGTTCGTGTTGAGCTATTGACAAGAGAACGATTAAAATCTATATGTTTGATGGCGTTGTGAGAACATTAGCGGAAGTTAGACATGTCCCTGTCTTGAAGAAGAATCTCATCTCATTGGGTACACTCGATATTAATGGCTATAAGTTCTTCGGTGAAGGTGGAGTTTTGAAAGTCGTTAAAGATGCTCTCGTTGTTATGAAGGGCTTAAAAACGGGGTTCTTATATGTGTTGCTGGGTTCGACAACTACCGGGTCGGCGACAATTTCATCATCTAAATCCATGTCAGATTCAGATGTGACTAGATTATGGTACATGAGGCTCGGGTATATGAGAGAGAGGTATGGCCGAGTTATTGAAGCAGGGTATACTATGTGGTCAAAGTACATCGAAAATGGAATTTTGTGAGCATCACATTTTTGGGAAGCATAAATGAGTTAGCTTCTGTACGGAGGTGCACAACACAAAAGGTACTCTTGACTATATCCATTCAAATCTTTGGGGGCCTTTTTAAGTTGATTCCAAAAGAAGCGGTGCAAAATATCTGCTTACTTTCATCGACGATTATTCGAGAAAGGTTTGGGTCTACTTCTTAAACCTAAAAAGCGGTGTATTTAATACGTTCAAGCAATGAAAGACATTGATTGAGAAGCAGACATGAGCAAATTAAGTCGCTAAGGACGGACAACGGATTAGAATTTAGTGGTGGAAATTTCAATGAATTCTGCAAAAATGAAGGTATCGTTCGGTATCATACCGTTGTCCACACACCACAGCAAAATGGAGTCGCGGAGCGCATGAATCAGACTCTTTTGGAGAAAGCTCGGTGCATGTTATCTAAAGCAGGGCTCGACAAGGAGTTTTGGGTAGAGGCGATGAACACGGCATGCTACGCTGTGAATCGATCACCTCATACAACACGTGGTAGTAAAACACCGGAGCAGGTATGATATGGAAAGCACGCCAATTATTCTATACTTAGAGTGCTTGGTTGTCCCATATATGCGCATTGTCGTGAAGGAAAGTTAGATTCTCAAGCGAAGAAATGCATTTTTCTTGGTTATGCTACTGGGGTCAAAGGTTATATGTTGTGGTGTCCGGATCTTAAGTCGTCAAAGTTTAAGATTAGCAGAGATGTCACTTTTGACGAGTTTGTTATGTTGAAGCCGAAGAACGCAGAATCTCCAATTCAAGACGATACAAGAAAGGACGAGTCGGGCGTTGAATTTTGAGGTCGGTGAAAGCTCGGGTTCGCAGGAGATCTTTCCTTCACCATCGTCTGATGAATCTCAGTCTTAAGATGAGTAGTATCTATTTGCTCGAGACCGACAACGAAGGGACATTAGACCGCCATGGAGATATGGCTATGATGATCTAGTGGTGTATGCATTGTCTGTTGCAAAGACAGTTGATAGTTGCGAGCCTATGAGTTGTCAAGAAGCTATCTCATTAGATGAGTCAACTCGGTGGCTAGTCGCTATGAATGAAGAGATTGAGTCTCTTCATAAGAACTAAATATGGAAGCTCGTTAATCCCGAAGGAGGAAAGAAAGTAGTTGACTGCAAGCGTGTTTTCAAAAAGAAGGAAGGAGATTAAAGGGTTGCAGATACTCGATACAATGCACGGTTGGTAGCTAAAGACTATTCACAGGTTAAGGAAGTGGACTTCAATAAAGTATTTTCTTCGGTTGTAAAATACACTTATATTCTTGTCTTGCTCGGTTTGGTAGTTATGCAGGATTTAGAGCTCAAGCAGCTAGATGTTAAGACCATTTTCTTGCATAGTGATTTGGTAGAAAAGACTTACATGCAACAACCCGAAAGTTTCGAAATTGAAAGTAAGGAAGACCATGTTTGTTTGTTAGAGAAGTCTCTCTATGATTTAAATCAGTCATTTAGACGTTAGTACAAGAAATTTGATTCCTTCATGAGAGATGTTGGGTTTATGAGAAGTAAGGACGACAATTGTGTTTATTGCAAGAAGCTCGCCGATGGTTCTTTCATATACTTGTTGCTTTATGTTCATATGTGATAGCAGCAAGGTATATGGTTGATATTCAGAAACTTAAGAAACAGTTGAAATGCAAGTTCGAAACCAAACATTGGGAGCGACCAAGAAAATTCTCGATAAAGAAATTAGGCGCGATAGTAAGGGTTGTAAATTTTACTTGTCCGAACAGCGATACGTTGAGAAAGTTTTGGAGCTTTTTGGCATGCCAGATGCTAAATCTGTAAGTACCTATTTGGCAGCTAAATTTAAACTTTCAGCTCGTTTATCACTGCATATTGAGGAAGAAATTAAGTATATGTCACATGTTCCTTATTCGAGTGCGGTGGGTAGCATTATGTATACCATGGTATGTACCCGACCTAACATTTCCCATGAAGTTAGTGTTGGTCGTTATATGGCATCTCCTGATAAAGGTCATTAGCAAGCAGTGAAACCTACGAGATACGTCTGATGCGGGGTTGCGGTTTGGAAGGAACAATGACAGTTTGGTTGGTCTCAGTGATTCTGACCTTGCAAGTGATCTCGACAGGCGAAGGTCAATCACTGGCTATGTATTCTCTTTAGGAGGATGTGTCATTAGTTGGCGTGTTTCGTTACAGTCTACAGTAGCGTTATCTACGACGGAAGCAGAGTATATAACCGTTGTTGAGGTTGTTAAGGAATCAATTTGGTTGAAGGTACTATTTTCGGAACTTAGTATCCAAGAAGATATCATAATAGTCTATTGTGATAGCTAAAGTGCGATTCATTTGATAAAGGACCAGATGCATCATAACATAACGAAACATATTGACGTTCGGTATTGGTTTGTTCAGGATGTCATTGAAGAGGAAGAGATAATTGTAAAGAAGGTTGCACAGCGGATAATCCGGCCGACATGTTGACTAAGTCTATTTTGTTTGTTAAGTTTGAGTATTGGTTGAACTTAATTGGAGTGCGTAGCACTCATTGAGCCCTTTAAGGGTTTTGTGGAGAAGTTGGAGCTATTACTAATATTATGGACGAGTTTTGTGGCTAATGCCAGACAAGGTGGAGATTTATTGAGTTTGTCTTGTATTCTTGACCCCTAAAAGTTTCCTAATTAAATTCGGCGTTTCACGGAGGATTTTAAGTTGAGTCGGTTCAATGTCTCTTTAATCCGGCTCACAAGTCGTTTGAAATTATCAATTGTTCTCTATTTGCAATAGACGGCTCAGGACAATCTTGAGTTGGCTCAAATCGACTCGGGCCGAATTCTGGGCTGTTTTGGGAAATATGATTTTTACACTATTTGCCTCATACTATAAATTGTATTTTGTAACCCTAATTGGGTTGAAACCCTTTTGCTAATTAGATAAAGAGAGGAGGCTACAGTTTTGAGAGGGATCTTGTGAGAGTTCATCCACCATTGTAATCCTCCATATTTGTTCGATTAGTAAAGTACTTCTCTTTTGCCTATGGTTTTTCCCATAAGGGTTATCTACGTAAATCTTATGTCGTATAGTTTGTGTTATATTTCTATTGACTTTGTTTATTTGTTTGCTTTTCTTTATCGTTTGTTTATTGCTTCGTGATTGTATTTGTCGTAACAAAGACGTTGGAGGACCTACGACATCAAGATGATCCGATTCCTATAAATGATCTATGAACGCTATAATTTCTTACTTGATTGCATGATTACTGTATTTTTTTGGTCTTGTTTTGTTACTCTTGCTAATGTAGAAGAACTGGTGGGACCCAAGGAGGTCAATTTGCATTCTCTCACAATCTATAATTATTTCCTTTTATTATCCATGTGGAGAACTTGGAAGGGACTCCAGCTAGGAGATTTGCATCTAGCATCATGAGTCTAATTGAGAGTTATGAGACCAGGCAATATTTGGTTTTCCTCCAATCTCTATAGTGAAGCTAACAAGGGATCGGACATTTTTCATAAAGCATGAAAACTGTATGTGTTAGGTAATTCATTATTCTTTCCCTTTATAGAAATTATATCTATACAGCTGTACCGACATCCTTCTTGACAATCTTTTTATCCTAAATAAATTATATAATGTTCATGAATTTATCATTATCCTTTGGTATGCAATTTTTTGTGTGTATATTTATTGTCGTACGAGAGATACAAATTGTTTGAAATGATTTTCCATTGTAGAAGGAAGCAAATACAAGGGTATGGATGATTATAACTATTTTATATAATAGATAGATATATGAATATAAGAATATAGATATTCAATTATACTTAAAGATAAGATTTCTCCAAAATCGTTGACAAGCAATGTCAATGACCTTGAGGGGGCACTTGGTACATGTGATCTAGGAGGGAATCCTAAATTTCCATGAAATTATCCCATGCTTGTTTTGACGCAAATAATATTATTGGGAATTTAAGATTGTCCCGGGAATGAGATGCGCTCAAATCGTGATAATATTGTAAAAAGCGGTCTAGGCAGCCACTTAAACTGAATCGGCACAAAACCACTTCTCTTTTTACTAAGTGGTGTAATTAAGCAAGCTTTTACGCTTGAGCAGGTTAGCCCAACTAAGCACCCATTATCAGGGCCTAAGTTGTCTACCCTCCTAGGTGGGGGACAAAAATAATTACATACCAAACCCAATTAAATCCTCATACCTGTCATTTTCCTAACATGAAATCCTTATCTTTCCACCCCTAAATATCTTTAACTAAAAATGCCAAAACCGTCTAGGCAGCACTTAAGTGCCCACCGAAGTGCTAAGCGATACCTCAACTGCGTAGCACTACTTAACGCTTTTTACAACTTTAAACTGTGATAATATTATTCACATTGAAATCGGTGTCTATTTAATCCCCGCGAAATATTCTCGTCTTACAGAATCACCGACATGACTGCTCTGTCAACGACCCCCGCCGGCTCCCCTTCGCTTGTCGGCTGTTGCCTCCGATCGCCGCTGTCGTTTGTCACGGCTGGACGTCAGCCCTTCAGCTTGTCTGCGGTCACTGCCAATCACCGTCGGTTGTTGCCGGCGGCCACCGGCCACTGGCGGCCTCCTCCGCTTGTCATCCGTCACTGCCGGTCGCTGGTCGTCGTCGGCTGTTGCTGTCGTGATCGTCGTCGCTCGGTTGCTAAACACATCTGCCTCTCATTGCCAATCGTCACTGCCGCCGCCACAACAATTAATATAGCCAAATTTTTGCACATATGCATTACCGGGAATGATTAAAATACACCAAGCACATTAATATAGCATTACCTAGACTCGGATGCCTCAACATCATTTAATCGAGAATGTGTGGATTGCCAGTAATCTTTCATTCAATGTACTAAGTGCAACACAAAGGCCAAGAATTGAGGATTTATATTGTTGCACGGTTTTTATATATGGAAAGTCTGCACATATAGATTACTTTCTACAAGCGTACTATCTCATCTTTCTTCCTGCCAATATTTTCCCTAGTTCTACATAGAAATTCCTTCCATATTAAAAACTCAACTAGTTTGTAGACTACAACATGAAAGATAAATTAATGGAAAAATCTATTCTAAATAGCTAACTTAACCTAAAAGGTTTTTACCATCAGAAAACTAAATAAAGGTGGACCTTAACACTGTATTTCCCCCTAAAAATGATAACTAAAAAGTGCATGGTAACAATAAGGGATGAATTAATTTATAGTGTATGTTGATGATAATAACTTTAAACTCATTAGTTTCATATTGTCATGGCAGTGCCACCATAAATCGCTAAACTATTGGAGAACTATGACATGGAATGATCGTTTCCAATTTGGTTAAATTACAGTTTTGGATTGGAAGAACCAAGTTGCAAAAACAAGGATACGAGGACATGGACACGATACGATACGACATGGTGATACAACAAAATCCCAAAATATAGAACAATGAGGAGTTACACTCGCATGCACGCACACACAAAATACCATAACATAACACCGAAATATTTTTAGCAAAAACCTTAGTATTTCAACATGTTTTTATGGTATTTATCAAAACTCAGTAAAGAACCAAGTTATTTTAGGAATTTCCGCAAAAAAATGATTTTAGAATTTTTAAAATTGTATTTTGCGTAATTGTAGCCATAACCATATAACAAACTATTATACTTAACAACATATAATTTCAGAATTTTTCTAACAATTTTAGCAAAACCCTATATATTTCACCATAGAAATTATATTAAGCACTAAAATTAAGTAAAATAGCAAGAAAATGCAACTTTAAAAAATTTCAATTGGATTAGGGTTTTCCCCATCTTTAATTGGAAAAATAGGGTCGTCGGCAATTGCTTTGTGTGCCATGTCTGCTCTAAAACGTGTCCGGCATATGTCCAAATCCGAAGCCGCATCATTTCGAAGCAAGGTATGGAAATTCTACGTCGGACACGTGTCGTACACGAATCCGTGTCCGACACTTGTCCGACGGCTTACAAAATGTGTCCGTGCAACTTAGGGAAGAACCGCTTGAGAACTCAAGTTAAATGGGCTTAAAGTTGGATTTGTGTTAACTTACTAACAAATACTTCATACATAATGGATAAAGTATTTATCATTCTTGATGGTATAAATATGAATGTTTATCATAATCTTGTTTTTTAGACATATATAATTTATTTTTTCGTCATTTAGAGAAATATGTATTGAAATTATTTTGGGGAGCAGATTGCAACAAGAGAAGTTATATTGTTTACTGGCTGACCATACATGACCATGGGCGTGACAACATTCACTACAACAGATAATTAAAAAGCACTAAATATAGTGAAAACCTTGTTTAATTGAACGCCCAAGGCATTCATTTTTTAGGAGTTGATTGCAACAAAAGAAGTTATTTTTCTATCAATTTGAGACTGCTATCCATGTGATAAATGCTTTATTTTTCGACCTGGAAAAAATTAACTATATGTCCTTAAAAACTTTCCATTAAGACGGATTTCCGTGCTATTCTAATGTAAAAACAATTAATGAATGCCCATAAAGGAATTTGGTACACCCCCAATGATGTGTATTTTCTACAAATCAATGTTATAGTTACTTGTGCATACCTAGTCACTGTAATGCTTATTCATGTCCTCATTAAATGGTCGTAGGCGGACCCTTTGCATGTCACTGATAGAAGGGTAGCAGGTGCAGGCAGTGTGCACACACTTTCCTCTATTTTCTTCAAAGACGTCACTTTGCCCTCCCCATATTAGGTTAGGCATGTTTCCAGCTAAATTAATCATTTACTTGACTATTATAGTCATAGTTTTTCTTTCTATCTCCCCGTACAGTTAAGATTTGTTTCTTCTAATTCCACTCAAGAACTTTAGTTGGCATTCAATCATGTTTATTATTAATCTAACATAAGCTATTAGTTTTAATGTTTTGCTATTTCAGCAAAAGATATGACCTGTGGTCCTTGATTCTTTTGCTTTCTGAAAAAAGAAGTACAATAGAAACAACTCTATAAATTCAGGTTTAGAATTTTACCATTTCCATTTTTATTTTTTGCAAATCTTAATTTTCCTTATTTTACTCCTACAAAAAATTTCTTTTGCTATATTTGTAATATATTTAAAGGTCGCTTATTTCTCGTACTTTTAATTATTTTCAGTTACTGAATGGCGTAGTAGTGCCTTTTATTATGCCTTAAAGGTGAGCTCCTATTCTATTCAATATTCTATTTTTGTCCACATTAAGGAAATTTCTATCTCTGTTTTTGACTGTTGGGGTTCATCATGTCAGCCTCTTGTTGTGCATGCAAGTACGTAAGCATGTGAGTTGGCAAAGTATTATTTCAAAATGAGAACCATGATCCATGTCAATGAATACAAAAGCATGTTGAAGTTAGGAAGCAACCATCTAGATCGAAAATATTACTATATAGCAAACTTATAGAAGACAAATTAACATGTTAAATAAATCTTGAGATTAACACGATCATTTTTAGGACCACGATTTTTGTGCAAGACTGAAGTCACTAAGTATGCTGTTGGCTCTCTAACAATTTTAGGTTCCTTATCTTCTCTAATACTGAAAACTTACTGCAGAGTTTGGTTAAAGTATTCGGCCATCTAATTCTATGGTAGATATGATCTATATTAAATTTAAGATAGGACCCACCTCCAATCCAATTGTCACATCTTTAACCTTGTATGCGGCCGGGGAATGACTTAATCCTTGCCAACTTTGTTGTTTTTGTCTGTCTTACAGCGTGGAGGTGGGGATGGGGGAAGGAATGAGCTCCGTGTGGTTGGCATGGCTACTGGAATCATACACAAAACATAGTGACGAATAAGTAAATGTCACTATATAAGTTTATCTAAAACATATTAAGTTGGATGGCCATATACTTTAATCAAACCCTTGGTACCTTTTCAGTACTGGAGAAGATCTAAATCCTAATTTTTATCTGGCCTATCATCGAATCTCTCTCCCTGCCAATAAATATATTTACCAACAACATACATCATTTTAGGGAGTTCATAGCCGATATTTTAACTTTTTATCAATCTTTCAATAGATACTTGTCAATTTAGCGCTATTCTTCATACCATCTCATTTTTTGGAAAAGGCTTAAAACTTAGATGAATGTTCGAAGCATGCGCCTAAAATCTGAAAATGGGAAAGAGGGAAAAATATATATGCATCGTTTTTCTTTGTTATTTGAAGTAAATGAATTGACCCTACGTTATATTGCGCACTTTTCAAGGCGTTCAAGAGAGATGGAATCAGTTAAATAGTTCGTTCATTTCCCCTCGAAAGAAATTATTGTGATAATACTGTATCTGAAAAGTAAAGTGTAAAAGGGCATATTTTCTCCTAGGAATAAGTTATAGATTTAGGGTCCATAGTTTTCTTTTGAAGTATTTGTAAAAAGGGCGTTACCTGTTAGAGTTTTGGTGTTGTGGCAGGACATTGAAGATGGTATATGAGCATCCTCTTTCAAGACATGTGAGGGTTTCTAGCTCGGTGGAAACAGTGTGGTGCTTGTCTAGTCGACGAGGTACTTCTCACGACCATCTCGACAACATAGTGTGTCGTAAGAAAGATTCGAATCAGGTTGCCATAGTCCCTGAAGTGTGCTCGAGGGCTGTTACAACAAAACCTTACCCCAAACTTTTGGAGTCGGCTATATTAATCAGAGTTGAAGTGACACACAGGAAAGAGTGCAAACGACACTATAATATTACTGGATACCTGTGGACAATAAGGGAACAAGGAGGCCAGCGCTTTACAAAGAAGCTGAATGATAAACAGGTAAATAAAATCTTGATATCTACATCTCAACTCCTAATCAGGGAGAGAAGTATTACTGCAGAGATATAGGCCATGCAAAACAATTATGATCATGACAAGTATCCATAAGTATTTGGCAAATGTTCCCAATGTGATAAAAAACAGATAAACCAAAATTCTTACCCCAAAAAAATAGAATCACAATACATCACTATAACTAATAGCAATGCCCCAATAGCAATCCAACCTTTCACATGAAATAATTGTTCAGTAAATTGATTGGGTTAAATTAAATATAACATAAATCGACCGACTTGAAACATCACAACATCATTATCTGGACTCTTTCCTGTGTGAGATAATTTGCTACCAAGCTTCTCCATCCTCCAGCTCATGGTAAGACACAGGAAATTGAGTACATCAACTTGTTCGATTCATGACCAATGTTACCCGGATCACATAATGTTTCGGTACGCGGAACAAAAATGGGAATCTGGAATGCTACCTGTCATGAAACGTGGTGCGATAAGGGTAGTTTTCTTCAATATACTTACACGGAACGTAAACGTAGGTTAAGAACGTAGAGTGTTTCTTGGATCGTTTGAATATCTAGGTGTATGCTTATGTATGCATTATATACTCATATATAGTTTAATTTCTTTCCTATCTATTTAAGTTCTTGAAATAGAATTGATTTTTTTAGTATAATTTAAGTATTAATGTGTTACCTCGGAACGATGATTTCAACGATCTGGGTCGCTAGTGTTCCCGAATTGGGAACAACCGTTCCAAATCATAAATCGCTAATGGTTTAGGGTTTATGGTAACACAGTTCATGACATGTGGCTATCCTTAGCGAATATTTTTTTGTGTGGACTAGCTAATAATGAGAAGGGGGGAAGTCAATAGCATAGTTGTTTTAGTATGGGAAAAATTACTCTAAAACCCCCTTAACTATCTCTATTTTTTCTCTAAACTCCTAAAAGTTTTTTTTATTATAGTGAAGTCCATTTGGTTTTTGTGGATTTGCTTTCACTAAAATACCCTTAAATGCAGCAGTTTTTGGGAGCTTAATAATTTAGCCTTTAGTATTATTTCATGACTCATGTAAATTGGGTTATCTACACCTGCAGGATACTTATTGAAGACATCGATAACTTCTTTGGTAGCTAGAAACCCATAGAGTTGTCTTTTTGCCGCCAGGATAGAATAGAACCCTCCGCTGTTGCCATGTGTCCCTACCTCTGCCTTCATCAGCGAACTGCTTTTCCAAGCGCTCTGCCTCCACATAGCTAATTACGGAAGCATCATTTATTATGATACTGCCGCGATGCCCATTATGGAAGTTCCTCTCGAGTGCAATGAAAATAGCAGTCCCAGTATATGTTGAGAAAGGTATCCCCCCCTCTCCAAATTATATGATCTCAATATGCATATACTGAATTTCTTGGATCGTGTTGTAATTATAATATCACCGCAATTTATGGTAGTTTGAAATTCTTAATCGGGTTGTTTTTAAATGATCAAAATAAAAATATATGGCAGGCCTTGATTGTGTGATGTTCAATTACATGATCAATAAGGTAGGTTATTATGACAATATCTTTCCTTGCCAATTGTTTTAACTTATATCTACCAACAACTTGCAAAATTTTTTTGGCAGTTGGTTACCCGATATCATCACTTTTGGTCAATCTTTCAATGGGAACTTCTGAGTTTAGAGTTATTTTTCATGGTATCTCAATTGGAGAGGACTTGAAAACTTCTATGAGGGATAGAAGCAGGGACGGAGCCAGGATTGATTGTCCGGGGGGCCGGTATTAAAAATGACAAATAGGCTATAAAGTTCAAAATTGAATTTAAGAAATAAATAAGTACCAAATTGCATGACACCATATACATACATGATAATCAAAAGCCCAAAGGCTCAAGTTTATCTTTGCAAAACTTATAATATCAGAAATTAGAATATTTGATAAAGAATTATTAATTAACAAACTTAAAGTTTGCATGTAAGTTATCAGCATATAAAGTAGTAAATTTTTTTGAAGAGTTTATAACCACTAGCACTAAAGAAAAATACAATTAATTCTTGAATAGCTATATCTACTCTCATGAATTTCTTCAACACTTTGTTTGTTGTTGAACTTCTAAACGAGGGATGGAGAGATTTTAGGTTAGATTCCTTTTTTAATATAATCATTGCCATCTTTTATTTTTGCTTAAATTGTAGGGAAGCAGTTAAATATGGATACTCATAGGAATCATTACTGTTTTTTGGACCGATTTAATAAAATCTTTATACTTTGCTAATTAATCTCCTATATTTTATGCGACTTACCTAATCTAGCTTCTACATTTTCTGAGGGGGGGAGGGGGGGGGGGGGACCGCCCCACTAAAATCTTGGAAGGGAAAGAGGGAAATGTATTTATGCATTGTTTTTCTTTGTTTCTTAAGTACATGAAGTTACCTAAGTTTATATTACACATTTCAAGGAGACAACAACATAAGAGGGAATCAGTTAATTGTTCATCCTTTTCTGCTTATAAGAAATTATTGTAACACTAGTATATCTACAAAAAGTTTTCAAAAAAAAAGTTTAACGAGTCGTATTTTAAAAATAAGTAAAGGCTTAATTCCAAAAAAACTACCTAATTCTTTGTCTCGGTTACGAGAAACTACCAAATTCTTTCAAAATTATGAGAAACTACCGTGCTTTGAAAGTTTTGTGGTAGTTTCTTGCAATTATTGCTGACATGACACCTAATTTATGGTAGTTTTGTAGGTTTTGAAAGTTTTGTGGTGGTTTCATATATTTTTTGAATGTTTTGTGGCAGTTTCTTGTGTATTTAACAAGAATTTGGTAGTTTCTCGTAATTAGACCAATGTGTTTGGTAGTTTTTTGGAATTAAGCCATAAATAAATTTTAAAAATAGAGTATGCAGTTTTCTGTAAAATAAATAGTTTAAAAGCTTGTCAAGTTTGCTAAATATAAAGATACATCCTTCAACCCTCTTAATAACTTCAAAGCTTTTGTGCAGCGGCGAGGAGTTTAAGACGGTATCAGAGCTGTCACCCTCTTTCATGTCTGGAGAGGGTTAGCAGCTTGATGGAAGCAGAGGAGTGCTCGGCTAATCAATGTGATTCTTCTCACAATCATATCGACAGCGTGGTGTGGTGTAGTACAGAGCCGAATGAGGTCATCGTATCCCGTGAAGTGACCTCAGGGGATGTTAGCGGAGATATAATGAGCCAGCTAGTGAACATTCACAAAGGATTCACATCTAGCTAGGTTTACTCCTCATTCTACAGCTTATGCTGCAGCAACAACAACAGCAATGACAAAAACTTTTATCCCAAACTTCTGGGGTCGGCTATTTGATTATGTTTTCTTTTCCCTTTACGTTTCAGCGGCTCAAGGTCGAATTATTGAGAGGGAATGTGATAAGAAATTTACTACCATCAAGTCCGAGATAGCGTTCTTAGGGAATTTACCTATTCCACAGTGTCTAGATCATTTTTTTCTCAAATATTTTGGTGATGGGGGCTGTCCTTGAATTTAGGTATCCCTCCAGCATCATTTTTCAAGCCCATCCCAGTAGTTGAATTTGCACAACTGAAGACGCTAGTCGCCCATTAACTTAGAAACAACATATTGGGTTAAAGAAAGCCTTGGATAAAAAAAGAATGCAAAAGGCACTGCCAGCGCTTTACATACAAGCTGAATGAGAAACCGGTAACTGAAATCTTGTGATCTACATGTCAACGCCGAAAAATAAGGGAGATCTACTTGTCGTGCAAAACTATGATCATGACCAGTATGCAAAAGAATTTGGCATCAAGGTTACGGATATGACGACTTCAGGGGAATCAAGAGTACTACCACCCCTGGTGCCGAAGTAGAATTATTTTGGCAGAGACATTTAAGATGATATCACAGCAACCCAGGTTAAAACAATGGTGTGTGTCCATACATTTACACGATCATTATTTCCCTTTGCTAGGCTTTTGAGCTACACCACTTGCAAACGATGATGGAGATACGGAACATGATAGCTGAGAGTGTAGTGCTGTCCAAAACACGGCGTTTAAAACGTCTCATATTTGGTAAAAATGTGAGGATAATCGGATCATTGAAATCATCATGAAATGGATCTGTTGGACATGTATAGGCTGATGAGAAGAAAGGTTGTTTGAGCATATTTCACCTTTAGTATAAGAGAAATCACAGAAAAAGCTTTTTGGGACGCTTGCAATTACAAATTGTACATCTTTTGATCATAAATCGATGAAGCTGATTGAAAGAAGTATATTTTGTGAGCGCAAGTCGTGGAAGAGCTATGCTATTTTCTTTCATATCTAATTTCAGATCTTAATAATCTTTTCTTTACTCATGAATCCAACAGAAATGCTTCAGTTTTGTTTTGTACTTGAGAGAGAACTGATTTCTGCTCCTTTTGTACGATATTTAAGATTTTTTAGTTATATTTGGATTATTGCTTCTATGACAGAGTCAGCTTTACCAAGGAACTAATTGTGGACACAGGATTTGTTAGATGAACCGTAAATTTTGGGATAAAGGTTGCTATTATTACTGTTACCATTATGGTTTTGTTTTCGATATTCCTATCGACACAATCTTAGAATGACTTATGATACATTCAGTTTGTACATCCAATACTCGCATGCACATAATGTAGAAACCACTTGCCCCTGCGCGCGCATGCATGCACACTACTGCAATAAGGGGTTGCCCCTACGGATAGGGGCAAAGCACTGCCCCTACGGATATATTCGTAGGGCCATAAAAATACACCGTAGGTGCAAAGGCCGCAAGTGCAAGTCTTCGTCCTGAACATGCCCCTACGGAGAAATAATTGCCCCTACGCGCTCCTCCGTAGGGACATATTTCCCTACGGCTTAAACCGTAGGGACAAAATATTTATTTAATTTATTGGTTTATAAAATAAAATACCCGTCCCTATGGATTACGTCGTAGGGCCTTAATATGCCCCTACGGAGTTCTTCGTAGGTCCAGATAGAAGCCCCTGCGGATTTATTCGTAGGTCTATCTGGACAAAATATTTATTTAATTTATTGGTTTATAAAATAAAATACTTGCCCATACGGATAACTTCGTAGGGCCTCAACATGCCCCTACGGTGGTCTCCATAGGTCCAGATAGAAGACTCTACGGATACATGCGTAGCGACACGTTTAACGCCTGTTACTGAGTCCATAGGGGCAAAATATCAGGTTTCCTGATATTTTTCCCCTACGGCTAACCGTGTAGGGGCAAACGTTGGACCTACGAATTAATCTGTAGGGGCAACAGGTGGCCCTACGGATTAATCTGTAGGGACAAAATATCCGGTTTTTTAAAAAAAATGGGCTTCCTGTTTTTTCCCCGTCATGTGCACAATAATATATACATCATATAACCAAATACCGCAGTATTCATAATCAACATCTCACGCATAATATATAAAAAAAATAAACAAACAAAATACGATATCAATCTGAATCATCGTGAACACGCAAACAACACCAATATCATCCAAAATATATACAATATGTATCATATAAGTACATACATGCTTAAAATATAAAAAAAAGTTACCCTAGCTCGGTCCAGCTCCTCCACCTCTGATAAACGCCGTAATCTGATGCATCTGCTCCTCGGTGCAGCCCTGAGTCGTCAAAAACTCGACCAATGAAGGAGCGGACTGTGCGGGAGTCTGAGCGAGCTGTGGAGTGGCTTGCGCAACCGCAGCCGAGGTAGTGGCTTGCGGAGCCGCAGCCGAAGGAGATGCATGTGGAGCCGCAGCCGAAGCAGCCTGTCGCATCTGTTCAATTTTGTGTGTAATAAACGAGTAAGAACCGTGTATTAGATTTTAGTCGAATTCGTATCATTATCAGGTTATTGCGAAACCCCAATCTAATAATACTTAGTGACTTAGGCCTTGTTTGGATATCTAGTTTGGAAAACCGTAGTTTATTTTAATTAGACAGTTTTATGTAATTATGATTAATCAAAGCGAAGTCTACAACCAAATAAGCTCAGGCTACTAATATTGCATATGTTACATCTATAATGCGATATAATATTTTACTATTAAATAGTATACGTACCAACATCTCCTTCAACTCGTCGACGGTGGTCTTCAAGGCGGCAACATCATGCTCTAGACGTCGCTCACGGGGGTATGGGAAATAACCGCCGGAGTGGAGTACAACCTCATATGGGCCCCGCTAGGACCCAGTCCCCGGCCTCTCTCCCAACCTCCGTGGTGCTCTCCGTGTGCGGCATCTAGAACTGGGGTCAGCAGCATCGGATCGTTCTGTCCAGTAAAATCGATCCTCGATGCCTCCGCTTGCTCCACCACCCGCTCCTATACCTACATTAACCATTAAAATATAAGTATATCATTTAAATTTGAAATTTTCAAAACAAAAATTTCAAACCTGTTAGAATAAATATTAAAACTTACGCAATACTCCTGAGTAGCGGTGTCGGGGAATCGAAGCTCGCCTGTGGCGGGATCTGCCGTGGACGCAAGATACGCGGTCAGCATGCTCGGTGTACCACCATGCGCCAAGGTCTGAGCTCTCTGCAATTCGCAAAAAATTTACATAAATTATAAAATAACTCTTAATATTACATTATATCAATCTATTGTAATTTACTGATGCCTCCATGGCACGAGTAATATTCCTCGAGCCACCTATATAAGTGGGGCGGCCTCTCTTCCCGACTTTCTATTCTCTTTATTTTGATCGGCATGTTTCTGCACAACACATTCAAATTTAGTTTTCTAATTAAGCAACACAAAAAAATAAATTATATACTAAACAATGAATTACATTTAAATTACAAACCTGTTTGTGCTCAGAGTCAAAATATTGGCACAAGAGAGGCCATGTATCCACGTCGGCTCTCGCAAAGGCTGAAGTATGTGGGAGAGACGCTCTCTCTGCCTCGGGGGTCGCCATCCATAGGAAATAGCAGTCGATCTTCAGCTCGTTCCTATTGTATCGAACCTTTGATTGCATGTTCTTCATCAGGCCATGGTACAGAGCGTGAAGATCGAGCACTCTCTCAGGGTGATCAGGGTCGGGTACAGGCTGAAAGTCGTAATCCAACTGCAAATATAAAAAAACAATGTTATTAAATCGCAAGTGTTAAATAATACTAAATATATTGGATGAGTCAAATGAAAATATATATTAATACCCGAACCTGATCCCCGAAGAGAGCAAATGAGCGCCGGTGCTGATCGCCCCACTCAATGTGAAGTGGATACTTCTTCACGAGGCGGCTCTCATCCCCATTTACCGGCCGAACCTCTCGGCATAATCGCCGGTATAGCGATAATCGGAGGTAAAGAAGAGGGGGAATGTTGCCTCCCCCCTTGCTCTGTCGGGCCTCAGCCTGTGAGACTGATTCGGGCCTCGAGTCCCCCTCTCGGGATGGGGTCGCCCTGCATCTACAAGAAATATCAAGACAGTCAATATTAAGACAAAGTGGTATTAAGAAATCAAGGTTTAACGAAAATTGATGTGTGATATATACCTCCGGCGAAAGAAGCACGAGCCTGGGCCCGGGCAGCAGCACGAGCGGGACGATAGTTCCTCCGGTGAGGAACAGGCGGTGACCCGGATGTGGACGCATCTCCTCCAACTAGAAAATAAACATCGATAAAATTACATGAAGTTCATGTTTATTCTTAAAGGATATGTAAAATAAAAAAATATTTTATATTTATTCATACTAACCTGTAGACTGAGCGGAGGATACGGAAGTGGCGGGAGTGGTCCCTGCACCAGACGTGGACGCGCCACCTATAATTAGACAATCAAACATTGACTATATAAGGATTGCAACCTTTGTAGGGGCATCGCCAAAGGTCCGCCGGCAGCCATTACTCCGATGGCCTCGGAGTTGGGGCACTATAAGTTTAAAGAGACTACAACTTTTGTAGCATCTTCAAGTGCTCCACATTTGTGTTGGACTCCTAGTAGGCTTCAATGAAGAGGTGGGAACAAGCTAGGTAGTAGACCCTTCAAGCCGAAGATGATCCATTTTGAGGTAGCACTAACACAAGCTTTCACTTTACTAAGTAAAGAAACTACTTAAACTAATTTGCTAGATTGTTTAAGTAGATGAAGTAGGATTTTTCTCACTAATTTTCACTCTCTTTTCTCTTCACTCTTCCATGAATAGGAAATCAAAAGAGAGAAGAAGAAGATGAGAATGGTTCTGATACCATTTTGATGGAGTTTTAGCACTCTTATAGGATTTATGGAAGCTTGCCCACATGATTTTCAAAAAATAAAGAGAGCTAAAACCTCACAAAAGTAAGGATATTGACTAAAAACTTAAACTTGACAACAAAAAGAGAGTTTTTTATTTACTATGAAAGGATTACAACCTTTGTAGCCAAGTCCTTCTCTTCAATGCTCCTTGATGAAATCTTATGAACTCCTCTTAAGCTCTAAGTGGTGAAAGAAACAAGCTTACTTGGAGACCTCCAAGTCAAAGATGATCCACCTTGAGAATACCTCCACTTGAGCTCCAAGTTTCAACCTTTTGTTGGTTATAATGCACTCAAGACAATTATTATAATCGCAGGCAGGCGATTATAATGATTGAGAGAGGACCTCTACGGGTAGAACAGTCTTACTCGAGATGATAGTATACTATCTAGTTCATCTCTATCATCATGTACATATATTATGTGGTATTACGGATCGCTATTATATGTTGATAGAGCCCATAAGATTCATGCTTGACTATCTGGGTTATTGTGGTTGTACCCCTCCGAACACAGAGACGCGACCGAGCAGGTCCGTCTTGCCTGAATTCGGGGCAGATGCTAATTGGTGTTATCCGTCCATCTCTCCGAAGATGCCAAGTTGATTTATGGCACCATGTATCGAAGGTTTAAACGGATGCGGCCGATGTAGCAGACTTCGTCAGATTCCCTCTCGTTGAGGGGTTTTTGATTGTAGGGATGCTCTTCCCTGCAGACGCAAGCCCCTGTAGTTAATTACGCTACCGCATCGCGGTAACCACTTTCTCCTTCTCCAGATGGTCACTTCGTGTCGTGTGTGTTTGTTTTGTTTTTGGTTGCCCATTGATTGTATACGGAGACTAATTTATGTTGTCGTCCGTAGAGCGTGGATTAGTCCAAATCCGTATCTTCTTAGATTTAGGTTTGGGGTTGGGTTTAAGGATACGTTAGTCTCATTTGAGACTAAGATCGACTTAAATGTTTGTTAAGGATACGTTAATCTCATTTGAGACTAAGATAAACTAAACGGGATTGTTTAGATCCAACAAGAGAGTATTTGGGCTCTATTGATTAATTTAGGGACATTGCGGTCAATTACCAGTTTAAGGACATGGTGATCCAACGTTAGTTTAGGGATATTACGGTCCGAGGTTAAGGACATCATAGTCCATGAGTTTAAGGACCTCACAGTCCGAGGTTAAAGACATCGTAGTCCGTGAGTTTAAGGACCTCACGGTCTGAGGTTAAAAACGTCATAGTTTATAAAATGTATGGTTATCGGGACCCGTCACCTCTCTGAAGACGTTGAAGGATTACAACGAAAAATATCAGAGGAGTGAAGAGATGTACCCTTGAACCAATTTTCGTTGGAAGATCTGTAGTCCAATTAGAACTAAGATCTATTAAAAGATTTATGAGCATATGAGCTCAATTAATCCGAGTTGAGGACTTATGGCCAATCTTGGGCTAAGTCCAATCAAGTTAAAATGTTTAACATTTATTTTGGGCTGTTGAGCATTTGTTTGGGCTTGGCCCTTTTGACAATACTGAGCATTAATTTGTATTCTGACAGCATTTCTGTCTTTTGGTGTTGAGCACTCATAATAGCTCTGAAGCTTATTAAAGAACAATTTATGTTCTATCAGCGCACACGTGAGGAGCACGTGATGCGCTTGGCGCTTTGCGCTAATCAAAGAGCGCAGTGCGCTTCTACCGAGTAGCGCACACGTGAGTGACACATGGTGCGCTTGGCGCTGAGCGCCAGATGATGAGCGCAGTGCGCTAATTTATGAGCGCACTGCGCTAATTTATGAGCGCATTGCGCTATTAGTTCAGTGGCGCACACGTGAGTGAAACGTGGTGCGCTTGGCGCTGAGCGCCAGTCCATGAACGCGGTGCGCTGGTTCAAGAGCGCAAAGCGCTAACTGTTGAGTGGCGCACTCGTGAGTGACACGTGGTGCGCTCGGCGCTGAGTGCCAGTCCAAGAGCGCAGAAGCGCATTTGATCAATTTTATGATCTCGGAAATAAATTCTCCATTAGAAGAGACTGTCTCAAGATCCTAAGAACAAAAGTTCTTACTTTATAGGAGATGCTTCAATCTCCTGTATTGATGAAAGGCTTTGCCTTTATGGATCTATGATCTTTAAGAGAATTGAATTATTCTCTCCCCCTTTATTTTATAATGAGATGTTCATGATCTCTTTTTTTGTAAAAGACAATTTGTCTTATAGATATATGATCTGTGAGAAGAATTATGTCCTTCTTTTTGTTTTATGATGAGATCTTTTGATCTCTTTGTAAAAGACCTTGGTCTTTGTAGATATATAATCTTTTAAACAAGTGAGTTCTTTTTAATTATGAGATAATTTCATCTCTCTGTTCTTTTACCTTGAAGAAAAGAAGTTCTTCTATTGAGAGCTTGGCTCTTCTTTCTGAGATTCTCTCAAAGCTTATGGGGGGTTCCTCTCTATGCTTCTGTATATCTTGTCTCTCTGAGACTTGAAGTCTAGGGGCCTTTATATAGGGCAAGTTGATTTATTCAATCAGTTAAGGATATCATTTCTCCAATTGATTTGAGGATTTCCCTACCGTTGGATCTTTGATCCAAGGGCTTCTGATTTACAGAAGGCAATTTTCTTGTTTTTAACAAGATTGAGAAATCTTTTCCATACAGAATTTATTCTGTATTTTGGCGATTTTTAATCACTTTTAGATCATTGATCCAACGGTGCTCTGATTTACAGAGCACAATCTTTTTGTTTGGAAAAATTTTGAGGAATCTTTCCTTAACAGAATTTTATTCTGGTTAATTGATGATTTATCATCTTTATTAGATTTTTGATCTGACGGTGGGGAGCTTTTAGTTCTAGCGCTAGCGCACCCGTACTTTGCACGTGGTGCGCTGCTTAGAGTGCAGCGCACTTGGCGCTAGCGCACCCGTACTTTGTACGTGGTGCGCTGCTTATAGTGCAGCGCACTTGGCGCTAGCGCTCACGTGCTTTGCACGTGGTGCGCTGCAACAGAGTCTTTGACTCTCAGCGCTGGCGCTGCTAGCGCTCTCGTGCTTTGCACGTAAGCGCTGCAACAGAGTGTTTTAACTCTCGGCGCTGAGACATTTGTTACATTCTTTGCATGTGGAGTTTTTTCCCTTTATTTTTTATTTTATTGTTATTATTTTATAAGGGAGCAGGTTTTGAGCCAAAATTTTGGCGGGAACAGTGGCGATCACACTTGTGAGAACTGGGTAGTTTATAAGCAAATCCTTAAATGTCCCTAGTCATAGGAATATCGAGACTGGGCATCGATATTCCAGAGTAGACAAGTGTATACGTTTCTTGACCCCGAAGAGAGGCGATGGCCGATCTCACAGCCATTGGTGTTAGTTAGTCACCAAAAATAGTATACAGGTACTCATTGGGTTATGAGTTACACTGGACGGACTCGTCGGGAACATGCTAGATGGTATTATACCTAGTGTCAGGCAGCAGTTCTCTAGTGACATGAGTACAACTTATTCTGTTGACCTGAGATCGTCATTTGTCTCATGTGAGTTCCCACCATGTTTTGATTACTACCTTACCACGGCTCTACTGAGTCGTGCAAACAGGTTTTAGTTGAGTACAGTCCCGAGCCACATGGAGGCAGTGAGCGGATCGTCAGGAATTCGTCTCTCCCGGTATTGGGGGTAGATGATGCGCTGTGCACGGGTAGCCATCACCAGAAATCCTTGGCCAAGGTGGACGAGACTTACTGATTTGGATCAGTAGTTCCTCATTGGGTGATGGGCTTCACACCAACATGACTTATCATGTTATTAGGGGTCTGACTTTATCCACCATCTAGACCCGATATGTGATACTCTTAGATGAACAGACCGGACTGTACGGAGGCTGTCACTTTTAGGCTCAGTAGCGATATGGACAAGTTTGCTTGTCGGTCTTCTTTTAAATCAAAACCTGGATAGCCGTTACGTCCAGCTAGTGCTACTGACATGCTTGTGGTTAAACCCACTGCCAGCGTATTGTCGAGTCTTTAGAGTCCAGCACAGAGGGTTTCCCAGCTTGGGCGAAACTATATAGTGTACGTATTTTGATACGTACTCGGGTTCAATTAAAACATGCGTTTTTGTACACGCGCTTTTAATCGGACATTTTGTTAATACCAGCCTGTTTGAAAGATAGTTAGATTAGCACATTTGGATTAAATGTGAGCTAGTATTATATATCTTTTTTTAGTATCTCTCTTTTCGGTATTCGTATTTTGACAGAATACGGTATTTATACGAATACGGGTATTTGTATAAATACGTGTATTAGTGTCTTGATATAAATACGGGTATTTGTATCTTCATACAAATATGGGTTTATAGAAATACGGTATTCGTATTTTGATACGAATACGGGTGTTTGTATTTGTAGCATATACTTGTTTTAGTGTATTTGTATATATTTATATATATACATATACATATGTATATGTGTATGATTGATCATAAATTACGTGTCGTGTTTGGAAAATGTAAAATATATCACAACCAAAGAAATTTATAAAAACCGCAATCAATATTCGGTGTCTTTTTTTTTAGGTTCGAAGTGAGTGCGGATCGTCCACAGAGATGTGCGTTTTGATCGAATTTGTTTTAGATGAGTTGAAATGAAAGTGTAAAAGAAATTGCAAGAAAATTGATTCAAGATTTGAAAGTTTTAATTTTCAGAAACATAAAGAAAAATAAAGATCTAGAATCAATAATCAAGCAATGTCCCAATCACTTTGATTTATCAAGATAATGAAGAATAGCCTGTAGGATTCGATTGAGTTAATAGCTAATGATGAATCTAATAATTTCTAATCTTATCTATTGATAATTTGTAGCTAGATTGATGATTATGATGAAGATTAGGGATCTATTGAAGAAACTAGGGTTTCTCTTTCTATCCCTTGTCTTTTCAATCATGATCATTCGGATCTAGTCTCTAGCAAAGAAAATCATCAATCGTTTGATCCCTAATTTGCATTGAAATAATCAAGAAGTCGTTTCAATCCAAATTAGGTCATCAACAATTCTTTTTGCTAAGGTTCACAAATCTCATAAGAATTAAGACTAGTATTAAGATTTGATCATCATTATATCTATCAATTCTCTCGAATCCTCCACAAACGGAGATTTACTCAAGCATCATAAAAATTAATGAATCAAAGATCAAGAAGTTTCACAATGCAAGAATGTAAAGAAAGCAAGAATTTCAATTATCACCTTTATTAAATCGACGACTAATAATACATTCCCTTAATTTGAGGTTACAAGATATTGCTCTCGATCGCTCCTTTTGAAGAGGTAACTAGATCCGTCGAAGTTCGCTCCGCTCGATCTCCGTGAGTCGCGGATCGTCGTGGATCTCTTGCTCGAATGAAGATTGGCTTCGCGGATAAAAGATCGATGGTTGCTTGCTTGATTTGCTTCTCAAAATGATCTTGATTTGGCTTTGGAATTGGATTTGGGCTAGGGTTTTTGGTATCAAGTTGTGTCACTCAACTTGAATTTGAATTTGTGGCTCAATATTTTTCCCTCCAAAATGAACAACCTCCAAAACCCTAGATCTAGATCTCTTTTTTATAACCACCTCATTTGAATCTTCCCTCCAAAGCTAGGTTGTTAGGGAGAGTCTTCTAGAAGAAGTTTGTTGGAGGGAATATTCTAGAATAAGGTATATTCTAGGGTTAGGTTGTTAGGCCGAGCCTTCTGGAAAAAGCCACATGCACTTTGGGAGTCTTCTGGAAGCCTGGCCGTTGCAAGAAGCCACATGGAGAAAATTGGATATGCTGACGTGTCCATCAAGCCACGGATCCGCGGCGGATAGGCCAACTGGGCCGCGGATCCGCGGCCATGTAGAGGGAACAGTGCTTGATTTCTCTAGGTGGTTTTGTGCTGGGTTTTTGGCACTTCATGGGATGCTTGGAATCTTTTTATTCTTTCTTGTTCACTGCCCGATCACAAGTCTTGGACTTTGTGTATTTTTATCAGCACTTTTATGATTTTCGGCTCTTTTACCCGGAGAAATTCCTGCACACAATCTCGAGACAAGGATTGATATATACAAATCACGCGAGTAGTAATAAACACTTAATTTCCCTTTAGAATGTCGATTATAACTATAACACGTGTTATTTGGCATTTTGCAGATGAATTCGTAATCCGTGTTATATTTACAATAAACACCCTTATAAGATTGATAAGAGTAGGGAAATTAATGTGTTTAAAATGCAATATTTTCGACCGATCAAATTCCCCCAAACTTAATTTTGGTCGTCTCGAGCAAACATCTTTATTTAAAAAGAAAGAGAAAAACTAACCAGCACACTTTCGTAGGCAACACGATTGCACTGAGCACGTGCAACAAGCCTTTAAACCTCTAGGTGTCCCTAGTAGGAGGAGTGTTGTCTCCTGAGCGTTTTCAGCGGATTGCACCCACAAAATCCCATAATAAACGAAAGACCATGAAAGTTACATATAAAGACAAGAATTATAAAAGAAAGACTTTGAAAATCAGAGTTTCCAACTAATACTAGCTTTTCGGTTGTTATGAGCTCTATCTTAATAGTCATGACAAGATGTTTGAAATCACGTCATCTCTCAATAAAACATCGTCTTTATTCTTCATTCCTATCTTTCTTCCAAACATCGATCATAAACCCCTACGTGTGTGTAAAGAACATCCCTACACTCGGAGAATTCAATTCAAGCTATCATACTCTTGTCCATCTGCCTCAGTACTTTTTAATTAATATTTAAATGGAATTTGCTCACACATTTTTCATGCGACCGTTAATATTTCTTGAGGTACTAAGAGACCGATTACTCATGTGATCGCTTATACGGTGTATTTAGTTTTTTCCTCGTCTTGCACCACCTAAGGCTTAGCAGTGGCTCTCAAACCAGTTGGTCTAAGGCACTAGGTGATGAAGCACCCTTGCTATATTTTTTTATTGCTGCTTTGGCGATAACAAAACCAGTGTTCATTTTTCTTTTCACCATTTTATCTTTTATTTTCCATTTATTATTTCCTTCATACTTTGGCTTTTAGACAAGAGCATTTCAAGGTATTCTCTACTATCCTGAGTTTCAAGACGTGTGTACGTGCGAATAGTAGGGTATCAACGTTCAAATGTTTGGCTTTCAGAATAGAAACTATTTTTCAGACTTATTTTTATCCTCAGATTAGTGACTTCTTTCATCTTACTAACCCTTGGGATAACGGCTCAACTACTTATTACTAGTTTCGTTTAAGAAAACTTCTAACTTTCTTGGTTTTCTTAAACTATTCTAATCTTCTGGATGTAATTTTTCACTTTCTAATCTTTTAATATCTTATTTATGTACAAATATATTTTTTTTATATTTTATATGTTTTGTGCTTATGCAAAGTATAATGCAAATGATGCGTAAATAAGCACAAACCTCCCCCAAACTTGTTTTCAACAGTGTCCTCACTGTTACTATCTGTTAAACCTCCAAAACCTGTAAGCTTGGGAGGACAATTTATTAACGGGGTCAAAAATATATCAAAGTGAAAATCTCCCCCAAACTTATTTTTTTTGGCTCACAATTTTGAGGACAACTCTTATTTTCAAGAGCCAAAAATATACCCCCCCAAACTTGAGTTAAACAATATTAAGCTTTGAAAATCACAAGAGGAGGTCAAAAATTACTGGTCAATGCCAAGCTTTGCAAAGACCGAAAATCAACACCAACCATTCAAAGATTTTATAAATGTAATGCACCGGTTGGTGGAAGAACTAGTTGAAAAGAGCCAAGAAAAAGTGGGGAAGAGATAAGTGGTGTAATGGAATGGATTTGCGTCTCGTTCTGGAGAGACGACACAGTGATTGTGATGGATTACTTGCATTCGTGTGATTGTCAAGAAGAAGGGGTGGAGGTTCAATTTCTTCATTGTGGGGATGATTCATCTCAACACCCGTGTTTGCTAAGAATGCAAGTCTATCAGCGAACATGTCCTTGAAGCTTCCATCGATATCCCGAAGAATAATGTCATTGGAAAGAACGGGATGATACTCAGACTCCAGAAAAGGTTCATAATCAACGTTAGATGTTGACCCGGACAACTCGAAAGAAGGGTTCGTATGTATATGATACATATCTGGGTCAAACAACAACGTATAAAGGAAGTCTGGATCTGTATCGTGAAGCTGATCAAATTCGCTGCTGTCGACATCCATTAATTCGACAGAACATACTCGAACATGAGGATCGGAAGGTTGACTTTCCAACTTGTAAATGTTGAGCTCAATTGATCTATTTCCGAAAGATAAGTTCATAGAGCCGTTTCTACAGTTGATTACAGCGTTGGAAGTAGCCAAAAAGGGACGACCGAGAATCACCGGAATTTGGTTCCGTGGGTTCACTACAGGCTGTGTATCAAGAACAAAAAAATCCACAGGGAATACAAATTCCCTGATTTTTATCAACACATCCTCAAGTTCACCCCTAGGTTTGGTGATTGATCGGTCTGCCATCTGGGGAGTTATGTTCGAAGGCTTTAACTCTCCGATACCTAATTGCTCATAGACTGAGTAAGGAAGCAAGTTAACACTAGCGCCTAAGTCGAGTAAAGCACGGTTAATGTGTTTATCCCCAATAGAAATAGAAATAGTAGGACAGCCAGGGTCCTTACGTTTCCTTGGTAATTGTTGGGGAAAAGCTGTGTCTACCGCACTCGACATGAACACTTTTTTCGGCACTTGAGTCTTCCTCTTCCTAGTGCACAAGTTCTTAAGAATTTTCGCATAGGACGGAACTTGTTGTATAGCATCTAGGAGAGGGATGTTGATGTTAACTTCCTTAAACATGTCCACAAGCTTCTCCATTTGGGCATTGGGTTTGTTCGGCCTCAACCTATCTGAAAATAGAGCTTTATCAATCAGTGTTGGGTCCAACATTTATGGAGAAGTTTGTGGGGGTGGAAAGGTGTAGGGTTCTTAGGCACACCCATGATGTTCCACAACAGATCAAACATGCCAAAATTAATTTTTTCATGTGCCTAAGAATCCTATGCAAGATCGTTAACTAGAGGATAGGCGATAAAGATTGCAAGTTAACAACTTTAACTAAAAGGGAAGTGACTACAACCTTTGTAGATCCGGTCCTCCACTTCCTTAGCTCCGTGACGATTTCCCCTCGCTGCGATCATCGGATCCCGGACTCTATCGATGGTTTCGTCGGAGAAATGATCGGGCTAGGTCGTCGACTTCGATGCCGAAGATGATCTACATCGAGGCAACTCAAGATCAAGCTCCACCTTCACTTGGTCATAGAACTTGTGAAGATAACACACTCTACTACATGGCAAGTGGTAGAGGATGAAGAAATAGGAAATGGGTTCACTTTGGAATTAGATTTCTCACTCTTTTTCTCAAGGCACCATTGAACGTAGCAAGCTTTCATGAAGCTTGATGAAGATGAAGAAGAAGAAAGAATATGATAAGAATTATCAATAATATAAAATAAAGTGATTCTTATCATTATGCAACCTTGGGTTAGTTTAACAAGTGTAGAGAATAAACTAGGGTTAGGTGAATGGTTAGGTTTAGGAAAGAAACAAAAATGGTCAAAGCTTCATGAAGCTTCAACAAAAGAACAAAAGAAGCAACCATTTTGTTTCTTGCCCTAAAGTAAATAAATAAAATAAATAATTAAGAAAAGATAACAAAACCCTAACCATTCACTTAACCATGGTTTAAAGTAAACATACACCCAAGTTTGCATGTATCATCAAACATGATACAATCTAGTGCACAAAACTATATCATATATACAATGTGCACATCAAGTGAGAAAATCCATCTTAAGTGAACCATACTAGTCAATGTAAAGTAATATATCTAATATATATAATTATACATTAAATCATTAAATCATTAAATCAACACTTGATTTAATGATCCGGTCATATTGCATATAACCAACTAATATCTAGTGTATCAATGTATCGAATCAACACTTGATTCGGTACCCCGGCTATATCACATATAACCTGCCGATGATACAAATCGCGAGAATAGAATACAGTATCACATACTGGTATTATTCTCGGTCTCGCACATATCTCATGTGCGCTCCTATTTCGTTTCGCTTGAGCCAGGAAAGCTCTATGTAGGACTCTAAAGACTCGTCAATACGCCGGCAGTAGGTGATGATCATATCAAACACCCACAAACCGCAAGCTGTCTGCTAAACGTAACGGCCACCCGGGTATTGAGCGATCAAAAGATCGACGAGCAAGCCCGCTCACACTCCTGTGAATCCAACCAGTAACACTTACCGTACAGTCCGGTCTGTTCGTCTGATATGTCGCATATCTCGCCTAGGGGTGGTAAACGTCAGACCCCAGTAGCTTGATAAGTCATGCCGACGTAAGGTCCATAACAATCGTGAAACCACTGATAACTCTTACCAGTATATCACAGCAACCCTGGCCAGGGATTTCCAGTTATGGCCAGTCGAGCATAGCGCAACATCAACCCCCAATACCAGGAGAGACGAATCCCCTCCTATCGCTCATTGCCTCCATGTGAATCGGGACTGTACCCAAAAACCACCTGTTTGCATGACTCAGTAGAGCCGTGGTAGGGTGGAAATCAAAGCACAGTGGGAGACACACAAGATTCTATGACGATCTCGGGTCAACAGACTAAGCTGTACCAGTGTCACCAGAGAACTGCCATCTGACGTGAGGTATAATACCATCTGGGAGTTCTCGGCGAGTCCGTTCAGTGTACCCAGTCACCACTGAGCACCCGCATACCATCTCTGATGTCAAATACCAATGGATATGGGATCATCCATCGCCCATCACATGGGTCGAGAAGATATACGCTAGTCTACTCTGGAATATCGATGCCCCGTCTCGATATTCCCACGACTAGGAACATTGAAGGATGTACTCATGGACTACCCAGGCCCCACTAGTATGATCTACATCATAGTCCTGGAAGTCGAGTACACATCCTAAGGGCTTTATCAACATGTAACAGAGAGACAGAAAGTATACATGTTAAGATAAAGAGCAACCAGATAGCGTACTATCATGTCGAGCAAGAAAGTCCTACCTATATATGTCCCAGCATCCACTACAATATACATCCAATATACAGTAATGGCCTCTAGGGCATACATATAGGTACGACTTTCTTTCTCACGATCCAATATACAGATAACAAGAACAATTACTAACCAAGTTCAATCTCACGATCACTTTATGGAAAGCAGTAAAGATAGGAAGTACACCAGACTATATCTCCGTGAACTCGAAGGGTAGATCCGTCTCCTGTGCTGGTCCTCCCGCGGAATCTGAGCATGCATACTCAGGTCGTCAGAGCGACACAATAACAATATTTTAATAATAAGATGAAACAGGTAAATGAGGTAATACTGGTGTAAGAACAATGCAAGTAATCACTATGTCACTATATGATGCAAAATATGTTATGTGTCCCTATCGGTCTCTAGGTCATGTTTGAAATCGCATAGTGGAAGGAGGATCATGTTTAACAGGAGTCTCGTACATACCCGAGACAACGGCCCACATGCTCGGGACATAACCCTGTCAGCCGGATCGCTAGATCCTACCTAATATATATATCACTGCTCGAATGATCATCCTCTAAAACACGGTCCCGCTAAATACGATTCCCCTTCCACTTCGATTTTCCCTTTATTCCCAGGTTTACACTATTTGTGATCTTGATTCAGTCGTGTACAAGTATACCAATGGCACGGTTTTATCACTGCTCACTGTATCAATCACTGTCACGCATATTCACTTCCCATTAGTATACTCGTCACTTCTAAACCAACATCAACCATGCACGATAATGCAATGTCCACTGACTCTAACACGCACTAACACTATGTACATGGCAAATGGGATATGATATATGCATGTATGCCATCATTAAGCTATAAGTATTATGAATCAATATGCATGTCATTATTTTACAAAAATTGCATAAATTCATATGTTAACAATTCAACAAAATGATGCAAGTAAGATAAATAGAACACTCAGTCAGCAATTCATCAAAATTTGTTTCAGTTCAATCGGGATTCCGGTTTTCAAGATATAGCTGTTTCATTTTAAGTGCTCGCGGCTGGAAATTCAGTTTCAGAACTGAACGTCCGTTTCGCGACACGAATTGCACTCAGTTGGGTTCAGATTTTAGCGATGTCACAGTTGAATGAAATCTAGGGTTTTCAATAGAGTATTCAACGCAATAGACGGATCCCCAATCGCATCTGTACGTTGAAAGTTATACACAGTTTAACCTCAGTGTGTCATTTCTGAATCTGTTCTGGACAGTTATACGTTCTGCCCTTTTATTTCAAATTTAAAATAGCAAACGTCAATGAAACGGAATGGAACCACTTGTTTTGTTTAGCTAACGGAATTATCTTTAATCTAATGCAGAGTTCCGTAACATACGACTTCAGGAAACACAGTGACACATATCTTGGGACAGTACACAATAAACAGAGTCGCTCTGGACTGCAGTCCAGAGTCGCGCTCCGATCTCTATATCATCGCAGTTACAGAACTGAAAACATTAGAAGTTTACATAGGGTTAAAGTTCGTCAAGTCGGCTTCGATTTAAGCCCTCGAACGTATCATTCCAGTATGTACATAATTTACAGTGATTTTATTCATTTTCAGATACGGAAAAATTCTAGTTTTATCGGCATATTTGGGGGTATCAATTTTAGTCACTAACAACCGTATTTTCCAGCGAGATTCATACACGATATTTATCATCATATGGGCCAACAGAAAATATCGGTTTCCGTCAAAATAAACAATTATATTCATTGGAGACTAGCATCGAACACTTAGGTCACATAATATATCGGTAATCGGCAAATTTGTAAACTATATGATTTAGGTTTGTACCACAACTATATTAGCATGAAGCAAGTAAACACTTGCCTGGAAACGTCTCGGGGTCGCACGGCAGCAGTGGCGTCACGAACGCGTGACGTACGCCGTGAAACGGATTCTTGCGAGCTTGGCTCGAGATGCGGAATTTGCGTCGGAGTTGTCCGGAGTCGTTGCACGGTCACTGGAGGTTGAGGGGTGCTTGATGGTCCTCTGCGAGTGCACTGGGGTCGACGACGGTCGACGGCGTCGCTCCGGCGATGGCCGCAGTGAGTGCTTGGAACAAAAATTGGTTTTGTGTGGTTTTGGAGAGAGGAAGAGGGTAAGCAGTGGGGCTTGGGGCTTGTAGTGATGGTGATGATGCTGAGGAGGTGGAGGTCGACGACGTGGTTCAGGTCAGTTGGGGCTCGCCGTCGTCGAGTGCAAGGGTGGTCGAACTCGGGTGTGGGGTTGTGTACAGAGGTGCTCGGCAGGGGCTTGGGTTGATGAAGGGTGGAGTCGTAGAGGGAGAAGGTTGGTGGAGGAGGAATGAGCGAGGGTTGCCGAGGGTTGTCGAGGATCGTCGCCGGCGGCGAAGTGAGGGAAAAATGGTGCTCGGTGAGTTTTTCATGAGGGAGAGAGATGAGGGATTTTTGAAAAATGAGGGAGATGAGAGATAGATGAGGGCGCGAGGGATGAATGAGGGTTGGAGTCGTGGTGTAACGTCACGTCAACGGAGGCGTGGGCGTAGGCGTGAGGCACGGCAGGGAAATGGGATCGCGCGCAGGAAAAGGGGGAGAGCCGTTGGAGGAGTAAAGAAGATGAACAGGAGTGGGTCACGGGCCGAAGAAATGGGCTTGGGGTGTGAAAAAAAATATAATTCCTAATTAAAATATATGGGCTGAGTGAGGGAAGAGTGGGCCGGGGGTTTAATTTAAGGATTTATTTAAAAAAAAAAATTTGAATGGGCTGAGGAATGAAAAACGGGCTGAAGCTAAATTTATTGGTTTGAAAATAAATCTGCAGTGGGCTGAGGGTTTTAGATAATGGGCTAAAGTAAGGTTGGGGTTTAAAGTAAAGTATTCTACTCATTTTAGTTTAATTCAGCCTTGGTTTTAAATCTTGGGTTTTGGCTTTTAGGTTTACGGAAATTATAAATATTGGGATTCAAGCAACCACCTTCTACAAAAATATACGAGGAAAAGTAAATCTTTGGGATTTAGAAAATAGGAAAAACTTTTATTAAGATGGTAACGGGGATTTACAGCTACAAAAGGTAGAGAACTGAGTACGGGTGATAAGTTTCATGAGACAGAAACGGAGTGTCACGACCCGAGAATTCGACTCGTGACCGGCACTTAACCACGCAACGTCTACAGGCGTAACGCGGCTAAGTAAGCCGAACCCAGAAATCAAAACCAATAAATAGAGTGATTTAAAACGTTTTGTAAAAGCAATAGTAAAGGTCTGAAAAAAACTTCCATTTATTTAGTAGAAATCCCTTTTTAAGTTCACAAGTTATGAGTTTTATAATTTTGGTAACATTTCCTTTTTAAAACATTAGCCCCGAAAGTCGGGTAAAAGTAAGGTGTGGCGGAAATAACAAGTGACGAGAATAAAGCATCACAATATGATATATGACGCCGTAGCGAAGAATACACAGTAAAACAAGGACAATATCATAAAAGATAAGACTGCATAAAGTAACGTCGGCTCACAAGCGAGCTCGACACCAGAATATAAAATCATACATATCGTCCTCACAGCTGTCTCTAAGTCAATACATAAGGTAGATGGAGAGTACTAGATACATCAATATACAACTGAAAGATAACAGATACCGTACAAAACCCACCTAACAGCAAAAGGGCTATCTCTGCTCAAAAGGGGTATCTGTGCCAAAAGATGAGGAAACAGCCAGCCGTGACTACTCCCAAGGGCAACCTGCAAACACTGTGGCACAACGGGGGTGAGTTGCCAACTCGTGAATAGAGATAACATATAAAGGTGATCGCAGGCATGCACATATAGCGTGGCTCTACTAATGCCAGCAGATGATATCAATGCATGTCAACAGTGGATACAGTAGTAATGCATGTACTCTAACAGGTAAATGCCACAGGATGAGATGAATAGTAATCAATACTGAGTATGGGGTAAATAATATCTACATGGACTATGTCGACATGGAAAACAATGATCGGTGCCTCAAACTGCACCCAAATCCCACATATACTCAGGCGCCGGCACACCCATCGGCCCTCAAATCCTGTATATCTCGGAGGAATCACGAGTGCCCAACATCGGCACCCAAAACATCATAAAATACCCGTGTCCAGCATCGACACGTAAATCCTCAAATATCGGGCGCCGTCAATCTGGACCGGCCCCACGGGGTCCGTCTGCGGTATCGGCCCTCGGCCCCGGCAGCACAGTCATCCCGCATCCATCACTCGACTCTGGTCAGTATCCTCCGGACAACTGCCAGGTCCAACCAATCACCGGTAGGTACTCGCCCGCCTCCAGGCTCAATCGGCAAATCCCATCGATCGTCTCGCCGAGGGGAACCATACCGGGCCCACCACGAACCCGCAAACGGAACATCCACTCCTCGAATCGGGTTTCAAGCACACGTCTCAGCACCGAGAAAACGCGTGGTGGACACACCAAAATATCATATCACGAGGTACCGGGTTTTTCAAAATAACATATCTTTCCTTAAATAGTTCCACGGTCCTCAAAACAGCAATCACATGAAAATCCAATACCAATAGTAAAATCCAATGCGAGGTACAATATACATCAATCACATGTAAAATGAACTACAGCAATAATACAACAGTATAATCATGGCAGTTCTACAGTGAGTGTGGCATGGCAATTACTAACGGTGTGTGTGTAGCATGTAAATAGTGCTCGTGCAACATAAACCGTTAGTAATAGTGTGGTGTTCTATCAGTTCTAGCATATATCAAATACACATAGCAGGGAAATGCAATATGAGATGGCAGTCCATAGGTAAATGCAATATGTAATACTAAGATCCTATCAGCCCTGACGCATAACGCCATGCGGGCGATATCCCGTAGATGTGAAATCTACTCACCGTGTCTCGCGCTAAGTGTATCCAACCACTTGCTTGCCCTTCTTCGCAGCGTCCGTCTCACTGGCCTGCGAACCTAGAACCACATACACATATCACACATAAGCTTAAGTCACAAAACGCGACATTATAATCCAACAAGAAACCTGTGTCGCAAACCAATCGCGCGTGTGCGCGATACGCTAAAACGTGTACTCACGCGCCACAAAACTACCCCGACGCGCCGCGATACGCAGAACCCAAACCTACTCACGTATCACGCGTGTCGCGAAGGTTTAGAAAAACGGCAAAACAGGTATTTGGTCCCAGATTTTCCTACAGAAATGATCTTAGAAAAATATATATACCAAAATACCCTACTCACAAAAACAAACCTACAGAACCCAAAAACACCCAAAACCCTTCCTGTCTGGCCGCAATTTGCGGCCATAATGGTGGTTTTGGCGGCCTCAGTGTGGAATTAGGGGGTCGGGTTTCACCTGGTGCATCATCTCCACTCCACTACACTACAGTCTCCTCAATTTCATTCTGCACTCACCGGGTCAAAAGCAGATCCAGAAAAGTTCACTTTTGCACAAAAACGACATTTTGCATCACATAAGAAAACTGGTGGTATTTTAGTGTAATCGGGGTTCGACTAAGTCACAATGGCCTCAACAGACCACAATCATCCTACTTAAACCAAATCTCACCTCATTAGCACAAGGTTCTCGCTAATCACCCCATATCGCACTAAAACACACTAATTTCTAATAACCGATGCAAAACTACACTAACTAGGCAAACTAGTGAAGCAAGATAGGGAATATACCTCACTCTCGACCCTAGGGAGCTGCAGGAAGGAGAAGAAGTGAAGGGAAGTCGCTGCACAGGGATCTGGGGCTGCTGCTGCTGCTCACTGCCTCTGCTGCTGCTGTTGCTGAATGTTGCTGCTGCTGCTTGTGCTTCTGCTGCTGCTTGTGCTTCTGCTGCTTCTGCTGCTGCTGCTTGAAGAGGTAAGTGTGTGTGTGTGTGGGTGAGTGTGAGGGTTATGAGAGAAACAAGGAAAAGAAATGAGAGGAAATAATTGCTTCCAATTGTCAACCCTCTCTCTCTCTCATCATTAATTGCAAGCATGGCTTGCCATGATGCACTCTCCCTCTCTCTCACTCTCAAGTCAACCACAAAGAATTAATTCAAAATAAAGCAACATTTTTAACTAATTAAGTAGACTTACTTAAACCCCAAAAGAAATAATCCTACAATTAACCCACCATGGTTAATAATTATTGTATTTCCTTGATTTAAAAACCCTAGTTTACATGCACATGTGTGTGCAAGTTTAGGAAAATTTTGGAAAAATATTTATTAGATTAGGAAAAATATTTAAAACACAATTTGGTAAACTTTTAATTAAAAATCATTATTTAATTATAAATATCCACTAACCCTTATCCTAAGGTGTTACACGGAGCAAGTGTTGCAGCCAAGTCTGTTGGTCACTGTCACCCTGTAGTACCAATACATTGATTCTGAACGAATGTTATTAGATACCGAACCTGATATACAAAATCATATCAGCCTCTTTATTAGTAAAGAAATGATAAAATTTTGTATTGTTGGATAATATTTTGAACGTTATTTTGAACGTTTCCTATATCAAAAGTTGATCGGTTCAGGCACGTTATCTAAAAGCATTGACGTTCTAAATCAAACTACAGTTCCTAGTATACAGAACACACACAAGAGAAAGAGTTCAGAAATGAACGAATCCTGCTTGAGGCATTGTAGACTAGGTCATATCAATGCGACCCGACTGGCTGAAGTTACATTTTAGATGCATATTTAAATCAGTTTGAATTTACATCTTGTGAAACTTGCCAGTCATGTCACAAAGATAAGATGACCATAGCTCCGTTTGCTGGAAACAGAGAAAGAGTTAGTAAACTCTTGGGATTGATACATGTTGATGTATGTAAGGTCCCCTGTCTACACATGCCAGGACCGGTTCTTTGTACTTCATTACATTCTCTGATAATCTCTCAAGATTCAGACATATGTTCCTGTTGAAACACAAGTTCGAAATTTTTGAGATATTCACGGAATATAAGTTAGAAGTAGAAAACCAAAAACCGGGTATAAGTATTATGTCCTATGATAAGATCAGGGAGGAGAATACTTGTGCATGGAATTCTTGGACTATTCTAAAGGAGAATGAGATTCTCTCTCAGTATTACTCCTCTAAATACACCACAGCACAACGGTGTATCAGGGCGGAGCAATCGCACCGTATTAGATATGGTGTGCTCTATGATGAGTACTACTGAGTTACCTATTTCCTTTTGGGGTTGTGCACTTGAGAAGCTGCATACCTATTGAATTAGGTTCGAATCAGATCACTGCCTACCACTCCATATAAGATATGGTATGGGAAGAGCCTATCTCTTAAGTAAGTTAAGATTTGGGATTGTCCGGCCTATGTCAAAAGCAAAATCCGGACAAGATCGAGGCAAGGTCAGCTCTGTAGAATTGGAAAGGTTCCAGCTATACAAAACTGCAGTTAATGATTTGACAGAACCAGAGGATTCAATAGTCCCGGACGAACCTCAGCCTCTCCGCCGATCTGGTAGGGTTCCTCATCCGCCAGAGAGATACTTCGGTTTCTCGATGACAGTGGGAGCGAGGAATGCATCATGAGATGATGACCCAACTAGTTTCGAGCAGGCCATCGAGAGTAGGGACTCTGTAAGAATGGCTGGATGCTTAGCGATCTGAGATGGAATCCATGTACACCAACAAAGTATGGACTTTGGTTGCTATATCTGAAGGGTTAAATCCCCATCAGGAGCAAGTATATCTTGAGAAGATTACTTGGTGTAGATGGAAAAGTTGAGACTTTCAAAGCTAGACTTGTTAAAGGTTTTTCGTCATCGACAAGACGTGGATAATGATGAAACCTTTTCTAGTAGCTATGCTTAAGTCCATCCGGATCCTACTTAACATTGCTGCATACCATGACAACGATATCTGGTGGTTGGGTGCCATGACTGCTTTTCTAAATAATGATTTAGAAGAGAACGTCTATAAGTACACAGCCAGAGGGCTTCGTAAACAGTGGGAGCAGCGGAAACGTGTGCAAGTTGCTTTACAGGATAAAGCAGGCATCGCGGAGTTGGAACATCTGTTTTGATGTGGTAGTCAAAGAGTTTGACTTCATCAAAATGGTAGATGAACCTTGTATGTACAAAAAGGTAGTATGGAGTATGGTGATGATCCTCGTAGAGTACGTGGATGACATACTCTTGATAGGAAAGGAGTTTCCTATGCTACGATCGGTCGATCTCCTCTTATCACACGGATTCTCCAATAGGATCAAAGTGATACCTCCTAAATCCTGGGATTTGGATCTATGAGATAGATCTAAATGGATGTTAGGCTTCTCACTAGGTTTAGTGAGATGGTATCAATCGATCCTGGGGAGAATCACTGGAAAGGTTCCAGGGTGATAAGAACGACTGACTGTCAGTCGCAGGCATTGTCTTTACCCTCAGTGAAGGGACGGTATGTTGGAAGAGTTCCAAGCTAGATACCGTGGCAGACTAGACGATAAAGGCTGGTAACATCGCTATTAAAGATACGACCAAAGAGGAAGTTTGGGTATATATTGGTTCATGAGATGAACTAGGTTCCTACCATTGTGTGACAATGGAAGTGTGGCTTTGGCCCAGGAACCCTGGTCCCATCAGTGACCCAGACATATTCTGAGGCAGCATCACCTGATCATGGAGATAGTTGATCTCCAGGGTGATCGAGGTTAGGAGAGTAGACTCAGAGGACAACACGGCGGATCCACTCACAAAGGCTTTTTCCCAGAAAGAGACTTATACGGGATGGTTGAGTATTAGATACTGCAACCACTGCTACAGATGGCCCTAGTGCAAGTGGGAGATTGTTAGTTATATGTATGCCCTAGAGGCCATTACTGTACATTGGATGTATATTGTAGTGGATGCTGGGACATATATAGGTAGGGCTTTCTTGCTCGACATGATAGTACGCTATCTGGTTGCTCTTTATCTTAACATGTATACTTGTAGTCTCTCTATTACATGTTGATAAAGCCCTTAGGATGTGTACTCGACTTCCAGGACTATGATGCAGATTATACTAGTGGTGCCTGGGTAGTCCATGAGTACATCCTTTAATGTTCCTAGTCGTGGGAATATCGAGACGGGGCATCGATATTCCAGAGTAGACTAGCGTATATCTTCTCGACCCATGTGATGGGCGATGGATGATCCCATATACATTGGTGTTTGACATCAGAGACGGTATGCGGGTGCTCAGTGGAGACTGGGTACACTGAACGGACTCGCCGAGAACTCCCAGATGGTATTATACCTCACGTCAGATGGCAGTTCTCTGGTGACACAGGTATAGCTTAGTCTGTTGACCCGAGATCGTCATAGAGTCTTGTGTGTCTCCTACTGTGCTTTGATTTCCACCCTACCACGGCTCTACTGAGTCGTGCAAACAGGTGGTTTTTGGGTACAGTCCCGATTCACACGGAGGCAATGAGCGATAGGAGGGGATTCGTCTCTCCCGGTATTGGAGGTTGATGTTGCGCTATGCTCGACTGGCCATAACTGGAAATCCCTGGCCAGGGTTGCTGTGATATACTGGTAAGAGTTATCAGTAGTTTCACGCTTGTTATGGACCTTACATCGGCATGACTTATCAAGCTACTGGGATCTGACGTTTACCACCCCTAGGCGAGATATGCGACATATCAGACGAACAGACCGGACTGTACGGTAAGTGTTACTGGTTGGATTCACAGGAGTGTGAGCGGGCTTGCTCGTTGATCTTCTGATCGCTCAATACCCGGGTGGCCGTTACGTTTAGCAGACCGCTTGCGGCTTGTGGGTGCTTGATATGATCATCACCTGCTGCCGACGTATTGACAAGTCTTTAGAGTCCTACACAGAGGTTTCCTGGCTCAAGCGAAACGAAATAGGAGCGCATATGAGATATGTGCGGGACCGAGAATAATACCAGTATTTGATACTGTATTCTATTCTCGCGATTTGTATTATTGGACGGTTATATATGATATAGCCGGCTTACCGAATCAAGTGTTGATTCGATATATTGATACACTTGATATTAGTCGGTTATATGCGATATGACCGGATCATTAAGTCAAGTGTTGATTTAATGATTTAATGTATAATTATATATTTGATATATTATTTTACATTAACTAGTATTTTTTCACTTAAGATGTATTTTCTCACTTGAATGTGCACATTGTATATATGATATATTTTTGTGCACTTGTTTGTATCATGTTTGATGATACATGCAAACTTGGGTGTGTGTTTACTTTAAACCATGTTTAGTTAATGGTTAGGGTTTCCATTACCTTATTTATTTATTTACTTATTTATTTTGGCAAGAATAAAATGGTGGCTAACTTTGTTTCATTCTTGAAACTTCATGAAGGTTTGACCATTTTGTTTCTTTCCTTAACCTAACCATTTAACTAAACCCTAGTTTAGTCTCTACACTAGTTAAACTCACCCATGGTTGCATTATGATAACCATCACTTGATTTTCTTTTTGGAAATAATTCTTTTTTCATTCTTCTTCTTCATCTTCTTCATGAGGTGAAGAAAGCTTACTAGAAAAATTTCAAGTGATGAAATCAAGTGAGAAATCCAATTCCAAAGTGAACCCACTTCTTATTTCTTCATCCTCTACCACTTGCCATGTAGTAGAGTGTGTTATCTTCACAAGTTTTATGACCAAGTGAAGATGGAACTTGATCTTGAGTTGCCTCGACGTAGATCATCTTCGGCATCGAAGTCGACGACCTAGCCCGATCATTTCTTCGACGAAACCATCGCTAGAGTCCGGGATCCGATGATCGCAGCGGAGGGACGTCATCATGGAGCTAGAGAGGTGGAGGACCGGATCTACAAAGGTTGTAGTTACTTTCACTTTATAGCAAAGTAGTTTGCTTGCTTGTTTCGTCTTACCTCTAGTTAACGATATTGCATAGGGTTTCTTTGGCACATGAAAAATTTGATTTTGGCATGGTTGATCAGTTGTAGAACCTCATGAGTGTGCCTAGGAACCCTACAATGTGAAGGTCCAGGATAAGTTGGGGGTTGAGATGGAAGATTCCCTTTCTCTTCAGCACTCATTTTGGCAGTCAGTTGTGCAATTTGTGCTTCTATCGATTTGATACTCTCACCGTGGGAGACAGTGTTTTGCACTAACATTTGGATAGAAGACGTCAAAATGTCATTTGTTTTCATGGACTGTGTAATGAACATGTCGAGTGCAGAGGGTGTAGAAGTACCGGCAGAAGAAGGATCAAAGCTATTGGCCGGGTTTTGAAAATTTTGTGGTTGGTAGGGGTGCTGACTCATTTGTAGTGGTTGCTGTTGTGGTGGAGGGACCCATTGAAAATTATTCTGGTTTGGATCCGTGTATTGAGTTTGGTGTTGGATCCAAGAAAGATCAGGGTGATTCCTCCAATCTTGATTATATGAGGAAGAAGAAGGATTGTTTCCTGGTCTTTGCTGAAATGCAGCATTAGTGTGACCTTGAAACGGTACATTCAAAGGACATTCTTCCGTCAAATGTGATGGGTTTGAACAACAGCCACATACGGTCTTGGGAAGTGTGTATTGGGTTAGGGAGACTGAAGAGATTTTGTTTTCTATAGCATCGAGTTTCCTTTGTATTGCGGCAATTTCGGCTCTCATTGTGACGGAAACTTCGAGCTGATTGATACTTTCTGTAACACCCGAGCCCAATAATACTATTTATATTACTAGTTGAGGGTTATTTATTGTTCATTCCAATTTTCCCGATTGTTTGGTGCTTTTTGCTAAATTTTAACCGGTTAAGTCATTTTGGCACATAACAAATTTTAACTCCTAAAATGAAATTAAAAGTGTCCATGTTGGCCTACTCGTCGCCACTAGTCGCGTGGTAGCGTCCGCGTGTCGAGATTCCGTCCCGTTCGGCTAAACGGGCAAGTTTGGACGACTACGCGCGCGTGCAAGTGTCCGACTTGGGGGCATGCATTTTAATCATTAAACACCTCTTTTCAAAATTTGGAACCCGCTTAAAATCCTATAATTTGAATTTGGAACATTTGGGTGCAACCTGGACGCGATTTGGAAATGTTTCATTTCGCGCCAAAAAGGCCCATTCTAATTTAATATCCTAAACTATATATTTAAATCCCTAACAGTTAAAATCCCTTCAATCTTTACCTTAATATTTCCTTACCTCGCCTCAGCCAATCGCGAGCGTGGATTCCTCTCTTGTGGGCCCCATCCTATCTCTCTCTCTCTCTCCGCCTCTCTCTATCTCTCTCTTCCCTCATTCTCTCTCTCCCTCTAACAACTCCCTCTCTCCTCTATTTAAACCTTCTCATGCAGCCGCCTCCCCTGCTCATCTTCTCTCGATCACGAGAACCCAAACCCTAACCCCTCGTAACCGCGCCGCCGACCTCCCCGCGACCTCGCCGTCGCCGCCCTCGCCACCGCGAGCCCAGCCGCACCTCCTCCTCCTTCCTCCGCTCTCTCCTGCGCCTGCACCCAACCCCGACGACGCCACCAACCGCCGCAGGCCTCGTCGTCGACGTCGCCTCCAGTCACCGACGACGCACGCGACTCCCTCTCCTCCTCCTCGTCACAACCTCGTCGTCGCCTTTCCCCTCCCCTCGCCGGAACACCTTCAAACCTGCAGCCCGACCCTGCACCTACCCTCTGCAGTTCGCCGGAGAACGCGCCGTCGACCCTCGTCGACGTCACCCGCGCCGCCTCCTTTTCCCCTCGACCACCAGAGCCGACCACCCTCTCCTCCACTCGTCGCAACACCCTCTCCAGCGAACCCCGAGGCTGTTCAGGCCCTCGCAGCCGCCGTCGCTGCCTCGCCGGCGTTCCAGCGCCGTCGAGCCCGCCGGGGTTACCCTGGTATATCTCTCGAAGTACTCCAGTCTGTGTGGTCCCGCTGTTCGCCGTTTGGGTGTACACCGTATCGCGCCCGTACCGTGCACCAGATCGCGCTGCAGACCGTGACCGTATCGCGTCCGTACCGTGCACCAGATCGCGCTGCAGACCGTGACCGTATCGCGCCCGTATCGCGCACCAGACCGCGCCGCAGATCGCGTCCGTATCGCGCACCAGACCGCGCCGCAGATCGCGTCTGTACCGCGTAGCAGACCGCGCCGCAGATCGCGTCCGTACCGCGCAGCAGATCGTGCCTGGACCCAGTACCGTGTCGTACCGTTTCACACGCCGTGTCGTGACTTGTGCATCAGGCCGCCTGCATCTCGACCCTTGTTCTGAGGCAAGTATTACTTGCTACATGCTATGTTGGACTAATTAAGTATACTTGACTCCTAAAACCTGTTAATATTAACTAGTGTTGTTACCTTGCTCAATTGGACGGAATATGATATATATCGTGATACGTAACCTGAACCGTATTTTGCTACTGTAACCCTAATAACCAAACTACCAGTTAATCATTTTGCTACTTAAAGGACAATAATTGTACACATATACATCTTTATTACGTTCTGTTACTGATTTTGCACTACCCAGTGACTATTGCACCCCAAGGGTGCTTGAACCTGTTAATAAGAGAATACATAACATCATTGTGTTTACATGGAATAATATAGTTATTTACTGTTTCCTGCTGCTGTTCATTATTTGATTGTATACCTGTTGTGAGCACATACCCGATTGCACTACATATTGGCCTGACCCTGCTACACATGACATATACATACATACCGACTCATCCTGTTGTACCATGACATGACTTGTTTCATGATTTCATGCCTAATGCCGACAAACCCGACCATCCCTGCTGTCTATCCAGACGGACCTACTCTTACCGGATTTGTGTTGGCATTAGTCCTTGACTACTGAATACCTGACCTGACATACATAGCTTGGGGGTATGGGGAAATCAAAGATGAACCTGACTTGTAACTCGACAGTTCACTACCGTTCGAGTGTACACTTTCCTATTCTGTGCCCAGCGGCATGTCTCGGTTTCAGCCGAGAATATTGTGGCCGTGATCCCGGGTATGTACGGGGTAATACCGAGTGTACACTTTCCTATTCTGTGCCCAGCGGCATGTCTCGGTTTCAGCCGAGAATATTGTGGCCGTGATCCCGGGTATGTACGGGGTAATACCGAGTGTACACTTTCCTATTCTGTGCCTAACGGCATGTCTCGGCTGCAGGCGAGAATATTGTGGCCGTAGTCCCGGGTATGTACGGGATACTATTGGGTTACATCGACGATTCATCAATTGGTTTCAAAGACTATAGAGTAGAAACCTGATAGGACAGTTCAGTCACCATCGCACTTTACCCTGCTCTGTTATTGTACTGCTTTATTCATGTTCATACCTGCACTGCTTATTACCATGTTTACATTATATACTTGATGTCTTGACGCGCTGACGTCTGGGTTTTGCATGGCCCAGATTCTCTACTACTGTCGCCGACTGTGCAGGAGTACTTCAGTCAGCAGGCTGATTTGAGTTCTATAGTGGTTAGTTGTTTATTGCATTTTACTTCCACGTGCGATCCCGCATTATGGGACGTACCTTTCTATTATCATATTGGATCATTGCTTCCGCACTTATTGTTTATTGATTCTCATTATTATGGATTTGGACATGTATTAGTTTAGCTTATTATCTTGTTCTTGATAACCTTACAACCGTAATGTGACTGTGGATGGATACTTCCTATCCACAGGTAGCATGGTTGGCTGTGTCACGTGCCCAATCTTGCGTACTCTGGGAAGCGGGGCGTGACATGGTTCTTTTGGTATCAGAGCGATAGGTTAATTGGGTTGATTCTTTGTAGTTGGGTATTGCACCCAATACACGAATCAGAATACCCGTGTTTAGGAAACATGTCCAGCCACATTGACCGTTTTACCATTCTTGAATCACATTCTTCCTGATTATATCTTTTACGACGTGCAAACTTACTTTGCATGTCGACTCGGAAACCTGATTTCTTGTTATCCCTAGGACTTGGGCAACTTGGGTGGAGTTAAGTAATTGCGGCTATGATACCGCGGCATAGCTACAATGCAGCACTCTATTTAAGTATCTTGGAGTTCTAGCCTCGATCTATATTCAGAATCTATCTCGTGCTAATATTGGGTGTTTTGAGTTTTGGATTATGACAGGTAAGAAGTTGAAGACGTACCGGAAGTGTGTGAACGAAGCCGCCGTGCTTGGAGTGATAAGAGAAATGCTGGAAATCAAAGAGACAGACTGAGCTGATACAGCAATAGCAGATTCGTCCCAGGAAGGTTTGCAGATCGTTCAGCAGTCTGTAAACAACGATGGAACTAGACCAGTTGACCGAGTAAGGACCGTAGCAGATTTCAGACTTTTGGGTCCGTCTACTTTCACTGGTCTGGAGGAGCCGTTGCAAGCCAAGCAGTGGGCGGATTTCTCTAAGAGTTTCCTGGAGAAGTCCTTCCGCGGACTGCGCGGAGGAAATGGAAGAGAAGTTCATCGGGATAAGGCAGAATGGGGCAACCGTGGACGTGCATGCAGCAGAATGGAGGAGACTCAGTAGTCTCGCTGGACCTTTCGCAGCCAACGATGCAGACAACAGTTACGGTAAGGAAGCAATTCTGTCGGGCCAGTCGAGTTCAGGGCTAGGCCGACACACAATGTTCTTGCAACTATAGAAGTTGATGGTAAAGAAGAGCCGGCAGTTGTTCGTGACTTTATGGATGTGTCTGAAGATATTTCGGGCTTACCGCCGAAGCGAGATGTGGAGTTTGCGATTGGCCTTATTCCTGGTGCAGCGCCAGTATCAAAATCTTATTATCCGATGGCACCGGTGGAATTGGAAAAAGTTAAGAAACAAGTGGGTGAATTACTCGAGAAGGGATGGATTCGAAGCAGCAACTCACCTTGGGGAGCTCCAGTTCTTTTAGTAAAGAAGAAGGATGGCACGAGAAGGATGTGCATTATTTATCGAGAATTGAACCGGGTGACTATTAAGAACAAGTACCCGATCCCTCGCATTGGAGAACTTTTGAGCAACTTAGTGGCGCGAGGGTATTTTGGAAATTGGATTTGCGTTCAGGATATCATCAGGTCCGAGTAAAAGCAGAAGACATTTGCAAGACGGCGTTTCGAACTCGATATGGACATTTCGAATATCTAGTGATGCCCTTCGGAGTGACTAATGCGCCAGCAATATTTATGGATTTGATGAACAGGATCTTTTCACCGTTCTTGGACCAGTTTATTGTGGTATTCTTTGACGATATTCGGGTGTACTCGAAGAGTCCGGAGGAACATGCTGAGCATTTAAGGATCGCATTGCAGACGCTAAGACAAGAGAAATTATTCGCGAAGATGAGTAAGTGCGAATTCTGGCTAGAAGAAGTGAAGTTTCTGGGGCATGTTGTGTCGGGCAATGGAATCGCCGTTGATCCCGAGAAGATTACAGCAGTTCGAGATTGGCCTATTCCAAAGAATGTTGCGGAGATAAGTAGTTTTCTTGGACTCGTCGGTTACTACAGAAGATTTGTGGAGAACTTCGCTCGTTTAGCTGAGCCGTTAACCAAGCTTACGCGTAAGGAGGTACCGTTTGTTTGGACGGATGGATGTGCATTGGCCTTCGAGACGTTGAAGCAGAAGTTGATAACCGCCCCTATCCTGACCGTACCGGATAATTCAGGAGGACTGGTGATTCGCAGCGACGCATCTGGAAAAGGATTGGGATGTGTTTTAATGCAGAATGGAAAGTCGTCGCTTACGCATCGAGACAACTGAAGACTCATGAGAAGAACTATCCGACTCATGACTTAGAGCTTGCAGCCGTGATCTTCGCCCTGAAGATTTGGAGACACTACCTTTTGGGCGAGAGAGTTGAAGTCTTTACAGATCACAAGAGTTTAAAGTATGTGTTCACTCAGAAGGAGTTGAACATGAGGCAACGCAGATGGTTGGAGCTGATGGCCGACTATGACCTTGATCTTAAGTACCATCCGGGAATAGTCAACGTCGTGCCGGATGCGCCGAGTCGGTTACCAGCAATTCAGATATTGACTGCACAGAGAGAGATAATTGCGGATTTTCGGAGATTTGACTTGGAGGTTGTGCTACCACAAGCTACAGGACAGTTGATGAAGTTGCAAATACAGTCGTCCTTAGTTGAGAAGATTAGAGCGACACAATCGCAGGATCCTAGACTGCAAAAGTTTCAAGAGCAGGTTGAAGCCGGACAACGAACCGATTTACTGATCCACGAAGACGGTTCGTTGAGATATGGTAGCCGTGTGTGTGTGCCAAAAGGAGATGTGCGTGAAGAGCTCATGAAGGAGGCACACAGTTCAGCTTACTCTGTACATCCAGGAGGGACAAAGATGTACCGAGATATTCGACAGCACTTCTGGTGGGAAGGTATGAAACGGGAAATTGCTCGGTGTGTCAGCAAGTCAAGGCTGAACACCAAAGGGTTGCTGGTTCGTTGCAACCACTTCCGATTCCTCAGTGGAAGTGGGAACACATAACCATGGATTTCGTGACGGCTTTACCGCGGAGTCCAAAGGGCAACAATGCAGTATGGGTGATTGTCGATCGGTTGACCAAGGCAGCTCACTTTATTCCTTTCGGGTTGGTCAATCGACAGAGACTTTGGCAGAGCGATACATGCAGGAGATTGTCAGATTGCATGGAGTACCGGTAAGCACCGTGTCCGATCGGGACACGCGGTTCTTGTCGCACTTCTGGAGGAGTTTACAAGAAAGTTTGGGGACTCGATTGAAGTTTAGCACAGCTTAGCATCCTCAAACTGATGGACAATCAGAGAGAACGATCCAGACCCTTGAAGATATGTTGAGGGCTTGCATGTTAGACTTCAAAGGTTCATGGGAGGATCATCTACACCTGGTGGAGTTTTCGTACAACAATAGCTTCCAAGCGACTATTCAGATGGCTCCGTTGAAGCGTTGTATGGTCGTAAGTGCCGTTCACCTGTCTGTTGGGATGATGTTGGTGAACGAAGGTTACTAGAACCAGATTTGGTGGTACAGACAGTCGAGAAGGTGAATACAATCAGGAAGCATACGAAGGCAGCTCAAGACAGTCAGAAAAGTTGGGCCGACACGTCAAGAAGACCTCTAGAGTTCGCCGTGGGTGATTTGGTATTCCTGAAGATATCACCGACTAGAGGGGTGATTCGCTTTGGAAGTCGGGGAAAGCTTAGTCCTCGATTCGTTGGACCCTTCGAGATTTTGGAGCGTGTTGGAGAGGTATCGTACCGGTTGGCATTACCACAGTCATTAGCAGGAGTTCACGATGTGTTTCATGTGTCTCAACTACGGAGGTATGTTCGGGATGAGACTCATGTCTTGGATCATTCGGAGTTGACTGTGCGAGAGGACCTAACCTTTGAGGAGCGACCAGTTGAAATCAAGGATCGAAGAGAAAAGCTTCTTAATCCCTCTTGTGCTAGTTTCTTGGGGTAATCGATCGCATGGAGAATCCACTTGGGAGCGAGGAGACGAGATCCGGCAGAAATTCCCTCACCTTTTCCAGTAGTTAGCTATCTTGTATTCTTGGGATTTCGAGGACGAAATTCTTTTGTAGTTAGGTATGAGGTAACACCCGAGCCCAATAATACTATTTATATTACTAGTTGAGGGTTATTTATTGCTCATTCCAATTTTCCCGATTGTTTGGTGCTTTTTGCTAAATTTTAACCGGTTAAGTCATTTTGGCACATAACAAATTTTAACTCCTAAAATGAAATTAAAAGTGTCCATGTTGGCCTACTCGTCGCCACTGGTCGCGTGGTAGCGTCCGCGTGTCGAGATTCCGTCCCGTTCGGCTAAACGGGCAAGTTTGGACGACTACGCGCGCGTGCAAGTGTCCGACTTGGGGGCATGCATTTTAATCATTAAACACCTCTTTTCAAAATTTGGAACCCGCTTAAAATCCTATAATTTGAATTTGGAACATTTGGGTGCAACCCGGGCGCGATTTGGAAATGTTTCATTTCGCGCCAAAAAGGCCCATTCTAATTTAATATCCTAAACTATATATTTAAATCCCTAACAGTTAAAATCCCTTCAATCTTTACCTTAATATTTCCTTACCTCGCCTCAGCCAATCGCGAGCGTGGATTCCTCTCTCGTGGGCCCCATCCTATCTCTCTCTCTCTCTCCGCCTCTCTCTATCTCTCTCTTCCCGCATTCTCTCTCTCCCTCTAACAACTCCCTCTCTCCTCTATTTAAACCTTCTCATGCAGCCGCCTCCCCTGCTCATCTTCTCTCGATCACGAGAACCCAAACCCTAACCCCTCGTAACCGCGCCGCCGACCTCCCCGCGACCTCGCCGTCGCCGCCCTCGCCACCGCGAGCCCAGCCGCACCTCCTCCTCCTTCCTCCGCTCTCTCCTGCGCCTGCACCCAACCCCGACGACGCCACCAACCGCCGCAGGCCTCGTCGTCGACGTCGTCTCCAGTCACCGACGACGCACGCGACTCCCTCTCCTCCTCCTCGTCACAACCTCGTCGTCGCCTTTCCCCTCCCCTCGCCGGAACACCTTCAAACCTGCAGCCCGACCCTGCACCTACCCTCTGCAGTTCGCCGGAGAACGCGCCGTCGACCCTCGTCGACGTCACCCGCGCCGCCTCCTTTTCCCCTCGACCACCAGAGCCGACCACCCTCTCCTCCACTCGTCGCAACACCCTCTCCAGCGAACCCCGAGGCTGTTCAGGCCCTCGCAGCCGCCGTCGCTGCCTCGCCGGCGTTCCAGCGCCGTCGAGCCCGCCGGGGTTACCCTGGTATATCTCTCGAAGTACTCCATTCCGTGTGGTCCCGCTGTTCGCCGTTTGGGTGTACACCGTATCGCGCCCGTACCGTGCACCAGATCGCGCTGCAGACCGTGACCGTATCGCGCCCGTACCGTGCACCAGATCGCGCTGCAGACCGTGACCGTATCGCGCCCGTACCGTGCACCAGATCGCGCTGCAGACCGTGACCGTATCGCGCCCGTATCGCGCACCAGACCGCGCCGCAGATCGCGTCCGTATCGCGCACCAGACCGCGCCGCAGATCGCGTCCGTACCGCGCAGCAGACCGCGCCGCAGATCGCGTCCGTACCGCGCAGCAGATCGCGCCTGGACCCAGTACCGTGTCGTGCCGTTTCACACGCCGTGTCGTGACTTGTGCATCAGGCCGCCTGCATCTCGACCCTTGTTCTGAGGCAAGTATTACTTGCTACATGCTATGTTGGACTAATTAAGTATACTTGACTCCTAAAACCTGTTAATATTAACTAGTGTTGTTACCTTGCTCAATTGGACGGAATATGATATATATCGTGATACGTAACCTGAACCGTATTTTGCTACTGTAACCCTAATAACCAAACTACCAGTTAATCATTTTGCTACTTAAAGGACAATAATTGTACACATATACATCTTTATTACGTTCTGTTACTGATTTTGCACTACCCAGTGACTATTGCACCCCAAGGGTGCTTGAACCTGTTAATAAGAGAATACATAACATCATTGTGTTTACATGGAATAATATGGTTATTTACTGTTTCCTGCTGCTGTTCATTATTTGATTGTATACCTGTTGTGAGCACATACCCGATTGCACTACATATTGGCCTGACCCTGCTACACATGACATATACATACATACCGACTCATCCTGTTGTACCATGACATGACTTGTTTCATGATTTCATGCCTAATGCCGACAAACCCGACCATCCATGCTGTCTATCCAGACGGACCTACTCTTACCGGATTTGTGTTGGCATTAGTCCTTGACTACTGAATACCTGACCTGACATACATAGCTTGGGGGTATGGGGAAATCAAAGATGAACCTGACTTGTAACTCGACAGTTCACTACCGTTCGAGTGTACACTTTCCTATTCTGTGCCCAGCGGCATGTCTCGGTTTCAGCCGAGAATATTGTGGCCGTGATCCCGGGTATGTACGGGGTAATACCGAGTGTACACTTTCCTATTCTGTGCCCAGCGGCATGTCTCGGTTTCAGCCGAGAATATTGTGGCCGTGATCCCGGGTATGTACGGGGTAATACCGAGTGTACACTTCCCTATTCTGTGCCTAACGGCATGTCTCGGCTGCAGCCGAGAATATTGTGGCCGTGGTCCCGGGTATGTACGGGATACTATTGGGTTACATCGACGATTCATCAATTGGTTTCAAAGACTATAGAGTAGAAACCTTATAGGACAGTTCAGTCACCATCGCACTTTACCCTGCTCTGTTATTGTACTGCTTTATTCATGTTCATACCTGCACTGCTTATTACCATGTTTACATTATATACTTGATGTCTTGACGCGCTGACGTCTGGGTTTTGCATGGCCCAGATTCTCTACTACTGTCGCCGACTCTGCAGGAGTACTTCAGCCAGCAGGCTGATTTGAGTTCTATAGTGGTTAGTTGTTTATTGCATTTTACTTCCAGGTGCGATCCCGCATTATGGGACGTACCTTTCTATTATCATATTGGATCATTGCTTCCGCACTTATTGTTTATTGATTCTCATTATTATGGATTTGGACATGTATTAGTTTAGCTTATTATCTTGTTCTTGATAACCTTACAACCGTAATGTGACTGTGGATGGATACTTCCTATCCACAGGTAGCATGGTTGGCTGTGTCACGTGCCCAATCTTGCGTACTCTGGGAAGCGGGGCGTGACACTTTCCCTAGGCGATGGTGGTCTAACACTTTCCTATTGTAATGTGTTTTGAGTTAAATCTTCTAGGTATTTCCAAGCTTCACCATCATCTTTAGATAGGAATTGACAATGACACATGGTTTCAAGCATCTGTTTTGTCGTGAGATCAATACCCTCATAGATAATTCGACACAAATCCCATCTAGGGATTCTATGATGAGGACATTGGATAAGAATATCCTTGAACCGTTCAAAGCATTTCCAGAATGGTTCATTGGGAAGTTGGATAAATTTGAAGATTTCGCTCCGAACACGGCTGGTCTTATGATTGGAATAAAATTTCTTGAGGAATGCTGCAACAAATTCATCCCATTTTGAAATAGAATGTGCGGTTGTATTATAAAGCCACTTCTCGGCTAAATCGCACAAAGTGAATGGGGGAAGACGTAAACGCATAGCATCCAAAGATAGTTGTGACGTTCTAATCATTGCGCATACGTTTTCGAATTTGGAGATAAAAACGTACGCGCCTTCAGAATCAAAACCGTGAAATTTGGGTAACAATTTGATAAATTGGGGGTTGATTTCAAAATTTTCCCCGTTGGCAGGTAGTATAGAAAGACATGTGGGAAGGGGAACACGTGTAGGATAGCATCTCTCTTGAAGAGAAATGCGCGGAGGGTTCTGCGCACCTGCGGGTGGTGGCAGAGCGGTGTTAAAGTGTGATGGAAATCTGTCCATCGCGGTCGGGATGGGTGGTGGGGAAAAATGTAGAAATACCGACTTTAGGGTCGATAGGAGGAACGCGGACTAGACGGGCACTAGAATCCCGTGTCTAGCCGAGCTTGCACTAAAGGGTTTAGCACAAGTGGCAGCGTTAATGATAATTAGGGGAAAGTGATGTGGATTGGTGTTTGTTTTGAAAAAATACGGGTTTTGAAAAATCAAATCACAAAAAATGCATACACCACTCTAGATCTAATGGTCACCTAGGTCAAGTCACTAGACCGCTCCTAGACTTCAAGAAGACAAGTCGCAAGATAAATCCTCTACTGCCTCTTTATCCCTTCTGTGGCCAGGTAAGTGCCAGGTAAGTGGGAGGTTCTCCGCTACGTAAGTAACGGGCCTAATTAAGTAACCACTGGCCTTAGACACACTTGCCTTAGACACCACAAAAGAAACGCGGATAAACAATAGATTACCCACGATCTTCTTCTGTCCTAATTGAGCGTGACGGTCTTTAGAGTCTTGTCTAGATATTTTTTAATTAATGAGGGTGATGCGGATGCAAAGTTGTGATTTCTGGGGCTTAGGAAGGGTAATGAACTCCCCACCTAATCTGAATTTGGTCTTTGCCCCTTAATTTCCGTATTAAAATATGCAAAACAACCAATTTCAAGAATCGTAACAAATTTATTTTTTAGCGACGCTGAATTTTGCAAAGAATCCTGCAGGAAATTGATATTGGACAAGATTAGAGAAAAGAGGAGAAAACAGAGAGTATACCATAGAGATTTTATGCACTGATTCGCCTAAACGGCGGCGGAACCGCCGCAAAAACCACGATATGGCCGCGGATCCGCGGTCCTATGGGGGGGATAGGCGATCAAATTTTTTCTGCAACTGCTTGTACTCCTCTGGAAACTGTAGATCTTTTCTGAATCTTGATCTCACTGTTAAAATGATCCCAGATTCCCTCGCAAAAATTTCAACACTAATCGTTAAGCACTTGAAGCGAATCTTGGATGAAAATTTGGTGGAATAATAATTTTTCAACTCAAATAACAAAAATGAACAAAATAGCACACATCCCCGGCAACGGCGCCATTTGATTGATCATAAATTCCGTGTCGTGTTTGGAAAATGTAAAATATATCACAACCAAAGAAATTTATAAAAACCGCAATCAATATTCGGTGTCTTTTTTTTGTAGGTTCGAAGTGAATGCGGATCGTCCACAGAGATGTGTGTTTTGATCGAATTTGTTATAGATGAGTTGAAATGAAAGTGTAAAAGAAATTGTAAGAAAATTGATTCAAGATTTGAAAGTTTTAATTTTCAGAAACATAAAGAAAAATAAAGATCTAGAATCAATAATCAAGAAATGTCCCAATCACTTTGATTTATCAAGATAATGAAGAATAGTTTGTAGGATTCGATTGAGTTAATAGCTAATGATGAATCTAATAATTCCTAATCTTATCTATTGATAATTTGTAGCTAGATTGATGATTATGATGAAGATTATGGATCTATTGAAGAAACCAGGGTTTCTCTTTCTATCCCTTGTCTTTTCAATCATGATCATTCGGATCTAGCCTCTAGCAAAAAAAATCATCAATCGTTTGATCCCTAATTTGCATTGAAATAATCAAGAAGTCATTTCACTCCAAATTAGGTCATCAACAATTCTTTTTGCTAAGGTTCACAAATCTCATAAGAATTAAGACTAGTATTAAGATTTGATCATCATTATATCTATCAATTCTCTCGAATCCTCCACAAGCGGAGATTTGCTCAAGCATCATGAAAATTAATGAATCAAAGATCAAGAAGTTTCACAACACAAGAATGTAAAGAAAGCAAGAATTTCAATTATCACCTTTATTAAATCGACGACTAATTACGCATTCCCTCAATTCGAGGTTACAAGATATTGCTCTCAATCGCTCCTTTTGAAGAGGTAACTAGATCCGTCGAAGTTCGCTCAGCTCGATCTCCGTGAGTCGCGGATCGTCGTGGATCTCTTGGTCGGATGAAGATTGGCTTCGCAGATAAAGGATCAATGGTTGCTTGCTTGATTTGCTTCTCAAAATGATCTTGATTTGGCTTTGGAATTGGATTTGGGCTAGGGTTTTTGGTATCAAGTTGTGTCACTCAACTTGAATTTGAATTTGTGGCTCAATATTTTTCCCTCCAAAATGAACAACCTCCAAAACCCTAGATCTAGATCATTTTTTTATAACCACCTCATTTGATTCTTCCCTCCAAAGCTAGGTTGTTAGGGAGAGTCTTCTAGAAGAAGTTTGTTGGAGGGAATATTCTAGAATAAGGTATATTCTAGGGTTAGGTTGTTAGGCCGAGCCTTCTAAAAAAAGCCACGTGCACTTTGGGAGTCTTCTGGAAGCCTGGCCGTTGCAAGAAGCCACATAGAGAAAATTGGATATGCTAACGTGTCCATCAAGCCACGGATCCGCGGCGGATAGGCCAATTGGGCCGCGGATCCGCGGCCATGTAGAGGGAACAGTGCTTGATTTCTCTGGGTGGTTTTGTGCAGGCTTTTTGGCACTTCATGGGATGCTTGGAATCTTTTTATTCTTTCTTGTTCACTGCCCGATCATAAGTCTTAGACTTGGTGTATTTTTATCAGCACTTTTATGATTTCCGGCTCTTTTACCCGGAGAAATTCCTGCACACAATCTCGAGACAAGGATTGATATATACAAATCACGCGAGTAGTAATAAACACTTAATTTCCCTTTAGAATGTCGATTATAACTATAACACGTGTTATTTGGCATTTTGCAGATGAATTCGTAATCCGTGTTATATTTACAATAAACACCCTTATAAGATTGATAAGAGTAGGGAAATTAATGTGTTTAAAATGCAATATTTTCGACTGATCAGTGTACAATAAGATGGCCTCTCTTTTCTTCTCCTCTCTTCTTCATTATTTGTGAATGATGTGGGCTTGTGACTCACTATGGTGGGTAGTGAGTCACAACCCACTCATTCAAAGATTAAGAGAAAAGAGAGAAAAGAATAGAGAGAGGAGAGATTTATTTATTTTTTTAGCCATACTTGTTAAACATTCACCGAAGCTTCTTCTTCCTCCTATCTTGGTTTTTTCTAAGTTGAGAATGAAAAAGGATTATGAGAGAACAATTAGAGATTAGCCACTACTACATCCCAGTGATCAATTCCTAGCAAGTTTTGATCATTAGTTGCTTCAATTAGATTATTGGTGTGAAACTAGAGCTTAAGTTTATGTTCGCTCGGGTGGATCATCTTCGACGAGGAAGACCGACTCTCAAGTTTGTTCTCGACGACCTAGAAGCTTAAGAAGTAGCGTAGAAGATGAAGGACACGACTACACAGGTTGTAATTACTAACCGAGTAGTTAACTCCTTCTAGTACGTTTTCTAGTTTAGAATTTGGATTCGATTCTAGGTTGTAGAGTTCGTATTCTTATTTCGAAAATTTTCGATTTGTATTCCACATTGGCTACAAGTTAGCGGCACGAGCACGAGCGTCTATCTACACCTTTGAAGCCATCTTCTTCTTCAATCTTGCTAGGATTTTAGATGAAGTGTTGTAGTGAATTAATCCTAATTTAATTTTCTTTTATTTGTTCTCTTTTAGATGAGAAAGAGAGCTAACAAAATGGAGGAGAGAGAAGCTAATTCAAGTTATGAGAGAAAGAATGAATTTGTAAGTCGATGTCACACACCCCACACACTTGTGGTGAGGCGGAATTTACAAAAAAATGATTTTTTCATACTTTGCAACACCGACTTTAACTCCAGGATCTTAACAGAACATTAACTAGCTATATCTACTAGGAGGTTCTAACTACTATGTTAGGGTTTATACCTCCTTGTTTACAAGTCTTTCGGGTCTTCTCGTCCTCCTCTTCTTGAGCTCCTCGAAAATCGGATCACGCTTGAAACGCCGACCTCCTCGTGTCGAAGACGATCCACCTGAGAGTATGTACTTCAAGCTCCAACCTTTAAACCGAGGTAACTAAGGTACCCAGTTTGCTAAGATATATAGCTTAGAAGATGTAGAGTGTCTAATGGAGTATTTAATCTTAATAGACCTAATAGCTCACAACACATGTGAAGGTTTTAGGTCTTGAAGAAGAACGAGAGAAAAATGGAGAGAGAAAGTGAAAATATAAATGAGCTAAGGTCTTGGCAAGTGAAGAATGGCTCATTCGTTATCTCACATGAAGCATGGATTATTTTCTAATTGAAAATAGCAACAATGCTTCAATAGTAAACACAAACAAATAAACAAATGTAATGAGTCATGCTTCACCCCATGCCACAAATATCTCTAATTTCCACCTCATTAATCTATTTCTAAAAATAGATAAATCCAAATAATGAGGTGTCCCCTTCTAGAAGCATCTCTTGTGAAATTATAAGAATACCCTCACCGTATATACATACCCGTATTCGTATTCCGAAAAATATGAATATAATGAGATAATAATAATCCAATAATATAATACTAGAATCCGGCTTAAACCAAAGCCCAGTAGTATTATCCATCCGAACATCATCCGTGTAGCCAGTACACGTATATGATCGGAACCCTGCCGTAAAACCATATCCGAAGCAGGGAAACCCTCTGTGTAGGACTCTAAAGACTCGACAGTACGCTGGCAGTTTGTTTAGCCACAAGTCCGTCAGCGGTACTAGCTGCATGTAACGGCTGCTCAGGTATCTGTCGATAAGAAGGCCGATGAGCAAACTCATCCAAACTCCTACTGAGCCTATCCGTGAAAATCTCCATACAGTCCGGTCTGTTCGTGTAAGAGTATCACATATCGGGCCTGGGGTGGTAAACGTCAGACCCCTAATAGCGTAATAAGTCGTGCCGGGGTAGAGCACAATACATCCTAAGAAACTACTGGAGTACCTACCAGTAAATCTCGCTTGCCCTGGCCATGGACTTTGTGTAATGGCTTTCCGAACACAGCGCGATATCAACCTCCAATATCGGGAGAGATGAATCTTATCTAACCATTACTGCCTCCCAGTGCTTCGGGACTGCACCCAACTACTACCTGTTTGCATGACTCTTTTGAGCCGTGGTAGGGGTAGTAATCTAAGTACAATGGGAACACACTCGAGACGAATAGTGATGTCAAGTCAATGGACTAACCTGTACTCATGCCACCCGGGAACTGCTACCTGACGATAGGTATAATACCAACCAGCAGTTCCCAACAAGTCCGTCCAGTATAACTCATAACCCAATGAGCACATGTATACTATCTCTGGTACAACATACCAATGACTGTGGGACAGACCATCTTCCCTGCTGGGATGAGAAGCGTATACACTAGTCTACTCTGAAGTATCGATACCCCGTCTCGATAATCCTACAACTAGGGACCTGTATAAGGATGTGCTTATAGACTACCCAGCCCCCACGAGTGTGACTGCCATCACAACGCTGGTAGTCAAGCAAAGATCCTAAGGTACCAATATGTATTAGCGATATGCTAAAAGAAACATATACACATATTGAGGTAGAATCAAACCAAGTAGCATACTACCATTTTGAGCAAGACTGTTATTATATCTGTGTATATCCTAAGCTTCCAAAATGTAATATACAAATCAATACTATACAATAATGGCCTCTAGGGCATATATCACTATCAGAATTAACCATTCTCTTTATCATAATTAGAATTAATCCTAGCTATCCAAAATCCAAGTGTCCATGCTCTCATCTCTCCTCCACATGTCATCTAATGAGAGTGAGTTTATGTTGTGCTCAACCCATGGAACAACATAAATTAAAAGAGAACAATAATTAATTATGCAAACATAATTAATCAATTTGCATGTAAAATAAAAATGCAAACATAAAAGAGAATAAATTAGAATAAGATAATACAATATATATATATAATACAATATATATATATATATATATATATATATATTAAATCAACACTTGATTTAATATACCGGCTTTCACAAAGCCGGCTCGTATTAATAAATGCCCGATTTAAAATCAGTATATCAAATATACCATTTTAATCAAACTATCGCGAGTATCATCATACTGCTACTACAATCTTTTCACTCAAGCAATGATACCCTCTGTGTGAGACTCTAAAGACTCGACAATACGATGACAGTGAATCATAGGATCACATCCAGTATTCATAAGCATGTCAGTGACACTAGCTGTACGTAACGGCTACCCAGGTATTGAACGAAATAGAAGATCAACAAGTAAACTTATCCAAACTCCCTGTAGACCTTACAAGCGACACTTACCATACAGTCTGGTCTCTTCATCTTATATGTTGCATATCGGGTCTGGGGGTGGTATCGTGAGACCCCAATAACTCGATAAGTCATGCCGATATCTGTCTTATAACCAATCGAGAAACTACTTATAACTCTTATCAGTAAAGCTCATCAGCCCTGGCCAGGGACTTACGGTCATAACCAATCTCTCATAGCACAACATCAACTCCCAATACCGAGAGAGACGAAACCTCTCTGATCGCACACTGTCTTCATGTGATTCGGGACTGTATCTAACTACTACCTGTTTGCACGACTTAGTAGAGCCATGGTAGGGAAGCAATCTAAGCACAGTGGGAACCACACAAGACACTATGACGATCTTAGATCTACAGATTAACATGTACTAGTGTCACCGGAGAACTGCTGTCTGACGATAGGTATAGTATCATTTATGAGTTCTCGACGAGTCCGTTCGGTATACTCAGACTCTAATGAGCACCTGTATACAATCTTTAGTGTCAAACACCAGTGGTTGTGGGGTCAAATATCGCCCCATTCAGGGTCAAGAAATGTATATACTAGTCCACTCTGGAATATCGATGCCCTGACTCGATATTCTCTCGAATAGGAACACTTAAGGATGTGTTTATAGACTACCTAGACCCCACTAGTATGATCTCTATCATTGTCCTGATAATCAAGCAAAATCCTAAGGGTTTTATCTCATATATTATCGATACGTGATGATGTATATACATGACAGATAAAGACAAACCAGATAGCATACTATTATCTCGAGTAAGATTGTTCTCCATATAGGTCCTCCTTCAATTATAATAATTGCCTTGAGGGCACCTATATCCAACATGTTTAAGAGCAGATATAACTACTCTACAATTACATAATTATGTGCAAGTTGGGACATGTTTGGGTTGAGTATGGGCGATGCGAGAATCGAGGGCTGGTGCGGGTTTGGGTTCAAGTGGGTTTTTAACTTTTTAAAACTCACTAGATATAGAAAACAATCTATTCAAAATCCGCCCAATATAGAAGCGGACGAGTTTTGATCGGATTTTTAACCAGCCAAATAGGAAGGGTGCGGGTTTCGGGTCTGACCCAACCTAGTGCATAGTCCTAATATGTGGTAAGAGATTGTAGGGGAGACCGATAACTAGATCAGATCAGGTATGCAATAACATGTTCCGAACCCAAACCGTTTATTATTTATGAACCCAGACTTATCCTTCTACCCAACGGGTCTATCAAAATGGATCCAAACTCAGATTTTTTTAATAATTAGGTAGAATCTGTTTACTGGATTCATATATCTATGTTTTATACAAAATTAATATAGGAATTATAGGTAATTTATCTTTAAATAATTTTATGGATGAAATATATTTACACATTGCAACTTAGAAAGCTTATGGTACGATACAAATTTCTAAGTCATGTCAAACCTTTGCCCGGCCTAAAGTACTTTAAAATTATTATATCAGATAGAGAGCGTTACCGACCATAAGAAATATAAATGGATCTAAACCGAAGAGATCCAAATCCGACCCATTTATTAACTCACAAAACGAGGCATGATTTGGTTGGGTATGGATCCATATTTTATCAATATGTCTAGTTCTGAGTCTAGACCTGACCCAATGAAAAGCCTACCCGAGAAGCGGGTAAGCAAGGGTGAAAATCGGATTGGGTTTGACCCGAACACGACCCGGTTTTTCCGGGTTATTTGGGCATCCTATACCCGTCCGAACCTGATCGGACGGGTTGAAAATTAAATAAAAAAATCCATGTTGGGTATGAGTTTAGTGTTAAATCCGCCCGTCCAAACCTTAAACCTGAATCAAGCTAAACCCACTTCCTCAATTGATCCAACTCGATATATTACATAAACATTTAATTCTAAAGATTATAAAATGCATCTATTGTATATATGTAGTTAGGCCAATTTTTACGTGTAGTTTATAAATCTATCACATAAAATTTATTTGATTTTATCAAAGTATAAATTTTGTATGCATATATTTAATAGAAAATACTCAACCAATATACTTTTAATTTTTTTGATAAATTTAAATGGGCAAAACAAGCAAAAAAATGACCCACTTTTAGAAACCCGAAACGTCCAAATTTGCCCGAAACCCGCAGCCGCGGTTTCGGATTTAGCACATTATAAACACGTCGGGTTCGGATGGATTTTGGGTTTAGGTTTAATTTTCGGATCGAACAAAAAGATTATCAAAAACCCATCCAACCCGGCCTATTTTTCTCCGTCAGAAGCTTATATAAAAATTCAAAAATTTAAGATGTTAAAGATTGGAAAGTGCGGAAGGGACATATGGCAAGTATTAACTGCAGTCACTAGCTTCCAGAAAACGTTAGAAATTCCTTTTCTTTATTCATCGGTATTGTCACCCTTTTAGGAATTTAATTAATTGGTGCATTGCTCCTTATTTATGAAGTTTTCCCCAATATTTTTAAAGATTCAGACCACTTCAATTTTTCCCCTTCACTTTGATGGTACCTGCGGGGAAGTAAGGTATGATCTATTTCTCTTTAAAAATTGATGCGTTTCTTTTTTTCTTTTTCTTTTTCTTTTGGGATCACCTGGTCTAGTTCATGTATGAGTTGAGTCTAAAACTAAGGAATTCTCTAAAATTCAAGTTTTAATGAAATTTCGAAACTCAAGTTGTAGGGATTGATGAATCATTTGTGAAATGAATTTTTATAATATTTTTCACCTGACCATGCATTTGATCCATGCAAGTTGGTTTTTCTTTATTCTTTCTTTTTGTTACAAAAAAGACGGTTCTATCAATAAAATAAAAAAGAAAACAGAAAGTTTATAATTGTAGTTGAATAATTGCAAGATTAGTAAAGTGCTTCTCCTTCGTCCGTGGTTTTTCCCGTAAGCGCTTTCCATGTAAATCTTGTGTTGTTTGGTTTGTGTTCCATTTATATTGACTTTGTTTATTTGTTTGCTTCTCTTTATCGTTTGTTTATTGCATCGTGATCGTATTTGCCGCAACAAATTGGTATCGGAGCTACGTTTTGGTTCTTTAGGAGATTTGGTGCACACAGCGTGTTTAGGGATTCGTTTGCTTGAACCGTTAGGTTTCGATCTTACGATCTAGGTTTACGGTGGGTAACGACGTTTGTGTCCTCTCCTCATCTTCTTAAATTGTGATTTTGAAGATTTTTAGTTTGTAAGCACTCAAGGTGTTTGTGGAAATTCTTAAGTGAATTTCAACTGGCTCTTTTGATTCTGCATCATGTCTCCAACAATTATGAAGTTCAATATTGGGAAGTTCGATGGAAATATGATCTTTAGTCTATGGAAAGTTTGTATGATTGCCGTATTGATAGAGAATAATTTGAAGAGGCGATTCTTAGGAAGGATTTAAGGCCTAATATGATCTTTATTATTATGTTATTTTCCACTCTCTTATAAGCACTTTCGTGACATCATGGTCTATGGACGAGATACTATCTCGATCAAGGATGTCAAAGAAAATTTGATGAATAAGAAGAAAATCGACAAGGAGTTAATTTCTAGCGACGACGATTGTCAATCTTCAGGTTTATCTGTTCGAGAGCGAGCGGAGAAAAGAGATCCGGAAGATAGTAAGAAGAAATTATAGTTGAAATCCAAGTATAAGAACTTGACCTGCAACTATTATAAGAAGGGGCACTTCAAAGTCGATTGTTTTAAATTACAGAACAAGCAGAACGGAAAGTGGTGGAGAGAAATTATGTTTGTGTTATGCATTATTCATTCTTTTAAATCATCGAAGGCCATTGAGTTTGCCTCGTATTCTTGACCCCTAGAAGTTTCCCAATTGAATTCGGCATTTCACGGAGGTTTTTAACTTGAGCCGGCTCAATGTCTCTTTGTGCCTGCTCACAGTCTCTTTGAGCCTGCTCACAAGCCGTTTGGAATTATCAATTGTTCTCAGTTTGCAAGAAACGGCTCAGGACAATCTTGAGACGGCTCAAATCGACTCAGGCCAAATTCTGGGCTGTTTTGGGAAATCCGATTTTTAATCTATTTGCCTCATACTATAAATTGTATTTTGTAACCCTAACTGGGTTTACCCTTTTGTTAATTAGATTGAGAGTGGAGGCTAGGGTTTTAAGAGGAATCTTGTGAGAGTTCATCCACCATTGTAATCCTCAATATTTGTTCTCCATGTAAATCTTGTGTTGTTTGGTTTGTGTTCCATTTCTATTGACTTTGTTTATTTGTTTGCTTCTCTTTATCGTTTGTTTATTGCATCGTGATCGTATTTGCCGCAACAAATTGGTATCGGAGCTACGTTTTGGTTCTTTAGGAGATTTGGTGCACACAAGGTGTTTAGGGATTCGTTTGCTTGAACCGTTAGGTTTCGATCTTACGATCTAGGTTTACGGTCGGTAACGACGCTTGTGTCCTCTCTTCATCTTCTTAAATTGTGATTTTGAAGATTTTTAGTTTGTAAGCACTCAAGGTGTTTGTAGAAATTCTTAAGTGAATTTCAACTGGTTCTTTTGATCCTGCATCATGTCTCCAACGATTATGAAATTCGAGATTGAAAAGTTCGATGGGAATATGAGCTTTAATCTATGGCAAGCTCTGATTGCCGTATTGATACATAATAATTTGAAGAGGTGATTCTTAGGAAGGATTTAAGGCCTTCTACTATTACGGAGGAAGCATGAGAGGAGTTGAATGAAAAGACTCTCACAGCTATTCAATTGTGTTTGACAAACAGAGTTTTGCAAGAAGTTCTAATGGAGAAGACGGCGGCTAGTTTGTGGTTGATGTTAGAAAAGTTATATTTGAAGAAGTTTCTCACAAATTGACAGCGTCTCTGATTGGTGTGAAAAACTGTATCTTTGTGTTTCGTAGTTACCATAATCAATAACGGTATCACAATAGTTAGCCGATAGTGCTTACGTGTCGTCCACAGCGAAATGGTGAGTTACTTATCTTGTTTTAGACGAGTTAATAAAGAAAGATGGGATTTTTATCGTTTTATGCTAAGGAGATTTGAAAATTTTATAAGAGAAGGGCTTGTAGGATTTATCGGATTGAGTAGTTAATGGATGGAGTAAAAATAATTATTTTTATCTTTTAATTATTTAATATTAGAGAAATAGCGATGAATGTGGATTAGGGTTCTTGGAGGAATTAGGGTTTACCTCTGCCGACCCTTATTTATCTCAAGCTCTCAACAAAACGAGAATTAACGAATTTCTAATCGTGATTATAACTATCATGAATTAATAGCACGTCCGAATAAGAGTTAAGACTCCTTTTGCTAAAATTTATAAAAATTAAAACTTAAAAAGAAATTAAAGGTTTTTTCATTCATTATACTATCCTATCCAACAACCCTAACAAGCGAGAATTTACCCGCTCATTGAGATAAACGAAGTAAACGAAGAAAGATTAAAGATTAATGAACCCATAAGAAATAACAAAAAATAAAATTGCGGAAAGTAAATGCAGAAAATAAAGTGTAGAAAGTAATGAGACATGATAGAAAAACCACCTTTTATTGAATTAACAATTGCTTTACAGAATTTGATTGCTAAAAAACTAAACTACAAACCTTAGTTTTCTCGAGAGATCTAGATTGCTTGATCAGTAGATAGATGATTCTAACCCTAATTGCTCTCGGTCCTTTTTATAGGCCCTGGAACTTGAAACCCTCGGCGTTATCTTAAAGTATATGAAAAGTCGATCAAGCCCCTGAAAATTCACATCCAACGGCCATTATCTGACTGCGGAACCGCCGCCCTTTGCCTCTTTTATCCGCGGATCCGCCGCCTGTTGATGTGATCTCACCCCAAGATTTCTTGTGCTATCTTCTCGTGATGTTCTGAGTTTTTCTGATAAAAATATTTTGAAAATATCCCTCTCTGCAATTGGAAGATTCTTCAATTTGCTCGTATCATTCGGCAGATTTGGTTTGCTAATTCGATTTGATTGACTCCTTCAATCCTCTTTGCAGTCTTGAACCGGTTTGTTATTTTAAACCTACGTAATATCTCAAATCAAATTGTTAGTAGCATTTGGTTTATTTGAGATAATATTCTAACCAATCTTTATTTAAATGGATATGATATGATATCTTAATAATAATAATGGTTAAGAATATTTATATGACATGATATGCATATTTTAATAATTAATAATCTCATGGATATTTTATTTAAATATGATATGCATATATTCTCCCAATTATATTAATTATAAATTAAGAAACATATGACAATAATCTTTTTATAAATAAACCCACATATGCTCTTAAATTACAATCAACACCTTTTAATAATTAATAATAGTAGGGAAAATGACCGTACAAATATGCAATAAATATAACTGATCAAATACCCCCAAACTTATCTTTTGATCATCCCGAACAAACTATTTTATTTTTAAAAGAAAAACAAAAACCTAGCACACTTTCGTAGGCAACACGATTGCACTTAGCTTGTGCAACAAGCCTTTAAATCTCTAGGTGTCCATAGTAGGAGTGTTGTCTCGTGAGGGTTTTTAACGGATTATACCCAAAAAATCCCAACATTTAGAAAATAAAGGAAAGAAGACGAAAATTACATGCAGAGATAAGAACATATAAAAGAAAAACTTAAAAATAAGAGTTTCAAAATATACTAGCTTTTTAGTTGTCATGAGTTCTATCTTAATGGTCTTGAAAACATGTCGGAATTCACATCCTCCCTCAATAAAACATTGTCTTTAGTCTTCCTCCCTATCTTTCCTTCGAATATCGGTCATATACCCGTACGTGTGTGTAAAAGTCATCCTTACACTTGGATATACCCTTTGTCCATATTCCTTAGTACTTTTTAGTCGGTGATATTTTAGATGGATTTGCTCACACATTCTTCATGCGACAGTCAATACTTCTTGAGGTGCTAACCAACCGATTACCAAATGTGCTTACTTATTATAGCGTACTTAGCAATATTCTAATCTTGCAATACCTAAGGCTTAGCAGTGACTCCCAAACCAGTTGGTCTAAGGCACTAGGTGACAAGGCACTCTCGCTGTATTTTTTTATATGCTGCCTTAAGTAATTACAAAACTAATGTTCATTTTTCTTGTAACATTTATATTTTATTGATTTTTTTTCATATTAGGGTTTTCAGGCAAGTGTATTTCAAGGTATGCTCTACTGTCCTAAGTTTCAAGATGTGTGTAAATGCGTATGGTAGGGTATTAACATTCAGAAGTTTGGACTCAAGAATAGGGACTATTTTTCAGACTTATTTCTATCCGCAGAATAGTAATTTTTTCATCTTACTAACCCTTAGAACAACAGCTCATGACCATGTATTACTAGCTTCGTTCTAAAATATATAATTTTCTTGCATTTCTTAAGTCTCTTCCTCTCTTTCATATGTAATTTTCACTTTTTAACTTTCATTTTCAATTTTTTTATAGTGCTTTTTATGTAATGCAAAATTTACATATGATGTGCGGATACATACAAACCATCTATACAAACCTTCCCCCCAAACTTATTTGCAGCAGTGTCCTCACTAACGTTGTCCTGTAAGCTCAAAACCTGAAGACTAGGAGAAACAGTTTAAGAAGATGGTATAAAGAAATGGTCAAAAGTGAATGACAGTGAAAACCTCCTACCAAACTTGTTCTTGGGTCACACTCGTGCAAAAATTTTCTTTCTTTCAAGAGCCATTTTAAAAATATTTTTCTTCTTTCCAAACTTGAGTTTTCAAAATTTTCGGAGGTCTTTTTTCGGTTTTTATTTTTTTAAGAAGACAATATATACACTAAAAAAATGCTTCCCCAAACTTAATTAAAACAGTGTTTCCACTATTTAAGCATTTGAAGTTCAAAGTAAGAGTAGAAAATCGCATTAGTATATACAAGACTTCACAAAGCCCAAAGACCAACACCAACCATTCAAATATTTTATTAAGGTAACATCATGGTTGGTGAAAGATAGTGTAATGGATAGACGTGAAGAAAACTCTAGATTGTATAAGAATGGAGGTTGTATCATGTCTCGAGTAGAAGAAACAGAAATGAGAGTAACGATAAGAGATGATGTGGGGGGTAGACAAGAAGTGTAATCGAAAGGTTTTACGTCTCGGTTGGTGGAGACGAAAAAGTGAGTGAATGAAAACGAGAATGTGAAAAATAAGGAATGGGTGGAATAGTCGCATTCTCATATGTGATTAGAAGAAGGGGTGGCGGTTCAACTTCTTCGGCCTCAAACATAGGCGCATGAATTTCCTGTGGAGGCTGATTCATTACAGCATCCAAGTCTTCAAGGAACGCGAGTTCTTCGGCGAACATACTTTCGAAACTTTCATCGATGTTCTACTTGATGATCTTATCGAAAAGAAAGAAATCGATATCTATATCAGTGGAATAGACAGATTCACTAGGAAGGTTGAAAGTTTCAACGTCAATGTGTTGCGCACCAGTATTCAAAACACTCGATTCGTCAGCAATTATGGAGGTAGGAGATTCGAAAAGCTCATATACCTTATTCTCAAAAGAGTCTAATTCGAGTGGTCTTTCAAGAATTATAGAACTCGAAATAATGGAGTGTGGTTCATCAAAGCTATGTGGAATTGAAAGAAGATAAGAATAACCAAAGAAAGTGTGTAAAGAAATGGGTAAACGAACTTGGGTGTCGAGCATTGTTGAACCAGATATGGAAGATGAAGGCCGAATATCGTTTTGCATATCGGATAGGTTGGTGGTAAGAATAGGATCAGTTAAATGTACAGGAAGATATTCACATTCAATGGAAGGGACATGACGGGTCGGGGAATCCAACTCATCCAAAATATCGAGTTCATCTTCAAAGATATTCTCAACACTGATCTCACTAGCACCTTCAGTCAAATCAAACGAATAGTTCTTTAAAAATTCATCAATTATATTATCCTCAATCGATAGATTACTAGGTTCACTTGATGGAATTGGAAGGTTTGAAATGTTAAGTGTAGTCGGATAAGGATCGGTTTGATTTGGAATGGCGTAAGGCTCACTTTCACACTCATTATTATAACAGTCAAATATGTTATTCTCGGGCATTTCATCAATTAGATAATTAAGCGGTTGATCATTAAATACATTCGGTTGGAGTTCAGGATGGAAGGTGTTGAGATCAAAAGAATTGGTTCTAGGTTGACTATGAGGGATCCCTGGTTCTTTCTCACTACTCAATTCCAACTCTACTTCAAGACTAGACATGATTTGTGAAAAAGTTTCAATGTAGGATTCTTTTTAAACCGTAGAACTTCTTAATTAATGTTCAGAAGCACTGTCTAGATAAGGTGCAAAAGTTAAGTTGGTTGATATGTGTTTAATTGTTGGCTATGGGCGAGTTCAATGTATTTCGCAATAGAAATGGGTTTACGAATTGCTATATTAGCCTTAAGAGAAGTATCAATATGAGAGGGTGTAAAAGTTTGGTACTGTTGATAAGAGTTAAAAAGGTGGATCCAATTTTCATATATAGGATTAAGATCAATATTGTGATATGAAAAAGATTGAGATTGGTTGAATTGTTGAGACTAATTGAATTGTTGGCGACTGACTTTTGCAATTTGCTCAGCAATGGTCATGGGTGTAAAAGTTGCCATATTCGGCTCAAAATGTGTATCAACATATTCATATGGAAATGATTGTAATTATTATCCTAAGGTTTTTTAGAGCAGTGAAAGGTATGAAACTTTGGCTACGGGCCTTCGCAATATGCTCAGCAATGGACATGAATTAAAAAGTTTCCTTGCTAGCCTTAAAAGGATTATCAATATAAGAAGGTATTGAATTCCGACACGGTTGATAGGAATTTGAGTGACGTGTCCAACTATTGTTTCTAGAGCCATCTATCCTATCCCTTAAACAAATGGTGGTGTCGGAAGTTCTACTAAAGCAATAACGATATAAAGAAATATCTGGTTGTGTGTAGCAAATCTCGCCAAGAGTTGGTCGGTTTGGGTTTCCTATCATAAGAGAATGAAAAGAAAAGATGGTGAAATAGTAATTTTAAGCTTTTTTGTTTTGTTTTGTTTTTTGGATTTTTGAAATTGTTTTGCTTGGAAAGAGGTACTCAACTCAACCAATCACAAATATGCACAAACAATCCCTAAAGCTAGGGTCACCTAGGTCAAATCACTAGACCGCTCCTAGACTCCCATAGGACAATACGTAGAAATAAATCCTCTATAACCTCTTTATCAAGTGCCAGATAAGTGGAAGGTCTCCGCCATATGAATTACCGAAATAGCGGGCCAAATTAAGTAAACCACTTTCCTTAATCACACTTACCTTAGACACCACAAGAAAAATGCGGATAAGCAATAGATTATCCACGACCCTCTCTTATTCTAATTGAGCGCGATTTGTTAGTTATATGTATGCTCTAAAGGCCATTACTGTACATTGGATGTATATTGTAGTGGATGCTGGGACATATATAGGGAGGACTTTCTTGCTCGACATGATAGTATGCTATCTGGTTGCTCTTTACCTTAACGTGTACACTGATTGTCTCTCTGTTACATGTTGGTAAAGCCCTTAGGATGTGTACTTGACTACCTGGACTATGATGCGGACCATACTAGTGGGGACATGGTAGTCCATAAGTACATCCTTCAAAGTCCCTAGTCGTGGGTATATCGAGACGGGGCATCGATATACCAGAGTAGACTAGCGTGTACCTTCTCGACCCATACAGATGGGCGATGGATGATCCCATATCCATTGGTGTTTGACATCAGAGATGATATACGGGTGCTCAGTAGAGACTGGGTACACTGGACGGACTCGCCGAGAACTCCCAGATGGTATTATACCTCACGTCAGATGGCAGTTCTCAGGTGACACTGGTACAGAGTAGTCTGTTGACCCAAGATCGTCATAGAGTCTTGTGTGGTTCCCACTGTGCTTTGATTTCCATCTTACCACGTCCAAGAGGGCGTGCAAAACGGTGGTTTTTGGGTACAGTCCCGAGTCACATGGAGGCAATGAGCGATAGGAGGGGATTCGTCTCTCCCGGTATAGGGGGTTGATGTTGCGCTGTGTTCGATTGGCTATAACAGGAAATCCCTGGCCAGGGTTGCTGAGATTTACTGGTAAGTGTTACCAGTAGTTTCTTGAATTGTTATAGACCTCATATCGACACGACTTATCGAGCTATTGGGGTCTGACGTTTACCACCCCTAGGTGAGATATGCGACATATCAGACGATCAGACCGGACTGTACGGTAGTGTTACTGGTTGGATTCACTGGAGTGTGAGCGGGCTTGCTCGTCGATCTTCTGATCGCTCAATACCCGGGTGGCCGTTACGTTTAGCAGACCGCTTGCGGCTTGTGGGTGTTTGATATGATCATCACCTGCTGCCGGCGTATTGACGAGTCTTTAGAGTCCTACACAGAGGTTTCCTGGCTCAAGCGAAACGAAATAGAAGCGCATATGAGATATGTGCGGGACCGAGAATAATGCGTGTATGTGATACCGTATTTCATTCTCGCGATCAATGTGTCGAATGGTTGTATGCGATATAACCTAGTTATCGATTCAAGCGTTGATTCGATAAGCCGATACATTGTATACTAGTCGGTTGTGTGCGACATGACCGGATCATTGAATCAAGTGTTGATTTAATGATTTAATGCATATTTATATATTTGATATATTACTTTGCATCAACTAGTATCGGTTTACTTAAGATGGATTTTCTCACTCGGATGTACACATTGTATATGTGATATACTTTTGTGCACTTGATTGTATCATGATTGATGATACATGTTTGCTAGGGTTTTTGTGTAAAGATCAAACCATGGTTACATGTTAATGGTTAGGGTTTTGTATTATTCACTTATTTATTTATCTATTGATTTTTGGAAAATAAAGGGCATGAAAAGAAAATGGTGGCTTGATTTGTATTCTAGTTGAAGCTTCATGAAGCTTTGACCTAAGTGACCATTTTTGTCTCATGCTTAACCCTAACCATTCTCACTAACCATGATTCATTCTCTACACTTAACCATGGTAACTATTATGATAAGAATGAATGGGATTATCTTTTATAGTTAATCTTTTTATTCTATCATAATATTATCTTCATCTTCTTCTTCACTTGAAGAAGCTTCATTTTCATCAATGGTGGATTGATGAAAAGAGTGCGAAATCCAATTCTAAAGTAAACCCACTTCCTATTTCTTCATCCTCTACCTCTTGCCAAGTAGTAGAGTGTGTTTTCTTCACAAGTTTTCATGACTTGGTCAAGTGAGAGCTTGATCTTGCGATGCTTCGACGTAGATCATCTTCGGCATAGACATCGACGACCTAGCTCGCCATTTCTCCTATGAAGCCGACGCAAGAGCCCGGATTTCGTTTTGGACAGCGAGGACACTTCATCATGGAGCTATGGAGGTGGAGAACCGGATCTACAAAGGTTGTATTTCCATTACTCTTAGTTAAGTAGTTAACTAGTTGCTTTTTCACCTAGAAATCTAGCCAACGATCCGTCTTAGGGTTTCTCGGCACCCCGGAATTTGAAATTGGCATGGTTGATGCCTTGTGAGACCTCACTAGAGTGCCTAGGAACCCTACAGTGGTATTAGAGCCTAGCTAGAGCCTTAGGCGAAGTCTAGACGGAGTTTGAAGTCCGAACGAACCCGAAACCCGATCACAAACTTGCTCTCTGTACTTTTTCCAAAATCGTGGATTTTTCCAAATTAAAAATATGCAGAAAACTCAGCAGGGAATTATAAGAATTACGGCGCAAAAATTATTGCATGAACAGTGTACTCGGCGGCGGAACCGCGGCATAAGCCTAGCTTATGCGTCGGTTCCGCGGCAGCATTGTGACGTCAGCCCTAACTGTTTGCACAGTAATTCATTGTTTCAGGTGCTGAGTTCTCTGGGTATTTTTAAATTTTATTCAAGAGTTGAATTTTCTGGAGTTGTTTTGGGGATTCGGTGTTTTGATCGGAGTATCAAATTTTGTCTAAGTGGCTTTCCGGATAATTTTTTTGAATATGTTAAAAAGTTCGACCGTATATAAATACCCAACTTTTTCCCATGTCGGGAAATTTCCAAGTGTTGGATCTTTCCGTAGTTTAAAGACGTTCTAAGTAGTGCAAGTAACTCGATGGACCCTCTAGAAGACAACAAACCTTAACTCGATTATGTGACCGTCTTGAACTGCCCTTTGAACCTTCGGGTTTCGGGCAGTACGGCGTGCCACATGTGAGGCGTTGGCTTGACCCTTCTACGGCTGGACCGTTGGTACTGAGTCACGAACTGAATGTTGTTTGACTTATTTCATGTGTTGAGCTGTATCGGGAAAACTTGGGTGTTCGATTGTTCGATCGAAAAGTTTAGCATTTTCTATTTATCCGGAATTTGATACAATAATTGGAATTCACAAATTGTTATGAGATAACGGAATGAATATTATAAACATAGCAGTTTAGTCTCACTTGATCGGTTGCCATGGAATTTTGATGTGATCAAAAGTCCGTCGCAATCACGTAGCGTACGCGGATACTCGCCGGGTAAACTTAATAGACAGCTTCACTCCATAGCCTCGACCAAGTGACTGTAGGAGAACCCCGTCGCTGAAAGCATCCGTTCGGGTGCTCCCGGTAGCGGTGTTCCGCCTTGGTGCACTTCGTCGACGGCGTCGGGGGTGCGGCCGCCTACTAAAGTTTGCGACGAGCATTCGATCAGACTGTCGGGAATCTTGTTGAATTGCCCGACTTGATATTGAAAAGTGTTTTCGATAAATGAGACTAAAATGCGGGGTTTATAATTGTTAGGCATGCGATGTCTAAGTAATTCATTTGGTCAGGCATGCGATGTCTGAGATGGTTGCGGATTTCAACTGTTGTAGTTTTACACTTTCTTTTCTGTGACCGTAAGTATAATATGTGATATCGCCGGTTTCGTTGCTATATGTCAACGACAATTAGGATGCGCATATTTACTTACGTTGATGACATGTGATTTTATGTGTTGCTGGATATGTTATATTGGATCGTCGTGTTCGAATAGCCGGGGTTTTTTTTTTATGTGAGATGAATGTTTTTCATTTTCATTCATGTAAAAACTTGTATGTAATATTCTTTTATTGGGGCACTTTCAGGTAGCGGATGATGTCACCATTTGTATATTATTTACTTTTCCGCACTAGGATAGACCCAAGGAGGAGGGCACAAGTAACTGGGTTCTGGAGTCCAGTGGGAGACCAACTCGAGGAGTCGAGGCCGGGTCTCCTAACTCTAGAATTGGTAGGGTTGCTTGCCGCTCTCGTAGGAGTCTAGGGGTGTGGGTTTCGCTATTCATCACGACCGTGGAATCCGTGTTTTATACTGGCTCGTATTGAAAACACGGACGTCCTAGTATATCCAATATTTCATATGATTCTTCTGCTGCGATATCTGTGATGTAATCATGTGATGTTCTGTGATAGATACAGTATATAGTATGTATGATATATTATATAGACGTTACTTATGTTTTACACCCGCACTAGCCCTGCCCCGCTCTGTCGTTAGTTACCTAACCTAACGGTGCACGAGGGGACATCGAGGCGAATGCGGATGGCATAAGTGTACGTCGTATTTATGTGTGATGTTTAGGTATTTAAATGATGGGACTTCATTAATGTGATTAATGAAATAAAAGAAACCTAAAGATGTTGTAGAATCGAATTTCAAAATAAAACAGGTAGCTACAGTTCTTGCTTTGCACAGCGGTATATGTGATATATCCTGCACCTTATTCGATAAGGAAAGGACCGAGATCCCTTCACCGGGAGTGACTCCTTTAGCAATAACTGGCAGATGCTACACCCTCGGTTTGTCTTTTGATTGCTTTTAAGAGTTTCTGCTTTGCACAGTGATATATATGATATATCCCGCACCTCATTCGATGAGGAAAGGACCGACGATCCCTTTACCGGGAGTGACTCCTTTAGCAAAACTGGAAAAGCCTAAAAAACACTCCATTTTAAAATCATTCGATCCTACAACGATATCAAGTTCATTACGCAATAGGTTTTCAGAAAAACCTGTCGTAGCCCTCTGTCATTTCAGATAAGTGGTAGTTAGTATTCGTGCTACGTTTGTTGGCCTGCGTCAAGGCGTAGTGTGCGGTAGCTAACTAGTATTTATCTGCTTATGCATATGATGCAGATTGGATTAGGGTAGTCGTGCGACTTTGTTGGCCTGCGTCAAGGGTCGTGCGGGTGGGTTTAATTCAATCAGGAAATGACGGGTTGAACTTGACTAGCGGACTATGGTTTGTTGGCCTGCGTCAAGGTCATAGGACGCTAGGGGCAAAATATTATCGGGAATTTCAAGTGTTGAAATTTGCAATGAGATTGCATACCTTCTATGAGATAGTTGGATCCCGATACCCGCTGCGAGTAATTGTTACTCCTGGGAGAGTTTTATACATTACAATTAGCCGATCAAGTAGGTGTCTAGAAAGGTGTTAACGAGGTTACGCCTTTGGGAAAATGAGGTTTACATTAATTAGGTTCGTGCGAAAGCACGGGGGACCTCCCTCAAAGTACCGACACTGGCCTGGCTGAAAGATTGGCGAACTTGTAGTGTGTAATTAATCCCGGCTAGTCTTTCCTTTTAGGGTTTGAAGGAAGATTTGATAAAAAGCAGTGGGAGCCATCCTGATTAGATAAAATAATAACCAATCTATTCTTGCAAGAGCGCACGCTGAGTGTTTTCTTCTCTCTCTCCTGGTAGCGACCATATCACGCCTTAATCAAGATAATAAAACGGATTATTGACCGAACCCGCTTGTTATACTGAGCTGGGGAACGTTGGTCCCGCTCCAACTTATAATTGTTATAAGACAGAGCAGGTAATTGGGGAATACCAGATTTCCCGTGCCGCCCAAACGAAGAGAGTGCATGCTGATGCATCATCTTCGGGCGTGTTCATTACAAAGAACTGTTTCTCAGTATCCTCCGCATCCTGGGTATATGATACCGGATCAGGATCCCAGATATGTAATATGTTACATAGGGCTACAAAAGGGTAGAAAAACTGAGAACGGGTGATAAGTTTCATGAGGCAGAAAACGGGGCAAGAGTTGCAGCCAAGTCTGTCGGTCACTGTCACCCTGTATTACCAATACATTGATTCTGAACGAATGTTATTAGATACCGAACCTGATATACAAAATCATATCAGTCTCTTTATTAGTAAAGAAATGATAAAATTTTGTATAGTTGGATAATGTTTTGAACATTTCCTATATCAAAAGTTGATCGGTTCAAGCACGTTATCTAAAAGCATTGATGTTCTAAATCAAACTACAGTTCTTAGTATATAGAACACACACAAGAGGAAGAGTTCAGAATTGAACCATTCCTTCTTGAGGTATTGTAGACTAGGTCATATCAATGCGACCCGACTAGCTGGAGCTACATTTAGATGCATATTTAAATCAGTTTGAATTTACATCTTGTGAAACTCGCCAGTCATGTCACAAAGATAAAATGACCATAGCTCTGTTTATTGGAAACAGAGAAAGAGTTAGTGAACTCTTGGGTTGATACATGTTGATGTATGTAAGGTCCCCTATCTACACATGCCAAGACCGGTTCTTTGTACTTCATTACATTCTCTGATAATCTCTCGAGATTCAGACATATGTTCCTGTTGAAACACAAGTCCGAACCTTTTAAGATATTCACAGAATATAAGTTAGAAGTAGAGAACCAAAATACGGGTATAAGTATTATGTCCTATGATGAGATCAGGGAGGAGAATACTTGTGCATGGAATTCCTGGACTATTCTAAAGGAGAATGAGATTCTCTCTCAGCATTACTCCTCCGTATACACCATAGCACGATGGTATATCGGGGCGGAGCAATCACACCCTATATGATAAGGTGTGCTCTATGATGAGTACTACTGAGTTACCTATTTCCTTTTGGGAGTTATGCACTTGAGAAGCTGCATACCTATTGAAAAGGGTTCAAATCAAATCAGTTGCCTACCACTTCATATTTGATATGATATGGGAAGAGCCCATGTCTTAAGCTAGTTAAGATTTAGGGTTGTCCGGCCTATGTCTAAAAGCAAAATCCGGACACGCTCGAGGCAAGGCCAGTTATGTAGAACTGGAAAGGTTCCAGCTATACAAACTTCAGCTGATGATTTGGTAGAACCGAAAGATTCAATAGTAACCAACGAACCTCAGCCTCTCCGCCGATCTAGTAGGGTTTCTCACCCACCTGAGAGATACTTTGGTTTCTCGATGACAGTGGGAGCGAGGATTGCATCATGAGATGATGACCCAACTAGTTTCGAGCTGGCCATCAGGAGTAAGACTCTGTAAGAATGGCTGGATGCTTAGCGATCTGAGATGGAATCCATGTACACCAGCAAAGTATGGACTTTGGCTGCTATATCTGAAGGGTTAAATCCCCATCAGGAGCAAGTATATCTTGAGAAGATTGCTTGGTGTAGATGAAAAAGTAGAGACTTTCAAAGCTAGACTTGTTAAAGGTTTTCGTCATTAACCAGGCGTGGATAATGATGAAACCTTTTCCAGTACCTATGCTTAAGTCCATCCAGATACTACTTGCCACGGCTACATACCATGACTACGATATCTGGCGGTTGGGTGTCATGACTGCTTTTCTAAATGATGTTTTAGAAGAGTGTGTCTATAAGTACACAGCCATAGGTCCTCGTAGACAGTGGGAGCAGCGGAAACGTGTGCAAGATGTTTTATATGATAAAGCAGGCATCGCGGAGTTGGAACATCTGTTTTGATAGATTAGTCAAAGAAGTTGACATCATCAAAATGGTAGATGAACCTTGTATAAACAAAAAGGTAGTAGGGAGTATGGTGATCCTCGTAGAGTACGTGGATGGCATACTCTTGATAAGAAAGGAGTTTCCTATGCTACGCTCGGTCAATCTCCGCTTATCACAATAATTCTCCATATAGGATCAAAGTGATACCTCCTTAATCCTGAGTTTTGGATCTATGAGATAGATTTAATTGGATGTTAGGATTCTCACTAGCTGTAGTGAGATGGTATCAATCGATCCTGGGGAGAATCACTGGAAGTGTTCCAGGGTGATAAAGACGACTGAATGTCAGTCGCAGGCATTGTCTTTACCCTCAGTAAAGGGACGGTATGTTGGAAGAGTTCCAAGCTAGATACCGTGACATACTAGACGATAAAGGCTGGATACATCGCTACTTATGATGCTACTAAAGAGGATGTTTGGGTGTATATTAGTTCATGAGATGAACTACGTTCCTACCATTGTGAGACAATGGAGTTGTGGCTTATGCCAAGGAACGCCGGTCCCATCAGTGATCCAGACATATTCTAAGGCAGTATCACTTGATCATGGAGATGGTTGATCTCTAAGGGATCGAGGTTAGGAGAGTAGACTCAGAGGACAACACGGCGGATCCACTCACGAAGGCCTATTCCCAGAGAGAGACTTTTATGGGATGGTTGAGTATGAGATACTACAACCACTGCTATAGATGGCCCTAGTGCAAGTGAGAGATTGTTAGTTATATGTATGCTCTATAGGCCATTACTGTACATTGGATGTATATTGTAGTGGATGTTGGGACATATATAGGGAGGACTTTCTTGCTCGACATGATAGTATGCTATCTGGTTGCTCTTTACCTTAACGTGTACACTGATTGTCTCTCTGTTACATGTTGGTAAAGCCCTTAGGATGTGTACTTGACTACCTGGACTATGATGCGGATCATACTAGTGGGGACATGGTAGTCCATAAGTACATCCTTCAAAGTCCCTAGTCGTGGGTATATCGAGACGGGGCATCGATATACCAGAGTAGACTAGCGTGTACCTTCTCGACCCATACAGATGGGCGATGGATGATCCCATATCCATTGGTGTTTGACATCAGAGATGATATACGGGTGCTCAGTAGAGACTGGGTACACTGGACGGACTCGCCGAGAACTCCCAGATGGTATTATACCTCACGTCAGATGGCAGTTCTCAGGTGACACTGGTACAGAGTAGTCTGTTGACCCAAGATCGTCATAGAGTCTTGTGTGGTTCCCACTGTGCTTTGATTTCCATCTTACCACGTCCAAGAGGGCGTGCAAAACGGTGGTTTTTGGGTACAGTCCCGAGTCACATGGAGGCAATGAGCGATAGGAGGGGATTCGTCTCTCCCGGTATAGGGGGTTGATGTTGCGCTGTGTTCGATTGGCTATAACAGGAAATCCCTGGCCAGGGTTGCTGAGATTTACTGGTAAGTGTTACCAGTAGTTTCTTGAATTGTTATAGACCTCATATCGACACGACTTATCGAGCTATTGGGGTCTGACGTTTACCACCCCTAGGTGAGATATGCGACATATCAGACGATCAGACCGGACTGTACGGTAGTGTTACTGGTTGGATTCACTGGAGTGTGAGCGGGCTTGCTCGTCGATCTTCTGATCGCTCAATACCCGGGTGGCCGTTACGTTTAGCAGACCGCTTGCGGCTTGTGGGTGTTTGATATGATCATCACCTGCTGCCGGCGTATTGACGAGTCTTTAGAGTCCTACACAGAGGTTTCCTGGCTCAAGCGAAACGAAATAGAAGCGCATATGAGATATGTGCGGGACCGAGAATAATGCATGTATGTGATACCGTATTTCATTCTCGCGATCAATGTGTCGAATGGTTGTATGCGATATAACCTAGTTATCGATTCAAGCGTTGATTCGATAAGCCGATACATTGTATACTAGTCGGTTGTGTGCGACATGACCGGATCATTGAATCAAGTGTTGATTTAATGATTTAATGCATATTTATATATTTGATATATTACTTTGCATCAACTAGTATCGGTTTACTTAAGATGGATTTTCTCACTCGGATGTACACATTGTATATGTGATATACTTTTGTGCACTTGATTGTATCATGATTGATGATACATGTTTGCTAGGGTTTTTGTGTAAAGATCAAACCATGGTTACATGTTAATGGTTAGGGTTTTGTATTATTCACTTATTTATTTATCTATTGATTTTTGGAAAATAAAGGGCATGAAAAGAAAATGGTGGCTTGATTTGTATTCTAGTTGAAGCTTCATGAAGCTTTGACCTAAGTGACCATTTTTGTCTCATGCTTAACCCTAACCATTCCCACTAACCATGATTCATTCTCTACACTTAACCATGGTAACTATTATGATAAGAATGAATGGGATTATCTTTTATAGTTAATCTTTTTATTCTATCATAATATTATCTTCATCTTCTTCTTCACTTGAAGAAGCTTCATTTTCATCAATGGTGGATTGATGAAAAGAGTGCGAAATCCAATTCTAAAGTAAACCCACTTCCTATTTCTTCATCCTCTACCTCTTGCCAAGTAGTAGAGTGTGTTTTCTTCACAAGTTTTCATGACTTGGTCAAGTGAGAGCTTGATCTTGCGATGCTTCGACGTAGATCATCTTCGGCATGGACATCGACGACCTAGCTCGCCATTTCTCCGATGAAGCCGACGCAAGAGCCCGAATTTCGTTTTGGACAGCGAGGACACTTCATCATGGAGCTATGGAGGTGGAGAACCGGATCTACAAAGGTTGTATTTCCGTTACTCTTAGTTAAGTAGTTAACTAGTTGCTTTTTCACCTAGAAATCTAGCCAACGATCCGTCTTAGGGTTTCTCGGCACCCCGGAATTTGAAATTGGCATGGTTGATGCCTTGTGAGACCTCACTAGAGTGCCTAGGAACCCTACACGATTGTCCTTAGTGGTTTGATCTAGATATTTTTTTATTAATGTAAAGTGATGCGCATGCTTGTTTGTGATTTGTGGGGCCTAGGAAGGGTTATAAAATCCCCATCTAATCTGAATTTGGGTTTCTTGCCTCTTAATATCCGTTTTAAATATGAAAAATAATCCAAAATCTAAAACACGTAAAAAGATTTTTTAGCGGTGCTGTTCGCAAAGAATCCTGCAGGTAAAAACAGTTTATTGGAGTTTCAGAGGGGAGAGGAAGAAAAGGAAATGATACCAGAAAGATTTAGGGACCTAACTCCACTACTTGGTCGCGGTTCCGTCGCCAAATACCCCCAACGGCTACGGTTCCGCCGCCTATCGGTGCGATCTTCTCATCAAACTTTGGCACTGCACTCCAATACTTCACTGCTCATATTTGACAATCTCTGAATCTCTGTTGGTTCGCTCCAAGCGCTCCAGATGTTTCGCAAAACTCGCACAAGAATCGTTAAAAAACACAAGATGCGGTTTTTATTTTTATTTTTTCTGGTTTTTTTAGAAATCAACCCGAATAACAAGAAAAATAATATTACCGTTTTCCCGGCAACGACGTCATTTGATTGGTGTGAAAAACAGTGTCTTTGTGTTTCTTAGTTACCGCAATCAATAACGGTGTCACAATAGCTAGCCGATAGTGACTACGGGTCGTCCACAGGGAAATGGTGAATTACTTATCTTGTTTTAGACGAGTTAATAAATAAAGATGGGATTTTTATCGTTTTATACTAAGGAAATTTGAAAATTTTATAAGAGGAGCTTGTAGGGTTTATTGGATTGAGTAAGTTAATGGATGGAGTTTTAAAAATAATTCTTTTTATCTTTTAATTATTTAATACTAGAGAAATAGTGATGAATGTGGATTAGGGTTCTTGGAGGAATTAGGGTTTCCCTCTACTGACCCTTGTCCTTCCATTGACCTCTATTTATCTCAAGCCCCCAACAAAGCGAGTATTAACGAATCTCTAATCGTGGTCGTAACTATCATGAATTGATAGCACGCCTGAATAAGAAGGTTAAGACCCCCTTGCTAAAGTTTATAAAAATTAAAATTTAAAAAAATATTAAGGGATTTTTTCATCCATTATACTACCCATCCTACAAAACCCCAACAAGCGAGAATTTACTCGCTCATTGAGATAAACGAAGTAAACGAGGAAAGATTAAAAATTAATGAACCCATAAGAAATAACAAAAAATAAAATTGGGAAAGTAAATGCAGAAAATAAAGTGTAGAAAGTAATGAGACAAGATAAAAAAAACTACCTTTTATTGAATTAACAATTGTATTATAGAATTTGATCGCTGAAAAACTAAACTACAAACCCTAGTTTTCTCGAGAGATCTAGATTGCTTGATCGGTAGATAGATGATTCTAATCCTAATTGCTCTCGGTCCCTTTTATAGGCTCTGGGACTTGAAACCCTAAATGTTATCTTAAAATATGTGAAAAGACGATCAAGCCCTTGAAAATTCACATCCAACGGCCACTATCTGACCGCGGAACCGCTGCCCTTTGCCTCGTTTAGCCGTGGATCCGCCGCTTGTTGATGTGATCTCTCCCTCAGATTTCTTGTGCTATCTTCTCGTGATGTTATGAGTTTTGTCTGAGAAAAATATTTTGAAAATATCCCTTTCTCTCTGCAGTTGCGAGATTCTTCAATTTGCTACTAACATTCGGTAGATTTGGTTTGCTAATTCGATTCGATTTAATCTCCTCAATTCTCTTTGCAGTCTTGAACTGATTTGTTATTTTAAACCTGCACAATATCTCAAATCAAATTGTTAGTAGTATTTGATTTATTTGAGATTATATTCTAACCAATCTTTATTTAAATGGATATGATATGATATCTTAATAATAATAATAATGGTTTAGAATATTTGATATGACATGATATGCATATTTTAATAATTAATAATCTCATGAATATTTTATTTAAATATAATATGCATATGTTCCCCCAATTATATTAATTATAAATTAAGAAACATATGACAGTAAACTTTTTACAAATAAACCCACATATGTTCTTAAATTACAATTAACACATTTTGGTAATTAATAATAGTAGGGAAAATGACCGTACAAATATGCAATAAATATTACCGATCAGTCTCTACACACTTCGTATGTCAGAAGTCTCTCTTTTCAAATCTCACATCGGTGGGTTTAATTTGATCATTACAGATCTGGGTAAGATCGATATTAAGATTGATGATGAAGATCAAATACTTTTATTATTATGTTATTTGCTACCCTCTTATAATCACTTTCGTGACGTCGTTGTCTATGGACGAGATACTATCTCGATCTAGGATGTGAGAGAAAATTTGATGAATAAGAAGAAGATCGATAAGGAGTTAACTTCTAGCGACGACGATGGTCAATCTTCAGGTTTATTTGTTCGAGAGCGAGCAGAGAAGAGAGATCCAAAAGATAGCAAGAATACGTCAAGGTTGAAATCCAAGTATGAGAACTTGACCTGCAACTATTATAAAAATGAGCACTTCAAAGCTGATTGTTTCAAATTGCAGAACAAGCAGAACCAGGAAGACAATCCGAAGGAGTTTTCAGCTGAAGCTAGTATTACCGAAGGAGAATGAGATCTACTTGTGGTTCTTGTCAACGAACATCGATCCAAGAATGAATAGATTATGGATTCAGGTTGTTCCTACCATATGTGTCCCAATAGAAATTTGTTCTCCATCAACGAGTTTTGAAAGTCGTTAAAGATGCTCTCGTCGTTATGAAGGGCTTAAAAACGGGGTCCTTATATGTGTTGCTGGGTTCGACAACTACCGGGTCGGTGACAATTTCATCATCTAAATCCATGTCAGATTCAGATGTGACTAGATTATGGTACATGAGGCTCGGGTATATGAGGCCGAGTTATTGAAGCAGGGTATACTATGTGGTCAAAGTACATCGAAAATGGAATTTTGTGAGCATCGTATTTTTGGGAAGCATAAATGAGTTAGCTTCTGTACGGAAGTGCACAACACAAAATGTACTCTTGACTATATCCATTCAAATCTTTGGGGGCCCTCTTAAGTTGATTCCAAAAGAAGCGGTGCAAAATATCTGCTTACTTTCATCGACAATTATTTGAGAAAGGTTTGGGTCTACTTCTTAAACCTAAAAAGCGGTGTATTTAATACGTTCAAGCAATGAAAGACATTGATTGAGAAGCAGACATGAGCAGATTAAGTGGCTAAGGATGGACAGCGGATTAGAATTTAGTGGTGGAAATTTCAATGAATTCTGCAAAAATGAAGGTATCGTTCGGTATCATACCGTTGTCCACACACCGCAGCAAAATGGAGTCGCGGAGCGCATGAATCAGACTCTTTTGGAGAAAGCTCGGTGCATGTTATCTAAAGCAGGGCTCGACAAGGAGTTTTGGGTAGAGGCGATGAACACGGCATGCTACAGTGTGAATCGATCACCTCATACAACACGTTGTAGTAAAACACCGGAGCAGGTATGATATGGAAAGCATGTCAATTATTCTACACTTAGAGTGCCTGGTTGTCCCACATATGCGCATTGTCGTGAAGGAAAGTTAGATTCTCGAGCGAAGAAATGCATTTTTCTTGGTTATGCTACTGGGGTCAAAGGTTATATGTTGTGGTGTCCGGATCTTAAGTCGTCAAAGTTTAAGATTAGCAGAGATGTCACTTTTGACGAGTTTGTTATGTTGAAGCCGAAGAACGCAGAATCTCCAATTCAAGACGATACAAGAAAGGACAAGTCGTGCGTTGAATTTGAGGTCGGTGAAAGCTCAGATTCGCAGGAGATCTTTCCTTCACCATCGTCTGATGAATCTCAGTCTTAAGATGAGCAGTATCTATTTGCTCGAGACCGACAACGAAGGGACATTAGACCGCCATAGAGATATAGCTATGATGTGTATGTATTGTCTGTTGCAAAGACAGTTGATAGTAGCGAGCCTATGAGTTATCAAGAAGCTATCTCATTAGATGAGTCAACTCGGTGGCTAGTCGCTATGAATGAAGAGATTGAGTCTCTTCATAAGAACTAAATATGGAAGCTTGTTAATCCCGAAGGAGGAAAGAAAATAGTTGACTGCAAGTGTGTTTTCAAAAAGAAGGAAGGAGATTAAAGGGTTGCAGATACTCGATATAATGCACGGTTGGTAGCTAAAGACTATTCACAGGTTAAGGAAGTGGACTTCAATAAAGTATTTTCTTCTGTTGTAAAATACACTTATATTCTTGTCTTGCTCGGTTTGGTAGCTATACAGGATTTAAAGCTCAAGCAGCTAGATGTTAAGACCATTTTCTTGCATAGTGATTTGGTAGAAAAGATTTACATGCAACAACCCGAAAGTTTCGAAATTGAAAGTAAGGAAGACCATGTTTGTTTGTTAGAGAAGTCTCTCTATGATTTAAATCAGTCATCTAGACGTTAGTACAAGAAATTTGATTCCTTCATCAGAGATGTTGGGTTTACGAGAAGTAAGGACGACAATTGTGTTTATTGCAAGAAGCTCGCCGATAGTTCTTTCATATACTTGTTGCTTTATGTTCATATGTGATAGCAGCAAGGTATATGGTTGATATTCAGAAACTTAAGAAACAGTTGAAAGGCAAGTTCGAGACCAAACATTTGGGAGCGACCAAGAAAATTCTCGGTATAGAAATTAGGCGCGATCGTAAGGGTGGTAAATTTTACTTGTCTGAACAGCGATACGTTGAGAAAGTTTTGGAGCTTTTTGGCATGCCATATGCTAAATCTGTAAGTACCTATTTGGCAGCTAATTTTAAACTTTCAGCTCGTTTATCACTGCATATTGAGGAAGAAATTAAATATATGTCACATTTTCCTTATTCGAGTGCGGTGGGTAGCATTATGTATACCATGGTATGTACCCGACCTAACATTTCCCATGAAGTTAGTGTTGGTCGTTATATGGCATCTCCTGATAAAGGTCATTAGCAAGCAGTGAAACCTACGAGATACGTCTGATGCGGGGTTGGTGTTTGGAAGGAACAATGACAGTTTGGTTGGTCTCAGTGATTCTGACCATGCAAGTGACCTCGACAGGTGAAGGTCAATCACTGGCTATGTATTCTCTTTAGGAGGATGTGTCATTAGTTGGCGTGTTTCGTTACAGTCTACAGTAGCGTTATCTACGACGGAAGAAGAGTATATAACCGTTGTTGAGGTTGTTAAGAAAGCAATTTGGTTGAAGGCACTATTTTCGGAACTTGGTATCCAAGAAGATATCATAATAGTCTATTGTGATAGCCAAAGTGCGATTTATTTGACAAAGGACCAGATGTATCATAACATAACGAAACATATTGACGTTCGGTATTGGTTTGTTCAGGATGTCATTGAAGAGAAAGAGATAATTGTAAAGAAGGTTGCACAGCGGATAATCCGGCCGACATGTTGACTAAGTCTATTTTGTTTGTTAAGTTTGAGTATTGGTTGAACTTAATTGGAGTGCGTAGCACTCATTGAGCCCTTTAAGGGTTTTGTGGAGAAGTTGGAGCTATTACTAATATTATGGACGCGTTTTGTGGCCAATGCCAGACAAGGTGGAGATTTATTGAGCTTGCCTTGTATTCTTGACCCCTAAAAGTTTCCTAATTAAATTCGGCGTTGATGTCTCTTTAATCTGGCTCACAAGTCGTTTGAAATTATCAATTGTTCTCTGTTTGCAATAGACGGCTCGGGACAATCTTGAGTTGGCTCAAATCGACTCGGGCCGAATTCTGGGCTGTTTTGGGAAATATGATTTTTACACTATTTGCCTCATACTATAAATTGTATTTTGTAACCCTAAGTGGGTTGAACCCTTTTGCTAATTAGATAAAGAGAGGAGGCTACGGTTTTGAGAGGGATCTTGTGAGAGTTTATCCACCATTATAATCCTCCATATTTGTTCGATTAGTAAAGTACTTCTCCTTTGCCCATGGTTTTTCCCATAAGAGTTATCCATGTAAATCTTATGTCGTATGGTTTGTGCTATATTTCTATTGACTTTGTTTATTTGTTTGCTTCTCTTTATCGTTTGTTTATTGCTTCGTGATCGTATTTGTCGTAACAAAGACGTTGGAGGACCTACGACATCAAGATGACCCGATTCCTATAAATGATCTATGAACGCTATAATTTCTTACTTGATTGCATGATTACTGTATTTTTTGGCCTTGTTTTGTTACTCTTGCTAATGTAGAAGAACTGGTGGGACCCAAGGAGGTCAATTTGCATTCTCTCACAATCTATAATTATTTCCTTTTATTATCCATGTGGAGAACTTGGAAGGGACTCCAGCTAGGAGATTTGCATCTAGCATCATGAGTCTAATTGAGAGTTATGAGACAAGGCAATATTTGGTTTTCCTCCATTCTCCATAGTGGAGCTAATAAGGGATCGAACATTTTCCATAAAGCATGAAAACTGTATGTGTTAGGTAATTCATTATTCTTTCCCTTTATAGAAATTATATCTATACAGCTGGACCGACATCCTTCTTGACAATCTTTTTATCCTAAATAAATTATATAATGTTCATGAATTTATCATTATCCTTTGGTATGCAATTTTTTGTGTGTATATTTATTGTCGTACGAGAGATACAAATTGTTTGAAATGATTTTCCATTGTAGAAGGAAGCAAATACAAGGGTATGGATGATTATAACTATTTTATATAATAGATAGATATATGAATATAAGAATATAGATATTCAATTATACTTAAAGTTAAGATTTCTCTAAAATCGTTGACAAGCAATGTCAATGACCTTGAGGGGGCACTTGGTACACATGTGATCTAGGAGGGAATCCTAAATTTCCATGAAATTATCCCATGCTTGTTTTGACGCAAATAATATTATTGGGAATTTAAGATTGTCCCGGGAATGAGATGCGCTCAAATCGTGATAATACTGTAAAAAGCGGTCTAGGCAGCCACTTAAACTGAATCGGCACAAAACCACTTCTCTTTTTACTAAGTGGTGTAATTAAGCAAGCTTTTGCGCTTGAGCAGGTTAGCCCAACTAAGCACCCATTATCAGGGCCTAAGTTGTCTACCCTCCTAGGTGGGGGACAAAAATAATTACATACCAAACCCAATTAAATCCTCATACCTGTCATTTTCCTAACATGAAATCCTTATCTTTCCACCCCTAAATATCTTTAACTAAAAATGCCAAAACCGTCTAGGCAGCACTTAAGTGCCCACCGAAGTGCTAGGCGATACCTCAATTGCGTAGCACTACTGAACGCTTTTTACAACTTTAAACTGTGATAATATTATTCACATTGAAATCAATGTCTATTTAATCCCCGCGAAATATTCTCGTCTTACAGAATCACCGACATGACTGCTCTGTCAATGACCCCCGCCGGCTCCCCTTCGCTTGTCGGCTGTTGCCTCCGATCGCCGCTGTCGTTTGTCACGGCTGGACTTCGGCCCTTCTGCTTGTCTGCGGTCACTGCCAATCACCGTCGGTTGTTGCCGGCAGCCACCGGCCACTGGCGGCCTCCTCCGCTTGTCATCCGTCACCGCCGGTCGCTGGTCGTCGTCGGCTGTTGCTGTCGTGATCGTCGTTGTCGCTCGGTTGCTAAACACATCTGCCTCTCATTGCCAATCGCCACCACCGCCGCCACAACAATTAATATAGCCAAATTTTTGCACATATGCATTATCGGGAATGATTAAAATACATCAAGCACATTAATGCAGCATTACTTAGACTCGGATGCCTCAACATCATTTAATCGAGAATGTGTGGATTGCCAGTAATCTTTCATTCAATGTACTAAGTGCAACACAAAGGCCAAGAATTGAGGATTTATATTGTAGCACGGTTTTTATATATGGAAAGTCTGCACATATAGATTACTTTGTACAAGCGTACTATCTCATCTTTCTTCCTGCCAATATTTTCCCTAGTTCTACATAGAAATTCCTTCCATATTAAAAACCCAACTAGTTTGTAGACTATAACATGAAAGATAAATTAATGGAAAAATCTATTCTAAATAGCTAACTTAACCTAAAAGTTTTTTACCATCAGAAAACTAAATAAAGGTGGACCTTAACACTGTATTTCCCCCTAAAAATGATAACTAAAAAGTGCATGGTAACAATAAAGGATGAATTAATTTATAGTGTATGTTGATGATAATAACTTTAAACTCATTAGTTTCATATTGTCATGGTAGTGTCACCATAAATCGCTAAACTATTGGAGAACTACGACATGGAATGATCGTTTCCAATTTTGTTAAATTACTGTTTTGGATTGGAAGAACCAAGTTGCAAAAACAAGGATGCGAGGACATGGACACGATACGACACGACATGGTGATACAACAAAATCCCAAAATATAGAACAATGAGGAGTTACACTCGCACGCACGCACACACAAAATACCATAACATAACACCAAAATATTTTTAGCAAAAACCTTAGTATTTCAACATGTTTTTATGGTATTTATCAAAACTCAGTAAAGAACCAAGTTATTTTAGGAATTTCCGCAAAAAATGATTTTAGAATTTTTAAAATTGTATTTTGCGTAATTGTAGCCATAACCATATAACAAACCATTATACTTAACAACATATAATTTCAGAATTTTTCTAACAATTTTAGCAAAACCCTATATATTTCACCATAGAAATTATATTAAGCACTAAAATTAAGTAAAATAGCAAGAAAATGCAACTTTAAAAAATTTCAATTGGATTACGGTTTTCCCCATCTTTAATTGGAAAAATAGGGTCGTCGGCAATTGCTTTGTGTGCCATGTCTGCTCTAAAACTTGTCCGGCATATGTCCAAATCCGAAGCCGCATCATTTCGAAGCAAGGTATGGAAATTCTACGTCGGACACGTGTCGTACACGAATCCGTGTCCGACACTTGTCCGACGGCTTACAAAATGTGTCCGTGCAACTTAAGGAAGAACCGCTTGAGAACTCAAGTTAAATGGGCTTAAAGTTGGATTTGTGTTAACTTACTAACAAATACTTCATACGTAATGGATAAAGTATTTATCATTCTTGATGGTATAAATATGAATGTTGATCATAATCTTGTTTTTTACGCATATATAATTTATTTTTTCGACATTTAGAGAAATATGTATTGAAATTATTTTGGGGAGCAGATTGCAACAAGAGAAGTTATATTGTTTACTGGCTGACCATACATGACCATGGGCGTGACGACATTCACTACAACAGATAATTAAAAAGCACTAAATATAGTGAAAACCTTGTTTAATTGAACGCCCAAGGCATTCATTTTTTTGGAGTTGATTGCAACAAAAGAAGTTATTCTTCTATCAATTTGAGACTGCTATCCATGTGATAAATGCATAGAGGCATTAGCTTTCAATGTGTCTCTTTGCTTTATTTTTCGACCTGGAAAAAATTAACTATATGTCCTTAAAAACTTTCCATTAAGACGGATTTCCGTGCTATTCTAATGTAAAAACAATTAATGAATGCCCATAAAGGAATTTGGTACACCCCCAGTGATGTGTATTTTCTACAAATCAATGTTATAGTTACTTGTGCATACCTAGTCACTGTAATGCTTATTCATGTCTCATTAAATGGTCGTAGGCGGCCCCTTTGCATGTCACTGCTAGCAGGGTAGCAGGTGCAGGCAGTGTGCACACACTTTCCTCTGTTTTCTTCAAAGACGTCACTTTGCCCTCCCCATATTAGGTTGGATATGTTTCCAGCTAAATTAATCATTTACTTGACTATTATAGTCATAGTTTTTCTTTCTATCTCCCTATACAGTTAAGATTTGTTTCTTCTAATTCCACTCAAGAACTTTAGTTGGCATTCTATCATGTTTATTATTAATCTAACATAAGCTATTAGTTTTAATGTTTTGCTATTTCAGCAAAAGATATGACCTGTGGTCCTTGATTCTTTTGCTTTATGAAAAAAGAAGTACAATAGAAACAACTCTAAAAATTCAGGTTTAGAATTTTACCATTTCCATTTTTTGCAAATCTTAATTTTCCTTATTTTACTCCTACAAACAATTTCTTTTGCTATATTTGTAATCTATTTAAAGGTCGCTTATTTCTCGTACTTTTAATTATTTTCAGTTACTGAATGGGGTAGTAGAGCCTTTTATTATGCCTTAAAGGTGAGCTCCTATTCTATTCAATATTCTATTTTTGTCCACATTAAGGAAATTTCTATCTCTGTTTTTGACAGTTGGGGCTCATCATGTCAGCCTCTTGTTGTGCATGTAAGTACGTAAGCATGTGAGTTGGCAAAGTATTATTTCAAAATGAGAACCATGATCCATATCAATGAATACAAAAGCATGTTGAAGTTAGGCGGCAACCATCTAGATCGAAAATATTACTATATAGCAAACTTATAGAAGACATATTAACATGTTAAATAAATCTTGAGATTAACACGATCATTTTTAGGACCACGATTTTTGTGCAAGACTGAAGTCACTAAGTATGCTGTTGGCTCTCTAACAATTTTAGGTTCCTTATCTTCTCTAATACTGAAAACTTACTGCAGAGTTTGGTTAAAGTATTCGGCCATTTAATTCTATGGTAGATATGATCTATATTAAATTTAAGATAGGACCCACCTCCAATCCAATTGTCACATCGCTAACCTTGTATGCGGCCGGGGAATGACTTAATCCTTGCCAACTTTGTTGTTTTTGTCTGTCTTACAGCGTGGAGGTGGGGATGGGGGAAGGAATGAGCTCCGTGTGGTTGGCATGGCTACTGGAATCATACACAAAACATAGTGACGAATAAGTAAATGTCACTATATAAGTTTATCTAAAACATATTAAGTTGGATGGCCATATACTTTAATCAAACCCTTAGTACCTTTTCAGTACTGGAGAAGATCTAAATCCTAATTTTTATCTGGCCTATCATCGAATCTCTCTCCCTGCCAATAAATATATTTACCAACAACATACATCATTTTAGGGAGTTCATAGCCGATATTTGAACTTTTTATCAATCTTTCAATAGATACTTGTCAATTTAGCGCTATTCTTCATACCATCTCATTTTTTGGAAAAGGCTTAAAACTTAGATGAATGTTCGAAGCATGCGCCTAAAATCTCAAAATGGGAAAGAGGGAAAAATATTTATGCATCGTTTTTCTTTGTTATTTGAAGTAAACGAATTGACCCTACGTTATATTGCGCACTTTTCAAGGAGTTCAAGAAAGAGGGAATCAGTTAAATAGTTCGTTCATTTCCCCTCGAAAGAAATTATTGTGATAATACTGTATCTGAAAAGTAAAGTGTAAAAGGGCATATTTTCTCCTAGGAATAAGTTATAGATTTAGGGTCCATAATTTTCTTTTGAAGTATTTGTAAAACGGGTGTTAACTGTTAGAGTTTTGGTGTTGTGGCAGGACATTGAAGATGGTATATGAGCATCCTCTTTCAAGACATGTGAGGGTTTCTAGCTCGGTGGAAACAGTGTGGTGCTTGTCTAATCGACGAGGTACTTCTCACGACCATCTCGACAACATAGTGTGTCGTAAGAAAGATTCGAATCAGGTTGCCATAGTCCCTGAAGTGTGTTCGAGGGCTGTTACAACAAAACCTTACCCCAAACTTTTGGAGTCGGCTATATTAATCAGAGTTGAAGTGACACACAGGAAAGAGTGCAAATGACACTATAATATTACTGGATACCTGTGGACAATAAGGGAACAAGGAGGCCAGCGCTTTACAAAGAAGCTGAATGATAAACAGGTAAATAAAATCTTGATATCTACATCTCAACTCCTAATCAGGGACAGAAGTATTACTGCAGAGATATAGGCCATACAAAACAATTATGATCATGACAAGTATCCATAAGTATTTGGCAAATGTTCCCAATGTGATAAAAAACAGATAAACCAAAATTCTTACCCCAAAAAATAGAATCATAATACATCACTATGACTAATAGCAATGCCCCAATAGCAATCCAACCTTTCACATGAAATAATTGTTCAGTAAATTGATTGGGTTACATTAAATATAACATAGATCGACTGACTTGAAACATCACAACATCATTATCAGGTCTCTTTCTTGTGTGAGATAATTTGCTACCAAGCTTCTCCATCCTCCAGCTCATGGTAAGACAAAGGAAATCGAGTACATCAACTTGTTCGATTCATGACCAATGTTACCCGGATCACAGAACGTTTCGGTACGCGGAACAAAAATGGGAATTTGGAATGCTACCTGTCATGAAACGTGGTACGATAAGGGTAGTTTTCTTCAATATGCTTACACGGAACGTAAACATAGGTTAAGAACGTAGAGTGTTTCTTGGATCGTTTGAATATCTAGGTGTATGCTTATGTATGCATTATATACTCGTATATAGTTTAATTTCTTTCCTATCTATTTAAGCTCTTGAAATAGAATTAATTTTTTTAGTACAATTCAAGTATTAACATAAAGCCAATTTTATGCCCGTTTAACTTAAGTTCTTAATGGGTTAGTTCGGAACAATGATTTCAACGATCCGGATCGCTAGTGTTTCCGAATTGGGAACGACTGTTCCAAATCGTAAACCGGTAACACAGTTCATGACATGTGGCTATCCTTAGCGAATATTTTTTGTGTCGACTAGCTAATAATGAGAAGGGGGGAAGTCAATAGCATAGTTGTTTTAGTATGGGAAAAATTACTCTAAAACCCCCTTAACCATCTCTATTTTTTCTCTAAACCCCTTCAAGTTTTTTTTATTATAGTGAAGTCCCTTTGGTTTTTGTGGATTTGCTTTCACTAAAATACCCTTAAATGCAGCAGTTTTTGGGAGCTTAATAATTTAGCCTTTAGTAGTATTTCATGACTCATGTAAATTGGGTTATCTACACCTGCAGGATGCTTATTGAAGACATCGATAACTTCTTTGGTAGCTAGAACCCCATAGAGTTGTCTTTTGCCGCCAGGATAGAATAGAACCCTCCGCTGTTGCCATGTGTCCCTATCTCTGCCTTCATCAGCGAACTGCTTTTGCAAGCGCTCTGCCTCCACATAGCTAATTACGGAAGCATCATTTATTATGATACTCATGCTGTGATGCCCATTACAGAAGTTCTTCTCGAGTGTAATGAAAATTACAGTCCCAAGATAGCCCCATGTTGTTGAGAAAGGTATCCCCCCCTTCAAATTATATGATAATCTGAATTTCTTGGATCGTGTTGTAATTATAATATCACCACAATTTATGGTAGTTTGAAATTCTTAATCGGGTTGTTTTTAAATGATCAAAATAAAAAAATATGGCAGGCCTTGATTGTGTGAGGTTCAATTACATGATCAATAAGGTAGGTTATTATGTCAATATCTTTCCTTGCCAATCGTTTTAACTTATATCTACCAACAACTTGCAAATTTTTTTGGCAGTTGGTTACCGATATCATCACTTTTGGTCAATCTTTCAATGGAAACTTCTGAGTTTAGAGTTATTTTTCATGGAATCTCAATTGGAGAGGACTTGAAAACTTCTATGAGGGATAGAAGCAGGGACGGAGCCAAGATTGATTGTCCTGGGGGGCGGCATTAAAAATGACAAATAGGCTATAAAGTTCAAAATTGAATTTAAGAAATAAATAAGTACCAAATTGCATGACACCATATACATACATGATAATCAAAAGCCCAAAGGCTCAAGTTTATCTTTGCAAAACTTATAATATCAGAAATTAGAATATTTGATAAAGAATTATTAATTAACAAACTTAAAGTTTGCATGTAAGTTATCAGCATATATAGTAGTAATTTTTTTTGAAGACTTTATAACCACTAGCACTAAAGAAAAATACAATTAATTCTTGAATAGCTATATCTACTCTCATGAATTTCTTCAACACTTTGTTTGTTGTTGAACTTCTAAACGAGAGATGGAGAGATTTTAGGTTAGATTCCTTTTTTAATATAATCATTGCCATCTTTTATTTTTGCTTAAATTGTAGGGAAGCAGTTAAATATGGATACTCATAGGAATCATTACTGTTTTTTGGACCGATTTAATAAAATCTTTATACTTTGCTAATTAATCTCCTATATTTTATGCGACTTACCTAATCTAGCTTCTACATTTTCTGAGGGGGGAGAGAGGGGGGCGGGGGGGGGGGGGCGCTCCACCCCCTGGTTCCGTCCTTGGTTAGAAGTGTGCATCTAAAATCTTGAAAGGGAAAGAGAGGGAAATGTATTTATGCATTGTTTTTCTTTGTTTCTGAAGTACATGAAGTGACCTAAGTTAATATTACACATTTCAAGGAGATCACAACATAAGAGGGAATCAATTAATTGTTCATCCTTTTCTGCTTATAAGAAATTATTGTAACACCTGTATATCTACAAAAAGTTTTCAAAAAAAAAGTTTAACGAGTCGTATTTTAAAAATAAGTAAAGGCTTAATTCCAAAAAACTATCTAATTTTTTGCCTCGGTTACGAGAAACTACCGAATTCTTTCAAAATTATGAGAAACTACCGTGCTTTGAGAGTTTTGTGGTAGTTTCTTGTAATTATTGCTGACGTGACACCTAATTTATGGTAGTTTTGTAGGTTTTGAAAGTTTTGTGGTGGTTTCATATATTTTTTGAATGTTTTATGGCAGTTTCTTGTGTATTTAACAAGAATTTGGTAGTTTCTCGTAATTAGACCAATGTGTTTGGTAGTTTTTTGGAATTAAGCCATAAATAAATTTTAAAAATAGAGTATGCAGTTTTCTGTAAAATAAATAGTTTAAAAGCTTGTCAAGTTTGCTAAATATAAAGATACATCCTTCAACCCTCTTAATAACTTCAAAGCTTTTGTGCAGCGGCGAGGAGTTTAAGACGGTATCAGAGCTGTCACCCTCTTTCATGTCTGGAGAGGGTTAGCAGCTTGATGGAAGCAGAGGAGTGCTCGGCTAATCAATGTGATTCTTCTCACAATCATATCGACAGCGTGGTGTGGTGTAGTACAGAGCCGAATGAGGTCATCGTATCCCCTGAAGTGACCTCAGGGGATGTTAGCGGAGATATAATGAGCCAGCTAGTGAACATTCACCAAGGATTCACATCTAGCTAGGTTTACTCCTCATTCTACAGCTTATGCTGCAGCAACAACAACAGCAATGACAAAAACTTTTATCCCAAACTTCTGGGGTCGGCTATTTGATTATGTTTTCTTTTCCCTTTACGTTTCAGCGGCTCAAGGTCGAATTATTGAGAGGGAATGTGATAAGAAATTTACTACCATCAAGTCCGAGATAGCGTTCTTAGGGAATTTACCTAGGCTAAGCTATTCCACAGTGTCTAGATCATTTTTTTCTCAACTAGGTTTGGAAATGTCAAATATTTTGGTGATGGGGGCTGTCCTTGAATTTAGGTATCCCTCCAGCATCATTTTTCAAGCCCATCCCAGTAGTTGAATTTGCACAACTGAAGACGCTAGTCGCCCATTAACTTAGAAACAACATATTGGGTTAAAGAAAGCCTTGGATAAAAAAAGAATGCAAAAGGCACTGCCAGCGCTTTACATACAAGCTGAATGAGAAACCGGTAACTGAAATCTTGTAATCTACAAGTCAACGCCGAAAAATAAGGGAGATCTACTTGTCGTGCAAAACTATGATCATGACCAGTATGCAAAAGAATTTGGCATCAAGGTTACGGATATGACGACTTCAGGGGAATCAAGAGTACTACCACCCCTGGTGCCGAAGTAGAATTATTTTGGCAGAGACATTTAGGATGATATCACAGCAACCCAGGTTTCCCACCAGGCACATGTTTTGAAGCAGATTAATTAAAACAATGGTGTGTGTCCATACATTTACACCATCATTATTTCCCTTTGCTAGGCTTTTGAGCTACACCACTTGCAAACGATGATGGAGATACGGAACATGATAGCTGGAGTGTAGTGCTGTCCAAAACACGGCGTTTAAAACGTCTCATGTTTGGTAAAAATGTGAGGATAATCGGATCATTGAAATCATCATGAAATGGATCTGTTGGACATGTATAGGCTGATGAGAAGAAAGGTAGTTTGAGCACATTTCACCTTTAGTATAAGAGAAATCACAGAAAAAGCTTTTTGGGACGCTTGCAATCACAAATTGTACATCTTTTGATCATAAATCGATGAAGCTGATTGAAAGAAGTATATTTTGTGAGCGCAAGTCGTGGAAGAGCTATGCTATTTTCTTTCATATCTAATTTCAAATCTTAATAATCTTTTCTTTACTCATGAATCCAACAGAAATGCTTCAGTTTTGTTTTGTACTTGAGAGAGAACTGATTTCTGCTCCTTTTGTACGATATTTAAGATTTTTTAGTTATATTTGGATTATTGCTTCTATGACAGAGTCAGCTTTACCAAGGAACTAATTGTGGACACAGGATTTGTTAGATGAACCGTAAATTTTGGGATAAAGGTTGCTATTATTACTGTTACCATTATGGTTTTGTTTTCGAGACACAATCTTAGAATGACTTATGATACATCCAGTTTGTACATCCAATACTCGCATGGACATAATGTAGAAACTACTTGCCCCTGCGCATGCATGCATGCACACTACTGCACTGCTGCAATAAGGGGTTGCCACTACGGACAGGGGCAAAGCACTGCCCCTACGGATATATTCGTAGGGGCATAAAAATTCACCGTAGGTGCAAAGATCGCAAGTGCAAGTCTTTGCCCTGAACATGCCCCTACGGAGAAATAATTGCCCATACGCGTTCCTCCGTAGGGACATATTTCCCTATGGCTTACACCGTAGGGACAAAATATTTATTTAATTTATTAGTTTATAAAATAAAATACTTGCCTCTACGGATAACATCGTAGGGCCCCTACGGAGTTCTTCGTAGGTCCAGATAGAAGCCCCTACGGATTTATTCGTAGGTCCATCTGGACAAAATATTTATTTAATTTATTAGTTTATAAAATAAAATACTTGTTCATATGGATAACTTCGTAGGGCCTGAATATGCCCCTACGGTGATCTCCGTAGGTCTAGATAGAAGTCTCTACGGATACATGCGTAGGGGCATGTTTAACGCCTGTTACCGAGTCGATAGGGGCAAATTATCAGGTATCCTGATATTTTTCCCTTACGGCTAACTGTGTAGGGGCAAACGTTGGACCTACGAATTAATCCGTAGGGGCAACAGGTGGCCTTACGGATTAATCCGTAGGGACAAAATATCCGGGTTTTTTTTAATAAAAATGGGCTTCCTGTTTTTCCCCGTCCTGTGCACAATAATATATACATTATATAACCAAATACCGCAGTATTCATAATCAACATGTCACGACCCGAAAGAGCACGTGACTGGCCCTTGAACCATATGAAGTCTATAGGACCCCATCTGATCCAAGTAAGCCAAAAGCCCAGAAATCTAAAACCATTTAAAGAGTAAATAAGGAAAACTGGTTTTAAGAAGTAAACAAATCACGTTTCGAAAGTCAAGTTTTTAAATAACTAAGCCGAATATGTATTTTTAAAATGTGCAACTTTTCCTAAAAATTTCGACAGAGTTTCTTTGTAAAAACTGGCTCCAAACGTGGTACAACAAGAATAATATATATAAAATGATAAAAGGCATCCCCAAGCGGGAGCTAGCTCTTCGTCAATCGACCGTCACAACCACGCAAGCAATAATAATATACAACGCCAAAGGGCGAGGATCAAACCCAAAAAGAAACTCAAAACAGCCAGAAAATCGTAATACTACTAGCGCGACTCTAAGGTCGAAATAAAACAACACTGTTTTCTAAGTCTGAAACAATATACAAGTTTTGGTTGATGGAATGACTAGATACAATGAATAAAACATGAACAATGGCGGTTCTGATACAAAAGAACCCACCTACCAACACAAGTCACCCATATGGAAGCAGTGTGCCAGAAATGCCGCTATGGAATCTGTACGGCAAAAACCTGCAAGGACTGTGGCACAACGGGGGTGAGTTGCCAACTCGTGAATAGAAAAATATCTATAAGCAGAGATCGAATGCATGACCCATCCTAGGTCAATACGTCAGATATAAATATAACCTCAATATGAATAAGTCTGAAACATGCTAAACTGGCAATGTAATTTCTATACATGAGTGTAGTGCCAAGTACTCGTGCCAGTGCCTCAGGTAATAGCATAATATAAATGTGAGATACAATCAATGAAATCAATCTGCATGTACGTGGATCCCGTCCACTCGTCACCCAATGACAATAACCATCATGCATGTAAATATCATCAGCATATGCATGGAAATATGAGGATATAAACCACCTGTGTCCCTCGCGACACGTCAAAATCATAGAACCGGAGTGCCCAGCATCGGCACTCGAAAACATCATGAAAACTGTGCCCAGCATCGGCACGTAAATCCTCATATATCGGGCTCCGACAGTCCGGATCGGCCCACGGGCTCTGTCTGCGGTATCGGCCCTCGGCCCCGGCAGTACGCCCATATCCATCTATCGACTCTGGTCAGTATCCTCCGGATAACCGCCAGGTCCAACCAATCAACGGTAGGTGCTCGCCACTCTGCCAGGCTGATCGTCTACTCCACGAAAAACATTTCTTGCCCCGGGGAACCATACCGGGTCCACCATGTACCCGCAATCGGCCTCATCCGCCTCCTCGAATCGGGTTTCACGTGTCGCTCTCAGCACCGAGAAAAACACATGGTGGACGCACTGAAATATCATATCAAGGGTAACCGGGTTTTAAAACAGTTACATATTCCCTTTTTAAACACCCACGGTTCCCAAAACCAGAAATATCATGGAAACAACATATCTCAATGCGTATAATCAGAAAACAGAATGTATGCGACATATAGCAGGAAGGTAAGCATATCAGTCTGTCATGCAAGAATCATATCCTGAATGCAACAGTACCACAGTGTAGTGACATGGAAATTATCGATGATGAAGTGTGTGAGCCGGCAATAGTGTACGTGGAACATACGCATCATCGATAATGGTGCTGGTGTCCTAGCAGCATGACTGAAATATATCAACAATACAAGCGATGCAATGCAAATAGCATGAATATGCGGAAATCGAATAATCAGCGCAGCAGTAAAGAACCTGCCTCAATAGATATATCATGCAACCTTGCCTTTTGAAATAAGACGAATCAGGGCTTTTGGTAAAATAAGGGCTACGGTGTTTTAAGAAAAGATGCGTCTTTTGAAAATATCCGTATAAACCCTTTTACCTATCTTTAAAATATCCCCGACTCGTTAGTTTTGAAATAGGTATGACTCGGGTCTAGTGTAACGCCTACTATGCGAACTACGAACCCAACAATCAAGTCAATCGAGAAGGGTGTGGAAACCACCTAAATCTGAGTCGATATACATATATATATATATATATAGTCGGTGATCTCGCCTCAATAGTATCACGTATGATACAGTATCATATAACATCCTCGAGTCATGAGTGCGGATCTAATATCAATATAAAGCTCATACGGTAAATCGTCGTACGACATCCCGATAGCTGAGTACGGGTCAATATCACATTCATCTCATCACCTATCCGGTATCACTACCATCATATCACATCTCAATCCCATGTATCATCCTCAATCCCGTATATGAACACATAGTCCCATACCCATGTGTAGATATACACACCTCTATATGCACACAGATAAATGAAAGAATGTATGCAAGTTTGTGTGTATGTGTGAGTGTGGGTGCAACCACTACTCTAGGGTTTCGCACTATGCTCAACCAATACATCCTTATCACCGATAATCCATTATTACAATCAATAATTCTAAACAACACATAATAAATATATGTGTGTATACGTATTCGTATACATCACCACGGACTGCGGGGGTGCTATACGCCATCCACCCGACTTCTCCCCGTAGATATAATCTACTCACATTGCTTCTCATGTGTTGGTGCCGATGTCGCCATCTTCATCTTCTTTGCCTCAACATCTCGTAAGGTACCTACAAGTATATCACAACGCTAAAGCACATGAAAATCACATCGGAAACCAAAATAGCACACGCTACCCGCATAGGTAAAAACCTATCGACTCGCATGTAAACACGATCAATATCCACTTGTCGTTGACGTCCAAACGCCACCCGACAGGAATGAATCACCAAATACCAAAATCCATGCTAAAACAAGTCGTAAATCATACGCCAACTCAAGCAAATCAACCCAGATTTCACCCTAGATGGAATCAGTCAAAACTAGACATACCCAGGGTCAAGACTAGAGGAAATAGGGCCAGGCACAAAATTCGATACAGTTCCCTCCTGCTCTGGCAGCAAATTGCGTCCAGAAGGGATAAATTGGCGGCCGTACTTTGGAGTTGGGGGCTAGGGTTTGGTGTGGTGGTTCCATGGTGCCTGCACATCTCACTGTCAACTCAGTTTTATTTTTGGGGTCTCGGGGTGATAGCAGATTCCACAAAACACTCTCAGATTTACAGTTTTTCTCCGACATCGTCTCATAAATCCGTATTCTGGTTTCAAGTTCAGGTTTGGGTCCAAATTAGCATCACACAAGGGGTTCTAAGGTCACAACAAGCCTCAATTCCACTTTGATTTCAGGTCTAACCCTAAACCCTAACTTGAATTCTCCAAAGTCCACAAAACGACACAATATCGATATGAAACTAGAATTGATGCACAAGGAAATTGAAATACTACTTGAGGGTGCAGAAATTACCTCCTTTGGCAACTCAAGAAAATTCTTGAGTTGCTCAAAGTCCTCTAAATTCAATCTTGCTAGGTTCAATGTGTAGCTAGTGAGCTTGGGAGTAAGTTTTGTGAAGTGGGAATGGGGTTTTTGGGTTGATTTCATGGTGGATCTAAGGTTTCATGAAGAGGGAGAGAGAGGGAGAGAGAGAGCAGCAGCAGCTCAAATGGGAGAGGGGAGAGAAAATGAGAAGGGAAATGATGGGGGGGGCATGGGTCAAAAGAGGTCGACTTAGACATTCTCTCTCATCATCATACTTACTTTTTCTTTCTTTTCTTTTCCTTCTCACTCCAATAGTGAATCCAAAAGAACAACCATGGCAATAGAAATGTAACACAAGTGTAACAAGTGTGGAAAATGATATGTGCACATTTTTGCACAAAAATGCTAAAAATCCAATTAGCGATTTTTAATCGTGATTAACACTAACTTAGCATATAACTAGTCTTAAAAACATTAAGATGGCATAATTCCATAAAATACCCTATTTTAGAATTTTCCAAAATTTTTCCCCATTTATTTGTATTTAATTATACCAGAATATTAAAATATTCATTAAAATAATATTAAATTATAAAATTTCCCAAAAATCATATTTTATTATTTTGAAAACGTTACAATCTACCCCCTTAAAGAAATTCGGTCTCCGAATTTAAATTTAAACTCCCAAATGCTAAAATATTTCAATACAAATTCCAAGTCATCGGGGCTCCGAAATCATCTATATATAAAACATTATAGCGCAATGCATGCGCATGAGTACTGAGCAGATAACTCAAAAGCAAACTCCGTCAAGCATCCCGCAATCATCGGAGTCATGGTAAAGACACAAATGTCAAATCCAATACAAAATCAATATGATATAAATCAGAACTATACATGTAGACATCCAATCTATACATGTGAATAGCTGATGTAAATGCATGCCAAATCTTTTTAAGTCGCTGTGCGATGCGCGTAACACTGCACAGTGGCGGACGTTTTTCACAAGAAAACAACTATATACGTATATATATATATCCTTTGTTTAATAGGTACGTTCCGCCGTTTTGAAAACAATTTAGAAGGGTTTCCTTGTTTTTTTTAAAAACGTTTCGTGTCACCTCGGACACGTAGGTATATATATATCGAGACTATAGCTCGCTCTTTGGAAATCCCTTCGAACTATCAATGCATGCAAAATATATCTAGGTACTGTCCTCTGACTAGTCCTGCTCGGTACAAAATGAATATCAAATATCATAGAAATGTACTGCTCCAAAAGGAATAAATCCCAAAAATGCACATAACATCACCCTGTGCGTCTGGTGCGCACGGAAATCAAAATCCATATATGTGCCATACAGGTGCACAAAAAAACATCTAGGTGCAACGGGTGTGCACGAAGCATCTGTCATAGGCAACGTGTGTGCCTGGCAGCCAAAACAGGTGCATTTGACATGCACGAAGAATCTCGATTTAGTGTATCTGGTGTGCCCCAAAATCGTATCTCAAAACATGCGTCCAACATGCGCGAAAATCCAAATCGGTGCATCCATCGTGCACGAATGAAAATCTAAACCCTGCGCACTCAACATGCACGGAATCACAAAATCCAATAGCAACGCCGAACATGCGTAAGTCCAGTCAAAAGCACGGAGTGCAAGAATCCACATCAATATTACAATCAAAATCGACATACCGAAAGACATCAAATCGAAGTCAGGTGCAACCGTAATGCACAAAATATAAATCCGGTGCAACAAAGGCACGAAATATAAATTTGATGCGATAAACGCAAGAAACATAAAACTGGTGCGACAAACGCACGAAGTATAGAACTTGTGCATCCCATGCACAAGTACCAGCAATAACTCAAATGCGTAAGCAGCAACACTAAGTGTACCCAGATATAAAGAAAATCATAAACGTGTGCAACTGCGTGCACAGAACACATATCAATGCACTACAAGCACATATAATCTATACCGAGTGCAAAATCGAAACACTAAAAGTACATGAAACTAGGCTGGAAGCGTAAATCAAATCACCGGCATAAAATAGGTATGAAATCACAATCAACACCTCAAGAGTAATAACTATGTGCAAGGTATAAATACCCAGTAAGTGCAACCATGGTGCACAAAATCAAATATCATGGAACTCAGTCATCAAGACTAAATCATGCGAATAGATCGTCCAAAATACCGAAATCCAAAGCGACGGATACGTGATAATCAAATCACAAAATCACAAATCATAAATACCGTCGTCGGTATATCCTTCTTCAGGGTCGAGAAGGTACCGGTACATCCGATGCTAGCGGCGCAAGATATCTACTTGCCTCTTGCTCGCGATTGGCGTCCTCTGCCTCTGGTTCCTGATCTTTCCTGTAGATTACCAATCTCGCAATCCATCGGCTCATCGGCCCGGTCAGGTGTGCTGACAGGAACGATTCCGTTCTGGCACTTTTCAGGTCATCACTCGGTCAATCCTCACGACCGCTCATAAAGCAGCACATCTCTGGCGTCAACCTCTGGTCCTCTAAATGCACTTCACACATCGGCTCCTGGTGCAAATCTTCTTGCAGCAGTGTACTGGAAGGAATCCCTGCTCAAGGTCTCTTCTGATCTTGCCTAAGCTAAACTGTAAGGAGGCTGGTACTTTGGCGTAATCTTTCCTCGCTTTCTGAACATCTGCACCCTTAGTACAACATCTCCTCGGAAGCTGGTCGCATCCCTGTGCCTCTGTATGCATGTCCGACCTTTAATCTTAACGGGGTGTAGTGACAGCTCATCTGCATCTCGCACGAACTTCTTGTCCCGCTTGTCTGTATCATCGACCATTCGACGTCGCGTCTTTATCTGCGCACTGCAATGTCCTCGGCTACGGTCCATCCGAAGTCTCTCACACGGACTCTAAATCACGAACTCGGTATCTTCATCATTCAGTAGGAGATATCTAGCCGAACACGTCCTCAGCGTGCATATCGCATCTCTGATGTCAGCGGAGTGAAACGTCATCTCGTCGAAATCTCGTGCAAACTCATTACTCCACTCTGCTTCAATATCGACTGATTCGGACTCATCTCATCGTGGCTACACAGACTGCGCTCCAACGGCTATGCTCGTATCTGGAGTCTCCCAAGCAATGTCCCATCACATGATATCCGAATGATGTCGAATCGTCCGATCGACTCGTCAGAACCTCATAATCCCCTAAGAGCTCAACATCTCGGGTACAGTTTAATAGTATCGAGTACATACCACAGCATCGGTGGTCCAGCCGTAGAAGGGCAAACCCAAGCCTCACTAATGGAGCCGCGGAACTGCCGCAAACCCTAAGGTTCAAAGGCTTTCACACGGTCATTATGTCGAGTTAGGGTTTCATTCTTCTAGAGGGTCCATAGAATCGCTTGCATGTCTTTCCGAATACTTTAAACTTGGAAAATGGGTTCCTGACAGTCGATCGTCTCAATCGACTCTCAACGAATCTGCGTGAAGTTGCCTCTAGCTGGAATCAATCCACCTGATGACCTCGCGTCGGGGTAAGCGAACGAACCACATGTCCTAATCATTAATTCTCGGTGACTAGCGACTCACTATCATCTCTCTAAGAATATGCTCATGCTGCAGTAGCTCCAATAATCTGGGCGATATCTTTTCATTCGCAGCAGCAATTGGTTCCTTCATCCGTACGCTGAACAGCGCCTCAATCATCATGAATAAGCGATAATATCAACGGTCATCGCATCCTGGCTGGCCTCTATCAGTGGCTCAATCCTCTGGTGCCGATCAGCACACCCAGGAAATCTCATAAAAGCGATCAATCCAACGCTCATGGCGCGAAAACACAATAAGACGAATCCTCAATTTGCAATCGTACACCTCTGGAATCACGCCCTGGTCAGTCCTCGTCCCCGACGAGCTCATGCTGACGCAACTCGAGCCGTAGCTCACTCTTCCCGTGCAATCGCGGCAGCAAAACCATAACCAGTATCGATGAAGGTAGATCATAGGAAGGAATACAATACGGTGCAAGGAAATGTACAACCTAAGGTTTCTTAAGCGGAGTGGCGTGTCGTAAGTATGCCGCGGAACATACCCACGGTACGTCACTCTACTTTAGTCACCTATTCCATCAACCAAGGGTCATCCTACGCGACGAAAGTTCGGGTCTAATACCCCCTCGACTAAGTCTAAGTTCCGTAAGGTCAAGCCTAAGTTCCGTATATAAATAACGCCCTAGGCTCCACATAGTCAATCTCAGACTCGAACCAAGGTCAACCTAGCGCTCTGATACCAACTTTGTCACGACCCGAAAGAGCACGTGACTGGCCCTTGAACCATATGAAGTCTATAGGACCCCATCTGATCCAAGTAAGCCAAAAGCCCAGAAATCTAAAACCATTTAAAGAGTAAATAAGGAAAGCTGGTTTTAAGAAGTAAAGAAATCACGTTTCGAAAGTCAAGTTTTTAAATAACTAAGCCGAATATGTATTTTTAAAATGTGCAACTTTTCCTGAAAATTTCGGCAGAGTTTCCTTTGTAAAAACTGGCCCCAAACGGGGTACAACAAGAATAATATAGATGAAATGATAAAAGGCATCCCCAAGCGGGAGCTAGCTCTTCGTCAATCGACGGTCACAACCATGCAAGCAATAATAATATACAATGCCAAAGGGCGAGGATCAAACCCAAAAAGAAACTCAAAACAGCCAGAAAACCGTAATACTACTAGCGCGACTCTAAGGTCGAAATAATACAACACTGTTTTCTAAGTCTGAAACAATATACAAGTTTTGGTTGATGGAATAACTAGATACAATGAATAAAACATGAACAATGGCGGTTCTGATACAAAAGAACCCACCTACCAACGCAAGTCACCCATATGGAAGCAGTGTGCCAGAAATGCCGCTATGGAATCTGTACGGCAAAAACCTGTAAGGACTCTGGCACAACGGGGGTGAGTTGCCAACTCGTGAATAGAAAAATATCTATAAGCAGAGATCGAATGCATGACCCATCCTAGGTCAATACGATCAGATATAAATATAACCTCAATATGAATAAGTCTGAAACATGCTAAACTGGCAATGCAATCTCTATACATGAGTGTAGTGCCAAGTACTCGTGCCAGTGCCTCAGGTAATAGCATAACATAAATGTGAGGTACAATCAATGAAATCAATCTGCATGTACGTGGATCCCGTCCACTCGTCACCCAATGACAATAACCATCATGCATGTAAATATCATCAGCATATGCATGGAAATATGAGGATATAAACCACCTGTGTCCCTCGCGACACGTCAAAATCATGGAACCGGAGTGCCCAGCATCGGCACTCGAAAACATCTTGAAAACTGTGCCCAGCATCGGCACGTAAATCCTCATATATCGGGCTCCGTCAGTCCGGATCGGCCCACGGGCTCTGTCTGCGGTATCGGCCCTCGGCCCCAGCAGTACGCCCATATCCATCTATCGACTCTGGTCAGTATCCTCTGGATAACTGCCAGGTCCAACCAATCACCGGTAGGTACTCGCCACCCTGCCAGGCTCATCGTCTACTCCACGAAAAACATTTCTTGCCCCGGGGAACCATACCGGGTCCACCATGTACCCGCAATCGGCCTCATCCGCCTCCTCGAATCGGGTTTCACATGTCGCTCTCAGCACCGAGAAAAACACATGGTGGACGCACTGAAATATCATATCAAGGGTAACCGGGTTTTAAAACAGTTACATATTCCTTTTTTAAACACCCACGGTTCCCAAAACCAGAAATATCATGGAAACAATATATCTCAATGCGTATAATCAGAAAGCAGCATGTATGCGACATATAGCAGGAAGGTAAGCATATCAGTCTGTCATGCAAGAATCATATCCTGAATGCAACAGTACCACAGTGTAGTGACATGGCAATTATCGATGATGAAGTGTGTGAGCCGGCAACAGTGTACGTGGAACATACGCATCATCGATAATGGTGCTGGTGTCCTAGCAGCATGACTGAAATATATCAACAATACAAGCGATGCAATGCAAATAGCATGAATATGCGGAAATCGAATAATCAGCGCAGCAGTAAAGAACCTGCCTTAATAGATATATCATGCAACCTTGCCTTTTGAAATAAGACGAATCAGGGCTTTTGGTAAAATAAGGGCTATGGTGTTTTAAGAAAAGATGCGTCTTTTGAAAATATCCGTATAAACCCTTTTGCCTATCTTTAAAATATCCCCGACTCGTTAGTTTTGAAATAGGTATGACTCGGGTCTAGTGTAACGCCTACTATGCGAACTACGAACCCAACAATCAAGTCAATCGAGAGGGGTGCGGAAACCACCTAAATCTGAGTCGATATACACACACACACACACACACATATATATATATATATATATATATATATATATATATATATATATATATAGTCGGTGATCTTGCCTCAATTGTATCACGTATGATACAGTATCATATAACATTCTCGAGTCATGAGTGCAGATCTAATATCAATATAAAGCTCGTACGGTAAATCGTCGTACGGCATCCCAATAGCTGAGTACGGGTCAATATCACATTCATCTCATCACCTATCCGGTATGACTACCATCATATCACATCTCAATCCTATGTATCATCCTCAATCCCGTATATGAACACATAGTCACATACCCATGTGTAGATATACACACCTCTATATGCGCACAGATAAATGAAAAAATGTATGCAAGTATGTGTGTATGTGTGAGTGTGGGTGCAACTACTACTCTAGGGTTTCGCACTATGCTCAACCAATACATCCTTATCACCAATAATCCATTATTACCATCAATAATCTTAAACAACACATAATAAATATATGTGTGTATACGTATTCGTATACATCACCACGGACTGCGGGGGTGCTATACGCCATCCACCCGACTTCTCCCCGTAGATATAATCTACTCACATTGCTTCTCATGTGTTGGTGCCGATGTCGCCATCTTCATCTTCTTTGCCTCAACATCTCGTAAGGTACCTACAAGTATATCACAACGCTAAAGCACATGAAAATCACATCGGAAACCAAAATAGCACACGCTACCCGCATAGGTAAAAACCTATCGACTCGCATGTAAACACGATCAATATCCACTTGTCGTTGACGTCCAAACGCCACCCGACAGGAATGAATCACCAAATACCAAAATCCATGCTAAAACAAGTCGTAAATCATACGCCAACTCAAGCAAATCAACCCAGATTTCACCCTAGATGGAATCAGTCAAAACTAGACATACCCAGGGTCAAGACTAGAGGAAATAGGGCCAGGCACAAAATTCGAGACCGTTCCCTCCTGCTCTGGCTGCAAATTGCGGCCAGAAGGGATAAATTGGCTGCCATACTTTGGAGTTGGGGGCTAGGGTTTGGTGTGGTGGTTCCATGGTGCCTGCACATCTCACTGTCAACTCACTTTTATTTTTGGGGTCTCGGGGTGATAGCAGATTCCACAAAACACTCCCAGATTTACAGTTTTTCTCCGACATCGTCTCATAAATCCATATTCTGGTTTCAAGTTCAGGTTTGAGTCCAAATTAGCATCACACAAGGGGTTCTAAGGTCACAACAAGCCTCAATTCCACTTTGATTTCAGGTCTAACCCTAAACCCTAACTTGAATTCTCCAAAGTCCACAAAACGACACAATATCGATATGAAACTAGAATTGATGCATAAGGAAATTGAAATACTACTTGAGGGTGCAGAAATTACCTTCTTTGGCAACTCAAGAAAATTCTTGAGTTGCTCAAAGTCCTCCCAATCCAATCTTGCTAGGTTCAATGTGTAGCTAGTGAGCTTGGGAGTAAGTTTTGTGAAGTGGGAATGGGGTTTTGGGGTTGATTTCATGGTGGATCTAAGGTTTCATGAAGAGGGAGAGAGAGAGCAGCAGCAGCTCAAATGGGAGAGGGGAGAGAAAATGAGAAGGGAAATGATGGGGGGGCATGGGTCAAAAGAGGTTGACCTAGACATTCTCTCTCATCATCATACTTACTTTTTCTTTCTTTTCTTTTCCTTCTCACTCCAATAGTGAACCCAAAAGAACAACCATGGCAATAGAAATGTAATACAAGTGTAACAAGTGTGGAAAATGATATGTGCATATTTTTGCACAAAAATGCTAAAAATCCAATTAGCGATTTTTAATCGCGATTAACACTAACTTAGTATATAACCAGTCTTAAAAACATTAAGATGGCATAATTCCATAAAATACCCTATTTTAGAATTTTCCAAAATTTCCCCCCATTTATTTGTATTTAATTATACCAGAATATTAAAATATTCATTAAAATAATATTAAATTATAAAATTTCCCAAAAATCATATTTTATTATTTTGAAAACGTTACACAACATCTCATGCATAATATATAAAAGAAATAAACAAACAAAATACGATATCAGTCTAAATCATCGTGAACACGCAAACAACACCAATATCGTCCAAAATATATACAATATGTATCATATAAGTACATACATGCTTAAAATATAAAAAAAAAACTACCCTAGCTCGGTCCAGCTCCTCCACCTCTGATAAACGCTGTAATCTGACGCATCTGCTTCTCGGTACAGCCCTTAGTCGTCAAAAACTCGACCAATGAAGGAGCGGACTGTGCGCGAGTCTGAGCGAGCTGTGGAGCTACAGGAGTGGTTTGCACAACCGCAGCCGAGATAGTGGCTTGCGGAGCCGCAGCCGAAGGAGATGCATGCGGAGCCGCAGTCGAAGCAGCCTGTCGCATCTGTTCAATTTCGTGTGTAATAAACGAGTAAGAACCGTGTATTAGATTTTAGTCGAATTCGTATCATTGTCAGGTTATTGTGAAACCCTAATCTAAGAATACTGAGGAACTTAGGCCTCGTTTGGATATCTAGTTTGGAAAACCGTAGTTTATTTTAATTAGGCAGTTTTATGTAAGTATGATTAATCAAAGCTAAGTATACAACCAAATAAGCTCAGGCTACTAATATTACATATGTTACTATCTATAATGTGATATAATATTTTACTATTAAGTAGTATACGTACTAACATCTCCTTCAACTCCTCGACGGTGGTCTTCAAGGCGGCAACATCATGCTCTAGACGTCGCTCACGGGGGTAGGGGAAGTAACCGCCGGAGTGGAGTACAACCTCATATAGGCCCTGCTAGGACCCAGTCCCCGGCCCCTCTCCTAACCACCGTGGTGCCCTCCGTGTGCGGCGTCTAGAACCGGGGTCAGTAACATCGGATCGTTCTGTCCAGTAAAATCGATCCCCGATGCCTCCGCCTGCTACACCACCGGCTCCTACACCCACATTAACCATTAAAATATAAGTATATCATTTAAATTTGAACTTTTCAAAATAAAAATTTCAAAGCTGTTAGAATAAATATTAAAACTTACGCAATACTCCTGGGTAGCGGTGTCGGGGAATCGAAGCTCGCCCCTGGCGGGATCTGTCGAGGTGCCGTGGACGGCAAGATACGCGGTCAGCACGCTCGGTGTACCACCCTGCGCCAGGGTCTGAGCTCTCTGCAATTCGCAAAAAAATACATATATTATAAAATAACTCTTAATATTACATTATATCAGAGTAAATCTATTGTAATTTACCGATGCCTCCATGGCACGAGTAATATTCCTCGAGCCACCTGTATAAGTGGGGCGACCCCTCTTCGCCGACTTCCTATTCTCTTTATTTTGATCGGCCTGTTTCTGCACAACATTCAGATTTAGTTTTCTAATTAAGCAACACAAAAAAATAAATTATATACTAAACAATGAATTGCATTTAAATTACAAACCTGTTTGCGCTGAAAGTCGAAATATTGGCATAAGAGAGGCCATGTATCTACGCCGACTCTCGCAAAGGCCGGAGTATGTGGGAGAGACGCTCTCTCTGCCTCGGGGATCGCCATCCACAGTGAATAGCAGTTGATCTTTAGCTCATTCCTATTGTATCGGACCTTTGATTGCATATTCTTCATCAGGCCATGGTACAGAGCATGAAGATCGAGCACTCTCTTACGGTGATCCGGATCGGGTACATGCTGAAAATCGTAATCCAACTGCAAATATAAAAAAACAATGTTATTAAATTGCAAGTGTTAAATAATAATAAATATATTGGATAAGTCAAATGAAAATATATATTAATACCTGAGCCTGATCCCAGAAGAGGGCAAATGAGCGCCGGTGCTGATCGCCCCACTCAACGTGAAGTGGATACTTCTTCACGAGGCGGCTCTCATCCCTCATATACCGGCCGAACCTCTCAACATAATCGCCAGTATAGCGATAATCGGGGGTAAAGAAGAGGGGGAATGCTGCCTCCCCCTAGCTCTGTCGGGCCTCAGCCTGTGGGACTGATTCGGGCCTCGAGTCCCCCTCTCGGGATGGGGCTGCCCTGCATCTACAAGAAATATCAAGACAATCAATATTAAGACAAAGTGGTATTAAGAAATCAAGGTTTAACGAAAATTGATGTGATATATACTTCCGGTGATAGAAGCACGAGCCTGGGCCCAGGCAGCAGCACGAGCGGGACGATAGTTCCTCCGGTGAGGAACAGCCGGTGACCCGGACGTGGACGCATCCCCTCCAACTAGAAAATAAACATCGATAAAATTACATGAAGTTCATGTTTATTCTTAAAGGATATGTAAAATAAAAAAATATTTTATATTTATTCATACTAACCTGCAGACTGAGCGGAGAGTACGGAAGTGGCGGGAGTGGTCCCTGCACCAGACATGGACACACCACCTATAATTAGACAATCAAACATTGACTATGCAAAAAGAATGTGTATATCAATAATATAATATTCTAAAACAACATGCATACACTATAGGATATATAAATATACCCGCAGGTGCGATGGTGGCCTCTGCCTGAGATGTGGAGGCACCACCTACAGCTATACAATTATAAAATGATTATCTAAGTACGTAAGAGCAAAAAGAATGTATGTATATTTATGATATAGCAATCTAAATCAGTATGCATGCACTATAGGATATATAAACATACCTGGAGGTGCGGGAGTGGCCTCTGCCTCTGATGTGGACGCACCACCAACAGCTGTACAATCAAACATTGACTATATAAGTAATTTTGACATAAATATGTGATTGATATGTCAAAAACTATCTCTATTACCGCAATCAAGAACGGCATCGCATGAAGCTAGCCGGTGAATACGGGTCGGTCCACAGGGATGTTGTGAATCTCTTAGTCGCGCTTACGAGTTAATTCCGAAGGGTGTTCGGATTGGTTATTAAATCTAAAAGCCTAAATTATTCTATCTACAATTATCTAGATCTATTCTTGCTAGGGTTAGGTTTAGGGATGGTTTGGAAATGCAAGTAAATCTCAACGCTTTCTATACCCGAATGAAGATCTATGATGAGTTATGGTAATTATCAATAAAAGGGATTAGATCCATTCGGGAAGGTGTTCCTTCCTCTAGGTTCTTGTCCTTCCTTTAGAGATCCTTACCCTAACCTCCATGGAAAACGCGCGCAACCGGGCTTTTATACTACGGTATCACCGCTACCTCGAGGGATAGGGTGCCGTAGGGCGCGGTGTTTGCGTGTATGCATAGAGTCCTATTGAAAATATATTGTCACGCCCCGCTTCCCAAAATACGGAATACGAGGGGTAGACAAGGCCAGCCATGCTCCTACGGTCGAGGAAATATCCTGCCGTAGTCACACTTCGGCTTCTAGCTTTATGTGGTAAACAGTAAATAATGCGCAGGCAATGAGAAATGCAGTAACAGAAACGAAACAATATAAAGAACTGACCTGATGGGAACAAAAGGTATTACCCTGGATAGTTAATCAAGATGTCCGTGCTGTACGTCTAGTCCTGATCCAGGCTAAATCTTCTCCTCACACTGAGCATGCATACTCAGGTCGTCAGAGCGACACAATAGCAAAATGATATATAAATTCATGTGACAATTCTAACAGTGATAATAAATATACATAACAGTAAATCAATGGCGGTGTAGATATGAACATGCAGTAATCAATGCAGCGGAACAGTAAAAGCAGTATAATGATATGCCACGTATGTCAACACAGTAAGTATGTATATCGATGCTATCATCCCTATCAGTCTCTAAGTCTCACTGTACAGGTCACTAAACCTATCGTCAGTCCAAGTGTGAGAGTCAACCACTCGCGAGTGTCCTCCACCCAAGGGTAGAACCCAAGGGCAAGGGACCACGGGCCCAACATGTATATCACGGTAATAATCATGTATCCTGTAAAACTCCATATATCTCCCTAAATATATAAGCCGGCATGGGACTCCCGAGATTCTGTTGAACTCACACTCAAACTACCCCACACCCCGTGGTCTACATCAAACGCTAACCATAACCCTAAATACCAATCGGTCTGTGACAAGTCTGCGCGAGAACTGGAGGCAGGACCTCCATCAAGCACGTCCCGGCTAATACCTAAGATAAATGGCAGTGTCTGGTGCCTTATCTGTGACACCCGTGCAAGAGCTTCCATAAGTGTCCCATACCACTTATAGTCACACGTACACGCGTCCCACAGACGTCGACAATGCAATAGAATCATAAGGTTCACTGATTGTGTACAAGTACGTATCACTTTCACTTATTCACTGATACACGAACACTAACGTACTTGCCACAATCATCACTAATACCTAACACTGGGTAAATGCACGTTATCACTAGGTTATCAATGCAGTGACATGTGTATGATATGATGCGTAAACAGTATATAAAGCATGTTTAGGATGTCATGAATCAATAATCTACCACTTGCATAATGTATCATAAATCATACGGTCACAGTTTAGTAAAATGATGAACGGGGAATAAATAATATGTTCAGTTATCTATCCAGCGAATTTGATTTCATGCCAATCGGGTTCCAGGATCATTAATTATAGCCATTTCATTTTAAGCGTTCACGGCTGGAAATCCGGTTTCAGAATCGGAAGTCCGTTTCACAACGTATTTTAATCCCAATTGGGATCAGATTTTAGTGATGCTACAGTTGAATGAAATCTAGGGTTTTCAGTAAGGTTTTCAACGCAACAGACGGATTCTCAATCGCGTCTGTACGTCAGGAGATATACACTTTTTAACATTAGTATGTCAATGCTGATTCTGTTGGGACTGTTATACGTCCCGATCTATTAAATTACAGATTAAATAACAAACGATAACGAAACAGAATGAAACCACTTGTGTTGTCTAGCTAACAGGTTCACCTATAATAAACAGTGGAGTTCCGCAACCTACGAGTTAAGAAAATAGGGTGGTACCCATTACGGGACAGTAAATAACCACTGGAGTCGCTCTGGACTGCAGTCCAGAGTCGCACTCCGATCCAAATATTGACACAGTTTGAGTACAGAAATATTTGGAAACTAGCATAGCGTTATAGTTCATCGAGTCGGCTTCGATTTAAGCCTCGAATGCATCATTCCAGTGTGTATACAATTTATGGTAATTTTAACGGTTTTCAGGTACAAGAAGATTCCAGTTTTACGAGTAAACTTGGGGGTAGTCATTTTAGTCGTTAACGGTCATATTATCCAACGAAATTCACACACTAGATTCACCGCCATATGGGCCAGCTTATACAATCGAGTTCAGTCAAATTAAATGATAATTTCCTATGAGAACTTATATCGAACAGTTACGTCGTAATATTTAACAGAAAGTAGAACATGGGATATACATGATTATAATATGTAATTATCATAAAGTAGCATGTAGCAAGTAGAGAACTTGCCTGGACACGTCTCGGGGATGTATGGTGACGGTAACGTCACGAACGCGCGACACACACGCGGCACGGCAACTTGACTTGGCTCGAACTCGAGTCTCGGCAGCGGCGGCTTGGTTGCTGGGGTCTTGACGACGGGGGTGGTGGTCGTTGGTGTGGAGTTGCTCGCTGTGGTGGTGGCCGGTAGTGGGGGTGTTAGACAGAGAGAGAGAGAGAGAGAGAGAGAGAGCGAGAGAGAGAGAGAGAGCGCAGAGTGCAGAGATTGGGGGAAAGAGAATTTGAGGGAGAGAGAGAGACGACAGAGAGGGAGAGATGTAAAGAGGGAGAGAGAGAAACAGAGGTTGAGAAAGGGGAGACACACAGAGAGAGAGAGAGAGAGGGTATAGAGAGAGACAAAAACTGAGAGAGGGGAAAGAGAGAGAGAGTGAGAAGTGTAGAGAAAGAGAGAGAAACTGAGGAAATGGGAGGCTGAGACACAGAGGGATTGGGAGTGAGATGATGGCGACGATGATGCGGGGAGTCGACGGGATGCAGGTGTGTCGACGACGAGACGAGAAGCTCACCGGTCGTCGGGGCAGGGGTGGTCGAGCTCGGGTGCAGGGGGTTCGAGCTTGGCTGTGGGTTTTGGGGTATTGGGTGATGGTGGCAGGGAAGAGTGAGGGAAGGTGGTGAGGAGATGAGGGCGGTGATGAGGGTCCAACGAGATGGCCGGCGGAGTGGGGTGATGGCGACGGAGGAGGCGTGGGTGTGGGCTCGAGAAAGAGAGAACGGGAGTGGGAAGAAGAGTGAGGCGAGGAGACGTGGGGGAGAGAAGGAATTATGAGAGGAGAGAGAGAGGCGCGCGCCGTGGGGGTAACGGTGCTGCGACGTGGGCATGAGCGCGGGCGGAGGAGGCGGATCGTGGGGAGCAGGGAGCGGGAAAAGTGGGGGTAGCCGTTGGGAAGAAGGCACTGTAGGAGGCGGGTCGGGTTCGAGGCGCGGGTGCGGGTGAGGGCTGAAGCGGGAACGGGTGCTGGGGAAGTGAGTGGGCCGGGCCAAATAAAAATAAAAGGAAAAAAGAAAATTGATTGGGGGGAAAAGTAGAAGCGGGCCGGGCTGAAAAGAAATAGAATGGGAAAAATAAATGGGCTCGGGGAATTAGTTAGGTTTTAGGGTTTAGTTTTAATTAGATAAAAGAAATGGGTTAAAGGAAAAAATTAGGGTTTTGAGTTTAAGTAAATATAAAATAAAATAATGAGAAAATTACAAAAGGGCTGGGATTTTATAAAAAGAAACTGATAGATTTGGTTTGGGTTTTGGTCTAATAAAAGGGAACGGGCTTTAGGATATAATCAAAAATGGAAATGGAGTTCTGGGCCGGAAAAGAGGTTTTTATAAATGGGAAAAGAAAATGGGGGATTGGGATTAGGGTTTAGAAGAAATAAAATTTAAATAAATTACATAAAATTCGAGAATAACAAATATACAGATATTGGTATAAAAGGGGCTGGGTATTACATATATTATGGGTAAGAAAGGGATGAGAGATCTCATCTCTCAAAATCCTTCCCCAAAGCTAACTCTAAGCAATTTATCTACGGCAAGAAAATAAATCTACCTAGGGCAAAGAATTAAAATCTAAACCAGGGCAAGGAATTAAATCTACCTACAGATGCATTTCTCCAATCATCAACGCAGGGTTGTCAGATCTGAATTTCTGAATTGAAGAGAGGCACCGATGCTCTCCATAAAGAATTCTGGAATTTATTATTAAAAGGAGGCATGAGAAATTACAATGATTAGAGTTCCTATTTATAAAGAATAGGAAACCCTAGGGTTACATTTGTTTCGCATGTCTGAAATTACAAAAATAGCCCTTAGGAAATCTTTTCAGAGCCGCCAAAGTATTTTGGTAAAAATTTCTTCGAGTACGGGCACCATACGGCCGCGGAACCGCGGCAATAGCAGGCTTGGGCCGCGGTTCCGCGGCCCTTTAGAAAGATTAGCTGCTGAAAATTTTGGGTTATGTTCTGGATCTTTTTGGGCTTCTGGTTCTTTGGTTCTTTTGTCAATTGGGCTTCTACATTTGTTCCAGATCTTCAGTGAACAATTTGCAATGGATTTTTAACCGTTCGCTTTGTTTTGTTAGACCTTGCATTGCCTTGTACTTTGTGAACTGTCTTTCGATGTAGGCTTGATCAAGAGTCTTCTGTTTGTTGGTCAAAGTCCATTTTTTATCGTCTTTACATCTTTTTCACTATTTTCTGTCCAAGAACCTATAACCTGTAACATGTAGCAGACATGCATCAAAAGCACCTGTTTATTTATAAAAAGAATAAGAATGGGGAATATAATAATGCAATATTATGGTATGAACAAATATCCCTAAACTTATCTTTTGCTCATCCTCGAGCAAACTTATTTTTATTCACTAAAATCCTAACCACACTTTCGCAGGGAAACGCGATTGCACTGAGCACGTGCAACAAGCCGTTAAACCTCTAGGTGTCCCTAGTAGGAGGAGTGTTGTCTCCTGAGGGTTTTCAGCGGATTACACCCACAAAATCCTATCAACTTGGCTTTTTTGACTTTTGTTCTCCAATTAGGTTTTCTAACAAGGAATTCTATAATCGTCGACTCGTAAATTGTCCATCCATATTCTTCACACTTCCTCATCATTTAACTTAAGATTATATACGTTCTATAGACTTACTTAGCTTTCGGCATCTTTTAAGTTTTCCTTCTAGTGTTCCATCTCTACTTAGGAATTTCTATCAACTCTACTAAAAATACAAGTTCTATTCTTCACTCCTTTCTCTCATCTAAACTCCAATCACATATCGCCACATGTGTGTATAGATCACTCCTATACTTGGAAATTCAAATCAAGCAATCATACTCTCGTCCGTTGTCCAAAGCACTTCTTAATTGGTGAATTTTTAATTGAATTTTGCTTACACATCCTTCATGCGACCGTTAATACTTCTTGAGATACCAATGACCGATTACAAAATGTGTTTGCACATTAAAGCGTAATTCCTAGTCTTGCAACACCCAAGGCTTTAGCAGTGACTCCCAAACCAGTTGGTCTAAGGCACTAGGTGATAAAGCACCCTCGCTAAATATTTTTTCTATTTTTGCAGCCTTAAGTAATCACAAAAACCAGTGTCCATTTTTTTTATTCTTTATTCACACTTTTTTTCTTTTATTTTCTTCGTACTAAGGACTTTAGACAAGAGCATTTCAAGGTCTCTTCTACTATTCCAAGTTTCAAGGTGCGTGATTGTGCAAATTGTAGGGTATACATTTTCAGAATCTAGACTTAAGGTAGGAACTATTTTTCAAACTTATATTCTAATAAGAACATCAATACTTTTCCTTCGTTTCGACTTAGCCCATGAAGTGAACCCAAAATTTGCCTATTTCTAAACAAACTACAAAGACATATACTTTCTACCGTTAAACTTTAAGGAATGTTATTTTTAGGGTTTTTAATTTACTAAGTCTAAGATCTAGTTGTTCCTAGCCAGTTAACCTATTTGTCAAACTTAAATCAATTAGACCAAATTGAATACATTGATTTTTATAATTTTTGAAATTTTTTAATTTTTATGGGTTTTAAAATAAATATGCAAATGCAAAAATATGTACAAATGAATGCGAAGGAAGAAGACGTACCGAGCATACCCCCAAAATTGAACTTGACAGTGTCCTCACTGTCATGCTAAACCAAGAGGGTCAAAATACCGGCACTCCCCTGTTTATTTATTTATAATTTTATTTTATTTTATTGATGTTTTGAATTTTTTATTTTTTATAGAAAAAGAAAACAAAAAATATATGTACATATATACAACAAGGTTCCCCCCAAACTTAAGTTTGGCCTTACACAAGCCAAAGGTTAGCACCAACCATTCAAAAATCTTATCGTGGTAATGGTATAGTTGGTGCAAGAATGGAGTGGAAAGAAGAGAAATGAGAAGCACACGAGACCGTATGGGAAGAAGAGTGGAATATGGTCTCGGTGAAGGAGAAGAATGGCGGAAAGGAGAAAGAAGTGGAGTACGATCTTGAGGGTGTAAATCGAGTGAATAAATTAGCGCAATTTGTGCTGACCGATGTGTTAAAAGCGATTGCGCTAACCTATCAACCCGTCGTGAAATGGGGTCAAATCCCTCAAGATTCGCAAGGAAAACATGGGTACGCCGAACTTGGTATAGGAGATGAAAGCGTAACGGTCATTTGTACGGTCGGAACAACAGGAAGGACGAAAGGAAGTGAATTAAGGATAGTATCATTCTCACCGTGGTAAACTGTCTCGAACTTAAAAGATTCCATCAATGGTTCGAAACTACTGTAATCAACCGAGTCTGATGGTTCAATTAACTCATCTGAAAATGTAAAGGACTCGAACTCGGGAGGTGAGTCATCAATATCGTCCGAAAAAGTGAAACACTCGTAAGTGTTATCATCTGTGAGAACAGTATCAGATTCAAAGGAAAATTTTTCAAGCTCACAGTCTTCAAGCGTGGTCGGAACGATGTAAAGGAGGGAGGGTGATTTTAAAGGTTTAGGAGGATGAATTGGAAAATCCGACAAATCAAACAGAAATGGTTCAACCTCAATATGGTCCTCAAAACTCTCCTCAATACTATCTTTATAAATTTCCTCAATATTCAACTCATCCATGCCATTATCATCAAAATCAAGACGCATATGAGATTCAGGAGAAACATTTAATAACTCAGGATGGTGATTTGAACATAAAATTTCAATTAAATCGACAGGTTCATCATCCGAAATATTCCCGGCGTCTATATCCTCAATCAAGTGAAAATCAACTTCTTTAGACACCTCCTCAAAAGCATGGATGTTTATCAATGTAGGTTCTAGAGTGGAGGTGTAGAGGTCAAACGGATTAGGTGCGGTTTCACTCGAAAGGGATTCCTCATAATCTGGCAAATCAAACACTACAAATTCGCGCAACTCATCATTTTGGTCACATGTTTGAAAATTGGAGTTGTTGGATTCAATTGGGTATGGGTAGGTTTGATTTGGAAATCCTCTCTCATTCTCACTCTGTCCAACCGCCTCCTTATACATTGAAATTTTTTGAGCTAGCGGGAAACTAGCTACCGCTTCAGTAGGTTGCATAAGGGCGGCTAAGGACGCTTCCACATTCCTAGTCATTTTATTTCTTGCTGCAATGTACGCTTCCAACGACTCTTCCAAACTAGACTTAGGTGGTGAGGGGGTTTCGGTAAAAGATTCAAAATGGTGTGGATATGCAAAACTCCCAACAGGCTATGTAGAAACAATGTCTAGTGAAGGTGGGAAGGTCGGGTAGGACTGGTAGGAAGTGGGTGGTTGGACAGGGGTAGGGTCGACATGTGTATAAAAAGGTGAATAGTCGTGTGGGCCCCTAGAACTAGATGTGTGGAGAGGGTTGAAAGATCGGCTGCGAGATTGAGCAATATGCTCAGCAATGGACATCGGTTTAGGAGTTACAGCTGGACTCGAAAAAGTTATGAAGGTGGTAAAGGTTGACTTGGTTGACACAAAGTGGGTTGTAAAGTAAAACTGTTTCTCCTAGATGCTTCTATTTGATCTTTCAACGAAATTTTTGGCACGGAGGGATCATCTTTAAATTGACCGAACACATTAACGTACGACTCAAAATTAGGTTCGGGATACCAAAGTTCGGCAAGAGATTTATGATGTGGGGTACCCATGATAGAAGAAAGAGAAGATGAAAAAGGTAGGTGGTGCAAGGATTTCTCAGCGACAAAAGTTGCAAGTTTTTTATAAAAAAAAATTTCCTCTTATTATTCTTTTTTATTTGTTTTGCAAAAATTTTCGATAAAGGGCTAAGACACAAATGCAAATTGTAGGGTTCCTAGGCACCCTAGTGAGGTCTCACAAGTGATCAAATATGCACAAATCAAATTTTACGGGTGCCCACAAACCCTAATACGGATCGTTTACTAGATATCTAGGCGAAACAAGCAAGTAAACGGAAATGTATCTAAAGGAAAGTGACTATAACCTTTGTAGATCCGGTCCTCCACCTCCCAAGCTCAGTGATGAAGTCCCCTTGCTGTCCAAACTGAATCCCGGACTCTAGCATCTGCCTCATCGGAAAAATGAGCGGAATTGGTCGTCGGCTTCGATGTCGAAGATGATCTACGTCGAAGCTCCACAAGATCAAACTCTCACTTCAACAAGTCATGAAACTTGTGAAGAGAACACCCTATACTACATGGCAAGAGGTAGAGGATGAAGAAATAGGAAGTGGGTTCACTTTAGAATTAGATTTCTCACTTGTTTTCTCAAGTTGCCATTGAACTAGAAAGCTTTTCTTCATGTTGAAGAAGATGAAGAAGAAGAAGAAGATATGATAAGTCTTAATAATTAGATAAAATAAATCAATACTTATCATACTTTCAACTATAGTTAAATGTAGAGAAAAGACCATGGTTAAAAGGATGGTTAGGGTTAAGCATAAGAACAAAAGAGTGACTTAGTCAAAGTTTCAAGAAACTTCAACTAAAAACAAAATATTCAACCATTCATTTATCTTTTTCTTTTTCCAAAATGAATAAATAAGAAAGATAAATGAATAAATGATCAAAACCCTAATCATTAACTTAAACCATGGTTTGATTCTTTACACTTAACCAAGTAAGCATGTATCATCAAACATGATACAAACATGTGCACAAAACTATATCGCATATACAATGTGTACAATTCAAGTGAGAAAATCCTTTTAAAGTGAACTAATACTAGTTAACGCAAAGTAATATATCAAATATATAAATATGCACTAAATCATTAAATCAACACTTGATTTAACGATCCGGTCATATCGGATATAACCGACTAGTATCATATGTATCGGCTTATCGAATCAATCCTTGATTCGATAACTAGGTTATATCGCATATAACCATTCGATACATTCATCGCGAGAATAGAATACGGTATCACATACACGAATTATTCTCGGTCCCGCACATATCTCATATGCGCTCCTATTTCGTTTCGCTTGAGCCAGGAAACCTCTGTGTAGGACTCTAAAGACTCGTCAATACGCCGGTAGCAGATGATGATCATATCAAGCACCCACAAGCCGCAAGCGGTCTGCTAAACGTAACGGCCACCCGGGTATTGAGCGATCAGAAGATCGACGAGCAAGCCCGCTCATACTCCTGTGAATCCAACCAGTAACACTTACCGTATAGTCCGGTCTGTTTGTCTGATATGTCGCATATCTCGCCTAGGGGTGGTAAACATCAGACCCCAATAGCTCGATAAGTCATGCCGACGTAAGGTCCATAACATTCGTGAAACTACTGATAACTCTTACCAGTATATCACTGCAACCCTGGCCAGGGATTTCCTGTTATGGCCAGTCGAGCATAGCACAACATCAACCCCAATACCGGGAGAGACGAATCCCCTCTTATCGCTCATTGCCTCCATGTGAATCGGGACTGTACCCAAAAACCACCTGTTTGCACAACTCAGTAGAGCCGTGGTAGGGTGGAAATCAAAGCACAGTGGGAGACACACAAGACTCTATGACGATCTCGGGTCAACAGACTAAGCTGTACCAGTGTCACCAGAGAACTGCTATTTGACGTGAGGTATAATACCATCTGGGAGTTCTCGGCGAGTCCGTTCAGTGTACCCAGTCTCCACTGAGCACCCGCATACCATCTTCGATGTCAAACACCAATGGATATGGGATCATCCATCGCCCATCGCATGGGTCGAGAAGATATGCGCTAGTCTACTCTGGAATATCGATGCCCCGTCTCGATATTCCCTCGACTAGGAACATTGAAGGATGTACTCATGGACTATCCAGGCCCCACTAGTATGATCTGCATCACAGTCCTGGAAGTCGAGTACACATCCTAAGGGCTTTATCAACATGTAACAGAGAGACAGAAAGTATACATGTTAAGATAAAGAGCAACCAGATAGCGTACTATCATGTCGAGCAAGAAAGTCCTACCTATATATGTCCCAGCATCCACTACAATATACATCCAATGTACAGTAATGGCCTCTAGGGCATACATATAACTAACACAAATAACCAGAAATGCATAATTAGTCCTAGATCTAGGGTCACCTAGGTCAGCTAGACAGCTCCTAACTGTTCCAAAGGGCTAGAAATAGGACCTCAAACCGCCTCTTCACCGCCAATTGCGGCCAGGTAAGTGCCAGGTAAGTGGGAGGCTCCCCGCTACAAGTAGCGATCCTAATTAAGTAACCACTTGCCTTAGACACACTTGCCTAGACACCGCAAAGTCAGGTTAGGATAAACGGTCGATGCCTATAACTAGTCCTCTGTCCTATTGAGCTCGAAATCCTTAGGGCTGAGTCCAGTATTTTTTTAATTAAAGATTGGTCAATGCAAATGCTTTATGTGATTTCTGGGGTCCTGGGAAGGGTGATGAAATCTCCACCCAATCTGAATTGGTCAAAAGCCCCTTAAAATTCGATTAAAGATATGCAAAACAGTAAATCACTTGTAATCAAATCTCTTTTTTGTGAATTTCAAAGTTTGCAAGTTTTCTAATTAAAATTTTCCTTTTTTCTCTTGCTCTTTATTTGGAAAGATATTTTTAGCAAAAAGATTAAGGATATGCAAATCAGAAAAGATCACTTGCAATCAATTATTATTTTAAGCGAGGCGCAAAAATCCTGCACAAGATTTGTTATTTGGAAAGGAAAAGATTTTTTGAAGTGCAAAGAATCCTGCAGGAGATTTTTCAGAAGATATATCGGAGATTTGTAAAGGAGGAGAGAGAAAACTCACAGAGATTTGCAGTGGCGGAACTGTTTTTTTTTTTAACCGCGCTTCAGACTTTTTTTTTGGGGAACCGATCCCTCAACCCCACCGCGGAACCGCCGCAAAAAGCACCCTAAGACCGCGGAACCGCCGCCGGTTGGTCACTTCGGCACAGGTTTTTTTTTTGCTCTCCAGATCTCCGCGGTTCTTCTTGTTTCGCTTTCTGGAAATTTCCAGATCCGTCTCGATTGTATATCCTGCAAGATTCAAATAACAAACTACCCTTTCAAAAAATAACAGATAATATATTTTTATATTTTTTTTGTGATTTTTTAGATTTTTTAGATTTTTTTAATTTTGATTAACCCGAAATTACAAAAAAGAAATAACACGCCATCCCCGGCAACGGCGCCATTTGATTGATATGTCAAAAACTATCTCTATTACCGCAATCAAGAACGGCGTCACATGAAGCTAGCCGGTGAATACGGGTCGGTCCACAGGGATGTTGTGAATCTCCTAGTCGCGCTTACGAGTTAATTCCGAAGGGTGTTCGGATTGGTTATTAAATCTAAAAACCTAAATTATTCTATCTACGATTATCTAGATCTATTCTTGCTAGGGTTAGGTTTAGGGATGATTTGGAAATACAAGTAAATCTCAACGCTTTCTATACCCGAATGAAGATCTATGAGGAGTTATGGTAATTATCAATAAAGGGGATTAGATCCATTCGGGAAGGTGTTCCTTCCTCTAGGTTCTTGTCCTTCCTTTAGAGATCCTTACCCTAACCTCCATGGAAAACGCGCGCAACCGGGGTTTTATACTACGGTATCACCGCTACCTCGAAGGATAGGGTGCCGTAGGGCGCTGTGTGTGCGTGTATGCATGGAGTCCTATTGAAAATATATTATGGGTAAGAAAGGGATGAGAGATCTCATCTCTCAAAATCCTTCCCCAAAGCTAACTCTAAGAAATTTATCTACGGCAAGAAAATAAATCTACCTAGGACAAAGAATTAAAATCTAAACTAGGGCAAGGAATTAAATCTACTTACAGATGCATTTCTCCAATCATCAACGCAGGGTTGTCAGATCTGAATTTCTGAATTGAAGAGAGGCACCGATGCTCTCCATAAAAAATTCTGGAATTTATTATTAAAAGGAGGCATGAGAAATTACAATGATTAGAGTTCCTATTTATAAAGAATAGGAAACACTGGGGATACATTTGTTTCGCATGTCTGAAATTACAAAAATAGCCCTTAGGAAATCTTTTCAGAGCCGCCAAAGTATTTTGGTAAAAATTTCTTCGAGTACGGGCACCATACGGCCGCGGAACCGCGGCAATAGCAGGCTTGGGCCGCGGTTCCGCGGCCCTTTAGAAAGATTAGCTGCTGAAAATTTTGGGTTATGTTCTGGATCTTTTTGGGCTTCTGGTTCTTTGGTTCTTTTGTCAATTGGGCTTCTATATTGGTTCCAGATCTTCAGTGAACAATTTGCAATGGATTTTTAACCGTTCGCTTTGTATTCTTAGACCTTGCATTGCCTTGTACTTTATGAACTGTCTTTCGATGTAGGCTTGATCAAGAGTCTTCTGTTTGTTGGTCAAAGTCCATTTTTTATCGTCTTTATATCTTTTTCACTGTTTTCTGTCCAAGAACCTGTAACCTGTAACATGTAGCAGACATGCGTCAAAAGCACCTGTTTATTTATAAAAAGAATAAGAATGGGGAATATAATAATGCAATATTATGGTATGAACAATATGCATGTATATCTATAATATTACATTCAAAATGAATATGCGTGCAATATACCTGGAGGTGTGGCAAAGTCCATACGGAAGGAGTCATCCGAAGGGGTCTCCGATCGGGGTGCAAGACCGGCCCTCTGAAGCTCCCTACACAGCTCTTCGCGCGGCAGAACCGCTTTGCCTCTGCCTCTGCCGGTGTAGCGGCTGGTACTCCTGCCGCCCCTCGCTGCTCTCGTCATCGTCATCAAATCTAGACAAGAGTACAATTATTACATATGCATGTTATATATGTATAGATCGTAAAATGTGAAGTAATAATATAACATTACTGATAACCTTTTTTCGTTTCGTGGACGCATTAGACATATCTACTTGGATTTCATCATCGATATCATTTCTAACCCACGTAACTTCATGATCAGCCGAAGACAACCCGTCTTTTGAAACAGACGGTCGGAGCACTCTAAGTCTTCTCTCTTCTTCATCCTCATCGCTGTCCTCGAATTTGTAGGGTTCCTAGGCACACTAGTGAAGGTTCATAGAGCATCAAACTTGCCCGAATAAAATTCTACATGTGCCGAACAACCCAAAGACGGGATCTTTGCTAGATTATTAGGGTTTAGCATGCAAGATAACAACTTTTTATCTAAGTATGAGGGATTGCAACCTTTGTAGTCCGCTCCTTCACTTCACAAGCTCCGAGTAGAAGTCCCTTCGCCGCGATCCATGATCTCTCGGACTCAAGAGAGGCTCCACGACTCGAACGATCCATGCTAGCTTGAAGTGTTCCGAATCTCCGATGATCTACGTCGAAGTTGCAAAAACCCAAGCTTTCTCACTCTAAAGAGATGAACACCCTAATCTCATGGGCTAGATGAGATGAGGATGAGGGAGTAGTATTTATGCTTTCTTTTTATTCACTTTCTCACTTGAAATCATCACACAAGAATTAACTAGTAAGCTTTTTCTTTTAGAACTCAAGAGAGAAGAAGATTATAATGGAAAAGATAATCCTTTTGTGATGAATAGAAAAGAAATCTATATGATTGATATATCAACCATGGTCAAGGATGATAGGCTAAGAGTTTGTAGAGAATAAACTAGGGTTAGGGTTTGGTTAGGTTAGAAATGAGTCATGGAAAAATATCAACCATAATATCTTAACCAAGACAAAAGCAAAGCTTCTAGAATGAACAAGAAGAAGCTAACCCTAATCAAACCCTAATCCCGTTTAATCATACTTAAACATGTTTAATAATAAATCATATCATGTCACAATAATATATATCACATATATATTATATATTTGCAACAAAAGAAAATAATATAATTAACATATATCGTATATATATCAATGTATCATCTAGTGAGAAAATGAAATAATAAAGCGAGCCAATATTAGATAATGTAATACAATATATCATATATATTATTATACATTAAATCATCGAATCAACACTTGATCCAACGATCCGGCTATATCGAATATAACCAGCTAATATATCATGTACCGATTCGTCGAATCAACACTTGATCCGATGTCCCGATTCATATCAAAATATCTCGAGAATATAATACGGTATCTCATATCGCATTATCCTCGGTCCTGCACATATCACATATGTGCCTCTACTCCGTTTCGCCTGAGCCAAGAAACCTCTGTGTAGGACTCTAAAGAATCGTCAATACGCCGGTAGCAGGTGATGATCATATCAAACACCCACAAGCTGCAAGCGGTCGGCTAAACGTAACAGCCATCCAGATATTGAACGATCAGAAGATCAATAAGCTAGCCTGTGCGTTCTCCTGTGAATCCAATCAGTAACACTCCCGTACGGTCCGGTCTGTTCGTCTGATATGTCGCATATCAAGTCTAGGGGTGGTATACGTCAGACCCCAGTAACCGATAAGTCGTGTCGATGTGAGGCTCATAACAGGTCGAGAAACTACTAGTAACACTTACCAGTAAATCTCTATATCAGCCCTGGCCAGGGACTTTCAGTTATAGCCAATCGAACACAGCACAACATCAACTCCCTATACCGGGAGAGACGAATCCCCTCCTATCGCTCATTGCCTCCATGTGATTCGGGACTGTACCCAAAAGCCACCGTTTTGCACGCCCTCGTGGATGTGGTAAGGTGGAAATCAAAGCACAGTGGGAATCACACAAGACTCTATGACGATATCGGGTCTACAGACTACCCTGTACCAGTGTCACCGGAGAACTGCCATCTGACGTGTGGTATATCACCAACTGGGAGTTCTCGGCGAGTCCGTCCAGTGTACCCAATCTCCACTGAGCACCCGTACACCATCCTTGATGTCAAACACCGATGGATATGGGATCATCCATCGCCCATCATATGGGTCAAGATGTGTATACGCTAGTCTACTCTGGTGTATCGATGCCCTGTCTCGATATACCCTCGACTAGGAACAGTTATAGGATGTACTCATCAATTACTATGGCCCCACTAGTATGATCTCATCATAGTCCCAGTAGTCGAGTACAGATCCTAAGGGCTTTATCAACATGTGAGAGAAAGACAGTAAACCAATACAAGTGAACATGTTAAGATAAAGTGAAACCAAATAGCATACTATCATGACGAGCAAGAAAGTCCTCTCTGTATATATCTAAGCATTCATCATAATATACATCAAATGTACAACAATGGCCTCTAGGACATATACATAACTAACAATCTTCCACTTGCACTAAGGCCAGCTGCTGTAGTATCTCATACCTAGCATCCCGAATAATCTCTCAAACTGTATTTGGGGAATGGCCTTCGTGAGTGGATCCGCAGTGTTGTCCTTCGTATCTACTCTCCTGACCTCGATCTCCCGGCGATCAACTATCTCCCTGATCAGGTGATACCGCCTCAGAATATGTCTGGACTTCTGATGGGATCTGGGTTCCTTGGACAAAGCCACAGCTCCATTGTTATTGCAATACAGAGGTATTGGATGCTCAATGGATGGAACCACTCCAAGTTCACTAATGAACTTCTTCATCCAGACAGCCTCTTTGGCAGCATCGTTGGCAGCGATGTATTCAGCCTCCATCGTCGAGTCTGCAACGGTATCCTGTTTGGAACTCTTCCAACATACCGCCCCTCCATTGAGGGTAAAGACAAATCCCGAGTGCGACTTAGAGTCGTCCTTATCACTCTGGAAGCTGGAATCGGTAAAGGACTCCACCCGGAGTTCTCCGTTACCATACACCAAGAACATGTCTCTAGTCCTTCGTAAGTACTTGAGAATGTTCTTCACAGCTGTCCAGTGACTCTCTCCAGGATCTGCTTGATACCGACTCACTACACTTAGTGAGTATGCTACATCGGGTCTGGTACATAGCATCGCATACATGATAGAGCCTACTGCTGAAGCATAGGGTATCCCTTACATGCGAGCTCTCTCCAAATCAGTCTTGGGAGACATCTCTTTGGAGAGAGTGAGTCCAGAGATTGTGGGTTGGTTCCCACGCTTGGATTCTTCCATACTAAACCTCTTTAGGATGGTGTCAATGTACCTGGATTGGGACAACCCCAGTATCCGTTTGGATCTATCTCTATAGATCCTAATCCCCAATATGCATGAGGCATCACCTAGATCTTTCATTGAGAATCTTTGTGATAAGAAGAGCTTGACTGATTGCAGTATAGGAATATCATTTCCTATCAAGAGTATGTTATCCACGTACAATACGAGGAAGACAACCTTACTCTCTGCTACCTTCTTATAGATACAAGGTTCATCTATATTTTTGATGAAGTCAAACTCTTTGACTACTACATCAAAACAGATGTTCCAACTCCGCGATGCTTGCTTTAACCCATAAATGGATTTAAGCAATTTGCATACCTTTCCGCTGCTCCCACTATCTACGAAGCCCTCTGGCTGAGTCATGTACACGCTCTCTTCTAAATCACCGTTTAGAAAGGCGGTCTTAACATCCATTTGCCAGATTTCGTAGTCATGGTATGCAGCAATGGCAAGTAAGATCCGGATGGACTTAAGCATAGCCACTGGAGAAAAGGTTTCGTCATAATCCATACCTGGTCGTTGACGAAAACCCTTTGCTACAAGTCTAGCTTTGAAAGTCTCAACTTTTCCATTTACACCAAATTTCTTTTTAAAAATCCACTTGCTCCCAATGGGTTTTACCCCTTCAGGAGCATTTTCCAAAATCCATACTTTATTGGTGTACATGGATTCCATCTCAGATCGCATTGCATCCAGCCATTTCATAGAGTCACCACTTATGATGGCCTGCTCGAAACTAGTCGGGTCATCATCTTCCATGATGCAATCCTCGCTTCCACCATCAATGAGAAAACCATAGTATCTCTCAGGTGGATGAGAAACCCTGCTAGATCGGCGGAGAGGCTGGGGTTCGTCGGGTACTACTGAATCCTCTGGTTCTACCAAGTCTTCTGTTATAGTTTGTGTTGCTGGAACCTCTTCCAGTTCTACCTCAATGCCACTAATCTGTTTCATAAGAAAACCTTTTTCTAAGAAAGTGGCATGTCGAGAAACAAACACCTTTTGTTCCTCGGGGTGGTAGAAGATATACCCTTGTGAATTTTTGGGATATCCTACAAACTTGCATAAGACTGATCTTGCCTCGAGTTTGTCCGGATTTTGTCTTTTGACATAGGCTGGACAACCCCATATCTTAACATACTTAAGAGATGGTCTCTTCCCTTTCCATATCTCATATGGAGTGGTAGGCACTGATTTGGTAGGAACCATATTCAATAGGTGTATGGCTGTTTCAAGCGCATACCCCCAGAAGGAAATAGGTAACTCAGCTGTACTCATCATTGAACGCACCATATCTAATAGGGTGCGATTCCTTCGTTCCGATACACCGTTGTGCTGTGGTGTATAAGGTGGAGTAAGCTGAGAGAGAATTCCATTCTCTTTTAGATAATCTTGGAACTCATTGCTCAAGTATTCTCCTCCTCGATCAGATCGAAGGATCTTAATACTTTTGCCCGTTTGGTTCTCTACTTCGTGCTTATATTCTCTGAATTTCTCAAAAGCTTCAGACTTGTGTTTCAATAGGAACACATGCCCATATCTAGAGAGATCGTCAGTGAATGTAATGAAGTAGGGAGAACCGTTCCTGGCATGCGTAGACATGGGACCGCATACATCACTGTGTATTAGTCCTAAGAGTTCAGTAACTCTTTCTCCGTGTCCACTAAACGGAGCTTTGGTCATTTTTCCTTTGAGACATGAATGGCAAGTATCATAAGATGATAATTCGAACGGATTCAAATATCCATCTTTATGTAACTTAGCCAGTCGTGTCGCATTGATATGACCAAGTCTACAATGCCATAAGAAGGATTCGTTCATTTCTGAACTCTTCCTCTTGTGTGTGTTTTGTATACTGAGCACTGTATTCTGATTTAGAATGAATATGCCATTATGTAACGAGCCTGATGCAATCAACTTTTGATCTAGGAATATGTTCATAACATTATCCTTTACTACAAAATTATATCCTTCTTTAGTTAATAAAGAAACTGATATAATGTTGCACATCATGTTCGGTATATAATAGCACTCATTTAGAATCAGTGTATTACGACTTGGCAATGCAAGGTAATATTCGCCAACTGCTTTGGCTGCAATACTTGCACCGTTCCCTACTTGAACGGAATGATCACCTTTTCCTAGTTCTCTACCTTTACGTAGCCCATGTAACTGTTTACATATGTGGGATCCTGATCCGGTATCTAATACCCAGGACGTAGGGTGAACTGAGAAACAGTTCTCAATAACTAACACACCCGAAGAAGATGCATCAACATGTATGTTCTTTTGGGCGGCTTGAGAATCTAGATATTCTTCTATTCCCTGTTCAGTCTTATAACTCTTATAAGAAAGAACGGGTCCAACGTTCCCCTGCTCAGTATAATAAGCGGGTTCAGTCAATACATCCATATTATTATCTTGATTATGGCCTGACATGGTCGCTACCTGGAGAGAGAGAGAAGAAAACACTTTAGCGTATGCTCTTGCAAGATTAGATTGGTTATTATCTTATCTAATCAGGATGTCTCCCACTGTTTTTATCAAATCTACCTTCAAACCCTAAAAGGTAAGATTAGCCGGGATTAATTACACCCTACAATTTCGTCAATCTTTCAGCCAGATCAGTGTCGGTACTTTGAGGGAGGTTCCCCGTGCTTTCGCACGGACCTAATTAAAGTAAACCTCGTTTTCCCAGAGGCGTAACCCCGTTAACACTTTTCTAGACACCTACTTGATCAACTAATTGTCCTGTGTAAAACTCTCCCAGGAGTAACTCTTACTCGCAATGGGTATCGGGATCCAACTATCTCATAGAAGGTATGCAATCTCATTGCAAATTTCAACACTTGAAATTCCCAATAATATTTTACCCCTAGTGTTCTATGACCTTGACGAATGCCAAACAACCCATAGTCCACTAGTCAAGTTCAACTCGTACATTTCTTGATTGAATTAAACCCACCCGCACGACCCTTGACGAATGCCAAACAACGCCGTACGAATACCCTAATCCAATCTGCATCATATGCATAAGCAGATAAATACTAGTTAGTTACCGTACACTATGCCTTGACGAATGCCAAACTACCGTAGCACGAATACTAAGTAGTACTTTATCTGAAATGATGGAGGGCTACGCAGGTTTTTCAGAAAACCCTGAGCGTAATGAACTTGATATCGTCGTAGAATCAAGTGTTTTTGAAAAGGAGTGTTTTTGAGGCTTTTCTTAGTTTCGCTAAAGGGGTCACTCCCGGTGAAGGGATCGTCGGCCCTTTCCTCATCGAATAAGGTGCAGGATATATCATATACACCACTGTGAAAAGCAAAACACTAAAAGCATTCAAAAGACAAACCACGTTTTGTAGCATCTGCCAGTTTCGCTAAAGAGGTCACTCCCGGTGAAGGGATCTCGGCTCTTTCCCCATCGAATAAGGTGCAGGATATATCATATATATCACCGTGCAAAAGCAAAACTGTAGCTACCCTTTTTATAAAGTTTTGATTCTACAACATCTTTAGGTTTCTTTTCTTTTTATTAATCTCATTAATAAAATCCCATCAGCTTATGCTTCCTAAGCATCACAGATAAATACGACGTACACTTATGCCATCCGCATTGGCCTCGATGTCCCCTCGTGCACCGTTAGGTTAGATAACTAACGACAGAGCAGGGTAGGGCTAGTGCGGGTGTAAAACATAAGTTACGTCTATATAATATATCATATATACTATATACTGTATCCATCAGAACATATCAAATGATCACATCACAGATATCGCAGCAGAAACATAGATATAATGTGGGATATACTAGGACGTCCGTATTTAGTATTTAGCCAACAATAGAAAATACGGATTCCACAGTCGCGATGAATAGCCAAGCCCACACCCTGGACCCCTACGAGAGCGGCAAGCGACCCTACCAATTCTGGAGTTTAGGAGACCCGATCTCGACTCCTCGAGATGGCTTCCCACTGAACCCCATAACCAGGTCACCTGTGCTCCCCTCCTTGGATCCATCCTAATGCGGAAAAGTAAATAATATACAACACTGGTGGCATCAACCTCAACCTGGAAGTGCCCCAAATAAAAGAATATTACATTACATTTGAATTTACATGAATGAAAAAATAAAACTTTCATCTCACATAAAACCCCCGGCTATTCAATCGCGACAATCCTGCACATCATATCACAGCAACACATAATATCTCATATCATCAACGTAAGTAAGTATGCATACACCGATCGTCGTCGATGTATAGCAACGACAACCGGCAATACAACTACATACTACACTTACGGTCACAGAAAAGAAAGTGTAAAACTACAATATTTGGAATCCACAATCACTTTAGACATCATAAATCCGAAATATCACATACTTTGCATTTCATGCCTAACTCTATGAATTCCACATATTATATCACATTCCAGATAAATAGACAGTATTAAACTTTTCGAACAGATAATCAAATACCCAAAATTTCCCAAAGTGCTCAACACTTGTGCGGAGTTCAAATAATCCCAGAATATGTCATAGTACCAGTGATCCTGCCGTAGAAGGGTCAAACCAACGCCTCATATGTGGCACGCCGTACTGCCCCAAACCCGAAGGTTCAAAAGGCAGTTCAAGACGGTCACATAATCGAGTTAAGGTTTGTTGTCTTCTAGAGGGTCCACCGCTTAACTTGTACAATTTTTCCGAAAGATTTAAACCCAATAAAAATTCAACACTTGAAAGTTTGCCATTCCGGGATAAAGTGGGTTAATGATATCCGTTCAAATAGTTTAACAGTTTCTAAATATTCGGAAATAATAACGAATTTAAATATTCCGATCGAATCTACGATTACAAAGCAAACCCCAGAATACTTAACACTTGAGTCAGAATAAAAATACCCATAAAATATATACCAGAGACATATGAATTACTGTGCAAAAATGAGGCCCAGATCTCTTTATACTGCCGCGGTTCCGCGGCCTAAGAGAGGTACGGCCGCGATTCCGCGGCGGATTGTACGGATCAGTGGATTATTTTTTCACCGAAATTCTTATTTTTCATTGCTGTATTTTTCAGGTATTTTTAATTCAGAAAAATCCCAGATTTTGAAAAATTTCCAGAGAGGGGGTTAAATTTGTCGGTTCGGGTTCGATCGGAGTTTTAACTTCGTAAACACGTCGCCTAATGCTCTAGCTAGGCTCTGATACCACTGTAGGGTTCCTAGGTACACTAGTGAAGGTTCATAGAGCATCAAACATGCCCGAATAAAATTCTACATGTGCCGAACAACCCAAAGACGGGATCTTTGCTAGATTATTAGGGTTTAGCATGCAAGATAACAACTTTTTATCTATGTGTGAGGGATTACAACCTTTGTAGTCCGCTCCTTCACTTTACAAGCTCCGAGTAGAAGTCCCTTCGCCGCGATCCATGATCTCCCGGACTCAAGAGAGGCTCCACGACTCGAACGATCCATGCTAGCTTGAAGTGTTCCGAATCTCCGATGATCTACGTCGAAGTTGCAAAAATCCAAGCTTTCTCACTTTAAAGAGATGAACACCCTAATCTCATGGGCTAGATGAGATGAGGATGAGGGAGTAGTATTTATGCTTTCTTTTTATTCACTTTCTCACTTGAAATCATCACACAAGAATTAACTAGTAAGCTTTTTCTTTTAGAACTCAAGAGAGAAGAAGATTATAATGGAAAAGATAATCCTTTTGTGATGAATAGAAAAGAAATCTATATGATTGATATATCAACCATGGTCAAGGATGATAGGCTAAGAGTTTGTAGAGAATAAACTAGGGTTAGGGTTTGGTTAGGTTAGAAATGAGTCATGAAAAAATATCAACCATAATATCTTAACCAAGACAAAAGCAAAGCTTCTAGAATGAACAAGAAGAATCTAACCCTAATCAAACCCTAATCCCATTTAATTATCCTTAAACATGTTTAATAATAAATCATATCATGTCACAATAATATATATCACATATATATTATATATTTGCAACAAAAGAAAATAATACAATTAACATATATCGCATATATATCAATGTATCATCTAGTGAGAAAATGAAATAATAAAGCGAGCCAATATTAGATAATGTAATACAATATATCATATATATTATTATACATTAAATCATCGAATCAACACTTGATCCAACGATCCGGCTATATCGAATATAACCAGCTAATATATCATGTACCGATTCGTCGAATCAACACTTGATCCGATGTCCCGATTCATATCAAAATATCTCGAGAATATAATACGGTATCTCATATCGCATTATCCTCGGTCCTGCACATATCACATATGTGCCTCTACTCCGTTTCGCCTGAGCCAAGAAACCTCTGTGTAGGACTCTAAAGAATCGTCAATACGCCGGTAGCAGGTGATGATCATATCAAACACCCACAAGCTGCAAGCGGTCGGCTAAACGTAACAGCCACCCAGGTATTGAGCGATCAGAAGATCAACAAGCTAGCCTGTGCGTTCTTCTGTTAATCCAATCAGTAACACTCCCGTACGGTCCGGTCTGTTCGTCTGATATGTCGCATATCAAGTCTAGGGGTGGTATACGTCAGACCCCAGTGACCGATAAGTCGTGTCGATGTGAGGCTCATAACAGGTCGAGAAACTACTAGTAACACTTACCAGTAAATCTCTATATCAGCCCTGGCCAGGGACTTTCAGTTATAGCCAATCGAACACAGCACAACATCAACTCCCTATACCGGGAGAGACGAATCCCCTCCTATCGCTCATTGCCTCCATATGATTCGGGACTGTACCCAAAAGCCACCGTTTTGCACGCCCTCATGGACGTGGTAAAGTGGAAATCAAAGCACAGTGGGAATCACACAAGACTCTATGACGATATCGGGTCTACAGACTACCCTGTACCAGTGTCACCGGAGAACTGCCATCTGACGTGTGGTATATCACCAACTGGGAGTTCTCGGCGAGTCCGTCCAGTGTACCCAGTCTCCACTGAGCACCCGTACACCATCCTTGATGTCAAACACCGATGGATATGGGATCATCCATCGCCCATCATATGGGTCAAGATGTGTATACGCTAGTCTACTCTGGTGTATCGATGCCCTGTCTCGATATACCCTCGACTAGGAACAGTTATAGGATGTACTCATCAACTACTATGGCCCCACTAGTATGATCTCATCATAGTCCCAGTAGTCGAGTACAGATCCTAAGGGCTTTAGCAACATGTGAGAGAAAGACAGTAAACCAATACAAGTCAACATGTTAAGATAAAGTGAAACCAAATAGCATACAATCATGACGAGCAGGAAAGTCCTCTCTGTATATATCTAAGCATCCATCATAATATACATCAAATGTACAACAATGGCCTCTAGGGCATATACATAACTAACAGAATTCTGGGACATCGTAAACACCCCTGGGTTTCCAACAGCATACGACACTCCATCCTGGATGCTTCAAACACTGTGAGTAGTATACTTGGAACGCTTGGTTCGAAAAGGTAAACGGATCGTCCTGACCACAAAATCGAAGTGTGCTCACACCGGTCAATCCATATTCATCTTTCCAAGTTCCGAGATTATTTCTCTACTTATCCGTATCGGTTCGTGTATCGTACCAAGTATACTAAAATATATAAAACGGTTCTGATCGTCCAGGATATTGGATGCCAAGTATGCAATTTAAGTATCCATAATAAATCACACCATCCGATCCTACTGTCGCAATCCCACTATTCTGAGTGGTTCGAGATGTTTCTATGTCCTTAACTTCGAATTTGTATCCAAGGACACCGAATCCTTTATAATATGCAATCTCCATACTAGGAAACTAAGCTAAACATCTTGAATCACTCTCTAATGATGCAGAAAAGTTCGATCGTGGATCTAACAAAACAAATTTTACGACAAATACATAACGATATAAGTTTAGATTAAAACTGGCAGCAATATCATGTTATTCGAACAACTTACATGATCTGCAACCCAATCGCAAAATTTATCCTGATGATATTTTTCCAATCGTTCATCATTCCAATCAGGATGCCCCTCACGTACCTCGTTAAAATGAATTATGTTATCAACAATAAATTATGACATTAATATTATATCATTTTATACACATAGAAACACAAATATAACAATTAATCCAAAAAAACTTACTCAATAATTTCTTCAAAACATGCGCTATTGAGGAGGATAAACCGATATATCTTGTTGATAAACATAGTGTCTACTCTCTTATAATCAGCTTTACCATATGGTCCGTCCTGAATTCTTCGAGGCCGGTTAAGTTTCGTCTCAATGTTCTCGTCAAGATAGCGGGAACAAAATATGTTTGCTTCGTCTAGAAGATAACCTTGCATGATAGAATCCTCTGGTCGATTTCTATTGCATATATACTTTTTTAGAGTGTAGAGGTACCTAAAGAAAAATATGTTAAATAAATAAATATAGGCATATAGGACAACAATAATTTTACAAATTGCGCGAAACGAAAAATTCCACGTACTTTTCAACGTGATACATCCATCGATATTATACCGGTCCGGCTAACTTAGCCTCAGTTGCAAGATGAGCCATCAGGTATATTATGATATCGAAGAATGACGGCGGGAAAATACGCTCAAACTTGCAAAGTATCAACGAAATAGAATTTTCTAGTTTCTCCAGCGTCACAACATCCAGGGTTTTAACGCATAATTCTCTAAAAAAGCAACACAGGTCATTGATTACTAGGCCAACCTATTGGGGAAGGGAAGTCCTGTGAGCTAATGGGAGAAGGTGCTCCATAATAACATGGTGATCATGACTTTTCAGCCCATCGATCTTGCCTTTCACAATTTTTATCTTCTTGCTAAATTATCCTGAGAAACCTGTGTGAACTTTCAAATCATGCAACACCTGTAGGAATCTTTTCTTCTCCGGTTGTGACATATGATACGCGGCATTGGGAAGTACAAACTTGCCTGGTTTACCCGCTATCGGTTTAGGATGCAATTCACTTCTAATTTCCCAGTCCTGAAGATCCATCCGAGCATGGAGGCTGTCTTTTGATTTTCTGTTTTTACAAAGAAGCAAGTTGAGTACGTGCTCGGATACTCTTTTCTTTATGTGCATGATGTCCAGATAATGACGCACTAAATTTGTTGACCAGAGCTCGAAGAAAATGCTTAACTTGTTCCAGAATGGTGGTTTGACATGTTTTGTCGGATCTATCCATCGTAACCATCCCACTGAGCAGTCACGTCCTCTACAGCCAATGGGGTTGGAGGTCCAAGAAGCTCCTGATGACCATCAAAGTGAACATCGTCTAACCTGTAGGGATGGTCTAGAGGCAGGAAACGTCGATGATCGCAATAACAAACCTTCCTGCTAAAATTCAAGAATTTCGATGTTGTATATTGATGGCAATAAGGACATGCATTGTGACCATCTACGGACCAATCTGATAGCATTCCATATGCAGGAAAGTCATTAATTGTTCACATTAAACCCGCACGCAGTATGAATGTTGTATTTGTGTTTGCATCGTAAGTCTCTACACCATCAATGAATAAAGATTTTAACTCATCGATCAGAGGTCGGAGATAGATGTCGATATTGTTTCCCGGTGAGTTTGGTCTGTCAATAAGAAGATGCATCATAAAGTATGATTGATCCATAGCCAACCAAGACGAAAGATTATAAACTATCATTACAACAGGCCATGTGCTGTGGCTTCCATCCATATAGTTGAATGAGCAGAAGCCATCACTAGCGAGTCCGAGCCTGACATTGCGAGGATCGCTACTGAATATTTCGTGCCTCCTATCGAAATCCTTCCATGTCGGTGAATCTCTTAGATGACTCATTTTTCCATCTTCACTTGGAGGAGCACGGTGATGCCAAATCATTGCCTCGGCTGTTTTGTTGGATATATGTATGCCCTAGAGGCCATTATGTGATAGTGGATGTATTTATACATGTATATATATTCAGTTTGCATTCTTGCTCGACATGATAGTATGCTATCTGGTTCTTCTTTATCTGACATGTTTATTTGATCATGCTTCTATTCATTCATACATGCTGATAAAGCCCTGAGGATATCGGCTTGACTACTCTGATTATGATGGAGATCATACTAGTGGGACATCTGTAGTCTATAAGCATATCGTGGAATGTCCATAGTCGTAGGTATATCGAGACGGGGCATTGATATACCAGAGTAGACTAGCGTATATGATACTAGACCCATACGATGGGCGATGAATGTTCCCACATTCATCGATGTTTGACATCAAGATCATACACGGGTGCTCAGTGGTGACTGGGTACACTGGACGGACTCATCGAGAACTCCTATATGGAATTATATCTATCGTCGGATAGCAGTTCTCAGGTGACACTGGTACAGGTTAGTCTGTAGACCCGAGATCGTCATAGAGCCTTGTGTGTTCTCCCACCGTACTTTGATTACCACCCTACCACGGCTCTACTGAGTCGTGCAAGCAGGTGGCCGTTGGGTACAGTCCCGAGACACACGAAGGCAATGAGCGATAGGAGGGGTTTCGTCTCTCTCGATATTGGGAGTTGATGCTGTACTGTGCCCGACTGGTTATATCAGTAAGTCCCTGGCTAGGGCTGCTGAGATTTGCTGATAAGTGTTATCAGTAGTTTCTCGATCTTCTATAGACCATTCACCGGCACGACTTATTGAGTTATTAGGGTCGACGTGACCATCCCTAGGCTCGATATGTAGCATATCTGACGAAGAGACCGGAATCTACGGTAGTGTTGCTGGATGGATCGACGGGAGTTGTAGCAGGTTCGCTTGTTGTCTTCTGATCGCTCAATACCCGGGTGGCTGTTACGTTTAGCTGACCGCTTGCGGCTTGAGGGTACTTGATATGATCATCACCCTCTGCCGGCGTATTGACGAGTCTTAGAGCCCCACAGAGGAGTTACCCAGTCCAGGCGAAACGTTGTGGTGCGCGTATGCGATATGCGCTAGCACCCGATTGAAATGTGCGTATATGATACCGAACATTGATCGGGTGGCCTGCTTTTGGTGGGGTCATATGAGATATGACCGGATTGATAAATTAAGTGTTGATTTATCATCTAACCATTAGTTTTCTCACTTGAAACCTTTCTAGGGTTTTGATGGATGTATGCATGCATGCATGTGTTTCTTTCTTCCTTTTTAGTTTCATGCACATGTAGATGTGCATACATGCATACATACATACACCCATCCATCATGGTTGTTAGCATATGGAAATGGTGGCAATATAAGACTCACACCATGGATTATATTATGGATTATTATTTAATTTTGAATTTAAAAGAAAATGAAAAAGGGAAGGATAATCATTCATGCTTCTACAATCTTCCTATGACCTAACCATGCTCAACTACCACTAACCTAAGGTTATCCTTCTCTTTATCATTCCAAACTAAAGTTAAATAATGTCCCCATCACTTTAACCATGGTTCATAGCATGAAGGAATAAAATATATATTGATATATTTCTTTTTCTTCACTAGAGTTATCTTTTACCTCTTGTTAAAATTGCCACCATCTTCTTCCTCTAGCTCTTTTGCTCTCTTGATTTTCCTAGTGAGCAAATACCACATAAAGATAGGTTTTTGAAGTGAGATTCCAAACCACAACATCATTCTACTCAAGTCTAGCCGACTTGATTAGAGTAATTCCTTCGGTTTTCCAAAGAAGCGAGCTTGGACGGAGTACTCCGTGGTGGATCGTCGTGGACGCAAGGGAACTTCGAAAGGACCTCGACTCAACACCCAAGACACCAAGGAGTCTAGCAAAGGGGAGCTACAAAGGTTGTAGCCTTCAAACCCTAATCTTTTCTAGCTTAAAGTTTAATAACCCTAATTTTCTAGGATCGATCCACTTTAATGTTAGTTTAGCACCTTAAAAATTATAACTTTGGGTCATGTGATGCTTCAAAACTCTTCATAGGGTGCTATACTAACCTTACATTGGTATCAGAGCCAACCTAGAACATTAGGCAACGTTTTTATGAAGTGAAAACCCCGATCGGACAAAAATACCGTATTTTTGGGTGCTCTCTGGAAATTTTCTAAAATTTGATAATTTGCAGAATTAAAAATATGTAAAAAATACAGCAGGAAAACATAAGAGTTACGGTACAAAATTTGTTCAGTGAACAGTGATTTTAGCCGCGGAAACGCGGCCTAAGCTTGCTTAGGCCGCGGTTCCGCGGCCGTATATATGTATTGATGAATATTTTTTGCACTGTAATTCATGAATCTGCTTGTATAAATTTTTGGATATTTTTAATCTGTATTTGGTTTTGAAAAATTCTGGAGATGGTTTTGATCTCGTCATTTCGATCGGGATTTTTATTTCGTAGCTTTTCCGGGTAAATTAGAAAGTATTGAAGTGTTTGAACGAGTATCATTTACCCACTATTCACGGGGTTTAAATACTTTGGAGATATGTGCAAGTCTTTTTGCGGTGGTCCCTCTAGAAGACAACAAACCTTAACTCGATTATGTGACTGTCTCGAACTGCCCTTTGAACCTTAGGGTTTGGGGCAGTACGGCGTGCCACATGTGAGGCGTTGGCTTAACCCTTCTACAGCTGGACCGCCACTACTGTGTCACACTCCGGATTTTTGAACCCTGCTCAAGTGTTGGGCTTTAGTGAATCTTGGGTGCTTGATTGTTCGTTCGAAAACTTTAATACTGTCTGTTTGTCTGGAATGTGATACAATATGTGGAATTCATGTAGTTTAGGCATGAAATACGAAATATGTGATATTTCGCATTTATGATGTCTAAAGAGAATCTGGATTCCAAATATTGTAGTTTTACACTTTCTTTTCTGTGACCGTAAGTGTAGTATGTACGATATCGCCGGTTTCGTTGCTATACATCAACAACAATCGGGGTACGCATAGTTACTTACGTTGATGTTATGTGTTGCTGAGGTATGATGTGTAGGATTGTCGCGATCGAATAGCCGGGGGTTTTTGTGAGATGAGAGTTTTATATTTTCATTCATGTAAATTCAAATGTAATGTAATATTCTTTTATTTGTGGCACTTCCAGGTTGCGGTTGTGTCACCAGTGTTGTATATTATTTACTTTTCCGTATTAGGATGGACCCAAGGAGGGGAGCACAGGTGACCGGGTTCTGGGGTTCAGTGGGAGGCCATCTCGAGGAGTCGAGACCGGGTCTCCTAAACTCCAGGATTGGTAGGGTCACTTGCCGCTCTCGTAGGGGTCCAGGGTGTGGGCTTGGCTATTCATCGCGACTGTGGAATCCGTATTTTCTATTCTGGCTAAATACTAAATACGGACGTCCTAGGATATCCCACGTTATATCTATGTTTCTGCTGCCTATGTTCTATGATATCTGAGACGAATGACATATTATATATATGATATATAGTAGATGTTGCTTATGTTTTACACCCGCGCTAGTCCCGTCCCGGTATGCCGTTAGTTAAGTAACCTAACGGTGCATAACGGAACATTGCGGCGAATGCGGATGACATAAGCGTACGTGTTATTTTCGTTTCTTTTCTGTGATTGGCTTAAGGACTTAAATGATGGGATTACATTAATGTGATTAATGTAAAGAAAATAAAACTAAAAAGATGTTGTAGAATCGGATTTAAAAACTACTCGGCTTTTTATGAAAAAGGTACATTTCAAAACTGCGGAGCTTAAGCCACTCCTTTTGAAAAACTGTTTGATTCTACAACGATATCAAGTTCAAAGCGTTAAAGATTTTCTTAAAAATCATTCGCAACCCTCCATCATTTTAGGAAGTAGAGTACTTAGTATTCGTGCTACGTTTGTTGACTTTAGTTAAGGCGTAGTGTACGGTAGCTAAGTGATGTCTTCCTACACTGCATATGATGCAGATTAATTAGGACATTCATGCGACTTTGTTGACCATAGTTAAGGGTCATATGGGTGGGTCTAATTGATCAAAAAATGACGGGTAGAACTTGACTGGTACTTATGATTTGTTGACCATAGTTAAGGTCATAAGTACTAGGGGTAAAAATTACATCGGGAATTTCAAGTGTTGAAATTTGCAATGAGATTGCATACCTTCCATGTGATGGTTGGATCCCGATCCCACTGTGGGCAATAGTTGCTCCTAGGAGAGTTTTACAGTTTACAATTAGCTAACTCATTAGGTGTCTAGAAAGGTGTTAACGGGGCTCCGCCTCTGGGAAAACGAGGTTTACTCTAATTAGGTCCGTGCGAAACCACGGGGAACCTCCCTCAAAGTACCGACACTGGCCTGGCTGAACGGTTAGCGAAGTTGTAGACTGTAATTAATCCTGGCTAGTTTTTCTTTTTAAGGTTTGAAAGAAAAACTTGATAAAAAGCAGTGGGAAACATCGATTAGACAAGATAATAAACCAATCTAATCTATGCAAGAGCTTTCGCTGAGTGTATTCTTTTCTCTCTCTTAATGGCAGATACCAATGACTGGACTTAAGCTTCTACTAAATAAGAACAAACTGAATGGGACCAACTATAAAGACTGGCTGAGGAATCTAAAGATCGCCTTGACTTATGATAAATTATCATATGTCCTCACGGCTTCAGCCCCGCCTGTCCCAGGCCCAAAGTCCTCAGCTGCGGACATTGAAGTCCGCAAGACATGGGACGCTGACTGTGCCACGGCAAAATGCCTCGCGCTTGCATCGATGGACAACACACATCAAAAGCAGCACGAGGACATGGACATTCACGGGATATTGCTCCATACAAAGGAGTTGTATGGGGAGCAGTCCCGCGTATTACGATACGAAGCATCAAAGAAACTGTTTCAGATGCGGATGGCCCCTGGCACACCAGTAGCAGACCATGTTTTGAAGATGATAGCTCTTATAGAAGAGCTTGAGGGCCTCGGATGGACAATGGACAATGAACAATATATAGATATTATTCTGCAGTCCCTCCCCTCCACCTTTGCTCAGTTCATAGTGAACTTTAACATGCATGGCATGGAAAAGGAACTCCCTGAACTCCTTAATATGTTAAGGAGTGCAGAGAGCACTATGAAGTCAGCAAAGACTCCCGTTATGACTATTGGACAGTCTTCTTCTTCTCGCCCGAAAGCTAAGGCCAAGGGAAAGAAAAAGAAGAAACCCACTAATCCTAAGGGCGGAGTCAAAAAGGTGAAGGGAAAGGGAAAGTCCACAGCTGGAGACCCGGGGAAAGGCGAGTGTTTTCATTGCCACAAGACAGGACATTGGAAGCGCAATTGCACGGAGTACCTAAGTCTCAAGAAGAAGCATGGTGATGCTTCTGCTTCAAGTGCGTTTGTGACTGAAAACTGTTTTTCTATAAACTCTGCTTCCTGGGTATTGGATACCGGTTCAGGTTCTCACATTTGCAATTCTATGCAGGGGTTGAGAGATAGCAAGGTTTTGAGGACAGGTGACCATACTCTCCGCGTTGGAAATGGTTCCAATGTACATACAGTCGTAGTGGGAGAGTATCACTTGGGGTTGCCATCTGGATGTATTTTGATTTTGAATCCATGTTATTTTGTACCAAGTATGCTATGTAATATAATATCCGTTTCTTTGTTGGACAATGAAGGGTATAATTTTGTGTTGCAGAACAATGTTATGAACATTCACCTAAATCAAATGTTGGTTGGGTATGGTACACTTAATAACGGAATATATGTCCTAAATCAACACACAGTTTTCAATATACAACACACTAATAAAAGAAAACTTTCAGAATTAAATGAAGCTTTTCTTTGGCATTGTAGACTTGGTCATATTAACGAAACAAGACTAAACAGGTTACACAAAGATGGATATTTAAACTCTTTTGAATATAAATCTTATGCGACTTGCCAGTCTTGTATCAAGGGTAAAATGACCAAAACTCCGTTTACCGGACATGGAGAAAGAGCTACTCAGCTCCTGGGCCTCATACATAGTGATGTATGTGGGCCTATGTCTACACAGGCTAGAGGCGGTTTTTCATACTTCATTACATTCACCGACGATTTCTCAAGATTCGGTCATGTATTTTTATTAAAACACAAGTCCGACGCTTTCGAGAAATTCGTTGAATATAAACAAGAAGTAGAAAAACAAACCGGTTTGAGTATTAAGATGCTTCGATCAGATCGAGGTGGAGAGTATCTCAGTACAGAATTTGCAAACTTCCTAAAAGAGAATGGGATTCTCTCTCAGCTCACTCCTCCTTACACACCACAGCACAACGGTGTGTCAGAACGATGGAATAGGACCCTATTAGATATGGTCCGATCCATGATGAGTGACGCCGAGTTACCAGTCTCGTTTTGAGGACATGCATTGGAGACTGCAGCGTTTCTGCTAAACAGGGTTCCAACCAAAGCCGTGTCTACCACGCCATATGAGATATGGAATGGGAAGAGACCATCTCTTAAAAGAATTAAGATTTGGGGTTGCCCGGCCTATGTTAAAAAGCAGAATCCGGACAAACTCGAGACACGGTCAGTCATGTGTAACTTTGTGGGATATCCGAAGAATTCTTATGGATATCTGTTCTACTACAAAGAGGAACAAAAGGTGTTTGTTTCTCAGTATGCCACATTCTTGGAAAAAGAGTTTTTCACAGATAAAGATGATGGCAAGGTAATAGATCTAGAAGAGGTTCTAGAGACACAAACTACAAATGACGATTTAGTTGAACCGGCTGTTGCAACAGAAACTGAAGAACCTCGGCCACTCCGTAGATCTGGTAGGACTTCTCGCCCACCGGAGAGGTACTACGGTTTCCTCATTGATGGTAACGGAGAAGATTGCATCATGGATGATGATGATCCTACCAGTTTTCAGCAAGCTATCACGAGTGGTGACTCTGTGAAGTGGCTGGATGCCATGAGATCCGAAATGGAGTCTATGTACACCAACAAAGTATGGACTTTGGACGTTGTACCCCCTGGGGTAAAACCTGTAGGGTGCAAATGGATCTGTAAAAGAAAGATTGGTGTGGATGGGCAGGTAGAGACCTATAAGGCAAGACTTGTGGCGAAAGGTTTTCGTCAAAGACCAGGTTTGGACTATGACGAAACTATTTCGCCCGTAGCCATGCTTAAATCCATTCGGATCCTACTTGCTATTGCTGCTCACTACGACTATGAAATCTGGCAGATGGACGTTAAAACAGCATTTCTAAATGGAAATTTAGAAGAATGCGTTTATATGGATCAGCCAGATGGCTTCATTGACAGTGGGAGCAGCGGGAAAGCATGTAGATTGCTTAAATACATATATGGGTTAAAGCAGGCATCTCGGAGTTGGAACATCTGTTTCGATGATGTCATCAAAGAGTTTGATTTCATCAAAAATCCAGATGAACCTTGTGTTTATAAGAAGGCTGTAGGAAGAGCTGTCACATTCCTCGTATTGTACGTGGATGACATTCTTCTGATAGGAAATGATATTCCTATGCTACAGTCGGTCAAATCATTCTTATCACTAAGGTTCTCCATGAAGGACCTGGGTGATGCCACATACATCCTGGGCATAAGGATCTATAGGGATAGATCCAAAAAGTTATTGGGACTGTCCCAAACCAGGTACATCAACACCATCCTAAAGAGGTTTAGTATGGAAGACTCCAAGCGGGGTGCCTTACCCGCTTGCCATGGAGTCACTCTCTCCAAGGATTCTTGTCCAAAGACCGATGAAGAGAGAGCTCGCATGAGCATTATACCTTATGCTTCGGCAGTAGGGTCTATAATGTATGCGATGTTATGTACACGCCCAGATGTAGCTTATGCACTTAGTGTTGTAAGCAGGTATCAATCCAACCCAGGGGAGAACCACTGGACAGCTGTGAAGAACATTCTTAAGTACTTACGAAGGACTAAAGAATTGTTCTTGGTGTATGGTAATACAGATCTCCAAATGGAGGCCTTTACCGATTCGAGCTTCCAGAGCGATAAGGATGACAGCAAATCTATCTCAGGGTTTGTATTTACCCTCAATGGAGGGGCGGTGAGTTGGAAGAGTTCCAAACAAGATACCGTTGTAGACTCTACGATGGAAGCTGAGTACATTGCTGCAAATGATGCCGCCAAGGAAGCCGTCTGGATGAAGAAGTTCGTCTCGGAGCTAGGAGTAGTTCCAACCATTATTGATCCAATACCTTTGTATTGTGACAATAATGGGGCGATGGCGTTAGCCAAGGAGCCCAGATCCCATCAGCGGTCCAGACATATCCTGAGGCGCTTTCATTTGATCCGGGAGATTGTAGATCGCCGCGAGATCGAGATTAAGAGAGTAGACACAAAGAACAACGCCGCGGATCCACTCACCAAGGCCCTCCCTCAGCCACAGCATGAGCGACTTTTTGAGATGTTGGGTATGAGATACGCCAATAACTGGCCTTAGTGCAAGTGGGAGATTGTTGGATATATGTATGCCCTAGAGGCCATTATATGATAGTGGATGTATCTATACATGTATATATATTCAGTTTGCATTCTTGCTCGACATGATAGTATGCTATCTGGTTCTTCTTTATCTGACATGTTTATTTGATCATGCTTCTATTCATTCATACATGCTGATAAAGCCCTGAGGATATCGGCTTGACTACTCTGATTATGATGGAGATCATACTAGTGGGACATCTGTAGTCTATAAGCATATCGTGGAACGTCCCTAGTCGTAGGTATATCGAGACGGGGCATTGATATACCAGAGTAGACTAGCGTATATGATACTAGACCCATACGATAGGCGATGAATGTTCCCACATTCATCGATGTTTGACATCAAGATCATACACGGGTGCTCAGTGGTGACTGGGTACACTGGACGGACTCACCGAGAACTCCTATATGGAATTATATCTATCGTCGGATAGCAGTTCTCAGGTGACACTGGTACAGGTTAGTCTGTAGACCCGAGATCGTCACAGAGCCTTGTGTGTTCTCCCACCGTACTTTGATTACCACCCTACCACGGCTCTACTGAGTCGTGCAAGCAGGTGGCCGTTGGGTACAGTCACGAGACACACGAAGGCAATGAGCGATAGGAGGGGTTTCGTCTCTCCCGATATTGAGAGTTGATGCTGTACTGTGCCTGACTGGTTATATCAGTAAGTCCCTGGCCAGGGCTGCTGAGATTTGCTGATAAGTGTTATCAGTAGTTTCTCGATCTGCTATAGACCATTCACCGGCACGACTTATTGAGTTATTGGGGTCGACGTGACCATCCCTAGGCTCGATATGTAGCATATCTGACGAAGAGACCGGACTGTACGGTAGTGTTGCCGGATGGCTCGACAGGAGTTGTAGCAGGTTCGCTTGTTGTCTTCTGATCGCTCAATACCCGGGTGGCCGTTACGTTTAGCTGACCGCTTGCGGCTTGAGGGTAATTGATATGATCATCACCCTCTGCCGGCGTATTGACGAGTCTTAGAGTCCCACAGAGGAGTTACCCAGTCCAGGCGAAACGTTGTGGTGCGCGTATGCGATATGCGCTAGCACCCGATTGAAATGTGCGTATATGATACCGAACATTGATCGGGTGGCCTGCTTTTGGTGGGGTCATATGAGATATGACCGGATTGATAAATTAAGTGTTGATTTATCATCTAACCATTAGTTTTCTCACTTGAAACCTTTCTAGGGTTTTGATGGATGTATGCATGCATGCATGTGTTTCTTTCTTCCTTTTTAGTTTCATGCACATGTAGATGTGCATACATGCATACATACATACACCCATCCATCATGGTTGTTAGCATATGGAAATGGTGGCAATATAAGACTCACACCATGGATTATATTATGGATTATTATTTAATTTTGGATTTAAAAGAAAATGAAAAAGGGAAGGATAATCATTCATGCTTCTACAATCTTCCTTTGACCTAACCATGCTCAACTACCACTAACCTAAGGTTATCCTTCTCTTTATCATTCCAAACTAAAGTTAAATAATGTCTCCATCACTTTAACTATGGTTCATAGCATGAAGGAATAAAATATATATTGATATATTTCTTTTTCTTCATTAGAGTTATCTTTTACCTCTTGTTAAAATTGCCACCATCTTCTTCCTATAGCTCTTTTGCTCTCTTGATTTTCCTAGTGAGCAAATACCACATAAAGATAGGTTTTTGAAGTGAGATTCCAAACCACAACATCATTTTACTCAAGTCTAGCCGACTTGATTAGAGTGTTTCCTTCGGTTTTCCAAAGAACCGAGCTTGGACGGAGTACTCCGTGGTGGATCGTCGTGGACGCAAGGGAACTTCGAGAGGACCTCGACTCAACACCCAAGACACCAAGGAGTCTAGCAAAGGGGAGCTACAAAGGTTGTAGCCTTCAAACCCTAATCTTTTCTAGCTTAAAGTTTAATAACCCTAATTTTCTAGGATCGATCCACTTGCATGTTAGTTTAGCACCTTAAAAATTATAACTTTGGGTCATGTGATGCTTCAAAACTCTTCATAGGGTGCTATACTAACCTTACATGTTTTCTTGCACCTGAATAGCCTCTGCAGCCTCTGTGTTATGGGAAAGTATTGTGCTATCTTGACAGGTATATCGGGCTTCTTATCAGAATCTTTCGACTTATACCCGGCCTCTCCGCATGTTGGATACTCTTTCAAATCTGAATTCTCTTTCCGGTACAACACGCAATTTTTGAGACATGCTTGAATCTTCTCACACTTTAGACCCAAATCAGACATCATCTTCTGGGCTCCGTACCAGCTGTCGGGCACGTTATTTCCCGGGGGAATAGAATCTTTCAAGAACTTCAGAAGCATTGTGAATGAATTTTTGCTCCATCCATTTAGGCATTTAATCTGGAAAAGTTGGACGAACCATGAGAGGGTGGAATACTTTGCATTCTCATAAATTGGTTTTCTAGCATCATTCATGAACTTTTCATACTTATCCGCACGCGGTCCTTGACATGAAGGAATGTCATCTTCGGTACGAATAGATTCACCTAGGGCAGCCTCTACCATATTCTCCATTTCTTCTCCTGGAAAGAAGTTATCGTCTTCTTCTTCTGCCGCATTGCCGTCTTCTCCTTCTTCTTCTGCCGCATTACTGTATTCTTCTCCTTCCCCGTGATACAGCCAAGTTGTATAAAGTCTAGTAAAACCATGTTTAACGATATGAAGCTCTGCGAATTCTACTTTCTGCCAGTACTTATTCCCACATCTATCGCACGGGCAGAGAATCTTCTCTAACACGATCTTATTATGTGCGCGTACAAATTCAATTGTAACATTTCGAAAATTTAGATAATAAATTAATTTAGTTAATTGAATAATAAAATGTTAATTTAAAAATTTATGGAAACAAAAGAGGATATTTCATAAGTGGTATGTGAAACTAAATAAATTAAAATTTTCGTATGTAACATAAATAAATTACAAGGGTTTTAGTGATAAAATTAGCTTCATTTTAATAAAAATGGTGTTTATATAATAATATGTGTAATGAGGGGTTTATGTGAAAATGTTAGTTTCTTTATGCTAATTAGGATTTTGTGAGGGTTATTATGTAAAGAGGGTAGGTAATGGTTAGGATTAAAGTGAACCTAACACACACCACACCTTAGGTTACACCTTAAGTCTACACATCATGCTTGTATGAAAACACCACCATTTCTCATGGTGACACCACCTACTAGCATTATCACCCTATATTCTTTTCTTGTTTAATTAGTTCAGTTGATATATTAAGCTGAAAACCATTCTACTAATGCTTAGAACAAAAGAAATCCTAGAACTCACAAAAGAAAATAAGAAAAGAGAGAAGTGAAAAGAAGGACTAGGTGCTAAGGATTCTCACCACAACCAAGTTAGGAGCTAAGGACTTGGGCATCTTGGAGGAAGCCTTTCAACAATCTCTGTAGGTATAATTTTTTTAAACACTGTAGGATTTGAGTTCATTAGCTATTTTGATTTAGAAATCGAATATCGATAATATCGTATTTTTGGCAAAACTTAGCTCTGTGAAAATCTGCTATAGTTTAGATGATATGTTGATCAAACAGTATCTTAATCTTATTAACGAGACCTAGACTTAACCATAGGAAAACGAATTAGGGTGCTCGGATTTTGGTCGGCGACCAACACTAAAATTCCGAGCTCGCCGGACTTCTTGATGAGTTGGGATCTGTGGGTTTTAGGGCAGGTCTCTGTATAGGTATTAGGACTTTTGGTATTGTTTATTTAAGTTAATTTAACAATATATGAAATATGGGAGTTAATATCTGAAATGGGATTAAAACGTTTAAAACACGGACGTTTCGTAATGTGATTCTGTTTTCAGTTACGAACAGCGATCGGATTAGATTCAGTTAGTATAAGTGATAAATAGTGTAGAATGGTCGTACGTAGTATAGTTAGTACATAGCACTTGTAATTTCATGTTTTCGCCGTATCGGAATGTAGCCGTTTCTTATACAAGTTAAATTAAATATTAGATTTGAGTACGGGAACTTCAGAGGCCGCAAGAAAAGGAAAAGGGATTGGTGATTTCTGAGTAGTACGACATATTCCGTGAGTAGACTAAATATCTACCGTGGGATTTTGTATGGATGGAGTGATTGGCCCGTAGTTAAGTTTAAATTACAATTGTCCCTTCGTTTATAAAGTTTGAACGTATGTATTCATATATATAAATATCATCATGTTAAAAATTGTTAGAACACTGCACAAGTTATCGGCGAGTCATGCTGCACATGCACAAATCTACATGTTACACTACACCTCGTCGATATTAACATGTCATCTACACCCTAAGTAATTGTTATGATTAAATATGTTTTCTATTTTTAATGGTAGTTAAATTGCATCAATTTTATTATGAATACTTATCATGTTTCATATTCGAGTATTAATAAGTATGATATTAGATGTATTGGATTATTTCGGATTTCTGGTTTTGAGGTTTATGTACTATTAATTGTAGTCAGGGATTTTCATGATTATGTGTCACGTCCACCATGATATGTCGTTTTTATGATTTGGTTTTACTCCGAACCGAGTTGGGGGTCATACGGTTGCGGATTTATAAGTTATCCAGACTGAGTCGGGGGGCATACAGTTGGATACATAGTGAACCCGGTCGAGGCCGAGGGGGAAGGATGGCCGCATTTTAGGCGGGGAGCCTAACGACGATACTCGATACCGGAGATAGTTATGAACACGGCGGATATCTAGATGATACCGACCGGTGTTATTGAGTAACAGGATCGTTCAGGGAACGATGCCTGATGAAACACCGAAGATTTGTGTCGATATTAGATACAGAAAAATGAACCTGATTTGGAAAATAATTGATGAGATTTCAGTTTTGATTTATACATTGAGTATTACATATTCATTCTTCCATATGTTATCATACATCACATTCATTATTGTTGATATTAGTCATAGTTCATTATACTTACATTATCAGCCGATATATGTTAGTTTTATTCACTGAGTTGGCAACTCATCCCCGTTGTGCCATAGTTCCTTGCAGGAGTCGTGTGGATGCGTAGCAGCAGTGCGGATCCTCTTATCAGCTTTTATCGCTCTTTTGCTAGGTGGGTTACCTATCCAGTGACCTCCTATTTTGGATATGTATATTTTGGATCTAGTATTACTCCATCAGATCATGTATATTGACTTAGGACAAAACATGTTGTATATTATATAGACCGAGTGATATCGTTAGTTATGTTATCTTATATTTTATTTAATCTTGCATGAAATTCATTACCTTGAGTGTTGTACTATTTGCATATTGATTTCTGCTGTTTAGCATTGTTGCTCCCAACTAGGGATGCAATTTAATTACACAACTTAAATTGGATTTCTATTAATAATTAAAAAGATAGGCATTGTCGAAAGTTCAAACATCAGTTGTTACATTTCCATTATTAAAAACCTTTCGACATGCTACTTCATTCTTTCACTTAAATATTGAAAGTTTCTAAATTTCCGCAAAAGGTTTTTGATCTTGGTTTTTTGCTTACTCAGATTGTGTTGATATCTTTAGATATCATATAATCTAAGTGTCGGTCACATCCAAATTTTGGGTCGTGACAAAGTTGGTATCAGAGCTTAGGATTAACCTTATGGAACTGAGTAGTGAATTGAGTATAGTAGGCTTTAATGTCGTTAGGTAGGTTGACTCTTGGTTGATGGAGTAGGTGATTTTGGATGAGTAGAGTACCGTACATATGTTCCGCGGCATATTTACGCTACGATACTCAGCCTAAGTGACCTTAGGACATAATTATTCGTACTTCCTTTCTTGATTCCATGTTTCCTGTGATTCAATCGCAATGTCCTTATCAATCATGTTTCTTACTCCAGCCACTAAGTCACCAATGACTACGAGGACTCAGGGGGCCGCTGTTAGAAATGAGATTGGAGCGGGCTCGTCTGAGATGAGGACAGACCTAGGCAGTACGCCTATCTTTCCTAAATAGAGTGATCCACCCTCTATTGATCGTATAGCTAGGATGGAGGCGAGTGTTCGGGAGATGCGCCGAATGATCGGATCATTGATAGAGATTAGTCAAGCATGGAGATCGGCCATTACTCCACGTACGGTTGTTCAGAGACCAAGGCAAATTCGTACTAATATATCAACTCTTAGACATGTTCGCAGAGGCCGTGGCGGAATCTTTATGGACCAGTTATGTTACTTATACCCATATAATCAACAGCCCTTGCAAAGATGTTTCAGGTGTGGGTGTCCGTATCACTTTATCTGGAATTGTCCCGTGATGCGACAGGGTGAGGCATCGGTCTCACATGTGACTTCACCACCTTCGCCACCTCCTCCGAGCATATTTCCTCCTACACTTGTTGTTGTTCCATTCCAGATCAACGCCCATAGAGGCCATGGTCGTGACGGTCGTAATTTGAGAGGACGAGGAGGTCGAGGCAGATTTATTCTAGGCCGCAGTTTTGGTCGAGATAGGACTCAGGGCCAGATGTTCAGTTTGTACCCCGTTGAGCAGAGGCCCCCATCTACCTGTTTTAGTTGTGGACGTCCAGGGCATTTCGCTAGGAATTGTAGACTCTAAGGAAGGACGTTAGGATGCTGGTAGGGGCCAAGCTCGGGTCTTACTTTGACTCCACAGGATGCCCAGGCATCCAATGCAGTCGTAACAGGTATTCTTTGTAAGTGCACGGCAGCACCCCGGCCGTCTGTACAAGGCCAAAATGCGGAAACAAAAACTTTTCTAAAACCAGAAACCGGTGCTACCGCGGACTGTTAACCCGGATCGGGCCATTAACCTAATGCTAGCTAACTAGATAATGGGTAGAATGCTATACCGAGCGATCTGTGTCCTTCGGTCTTCGGCCTCCATCCCGATCTCCTCGCGGAATCTCCGGTCTTCATCTCCTAGTCGGAAAGGGCACCACATCGCCGAGTCTTTTTATGGGCTCCCACCTCTGGACCGAGGCAACTCGGGCACGAAGTTGGCGAGCCGACGTGTCCAAGAATGCTGTAGGCTAAGTGTAGAACTCTATGTCTCATGGGGTTATAAGAAGTTGCCATTTGGAAGTGGAGGTCAAGGAGAAACTTTGAAATGGAGCCATGGGATTTTTATGAGCAAATGAGATACAAAAAATCCCTCATCCAAAAATTAGAAAACCCCCTAAAGAAGTGGCCGGCCAAAAAATATGAGAGGAAGAGGGAGAGTGGATCAATAATGCAAAGAAAGAGAATGATTATAATCATCAAGAAAGTCACACCCATTACCTAATCATATCCCATCATATTCCTGTTCCCCTCCGAAAGACGGCGCGACGGACGTCTTGTCTGAAATTCAGGGCAGATGCTAATTGGTGCTATCCGTCCACCTCTCCGAAGATGCCAAGTTGATTTATGACACCATGTATCGAAGGTTTAAACGGATGCGTCTGATGTAGCAGACTTCGTCAGATTCCCCCTCGCTTGAGGGGTTTTTGATTGTGGGGATGCTCTTCCCTGCAGGCGCAAGCCCCTGCAGTTAATTACGCTACCGCATTGCGGTAACAACTTTCTCCTTCTCCAGATGATCACTTCGTGTCGTGTGTGTTTGTTTTGTGTTTGGTTGCCCGTGGATTATATACGGAGACTGAGTTATGTCGTCGCCCGTAGGGCGTGGACTAGTCCAAATCCGTATCTTTCTTAGATTTGGGTTTGGGGGTTGCGTTTAAGGATACGTTAGCCTCATTTGAGACTAAGGTCAACTTAAACGTTAGTTAAGGATACGTTAGTCTAGTTTTAGACTAAGATCAACTTAACGGGATCGTTTAGATCCAACAAGAGAGCAATTAAGGGGGGGCTGTTGTTTATTTTAGTGACATTGCGGTCAATAGGTAGTTTAAGGACAGTGCGGTCCAATGTTAGTTTTAAGACGTTGCGGTCAAGATTAAGGACATCATAGTCCGTGGACTTAAGGACTCTACAGTCCAATATTAGTTTTAAGACATCACGGTAAAGGTTAAGGACATCATAGTCCGTTGTTAGTTTTAAGACATCCCGGGCAAGGTTAAGGACATCATAGCCCGAGGATTTAAGGACTCCACAGTCCGGCGTTAGTTTTAAGACATTACGGTCAAGGTTAAGGACCTCATAGTCCATGAGTTTAAGGACCCCACAGTCCGTGAAATGTGTGTGATTATCGGGACCCGTCACCTCTTTGAAGACGTTGAGGAATTACAACGCCAAGTATCAAAGGAGTGAAGAGATGTGCCCTTGAACCAAGATAGATTAAGTAATCTGTAGTCCAATTTGGAACCCAGACCAATTAATTATATTATGAGCCCATTGACCCAGTTAAGTTTGAATTGAGGACTTATGGCCAGCTTGGGCTAAGTCCAATCATGTTTAGAATATTGGCCCTCTGTTAGTTCATTGAAGGAGAGGCTTTGCCTCTAGAAACTTGGCTAATTGGGCTAAAGCTAGTGTTAAAACACTAGAGACCAACAGTGTTGAACACTGGGAATAAGGTTAGCAAGTTAGTGTTAAACACCAAAAGATAATCAGTGTTAAACACTAGCAACATGGCTTTCAAATTAGTGTTAAACACTAAAGCAAATTAGTGTTAAACACTGAAAACAGAGATTTCAAATTAGTGTTAAACACTAAAGCAAATCAGTGTTAAACACTAGAAACAGAGATTTCAAATTAGTGTTAAACACTAAGAAAATCAGTGTTAAACACTGGGAGCAAAGTCTTCAAATTAGTGTTAAACGCTAAGGAGAGAGGGGTCACGTGTGGACATGTGAGAGTGCCTTGATTCCCCTTATTTTATCTGCAGATCAGTGTTTAACGCTTTTAATTCTGACGGCCATCACGTGTGAGCACGTGATGGAGGCACACGCTCTGGTCTGTTAGAATGCTCATTAGGGGTTACGTAGTGACACGTGAGGGCGCCCTAGAGCTTTTTTCTGTTTCTTTTGCCTTTTTCTCTGTGTGCTTCAGGGGTCGCGTAGGTCATGTGGGGCACGTGAGGCGTTGCCTCAAAGCTCTTTTCTGTGGATCTTTACAGGGGTCACGTGGTAGCACGCGACTCTGGTTTTTTTTTTTTTTCCATATTTTACAGATCTGTTCATCTTTTAAGAATTAAATTCTTTATAGGGTTAAACCCTAGCAATAAACTTTAGAGGAATTAAATTCCTGTTTTCTTCTGGAGAATTATATTCTTAGATAGGGTTAAACCCTAATTTCTTTTCTGTAGGAATTAAATTCCCCATATATGTAAAGAATTAAATTCTGGCATAGGGTGAAACCCTAATTTCTTTTTTTAAGGGAATTAAATTCCTGTAAATCTGAGAGAATTAATTTATCAATTAGGGTTAAACCCTAGTTCTGTCCATTCTGAAGGAATTAAATTCCTAAGGTTAAACCCTAATTTTATCTTAAAGGAATTAAATTCCTATCATTTTGTGAGAATTAAATTATTAAAGCTCAATTCATCCTCTATGTTTTAGATCTGCATGGCAGGATCTCAACCCAATGAGAATTAAATTCTCAATTCATGGGGAGATATGCACTTTGCAGATCCTCAACCAGAGAAAGAACTAAGTTCTTGTCTTTATATAAGAGTTAAACTCTTTTGAGAATTAAATTCTCTCTTGAAGCCTCTCTTTTCTTACCTAGGGTTTTTCTTTTGCAGAGAATCAAATTCTTCCTCCTGAATTTTCAAGATTTCAAGGCTCTTTATCTCTCTCTCTTTTTCTCTTCCTGTCTTCTTTTTTTTCTTTCTTGGCACCTATTTATAGGAGAAGGAAAAGAATCAATCTGTTTAGTGATTCTTTCATTGAAAGATTTGATTTGTTTACTGAGAGATTTGATTTATTTTCATCATTGATCCGGGCCTTTAAATTATTAGGTAAATTTTATTCACCCTTGGATTTTAAATCCAAAGATATCTCTTTGTTATTTCGGTTAGATTTAGGGGGAAATCTTTCCATGTCCAAGATTTTTCCATAAATTGGTGATGTTTAATCACGTTCAGATTCTTGATCCAACGGTTTCAGATAAGTCTTCTCCATTTTGGAAAGATTTGAATGATCTCTCCTCGGAATTTAATTCTACTAACGAATAAGGCTTTTAAAGCCGGTCACGTATGGCCACGTGACCCCTGGTCACGTGTGAGCACGTGACCCCTGGAATGGGCTTCTCTTCTTCTGCGCTCTGTTTTCTGCCGCTACTTAACCATCACGTGCCAACACGTGACCACTGGTCATGTGTGAGCACGTGATGTAGGGTTCCTAGGCACTCAAGTGAGGTCTCACAAGGCATCGAACATGCCAATTTCAAAAATTAACGGTGCCGAGAGACCCGACTACGGATCGTTTGCTAGATTTCTAGGCGAAAAACAATCTAGTTAACAACTTAACTAATGGGAATACGGAAATACAACCTTTGTAGATCCGGTGCTCCACCTCCATAGCTCCGCAACGATGTCTCCTCGCTGTCCAAAATCCATCCCGGGCTCTAGAGTCGGCTTCGTCGGAGAATGGGCAAGCTAGGTCGTCGATGTCCATGCCGAAGATGATCTACGTCGAGGCATCGCTAAATCAAGCTCCGACTTCACCAAGTCAAGAAACTTGTGAAGTAAACACACTCTACTACTTGGCAAGAGGTAGAGGATGAAGAAATAGGAAGTGGGTAAGCTTTAGTTTTGGATTTCTCACTTGTTTCCATCAATCACCATTGATGGAGCATAGCTTTCTTCACTTTAAGAATGAAGAAGATGAAGAATGTTATTATGATAAGAATAATAATAATGAGAAAAGAAATTAATTCTTATCATAATTGAACCATAGTTAGGTGTAGAGAGTCAATCATGGTTTTGTGGAATGGTTAAGTTAAGCATGAGACAAAAATGGTTACCTTTATTCAAACCTTCATGAAGATTCATGAACAAAACAAAACTAGCATCCATTTTTCCCTTTTTGCTTTTCCAAAATGAATAAATAAATAAATAAATAAATGAATAATCAAATTGTAAACCCTAACCATTCCATTAACCAAGGTTTAATTCTATACACTTAACTAAAAAGGCATGTATCATCAAACATGATACAATCAAGTGCACAAAATCATATCGCATATGCAATGCGCACACTCGAGTGAGAAAATCCATCTAAAGTGAACCGATACTAGTTAATGCAAAGTAATATATCAAATATATAATTATGCATTAAATCACTAAATCAACACTTGATTCAATGATCCGGTCATGTCGCACATAACCGACCGGTATCATCAGTAACAACTTATCGAATAAACACTTGATCCGTTAACCCGGCTATATCGCATATAACCGATCAATGTCACATCGCGAGAATCAAATACAGTATCACATACTGGTATTATTCTCGGTCCCGCACATATCTCATATGCGCTCCTATTTCGTTTCGCTTGAGCCAGGAAACCTCTGTGTAGGACTCTAAAGACTCGTCAATACGCCGGCAGCAGATGATGATCATATCAAGCATCCACAAGCCGCAAGCGGTCTGCTAAACTTAACGGCCACCCGGGTATTGAGCGAGCAGAAGATCGACGAGCAAGCCCGCTCACACTCCTGTGAATCCAACCAGTAACACTACCGTACAGTCCGGTCTGATCGTCTGATATGTCGCATATCTTGCCTAGGGGTGGTAAACGTCAGACCCCAATAGCTCGATAAGTCGTGTCGATATGAGCTCTATAACAATTCGAGAAACTATTAGTAACACTTACCAGTAAATCTCAGCAACCCTGGCCAGGGATTTTCTGTTATAGCCAATCGAACACAGCGCAACATCAACCCCCTATACCGGGAGAGACGAATCCCCTCCTATCGCTCATTGCCTCCATGTGAATCGGGACTGTACCCAAAAACCAACGTTTTGCACGCCTTCTTGGACGTGGTAAGATGGAAATCAAAGCACAGTGGGAACCACACAAGACTCTATGACGATCTCGGGTCAACAGACTACTCTGTACCAGTGTCACCTGAGAACTGCCATCTGACGTGAGGTATAATACCATCTGGGAGTTCTCGGCGAGTCCGTCCAGTGTACCCAGTCTCTACTGAGCACCCGTATATCATCTCCGATGTCAAACACCAATGGATATGGGATCATCCATCGCCCATCTGTATGGGTCGAGAAGGTATACGCTAGTCTACTCTGGTATATCGATGCCCCGTCTCGATATACCCACGACTAGGGACTTTGAAGGATGTACTTATGGACTACCATGTCCCCACTAGTATGATCCGCATCATAGTCCAGGTAGTCAAGTACACATCCTAAGGGCTTTACCAACATGCAATAGAGAGACAATCTGTGTACACGTTAAGGTAAAGAGCAACCAGATAGCATACTATCATGTCGAGCAAGAAAGTCCTACCTATATATGTCCCAGCATCCACTACAATATACATCCTATGTACAGTAATGGCCTCTAGGGCATACATATAACTAACACGTGATGCCTCCTCTGAAGCTTTTTCCTGATTTTTTAATCAGGGAACAAATGCTCCCACGGCGTTGTTCTCACGTGTCTGCACGTGAGTGCAACGCTGTCACTTTTGTGACCGTCGGATCTGCCTTGGGAGTAGGGTAGATGAAACGTTTTCCATCCCATCCAATAAATGCCCATGTCCTTTCAGAGGAGCCTCCACTTTTCTCATCTTCTTCCTTTGAGAATTTAATTCTCGTTTTCAGAGCTCAGTTTTTTGCCTCAAACATTTTCCAGAGTTTAACTCTGTTGAAGGATTCCTTTTTCTTCAGGTAATGATCTTTGAACGATCGAGGAACCCTTATATATATTTTTAAAAACTCTCTGGATTTTAAATCCACACCCAGGGTTTCACCCCTTTTAACATGGACCCATTTTTCTTCAGGTTCATCAACAAAAATAGAAAACCATTTAATCTTCGAACAGTAGAATCTCTTAGGGTTTCTCTAACCTTTAGGGATCGGTGGTGGTGTTTGTCTTTCCCATGGAGTTTAATTCCATCATAAAAGCTCTGGCTATAGGGAAAGAATTTCTGGGAATTTAATTCCCTTTTTTCAAAAAGGAATTTAATTCCTATGAAGAACTTAGTTCTTCCCAGGGGGGCTTCTTGGGTTTTCTTGCCCTGAGTTGTCTCTCTCACATCTGAGAAGGAGAAGCTTGTAATGAATTTTCATGATCTTCATTTCAGGTATTATGGATGCCCACTTGTATGATCTTGACGAAATTATTTCTTACGGAAATATTCGCGCACTGGGCCGCAGCCAGAACCAGGAGTTCACCAACGCTCAGTGTGCTGAGGTCATGAGACGTTTCGAAGAGTACAACGGTCAGCAACTCCCTCGCCGCTCTTCTCTTTTGAGACTCATCGTGTGTCACGACCCGAAAGAGCACGTGACTGACTCTTGAACCATATGAAGTCTATAGGACTCCATCTGATCCAAGTAAGCCAAAAGCCCAGAAATCTAAAACCATTCTAAGAGTAAAGAAACATACAAGCAATAAACTATACAACGCCGAATGGCGAGGATCAAAATTCAAAAGAAACCCAGATAAGCATGAAAACTGTAACACTACTAAGCGCGACTCTAAGGTCGAAATAATACATCACTAGTGTCTGAGTCTGAAATAATATACAAGTTTTAGTTGATGGAATTTCTAGAAAAAAAGAATAATACATGTACAACGGCGGTTCTGATACAAAGAACCCACCTACCAAGCAAATCACCCGCAAAGGAAAGCAGTGTGCCAGAAATACCGCTATGGTGTTAGTTATATGTATGCCCTAGAGGCCATTACTGTACATACGATGTATATTGTAGTGGATGCTAGGACATATATAGGGAGGACTTTCTTGCTCGACATGATAGTATGCTATCTGGTTGTACTTTATCTTATCATGTACTCTGATTGTTTCTATATTACATGTTGATAAAGCCCTTAGGATATGTACTCGACTACTGGGACTATGATGAGATCATACTAGTGGGGCCACGGTAGTCGACGAGTATATCCTATAACTGTTCCTAGTCGAGGGTGTATCGAGACAGGGCATCGATGCACCAGAGTAGACTAGCGTATATGCATCTTGACCCATATGATGGGCGATGGATGATCCCATATCCATCGGTGTTTGACATCAAGGATGGTGTACGGGTGCTCAGTGGAGACTGGGTACACTGGACGGACTCGCTGAGAACTCCCAGATGGTATTATACCATACGTCAGATGGCAGTTCTCCGGTGACACTGGTACAGAGTAGTCTGTTGACCCGAGATCGTCATAGAGTCTTGTGTGGTTTCCACTGTGCTTTGATTTCCATCATACCACGTCCAAGAGGGCGTGCAAAAAGGTGGCTTTTGGGTACAGTCCCGAATCACATGGAGGCAATGAGCGATAGGAGGGGATTCGTCTCTCCCGGTATAGGGAGTTGATGTTGTGCTGTGTTCGATTGGCTATAACCGGAAATCCCTAGCCAGGGTTGCTGAGATTTACTGGCAAGTGTTATCAGTAGTTTCTCGAACTGTTATAGACCTCATATCGACACGACTTATCGAGCTACTGGGGTCTGACGTTTACGGATAAATATTAGTCGGTTATATGCGATATAGCCGGATTGTCGGATTAAGTGTTGATTCGATAATTTAATGTATAATAATATATATGATATATTAAATTACATTAACTAATATTTGCTCACTAAAAGATTCTTTTTCTCACTCGGGTAATACATTGATATATATGCGATATATGTTAATTGTATTATTTTATTTTGTTGCAATAAATATTGTATATGTGATATATAATATTGTAACATGATATGATAAATAATGCAACTTGTTTAGTAGAGATTAAACATGGTTATGGTTTGATTAGGGTTAAGGCTTTCTAGAAGATTCTAGATGTTTTCTTTCTTTGTCTTTGTTAAGATATTATGCTAGATATTTCCAAAACCCTAACCAAACCTTTAACCCTAGTAAAGTCTCTACAAGGGTTAGTTTGAACCATGGTTGCATAATTCTATCATATTACTATTTTCCTATTCATCACAAAAGGATATTCATTATTCATCATCTTCTTCCTTCTTCTTTGCTTGAAAATGGTTTCTTGCTTTGATTTTGTGATGAATAAATATGAGAAAAAGATAAATAAAGAGAGCAAAAATCCTACTTCATCATCCTCATCTTCCCTTGCCATTTAGATGAGGGTGTTCACATCATTTCATGAGTGTTAGCTTGTGTTAAAGAAACTTCAAGGTAGATCATCTTAGTATCGAAGATCGGAAGCAAAGGTTGCGTCTTTCTCTTCGTGGAACCTCTCGAGAGTCCGGATCCCGATGATCGCAGCGAAAGGACCACAACACAGAGCATATGAAGTGAAGGACCGGATCTACAAAGGTTGTAATCCCTCTCACTTAGTGTTAAAGTGTTTAGCATGATTGTTTTCGCCTAATCTCTTGTTTAAAGTTCCGTATTCGGGTTGTTCGGCACGGCTAAATTTTAAATCGGGCATGGTTGATGCCTCGTAGACCCTTGTGCGCGTGTCTAGCAACCCTACAGTGGTATCAGAGCCAAGCTAGAGCTTTAGGCGAAGTCTAGACGACGTTTGAAATCCGAACGAACCCGAAACCCCATTTTTCCCATGCTCTCTGTCCAATTTTCAAAAACTGGGATTTTTCAATATTAAAAATATGCAGAAAATCAAGCAGGGTTTTTTATGAAATACTGTGAAAAACGGAGTCCTAACTCCTTCATAACGGCGCGTAACCGCGACCCAAGCCCACGTGGCGCGGCGGTTCCGCGGCGACACTGTTGACTCGTTGACTCCCCTTTGAACAGTAATGTTTATAATTAACCCCTGTGTTTTCTGGGTAATTTTAATGTATATTCTACAGAAGAGTTTTCCTGGGTTATTTTGGGGATTCGATGTTTCGATCGGAGTATCAGATTTTGTCAATGTGGTTTTCCGGATAACTTTTAGAAACTGTTAAAAAGTTCGGACGGATATCAATAACTCAATTTTTCCCCTGTCGGAAAATTTTTCAAAAGTTGGATTTTTTCTCGTGTTTAAGAATGTTCTAAGTCATGCAAGTAACTCGGTGGACCGTCTAGAAGACAACAAACCTTAACTCGATTATGTGACCGTCTTGAACTGCCCTTTGAACCTTAGGGTTTGGGGCAGTACGGCGTGCCACATGTGAGGCGTTGGCTTGACCCTTCTACGGCTGGACCATTGGTACTGTGGTATGTAATGGACGTTTTAAACTGATTTCAAGAGTTGAGATATATTGGGGAAATCTTGGGTGTTTGATGATTCGATCGGAAAGTTTAACTTTTTCTATTTATCTGGAATGTGATACAATATTTGGAATCCACAGGTAGTTATGAGATAACTAATTTGAATATTATAAACATAGCAGTTTAGTCTCAGAGGATCGGTTGCCACGGAATTTTGATGTGATCAAAAGTCTGTCGCAATCACGTAGCGTACGCGGATACTCGCCGGGTAAACTTAATAGACAGCCTCACTCCATAGCCCCGACCAAGTGACTGTAGGAGAACCCCGTCGCCGAAAGCATCCGTTCGGGTGCTCCCGGTAGCGGTGTTCCGCCTTGGTGCACTTCGTCGACGGTATCGGGGGTGCGGCCGTCTACTAAAGTTTGCGACGAGCATTCGATCAGGACGTCGGGAATCTTGTTGAATTGCCCGACTTGATATTGAAAAGAGTTTTCGATGATGAGACTAAAATGCGGGGTTTATAATTGTTAGGCATGCGATGTCTAAAGGAATTCATTTGGTTAGGCATGCGATGTCTAAGGAGGTTGCGGATTCCAACTGTTGTAGTTTTACACTTTCTTTTCTGTGACCGTAAGCGTAGTATGTGGTGTATCGCCGGCTTCGTTGCTATACATCAACGACAATCGGGATACGCATACTTGCTTACGTTGATGATATGAGATATTATGTGTTGCTGTGATATGTTATATTGGATCGTCGTGTTTGAATAGCCGGGGGTTTTATGTGAGATGAGAGTTTTTCTTTTTCATTCATGTAAAATTCATTTGTATGTAATATTATTTTATTGGGGCACTTCCAGGTAGCGGAAGATGTCACCGTTGTATATTATTTACTTTTCCGCATTAGGTAGACCCAAGGCGGGGAGCACAAGTAACCTGGTTCTAGGGTCCAGTGGGAGGCCATCTCGAGGAGTCGAGACCGGGTCTCCTAACCCTAGAATTGACAGTGTTACTTGCCGCTCTCGTAGGGGTCTAGGGATGTGGGTTTGGCTATTCATCGCGACTGTGGAATCCGTGTTTTATACTGGCTCGTATTGAAAACACGGACCTCCCAGTATATCCAATATTTCATATATGTTCTTCTGCTGCAATATTCTGTGATGAGATCATATTACTGCCTGAGACGAATGTTTATATTATATATATGAGATATATGTTACATTGCAGATTTCGTTTCAAAAGAGATGCTTGTGAAGCATAATTAAAATGGGACTTCATTAATGAGATTAATAAAATAAAAGAAACCTAAGATGTTGTAGAAACTTGTTTAAAAACCGGTAGCTCAAGTTCTTGCTTTGCATAGCGGTGTTCCTTGTAGAACATCCAGCACCTTATTCGATAAGGAAAGGACCGAGATCCCTTCACCGGGAGTGACTCCTTTAGCAATAACTGGCAGATGCTACAAACTCGGTTTGTCTTTTGATTGCTTCTATAGTTCTTGCTTTGCACAGCGGTATATATGATATATCTTGCACCTTATTCGATGAGGAAAGGGCCGACGATCCCTTCACCGGGAGTGACCCCTTTAGCAAAACTAGAAAAGCCTAAAAAACACTCCATTTAAAATCACTCGATTCTACAACGATATCAAGTTCATTACGCAAAGGGTTTTCTTAAAAACCTGTCGTAGCCCTCCGTCATTTCAGATAAGTACTGGTTAGTATTTGTGCTGCGTTTGTTGACCTCTGTCAAGGCGTAGTGTGCGGTAGCTGATTAGTGCTTATCTGTATAAGCATATGATGTGATTGATTTAGGGTAGTCGTGCGACCTTGTTGACCTCTGTCAAGTGTCGTGCGGGTGGGTTTACTTCAATCAGGAAATGACGGGTTGAACTTGACTAGCAGCCTATGGTTTGTTGACCTCTGTCAAGGTCATAGGACGCTTGGGGAAAAATATTATTGGGAATTTCAAGTGTTGAAATTTGCAATGAGATTGCATACCTTCTATAAGATAGTTGGATCCCGATATCCGCTGCGAGTAAGAGTTACTCCTGGGAGAGTTTTACACATTACAATTAGCCGATCAAGTAGGTGTCTAGAAAGGTGTTAACGGAGTTACGCCTCTGGGAAAACGAGGTTTACATTAATTAGGTTCGTGCGAAAGCACGGGGGACCTCCCTCAAAGTACCGACACTGGCCTGGCTGAAAGATTGGCGAACTTGTAGCGTGTAATTAATCCCGGCTAGTCTTTCCTTTTAGGGTTTGAAGGAAGATTTGACTAAAACAGTGGGAGACATCCTGATTAGATATATTAGATAACTAATCTAATCTTGCAAGAGCATACGCTGAGTGTTTTCTTCTCTCTCTCTCCAGGTAGTGACCATATCACGCCTTAATCAAGATAATAAAACGGATATATTGACCGAACCCGCTTGTTATACTGAGCTGGGGAACGTTGGTCCCGCTCCAACTTATAATTGTTATAAGACAGAGCAGGAAATTGGGGAATACCAGATTTCTCGTGCCGCCCAAACGAAGAAAGTGCATGCTGATGCATCATCTTCGGGTGTGTTCATTACAGAGAACTGTTTCTCAGTATCCTTTACGTCCTGGGTATGTGATACCGGATCAGGATCCCGCATATGTAATCTGTTACATGGGCTACAGATAGGTAAAGAACTGAGAACGGGTGATAAGTTTCATGAGACAGAAAACGGTGCAAGTGTTGCAGCCAAGTCTGTTGGTCACTATCACCCTGTATTACCGGAATATATTGATTCTGAACAAATGTTATTAGATACCGAACCTGATATACAAAATCATATCAGTCTCTTTATTAGTAAAGAAAGGATATAATTTTGTATTGTTGGATAATCTTTTGAACATTTCCTATATCAAGAGTTGATCAGTTCAGGCACGTTATCTAAAAGCATTGACGTTCTAAATCAAACCACGGTTCTTAACGTACAGAACACACACAAGAGGAAGAGTTCAGAAATGAACGAATCCTTCTTGAGGCATTGTAGACTAGGTCATATCAATGCGACCCGACTGGTTGAAGTTACATTTAGATGCATATTTAAATTAGTTTGAATTTACATCTTGTGAAACTTGCCTGTCATGTCACAAAGATAAGATGACCACAGCTCTGTTTATTGGAAACAGAGAAAGAGTTAGTGAACTCTTGGGATTGATACATGTTGATGTATGAAAGGTCCCCTGTCTACACATGCCAAGACCGGTTCTTTTTACTTCATTACGTTCTCTGATAATCTCTCAAGATTCAGACATGTGTTCCTGTTGAAACATAAGTCCGAACCTTTTGAGATATTCACAGAATATAAGTTAGAAGTAGAGAACCAAAATACGGGTAAAAGTATTATGTCCTTTGATGCGATCAAGGAAGAGAATACTTGAGCACGGAATTCCTGGACTATTCTAAAGGAGAATAAGATTCTCTCTCAGCATTACTCCTCCGTATACACCATAGCACGATGGTATATCGGGGCGGAGCAAACTCACCCTATTAGATATGGTGTGCTCTATGATGAGTACTACTGAGTTTCCTATTTCCTTTTGGGAGTTATGCACTTGAGAAGCTGCATACCTGTTGAATAGGGTTCAAATCAAATCAGTTGTCTACCACTTCATATGTGATATGAAAGGGAAGAGCCCATATCTTAAGTTTGTTAAGATTTGGGGTTGTCCGGCCAATGTCTTAAAGAAAAATCCGGACAAGCTCGAGGCAAGGTCTGTTATGTAGAACTGGAAAGGTTCCAGCTATACAAACTGCAGCTGATGATTTGGTAGAACCAAAGGATTCAATAGTTTCCAACGAACCTCAGCCTCTCCGCCGATCTAGTAGGGTTCCTCTCCCACCCGAGAGATACTTTGGTTTCTCTATGACAGTGGGAGCGAGGATTGCATCATGAGATGATGACCCAACTAGTTTCGGGCTGGCCATCAGGAGTGCGACTCTGTAAGAATGGCTGGATGCTTATCGATCTGAGATGGAATCCTTATACACCAACAAAGTATGGACTTTGGTTGCTTTATCTGAAGGGTTAAATCCCCATCAGGAGAAAGTATATCTTGAGAAGATTACTTGGTGTACATGGAAAAGTTGAGACTTTCAAATCTAGACTTGTTAAAGGTTTGCATCATTGACCAGGTATGGATTATGATGAAACCTTTTCTAAGGAGCTATGCTTAAGTCCATCCAGATCCTACTTGCCACGGCTACATACCATGACTACGATATCTGGTGGTTGGGTGTCATGACTTCTTTTCTAAATGATGTTTTAGAAGAGAGTGTCTATAAGTACACAGCCAGAGGGCTTCGTAGACAGTGGGAGCAGCGGAAACGTGTGCAAGATGTTTTATATGATAAAACATGCATCGCGGAGTTGGAACATCTGTTTTGATGTGGTAGTCAAAGAGTTTGACTTCATCAAAATGGTAGATGAACCTTGTATATACAAAAAAGTAGTAGAGAGTATGGTGGTGATCCTCGTAGAGTACGCGGATGACATACTCTTGATAGGGAAGGTGTTTCCTATGCTACGCTCGGTCAATCTCCGCTTATCACAAGGATTCTCCATATAGGATCAAAGTGATACCGACTAAATCCTAGGTTTTGGATCTATGAGATAGATCTAATTGGATGTTAGGATACTCACTAGTTGTAGTGAGATGGTATCAATCGATCCTGGGGAGAATCACTGGAATGGTTCCAGGGTGATAAAGACGACTGAATGTCAGTCGCAGGCTTGTCTATACCCTCAGTGGAGGGACGGTATGTTGGAAGAGTTCCAAGCTGTATACCGTGACATACTAGACAATTAAAGGCAAGATACATCGTTACCAAGGATGCTACCAAAGAGGCAGTCTGGATATATATAAGTTCATAAGATGAACTTCGTTCCTACCATTGTGTGACAATGGAGTTGCGGCTTCAGCCAAGGAACTACCGTCCCATCAGAAATCCAGATATAATTCTTAGGCAGTATCACCTGATCATGGAGATGGTTGATCTCTAGGGAGATCGAGGTTAGGAGAGTAGACACAGAGGACGCAGCGCGGATCCACTCACGAAGGCCTTTTTCCCAGTAGAGACTTTTATGGGATGGTTGAGTATGAGATACTTCAACCGCAGCTAATTGTTGGGTATGCGATACCATAACAGATGGCCCTAGTGCAAGTGGGAGATTGTTAGTTATATGTATGCCCTAGAGGCCATTACTGTACATACGATGTATATTGTAGTGGATGCTAGGACATATATAGGGAGGACTTTCTTGCTCGACATGATAGTATGCTATCTGGTTGTACTTTATCTTAACATGTACTCTGATTGTCTCTATATTACATGTTGATAAAGCCCTTAGGATATGTACTCAACTACTGGGACTATGATGAGATCATACTAGTGGGGCCACGGTAGTCGACGAGTATATCCTATAACTGTTCCTAGTCGAGGGTGTATCGAGACAGGGCATCGATGCACCAGAGTAGACTAGCGTATATGCATCTTGACCCATATGATGGGGGATGGATGATCCCATATCCATCGGTGTTTGACATCAAGGATGGTGTACGGGTGCTCAGTGGAGACTGGGTACACTGGACGGACTCGCCGAGAACTCCCAGATGGTATTATACCATACGTCAGATGGCAGTTCTCCGGTGACACTGGTACAGAGTAGTCTGTTGACCCGAGATCGTCATAGAGTCTTGTGTGGTTCCCACTGTGCTTTGATTTCCATCATACCACGTCCAAGAGGGCGTGCAAAAAGGTGGCTTTTGGGTACAGTCCCGAATCACATGGAGGCAATGAGCGATAGGAGGGGATTCGTCTCTCCCGGTATAGGGAGTGGATGTTGTGCTGTATTCGATTGGCTATAACCGGAAATCCCTGGCCAGGGTTGCTGAGATTTACTGGCAAGTGTTATCAGTAGTTTCTCGAACTGTTATAGACCTCATATCGACACGACTTATCGAGCTACTGGGGTCTGACGTTTACCACCCCTAGGCGAGATATGCAACATATCAGACGACGAGACCGGACTGTACGGGAGTGTTACTGTTTGGATTCACAGGAGAAGTTACAGGCTTTCTTGTTGATCTTCTGAGCGCTCAATACCTGGGTAGCTGTTACGTTTAGCTGACCGCTTGCAGCTTGTGGGTGTTTGATATGATCATCACCTACTGCCGGCGTATTGACGATTCTTTAGAGTCCTACACAGAGGTTTCTTGACTCAGGCAAAACGGAGTAGGAGCACATATGTGATATGTGCGGGACCGAGGATAATGCGATATGTGATACCGTATTCTATTCTCGCGATATTTGATATCAGCCGGGTCGTCGGATCAAGTGTTGATTCGATGAATCGGTACGGATAAATATTAGTCGGTTATATGCGATATAGCCGGATTGTCGGATCAAGTGTTGATTCGATAATTTAATGTATAATAATATATATGATATATTAAATTACATTAACTAATATTTTCTCACTAAAAGATTCTTTTTCTCACTCGGGTAATACATTGATATATATGCGATATATGTTAATTGTATTATTTTATTTTGTTGCAATAAATATTGTATATGTGATATATAATATTGTAACATGATATGATAAATAATGCAACTTGTTTAGTAGAGATTAAACATGGTTAGGGTTTGATTAGGGTTAAGGCTTTCTAGAAGATTCTAGATGTTTTCTTTCTTTGTCTTTGTTAAGATATTATGCTAGATATTTCCAAAACCCTAACCAAACCTTTAACCCTAGTAAAGTCTCTACAAGGGTTAGTTTGAACCATGGTTGCATAATTCTATCATATTATTATTTTCCTATTCATCACAAAAGAATATTCATTATTCATCATCTTCTTCCTTCTTCTTCTTTGCTTGAAAATGGTTTCTTGCTTTGATTTTATGATGAATAAATATGAGAAAAAGATAAATAAAGAGAGCAAAAATCCTACTTCATCATCCTCATCTTCCCTTGCCATTTAGATGAGGGTGTTCACATCATTTCATGAGTGTTAGCTTGTGTTAAAGAAACTTCAAGGTAGATCATCTTAGTATCGAAGATCGGAAGCAAAGGTTGCGTCTTTCTCTTCGTGGAACCTCTCGAGAGTCCGGATCCCGATGATCGCAGCGAAGGGACCACAGCACGGAGCATATGAAGTGAAGGACCGGATCTACAAAGGTTGTAATCCCTCTCACTTAGTGTTAAAGTGTTTAGCATGCTTGTTTTCGCCTAATCTCTAGTTTAAAGTTCCGTATTCGGGTTGTTCGGCACGGCTAAATTTTAAATCGGGCATGGTTGATGCCTCGTAGACCCTTGTGCGCGTGCCTAGCAACCCTACATATGGAACCTGTACGGCAAACCCTGCAAGAACTGTTGCACAACGGGGGTGAGTTGCCAACTCGTGAATAGAAAATATCTACAAGCAGAAATCGAATGCAAGACATAATCCTAGGTCAATACAATCAGTATAAAATATAACCCTCAAGAGTAAGTCTGAAGCATGAAAATGTGGCAATGTAACATCTAATCATGTAGGTAGTGCCAAGTACTCGTGCCAGTGCCTCAGATAATAATAAGTCATAAATGTGAGGTATGTCTGCATGAAGTAAACATGATGAAGTATGATCAATGTAATCAAAGTCTGTAAGTGATCAATGTCTGTATATATGTGGATCCCGTCCATCCGTCACCTAATGACAATAAGCATCATGCATGTAAATGTGAGGATATAATCTAAGCATGGAAAACATCATGAAACCCGTGCCTAGCATCGACACGTAAATCCTCATCTATCGGGCTCCGTCAGTCCGGATCAGCCCACGGGCTATGTCTGCGGAATCGGCCCTCGGCCCCGGCAGTATGCCCATATCCATCCATCGACTCTGGTCAGTATCCTCCGGATAACTGCCAGGTCCAACCAATCACCGGTAGGTAGGAGTCCCTCTGCCAGGCTCACCGTCTACTACACAGCGAAACCGTTCTCGCCCCGGGGTACCATACCGGGTCCACCATGTACCCGTAATCGGCCTCATCCAACTCTTCGATTCGGGTTCATATATATATCGCTCTAGCACCGAGAAAACACATGGTGGACGCACCGAAATATCATATCAAGGGAAACCGGGTTTTTAAACAATTAACTATTCTCTTTGAAATATCCACGGTTTCCCAAATCTAGAATTAACATGAAAACAACATATCTCAATGCATAATCTAAGCAAGTATGAAGATATCAATATATGTGTACAAGTATGGGTATGTGACATCTAAATGAAATGCAAGTATAACAGTATATCATGCAACATGGAATTAATAGTATGCACATACAAGGTCATATCCTGATGCAATAATGCTACTGTGTAGTGACATGGCAATTATCGATGATGAAGTGTATGAGCCGGCAAACAAGTGTACGTGGAACATACGCATCATCGATAATGGTGCTAGTGTCCTAGCAACATGATGGCAATATAGCAATAAACATATGCAAAGCAATGTGAATAGCATGAATATGCGGAAATAGAATAATCAACGCAACAATAAATAATCTACACCCATATATATGTCATGCAGTTATGCCATTTGAAATAAGACGAATCAGGATTTTTACTAACAATAAGGGCTACGGTGTTTTTAAGATATTTCCGATTCGTAGTTTTGAAATAGGTATGACTCGGGTCTAATCTAACATCTACTATGCAAACTACAGATCTAAGTATCAAGTCAAACGGGAGGGGTATGGAAACCACCTAAATCTGAGTCGATATATAGATATAATAGTCGGTGATCCCGCCTCAATAGTATCGCGTACGATACAATATATCATATGACATCCTCAAGTCATGAGTGCGGATCTATCATCAATATAAAGCTCGTACGGTAAATCATTGTACGACATCCCAACAGCTGGGTACGGGTCAGTATCACATTCCTCTCATCAAATATCAGGTATCATTATCATCATATCACATAATCTAGAGTACAGATCCAAGTCTAGTACAAATCAATACCATCTATATAAGTATGAAAGCGGGGGTAAAACACATGCCCAACGTCTCGCTAAGATCACATGTCGTATCGCAAGTACGAATCACATCACATCACCGATCTCACGGCACAATGCCCAAAATCATCGACTCATCCCCAATGTCATCCAATATCATCATCAACACCGTGTAAGTATAGTGAAAATGCAAGGGTGCGCGTGTGGGTGTAAACCTATTCTAGGGTTCGCGACTATGAGCTATACTAGTTTACTTCTAACCCTAATCTATCCATGCTACACCCAACACAACATCCATGACACACTATACTATCAAGCATAATATATAGTATACCAACTACGAACTGCGGGGGTGCTATACGCCATCCACCCGACTTCCCCCAGTAGATATAATGTACTCACCTTGTGTCCCCATTTGTCGACGTCGCCACGCGCTTGCTTGTCGTCCCAAAGTCTTCATGGGGTACCTACATGTCAAAGAATCGTAAATGCGTATTAAAACCAAATCAAAGCTAAAACGGCATACGAATCCCAAAACGATACGCTATGATCTACATGTTAGAACCTATGGGCAACGCCTTCCAAGACCATCAACAACCCTCTATATCGTCGAATAAACGCCAAATAGTCGAGGTAAAACACGGATACACAAAATCCAGATTGAAAATACGAGATACAGAAACAGAACCAAAACAACAACTGGAGAAAAGGGTCCCAGATTTCAGCCTAGGTCAAATTAGACAAATATATACATGCCAGGGGTCTAATCTATACATGTAGGGGCTGCAGAACCAAAACGACACAGATTGGTGCAGGTCTGGCCGCAATTTGCGGCCAGAGGGAATTAATTGGTGGCCGGGGTAAAGAGGTAGGGGCTGGGGTCTTGCGTGGTGGTTCTAGGGTACCTGCACATCTCACTGTCCAGTCAATTTTATTCCAGAATGCCCCGGGTGATAGCAGATTACAAAATACACTCCCAGATTTACAGTTTTCCCCGATATCGATTCCGTAAATCCGTATCCTGGTTTCCAGTTCAGGTTTGGTTCCAAAATAACATCACTGGGGTGTTAGTGCGGCCTCTACTAAGCTCAAATTCATCTTACAACTCACAAATTCCTCGAACCCTAACTAGGTTTGCTTTAAGTCCACAAGCACACACAATATTGGTTCTAAACTTGCATGGGGGTATAAGAAATGCTAAAACTAAACTAATGATCCAGAAATTACCTCATTTGGCAACTCAAGTAAATTCTTGAGTTGCCCCTAGTGGCCAAAATCCTTGCTTCCTTGGTCCAATGTGTATATCTTGAGCTTGTGCATCTTTTTAGTGAAATGAAGATTGGGTTTTGGGATTGTTTTTGAGGTGATTTGGGGCTTGAAGAGGGGAGGGAGAAGAGGAGCAGGAGCAGCAGCAGCAACAATAGGGAGAGGGAGAGAGACTAGTGAAGGTTGAGGAGGAAATGGCTAAATCTTTAGTCAATGAAGCCCATACCTCTCTCTCTCTCACACACCATACCTCATTTCTTTATTCCTTTTCCATTTTCTTTTCCTTTTCCTTTTCTTCCCCTCTAAATTACTTCTCACAAGAATAGTAAACCCAAAAGAAACATGGTGGAAAAATACACAAGTGTAAGAAAATGATATGTGCATGTTTTGCACAATTTGCTAAAAAACCGAATAGCGATTTTTAATCGCGATTAGCACTAAATTAGCATATAACTAATCATTAAAAACCTAAAAATGGCATAATTCCATAAAATAACCTATTTTAGAATTTTCCCTAATTTTTTCCAAAATTTTACTCCATTTATTTGTATTTAATTATACCGAATTATTAAAATATTCAATAAAATAATATTAAATTATAAATTTCCCAAAAAATCATATTTTATTATTTTGAAGTGTTACAATCAACCCCCCTTAAATAAATTCGGTCCCCAAATTTAAATTAAAACCCCCAAGTACTAGAACATTCAGTAACAAACCAAGTTGTTGGATACGTGATAATCGAATCACAAAATCACAAATCATAAATACCGTCGTCGGTAGTCCCTCCTTCAAAGTCGAGAAGGTGTCGGCGCATCCAATACTAGCAGCGCAAGATATCTACCCGCCTATTGCTCACGGTCTGGCGTCCTCTGTCTCTGGGTCCTCATCTTCTCTGTGGATTACCAATCTCACAATCGATCGGCTCATCGGCCCTGTCAGGTGTGCTAACGGGGACGATTCCGTTCTGGCACTTCTCTGGTCATCTCTCGGTCAATCCTCACGACCACTCGTAAAGCAGCATGTAACCAGCGTCGACCTCTGGCTCTCTGAATGCACATCACACATCTGATCCTGGGTGCAAATGTCATTGCAGCAATGTTCTGGAAGGAATCCCGCTCAAGGTCTCTTCCTATCTTGCCTATGCCGGTCTGTACGGAGGCTGGTACTCTTGCATAATCCTTTCTCACTTGATGGACATCTGCGTCCTCAGCACAGCATTGTCTCGGAAATTGGTCGCGTCCCAACGCCTCTGTAAGCATATCAGGTCTCTAGTCTCGACGGGAAGTAATGACAGCTCGTCAGTGTCTCGCACGAACTTCTGGTTCCACTTGTCTCTATTGTCGTCCACTATGACGTCACGCCATGCTATCTACGTACTGCACCGTTCTCGGCCACGGTCAATCCGATGTCTCTCGCACGGACTCGAAATCGCGTACTCGGTAGCTTCTTCATTCTGTAGATGATGTCTGGCCGAACAGGTCCTCGGGAACGCGTCCCAACCATCAGAGGAATACTCAATACTCTTTCATCCTTGATCAATTTACAACGCATCTGAGTGAAGTCCTTTGTTCGAACCTGGTCAACTACCTCGTCGACGATGCCGAACTCTGGTCTGCTGGGTGTGCGCAATATGACCACTCCTGGGTCTAGGTCTTCTCGTATCGTATTCCAGAAAGGTCCTGTCGAGGTCTCTCCCTCAAATCTCATTCCTTCCGAATTGCCCGGAAGTCATCACCCATTGCTGAAGCTAATTCTTATCCCGGAACGCCTGCATACTTATCGCGCCTCTTTCTGGAAGATATATCCATATACAACGCTTCTGCGTGCATATCGCATCTCTGATATCAGCGGAGTAGGACGTCATCTTGTCAAAATCTCTTGCGAACTCCTTACTTCACTCTGCTTCAATGTCGACTGCTTCGGACTCGTCTCATCGTGGCTACATGGACTGTGCTCCAACGACTATCCTCGTATCTGGAGTCTCCTAAGAAATGCATCTTACCACCTAGCATCCGAAGGAAGTCGAACCATTTGATCGATTCGTCAAAACCTCTTAATCCCCCAAGAGCTCAACAACTTAGGTACAGTTTAACAGCATCGAGTACATACCACAGCATCAATGATCCAGCCGTAGAAGGGCAAACCCAAGCCTCACTAATGGCACCGCAGAACTGCCGTAAACCCTAAGGTTCAAAGGCTTTCACACGGTCATTATGTCGAGTTAGGGTTTCATTCTTCTAGAGGGTCCATAGAATTGCCTGCATGTTTTTCCGAATACTTTAAACTTGGAAAATGGGCTCCTGACATTCGATCGTCTCTATCGACTCTCAACGTCTCCGTGTGAAGTCGTCTCTAGCTGGAAGCAACCTATCTGATGACCTCTCATCGGGGTAGGCGAACAATCCACATGTCCTAGTCATTCGTCCTCGACGACTAGCGACCTTCTATCATTTCCTAGTACCACTCGTACCGCAATAGCTCCAACATCTGGGGCAATATCTCGTTGTTCGCAGCAATAACTGGCTCCTTCGCCTGTACGCTGAACAGCGCCTTAATCCTCCAGGAAAGGCAATACATTGGCGGTCATCTAAATCGGTCTGCTGTAGATCTGAGTAAGACTCTCTACACTGGAAATTTTTAACTCGACCGGGCCTGCTCCGGTGCATAAATCGGACGAATCACCTTCGTCTCTCAAACCGGGTAGACTAGCTATCATCTGTCTCATATCTGCCTGGAAACTCCGGCGATCTCAGCTCGTAAGCTCCGGAAGCGACATCCTATCAATCTCAGCAACAGCCGTTTCATCTGTCTGTACGGTAGGCGATATCATAATCTCCGAGGTATGTGTTGGAGATGGTGCCCTCAGAGTCAATTATTGGATCACAGGCACATGATTGCAATGATTGAGGGATGACCTATCCCGGTAGGACAGTCTTACTCAAGATGATAGTATGCTATCTGGTTTATCTTTATCATCGTGTACTGCTTTAGGTGACCAGACAGGTCGCTATTACATGTTGATAGAGCCCCTAGGATTCTTGCTTGACTGCCAGCAGTATGAGGGCGATCATAAACGTGGGAGCTGGTAGTCTATAAGCACATCCTTAAAAGGTCCCTAGTCGTGGGAGTTTCGAGACAGGGCATCGATACTCCAGAGTAGACTAGTGTATAAGTCGAGACCCCGACGAGGAGCGGTGGCCGGTCTCACAAGCCACTGGTGTCAGTTGGTTCACCTAAGATGTATACAGGTGCTCATTGGGCTATGAGTACACCGGACAGGACTCGCCAGGAACATGCTAGTTGGTCTTATACCTGACGTCAGATGGCAGTTCCCTGGTGACATGTGTACATGTTAGTTCATCGACCTGAGGATCGTCATTTGTCTCGTGTGAGTTCCCACTGTACTTTGATTACTACCCTACCACGCTCAAAGGAGACGTGCAAATAGGTTTTAGTTGGGTACAGTCCCGAGCCACATGGAGGCAGTGAGCGGATCTTCAGGGGTTCGTCTCTCCCGGTATTGGGGGTGAGGTCGCGCTGTGTCTAGTAGAGCCATTACACAAAGCCCTCGGCCGAGGCAGGAGATTTACTGGTAGGTATTCCAGTAGTATCTCAGGGTTTTCTGGGCAGATCTCTGACACGACTTGTACCGCTTTTGGGGGTCTGACTTTTACTAACCCCCTAGGCCCGCCATGCGATGCTCATAGACGAACGGACCGGACTGTACGGATATTGTCACTGACAGGCTCAGTAGGGTGTCAGGATGAGTTCGCTCATCGACGTCCCTTTTGGTCAATAGCTGGTAGCCCGTCACGTATGGCTAATACCTCTGACGTGCTAGTGGTTAAATCCACAACCATAGTATTGACGAGTCTTTAGAGTTCCCCACATTCAGTTGCTCAAGTTTTCGGGCGAAACGTTGTAGAGGCCGTATGGAGATATGGCAGGGTTCGATCAGATACGTGCGGTATTGCACGGATCAGGATCGGAGGGATAATAGTAGCCGGCTTTGGTTTAAGCCGGATCCTAGTATAGTACAGTGTAGATTTTGTCTCATTGCGTTTGTATTCGGTTGGAATACAGATGCGGGTGTGTATACGCAATATCGGGGTTTTCCTGTAATTTATTACGGGACCAGTTTTCTGGAGTTGCCAGTTTGCTTACCGTTTCGGCCATATTTCTTTGTATCTTTCATTGGCCGAAGATTGGTGGAGGAGGGCTTATTTGCATTTGTGCAAATAAGCATTTTGGAAGGGGGTCTTTGCATATTGTTGTATCATGATGGTGCACCATCCATTGACCTCACTTGACTTTCTTTTTCCATGATTGCTTGACTTTGGATGTGATGATGGTTGTTTTGGAGTGAGGGTTTGCTTGTGATCATTGTTCATAATCATCATGTTTTTCTCTTGCTTGTATTATGGCTTTCCCCCCTACTTGACTTCTCTCTCCCTTTGCCAAAAATAGGCTGGCCACTTTTGAAGAGGGTCTGTCCTTTTTGGGGATGTCTTTTTAGTCTCATTTGCTTGCTAGAAATTCCCAAGCCATCAAGAAAATTCACATCTCATTCTCCACCACTAAATATGGCAACTTCAATCCCTAGAGACACATGGCTTTCTACACTACATTCTACAGCAAATCTTGGGTACGTCGACTCGCCAACTTCGTGCCCGAGTTGCCTCGGTCCAGAGGTGGGAGCCCGTAAAAGAAGCAGGCGACGTGGTGCCCTTCCGGCGACTTGGTGGAGACCGGAGATTCCGCGGGGAGATCGGGACGACGACGAGAAGACCGAACGACACGGATCGCTCGGTATATCTCTCTACCCCTTCTCTTGATAGCTAGGACTAGTTTAATGACACGATCCGGGTTTTTAGTGCGCGGTGGTGCCGGTTTGAAAAGTTAAAGTTAAGCATCGCTTCCGCATTCCGGCGTTGGATTGACGGCCGGGGCGCCGCCGTGCACTTACAGTGGTATCAGAGCCTCGCCATTAACCTAGTCTAGCTTGGTCTAACGTGTTTATACTTCCGATCGAACAAATGTTCTAAAACCGCGTTTTTCAAAACAACAGTTTTCTGTCGAAATTTTTTTGTCTCCAAAAATTTTTCAGGTTGTTGCAGAATACTGTTCATAGAAATATAAGCACTCTGTGAAAATTTGGTCGCGAGATCTCACCATATCACCGCGGAACCGCGGCCAAACCCATGCTTGGGCCGCGGTTCTGCCGCGCTTTTAATTGTTCAGCATGCCAAATTTTTCCAGAGGTCTTTAGACTTGGAAATAGGGGTTTTGGTATATTATTTTTGGGCGCAGAATTTCTTTAAGTGCTACAGTATTGCTTGGGGCCCACTTGGTAAATTTTGATCGATCGGATATTTTAAACATGTTGGTTCACAGTATTTACATTATATCTGCGATTGTGAATGTCACTTGATCGGTAAATCCAGTCTAACTGCTATAGCTCGGTTAGACGGATTTGCGAACGTGACTTTCACGTTGATGTTCTGTGATTGTGCTGTGATGTTGCGGATTGGTCGTGGGGGATAGCCTGGTTGCAGTGGTAGTACAATTTTGTTGTATTATGTACATTTGATATTGCGGGGCTAGCGTCCGACATTTGGACTGCCGTCACTGCCTGTTTGTATTATTATTTTGGGGCACGACCAGGTTGCGGTCGATGTACCCGCTGTATGTATATTTTACTTTCTGTACTAGGATTACCCCAAGGAGGGGTGCACGGATAGCCGGGTTCTAGAGGGCAACAAGCCCGCATCTCATGGCATTGAGACGGAGGGGGCTTCGCTCTAGAATTGGCGGGCAATTCGCCGTACTCGTAGGGGGTACAGGTTGACCCAGAAGGGGTGCCCAAGTTACCGGATTCGGTGAAGTACTGGGTGGTCCATTCACGTTGCTGAAAGGGGCTGCCTCGTTTCAGGTTTTGGCGGTTAACTTGCCGCACCCGTAGGGGTCTAAGATTTCATTGCACAGGCTATCCACACGACCAGGGGAACGTCGGGTTTCAGTAGTGGCTCTGTGAAACCCGGGGATCCCAGATATCTGTATTGTTCTGTGATGCTGTACATTTATGTGATGTTGCATTTTTATCACGCCTTGAGCGAAATATTATATATTGATATATATATATATATATATACACACACACACACACATACACACACACCAGTAGATGTTGTATATGTTTTGCATCCGCGCTAGTCCAGTCCCCGCTCTGTCATTAGTTAGCTAACCTAACGGGTAATGACGGGACCCAGTGGCGAATGCGGATGGCATATATGTACATCAGTATATTTTCGTTCTTTGTGGTGTGATCATTTGATGGGACTGCATTGATTCGGATCAATGCAAGTAAAACAAACCTATTCTGATGTTGTTGGAACACTTTTCAAAAAGCTGTTATTGCAAGGAAATTCTCTTTTGTTTAGCATCGTGGTATTCAGTTGGAATATCCTGCTCCTCAGTCGACGAGGCAAGGGCCGAGATCCCTTCACCGGGAGTGACCCCTTGGACATAAGTTTGCGTCAGGGAAATAACTTCACTATAGCTGATTACTTTTGCTTTGCATCGTGGTATTCAGTTGGAATATCCTGCATCTCATTCTACGGGGAAAGAGCCGAGATCCCTTCACCGGGAGTGACCTCTTTAGCAAAGGTTTTCGTCACTATATTTTTTCTAAAAAGCTATCCGGTTCCTTCAACGATATCAAGTTCATTACGTTAAAGGTTTTCGCCAGAAACCATTCGTAGCCCTCCATCGTTTCAGACGGGTAGCTCGTAGTATTCATGCTATGTTTGTTGAACTTCGTCAAGGCATAGTGTATGGTAGCTGCTTGTTACCTTTCTGCTGCATAGATAGATGCGTTGGTTTGGGACAGTCGTATAGCCTTGTTGACCTTCGTCAAGGGCTTGTACGGGTGGGTTCAAATTAACCTGGGCAATGACGGGTAGAACTTGACATGTGACTTATGATTTGTTGACCTTCGTCAAGGTCATAAGAGCATGGGGCAAAAATCACATCGGGAGTTTCTAAAGAAACTGAAACTTGCCAGATATGCGCATACCTTCTGGAGTGTGATGACGTAAGCGGAATCCGTCATGTTATCATGCGATGATAGTTGGATCCCGATTCCCACTGATGAGTTGGTTTACTCCTCGGGTGATCCCGACTAATTCTTCTTTCAGGTTTGGAGGAGAATTTGACGGTACAGTGGGAGGTTTCCAGATTAGATAAATTGGTAACCATTCTGATTTAGGTTAGAGTGCACGCTGAGTGTTTCTTTTCTCTCTCTCTTTGGCAGCGACCATGACCCGACCCTAAGATTATGACTCAGAGACCAAAATTAACCGAACCTTCTTAACACTGGCTTTTGGATTGTCAGAGTTGCAAACCTCATTTCCACTCCTACTTTTATCCTTTTCTCCAGGACACCCCGTATTACTACGAACGTCCACTTCCATTGGACAAAACCATCGTATGGTTAGATACGAATTCGAAGGAATTTATTCGAGGATGGTTTCCGGTTCTGGAGAAAACGAATAGAACTATTCAGTTGTCTTTTCCTTTTACCTTCTCTCAGGTTGCGAGTACTCCTTGGTTTAGGAGATAGTACACCTATTACGCAAATTGGATAGTCTTCTTCCAAACCTTAGGCTGGTGCCGAACGGTGGGGAATGAAGAAAACTAATTAGCCTAACGATGGTGTACATAAGGTATTAAGTTAAGACAAAGCAAGGGATTAGTAAGAGGGCAAAGTAAATTGCAACTGATATTCACGACCAAACCAGGTATTTCATTACCACTCCCACTTCACCTTTGTATTTCTCCAGGACACTCCGTATCACTACGAAGATCCACAGTTTATTGGATACTCCATCGTATGGTTATATACGAACTCGAAAGGAACTTGTTCTAGTTCGGGGATGGATTCTGGTGCAGGAGAAATAGGAATAAGGTTTATTCGGTTGTCTTTTATCTTCACCTTCTCTCGCATTGCGAGTGCTCCTAGGATTAGGACAGTACACCCATTATGCTTATTGGATAGTCTTCTTCCAAACCATAGGCTGGTGCCGAACGGTAGGGAAGGAAGAAAACCATTTGGCCTAAAGGGGTGTGCAGAAGGTAATGACTAAAGACATATAAAGGGATTTGGAGAGGTGGAAAAGAATTATACGGTTACAGTCGTGAATCTGGAAGAGACATTACTAAGAATACCGGGAAACCCCATCGAAACATTTCAATGTTTCAGTTTCACTGTGTACTGTTAAAGGAAAACTGATTTCCCAATTAGTCTTTACTCCAGGGTATGTATTTACTGAAAGGTTCCTAGGCACCCTATAGAGGTCTCACAAGGCATCAACCATGCCATTTTTAAAAAATTATGGGTGTCAAGAAACCCTAACACGGATCGTCGGCTAGAATTCTAGGCGAAAAGATAATCTAGTTAACTACTTAACTAAATGTTAGATGCTACAACCTTTGTAGATCCGGATATCCACTTCCTTAGCTCCACGTAGTCGTCCTCTCGCTGTCTTTCTCGAATCCTAGACTCATTCGTCGGCTTCATCGGGAAAACGAGCGGGCAAAGTCGTCGGCTTCGTGCCGAAGATGATCTACGTCGAGGTTGCACAAGTTCAAGCTCCAACTTCACCAAGTGGTGAAACTTGTGAAGAAAACACCCAAAACAACTTAGCAAGAGGTAGAGGATGAAGAAATAGGAGGTAGGTTCTCTTTAGAATTGGATTTCTCACTTTGGAACTCAAGATGCCATTGATGGCATCAAGCTTTCTCTCTTGAAGATGAAGAAGAAGAAGTAGATAGAATATGATAAGTCTTTTGTAAATGATAAAATAAATCAATACTTATCATTTACAAACCATAGTTTAGTGTAGAGAATAGACCATGGTTAGTTGGACAGGTTAGGGTTAAGCATGAAGATAAGGATGGTTAAGAAGTCAAAGCTTCATGAAGCTTCAACTAAAGACAAACTTCTCCACCATTCTTATCTCAATCTTTTTCCAAATAAATAAATAAATGAATATGCAAAACCCTAATTATCAAATTAACCATAGTTTAATTCTATATACTTAACTAAATAATCAAGTATCATCAAACATGATACAAATATGTGCACAAAAGTATATCACATATACAATTTGCACATCAAGTGAGAAAATCCATATAAAGTGAACCAATACTAGTTAATGCAAAGTAATATATCAAATATATAATTATACATCAAATCATTAAATCAACATTTGATTCAATGATCCGGTCATGTCGCACATAACCGACTAGTATTCAATGTATCGATTTATCGAATCAATGATTCAATAACTAGGTCATATCGAATATAACCAATCGAAAAATTTATCGCGAGAATGAAATGCGGTATCACATACGCGCATTATTCTCGGTCCCGCACATATCTCATATGCGTTCCTATTTCGTTTCGCTTGAGCCAGGAAACCTCTGTGTAGGACTCTAAAGACACGTCAATACGCCGGTAGCAGATGATGATCATATCAAGCACCCACAAGCCGCAAGCGGTCTGCTAAACGTAACGACCATCCGGGTATTGAGCGATCAGAAGATCGACGAGCTATCCCGCTCACACTCCTGTGAATCCAACCAGTAACACTTACCGTACAGTCCGGTCTGTTCGTCTGATACGTCGCATATCAAGTCTAGGGGTGGTAAACGTCAGACCCCAATAACCGATAAGTCGTGCCGATGTGAGGCTCATAACGGGTCGAGAAACTACTGGTAACACTTACCAGCAAATCTCTGATCATCCCTGGCCAGGGACTTCCCTGTTACGGCCAATCGAGCACAGCGCAACATCAACCCCCAATACCGGGAGAGACGAAACCCCTCCTATCGCTCAATGCCTCCATGTGACTCGGGACTGTACCCAAAGACCACCGTTTTGCACGCCCTCATGGACGTGGTAAGGTGGAGATCAAAGCACAGTGGGAATCACACAAGACTCTATGACGATCTCGGGTCTACAGACTAACCTGTACAAGTGTCACCTGAGAACTGCCATCTGACGTGAGGTATAATACCATCTGGGAGTTCTCGGCGAGTCCGTCCAGTGTACCCAGTCTCCACTGAGCACCCGTACACCATCTCTGATGTCAAACACCAATGGATATGGGATCATCCATCGCCCATCTCATGGGTCGAGAAGCGTATACACTAGTCTACTCTGGTATATCGATGCCCCGTCTCGATACACCCACGACTAGGGACCTTGAAGGATGTACTTGTGGACTACCATGTCCCCACTAGTATGATCTGCATCATAGTCCAGGTAGTCAAGTACACATCCTAAGGGCTTTACCAACATGTAACCATAAGACAGTTTAAAGAGACTAGTGTACATGTTAAGATAAAGAGTAACCAGATAGCATACTATCATATCGAGCAAGAAAGTCATCTCTATATATGTCCAAGCATCCAATATAATATACATCATCTGTACAATACTGGCCTCTAGGGCATACATACAACTAACATTTACCAGGTATGATTCTCACATCTGTATGGTTTTACAGATGATGAGTGGGAGTAGGTTAGTGGGAATTAGATGATCATCCTCATTATATCGGGATTCGTTGTAATCGGTGATATTTGAGGAAATCACCTGGGCTGTTTGCCGGTCGGCAAATATTTGGTTTTGAATATCCGCTGTTATGCACCAATTTCAAATCGATATATCTGTACGTCTATTTTCATAAAGTGAGATATACCTTTTTGAAATTATGTCTATGACATTTACCTATATCAGTGGATGGTTAGGTAAGGAAAATTAAATAGCGGTGTAATTCTTCTTAACCTTAAGTACAGTTTTCAACCTGCGACACATAGTGAATGAGTTATCAGACTCAAGGGACTTATACAGAGTATTGTATGTTGTCCAGGGTTCATCAGGACAGAGGGGTTGGTCCTCGTACTATATTCGGTTTACTTATGACTTCTCTAATTTTTGGACAGGTGTTTCGTGGAAACACAGGGTCCGAATTTTGAGAAGTTATAGGAATTTGAATAAAGTAGAGATCCAGGTGTTGCAAGTATCGGGATTCTTCAAGTTGATCGAAGATGTAGATACTTATGTATGGTATTCAGTTGATAGTAATGATTAAGAGATTCTGCTTCTCTTTCAGGTTACTCATAATTGGAAGCATTCCTAAGTTGAGTAACGCTGATTGGCCTCCTTCCATTTAGTTGACATGCACTGGAGACAGCTGCATGATTTGAATCTGGTTCAATTAAATCAGTGCCTCTGGTTCTATATTGGATATAGAACAGTTCATATCTTAACGATGTTAAGGTACGGGGAGTTGTCCGGATTATGCTTAAAACCAGACTCTGGATAACTCAAGGCACGTTTATGTAATGGCTGTTTGTGGGTTGACCCAGGCTATGATGAGGGTTGACTTTCTACCATCTGGAAGATCATTAGTGATATTGTTCTAGACTCGCCACAGTTTTAATAAAAATGGATTTTTTCTGAAAACAGAAATGGGAGTATGGTAGAACTGGAAGTGATTCCAGAACCACAAACGATTACTGAAGATTTGATAGGAACCTAAAGATTCAATCTCGTTTGACATTCCATTGGCCACTCCGCAGATAAGGTGGGTAACTTCAGGCACCCGAGAGGTACTTCGGTAGCCTCAAGGACGGTGGCAGGGAAGTTCTTGTTTACCTAGACTTGCCATAGCTGTTGTTCTAGACTGTGAGACCCGGTAGGAGGATGAGTATAGCGTCGTTCTAAACTGGCTTTAGAAGTGTACGTCTATATGACTCTGCCGGAGGGTTGTCGTGGTCAGTGGGAGCAACGGAAGCATGGTGGACATGTGGCTTATGTCTATTTATAGACTAAAGCAGATGTAGCGGAGATAGATCATCTATTTCTGATGTGACAGTCATAGGTTTGACTTCATCAGAATAGGGGATGGATCTATTAAGAAGGTAGTATGGTGTAATGTCCTGGTATTTGGATGACATACACAGAGTAGGAAGTGATATTCCTATACTACGATCGGTTATACTTTGGTCGTCACACAGTGGTTTCTCCACATGGGACTTGGACATTATATCAGACATACTGGTTACCAGATCTATGGTTTTAGATCTAGATTTGGGTGGTTTCCCAATTAAGGGTACTTAGACAGCATTCTAAGAGTAATTAGAATGGAGGACTCCTGGCACGGTAGTGTACCTGCAGGTGATGGAGTCACCCTCTCTAAAGGTATCTTACAGACTAAAGGGGAGAGGGATGTGCATGATTGGCAGATCACTTGCTTAGGCAATTGAGTCAATCATGAGATGTCAAGTACCACACCAGATGTTGTTCTTGCACTAGATGCAATAAGTTGATATTGATCCAATCCTGGAGAAGCAGTCGGAAGCAGTTTTAGAACATAAGTGGATGTTCTAGGGATATGATAACGACAGCCTCATTCGGGAGACAGTTATCATTCCAGGCTTCCAAGGTGACCTGGACGACAAGGAGGTTGTCAGAGTTATAGTTTTCCTTCTGATGAGGGGCAGTATTTTGGACAGGTGGTCCAAGGTAATACTGAGGGAGGCATGTCGCAGGATACTGATTAAGTTCAGTTGACGATACAGTCTAAGAAGTTTGGATTTGGAGTTCATTTATGAGCTAGGTCCCATCAAACATCCAGACACATTCTAAGACAGGTATTGCTCATTTCGGGAGATGGGTTTCTCCGCGAACTTGAGATATAGAGGGACTTAGAAGGAAACATCAAAGCAGATCTACTCACTGAGGCTATTCCTCGAACGCAATAGTTTCGCAAACGGGATTTGTGAGACTGACTAGTAGAGGAGTTGGGTGTTCGGTATCACACGGGCTGTGAGTATGCGACATCGCAATAATTAGCCTTGAGTGCAAGTGGGAGATTGTTGGAGATAGTGCCCTCAGAGTCAATTATTGGATCACAGACACGTAATTGCAATGATTGAGGGAGGACCTATCCCGGTAGGACAGTCTTACTCAAGATGATAGTATGCTATCTGGTTTATCTTTATCATCATGTACTGCTTTAGGTGACCAGACATGTCGCTATTACATGTTGATAGAGCCCCTAGGATTCTTGCTTGACTGCCAGCAGTATGAGGGCGATCATATACGTGGGAGATGGTAGTCTATAAGCACATCCTTAAAAGGTCCCTAGTCGTGGGAGTTTCGAGACAGGGCATCGATACTCCAGAGTAGACTAGTGTATACAGTCGAGACCCCGACGAGGGGTGGTGGCCGGTCTCACAAGCCACTGGTGTCAGTTGGTTCACCTAAGATGTATACAGGTGCTCATTGGGTTATGAGTACACCGGACAGGACTCGCCAGGAACATGCTAGTTGGTCTTATACCTGACGTCAGATGGCAGTTCCCTGGTGACATGTGTACATGTTAGTTCATCGACCTGAGGATCGTCATTTGTCTCGTGTGAGTTCCCACTGTACTTTGATTACTACCCTACCACGCTCAAAGGAGACATGCAAACAGGTTTTAGTTGGGTACAGTCCCGAGCCACATGGAGGCAGTGAGCGGATCTTCAGGGGTTCGTCTCTCCCGGTATTGGGGGTGAGGTCGCGCTGTGTCTAGGAGAGCCATTACACAAAGACCTCGGCCGAGGCAGGAGATTTACTGGTAGGTATTCCAGTAGCATCTCAGGGTGTTCTGGGCAGATCTCTGACACGACTTGTACCGCTTTTGGGGGTCTGACTTTTACCAACCCCCTAGGCCCGCCATGCGATGCTCATAGACGAACGGACCGGACTGTACGGATATTGTCACTGACAGGCTCAGTAGGGTGTCAGGATGAGTTCGCTCATCGACGTCCCTTTTGGTCAATAGCTGGTAGCCCGTCACGTATGGCTAATACCTCTGACGTGCTAGTGGTTAAATCCAGAACCATAGTATTGACGAGTCTTTAGAGTCCCCCACATTCAGTTGCTCAAGTTTTCGGGCGAAACGTTGTAGAGGCCGTATGGAGATATGGTAGGGTTCGATCAGATACGTGCGGTATTGCACGGATCAGGATCGGACGGATAATACTAGCCAGCTTTGGTTTAAGCCGGATCCTAGTATAGTACAGTGTAGATTTTGTCTCATTGCGTTTGTATTCGGTTGGAATACAGATGCGGGTGTGTATACACAGTATCGGGGTTTTCCTGTAATTTATTACGGGACCAGTTTTCTGGAGTTGCCAGTTTGCTTTCCGTTTAGGCCATATTTCTTTGTATCTTTCATTGGCCGAAGATTGGTGGAGGAGGGCTTATTTGCATTTGTGCAAATAAGCATTTTGGAAGGGGGTCTTTGCATATTGTTGTATCATGATGGTGCACCATCCATTGACCTCACTTGACTTTCTTTTTCCATGATTGCTTGACTTTGGATGTGATGATGGTTGTTTTGGAGTGAGGGTTTGCTTGTGATCATTGTTCATAATCATCATGTTTTTCTCTTGCTTGTATTATGGCTTTCCCCCCTACTTGACTTCTCTCTCCCTTTGCCAAAAATAGGCCGGCCACTTTTGAAGAGGGTCTGTCCAATTTTTGGGGATGGCTTTTTAGTCTCATTTGCTTGCTAGAAATTCCCAAGCCATCAAGAAAATTCACATCTCATTCTCCACCACCAAATATGGCAACTTCAACCCCTAGAGACACATGGCTTTCTACACTACATTCTATAGCAAATCTTGGGCACGTCGACTCGCCAACTTCGTGCCCGAGTTGCCTCGGTCCAGAGGTGGGAGCCCGTAAAAGAAGCAGGCGACGTGGTGCCCTTCCGGCGACTTGGTGGAGACCGGAGATTCCGCGGGGAGATCGAGACGACGACGAGGAGACCGAAAGACATGGATCGCTCGGTATATCTCTCTACCCCCTCTCTTGATAGCTAGGACTAGTTTAATGGCACGATCCGGGTTTTTTAGTGCGCGGTGGTGCCGGTTTGAAAAGTTAAAGTTAAGCATCGCTTCCGTATTCCGGCGTCGGATTGACGGCCGGGGCGCCGCCGTGCACTTACAGTATGCTGTACATCAACCTTCCTCTCTCAACTGGCAGCTCTAACAATGGCCCGATCATCCGGTGCAAACCAAGCACTCGCCTCCACTAGAGGTCACAATCACCAATACTAACTCGAGACGTTCCCATGTCACCAGAAAACACAATGGCCGGCCTTCGTACCAGACGAGCTCGCACTAACCGTAACCCTAGCAGCAGCCCAAACTGCGTTCAAATATGGCGACAGGAACCTCAATCGAGTATCGAAGAGAGCAGATCAATGGCAAGAAAGAAAACAATAGATCCAGAGTGGATACATGATCATAAGAAGGAACAACATCAATGAAGGTATGATCATGAAACTAATAGAATTGAGGATCTCAAATGGATGTATAATCATGGATATGAAGAGAATCACTGATCTCGAAAATATGTACGTCCTAAGGTTCCTTAAGCGGAGTGTCGTGTCGTAAGTATGCCGCGGAACATACCCACGGTACGTCACTCTACTTTAGTCACCTATTCCATCAACCAAGGGTCATCCTACGCGACGAAAGTTCGGGTCTAATACCCCCTAGACTAAGTCTAAGTTCCGTAAGGTCAAGCCCAAGTTCCGTATATATATAGACGCCCTAGGCTCCACATAGTCAAACTTAGACTCGAACCAAGGTTAACCTAGAGCTCTGATACCAACTTTGTCACGACCCAAAAGAGCACGTAACTGGCCCTTGAACCATATGAAGTCTATAGGACTCCATCTAAGCCAAAAGCCCAGAAATCTAAAACCATTCTAAGAGACTATACAACACCGAATGGCGAGGATCAAAATTCAAAAGAAACCCAGATAAGCATGAAAACTGTAACACTACTAAGCGCGACTCTAAGGTCGAAATAATACATCACTAGTGTCTGAGTCTGAAACAATATACAATTTTTGGTTGATGGAATTTCTAGATACAAAGAATAATACATGTACAACGACGGTTCTGATACAAAGAACCCACCTACCAAGCAAATCACCCGCAAAGGAAAGCAGTGTGCCAGAAATGCCGCTATGGAACCTGTACGGCAAACCCTGCAAGAACTGTGGCACAACGGGGGTGAGTTGCCAACTCGTGAATAGAAAATATCTACAAGCAGAAATCGAATGCAAGACATAATCCTAGGTCAATACAATCAGTATAAAATATAACCCTCAAGAGTAAGTCTGAAGCATGAAAATGTGGCAATGTAACATCTAATCATGTAGGTAGTGCCAAGTACTCGTGCTAGTGCCTCAGATAATAACATGTCATAAATGTGAGGTATGTCTGCATAAAGTAAACATGATGAAGTATGATCAATGTAATCAAAGTCTGTAAGTGATCAATGTCTGTATATATGTGGATCCCGTCCATACGTCACCCAATGACAATAAACATCATGCATGTAAATGTGAGGATATAATCTAAGCATGGAAAATATCATGAAACCCGTGCCTAGCATCGACACGTAAATCCTCATCTATCGGGCTCCGTCAGTCCGGATCAGCCCACGGGCTATGTCTGCGGAATCGGCCCTCGGCCCCGGCAGTACGCCCATATCCATCCATCGACTCTGGTCAGTATCCTCCGGATAACTGCCAGGTCCAACCAATCACCGGTAGGTAGGAGTCCCTCTGCCAGGCTCACCGTCTACTACACAGCGAAACCGTTCTCGTCCCGGGGTACCATACCGGGTCCACCATGTACCCGTAATCGGCCTCATCCAACTCCTCGATTCGGGTTCATATATATCGCTCTAGCACCGAGAAAACACATGGTGGACACACCGAAATATCGTATCAAGGGAAACCGGGTTTTTAAACAATTAACTATTCTCTTTGAAATATCCACGGTTTCCCAAATCCAGAATTAACATGGAAACAACATATCTCAATGCGTAATCTAAGCAAGTATGAAGATATCAATATATGTGTACAAGTATGGGTATGTGACATCTAAATGAAATGCAAGTATAATAGTATATCATGCAATATGGAATTAATAGTATGCACATACAAGGTCATATCCTGATGCAATAATGCTATTGTGTAGTGACATGGCAATTATCGATGATGAAGTGTGTGAGTCGGCAAACAAGTGTACGTGGAATATACGCATCATCGATAATGGTGCTAGTGTCCTAGCAACATGATGATAATATAGCAATAAACATATGCAAAGCAATGTGAATAGCATGAATATGCGGAAATAGAATAATCAACGCAACAATAAAGAATCTACACCCATATGTATATGTCATGCAGTTATGCCATTTGAAATAAGACGAATCAGGATTTTTACTAACAATAAGGGCTATGGTGTTTTTAAGATATTTCCGATTCGTAGTTTTGAAATAGGTATGACTCGGGTCTAGTCTAACATCTACTATGCAAACTACAGATCTAAGTATCAAGTCAAACGAGAGGGGTATGGAAACCACCTAAATCTGAGTCGATATATAGATATAATAGTCGGTGATCCCGCCTCAATAGTATCGCGTACAATACAGTATATCATATGATATCCTCAAGTCATGAGTGCGGATCTATCATCAATATAAAGCTCGTACGGTAAATCATTGTACGGCATCCCAACAGCTGGGTACGGGTCAGTATCACATTCCTCTCATCAAATATCAGGTATCATTATCATCATATCACATAATCTGGAGTACAGATCCAAGTCAAGTACAAATCAATACCATCTATATAAGTATGAAAGCGGGGGTAAAACACATGCCCAACGTCCCGCTAAGATCACATGTCGTATCGCAAGTACGAATCACATCACATCACCGATCTCACGGCACAATGCCCAAAATCATCGACTCATCCCCAATGTCATCCAATATCATCATTAACACCGTGTAAGTATAGTGAAAATGCAAGGGTGCGCGTGTGGGTGTAAACCTATTCTAAGGTTCGCGACTATGAGCTATACTAGTTTACTTCTAACCCTAAGCTATCCATGCTACACCCAACACAACATCCATGACACACTATACTATCAAGCATAATATATAGTATACCAACTACGGACTGCGGGGGTGCTATACGCTATCCACCCGACTTCCCTTAGTAGATATAATGTACTCACCTTGTGTCTCCATTTGTCGACGTCGCCACGTGCTTGCTTGTCGTCCCAAAGTCTTCATGGGGTACCTACATGTCAAAGTATCGTAAATGCGTATTAAAACCAAATCAAAGCTAAAACGGCATACGAATCCCAAAACGATACGCTATGATCTACAGGTTAGAACCTATGGGCAACGCCTTCCAAGACCATCAACAACCCTCTATATCGTCGAATAAACGCCAAATAGTCGAGGTAAAACACGGATACACAAAATCCAGATTGAAAATACGAGATACAGAAACAGAATCAAAACAACAACTGGAGAAAAGGGTCCCAGATTTCAGCCTAGGTCAAATTAGACAAATCTATACATGCCAGGGGTCTAATCTATACATGTAGGGGCTGCAGAACCAAAACGACACAGATTGGTGCAGGTCTGGCCGCAATTTGCGGCCAGAGGGAATTAATTGGCAGCCGGGGTAAAGAGGTAGGGGCTGGGGTCTTGCGTGGTGGTTCTAGGGTACCTGCACATCTCACTGTCCAGTCAATTTTATTCCAGAATGCCCCGGGTGATAGCAGATTACAAAATACACTCCCAGATTTACAGTTTTCCCCGATATCGATTCCGTAAATCCGTATCCTGGTTTCCAGTTCAGGTTTGGGTCCAAAATAACATCATTGGGGGTGTTAGTGCGGCCTCTACTAAGCTCAAATTCATCTTACAACTCACAATTTCCTCAAACCCTAACTAGGTTTGCTTTATGTCCACAAACACACACAATATTGGTTCTAAACTTGCATGGGGGTATAAGAAATGCTAAAACTAAACTAATGATCCAGAAATTACCTCATTAGGCAACTCAAGAAAATTCTTGAGTTGCCCCTAGTGGCGAAAATCCTTGCTTCCTTGGTCCAATGTGTATATCTTGAGCTTGTGCACCTTTTTAGTGAAATGAAGATTGGGTTTTTGGATTGTTTTTGAGGTGATTTGGGGCTTGAAGAGGGGAGGGAGAAGAGGAGCAGCAGCAACAATAGGGAGAGGGAGAGAGACTAGTGAAGGTTGAGGAGGAAATGGCTAAATCTTTAGTCAATGAAGCCCATACCCCTCTCTCTCTCACACCATACCTCATTTCTTTATTCCTTTTCCATTTTCTTTTTCTTTTCCTTTTCTTCCCCTCTAAATTACTTCTCACAAGAATAGTAAACCCAAAAGAAACATGGTGGAAAAATGCACAAGTGTAAGAGAATGATATGTGCATGTTTTGCACAATTTGCTAAAAAACCGAATAGCGATTTTTAATCGCGATTATCACTAAATTAGCATATAACTAATCATTAAAAACCTAAAAATGGCATAATTCCATAAAATAACCTATTTTAGAATTTTCCCTAATTTTTTCCAAAATTTTACCCCATTTATTTGTATTTAATTATACCGAATTATTAAAATATTCAATAAAATAATATTAAATTATAAATTTCCCAAAAAATCATATTTTATTATTTGTTACATCGTGCTGGCGATCTGGGAGGCGCTCCCTCTCTTTTGCACCGGCGTACCGCTCGGGGCATTGGATGCCGCCGAGGATAAAGTGCATTCGGTGTATCTGATGAGCATAATCCCGAAGAGAAGGCGAGACAACCTCATTGATCTCTTACACCAGGCTTTTCAGCAGTCGGCCATACTTGCTGCTTATCGGAGGGTGGAGGACATCCGTGAGGATCCCGATGCTTTTGATCGTGAGAGAAAACATACTAGGATGGTTCGAAATGCCTGGAAGATCTTGGGCAAAGTCATGTTCGAATTTCTCAATCCATGTCCCGCGTCTGAGGTCCTGCCGTTGTAATCGTTTCTTTTTATTTTGTATGAACTTTTAAAGTATGAGTGATAAGTTTTGTCGTGCCCTTCTTTGTTTGCATGCCCCTTTTTTGTGGGATTTTGTCATTTTTGCTATTGTTGCTGCTGATGTGTTTAGCGTGTAATGCACTATTTCACTTTTCAGTACACATCAAGCGTGGTGAACACGTGCTCCACACGTGGGGCCCTCTTGATGGGGCTGTTTAATTTTTCATGCCATGTTTTTTTTCTGCACGGCATTAAATGCAGAAAAGGAGCCTTGGAAATAGTTCCATCTCCTTGATTTCCAATGCTTTCCCTTTTTTGGGCCTTGGAAATAGTTCCACCATGCAATATTCTCCGTGCGCAGCATTTAATGCTCCTCTTTATAACCTGAGGCCATAGCCTTCTTTTTCTCTTCATAGAGAAATCTATTCTCAATTTAGTGTGGTTTATCTTGGGGAAACAACTTAGTGCCATGGCCTGCAACTGCCCCCATGCTCGTCGACAGCCCTGGGAAGTGCCTATCGGGGAGATGATTCCTCGCTTTGCCGCGTGATTGGTGGATCCCTTTCTTACTGATGACGAATGTGATTTAGCAACGTATGAACTCTCGATCCGTAGGGGTCCCCTCTTCCAATGGGATCCCTTTGGCTCCGGATGATTCTTGCTGCCGTGCTTGCTGACATCCCTCCTCACCCAGCGGAGATGACCCTGGCGATGCTTGACACAGCTGAAGACAAGCTCGAGTGTTTTCACGAAGCGTGTCTGATCACTCAGGCTCTGAAAGATTGCTCGGTTCACCTGTTGGGCCAAATAAGAGCCCGGAGGGCTATTATGTCTGCTTTTGCAGACGAACATGGCGCTAATCGGTGGGGAGCCACTCCTCGTGAAAATCGTCGCTTCGATGTGCTGGAGAAGGCGGCGAGGGAGTTAGAAAATTTTGAATACTATTTTGTTCACCCTTGTGCCACTGATCCCTTGTTTGGCGATCTTTTCCCGGTAGTGTAGTATGCTTAAATCGATGTACCTTCTTTTCATCGGCTGTTGTATGCTTTTCTGTTGAATTTTCCTGTTTGCCGGGTACTCGTATATGCATCTTGCTTGCGTAAATGGGCTTCATATTTCTCCATGGAAATTTTCTTTAATTGCAAGCACTATCGTCATGTTGCATGCACATCACAGCTTTGGGTAACATTTCCTTTCGAATATTCATATAGTTGTAAATGCATGCTCGGTAGGATATGCATCGGAGATTTTCCTTGTTGCCTCCCATATCAGGTGATTTGTGCGTGTTCTAGATCGAGTATCGCCGTCGAATGGAGGCTTGTTTATACAGTGCTCGAGTGTACCCATCTTTCCTCGGAGGCTGTGGCTGCGAAAGTGGGCTTGCGAGGTTTGATTGAGCGGTGCGCGGAAAACATGGTGTCGTGCGAGAAGAGGCTCGGCCGCAAATTCTCGGAGAGGGAGCCGGTTTCTAAAGCGCTGAACGAGCTTCAAGCCAATCTTACCGCCAAGGCCAATAAAGCGTATGAACTCTGGCGAGTGCTTCAAGAGGCCATCAAGGAGGTAGTGGCCATTGACAAGGCCGTCGAGTTTACTCGCAAAAGAGTCGAGGCCCACAAAGCTACCGAGAAGGAGCTCGAAGGTCGGCTTGCCTCATATCAGGCCCAACAGGCTCAGGCAGAGGCCCGTCTTTTGGCGATACTGAATCATGAAGGCGTGGCCCTGCAAAAGAAGGATGAGCTAGCAAAATTGCTAAATCGCCCGCCGGCTTGAAAACTTGTATCTTTTCCTTTCTTTTGTACATACTCCTGAATGAGAGTATTTTCTTTTGTTCTTCCATGAATTGTACTTTGTATTCATTTTGGTTTATGAATAAAGACATTTTTTTTCTTCTCAATGGCGTGTCTCCTTTATTGAATGTGTTCTGCGGACAATTTATCTTGGTCTCTCTGCAGGGCAGCGATGGCTTAGGATTCAGGGTTAAGATCTGCCTCCTAAGACTTTTGAGCTTTTCGAGTCGTGAGGGTCTCATAAAGAGTTTTTCTCCCTACAGGTCGAGAGGATCCCGTAGGTGTAAGTTCTTCTTAAGAATCGTGAGGATTCTTAAGCTGGTTTTCCCTTAGGAGTCGTAAGGATCTCACAAGAAAGTTTTCTTCCTTACAGGTCGTGAGGACCCGCAAGTGCTGGGTGCGGTCGCCCTTATCCGTATTTCACGGGGTCAGGGGTTGGTTTGGGATGGTTCCCAGGGTATCGTAGTTTAAAGACATTGCGGTCAAGGTTAAGGACCTCAAAGTCCGTGGGTTTAAGGACTCTATAGTCCAATGTTAGTTTTAAGACATCGCGGTCAAGGTTAAGGACATCATAGTCCGTGGATTTAAGGACTCCACAGTCCGATGTTAGTTTTAAGACATCACGGTCAAGGTTAAGGACATCATAGTCCGTGGATTTAAGGACCCCACAGTCCAATGTTAGTTTTAAGACATCACGGTCAAGGTTAATGACATCTTAGTCCGTGGATTTAAGGACTCCACAGTCCAATGTTAGTTTTAAGACATCACGGTCAAGATTAAGGACATCATAGTTCGTGGATTTAAGGACTCTATAGTCCAATGTTAGTTTTAAGACATCACGGTCAAGGTTAAGGACGTCATAGTCCGTGGATTTAAGGACTCCACAGTCCAACGTTAGTTTTAAGACATCACGGTCAAGGTTAAGGACATCATAGTCCGTGGATTTAAGGACTCCACAGTCCAACGTTAGTTTTAAGACATCACGGTCAAGGTTAAGGACATCATAGTCCGTGGATTTAAGGATTCCACAGTCCGACGTGTGGTTACCGGGACCCGTCACCTCTTTGAAGACGTTGAGGAATTACATTGACGAATATCAAAGAAGTGAAGAGAAGTACCCTTGAACCAAGGTAAATTCAGTCTAGAATCATGGTGGTTGATCGTTAGTTTTAAGACATTACGGTCGAGGTTAAGGACATTATAGCCCATGGATTTTAAGGACTCCACAGTCCGATATTTTCTCTGGGTGCTTCACACGGGTTCACTGCCGTGTTCGCCGAGGACCAGGCTCCGCTCTGGACGTTTTCCGCGGGGTCAAAGAGTGACGTTATCCGCGTCCCACGTGACCAGGATTTTTGCACTAGATGCTTCACACGGGTTCATTGCCGTGTTCGGCGAGGACTAGGCTCCGCTCTGGATGCTTCACACGGGTTCACTGCCGTGCTCTGCGAGGACCAGGATCCGCTCTGGACGTTTTCCACGGGGTCAAAGAGCGACGTTATCTGCGTTCCACGTGACCAGGAATTTTGCTCTGGATGCTTCCTACGGGTTCACTGCCGTGTTCTGCGAGGACCAGGCTCCGCTCTGGACGTTTTCCACGGGGTCAAAGAGTGACATTATCCGCGTTCCACGTGACCAGGAATTTTGCACTAGATGCTTCACACGGGTTTACTGCCGTGCTTGGCGAGGACTAGGCTCCGTTTTGGACGTTTTCTATGGGGTCAAAGAGTGGCGTTATCCGCGTTCCACATGACCAGGAATTTTGCTCTGGATGCTTCCCACGGGTTCACTACCGTGTTCTGCGAGGACCAGGCTCCGCTCTGGACGTTTTCCACGGGGTCAAAGAGTGACGTTATCCGCGTTCCACGTGACCAGGAATTTTGCTCTAGATACTTCCCACGAGTTCATTGCCGTGTTCTGCGAGGACCAGGCTCCACTCTGGGCGTTTTCCACGAGGTCAAAGAGTGACGTTATCCGCATTCCACGTGACCAGGAATTTTGCGTTGGATGCTTCCCACGGGTTCATTGCCGTGTTCTGCGAGGACAAGGCTCCGCTCTGGACGTTTTCCATGGGGTCAAAGAGTGACGTTATTCACATTCCACGTGACCAGGAATTTTGATGATTATATCCGCATTTCATGGAGTAGGGATTTGACTCTTGGTGATCTGTGTATCGCCGGGCCATAGAACTGGGAGTTGCCGTTGTTCCACTTCGCTCGAGGTCCTATTTGCCGTAACGAGACATATGTTGAGACGATCTCTAGGTCACTTGTGGCCCGTCGAGATTTGGCTTCTTCTTTTGATGAAACCTGAGGGGGAGGAGTATGATCCCTTCTTTGTTTGCGTCCCTGGATTGTATACAGGGATTGATGTAACATCACCTGTAGGGCAAAATTTTCATTTTTATTTTATTTCTTTTTCCGCGATGCTCTATCATTTCAGCTTTTATATCGCGAAGGTCGCGATTGCCCCATCATTTCGGCTATTTTTTCGCGGTGCCCAATCATTTCGGCTATTTATTTTATTTTTACTCGCTGCTTTTTATTGCGAGTTGCCCAATCATTTCGGCTATTTTGCATGCATACACTTTTTTTACTTGCTTCTTCTTTTGCAAGTTGCCCCATCATTTTGGCTATTTCGTATGCATGTGTGGCTCGCTAGCCTTTTGCCGCAAGCTCGGGATTAGACACCGATTTCGGCATCAGCACCGCTACAAATGGGATATTGCCAGGAGCGAATCATCATTTGCCTCTGTCGATATCGAACAAAGGTGGCTTAGCGAACAGGGTTAAGATCCCGTCGACTAAGGCTTTTGACTTCATGAGCCGTAAGGGTATCATAAAGGTATTTCTCCCTGCGAGTCGTGAGGATCTCGTAGGTGTAATTTCTCCTTAAGAATCGTGAGGATTCCTATATGCATGGTCTCTTATAAGTCGTAAGGATCTTACAAGAGTGCTTTCTCCTTATAAGTCGAGAGGACTCATAAGGGTTGTTCACCGTATGGACATATCCCTAGTCACGGATGGGACTTTGTTAGGGAAACGTTTATTCGTGCCCATGGATTGTATACAAGGGTTAGTATAAGCCGCTTGTAGGGCAGTATCGGAGGTTGTGGAGGGTTGCTTAAGAACAGGTTCAGGTCTCTGTAACTAAAGACTTTCAAATCTTATGAGCCGTGAGGGTCCCATAAAAGAGTTCTCCTTACGAGTCGTGAGGATCTCGCAAGTGTATTTTCTCCTTAGGAATCGTGAGGATCCCTAAGTGTGTTGCTCCCTTGTGAGTCGTAAGGATCTCACGCGGGTGGTTTCTCCCTACAAGGTCGAGAGGACCCTATAAGTGTTCTTTAACAAGGTTGCGCCCTTTCGGGTTTTTACAAACACTCGCCGGTAGTCCTGCTGTTTTTACTCACGGAGCCCTTTCGGGTTTTCATCCGTGCCCATTTTGCTTATGGACATACCGTTTTTTTTATTCTCTTTTTTTTATTCTTTTTTTTTATCGGCTTTGGGATATTGCAATCCACCGTAGTTTATCGACATCTCGGTCAACAGCTAGTTTTAGGACATAGTGGTCCATCGTTTCGGTCCGTCGTTAGTTTAAGGACGTTTCGGTCCGTCGCTAGTTTAAGGACGTTTCGGTCCATTCAGGAGAAGGCCGGCTACCGCTTATAGAGTTTGAGCTTAGGAAGATAGCGAGCGGACATAGTCGTCGTCATCTATCATTGACCTAGGCTGTGGCTCATTAAGCGTAGTATTTCTTCAGGAAGCGACCATTTATTGGCCTGAAAGGCCTTTCACCGTGCATATCCATGAGTAGATAGGCTCCACCCTGGTAGACCTTGTCTATTATGTACGGGCCTTCATAGTTCGGCTCGAATTTTCCCCGCTTAGCGCGATTGGGGATCATAGGTCTTTTGACCACCAGCACGAGTTCGCTTTGGCGGAATGTCCTCGGCCTGGTCAATCTTTCATATGAGCGCGTCATCTTTGCTTTATAAGTCTCCAGATTTTGTGGCGCTATGAGTCAGGTTTCATCAAGGGTGTCAAGCTCCTCAAGCCGAAGGTGAGCATTTTCTTCGTCCGTCAGCTCGTAGTGGACTGCTACTCGTAGAGAAGGTAGCTCTATCTCGAGGGGGGTACCGTTTCTGTACCGAATACCAACGCGTACGGCGTTGTGTTCGTGGCCGTCTTGAACGTAGTTCGATACGCCCAGAGAGCTCATTGTAATCTCTCGTGCCAGTCCTTCTTATTTCGGGACACCGTCTTCTTTACGATCTTCGTCAAGGTCTTGTTGAAAGCCTCAGCTAGACCGTTAGCTCGCGGGTTATAAACTGAGGAATATCTCCAGTCTATGTTGTGTTGTTGTGCGAAGCGGCTAATCTTGTAGCTTCTGTAGGCTGGCCCGTTATCGGAAATGATTCGTCTCGGAGTTCCGAACCGATAAATGACATGCGTCTTGAAGAAATGGAGGACATTTTCCGTCTTCACTTCCCTCAGCGGTACTGCTTCTACCCATTTGGAGAAGTAATCAGTGGTCGCTAGGATGAAACGATGTCCTCTGGACGATGCCGGTTCGATGGGGCCGATTATGTCAGTCCCCCACATTTCGAACGGCCAGCTAGCCACCGTTGGATGTAGTGGATTTGGATGCTGGTGGATGAAGTCCCCATGAATCTGGCACGGGTGGCATTGCTTCGCATACTCGAAGCAGTCCTGGATCATCGTGGGCCAATAATAACCCATTCGTTTGATCTTCAACTTCATCTTCGGGCCTGCTTGGTGAGAACTACAGAGCCCGTCATGAACTTCCTGAATGACTCTTTTCGCTTCGTCAGGTCCCAGGCATCACAACCACAAAGAATCAAACGACCTCTTTGTAAGTGCACGGCGGCGCCCCGGCCGTCAATCCGACGCCGGAATGCGGAAGCGGTGAAAAACTTTAATTTTGCGGACTTAGCAAACCGGCACCACCGCGCACTAGACATCCGGATCGTAACCATTAACAAGTCTAAGCTACTAAGATAGGGAAGAGAAGTATACCGACAGATCCGAGTCCTCCGGTCTTCTCGTCGTCGTCCCGATCTCCTGCGGAATGTCGCGTCTCCTCCTCGTCGCCGGAAGTGCACCACATCGCCTACATCGTTTACGGGCTCCCACCTCAATGCCGAGGCAACTCGGGCACGAAGCCGGCTACTCGACGTGCCCAAGAATTGCTGTAGAATATAATGTGGATTGCGTGTCTCATTTTGGGATTATGGAGTTGCCTTTTTGTGGAGGAAGAAGAACTTGGAGAGAGGTGAGGAAAAATGCATCATCCAAAGAATGAGAGTGACATTTTTCTCACTACCAAAAGAAAAGCCCCCACCCTCACTAAAGGCCGGCCAAGCATCATGGTGGTAGGTGGGAATGGAGTGAAGTCAATGAAAGACAAGGGAGTGGGTGAGCTATCAAGCAAGGAAGAATAATGAGTGATGATCAAAACAATATCATCACAAACAAAAACAAACACTCCAAAACCAACCATGATGACTCCAAATGGTCAAGCCATCATGAAGAAGTCAAGAAGTCAAGGTCAATGGAGCAACCATCATGATCCAACCAATATGCAAAAGACCCCCTCCACAATTGCCTATTTGCAACAATGCAAATAAGCCCTCCTCCACCAATCTTCGGCCAATGAACGATACAAAGGAAATTGGCCGAAACGGAAAGCAAACTGGCAACTCCAGAAAACTGGTCCCGTAATAAATTACAGGAAAACCCCGATACTGTGCATACACACCCGCATTTGTATTTCGACCGAAATACAAATGCCATGAGACAAAATCTCCACTGTACTATACTAGAATCCGGCTTATACCAAAACCGGCTAGTAATATCTGTTCGATCCTGATCCGTGCAATACCGCACGTATCTGATCGAACCCTGCCATATAACCATACGGCCAATAGTACAAACTGTCCGATCCTGATCCGTGCAATACCGCACGTATCTGATCGGACCTTGCCATATCTCCATACGGCCTCTACAACCTTTCGCCCGAAAGCTGAGTAACAGAATGTGGGGGACTCTAAAGACTCGTCAACACCTTGGTTGTGGATTTAACCACTAGCACGTCAGAGGTATAAGCCAATACGTAACGGGCTACCAGGTATTGACTAAAAGGGATGTCTGTGAGTGAACTCAGCCTGACAACCCTACTGAGCCTGTCAGTGACAATATCCGTACAGTCCGGTCCATTCGTCTATGAGCATCGCATGGCGGGCCTAGGGGGTTGGTAAAAGTCAGACCCCCAAAAGCGGTACAAGTCGTGTCGGAGTGTAGCCCAGAACACCCTGAGATACTACTGGAATACCAACCAGTAAATCTCCTTGCCTTGGCCAAGGACTTCGTGTACTGGCTCTCCTAGACACAGCACGACCTCACCCCCAATACCGGGAGAGACGAACCCCTGAAGATACGCTCACTGCCTCCATGTGGCTCGGGACTGTACCCAACTAAAACCTGTTTGCACGACTCCTTTGAGCCGTGGTAGGGTAGTAATCAAAGTACAGTGGGAACTCACACGAGACAAATGACGATCCCCAGGTCGATGAACTAACCTGCACACATGTCACCAGGGAACTGCCATCTGACGTCTGGTATATGACCAACTAGCATGTTCCCGGCGAGTCCTGTCCGGTGTACTCATAACCTAATGAGCACCTGTATACATCTTAGGTGATCCAACTGACACCAATGGCTTGTGAGACCGGCCACCGCCCCTCGTCGGGGTCTCGACTGTATACACTAGTCTACTATGGAGTATCGATGCCCTGTCTCGAAACTCACACGACTAGGGACCATTTCAGGATATGCTTATAGACCCCAGCTCCCACTTATATGATCGCCCTCATACTGCTGGTGGTCAAGCAAGAATCCTAGGGGCTCTATCAACGTGTAATAGCGACGTGTCAGGTCACCTAAAACAGTACACGATGATAAAGGTAAACCAGATAGCATACTATCATCTCGAGTGAGACTGTCCTACCGGGATAGGTCCTCCCTCAATCATTGCAATCACGTGCCTGTGATCCAATAATTGACTCTGAGGGCACTATCTCCAACAATCTCCCACTTGCACTCAAGGCTAATTATTGCGATGTCGCATACTCACAGCCTGTGTGATATCGAACATCCAACTCCTCTACTAGTCAGTCTCACAAATCCCATTTGTGAAACTATTACGGTCGAGGAATAGCCTCAGTGAGTAGATCCGCCTGGATGTCTCTTTCTATGTCTCTCTATATCTCAAGTTCGCGGAGAAACCCATCTCCCGAAATGAGCAATACCTGTCTTAGAATGTGTCTGGATGTCTGATGGGACATAGCTCATAAATGAACTCCAAATCCAAACTTCTTAGACTGTATCGTCAACTGAACTTAATCAGTATCCTGCGCCATGCCACCCTCAGTATTGCCTTGGATCACCTGTCCAAAATACTGCCCCTCGTCAGAGGGAAAACTATAACTCTGACAACCTCCTTGTCGTCCTTGTCACCTTGGAAGCCTGGAATGATAACTGTCTCCCGAATGAGGCTGTCGTTATCATATCCCTAGAACATCCACTTATGTTCTAAAACTGCTTCCGACTGTTTCTCCAGGATTGGATCATTATCAACTTATTGCATCTACTGCAAGAACAACATCTGGTGTGGTACTTGACATCTCATGATTGACTCAATTGCCTGAGCAAGTGATCTGCCAATAATGCACGTCCCTCTCCCCTTTAGTCTGTAAGACACTTTTAGAGAGGGTGACTCCATTACCTGCAGGTACACTACTGTGCCAGGAGTCGTCCATTCTAAATACTCTTAGAATGCTGTCTAAGTACCCTGATTGGGAAACCACCCAAATCTAGATCTAAAACCATAGATCTAGTAACCAGTATGTCTGACATAAAATCCATTTCTTTTGTGGAGAAACCACCGTGTGACGACCAAAGTATAACCGATTGTAGTATAGGAGTTTCCTTTCCTACTCTGTGTATGTCATCCAAATACCAGGATATCACACCCTACTACCTTCTCAACAGATCCATCCCCTATTCTGATGAAGTCAAACCTATGACTGTCACGTCAGAAATAGATGATCTATCTCCGCTACATCTGCTTTAGTAGACATAAGCTACTTGTCCACCAATGCTTCCGCTGCTCCCACTGACTACGACAACCCTCTGGCAGAGTCATATAGACGTACACTTCTAAAACTAGTTTAGAACGACGCTATACTCATCCTCCCACCGGGTCTCGCAGCCTGGAACAACAGCAATGGTAATTGTGGGTAAACAAGAACTTCCCTGTCACCGTCCTTGAGGCTACCGTAGTACCTCTCGGGTGCCTGAAGTTACCCATCTTATCTGCGGAGTGGCCAATGGAATGTCAATCCAGATTGAATCTTTAGGTTCCTTATCAAATCTTCAGTAATCGTTTGTGGTTCTGGAATCACTTCCAGTTCTACCATACTCCCACTACTGTTTTTCTGAAAAAACCCATTTTTTAATAAAACTGTGGCGAGTCTAGAACAATATTGCTATTGTTCATCCAGATGGTAGAAAGTCAACCCTCGTCATAGCCTGGGTCAACCCACAAACAACCATTACAGAATCGTGCCTTGAGTTGTCCAGTGTCTGGTTTTAATCATAAGCCGGACAACTCCCCGTACCTTAACATCGTTAAGATACGAACTGTTCTATATCCCATATAGGACCAGAGGCACTGATTTAATTGAACCAGATTCAAATCATGCAGCTATCTCCAGTGCATGTCAACTAAATGGAAGGAGGCCGATCAGCATTACTCAACTTAGGAATGCTTCCAATTATGAGTAACCTGAAAAGAGAAGCAATTTCTCTTTATCTTTACCATCAACTGAATACCATACACAAGTATCTACATCTTCGATCACTTTGAAGAATCCCGATACTTGCTACACCTGGTTCTCTACTCTATTCAAATACCTATAACTCCTCAAAACTTAGACCCTGTGTTTCTACGAAACACATGTCTAAGAACTAGAGAAGTTAAAAGTAAACAGAATATAGTATGAGGACCAACCCCTCTGTCCTAATGGACACTGGACAACATACAATACTCTGTATAAGTCCGCTGAGTCTAACAACTCTTTCACTGTGTGTCGTAGGTTGAAAACTGTACTTATGGTTAAGAAGATTTACACCGCTGTTTAATGCTCCTTACCTAACCATCCACTGATATAGGTAAATGTCATCGACATAATATCAAAAGGTATATCTCACTCTATGAAAATAGACGTACAGATATATCAATTTGAAATTGGTGCACAACAGCGGATATTCAAAACCAAATATTTGCCGACCGACAAACAACCCAGGTGATTTCCTCAAATATCACCGATTACAACGAATCCCGATATAATGAGGATGATCACCCAATTCCCAATAACTTACTCCCACTCATCATTTGTAAAAACCATACAGATGTGAGAATCATACCTGGTAAATACATACCCGGGAGTAAGTATCTAATCGGGAAATCAGTTTTCTTTTAACATTACACAGTGAAACTGAAACATTGAAATGTTTCGACGGGGTTTCCTGGTATTCCTAGCAATGCCTCTTCCAGATTCACGACTGTAACCGTATAATTCTTTGCCACCTCTCCAAATCCCTTCATATGTCTTTAGTCTTTACCTTCTGTACACCCCTTAAGCCAAATGGTTTTCTTCCTTCCCTACCGTTCGGCACCAGCCTATGGTTTGGAAGAAGACTATCCAATAAGCATAATGGGTGTACTGTCCTAATCCTAGGAACACTCCCAATGAGAGAAGGTGAAGATAAAAGACAACCGAATAAACCCCATTCCTATTTCTCCTGAACCAGAATCCATCCCCGAACTGGAACAAGTTCCTTTCGAGTTCGTATATAACCATACGATGGAGTATCCAATAAACTGTGGATCTTCGTAGTGATACGGAGTGTCCTGGAGAAATTCAAAGGTGATTTTAGGATTGGCGAAGAAATACCTGGTTTGGTCATGAATATCTGTTGCAATTTACTTTGCCCTCTTACTAATCCCTTACTTTGTCTTAACCTAATACCTTCTGCACACCATCGTTATGCTAATTGGTTTTCTTCATTCCCTACCGGTCGGCACCAGCCTAAGGTTTCGAAGAAGACAATCCAATTTGCGTAATAGGTGTACTACCCCTAAACCAAGGAGTACTCGTAACCGGAGAGAGGGTAAAAGGAAAAGACAACTGAATAATCCTATCCGTTTTCTCCAGAACCTGAAACCATCCTCGAATAAATTCTTTCGAGTTCGTATCTAACCATACGATGGTTTTGTCCAATGGAAGTGGACGTTCGTAGCAATACGGGGTGTCCTGGAGAAAAGGGTAAAAGTAGGAGTGGCAATGAGGTTTGCAACTCTGACAATCCAAAAGCCAGTGTTTAAGAAGGTTCGGTCAACTGGGTCACTGAGTCATAGTCTAAGGGTCGGGTCAATGGTCGCTGCCAAAGAGAGAGAGAAAAGAAACACTCAGCGTGCACTCTAACCTAGATCAGAATGGTTACCAATTTATCTAATCTGGAAACCTCCCACTGTACCTCAAATTCTCCTCCAAACCTGAAAGAAGAATTAGTCGGGGTCACCCGAGGAGTATACCAACTCATCAGTGGGAATCGGGATCCAACTATCATCGCATGATAACGTGACGGAATCCGCTCACGGCATCACACTCCAGAAGGTATGCGCATATCTGGCAGGTTTCAGTTCTTTTGAAACTCCCGATGTAATTTCTGCCCCATGCTCTTATGACCTTGACTTTGGCCAACAAATCATAAGTCACATGTCAAGTTCTACCCGTCATTCTCCAGGTTGATTCGAATCCACCCGCACAAGCCCTTGACTTTGGCTAACAAGGCTATACGACTGTCCCAAACCAACGCATCTATCTATGCTGCATATGAATAACCAACAGCTACCAAACACTGTCCCTTGACTTTGGCCAACAAACACAGCTTGAATACTATTGACTACCCATATGAAACGACGGAGGGCTACGAATGGTTTCTGGCGAAAACCTTTAACGTAAAGAACTTGATATCGTCGAAGGAACGGATAGCTTTTTAAAATATAGTGACGAAAACCTTCGCTAAAGAGGTCACTCCCGGTGAAGGGATCTCGGCTCTTTCCCCATAGAATGAGGTGCAGGATATTCCAACTGAATACCGCGATGCAAAGCAAAAGTAATCGGCTATAGTGAAGTTAATGCCCTGACGCAAACTTTTTGTCCAAGGGGTCACTCCCGGTGAAGGGATCTCGGCCCTTGCCTCGTCGACTGAGGAGCAGGATATTCCAACTGAATATCACGATGCAAAACAAAAGTGAACGTCCTTGCAATAACAGCTTTTGAAAAGTGTTCCAACAACATCAGATTAGGTTTGTTTTTAACTTGCATTGATCCGAATCAATGCAGTCCCATCAATTGATCACACCAAAAAGAACGAAAATATACTGATGTACGTATATGCCATCCGCATTCGCCACTGGGTCCCGTCATTACCCGTTAGGTTAGCTAACTAACGACAGAGCGGGGACTGGACTAGCGCGGATGTAAAACATATACAACATCTACTAATATATATACCAATATATTATATTTCGCTCAAGGCGTGAAAAGAAATGCAACATCACAGAAATGTACAGCATCACAGAACAATACAGATATCTGGGATCCCCGGGTTTCACAAAGCCACTGCTGAAACCCGACGTTCCCCTGGTCGTGTGGATAGCCTGTGCAATGAAATCCTAGACCCCTACGGGCGCGGCAAGTCACCCGCCAAAACCTGAAGCGAGGCAGCCCCCTTCAGTACCGTGAATGGACCACCCTGCACTTCACGGAATCCGGCAACTTGGGCACCCCTCCTGGGTCAACCTGTACCCCCTACGAGTGCGGCGAATAGCCCGCCAATCCTAGAGTGAAGCCCCCTCCGTCTCAATGCCATGAGATGCGGGCCCGTTGCCCTCTGGAATCCGGCTATCCGTGCACCCCTCCGCGGGGTAATCCTAGTACAGAAAGTAAAATATACATACACCGGGTACAACGACCGCAACTTGGCCGTGCCCCAAAATAATAATACAAACTGGCAGTGACGGCAGTCCACATGTCGGACGCTCGCCCCGCAATATCAAATGTACATAATACAACCACATCTGTACTAGCATTGCATCCAGGCTATCCCCCACGACCGATCCGCAACATCACAGCAAAAACAGAACATCAACGTGAAAGTCACGTTCGCAAATCCGTCTAACCGGGCTATAGCAGTTAGACCAGATTTACCGATCGAGTGACATTCACGGTCGCAGATATAATGTAAATACTGTGAAAAATGTGTTTAAAATTTTTCGATTGACCAAAAAATAACAAGTGGGCCCCAAACCAATACTGCAGCACTCACAGAAATAATTGGCCCAATTTTAATATTCCAAAACCCCCAATTTAATCCCAGAAGCCCACTGGAAAAACTTGATTCAGTGAGGACATCAATGCGCGGCGGAACCGCGGCCCAAGTGGGGTTTTGGCCGCGGTTCCGCGCTCCATTGATCGAGTCACTGCGTCGAATTTTTCCAGTATGCTTAGAATACCCTGCACATCATTCTGAGACCACCTGAAAAAATTTTAGACACCAAAAAATCTTAACAGAAAACTGATGTGCACTAAAACATAGATTTTGGAATTTTGGTCGATCGGAAATGCAAAACACATCAAACGAAGATAGACGAAGTTAATGGCGAGGCTCTGATACCACTGTAAGTGCACGGCGGCGCCCCGGCCGTCAATCCGACGCCGGAATGCGGAAGCGGTGAAAAACTTTAATTTTGCGGACTTAGCAAACCGGCACCACCGCGCACTAAACATCCGGATCGTAACCATTAACAAGTCTAAGCTACTAAGATAGGGAAGAGAAGTATACCGACAGATCCGAGTCCTCCGGTCTTCTCGTCGTCGTCCCGATCTCCTGCGGAATGTCGCGTCTCCTCCTCGTCGCCGGAAGTGCACCACATCGCCTACATCGTTTACGGGCTCCCACCTCAATGCCGAGGCAACTTGGGCACGAAGCCGGCTACTCGACGTGCCCAAGAATTGCTGTAGAATATAATGTGGATTGCATGTCTCATTTTGGGATTATGGAGTTGCCTTTTTGTGGAGGAAGAAGAACTTGGAGAGAGGTGAGGAAAAATGCATCATCCAAAGAATGAGAGTGACATTTTTCTCACTACCAAAAGAAAAGCCCCCACCCTCACTAAAGGCCGGCCAAGCATCATGGTGGTAGGTGGGAATGGAGTGAAGTCAATGAAAGACAAGGGAGTGGGTGAGCTATCAAGCAAGGAAGAATAATGAGTGATGATCAAAACAATATCATCACAAACAAAAACAAACACTCCAAAACCAACCATGATGACTCCAAATGGTCAAGCCATCATGAAGAAGTCAAGAAGTCAAGGTCAATGGAGCAACCATCATGATCCAACCAATATGCAAAAGACCCCCTCCACAATTGCCTATTTGCAACAATGCAAATAAGCCCTCCTCCACCAATCTTCGGCCAATGAACGATACAAAGGAAATTGGCCGAAACGGAAAGCAAACTGGCAACTCCAGAAAACTGGTCCCGTAATAAATTACAGGAAAACCCCGATACTGTGCATACACACCCGCATTTGTATTTCGACCGAAATACAAATGCCATGAGACAAAATCTCCACTGTACTATACTAGAATCCGGCTTATACCAAAACCGGCTAGTAATATCTGTTCGATCCTGATCCGTGCAATACCGCACGTATCTGATCGAACCCTGCCATATAACCATACGGCCAATAGTACAAACTGTCCGATCCTGATCCGTGCAATACCGCACGTATCTGATCGGACCTTGCCATATCTCCATACGGCCTCTACAACCTTTCGCCCGAAAGCTGAGTAACTGAATGTGGGGGACTCTAAAGACTCGTCAACACCTTGGTTGTGGATTTAACCACTAGCACGTCAGAGGTATAAGCCAATACGTAACGGGCTACCAGGTATTGACTAAAAGGGATGTCTGTGAGTGAACTCAGCCTGACAACCCTACTGAGCCTGTCAGTGACAATATCCGTACAGTCCGGTCCGTTCGTCTATGAGCATCGCATGGCGGGCCTAGGGGGTTGGTAAAAGTCAGACCCCCAAAAGCGGTACAAGTCGTGTCGGAGTGTAGCCCAGAACACCCTGAGATACTACTGGAATACCTACCAGTAAATCTCCTTGCCTTGGCCAAGGACTTCGTGTAATGGCTCTCCTAGACACAGCACGACCTCACCCCCAATACCGGGAGAGACGAACCCCTGAAGATACGCTCACTGCCTCCATGTGGCTCGGGACTGTACCCAACTAAAACCTGTTTGCACGACTCCTTTGAGCCGTGGTAGGGTAGTAATCAAAGTACAGTGGGAACTCACACGAGACAAATGACGATCCCCAGGTCGATGAACTAACCTGCACACATGTCACCAGGGAACTGCCATCTGACGTCTGGTATATGACCAACTAGCATGTTCCCGGCGAGTCCTGTCCGGTGTACTCATAACCTAATGAGCACCTGTATACATCTTAGGTGATCCAACTGACACCAATGGCTTGTGAGACCGGACACCGCCCCTCGTCGGGGTCTCGACTGTATACACTAGTCTACTATGGAGTATCGATGCCCTGTCTCGAAACTCACACGACTAGGGACCATTTCAGGATATGCTTATAGACCCCAGCTCCCACTTATATGATCGCCCTCATACTGCTGGTGGTCAAGCAAGAATCCTAGGGGCTCTATCAACGTGTAATAGCGACGTGTCAGGTCACCTAAAACAGTACACGATGATAAAGGTAAACCAGATAGCATACTATCATCTCGAGTGAGACTGTCCTACCGGGATAGGTCCTCCGTCAATCATTGCAATCACGTGCCTGTGATCCAATAATTGACTCTGAGGGCACTATCTCCAACACTCTTGTACAGAGTGTCATTGACGAAGGCAAAATATTGGGCCCGCTTCATGAGCTGGTGTCTTGAGGACGCATTTTCAGGCGTTTGACGGGATTTGAAGTAGTCTATGAAGACTTCTCTCCAATCTTCAACCTTTTCTTGGTCCTTTATCTGCATAGCCATTTGCTCGGTTGATTCCTTTTCCTCAGATGATTCCGGAGATATTTTTGCCGGGGTGAGGACCCGACGGCTTTGTACCACGATTCTGACGTCATCGAGGTTTTCGTCAGCCAGTTCTTTAGCGAGTTTGGCTAACGCATCCGCCTTGCTATTTTCAACACGCGGTATGTTTTCTAAAGTGTAGGAAGGAATTTGGGTCAACAATTGTTGCACCCTTTCGCCGTACTTCACCAACTCCGGTTTGCACGTTTGGTAGTCGCCGATTACTTGACTAACGACCAATTGGGAGTCTCCGTATATGGGAGGTTTTCGATTCCCATGTCGATGGCGATCTCGAGGCCGGCTATCAAAGCTTCGTATTCGGCTTCATTGTTCGTCCTTGGCTCTATCAAGGAGAAGGCAAAGTGCATTATCCCTCCTTGTAGGGTTACGAAGATGAGGCCTACCCCTGATTTGATTATAGGCGTGTTTTGTTTGCGCTTCTTCATGGAAGACGCTCCGTCAAAATAGAGTTCCCCACCGGGTACCACTTCCGTTGATCGTGTCAAACGCGTGTTCATCTGGCAGCTCGCAATTCAAAGAAGAGTCGGCAGGTATTGGATGCTCAGCGAGAAAGTCGGCGATGGCTTGGCCTTTCACTGCCTTAAGAGGCTGATAGGTTATTGAAAACTCCATCAAGAGTAGGGCCTATTTAGCGAGTCTCCCTGTCAATATGGCCTTCGACATCAGATATTTGAAGGGGTCCACCTTCGATATGAGACGGACATCATGCGCCAACTCATAGTGCCTGAGCTTTGTTATCGCAAAGATCAGCGTCAGGCAGTGCTTTTCGATGGGGGAATAATTGCTTTCTGCCCCCAGTAGGACTCGACTTAAATAGTAGAGCGCTCTCTCTTTCCCTTGGTCGTTCTCTTGTGCCCATAACGCACCTAAGGAACCTTCGAGGGCAGTTGTATAGAGAATAAGAGGTTTTCCTTTGACTGGAGCAGCTAACACCGGCGGGTTCTGCAGGTACTGCTTGATCTCGTCCAGTGCGCCTTGGCATTTGTGATCCCAGACGAACGGGGTTCCCTTCTTCATCAGGTGACTGTAAGGGCGGCACTTGCCTGAAAGATTGGCTATAAATCGCCGGATGTACGCGAGCTTCCCCTGGAGAGACCGCAATTGTTTGAGAGTCCTTGGCGGTGGCATTTCCATGATCGCCTTGATTTTCGAAGGATCTATCTCGATACCCCGGTGCCGGACAATGAACCCTAGGAACTTGCCTGAGGATACCTCGAACGTGCATTTGAGGGGGTTCATCTTCTAGTTGTATTGCCGAAGGCGTTGAAATACGGTCTTCAGATGCTCTAAATGCTCCTCGTACGATTTGCTTTTCACCACGAGATTGTCGATATAACATTCGACGATTTCATGTATGAGGTCATCGAAGATCTTCGTCATGGCCCTCTGATAGGTGGCACCGGCGTTCTTTAAACCGAAGGGCATAACTTTGTAGCAGAATATACCCAGAGGAGTCCGGAAAGCGGTGTGCTTCTGGTCTTCGGGATGCATCTTTATCTGATTGTATCCTGATGAGCCGTCCATGAAAGAGAACACCTCGTGAGTGGACGTGTTATCTATCATCAGCTCGGTGACCGGTACTGGGAAATAGTCCTTCGGGCAAGCTTTATTGAGATCCCGGAAGTCCACGCATATGCGCACTGTCCCATTCTTCTTCATCACTGGTACGATGTTGGCGATCCAATCGGGATACTGAACTTCCTGGATAAACCCAGAGTCGGTCAGCTTCTTGACTTCGGCGTTGATGCTCATCTCAAGCTCGAGCCGCATTCTTCTTGGAGCTTGTTTGACTGGCTTTACGTCCGGGGATATTGCCAATTTATGGACAGCTATTTCTGGATCCAGTCCTGGCATTTCAGAATAGCTCCATGCGAAGCAATCTCTATGCTGCATAAGTACGCCTTTTAACGCAGCCACCCTTTCTTCAGATAGCAGCTCGCTGACGAATGTCGGTCGCGGGTCGTTCATCGTCCCCAACTCAATTTTCTTGAGGTTATCGGAAGTGGTGTGTATTCCATCTTCCAGCTCTTTCGGTGCTGGTGGAAATTTTGAAATTACCTCGTCGTCTTTGTTTTCGAAGCACCAAGGAAGGTCATCCATATTCTCAGGCTCCCCTTTTGATATTGCTATCATATGACAAGTACGAACTCGCTTCCAAGACCGATGTGGATCTGGTTCTTCTCTTGTGGCTTTGGGTTCGTGCTTTTGTGGCGGCGTTACCTTCCAGCTGCTGGATAGAGCAAACTTGTCGAGCTGATACTGATCTTCAACCCAGTTCTTAAAGGTGAAGCAGTCTTCGATAGGGTGCCCTATGGCTCGGTGATAAGAGCAATAGCTCGGATGAGGGACCTCATTAGCTTGCTCAAGGTGCTTGGACTCCGGAAGTGTGATCATTTGATGTTTTATAACGAGGTCAAGTATCTTCCGTGTTTTATTCTGAGGAAAAGAGTATGCCTGACTCATCTTCTTCATAAGGGACAAATACGGACCGCACAATACCCGATCACATGACTCTTTGATCCTGCGTTGTCGTTGTCGAATCCCTTTTCTTCTTTTTGACTTACTTCTGCCTCTGCGTCGGGCCTTTTGCATAGCAGGTTGACAGGGAGGAGTATTTTCGTCTTTCGCAGCCCGTTGAAGAAGACGTTGCGTCCTGGGTTTCTCATAGATAGTCATTTCGCGATTATGGTCGTCCCGAGCTTTTTGACCCGCTTTTCTGATGAGCTTGTCCATTCGCTCTTCAAATGACGGGCTCGGCATTTTGATTGCAGGATCTTGTTTTAGTTCGGGGTCAGCGTTTTCTGACAGGGCGTCCCCTTCTTCATCGAAGTCATATATGACGTAGATAGCATGGACTCGTTCCCGTTTCCCGGATTTCACATATCCAAGCCTAAGCGTTTCCATTCTCCCATTGGGCAGCTTGCGCTGAGTCCTAGGGACATCCCAAATCCTGTTGTAGAACCGAGCTTGTCGGGCAGTCTATTTTAAGGGTACCCCTTGGCACTTCAATAGACTTTTTAGTCCATTCGTATAATATCTGGGCAAACGGATGGGTTGGAGCCTGTCAAGTGTAGAATCCGCGCCGTGCCAGATTTCTTTCTCCGCTCTTGTTTCCGTAGACCGGTAGAATAGGATCGCCTTTTCACCTTTTCGTTTGGGAGGGACTTAAAACGTCTGCAGGTCTTGCACATTGTAAGCTTTAAGTGCGTCAAGATCTTTGTAGTGCTCCCACGGAATCATGGTGATTTGCAGACTCTGATCATCACCAGGGAATTCTTGTATTGGCGGCCGCCTGGAGAACACAGCATTAACCTCATCTTCCGAATCGCTCCCGAAGATCAATATGGGGGCGGACGGTCCCGGGTTGTTACGTCAAGACGGCCCAGCATAAACTATCTCTTCTTCTTCTTCGGTATTACTCCCGAAAACAGGAATGGTGGCGGCGGCTTTGTTCTCCGGTTTGCGACACCTCTCCTAGTCCTCGAAATCTGGCAATTTGCATCTTCGTACTTGTGGACTTCGTGTAGGGTTACTAGGCACACTAAGGAGGCTCTACAAGGCATCGACCATGCCGGATTAAAATTTTAGCATGCCTAACAACCCGAAGCAAGATCGTTAACTAGAGATTAGGCGAAACATAATGCTAGTAGATAACAATTATCACTAAGGGAAGGGACTACAACCTTTGTAGATCCGGTCCACCACTTCCAAAGCTCCGTGACGACGTACCTTCACTGCGATCATCCAACTCTCGGACTCTCGGATGGCTCCTTGAGAAGTTGCAACGGGATCGCTTGAAGTCTTCGATGCCGAAGATGATCTACGTCGAGGAAATACGGACTCAACCTTCTACCTCACTAATCAATGAATTAGTGAAGCAAACACCCTAAACTAAAGTGCTAGTCTAGTATAGGATGGTGAGATAGGAAATGAGTACTCTTTAGATTTTGATTTCTCACACTTAATCTTCACTTGATGATTTTCTAGCAAGCTTTCTCTTTTCTTCAAGAAGAAGAAGAAGAAAAAGAATAAGAATAATATGATAAATAGAAAATCAAGTGAAGAGTTATCATAATGCAACCATGGGTGAGGTTAACTCATGTAGAGAGTAAACTAGGGTTTAGATAAATGGTTAGGTTAAGGACAAAACAAAATGGTAGACTTTTTCGAAGATGCATGAAGCTTCTTGCATAAAACAAAGATAATCACATTTTATTTTTGCCAAAAGTAAATAAATAAAATAAATAATTAACTTAAAACCTAACCATTAACCTAAACAAGGTTAAAAGCAAACACACACCCAAGTTTGCATGTATCATCAAACATGATACAAAATAGTGCACAAAAATATATCACATATACAACTTGTGCACATCAAGTGAGAAAATCAATCTTAAGTGAACCAATACTAGTTAATATAAAGTAATATATCAAATATATAATTATACATTAAATCATTAAATCAACACTTGATTTAACGATCCGGTCATATCACATATAACCGACTAATATCAATGTATCGACTTATCGAATCAACACTTGATTCGATAACTAGGTTATATCGCATATAACCGATCGACATAAGCATCGCGAGAATTGAATGCGGTATCACATACTTGCATCATTCTCGGTCCCACACATATCTCATATGCACTCCTATTTCGTTTTGCCAGAGCCAGTACAACCTCTATGTAGGACTCTAAAGACTCGTCAATACGCCGGCAGTAGGTGATGATCATATCAAGCACCCACAAGCCGTCAGCGGTACTAGCTGGACGTAACGGCTACCGGGGTATTAAGCGATCAGAAGATCAGCAAGCAAGCCCGCTCTAACTCCTGCAAAAAGCCTGACAGTGACACTACCGTACAGTCCGGTCTCCTCGTCTGATATGTCGCATATCAAGTCTAGGGGTGGTAAACATCAGACCCTAATAACCGATAAGTCATGCCGATGAGAGGCCCATAACCGGTCGAGAAACTACTGGTAACACTTACCAGTATATCTCTAAATCAGCCCTGGCCAGGGACTTCCCTGTTATGGCCAATCGAGCACAGCGCAACATCAACCCCCAATACTTGGAGAGATGAAACCTCTCCTATCGCTCATTGCCTCCAAGTGACTCGGGACTGTACCCAAAAACCACCGTTTTGCACGCCCTCTTGGACATGGTAAGGTGGAAATCAAAGCACAGTGGGAATCACACAAGACTCTATGACGATCTCGGGTCTACAGACTACCCTGTACCAGTGTCACCAGAGAACTGCCATCTGACGTAAGGTATAATACCATCTGGGAGTTCTCGGCGAGTCCGTCCAGTGTACCCAGTCTCCACTGAGCACCCGTATATCATCTCTGATGTCAAACACCAATGGATATGGGATCATCCATCGCCTATCTGTATGGGTCGAGAAGGTATACGCTGGTCTACTCTGGTATATCGATGCCCCGTCTCGATACACCCTCGACTAGGGACCTTGAAGGATGTACTTATGGACTACCATGTCCCCACTAGTATGATCTGCATCATAGTCCAGGCAGTCAAGTACACATCCTAAGGGCTTTACGAACATGTAACAGAGAGATAATCAGTGTACACGTTAAGGTAAAGAGTAACCAGATAGCATACTATCATGTCGAGCAAGAAAGTCCTCCCTATATATGTCTAAGCATCTACTACAATATACAACACATGTATAGTAATGGCCTCTAGGGCATACACATAACTAAAAATCTCCCACTTGCACTAGGGCCATCTGATAACAGTGGTTGTAGTATCTCATACTCAACCATCCCATAAAAGTCTCTCTCTGGGAAAAGGCCTTTGTGAGTGGATCCGCCGTGTTGTCCTCTGAGTCTGCTCTCCTAACCTCGATCCCCTGGAGATCAACCTGTAAGTGCACGGCGGCGCCCCGGCCGTCAATCCGACGCCGGAATGCGGAAGCGGTGATAAACTTTAATTTTGCGGACTTAGCAAACCGGCACCACCGCGCACTAAAACCCGGATCGAACCATTAACTAGTCCTAGCTAACTACAAGATGGGGAAGAGAGATATACCGACTGATCCAAGTCCTCCGGTCTTCTCGTCGTCGTCCCGATCTCCTGCGGAAGCTCCGGTCTCCACCTCGTCGTCGGAAGTGCACCACATCGCCTACTTCTTTTACGGGCTCCCACCTCAATGCCGAGGCAACTCGGGCACGAAGCTGGCTAGTCGACGTGCCCAAGGTTTGCTGTAGAATGTAGTGTGGAACTCATGTCTCATTTGGGATTATGGAGTTACCTTTTGTGGAGGAATTAAAGTATACTTTTGGAGAGGGAGTTGTAGGGATTTCTCAAAGCTCAAGATACAAAAATCCCACACCCATAATGAAATGAATCCCATCCATTCTCAAGGAATGGCCTCCCCCCATGTGTGATTGGAGAGAGAAAGAACAAAGACAAGGGGGTGGGTGGAAAGTGAGTGATGATGAAAAGTCAAATGATCACCACAAAAACCCAACACTCAATCAACAACCATGAAAGCAAAAGTCAAGCCATCATGAAGCATGGAAGGTCAAGGGATGGGCTCCATCATGAAACCATCATGATAAAACAAAAATGCAAAGACCCCCTCCACAACCACTTATTTGCAACAATGCAAATAAGCCCTCCTCCACCAATCTTCGGCCAATGAACGGAACAAAGGAAATCGGCCGAAACGGAAAGCAAACTGGCAACTCCAGAAAACTGGTCCCGTAATAAATTACAGGAAAACCCCGATACTGTGCATACACACCCGCATCTGTATTTTGACCGAAATACAAATGCAATGAGACAAAATCTACACTGTACTATACTAGGATCCGGCTTATACCAAAGCCGGCTAGTAATATCCGTTCGATCCTGATCCGTGCAATACCGTACGTATCTGATCGAACCCTGCCATATATCCATACGGCCTATAGTACAAACTGTCCGATCCTGATCCGTGCAATACCGCACGTATCTGATCGGACCTTGCCATATCTCCATACGGCCTCTACAACCTTTCGCCCGAAAGCTGAGTAACTGAATGTGGGGGACTCTAAAGACTCGTCAACACCTTGGTTGTGGATTTAACCACTAGCACGTCAGAGGTATAAGCCAATACGTAACGGGCTACCTGGTATTGACTAAAGGGACGTCTGTGAGCGAACTCAGCCTGACAACCCTACAGAGCCTGTCAGTGACAATATCCGTACAGTCCGGTCCGTTTGTCTATGAGTATCGCATGGCGGGCCTAGGGGGTTGGTAAAAGTCAGACCCCCAAAAGCGGTACAAGTCGTGTCGGAGTGTAGCCCAGAACACCCTGAGATACTACTGGAATACCTACCAGTAAATCTCCTTGCCGCGGCCGAGGGCTTCGTGTAATGGCTCTCCTAGACACAGCGCGACCTCACCCCCAATGCCGGGAGAGACGAACCCCTGAAGATACGCTCACTGCCTCCATGTGGCTCGGGACTGTACCCAACTAAAACCTGTTTGCACGACTCCTTTGAGCCATGGTAGGGTAGTAATCAAAGTACAGTGGGAACTCACACGAGACAAATGACGATCCCCAGGTCGATGAACTAACCTGCACACATGTCACTAGGGAACTGCCATCTGACGTCTGGTATATGACCAACTGGCATGTTCCCGGCGAGTCCTGTCCGGTGTACTCATAACCCAATGAGCACCTGTATACATCTTAGGTGATCCAACTGACACCAGTGGCTTGTGAGACCGGCTACCGCCCCTCGTCGGGGTCTCGACTATATACACTAGTCTACTCTGGAGTATCAATGCCCTGTCTCGAAACTCTCACGACTAGGGACCATTTAAGGATATGCTTATAGACCCCAGCTCCCACTTATATGATCTCCCTCATACTGCTGGTGGTCAAGCAAGAATCCTAGGGGCTCTACCAATGTGTAATAGCAACTTGTCAGGTCACCTAAAACAGTACACGATGATAAAGGTAAACCAGATAGCATACTATCATCTCGAGTAAGACTGTCCTACCGGGATAGGTCCTCCATCAATCATTGCAATCACGTACCTGTGACCTAATAATTGACTCTGAGGGCACTATCTCCAACAATCTCCCACTTGCACTCAAGGCCAATTATTGCGATGTCGCATACTCACAGCCCGTCTGATACCGAACACCCAACTCCTCTACTAGTCAGTCTCACAAAGCTCGTTTGCGAAACTATTGCGTTCGAGGAACAGCCTCAGTGAGTGGATCCGCTTTGTTGTTTCTTTCTATGTCTCTCTATATCTCAAGTTCGCGGAGAAACCCATCTCCCGAAAAGAGCAATACCTGTCTTAGAATATGTCTGGATGTCTGATGGGACCTAGTTCATAAATGAACTCCAAATCCAAACTTCTTAGACTGTATCGTCAACTGAACTTAATCAGTATCCTGCGCCATGCCACCCTCAGTATTGCCTTGGACCACCTGTCCAAAATACTGCCCCTCGTCAGAAGGAAAAACTATAACTCTGACAACCTCCTTGTCGTCCAGGTCACCCTGGAAGCCTGGAATGATAACTGTCCCCCGAATGAGGCTGTTGTTATCATATCCTTAGAACATTCACTTATGTTCTAAAACTGCCTCCGACTGTTTCTCCAGGATTGGATCAATATCAACTTATTGCATCTAGTGCAAGAACAACATCTGGTGTGGTACTTGACATCTCATGATTGACTCAATTGCCTAAGCAAGTGATTTGTCAATCATGCACATCCCTCTCTATTTTAGTCTGTAAGACACCTTTAGAGAGGGTGACTCCACTACCTGCAGGTACACCACCATGCCACGAGTCGTCCATTCTAAATACTCATAGAATGCTGTCAAGGTACCCATATTGGGAAACCACCCAAATCTAGATCTAAAACCATAGATCTAGTAACCAGTATGTCTGATATAATGTCCAAGTCCCATGTGGAGAAACCACTGTGTGACGACCAAAGTATAACCGATTGTAGTGTAGGAATATCACTTCCTACTCTGTGTATGTCATTCAAATACCATGATAACACACCCTACTACCTTCTCAACAGATCCATCCCCTATTCTGATGAAGTCAAACCTATGACTGTCACATCAGAAATTGATGATCTATCTCCGCTATATCTGCTTTAGTCTATAAATAGACATATGCTACCTGTCCACCAATGCTTCTGCTGCTCCCACTGACTACGACAACCCTCTGCCAGAGTCATATACACGTACACTTCTAAAACTAGTTTAAAACGACGCTATAATCATCCTCCCGCCGGGTCTCACAGTCTGGAACAACAGCAATGGCAATTGTGGGTAAACAAGAACCTCTCTGCCACCGTCCTTGAGGCTACCAGAGTACCTCTCGGATGCCTGAGGTTACCCACCTTATCTGCGGAGTGGCCAATGGAATGTCAATCCAGATTGAATCCTTAGGTTCCCTATCAAATCTTCAGTAATCGTTTGTGGTTCTGGAATCACTTCCAGTTCTACCATACTCCCACTACTGTTTTCTGAAAAAATCCATTTTTAATAAAACTGTGGCGAGTCTAGAACAATATCACTATTGATCTTCCAGATGGTAGAAAGTCAACACTCGTCATAGCCTGGGTCAACCCACAAACAGCCATTACAGAAACGTGCCTTGAGTTGTCCAGTGTCTGGTTTTAAGCATAAGCCAGACAACTCCCCGTACCTTAACATCGTTAAGATATGAACTGTTCTATATCCAATATAGAACCAGAGGCACTGATTTAATTGAACCAGATTCAAGTCATGCACTGTCTCCAGTGCATGTCAACTAAATGGAAGGAGGCCGATCAGTGTTACTCAACTTAGGAATGCTTCCAATTATGAATAACCTGAAAGAGAAGCAATTTCTCTTTATCGTTACTATCAACTGAATACCATACATAAGTATCTACATCTTCGATCACTTTGAAGAATCCCGATACTTGTTATACCTGGTTCTCTACTCTATTCAAATACCTATAACTTCTCAAAATTCGGACACTGTGTTTCCACGAAACACCTGTCTAAAAACTAGAGAAGTCATAAGTAAACCGAATATAGTACGAGGACCTACCCCTCTGCCCTGATGGACCCTGGACAACATACAATACTCTGTATAAGTCCCTTGAGTCTGATAACTCATTCACTGTGTGTCGTAGGTTGAAAACTGTACCTTTGGTTATGAAGAATTACACCGCTGTTCAATGCTCCTTACCTAACCATCCACTGATATAGGTAAATGTCATAGACATAATTTCAAAAGGGTATATCTCACTCTATGAAAATAGACGTACAGATATATCGATTTGAAATTGGTGCATAACAACGGATATTCAAAACCAAATATTTGCCGACTGGCAAACAGCCCAGGTGATTTCCTCAAATATCAACGATTCCAACGAATCCCGACATAATGAGGATGATCACCTAATTCCCAACAACTTACTCCCACTCATCATCTGTAAGACTATACAGATGTGAGAATCATACTTGGTAAATACATACCCTGGAGCAAGTGTCTAATCAGGAAATCAGTTTTCCTTTAACAGTACACAGTGAAACTGAAACATTGAAATGTTTCGATGGGGTATCCTGGTATTCCTAGTAATGCCTCTTCCATTATCCAGATTCACAACTGTAGCCGTGTAATTCTTTGCCACCTTTCCAAATCCCTTTATATGTCTTTAGTCTTTACCTTCTGCACACCCCTTAGGCCAAATGGTTTTCTTCCTTCCCTACCATTCGGCACCAGCCTATGGTTTGGAAGAAGACTATCCAATAAGCATAATGGGTGTACTGTCCTAATCCTAGGAACACTCGCAATGCGAGAGAAGGTGAAGATAAAAGTCACCTGAATAAATCTTATTCCTATTTCTCCTGAACCAGAATCCATCCCCGAACTGGAACAAGTTCCTTTCGAGTTCGTATATAACCATACGATGGAGTATCCAATAAACTGTGGATCTTCGTAGTGATACGGAGTGTCCTGGAGAAATACAAAGGTGATTTAGGATTGGCGAAGGAATACTTGGTTTGGTCGTGAATAGCAGTCGCATATTACTTTGCCCTCTTACTAATCCCTTGCTTTGTCTTAACTCAATACCTTCTGTACACCATCGTTAGGCTAATTGGTTTTCTTCATTCCCTACCGGTCGGCACCAGCCTAAGGTTTGGAAGAAGACTATCCAATTTGCGTAATAGGTGTACTACTCCTAAACCAAGGAGTACTCGCAACCTGAGAGAAGGTAAAAGGAAAAGATAACTGAATAGTCCTATCCGTTTTCTCCAGAACCGGAAACCATCCTCGAATATATTCCTTCGAGTTCGTATCTAACCATACGATGGTTTTGTCCAATGGAAGTGGACGTTCGTGGTATTACGGGGTGTCCTGGAGAAAAGGGTAAAAGTAGGAGTGGCAATGAGGTTTGCAACTCTGACAATCCAAAAGCCAGTGTTAAGAAGGTTCGGTCAACTTGGTCACTGAGTCAAAGTCGTAGGGTCGGGTCAATGGTCGCTGCCAAAGAGAGAGAGAAAAGAAACACTCAGCGTGCACTCTAACCTAGATCAGAATGGTTACCAATTTATCTAATCTGGAATCCTCCCACTGTACCTCAAATTCTCCTCCAAACCTGAAAGAAGAATTAGTCGGGGTCACCCGAGGAGTAAACCAACTCATCAGTGGGAATCGGGATCCAACTATCATCGCATGATAACGTGACGGAATCCGCTCACGTCATCACACTCCAGAAGGTATGCGCATATCTGGCAAGTTTCAGTTCTTTTGAAACTCCCGATGTGTTTTCTGCCCCATGCTCTTATGACCTTGACGAAGGCCAACAAATCATAAGTCACATGTCAAGTTCTACCCGTCATTCTCCAGGTTAATTTGAATCCACCCGCACAAGCCTTTGACGAAGGCCAACAAGGCTATACGACTGTCCCAAACCAACGCATCTATCTATGCTACAGAAAGGCAACAAGCAGCTACCGTACACTATGCCTTGACGAAGGCCAACAAACATAGCATGAATACTACGTGCTACCCGTCTGAAACGACGGAGGGCTACGAATGGTTTCTGGCGAAAACCTTTAACGTAAAGAACTTGATATCGTTGAAGGAACTGATAGCTTTTTAAAATTATAGTGACGAAAACCGTTGCTAAAGAGGTCACTCCCGGTGAAGGGATCTCGGCTCTTTCCCCGTAGAATGGGGTGCAGGATATTCCAACTGAATACCACGGTGCAAAGCAAAAGTAATCGGCTATAGTGAAGTTAATGCTCTGACGCAAACTCTTTGTCCAAGGGGTCACTCCCGGTGAAGGGATCTCGGCCCTTGCCTCGTCGACTGAGGAGCAGGATATTCCAACTGAATACCACGATGCAAAACAAAAGAGAACGTCCTTGCAATAACAGCTTTTTGAAAAGTGTTCCAACAACATCAGATAAGGTTTGTTTTTAACTTGCATTGATCCGAATCAACGCAGTCCCATCAATTGATCACACCAAAAAGAACGAAAATATACTGATGTACGTATATGCCATCCGCATTCGCCACTGGGTCCCGTCATTACCCGTTAGGTTAGCTAACTAACGACAGAGCGGGGACTGGACTAGTGCGGATGTAAAACATATACAACATCTACTAATATATATACCAATATATTATATTTCGCTCAAGGCGTGAAAGAAATGCAACATCACAGAAAATGTACAGCATCACAGAAACAATACAGATATTTGGGATCCCCGGGTTTCACAGAGCCACTACTGAAACCCGACGTTCCCCTGGTCGTGTGGATAGCCTGTGCAATGAAATCCTAGACCCCTACGGGCATGGCAAGTCACCCGCCAAAACCTGAAGCGAGGCAGCCCCCTTCAGTGCCGTGAATGGACCGCCCAGCACTTCACGGAATCCGGCAACTTGGGCACCCCTCCTGGGTCAACCTGTACCCCCTACGAGTGCGGTGAATAGCCCGCCAATCCTAGAGTGAGGCCCTCTCCGTCTCAATGCCATGAGATGCGGGCCCGTTGCCCTCTAGAACCCGGCTATCCGTGCACTCCTCCACGGGGTAATCCTAGTACAGAAAGTAAAATATACATACAACGGGTACATCGACCGCAACCAGGTCGTGCCCTAAAATAATAATACAATCAGGCAGTGACGGCAGTCCACATGTCGGACGCTCGCCCCGCAAAATCAAATGTACATAATACAATCACAACTGTACTAGCATTGCATCCAGGCTATCCCCCACGACCGATCCGCAACATCACAGCAAAAACAGAACATCAACGTGAAAGTCACGTTCGCAAATCCGTCTAACCGGGCTATAGCAGTTAGACCGGATTTACCGATCAAGTGACATTCACGGTCGCAGATATAATGTAAATACTGTGAAATAAAGTGTTTAAAATATCCGATCAATCAAATTTTAACAAGTGGGCCTCCAAGCACTACTGTAGCACATCAAGAAATTCTGGGCCCAATATTAATATTCCAAAACCCCAATTTTAACCCCAGAAAGACACTGTAGAAATTTGGTGCAGGGATCTCCACAGTGCGCGGCGGAAACGCGGCCCAAAGGGGGTTTTGGCCGCGGTTCCGCGCCTCCACTGTTGACTGACCCTGTCGAATTTCTACAGTATCCTTGTAATCTCCAGTACATCAATTTTATACAACCTAAAAAATTTTTGGAGACCAAAAAATTTCAACAGAAAACTGTCGATAGCAAAAATGCGGTTTTGGAACATTCGATCGATCGAAACAGAAAAACACATTACACCATGCTAGACTAAGTTAATGGCGAGGCTCTGATACCACTGTAAGTGCACGGCGGCACCCCGGCCGTCAATCCGACGCCGGAATGCGGAAGCGGTGATAAACTTTAATTTTGCGGACTTAGCAAACCGGCACCACCGCGCACTAAAACCCGGATCGAACCATTAACTAGTCCTAGCTAACTACAAGATGGGGAAGATAGATATACCGACTGATCCAAGTCCTCCGGTCTTCTCGTCGTCGTCCCGATCTCCTGCGGAAGCTCCGGTCTCCACCTCGTCGTCGGAAGTGCACCACATCGCTTACTTCTTTTACGGGCTCCCACCTCAATGCCGAGGCAACTCGGGCACGAAACTGGCTAGTCGACGTGCCCAAGGTTTGCTGTAGAATGTAGTGTGGAACTCATGTCTCATTTGGGATTATGGAGTTACCTTTTGTGGAGGAATTGAAGTATACTTTTGGAGAAGGAGTTGTAGGGATTTCTCAAAGCTCAAGATACAAAAATCCCACACCCATAATGAAATGAATCCCATCCATTCTCAAGGAATGGCCGCCCCCCCTATGTATGATTGGAGAGAGAAAGAACAAAGACAAGGGGGTGGGTGGAAAGTGAGTGATGATGAAAAGTCAAATGATCACCACAAAAACCCAACACTCAATCAACAACCATGAAAGCAAAAGTCAAGCCATCATGAAGCATGGAAGGTCAAGGGATGGGCTCCATCATGAAACCATCATGATAAAACAAAAATGCAAAGACCCCCTCCACAACCACTTATTTGCAACAATGCAAATAAGCCCTCCTCCACCAATCTTCGGCCAATGAACGGAACAAAGGAAATCGGCCGAAACGGAAAGCAAACTGGCAACTCCAGAAAACTGGTCCCGTAATAAATTACAGGAAAACCCCGATACTGTGCATACACACCCGCATCTGTATTTCGACCGAAATACAAATGCAATGAGACAAAATCTACACTGTACTATATTAGGATCCGGCTTATACCAAAGCCGACTAGTAATATCCGTTCGATCCTGATCCGTGCAATACCGTACGTATCTGATCGAACCCTGCCATATATCCATACGGCCTATAGTACAAACTGTCCGATCCTGATCCGTGCAATACCGCACGTATCTGATCGGACCTTGCCATATCTCCATACGGCCTCTACAACCTTTCGCCCGAAAGCTGAGTAACTGAATGTGGGGGACTCTAAAGACCCGTCAACACCTTGGTTGTGGATTTAACCACTAGCACGTCAGAGGTATAAGCCAATACGTAACGGGCTACCTGGTATTGACTAAAAGGGACGTCTGTGAGCGAACTCAGCCTGACAACCCTACAGAGCCTGTCAGTGACAATATCCGTACAGTCCGGTCCGTTCGTCTATGAGTATCGCATGGCGGGCCTAGGGGGTTGGTAAAAGTCAGACCCCTAAAAGCGGTACAAGTCGTGTCGGAGTGTAGCCCAGAACACCCTGAGATACTACTGGAATACCTACCAGTAAATCTCCTTGCCTCGGCCGAGGGCTTCGTGTAATGGCTCTCCTAGACACAGCGCGACCTCACCCCCAATACCGGGAGAGACGAACCCCTGAAGATACGCTCACTGCCTCCATGTGGCTCGGGACTGTACCCAACTAAAACCTGTTTGCACGACTCCTTTGAGCCGTGGTAGGGTAGTAATCAAAGTACAGTGGGAACTCACACGAGACAAATGACGATCCCCAGGTCGATGAACTAACCTTCACACATGTCACTAGGGAACTGCCATCTGACGTCTGGTATATGACCAACTGGCATGTTCCCGGCGAGTCCTGTCCGGTGTACTCATAACCCAATGAGCACCTGTATACATCTTAGGTGATCCAACTGACACCAGTGGCTTGTGAGACCGGCCACTGCCCCTCATCGGGGTCTCGACTGTATACACTAGTCTACTCTGGAGTATCGATGCCCTGTCTCGAAACTCTCACGACTAGGGACCATTTAAGGATATGCTTATAGACCCCAGCTCCCACTTATATGATCGCCCTCATACTGCTGGTGGTCAAGCAAGAATCCTAGGGGCTCTACCAACGTGTAATAGCAACTTGTCAGGTCACCTAAAACAGTACACGATGATAAAGGTAAACCAGATAGCATACTATCATCTCGAATAAGACTGTCCTACCGGGATAGGTCATCCATCAATCATTGCAATCACGTACCTGTGACCTAATAATTGACTCTGAGGGCACTATCTCCAACATAACCATCTCCTCGATCAGGTGATACTTCCTAAGAATATGTCTGGATCACTGATGGGACGGGCGTTCCTTGGCATAAGCCACAACTCCATTGTCACACAATAGGAGGAACGAAGTTCATCTCATGAACTAATATACACCCAGACTGCCTCATTGGTAGCATCTTTGGTAACGATGTATCTTGTCTTTAATCGTCTAGTATGCCACGGTATCTAGCTTGGAACTCTTTCAACATACCGTCCCTTTACTGAGGGTAAAGACAATGCCTGTGACTGACATTCAGTCGTCCTTATCACTCTGGAACCTTTCCAGTAATTCTCCCCAGGATCAATTGATACCAGTTCACTACATCTAGTGAGTATCCTAACATCCAATTAGATCTATCTTATAGATCCAAAACCCAGGATTTAGTAGGTATGACTTTGATCCCATGTGGAGAATCATTGTGATAAGCGGAGATTGACCGAGCGCAGCATAGGAAACTCCTTCCCCATCAAGAGCATGTCATCCACGTACTCTACGAGGATCACCACCATACTCCCTACTACCTTTTTGTTTATACAAGGTTCATCTACCATTTTGATGATGTCAAACTCTTTGACTAACACATCAAAAAAGACGTTCCAACTCCGCGATGCCTGCTTTATCACATAAAACATCTTGCACACGTTTCCGCTGCTCCCACTGTCTACGAAGCCCTCTGACTGTGTACTTATAGACTCTTTCTTCTAAAACATCATTTAGAAAAGCAGTCAAGACACCCAACCGCCAGATATCGTAGTCATGGTATGTAGCCGTGGCAAGTAGGATCTGGATAGACTTAAGCATAGCAACTTAGAAAAGGTTTCATCATAATCCATACCTGGTCAATGATGCCAACCTTTAACAAGTCTAGCTTTGAAAGTCTCAACTTTTCCATGTACACCAAGTAATCTTCTCAAGATATACTTGCTTCTGATGGGGATTTAACCCTTCAGATAAGGCAACCAAAGTCCATACTTTGTTGGTGTATAAGGATTCCATCTCAGATCGAAAAACATCCAGCCATTCTTACAGAGTCCCACTCCTGATGGCCTGCTTGAAACTAGTTGGGTCATCATCTCATGATGCAATCCTCGCTCCTACTGTCATAGAGAAACAGAAGTATCTCTCAGGTGGGTGAGGAACCCTACTAGATCGGCGGAGAGGCTGAGGTTCGTTGGTTACTATTGAATCCTCCGGTTCTACCAAATCGTCAGCTGTAGTTTGTATAGCTGGAACTCCTTCCAGTTCTACCTCATGTCTACTAATTTCTTCTCAAGAAATTTCCTTTCACAAAGGTGGCATGTTGAGAAACAAAACATTTTTTGTTCCTCGGTTTGGTAGAAGATATTCCCTTGCTAATGCTTAGGATATCCAACAAACTTCTACAGAACTGACTTTGCCTAGAGCTTGTCCGGATTTTGCTTTTTAGACATAGGCCGGACATCCCCAAATCTTAACTGACTTAAGAGATGGGCTCTTCCATTTCCATATCTCATATGAAGTGGTAGGCAACTGATTTGATCGGAACCATATTCAATAGGTATGCAACGTCATAAGTGCATAACTCCCTCAAAGGAAATAGGTAACTCAGTTGTACTCATTATAGAGCACACCTTATCATATAGGGTATGATTGCTCCGCCCCGATACACCGACGTGTTGTGGTGTATACGGAGGAGTAATGCTGAGAGAGAATCTCATTCTCCTTTAGAATAATCCAGGAATTCCGTGCTCAAGTATTCTCCTCCTTGATCACATCAAAGGACATAATACTTATACCCGTTTTGGTTCTTTATTTCTAACTTATATTCTGTGAATATCTCAAAAGCTTCGGACTTGTGTTTCAACAGCAACATATGTCTGAACCTTGAGAGATTATCAGAGAATGTAATGAAATACAAAGAACCGGTTTTGTTATGTGTAGACAGGGGACCTACATACATCAACATGTATCATCCCAAGAGTTCACTAACTCTTTCTCTGTTTCCAGCAAACGGAGCTATGGTCATCTTATCTCTGTGACATGACTGGCAAGTTTCACAAGATGTAAATTTGAACTGATTTAAATATGCATCTTAATGTAACTTCAGCTAGTCGGGTCGCATTGATATGACCTAGTCTACAATACCTCAAGAAGGATTCGTTCATTTCTGAACTCTTCCTCTTGTATGTGTTCTGTATACTAAGAACTATAGTTTGATTTAGAACGTTAATGCTTTTAGATAACGTGCCTGAACCGATCAACACTTGATATAGGAAATGTACAAAACATTATCCAATCAATACAAAATTATATCCTTCTTTATCTAAATAAAGAGACTGATATGATTTTGTATATCAGGTTCGGTATCTAATAACATTTGTTCAGAATCAATGTATTCTAGTAATACAGGGTGATAGTGACCAACAGACTTGGCTGCAACATTTGCACCGTTTTCTATCTCATGAAACTTATCACCCGTTCTCAGTTCTCTACCTATCTGTAGCCCATGTAACAGATTACATATGCGAGATCCTGATCCGGTATCATATACCCAGGACGTAAAGGATACTGAGAAACAGTTCTCTGTAATGAACACACCCGAAGATGATGCATCAGCATGCACTTTCTTCGTTTGGGCGGCACGGGAATTCTGGTAATCCCCAATTTCCTGCTCTGTCTTATAAAAATTATAAGTTGGAGCGGGACCAACGTTCCCCAGCTCAGTATAACAAGCGGGTTCGGTTAATACATCCGTATTATTATCTTGATTAAGGCGTGATATGGTCGCTACCTGGAGAAAGAGAGAAGAAAACACTCTGCGTGCGCTCTTACAAGATCAGATTGGTTATTATTTTATCTAATCAGGATGGCTCCCACTGTTTTTATCAAATCTTTCTTCAAACCCTAAAAGGAAAGACTAGCCGTGATTAATTACACGCTACAAGTTCGCCAATCTTTCAGCCAGGCCAGTGTCGGTACATTGAGGGAGGTGCCCCGTGCTTTCGCACGGACCTAATTAATGTAAACCTCGTTTTCCTAAAGGCATAACCCCGTTAACACCTTTCTAGACACCTACTTGATCGGCTAATTGTAATGTGTAAAACTCTCCCCGAAGTAACAATTACTCGCAGTGGGTATCGGGATCCAACTATCTCATAGAAGGTATGCAATCTCATTGCAAATTTCAATACTTGAAATTCCCGATAATATTTTGCCCCTAGCGTGCTATGACCTTGACGCATGCCAAACAACCCATAGTCCGCTAGTCAAGTTCAACCCGTACATTTCTTGATTGAATTAAACCCACCCGCAAGACCCTTGACGCATGCCAAACAACGCCGTACGAATACCCTAATCCAATCGCATCGTATGCTAGAAGATAAGAACTAGTTAGCTACCGTACACTACGCCTTGACGCATGCCAAACTACCGCAACACGAATACTAAGTAGTACTTATCTGAAATGACGGAGGGCTACGACAGGTTTTTCTGAAAACCTATTGCGTAATGAACTTGATATCGTTGTAGAATCAAATGATTTTGAAATGGAGTGTTTTTGAGGCTTTTATAGTTTTGCTAAAGGGGTCACTCCCGGTGAAGGGATCGTCGGCCCTTTCCTCATCGAATAAGGTGCAGGATATATCAAATATACCGCTGTGCAAAGCAAAAACTATAGAAGCAATCAAAAGACAAACCGAGGGTTGTAGCATCTGCCAGTTATTGCAAAAGGGGTCACTCCCAGTGAAGGGATCTCGGCCCTTTCCTTATCGAATAAGGTGCAGGATGTTCTACAAGGAACACCGCGATGCAAAGCAAGAACTGTAGCTACCTGTTTTTGAAAATTCGATTCCACAACATCTTAGGTTTCTTTTCTTTCATTAATCACATTAATGAAGTCCCATCATTTAAACTTAAAACCTAACCATTAACCTAAACAAGGTTAAAAGCAAACACACACCCAAGTTTGCATGTATCATCAAACATGATACAAAATAGTGAACAAAAATATATCACATATACAACTTGTGCACATCAAGTGAGAAAATCAATCTTAAGTGAACCAATACTAGTTAATGTAAAGTAATATATCAAATATATAATTATACATTAAATCATTAAATCATTAAATCAACACTTGATTTAACGATCCGGTCATATCATATATAACCGACTAATATCAATGTATCGACTTATCGAATCAACACTTGATTCGATAACTAGGTTATATCGCATATAACCAATCGACACAAGCATCGCGAGAATTGAATGCGGTATCACATACTCGCATCATTCTCGATCCCGCACATATCTCATATGCGCGCCTATTTCATTTTGCCTGAGCCAGTACAACCTCTATGTAGGACTCTAAAGACTCGTCAATACGCCGGCAGTAGGTGATGATCATATCAAGCACCCACAAGCCGTCAGCGGTACTAGCTGGATGTAACGGCTACCCGGGTATTGAGAGATCAGAAGATCAGCAAGCAAGCCCGCTCCAACTCCTGCAAAAAGCCTGACAGTGACACTACCGTACAGTCCGGTCTCCTCGTCTGATATGTCGCATATCAAGTCTAGGGGTGGTAAACGTCATACCCCAATAACCGATAATTCATGCCGATGAGAGGCACATAACGGGTCAAGAAACTACTGGTAACACTTACCAGTATATCTCTAAACCAGCCATGGCCAGGGACTTCCCTGTTATGGCCAATCGAGCACAGCGCAACATCAACCCCCAATACCAGGAGAGACGAAACCCCTCCTATCGCTTATTGCCTCCATGTGACTTGGGACTGTACCCAAAAACCACCGTTTTGCACGCCCTCTTGGACGTGGTAAGGTGGAAATCAAAGCACAGTGGGAATCACACAAGACTTTATGACGATCTCGGGACTACCCTGTACCAGTGTCACTAGAGAACTGCCATCTGACGTAAGGTATAATACCATCTGGGAGTTCTCGGCGAGTCCGTCCAGTGTACCCAGTCTCCACTGAGCACCCGTATATCATCTCTGATGTCAAACACCAATGGATATGGGATCATCCATCGCCCATCTGTATGGGTCGAGAAGGTATACGCTAGTCTACTCTGGTATATCGATGCCCCGTCTCGATACACCCTCGACTAGGGACCTTGAAGGATGTACTTATGGACTACCATGTCCCCACTAGTATGATCCGCATCATAGTCCAGGCAGTCAAGTACACATCCTAAGGGCTTTACCAACATGTAACAGAGAGACAATTAGTGTACACGTTAAGGTAAAGAGTAACCAGATAGCATACTATCATGTCGAGCAAGAAAGTCCTCCCTATATATGTCCAAGCATCCACTACAATATACAACACATGTATAGTAATGGCCTCTACGGCATACATATAACTAACACTTCGTTCACGGAGAATGGGTTCAGCTCTCCTGTTACGGTATACTCGAGACCATCCTTGAAATACTTCATACACTGATGTTGTGTAGAAGGGATGATATTGTACTCATGTAACCGAGGCCGGCCAAGCAAAGCGTTATAGAATGTCTTGGCGTCTATGAAGTGGAATTTAATGTCCGTGACAAGTAGCCCAAAGCGTAACGTCAGTATCACAGACCCGAGAGTCTTGGATGATTGAGAGTCGATCCCGAAGATGGTGATCTTATCCCGAGCGAGGTGCTGGACGCTCATGCAGATTTCCTTCAATACCCGTACATTGAGGAGATTGACGGAAGACCCATTGTCAACCAAGATTTTGCCTATCTTTATATCGTAGCAATATCCTGAGACATAGAGGGGGAGATTGTGTTCGCATGTCCCAAGGAGGAGGTCTTCATCACCGAAAGTGACATCAGCTGTGTGCACTTCTTCCAGCCCGTCCTTCATCTTTTCTTCGGCGAGAAAAGCTTAGAATTGCTTTGGGTCCTGTAGCGCTTTGATCAATGAATCTCTTGCTTCTTTTGATAGTAGAAGGACGTCGAGAATGCTGAGCTGTGAAGGTAGTTTCCTCAAGAGTGCCAGATTGTTGTATTCCACCTTATTTCTCTTTGGCGGGTCCTTGGTGACTAGCTCTTCCACAACTTGGTCATCCAGGACGATATCCTCAGAGACCTTCTCTTTTCCCTTATCATTTTTATTTGAGGGTCCGAGATTCTTTTCGGGTAGCGTCCGATTACGCAGCCGGATATTTTCGCAGACCTTCGGCTCTTCTTCTTTTCCCGAAGTGGACTCTTTAAAGAGGGGGCTAAGAGCCAGCTCCTCGTCAGAGTCACTCCCGAACGTGAGAACTTGCGATCCCCCAGCGTTAACCATGCGAAAATCGCCGGTAGTTCTGTTAAGCCCCTCGGTCGTACTTTTCTGCTCCCGACGAGTTTTGCGCTTTTCCCGCTTAAAATGTTTTCGGTGAGCAACATATTCCTGCCACCATTTATTGAAAGCTTTGCATTCTTTGGTAGGGTGCGAAATCTTCCGATGATACAAGCAGTAGGAGGGGTGCATTTCCACTTCACCAGTAATGTTCCTTCAGAGGATGGTAGCTTCATACCCATTGATATGGCATTAGCAAACCTTTTCCTCATCTTGAATTTGCTTTTATCCGCAATGGATGTATTTTGATTTGACGGGAGTGTTTCGACTCTTTCGTTTAGTCTCCTGTGTTTGGCTCCTTCTGATGCGGCCATCTCACGCTCCCGGTCGGCTTTACTTTTCAAACGAATCTCGTCTAGAAAGGCGTCAATCATTTCGTCTGTCGGCTACACAAGTTCTGGTTCAGGCTGTGACCCCAGTTTCTCAGTGCCGGGAGTTTTTTCATCGTCCGTAAACGAGTGGGAGATCTCATGACAACTCGCCACATATCCCTCGGATTCATCCGACGAGATTTCCCCATTATCTTCCTCCTGCAAGACGTGGTTGAGGAACTCTTGGAGTGTGATGGGAGTCCGCGCCTTTTGATTGTACTCCTTCAGCGCGTCAATCTATTTCTGCAAGTCCGTGCGCTTGTCGCCAAGCTTCCCGGGCTTTTTGGATCTCTTCTTCTTCTTCTTTGAAGATTTCGACGGCTGGGTGTGAGTACTTGGGCCATCACCACCGATCTTTGGGGTTGGGCATGGCTTTAGCATCCCTTCAATGATCTGGGGTTCCAGCGGGTTCTTCCACCTGATCGCCGGGCATGTCTGTAGCTCATTCAACATTCTTTTGGTTTTTGCTGAAAGCACGATTTCCCATGGAGCTTCTTCAATGAGCAAGTTGCCCCCGGTGCGTCCATCTTCTTAGGAGTGTGCGGTTGTGGCGGGTTCACCTTCCACTTCTTGGACAGCGCAAACTTGCCCTATAGGTATTGATCTTCAATCCATCCTTTGAAGATGAAGCAATCCTCAATCGGATGGCTTACCGTTTGATGGTAAGGGCAATAATTGGGGTTATTCACCTCACTGGGTTGCGGCGGTCGCCTTGGGTTTGGCAAGTTGATAAGCCTGTTGCGTACCGCCAGCTCGAATAGCCTCTTCGTCTTATCCCGCGGGAATGAGTAGGGGCGCTTCATTTTCTCATTATAATACCGCCGTCTTTCTTCCAGTTGGTCTGCCAGCTTTGGAGCACTGGGTTGCTGCTGAGCGTTCGCAACGAAGGTTGCCTTCCCTTTACCCTTGTCATTCCGAGGTTCCGGCTTCGGGGGAGACGGTCTGTGACCCATCGGGCCAACTTGTCGATCAAAGCCTGGAACGTGGTTGGCTTAAAGAACATCATGAACTGTGAGATAGTTGCATGAGGATCTAGGGTACCCACGAACATGCCCACCGCGGGCGCTTCCTCAATGCGTTGTTCGCATTTCGACCACAAGTTTCGCCAGCGTATAGCGTACTGGACCCACGTCTCGCCTGGTTTCACCCTAGCTTTAATCAACGCCGTTATCGGGTGCGTTCGCTGGCGCTCGCGAATCGCTGAGTGAATAGCAACTCCATTTCAGCGAACGTCTTGACGGAATCATTCGGGTGTTCAGAATACCATTCGAACGCTGTTTCTGAAAAGCTGCCGACGAATTGGCGAAGCAAGAGCTTATCGTCGCCGCCAGTGTTTCCACAAAGTGCCCTGAACTGGGCTACATGTTGATGGGGATTGCCTGTCCCCTTATAGACATGGAATTTCGGTATTGTATAGCCCGGCGGGTACTTGATCTGGTCATACCAGCTTGGATATGGTCGCCCTATTCTGACAACTTGACCAGCTGCCTCAGTCGCCTGGTGAACCCGTATCTGCTGAGCTATATATTCGTTCAAGTCAGCTCTGGAGATTGTCTCCTCCTTGGCTGTTGAAAGAGCCGGAGGTGGATTTGATGTCTCCCCTCTATTGTCCTCAACAATGATCGGAGGGTTTTCAGCAGGAGGATCTTATTGGATCATCATACCCACCATATCCTTAAACAGAAGGGCCATTTGTTGTATATTGGCTGCTTGTTCCGCAGCCTCTTTATCCTTCTTTTCCAGTATCCTACGAAGGAATTCAGCGTCAGTTTCCTGCTCCTGGCGTTGATCCGAGGATGCTTTGGGGCTTTCTTTTGGCCCAGTGAGTATGGCCATCGCGTTCATCATTTCTTGGAGATTCTGCTGCTGCTCCTGAGCTTTAGTCACCGATCGCGTGAGCGGTCGATGACCTGTAGATGTACGGCTGTCCTCTTTCCCAGAAGCCATATAAACGGTGTGCACCACCATGCCCTCAGACTTAGGGCGTTTAAGCTTACTGTCTTTGACATTTGCCGCAGGCGTGGGGACTTTCTCCGGCTTTCTTCTCTTTTGAGTAGTCGACGTGGCGGGAGCCGTTGCAGCGGGCACCCAAGTGGTTGACGTCTTTTGTTGTTCGTCCAGACGGTTCTTTTCTTCGTGAACCTTCACCCTCTTCTGCCGGCGAGAGTGATCTTGGTCGATTACTGAGTCTTGGACCTGTCGCCAGACCTTATAAATCTTGGAGGATAGCCGTTGAGGAGGCTGCTCCGGCTTCGCTTCTGTAATACTCTCCGCAGGTGGAGGAGATCTTTTCAACGTGGCAGTCGGAGAGTTCTTGTGTACCCTCCTTAGCGGTTCAAAGCTGTTCCCAGTTGGAACAGCAGCATCAACTTCCACCATCGGAGCCGGTGGAGTTAGCCCTGAGGGGGAGTTGTCCCCGGCCTTCCTTACTCGACGCCAGTGGCGACGTCGAGCGTGTCGAGCTGTTGGGGCTGGCTCAGCGATAGCTTCGTCTTGCCCCCTGTCCGGATGAGGCGCCGCAGGTGCCAGCCTCTTAAAGACTGAGGTTGTCATTTGAGTGGCGATGTTCAATCTGTCAAAGATAGACCCTCGAGTAGGAACGGGAGCCAGGATAGTCAGTCTTGTAAAGACCGACTCTTTGGCAAGAGAAGCCGCCTTGACGACTTCAGGAGCAGATATGGCTATCTTCCTCGGGACGACCACTTCAGGGGTCATGGGCTTCTTGGCAGGCCCATCGGAGTTCAAGCTCAGTCTGGTGAAGACCAAGGAGTTGGCATTGGACGACCCGTTGAGAGGGGCCGTTGTAGTAGTGAGCCGATCAAAGACCGACTTCTTTTGCGCTTCCTTTGGCAGCTGGATATTAACGTTCACTGGCAGGAGCATGGTCCCGAAGAACAGACCGGTGGTAGCCTGAGTCACTTGCTCCACAGGCATAGTGAACAGGGAAGCATCCTGCGGTCCATAGGCTACCCCTCCAGCTGAGGCGGAGCGTTGGTTGCATTTGAGGTTGGAGAAGCTTGAGCAGTTTCCAGCCATTGATCCTTTTGCTTTCTGCAGCAAACGAAACAACAAATCTTAGTACTTCTAAACCCAAGGGCAACCATTAGCGAACCGCGATTGGTTCGTGAATCACGACACACGAAGTGTGGAGTGGAAAGAGGAAAAGGTCCCATCGGGCGTGCCAGAATTTGTTCCCCTCCGAAAGACGGTGCGACGGACATCTTACCTGAAATTCGGGGCAGATGCTAATTGGTGCTATCCGTCCACCTCTCCAAAGATGCCAAGTTGATTTATGACACCATGTATCGAAGGTTTAAACGGATGCGTCCGATGTAGCAGACTTCGTCAGATTCCCCCTCGCTTGAGGGGTTTTTGATTGTGGGGACGCTCTTCCTTGCAGGCGCAAGACCCTGCAGTTAATTATGCTACCGCATTGCGGTAACAACTTTCTCCTTCTCCAGATGATCACTTCGTGTCGTGTGTGTTTGTTTTGTGTTTGGTTGCCCGTGGATTGTATACGGAGACTGAGTTATGTCGTCGCCCGTAGGGCGTGGACTAGTCCAAATTCGTATCTTTCTTAGATTTGGGTTTGGGGGTTGCGTTTAAGGATACGTTAGCCTCATTTGAGACTAAGGTCAACTTAAACGTTTGTTAAGGATACGTTAGTCTAGTTTTAGACTAAGATCAACTTAACGGGATCATTTAGATCCAACAAGAGAGCAATTAAGGCGCTGTTGTTTATTTTAGTGACATTGCGGTCAATAGGTAGTTTAAGGACATTGCGGTCCAATGTTAGTTTTAAGACGTTGCGGTCAAGGTTAAGGACATCATAGTCCGTGGACTTAAGGACTCCACAGTCCAATGTTAGTTTTAAGACATCACGGTCAAGGTTAAGGACATCATAGTCCGTTGTTAGTTTTAAGACATCCTGGTCAAGGTTAAGGACATCATAGTCTGAGGATTTAAGGACTCCACGGTCCGGCGTTAGTTTTAAGACATTACGGTCAAGGTTAAGGACCTCATAGTCCATGAGTTTAAGGACCCCATAGTCCGTGAAATGTGTGATTATCGGGACCCGTCACCTCTTTGAAGACGTTGAGGAATTACAACGCTAAGTATCAAAGGAGTGAAGAGATGTACCCTTGAACCAAGATAGATTAAGTGATCTGTAGTCCAATTTGGAACCCAGACCAATTAATTATATTATGAGCCCATTGACCCAATTAAGTTTGAATTGAGGACTTATGGCCAGCTTGGGCTAAGTCCAATCATGTTTAGAATATTGGCCCTCTGTTGGTTCATTGAAGGAGAGGCTTTGCCTCTAGAAACTTGGCTAATTGGGCTAAAGCTAGTGTTAAACACTAGAGACCAAGAGTGTTGAACACTAGGAATAAGGTTAGCAAGTTAGTGTTAAACACCAAAAGATAATCAGTGTTAAACACTAGCAACAGAGCTTTCAAATTAGTATTAAACACTAAATCAAATCAGTGTTAAACACTGGAAACAGAGATTTCAAATTTGTGTTAAACACTAATGCAAATCAGTGTTAAACACTGGAAACAGAGATTTCAAATTAGTGTTAAACACTAAGAAAATCAGTGTAAAACACTGGGAGCAAAGTCTTCAAATTAGTGTTAAACGCTAAGGAGAGAGGGGTCACATGTGGACACGTGAGAGCGCCTTGATTCCCCTTATTTTATTCTACAGATCAGTGTTTAACGCTTTTAATTCTGACGGCCATCACGTGTGAGCACGTGATGGAGGCCCACGCTCTGGTCTGTTAGAATGCTCATTAGGGGTCACGTGGTGACACGTGAGGGCGCCCTAGAGCTTTTTTTCTGTTTCTTTTGCCTTTTTCTCTGTGTGCTTCAGGGGTCACATGGGGCACGTGAGGCGTTGCCTCAAAGCTATTTTCTGTGGATCTTTACAGGGGTCACGTGGTAGCACGTGACTCTGGTTCTTTGCATATTTTACAGATCTGTTCATCTTTTAAGAATTAAATTCTTCATAGGGTTAAACCCTATCAATAAACATTAGAGGAATTAAATTCCTGTTTTCTTCTGGAGAATTATATTCTTAGATAGGGTTAAACCCTAATTTCTTTTCTGTAGGAATTAAATTCCTCATATATGTAAAGAATTAAATTCTGGCATAGGGTGAAACCCTAATTTCTTTTTTTAAGGGAATTAAATTCCTGTAAATCTAAGAGAATTAAGTTCTCAATTAGGGTTACACCCTAGTTCTGTCCATTCTGAAGGAATTAAATTCCTAGAGTTAAACCCTAATTTTATCTTAAAAGAATTAAATTCCTATCATTCTGTGAGAATTAAATTCTTAAAGCTCAATTCCTCCTCTATGTTTTAGATCTGCATGGCAGGATCTCAACCCAATGAGAATTAAATTCTCAATTCATGGGGAGATGTGCACTTTGCAGATCCTCAACCAGAGAAAGAACTAAGTTCTTTTCTTTATATAAGAGTTAAACTCTTTTGAGAGTTAAATTCTCTCTTGAAGCCTCTCTTTTCTTACCTAGGGTTTTTCTTTTGCAGAGAATCAAATTCTTACTCCTGAATTTTCAAGATTACAAGGCTCTATCTCTCTATCTTTTTCTCTTCCTGTCTTCTTTTTTTTTTCTTTCCTTGGCACCTATTTATAGGAGAAGGAAAAGAATCAATCTGTTTAGTGAATCTTTCATTGAATGATTTGATTTGTTTACTGAGAGATTTGATTTATTTTCATCATTGATCCGGGCCTTTAAATTATTAGGTGAATTTTATTCACCCTTGGATTTTAAATCCAAAGATATCTCTTCGTTATTTCGGTTAGATTTAGGGGGAAATCTTTCCATGTCCAAGATTTTTTCATAAATTGATGATGTTTAATCACCTTCAGATTCTTGATCCAACGGTTTTAGATAATTCTTCTCCATTTTGGAAAGATTTGAATGATCTCTCCTCGGAATTTAATTCTGCTAACGAATAAGGCTTTTAAAGCCGGTCACGTGTGGCCACGTGACCCCCGGTCACGTGTGAGTACGTGAACCCTGGAATGGGCTTCTCTTCTTCTGCGCTCTGTTTTCTGCCGCTGCTTAACCATCACGTGCCAACACGTGACCACTGGTCACGTGTGAGCACGTCATGCCTCCTCTGAAGCTTATTCCTGATTTTTTAATCAGGGAACAATTCTCATCTCCAAAAAGTCAAGTAATGATGAACAAAGAAGTCAAATGATGGTTGAACCATCATGAACCAACCACATACAAGAAACACCCTCCACTTTGCTAATTTGCACATTTGCAAATAACTCCCTTGTTCCCCTCCGAATGGCGGCGGCGACGACGTGAGGACGTCTTGCCTGAGATTCGGGGCAGATGCTATATGGTTTTATCCGTCTACCTCTCCAAAGATGCCAAGTTGTTTATGGCACCGTGTATCGGAGGTTTAGACGGATGCGGCCGATGTAGCAGACTTCGTCAGATTCCCCCCTCGCTAGAGGGGTTTTTGATTGTGGGGACGCTCTTCCATGCAGGCGCAAGCCCCTGTAGTTAATTACGCTACAGCATCGCGGTAACCACTTTCTCCTTCTCTAGAATTTCACTCCGTGTCGTGTGTGTTTGTTTTGTTTGTGGTTTCCCGTATATTGTATACGGAGACTGAGTAATGCCGTCGCCCGTAGGACGTGGATTAGTCCAAATCCGTATTTACTTAGATTTGGGTTTGGTATTTTTAGTTTAAGGATACGTTAGCCGTATTGAGACTAAGATCAACTTAAACATTCATTAAGGATGTGTTAGTCCTGTTTGAGACTAAGATCAACTTAACGTGGTGATCCATTTAATATATGGCCATCAGGACTCATCACCTCTCTGACGTCGTTGAAGGATTACAACGATAGGTTTCAGAGGAGTTCAGAGATGTACCCTTGAACCAAAGTTAATTATGGAATATGTAGTCTGTTTGAAATGCTTAAGGATACGTTAGCCGTGTTTGGGACTAAGATCTACTTAAGCAGGATCGTTTAGATCCGACAGAAGAGCGTTTGGAGGCTCTATTGTTCCAGTTTAGGGACGTAGTGGTCCATAGGTAGTTTAAGGACATTGCGGTCCATTGCCAGTTTAGGGACATGGGGGTCCATATTCTAGTTTAGGGACATGGTGGTCCATAGGTAGTTTAATGATGCTTAAGTCCGTGGGTTTAAGGACCCCACAGTCCGTGTTTTAGTTTAAGGACACATAAGTCCGCGGGTTTAAGGAACCCGCAGCCCGTGTTTTAGTTTAAGGACGCATAAGTCCGCGGGTTTAAGGACCCCACAGTCCGTGTTTTAGTTTAAGGACGCATGAGTCCATGAGTTTAAGGACCCCATAGTCCGTGTTGATGTATGGTTGTTGGGACCCGTCGCCTCTCTGACGTCGTTGAAGGATTACAACGATAGGTGTCAGAGAAGTTCGGAGATGTACCCTTGAACCGGATGTAAATTGATTTAAGAGAGCAGCTGTGCTCAGTCAATTTAATTTGAGGATTACGGCCATGATTGGGCTAAGTCCAGTTGAAGAATATTCAATGTTTTTATTTGTTTTTGGTCTATTAGACTTGTGCTAGGGCTTTGCCCATAAAGGATGCAGAGCATCAATTTGTTTTGGGCTCTGCTCATTTATAAATGATGCAGAGCATCAATTTGTTTTGGGCTCTGCTCATTTATAAATGATGCAGAGCATCAATTTGACTTGGGCTCTGCCCCTTTATAAATGATGCAGAGCATCAATTTGACTTGGGCTCTGCCCCTTTATTGCTTTGCAATTTATTTAGGCCTGCTAAGTCTTTTTGATTTGGGCCTGGCCCTTTAGCAAAAGAAATGCATTGCATTTGTCAGGTGCTTTGCGCCAATCAAAGAGCGCAAGCGCTTGTGGTGATGATACGTGTCATACAAGCGCAGTGCGCTGCGCTTGCGCTGCCGACACGTGTCGCGCTGTGGTGAGTTGCGCTAGTTTCAGAAAGAAAGGCTCTATCTCAAAAGCGCATAGCGCAAATGGTTCAGATGTTGACACGTGGCGCTCTCAGGTGGTTTGCGCCAACCCAAGAGCGCAATAGCGCAATTCTACAAGTGCGAAGCACTATTAACTTGAGAATCTTTTAGATTCCAGAACCAATGGTTCATAAAAGAAGTGCAAAGCACTGCTTGGTTTCTTGATTTAATTTAGATCAAAGAAAACAAGTGTTTCTTATTTTTCTTGATCTTAGAGAACCAATAGTTCTTAAGTGCAAAGCACTATTTTTATTTTGTTTTTTATTAAAGATCATTGATCTTGTTCTTAGATCAATGATCTATTAGAAGAAATTCTTCTATCTAAAAGGTCTTTTACCTTTCTTCTTCTTGAAATTTCTTCAGAGTTCTCTCTGTTTGAAATTTTTGATTTCTCACAAAAAATGTTGATGCCCTTGATTTGAGGTCTAGGGGTCTTTATATAGTGCCCATAAATTCGTTAAAGAGATCATTCTCTGAGTGATTTGGGGAATTTTCCCCACCGTTGAATCTTTGATCCAAGGGCATCTGTTTTACAGAAGAAAATCTTCTTGTTTTAACAAGAACAAAAAGATTTCTTTAAAATCTTAATTCTGTTTGGCGCAAATGCCCCAGCACGTGACACATGTCAAGCAGCGCACAGCGCAACGCAACTGCGCTAGCGCATCTGCGCTGACACGTGTCGCGCAGCGCAACTGCGCTAGCGCATCTGCGCTGACACGTGTCGCGCAGCGCAGTGCTTGTGCAACCGAAGCGTTGCTTCCTTTAATTTTGCTTTAAATAGAACTTTGCTCTGATTGGGTGCGCTGCTTTGGGTGCTACGCTGATGTATTTGCGCCTGACACGCGGCGCGTTGCACCCGGGGTTTGAAGCGTTGCTTCAAAATTTGAATTTTGAATTTCCAACAGAGCTTTGCTGTGATTGGGGAAAACAAATGCCCCTCCACCGTTGCGCTCACGTGGCGCGCACGTGAGTACAGCGGTGGCAAGCTCCTGACCGTTGGATCAAGGGGTGAGCTGAAGAGGCGCAAGCGCCTTATAAATAGGACCTCTGGCCCTTAAAAAAATCTTCACCCCTTTTCAAGATTTTTTTTGATTTCAACAGAGCTTTGCTCTTGCTTAAAAACTTCAGAGCTTTGCTCATTTCCAAAGTTAGAAACATTAGGTAAAATTAATTTAAATCAAATTAACTTATATCAATCTTAACCAAAAGAGTTTTGCTCTCATAGATCTTTTGATCTAAGAAATCCCTTTAGGGTTTCATAAACAGAGCTTTGCTCCTAAAAACTTATAGATCTATAGAGATCTTGTTCATGGGTTCTAACCCATGAACAGAGCTTTGCTCTTGGATCAAATGTAGATCTTTTAGATCTGAAAATTGAAGAACTTATTATAAGTTTTCATGGATTTTTCAAGATTCCAAAATTTTTTAATTCTTTTAAGTGTTAAATTTTTTGATGGATCTTTCTATTATTACCACAGAGCTATGCTCTTTTAAGGAATTTTATTCTTTTGAGACCAGAATTTGACAAGTGTCATTCTGTGACAGAGCTTTGCTCTGAAAGAGGAGATTTTCTCCTTGTCTCTATGGATTCCCCACTGATGAGAATATTCTCTTAGGGATCTTTTCTTTAACTGACAGTCTCACCCAATGATGAGCCTGTCTTATTAAATGAGGCATTTTCATCCAGATTTTGTGGGTCCCCATTTGGTCCCCTACCCACTGCACTGCAGTGTGATTAATTTTAATTTAATTAATTTTTAAATTCAGTTAATCGAAAATTTCTAAACGCCAAGTGTTGGAATTGCAGCACTAACGGCTATTTTTTGTTCCTTTGCAGTGACCATGTCTCTCGATACCTCATTCCCGTTCGCCCGCTCGGAGGAAGGGTTTCCTGAAGCGCCCTTGGACCGCGAAGTTCTAGCCATGATTAGGGACCATGACCCGGAATACAAGAGTCTCCACCTTTGGGGGTCGTGGTATAATCAGATTATCTGGGGTCGACGGAGCTTCACGTGCGCAGTACCGTCAGAACCGATCACAGCGATTCACTATGCCACCCCACCCTCGGTGCAGTATGCCGTGGAGATGGTTGATTGGACCTCGAAGGGCTTTCTTCATCCCGCTATGGATGCGATTCTGGTCCAGCGTCCTATGGTTTTGGATATCCTAGGACGCCGTATCTGTCAGGGCGAGGCGCGACCCTGGAGGAAATCATATAACATTGGTCTGATCCCCCGCCACCCGATCGGCTTCCTGCCGTGGGCCCGGTATATCCTGTAGACGAAGAAGTCGCAGTTGATAAGGTTAGGATTGTACACCGCGGTCTACGTCTCTCTCTTTCAGTATCCCACACTCCCTACCTGGTGGGTCAAGGCTTTCCTGGAGCAGTGGAACATTCCTACCCACGCTTTCCTCGCCATGGATCGGGAAGTGTCAATCTCTCTGGAGGAGTTCACGGAGGTATCCGGATTACCGGTTATAGGGGAACACTATGAGGAGTTGCTCCCGACAGACGAGTATGTCTTCGGTGCTAAGCTGGTGGTAAGGGGGCTCACACCGGAAAATGTTGTTCAATACCAATTCCCAAGCTTAATTAAAGTGTTAAACATTTATGAGGCCCTTTTCATCGAACATGGGAGTCGCGGAGTTAGCTTTGAGGTTTTCATCGCTCGGTTCCTTCGCCCAAGTGTCCTCTCATCAGAAGCTGCCAAGTTTGCTACCCTGGATGACCCTTTCGGTCTAGGTTTGGATAACCTGCCGGCGAAGGAGATAGACCAAAAGGGTTTTTTCCTTCCGGACTTCCCGACCATGTCTTTTGAAGAAATTGCAGCCCCTGGGATGGACGAGGAGGCCTTTTTCTTAGGATTTCTTGGGTTGTGGATGAGTTGGTTTGCGATCCCAATGCACTCTCACCGTATGCGGCCCTCTGTCTTTTACCCAGCCCACCGGATGACCATCAGGGTAAAAGTGGCTGTTGGGATCGCCGGCTTGGCACACTTATATCATGGCCTCAGTCGAGCAGCGGATGCTAATGAGCCTGGGGTACTGCACGTGGTCTTCCCGATGCACTACTTCGTATCGTGGCTCGAGCTACACACGGCGGGTGTCTTCGGCATGCATAAAAGGCCCTCGTTCTTCGACAAGTGTGGTTTCCCTCGCATCATACAGCTGATTGGTGCATCAATCGTGACTCCTTCGCCACGGAACGCCAGGGGTTTACTCCTTCGCCCCCACACCGTTGGAGACGGGATGTCTTTCATCGATAAAGTGTTGACCATTGGAAATGCGTCTACTACTGCGATGCGGCCATTACAAGATGCTTTCAAGGATGGAGCCTCAATTTTAATGGCCCGGGAGACCCTTCACTTATATTCCATTAGACCGGGCTTCCTAGTATTCAGGTAGAACGGTGCGGCGATTTTTATGAGATACAACCCGCATCGTTTCGCCCAGCAACTGGGCTACAATCAAGGGGTACCCTTGGAAGCTTTCCTACTGGAACCCGCTGCCACTGAAGAAGGGATGGAGAACGCGCTGCATCATTTCATGTGCCTGAATACGGGTTCTCATTTTTTTATCAGTGCGCCGGCTTGCGCTCCACGACTCCTCAATGTATACAGAGAATGGTATAATCATTCGACGGGAGCCGTTATAAAGGAAGAGAGGCGTGTGTTGGTTGACCGTAAATGTGTGCCTCCCGGCAGCGACCGCAAAGCTCCTCTGGTGCCAAGGACCCCGGTAGTGCCTCCACTGAAAGATGACAGAGCCGGACCGTCGCGTGCGCAAAGTCCTCCGCACAGATTGCCGCTTCCCGACATTGCAGATGCACCTCCAGCGCCCTGTGCTCTAGTAGAGATAGTGGTTGTGGCCTCGCCGGAGTCTGGCGTGGGTGCGAACATCGGGACCCGCCATCCCAAGGTGGCTGCTAAACGTAAGTCGATCCCGCGTGCACCTAGGGTTGGCGGGCAGAAGAAAAAGAATTCGCTCTTCGCCGCAGACGTCGCTTTCGGTCAGGAACCCCACGCTCCTTACGCCGAAGGCCTGAGTGAATATGGGATTAATGAGGGATTAGTCATGCCGCCGGATGACACGGACTTAGAGGCCGCCCTCGAAGCTTCGGAGCGGTTGACGAGGCGTGATGCATGGTTGGTTAAGCTTGCGGAATCAGGTAATCACTAGTCGCATTTTCTATTGCATCATATCTTTATTATTGCCTTTGACTAATATTTTTCCTTCTTTTCTCTCAATAGGCATCACCACTGAAGAAGCCACTGCCGCTTCCTTCAAGACCTTCCAAGAGGAGGAACGCCTTAGAGCGTCTCTAGGCCTTAGTAAGTTTCAATTCATCAAGTTTTTATTTTCCTTGTGTTATGGTCGATCTAACCTCTCCCTTTTTATCGCAGGGACCTCAATGCCATTCCCGCCAAGCGACGCAGATGTCCTACCAGCTGCCGATGTTCCTGCTTCCTCAGGGTTATCGCGGGAGGCCCGTCTTGAAGAGCCGATGAGAGATGCCTTAAAGGCTCTGGAGGCATCTCTGAATGAAGACGACGACGCCTTAATGAAGGAAGCGTCAAAGAGGTCCATCGCGATAGCCCGGGAGGAAAGGAAGCGATCGAGGCGCGAAGCAAAGGCACGTAGAGCTGCCTTGGCCATTAGAGCGGGTGTTCCCCTCCGAATGGCGGCGCACAGGAATGCGATGTCCTGACGCTGAGATTCGGGGCAGATGCTATTTGGTTTTATCCGTCCACCTCTCCGAAGATGCCAAGTTGATTTATGGCACCGTATATCGGAGGTTTAGACGGATGCGGCCGATGTAGCAGACTTCGTCAGATTCCCCCTCGCTTGAGGGGTTTTTGATTGTGGGGACGCTCTTCCCTGCAGGCGCAAGCCCCTGCAGTTAATTACGCTACCGCGTCGCGGTAACAACTTTCTCCTTCTCCAGAATTTCACTTCGTGTCGTGTGTGTTTGTTTTATTTGTGGTTGCCCGTGGATTGTATACGGAGACTGAGTGATGCCGTCGCCCGTAGGACGTGGATTAGTCCAAATCCGTATTTACTTAGATTTGGGTTTGGTGTTTTTAGTTTAAGGATGCGTTAGTCGCATTGCGGCTAAGATCAACTTAAACGTTCATTAAGGATAGGTTAGTCCTGTTTGAGACTAAGATCGACTTAACGTGATAATCCTTTTAATATCTGGCCATCGGGACTCGTCACCTCTCTAACGTCGTTGAAGGATTACAACGACAGATGTCAGAGGAGTTCAGAGATGTACCCTTGAACCAGGGCTGATTTGGGGTTTTATAGTCCGTTTGAATGTTTAAGGATACGTTAGTCCTGTTTGAGACTAAGATTGACTTAACGTGATAATCCTTTTAATATCTGGCCATCGGGACTCGTCACCTCTCTAACGTCGTTTAAGGATTACAACGGCAAATGTCAGAGGAGTTCAGAGATGTACCCTTGAACCAAGGCGGATTTGGGGTTTTATAGTCCGTTTGAATGTTTAAGGATACGTTAGCCGTGTTTGGGGCTAAGATCAACTTAAACGGGATCGTTTAGATCCGGCAAAAGAGCATTTCGAGGCTCTATTGCTCCAGTTTAGGGACGTGGTGGTCCATGTTCCAGTTTAGGGACGTGGTGGTCCATCGCCAGTTTAGGGACGTGGTGGTCCAATATTAGTTTAGGGACGTTTCGGTCCGACATTAGTTTAAGGACGTTCCGGTCCGACATTAGTTTAAGGACGTTCCGGTCCGACATTAGTTTAAGGACGCATAAGTCCATGAGTTTAAGGACCCCACAGTCCGTATTAATGTGTGGTTGTCAGGACCCGTCACCTCTCTGACGACGTTGAAGGATTACAACGACAAATATCAGAGGAGTTCAGAGATGTACCCTTGAACCAAAGTTGGTTGAGAGATCTATAGTCCAATTTGGGACTAAAGTTTGTTTGAAGGTTTGATTTAAGGACACGTTAGCCATATTTGAGGCTAAGATCAACTTAATCGTTTGTTAAGGATACGTTAGTCCAATTTGAGACTAAGATCAACTTAACGAGATCGTTTAGATCCGACAAAAGAGCGTTTGGGCTCTATTGTTCCAGTTTAGGGACATGGTGGTCCATGTTCCAGTTTACGGACATGGTGGTCCATATTCCAGTTTAAGGACGTGGAGGTCCGATATTAGTTTAGGGACGTTGAGGTCCGATATTAGTTTAGGGACGTTTCGGTCCGATATTAGTTTAGGGACGTTTCGGTCCGATATTAGTTTAAGGACGTTTCGGTCCACGAGTTTAAGGACCCCGCAGTCCATATAGTATGTGGTCGTTGGGACCCGTCACCTCTCTGACGTCATTGAAGGATTACAACGACAGGTGTCAGAGGAGTTCGGAGATGTACCCTCGAACCGGTAGTAAATTGATTTAAGAGAGCAATCTTGCTCAGTCAATTTAATTTAAGGACTTACGGCCAAAATTGGGCTAAGTCCAATTGAAAATGTTCAACATTTTATTTGCTTTTGCATTGCATTTCTTTTATTTTATTTTTATTTGGGCTTTGCCCAGAAAGGATGCAGAGCATCAATTTGTTTTGGGCTCTGCCCTTTATAAATGATGCAGAGCATCAATTTGTTTTGGGCTCTGCCTTTTATAAATGATGCAGAGCATCAATTTGTTTTGGGGCTCTGCCCTTTTATTGCTTTGCAATTTATTTAGGCCTGTTAGGTCTTTTTGACTTGGGCCTGGCCCTTTAAGTAATGCACTGCATTTGTGCAAAGCACTAAGGATCTTTTTAGATTCAAAACAGAAGTGCAAAGCACTTTTTGATCCCTTTATCTAAACAAGTTTTTCCTTGTTTTAGAGAACCAAAGGTTCATAACAAGTGCAAGGCACTATTTTTATTTTTATTTTATTTGTTTATTTATTTATTGAAGATCCATGATCTTGTTCTTAGATCGCTGATCTGTTCATAAGAGAAATTTCTCTTCTTTCAAAGGTTTTTACCTTTTTTATTCTTGAGGAGTTCTTCAGAGTCCTCTTTCTCTCTTTATTCAAAATGTTCCTCCTTTTGAAATGAGGTCTGGGTTCCTTTTTATAGTGCTCACAAATTAGTTAAATTTGTTACAGAGATCTTTTTCTGAGTGATTTGGGGAATTTTCCCTACCATTGGATCTTTGATCCAAAGGCCCCTGCTTTACAGAAGAGAATCTTCTTGTTTTAACAAGAACAGAAAAGATTTATTCTGTTTTGCGCAACTCTCCCAGCGCGTGACACGTGTCACGCAGCGCAGCCCTTGCGCAGCTGTGCTTGCGCAACTGCGCAGACACGTGTCGCGCAGTGCAGCGCTTGTGCAGCTGTGCTTACGCAACTGCGCAAACACGTGTCGCGCAAGCGCTGCGCAACTGCGCAGACACGTGTCGCGCAGCGCAGCGCTTGCGCAGTTGTGCTTGCGCAACTGCGCAGACACGTGTCGCGCAGCGCAGCGCTTGCGCAACTGAACGTTGCTTCTTTTACTTTTTTGTTTTTTTTAAAAGAGCCTTGCTCTGATTGGGTGCGCTGCTTTAGGCACTGCGCTGATGCGTCTGCGCCTGACACGTGGCGCATTGCGCACAGCGCAAAGAATCTGAAGCGTTGCTTCATTTATTAAAGTTTAAATTTTCAAAGCAAAGCTTTGCTCTGATTGGGGGAAGATGAAGCGTTGCTTCATCTCCCGCCTTGGAATTTGAACAGAGCTTTGCTCTGATTGGGGTAAACTGCTCGAGGGAGCGCCTTCAACGATTGCCTTGGCGGTGGTCACCTCTCAACCCTCTCTCATACCATCGAAGATGTTGGAAGGTATGGGTTTGCAACTTATTGATCTTATCTTTTAGACGTATAATTTGTGTACTAAAGTCATACTGTTGTGCCTTTCAGGAGTGCTTTTTGATCATCTATATCAAGTGTTGCTCCCACACTTCTCCTTCCCATCCGAACTCGCTTCTTCCTCTGGTGGTGTTGGTGAGTATGATTTCCATTGATATCTTTCTTTTCCATTGATGGAATTACTCCTAACATTTTTTCTCGTCCCGACTGTAGTGTTACAGATTGAAAGAAGGGGTGAAAGATTGGCTGCGCCACCGGCCCTTCTGGCTTTGCCACCTGTCTCAGCTGGTATGGCGACTATCACCTTGATAACTCCCCCCGTTTTATTTCCTGAACTGTTATCTGATCACATCTTGTTTCTTTCCAGCTGTCGTTCCGGTCTCGGCGTCCTTCGAGCCTCACATTACAATGCCGGCAGGTCCTTATCTGAGACGTCCATCTTCGAAATGGGCCGCGAATAGTCTGCGCATATTGAGTGGCTACGTCGAGGAACTCGACGTTGAAACTCCTACATCTGCTGCAGACTTCGCTACGGCGGTTAACCCGATGCTGGTGATACTCGTGAACTTTCATGACGAGGGCATCATCGCATCTTGGGTTAACCATTGCAGGGAGATCGAGGCTCGCCTGCATCAGCTGGAGTCGATGCGTCCCGCTCCCGAGACCTTAGCTGCCAGCAATCAAAGAGCAGCGTGGATTGAGTAGAGTGCTTCTTACATGCGCCATCTCGAACAAGAAGTTACTTCAAGGCGTAAGGAGCATGGTGAGACTTCGAGCAAATCTGCCCAACTGCGTGCTCGGGTGGAGACCAACGCTGCACGGCTGAAGGTTATCTTTGAGGGCCTTCTGCAATGCCTCTCCAAAGGATTATCACTGAGGCAACAGCTTGACGTTGTCGAGCGGGATGCACCTAACCAGGAAGCAGCCCAGAAGGCGGCGGAGGAGCAACTTTCATCCTTTTTGCAGCAGCGGGCCCAGGTGGAAGCGGAAGTGGCTGCAACAGCCACTCAGGAGGAGGCGCTGAAGGAAGTGCGAGAGCAGCTTGCGGATTTATTAAAGACACTTCCTCTCCAGTAGCTATCCCTTTTTGTATCATTTGCACTTGTAAAAAATGTATATATATATTTTTTATTCTTTAACACAATGTATCTTGTACTCAATCAAGTTTATGAATAAAAGATACACATTCTTTGTAATGACTTGTGTCACTTCTTCACCTTTTCTTTCTTTTATTATCAGTATGCCACCTTAGTAAACATGGTTGAGAGATAATAGAGCACGCATCTTGATTTCTTCAAGAAATAGCGATGGCTTAGGCCGCAGGTTCAGATCTGCCGCCTAAGACTTTTCAACTCTATAAGCCGTGAGGGTCTCATAGAGACTTTTCTCCCTACGGATCGAGAGGATCTCATAGGTGGATTTTCTCCTTAGGAATCGTGATGATTCCTAAGTGTGTTTTCTCTTATAAGTCGTAAGGATCCTATAAGAGAATTTTTCCCTCTTACGAGTCGAGAGGACCCGCAAACGGTTGTTTCCCTCCTTGTCGAAACTTGATTTTGGAGAGTGAGACCCGTGAATAGTATGCAAGAGACCGTTTTAGACCAACTTGCAGGGTTCTATTGTTCAGGAAACAAGTTTTTAATTTTTGCTGCCTGAGGCTTCATCTTGCGAATTGAGACGAATCGGGAATTTCCCGCGGAGACACTGGCTTCTCTGCGAGTCGATGCAAATCAGGAGGCTCTCATCAAGGATGTTTGTTTCCCTGAATTGAGGTATTTGCCAAGGATTATTTGTTTCCCTGGTGTTGAAACGGATCGAGAATTTCCCACAGAGACACTAGTTACTCTGTGAGTCGACGCGAATCAGGAGGCTCTCATCAAGGATGTTTGTTTCCCTGAATTGAGGCATTTGCCAAGGATTATTTGTTTTCTTGGTGTTGAAACGGATCGAGAATTTTCCACGGAGACACTGGTTGTTCTGCGAGTCAACGCGAATCAGGAGGCTCTCATCAAGGATGTTTGTTTCCCTGAATTGAGGTATTTGCCAAGGATTATTTGTTTCCCTGGTGTTGAAACGGATCGAGAATTTCCCACGGAGACACTGGTTGCTCTACGAGTCGACGCGAATCAGGAGGCTCTTATCAAGGATGTTTGTTTCCCTGAATTAAGGTATTTGCCAAGGATTATTTGTTTCCCTAGTGTTGAAACGGATCGAGAATTTCCCACGGAGACACTGGTTGCTCTGCGAGTCGACGGGAATCAGGAGGCTCTCATCAAGGATGTTTGTTTCCCTGAATTGAGGTATTTGCCAAGGATTATTTGTTTCCTTAGTGTTGAAACGGATCGAGAATTTCCCACGGAGACACTGGTTGCTCTGCGAGTCGACGTGAATCAGGAGGCTCTCATCAAGGATGTCTGTTTCCCTGAATTGAGGCATTTGCCAAGGATTATTTGTTTCCTTGGTGTTGAAACGAATCAAGAATTTCCCACGGAGACACTGGTTGCTCTGTGAGTCGACACGAATCAGGAGGCTCTCATCAAGGATGTTTGTTTCCCTGAATTGAGGTATTTGCCAAGGATTATTTATTTCCATGGTGTTGAAACGGATCGAGAATTTCCCATGGAGACACTGGTTGCTCTGCGAGTCGACGCGAATCAGGAGGCTCTCATCAAGGATGTTTGTTTCCCTGAATTGAGGTATTTGCCAAGGATTATTTGTTTCCCTGGTGTTGAAACGGATCGAGAATTTTCCACGGAGACACTGGTTGCTCTGCGAGTTGACGCGAATCAAGAGGCTCTCTTCAAGGATGTTTGTTTCACTGAATTGAGGTATTTGCCAAGGATTATTTGTTTCCTTGGTGTTGAAACGGATCGAGAATTTCCCATGGAGACACTGGTTGCTCTGCGAGTCGACGCGAATCAGGAGGCTCTCATCAAGGATGTTTTTTTCCCTGAATTGAGGCATTTGCCAAGGATTATTTGTTTCCTTGGTGTTGAAACGGATCGAGAATTTCCCGCGGAGACACTGGTTTCTCTGCGAGTCGACGCGAATCAGGATTTTCTTCGTCAAGGATGCTTGTTTTCTCGAGTCGAAGGATTTTGCCGAAGACACTGGTTTCTTCGGAGCTGAGACGAACCGTCGAGATTTGACTTCGTTTTCTGGCGGAGCCTGTTGGGAAAGTATGATTCCCTCTTCATTTGCGCCCTTAGATTTTATACAGGGATCAATGTGATCTCAACTGCAGGGCCAAAGTTTTATCATCATTTTTTTTGTTTTACTTCCGCGATGCTCTATCATTTCAGCTTTTATATCGCGAAGGTCGCGATTGCCCAATCATTTCGGCTATTTTTCGCGGTGCACAATCATTTCGGCTGTTTATTTTATTTTTACTCGCTGCTTTTTATTGCGAGTTGCCCAATCATTTCGGCTATTTTGCATGCATACATTTTTACTTGCTGTTGTTTATTGCAAGTTGCCCCATCATTTCGGCTATTTCATATGCATGTGCGGCCTACTGGTTTTTCACCGTAAACCTGGAATTAGACACCGATTTCGGCATCAGCACCGCTACAACTGGGATATTGCCAAGAGCGAATCATCATTTGCCTCCGTCGATGTTGAATAAAGGTGGCTCAGCGAACAGGGTTAAGGTCCTGTCGACTAAGGCTTTTAACTTCATGAGCCGTAAGGGTCTCACAAAGGTATTTCTCCCTATAAGTCGTGAGGATCTTGTAGGTGTATTTTCTCCTTGGGAATCGTGAGGATTCCTAAGTGTGTGTTCCTCTGTAAGTCGTAAGGATCCTACAAGAGGGTTTCCTCCTTGTAAATCGAGAGGACCTACAAGGGTTGTCTATCATGCGTACATATCCCAAGTCACGGATGAGACTTGGTTAGGGAAATGTTTATTCGCGCCCATGGATTGTATACAAGAGCCAGTACTGGACCACTTGTAGGGCAATATTGGAAGTTGTGGGGGTTGCTTAAGCACAGCTTTAGGTCTCTGTAACTTAAGACTTTCAAATCTTATGAGCTGTGAGGGTCCCATAAGAGAGTTCTCCTTACGAGTCGTGAGGATCTCGCAAGTGTATTTTCTCCTTAGGAATCGTGGGGATTCCTAAGTGTGTTTCTCCCTTGTGAGTCGTAAGGATCTCACGCGGGTGGTTTCTCCTTACAAGGTCGAGAGGACCCTATAAGTGTCTTTTAACGAGGTTGCGCCCTTTCGGGTTTTCACAAACACTCGCCGGTAATCCTGCTGTTTTTACTCACGGAGCCCTTTCGGGTTTTCATCCGTGCCCATTTTGCTTATGGACATACCGTTTTTTTTAATTCTTTTTATTTTCTTCTTCTCTCTCTTTTTTTTACGAGGTCGCGCCCTTTCGGGTTTTCACGAACACTCGCCGGTAGCCCTGCTGTTTTTACTCACGGAGCCCTTTCGGGTTTTCATCCGTGCCCTTTTTGCTTATGGACATACCGTTTTTATTTATTATATTTTTCTTTATTTATTTTTTTTTATTCAACTCGTCAGCCTGAGGATGCTGCGGTATTAGTTTTAAGTACGTTTCGGTCCGCTATTAGTTTAAGGACGTTTCGGTCCGTCATTAGTTTAAGGACATTTCGGTCCGTCATGGAGAAGGCTGGATACTGCTTATAGAGTTTGAGCTTAGGAAGATAGCGAGCGGACATAGTCGTCGTCTATTACTGACCTAGGCTGTGGTTCATTAAGCGCAGTATTTCTTTAGGAAGCGACCGTTTATTGTCCTGTAAGGCCTTTCACCGTGCATATCCATGAGTAGATAGGCTCCACCCTGGTAGACCTTCTCTATGATGTACGGGCCTTCATAGTTTGGCTCGAATTTTTCCCGCTTGGCGCGATTGGGGATCATAGGTCTTTTGACCACTAGCATGAGTTCGCCTTGGCGGAATGCCCTTGGCCTGGTCAATCTTTCATATGAGCGCGTCATCTTTGCTTTATAAGCTTCCAGATTTTGTTGCGCTATGAGCCGTGTTTCTTCAAGGGCATCAAGCTCCTCAAGCCGAAGGTGAGCATTTTCTTCATCAGTTAGCTCGTAGTGGACCGCCACTCGTAGAGAGGGTAATGCTATCTCGAGGGGGAGTACTTCTTCTGTACCGAATACCAATGCATATGGCGTTGTGTTAGTGGCTGTCTTGAACGTGGTTCGATACGCCCAGAGAGCCTCTTACATCCTCTCGTGCCAGTCTTTCTTATTTCGGGACACCGTTTTCTTCATGATTTTCGTCAAGGTCTTGTTAAAGGCCTCGGCTGGACCATTAGCTCGCGGATTATAAACCGAGGAATATCTCCAGTCTATATTATGCTGCTGCGCGAAGCGACTGATCTTGTGGCTTCTATAGGCTGGCCCGTTATCAGAGATGATCCGTCGCGGAGTTCCAAACCGATATATGACATGCGTCTTGAAGAAATGGAGGATATTCTCCGTCTTTACTTCTCTTAACGGTACTGGTTCTGCCCATTTGGAGAAGTAGTCAGTCGTCGCCAGGATGAAGCGATGTCCCATAGACGATGCTGGTTCGATAAGGCCGACTATATCAATTCCCCACATTTCAAATGGCCAGCAAGCCACCATTGGATGTAGCGGATTAGGATGCTGGTGGATGAAGTCCCCATGGATTTGGCATGAGTGGCATTACTTCGCATATTCGAGGCAGTCCTGTATCATCGTGGGCCAGTAGTAGCCCATCCGTTTGATCTTCAGCTTCATCTTCGGGCCCGCTTGGTGAGAACCACAGATTCCATCATGGACTTCCTGAACGACCCTTTCTGCTTCATCCGGTCCTAAGCATCTCAGCCACAGAGAATCAAATGACCTCTTGTACAGAGTATCGTTAACGAAGGCGAAAGACAGAGCTCGTTTCATGAGCTGATGTCTTATGGACGAATCTTCGGGCATTCGATGGGACTTAAAGTAGTCTATGAAGACTTCCCTCCAGTCCTCAGCCTTTTCCCGTTATTTTATTTGTAAGGTCGTCTACTCAGTTACTCCCTTTTCTTCGGGTGATTCCGGAGATATTTCTGCTGGGGCAAGCACCCGACGGCTTTGTACCACGATTCTAACGTCATCGAGGTTCTCGTCAGCCAGTTCTTTAGCAAGCTTGGCCAACACGTCTGCTTTGCTGTTTTCCGCGCGCGGTATGCTTTCCAAAGTATAAGAGGGAATTTGGGTCAACATTTGTTGCACCTTTTCACCGTACTTCACTAACTCCGGTTTGCACGTTTGGTAGTCGCCATTTACTTGACTAACGACCAGTTGAGAATCTCCGTATATGAGGAGGTTTTCAATTCCCATGTCGATGGCGATCTCGAGCCCTGCTATCAAGGCTTCATATTCGGCTTCATTATTCGTCCTCGGCTCTGTTAAGGAGAAAGCGAAGCGCATTATCCCTCCTTGTGGGGTGACAAAGATGAGGCCTACCCCCGATTTGATCATTGGCGTACTTTGTTTGCGCTTTTTCATGGAAGATGCTCCATCGAAATAAAGCTCCCATTGGTTATCACCACCGTCGATCGCGTCAAACGCATGTTCGTCTGGCAAATCGCAATTCAGAGGAGAATCGGCGGGTATTGGACGCTCAACGAGGAAATCGGCGATGGCCTGGCCTTTCACTGCCTTGAGAGGTTGATATGTTATCGAGAACTCCATCAAGAGCAGAGCCCATTTAGCGAGTCGACCTGTCAATATGGCCTTTGACATCAAATATTTAAGAGGGTCCACCTTTGAGATGAGACGAACTTCATGTGCCAATGCATAGTGCCTGAGCTTTGTTATCGCAAAGATCAATGCGAGACAGTGTTTTTCAATGGAGGAATATTTGCTTTCTTCCCCCAGCAGAACTCGACTTAAGTAGTAGAGTGCTCTTTCCTTCCCTTGGTCGTTCTCTTTGGCCCATAAGGCGCCTAAAGAACCTTCGAGGGCGGTTGTATAAAGAATGAGAGGCTTTCCCTTAACCGGAGCAGCCAACACTGGCGGATTCTGGAGGTACTTCTTGATCTCGTCTAGTGCGCTTTGGCATTTTTGGTCCAAAACGAACGGGGTTCCCTTCTTCATCAGGTGACTGTAAGGACGGCACTTTCCTGAAAGGTTAGCTATAAATCGCGGTATATATGCGAGCTTCCCTTGGAGAGACCGCAGCTGTTTGAGAGTCCTTGGCGGAGGCATTTCCATGATCGCCTTGATCTTTGACGGATCTATTTCAATACCTCAGTGTCGGACGATGAATCCCAGAAATTTGCCCGAGGAAACTCCGAATGCACACTTAAGAGGGTTCATTTTCAAGTCGTATTGCCGAAGGCGTTGAAATACGGTCTTCAGATGCTCTAGATGTTCCTCGTATGATTTGCTCTTAACCACGAGATCGTCGATATAGCACTCGACAATTTCATGTATAAGGTCGTCAAAGATCTTCGTCATGGCCCTCTGATAGGTGGCACCGGCGTTCTTTAGACCGAAGGGCATCACCTTGTAGCAAAATATTCCCAAAGGGGTCCGGAAAGCGGTATGCTTCTGGTCTTCGGGATGCATCTTTATCTGATTATACCCCGATGAGCCGTCCATGAAAGAGAAAACCTCATGAGTAGATGTATTGTCTATCATCAGTTCGGTGACTGGCACTGGGAAATTGTCTTTCGGGCAAGCTTTATTAAGATCCCGGAAGTCTACGCATATACGCACTGTCCCATTTTTCTTCATCACTGAGACGATATTGGCGATCCATTCAGGGTATTGAACCTCCTGGATAAAGCCAGGGTCGATTAACTTTTTGACCTCGGCGTTGATGCTCATCTCAAGCTCGAGCCGCATTCTTCTTGGTGCTTGTTTGACTGGATTGACTCCTGGGGATATCGCTAATCTGTGCACAGCAATTTCTGGATCCAATCCCGGCATTTCGGAATAGTTCCATGCGAAACAATCTTTGTGCTGCATAAGCAGGTCTTTTAATGAAGCCACCTTCTCTTCAGACAGCAGCTCGCTAATGAATGTCGGTCGCGGATCGTTCGCCATTCCTAACTCAATTTTCTTGAGGTTATCTGCAGTGGTATGGATTCCATCTTCCAGCTCTTTTGGCGCAGGTGGGAACTCTGAGATCACCTCGTCGTTGCTGTTTTCAAACCACCAAGGAAGGCCATCCATGTTCTCGGGCTCTTCCTTTGATATTGTTATCATGTGACAAGTACGAATTCGCTTCCAATCCCAATGTGGGACTGGTTTTTCTTCCATGGCCTTGGGTTCGTGCCTCTGTGGCGGCGCTACCCTCCACTTGTCAGACAAAGCGAACTTGCCAAGCCGATACTGATCTTCAACCCAATTCTTGAAGGTGAAGCAGTCCTCGATAGGGTGCCCTATCACTCGGTGATAAGGGCAATAGTCCGGGTGAGAGACTTCGCCTGCTTGTTCGGGGTATTTAGACTCCGGCAGTGTAAGCATCTGATGTTTTAAAGCGAGGTCGAGTATTTTCTTCGTCTTGTCTTGAGGAAAAGAGTACGCTCGACCCATTTATCTCATAAGGAATAGATCAGAGCCGCTTGATTTTCGTTCGTGTGGCCTCTTAGCCCCGCTTCGTTGTTGTTGAGCGCCTTTTTCGCGTTTCGACTTGTTTCTGCCTCTGCGTCGAGCCTTTTTTATAACAGGTTGACAAGGGGCGACACTTTCATCTTTGACGGCCTGTTGAAGGAGGAGTTGCGTTTTGGCTTTCTCGTAGATAGCCATTTCGCGGTTATGGTCGTCTCGGACTTTTTGACTAGCTTCCCTTATAAATTTTTCCATTTGTCCTTCGAACGACGGATTGGGCACTTTTGCATCTGGAACTTTCACTGGTTCAGGATTAGCGCCCTCCCATTGAGCATCCGCTTCTTCATCAAAGTCATACACGACGTAGCAGCCATGTAGTAATTCTCGCTTCTTTGACCGGATGTATCCAAGCCCTTTTATTTCAATTCTCCCATTAGGCATTTTGCGTTGAGTCCCGGGAACGTTCCAGACTTTGTCATAGAACTTGGCTTTTCGAACGGTCTGCTTGAAGGATATACCCTGGCGTTTCAGCAGCTTTTTCAAACCTTCCGTATAATATCTGGGAAGACGGATAGGCTGAAGCCTGTTGAGCGTAGAATCCGCGCCATGCCAGATTTCTTTCTCCACTTTGGTTTCTTCAGAGCGGTAGAATAGAATTGCTTTTTCGTTTTCTTGCCTGGGAGGGATATAGAATGTTTGCAGCTCTTCTACCTTGTAAATATCAAGTGCATCCAGTTCTTTACGGTGTTTAAGCGGCACCATAGCAACTTGTAGACTTTGCTCTTCATTACCGGACGCTTGTATTGAGGGTCGAGCGGGGAATACAGCATGGACCTCATCTTCCGAGTCACTACCAAAGATCAACGTAGGAGCAGGTGGCCCTGGCTTGTTGTATTGGGGCGGACCCGAATACACTATCTCCTCTTCCTCCTCGGTATCACTGCCGAAGACAGGGATGGTGGCATTAGCTTTATTCTCCGGCTTGTGACACCTCTCCGTGTCTTTGAAATCCGGTAAGAAGTATTTGGCATCTTCGTATTTGGGAACCTCGTTCACAGAGAACGGGTTCAGTTCTCCCGCCGCGGTATACTCGAGACCATCCTTAGAATACTTTATACACTGATGTTGTGTAGAAGGGATGATGTTGTACTCATGTAACCACGGTCGGCCGAGCAGAGCGTTGTAGCATGTCTTGGCGTCTATGATATAGAACTTAATATCCGTGACGAGTAGCCCAAAGCATAGCGTCAGTATCACAGATCCAAGAGTTCTTGATGATTGGGAGTCAAACCCGGAGATGGTGATCTTGTCCCGAGCAAGGTGCTGGACGCTCATGCAGATTTCTTTTAACACTCGCACATTGAGGAGATTAACGGAGGATCCATTGTCGATCAAGATCTTGCCTATCTTTATATCGTGGCAGTATCCTGAGACATAAAGGGGGCGATTGTGCTCGCACGTCCCAAGGAGAAGGTCTTCATCACCAAAAGCGACATCGGCCGTGTGCACTTCCTCCAATTCGTCTTTCATCTTTTCCTCGGCCAGGAAAGTTTGGAATTGCTCCGGATCCTGTAGTGCCTTGATTAGCGAATCTCTCGCCTCCTTTGATAGCAAAAGGGCGTCAAGAATGCTGAGCTGTGAGGGTAGCTTCCTCAGATGCGCTAAGACGTTGTAATCCACCTTATTTCTCTTCGGCGGTTCCTTGGCGCTTAGCCTCTCCACAGCTTGGTCATCTAAGTCGATATCTTCAGGGACTTTCTCTTTTCCCTTATCTTTTCTATTTGAGGGTCCAAGATTCTTTTCGGGCAGCGTCCGATTACGTAGCCGGATATTTTCACAGACCTTCTGCCCTTCTTCTTTTCCCAAGGTGGACTCTTTAAAGAGAGGGCCGAGCTCCATCTCCTCATCAGAATCGCTCCCGAATGTAGGCACCTGTGATCCCTCGGCACTAACCATGCAACAATTGCCGGTGGTTCTGTTAAGCCCCTCAGTCGTACTGTTCTGCTCCCGGCGAGTTTTGCGCTTCTCCCGCTTAAAATGTTGTCGGTGAGCAACATATCCTTTCCACCATCTATCGAAAGCTTTGCACTCTTCAGTGGGGTGCGAAATCTTCCGATGATATAAGCAGTAGGAGGGGTGCATTTTCGTTTCACCAGTAACACTTCCCTCAGAGGATGGTAGCTTTATACCCATTGATATGGCCTTAGCAAACCTTTTCCTCATCTTAAATTGGTTTTTGTCAGTAGTGGGGGTATTTTGCTCCAGCGGGAGCGTCTCCGCTCTTTCATCCAGTCGCCGGCGCTTGGCCCTTTCAAATATGACCGCCTCGCGTTCTCGCTCAGCTTTACTTTTCAACCGAACTTCATTAAGGAATGCGTCAATTACTTCATCTGATGGCCTTAGAATCTTTGGTTCAGGATCTGCCCCCAGCTTTTCGGTGCAAGGAGTCTCCTCATCGTCCATGAACGAATGGGAAATCACATGACAGCTCGCCACATATTCTTCAAATTCATCAGATGAACTTTCTCCCTCATCTTCCTCTTGGAAGACGTGATTGAGGAATTCTTGGAGTGTAATGGGAGTCCGTACCTTCTGGTTGTATTCCTCCAACGCGTCAATTTGTTTTTGCAAGTCCGTGCGCTTGTTGCCAGGCTTCACGGGCTTCTTTGATTTCCTTTTCTTCTTCTTCTTCTTTGAAGATTTTGACGACTGGTTGCGAGTGCTTGAGCGACTACCATCGGTCTTTGGAATTGGACGTGGCTTCAACATCCCCTCAATGACCTGCGGTTCCAACGGGTTCTTCCACTTGATCGCTGGGCATGCCTGAAGGTCGTTCAGCATTCTCTTTGTCTTAGCTAATAATACAACCTCCCAAGGAGCTTCTTCAATGACAGAGCATGTTGCCCCCGGCGTATTCATTCCCTTAGAGGTGTGGGGCTGTAACACCTTAGGATGCGATTAGTGGCTAATTATATTTAAATAAAGGGTTTTTAATAAAAAAGTTTACCAAATTGGGTTTCAAATATTTTTCCAAATTTAATAAATATTTTTCTAGAATTTTCCTAGGCTTGCACACACTTGTGCATGTAAACTAGGGTTTTAAAATGAGGTAATACCATGATTAGCAGCCATGGTAGGTTTAATCATGGGGATTAAGTCTTTTGGGTTTTAATTAAGTTTAATTAGTTATATGATGGTTGCTTTAATTTGAATTTCCCTTTTGAGTGTTGACTTGGTGAGAATGAGAGAGAGAGAATGCATCATGGCAAAAGCCGTGCTTGCATTTAATGAAGAGAGAGAGTGGAGGGGTTGACATTTGGGGTTATGATTCCCTCTCATTCTTGTATTCTTTTCTCTCAACCTCACTCTCACACTCAAACACACACACTTACCTCTCCACAGCAGCAGCAGCAGAAGCAAGTAGTGTTGCGCTACGGCAGCGCCCAGGCCTCTTGCTCGAGGCCAAAATGCGGAATAAAAAATTTTCCTTCCTCGGAAACCGGCGCTACCGCGGACAAAGAAAACCCGGATCGTGAACCATTAACCTATACTAGCTAACTAGAGATGGGGTGAGAAGTATACCGAGTGATCCGAGTCCTCCGGTCTTCTCGTCATCGTCCCGATCTCCCCCGGAAAGTGTTGCCTCCACATCGTCGCCTCCTCGCCGGAAAGGGCACCACATCGCCTTCTTCTTTTACGGGCTCCCGCCTCAATACCGAGGCAACTCGCGCATAAAGCCGGCAACTCGACATGCTCAAGATATGCTGTAGAATGTGTAGTGTAGAGGGTATGTCTCTTTGGGGTTTGTTGCCATGGTGATGGAGGAATCAAGAATAGAAAAATAGTGCTTGCATTTTTCTAGCAAGAAAATGAGATCATGGATGAAACTCTCAAGATGAAGCTCTCTTCTTCTTCTTCTCTCTTTCTTTTTCCTCTCATGAAAAACTTATCATATTCATCAAGTGAGAAGAAGAATGGTGGAGGAAACAATATGAACACATAAACATGAAGGGAGGTGAGTGTAGGAAAAAGGAGAGGGTGACCATATCCTGACACCATCATCACAAACTCACATCAAGCTTAAAATCAATCCTAATCACCTTTTCAAGAAATGATGATAGAAAAGAAAGGAATATAAAAGATGCTTTCATAATAAATACTTTTACAAATAAAACCTCCACCAAATGTAATTTGCAAAACTGCAAATTACCCCCTCCATCAGAAAAGTCCGGCCGGGAAAGAACAAAGGAAAACCGGCCGGAACGGAATGCAAACTGGCAACTCCAGAAAACTGGTCCCGTAATAAATTACAGGAAAACCCCTATACTATGCATACACACCCGCATCTGTATTCCGACCGGATACAAATGCAATGAGACAAAATCTACACTGTACTAAACTAGGACCGGCTTAAACTAAAGCCGGCTAGTAAAAACCGTTCGATCCTGATCCGTGCAATATCGCACGTATCTGATCGAACCCTGCCATATAACTATACGGCCACTAGTACAAAACTATCCGATCCTGATCCGTGCAATACCGCACGTATCTGATCGGACCCTGCCATATCTCCATACGGCCTCTACAACGTTTCGCCCGAAACTTGAGTAGCTGAAAGTGTGGTGGACTCTAAAGACTCGTCAATACTATGGCTGTGGATTTAACCACTAGCACGTCAGAGGTATAAGCCAATACGTGACGGGCCACCAGCTATTGACCAAAAGGGATGTCGATGAGTAAGCTCACCCCGACACCCTACTGAGCCTGTCAGTGACAATATCCGTACAGTCCGGTCCGTTCGTCTATGAGCATCGCATGGCGGGCCTAGGGGGTTGGTAAAAGTCAGACCCCCAAAAGCGGTACAAGTCGTGTCGGAGCGTAGCCCAGAACACCCTGAGATACTACTGGAATACCTACCAGTAAATCTCCTGCCTCGGCCGAGGGCTTTGTGTAATGGCTCTCCTAGACACAGCGCGACCTCACCCCCAATACCGGGAGAGACGAACCCCTGCAGATCCGCTCACTGCCTCCATGTGGCTCGGGACTGTACCCAACTAAAACCTGTTTGCACGACTCCTTTGAGCCGTGGTAGGGTAGTAATCAAAGCACAGTGGGAACTCACACGAGACAAATGACGATCTCAGGTCGATGAACTAACCTGTACACATGTCACCTGGGAACTGCTATCTGACATCTGGTATAAGACCAACTAGCAGGTTCCCGGCGAGTCCTGTCCGGTGTACTCATAACCCAATGAGCACCTGTATACATCTTAGGTGAACCAACTGACACCAGTGGCTTGTGAGACCGGCCACCGCCCCTCGTCGGGGTCTCGACTGTATACACTAGTCTACTAATGGAGTATCGATGCCCTGTCTCGAAACTCCTACGACTAGGGACCTTTTAAGGATGTGCTTATAGACTACCAGCTCCCACGTATATGATCGCCATCATACTGCTGGCAGTCAAGCAAGAATCCTAGGGGCTCTATCAACGTGTAATAGCGACATGTCAGGTCACCTAAAGCAGTGCACGATGATAAAGATAAACCAGATAGCATACTATCATCTCGAGTAAGACTGTCCTGCCGGGATAGGTCCTCCCTCAATCATTGCAATCACGTGCCTGTGATCCAATAATTGACTCTGAGGGCACTATCTCCAACAATCTCCCACTTGCACTCAAGGCTAATTATTGCGATGTCGCATACTCACAGCCCGTGTGATACCGAACACCCAACTCCTCTACTAGTCAGTCTAACAAAACCCGTTTGCGAAACTATTGCGTTCGAGGAATAGCCTCAGTGAGTGGATCCGCAGAGAAGTTTCTTTTTATGTCTCTCTATATCTCAAGTTCGCGGAGAAAGCCATCTCCCGAAATGAGCAATACCTGTCTTAGAACGTCTGGATGTCTGATGGGACCTAGTTCATAAATGAACTCCAAATCCAAACTTCTTAGACTGTATCGATAACTGAACTTAATCAGTACCCAGCGCCATGCCTCCCTCAGTATTGCCTTGGACCACCTGTCCAAAATACTGCCCCTCGTCGGAGGGAAAACTACAACTCTGACAACCTCCTTGTCGTCCATGTCACCTTGGAAGCCTGGAATGATAACTGTCTCCCAAATGAGGCTGTCGTTATCATATCCCTAGAACATCCACTTATGTTCTAAGACTGCTTCCGACTGTTTCTCCAGGATTGGATCAATATCAACTTATTGCATCTACTGTAAGAACAACATCTGGTGTGGTACTTGACATCTCATGATTGACTCAATTGCCTAAGCAAGTGATCTGTCAATCATGCGTATCCCTCTCCCCTTTAGTCTGTAAGACACCTTTAGAGAGGGTGACTCCATTACCTGCAGGTGTACTACCGTGCCATGAGTCGTCCATTCTAAATACTCATAGAATGCTGTCAAGGTACCCTGATTAGGAAACCACCCAAATCTAGATCTAAAACCATAGATCTAGTAACCAGAATGTCTGATATAATATCCAAGTCATGTGTGGAGAAACCACTGTGTGACAACCAAAGTATAACCGATCGTAGTATAGGAGTTTCTTTTCCTACTCTGTGTATGTCATCCAAAACCAGGACATCACACCCTACTACCTCCTCAACAGATCCATCCCCTATTCTGATGAAGTCAAACCTATGACTGTCACATCAGGAATAGATGATCTATCTCCGCTACATCTGCTTCAGTCTATAAATAGACATAAGCCTGATGTCCACCAATGCTTCCGCTGCTCCCACTGACTACGACAACCCTCTGGCAGAGTCATATAGACGTGCACTTCCAAAGCTAGTTTAGAACGACACTATACTCATCCTCCTGCCGGGTCTCGCAGCCTGGAACAACAGCAATGGCAAGTGTGGGTAAACAAGAACTTCCCTGTCACCATCCTTGAGGCTACCGGAGTACCTCTCGGGTGCCTGAAGTTACCCACCGTATCTGCGGAGTGGCCAATGGAATGTCAAACCAGATTGAATCTTTAGGTTGCTTATCAAATCTTCAGTAATCGTTTGCGGTTCTGGAATCACTTCCAGTTCTACCATACTCCCACTACTTTTTCTGAAAAAATCCATTTTTAATAAAAACTGTGGCGAGTCTAGAACAATATTGCTATTGTTCATCCAGATGGTAGAAAGTCAACCCTCGTCATAGCCTGGGTCAACCCACAAACAGCCATTACAGAAACGTGCCTTGAGTTGTCCAGTGTCTGGTTTTAAGCATAAGCCGGACAACTCCCCGTACCTTAACAATGTCAAGATATGAACTGTTCTATAGCCAATATAGAAACAGAGGCACTGATTTAATTGAACCAGATTCAAATCATGCAGCTGTCACCAGTGCATGTCAACAAAATGGAAGGAGGCCGATCAGCGTTACTCAACTTAGGAATGCTTCCAATTATGAGTAACCTGAAACAGAAGCAAGTTCTCATTACTATCAACTGAATACCACACACAAGCATCTACATCTTCGATCACTTTGAAGAATCCCGATACTTGCTACACCTGGTTCTCTACTCTATTCAAATACCTATAACTCCTCAAAACTTAGACCCTGTGTTTCTACGAAACACATGTCTAAGAACTAGAGAAGTCATAAGTAAACTGAATATAGTACGAGGACCAACCCCTTTATCCTGATGGACGCTGGACAACATACAATGCTCTGTATAACTCCCTTGAGTCTGATAACTCATTCACTGTGTGTCGTAGGTTGAAAACTGTACTTATGGTTAAGAAGAATTACACCGCTGTTTAATGCTCCTTACCTAACCATCCACTGATATAGGTAAATGTCATCGACATAATATCAAAAGGTATATCTCACTCTATGAAAATAGACGTACAGATATATCAATTTGAAATTGGTGCACAACAGCGGATATTCAAAACCAAATATTTGCCGACCGGCAAACAACCCAGGTGACTTCCTCAAATATCACCGATTACAACGAATCCCGATATAAAGAGGATGACCACCCAATTCCCAATAACTTACTCCCACTCATCATCTGTAAAACCATACAGATGTGAGAATCATACCTGGTAAATACATACCCTGGAGTAAGTGTCTAATCGGGAAATCAGTTTTCTATTAACAGTACACAGTGAAACTGAAACATTGAAATGTTTCGTTGGGGTATCCTGGTATTCTTAGTAATGCCTCTTCCATTATCCAGATTCACAACTGTAACCGTATAATTCTTTGCCACCTCTCCAAATCCCTTTATATGTCTTTAGTCATTATCTTCTGTACACCCCTTTAGGCCAAATGGTTTTCTTCCTTCCCTACCGTTCGGCACCAGCCTATGGTTTGGAAGAAGACTATCCAAAAAGCATAAAGGGTGTACTGTCCTAATCCTAGGAACACTCGCAATGCGAGAGAAGGTGAAGATAAAAGACACCTGAATGTACTTTATTCGTATTTCTCCTGAACCAGAATCCATCCCCGAACTGGAACAAGTTCCTTTCGAGTTCGTATATAACCATACGATGGAGTATCCAATAAACTGTGGATCTTCGTAGTGATACGGAGTGTCCTGGAGAAATACAAAGGTGATTTAGGATTGGCGAAGAAAAACTTGGTTTGGTCATGAATATCAGTCGCATTTTACTTTGCCCTCTTACTAATCCCTTGCTTTGTCTTAATCTTAATACCTTCTGCACACCATCGTTATGCTAATTGGTTTTCTTCATTCCCCACCGTTCGGCACCAGCCTAAGGTTTGGAAGAAGACTATCCAATTTGCGTAATAGGTGTACTATCTCCTAAACCAAGGAGTACTCGCAACCTGAGAGAAGGTGAAAAGAAAAGACAACTGAATAGTCCTATTCGTTTTCTCCAGAACCGGAAACCATCCTCGAAGTCCTTCGAGTTCGTATATAACCATACAATGGTTTTGTCCAATGGAAGTGGACGTTCGTAGTAATACGGGGTGTCCTGGAGAAAAGGGTAAAAGTAGGAGTGGCAATGAGGTCTGCAACTCTGACAATCCAAAAGCCTGTGTTAAGAAGGTTCGGTCAACTTGGTCACTGAGTCATAGTCCAGGGTCGGGTCAATGGTCGCTGCCAGAGAGAGAGAGAAAAGAAACACTCAGCGTGCACTCTAACCTAGATCAGAATGGTTATCACTTTATCCAACCTGGAAGCCTCCCACTGTACCTCAAATTCTCCTCCAAACCTGAAAGAAGAATTAGTCGTGATCACCCGAGGAGTAAACCAACTCATCAGTGGGAATCGGGATCCAACTCTCATCGCATGATAACGTGACGGAATCCACTCACGTCACCACACTCCAGAAGGTATGCGCATGCCTGGCAAGTTTCAGTTCTTTTGAAACTCCCGATGTTTGTTTTTACCCCTAGGACCCAAGTGACCTTGACAATGCCAACTAATCAAAGAGTCCTAGTCAAGTTCTACCCGTCATTATCTTGATTGCATTAAACCCACCCGTACGAGTCCTTGACAATGCCAACAAGACCGTACGACTGTCCTAACCAATCCACTTATCCTTGTGACAGAAAAGCATTACATAGCTACCGAACACTACGCCACGGCAATGCACGACAAACGCAGCACGAATACTAAGTAACACTAATCTGAAATGACGGAGGGCTACGACTGGTTTTTGGCGAAAAACCTTTAACGTAATGAACTTGATATCGTTGAAGGAACTGCATAACCTTTTAGAAAATATAGTGACGAAAACCTTTACTAAAGAGGTCACTCCCGGTGAAGGGATCTCGGCTCTTTCCCCGTAGAATGAGGTGCAGGATATTCCAACTGAATACCACGATGCAAAGAAAAAGTAATCGGCTATAGTGAAGTTAATGCCCTGACGCAAACTTCTGTCCAAGGGGTCACTCCCGGTGAAGGGATCTCGGCCCTTGCCTCGTCGACTGAGGAGCAGGATATTCCAAATGAATACCACGATGCAAAACAAAAGTGAACGTCCTTGCAATAACAGCTTTTTGAAAAATGTTCCAACAACATCAGAATAGGTTTGTTTATCTTGCATTGATCCGAATCAACGCAGTCCCATCAAATGATCACACCAATAAAGAACGAAAATATACTGACGTACGTATATGCCATCCGCATTCGCCACTGGGTCCCGTCATCACCCGTTAGGTTAGCTAACTAACGGCAGAGCGGGGACTGGACTAGCGCGGATGTAAAACATATACAACATCTACTAATATATATACCAATATATTATATTTCGCTCAAGGCGTGATAAGAAATGCATCACAGAAATGTACAGCATCACAGAACAATACAGATATCTGGAAGCCCCGGGTTTCACAGAGCCGCTGCAGAAACCCGACGTTCCCCTGGTCGTGTGGATAGCCTGTGCAATGAAATCCTAGACCCCTACGGGCGCGGCAAGTCACCCGCCAAAACCTGAAGCGAGGCAGCCCCCTCCAGCACCGTGAATAGACCATCCAGCACTTCATGGAATCCGGTAACTTGGGCACCCCTCCTCGGTCAACCTGTACCCCCTACGAGTGCGGCGAATAGCCCGCCAATCCTAGAGCGAAGCCCCCTCCGTCTCAATGCCATGAGATGCGGGCCCGTTGTCCTCTAGAACCCGGCTATCCGTGCACCCCTCCGCGGGGTAATCCTAGTACAGAAAGTAAAATATACATATACCGGGTACATCGACCGCAACCAGGTCGTGCCCCAAAAGAATAATACAATCAGGCAGTGACGGCAGTCCACATGTCGGACGCTCGCCCCGCAATAACAAATGTACATAATACACCAAAACTGTACTAGCATTGCATCCAGGCTATCCCCCACGACCGATCCGCAACATCACAGCATAAACATAGAACATCAACGTGAAAGTCACGTTCGCAAATCCGTCTAACCGGGCTATAGCAGTTAGACCGGATTTACCGATCGAGTGACATTCACGGTCGCAGATATAATGTAAATACTGTGAAATATTATGTTTAAAATTTTCCGATTGATCAAACCTTAACAAGCGGGCCCCAAACAAAACTGTAGCACTCACAGAAAACCTGGGCCCATTTTTAATATTCCAAAACCCCTAATTTAAGCCCACAAGCCCACTGAGAAAAATTGGTGAAGTGAAGCCTACTTCTTGCGGCGGAAGCGCGGCCAATGAGGGGCTCAGGCCGCTCTTCCGCGGTCGTACGGCATGATCACTTTACCAAATTTTTGCAGTATTCTTAGAACTCCCTGCACATCATTCTGAGACATCCTGAAAAATTTTTGGACTTCAAAAAATTTCGACAGAAACTGATGTGAAGGAAAAATACGGTTTTTGGAATTTCGGTCGATCGGAAAAGCAAAACACATTAGAACAAGCTAGGTAAGGTTAATGGCGTGGCTCTGATACCATGTTGCGCTACGGCAGCGCCCCGGCCTCTTGCTCGAGGCCAAAATTCGGAATAAAAAATTTTCCTTCCTCGGAAACCGGCGCTACCGCGGACAAAGAAAACCCGGATCGTGAACCATTAACCTATACTAGCTAACTAGAGATGGGGTGAGAAGTATACCGAGTGATCCGAGTCCTCCGGTCTTCTCGTCATCGTCCCGATCTCCCCCGGAAAGTGTTGCCTCCACATCGTCGCCTCCTCGCCGGAAAGGGCACCACATCGCCTTCTTCTTTTACGGGCTCCCGCCTCAATACCGAGGCAACTCGCGCATGAAGCCGGCAACTCGACATGCTCAAGATATGCTGTAGAATGTGTAGTGTAGAGGGTATGTCTCTTTGGGGTTTGTTGCCATGGTGATGGAGGAATCAAGAATAGAAAAATGGTGCTTGCATTTTTCTAGCAAGAAAATGAGATCATGGATGAAACTCTCAAGTTGAAGCTCTCTTCTTCTTCTTCTCTCTTTCTTTTTCCTCTCATGAAAAACTTATCATATTCATCAAGTGAGAAGAAGAATGGTGGAGGAAACAATATGAACACATAAACATGAAGGGAGGTGAGTGTAGGAAAAAGGAGAGGGTGACCATATCCTAACACATCATCACAAACTCACATCAAGCTTAAAATCAATCCTAATCACCTTTTCAAGAAATGATGATAGAAAAGAAAGGAATATAAAAGATGCTTTCATAATAAATACTTTTACAAATAAAACCTCCACCAAATGTAATTTGCAAAACTGCAAATTACCCCCTCCATCAGAAAAGTCCGGCCGGGAAAGAACAAAGGAAAACCGGCCGGAACGGAATGCAAACTGGCAACTCCAGAAAACTGGTCCCGTAATAAATTACAGGAAAACCCCTATACTGTGCATACACACCCGCATCTGTATTCCGACCGGATACAAATGCAATGAGACAAAATCTGCACTGTACTAAACTAGGACCGGCTTAAACCAAAGCCGGCTAGTAAAAACCGTTCGATCCTGATCCGTGCAATACCGCACGTATCTGATCGAACCCTGCCATATAACTATACGGCCACTAGTACAAAACTGTCCGATCCTGATCCGTGCAATACCGCACGTATCTGATCGGACCCTGCCATATCTCCATACGGCCTCTACAGCGTTTCGCCCGAAACTTGAGTAGCTGAAAGTGTGGTGGACTCTAAACACTCGTCAATACTATGGCTGTGGATTTAACCACTAGCACGTCTGAGGTATAAGCCAATACGTGACGGGCCACCAGCTATTGACCAAAAGGGACGTCGATGAGGAAGCTCACCCCGACACCCTACTGAGCCTGTCAGTGACAATATCCGTACAGTCCGGTCCGTTCGTCTATGAGCATCGCATGGCGGGCCTAGGGGGTTGGTAAAAGTCAGACCCCCAAAAGCGGTACAAGTCGTGTCGGAGCGTAGCCCAGAACACCCTGAGATACTACTGGAATACCTACCAGTAAATCTCCTACCTCGGCCGAGGGTTTTGTGTAATGGCTCTCCTAGACAGCGCGACCTCACCCCCAATACCGGGAGAGACGAACCCCTGCAGATCCGCTCACTGCCTCCATGTGGCTCGGGACTGTACCCAACAAAAACCTGTTTGCACGACTCCTTTGAGCCGTGGTAGGGTAGTAATCAAAGCACAGTGGGAACTCACACGAGACAAATGACGATCTCAGGTCGATGAACTAACCTGTACACATGTCACCTGGGAACTGCTATCTGACATCTGGTATAAGACCAACTAGCAGGTTCCCGGCGAGTCCTGTCCGGTGTACTCATAACCCAATGAGCACCTGTATACATCTTAGGTGAACCAACTGACACCAGTGGCTTGTGAGACCGGCCACCGCCCCTCGTCGGGGTCTCGACTGTATACACTAGTCTACTAATGGAGTATCGATGCCCTGTCTCGAAACTCCTACGACTAGGGACCTTTTAAGGATGTGCTTATAGACTACCAGCTCCCACGTATATGATCGCCATCATACTGCTGGCAGTCAAGCAAGAATCCTAGGGGCTCTATCAACATGTAATAGCGACATGTCAGGTCACCTAAAGCAGTACACGATGATAAAGATAAACCAGATAGCATATTATCATCTCGAGTAAGACTGTCCTGCCGGGATAGGTCCTCCCTCAATCTTTGCAATCACGGCCTGTGATCCAATAATTGACTCTGAGGGCACTATCTCCAACAAGCAGCACAGCAGCAGCAAGCAACACAGCAGCAGCAACAGTGAGAGCAGCAGCAGCAGCAACAACTCCAGCTGCAGCTCCTTCCCTCCACTCCTTCTTCTTCCTCCAGCTCCCTAGGGTCGAGTGTGGGGTATACTTCCTGAACTTACTCCCTAGTTTGCTTATTTAGTGTAGCTTAGCTTCGATTAGTGTTTATTGGTGCGTTTTAGTGCGATATGTGGTGATTAGTGGGAACCATGACCAAGTGATGTATGTTTTGGTGTTAGTAAGTTGCTGGAGTGTTGTTAGGGCCATGTTAACCCAGCTTAGCCCCCAATTGCACTAAAATACCACCAGATCCTTTTTTGATGAAAATTCATCGTTTTTAAGCAAATTTTGACTTTCTGTAAACTGCTATCGACCCGGTGAGTTCAGATTAATTTTGAGAAGACTGCAGTATAGTTGTTAGGTGCTGATTCCCCAGGTAGAACCCGACCCCCTTACCTCTTGTTCAGGCCGCCGGAAAATTCGATCTGGCCGCAACTCTTGTTCAGGCCGCCGGAAAATTCGATCTGGCCGCAAATTGCGGCCAGATGGGGAGGGTTTGGGTTGGGGTTTGGTCCTATAGGTGTCTGCTGCTATCCTTAGACTCATGGCATGTGCAATTTTGTGTGATTCTTGCTGTAGGAAAATCTAGAGCTAATTACTCTATTTCTCGTATTTTAAACCTTCGCGACACGCGTGATACGCATGTGGTTTTGGGGTTTCTACGCATCGCGACGCGTCGGGGTAGTTTCAGGCGAGTAATCACACGTTTTTGCGTATCGCGCACACGCGCGCTTGGTTTGCGACACGGGTTTCTAGTTTGACCTTAATGTCACAATTTTGTGGATTTGAGCTTATGTGTGATATATTGTGTGATTCTAGGATCGCAGGCGAGTGAGACGGACGCTGCGAAGAAAGGGAAGCAAGTCGTCGGCTACACTTAGCGCGAGACTTCGGTGAGTAGATTTAACATCTACGAGGATATCGCCCGCATGGCGTTATGCGTCAGGGCTGATAGGACCTTATAATTATATATTGCATTTACCTACATTGACTGTCATGTATACTATTGTTGCATACTGCATTCCCTGCTATATGTGTGTAAACTTAGAATTGATAGAACACCGCACTATTACTAACGGTTCATGTTGCACGAGCACTAATCTACATGTTACACACACACCGTTAGTAATTGCCATGACACACTCACTGTAGAATTGCCATGATTATATTGTTGTAGTTCATTTCATATATGATTAGTTATGATTTTCATAGAAATTGGGAGCCGCAAGATGTCTTTGAAAACTGAAACTATTTTAAAAAGCGGTTCTCTCTTGTACCTACATTATGACTTGATGTACATAGCACATCGCATTTGATTTACTCATTGGTGTTGGATTTCCATGTGATTTCTGGTTTTGAGGACCGTGGAATTAATTAAAGAAAAGATGCACTATTTGAAAACCCGGTTCCTCGTGATATGATATTTTGGTGCGTCCACCACGCGTTTTCTCGGTGCTGAGACGTATGCTTGAAACCCGATTCGAGGAGTTGGATAATCCGTTTGCGGGTTCGTGGTGGACCCGGTATGGTTCCCCGGGGCGAGAAATGTTTTTCGTGGAGTAGACGATGAGCCTGGAAGGGTGGCGAGTACCTACCGGTGATTGGTTGGACCTGGCGGTTATCCGGAGGATACTGACCAGAGTCGAGAGATGGATGCGGGATGATCCGTACTGCCGGGGCCGAGGGCCGATACCGCAGACGGAGCCCGTGGGCTGATCCGGACTGACGGAGCCCGATATATGAGGATTTGCGTGTCGATGCTGGACACGAGTATTTTATGATATTTTGAGTGCCGATGTTGGGCACTCGTGATTCTCAGAGATTTACAGGATTTCAGGGCCGAGGAGAGTGCCGGCGCCTGAGTTTATTTGGGATTTGGGTGCAGTTGGGGCACCGATTATTTTTCCATGTTGATATTTCCATGTTGATATTTCCATGTTGATATTTCCATGTAGATGTTGTTTATCCCATGCTCAGCATTGTTTATGATGCATTTTCATCCTGTAGTCGTTTTACCAGACAGAGCATTTGCATGATTTTTGCACCTACTGCTTGTCGCATATAGATCTTACTTGATGGCATATGATAGAGTAGCGCAGTACGTGCATATTCGCGATTACCTTTATATGTTATCTCTATTCACGAGTTGGCAACTCACCCCCGTTGTGCCACAGTATTTGCAGGTTGCCCTTCAGAGTAGTCGCGGCAGGCTACCTTTTGCATCTATTGGTTACAGATACCACTACAGTTGGTGCGAGAGCTGTTTTGCTTTAGGTGGGTTGTGGTATCTGATTACTTTTATTGTACTCCTTTTGTATCTAGTATTCTCCATCTACCATTTATGTACTGGACTTAGATACTGTGTGAGGACGATGATGTATATTTTGTATTCTGGTGTCGAGCTCGTAGGAGCGACTGTTTTTATATGCAGTTTATATTTCTGTGATGTTCACTTATTACTCTTGTGATGATGGTTTCCGCCGTTGGGCGTGATTGCTCCCGTTTGGGAATGTTTCATTTCATTATATTTCATCATTACTTATATCATGTTTTATACTCAATTTCTGGGTTACTTTTACAAAGGAAATGCTGCCAAAATTATTTAAATGACAACGTAACTTTAAAAGAACTTATTGAATTATTTAAGGTTTTCTAAATGTCTTAATTAAATGTTTTCAACACTCGCTACTTTTAAATGGTTTTGATTTCTGGGTTCGGCTTACTTAGTCGCGTTACGCCTGTAGACGTAGCATGGTTAAGTGCCGGTCACGAGTCGAAATATTCGGGTCGTGACAAAGTTGGTATCAGAGCGTAGGTTTTACCTTTCGGAGTGTAGGATGACCTTGGTATGATGGAGTAGGTAGCTGAAGCAGAGTGGCGTAGCGTGCGTATGTTCCGCAGCATGCTCACGACACGGTACTCCGCCAAGGCGACCTTAGGACTTATTGATTTAAATTCCTTCTTGAGTATATATATCCTTGTGATTCGATTTCCGTATTCTTATCGAATCCTAATTTCCTTTCAGCCATTATGCCGCCAAAGACTACGAGGGCGCAGAGAGCGGCCGCGAGGGCCGAGATTCGAGTTGATTCGTCTGAGACGAGGACTGATCCGGGCAGTACACTGGTTGTTCCCGAGCAGGTTGTTCCTCCCGTGACAGATCAGATCGCCACGCTAGAGGCTGGTATGCAGGAGATGCGCCAGACGGTGGAATCCAGCATGCAGGAGATGCGCCAGATGATAGGATCGCTAGTTGAGACGCTTCGAGCGCAGTGACCATAGGTAGCTCCACCCGTTCCAGAGACCGCGATGGTACCTACCGCACATCCAGTTGCCCCTGCAGCCATGGAGGTGATTACAGTATCGCTATCAGAGTTCATGAGGCTGAAGCCTCCGGTCTTCACAGGCACCGATACAGCCGAGGACCCACAGTCTTTCATTGATAGGATGGACCGTATATGCCGTTCCCTCAGATGCGCAGATGCGAGATGGGTCGAGTTTGCGAGCTTTCGCCTGGAAGGTCTTGCGCAGAAGTGGTGTGATTCAGTTGAGAAGGGCAGAGCGGTAGGTCTTCCTCCTATGACCTGGACGGAGTTTATGACAGTATTTCTAGCCCGTTTCCTTCCCCAGAGTGTTAGGGATGCCCGAGCACGCAGATTTGAGTCCTTGCGCCAGACGCCAGAGATGACAGTGGCAGAGTATGACGTGCTGTTTACAGAGCTAGCAGTTTATGCCTCGTATTTAGTGGCTACCGAGGAGTTGCGAGTCAAGAGATTTGTTCGAGGCTTGCTTACACCACTATTCCTTGCGATCAGCGCACAGCATTACGAGACATATGCAGCAGCGGTAGACGCAACCCTTTTAGTCGAGGAGCGCCTTGCTGAGACTTCGGTAGTTCCAGAGCCGAAGAGAGTTCGTACTAGTATATCCGCACGAAGACAGTCATTCAGACGCCGCGACAGGTACCGTTCTGGAATGAGGAGTGGCAGAGATTCGGGACGAGGCCAGATGTTTAGCTCATATCCACGGGAGAGCCTGCAGTCGCCGCAGGGTTGCTTTAGATGCGGCAGTCTACTTCAACTTGTTAGAGATTGTCCTGAGATACACCGGAGGGAGGCAGCTGCTCCGCATGTTACCTTACCACCTTCACCACCCCAGAGGGCATTGCTTGTTGTACCTACCGTTGCTCCGCGTTAGAATCATACACAGAGAGGTCGTGGGTGTGGAGGAGTTGCTCAGAGAGGGCGAGACGACCGAGGCAGAGGGCAGTCAGTCACCGGTGGAGGACATGCGCGGGTTTTTGCTTTGACGCATCGGGACGCGCAGGCGTCTAATGCGGTGGTTTCAGGTATCCTTTCAGTATGTTCTGTTGATGCACACGTGTTGTTCGATCCCGGATCCATGCACTCGTACGTATCCACACACTTCGTGCCGAGTTTGGGTAGAGAGTCCGGTTTGCTTGATCAGCCGCTTGTTGTGACCACTCCTGTGGGAGAGTCGTTTGTTGCTAGGCACGTGTTCCGATCCTGTACCTTCTGTATTGGTGAGAGGGAGTTGCCTGTCGACTTGATCCTTCTTGAGATGTTGGACTTCGACGTTCTTTTGGGCATGGATTGGTTAGCCACGTGCTATGCTTCTGTGGACTGCCGTGAGAAGACAGTTAGATTCTGTTTTCCAGGCGAGTCGGTTTTTGTTGTGTTGGCGGACCGTGGTACCGCCCCTCACAGTGTGACTTCTTCTTTTCGTGCCGGACAGCTTTTGAGGAAGGGATGTCAGGGATTTCTTGCCTATGTTTGTGATGCTAGCGCTACGGAGGTTCCATTGGATCAGGTTCCGGTTGTTAGCGAGTTTCCTGATGTGTTCCCTGACGAGCTTCCTGGGCTACCGCCCGAGCGCGACATTTCCTTCTGTATTGATTTGGTTCCTTGTTCGTGGCCTATTTCCATACCGCCTTATCGGATGGCCTCGGCGGAACTTCGAGAGTTGAAGGGTCAGTTGCAAGATTTGCTGGATAAGGGACTTATTCGACCCAGTGTTTCTCCTTGGGGTGCTCCAGTCTTGTTTGTCAAGAAGAAGGACGACAGTTTGGGTCTGTGTATCGACTACCGCCAGCTGAACAGGGTGACAGTGCGGAACAGATATCCCTTGCCACGTATCGACGATTTGTTCGACCAGCTTCAGGGGGCAGGATACTTTTCGAGGATCGATTTACGATCGGGCTATCATCAGCTGCGGGTTCGACAGGAGGACATTCCTAGGACGGCTTTCCGTACGCGCTACGGCCATTATGAGTTTTTGGTGATGTCGTTCGGACTCACCAATGCGCCAGCAGCATTCATGGACTTGATGAACCGTATTTTCCGGCCATATTTGGATCTGTTCATCATAGTATTCATTGACGATATCTTGGTGTATTCCCGGAGTAGTGAGGAGCACGAGCAGCACCTGCGGATTACGCTGCAGACTTTGAGGGAGCACCAGCTTTATGCGAAATTCTCCAAGTGTGCTTTCTGGCTGGACAGCGTAGACTTCTTGGGGCATGTGATTTCATGAGACGGTATATGTGTAGACCCGAAGAAGATCGAGGCCGTTCAGCGTTGGCCCAGACCCACATCGGTTACGGAGATTCGCAGCTTTTTGGGGTTGGCCAGTTACTACAGACGATTTGTGCAGGAATTCTCCAGTATTGCTACACCTTTGACCGGGTTGACCTGGAAGGGAGTTCCTTTCGATTGGATGGAGGAGTGCGAGCACAGTTTTCAGCAGTTATGGACTCGGCTGACTACGGCACCGGTGTTATCATTACCTTCCGGATCAGGCGGATTTGTGGTCTATTGTGATGCTTCGCTAGTGGGGCTAGGGTGCGTATTGATGCAGCATGATAGGGTGATCGCGTATGCTTCGCGACAATTGAAGAAACATGAACAGAACTACCCCACTCACGATTTAGAGATGGCTGCAGTGGTCTTTGCACTTAAGATCTGGCGACATTACCTATACGGCGAGTCGTGCCAGATATTCACTGATCACAAGAGTTTAAAGTATATATTTCAGCAGCGAGACCTGAACCTTAGACAGTGCCGATGGATGGAGTTAGTGAAGGATTACGACTGCGAGATCTTGTATCACCCGGGCAAGGCGAATGTGGTGGCGGATGCTTTGAGCAGGAGGCCCGGGGGTAGTCTATCTTGTTTGAGCGCAGTACAGGGGCAGTCGTCGGCAGATTGGCAGATATTATGTGACAGCCGAGTACAGTTCGAGTTCACGATGATTGGAGGACAGATCGCGCATGTTCGTGCACGCCTACAGTTACTTGACCGCATACATGAGGCACAGCGCAGTGATGACCGATGTTCGGAGATCATGGCACAGATTGGACAGGGCAGATTTTCCAAGTTCGTGATCGATGATCAGGGGGTACTACGATTTGGGGTTAGACTATGCGTACCAGATGCTGAGGGACTGCGGCGCGAGATTCTTGAGGAGGCACATCGATCGGTATTTAGTGTTCATCCCGGTTCCACCAAGATGTACCATGACATGAGAGGTGTTTACTGGTGGGACGGAATGAAGAGAGAAATCACATATTTTGTGTCGAGATGCCTGACTTGTCAGCAGGTCAAGGCTGAGCACCAGAGGCCCGCGGGAGAGCTACAGCCGTTACTCATTCCGGAGTGGAAATGGGAGCAGATTTCGATGGATTTCGTTGTGGGTCTACCCAGGACTAGGCGAGGGTATGACTCCATTTGGGTGATCGTGGATCGTTTGACGAAAGCGGCTCACTTCCTACCAGTGAAGACGACTTTCGGATTTGCTCAGTATGCCCAGATTTACATCGACGAGATTGTACGACTGCTCGGAGTTCCGACGTGTATCGTGTCCGACAGAGGCACCCAGTTTACCAGTCGACTATGGCAGAGGCTTCTGGAGGCTTTGGGCACTCGCTTGAGTTTCAGCACAGCATTTCATCCGCAGACCGACGGACAGTCAGAGCGGACTATTCAGACTCTTAAGGACATGCTCAGAGCGTGTGTATTAGATTTCGGAGGTAGCTGGAATCATCACTTACCCTTAGTAGAGTTCTCCTACAATAATAGCTACCAGGAGACCATTCAGATGGCACCATTTGAGGCTCTTTATGGGAGGAGATGCAGATCGCCCGCCTGTTGGACAGAGCTCAGTGAGAGCGGTATCTTAGGGCCACAGATTGTTGAGGAGACGACCGCGAAGATCTATTTGATTCGCGATAGGATGAGAGCAGCGCAGAGTAGGCAGAGATCTTATGCGGACCATCGGCAGCGCAGACTTGAGTTTTCTGTTGGTGATCACGTTTTCTTGAGGGTCTCCCCAATGAAAGGTGTGATGAGGTTTGGGAAGAAGGGGAAGCTCAGTCCCAGATATGTGGGCCCCTTCGAGATCCTCGAGCGTGTTGGTGCAGTTGTATACCGGTTAGCCCTTCCGCCCAGTTTTCTAGATGTGGACCCCATATTTCACGTTTCGATGCTCCGTAGATATCTTCATGATCCTTCTGTTAGTTATAAGTATGCTCTAGAGGCCATTACTGTACATAGGATGTATATTGTAGTGGATGCTGGGACATATATAGGGAGGACTTTCTTGCTCGACATGATAGTATGCTATCTGGTTACTCTTTACCTTAACGTGTACACTGATTGTCTCTCTGTTACATGTTGGTAAAGCCCTTAGGATGTGTACTTGACTGCCTGGACTATGATGCGGATCATACTAGTGGGGACATGGTAGTCCATAAGTACATCCTTCAAGGTCCCTAGTCGTGGGTGTATCGAGACGGGGCATCGATATACCAGAGTAGACTAGCGTATAGCTTCTCGACCCATACAGATGGGCGATGGATGATCATATATCCATTGGTGTTTGACATCAGAGATGATATACGGGTGCTCAGTGGAGACTGGGTACACTGGACGGACTCGCCTAGAACTCCCAGATGGTATTATACCTTATGTCAGATGGCTGTTCTCTGGTGACACTGGTACAGGTTAGTCTGTAGACCCGAGATCGACATAGAGTCTTGTGTGATTCCCATTGTGCTTTGATTTCCACCTTACCACGTCCAAGAGGGCGTGCAAAACGGTGGTTTTTGGGTACAGTCCCGAATCACATGGAGGCAATGAGCGATAGGAGGGGATTCGTCTCTCCCGGTATAGGGAGTTGATGTTGCACTGTGTTTGATTGGCTATAACCGGAAATCCCTGGCCAGGGTTGCTGAGATATACTGGTAAGTGTTACCAGTAGTTTCTTGAACTGTTATAGACCTCACATCGACACGACTTATGGAGCTACTGGGGTCTGACGTTTACCACCCCTAGGCGAGATATGCGACATATCAGATGATCAGACCGGACTGTACGGTAAGTGTTACTGGTTGGATTCACAGGAGTGTGAGCGGGCTTGCTCGTCGATCTTCTGATCGCTCAATACCCGGGTGGCCGTTACGTTTAGCAGACCGCTTGCGGCTTGTGGGTGTTTGATATGATCATTACCTGCTGCCGGCGTATTGACGAGTCTTTAGAGTCCTACACAGAGGTTTCCTGGCTCAAGCGAAACGAAATAGGAGCGCATATGAGATATGTGCGGGACCGAGAATAATGCGTGTATGTGATACCGTATTTCATTCTCGCGATGAATGTATCGATTGGTTTTATGCGATATAACCTAGTTATCGATTCAAGGATTGATTCGATAAGCCGATACATTGGATATTAGTCGGTTATATGAGATATGACCGGATCGTTAAATCAAGTGTTGATTTAATGATTTAATGCATAATTATATATTTGATATATTACTTTGCATTAACTAGTAATGGTTCACTTTAAATGGATTTTCTCACTTGATGTGCACATTGTATATGTGATATACTTTTGTACATTTGATTGTATCATGTTTGATGATACATGATAGTTAGGGTGTATGTTAAGATTAAACCATGGTTATGTAATGGTTAGGGTTTTGATTTTATTTACTTATCTATTTATTTATTTATTTATTATTCATTTTGGCAAAAGAAAAGAAAATGGTGGCTTATTTTGTATTGTAGTTGAAGCTTCATGAAGCTTTGACTAAGTGACCATTTTGTCTTCATGCTTAACCCTAACCATTCACACTAACCATGGTTTATTCTCTACACCTAACTATGGTTTCTATATGATAAGTATTCTTTTTATTTTCTATTTATAAAAATAACTTATCATATTCTATCATCTTCTTCTTCTTCTTCAAGAAGAAAGCTTGCCACCATTAATGGCATCTTGAGAAATAGAGTGAGAAATCCAATTCTAAAGTGAACCCACTTCCTATTTCTTCATCCTCTACCTCTTTCCAAGTAGTATAGGGTGTTTTCTTCACAAGTTTCTTGACTTGGTGAAGTTGGAGCTTGATCTTGTGTTGCCTCGACGTAGATCATCTTCGGCATCGAAGTCGACGACCTAGCCCGATCATTCTTTCGATGAAGCCGACGCTAGAGACCGGGATCCGATGATCGCAGCGAGGAGACTTCATCGCGGAGCTATGGAGGTGGAGGACCGGATCTACAAAGGTTGTATTTCCGTTCACTCATAGTTAAGATGTTAACTAGTTGCTAGTTTCGCCTAAAATTCTAGTTAACGATCCGTATTAGGGTTTCTCGGCACTTGTAAAATTTCAAATTGGCATGGTTGATGCCTTGTGAGACCTCATTAGTGTGCCTAGGAACCCTACAGTGGTATCAGAGCCTAGCTAGAGCCTTAGGCGAAGTGTAGACGACGTTTGAAATCCGAACGAATATCGAAACCCTAACCCAAATTGCTCTCTGGACTTTTTTCAAAAACTGGGTTTTTTCCAGATTAAAAATGCTTAAAAAATTCAGCAGGGAATTCTGAGAATTACGGTGCAAAAATTAACTCATGATGTGTCTAAAGCGCGGCGGAACCGCGGCAGAAGCCTGGCGTCTGCGGAGGTTCCGCGGCCAATTAATTAGAATAGCCTCCAAAGTTTGCACAGCAATTCATGTTTTCAGGTGTTGAGTTTTCTGGGAATTTTTAATTTGCACTCAAGAGTTGAGTTTTCTGGGGTGTTTTGGAGCGTAGATGATTCGATCGGATTATCAGATTTTGTCTATGTGGCTTTCAGGATATTTTAGAATATGTTAAAAAGTTCGACCAGATAAAAATACCCACTTTTTCCCCTGCCGGAAAATTTCCAAGTGTTGGATTTTTCTGTGGTTTAAGGACGTTCTAAGTAGTGCAAGTAATGCGATGGTCCCTCTAGAAGACAACAAACCTTAACTCGATTATGTGAACGTCATGAACTGCCCTTTGAACCTTCGGGTTTGGGGCAGTACGGCATGCCACATGTGAGGCATTGGCTTGACCCTTCTACGGCTGGACCGTTGGTACTGAGGCATGAACTGAATGTTTTTAGACTTATTTCATGTGTTGAGCTGTATCGGGGAAACTTGGGTGTTTGATTGTTTGATCGGAAAGTTTAACATTTTCTATTTATCTGGAATGTGATACAATAATTGGAATTCACAAGTAGTTATGAGATAACTGTTTGAATGTTATAAACATAGCACTTTAGTCTCACTTGATCGGTTGCCATGGAATTTTGATATGATCAAAAGTCCGTCGCAATCACGTAGCGTACACAGATACTCGCCGGATAAACTTAATAGACAGCTACACCCCATAGCCCCGACCAAGTGACTGTAGGAGAACCCCGTCGCCGAAAGCATCCGTTCGGGTGCTCGCGGCAGCGGTGTTCCGCCTTGGTGCACTTCGTCGACGGTATCGGGGGTGCGGCCGCCTACTAAAGTTTGCGACGAGCATTCGATCAGGATGCCGGGAATCTTGTTGAATTGCCCGACTTGATATTGAAAAGAGTTTTCAATAATGAGACTAAAATGCGGGATTTATAATTGTTAGGCATGTGATGTCTAAGGAGTTCATTTGATTAGGCATGCGATGTCTAAAGAAGTTGCGGATTCCAACTGTTGTAGTTTTACACTTTCTTTTCTGTGACCGTAAGTGTAATATGTGATATCGCCGGTTTCGTTGCTATATGTCAACGACAATTGGGATGCGCATATTTACTTACGTTGATGACATGTGATGTTATGTGTTGCTGGATATGTTATATTGGATCGTCGTGTTTGAATAGCCGGGGGGTTTTTATATGAGATGAGTGTTTTTCGTTTTCATTCATGTAAAAACTTGTATGTAATATTCTTTTATTGGGGCACTTCCAGGTTGCGGATGCTGTCACCATTTGTATATTATTTAGTTTTCTGCACTCGGATAGACCCAAGGAGGGGAGCACAAGTAACCGGGTTCTAGGGTCCAGTGGGGGACCATCTCGAGGATTCGAGTCCGGGTCTCCTAACCCTACAATTGGTAGGGTTGCTTGCCGCTCTCATAGGGGTCTAGGTGTGTGGGATCGGCTATTCATCACGACCGTGGAATCCGGGTTTTATACTGGCTCGTATTAAAAACACGGACGTCCTAGTATATCCAATATTTCATATGATTCTTCTGCTGCGATATCTGTGATGTGATCATGTGATATGTTATGTGATGGATACTGTATATAGTATATATGATATATTATATAGACGTTACTTATGTTTTACACCCGCGCTAGCCCTGCCATGCTCTGCCGTTAGTTACCTAACCTAACGGTGCACGAGAGGACATCGAGGCGAATGCGGATGGCATAAGTGTACGTCGTATTTATCTGTGATGTTTAGGTATTTAAATGATGGGACTTCATTAATATGATTAATGAAAGAAAAGAAACCTAAGATGTTGTGGAATCGAATTTCAAAATAAAACAGGTAGCTACAGTTCTTGCTTTGCATCGCGGTGTTCCTTGTAGAACATCCTGCACCTTATTCGATAGGGAAAGGACAGAGATCCCTTCACCGGGAGTGACTCCTTTAGCAATAACTGGCAGATGCTACACACGCGGTTTATCTTTTGATTGCTTCTATAGTTTCTGCTTTGCACAGTGATATATATGATATATCCCGCACCTCATTCGACGAGAAAAGGACCGACGATCCCTTCACCGGGAGTGACTCCTTTAGCAAAACTAGAAAAGCCTAAAAAACACTCCATTTCAAAATTCATTCGATCCTACAACGATATCAAGTTCATTACGCAATAGGTTTTCAGAAAAACCTGTCGTAGCCCTCCGTCATTTCAGATAAGTCCTACTTAGTATTCGTGCTACGTTTGTTGACCTCCGTCAAGGCGTAGTGTGCGGTAGCTAACTAGTATTTATCTGCTTATGCATATGATGCAGATTGGATTAGGGTAGTCGTGCGACCTTGTTGACCTCCGTCAAGGGTCGTGCGGGTGGGTTTAATTCAATCAAGAAATGACGGGTTGAACTTGACTAGTAGCCTATGGTTTGTTGACCTCCGTCAAGGTCATAGGGTGCTAGGGGAAAAATTATCGGGAATTTCAAGTGTTGAAATTTGCAATGAGATTGCATACCTTCTATGAGATAGTTGGATCCCGATACCCACTGCGAGTAATTGTTACTCCTGGGAGAGTTTTACACATTACAATTAGCCGATCAAGTATGTGTCTAGAAAGGTGTTAACGAGGTTACGCCTCTGGGAAAACTAGGTTTACATTAATTAGGTTCGTGCGAAAGCACGGGGGACCTCCCTCAAAGTACCGACACTGGCCTGGCTGAAAGATTGGCGAACTTGTAGCGTGTAATTAATCCCGGCTAGTCTTTCCTTTTAGGGTTTGGAGGAAGATTTGATAAAAATAGTGGGAGCCATCCTGATTAGATAAAATAATAACCAATCTATTCTTGCAAGAGCGCACGCTGAGTGTTTTCTTCTCTCTCTCTCCAGGTAGCGACCATATCACGCCTTAATCAAGATAATAATACGGAATTTTGACCGAACCCGTTGTTATACTGAGCTGGGGAACGTTGGTCCCGCTCCAACTTATAATTGTTATAAGACATAGCAGGAAATAGGGGAATACCAGGATTCCATACCGCCCAGACGAAAAAAGTGCATGTTGATGCATCATCTTCGGGTATGTTCGTTACAAAGAACTGTTTCTCTGTATCCTCTACGTCCTGGGTATTTGATACCGGATCAGGATCCCAGATATGTAATCTGTTATATAGGGCTACAGAAAGGTAGAGAACTGAGATCGGATGATAAGTTTCATGAGGCAGAAAACGGGGCAAGTGTTGCAGCCAAGTCTGTTGGTCATTGTCATCCTGTATTACCAATACATTGATTCTGAACAAATGTTATTAGACACCGAACCTGATATACAAAATCATATCAATCTCTTTATTAGTAAAGAAATGATAAAATTTTGTATTGTTGGATAATGTTTTGAACATTTCCTATATCAAAAGTTGATCGGTTCAGGCACGTTATCTAAAAGCATTGACGTTCTAAATCAAACTACAGTTCTTAGTATTCGGAACACACACAAGAGGAAGAGTTCAGAAATGAACGGATCCTTCTTAAGGTATTGTAGACTAGGTAATATCAATGCGACCTGACTAGCTAAGTTGCACAAAGATGCATATTTAAATCTGTTTGAATTTACATTTTGTGAAAACTTGTCGGTCATGTCACAAAGATAAGATGACCACAGCTCTGTTTATTGGAAGCAGAGAAAGAGTTAGTGAACTCTTGGGATGATACATGTTGATGTATGTAAGTCCCCAGTCTACACATGCCAAGACCGGTTATTTGTACTTCATTACATTCTCTGATAATCTCTCAAGATTCAGACATATGTTCCTATTGAAACACAAGTCCGAACCTTTTGAGATATTCATAGAATATAAGTTAGAAGTAGAGAACCAAAATACGGGTAAAAGTATTATCTCCTTTGATGAGATCAGGGAGGAGAATACTTGAGCACGGAAATCCTAGACTATTCTAAAGGAGAATGAGATTCTCTCTCAGAATTACTCCTCCGTATACACCATAGCACGATGGTATATCGGGGCGGAGCAATCACACCCTATATGATATGGTGCGCTCTGTGATGAGTACTACTGAGTTACCTATTTCCTTTTGGGAGTTATGCGCTTGAGAAGCTGCATACCTATTGAATAGGGTTTGAATCAGATCACTGCCTACCACCCCATATGAGATATGGTATGGGAAGAGCCCATGTCTTAAGATAGTTAAGATTTGGGGTTGTCCGGCCTATGTCTAAAAGCAAAATCGGGACAAGCTCAAGGCAAGGCCTGTAATGTAGGACTGGAAATGTTCCAGCTATACAAACTGCAGCTGATGATTTGAAAGAACCAAAGGATTCAATAGTAACCAACGAACCTCAGCCTCTCCGCCGATCTAGTAGGGTTCCTCACCCACCTGAGAGAAACTTCGGTTGCTCTATGACAGTGGGAGCAAGGATTGCATCATGAGATGATGACCCAACTAGTTTTGGGCAGGCCATCAAGAGTGAAACTCTGTAAGAATGGCTGGATGCTTAGCGATCTGAGATGGAATCCTTATACACCAACAAAGTATGGACTTTGGTTGCTATATCTGAAGGGTTAAATTCCCATCAGGAGCAAGTATATCTTGAGAAGATTACTTGGTGTAGATGGAAAAGTTGAGACTTTCAAAGCTAGACTTGTTAAAGGTTTTCGTCATCAACCAGGCGTGGATAATGATGAAACCTTTTCTAGGGCCTATGCTTAAGTCTATCCAGATCCTACTTGCCACGGCTACATACCATGACTACGATATCTGGTGGTTGGGTGCCATGACTGCTTTTCTAAATAATGATTTAGAAGAGAACGTCTATAAGAGCACAGCCAGAGGGCTTCGTAGACAGTGGGAGCAGCGGAAACGCGAGCAAGATGTTTTATGTGATAAAGCAGGCATCGCGGAGCTAGAACGTCTGTTTTGATGTAATAGTCAAAGAGTTTGACATCATCAAAATGGTAGATGAACCTTGTATATACAAAAAGGTAGTAGGGAGTATGGTGGTGATCCTCGTAGAGTACGTGGATGACATACTCTTGATAGGGAAGGAGTTTCCTATGCTACGCTCGGTCAATCTCCGCTTATCACAAGGATTCTCCATAAAGGATCAAAGTAATACCTACTAAATCCTAGGTTTTGGATCTATGAGATAGATCTACTTGGATATTAGGACACTCACTAGTTGTAGTGAGATGGTATCAATTGATCCTGGGGAGAATCACTGGAAAGGTTCCAGGGTGATAAAGACGACTGAATGTCAGTCACAGGCATTGTCTTTACCCTCAGTAAAGGGACGGTATGTTGGAAGAGTTCCAAGCTAGATACCGTGGCATACTAGATGATAAAGGCTGGATACATCGCTACTTAAGATGCTACCAAAAAGGCAGTCTGGATGTATATTTGTTCATGAGATGAACTTAGTTCCTCCCATTGTGTGACAATGGAGTTGTGGCTTACGCCAAGGAACGACCGTCCCATCAGTGATCTAGACATATTCTAAGGCAGTATCACCTGATCATGGAGATGGTTGATCTCCAGGGGATCAAGGTTAGGAGAGCAGACTCAGAGGATAACGCGGCGGATCCACTCACGAAGGCCTATTCCCAGAGAGAGACTTTTTGGGATGGTTGTGTATGAGATACTATAACCACTGCTACAGATGGCCCTAGTGCAAGTGGGAGATTGTTAGTTATATGTATGCCCTAGAGGCCATTACTGTACATAGGATGTATATTGTAGTGGATGCTGGGACATATATAGGGAGGACTTTCTTGCTCGACATGATAGTATGCTATCTGGTTACTCTTTACCTTAACGTGTACACTGATTGTCTCTCTGTTACATGTTGGTAAAGCCCTTAGGATGTGTACTTGACTACCTGGACTATGATGCGGATCATACTAGTAGGGACATGGTATTCCATAAGTACATCCTTCAAGGTCCCTAGTCGTGGGTGTATCGAGACGGGGCATCGATATACAAGAGTAGACTAGCGTATAGCTTCTCGACCCATACAGATGGGCGATGGATGATCCCATATCCATTGGTGTTTGACATCAGAGATGATATACGGGTGCTCAGTGGAGACTGGGTACACTGGACGGACTCGCCGAGAACTCCCAGATGGTATTATACCTTACGTCAGATGGCAGTTCTCTGGTGACACTGGTAAAGGTTAGTCTGTAGACCCGAGATCGTCATAGATTCTTGTGTGATTCCCACTGTGCTTTGATTTGCACCTTACCACGTCCAAGAGGGCGTGCAAAACGGTGGTTTTTGGGTACAGTCCCGAATCACATGGAGGCAATGAGCGATAGGAGGGTATTCGTCTCTCCCGGTATAGGGAGTTGATGTTGCACTGTGTTCGATTGGCTATAACCGGAAATCCCTGGCCAGGGTTGCTGAGATATACTGGTAAGTGTTACCAGTAGTTTCTCGAACTGTTATAGACCTCATATCGACACGACTTATCGAGCTACTGGGGTCTGACGTTTACCACCCCTAGACGAGATATGCGACATATCAGACGATCAGACCGGACTGTACGGTAAGTGTTACTGGTTTGATTCACAGGAGTGTGAGCGGGCTTGCTCGTCGATCTTCTGATCGCTCAATACCCGGGTGGACGTTACGTTTAGCAGACCGCTTGCGGCTTGTGGGTGTTTGATATGATCATCACCTGCTGCCGGCGTATTGACGAGTCTTTAGAGTCCTACACAGAGGTTTCCTGGCTCAAGCGAAACGAAATAGGAGCGCATATGAGATATGTTCGGGACCGAGAATAATGCGTGTATGTGATACCGTATTTCATTCTCGCGATGAATGTATCGATTGGTTGTATGCGATATAACCTAGTAATCGATTCAAGGATAGATTCGATAAGCCGATACATTGGATATTAGTCGGTTATATGAGATATGACCGGATCGTTAAATCAAGTGTTGATTTAATGATTTAATGCATAATTATATATTTGATATATTACTTTGCATTAACTAGTAATGGTTCACTTTAAATGGATTTTCTCACTTGATGTGCACATTGTATATGCGATATACTTTTGTACATTTGATTGTATCATGTTTGATGATACATGATAGTTAGGGTGTATGTTAAGATTAAACCATGGTTATGTAATGGTTAGGGTTTTGATTTTATTTACTTATCTATTTATTTATTTATTATTCATTTTGGCAAAAGAAAAGAAAATGGTGGTTTATTTTGTATTGTAGTTGAAGCTTCATGAAGTTTTGACTAAGTGACCATTTTGTCTTCATGCTTAACCCTAACCATTCACACTAACCATGGTTTATTCTCTACACCTAACTATGGTTGCTATATGATAAGTATTCTTTTTATTTTCTATTTAGAAAAATAACTTATCATATTCTATCATCTTCTTCTTCTTCAAGAAGAAAGCTTGCCACCATTAATGGCATCTTGAGAAAAAGAGTGAGAAATCCAATTCTAAAGTGAACCCACTTCCTATTTCTTCATCCTCTACCTCTTGCCAAGTAGTATAGGGTGTTTTCTTCACAAGTTTCTTGACTTGGTGAAGTTGGAGCTTGATCTTGTGTTGCCTCGACGTAGATCATCTTCGGCATCGAAGTCGACGACCTAGCCCGATCATTCTTTCGATGAAACCGATGCTAGAGCCCGGGATCCGATGATCGCAGCGAGGAGACTTCATCGCGGAGCTATGGAGGTGGAGGACCGGATCTACAAAGGTTGTATTTCCGTTCACTCATAGTTAAGATGTTAACTAGTTGCTAGTTTCGCCTAAAATTCTAGTTAACGATCCGTATTAGGGTTTCTCGGCACTTGTAAAATTTCAAATTGGCATGGTTGATGCCTTGTGAGACCTCATTAGTGTGCCTAGGAACCCTACACCTTCATATGTGATTCAGCACCCGACGATCCAGCTTGAGCGCGATCTTTCCTATGCAGAGCAGCTGGTGATGATCTTGGATCGACAAGTGAAGAAATTGATATCGAAAGACATTCCATCAGTCAAGGTACTTTGGCATGGTCCGAGCAGCGATGAGGTCACTTGGGAGACCGAAAACGAGATGAGGAAGAAGTACGCCCGTCTTTTCAAAGGTACGTGTAGTTAGATTTTGAAATTCGGGGACGAAGTTCTTTTAAGGGGGGAAATTGTAACACCTTAGGATGCGATTAGTGGCTAATTATATTTAAATAAAGGGTTTTTAATAAAAAAAGTTTACCAAATTGTGTTTCAAATATTTTTCCAAATTTAATAAATATTTTTCTAGAATTTTCCTAGGCTTGCACACACTTGTGCATGTAAACTAGGGTTTTAAAATGAGGTAATACCATGATTAGCAACCATGGTGGGTTTAATCATGGGGATTAAGTCTTTTGGGTTTTAATTAAGTTTAATTAGTTATATGATGGTTGCTTTAATTTGAATTTCCCTTTTGAGTGTTGACTTGGTGAGAATGAGAGAGAGAGAGAATGCATCATGGCAAAAGCCATGCTTGCATTTAATGAAGAGAGAGAGTAGAGGGGTTGACATTTGGGGTTATGATTCCCTCTCATTCTTGTATTCTTTTCTCTCAACCTCACTCTCACACTCACACACACACACACACTTACCTCTCCACAGCAGCAGCAGCAGCAGAAGCAAGCAGCACAACAGCAGCAAGCAACACAGCAGCAGCAAGCAGCAGTAAACAGCAGCAGCAACAGTGAGAGCAGCAGCAGCAGCAACAACTCCAGCTGCAGCTCCTTCCTTCCACTCCTTCTTCCTCCAGCTCCTTAGGGTCGAGTGTGGGGTATACTTCCTGAACTTACTCCCTAGTTTGCTTATTTAGTGTAGCTTAGCTTCGATTAGTGTTTATTGGTGCGTTTTAGTGCGATATGTGGTGATTAGTGGGAACCATGACCAAGTGATGTATGTTTTGGTGTTAGTAAGTTGCTAGAGTGTTGTTAGGGCCATGTTAACCCAGCTTAGCCCCCAATTGCACTAAAATACCACCAGATCCCTTTTTGATGCAAATTCATCGTTTTTAAGCAAATTTTGACTTTCTGTAAACTGCTATCGACCCGGTGAGTTCAGATTAATTTTGAGAAGACTGCGTTATAGTTGTTAGGTGCTGATTCCCCAGGTAGAACCCGACCCCCTTACCTCTTGTTCAGGCCGCCGAAAAATTCGATCTGGCCGCAAATTGCGGCCAGATGGGGAGGGTTTGGGTTGGGGTTTGGTCCTATAGGTGTCTGCTGCTATCCTTAGACTCATGGCATGTGCAATTTTGTGTGATTCTTGCTGTAGGAAAATCTGGAGCTAATTACCCTATTTCTCGTATTTTAAACCTTCGCGACACGCGTGATACGCATGTGGTTTGGGGTTTCTGCGTATCGCAACGCGTCGGGGTAGTTTCAGGCGCGTAATCACACGTTTTTGCGTATCGCGCACACGCGCGCTTGGTTTGCGACACGGGTTTCTAGTTTGACCTTAATGTCACAATTTTGTGGATTTGAGCTTATGTGTGATATATTGTGTGATTCTAGGATCGCAGGCGAGTGAGACGGACGCTGCGAAGAAAGGGAAGCAAGTCGTCGGCTACACTTAGCGCGAGACTTCGGTGAGTAGATTTAACATCTACGGGGATATCGCCCGCATGGCGTTATGCGTCAGGGCTGATAGGACCTTATAGTTATATATTGCATTTACCTACATTGACTGTCATGTATACTATTGTTGCATACTGCATTCCCTGCTATATGTGTGTAAACTTAGAATTGATAGAACACCGCACTATTACTAACGGTTCATGTTGCACGAGCACTAATCTACATGTTACACACACACCGTTAGTAATTTCCATGACACACTCACTGTAGAATTGCCATGATTATATTGCTGTAGTTCATTTCATATATGATTAGTTATGATTTTCATAGAAATTGGGAGCCGCAAGATGTCTTTGAAAACTGAAACTATTTTAAAAGCGGTTCCCCCTTGTACCTACATTATGACTTGATGTACATAGCACATCGCATTTGATTTACTCATTGGTGTTAGATTTCCATGTGATTTCTGGTTTTGAGGACCGTGGAATTAATTAAAGAAAAGATGCACTATTTGAAAACCCGGTTCCTCGTGATATGATATTTTGGTGCGCCCACCACGCGTTTTCTCGGTGCTGAGACGTATGCTTGAAACCCGATTCGAGGAGTTGGATGATCCGTTTGCGGGTTCGTGGTGGACCCGGTATAGTTCCCCAGGGCGAGAAATGTTTTTCGTGGAGTAGACGATGAGCCTGGCAGGGTGGCGAGTACCTACCGGTGATTGGTTGGACCTGGCGGTTATCCGGGGGATACTGACCAGAGTCGAGAGATGGATGCGGGATGATCCGTACTGCCGGGGCCGAGGGCCGATACCGCAGATGGAGCCCGTGGGCTGATCCTGACTGACGGAGCCCGATATATGAGGATTTGTGTGTTGATGCTGGACACGAGTATTTTATGATATTTTGAGTGCCGATGTTTGGCACTCGTGATTCTCAGAGATTTACAGGATTTGATGGCCAAGGAGAGTGCCGGCGCCTGAGTTTATTTGGGATTTGGGTGCTGTTGGGGCACCGATTATTTTTCCATGTTGATATTTCCATGTAGATGTTGTTTATCCCATGCTCAGCATTGTTTATCATGCATTTTCATCCTGTAGTCGTTTTACCAGACAGAGCATTTGCATGATTTTTGCACCTATTGCTTGTCGCATATAGATCTTACTTGCTGGCATATGATAGAGTAGCGCAGTACGTGCATGCTCGCGATTACCTTTATATGTTATCTCTATTCACGAGTTGGCAACTCACCCCCGTTGTGCCACAGTATTTGCAGGTTGCCCTTCAGAGTAGTCGCGGCAGGCTGCCTTTTGCATCTTTTAGCTACAGATACCACTACAGTTGGTGCGAGAGCTGTTTTGCTTTAGGTGGGTTGTGGTATCTGATTAATTTTATTGTACTCCTTTTGTATCTAGTATTCTCCATCTACCATTTATGTACTGGACTTAGATACTGTGTGAGGACGATGATGTATATTTTGTATTCTGGTGTCGAGCTCGTAGGAGCCGACTGTTTTTATATGCAGTTTATATTTCTGTGATGTTCACTTATTACTCTTGTGATGATGGTTTCCTCCGTTGGGCGTGATTGCTCCCGTTTGGGAATGTTTCATTTCATTATATTTCATCTTTACTTATATCCCGTTTTATACTCGATTTCGGGGTTACTTTTACAAAGGAAATGCTGCCAAAATTATTTAAATGACAACGTAACTTTAAAAGAACTTATTGAATTATTTAAGGTTTTCTAAATGTCTTAATTAAATGTTTTCAACACTCGCTACTTTTAAATGGTTTTGATTTCTGGGTTCGGCTTACTTAGTCGCGTTACGCCTGTAGACGTAGCGTGGTTAAGTGCCGGTCACGAGTCGAAATATTCGGGTCGTGACAGGGGCTGCGGTGGATTCACCTTCCATTTGTCGGACAATGCGAACTTGCCCTGTCGGTACTGGTCTTCAAGCCAATTTTTGAAGACGTAGCAATCCTCGATCAGATGACCTAGTACTCGATGATAAGGATAGTAGTTAGGCTCATTGACATCATTTGGTTGCGACGGACGTTTCGGATCCGGCAGATTTATGAGTCGATTGCGCAACGCCAGCTCGAATAACCTTCTCATTTTATCTCGTAGAAAAGAGTAAGAACGTCCTAGCCTCTCCTCAAGGGCTACGCACGGGCGCATATTATTTTGACGAACAACCGGCTTCGAGTTGCTCGGCTGTTGTTGAGCATTAGCGACAACGATCGCTTTTCCCTTCCCCTTGTCATTTCGGGAGTCCGGCTTTGGAAGAGGGGGTTTATGGCCCATCTGATCCATTTGCGCTAGCTTGTCAATCAAGGCCTAGAAGGTAGTCGGCTTGAAAAACATCATAAATTGTGAGATGGTTGCTTGCGGATCAAGGGTTCTCACAAACATACCCACCGCAGGAGCTTCTTCAATGCGCTGCTCGCACTTCGACCATAAGTTCCGCCACCGTATAGCATATTGAACCCATGTCTCGCCTGGCTTTACCCTGGCATTAATCAGTGCCGTCATCGGGGTGCGTTCACTGGCGCTTGCAAAACGCTAAGTAAACAACAGCTCCATCTCCGCGAAGGTCTTGATAGAGTCGTTCGGGAGTTTAGAGTACCACTCGAACGCCGTATCTGATAAACTTCCAACAAACTGGCGAAGCAAAAGCTTGTCATCACCGCCGGTGTTGCCGTAGAGTGCCCTGAACTGGGCAACATGCTGGTGAGGATTGCTTGTCCCCTTGTAGACACGGAACTTGGGAATTGTGTAGCCTGGCGAGTACTTGATCTGGTCGTACCAACTCGGATACGGCCGTCCTGTTTTTACGACCTGGCCGGCTGCTTCAGTCGCATGATGAACCCGTATTTGCTGGGCTATGTACTCGTCTAAGTCAGCCTTGGAGATTGTTTCCTCCTTAGCTGTTGATAAAGCTGGCGGAGGATTCGACGTCTCTCCCCTATCATCTTCAAGGATGATCGGGGGATCTTCGGCCGGGGGATCTTGCTGGATCATCATCCCTACCATGTCTTGGAACAGGAGGCCCATACGCTTTATGTTGGCTGCTTGTTCAACAGCCTCTTTATCCTTCTTCTCCAATATTCGATGAAGGAATTCGGCGTCGTTTTCTTGCTCTTGGCGTTCATCCGAGGACGTTTCAGGGTTTTCTTTTGGCCCAGTAAGTGCGGCCATAGCGTTCATCATCTCTTGGAGCTTCTGCTGCTGCTCCTACGCTTTGGTCATCGATCGCGTGAGCGGTCTATCACCTGTTGATATGCGGCTATCCTCTCTACCAGACGCCATACAGACGGTATGAACTACCATGCCCCCAGACCTAGGGCGTTTGGGTTCACTTCCTTTGGTATTTACCGCAGGTGTAGGGACTTTCTATGGCCTCCTTCTCTTATGGGCCGTTGAGGTTGAGGGGGCCGTTGCTTTGGGCACCCAAGTAGTCATCACTTTTTGTTGCTTGACCGGGGGATTTTCTTGTTGCCGACCTTTCGACTTCTTCTGTTGGCGAGAGGGGTTAGGATCAATGGTAGATTCTCGGACTCGTCGACATGTCTTATAGATCCTGGAGGATAGCGATTGAGGGGCCTGCTTCGTTTTTTCTGCTTCCACGGTAGTCTCTACTGATGGAGGAGATCTTTTGAGCACCGCAGTTGGCGAGTTTCTGCGTACCCTATTCAGTAGCTCGAAGCTGTTCTCGATTGGAATAGCAGCGTTAACTTCCACCGTCGGAGCTGGCGGAGTTATCCCAGAAGGGGAGTTGCCCCCGGCCCTCCTTATCCGGCTCCAGTGGCGTCGTCGGGCGCGACGAGTTGTCGGTATTAGTTCAGAGACAGAAACATCTTCCTCTTGCCCCCTGTTCAGGTGTGGGGCTGTTGCCGGCGTCAGCCTATTAAAGACTGATGTCTTTTGAGTGGCACGAGCAGGAGTGGGGGTTGGGACGGTCAACCTTGTAAAGACCGATCTCTTAGCATGAGAAGTCGCCTTGACGACTTCAGGGGCAGGTTTGGCTATTCTTTTTGGAATAACCTTTTCCGGGACTGCAAGCTTCATCGTGGGCCCGCAGGAGTTTTGGCCCAGCCTGGAGAAGACCGAGGCACTGGTGTTGGGTGACCCGTTGAAAGGGGCCGCAGTAGCATAAAGTCGATCGAAGACCGACTTCTTAGGAGCTTCTTGCACGGGCACGGGGGTGCTGAAGCTTGTTGGCGAAAGCATAGTTCCGAAAAACAACCCCGTGGTGGCTTGAGTAATCTGCTCCACGGGCATGATGAACAAAGAGGCCGCTTGGGGCCCGTAGGTTATGCCCCCAGTTGAGGCCGGACGCGAGCTGCAGCTGCAGTTGGAGCACTTCGAACAGGTAGAGGCCATTGATGCTTGATTTCTGCGCCAGGCAAAAGACCAAATCTTAGTAACTTAAAATCCGAAGGCAACCATTAACAAACCGCGATTCGTTCGCGAATACGACACACGAAGTGTGGAGTGAAAAGACGAAAAGGTCCCACCGGGCGTGCCAGAATCTGTTCCACTCCGAATGGCGGCGGCGACGACGTGAGGACGTCTTGCCTGAGATTCGGGGCAGATGCTATATGGTTTTATCCGTCTACCTCTCCGAAGATGCCAAGTTGATTTATGGCATCGTGTATCGGAGGTTTAAACGGATGCGGCCGATGTAGCAGACTTCGTCAGATTCCCCCTCGCTAGAGGGGTTTTTGATTGTGGGGACGCTCTTCCCTGCAAGCGCAAGCCCCTGTAGTTAATTACGCTACCGCATCGCGGTAACCACTTTCTCCTTCTCCAGAATTTCACTTCGTGTCGTGTGTGTTTGTTTTGTTTGTGGTTGCCCGTAGATTGTATACGGAGACTGAGTAATGCCGTCGCCCGTAGGACGTGGATTAGTCCAAATCCGTATTTACTTAGATTTAGGTTTGGTATTTTTAGTTTAAGGATACGTTAGCCGTATTGAGACTAAGATCAACTTAAACATTCGTTAAGGATGCGTTAGTCCTGTTTGAGACTAAGATCAACTTAACGTGGTGATCCATTTAATATATGGCCGTCAGGACTCATCACCTCTCTGACGTCGTTGAAGGATTACAACGATAGGTGTCAGAGGAGTTCAGAGATGTACCCTTGAACCAAAGTTAATTATAGAATATGTAGTCTGTTTGAAATGCTTAAGGATACGTTAGCCGTGTTTGGGGCTAAGATCTACTTAAGCGGGATCGTTTAGATCCGACAGAAGAGCGTTTGGAGGCTCCATTGTTCCAGTTTAGGGACGTAGTGGTCCATAGGTAGTTTAAGGACAATGCGGTCCATTGCCAGTTTAGGGACATGGGGGTCCATATTCCAGTTTAGGGACATGGTGGTCCATAGGTAGTTTAAGGACGCTTAAGTTCGTGGGTTTAAGGACCCCACAGTCCGTGTTTTAGTTTAAGGACGCATAAGTCCGCGTGTTTAAGGACCCCACAGTCCGTGTTTTAGTTTAAGGATGCATAAGTCCACGGGTTTAAGGACCCCACAGTCCGTGTTTTAATTTAAGGACGCATGAGTCCATGAGTTTAAGGACCCCACAGTCCGTGTTGATGTATGGTTGTCGGGACCCGTCGCCTCTCTAACGTCGTTGAAGGATTACAACGATAGGTGTCAGAGGAGTTCGGAGATGTACCCTTGAACCGGATGAAAATTGATTTAAGAGAGCAGCTGTGCTCAGTCAATTTAATTTGAGGACTTACGGCCATGATTGGGCTATGTCCAGATGAAGAATATTCAATGTTTTTATTTGTTTTTGGTCTATTAGACTTGTGCTAGGGCTTTGCCCATAAAGGATGCAGAGCATCAATTTGTTTTGGGCTCTGCTCATTTATAAATAATGCAGAGCATCAATTTTACTTGGGCTCTGCCCCTTTATAAATGATGCAGAACATCAATTTGACTTGGGCTCTGCCCCTTTATTGCTTTGCAATTTATTTAGGCCTGCTAGGTATTTTTTATTTGGGCCTGGCCCTTTAGCAAAAGAAATGTATTGCATTTGTCAGGCGCTTTGCGCCAATCAAAGAGCGCAAGGGCTTGTGGTGATGATACGTGTCATACAAGCACAGTGCGCTGCGCCGGTGCGCTGCGCTTGCGCTGCCGACACGTGTCGCGCTGTGGTGAGTTGCGCTAGTTTCAGAGAGCAAGGCTCTATCTTAAAAGCGCATAGCGCAAATGGTTCAGATGTTGACACGTGGCGCTCTCAGGTGGTTTGCGCCAACCCAAGAGCGCAACAGCGCAATTCTACAAGTGCGAAGCACTATTAACTTGAGAATTTTTTAGATTCCAGAACCAATGGTTCATAAAAGAAGTGCAAAGCACTGCTTGGTTTCTTGATTTAATTTAGATCAAAGAAAACAAGTGCTTCTTATTTTTCTTGATCTTAGAGAACCAATAGTTCATACGTGCAAAGAACTATTTTTATTTTGTTTTTTATTAAAGATCATTGATCTTGTTCTTAGATCAATGATCTATTAGAAGAAATTCTTCTATCTAAAAGGTTTTTTACCTTTCTTCTTCTTGAAATTTCTTCAGAGTTCACTCTGTTTGAAATTTTTGATTTCTCACAAAAAATGTTGATGCCCTTGATTTGAGGTCTAGGGGTCTTTATATAGTGCCCATAAATTTGTTAAAGAGATCTTTCTCTGAATGATTTGGGGAATTTTCCCCACCGTTGGATCTTTGATCCAAAGGCTTCTGTTTTACAGAAGAAAATCTTCTTGTTTTAACAAGAACAGAAAGATTTCTTTAAAAATCTTAATTCTTTTTAGCGCAAATGCCCCAGCGCGTGACACGTGTCAAGCAGCGCACAGCGCAGCGCAACTGCGCTAGCGCATCTGCGCTGACACGTGTCGCGCAGCGCAACTGCGCTAGCGCATCTGCGCTGACACGTGTCGTGCAGCGCAAAGCGCAGCGCAACTGCGCTAGCGCATCTGCGCTGACACGTGTCGCGCAGCGCAGTGCTTGCGCAACCGAAGCGTTGCTTCCTTTAATTTTGCTTTAAATAGAGCTTTGCTCTGATTGGGTGCGCTACTTTGGGCGCTGCGCTAATGTATCTACGCCTGACACGTGGCGCGTTGCGCCCGGGGTTTGAAGCGTTGCTTCAAAATTTGAATTTTGAATTTCCAACAGAGCTTTGCTCTTATTAGGGGAAACACCCCTCCATACCAATTTTCAGCCAAAGAAAGAAAAAAGGAAAAATGGCCGAAACGAAATGCAAACTGGCAACTTCAAAAAGTGATCCGGTAATAAATTACAGGAAAACGCCGCGACTGTATATACATACCCGCATTTGTATTGCGACCGAATACAAATGCAATGAGAAAAAATCTACACTGTATAATACTAGGATCCGGCTTAAACCAAAGCCCGCTAGTATAATCCGTCCGATCATGATCCGTGCAATACCGTACGTATTTGATCGAACCCTGCCATATATCCATACGGCCTCTACAGCGTTTCGCCCGAAACTTGAGAAACTGTCTGTAGGGGACTCTAAAGACTCGTCAATACTTTGGCTGTGGATTTAATCACTAGCACGTCAGAGGTATTTGCCATACGTAACGGGCTACCAGGTATTGACCAAAAGGGACGTCGATGAGCGAACTCATCCTGACACCCTACTGAGCCTGACAGTGACAATATCTGTACAGTCCGGTCCGTTCGTCTATGAGCATCGCATGGCGGGCCTAGGGGGTTGATAAAAGTCAGACCCCCAAAAGCGGTACAAGTCGTGTCGGAGTGTAACCCAGAACACCCTGAGATACTACTGGAATACCTACCAGTAAATCTCCTGCCTTGGCCAAGGACTTCGTGTAATGGCTCTCCTAGACACAGCGCGACCTCACCCCCAATACCGGGAGAGACGAACCCCTGCAGATCCGCTCACTGCCTCCATGTGGCTCGGGACTGTACCCAACTAAAACCTATTTGCACGACTCCTTTGAGCTGTGGTAGGGTAGTAATCAAAGCACAGTGGGAACTCACACGAGACAAATGACGATCTCAGGTCGATGAACTTACCTGTACACATGTCACCAGGGAACTGCTATCTGACGTCTGGTATAATCCCAAGTAGCAGGTTCCCGGCGAGTCCTGTCCGGTGTACTCATAACCCAATGAGCATATGTATACATCTTAGGTGAATTAACTGACACCAGTGGCTTGTGAGACCGGCCACCGCCCCTCGTCGGGGGGTCTCAACTGTATACACTAGTTTACTCCGGAGTATCGATGCCCTCTCTCGAATACTCCCACGACTAGGGACCACTTTAAGAATGTGCTTATAGACCCCAGCTCCCACGTATATGATCGCCATCATACTGCTGGCCGTAAAGCAAGAATCCTAAGGGCTCTACCAACGTGCAATAGTGATCTGTAATGTCACCTAAAGTAGTACACGATGATAAAGATAAACCAGATAGCATACTATCATCTTGAGTAAGACTGTCCTACCGGCATAGGTCCTCCCTCAACTATTGCAATCACGTGCCTGTGATCCAATAATTGACTCTGAGGGCACTATCTCTAACAATCTCCCACTTGCACTCAAGGCTTATTATTGTGATGTCGCATACTCACAGCCCGTGTGATACCGAACACCCAACTCCTATACTAATCAGTCTCACAAAGCATGTTTGCGAAACTATTGCGTTCGAGGAATAGCCTCAGTGTGTGGATCCGCTCTGATGTTTCTTTCTATGTCTCTCTTTATCTCAAGTTCGCGGAGAAATCCATCTCCCGAAATGAGCACTACCTGTCTTAGAATATGTCTGGATATCTGATGAGACCTAGTTCACAAATGAACTCCAAATCCAAACTTCTTAGACTGTATCGTCAATTGAAACCAATCAGTACCCTGCGTCATGCCTCCCTTAGTATCCCTTTGGACCACCTGTCCAAAATATTGCCCCTCGTCGGAGGGAAAACTATAACTCTGAAAGCCACTCTGTCATCCAGGTCACCTTGGAAGCCTGGAATGATAACCGTCTCCTGAAAGAGGCTGCCGTTATCAGATCCCTAGAACATCCACTTATGTTCTAAAACTGCTTCCGACCGTTTCTCCAGGATTGGATTAATATCAACTTATTGCATCTCGTGCAAAAACATCTGGTGTGGTACTTGACATCTCATGATTGACTCAATTGCCTAAGCAAGTGATTTGCCAATCATGCACATCCCTCTCCCCTTTAGTCTGTAAGACAGCTTTGGAGAGGGTGACTCCATCACCTACTGGTATACTACCGTGCCAGGAGTCGTCCATTCTAAAACACCTTTAGAATGTTGTCTAAGTACCCAGATTGGGATACTACCCAAATCTAGATCTAAAACCATAGATCCAGTAACCAGAATGTCTGATATAATGTCCAGGTCCCATGTGGAGAAACCACTGTGTGGCAACCAAAGTATAACCGACCGTAGTATAGGAATTTTACTTCCTACTCTGTGTATGTCATCCAAATACCAGGACATCACACCCTACTACCTTCTTAACAGATCCATCCCCTATTCTGATGAAGTCAAAGCTATGACTGTCAAATCAGAAATAGATGATCTATCTCTGTTATTTCTGCTTTAGTCTATAAATAGACATAAGCCACTTGTCCACCATGCTTCCGCTGCTCCCACTGACTACGACAACCCTCTGGCAGAATCATATACACGTGTACTTCTAAAGCCAGTTTAGAACAACGCTATACTCATCCTTCTGCCGGATCTCATAGTCTGGAACAACAGTAGTGTCAAGTCTGGGTAAACAAGAACCTCCCTGTCACCGTCTTTGAGCATACCGAAGTACCTCTCGAGTGCCTGAGGTTACCCACCATATCTGCGGAGTGGCCAATGAAATGTCAAACCAGATTGAATCTTTAGGTTCTTTATCAAATTTTCAGTAATCGTTTGCGGTTCTGGAATCACTTCCAGTTCTACCATACTCCCACTACTGTTTTCTGAAAAAGTCTATTTTTATCAAAACTGTGGCGAGTCAAGAACAATATCACTATTGATCTTCCAGATGGTATAAAGTCAACCCTCGTCATAGCCCGGGTCAACCCACAAACAACCATTACAGAAACTTGCCTTGAGTTATCCAGAGTCTGGTTTTAAGCATAAGCCGGACAACTCCCCGTACCTTAACATCGTTAAGATATGAACCGTTCTATATCCAATATAGAAACAGAGGCACTGATTTAATTGGAACCAGATTCAAATCATACAGCTGTCTCCAGTGCATGTCAACTAAATGGAAGGAGGCCGATCAGCGTTACTCAACTTAGGAATGCTTCCAATTATGAGTGACCTGAAAGAGAACTAAGTTCTCTTAAACATTACTACCAACTGAATACAATACACAAGTATTTATATCTTCGATCACCTTGAAGAATCCTGATACTTGCAATACCTGGTTCTCTACTTTATTCATATACCTATAACTTCTCAAAACTTGGACCTTGTGTTTCTACGAAACACTTTTCTAAAAACTAGAGAAGTCATAAGTAAACCGAATGTAGTACGAGGACCAACCCCTCTTGTCCTAATGGACACTGGATAACATACAATACTCTGTATATGTCCCTTGAGTCTAATAACTCATTCCCTGTGTGTCGTAGGTTGAAAACTGTACTTATGGCTAAGAAGAATTATACCGCTGTTTAATGCTCCTTACCTAACCATCCACTGATATAGGTAAATGTCATAGACATAATTTCAAAAAGTTATATCTCACTCTATAAAAATAGACGTACAGATATATTAATTTGAAATTGGTGCATAACAACGGATATTCAAAACCAAATATTTGTCGTCCGGCAAACAATCCAGGTGACTTCCTCAAATATCACCAATTACAACGAATTCCGATATAATGAGGATGATCACCTAATTCCCAATAACTTACTCTCACTCATCATCTGTAAAACCATACAGATGTGAGAATCATACCTGGTAAATACATACCCTGGAGCAATGGCTAATTGGGAAATCAGTTTTCTTTTAACAGTACACAGTGAAACTGAAACATTGAAATGTTTCGTAGGGGTATCCGGGTATTCCTAGTAATGCCTCTTCCATTATCCAGATTCACAACTGTAACCGTATATTTCTCTACCATCTCTCCAAATCCCTTTATATGTCTTTAGTCGTTACCTTCTGTACACCCTCTTAGGCTAAATGGTTTTCTTCCTTCCCTACCGTTCGACACCAGCCTATGGTTTGGAAGAAAACTATCCAATAAGCGTAATAGGTGTACTGTCCTAATCTTAGGAGCATTCGCAATGCGAGAGAAGGTGAAGATAAAAGACAACCGAATAAACCTTATTCCTATTTCTCCTGAACCAGAATCCATCCCCGAACTGGAACAAGTTCTTTTCGAGTTCGTATATAACCATACGATGGAGTTTGCAAATAACTGTGGATCTTCGTAGTGATACGGAGTGTCCTGGAGAAATACAAAGGTGATGTGGGAGTCGTAATGAAATACTTGGTTTGGTCGTGAATTGCAGTCGCAATTTACTATGCCCTCCTTCTAATCCCTTTATTTGTCTTTACTTAATACCTTCTGTACACCACACTTAGGCTAATCGGCTTTCTTCATTCCCTACCGTTCGGCACCAGCCTAAGGTTTGGAAGAAGACTATTCAATAGGCGTAACGGGTGTACTATCCCCTAATCCAAGGAGCACTCGCAACCTGAGAGAAGGTAAAAGGAAAAGACAACTGAATAGTCCTATTCGTTTTCTACAGAACCGGAAACCATCATCGAATAAATTCCTTCGAGTTCGTATATAACCATACGATGGTTTTATCCAATGGAAGTGGACGTTCGTAGTAATATGGGGTGTTCTGGAGAAAAGGGTAAAAGAAAGAGTGGCAATGAGGTATGCAACTCTGACAATCCAAAAGCCAGTGTTTTAAGAAAGTTCGGTCAACTTTTGTCACTGAGTCATAGTCAAGGGTCGGGTCATGGTCGCTGCCAAAGAGAGAGAGAAAAGAAACACTCAGCGTGCACTCTAAGCTAGATCAGAATGGTTACCAATTTATCTAATCAGGAAACCTCTCACTGTAACGTCAAATTCTCCTCCAAACCTGAAAGAAGAATTAGTCGGGATCACCCGAGGAGTAAACCAACTCATCAGTGGGAATCGGGATCCACCTATCATCGCATGATAATGTGATGGAATCCACTCACATTATCACACTCCAGAAGGTATGCGCATATCTGGCAAGTTTCAGTTTCTTTAGAAACTTCCGATGTGATTATTACCCCATGCTCTTATGACCTTGACTAAGGCCAACAAATCATAAGTCACATGTCAAGTTCTACCCGTCATTGTCCAGGTTAATTTGAACCCACCCGTACAAGCCCTTGACTAGGGCCAACAAGGCTGTACGACTGTCCCAAACCAACGCAACTATTTATGCTGCAGAAAAGTAACAAATAGCTACCATACACTATGCCTTGACTAAGGCCAACAAACATAGCATGAATACTAAGTTCTACCTTTCTGAAATGACGGAGGGCTACGAATGGTTTTTGGAGAAAAACCTTTAACGTAATGAACTTGATATCGTTGAAGGAACCGGATAGCTTTTTATAAAAATATAGTGACGAAAAACCTTTGCTAAAGAGGTCACTCCCGGTGAAGGGATCTCGGCTCTTTCCCCGTAGAATGAGGTGCAGGATATTCCAACTGAATACCACGATGCAAAGCAAAAGTAATCGACTATAGTGAAGTTATTGTCCTGACGCAAATTTCTGTCCAAGGGGTCATTCCCGGTGAAGGGATCTCGGCCCTTGCCTCGTCGACTGAGGTGCTGGATATTCATAACCGAATACCACTGTGCAAAACAAAATAGAACGTCCTTGCAATAACAGCTTTTTTTTGAAAATTGTTCCAACAACATCAGAATAGGTTTGTTTAGCTTGCATTGATCCGAATCAAGGCAGTCCCATCAATTGATCACACCAATAAAGAACGAAAATACGATGTACGTATATGCCACCCGCATTCGCCACTGGGTCCCGTCATCACCCGTTAGGTTACTTAACTAACGACAGAGCGGGGACTAGACTAGCGCGGATGCAAAACATATACAACATCTACTAGTATATATATCAATATATAATAATCGCTCAAGGCGTGATAAAATGCAACATCACAGAAATGTAATAAGCATCACAGAACAATACAGATATCTAGGATCCCCGGGTTTCATTGAGCCGCTACTGAAACCCGACGTTCCCCTGGTCGTGTGGATAGCCTATGCAATGAAATCCTAGACCCCTACGGGCGCGGCAAGTTACCCTCCAAAACCTGAAGCGAGGCAGCCCCCTTCAGCAACGTGAATGGACCACCCAGCACTTCACGGAATCTGGTAACTTGGGCACCCCTCCTCGGGTCAACCTGTACCCCCTACGAGTGCGGCGAATAGCCCGCCAATTCTAGAGTAAAGCCCCCTCCGTCTCAACGCCATGAGATGCTGGCCCGTTGCCCTCTAGAACCCGGCTATCCATGCACCCCTCCGCGGGGTAATCCTAGTACAGAAAGTAAAATATACATACAACGGGTACATCGACCTCAGCCCGGTCGTGCCCCAAAAGAATAATATACAAACAGGCAGTGACGGAAGTCCACATGTCGGACGCTTGTCCCGCAATATCAAATATACATGTACAACCAAACTGTACTACCATTGCATCCAGGCTATCCACCACGACAAATCCGCAACATCACAGCACAACACAGAACATCAACGTGAATGCCACGTTCACAAATCCGTCTAAAAGGGCTATAGCAGTTAGACAGGATTTACCAATCAAATGACATTCACAGTCGCAGATATAACGTAAATACTGCGAACTAAAATGTTTAAAATTTTCGATCGACTAAATATTCCCGAAGTGGGCCCCAAGCACAACTGTAGCACTCAAAATAATCTGGGCCCAAAAAGAGTATACCAAGAATCCCAATTTCAACTCAGAAAGCCACTGTAGAAATTTGGTACGGCGTTGACCTTTTTCAGCCGCGGAACCGCGACCAGAACAGGGGTTTGGCCACGTTTCCGCGGTCGTACTGTAGCATCACCTAACCAAATTTTTACAGAATGCTTAAAATTGTCTGCACGAATATCTGCAACACTCAAATTAATTTTTCGAGCACAAAAAATTTCGACAGAAAACTGGACTTGAAAATGGGGTTTTTAGAAAATTCGTTCGATCGAACTTGTAAACACGTTAGAGCAAGCTAGACTAGGTTAATGGCGTGGCTCTGATACCAATGTAAGTGCACGGCAGCGCCCCGGCCGTCTGTACGAGGCCAAAATGCGGAAACAAAAACTTTTCTAAAACTAGAAACCGACGCTACCGCGGACTGTTAACCCGGATCGGGCCATTAACCTAATGCTAGCTAACTAGAGAATGGGTAGAATGCTATACCGAGCGATCTATGTCATTCGGTCTTCGGCCTCCATCCCGATCTCCTCGCGGAATCTCCGGTCTTCATCTCCTCGTCGGAAAGGGCACCACATCGCCGAGTCTTTTTACGGGCTCCCACCTCTGGACCGAGGCAACTCGGACACGAAGTTGGCAAGCCGATGTGTCCAAGAATGCTGTAGGCTAAGTGTAGAACTCTATGTCTCATGGGGTTATAATAAGTTGCCATTTGGAAGTGGAGGTCAAGGAGAAACTTTGAAATGGAGCCATGGGATTTTTATGAGCAAATGAGATACAAAAAATCCCTCATCCAAAAATTGGACAACCCCCTAAAGAAGTGGCCGGCCAAAAAATATGAGAGGAAGAGGGAGAGTGGATCAATAATGCAAAGAAAAAGAATGATTATAATCATCAAGAAAGTCACACCCATTACTTAATCATATCCCATCATATTCCCATCTCCAAAAAGTCAAGTAATGATGAACAAAGAAGTCAAATGATGGTTGAACCATCATGAACCAACCACATACAAGAAACACCCTCCACTTTGCTAATTTGCACATTTGCAAATAAGGCCCTCCACACCAATTTTCAGCCAAAGAAAGAACAAAGGAAAAATGGCCGAAACGAAAAGCAAACTGGCAACTGTTGGATATAGTGCCCTCAAAGTCAATTATTGGATCGCAGGTACGTGATTGCAATGATTGAGAGAGGACCTATACCGATATGACAGTCTTGCTCGAGATGATAGTATGCTATTTGGTTTATCTTTCTCATCATGTACATGCTTTAGTTCACCATTGCATGTTGATAGAGCCCATAGGATTCTTGCTTGACTGCTAGCAGTATGATGGTGTTCATATACGTAGGAGCTGGGGTCTATAAGCACATCCTTAAAGTGTCCCTAGTCGTGGGAGTTTCGAGACAGGGCATCGATACTCCAGTGTAGACTAGTGTATACAGTCGAGACCCCGACGAGGGCCAGTGACCGGTCTCACAAGCCATTGGTGTCGGTTGGTTCACCTAAGATGTATACAGGTGCTCATTGAGTTATGAGTACACCGGACTGGACTCGCCGGGAACATGCTAGTTGGTATTATACATATCGTCAGATAGCAGTTCCCAGGTGACATGTGTACAGGTTAGTCTGTCGACCTGAGATCATCATTTGTCTCGTGTGAGTTCCCACTGTGCTTTGATTACTACCCTACCACGGCTCAAAGGAGTCGTGCAAAAAGGTTTTAGTTGGATACAGTCCCGAGCCACATGGAGGCAGTGAGCGGATCGTCGGGGATTCGTCTCTTCCGGTATTGGGGGTGAGATTGCGTTGTGTTTAGGAGAGCCATTACACGAAATCCCTGGCCAGGGTAATTGAGATTTACTGGTAGGTATTCCAGTAGTATCTCAGGGTGTTCTGGGCTACTCTCCGACACGACTTATGCCGCTATTGGGGTTCTGACGTTTACCAGCCCCCTAGGCCCTATATGTGATACTCATAGATGAACGGACCGGACTGTACGGATATTGTCGCTATTGTAAATCCATGTCACGCACCCCACGAACTTGCGGGGAGGCGGAATATATGAAAAACGATTATCAAAGCTTCGTAACACGGACTTGAGCGCATGAATCGTATCTAAACCGTTACTAGCAAACTACGAGAGGTTTAACTACTCGGATTCAAAGATATACCTCACGTTACTTGTCCTTCGAGTCTTCATCACTGTCCTCCACTCCTCGTAGGCTCCTTGGAACATCGGCACCTCAATGGCCTCCTCGAGTCAAAGACGATCCACCCGAGAGCTCCTACGCCAAGCTTGATCTCTAACTTGAGATAACTAGGTTGCTCAAAGTGATAATATAAGCTACCTAGGGGATATAGAGTGAGGTTATGGATGTATTAGTCTAGCTAACCCTTGATCTCAACACATGAGAGGTTAGGGTTAGGGTTTCAAGAATGAGAGAGCTTGAGGAGAGAGAAGGTGATGATAAGAATCCTTTTAGATGAATGACGTCATATGTGTATATATGAAACATATCATATAATTAAATGAATAAAAAATAATGATATATCATCATGTTTCATTAATACACTAAGTGATTCATCACATGAGTCATATAAAACATTAAATGAATCATTAACTCAATGTATGAATTACTACATGACTCATTAATCCAATTAATGCATATGCCACCTTAACCCCCAAGTCACCATGCTTCTAGAAGCTTCCCGGAAAATTACTAGAACGCCCCTCCAATCCGTGAAAACACGGAAAAACTTTAGACTGTAAAAATCTAATAACCTGATACTAGAATCTGGCTTAAACCAAAGCCGGCTAGTAAAAACTGTCCGAACGTCGTGCGTGCGTTTAAACACGTATGCGTCCGAACCTTTGTCGTAAAACCATACGACCTCTATATCATTTCGCCTGGAGCAGGGAAACCCTCTGTGTGGGACTCTAAAGATTCGACACTACGCTGGCTATGGGTTTAACCACAGACCGCAAGCGGCAATAGCTGTACGTAACGGTCCCCGGGTAGATGTCGATAAGAAGGCCGATGAGGAAACCCATCCGAACTCCTACTGAGCCTGATGTGACAATCTCCGTACAGTCCGTTCTGTTCATCTAAGACTATCGCATATCGAGCCTAGGGGGCGGCAAGCGTCAGTCCCCTAATAGCGGTATAAGTCGTGTCGGAGCGTAGCCCATTACACCCTGAGAAACTACTGGAACCTACCAGAAAATCTCGCTTGCCCTGGCCAGGGACTTTGCGTAATGGCTCTCTGACACAGCGCGATATCAACTCCCAATACCGGGAGAGACGAATCCTGTCTAACCACCACTGCCTCCAAATGCTCGGGACTGCACCCAACTGCTACCTGTTTGCACGACTCCTTTGAGCCGTTGTAGGGTAGCAATCTAAGAACAGTGGGACACACTCGAGGCGAAGTAGTAGTGTCAAGTCTGTGGACTATGCTGTACTCATGTCACCTGGGAACTATTAACTGACGACGGGTATAATACCAACCAATCAGTTCCCCTGCGAGTCATGTCCGGTGTACCCGTAACCTAACGAGCACCTGTATACTATCTCCAGTACGACGTACTGACGGCTGTGGGACAGACCATCTCCCCAACTGGGATGAGAAGCATACACACTAGCTTACTCTGGAGTATCGATGCCATGTCTCGATAATCCTACGACTAGGGACAATTATAGGATGTTGCTTATAGACTACCCAGACCCACTAGTGTGACTGCCATCACAACGCTGGTAATCAAGCAAAGATCCTATGGGCTCTACTAATATGTATAAGTGATATGTTACAAGAAACATATGCACATATTAAAGTAGACACAAACCAAGTGGCATACTACCATTTTTAGCAACACTGTATATAAAACTGTGAATATCCCAAGCTTCCATTAAGTAATATACATACAAGTATGATACAATAATGGCCCCTAGGCCATATACACTAACAATCTCCCACTTGCACTAGGGCCATGAGCTCGCATATCGTAGACTTATCATCTTGAATAGCCTCTCGAACTGCGTCTGAGGAATGGCATTTGTGAATGGATCAGCAATGTTATTCTCCATCTCTACTCTCTTTATCTCGATCTCCCGGCGATCTACGTCTCCCTGATCAGGTGATACCACCTTAAGATGTGTCTGGATTTCTGATGGGACCTGGGTTCCTTCGCTAAAGCTATAGCGCCATTGTTGTCAAAATACAGAGGTATTGGATCAACACTGGTAGGAACCACCTAAAGTTCTATGAGGAACTTCTTTATCCAGACAGCTTCTTTTGCGGCATCGCAAGCAGCTATGTACTCCGCTTCCATCGTTGAGTCAGCAACGGTCTCCTGCTTGGAACTCTTCCAACAGACCGCCCCTCCATTGAGGGTAAAGACATAACCCGACATGGATTTGGAGTCATCCTTGTCACTCTAGAAACCGGAGTCGGCAAAGGCCTCCATCTGGAGGTCTTTTCCGCCATACACCAAGAACATCTCCTTAGTCCTCCTCAGGTACTTGAGAATGTTCTTTACTGCTATCCAGTGCTCCTCCCTGGGTTTTCCTGATACCGGCTTACAACGCTTAATGCGTATGCTACATCTGGTCTGGTACATAACATCGCATACATTATAGAGCCTACCGCAGAAGGTAGGGTATAATCGACATGCGATCCCTTTCCAAATCAGTCTTGGGAGACATCTCTTTGGAGAGGGTGATTCCGTGACAAGCCGGTAGGTTCCCGCGCTTAGAATCATCCATACTGAATCTCTTCACTATGGTGTCTATATACCTGGACTGTGAAAGTCCCAACATCCTTTTTGATCTATCACGATAGATCCGGATCCCCAGAATATAGGTGGCATCACCCAGGTCTTTCATGGAGAATTTCTGTGATAAGAATCTTTTGACTGACTGTAACATAGGAATATCATTTCCTATTAGGAGAATGTCATCCACGTACAAGACGAGAAATACTACAGCTCTCCCTACAATCTTACTGTATATGCAAGGTTCATCTGGATTTTTGATAAAGTCAAATTCTTTGACAGCATCATCAAAACAGATGTTCCAACTCCGCGATGCCTGCTTTAGTCCATAAATGGACTTAAGCAGCTTGCATACTTTACCGCTGCTCCCACTCTGAATGAATCCCTCTGGCTGATCTATATAGACGCTCTCTTCCAAATTTCCATTCAGAAAGGTCGTCTTTACGTCCATCTGCCAGATCTCATAATCGTGGAAGGCAGCAATAGCAAGAAGGACCCGAATGGATTTGAGCATAGCCACTGGAGAAAAGGTTTCGTCATAGTCCAAACCAGGTCTTTGACGGAAACCCTTTGCAACAAGTCTAGCCTTATAGGTTTCAACATGTCTAACTACACCAATCTTCTTTTTGAAGATCCATTTGCATCCTACGGGCTTTACCCCATCTGGAGCAATGTCCAAAGTTTATACTTTTTTAGTGTACATGGACTCCATTTCGGTCCGCATTGCATCCAGCCATTTTACTGAGTCACCGCTCCGAATGGCTTGCTGGAAGCTAGTAGGCTCATCATAGTCAATAGTGCAATCCTCTCTATCCCAGTCTATGAGAAAACCGTAGTATCTCTCGGGCGGATGAGACTGCCTACTACTCCTGCGGAGTGGCGTCGGGATGTCCCTTTCTTCTGAAACCTCTGGTTCTACCAAGCTTTCAGTAATAGCTTGTGGTTCTGGAATTTCTTCCAGTTCTATTACGCTCCCACTCTTCTGATTTTCCAAAAATTCAGTTTCCAAGAAGCGGGCATGTTGAGAAACAAAGACCTTTTGTTCCTCTGCGTAATAGAAATAATATCCCATGGAGTTCTTTGGATATCCCACAAACTTACACCGTACTGAGCGTGCCTCGAGTTTGTCCGTATGCTGCTGCTTTACAAAAGTTGGGCATCCCCATGTCTTAAGATACTTAAGACTTCCCACTCCACATCTGATATGGTGTGGTAGGCACAGTCTTGGTTGGAACTCGCTTCAAAAGATATGCAGCTGATTCTAGTGCATATCCCCAGAATGATCAGGGTAACTCAGCGTTATTCATCATGGAACGTACCATATCCAATAGGGTTCGGTTCCGTCTCTCCGATACACCGTTATGTTGTAGTGTGTATGGAGGAGTAAGATGAGAGAGAATTCCATTCTCTTTTAAGTAACCTAGGAACTCGGCACTTAAGTATTCACCACCTCGATCAGATCTCAGTGTCTTAATACTTTTGCCTGTTTGGTTTTCTACTTCATTCTTGTATTCCTGGAATTTTTCAAAGGCCTCAGATTTATGTTTCATTAAGAAGACATATCCGTACCTTGAAAAGTCATCCGTAAAAGTAATGAAGTATGAATAACCGCTTCGCGCATGTGTAGACATTGGACCGCACACATCACTGTGTGCGATCCCTAAGAGCTCGCTCGCTCTTACTCCGTATCCAGTAAACGGAGTTTTTGTCATCTTTCCTATGAGACAAGATGCACGAGTAGCATAAGATTGATATTCGAACGGATTCAAATATCCTTCTCTATGTAACTTAGTCAACCTTCTCTCATTGATGTGACCCAGTCTACAATGCCATAAGAAAGCCTGATTTAATTCCGGAGACTTTATTTTAAGTGTGTTCTGGACATTGAAAACCTGAGCTTGACTCAATACGTATATTCCGTTATCTAATGTACCGGACCCAATCAAAACTTGATTTAGGTGGATGTGAACTACATCGCCTATGAATGTAAAATCATATCCCTCTCTCGAAAGTGAGGATACTGATATGATGTTACAAGTCATACTAGGTACAAACAGACAGTTACGTAGAATCAATATCTGCCCACTTGTCAAACCTAGACGATATTCTCCCACGGATTCAGCGTCCACGCTCATTCCGTTTGCAACTCTGAGAGACCAATCACCTACCTTTATAACTCTACGGTTTCTCAAAGCATGTAATGAATTACAAATATGAGATCCCGCTCCGGTATCTAGTACCCAGGAAGTAGAGTTAATTGACAAACAGTTCTCAATTACAAACACACTTGAAGCCGAAGCCACAACATGCTTCGAATCCTGGCTACTGGCTTTGCTAGCCCTGCAATCCTTCTACCAATGTTCATTCCTGTAACAATAGGAATGTCCCTGTTTTACTATATCCAGTCCTGAAACTTTTGCCTTTCTCTTTCCTTCTATATCCCTGGTTTCCTTCAGGGTAGAAGGCAGAGACTGAAGAACCAAGTCAGTATCTGACCTGTTTCCCAACGTGGTCTGCAGGTCCTTTAGATCATCAATATAGCTAGTCATTGTAAGGACGTTGTCCCCTACAGATGACCCGACGGCCAACCTCGCTTGAATTAATTCGGTCGAGGTCTCATATCTTGCGATATGAGATTGCTCTCCATATAAATCTTTGTTATGGAAAAAGATGGAAACTGAGTCCATCTTCTCGTGCTGCTTCTGGTATACACCATCAACTGAAGCAAACACGAGGCACTTGGCTTTCACTATATCTTTTTCCCTTGTCTGGAGGATATCCATATCCGTGATGGTGGAAACTGGACCTGGGACGGTGGGATCTTGAGTAGTAATAGGGTGGTCCAGCTTGTCATAGGCAATGGACATCTGGACAGACCTTTGCCAGTCATATAAGTCAGATTTAGTCAATTTGTTATCTAGATGTAACCTAGTCGTGGTCACAAGGTCGCTGCAATTAAGAGAGAGAAGAAAACACTTTTAACATGATGCTCTTGCAAGTTTAGAGTGGTTTTAATTTATCTAAACAGGATGGCTCCCACTGTTTCTCGAATCCTTCCTCAAACCATAAAAGAAGAATTAGCCAGGACTATTCTCACCGTACAATTCTTGCTTAACCGTTCAGCCAGGTCAGTGTCGATACTTCGAGGGAGGTTTTCCAACGCTTTCGCGAAGTTCCTTAATTAAAGAACCTCTTTTCTCTGAGGGCGTAGCCCCACTGACACCTTTCTAGGCACCTACTTGGTTTATAGCATTGATCGTTAAGTGACGAATCTCCTGATATATAGTATATACTCACAGTAGGATCGGGATCCAAAATATCATCGTATGATAATGTTGAAGGAATCCTACCGACATTCATCAAACTCCAAAATGGTATGCATCTCTCTGCAAATTTCAGTTTCTTTAGAAATTCCCGATATGGATTTTTGCCCCATGCTCTTATGACCTTGACTTTAGTCAACAAATCATAAGTCACATGTCAAGTTCTACCCGTCATTATCCAGGTTAATTTGAACCTACCCGTACATACCCTTGACTTTAGTCAACAAGGTAATACGACTGTCCCAAACCAACGCATCTATCTATGCTGCATATGAATATCCAACAGCTACCAAACACTGTGCCTTGACTAGTCAACAAACACAGCTTGAATACTATTGACTATCTATATGAAATGACGGAGGGCTACGAATGGTTTTAGCAAAACCGTGAACGTAGTGAACTTGATATATTCGAAGGAACCTGATACTTTTTAAAAGGAGTGGTTAAAACTCCGCAATTAAAAAATTCTGATCTTTTAAAATAACCGACTGGTTTCTTTTAAATTTGTTCCAACGATTAAACTATGGTTTATTTTCTTTGCATTATAATAATGCGTCCCATCATTTATCCTATCATTGCAGAAAACAACGAAAATACTACGTCCTCTTATGCCATCCGCATTTGCCACGGGGTCCCGTCATCACCCGTTAGGTTACTTAACTAACGACAGAGCGGGGGCTGAGCTAGCGCGGGTGTAAAACATAAGTGGCGTTTAATAGCTATCATATATAGATATTGTACATTTGTCAGACGCAATAATAAGCATTCCAGATCACTCATGAACTTTATTGGATATACTAGAAATACGCATTTGCTTTGAGCCTGCAATAAAAGACGGATTACACAGTTGTGAAGAATAGCCATTACCCCAACCCTAGACCCCTACGGGTACGGCAAAGTACCCGCCAAGTACCCGAAGTGAAGCGGTCTCCCTCAACAACGTGAGTAGGCCATTAAACACTTCAACGTACCCGGTAGTTTGTGTACCCCGCCTTGGGTCTATCCTAGGAGCAAAAAACAATAAAAAGAAATAATACAACGGTGGCTACAACCGCAACCTGGATGCGCCCCACAAAAGAATATTACATCATATTACATTTATATCGAATGAATGAATATTAAACCCATCTCAAACCCCGGCTAATCATCACAACACTCCAATCAAGTCCATATACACAAACAGTAAACATTACAGAAATGTGCAACCCCCTGCCAACCGACATACTAGCAGTTAGGGGAGGTTTACGAACACATTAAATATTACAGATAGAAACCCAATTATCAAATATCTTAGAACATCGATCAACAACCAATTTCCGTGTCTATCCCAATTGCAAGCCAGCACAGAAGTAACCTGGGTAGAAACAGAACATACAGGAAAACAAAACTCCAAAAAATATGAATTACTATGCAAATCCGAGTCAACTCGGGGTTGACTCGGCGGCGGATCCGCGGCCAAAAGCACCTTCTTGCCGCGGATCCACGGCCGTCATGCCGAGTTAGGGGCTCGTATTTTCCCAGTATTCATATATTTCCCTGCTGTGAATTTTAAGGCATATCAAATATTTTTTTCGACACGTTTAAAATTTACAGAAACTGTTAGGCTTCCGGGGTTTCGTTTTCGTGTTTTCCGTCGATCGAACTTCTAATTAGTTGCTAACAAGCTAGTAATGGTTTAGTTGTCTCTAATACCACTGTAAGTCCATGTCACGCACCCTACGAACTTGCGGGGAGGCGGAATATATGTAAAACGATTATCAAAGCTTCGTAACACGGACTTGAGCGCATGAATCGTATCTAAACTGTTACTACCAAACTACGAGAGGTTTAACTACTCCGATTCGAAGTTATACCTCGCGTTACTTGTCCTTCGGGTCTTCATCGCTGTCCTCCACTCCTCATAGGCTCCTTGGAATATCGGCACCTCAACGGCCTCCTCGAGTCAAAGACGATCCACCCGAGAGCTCCTACGCCAAGCTTGATCTCTAACTTGAGATAACTAGGTTGCTCAAAGTGCTAATCTAAGCTACCTGGGGGATATAGAGTGAGGTTATGGATGTATTAGTCTAGCTAACCCTTGATCTCAACACATGAGAGGTTAGGGTTAGGGTTTCAAGAATGAGAGAGCTTGAGGAGAGAGAAGGTGATGATAAGAATCCTTTTGGATGAATGAAGTCATATGTGTATATATGAAACATATCATATAATTAAATGAATAACAAATAATGATATATCATCATGTTTCATTAATACACTAAGTTATTCATCACTTAAGTCAAATAAAATATTAAATGAATCATTAACTCAATGTATGAATCACTACATGACTCATTAATCCAATTAATACATATGCCACCTTAACCCCCAAGTCACCATGCTTCTAGAAGCTTCCCGGAAAATTACGAGAACGCCCCTCCAATCCGTGAAAACACAGAAAAACTTTAGACTGTATAAATACAATAACCTGATACTAGAATCTGGCTTAAACCAAAGTCGGCTAGTAAAAACTGTCCGAACGTCGTACGTGTGTTTAAACACGTATGCGTCCGAACCTTTGTCGTAAAACCATACGACCTCTATATCGTTTCGCCTGGAGCAGGGAAACCCTCTGTGTGGGACTCTAAAGACTCGACACTACGCTGGCAGTGGGTTTAACCATAGACCGCAAGCGGCACTGGCTGTACGTAACGGTCCCCAGGTACATGTCGATAAGAAGGCAGATGAGGAAACCCATCCGAACTCCTACTGAGCCTGATGTGACAATCTCCGTACAGTCCGGTCTGTTCGTCTAAGACTATCGCATATCGAGCCTAGGGGGCGGCAAGCGTCAGTCCCCTAATAGCGGTATAAGTCGTGTCGGAACGTACTCCATTACACCCTGAGAAACTACTGGAACCTACCACTAAATCTCGCTTGCCCTAGCCAGGAACTTTGCATAATGGCTCTCTGACACAGCGCGATATCAACTCTCAATACCGGGAGAGACGAATCTTGTCTAACCGCCACTGCCTCCAAGTGCTCGGGACTGTACCCAACTGCTACCTGTTTGCACGACTCCTTTGAGCCGTGGTAGGGTAGCAATCTAAGAACAGTGGGACACACTCGAGGCGAAGTAGCAGTGTCAAGTCTGCGGACTATGCTGTACTCATGTCATCTGGGAACTGTTAACTGACGACGGGTATAATACCAACCAATCAGTTCCCCTGCGAGTCATGTCCGGTGTACCCGTAACCTAACGAGCACCTGTATACTATCTCCAGTACGACGTACTGACGGCTGTGGGACAGACCATCTCCCCAACTGGGATGAGAAGCATACACACTAGCTTACTCTGGAGTATCGATGCCATGTCTCGATAATCCTACGACTAGGGACAATTATAGGATGTTGCTTATAGACTACCCAGACCCACTAGTGTGACTGCCATCACAACGCTGGTAATCAAGCAAAGATCCTATGGGCTCTACTAATATGTATAGCGTGTGCGCGATACGCTAAAACGTGTGATCACGCGCCTGAAACTACCCCGACGCGTCGCGATACGCAGAAACCCAAACTTACTCACGTATCACGCGTGTCGCGAAGGTTTAGAAAAACGGCAAAACAGGTATTTGGTCCCAGATTTTTATACAGAGCTAAACTTACAAAAATATATATATCACAGAACCCTACACACTAGCAGACACCTACAGGACCAAAACCCCAACCCAAACCCTACCCATCTGGCCGCAATTGGCGGCCAGAATGAAGGAATTGGCGGCCACAAGAAGGAATTTGGGGGTCGGGTTAAATCTGGGGTATCAGCACCTATCCACTATACTGCAGTCTTCTCAATTTCAAACTGAACTCATCGGGTCAAAAGCAGTTCCAGAAAACCTCAATTTTGCACAATACGATAAATTGCATCAATTAGAGAAACTGGTGGTATTTTAGTGCAATTGGGGTTAAACTAGGTTAATATGGTCTCAATAACCCACTAACAACCTACTGAAACCAAATCACACCACACTAGCACAAGGTTCCCACTAAACACCTCATATCGCACTAAAACGCACTAAAAACCACTAACCGATGCAAAACTACTCTAACCAAGCAAACTAGGGAGTAAGTTTAGGAAATATGCCTCATACTTAACCCTAGGGAGCTGGAGGAAGAAGAAGAGATGAAGGGAAAAGGCTGTGGCAGTTGCTGCTGCTAGCTGCTGCTACTGTGCTGTTGCTGTTGCTGCTGATCTCTGCTGCTGTTGCTGTGAAGATTGCTGCTGCTGCTGTGGGTGCTGGCCTCAGCTGAGAGGTAAGTGTGTGTGTGTGTATGTGAGAGTTGAGAGAAAAACACAAGGAAATGAGAGGAAACAATTATCACTCAATTGTCAACCCTCCTCTCTCTCTCTTCATTAATGGCAAGCATGGCTTGAGCCATGATGCCCTCTCTCTCTCTCTCACAAGTCAACACCCACTACAATTTCAAATTAAAGTAACTTTTAATTAACTAATTAAACTTGATTAAAACCCAAAAGGCTTAATCCTCAAGATTAACCCACCATGGTCACTTAACATGGTAAAAACTCATTTAAAACCCTAGTTTACATGCACATGTGTGTGCAAGCCTAGGAAAATTTTAGAAAAATATTTATTAAATTAGGAAAAATATTTGAAACACAATTTGGTAAACTTTTTATTAAAACCCATTATTTAAATATATTTAGTCACTAAACAAATCCTAAGGTGTTACAATCTCTCCCCCTTAAAGAAATTCGTCCCCGAATTTCAAAAATCTAACTACACGTACCTTCAAAAAGATGGGGATACGTCTTCATCATCTCGCTTTCGGTCTCCCAAGTGACCTCCTCACGGTTTTGACCACGCCAAAGTACCTTAACTGATGCGATGTCCTTCGATCTCAATTTCTTCACTTGTCGATCCAAGATCATCACCGGCTGCTCTGCATAGGAAAGGTTGCGCTCCAGCTGGATCGTCGGGTGCTGAATCGCGTGCGAAGGATCATGAAGATATCTGCGGAGCATCGAGACATGAAATACGGGGTGCATATCTGGAAAGCTGGGCGGAAGGGCTAAACGGTAGGCTACTGCACCAACACGCTCGAGGATCTCGAAGGGGCCCACATACCTGGGACTGAGCTTCCCCTTCTTCCCAAACCTCATCACACCTTTCATCGGGGAGACCCTCAAGAAAACATGATCACCAACAGAAAACTCAAGTCTGCGTCATCGACGGTCTGCATAAGATCTCTGCCTACTCTGTGCTGCTCTCATCCTATCGTGAATCAACTGGATTTTCGCGGTCGTCTCCTCAACAATCTGTGGCCCTAAGATACTGCCCTCACAGAGCTCTGTCCAACAGGCGGGCGACCTGCATCTCCTCCCATAAAGAGCCTCAAATGGTGCCATCTGAATGGTCTCCTGGTAGCTGTTATTGTAGGAGAACTCTACTAAGGGTAAGTGATGATCCCAGCTACCACCGAAATCCAATACACAAGCTCTGAGCATGTCCTCGAGAGTCTGAATGGTCCGCTCTGACTGTCTGTCGGTCTGCGGATGAAAAGCCGTGCTGAAACTCAAGCAAGTGCCCAAAGCCTCCTGAAGCCTCTGCCATAGTCTACTGGTAAACTGGGTGCCTCTGTCGGACACAATACATGTCGGGACTCTGTGCAGTCGCACTATCTCGTCAATGTAGATCTGGGCATACTGAGTAAATCCGAAAGTCGTCTTTACAGGTAGGAAGTGAGCCGCTTTCGTCAAACGATCCACGATCACCCAGATGGAGTCATACCCCCGACTAGTCCTGGGTAGACCCACCACGAAATCCATCGAAATCTGTTCCCATTTCCACTCCGGAATGGGTAACGGCTGTAGCTCTCCCGCGGGCCTCTGGTGCTCAGCCTTGACTTGCTGACAAGTCAGGCATCTCGACACGAAATCTGCGATGTCCCTCTTCATTCCGTCCCACCAATAAACATCTCTCATATCATGATAAATCTTGGTGGAACCGGGATGGACGCTATATACCGATCGATGTGCCTCCTCAAGAATCTCGCGCCTCAGTCCCTCAGCATCCGGTACGCACAGTCTGACTCCAAATCGTAGTACCCCCTGATCATCGATCACGAACTCGGAAAATCTTCCCTGTCCAATCTGTGCCATGATCTCTGAACATCGGTCATCACTGAGCTGTGCCTCACGTATACGATCGATCAACTGTGGGCATGCACGGACATGCGCTATCTGTCCTCCAATCGGCGTGAACTCGAACTGTACTCGGCTGTCGCATAATATCTGCCAATCTGCTGACGACTGCCCTTGTACTGCGCTCAAACAAGATAGACTACTCCCGGGCCTACTGCTCAAAGCATCCGCCACCACATTTGCCTTGCCCGGGTGATATAAGATCTCGCAGTCGTAATCCTTCACTAACTCCATCCATCGGCGCTGTCGAAGGTTCAGGTCCCGCTGCTGGAATATGTATTTCAGACTCTTGTGATCCGTAAATATCTGGCACGACTCGCCGTATAGGTAATGTCGCCAGATCTTAAGTGCGAAGACCACTGCAGCCATCTCCAAATCGTGAGTGGGGTAGTTCTGCTCATATTTCTTCAATTGTCGCGAGGCATACGCGATCACCCTGTCGTGCTGCATCAGTACGCACCCCAGCCCTACTCGAGAAGCATCACAAAAGACCATAAATCCGCCCGATCCGGAAGGTAAAGATAACACCGGTGCCGTCGTCAGCCGAGTCCGCAACTGCTGAAAACTGTGCTCGCACTCCTCCGTCTAATCGAAAGGAACTCCCTTCCGGGTCAACCCGGTCAGCGGTGTATCAATACGTGAGAAGTCCTGCACAAAACGCCTGTAGTAACCGGCCAACCCCAAAAAGCTGCGAATCTCCGTCACCGATGTGGGTCTGGGCCAACGCTGAACGGCCTCGATCTTCCTCGGGTCTACACATATACCGTCTCGTGAAATCACGTGTCCCAAGAAGTCTACGCTGTCTAACCAAAAAGCACACTTGGAGAATTTTGCATAAAGCTGGTGCTCCCTCAAGGTCTGCAATGTAATCCGCAGGTGCTGCTCGTGCTCCTCACTACTCCGGGAATACACCAAGATGTCGTCAATGAAGACTATGATGAACAGATCCAAATATGGACGGAAAATATGGTTCATCAAGTCCATGAAGGCTGCTGGCGCATTGGTGAGTCCGAACGACATCACCAAAAACTCATAATGGCCGTAGCGCGTACGGAAAGCTGTCCTGGGAATGTCCTCCTGCCGAACCCGCAGCTGATGATAGCCCGATCGTAAATCGATCCTCGAAAAGTACCCTGCCCCCTGAAGCTGGTCGAACAAATCGTCGATGCGCGGCAAAGGATACATGTTCCGTACTGTCACCCTGTTCAGCTGGCGGTAGTCGATACACAGACGCAAACCGCCGTCCTTCTTCTTGACAAACAGGACTGGAGCACCCCAAGGAGAAACACTGGGTCGAATAAGTCCCTTATCCAGCAAATCTTGCAACTGACCCTTCAACTCTCGAAGTTCCGCCGGGGCCATCCGATAAGGCGGTATGGAAATAGGCCCCGAGCCAGGAACCAAATCAATACAGAAGGAAATGTCGCGCTCGGGCGGCAACCCTGGAAGCTCGGCAGGGAACACATCAGGAAACTCGCTAACAACCGGAACCTGATCCAATGGGACCTCTGTAGCGCGAGCATCGCAAACATAGGCGAGAAATCCCTCACATCCCTTCCTCAAAAGCTGTCCAGCGCGAAAAGAAGAAATCACACTGTGAGGGGCGGCACCACGGTCCCCCAACACAACAAAAACCGACTCACCGGGAAAGCAGAATCTAACTGTCTTCTCACGGCAGTCCACAGAAGCATAGCACGTGGCTAACTAATCCATGCCCAAAAGAACGTCGAAGTCCAACATCTCCAGAAGGATCAAGTCGACATGCGACTCCCTCTCGCCAATACAGACGGTACAGGATCGGAACACGTGCCTAGCTACAAACGACTCTCCCACAGGAGTGGTCACCACAAGCGGCTGATCAAGAAAACCGGACTCTCTACCCAAACTCGGCACAAAGTGTGTGGATACGTACGAGTGTGTGGATCTAGGATCGAACAATACATGTGCATCAACTGTACAAACAGGAAGGATACCTGAAACCACTGCGTTGGACGCCTGCGCGTCCTGATGTGTCAAAGCAAAGACCCGCGCCTGTCCACCACCTGTAACTGACTGCCCTCTGCCTCGGTCATCTCGTCCTCTCTGAGCAACTCCTCCACGGCCACGACCTCGCTGTGTATGAGTCTGGCGTGGAGCAACGGTAGGTACAACGGGCAACGCCCTCTGGGGTTGTGAAGGTGGTAAAGTAACATGCGGTGCTGCCGCCTCCCTCCGGTGTGTCTCGGGACAATCTCTAACGAGGTGAAGTAGGCTGCCGCATCTAAAGCAACCCCGCGGCGACTGCTGACTCTCTCGTGGATATGAACTAAACATCTGGCTCCGTCCCGAACCTCTGCCACTCCCCGTACTTGGGCGATACCTGTCGCGGCGTCTGAATATCTGTCTCCGTGCGGATATACCAGTACGAACTCTCTTCGGCTCTGGGACTGCCGAAGTCTCAGCAAGGTGCTCCTCGACTACTAGGGTTGCGTCTACAGCTGCTGCATAGGTCTCGTAGTGCTGCGCGCTGATCGCGAGGAACAGTGGTGTAAGCAAGCCTCGAACAAATCTCTTGACTCGCAACTCCTCAGTAGCCACCAAATATGGGGCATAGACTGCCAACTCTGTAAACAGCACGTCATACTCTGCCACTGTCATCCCTGGCGTCTGGCGCAAGGACTCAAATCTGCGTGCTCGGGCATCCCTAACACTCTGGGGAAGGAATTGGGCTAGAAATACTGTCACAAACTCTGTCCAGGTCATAGGAGGAAGACCTGCTGCTCTGCCCTTCTCAACTGAATCACACCACTTCTGCGCAAGACCTTCCAGACGAAAGCTCGCGAACTCAACCCATCTCGTATCTGTGCATCTGAGGGAACGGCATATCCGGGCCATCCTGTCGATGAAAGACTGTGGGTCCTCGGCTGTATCGGTGCCTGTGAAGACCGGAGGCTTCAGCCTCATGAACTCTGATAGCGAAACTGTAATCACCTCTGTGGCTGCAGGGACAACTGGCTGTGCGGTAGGCACCATCGCGGTCTCTGGAACAGGTGGAGCTACCTCTGGTCGCTGGGCTCGAAGCGTCTCAACTAGCGATCCTATCATCTGGCGCATCTCCTGCATGCTAGATCCCACCGTCTGGCGCATCTCCTGCATACCAGCCCCTAGCGTGGCGATCTGATCTGTCACGGCAGGAACAGCCTGCTCGGGTACAATCGGTGTACTGCCCGGATCAGTCCTCGTCTCGGACGAGTCAACTCGAATCTCGGCCCTCGCGGCCGCTCTCTGCGCCCTCGTAGTCTTTGGCGGCATAATGGCTGAAAGAAAATTAGGATTCGATAAGAACACGGAAATCGAATCGCAGGAATGTATGTATTCGAGAAGGAATTTATCAACAAGTCCTAAGGTCGCGTAGGCGGAGTACCGTGTCATGAGTATGCCGTGGAACATACACACGCTACGCTACCCTGCTGCAGCTACCTACTCCATCATACCAGGGTCATCCTACACTCCGAAGGTAAAACCTACGCTCTGATACCAACTTTGTCACGACCCGAGAGTTTCGACTCGTGACCGGCACTTAACCACGCAACGTCTACAGGCGTAACGCGGCTAAGTAAGCCGAACCCAGAAATCAAAACCAATAAATATAGAGTGATTTAAAACATTTCGTAAAAACAGCCATGCATGTCCGAGAAACATTTTATTAATTTAGTAGAAATCCTTTTAAGTTCAAGAGTTATAACTTTTATAATTTTGGCAACATTTCCTTTTTAAACATTTGTCCCGTAAGTCGGGTAAAAGGAAGGTGTAGCAGAAATAACAACTGAAATAAATAAAGCATCCCAATATGATATACGACGCCGTAGCGAAGAATACACAGTAAAGCAAGGACAATATCACAAAAGGTAAGACTGCATAAAATAAAGCCGGCTCACATGCGAGCTCGACACCAGAGTATAAAATCATACACATCATCCTCACAACTGTCTTTAAATCAATACAGAAAGGTAGATGGAGAGTACTAGATACATCAATATACAACTGAAAGATAACAGATACCGTACAAAAACCCACCTAACAGCAAAAGGCTAACTCGCCTCAGCAACGGTATCTGTGCCAAAAGATGCGGTAAACAGCCAGCCGTGACTACTCCCAAGGGCAACCTGCAAATACTGTGGCACAACGGGGGTGAGTTGCTAACTCGTGAATAGAGATAACATATAAAGGTGATCGCGAGCATGCACATATAGCGTGGCTCTACTAATGCCAGCAGATGATATCAATGCATGCCAAACAGTGGATGCAATAGTAATACAAGTGCTCTATCAGGTAAATACTACAGGATGAGATACATAGCAATCAATACTGAGCAGGGGATAAATAACATCTATATGGAATATGTCAACATGGAAAAAAATAGGCGGTGCCTCAGGCTGCACCCAAATCCCAAATATACTCAGGCGCCGGCACTCCCATCGGCCCTCAAATCCTGTATACCTCTGAGAAATCACGAGTGCCCAACATCGGCACCCAAAACATCATCAAATACTCGTGTCCAACATCGACACGCAAATCGTCATATATCGGGCTCCGTCTGTCCAGATCAGCCCACGGGGTCCGTCTGCGGTGTCGGCCCTCGGCCCCGGCAGTACGGGTCATCCCGCATCCATCTCTCGACTCTGGCCAGTATCCTCCGGACAACTGCCAGGTCCAACCAATCACCGGTAGGTACTCGCCCACCTCCAGGCTCAATCGGCAAAACCCATCGATCATCTCGCCGAGGGGAACCATACCGGGCCCACCACGAACCCGCAAACGGAACATCCACTCCTCGAATCGGGTTTCAAGCACACGTCTCAGCACCGAGAAAACGCGTGGTGGACACACCAAAATATCATATCACGAGGTACCGGGTTTTCAAAATAATGCATCTTTTCTTAAATATTTTCACGGTCCTCAAAACTAGAAATCACATGAAAATCCATCACCAATAAGTCAATCCAATGCGAGGTACAATGTAAATCAATCCATGGTATGGGTATAAGGGGAAAACCGATTTTAAAATAGTTCTCGTTCTTAAAGATGTCATGCGGCTCCCAATTTCTAGAAAATCATAACCAATCATATGTAAGATGAACTACAGCAATATAATCATGGCAGCTCTACAGTGAGTGTGACATGGAAATTACTAACGGTGTGTGTGTAGCATGCAGAATCGTGCCCGTGCAACATAAGCCGTTAGTAATAGTGCAGTGTTCTACCAGTTCTACGCATATATATATAGATAAATATGGCAGGGAATGCAATATGCGATGACAATCCATGGTATGGTATATGCAATATATAACAATAAGGTCCTATCAGCCCTTACGCATAACGCCATGCGGGCGATATCCCCGTAGATGTGAAATCTACTCACCGAAGTCTCGCGCTAAGTGTAGCCGACGACTTGCTTGCCCTTCTTTGCAGCGTCCGCCTCACTGGCCTGCGAACCTAGAATCACATAACATATATCACACATAAGCTCAATTTCACAGAAACGCGACATTACAGTCCAACTAGAAACCCATGTCACAAACCAATCGCGCGTGTGCGCGATACGCTAAAACGTGTGATCACGCGTCTGAAACTACCCCGACGCGTCGCGATACGCAGAAACCCAAACCTACTCACGTATCACGCGTGTCGCGAAGGTTTAGAAAAACGGCAAAACAGGTATTTGGTCCCAGATTTTTATACAGAGCTAAACTTACAAAAATATATATATCACAGAACCCTACACACTAGCAGACACCTACAGGACCAAAACCCCAACCCAAACCCTACCCATCTGGCCGCAATTGGCGGCCAGAATGAAGGAATTGGCGGCCACAAGAAGGAATTTGGGGGTCGGGTTAAATCTGGGGTATCAGCACCTATCCACTATACTGCAGTCTTCTCAATTTCAAACTGAACTCATCGGGTCAAAAGCAGTTCCAGAAAACCTCAATTTTGCACAATACGATAAATTGCATCAATTAGAGAAACTGGTGGTATTTTAGTGCAATTGGGGTTAAACTAGGTTAATATGGTCTCAATAACCCACTAACAACCTACTGAAACCAAATCACACCACACTAGCACAAGGTTCCCACTAAACACCTCATATCGCACTAAAACGCACTAAAAACCACTAACCGATGCAAAACTACTCTAACCAAGCAAACTAGGGAGTAAGTTTAGGAAATATGCCTCATACTTAACCCTAGGGAGCTGGAGGAAGAAGAAGAGATGAAGGGAAAAGGCTGTGGCAGTTGCTGCTGCTAGCTGCTGCTACTGTGCTGTTGCTGTTGCTGCTGATCTCTGCTGCTGTTGCTGTGAAGCTTGCTGCTGCTGCTGCTGATCTCTGCTGCTGTTGCTGTGAAGCTTGCTGCTGCTGCTGCTGTGGGTGCTGGCCTCAGCTGAGAGGTAAGTGTGTGTGTGTGTGTATGTGAGAGTTGAGAGAAAAACACAAGGAAATGAGAGGAAACAATTATCACTCAATTGTCAACCCTCCTCTCTCTCTCTTCATTAATGGCAAGCATGGCTTGAGCCATGATGCCCTCTCTCTCTCTCTCACAAGTCAACACCCACTACAAATTCAAATTAAAGTAACTTTTAATTAACTAATTAAACTTGATTAAAACCCAAAAGGCTTAATCCTCAAGATTAACCCGCCATGGTCACTTAACATGGTAAAAACTCATTTAAAAACCCTAGTTTACATGCACATGTGTGTGCAAGCCTAGGAAAATTTTAGAAAAATATTTATTAAATTAGAAAAAATATTTGAAACACAATTTGGTAAACTTTTTATTAAAACCCATTATTTAAATATATTTAGTCACTAAACAAATCCTAAGGTGTTACAATAAGTAATATGTTACAAGAAATATATGCACATATTAAAGTAGACACAAACCAAGTAGCATACTACCATATTTAGCAAGGTTGTATATACAACTGTGAATATCCCAAGCTTCCATTAAGTAATATACATACAAGTATGATACAATAATGGCCCCTAGGGCATATATACTAACAACTATCAGACTCGGTAGGGTTTCAGGATGAGTTCGCTCATCAGCTTCCCCTTCTATCAATACATCGGCAACCGTTACGTACAACTAGTACCTCTGACGTGCTAGTGGTTAAACCCAGTACCAGTGTATTGATGAGTTATTAGAGTCCCCCACAGACAGTTTCCCAAGTTCGGGCGAAACGTTGTAGAGGCTGTATGGATATATGGCGGGGTTTGATCATATCCGTGCACTTATGCACGGATCAGGATCGGACGGATAATACTAGCGGGGTTTGGTTTAAGTCAGATGCTAGTATTATAGTGTAGGAATATTTTTTGTCTCATTGCATTTGTATTCGGTCGGAATACAAATGCGGGAATGTATTTACAGTTAAGCTGTAATCTCGTAATTCGTTACGGGAATATTTTGGGAGTTGCCAATTTTTCATTTTCCGTCTTAAACATTAGATTCAATGTTTAATATATTGTGAGCTTTGTTAGCAATCTTTCTCCTGCCAAATTTTCAGCCATCTTTCCTGCCTAATTTCGTGTGCTTATCTTTTGCCTTGGTGAGTCACTCTGAGTACATTTATTGGGCATGGGCCTGGGCAGCATGGGGCTGGTGTGCTTGAGGTGGCTGATTGGAGTTGGTGGGGGGGTTTCTGCAAATTGACCATGTTTTAAAATGGATGGGGCTTTTTTTTTGTAGTGTTGGCTGGGGTCCATGGGAGTGCTGTAGTTTATTTTAGTGTGGGGTTAATTATTGGATATGGGTTTTTGTTTTAGTGTGGCTGTTGAATTGTGAGGGTGTGAGATTGTTGCTTAATTAATTATTCATAGCCACCTCTTCAGTTCATGTTTTTTTCCCCACTGAGAGCATTCTGGTTTTGGGCAGTGTACATTCTGCTCTTGGCCGAGCCCTAATTTTCCTTGGCTTCACAAGCTCATTCTCTTCTTCTCCAAGAAAAATTTCTTGCTCACATGTTCTTTCAGATTGGCAGCTTCAACCTTGAGACAAAATATTCTACATCTTCTCTACTTCATTTTTGGACATGTCGGCTAGCAAACTTCATGTCCGAGTTGCCTCGATCTTGAGGCGGGAGCCCATCTACAGATTCATCGATGTGGTGCCATTTTGACGGACCTGATCGGGATGGACTTCGTCGGCGCAGCAGCGGGGAGTTTGGTGCGGAGATTAAAGACCGAAGGACACGGATCGATCGGTATAATCTTTTCAACTCCTTTTACATTTTGCTAGTTTACGGTTAATGGAACGATCCGGGTTTTGGGCTGCGGAGGCGCCGGTTTTTTAAAAAGTTTTTGTTCCACATTTGGCGTCGTTCAGACGGCCGGGGGGCCGCCGCGGCCCAACATGGTATCAGAGCCAAACTATTAACCGCTTACTAGCTTGTTCTAACATGTTTAAAAGCCCGATCGAACAAAATTTCCGAAACCGCAATTTCAATACTAAAGTTTCTGTCGAATTTTTAAACTGGTCAAAAAATTATTTTGAGTGTTTTAGAAAATCAGGCAGGCTTTTTGAAGACACTGGAAGAAATTTGGTAGCACGATCTCACAACTAGACCGCGGAACCTTGCGCGGCGCTTTGGTGGATTTGCTACACCAATTTTCTTCCTGGGGACTTCAACTTGGAAATGTGGTTTCTGGATTATTTATTTTTGGCCCAAATTATTTTGAGTACTGGATTTGTGCTTGGGGCCCACTTTGGGAAGTTTTGTCGATCGGAATTTTAAATGTGTTACTTTGCAGTGCATTACATTTCTATCTGCGACCGTGAATGTCATTTGATCGGTAAATATTGTCTAATCGCTATAGTCCCTTTAGACGAATTTGCGAACGTAACATTCACGTTGATGTTCTGTGTTGTGCTGTGATGTTGCGGATTTGTCGTGGTGGATAGCTCATGTGCAATGGTAGTGATGTTTGGATTTATTTGTACATTTGATATTGCGGGGCGAGCGTCCGACATGTGGACTGCCGTCGCTGTCTGTTTGTATATTATTCTTTTGGGGCACGACCAGGATGAGGTCGATGTACCCGTTGTATATATTTTCTTTTCTGTACTAGGATTACCCCGCGGTGGGGTGCACGGATAGCCGGGTTCTAGAGGGCAACGGGCCCGCATCTCATGGCGTTGAGACGGAGGGGGCTTCACTCTAGAATTGGCGGGCTATTCGCCGCACTCGTAGGGGGTACAGGTTGACCCAAGGAGGGGTGCTCAAGTTACCGGATTCCGTGAAGTGCTGGGTGGTCCATTCACGTTGTTGAAGGGGGCTGCCTCGCTTCAGATTTTGGCAGGTAACTTGCCGCGCTCGTAGAGATCTAGGTTTGCATTCTACATGCTATCCACACGACCAGGAGAATGTCGGGTTTCATCTGCGGCTCTATGAAACCCGGGGATCTCAGATTATCTGTATTGCTCTGTGATACTTATTACTTTTCTGTGATGTTGTATTTATCATACCTGGAGCGTTTATTATATATTGATATATATATACTAGTAGATGTTGTATATGTTTTGCACCCGTGCTAGTCCAGTCCCCGCTCTGTCGTTAGTTAAGTAACCTAACGGGTGATGACGGGACCCAGTGGCGAATGCGGATGGCATATGCGTACATCATATTTTCATTCTTTTCTGGTGTGATCAATTGATGGGACTGCATTGATTATTATCAATGCAAGTAAAACAAACCAATATATGATGTTGTTGGAACCAATTTTTCAAAAAGCTGTTATTACAAGGACGTTCTCTTTTGTTTTGCACAGTGGTATTTGGTTGTGAATATCCTGCACCTCATTCGACGAAGCAAGGGCCGGGATCCCTTCATCGGGAGTGACCCCTTGGACAGAAGTTTGCGTCAGGGTAATAACTTCACTATAGTCGATTACTTTTTGCTTTGCATCGTGGTATTCAGTTTGGAATATCCCGCACCTCATTCGACGGGAAAAGAGTCGAGATCCCTTCACGGGGAGTGATCTCTTTAGCAAAAGTTTTCGCCACTATATTTTTATAAAACCACTTGGATTCCTTCAACGATATCAAGTTCATTACGCTAAAGGTTTTTTCGCCAAAAACCAGCCGTAGCCCTCCGTCATTTCAGATTAGTATTGCTTAGTATTCGTGCTGCGTTTGTTGACCTTGTCAAGGCGTGGTGAGCGGTAGCTCTGTAATACTTTTCTATCGCAAGAAAATGTGGATTGGTTAGGACAGTCGTTCGACCTTGTTGACCTTGTCAAGGGTCTGTGCGGGTGGGTCTAATGCAATCAAGAAAATGACGGGTTGAACTTGACTAGGACCCTTTGACTTGTTGACCTTGTCAAGGTCACTTGGATCCTAGGGGTAAAATCATATCGGGAGTTTCAAACATACAGGAAACTTGCCAGGCTTGCGCATACCTTCTGGAGTGTGATGACGTGCGTGGCTTCCATCACGTTATCATGCGATGATAGTTGGATCCCGATTCCCACTGATGAGTTGGTTTACTCCTCGGGTGACCCCGACTAATTCTTCTTTCAGGTTTGGAGGAGAATTTGAGGATATCAGTGGGAGGTTTCCTGATTAGATAAAGTGATTAACCATTCTGATATAGGTTAGAGTGCACGCAGAGTGTTTCTACTTTTTCTCTCTTTGACTGCGACCATGACCCGACCCTAGACTATAACTCAGTGGCCAAGTTAACCTAACTTTCTTAAAACACTGGCTTTTGGATTGTCTGGGTTGCATACATCATTGCCACTCTTTCTTTTACCCTTTGCATTTCTCCAGAACACCTCGTATCACTACGAACATCCACTTCCATTGGATAAATCCATCGTATGGTTATATACGAACTCGAAGGAATTTCTTCGAGGATGGATTCAGGTTCTGGAGAGATAGAATAAGACTGTTCATTTGTCTTTTCCTTTTACCTTCTCTCAGGTTATGAGGGCTCCTAGGATTAGGAGAGGGTACACCTATTACGCTTATTAGATAGTCTTCTTCCAAACCATAGGCAGGTGCCGAAAGGTAGGGAATGAAGAAAACCAATTAGCCTAAGTTGGGTGTACAGAAGGTAATAAGTAAAGACAAATAAAGGGATCAGAAAGTGGGCAATGTAAATTGCGACCGTTAACATTCACGACCAAACCACGTATCTCATCTTCACTCCTAATTCACCTTTGTATTTCTCCAGAACACCCTGTATCACTACGAACATCCACTTCCATTGGATAAATCCATCGTATGGTTATATACGAACTCGAAAGAACTTTTTCGAGGATGGATTCTGGTTCAGGAGAAATAGGAATAAGGTTTATTCAGTTGTCTTATATCCTTACCTTCTCTCAGATTGCGAGTGCTCCTAAGATTAGGACAGTACACCTATTATGCTTATTGGATAGTCTTCTTCCAAACCATAAGCTGGTGCCGAACGGTAGGGAAGGAAGAAAACCATTAAGCCTAACGATGGTGTACAGAAGGTAACGACTAAAGACAAATAAAGAGAATTGGAGAGATGACAAAGAAATATACGGTTACAGTCATGAATCTGATAATGGAAGAGGCATTACTAGGAATACCCGGATACCCCTTTGAAACATATTCATGTTTCAGTTTCACTGTTTATTGTTAATAGAAAACTGATTTCCCAATTAGACCCTTGTTCCAGGGTATGTATTTACCAGGTATGATTCTCACATCTGTATGGTTTTACAGATGATGTGTGGGAGTAAGTTATTGGGAATTAGGTGATCATCCTCATTATATCAGAATTTGTTGTAATTGGTGATATATGAGGAAATCGCCTGGGTACAGTTTTCAACCTACGACGCATAGAGTTTGAGTTATTCAACTCAGGGGACTTATACAAAATATTGTATATTGTCCAGTGTCCATCAGGACAAAGGGGTTGGTCCTCGTACTATATTCTGTTTACTTGTGACTTCTCAAGTTTTAGACAAGTGTTTCGTAGAAATACAAGGTCTAAGTTTTGAGAAGTTATAGGTAAAAGAATAAAGTAGAGAACCAAGTGTTGCAAGTGTTGGGATTCTTCAAGGTGATCGAAGATGTAGATACTTGTGTTTGGTATTCAGTTGATAGTAATGATTTTGAGAAACTTGTTTCTCTTTCAGGTTACTCATAATTGGATGCACTCCTAAGTTGAGTAATGTTGATCGTCCTCTCTCTATTTAGTTAACCTGCACTGGAGACAGCTGCATGATTTGAATCTGGTTCCAATTAAATCAGTGCCTCTATTTCTATATTGTATATAGAATGGTTCGTATCTTAACGATGTTAAGGTACGGGGAGTTGTCCGGCTTATACTTAAAACCAGACTCCGGATAACTCAAGACACGTTTCTCTTGTAAGTCCACGGTAGCGCCCCGGCCGTCTAACAGACGCCAAATGCGGAACAAAAACTTTTTACAACTGGCGCTATCGTGTACCGTAACCCGGATCTGCCATTAAAGCTAAACTAACAAACTACAAAGTGGGTAGAAGCATTATACCGAATGATCCGAGTCCTTCGGTCTTTAACCATCATCCCACGCTTTGTTGCGGCTGCTCCGATCTCCTCGATCTCCAATCTTGTCGTCCAGGTGGCACCACGTCGACGGATCTTTAAACGGGCTCCCGCCTCTGAACCGAGGCAACTCGATCGTCAAGTTTGCTAAAAGAGACGACCAAGATGAAGTAGAGAATGGGTAGAACACTTTGTCTCGTTACGTCCAAGGTTATGGACGAACGGTTAACGAAGTTGCCTTTTGGATCGATACGAAATAAGAAATAAAGTATATCAATTTCCATGAACCAAAATCCTTAATCTTTTAAAACAACAAGCATGATCCCTTCATCATAGAATGGCCGGAGGGAGGTGAGTGTAGGATACAAGAGAGTGACCATTAGCACTAAACCAAAAGAATGAGTCATAAGACACCTTGTATGAATGCATTAAATGATAACCAATGAACTTAAACCTAGTCACAAAAGCATTTAATCCAATAATCAATGCACTAATGACTCACCAAGATGCATGAACCTAGTCACCACCTTCTAGAAGCTTCTACACTCATCCAAAGAAAAGATAAATCCGCATTTAACCGAATGTCAAATACGGCAGATAGAAAACTGGAAACTGGCAACTTCCAAAAGTGATCCTGAAACGAATTTCAGGATAACCCCGTATCAGTATAAACATACCCGCATTTGTATTACGACCGAATACAAATGCAACTGAGACAAAGATATTATATCTACACAGTATAATACTGGGTTCTGGCTTAAACCAAAGCCTACCAGCATTATCTGTCCGAAAAACGACACGTGCGAAAACGCACGTGCTTTTTCCGAACCTTGCCATATCACCATACGTCCTCTACAACGTTTCGCCCAAACTTGGGAAAGTGTCTGTGGGGGACTCTAATGACTCATCAACACACTGGCACTGGGTATAACCCTTAGCACGTCAGAGGTACAAGCTGCACGTAACGTTTTGCCTATGTATTGATTGGAAGGGAAGCTGACGAGCGAACTCATCTATAAACCCTACTGAGCCTGACAGTGACAATGTATATACAGTCCGGTCCATTCGTCTAAAGAGTATTGCATATCGAGTCTAGGGGTGTGGATAAAGTCAGACCCCTAATAACGCGATAAATCGTGTCGGCATGAAGCCCATCACCACCTGAGAAACTACTGATCCAAATCAGTAATTCTCCACTACCTCGGCCGAGGGTTTCTAGTGATGGCCATCCGTGCACTGCGCGACATCAACCCCCAATACCGGGAGAGAAGAATCCCCGAAATCCGCTCACTTGCCTCCAATGTGGCTCGGGACTGTACCCAACTAAAACCTGTTTGCACAACTCCTTTGAGCGTGGTAGGGTAGTAATCTAAGCACAGTGGGAACTCACATGAGACAAACGACGATCTCAGGTCGATGAACTAACCTGTACACATGTCACCAGGGAATTGCTATCTGACGATATGTATAATACCAACTAGCAGATTCCCGGCGAGTCCTGTCCGGTGTACTCATAACCCAATGAGCACCTGTATACATCTTAGGTGAACCAACTGACACCAATGGCTTGTGAGACCGGCCATCGCCCCTCGTCGGGGTCTCGACTGTATACACTAGTCTACTCTGGAGTATCGATGCCCTGTCTCGAAAACTCCCACGACTAGGGACACTTTAAGGATGTGCTTATAGACCCTAGCTCCCACGTATATGATCACCATCATACTGCTGGCTGTCAAGCAGAATCCTATGGGCTCTATCAATCATGCAATAGCATGTATATGATGATAAAGACAAACCAGATAGCATACTATCATCTCGAGTAAGACTGTCATATCGGTATAGGTCCTGCCTCAATCATTGCAATCACGTACCTGCGATCCAATAATTGACTTTGAGGGCACTATCTCCAACAATCTCCCATTTGCACTCAAGGCCAATTATTGTGATGTCGAATACTCACAGCTCGTGTGATACTGAACATCCAACTCCTCTACTAATCAGTTTCATAAAGCTAGTTTGTAAAACTCTTGTGTTCGAGAAATAGCCTCAGTGAGTGGATCCGCCCTAATGTTTCTTTCTATGTCTCTCTTAATCTCAAGTTCGCGGAGAAAGCCATCTCCCGAATCGAGTAATTCCTGTCTTAGAATATGTCTGAATATCTGATGCGACCTAGTTCATAAATGAACTCCAAATCCAAACTTCTTAGACTTTATTGATAACTGAACCTAATCTGTATCCAGCACCATGCCGCCCACAGTATCCTCTTGGACCACCTGTCCATAATACTGTCCCTCATCAGAGGAAAAACTATAACTTTGATAATCACTCTGTTATCCATGTCACCTTAGTGTTAGTTATATGTATGCCCTAGAGGCCATTACTGTACATAGGATGTATATTTTAGTGGATGCTGGGACATATATAGGGAGGACTTTCTTGCTCGACATGATAGTATGCTATCTGGTTAATCTTTACCTTAACGTGTACACAGATTGTCTCTCTATTACATGTTGGTAAAGCCCTTAGGATGTGTACTTGACTACCTGGACTATGATGCGGATCATACTAGTGGGGACAGGGTAGTCCATAAGTACATCCTTCAAAGTCCCTAGTCGTGGGTATATCGAGACGGGGCATCGATATACCAGAGTAGACTAGCGTGTACCTTCTCGACCCATATAGATGGGCGATGGATGATCCCATATCCATCGGTGTTTGACATCGGAGATGATATATGGGTGCTCAGTAGAGACTGGGTACACTGGACGGACTCGCTGAGAACTCCCAGATGGTATTATACCTCACGTCAGATGGCAGTTCTCTGGTGACACTGGTACAGAGTAGTCTGTTGACCCGAGATCGTCATAGAGTCTTGTGTGGTTCCTACTGTGCTTTGATTTCCATCTTACCACGTCTAAGAGGGCGTGCAAAACGGTGGTTTTTGGGTACAGTCCCGAGTCACATGGAGGCAATGAGCGATAGGAGGGGATTCGTCTCTCCCGGTATAGGGGGTTAATGTTGCGCTGTGTTCGATTGGCTATAACAGAAAATCCCTGGCCAGGGTTGCTGAGATTTACTGGTAAGTGTTACCAGTAGTTTCTCGAATTGTTATAGACCTCATATCGACACGACTTATCGAGCTATTGGGGTCTGACGTTTACCACCCCTAGGCAAGATATACGACATATCAGACGACGAGACCGGACTGTACCGTAGTGTTACTGGTTGGATTCACTGGAGTGTGAGCGGGCTTGCTCGTCGATCTTCTGATCGCTCAATACCCGGGTGGCCGTTACGTTTAGCAGACCGCTTGCGGCTTGTGGGTGTTTGATATGATCACCATCTACTGCCGGCGTATTGACGAGTCTTTAGAGTCCTACACAGAGGTTTCCTGGCTCAAGCGAAACGAAATAAGAGCGCATATGAGATATGTGCGAGACCGAGAATAATGCGTGTATGTGATACCGTATTTCATTCTCGCGATCAATGTGTCGAATGGTTGTATGCGATATAACCTAGTTATCGATTCAAGCGTTGATTCGATAAGCCGATACATTGTATACTAGTCGGTTGTGTGCGGCATGACCGGATCATTGAATCAAGTGTTGATTTAATGATTTAATGCATAATTATATATTTGATATATTACTTTGCATTAACTAGTATTGGTTCACTTTAAATGGATTTTCTCACTTGGATTGTACACATTGTATATGTGATATACTTTTGTACACAAGTTTGTATCATGTTTGATGATACATGCTAGTTTGGGTTTGTGTAAAGAATTAAACCATGGTTACATAAGTGGTTAGGGTTTCATTTCCTTTTCTCATTTATTTATTTATTTATTTATTTCATTTAGAAAAGATAAAGAGAAAAGAATGGTTGCTTATTTTGTTTTATTTGAAGCTTCTTGAAGCTTTGAACAAGTCTACCATTCTTGTCTCTTCTCTAACCCTAACCACTCATCTAACCTTAGTTAATTCTATACACTTGACCATGGTTGATTATGATAAGTATTCTTTTATTTTCTATTTTCTAAATACTTATCATATCATCTTCTTCTTCTTCTTCATCTTCTTCTTCCATGAAGAAAGCTTGCTACAACAATGGCAAGTGAAGAAATCAAGTGAGAAATCCAATTCTAAAGTCTACCCACTTCCTATTTCTTCATCCTCTACCTCTTGCCAAGAAGTATAGGGTGTTTCTTTCACAAGATTTCAAAGCTTGGTGAAGTTGGAGCTTGATCTAGCGATGCCTCGACGTAGATCATCTTCGGCATCGTCGTCGATGACCTAGCCCGCTTCTTCTCCGATGAAGCCGACGCTAGAGCCCGGGATCCGTTTTGGACAGCGAGGAGACACCATCACGGAGCCATGGAGGTGGAGCACCGGATCTACAATGGTTGTATATCCGTACTTGTAGTTAAGTGTTAACTAGTTTCATTTTATCGCCTAAAATTCTAGCCAACGGTCCGTATTAGGGTTTCTCGGCACCGTAATTTTTGTAAATTGGCATGGTTGATGCCTTGTGAGACCTCCTTGGTGTGCCTAGGAACCCTACAGTGGTATCAGAGCCTAGCTAGAGTCTTAGGCGAAGTTTAGACGGAGTTTGAAGTCCGAACGAACCGAAACCGCAAAATTTCCATGCTCTCTGGACAATTTCTGGAATCTGGTCTTTTTCAAAAATAAAAATATGCAGAAAATTCAGCAGGGAAATTGATGAATTACTGTGAAGTTAGAGAGTCCAATTCGTCTACAGTGCGGCGGAACCGCGGCACAAGCATGGCTTGTGCGGCGGTTCCGCGGCTAAGTTGTCGCGTCACTACTTGAAAATAGCACAGTAATTCCTATATTTTAGTGCTGTATTTTCTGGGATATTTTATTGTTTATTCATAAGTTGAATTTTCTGAGGTGGTTTTGGGGTTTCGGTGTTTCGATCGGAGTATCAAATTTTGTCTATTTGGCTTTCCGGATAATTTTAGAATATGTTAAAAAAGTTCGACCGGATATAAATACCCAATTTTTCCCCTGCCGGGAAATTTCCAAGTGTTGGATTTTTCCGTGGTTTAAAGACGTTCTAAGTAGTGCAAGTAACTCGATGGACCCTCTAGAAGACAACAAACCTTAACTCGATTATGTGACCGTCTTGAACTGCCCTTTGAACCTTCGGGTTTGGGGTAGTACGGCGTGCCACATGTGAGGCGTTGGCTTGACCCTTCTACGGCTGGACCGTTGGTACTGAGGCACGAACTGAATGTTTTTAGACTTGTTTCATGTGTTGATCTGTATCGGGAAAACTTGGGTGTTCGATTGTTCGATCGGAAAGTTTGACATTTTCTATTTATCTGGAATGGGATACAATAATTGGAATTCACAAGTAGTTATGTGATAACTGAATGAATGTTATAAACATAGCAGTTTAGTCTCACTTGATCGGTTGCCACGGAATTTTGATGTGATCAAAAGTCCGTCGCAATCACGTAGCGTACGCGGATACTCGCCGGGTAAACTTAATAGACAACCTCACTCCATAGCCTCAACCAAGTGACTGTAGGAGAACCCCATCACCGAAAGCATCTGTTCGGGTGCTCCCGGTAGCGATGTTCCGCCTTGGTGCACTTCGTCGACGGCGTCGGGGGTGCGGCCGCCTACTAAAGTTTGCGACGAGCATTCGATCAGATTGTCGGGAATCTTGTTGAATTGCCCGACTTGATATTGAAAAGTGTTTTCGATAATGAGACTAAAATGCGGGGTTTATAATTGTTAGGCATGCGATGTCTAAAGAATTCATTTGGTCAGGCATGCGATGTCTAAATAGATTGCGGATTCCAACTGTTGTAGTTTTACACTTTCTTTTCTGTGACCGTAAGTGTAATATGTGATATCGCCGGTTTCGTTGCTATATATCAACGACAATTGGAATGCGCATATTTACTTACATTGATGACATGTGATGTTATGTGTTGCTGGATATGTTATATTGGATTGTCGTGTTCGAATAGCCGGGGGATTTTATGTGAGATGAGTGTTTTTCATTTTCATTCATGTAAAAACTTGTATGTAATATTCTTTTATTGGGGCACTTCCAGGTAGCGGAAGTTGTCACCTTTTGTATATTATTTACTTTTCCGCACTAGGATAGACCTAAGGAGGAGGGCACAAGTAACCGGGTTCTGGAGTCCAGTGGGAGACCAACTCGAGGAGTCGAGGCCGGGTCTCCTAACTCCAGAATTGGTAGGGTTTCTTGCCGCTCTCGTAGGGGTCTAGGGGTGTGGGTTTGGCTATTCATCACGACCGTGGAATCCGTGTTTTATACTGGCTCGTATTGAAAACACGGACGTCCTAGTATATCCAATATTTTATATGATTCTTCTGCTGCGATATCTGTGATGTGATCATGTGATGTTCTGTGATAGATACAGTATATAGTATATATGATATATTATATAGACGTTACTTATGTTTTACACCCGTGCTAGCCCTGCCCCGCTCTGCCGTTAGTTACCTAACCTAACGGTGCATGAGGGGACATCAAGGCGAATGCGGATGGCATAAGTGTACGTCGTATTTATCTGTGATGTTTAGGTACTTAAATGATGGGACTTCATTAATGTGATTAATGAAATAAAAGAAACCTAAAGATGTTGTAGAATCGAATTTCAAAATAAAACAGGTAGCTACAGTTCTTGCTTTGCACAGCGGTATATATGATATATCCTGCACCTTATTCGATAAGGAAAGGACCGAGATCCCTTCACCGGGAGTGACTCCTTTAGCAATAAGTGGCAGATGCTACACACTCGGTTTGTCTTTTGATAGCTTTTAAGTGTTTTTGCTTTGCACAGTGATATATATGATATATCCCGCACCTCATTCGACGAGGAAAGGACCGACGATCCCTTCACCGGGAGTGACTCCTTTAGCAAAACTAGAAAAGCCTCAAAAAGCACTCCATTTCAAAATCATTCGATCCTACAACGATTTCAAGTTCATTACGCAATAGGTTTTCAGAAAAACCTGTCGTAGCCCTCCGTCATTTCAGATAAGTACTAGTTAGTATTCGTGCTGCGGTTGTTTGGCATGCGTCAAGGCGTAGTGTACGGTAGCTAACTAGTGCTTATCTGCTAGCATACGATGCGATTGGATTAGGGTATTCGTACGGCGTTGTTTGGCATGCGTCAAGGGTCGTGCGGGTGGGTCTAATTCAATCAAGAAATGTACGGGTTGAACTTGACTAGCGGACTATGGGTTGTTTGGCATGCGTCAAGGTCATAGCACGCTAGGGGCAAAATATTATCGGGAATTTCAAGTGTTGAAATTTGCAATGAGATTGCATACCTTCTATGAGATAGTTGGATCCCGATACCCGCTGCGAGTAAGAGTTACTCCTGGGAGACTTTTATACATTGCAATTAGCCGATCAAGTAGGTGTCTAGAAAGGTGTCAACGGGGTTACGCCTCTGGGAAAACGAGGTTTATATTAATTAGGTTCGTGCGAAAGCACGGGGGACCTCCCTCAAAGTACCGACACTGTCCTGGCTGAAAGATTGGCGAACTTGTAGTATGTAATTAATCCCAGCTAGTCTTTCCTTTTAGGGTTTGAAGGAAGATTTGATACAAAGCAGTGGGAGCCATCCTGATTAGATAAAATAATAACCAATCTATTCTTGTAAGAGCGCACGCTGAGTGTTTTCTTCTCTCTCTCTCCTGGTAGCGACCATATCACGCCTTAATCAAGATAATAATACGGATTATTGACCGAACCCGCTTGTTATACTGAGCTGGGAAACATTGGTCCCGCTCTAACTTATAATTGTTATAAGACAGAGCAGGAAATAGGGGAATACCAAGATTCCCATGCCGGCCAAACGAAGAGAGTGCATGCTGATACATCATCTTCGGGTGTGTTCATTATACAGAACTGTTTCTCAATGTCCTTTACATCCTGGGTATATGATACCGGATCAGGATCCCTAATATGTAATCTGTTACATAGGGCTACAGACAGGTAAAGAAATGAGAACGGGTGATAAGTTTCATGAGGCAGAAAACGGGGCAAGTGTTGCAGCCAGGTCTGTTGGTCACTGTCACCCTGTATAGTAATACATTGATTCTGAACGAATGTTATTAGATACCGAACCTGATATACAAAATCATATCACTCTCTTTATTAGTAAAGAAATGATAAAATTTTGTATTGTTGGATAATGTTTTGAACATTTCCTATATCAAAAGTTGATCGGTTCAGGCACGTTATCTAAAGCATTGAAGTTCTAAATCAAACTACAGTTCTTAGTATATGGAACACACACAAGAGGAAGAGTTCAGAAATGAACGGATTCTTCTTGAGGTATTGTAGACTAGGTCAGATCAATGTGACCCGACTAGCTAGAGTTACATATAGATGCATATTTAAATCAGTTTGAATTTACATCTTGTGAAACTCGCCAGTCATGTCATAAAGATAAGATGACCATAGCTCTGTTTATTGGAAACAGAGAAAGAGTTAATGAACTCTTGGGACTGATACATGATGATGTATGTAAGGTCTCCTGTCTACACATGCCAGGACTGATTCTTTATACTTCATTATATTCTCTGATAATCTCTCAAGATTCTGTCATATGTTCCTGTTGAAACATGAGTCCGAACCTTTTGAGATATTCACAGAATATAAGAAAGAAGTAGAGAACCAAAATACGGGTATAAGTATTATGTCCTTTGATGTGATCAAGGAGAAGAATACTTGGGCACGGAAATCCTGGACTATTCTAAAGGAGAATGAGATTCTCTCTCAGCATTACTCCTCCGTATACACCATAGCACGATGGTATGTCGGGGCGGAGGAATCACACCCTATATGATAAGGTGCGCTCTATGATGAGTACTACTGAGTTACCTGTTTCCTTTTGGGAGTTATGCACTTGAGAAGCTGCATACCTATTGAATAGGGTTCAAATCAAATCAGCTGCCTACCGCTTCATATGTGATATGGAATGGGAAGAGCCCATGTCTTAAGTTAGTTAAGATTTGGGGTTGACCGGCCTATGTCTAAAAGCAAAATCCGGACAAGCTCGAGGCAATTTCTGTTATGTAGAACTGGAAATGTTCCAGCCATACAAACTACAGCAGATGATTTGGTACAACCGAAGGATTCAGTAGATTCCAACGAACCTCAGCCTCTCCGCCGATCTAGTAGGGTTCCTCACCCACCTGAGAGATACTTCTGTTTCTCTATGACAGTGGGAGCGAGGAATGCATCATGAGATGATGACCCAACTAGTTTCGAGCTGGCCATCAAGAGTGAGACTCTGTAAGAATGGCTGGATGCTTAGCGATCTGAGATGGAATCCTTATACACCAACAAAGTATGGACTTTAGTTGCTATATCTGAAGGGTTAAATCCCCATCAGGAGCAAGTATATCTTGAGAAGATTACTTGGTGTAGATGGAAAAGTTGAGACTTTCAAAGCAAGACTTGTTAAAGGTTTTCGTCATCGACCAGGCGTGGATAATGATGAAACCTTTTTCCAGTAACTATGCATAAGTCCATCCAGATCCTACTTGCCATGGCTACGTACCATGACTACGATATCTGGTGGTTGGGTGTTATGACAGCTTTTCTAAATGATGTTTTAGAAGAGTGTGTCTATAAGTACATAGCCAGAGGGCCTCGTAGACAGTGGGAGCAGCAGAAACGTGAGCAAGATGCTATATAGGATTAAAGCAGGTATCGCGGAGTTGGAACGTCTGTTTTGATGTAGTAGTCAAACAGTTTGACATCATCAAAATGGTAGATGAACCTTGTATAAACAAAAAGGTAGTAGGGAGTATGGTGGAGATCCTCATAGAGTACGTGGATGACATACTCTTTATAGGGAAGGAGTTTCCTATGCTATGATCGGTCAATCTCCGCTTATCACAAGGATTCTCCAGATAGGATCAAAGTGATACCTCCTCCATCCTGAGTTTTCATCTATGAGATAGATGTTATTTGGGTGTTAGCATACTCACTAGCTGTAGTGAGATGGTATCAATTCGTCCTGGGGAGAATCACTGGAAGGGTTCCAGGCTGATAAAGACGACTGAGTGTCAGTCGCAAGCATTGTCTTTACCCTCAGTAAAAGGACGTTTTGTTGGAAGAGTTCCAAGCTAGATACCGTGACATACTAGACGATAAAGGCAGGATACATCGCTACTTAAGATGCTACCAAAGAGATTGTTTGGGTGTATATTGGTAAATGAGATGAACCTAGTTCCTCCCATTGTGTGACAATGGAGTTGTGGCTTATGCCAAGGAACACCCGTCCCATCAGTGATCCAGACATATTCTAAGGCAGTATCACCTGATCATGGAGATGGCTGATCTCCAAGGTGATCGAGGCAAGGAGAGCAGACTCAGAGGATAACACGGCGGATCCACTCACGAAGGCCTATTCCCAGAGAGAGACTTTTATGGGATGGTTGAGTATGAGATACTTCGACCACTGCTACAGATGGCCCTAGTGCAAGTGGGAGATTGTTAGTTATATGTATGCCCTAGAGGCCATTACTGTACATAGGATGTATATTTTAGTGGATGCTGGGACATATATAGGGAGGACTTTCTTGCTCGACATGATAGTATGCTATCTGGTTAATCTTTACCTTAACGTGTACACAGATTGTCTCTCTATTACATGTTGGTAAAGCCCTTAGGATGTGTACTTGACTACCTGGACTATGATGCGGATCATACTAGTGGGGACAGGGTAGTCCATAAGTACATCCTTCAAAGTCCCTAGTCGTGGGTATATCGAGACGGGGCATCGATATACCAGAGTAGACTAGCGTGTACCTTCTCGACCCATATAGATGGGCGATGGATGATCCCATATCCATCGGTGTTTGACATCGGAGATGATATACGGGTGCTCAGTAGAGACTGGGTACACTGGACGGACTCGCCGAGAACTCCCAGATGGTATTATACCTCACGTCAGATGGCAGTTCTCTGGTGACACTGGTACAGAGTAGTCTGTTGACCCGAGATCGTCATAGAGTCTTGTGTGGTTCCCACTGTGCTTTGATTTCCATCTTACCACGTCCAAGAGGGCATGCAAAATGGTGGTTTTTGGGTACAGTCCCGAGTCACATGGAGGCAATGAGCGATAGGAGGGGATTCGTCTCTCCCGGTATAGGGGGTTGATGTTGCGCTGTGTTCGATTGGCTATAACAGGAAATCCCTGGCCAGGGTTGCTGAGATTTACTGGTAAGTGTTACCAGTAGTTTCTCGAATTGTTATAGACCTCATATCGACACGACTTATCGTGCTATTGGGGTCTGACGTTTACCACCCCTAGGCAAGATATACGACATATCAGACGACGAGACCGGACTGTACGGTAGTGTTACTGGTTGGATTCACTGGAGTGTGAGCGGGCTTGCTCGTCGATCTTCTGATCGCTCAATACCCGGGCGGCCGTTACGTTTAGCAGACCGCTTGCGGCTTGTGGGTGTTTGATATGATCATCATCTACTGCCGGCGTATTGACGAGTCTTTAGAGTCCTACACAGAGGTTTCCTGGCTCAAGCGAAACGAAATAAGAGCGCATATGAGATATGTGCGGGACCGAGAATAATGCGTGTATGTGATACCGTATTTCATTCTCGCGATCAATGTGTCGAATGGTTGTATGCGATATAACCTAGTTATCGATTCAAGCGTTGATTCGATAAGCCGATACATTGTATACTAGTCGGTTGTGTGCGGCATGACCGGATCATTGAATCAAGTGTTGATTTAATGATTTAATGCATAATTATATATTTGATATATTACTTTGCATTAACTAGTATTGGTTCACTTTAAATGGATTTTCTCACTTGGATTGTACACATTGTATATGTGATATACTTTTGTACACAAGTTTGTATCATGTTTGATGATACATGCTAGTTTGGGTTTGTGTAAAGAATTAAACCATGGTTACATAAGTGGTTAGGGTTTCATTTCCTTTTCTCATTTATTTATTTATTTATTTCAATTAGAAAAGATAAAGAGAAAAGAATGGTTGCTTATTTTGTTTTATTTGAAGCTTCTTGAAGCTTTGAACAAGTCTACCATTCTTGTCTCTTCTCTAACCCTAACCACTCATCTAACCTTAGTTAATTCTCTACACTTGACCATGGTTGATTATGATAAGTATTCTTTTATTTTCTATTTTCTAAATACTTATCGTATCATCTTCTTCTTCTTCTTCTTCTTCATCTTCTTCTTCCATGAAGAAAGCTTGCTACAACAATGGCAAGTGAAGAAATCAAGTGAGAAATCCAATTCTAAAGTCTACCCACTTCCTATTTCTTCATCCTCTTCCTCTTGCCAAGAAGTATAGGGTGTTTCCTTCACAAGATTTTAAAGCTTGGTGAAGTTGGAGCTTGATCTAGCGATGCCTCGACGTAGATCATCTTCGGCATCGTTGTCGATGACCTAGCCCGCTTCTTCTCCGATGAAGCCGACGCTAGAGCCCGGGATCCGTTTTGGACAGCGAGGAGACACCATCACGGAGCCATGGAGGTGGAGCACCGGATCTACAATGGTTGTATATCCGTACTTGTAGTTAAGTGTTAACTAGTTTCATTTTATCGCCTAAAATTCTAGCCAACGGTCCGTATTAGGGTTTCTCGGCACCGTAATTTTTGTAAATTGGCATGGTTGATGCCTTGTGAGACCTCCTTGGTGTGCCTAGGAACCCTACACTTGGAAGCCTGGAATGATAACCGTCTCCCGAAGGAGGCTGCCGTCATCAAATCCGTAGAACAATCACTTATGTTCTAAAACTGCTTCCTTATGTTTCTCCAGGATTGGATTAATATAAACTTATCGCATCTAGTGCAAAAACATCATCTGGTGTGGTACTTGACATCTCATGATTGACTCAATTGCCTAAGCAAGTGATCTGCCAATCATGTGCATCCCTCTCTCCTTTGGTCTGTAAGACACCTTTAGAGAGGGTGACTCTATCACCTGCAGGTACACCACCATGCCAGGAGTCATCTATTCTAAAATACTATTAGAATTTTGTCAAAGTACCCATATTGGGAAACTACCCATATCTACATCTAAACCCGTAGATCTAGTAACCAGAATGTCTAATATTATATCCATGTCCTTTGTGGAGAAACAACTGTGTGACGACTATAGTACAACCGATCGTAGTATAGGAATTTTACTTCCTACTCTGTGTATGTCATCCAAATACCAGGACATTATACCCTACTACCTTCTTAACAGATCCATCCCCTATTCTGATGAAGTCAAAGCCATGACTGTCTCATCAAAATTAGATGATCTATCTCCTCTATATCCGCTTAAGTTTATAAATAGACATAAGCTACTTGCCCACTATACTTCCGCTGCTCCCACTGACTACGACAACCCTCTGACAGAATAATACACACGTGCACTTCTAATGTCAGTTTAGAACGACGCTATACTTATCTTCCTGCCGGGTGTCATAGCCTGGAACAACCGTAGTGTCAAGTGTGGGTAAACAAGAACCTCCCTGTCACCGTCCTTGAGGCTACCGGGGTACCTTTCGGGTGTCTGAGGTTACCCACCATATCTGCGGAGTGGCTATTGGAATGTCAAACCTGATTGAATATATAGGTCCTATTAAATTTTCCGTAATCGTTTGCGGTTCTGGAATTACTTTCAGTTCTACCATACTTCCACTGCTGTTTTCTGAAAAAAAAATCCATTTTACTAAAACTGTGGCGAGCTTAGAACAATATCACTATTGATCTTCTAAATGGTAGAAATGTCAACCCTCGTCAAAGCCAGGGTCAACCCACAAACAGCCATTACAGAAACGTGCCTTGAGTTATCCAGTGTCTGGTTTTAAGCATAAGCTGGACAACTCCCCTTACCTTAACATCGTTTAAGATATGAACCATTCTATATCCAATATAGAAACAGAGGCACTAATTTAATTAGAACCAGATTCAAATCATGCAGCTGTCTCCGGTGCATATCAACTTAATAAAGAGAGGCTAATCAACATTACTCAACTTAGGAATCCATCCAATTATGAGTAACCTGAAAGAGAAACAAGTTTCTCAAAACCATTACTATCAACTGAATATCAATCACAAGAATCTACATCTTCGATCTCTTTGAAGAATCCCGATACTTGCGATACCTGGTTCTCTACTTTATTCTTATACCCACAACTTCTCAAAACTTAGACATTGTATTTCTACGAAACACTTGTCTAAAAACTAGAGAAGTCATAAGTAAACAGAACATAGTACGAGGACCTACCCCTTTGTCCCGACGGACACTGGACAACATAAAATACTCTGTATAAGTCCGCTGAGTTGAATAACTCACAAACCTGCGCATCGTCGGTTGAAAACCGTACCCAGGCGATTTCCTCAAATATCACCAATTACAACGAATTCTGATATAATGAGTATGATCACCCAATTCCCAATAACTTACTCCCACTCATCATCTGTAAAACCATACAGATATGAGAATGAAACCTGGTAAATACATACCCTGGAGTAAGTATGTAATCGGGAAATCAGTTTACAATTAACAATGCACAGTGAAACTGAAACATGAAAATGTTTCGTAAGGGTATCCTGGTATTCCTAGTAATGCCTCTTCCATAATCCTATTCATGACCGTAACCGTATATTTCTTTGCCATCTCTCCAAATCCCTTTATTTGTCTTTAGTCGTTACCTTCTGTACACCATCGTTAGGCTAAATGGTTTTCTTCCTTCCCTACCGTTCGGCACCAGCCTATGGTTTGGAAGAAGACTATCCAGTAAGCATAATAGGTGTACCCTCCTAATCTTAGGAGTACTCGCAACTTGAGAGAAGGTGATGATAAAAGACTACTGAATAATACCTTACTTTATTTCTCCCGAACTGGGGAAAAAGCAAAGGTGAAAATAGGAGTGGCTATGAAGTACGCGGTTTGGTCGTGAATGATAATAGTCACAATTTACTTTGCCCTCTTTTTAATCCCTTTATCTTGTCTTTACATATTACCTTATGCACACCCTACTTAGGCTAATTGGTTTTCTTCATTCCCTATCTTTCGGCACCAGCCTATGGTTTGGAATAAGACTATCCAATAAGCGTAATATGTGTACTCTCCTTAACTAAGGAGCCCTCACAACCTGAGAGAAGGTGATAATAAAAGACAACTGAATAAACCAATTATATTTCTCCTGAACCTGGATCCATCCTTGAAGAAGTCCCTTCGAGTTCGTATATAACCATACGATGGATCTATCCAATGGAAGTGGATGTCCGTAGTAATACGGAGTGTTCTGAGAAATACAAAGGGTAAAAGAAGGAGCGGCAATGACTTATGCAACTTGGACAATCCAAAAGTCAGTATATTAAGAAGGTTCGGTCAACTTGGTCATTGAGTCATAGTTTAGGGTCGGTCAAAGGTTGCTGCCAAAGAGAGAGAGAGAGAAAAGAAACAATCTGCGTGCACTCTAACCTAGATCAGAATGGTTATCACTTTATCTAATCAAGAAACTTCCCACTGTAATCTCAAATTCTCCTCCAAACCTGAAAGAAAAATTAGTCGGGATCACCCGAAGAGTAAACCAACTCATCAGTGAGAATCGGGATCCAACTATCATCGCATGATAACTTGATGGAAGCCACTCAAGTTATCACACTCCAGAAGGTATGCGCATATCTGGCAAGTTTGCTTTATGTTTGAAACTCCTGATGTGATTTTTGCCCCATGCTCTTATGACCTTGACTAAGGGCCAACAAATCATAAGTCACATGTCAAGTTCTTCCCGTCATTGTCCTGGTTAATTTGAACCCACCCGTACATACTTTTGACTAAGGGCCAACAAAGTAATACGACCGTCCCAAACCAACGCATTTATCTATGCAACAAATGAATACCCAGCAGCTACCAAACACTATGCCTTGACTAAGGGCCAACAAACATTGCTTGAATACTACTGACCATCCATAAGAAACGACGGAGGGCTACGGCTGGTTTTTGGCGAAAAACCTTTAACGTAATGAACTTGATTTCGTTGAAGGAACCTGATAGCTTTTTATAAAAATATAGTGGCGAAAACTTTTTGCTAAAGAGGTCACTCCCGATGAAGGGATCTCGGCTCTTTCCTCGTGGAATGAGGTGCAGGATATTCCAACTGAATAACGCGATGCAAAGCAACTTGTAATCGACTATATTGAAGTTATTACCCTGACGTAAACTTCTGCCTAAGGGGTCACTCCCGGTGAAGGGATCTCGGCCCTTGCATCGTCGAATGAGGTGCGGGATATTCTAACTGAATATCACTATGCAAAACAAAAGGAAACATCTTTGTAATAACACCTTTTAAAATTTGTTCCAACAACATCAAATATAGGTTTGTTTTATCCTTGCATTGATAAGAATCAATGCAGTCCCATCAATCAATCACACCAGAAAAGAACGAAAATATAATGTACGTATATGCCATCCGCATTCGCCACTGGGTCCCGTCATCACCCGTTAGGTTACTTAACTAACGACAGAGCGGGGGCTGGACTAGCGCGGGTGTAAAACATATACAACATCTAATAGTATATATACCAATATACAATAATCGCTCCAGGCGTGATATTATGCAACATTACAGAAAAGTAATAAGCATCACAGAACAATACAGATAATCTGGGATCCCCGGGTTTCACAGAGCCGCTGTTGAAACCTGACGTTCCCCTGGTCGTGTGGATAGCATGTGCAATGAAACCTAGACCCCTACGGGTGCGGTAAGTTACCCGCCAAAATATGAAGCGAGGTAGTCCCCACAGCATAGTGAATGGAACACCCGGCACTTCACGGAATCCGGTAAATTGAGCACCCCTCCTTGGGTCAACCTGTAGCCCCTACGAGTGCGGCGAATAGTCTGCCAATTCTAGAGTGAGGTCCCATTGCCTCTCAAAGCCATGAGATACGGACCCGTTGCCCTCCAGAACCCGGCTATCCGTGCACTCCTTCGCGGGATAAACCTAGTACAGAAATAAAAAATATACAACGGGTACATCGACCTCGACCCGGTCGTGCCCCAAAAGAATATTATACAAACAGACAGTAACGGCAGTCCACATGTTGGACGCTCGCCCCGCAATATCAAATGTACAAATAAATCCAAACTGCACTATCATTGCACCCTGCTATCCACCACGACATATCCGCAACATCACAGCACAACACAGAACATCAACGCGAATGTCACGTTCGCAAACCCGTCTAAAAGAACTATAGCAATCAGACGCGGTTTACCGATCAAATGACATTCCCGGTCGGAGATATAATGTAAATACTGTAAACTAACAAGTTTAAAATTTCGATCAACTAAATATCACGAAGTGGGCCCCACGTACATCTGGTGTACAGTAACAAAATTTGGGCCCAAAAAACATATACCAAAACCCCCAATTTCCAGAGAAAAAGACACTGTGCAAATTTGGAGCCATGATCTTACAGAATGGCCGCGGTTGCGCGGTAAAACTATAGGTTTGGCCGCGGTTGCGCGGTCAAACCATAGGTTTGACCGCGGTTCCGCGGCGGTTTTGTTGAATCACGTGCCCAAATTTGTACGGTGTGCTTAGAAAACCCTGCACAGATTTCTGTGATATGTAGAATAATTTTAGGACATAATTTAAAATCGACAGAAACTGGTATGCTTGAAAATTATAGTTTTGCGAAATCCGTTCGATCGATATTTTAAACGTGTTAGCACAAGTTAGTATAGCTTAATGGTGAGGCTCTGATACCACTGTAAGTCCACGGTAGCGCCCCGGCCGTCTAACAGACGCCAAATGCGGAAAAAAAACTTTTTACAACTGGCGCTATCGTGTACCGTAACCCGGATCTGCCATTAAAGCTAAACTAACAAACTACAAAGTGGGTAGAAGTATTATACCGAATGATCCGAGTCCTTCGGTCTTTAACCATCATCCCACGCTTTGTTGCGGCTGCTCCGATCTCCTCGATCTCCAATCTTGTCGTCCAGGTGGCACTACGTCGACGGATCTTTAAACGGGCTCCCGCATCTGAACCGAGGCAACTCGATCGTCAAGTTTGCTAAAAGAGACAACCAAGATGAAGTAGAGAATGAGTAGAACACTTTGTCTCGTTACGTCCAAGGCTATGGACGAAAGGTTAATGAAGTTGTCTTTTGGATCGATACGAAATGAGAAATGAAGTATATCAATTTCCATGAACCAAAATCCTTAATCTTTTCAAACAACAACCATGATCCCCTCATCATAGAATGGCCGGAGGGAGGTGAGTGTAGGATACAAGAGAGTGACCATTAGCACTAAACCAAAAGAATGAGTCATAAAACACCTTGTATGAATGCATTAAATGATAACCAATGAACTTAAACCTAGTCACAAAAGCATTTAATGCAATAATCAATGCACTAATGACTCACCAAGATGCATGAACCTAGTCACCACCTTCTAGAAGCTTCTACACTCATCCAAAGAAAAGATAAATCCGCATTTAACCGAATGTCAAATACGGCAGATAGAAAACTGGAAACTGGCAACTTCCAAAAGTGATCCTGAAACGAATTTCAGGATAACCCCGTATCAGTATAAACATACCCGCATTTGTATTACGACCGAATACAAATGCAACTGAGACAAAGATATTATATCTACACAGTATAATACTGGGTTCTGGCTTAAACCAAAGCCTACCAGCATTATCTGTCCGAAAAACGACACGTGCGAAAACGCACGTGCTTTTTCCGAACCTTACCATATCACCATATATCCTCTACAACGTTTCGCCCAAACTTGGGAAAGTGTCTGTGGGGGACTCTAATGACTCATCAACACACTGGCACTGGGTATAACCCCTAGCACGTCAGAGGTACAAGCTGCACGTAACGTTTTGCCTATGTATTGATTGGAAGGGAAGCTGACGAGCGAACTCATCTATAAACCCTACTGAGCCTGACAGTGACAATGTATATACAGTCCGGTCTATTCGTCTAAAGAGTATCGCATATCGAGTCTAGGGGGATGGATAAAGTCAGACCCCTAATAACGCGATAAATCGTGTCGGCATGAAGCCCATCACCACATGAGAAACTACTGATCCAAATCAGTAATTCTCCACTACCTCGGCCGAGGGTTTCTAGTGATGGCCATCCGTGCACTGCGTGACATCAACTCCCAATACCGGGAGAGACGAATCCTCGAGATCCGCTCACTTGCCTCCAATGTGGTTCGGGACTGTACCCAACTAAAACCTGTTTGCACAACTCCTTTGAGCGTGGTAGGGTAGTAATCTAAGTACAGTGGGAACTCACATGAGACAAACGACGATCTCAGGTCGATGAACTAACCTGTACACATGTCACCAGGGAATTGCTATCTGACGATATGTATAATACCAACTAGCAGATTCCCGGCGAGTCCTGTCCGGTGTACTCATAACCCAATGAGCACCTGTATACATCTTAGGTGAACCAACTGACACCAATGGCTTGTGAGACCGGCCATCGCCCCTCGTCGGGGTCTCGACTGTATACACTAGTCTACTCTGGAGTATCGATGCCCTGTCTCGAAAACTCCCACGACTAGGGACACTTTAAGGATGTGCTTATAGACCCCAGCTCCCACGTATATGATCACCATCATACTGCTGGCTATCAAGCAGAATCCTATGGGCTCTATCAATCATGCAATAGCATGTATACGATGATAAAGACAAACCAGATAGCATACTATCATCTCGAGTAAGACTGTCATATCGGTATAGGTCCTGCCTCAATCATTGCAATCACGTACCTGCGATCCAATAATTGACTTTGAGAGCACTATCTCCAACATCTCTAATGGCAGTTTGTGGGTTAACACGGGCTTTGACGAGGGTTGACTTTCTACCATCTGGAAGATCAATAGTGATATTGTTCTTGACTCGCCACAGTTTTAGTAAAATGGATTTTTTCAGAAAACAGTAGTGGGAGTATGGTAGAACTGGAAGAGATTCCAGAACCACAAAGGATTACGGAAAATTTAATAGGACCTAAAGATTCAATCAGGATTGACATTCTATTAGCCACTCCGCAGATATGGTGGGTAACCTCAGGCATCCGAGAGGTACTTCGGTATCCTCAAGGACGGTGATAGGGAGGTTCTTGTTTACCCAGACTTGCCATTACTGTTGTTCCAGACTATGAGACCCAGCAGGAGGATGAGTATAGCGTCATTCTAAACTAGCTTTAGAAGTGCACGTGTATATGACTCTGCCAAAGGGTTGTTGTAGTCAGTGGGAGCAGCGGAAGTATAGTGGATAAGTAGCTTATGTCTATTTACAGACTAAAGCAGATATAGAGGAGATAGATCATCTATTTTTGATGTGACAGTCATAGGTTTTGACTTCATCAGAATAGGAGATGGGTCTGTTAAGAAGGTCGTAGGGTGTGATGTCCTGGTACTTGGATGACATACACATAGTAGGAAGTGAAATTCCTACACTACGATCGGTTATACCATGGTTGTTACACAGTAGTTTCTCCACATAGAATATGGATATAATATCATATGTTGTTTTTGCACTAAATGCAATAGGTTGATATATTATTCCAATCCTGGAGAAATGTTCGGAAGCAACTTATGAACATAAGTGGTTGTTCTAGGGATTTGATAACGACAACCTCCTTCGTGAGACAGTTATCATTCCAGGCTTCCAATGTGACCCGGATGACAGAGTGACTGTCAGAGTTACAGTTTTCCCTCTGACGAGGGGCAGTAGTTTGGACAGGTGGTCCAAGCGGATACTGTGGGAGGCATGGTGCGGGATACTGATTAAATTCAGTTGACGATAAAGTCTAAGAAGTTTGCTGGATTTGGAGTTCACTTGTGAGCTAGGTCCCATCAGATTTCCAAACATATTCTAAAACAGGTATTGCTCATTTCGCGAAATGGCTTTCTCGGCGAACTTGAGACAAAGAGAGACATAGAAAGAAACATCAGGGCGGATCCACTCACTGAGGCTATTTCTCGAACACGATAGTTTTATAAATGAGTTTTGTGAAACTGATTAGTAGAGGAGTTGGATATTCGGTATCACACGAGCTGTGAGTACGCGACATCGCAATAATTAGCCTTAAGTGCAAGTGGGAGATTGTTGGATATAGTGCCCTCAAAGTCAATTATTGGATCGCAGGTACGTGATTGTAATGATTGAGAGAGGACCTATACTGATAGGACAGTCTTGCTCGAGATGATAGTATGCTATCTGGTTTATCTTTATCATCATGTACATGTTTTAGTTCACTATTGCATGTTGATAGAGCCCATAGGATTCTTGCTTGACTGCCAGCAGTATGATAGCGATCATATACATGGGAGCTGGGGTCTATAAGCACATCTTTAAAGTGTCCCTAGTCGTGGAAGTTTCGAGACAGGGTATCGATACTCCAGTGTAGAGTAGTGTATACAATCGAGACCCCGACGAGGGGCGGTGGCCGGTCTCACAAGCTATTGGTGTCAGTTGGTTCACCTAAGATGTATACAGGTGCTCATTGAGTTATGAGTACACCGGACTGGACTCGCCGGGAACATGCTAGTTGGTATTATACATATCGTCAGATAGCAGTTCCCAAGTGACATGTGTACAGGTTAGTCTGTCGACTTGAGATCGTCATTTGTCTCTTGTGAGTTCCCACTGTGCTTTGATTACTACCCTACCACGGCTCAAAGGAGTCGTGCAAACAGGTTTTAGTTGGGTACAGTCCCGAGCCACATGGAGGCAGTGAGCGGATCATCGGGGATTCGTCTCTCCCGGTATTGAGGGTGAGATCGCGCTGTGTTTAGGAGAGCCATTACACGAAATCCCTGGCCAGAGTAATTGAGATTTACTGGTAGGTATTCCGGTAGTTTTTCAGGGTGTTCTGGGCTACTCTCCGACATGACTTATACCGCTATTGGGGTTCTGACGTTTACCAGCCCCCTAGGCCCTATATGCGATACTCATAGACGAACGGATCGGACTATACGGGTATTGTCACTGTCAAACTCAGTAGGGTTTCAGGATGAGTTCGCTCATCAGCTTCCCCTTCTATCAATACATCGGCAACCGTTACGTACAACTAGTACCTCTGACGTGCTAGTGGTTAAACCCAGTGCCAGTATATTGATGAGTTATTAGAGTCCCCCACAGACAGTTTCCCAAGTCCGGGGGAAACGTTGTAGACCCTGTATGGATATATGGCGGGGTTCGATCATATCCGTGCACTTGTGCACGGATCAGGATCGAACGGATAATACTAGCGGGCTTTGGTTTAAGTCAGATGCTAGTATTATAGTGTAGAAATATTTTTTGTCTCATTGCATTTGTATTCGGTCGGAATACAAATGCGGGAATGTATTTACAGTTAAGGTGTAATCTCGTAATTCGTTACTGGATTATTTTGGGAGTTGCCAATTTTTCATTTTCTGTCTTAAACATTAGATTCAATGTTTAATATATTGTGATCTTTGTTAGCAATCTTTCTCCTGCCAAATTTTCAGCCATCTTTCCTGCCTAATTTCGTGGGCTTATCTTTTGCCTTGGTGAGTCACTGTGAGTGCATTTATTGGGCATGGGCCTGGGCAGCATGGGTCTGATGTGCTTGAGGTGGCTGATTGGAGTTGGTGGGGGGTTTTCTGCAAATTGACCATGTTTTAAAATGGATGGGGCTTTTTTTTGTGGTGTTGGCTGAGGTCCATGGGAGAGCTGTAGTTTATTTTAGTCTGGGGTTAATTATTGGAAATGGTTTTTTGTTTTAGTGTGGCTGTTGAATTGTGAGGGTGTGAGATTGTTGCTTAATTAATTATTCATAGCCACCTCTTCAGTTCATGTTTTTTTTCCCCACAGAGAGCATTCTGGTTTTGGGCAGTGAGCATTCTGCACTTGGCCAGCCCCAATTTTCCTCGGCTTCACAAGCTCATTCTCTTCTTCTCCAAGAAAAATTCCTTGCTCACATGTTCTCCCAAATTGGCAGCTTCAACCTTGAGACAAAATATTCTACATCTTCTCTACTTCATTCTTGGACATGTCGGCTAGCAAACTTCATGTCCGAGTTGCCTCGATCTTGAGGCGGGAGCCCGTATACAGATTCATCGATGTGGTGCCATTTTGACGGACCTGATCGGGGCGGACTTCGTCAGCGCAGCAGCGGGGAGTTTGGTGCGGAGATTAAAGACCGAAGGATACGGATCGATCGGTATAATCTTTTCAACTCCTTTTACATTTTGCTAGTTTACGGTTAATGGAACGATCCGGATTTTGGGCTGTGGAGGCGTCGGTTTTGTAAAAAGTTTTTGTTCCGCATTTGGCGTCGTTCAGACGGCCGGGACGCCGCCGCGACCCAACAACAACTTCAAAAAGTGATCCGGTAATAAATTACAGAAAAACCCCGCGACTGTATATACATACCCGCATTTGTATTGCGACCGAATACAAATGCAATGAGACAAAATCTACACTGTATAATACTAGGATCCGGCTTAAACCAAAGCCCGGTAGTATAATCTGTCCGATCATGATCCATGCAATACCGCACGTTTATGATCGAACCCTGCCATATATCCATACGGCCTCTACAGCGTTTCGCCCGAAACTTGAGAAACTGTCTGTGGGGGACTCTAAAGACTCGTCAATATTTTGGTTGTGGATTTAACCACTAGCACGTCAGAGGTATTAGCCATACGTAACGGGCTACCAGGTATTGACCAAAAGGGACGTCGATGAGCGAACTCATCCTGACACCCTACTGAGCCTGACAGTGACAATATCCGTACAGTCCGGTCCGTTCGTCTATGAGCATCGCATGGAGGGCCTAGGGGGTTGGTAAAAGTCAGATCCCCAAAAGCGGTATAAGTCGTGTCGGAGTGTAGCCCAGAACACCCTGAGATACTACTGGAATACCTACCAGTAAATCTCCTGTCTTGGGCAAGGACTTCGTGTAATGGCTCTCCTAGACACAGCGCGACCTCACCCCCAATACCGGGAGAGACGAACCCCTGCAGATCCGCTCACTGCCTCCATGTGGCTCGGGACTGTACCCAACTAAAACTTGTTTGCACGACTCCTTTGAGCCGTGGTAGGGTAGTAATCAAAGTACAGTGGGAACTCACACGAGACAAATGACGATCTCAGGTCGATGAACTAACCTGTACACATGTCACCAGGGAACTGCTATCTGACGTCTGGTATAATCCCAACTAGCAGGTTCTCGACGAGTCCTGTCCGGTGTACTCATAACCCAATGAGCACCTGTGTACATCTTAGGCGAACCAACTGACACTAGTGGCTTGTGAGACCGGCCACCGCCCCTCGTCGGGGTCTCGACTGTATACACTAGTCTACTCCGGAGTATCGATGCCCTGTCTCGAATACTCCCACGACTAGGGACCACTTTAAGGATGTGCTTATAGACCCCAGCTCCCACGTATATGATCGCCATCATACTGCTGGCCGTCAAGCAAGAATCCTAAGGGCTCTACCAACGTGCAATAGTGATCTGTAATGTCACCTAAAGCAGTACACGATGATAAAGATAAACCAGATAGCATACTATCATCTTGAGTAAGACTTTCCTACTGGCATAGGTCCTCCCTCAATCATTGCAATCACGTGCCTATGATCCAATAATTGACTCTGAAGGCACTATCTCCAACATTCTTTCAGTATGTTCCTTAAACGCGCATATTCCAATTGATCCCGGTTCTACGCATTCATACGTATTTGCACACTTTGCACTTTCTTTGGGATGAGAGTCGTCGTTGTTAGAGTTACCGCTAGTTGTGATTACTCCTATAGGAGATTCTTTTGTAGCTCGACACGTATTCTGGTCATGTTCAGTACGTGTTGGTAATAGAGATTTATTAATGGATTTGATTCTCCTAGATAAGTTAGTCTTGATATACTTCTTGGTATGGATTAGTTGGCCGCTTGTCATGCGTAGTAGATTGTCGGAGGAAGGAGGTCAGATTCTGTTTTCCAGGCGGAACGATGTTGTTGTGCAGGGAGACTGTAGTATAACTCCTGCCAATGTGACTTCTGCTCTTTGTGCGGGACGGCTCTTGAAGAAGGGTTGTCATGGGTTCTTAGCGTTTGTTCAGGACGTAGGAGCCACTGAAGTTCCGTTGGACCAGGTTCCGATCGCACGAGAATTTCCGGGTGTGTTTCCTGCTGAATTACCAAGATTTCCACCCATCGTGATATCGAATTTTGCATTGACTTGATTCCGGGTATGGGTCATATTTCTATACCACTTTATCGGATGACCCCGACAGAGTTGAAGGGACTTAAAAGTCAGTTGCAAGAGTTGTTGGATAAAGGGCTGGTCCGTCCGAGTGTATCGCCGCGGGGAGCTCCTGTCTTATTCGTTAAAAGGTAGGACGACAACATGAGACTGTGCATCGACTACAAGCAGCTGAATCGAGTTACTGTGCGAAATAAGTATCCACTACCTCGTATCAATTGTAAGTCTACGCTAGCGCCCCGGCAGTCTACAGACGCCAAATGCGGAACAAAAACTTTTTAACAGGCGCTATCGTATACTTTAACCCGGATCTGCCATTATTGCTAAACTAACAAACTGTAAAGAGTGTAGAAAGGTTATACCGAACGATCCGAGTCCTTCGTTCTTCAACCATCATCCCACGCTCCGTTGCTGCTGCTCCGATCTCGTCGATCTCCGATATCCTCGTCGAAGTGGCACAACATCACCGATTCTTTAAACGGGCTCCCGCCTCTGACTTGAGGCAACTCGATCGTCAAGTTTCCTAAAAGAGTCGACCAAGAATGATGTAGAGAATGAGTAGATGACTTTGTCTCACTTCGTCCAAGTCCGTGGACGATCGGTTAATGAAGTTGCCGAGGGAATTGGGTGATGGAATGAAACGAGGTAATGAAATTTCCATGCACCCAAATACTATCATAATCTTTTCTCTCAAAAATGAAACATCAAGTGAAGTGAGGAGGAGAGAGAGGGCCGGCCATTATATAGAAGGAGGGAGGTGATGGTAGGAGGAGGGAGGTGACCATAGTATGTAACCTTATCATAACCAAAAGATCAAGCAAAATATCTAAAGGAAAACAAGAAGCATTAAACCTAAAGCATGACTCACATAAACACCTCATCAAGTAATAAATGCAAAGATGAGTCACCCTCCACCTCATCATCCTAGTCACCATTTCTAGAACCTTCTAGAATGATGACCCACCATATCTGAAGAAAAGATAAATCCGTCTTTAACCGAATGTTAAAAGACGGCTGATAGAAAACTGGAAACTGGCAACTTCCAAAAGTGATCCTGAAACGAATTTCAGGACAACCCCGAAACTGTATAAATATACCCGCATTTGTATTACGACCGAATACAAATACAACTGAGACAAAAATATTATACATACTCAATATAATACTCGGATCCGGCTTAAACCAAAGCCGACCAGTATTATCTGCCCGAAAAATAACACGTGCGTAAACGCACGTGCATATTCCGAACCCTGCCATAAAACCATACGGCCTCTACAACGTTTCGCCCGAACTTGGGAAACTGTCTGTGGGGGACTCTAATGACTCGTCAGTACCCTGGCAGTGGGTTTAACCACAAACCGTCAGCGGCACTAGCAATGCGTAACGGCTGCCCATGGACTGACCTCAAGGGATGCCGATGAGCGCACTCATCCGGAAAACCCTACTGAGCCTAACAGTGACAATGTATATACAGTCCGGTCCGTTCGTCTATGAGTATCGCATATCTGCCTAGGGGGCTAGTAACGTCAGACCCCCAATAGCAGTATAAGTCGTGTCGGAGTGAAGCCCAATAACACCCTGAGATACTACTGGAGTACCTACCAGTAAATCTCCTGCCATGGCCATGGACTTTGTGTAATGGCTCTCCTAGACACAGCACGACCTCGCCCCCAATACCGGGAGAGACGAATCCCCTGCCGATCCGCTCACGTGCCTCCATATGGCTCGGAACTGTACCCAAAAGCTACCTGTTTGCACGACTCCTTTGAGCCGTGGTAGGGTAGAAATCAAAGCACAGTGGGAACTCACACGAGATAAATGACGACCTCAGGTCGATGAACTAACCTGTACACATGTCACCAGGGAACTGCTATCTGACGGTAGATATAATACTAACTAGCAGATTCCCGACGAGTCCTGTCCGGTGTACTCATAACCCAATGAGCACCTGTATACATCTTAGGTGATCCAACTGACACCAGTGGCTCGTGAGACCGGCCACCGCCCCTCGTCGGGGTCTCGACTGTACACACTAGTCTACTCCGGAGTATCGATGCCCTGTCTCGAAACTCCCACGACTAGGGACCACAATTAAGGATATGCGTATAAACCACCCAACTCTCACGTATATGATCGCCATCATACTGTTGGTGGTAAAGCAAGATCCTAAGGGCTCTATCAAAGTGTAACATGTAATCAGTCACCTGATCATGTACACGACTGATAAAGGCAAACCAGATAGCATACTATCATCTTGAGTAAGACTGTCCTACCGGTATAGGTCCTCCGCAATCATTGCAATCACGCACCTGTGATCCAATAATTGACTATGAGGGCACTATCTCCAACAATCTCCCACTTGCACTCAAGGCTAATTATTGCGATGTCGACTACTCACAGCCCGTGTGAAACCGACACCCAACTCCTCTACTAATCAGTTTCACAAAGCCCGTTTGTAAAACTATTATGTTCGAGAAATAGCCTTAGTGAGTGGATCCGCCTAGAAGTTTCTTTCTATATCTCTCTTAATCTCAAATTCGCGGAGAAAGCCATCTCCCGAATCGAGTAATACCTGTCTTAGAATATGTCTGGATATCTGATGGGACCTAGTTCATAAATGAACTCCAAATCCAAACTTCTTAGACTGTATCGATCACGGAACCTAATCAGTATCCGGCACCATGCCACCCACAGTATCCTCTTGAACCACCTGTCCATAATACTGTCCCTCTTCGTCAGAGGGAAAAACTATAACTCTGACAATCACTCTGTCAACCATGTCACCTTTGAAGCTTGGAATGATAACCGTCTCCCGAAGGAGGCTGCCGTCATCAAATCCGTAGAACATGTACTTATGTTCTAAAACTGCTTCCTTATGTTTCTCCAGGATTGGATTAATACAAACTTATTGCATCTAGTGCAAAACCAACATTTGGTGTGGTACTTGACATCTCATGATTGACTCAATTGCCTAAGCAAGTGATCTGCCAATCATGCACATCCCTCTCCCCTTTAGTCTGTAAGACACCTTTAGAGAGGGTGACTCCATCACCTGCAGGTACACCACCATGCTAGGAGTCAACTATTCCAAAAACCATTAGAATATCTGTCAAAGTACCCACAATGGGAAACTACCCAAATCCAGATCTAAAACCATAGATCTAGAAACCAGAATGTCAAATATTATATACATATCCTGTCTGGAGAAACAACTGTGTGACGACCACAGTACAACCGATCGTAGTATAGGAACTTTACTTCCTACTCTGTGTATGTCATCCATATACTATGACATCACACACTACTACCTCCTTAACTGATCCATCCCCTATTCTGATTGAAGTCAAAACCATGACTGTCACATCAAAAATTAGATGATCTATCTCCGCTATAACTGCTCAAGTCTATAAATAGATATAAGCATCTTGCCCACTATGCTTCCGCTGCTCCCACTGACTACGACAACCCTCCTACCGGGTCTCATATCCTGGAACAACAGTAGTGTCAAGTCTGGGTAGATAAGAACCTCCCTGTCACCGTCTCTGAGGCTACCGAAGTACCTCTCGGGCGTCTGAGGTTACCTACCATACCTGCGGAGTGGCTATTGGAATGTCTAACCTGATTGAATGTATAGGTCCTATTAAATTTTCCGTAATCGTTCGCGGTTCTGGAATCACTTCCAGTTCTACCATACTCCCACTACTGTTTTCTGAAAAAGATCCATTTTTACTAAAACTGTGGCGAGTCAAGAACAATATCACTATTGATCTTGCAAATGGTAGAATATCAACCCTCGTCATAGCCAGGGTCAACCCACAAACAGCCATTACAGAAACGTGCCCTGAGTTATCCAGAGTCTGGTTTTAAGCATAAGATGGACAACTCCCCGTACCTTAATTTCTTTTAAGGTACGAACTATTCTATATCCAATATAGAAACTTTGGCATAAATTTAATTGGAACCATATTCAAATCATGCAGCTGTCTCCAGTGCATATCAACTTAATGGAAAGAGGCTAATCAGCATTACTCAACTTAGGAATCCATCCAATTATGAGTAACCTGAAAGAGAAACACCGTTTCTCAAAACCATCACTATCATCTGAATACCAATCACAAGAATCTACATCTTCGATCTCTTTGAAGAATCCCGATACTTGTGACACCTGGTTCTCTACTTTATTCTTATACCCACAACTTCTCAAAACTTAGACCTTGTATTTCTACGAAACACTCGTCTAAATACTAGAGAAGTTATAAGTAAACAGAACATAGTACGAGGACCTACCCCTTTGTCCTGATGGACACTGAACAACATACAATACTCTGTATAAATCCGCTGAGTTAAACAACTCATAACCTGTGCGTTTGTAGGTTGAAAACTGTACCCTGGCGATTTCCTCAAATATCAACAATTACAACGAATTCCGATATAATGGGGATAATCACCTAATTCCCAATATCTTACTCCGACTCATCATCTGTAAAACCATACAGATATGAGAATGAAACCTGGTAAATACATACCCTTGGAGTAAGTGTCTAATCGGGAAAACAATTTTTCTTTAACAATGCACTGAAACATGAAAATGTTTCGTAGGGGTATCCTGGTATTCATAGCAATGCCTCTTCCATAATCCAATTCATGACTTCAACCGTATATTTTATTGCCATCTCTCCAAATCCCTTTATTTGTCTTTAGTCGTTACCTTCTGTACACCATCGTTAGGCTAAATGGTTTTCTTCCTTCCCTACCGTTCGGCACCAGCCTATGGTTTGGAAGAAGACTATCCAGTAAGCATAATAGGTGTACCCTCCTAAACCAAGGAGTACTCGCAACTGAGAGAAGGTGATGATAAAAGACAACTGAATAATACCTTATTCTTTTTAGAGGTGAAATAGGAGTGGCGATGAAGTACGCGGTTTTGGTCGTGAATGATATCAGTCGCAATTTACTTTGCCCTCTTTCTAATCCCTTTATTTTGTCTTTACATATTACCTTCTGCATACCCTGCTTAGGCTAATTGGTTTTCTTCATTCCCTACCTTTCGGCACCAGCCTATGGTTTGGAATAAGACTATCCAATAAGCGTAATAGGTGTACTCTCCTAAACCAAGGAGCTCTCGCAACCTGAGAGAAGGTGATAATAAAAGACAACTGAATAAACCAATTCTATTTCTCCTGAACCTGGATCCATCCTCGAAGAAGTCCCTTCGAGTTCGTATATAACCATACGATGGATCTATCCAATGGAAGTGGATATCCGTAGTAATACGGGTGTTCTGAGAAATGCAAAGGGTAAAAGAAGGAGTGGCAATGACTTATGCAACATAGACAATCCAAAAGCCAGTATTTTAAGAAGGTTCGGTCAAGTTGGTCACTGAGTCATAGTCTAGGGTCGGTCAAAGGTCGCTGCCAAAGAGAGAGAGAAAAGAAACACTCTGCGTGCACTCTAACCTAGATCAGAATGGTCATCACTTTATCTAATCCGGAAACCTCCCACTGTCCTGTCAAATTTTCCTCCAAACCTAAAGAAGAATCAATCGGGATCACCCGAAGAGTAAACCAACTCATCAGTGGGAATCGGGATCCAACTCTCATCGCATGATAACGTGATGGAATGCATCCACGTTACTCATACTCCAGAAGGTATGCGCATACTTGGCAAGTTTCAGTTTCTTTAGAAACTCCCGATATGATTTATGCCCCATGCTCTTATGACCTTGGCGTATGTCAACAAATCATAAGTCACATGTCAAGTTCTGCCCGTCATTATCTTGTTAATTTGAACCCACCCGTACATACCCTTGACGTATGCCAACAAGGTAATACGACTGTCCCAAACCAACTCATCTATCTATGCAACAAATGAATACCCAGCAGCTACCAAACACTATGCCTTGACGTATGCCAACAAACATAGCTTGAATACTACTGACCATCCATAAGAAACGACGGAGGGCTACGGCTGGTTTTTGGCGAAAAACCTTTAGCGTAGTGAACTTGATATCGCTGAAGGAACCTGATAGCTTTTTAAAATATAGTGGCGAAAACCTTTTGCTAAAGAGGTCACTCCCGGTAAAGGGATCTCGGCTCTTTCCTCATGGAATGAGGTGCAGGATATTCCACTGAATACCGCTATGCAAAGCAACATGTAATCGACTATAGTGAAGTTATTACCCTGACGCAAACTTCTGCCCAAGGGGTAGTCCCGGTGAAGGGATATCAGCCCTTGCCCCGTTGAATGAGGTGCAGGATATTCCACTGAATACCGCTATGCATAACAAAAGGAAACGTCTTTGCAATAACACTTTTTAAATTGTTCCAACAACTGTAAACAGGTTTGTTTTACTTTGCATTGATCAAAATCAACGCAGTCCCATCAATTATCACACCAGAAAAGAACGAAAATAAAATGTACGTATATGCCATCCGCATTCGTCACTGGGTCCCGTCATCACCCGTTAGGTTACTTAACTAACGACAGAGCGGGGACTGGACTAGCGCGGGTGTAAAACATATACAACATCTAATAGTATATAAACCAATATACAATAATCGCTCCAGGCGTGATAGTATGCAACATTACAGAAAAGTAATAAGCATCACAGAACAATACAGATATCTGGGATCCCCGAGTTTCACAGAGCCGCTGCTGAAACTCGACGTTCCCCTGTCGTGTGGATAGCCTGTGCAATGAAACCTAGACCCCTACGGGTGCGGCAAGTTACCCGCCAAAACCTGAAGCGAGGCAGCCCCTACAGCATAGTGAATGGACCACCCAGCACTTCACGAAATCCGGTAAGCTTGGGCACCCCTCCTTGGATCAACCTGTACCCCCTACGAGTGCGGCGAATAGTCTGCCAATTCTAGAGTGGGGCCCCTCTGCCTCTCAAAGCCATGAGATGCGGACCCGTTGCCCCCAGAACCCGGCTATCCGTGCACTCCGTCGCGGGGCAAAACCTAGTACAGAAATGAAAAATAGTACAATAGGTACATCGACCGCAACCTGGTCGTGCCCCAAAAGAATATTATACAACAGGCAGTGACGGCAGTCCACAAGTTGGACGCTCGCCCCGCAATATCAAATGTACAAATAAACACAAACTGTACTACCATTGCACACTGCTATCCACCACGACAAATCCGCAACATCACAGCACAAAACAGAACATCAACACGAATGTCACGTTCGCAAACCCATCTAAAAGAACTATAGCAATCAGATGCGGTTTACCGATCAAATGACATTCCCGGTCGGAGATATAATGTAAGCACTGTAAACTAACATGTTTAAATTTCGATCGACCAAATATCAAAAAAAATGGGCCCCACGACTTACTGGTGAACAGTAACAAAATCTGGGCCAAAACGATATATACCAAAAACCCCAATTTCCAACATAGAATGCACTGTAGAAATTTGGCCGAGTGAAGTCACTTTTCTGCGGCGGATCCGCGGCCAAAACCCATGCTTGGGCCGCGGATCCGCGGCGGAACAGTTGATTCACTTTGTCGAATTTCTGCAGTTTTCTTAAAAAACCCTGCTTGATTTTCTGGTATGGTCCAAATGTCATTTTGACCAGTTTTAAAATTAACAGAAACTGTCAAGCTAGAAATTGCAGTTTATAGTATTCCGGTTCGATCGATATTTTAAACGCGTTAGCACAAGTTAGCATAGCAAAATGGTTAGGCTCTGATACCACTGTAAGTCTACGCTAGCGCCCCGGCAGTCTACAGACGCCAAATGCGGAACAAAAACTTTTTAACTGGCGCTATCGTATACTTTAACCCGGATCTGCCATTATTGCTAAACTAACAAACTGTAAAGAGTGTAGAAAGGTTATACCGAACGATCCGAGTCCTTCGTTCTTCAACCATCATCCCACGCTCCGTTGCTGCTGCTCCGATCTCGTCGATCTCCGATATCCTCGTCGAAGTGGCACCACATCACCGATTCTTTAAACGGGCTCCCGCCTCTGACTTGAGGCAACTCGATCGTCAAGTTTGCTAAAAGAGACGACCAAGAATGATGTAGAGAATGAGTAGATGACTTTGTCTCACTTCGTCCAAGTCCGTGGACGATCGGTTAATGAAGTTGCCGAGGGAATTGGGTGATGGAATGAAATGAGGTAATGAAATTTCCATGCACCCAAATACTATCATAATCTTTTCTCTCAAAAATGAAACATCAAGTGAAGTGAGGAGGAGAGAGAGGGCCGGCCATTATATAGAAGGAGGGAGGTGATGGTAGGAGGAGGGAGGTGAGCATAGTATGTAACCTTATCATAACCAAAAGATCAAGCAAAATATCTAAAGGAAAACAAGAAGCATTAAACCTAAAGCATGACTCACATAAACACCTCATCAAGTAATAAATGCAAAGATGAGTCACCCTCCACCTCATCATCCTAGTCACCATTTCTAGAACCTTCTAGAATGATGACCCACCATATCTGCAGAAAAGATAAATCCGTCTTTAACCGAATGTTAAAAGACGGCTGATAGAAAACTGGAAACTGGCAACTTCCAAAAGTGATCCTGAAACGAATTTCAGGACAACCCCGAAACTGTATAAATATACCCGCATTTGTATTACGACCGAATACAAATGCAACTGAGACAAAGATATTATACCTACTCAATATAATACTCGGATCCGGCTTAAACCAAAGCCGACCAGTATTATCTGCCCGAAAAATAACACGTGCGTAAACGCACGTGCATTTTCCGAACCATGCCATAAAACCATACGGCCTCTACAACGTTTCGCCCGAACTTGGGAAACTGTCTGTGGGGGACTCTAATGACTCGTCAGTACCCTGGCAGTGGGTTTAACCACAAACCGTCAGCGGCACTAGCAATGCGTAACGGCTGCCCATGGACTGACCTCAAGGGATGCCGATGAGCGCACTCATCCGGAAAACCCTACTGAGCCTAACAGTGACAATGTATATACAGTCCGGTCCGTTCGTCTATGAGTATCGCATATCTGCCTAGGGGGCTAGTAACGTCAGACCCCCAATAGCAGTATAAGTCGTGTCGGAGTGAAGCCCAATAACACCCTGAGATACTACTGGAGTACCTACCAGTAAATCTCCTGCCATGGCCATGGACTTTGTGTAATGGCTCTCCTAGACACAGCACGACCTCGCCCCCAATACCGGGAGAGACGAATCCCCTGCCGATCCGCTCACGTGCCTCCATATGGCTCGGGACTGTACCCAAAAGCTACCTGTTTGCACGACTCCTTTGAGCCGTGGTAGGGTAGAAATCAAAGCACAGTGGGAACTCACACGAGACAAATGACGACCTCAGGTCGATGAACTAACCTGTACACATGTCACCAGGGAACTGCTATCTGACGGTAGATATAATACTAACTAGCAGATTCCCGGCGAGTCCTGTCCGGTGTACTCATAACCCAATGAGCACCTGTATACATTTTAGGTGATCCAACTGACACCAGTGGCTCGTGAGACCGGCCACCGCCCCTCGTCGGGGTCTCGACTGTACACACTAGTCTACTCCGGAGTATCGATGCCCTGTCTCGAAACTCCCACGACTAGGGACCACAATTAAGGATATGCGTATAAACCACCCAACTCTCACGTATATGATCTCCATCATACTGTTGGTGGTAAAGCAAGATCCTAAGGGCTCTATCAAAGTGTAACATGTAATCAGTCACCTGATCATGTACATGACTGATAAAGGCAAACCAGATAGCATACTATCATCTTGAGTAAGACTGTCCTACCGGTATAGGTCCTCCGCAATCATTGCAATCACGCACCTGTGATCCAATAATTGACTATGAGGGCACTATCTCCAACATCAATGACTCATTCGATCGGCTGCAGGTAGCTGGCTATTTCTCGAAGATTAATTTGAGGTCAGGGTATCATCAGTTGAGAGCTCGGAAGGAAAACATTCCAAAGACGGCTTGTTACACACGATGTGAGCATTATGAATTTCTAGTGAGGTCGTTCAGGCTTACCAATGCCCCAACAGTTTTCATGGAGGTGATGAACTGTATTTCCAGGCCATTTCTTGACCAGTTCATTATTGTATTCATGGATCGCATCCTTGTATACTCCCGTAGGCGAGAAGAGCACGAGCAGCCCTTGCGTATTACATTGCGAACCTTGAGGGAGCATCAACTGTTCGCTAAAATTCCAAGTGTGCTTTTTGGCTGGATAGTGTGGATTTCTTGGGTCATGTGGCTCCGAGAGACGAAATATGGGTAAACCCAAAGAGGATCAAGGAAGTCCAGCACCGGCCCAAACCCGAGTCAGTTACGGAGATTCGCAATTTCTTGAGTTTGTCCGGTTAATACCAACGCTTTGTGCGGGGTTGTCTCGTATCGCCACACCGCTGACATGTTGACCCGGAAGGAGGTTCCATTTCTTTGGACAAAGGCGTGTGAGCAGAGTTCTCAGTAGTTGAAGACTCGCTTGACAACTGCACCTGTATTATCTTTTCCTTCGGGATCAGGCGATTTTGTCGGTTATTGCGGTGCTTCTCGAGTAGGGCCAGGCTGTGTATTAATGCAATACGGCAGGGTTATCGCATATGCTTCTCGGCAGTTGAAAAAGCATGAGCAGGGCTATCCCACTCATGACTTAGATATGGCTGTTGTGGTATTCGCACTGAAGAGTTGGAGACAGTACTTGTACGGTGAGTCGTGCCAAATTATTCACAGACCACATAAGCTTAAGGTATATCTTTCAGCAGTGAGAGCTTAATCGGAAGCAGCGTAGATGGATGGAACCCGTGAATGATTATGATTGCGAGATTCTTTATCATCCGGGCAACGCGAATGTTGTGGCAGAGGCTTTGAGTCGGAGGCCCGGAGGTAGCTTATCGTATTTTGAGATCAATACAGAGATGATCTTCTGCAGACTGGCAGATTCTATATAATAACCGTGTACAGTTTGAGTTCATATCGACAGGGGGACAGTTAGCTCATATTCGTAACCGCCCTTAGTTATTGGATCTTATTCGAGAGACACAGCTAGCCGGCGCTCACTTGTTGGAGATCATAGATCAAGTTAGAATAGGGTAGATAATCTGAGTTCGTGATAGATGACGTGAAATATTACGATTTGGGACTCGTCCTTGTGTACCGGATTAGTAGGGACTGAGACGTGAGATCTTAGAGGAGGCCTTAGGTCAGCAAATGGTATTCATCCTGGTTCCACCAAGAGGTATCATGACTTTAAGGATGTCTATTGGTGGGAAGGAATGAAGAGAGATGTCGCGGAATTCGTTTCGAGATGTTTGACTTGTCAGCAAGTCAAGGCCGAACAGCAGAGACCGGCAGGAGAGTTGCAGCCCTTGTCTATTCCGGAGTGGAAACGGGAGAAGATCTCCATGGATTTCGTTGTGGGTCTATCTAGGACTAGCAGAGGGTATGATTCCATCTGGGTGATTGTAGATAGATTGACAAAGACTGCTCACTTACTTCTGGTGAAGACAACGTTTGGATATGTGCAATATGCTCAGATCTATATTGATGAGATTGTGCGATTGCATGGAGTTCTGAAGTGCATAGTGTCCGATAGGGGTACACAATTTACCAGCCGATTATGGCAGAGACTTCAAAAGGCTCTAGGTACCCGACTGAGTTTCAGTACAGTTTTCAACCACAGACAGATGGTCAGTCCGAGCGGACCATACAGACTCTAGAGGATATGCTCCGAACCTGCAGTCTTGATTTCGGTGGCAGTTGGGATCGTCACCTACCTTTGATAGAATTCTCTTACAACAACAGTTTTCAGGAGACGATTCAGATGGCACCCTTTGAAGTTTTGTATGGGAGAAAGTGTCGATCACCCGTTTGCTGGACATAACTCAGCGAGAGTAGCATTTTGGGACCACAGATAGTACATGAGAATACAGAAAAGATCCAGTTGGTACAAGACCGGATGAGAGCGGTACAGTACAGACAGAAATCTTATGCCGATCGACGCCATCGTAGACTCGAGTTTGATGTGGGAGATCATGTGTTCCTTCGTGTATCTCCGATGAAGGATGTGATGCGATTTGGGAAAAAGGGAAAACTCAACCCCAGATATGTCGGACCCTACGAGATTCTGGAGAGAGTGGGTGCTGTAGCTTATCGTTTAGCACTTCCATCGAGTGTTCCCGATGTGCATCCGGTGTTTCCCGTGTCTATGCTTCGTAAGTATCTTCACGATCCTTCTCACGCGATCCAGTATCAGACCGTACAGCTTGAGCAGGATTTATCCTACACAGTACAGCCAGTGGCTATTCTAGACCGACAGACAAAGAAACTGAGATCAAGGGTACTTCCATCTGTGAAGGTCCTTTGGCGAGGAACGAATCACGAGAAGATCACTTGGGAGACAGAGGATGCGATGCGGAAGAAATTTCCACATCCTTTTGAAGGTATGTATAGTTAAGTTTTAAATTCGGGGACCGAATTTTCTTAAGGGGGAATATTGTAACATTTCGAAAATTTAGATAATAAATTAATTTAGTTAATTGAATAATAAAATGTTAATTTAAAAAGTTATTGAAACAAAAGAGGATATTTCATAAGTGGTATGTGAAAATAAATAAATTGAATTTTTATTATGTAACATAAATAAATTACAAGGGTTTTAGTGATAAAATTAGCTTCATTTTAATAAAAATGGTGTTTATATAATAATATGTGAAAATGTTAGTTTCTTTATGCTAATTAGGATTTTGTGAGGGTTATTATGTAAAGAGGGTAGGTAATGGTTAGGATTAAAGTGAACCTAACACACACCACACCTTAGGTTACACCTTAAGTCTACACATCATGCTTGCATGAAAACACCACCATTTCTCATGGTGACACCACCTACTAGCATTATCACCCTATATTCTTATCTTGTTTAATTAGTTCAGTTGATGTATTTGTTAGGTCCACGTTACCTCTCCCGGTACTTTCGAGGTTGCGGAAACGGTAAAACATTTTTTTTCTAAACATGGTAACATGGACCGTAAAAGCCGGATCTTTGCTAAACAACACACTAGCATCCTAACTAGAGATTTATCTACTCGGTTAGGGGTTATAACTCAACTTGAACTCATTCTCTTCTTGTTGTTCTTCTCTTTGCTTGCTCTGATGGGTTGATCCGGACTTTGGTCACCTCCGCGGCCTCCTTGAGTCGAAGACGATCCACCCGAGAGATGTACACCGAGCTCCACCTCGAGCCGAGGTAACTATGGCAAAGAGATTGCTAGTCTAGAAGCCCTAGGTTGTGTAGAAATGGTAGAGGGATGGTTTTGTCTTTGTGGGATCTTTATCTCTCAACACATGAGATCAAAAGATGAATCAAGAGGAGGAAGAAGGAGGAGCTAGCAACCATGGTGCATTTCTTTTCTTCTCATTAGAAAAAGGCAAGAGAGAGAATGAGAAAGAAAATTGTGAGCATAAGAAAATGAACCATGGTTCAATAATGCAAAAAAAATATCATTACTAATCCCATCAAGATAAAGTTTGATGGCTACATTGAAATGACCATTATCATAATCAAAATAGAAAAAGAAAAAGAAAAGAAGAGTGTAGATCTCTCTTGAAAGTCAATGGTCAACACGGTCAACCGGTCAACAAAGTCAAGAGAGGTCAAGGTGGTCAAATGGTCAATGCAATTAGCCATCATAAAATTATCACTAAAAGGATTAGTAAATGATGTCCGCGGCTCATAATGGTTTTGACCAAACGAACTGCCAAAACCCTAATGAGTCTGAATCAACTGTCAAAACCCTAATGAGCCTGCCACATAACGGTTTTGGCCGAACCAACTGCCAAAACCCTAATGAGGCACCTCCTCCTTCATCGCTCCGGAAAACTGTGCATACACACCTGCATCCGTATTCCGTAGAATGCGGATGCACAGAAGACAAAACAAATCCATCCGTGCAACCCCATATCTTAATACGTTTAAGATACGGCTTTTTACCATTCCATATCTCGAACGGTGTCTTAGGCACAGATTTAGACGGAACATCGTTCAATAGATATGCTGCTGGCGCATGTCCCCAAAATGAAAGAGGTAACTCGGCATTACTCATCATGGAGCGAACCATATCCAGTAGGGTACGATTCCTCCGCTCCGATACACCGTTGTGCTGTGGTGTATAAGGAGGAGTAAGCTGAGAGAGAATACCATTCTCTTTTAAGTAATCTAGTAATTCCGTGCTTAAGTACTCCCCTCCTCTATCAGACCGGAGGATCTTGATACTTTTGCCAGTCTGGTTCTCTACTTCATTTCTGAATTCCTTGAATTTCTCAAAAGCTTCAGATTTGTGTTTCATCAGATACACATATCCGAACCTAGAGAGATCGTCAGTGAATGTGATGAAGTACGAGAACCCACCCCTTGCATGTATAGACATCAGACCACATACATCACTATGTTCGAGTCCCAAGAGCTCTGCTGCTCTTTCTCCATGTCCGGTGAACGGAGATTTGGTCATCTTCCCTTTGAGACAAGACTGACAAGTTTCATAAGATGAAAACTCGAACGCATCCAAGAGTCCATCTTTATGCAACTTACTCAGTCTTTTCTCTCCGATATGACCAAGTCTACAATGCCACAAGTAGGATTCATTCGTATCTGAATTCTTCCTCTTGCGTGTGTTTTGTACATTGAGAACTGTATTCTGATTTAGAACGTAGATACCATTACACAGTGTACCTTCTGCAACCAGTACCTTATGAAGGTAAATGTTCATGATATTTCTATCAAGAACAAAGTTATATCCATCTTTATCGAGTAAAGAAACTGATATGATGTTGCAAATCATGGAAGGTACATAGTAGCAATCGTTCAAAATCATAGTCTTGCCATTTGGCAATACTAGATGATATTCACTGACGGCTGCCGCATTAACTTGTGCTCCGTTCGCTACTCTGAGCGACATATCACCCGGTGCAACTTTCCTACTTTTTCTCAGTCCCTGCAATAAATTACAGATATGAGATCCTGATCCGGTATCAAGTACCCAGGAGGTAGGGCTGACCGTAAAACAGTTCTCAATTACAAGAACACCTGAAGTAGATGCAAAACCATGCTTCTTCTTCAACTGGGTATCCTGGGAATCCATACAATCCCCTTTCCCTTGATCATACTTATGACTGTTGTCACAAGTTAGAGCCGAACCAACGTTTCCCAACCCCGAATAAGAATTCGGATCGGTCAAGCGATACATTTTATTATCTTGATTAGGGCGTGAAATGGTTGCTACCTGGAGAGAGAGAAAAGAAACACTCAGCGTGCGCTCTTGCAAGTTTAGATTGGTTTTTAATTTATCTAAACAGGATGGCTCCTACTGTCTCTCGAATCCCTTCCTGAAACCATAAAGGAAGAATTAGTCGGGATCAATCTCACCGTACAATACTTGCTTAACCGTTCAGCCAGGCCAGTGTCGGTACTTCGAGGGAGGTTTTCCAACGCTTTCGCGAAGTTCCTTAATTAAGTAACCTCTTTCTCCTGTGGGCGTAGCCCCGCTAACACCTTTCTAGACACCTACTTGGTTTATAGCATTGATCGTTAAGCGAGAAAGTTCCCGAGGAGTAGCATATACTCACAGTAGGATCGGGATCCAAATATCATCGCGTGACAAAACTGAAGGAATCCTACCAGAATCATCACACTCCAAGTGGTATGCAACACTAGCAAGTTTCAGTACTTTTGAAACTCCCGATGTGGTTTTTGCCCCTAGGACCCAAGTGACCTTGACTGAGCCAACATATCAAAGGATCATAGTCAAGTTCAACCCGTCATTATCTTGACTGCATTAAACCCACCCGTACGAGTCCTTGACTAAGCCAAAATGACCGCACGACTGTCCTAACCAATCACTTTGTATCCTACGGAAAAATATTACATAGCTACCGTACACTACGCCTCGGCTGAGCACGAAATACGTAGCACGAATACTAAGCAATATCAATCCGAAACGACGGAGGGCTACGACTGGGTTTTGGCGAAAACCCGTTAACGTAATGAACTTGATATCGTTGAAGGAACGTGATACACTTTTTGAAAATATAGTGACGAAAACTTTTGCTAAAGAGGTCATTCCCTGTGAAGGGATCTCGGCTCTTTCCTCGTCGAGTGAGGTGCTGGGTATTCATAAGATGAATGCCTCGATGCAAAGCAAAAATGATCGACTATAGTGAAGTTATCACCCTGACGCAAACTTTTTGTCCAAGGGGTCACTCCCGATGAGGGGATCTCGGCCCTTGCCTCGTCGAATGAGGTGCTGGGCATTCATAACCGATACCTCGATGCAAAACAAAAGTGAACGTCCTTGCAATAACAGCTTTTTGAAAAATTGTTCCAACAACGTCTTTTAGGTTTATTTTCTTGCATTAGTTCTTTTAATGCGTCCCATCATTTAAATCCTACCATTACAGAAAACAACCAAAATATGACGTACGCTTATGCCATTCGCATTCGCCACGGGGCCCCGTCATCACCCGTTAGGTTACTTAACTAACGACAGAGCGGGGGCTGGGCTAGCGCGGCTGAAAAACATAAGCAACGCCTAAATAGTTATTATATATAGATATATAGCAATGATAGCCAATCCAGATCACAGATGAACACTTTGGATATACTAGGAACCCGCGATTCGTTCGAGCCTGCAACGAAAAGTGGATTACACAGTCGTGATGAATAGCCAAAACCCCACCCAAGACCCCTACAGGTGCGGCAAACTACCCGCCAAGTACCCGAAGCGAAGCAACCTCCCTCAACACCGTGAGTAGGCCACTCGGCACTTTGAGATACCCGATAGTTTGTGCACCCCCTCCATGGGTCTATCCTAGGAGCAAAAACAGTAAAAAGAATTATACAATGACGGCTACAACCCCAACCCGGTTGTGCGGCCATACAAATAATATTACATCAATTTACAAATTTATTACATGAATGAAAGAAAAAGAAACTCTCATCTCACATCCAACCCGGCTATTCATCCGCGACAATCCAACGAGTTCATATACACAAACCATCAATCATTACAGATCACAGATGTGTATAACCCCCACTAATCGACGTATAGCGATTAGCAGACGTTCAATACACATATAACATCACAGATATAACCATTAGCCAAAGTCTATAGAATATCGACCAAAAAATACGGATTTTTAAGACCCAAAAACAAATTTTGCTTTCTGGAAAATCTGGGCAGAAAAATCATATTCCAAAAATCCCAAAATACCCAAATAAGAACACTGCAGGAAACCAGAACCCCAACCGAGTTGAATCGGCCGCGGTTCCGCGGCGCTTTAGCCGAGTTAGGGTTTCGTTTTTCTCCAGTGTTCTCTAAAAAGCCTGAGACGATTTTTAGTGCATGATTTATTAATTTTTGAACAGAAAAAAAATCGGCAGAAACTTAGGGTTTCCGGGGTGTTTTGTGGTTTTTCGGTTCGGTCGATGTTCTAAACACTTTGCTAAAATGCTAGGGTGTGTTTAGTTAGGCTCTGATACCACTGTTAGGTCCACGTTACCTCTCCTGGTACTTTCGGGGTTGCGGAAACGGTAAAACAAAATTTTTTCTAAACATGGTAACATGGACCGTAAAAGCCGGATCTTTGCTAAACAACACACTAGCATCCTAACTAGAGATTTATCTACTCGGTTAGGGGTTATACCTCAACTTGAACTCCATCTCTTCTTGTTGTTCTTCTCTTTGCTTGCTCCGAGGGTTGATCCGGACTTTGGTCACCTCCGTGGCCTCCTTGAGTCGAAGACGATCCACCCGAGAGATGTACACCGAGCTCCACCTCGAGCCGAGGTAACTAGGGTAAAGAGATTGCTAGTCTAGAAGCCCTAGGTTGTGTAGAAGTGGTAGAGGGATGGTTTTGTCTTTGTAGGATCTTTATCTCTCAACACATGAGATCAAAAGATGAATCAAGAGGAGGAAGAAAGAGGAGCTACCAACCATGGTGCATTTCTTTTCTTCTCACTAGAAAAAGGCAAGAGAGAGAATGAGAAAGAAAATTGTGAGCATAAGAAAATGAACCATGGTTCAATAATGCAAAAAAAATATCATTACTAATCCCATCAAGATAAAGTTTAATGGCTACATTGAAATGACCATTATCATAATCAAAATAGAAAAAGAAAAAGAAAAGAAGAGTGTAGATCTCTCTTGAAAGTCAATGGTCAACACGGTCAACCGGTCAACAAAGTCAAGAGAGGTCAAGGTGGTCAAATGGTCAATGCAATTAGCCATCATAAAATTATCACTAAAAGGATTAGTAAATGATGTCTGCGGCTCATAATGGTTTTGACCAAACGAACTACCAAAACCCTAATGAGTCCGAATCAACTGTCAAAACCCTAATGAGCCTGCCACATAACGGTTTTGGCCGAACCAACTGCCAAAACCCTAATGAGGCACCTCCTCCTTCATCGCTCCGGAAAACTGTGCATACACACCTGCATCCGTATTCCGTAGAATGCGGATGCAAAGAAGACAAAACAAATCCATCCGTGCAATACTATGAATATTAAGCTGAAAACTATTCTACTAATGCTTAGAAGAAAAGAAATCCTAGAACTCACAAAAGAAAATAAGAAAAGAGAGAAGTGAAGAGAAGGACTAGGTGCTAAGGATTCTCACCACAACCAAGCTAGGAGCTAAGGACTTAGGTATCTTGGAGGAAGCCTTTCAATAATCTCTGTAGGGATAATTTTTTTAAACACTGTAGGATTTGAGTTTAGTAGCTGTTTTGATTTAGAAATCGAATATCGATAATATCGTATTTTAGGCAAAACTTAGCTCTGTGAAAATCTGCTATAGTTTAGATGATAACTAAGTTGATCAAACAGTACCTTAATCTTATAAACGAGACCTAGAGTTAACCATAGGAAAACGAACCAGGGTGCTCGGATTTTGGGCGGCGACTAACACTAAAATTCCGAGCTCGCCGGACTTCTTGATGAGTTGGGATTTGTGGGTTTTAGGGTAGGTCTCTGTATATGTATTAGGACTTTTGGCATTGTTTATTTAAGTTAATTTAACAGTATATGAAATATGGGAGTTAATATCTGAAATGGGATTAAAACGTTTAAACGGACGTTTCGTAATGCGATTCTGTTTTCTATTACGAACAGCGATCGGATTAGATTCAGTTAGTATAAGTGATAAATAGTGTAGAATGGTCATACGTAGTATAGTTAGTATATAGCACTTGTAATTTCATGTTTTCGCCATATCGGAATGTAGCCGTTTCTTATACAAGTTAAATTAAATGTTAAATTTGAGTACGGGAACTTCGGAGGCCGCAAGGAAAGGAAAAGGGATTGGTGATTTCTGAGTAGTACGGCATATTCCGGTGAGTAGACTAAACATCTACCGGGGGATTTTGTATGGATGGCGTGATACACCCGTAGTTAAGTTTAAATTATAATTGTCCCTTCGTTTATAAAGTTTGAACGTATGCATTCATATATATAAATATCATCATGTTAAAAATTGTTAGAACACTGCACAAGTTATCGGCGAGTCATGCTGCACATGCACATATCTACATGTTACACCACACCTCGTCGATATTAACATGTCATCTACACCCTAAGTAATTGTTATGATTAAATATGTTTTCTATTTTTAATGGTAGTTAAATTTCATCAATTTTATTATGAATACTTATCATGTTTCATATTCGAGTATTAATAAGTATGATAAAAGATATATTGGATTATTTCGGATTTCTGGTTTTGAGTTTTATGTACTATTAAGTGTAGTCAGGGATTTTCATGATTATGTGTTACGTCCTCCATGAGATGTCGTTTTTATGATTTGGTTTTACTCCGAATCGAGTTGGGGGTCATACGGTTGCGGATTTACAAGTTATCCAGACTGAGTCGGGGGCATACAGTTGGATACATGGTGGACCCGGTCAAGGCCGAGGGGCAGGATAGCCGCACTTTAGGCGGGGAGCCTAACGAGGATACTCGATACCGGAGACAGTTATGAACACAACGGATATCTAGATGATACCAACTGGTGTTATTGAGTAACAGGATCGTTCAGGGAACGATGCCTGATGAAACACCGAAGATTTGTGTCGATGTTAGACACGGAAAAATGAACCTGATTTGGAAAATAATTGATGCGATTTCAGTTTTGATTTATACGTATTACATATTCATTCTTCCACCTGTTATCATACATCACATTCATTATTGTTGATATTAGTCCTAATTCGTCATACTTATATTATCAGCCGATATATGTTAGTTTTATTCACTGAGTTGGCAACTTACCCCCGTTGTGCCATAGTTCCTTGCAGGAGTCGTGTGGACGCGTATCAGCAGTGCGGATCCTCTTATCAGCTTTTATCGCTCTTTTGCTAGTGGGTTACCTATGCAATGACCTCCTATTTTGGATATGTATATTTTGGATCTAGTATTACTCCATCACACCATGTATATTGACTTAGGACAAAACATGTTGTATATTATGTAGACCGAGTGATATCGTTAGTTATGTTATATTATGTTTTATTTAATCTTGTATGAAATTCATTACCTTGAGTGTTGTACTATTTGCGTATTGATTTCCGCTGTTTAGCATTGTTTCTCCCAACTAGGGATGCAATTTAACTACACAACTTAAATTGGATTTCTATTAATAATTAAAAAGATAAGCATTGTCGAAAGTTCAAACATCAATTGTTACATTTCCATTATTAAAAACCTTTCGACATGCTACTTCATTCTTTCACTTAAATATTGAAAGTTTCTAAATTTCCGCAAAAAGGGTTTTTGATCTTGGTTTTTGGCTTACTCAGATTGTGTTGATATCTTTAGATATCATATAATCTAAGTGCCGGTCACATCCAAACTTTGGGTCGTGACATCAATGAAAGCAGCAACTCCTGCGATAAACTTAGGTTGCATACGTTGTTGCTAATCCACATACATCGAGTCCTTAACTCTGATATACTCATGGGCCATGTTAGACTGTATAACATATAAATTGTAGGTTATGATGACTATATTGAGAAATCTTAGAACGGAGTGGGTACTGACAAAGGAGAAAATCCGTGTATGTGCTTTGTGTGTGCGTTTGTCGTTGAAAAGAATAAATTATCGATAAACAAAGTTAGATTTGAGGATACCCAAGTATGAGTTGTATTCTGTATATGTGTGTTTCAATTTATGATTTCGCTTAAGTGTAGGGTTGTTAGTGTGTATATGTTGTGTGCGCGTTTGTTGTGTATTCATGTTGTATGTGTGTGTTTCGGCTGTCGGGGGTAAGGTTTCTTTCCCATTAATAATGTATAGAGCAGACACCCATTCGCTTGTGCTTTCAACCGTTTTGAGTAAATTTCGGCAGCACCTCCCCGCTGTTCTCCGAGTACACTGTAATAGAATAAATAATCATTTCAAAACTGTGAAACAATATTGAAATGAACATTTAATCTATCTTTGTACACCGAAAACCAGCGGAAAAATACCGATGAAATAACTCGAAACGAATGAAAACACAAGTGAATGCAGGTGTTTGCTTTATACATTCCTAACTTGTCCACAACAACAACAACAACAACAACTGAGCCTTTTATCCCAAGCATATGGAGTAGGCTACATGAACCAACATGAGAATCACGCCGGGTCCAGCACATGAATCCTCTGTTTCCACTCACTTCTATCGAACAATATACTTTCATTGAGTCCTTTGGCAACCATATCGTTTCGTATCACCTCCATCCATGTTTTCTTCGGTCTCCCTTTTGCCCTTTTGCCATTACCCATATCGAGAGTATCTATTCGTCGAACCGGTGCTTCCATAGGTCTGCGTCGCACATGACCAAACCATCTAAGCCGGTTTTCCCGCATCTTCTCCTCCACGGGTGCTACATCAACTTTTGCACGAATATCCTCATTTCGCACCTTGTCTTTTCTAGTGTTACCGCACATCCAACGAAGCATGCGCATCTCCGCTACGTGCATCTTCTGTGTATGATGCTTCTTAGGAGCCCAGCATTCTGTACCATATAATAAGGCAGGCCGAATAGCACTCCGATAAAACTTCCCTTTCAATTTTAACGGAAAGTTACGATCACACAAAATCCCTGTTGCACTCCTCCATTTCAACCAACCAGCTTGGATCCTTTGATTAACATCACTATCGATCTCCCCATTCCTTTGGATGATGGAACCTAGATATCTAAACTGGTCGCTCGGTGATATCTCTTGCCCTTCCAATGTTATACCAATATGGTTTTGACTTCTCTGGCTACTACTAAATTTGCAGTGCATACATTCCTAACTTGTCCATACTGGACAAATCTATCGGTTATCATACGATTGAATTTTCTCGTCACATAGACTACACGACGGTTGTTAGTACCGAACTATACCGTCCAATATTTAACAACTTTCGTATAGTTATATGTCACGACGAATATCGAACGTATGTTAACCGATAGACGGGGACTAAGTCGCACTTTGATTTTCACATATGAGTATCGATGAGAATATGAAAGTTTTATATTATCATTGAGTATCATATATTGGTTTTAACTTGAACATTTAACATGAATAGGTTTTACGTTTACGTTTCGTTATTAAGGGTTCGAAGTTTCAAATTTAGGGTAAATTTTTCTTGCGTTTACAGTAAAATTGTACGTTTACGTTATCATCAAGTATCCTACTGAAGAAACTAGTGCACCCTAAACCCTAACCCTAATTAACCCAAATTAACCTAATTGACCCCAATTAACTCTAATCGTCACCCTAACACAAATTATCCCTAATTAACCCAAACTTAACCCAAATTAATCTAATTAATCCAAATTAACCCTAATCAACAACCTAACCCTTCAAATTATCACTAATTAACCATAATCAACACCCTAACACAAATTCACTCTATTTTACTTAATTAACCCAAATTAACCCTAGCCTTTAACCATAACCCTGAACCGAACCTAATCCAACCCTAACCTTAACCCTAACCTGAACTGAACCGAACCCAACCCTAGCCCTAAACTGAACCCTAACCCTATTCCTGAACCGAACCTTAAACCTACACTGAACCCTAACCCTAACTAATTAACCCAAACCCTAACCCAAACCCTAGACCAAATCCTAACTCTAAGCCCTAGTAGCAACCCAATAATCAACAATAACACAAATAAATGAATAATTAGAAATTAAAAAAATAAAATTTACTAACCTTAATCCGGCGATTCTACTGTCCCGACGACGCAAGGGAGAGATCGGTGACGAGAGAGTTCCTACCGTCGACGAGGAAGTCGACGATGATGTCGGCGACGAGGAGTCACGCGCGGGAGTGCGGTGGCGACGAGGCGCGCGCGGGAGACGAGTGATCGAGCGAGGAAATTTTGGGAATGAGGAAATTTCTGGGCTTTATGTTTTTATAAATAACCCATATATGCCCCTACGGATTAATCCGTAGAGCCTTTTTTTGCGGCTCCGTAGGGCCAAATAACAAATTACGTTTTAATATTTTTAAATTAATCCGTATGGCACCGTAGGGGCAACCTTGGGGACCTACGGATTAATCCGTAGAGGCAATAAAAAGTTTCCCCTGCGGATTTCTGTAGCCGTAGGGGCAATCTCTTATCGTGGCACGCCTATAAAAAAAACTTGAAATCTTAGTAAAGCTTGTGACTTGGGAGTCTTGAAATGCTTGAAAGAAATATTTTCAGTCTGTTGTGGATGAGAGCTCCTTATTTTAAGTAATCTATCTTCTTTCTGTAGTAAGCATTGTTTCATACATGCAGGTCAATTAAAAATAAGGGGATCATTTTGTAGGCGGGTTGTTACTTGTAAATCATCTCTATCTCAACTGTCATGCATCTTATTTTTTCAAAAAAATTCAACAAAAAAATACTATTGTTTTATCTGCGAAAAACGTAATTAAATGCCATATAAATATTATTTTACATGTGTAATGCACGTAATTAAATTACCATATCCTTATTATATACATGTGCAATGCACATAGATTAAATTAATAAATAAATTTATCATAAAACTTTATACATGCAACCCATGTGCTAAAAATGGAAAGCTAGTAATCAATTTCAAGCCTTTTTTTTCCTCAAGCGGAAAATTGCAAGAATGCTCTGCATTTTCTATCTATATATATATGAAATTAGATTGGAATTTTCAACCTCAATTTTGTCTTTTTGCGGGAAATTGCATGAAAGCCCCACATTTCCGTATATTACATATCTGTATATAAACGAACTTTCAATTTTCTAGCTCCTTTCATGCATCTAGTCGTAGATTATGTGCAAGACTCTCATTTTCACTATCATATCTTAACTTGCGTATATAAATTTCAATAATACAGTTTAACTTTGTCATGCAAAATTTTTAGCTTGTGACAACCATCTTACTGCGGCTATACTGGGAAATTATCGCTCAATGCACAGTTCATTTTGTTCTCAAATGTATAGTTGAAAACTTTGGTTTTTCATACCTTTTTTGGTAGCTAGCGGATAATTTTATGGAAGTCCGTCATTTCCAAAATTGTCATGGTTGCAAAATTTCATAAATAAACTTTAATAATACACTTTAAGTTCGTCATGGAAAATTACACTTTAACTTCGTCGTGGAAAATTTCTGATCCGCGACAACAATCTTATCGTAGTTATATTGGAAAAGCGTTGCTTAATGCACTGTTCATTTTGCTTTCAAATATAAACAGATGGAAACTTCGGTCATTCATGCCTAAAAGTGTTGCTTAATGCACTATTTCTTTATTGGCGTCTAGCGGAAAATTATATGGAAGACCATCATTTTCAAAATTATGGCATGGCTGCAAAATTTCGTAAACAGACTCCAATAATACACTTTAACTACGTCATGGGAATTTTTTTAAATTGCGACAACTGTCTTACTGTAGCTATATTGGAAAAACGTCGCTAAATGCAATGTTCATTTAGATTTCGGTATACAGATGGAAACTTCGGTGTCCATCTCGCGCAGGGCACCTTGCTAGCGTGCTAAAAAGGCTTTACTTAATGATAAGAGGAGTTTAGGTATCTCTTTCATTTTAGGCTTGACCATTATTACATTTGTGACAGCAATCGTATCGTCCGATACCAAAGGAAGCTTTAGGCCATGTATTTGAAAAATAAAAAATTTATATTTCAGAAAAGATCTAAATATCTATAGAAATCGACAACATCTCATGCCATAATTAATGCCATAATTAATATAAGAAGAAAAAGAAAAAGAAGAAGAAGAAAATATAGGCTTCAGAAGTTTGATGCTTAGTGAGTCCCAAAATCTTGACTGTATGATGTGTCACCAGTCAAGATTTTTGTTTTGTTGAGTATGAAGTCTAGCATTTGTTTGGTGTTTTTTATTCTCTTGGGTAGTAAAATTTGATGAGTTTTTTTTGTTTGTTTGGAGATTGAGTTGTATTTTGGAGTTGAAAACATGATGTTCTTCAAGTATCTATGGTGAAAATAAACCATGTCATCCCAACCAGATATTAATATGTTGTATTAATAATTATTAAAGCAACTATATCTATGGAAGGTAACCATACCTAATTTTTTTTATTATTAAAAATGTTAGATGTCAAGAATCAAGCCAAGAGTTGGGACCAAAAAGAGTTGGCATCAACTCTTGGTTTTTGATGATGTGTGATGATATTGTGGTCTCTCAAGTAAATAATTTCACTCAATGAAACAAATCCATGAATCAAAACTTAAGGAGACAAGAAAAATTGTTGCCCCCCCTTAACTTCACACTCATCCGGCGAATTCATGAAACAAACCAAAAAATACTTTTTCTATTATATTTTGTCTACCTAAAAGTTTAACCAAGAAACAAAACACCATGGGCCCATCTATTTAACTATGTTATTTAGGTGTTGTGGGTTTGATGATGCTCGATATCGGTGATCTCCCAGATGGCGACACGTGGCAGATGATGTGTCCCGAAGCTCACAAGAAAGGACCTACAGTGGCCGACCAAACCACTACTATGCCCGTCCTACAAACAACCGCTGGCTCACCTCCGAGCCTCCTGCACAATTGGCCTCCTCGGCCCTCTCAGCTCGTCTCCGGGCTACCGCAGAACCAAGATATCTCGACTCTCCCGCTCGTCCCTGAGCTCTCCCGCCAAGGTCATTTTCCTCGGTCTCATCGACCGACCAACGGCACCGCTCACAGGCGCAACCGCCATCCCGCGAATCTCGCCATGCGTGAGATATCCACCGGCCACATCCCACGTTCCACGCCATCATGATCCCCCATTAACGAGCATGTCTCGCCATTAATGGGAGATCCCGCCCATCACGCGAACGTGACGTCAGGAGCGTAACGGCCGGCGTGATTCTTGCGCCTGCCCTGCCTGCTGCCACGCTATATAAACCCCTTCTTGGGACGGTTCAAGTAAGCCATTTTTACTCCACTAAGCCGTTACTCTGCTCGTATTTCCTCTCTAACTTGACCGTCGGAGGGTCCTCGGTGGTACAACCATCCCGGGACTTCCTTGCAGGTAGCTCGGCAACAACCAACCTCAAACCCATTGAGATCCACACGCTTCAGGAGCATGCCTCCAGATCCAATCTCAGCCATCCATCGTTGCCATAAGCAAATCAACGGAAGGCAACATCTTGGCGTGATCCAGATCGCGTCAGGGTTCTACCATTTTGTCTATTGGATAGACTTTTGGCGTAGGCAAATTAGGGATGGGAAAAGTATTGCTCGAAACAAACAACCACCTGTCCGTAGAACATTCCCATTGTCCCCCAAAAAGCTCAATGTTGTCCCTCGCTCTTAAATGTTTTTCAAACTTGAAGGAAACATAAGAGATCTCCCTCTCTCTCCTCTCTCTCCTAAATTGTAAAGTGGTCAAATGCTCCTCCTCTTGTGGTTTGTGTTGGGGATTCACAATTTCTTTTATAGTAACCACACCAACTAATCATGTTGATACAAATTAACAAGTAGAAGTGCTGGAAATAATATATATTTTTCTAAACGAAATTTTAGTTTGGGCACAAAGTTTCCAATGACTAATTAAGCAATTCCAGAAGTGATTGGAGGAGTTTTCCAAAGAACAAAATTACAATAGTGCAAATTGTGCTTAGGCTTGAAATTTATATAATTTTATATGTTAATCTCTCTAATTCAAGTAATAGCCATTAGATTCAAGCTGATTGAGTGTATTGTATCCCGAGGATAATCTCGATTTATCATTGGAAACCCCATTCTTGGTTGAGTTGAGTGGATTAAAGCTACTGATTTCGGAATGAATGGAAATAAGAGACTCTAGGTCCTGATGGAGTGAATTTCTCTCATCTTTTTATTTCTTGAATATACTAACACTACTACAATAAGGGGTTGTCCCTATGGCTTTATCCGTCAGGGCAAAATACTACCCCTACGGATTTATTCGTATGGGCTAAAAAATTCTCTGTAGGTGCAATCGCCACAGGTGTAAGTTTTCGTCCTGAACATGCCCTTACGGAGTAAAAATTGCCCCTACGGTTTAATGCGTAGGGGACTGTGTACCTACGGGTGTATCCGTAGGGACAAAATATTTATTTAATTTAGTGGTTTATAAAATAAAATACCTACCCCTCCGGTGCTATCCGTAGGGGAATCTTCCAGCCCCTACAGGGTTAGCCGTAGGTCTACATATAAGCCCCTACGGTTGTATCCGTAGGGACCAGTGTGTAACTCCTGATACTGAGTCCATAGGGGCAAAATATCAGTTATCCTGATATTTTGTCCTTATGGATAAATATGTAGGGGCAAACATTGGACCTACGGATTAATCCGTAGGTGCAACAGATGGCCCTACGGATTAATCTGTAGGGACATAATATCAGGTTTTTTTTTTAAAAAAAGGACTTCCTGTTTTTAACCCGCCCTGTGCACAATAATATATACATCATACGATATCATGATAAATATAATAAAAATAGACATAATACAGAAATATTCATAATCAAACATGTCACGCATAATATATAATAGAATAGACACACAGAATACGATATCAGGATAAATCATCGTTCATAAACAACCACCAACCATTATCGTCCAAAATTTATACAATATGTATCTGATAAGTATATATATTCTAAAAAATATAAATAAAGCTGCCCTAACTTGGTCCAGCTCCTCCACCTCTGATAATCGACGTAATCTGGTGCATCTGCTCCTCGGTGCAGCCCTGAGTCGTCAAAAACTCGGTCCATGAAGGAGCGGACAGTGCATGAGTCTGAGCGGGCTGTGTGCTGCAGGAGTGGTCTGCGCAACCGCAGCCGAGGTAATGGCTTGCGGAGCCGCAGCCGAAGGAGATGCATGTGGATTCGCAGCCGAAATACCCTGTCGCATCTGTTCAATTTTGTGTGTAATAAACGAGTAAGAACTGTATATTAGTCAAATTAGTTTCATTATCAGGTTATTGCGAAACCCAAATCTAAGATTAATCAAAGTTAAGTCTACAACCAAATAAGCTCAGGGTACTAATATTGGATATGTTACTATTTATAATATGATATAATATTTTACTATTAAGTAGTATACATACCATCATCTCCTTCAACTCCTGGATGGTGGTCTTCAAGGTGGCAACATCTTGCTCTAGACGTCGTTCACGGGGTGTAAGGGAAGTAACCGCCGGAGTAGAGTCTAACCTCATATGGGCCCTGCTAGGATCCAGTCCCCGGCCTCTCTCCCAACCTCCATGGTGCCCTCCTTGTGCGGCGTCTAGAACTAGGGTCAGCAGCATCCGATCGTTTTGTCCAGTAAAATCGATCCCTGATACCTCCGCCTGCTCCACCACCCGCTCCTACACCCACATTAACCTTAAAAATATGTTAGTTATATGTATGCCCTAGAGGCCATTACTGTACATACGATGTATATTGTAATGGATGCTTGGACATATATAGGGAGGACTTTCTTACTCGACATGATAGTATGCTATCTGGTTGTACTTTATCTTAACATGTACTCTGATTGTCTCTATGTTACATGTTGATAAAACCCTTAGGATATGTACTCGACTACTGGGACTATGATGAGATCATACTAGTGGGGCCACGGTAGTCGACGAGTACATCCTATAACTGTTCCTTGTCGAGGGTGTATCGAGACAGGGCATCAATGCACCAGAGTAGACTAGCGTATACGCATCTTGACCCATATGATGGGCGATGGATGATCCCATATCCATCGGTGTTTGACATCAAGGATGGTGTACGGGTGCTCAGTAGAGACTGGGTACACTGGACGGACTCGCCGAGAACTCCCAGATGGTATTATACCTCATGTCAGATGGCAGTTCTCTGGTGACACTGGTACAGAGTAGCCTGTTGACCCGAGATCGTCATAGAGTCTTGTGTGATTCCCACTGTGCTTTCATTTCTATCATACCACGTCCAAGAGGGCGTGCAAAAAGGTGGCTTTTGGGTACAGTCCCGAATCACATGGAGGCAATGAGCGATAGAAGGGGATTCGTCTCTCTCGGTATAGGGAGTTGATGTTGCGCTGTGTTCGATTGGCTATGACTGGAAATCCCTGGCTAGGGTTGCTGAGATTTACTGGTAAGTGTTATCAGTAGTTTCTCGAACTGTTATAGACCTCATATCGACACGACTTATCGAGCTACTGGGGTCTGACGTTTACCACCCCTAGGCGAGATATGCGACATATCAGACAAAGAGACCGGACTGTACGAGAGTGTTACTGATTGGATTCGCAGGAGAATGTACATGCCTGCTTGATGATCTTCTGATCGCTCAATACCCGAGTGGCCGTTACGTTTAGCAGACCGCTTGCGGCTTGTGGGTGTTTGATATGATCATCACCTACTGCCGGCGTATTGACGAGTCTTTAGAGTCCTACACAGGGGTTTCCTGGCTCAAGCGAAACGGAGTAGGAGCACATATGTGATATGTGCGGGACCGAGATTAATACGATATGAGATACCGTATTCTATTCTCACGATTCGTGACATTGATCGGTTGTATGCGATGTAGCCGGGTTATCGGATCAAGTGTTGATTCGATAAGTTGTTACACATGATATTAGTCGGTTATAGCCGGGTTATTAAATCAAGAGTTGATTTAATAATTTAATGTATAATTATATATTTGATATATTACATTGCATTAACTAGTATTAGCTCACTTATAATTTATTTTCTCATTAGATTGTGCACATTGTTTATATGTGATATATGAAAGTGTATATGTTTGTATCATGCTTGATGATACATACAAGTTGGGTGTATGAGACTTTAACCAAATCAAGGTTAAATTAGGGTTTACTAATTTCTTAACAAATAACAAAAGAGATGAAACTTTGGTCAAAGTTATCAAGCTTCATGAAGCTTGAAGAAACATTGACAAAGTCAACTCTTTTGTCATTCCTTAGGATATTAGTTAACCCAACCCTTAACCTCATACCTAGATTAATTCTCTACATGAGTTAAGTATGAGGGCTTAACTCAACCATGGTGCAATAATTCATTGGATAAGTTTTCATTTGGATGGATTATTCATTAGACTTCTTCTTCTTCTTCATTCAACAAAAGCTTTCTAGATTCAATGGAGTTTGAGAAAAAGTATTAGAAAATCAATTCTAAAGTGAGCAACCTTCCAACTTCATCATCCTATACTACTTGCCATTTAGTAGAGGATGTTCTCTTCACAAAATTTTTGACCTAGTGAAGGAATAGCTTGAGTTAGTGTCTCCCCGACGTAGATCATTTTCGGCCTCGAAGTCATCGAAGCAAGCACGTTCGTTTTTCTTGTGGAGCTTCTCTAGAGTCCGGAGTTCACGATCGCAGCGAAGGGGACATCTACACGGAGCTATTGAAGTGAAGGACCGGATCTACAAAGGTTGTAATTGTAGGGTTCCTAGGCACTCTCAAGAGGTCTCACAAGGCATCAACCATGCCAATTTCAAAAATTGCGGTGCCGAGAAACCCTAGACTACGGATCGTTAACTAGATTTCTAGGCGACAAAACAAACTAGTTAACAAATTAACTACGTGAACGGAAATACAACCTTTGTAGATCCGGTGCTCCACCTCCATAGCTCCGCAATGAAGTCTCCTCGCTGTCCAAGTCGAACCCCGGGCTCTAGCGTCGGCTTCATCGGAGAATGGACGGGCTAGGTCATCGACGACGTGCCGAAGATGATCTACGTCGAGGCATCACTAGGTCAAGCTCCACCTTCACTAAGCCATGAAAGCTTGTGAAGGAAATACACTCTACTACTTGGCAAGAGGTAGAGGATGAAGAAATAAGAAGTGGGTTCTCTTTAGATTTGGATTTCTCACTCATTTGCTCAAGTTGCCATTGTTGAAGCAAGCTTTCTTCAAGTGAAGAAGAAGAAGAAGCAAGAAAGAATATGATAAGTGTTAATTAAAAAAGGAAAAGAAAATCAATCCTTATCATATTCAAACCATGGTTATGTGTAGAGAATGAATCATGGTTGAGTGGAATGGTCAGGGTTAAGCATGAGACAAAATGGTCATATGGTCAAAGCTTCATGAAGCTTCAATATGAAACAAAATAAGCAACCATTTTCTCTTTATGCTTTTCATTTTCCAAAAAGAATAAAGAATAAATTAATGAATAAGAAAATGAAAACCCTAATCATTACACAACCATGGTTTAAACTTTACACAAACCCTAATGAGCATGCATCATCAAACATGATACAAACTAGTGTACAAAAGTATATCACATATACAATGTGCACAATCCAAGTGAGAAAATCCATTTAAAGTGAACCAATACTAGTTAATGCAAAGTAATATATCAAATATATAATTATACATTAAATCATTAAATCAACACTTGATTTAACGATCCGGTCATATCGCATATAACCGACCTGTATCCTATGCATCGGCTTATCGAATCAATCTTCGATTCGATAACTAGGTTATATCGCATACAACCAATCGATACATTCATCGCGAGAATAGAATACGGTATCACATACACGCATTATTCTCAGTCCCGCACATATCTCATATGCGCTCCTATTTCGTTTCGCTTGAGCCAGGAAACCTCTGTGTAGGACTCTAAAGACTCGTCAATACGCCGGCAGCAGGTGATGATCATATCAAACACCCACAAGCCGCAAGCGGTCTGCTAAACTTAACGGCCACCCGGGTATTTAGCGATCAGAAGATCGACGAGCAAGCCCGCTCACACTCCAGTGAATCCAACCAGTAACACTACCGTACAGTCCGGTCTGATCGTCTGATATGTCGCATATCTTGCCTAGGGGTGGTAAACGTCAGACCCCAATAGCTCGATAAGTCGTGTTGATATGAGGTCTATAACAGTTCGAGATACTACAGGTAACACTTACCAGTAAATCTCAGCAACCCTGGCCAGGGATTTCCGGTTATAGCCAATCGAACACAGCGCAACATCAACTCCCTATACCGGGAGAGACGAATCCCCTCCTATCGCTCATTGCCTCCATGTGACTCGGGACTGTACCCAAAAACCACCGTTTTGCACACCCTCTTGGACGTGGTAAGGTGGAAATCAAAGCACAGTGGGAACCACACAAGACTCTATGACGATCTCGGGTCAACAGACTACTCTGTACCAGTGTCACCAGAGAACTGCCATCTGACGTGAGGTATAATACCATCTGGGAGTTCTCGGCGAGTCCGTCCAGTGTACCCAGTCTCTACTGAGCACCCGTATATCATCTCTGATATCAAACACCAATGGATATGGGATCATCCATCACCCATCTGTATGGGTCGAGAAGGTATACGCTAGTCTACTCTGGTATATTGATGCCCCGTCTCGATATACCCACGACTAGGGACCTTGAAGGATGTACTTATGGACTACCATGTCCCCACTAGTATGATCCGCATCACAGTCCAGGTAGTCAAGTACACATCCTATGGGCTTTACCAACATGTATCGGAGAGACAATCAGTATACACGTTAAGGTAAAGAGCAACCAGATAGCATACTATCATGTCGAGCAAGAAAGTCCTCCCTATATATGTCCCAGCATCCACTACAATATACATCCAATGTACAGTAATGGCCTCTAGGGCATACATATAACTAACAATCTCCCACTTGCACTAGGGCCATCTGTAGCAGTGGTTGTAGTATCTCATACTCAACCATCCCATAAAAGTCTCTCTCTGGGAATAGGCCTTCGTGAGTGGATCCGCCGTGTTGTCCTCTGAGTCTGCTCTCCTAACCTCGATCCCTTAGAGATCAACCATCTCCATGATCAAGTGATACTGCCTTAGAATATGTCTGGATCACTGATGGGACCTGCGTTCCTTGGCATAAGCCACAACTCCATTGTCACACAATGGAAGGAACATAGTTCATCTCATGAACCAACATACACCCAAACAGCCTCTTTGGTAGCATCTTAAGTAGCGATGTATCCTGCCTTTATCGTCTAGTATGCCACGGTATCTAGCTTGGAACTCTTCCAACATACCGTCCCTTTACTGAGGGTAAAGACAATGCCTGTGACTGACACTCAGTCGTCTTTATCACTCTGGAACCCTTCCAGTGATTCTCCCCAGGATCGATTGATACCATCTCACTACAGCTAGTGAGAATCCTAACATCCAATTAAATCTATCTCATAGATCCAAAACTCAGGATTTAGGAGGTATCACTTTGATCCTATATGGAGAATCATTGTGATAAGCGGAGATTGACCGAGCGTAGCATAGGAAACTCCTTTCTTATCAAGAGTATGTCATCCACGTACTCTACGAGGATCACCACCATACTCCCTACTACCTTTTTGTATATACAAGGTTCATCTACCATTTTGAATATGTCAACTTCTTTGACTACTTCATCAAAACAGATGTTCCAACTCCGCGATGCCTGCTTTATCCTATAAAGCATCTTGCACACGTTTCTGCTGCTCCCACTGTCTACGAAGCCCTCTGGCTGTGTACTTACAGACGCACTCTTCTAAAACATCATTTAGAAAAGGAGTCATAGCACCCAACCACCAGATATCGTAGTCATGGTATGTAGCCGTGACAAGTAGGATCTGGATGGACTTAAGCATAGCTACTTGAAAAGGTTTCAACAAAATCCATACCTGGTCAATGATGCAAACCTTTAACAAGTCTAGCTTTGAAAGTCTCAACTTTTCCAAGTACACCAAGTAATCTTCTCAAGATATACTTGCTCCTGATGGGGATTTAACCCTTCAGATTGTAAGTCCACGTTGCGACCCCCGGTTCTTACGGGGAGGCGGAAACGGTATAAAAATCAAATTTTTAGCGCATAGGGCAATATGGACTAACAAAGTCGGGATCTTTTCTAAACTAAACTAGCAAACATGCAAAGGAGAGTTAACTACTCGGCAAAGTGGTTATACCTAACTTGAACTCCTTCTTCTTGAAACCTAGTAGAGGTTGATGGTTCTCTTCTCGTCGCCTTCTTCCGTCGAAGATGGATCCACCTGAGGGTTCAACCTTCGGGCTCTTTCTCGAACTTGGAGAGAACTAGAATCTTCGGCTTGCTAAACCTTTGATCCTAGAGTGAGTAGAGAGTGTCTAAAGGGTGCTTTTCTTTTAAGGAGAGGGATTCTCAACACATGAGAAGGGTTCTCCTTTTGCTAGAAGAAGAAGAAGATGAAGTGAGGAGAGAGAAGCTAAATGATAGAATGAGCTCTTTTCTTTTTGCAACCATAACAAAAAGCAAAAGAATTATCAAATTAATAATAATAATGAAAATTAAAAGGTTGATGGAAGGTTTAGGAATGACCATTATCATTTCAAACATTAAATGAATTTGCTAGAATCAAAGAGCATCTTTCTTTTGTAATGATGATGGTCAAAACTTCAACCATGGTCAACAAGTCAACTATGGTCAACAAGTCAACAAAAAAACCCAACCATGACACAATTTCATTTTATTATATATTATTAATTGATATAACATAAATCTATTAGGGTTTGGAAAAAGACGACTGTCAACTGTGCATACGCACCCGTTCCGAAACCCTAATGAAAGTCCTCTTCCTCCTCCTCAAATAACTGTGCATACACACCTGCATTCTTGTTCCGAGGAACATGAATACTGAGAGATAAAAGCAACCCCAAAACATATACCAGTATCTGACTCAAACCAGAGCCAGCCGGTAAAATCCGTCCGGACTCCAAACGTGCACAAGTGCGCGAATGAGAACGAACCCCGTCGCAAAACTATGCGACCTCTACTCTGTTTTGCCCAGAGGCGAGTACCCTCTGTGTGGGACTCTAAAGACTCGACACTACGCTGGCAGTGGGTTTAACCACAGACCGCAAGCGGCACTAGCTGTGCGTAACGGTCCCCAGGTAGATGCCGACAAGAAGGCTGACGAGGTGAACCCCATCTGAACTCCTACTGAGTCTGAATGTGACAGTCTCCGTACAGTCCGGTCTGTTCGTCTGATACATCGCATGGCGGGCCTAGGGGGCGGTAAAACGTCAGTCCCCTAATAGCGGTACAAGTCGTGTCGGAGTGAAGCCCAAAACACCCTGAGATAACACTGGAAACCTACCAGTATATCTCGCTTGCCCTGGCCAGGGACTACTCGTGTAATGGCTCTCCTAGACACAGCGCGATGTCAACCCCCAATACCGGGAGAGACGAATCCTGTCTAACCATCACTGCCTCCAAGTGCTTCGGGACTGTACCCAACTACTACCCGTTTGCACGACTCCTTTGAGCCGTGGTAGGGTAGTAATCAAAGTACAGTGAGAACACACTCGAGGCGAAGTGACAGTGTCAAGTCAGCGGACTAAGCTGTACTCATGTCACCTGGGAACTGATAACTGAAGATAGGTATAATACCAACCTGTCAGTTCCCGACGAGTCCTGTCCAGTGTACTCGTAACCCAACGAGCACCAGTATACTATCTCCAGTACGACGTACTGATGGCTGTGGGACAGACCATCTCCCACACTGGGATGAGAAGCGCATACGCTAGTCTACTCCGGAGTATCGATGCCCTGTCTCGATAGTTCTGCGACTAGGGACCTGTATAAGGATGTGCTTATAGATTACCCAGCCCCCACTAGTGTGACTGCCATCACAACGCTGGTAATCAAGCAAAGATCTTAAGGGCTCCACTAATGCGTATAAGTGATATACTGAAATAAACACAAGTACACATTGAAGTAGAAACAAACCAAGTAGCATACTACTATATTGAGCAAGATTGTTTATACAAGGTGAATATCCCAAGCTTCCATTAAGTAATATACAAACTAGTATGATACAGTAATGGCCTCTAGGGCATATACACTAACAATCTCCCACTTGCACTAAGGCCATGTACTGGCGTATCGAAGACCTATCATCTCGATCAGCCGCTCGAACTGAGTCTGGGGTAAGGCCTTGGTGAATGGATCTGCAGTGTTTTCTTCTGAAGCAACCCTCCGAACCTCGATCTCCTTGCGATCCACGATCTCCCTGATCAGGTGATACCGCCTTAAGATGTGCCTGGATCTCTGATGGGACCTGGGTTCCTTCGCTAAAGCTATAGCCCCGTTGTTGTCGCAATACAGAGGTATTGGGTCAACAATGGACGGAACCACCTGAAGTTCTTTCAAGAACTTCCTCATCCAGACAGCTTCTTTTGCGGCATCAGATGCAGCAATGTATTCCGCTTCCATAGTCGAGTCTGCAACGGTTTCCTGTTTGGAGCTCTTCCAACACACCGCCCCTCCATTGAGGGTAAAGACGAAACCCGACATGGACTTGGAATCATCCTTGTCACTCTGGAAGCTGGAGTCAGCAAAGGCCTCGATCTGGAGGTCTTTTCCGCCATACACCAAGAACATCTCCTTAGTCCTTCTCAGGTACTTGAGAATGTTCTTTACCGCTATCCAGTGTTTCTCCCCAAGGTTTGACTGATACCGGCTTACCACACTCAGTGCATAAGCTACATCCGGTCTGGTACACAACATCGCATACATTATAGAGCCTACCGCAGAAGCGTAGGGTATAATAGACATGCGATCCCTCTCCAAATCAGTCTTGGGAGACATCTCTTTAGAGAGGGTGATCCCGTGACAAGCCGGTAGGTTACCGCGCTTGGAATCTTCCATACTGAATCTTTTCACTATGGTGTCGATGTACCTGGACTGAGAAAGTCCTAGTATCCTCTTGGATCTATCACGATGGATCCGGATCCCCAGGATGTATGAGGCATCACCCAGGTCTTTCATGGAGAACCTGTGCGACAAGAACCCCTTGACAGATTGTAGCATAGGAATGTCATTTCCTATTAAGAGAATGTCATCCACGTATAAAACGAGGAATACTACAGTTCTCGCTACAAATCTACTATAGATGCATGGTTCATCTGGATTTTTGATAAAGCCAAATTCCTTGACCGTCTCATCAAAACAGATGTTCCAACTCCGCGACGCCTGCTTTAGTCCATAGATGGACTTAAGCAACTTGTACACCTTTCCGCTGCTCCCACTCTGAATGAAACCCTCTGGCTGATCCATATAGACACACTCCTCTAAATTTCCATTTAGAAAAGCGGTTTTTACGTCCATCTGCCAAATCTCATAATCGTGGAAGGCAGCAATGGTAAGAAGGATCCGAATGGATTTCAGCATAGCCACTGGAGAAAAGGTTTCGTCATATTCCAAGCCAGGTCTTTGACGGAAACCCTTTGCTACAAGTCTAGCTTTATAGGTCTCAACCTGTCCATCTACACCAATCTTCCTTTTGAAGATCCACTTGCATCCTACGGGTTTTACCCCGTCTGGAGCAATGTCCAACGTCCATACTGTTGGAGATAATGCCCTCAGAGTCAATTATTGGATCACAGGTACGTGATTGCAATGATTGATGGAGGACCTATCCCGGTAGGACAGTCTTACTCGAGATGATAGTATGCTATCTGGTTTACCTTTATCATCATGTACTACTTTAGGTGACCTGACAAGTCGCTATTACACGTTGATAGAGCCCCTAGGATTCTTGCTTGACCACCAGCAGTATGAGGGCGATCATATACGTGGGAGCTGGCAGTCTATAAGCATATCCTTAAATGGTCCCTAGTCGTGTGAGTTTCGAGACAGGGCATCGATACTCCATAGTAGACTAGTGTATACAGTCGAGACCCCGACGAGGGGCGGTGGCCGGTCTCACAAGCCACTGGTGTCAGTTGGATCACCTAAGATGTATACAGGTGCTCATTGGGTTATGAGTACACCGGACAGGACTCGCCGAGAACATGCTAGTTGGTCATATACCAGACGTCAGATGGCAGTTCCCTGGTGACATGTGTGCAGGTTAGTTCATCGACCTGGGGATCGTCATTTGTCTCGTGTGAGTTCCCACTGTACTTTGATTACTACCCTACCACGGCTCAAAGGAGTCGTGCAAACAGGTTTTAGTTGGGTACAGTCCCGAGCCACATGGAGGCAGTGAGCGTATCTTCAGGGGTTCGTCTCTCCCGGTATTGGGGGTGAGGTCGTGCTGTGTCTAGGAGAGCCATTACACGAAGCCCTCGGCCGAGGAAAGGAGATTTACTGGTAGGTATTCCAGTAGTATCTCAGGGTGTTCTGGGCTACACTCCGACACGACTTGTACCGCTTTTGGGGGTCTGACTTTTACCAACCCCCTAGGCCCGCCATGCGATGCTCATAGACGAACGGACCGGACTGTATGGATATTGTCACTGACAGGCTCAGTAGGGTTGTCAGGCTGAGTTCACTCACAGACATCCCTTTTAGTCAGTACCTGGTAGCCCGTTACGTATTGGCTTATACCTCTGACGTGCTAGTGGTTAAATCCACAACCAAGGTGTTGACGAGTCTTTAGAGTCCCCCACATTCAGTTACTCAGCTTTCGGGCGAAAGGTTGTAGAGGCCGTATGGAGATATGGCAAGGTCCGATCAGATACCTGCGGTATTGCACGGATCAGGATTGGACAGTTTGTACTATTGGCCGTATGGTTATATGGCAGGGTTCGATCAGATACGTGCGGTATTGCACGGATCAGGATCGAACAGATATTACTAGCCGGTTTTGGTATAAGCCGGATTCTAGTATAGTACAGTGGAGACTTTGTCTCATTGCATTTGTATTTCGGTCGAAATACAGATGCGGGTGTGTATGCTCAGTATCGGGGTTTTCCTGTAATTTATTACGGGACCAGTTTTCTGGAGTTGCCAGTTTGCTTTTCGTTTCGGCTGATTTCCTTTGTATCGTTCATTGGCCGAAGATTGGTGGAGGAGGGCTTATTTGCATTGTTGCAAATAGGCATTTGTGGAGGGGGGTCTTTTGCATATTGCCATGTCATGATCACTTGACTTTTTGACTTCATCATGGTTGCACCATACCTTTTGACTTGACTTCTTCATGATGGCTTGACTTTTTGAAGTCATCATGCTTGATGATGGTTGAGGTGGAGTGTTGGTTTTAGCTTGTTATCATGCTTATGCATGATAGTCTTTTTCCCTCTCTCTCTTGCATTATGAGATTGATTATCTTTTGATACATAGACTCCACTCTCTCACACCCCTCTCATTCTCTCCTCCTCTAGTTATGGCCGGCCAAGCATGGAGGAGGGATTGCCCATTTTGTAGTGGGGATTTTTGCTCTCTAGTTGCTAGAAAAATCCCCAAGTTCCTCCACATAATTCTTGTATCATCCCTCCACCAAAATGGCACCTCCATGAACCCCAAATGAGACTTGAGCTCTACTATACATTCTACAGCAAATCTTGGGCACGTCGAGTAGCCGACTTCGTGCCCGAGTTGCCTCGGCATTGAGGTGGGAGCCCGTAAAAGAAGTAGGCGATGTGGTGCACTTCCGGCGACGAGGAGGAGACGGGACATTCCGCAGGAGGTCGGGACGACGACGAGAAGACCGGAGGACTCGGATCTGTCGGTATACTTCTCTTCCCTATCTTGTTAGTAGCTTAGACTTGTTAATGGTTACGATCCGGATGTTTAGTGCGCGGTGGTGCCGGTTTGCTAAGTCCGCAAAATTAAAGTTTTTCACCGCTTCCGCATTCCGGCGTCGGATTGACGGTCGGGGCGCCGCCGTGCACTTACAGTGGTATCAGAGCCTCGCCATTAACTTAGTCTAGCTTTGTGTAATGTGTTTTTCTGTTTCGATCGATTGAATGTTCCAAAACTGCATTTTAGTTCGCATCAGTTTCTGTTGAAAATTTTTGGTCTCGAAAATTTTTTCAGGTTGTAAAATATTGGTGTACTGGAAAATCTAAGAGCTCTGTAAAAATTCGATGAAGTGACTCCACAGTTGGAGCGCGGAACCGCCGCGAAAACCCCCTTCCCGCCGCTGTTCCGCCGCGCACTGTGGAGATCACTGCACCAATTTTTTACAGAGGCTTTCTGGGGTGAAAAGTGGGGTTTTGGAATAATAACATTGGGCCCAGAATTTCTTGATCTGCTACAGTTGTACTAGGGGGCCCACTTGTTAAAGTTTGATTGATCGGATATTTTAAACACATTTTTCACAGTATTTACATTATATCTGCGACCGTGAATGTCACTCGATCGGTAAATCCGGTCTAACTGCTATAGCCCGGTTAGACGGATTTGCGAACGTGATTTTCACGTTGATGTTTTGTTTTTGCTGTGATGTTGCGGATCGGTCGTGGGGGATAGCCTGGATGCAATGCTAGTACAGTTGTGGTTGTATTATGTACATTTGATATTGCGGGGCGAGCGTCCGACATGTGGACTGCCGTCACTGCCTGATTGTATTATTATTTTGGGGCACGACCTGGTTGCGGTCGATGTACCCGTTGTATGTATATTTTACTTTCTGTACTAGGATTACCCCGCGGCGGGGTGCACGGATAGCCGGGTTCCAGAGGGCAACAAGCCCGCATCTCATGGCATTGAGACGGAGGGGGCTTCACTCTAGGATTGGCGGGCTATTCGCCGCACTCGTAGGGGGTACAGGTTGACCCAGGAGGGGTGCCCAAGTTACCGGATTCCGTGAAGTGCTGGGTGGTCCATTCACGGCACTGAAGGGGGCTGCCTCGCTTCAGGTTTTGGCGGGTGACTTGCCGCGCCCGTAGGGGTCTAGGATTTCATTGCACAGGCTATCCACACGACCAGGGGAACGTCGGGTTTCAGCAGTGGCTCTGTGAAACCCGGGGATCCCAGATATCTGTTTTGTTCTGTGATGCTGTACTTTTCTGTGATGTTGCATTTCTTTCACGCCTTGAGCGAAATATAATATATTGGTATATATATTAGTAGATGTTGTATATGTTTTGCATCCGCGCTAGTCCAGTCCCCGCTCTATCGTTAGTTAGCTAACCTAACGGGTAATGACGGGACCCAGTGGCGAATGCGGATGGCATATACGTACATCAGTATATTTTCGTTCTTTTTGGTGTGATCAATTGATGGGACTGCATTGATTCGGATCAATGCAAGTTAAAAACAAACCTAATTGATGTTGTTGGAACACTTTTCAAAAAGCTGTTATTGCAAGGACGTTCACTTTTGTTTTGCATCGTGATATTCAGTTGGAATATCCTGCTCCTCAGTCGACGAGACAAGGGCCGAGATCCCTTCACCGGGAGTGACCCCTTGGACAAAAAGTTTGCGTCAGGGCAATGACTTCACTATAGCCGATTACTTTTGCTTTGCATCGCGGTATTCATTTGGAATATCCTGCACCCCATTCTACGGGGAAAGAGCCGAGATCCCTTCACCGGGAGTGACCTCTTTAGCAACGGTTTTCGTCACTATATTTTTAAAAAAAAAGCTATCCGTTCCTTCGACGATATCAAGTTCTTTACGTTAAAGGTTTTCGCCAGAAACCATTCGTAGCCCTCCGTCGTTTCATATGGGTGGTCAATAGTATTCAAGCTGTGTATGTTGGCCAAAGTCAAGGCACAGTGATTGGTAGCTATTGGGTATTCATATGCAGCATAGATAGATGCGTTGGTTTGGGACAGTCGTGCTGCCATTTTGGCCAAAGTCAAGGGTATGTACGGGTGGATTCAAATTAACCTGGAGAATGACGGGTAGAACTTGACATGTGACTTATGATATGTTGGCCAAAGTCAAGGTCATAAGAGCATGGGGCAGAAATCACATCGGGAGTTTCAAAAGAACTGAAACTTGCCAGATATGCGCATACCTTCTGGAGTGTGATACCGTGAGCGGATTCCGTCACGTTATCATGCGATGATAGTTGGATCCTGATTCCCACTGATGAGTTAGTTTACTCCTCGGGTAACCCCGACTAATTCTTCTTTCAGGTTTGGAGGAGAATTTGAGGTACAGTGGGAGGATTCCAGATTAGATAAATTGGTAACCATTCTGATCTAGGTTAGAGTGCACGCTGAGTGTTTCTTTTCTCTCTCTCTTTGGCAGCGACCATTGACCCGACCCTAAGACTTTGACTCAGAGACCAAGTTGACCGAACCTTCTTAAACACTGGCTTTTGGATTGTCAGAGTTGCAAACCTCATTGCCACTCCTACTTTTACCCTTTTCTCCAGGACACCCCGTATTGCTACGAACGTCCACTTCCATTGGACAAAACCATCGTATGGTTAGATACGAACTCGAAAGAATTTATTCGAGGATGGTTTCAGGTTCTGGAGAAAACGGATAGGATTATTCAATTGTCTTTTCCTTTTACCCTCTCTCAGGTTACGAGTACTCCTTGGTTTAGGGGTAGTACACCTATTACGCAAATTGGATTGTCTTCTTCCAAACCTTAGGCTGGTGCCGACCGGTAGGGAATGAAGAAAACCAATCAGCATAACGATGGTGTGCAGAAGGTATTAAGTTAAGACAAAGCAAGGGATTAGTAAGAGGGCGAAGTAAATTGCAACACATATTCACGACCAAACCAAGTTTTTCTTCGCCAATCCTAAAATCACCTTTGTATTTCTCCAGGACACTCCGTATCACTACGAAGATCCACAATTTATTGGATACTCCATCGTATGGTTATATACGAACTCGAAAGGAACTTGTTCCAGTTCGGGGATGGATTCTGGTTCAGGAGAAATAGGAATAAGATTTATTCAGGTGTCTTTTATCTTCACCTTCTCTCGCATTGCGAGTGTTCCTAGGATTGGGACAGTACACCCATTATGCTTATTGGATAGTCTTCTTCCAAACCATAGGCTAGTGCCGAACGGTAGGGAAGGAAGAAAACCATTTGGCCTAAAGGGGTGTGCAGAAGGTAATGACTAAAGAAGGGATTTGGAGAGGTGGCAAAGAATTATACGGTTACAGTCGTGAATCTGGAAGAGGCATTACTAGGAATACCAGGATACCCCATCGAAACATTTCGATGTTTCAGTTTCACTATGTAATGTTAAAAGAAAACTGATTTCCCGATTAGATACTTGCTCCAGGGTATGTATTTACCAGGTATGATTCTCACATCTGTATGGTTTTACAGATGATGAGTGGGAGTAGGTTATTGGGAATTGGGTGATCATCCTCATTATATCGGGATTCGTTGTAATCGGTGATATTTGAGGAAATCACCTGGGCTGTTTGCCGGTCGGCAAATATTTGGTTTTGAATATCCGCTTTTATGCACCAATTTCAAATTGATATATCTGTACGCCTATTTTCATAGAGTGAGATATACCTTTCTGAAATTATGTCTATGACATTTACCTATATCAGTGGATGGTTAGGTAAGGAGCATTAAACAGCGGTGTAATTCTTCTTGACCATAAGTACAGTTTTCAACCTACGACACACAGTGAATGAGTTATCAGATTCAAGGGACTTATACAGAGTATTGTATGTTGTCCAGGATCCATCAGGACAGAGGGGTTGGTCCTCGTACTATATTCGGTTTACTTATGACTTCTCTAGTTTTTAGACAAGTGTTTCGTGGAAACACAGGGTCCGAATTCTGAGAAGTTATAGGTATTTGAATAGAGTAGAGAACCAGGTATAACAAGTATCGGGATTCTTCAAAGTGATCGAAGATGTAGATACTTGTCAATGGTATTCAGTTGCTAGTAATAATAAAGAGAACTTGCTTCTCTTTCAGGTTACTCATAATTGGAAGCATTCCTAAGTTGAGTAACGCTGATCGGCCTCCTTCCATTTAGTTGACATGCACTGGAGACAGTTGCATGATTTGGATCTGGTTCAGTTAAATCAGTGCCTCTGGTCCTATATGGGATATAGAACAGTTCGTATCTTGACGTTGTTAAGGTACGGGGAGTTGTCCAGCTTATGATTAAAACCAGACTCTGGATAACTCAAGGCACGTTTCTGTAATGGCTGTTTGTGGGTTGACCCAGGCTATGACGAGGGTTGACTTTCTACCATCTGGATGAACAATAGCGATATTGTTCTAGACTCGCTACAGTTTTATTAAAAATGGATTTTTTCAGAAAACAGTAGTGGGAGTATGGTAGAACTGGAAGTGATTCCAGAACCACAAACGATTACAAAAGATTTGATAAGGAACCTAAAGATTCAATCTGGATTGACATTCCATTGGCCACTCCGCAGATAAGGTGGGTAACTTCAGGTGCCCGAGAGGTACTCCGGTATCCTCAAGGACGGTGACAGGGAAGTTCTTGTTTACCCACAATTGCCATTGCTGTTGTTCCAGGTTACGAGACCCGGCAGGAGGATGAGTATAGCGTCGTTCTGAACTCGCTTCAGAAGTGTACGTCTATATGACTCTGCCAGAGGGTTGCCGTAGTCAGTTGGAGCAGCGGAAGCATTGGTGGACAGGTAGCTTATGTCTATTTATAGACTAAAGCAGATGTAGCGGAGATAGATCATCTATTTCTGACCTGACAGTCATGGGTTTGACTTCATCAGAATAGGGGATGGATCTGTTGAGAAGGTAGTAGGGTGTGATATCCTGGTATTTGGATGACATACACAGAATAGGAAAAGAAACTCCTATACTACAATCGGTTATCCTTTGGTCGTCACACAGTGTTTTCTCCACAAAAGAAATGGATTTTATGTCAGACATACTGGTTACTAGATCTATGGTTTTAGATCTAGATTTGGGTAGTCTCCCAATCTGGGTACTTAGACAACATTCTAAGAGTATTTAGAATGGACGACTCCTGGCATGGTAGTATACCTGCAGGTGATGGAGTCACCCTCTCTAAAGGTGTCTTACGGACTAAAGGGGAGAGGGATGTGCATGATTGGCAGATCACTTGCTCAGGCAATTGAGTCAATCATGAGATGTCAAAGTACCACACCAGATGTTGTTTTTGCACTAGATGCAATAAGTTGACATTAATCCAATCCTGGAGAAACAGTCGGAAGCAGTTTTAGAACATAAGTGAATGTTCTAGGGATATGATAACGACAGCCTTATTCATGAGACAGTTATCATTCCAGGCTTCCAAGGTGACCTGGACGACAAGGAGGTTGTCAGAGTTATAGTTTTCCCTCTGACGAGGGGCAGTATTTTGGACAGGTGGTCCAAGGCAATACTGAGGGAGGCATGGCGCATGATGCTGATTAAGTTCAGTTGACGATACAGTCTAAGAAGTTTGGATTTGGAGTTCATTTATGAGCTATGTCCCATCAGACATCCAGACACATTCTAAGACAGGTATTGCTCATTTCGGGAGATGGGTTTCTCCGCGAACTTGAGATATAGAGAGACATAGAAAGAGACATCAAGGCGGATCCACTCACTGAGGCTATTCCTCGAACGCAATAGTTCGCAAACGAGCTTTGTGAGACTGACTAGTAGAGGAGTTGGGTGTTCGGTATCACACGGGCTGTGAGTATGCGACATCGCAATAATTAGCCTTGAGTGCAAGTGGGAGATTGTTGGAGATAATGCCCTCAGAGTCAATTATTGGATCACAGGTACGTGATTGCAATGATTGATGGAGGACCTATCCCGGTAGGACAGTCTTACTCGAGATGATAGTATGCTATCTGGTTTACCTTTATCATCGTGTACTGCTTTAGGTGACCTGACAAGTCGCTATTACACGTTGATAGAGCCCCTAGGATTCTTGCTTGACCACCAGCAGTATGAGGGCGATCATATACATGGGAGCTGGCAGTCTATAAGCATATCCTTAAATGGTCCCTAGTCGTGTGAGTTTCGAGACAGGGCATCGATACTCCATAGTAGACTAGTGTATACAGTCGAGACCCCGACGAGGGGCGGTGGCCGGTCTCACAAGCCACTGGTGTCAGTTGGATCACCTAAGATGTATACAGGTCCTCATTGGGTTATGAGTACACCGGACAGGACTCGCCGGGAACATGCTAGTTGGTCATATACCAGACGTCAGATGGCAGTTCCCTGGTGACATGTGTGCAGGTTAGTTCATCGACCTGGGGATCGTCATTTGTCTCGTGTGAGTTCCCACTGTACTTTGATTACTACCCTACCACGGCTCAAAGGAGTCGTGCAAACAGGTTTTAGTTGGGTACAGTCCCGAGCCACATGGAGGCAGTGAGCGTATCTTCAGGGGTTCGTCTCTCCCGGTATTGGGGGTGAGGTCGTGCTGTGTCTAGGAGAGCCATTACACGAAGCCCTCGGCCGAGGCAAGGAGATTTACTGGTAGGTATTCCGGTAGTATCTCAGGGTGTTCTGGGCTACACTCCGACACGACTTGTACCGCTTTTGGGGGTCTGACTTTTACCAACCCCTTAGGCCCGCCATGCGATGCTCATAGACGAACGGACCGGACTGTACGGATATTGTCACTGACAGGCTCAGTAGGGTTGTCAGGCTGAGTTCACTCACAGACATCCCTTTTAGTCAGTACCTGGTAGCCCGTTACGTATTGGCTTATACCTCTGACGTGCTAGTGGTTAAATCCACAACCAAGGTGTTGACGAGTCTTTTGAGTCCCCCACATTCAGTTACTCAGCTTTCGGGCGAAAGGTTGTAGAGGCCGTATGGAGATATGGCAAGGTCCGATCAGATACCTGCGGTATTGCACGGATCAGGATTGGACAGTTTGTACTATAGGCCGTATGGTTATATGGCAGGGTTCGATCAGATACGTGCGGTATTGCACGGATCAGGATCGAACAGATATTACTAGCCGGTTTTGGTATAAGCCGGATTCTAGTATAGTACAGTGGAGACTTTGTCTCATTGCATTTGTATTTCGGTCGAAATACAGATGCGGGTGTGTATGCACAGTATCGGGGTTTTCCTGTAATTTATTACGGGACCAGTTTTCTGGAGTTGCCAGTTTGCTTTTCGTTTCGGCCGATTTCCTTTGTATCGTTCATTGGCCGAAGATTGGTGGAGGAGGGCTTATTTGCATTGTTGCAAATAGGCATTTGTGGAGGGGGTCTTTTGCATATTGCCATGTCATGATCACTTGACTTTTTGACTTCATCATGGTTGCACCATACCTTTTGACTTGACTTCTTCATGATGGCTTGACTTTTTGAAGTCATCATGCTTGATGATGGTTGAGGTGGAGTGTTGTTTTTAGCTTGTTATCATGCTTATGCATGATAGTCTTTTTCCCTCTCTCTCTTGCATTATGAGATTGATTATCTTTTGATACATAGACTCCACTCTCTCACACCCCTCTCATTCTCTCCTCCTCTAGTTATGGCCGGCCAAGCATGGAGGAGGGGTTGCCCATTTTGTAGTGGGGATTTTTGCTCTCTAGTTGCTAGAAAAATCCCCAAGTTCCTCCACATAATTCTTGTATCATCCCTCCACCAAAATGGCACCTCCATGAACCCCAAATGAGACTTGAGCTCTACTATACATTCTACAGCAAATCTTGGGCACGTCGAGTAGCCGGCTTCGTGCCCGAGTTGCCTCGGCATTGAGGTGGGAGCCCGTAAAAGAAGTAGGCGATGTGGTGCACTTCCGGCGACGAGGAGGAGACGGGACATTCCGCAGGAGGTCGGGACGACGACGAGAAGACCGGAGGACTCGGATCCGTCGGTATACTTCTCTTCCCTATCTTGTTAGTAGCTTAGACTTGTTAATGGTTACGATCCGGATGTTTAGTGCGCGGTGGTGCCGGTTTGCTAAGTCCGCAAAATTAAAGTTTTTCACCGCTTCCGCATTCCGGCGTCGGATTGACGGCCGGGGCGCCGCCGTGCACTTACACATACTTTGTTGGTGTACATGGACTCCATTTCGGTCCGCATTGCATCCAGCCATTTTACCGAGTCAACGCTCTGAACGGCCTGCTGGAAGCTAGTAGGCTCATCATAATCTATGATGCAATCCTCTCGATCCCCGTCTATGAGAAAACCGTAGTATCTCTCGGGCGGGTGAGACTGCCTACTACTCCTGCGGAGCGGCATAGGAATGTCCTGTTCATATGAACCCTCTGGTTCCATTAAGCTTTCAGTAATAGTCTGTGGTTCTGGAATTTCTTCCAGTTCTACTGCGCTCCCACTTGTTTCCTTTTCTATGAACTGGTGTTCTAGAAAGTGGGCATGACGAGAAACAAGAACTTTTTGTTCCTCTTCGTAGTAGAAGAGATATCCCTTGGAATTCTTTGGATATCCCACAAACTTACACAGTACTGAGCGTGCCTCGAGCTTGTCCGCATGCTGCTTTCTAACAAAAGCTGGACTTCCCCAAGTCTTAATGTGACTGAGATGGGGCCTCTTCCCACACCACATCTCATATGGTGTAGTAGGCACAGTCTTAGTAGGAACTCGGTTCAAAAGGTACGTAGCTGATTCTAGCGCATACCCCCAGAATGATCGCGGTAACTCAGCGCTACTCATCATGGACCGTACCATATCCAATAGGGTTCGGTTCCGTCTCTCCGATACACCGTTGTGTTGCGGAGTGTATGGAGGAGTAAGCTGAGAGAGAATTCCGTTCTCTTTTAAATAATTCAGGAACTCGGCACTCAAGTATTCTCCACCTCGATCCGATCTTAGAATCTTGATACTTTTGCCGGTTTGGTTTTCCACTTCATTCTTATATTCCTGGAATTTTTCAAAGGCTTCGGACTTATGTTTCATTAAGAAGACATAACCGTACCTTGAGAAATCATTCATAAAAGTAATGAAGTAAGAGTAACCGCTTCTAGCATGTGTAGACATTGGACCGCACACGTCGCTGTGTACGAGCCCCAAGAGCTCGCTCGCTCTTACTCCGTATCCAGTGAACGGAGTCTTTGTCATCTTTCCTTTGAGACAGGATTGACAAGTGGCATACGATTGATATTCGAACGGATCCAAATACCCTTCTGTATGTAACTTAGTCAACCTTCTCTCATTGATGTGACCCAGTCTACAATGCCATAAGAAAGTCTGATTGATATCCGGAGACTTTCTTTTGTGTGTATTCTGGACATTGAAAATCTGTGGTTGGTTTAACACGTATATACCATTGCTCAATGTACCTGACCCAATCAGAACTTGATTAAGGTGAATGTTTACAACATTACTTACAAACGCAAATTCATAACCTTCTTTAGAAACCAAAGATACAGAAATGATATTACAAGTTGCGTTGGGTACAAAAAAGCAATTACGCAAAACCAAAACATGCCCATCTGACATTCCCAGGTGATAGTCCCCCACGGCTTTAGCATCCATGCTAGCTCCGTTTGTAACTCTGAGGGTCATGTCACCTGCCTTCAAAACCCTACGGTTTCTCAACGCCTGCAATGAATTACAGATATGAGATCCTGATCCGGTATCCAATACCCAGGAAGTAGAGTTTATAGAAAGACAGTTTTCAATAACATACACACCTGAAGCTGAAGCCGCAACCTGCTTTAGTTCCTGTGTCTTGGCCTTCCAAGCCCTGCAATCTTTCTTCCAGTGTCCACTCTTATGACAATAGAAGCATTCCTCCTTTCCCACAAGCTTCCCCGAAATCTTTGTTGCCATTTCTTTTCCCTTCGTACCCACTTTACTAACACCGCCCCTTGGTTTGGCGGGGGCTTTCTTCCTCTTTCCCTTGGCTTTCGCCTTGGACCTAGAGGAAGAAGATCCTCCTACAAACAAAGCGGGTGTTTCCCTACCTTTCTGTAGGGTGCCCTCTGCGCTCCTCAGCATGTTGAGGAGTTCTGAAAGTTCAACTTCCTTTTCTTGTAAGTTGAAGTTCAGTATAAACTGGGCGTAAGTGGATGGAAGGGACTGGAGAATTAAATCCGTATAGAGTCCACTTTCCAACGTGGTCCCAAGTTCCGCGAGCTCCTCAATATAGCCAATCATCTTAAGCACGTGGTCCGCTACCGATGATCCGACAGCCAACTTTGCCGAAAACAACTTCTTCGACACTTCGTATCTTGCGATACGAGACTGCTCTCCATACAGTTCTTTTGTATGAAGAAATATGGATTCCAAATCCATATTCTCGTGCCTCCTATGATGTTCGTTGTCCATAGAGGCAAGCACGAGGCACCTGGCCTTCGCGCAATCAATCTCCCAAGTCTTACGGATTTCCTTATCCGCGACGCTGGAGGTGGGACCTGGGACGGGGGGAGCTTTGGTGGTAAGAAGATACCCCAGCTTGTCGTAAGTGATTGCCATCTTGACATTCCTGAGCCAATCTTTGTAGTTTGGCCCTGTCAATATATTTTTATCTAGAAGTAACTTAAGTCCAGTCATGTCGATTGGTCGCTGCAATTAGGAGAGAGAGAAGAAACACTTTAGCACGATGCTCTTGCAAGTTTAGAATGGTTTTTAGTTTTTCTAAACAGGATGGCTCCCACTGTCTCTCGAATCCCTCCTCAAACCATAAAGGAAGAATTAGTCGTGATCAATCCCACCGTACAATACTTGCTTAACCGTTCAGCCAGGACAGTGCCGGTACTTCGAGGGAGGTTTTCCAACGCTTTCGCGAAGTTCCTTAATTAAATAACCTCTTTTCCCTGGGGGCGTAGCCCCGCTAACACCTTTCTAGGCACCTACTAGGTTTATAGAATTGATCGTTTAGTGAGAAATTTCCCGAGGAGTAGCATATACTCACAGTAGGATCGGGATCCAAATATCATCGCGTGACGAAACTGAAGGAATCCTACCAGAATCACCACACTCCAAATGGTATGCAAATCTAGCAAGTTTCAGTACTTATGAAACTCCCGATGTGGATTTTTTGCCCCATGCTCTTATGACCTTGACTTTGGCCAAAATATCATAAGTCACATGTCAAGTTCTACCCGTCACTATCCAGGTTAATTTGGATCCACCCGTACCTGCCCTTGACTTTGGCCAAAATGGCAGTACGACTGTCCCAAACCAACGCATCTATCTATGCTACACATGAACACCCAATAGCTACCAATCACTATGCCTTGACTTTGGCCAACATACATAGCTTGAATACTATTGCCTATTCATGCGAAACGACGGAGGGCTACGAATGGTTTTGGTAAAACCGTGAACGTAGTGAACTTGATATAGTCGATGGAACGAGATAGCTTTTAGAAGGAGTGGCTCAATCTCCGCATTTAAAAGTTAGTTTTGAAAAGAACCGAGTGGTTTTTCGAAAGTGTTCCAACGACTTTAGCTTGGTTTATTATCTTGCATTAGTTCTTTTAATGCGTGATATTCTTGCATTAGTTCTTTTAATGCGTCCCATCATTTAAATCCTACCATTGCAGAAAACAACCAAAATATGACGTACGCTTATGCCATTCGCATTCGCCACGGGGCCCCGTCATCACCCGTTAGGTTACTTAACTAACGACAGAGCGGGGGCTGGGCTAGCGCGGCTGTAAAACATAAGCAACGCCTAAATAGTTATAAATATAGCAATGATAGACATTACAGATCACAGATGAATACATTGGATATACTAGGAATCCGCAATCCGTTCGAGCCTGCAACGAAAAACGGATTACACGGTCGCGGTGAATAGCCAATACCCCACCCAAGACCCCTACGGGTGCGGCAAACTACCCGCCAAGTACTCGGCAGTTTGTGCACCCCTCCATGGGTCTATCCTAGGAGCAAAAACAGTAAAAAGAATTATACAATGAAGGCTACAACCCCGACCCGGTTGTGCGGCCAAACAAATAATAATATTACATCAATTTACATTTACAATGAATGAAAGAAAAACAAAAGCTCATCTCACATCCACCCCGGCTATTCACCCGCGACAGTCCAACACATTCATATACACATTCCAATATCAAACACAGATCACAGAGATGTATAACCCCGACTAATCGACTTATAGCGATTAGCCGACGTTCAATACAATCAAACATCACAGATATAACCAATATAGTCCAAGTGTAGTGAAGTTCGGAAAAAATACGGAATTATAGGCCCCCAAAAACAAATTTCTATTCTGGAAAATCTGGGCACATATAATATATCTTAAAAATCCCAAAACCCTACCAGGAGAACACTGCACAAAACCCGATCACGAGAGGACTCCAAACGGCGGCGGTTCCGCTGCAAATGCCTACCTCATGCCGCGGAACCGCGGCGGTTTGAATGAATCAAGGGATCGTTTTTCTTGGGTGTTCACACAAAACCCTGAGCCGAATTTAGGTGTATAACAAAACTTGTTTTGACCAGAAAAATTTTTAACAGAAACTAGGGTTTTGTAAAAGTTTGGTTTTTGGATTTTTCGGTTCCGAACTTCGTTACACTTCACTACCAAGCTAGTTTAAGTTTAGTTAGGCTCTGATACCACTGTAAGTCCACGTTGCGACCCCCGGTTCTTACGGGGAGGCGGAAACGGTATAAAAATCAAATTTTTAGCACATGGGGCAACATGGACCAACAAAGTCGGGATCTTTTCTAAACTAAACTAGCAAACATGCAAAGGAGAGTTAACTACTCGGCAAAGTGGTTATACCTAACTTGAACTCCTTCTTCTTGAAACCTAGTAGAGGTTGATGGTTCTCTTCTCGTTGCCTTCTTCCGTCGAAGATGGATCCACCTGAGGGTTCAACCTTCGGGCTCTTTCTCGAACTTGGAGAGAACTAGAATCTTCGGCTTGCTAAACCTTTGATCCTAGAGTGAGTAGAGAGTGTCTAAAGGGTGCTTTTCTTTTAAGGAGAGGGATTCTCAACACATGAGAAGGGTTCTCCTTTTGCTAGAGGAAGAAGAAGATGAAGTGAGGAGAGAGAAGCTAAATGATAGAATGAGCTCTTTTCTTTTTGCAACCATAACAAAAAGCAAAAGAATTATCAAATTAATAATAATAATGAAAATTAAAAGGTTGATGGAAGGTTTAGGAATGACCATTATCATTTCAAACATTAAATGAATTTGCTAGAATCAAAGAGCATCTTTCTTTTGTAATGATGATGGTCAAAACTTCAACCATGGTCAACAAGTCAACCATGGTCAACAAGTCAACAAAAAAAACCAACCATGACACAATTTCATTTTATTATATATTATTAATTGATATAACATAAATCCATTAGGGTTTGGAAAAAGACGACTGTCAACTGTGCATACGCACCCGTTCCGAAACCCTAATGAAAGTCCTCTTCCTCCTCCTCAAATAACTGTGCATACACACCTGCATTCTTGTTCCGAGGAACATGAATACTGAGAGATAAAAGCAACCCCAAAACATATACCAGTATCTGACTCAAACCAGAGCCAGCCAGTAAAATCCGTCCGGACTCCAAACGTGCACAAGTGCGCGAATGAGAACGAACCCTGTCGCAAAACCATGCGACCTCTACTCTGTTTTGCCCAGAGGCGAGTACCCTCTGTGTGGGACTCTAAAGACTCGACACTACGCTGGCAGTGGGTTTAACCACAGACCGCAAGCGGCACTAGCTGTGCGTAACGGTCCCCAGGTAGATGCCGACAAGAAGGCTGACGAGGTGAACCCCATCTGAACTCCTACTGAGTCTGAATGTGACAGTCTCCGTACAGTCCGGTCTGTTCGTCTGATACATCGCATGGCGGGCCTAGGGGGCGGTAAAACGTCAGTCCCCTAATAGCGGTACAAGTCGTGTCGGAGTGAAGCCCAAAACACCCTGAGATAACACTGGAAACCTACCAGTATATCTCGCTTGCCCTGGCCAGGGACTACTCGTGTAATGGCTCTCCTAGACACAGCGTGATGTCAACCCCCAATACCGGGAGAGACGAATCCTGTCTAACCGTCACTGCCTCCAAGTGCTTCGGGACTGTACCCAACTACTACCCGTTTGCACGACTCCTTTGAGCCGTGGTAGGGTAGTAATCAAAGTACAGTGGGAACACACTCGAGGCGAAGTGACAGTGTCAAGTCAGCGGACTAAGCTGTACTCATGTCACCTGGGAACTGATAACTGACGATAGGTATAATACCAACATGTCAGTTCCCGACGAGTCCTGTCCAGTGTACTCGTAACCCAACGAGCACCAGTATACTATCTCCAGTACGACGTACTGATGGCTGTGGGACAGACCATCTCCCACACTGGGATGAGAAGCGCATACGCTAGTCTACTCCGGAGTATCGATGCCCTGTCTCGATAGTCCTGCAACTAGGGACCTGTATAAGGATGTGCTTATAGATTACCCAGCCCCCACTAGTGTGACTACCATCACAACGCTGGTAATCAAGCAAAGATCCTAAGGGCTCCACTAATGCGTATAAGTGATATACTGAAATAAACACAAGTACACATTGAAGTAGAAACAAACCAAGTAGCATACTACTATATTGAGCAAGATTGTTTATACAAGGTGAATATCCCAAGCTTCCATTAAGTAATATACAAACTAGTATGATACAGTAATGGCCTCTAGGGCATATACACTAACACAGATATAGCAACCAAAGTCCATACTTTGTTGGTGTATAAGGATTCCATCTCAGATCGCTAAGCATCCAGCCATTCTTACAGAGTCTCACTCCTGATGGCCAGCTCGAAACTAGTTGGGTCATCATCTCATGATGCAATCCTCGCTCCCACTGTCATAGAGAAACAGAAGTATCTCTCAGGTGGGTGAGGAACCCTTCTAGATCGGCGGAGAGGCTGAGGTTCGTTGGCATCAACTGAATCCTTTGGTTCTATCAAATCATCAGCTGCAGTTTGTATAGCTGGAACCTTTCCAGTTCTACATTACAGACCTTGCCTCGCGCTTGTCCGGATTTTGCTTTCAGACATAGGCCGGTCAACCCCAAATCTTAACTAACTTAAGACATGGGCTCTTCCCATTCCATATCACATATGAAATGGTAGGCTACTGATTTGATTGGAACCCTATTCAATAGGTATGCAGCTTCTCAAGTGCATAACTCCCTAAGGAAAAAGGTAACTCAGTATTACTCATCATAGAGCACACCATATCATATAGGGTGTATCTGCTCCGCCTCGACATACCATCGTGCTATGGTATATTCGGAGGAGTAATGCCGAGAGAGAATCTCATTCTCCTTTAGAATAGTCCAGGAATTCCGTGTTCAAGTATTCTCCTCCTTGATCTCATCATAGGACATAATACTTATACCCGTATTTTGGTTCTCTACTTCTAAATCATATTCTGTGAATATCTCAAAAGGTTCGGACTTATGTTTCAACAGGAACATATGTCTGAATCTAAAGAGATCATCAGAGAACGTAATGAAGTATAAAGAACCAGTCCTGGCATGTGTAGACAGGAGACCTTACATACATCATCATGTATCAGTCCCAAGAGTTCATTAACTCTTTCTCTGTTTCCAATAAACAGGGCCATGGTCATCTTATCTTTGTGACATGACTGGAGAGTTTCATAAGATGTAAATTCAAACTAATTTAAATATGCATCTTTATGTAACTCTAGCTAGTCGGGTCGCATTGATATGACCTAGTCTACAATACCTCAAGAAGGATTCGTTCATTTCTGAACTCTTCCTCTTGTGTGTGTTCTGTATACTAAGAACTGTAGTTTGATTTAGAACATCAATGCTTTTAGATAACGTGCCTGAACCGATCAACTTTTGATATAGGAAATGTTCAAAACATTATCCAACAATACAAAATTTTATCATTTCTTTACTAATAAAGAGAGTGATATGATTTTGTATATCAGGTTCGGTATCTAATAACATTCGTTCAGAATCAATGTATTACAATACAGGGTGACAGTGACCGACAGACTTGGCTGCAACATTTGCCCCGTTTTCTGCCTCATGAAACTTATCACCCGTTCTCAGTTTTTCTACCCTTTTGTAGCCCTATGTAACATCTTACATATCTGGGATCCTGATCCGGTATCAAATACCCAGGATACGGAGGATACTGAGAAACAGTTCTTTGTAATGAACACACCCGAAGATGATGCATCATATGCACTTTCTTCGTTTGGGCGGCACGGGAAATCTGGTATTCCCCAATTACCTGCTCTGTCTTATAACAATTATAAGGTGGAGCGGGACCAACGTTTCCCAGCTCAGTATAACAAGCGGGTTCGGTCAATAATCCGTAATATTATCTTGATTAAGGCGTGATATGGTCGCTACCAGGAGAGAGAGAGAAGAAAACACTCAGCGTGCACTCTTGCAAGAATAGATTGGTTATTATTTTATCTAATCAGGATGGCTCCCACTGCTTTTTATCAAATCTTCCTTCAAACCCTAAAAGGATAGACTAGCCGGGATTAATTACACACTACAAGTTCGCCAATCTTTCAGCCAGGCCAGTGTCGGTACTTTGAGGGAGGTCCCCCGTGCTTTCGCACGAACCTAATTAATGTAAACCTCGTTTTCCCAAAGGCGTAACCCCGTTGACACCTTTCTAGACACCTACTTGATCAGCTAATTGTAATGTATAAAACTCTCCCAGGAGTAACAATTACTCGCAGCGGGTATCGGGATCCAACTATCTCATAGAAGGTATGCAATCTCATAGCAAATTTCAACACTTGAAATTCCCGATAATATTTTGCCCCTAGCGTCCTATGACCTTGACGCAGGCCAACAAACCATAGTCCGCTAGTCAAGTTCAACCCGTCATTTCCTGATTGAATTAAACCCACCCGCACGATCCTTGACGCAGGCCAACAAAGTCGCACGACTACCCTAATCTAATCTGCATCATATGCATAAACAGATAAATACTAGTTAGCTACCGCACACTACGCCTTGACGCAGGCCAACAAACGTAGCACGAATACTAACTACCACTTATCTGAAATGACAGAGGGCTACGACAGGTTTTTCTGAAAACCTATTGCGTAATGAACTCGATATCGTTGTAGAATCAAATGATTTTAAAAATGGAGTGCTTTTGAGGCTTTTCTAGTTTTGCTAAAGGAGTCACTCCCGATGAAGGGATCGTCGGTCATTTCCTCGTCGAATGAGGTGCGGGATATATCATATATATCACTGTGCAAAGCAGAACTCTTAAAAGCAATCAAAAGACAAACTGAGTGTGTAGCATCTGCCAGTTATTGCTAAAGGAGTCACTCCCGGTGAAAGGATCTCGGTCCTTTGCTCATTGAATAAGGTGCAGGATATATCGTATATACCGCTGTGCAAAGCAAGAACTGTAGCTACCTGTTTTATTTTGAAATTCGATTCTACAACATCTTAGGTTTCTTTTATTTCATTAATCTCATTAATGAAGTCCCATCATTTAAGTACCTAAGCATCACAAATAAATACGAAGTACACTTATGCCATCCGCATTCGCCTCGATGTCCCCTCGTGCACCGTTAGGTTAGGTAACTAACGACAGAGCGGGGCAGGGCTAGCGCGGGTGTAAAACATAAGTAACGGCTATATAATATATCATATATAATATATACTGTATCTATCACAGAACATCACATGATCACATCACAGATATCGCAGCAGAAGAAACATATGAAATATTGGATATACTAGGACGTCCGTGTTTTCAATACGAGCCAGTATAAAACACGGATTCCACGGTCGTGATGAATAGCCAAACCCACACCCTTAGACCCCTACGAGAGCGGCAAGCAACCCTATCAATTCTTGAGTTAGCAGACCCGGACTCGACTCCTCGAGTTGGTCTCCCACTGGACTCCAGAACCCGGTTACTTGTGCTCCCCTCCTTGGGTCTATCCTAGTGCGGAAAAGTAAATAATATACAAAAGGTGACAACTTCCGCAACCTGGAAGCGCCCCAATAAAAGAATATTACATACAAGTTTTTACATGAATGAAAATGAAAAACACTCATCTCACATAAAAACCCCCGGCTATTTAAACACGACGATCCAATATAACATATCCAGCAACATATAACATCACATGTCATCAACGTAAGTAAATATGCGCATCCCAATTGTCGTTGACATATAGCAACGAAACCGGCGATATCACATATTACACTTACGGTCACAGAAAAGAAAGTGTAAAACTACAACAGTTGGAATCCGCAACCACCTCAGACATCGCATGCCTGACCAAATGAATTCCTTAGACATCGCATGCCTAACAATTATAAACCCCGCATTTTAGTCTCATTTATCGAAAACTCTTTTTAATATCAAGTCGGGCAATTCAACAAGATTCCCGACATCCTGATCGAATGCTCGTCGCAAACTTCAATAGGCGGTCGCACCCCTGACGCCGTCGACGAAGTGCACCAAGGCGGAACACCGCTGCCGCGAGCACCCGAACGGATGCTTTCGGCGACGGGGTTCTCCTACAGTCACTTGGTCGGGGCTATGGGGTGTAGCTGTCTATTAAGTTTACCCGGCGAGTATCCGCGTACGCTACGTGATTGCGACGGACTTTTGATCACATCAAAATTCCGTGGCAACCGATCAAGTGAGACTAAACTGCTATATTTATAACATTCATTCAGTTATCTCATAACTGTTTGTGAATTCCAAGTATTGTATCACATTCCAGATAATTAGAAAATGTTAAACTTTCCGATCGAACATTCAAACACCCAAGTTTTCCCGAAACAGCTCAACACATGAAATAAGTCTAACAACATTCAGTTCGTGCCTCAGTACCAACGGTCCAGCCGTAGAAGGATCAAGCCAACGCCTCACATGTGGCACGCCGTACTGCCCCAAACCCGAAGGTTCAAAGGGCAGTTCAAGACGGTCACATAATCGAGTTAAGGTTTGTTGTCTTCTAGAGGGTCCATTGCGTTACCTGCACTACTTAGAACGTCGTTAAACTACGGAAAAATCCAACACTTGGAAATTTCCCGACAGGGGAAAAATTGGGTATTTTTATCCGGTCGACCTTTTTTAACATATTCTAAAATTTATCCGGAAAGCCACACAGACAAAATTTGATACTTCGATCGAAACACCGAATCCCCAAAACAACCCCAGAAAATTCAACTCTTGAATAAATATTAAAAATTCCCAGGAAAACCAGCACAGAAAACTGAGAATTACTGTGAAAATATAAATACACAAAACGACAAAGAGGCCGCGGAACCGCCACACGAGCCATGCTCGTGCCGCGGATCCGCGGCTCATTGATGGAATTACTCCATCGAAATTCACAGTAACTCTTATATTATCCTGCTGATTTTTCTGAATATTTTTAATTCACAAAAAACCCTGTTTTTGAAAAAAGTCCAGAGAGCATTTTTGGGGTTGGGGTTTCGGGTCGTTCGGACTTCAAACTCCGTCTGGACTTCGCCTAAGGCTCTAGCTAGACTTTGATACCATTGTAGGGTTCCTAGGCACTCTCAAGAGGTCTCACAAGGTATCAACCATGCCAATTTCAAAAATTGCGGTGCCGAGAAACCCTAGACTACGGATCGTTAACTAGATTTCTAGGCGACAAAACAAACTAGTTAAGAAATTAACTACGTGAACGGAAATACAACCTTTGTAGATCCGGTGCTCCACCTCCATAGCTCCGCAATGAAGTCTCCTCGCTGTCCAAGTCGAACCCCGGGCTCTAGCGTCGGCTTCATCGGAGAATGGACGGGCTAGGTCATCGACGACGTGCCGAAGATGATCTACGTCGAGGCATCACTAGGTCAAGCTCCACCTTCACCAAGCCATGAAAGCTTGTGAAGGAAACACACTCTACTACTTGGCAAGAGGTAGAGGATGAAGAAATAAGAAGTGGGTTCTCTTTAGATTTGGATTTCTCACTCATTTGCTCAAGTTGCCATTGTTGAAGCAAGCTTTCTTCAAGTGAAGAAGAAGAAGAAGCAAGAAAGAATATGATAAGTGTTAATTAAAAAAGGAAAAGAAAATCAATCCTTATCATATTCAAACCATGGTTATGTGTAGAGAATGAATCATGGTTGAGTGGAATGGTCAGGGTTAAGCATGAGACAAAATGGTCATATGGTCAAAGCTTCATGAAGTTTCAATATGAAACAAAATAAGCAACCATTTTCTCTTTATGCTTTTCATTTTCCAAAAAGAATAAAGAATAAATTAATGAATAAGAAAATGAAAACCCTAATCATTACACAACCATGGTTTAAACTTTACACAAACCCTAGTGAGCATGCATCATCAAACATGATACAAACTAGTGTACAAAAGTATATCACATATACAATGTGCACAATCCAAGTGAGAAAATCCATTTAAAGTGAACCAATACTAGTTAATGCAAAGTAATATATCAAATATATAATTATACATTAAATCATTAAATCAACACTTGATTTAACGATCCGGTCATATCGCATATAACCGACCAGTATCCTATGCATCGGCTTATCGAATCAATCTTCGATTCGATAATTAGGTTATATCGCATACAACCAATCGATACATTCATCGCGAGAATAGAATACGGTATCACATACACGCATTATTCTCGGTCCCGCACATATCTCATATGCGCTCCTATTTCGTTTCGCTTGAGCCAGGAAACCTCTGTGTAGGACTCTAAAGACTCGTCAATACGCCGGCAGCAGATGATGATCATATCAAGCATCCACAAGCCGCAAGCGGTCTGCTAAACGTAACGTCCACCCGGGTATTGAGCGATCAGAAGATCGACGAGCAAGCCCGCTCACACTCCAGTGAATCCAACCAGTAACACTACTGTACAGTCCGGTCTGATCGTCTGATATGTCGCATATCTTTCCTAGGGGTGGTAAACGTCAGACCCCAATAGCTCGATAAGTCGTGTCGATATGAGGTCTATAACAGTTCGAGATACTACAGGTAACACATACCAGTAAATCTCAGCAACCCTGGCCAGGGATTTCCGGTTATAGCCAATCGAACACAGCGCAACATCAACTCCCTATACCGGGAGAGACGAATCCCCTCCTATCGCTCATTGCCTCCATGTGACTCGGGACTGTACCCAAAAACCACCGTTTTGCACGCCCTCTTGGACGTGGTAAGGTGGAAATCAAAGCACAGTGGGAACCACACAAGACTCTATGACGATCTCGGGTCAACAGACTACTCTGTACCAGTGTCACCAGAGAACTGCCATCTGACGTGAGGTATAATACCATCTGGGAGTTCTCGGCGAGTCCGTCCAGTGTACCCAGTCTCTACTGAGCACCCGTATATCATCTCTGATGTCAAACACCAATGGATATGGGATCATCCATCGCCCATCTGTATGGGTCGAGAAGGTATACGCTAGTCTACTCTGGTATATCGATGCCCCGTCTCGATATACCCACGACTAGGGACCTTGAAGGATGTACTTATAGACTACCATGTCCCCACTAGTATGATCCGCATCACAGTCCAGGTAGTCAAGTACACATCCTAGGGGCTTTACCAACATGTATCGGAGAGACAATCAGTATACACGTTAAGGTAAAGAGCAACCAGATAGCATACTATCATGTCGAGCAAGAAAGTTCTCCCTATATATGTCCCAGCATCCACTACAATATACATCCAATGTACAGTAATGGCCTCTGGGGCATACATATAACTAACAGTAATCTCTCCCACTTAGTGTTAAAGTGTTTAACATACTTGTTTTCGCATAAACTCTAGTATAAAGATCCGGCTTTGGGTTGTTCGGCACGGCTAAAATTTTAATCGGGCATGGTTGATGCCTCGTAGACCCTTGTATGCGTGCCCATCATCTCTGCAGTGGTATCAGAGCCAAGTTAGAGCTTTAGGCGAAATCTAGACGAAATTTAAAGTCCGATCGAACACCGAAACCCTAATTTGAACCCCTCTCTGGATATTTTTCAAAAATGTGATTTTTTATGAATTAAAAATGCTCAGAAAATTAAGCTGGAAAAACTACGAATTACTGTGAAGTACGGACCTGTAATGCGTTGATTTGACCGCGGAACTGTGGCCAAACCATGGGTTTGGCGGCGGTTTCGCAGCCACAATTTTGAATTAGTCCCTGGAACTTCATATATTTATTCTTAGGTCCTTTCTTGTCATTTTTTTCTTGGAATTTTTTAATTGCACTCAAGTGTTGAGTTTTCTAGGGTTGTATTGGGGACTTGTTGATTCGATCGGATAATTTAACTTTGTTTAGTTTGTCCGGGTTATTTTTAGAACGTGTTAAAAAGTTCGAACGGATATCAATAACTCACTTTTTCCCCTGCCGGAAAATTTCCAAGCATTGGATTTTTCCGTAGTTTAAGAACGTTCTAAGTCGTGCAAGTAACGCTGTTGACCCTCTAGAAGACAACAGACCTTAACTCGATTATGTGACCGTCTTGAACTGCCTCTGAACTTTAGGGTTTGGGGCAGTACGGCGTGCCACATGTGAGGCGTTGGCTTGACCCTTCTATGGCTGGACCATCGGTACTGTGGCATGTGATGGATACTTTTTGAACTCCGCTCAAGTGTTGAGCTATTTGGGAAAACTTGGGTGTTTTATTATTCGATCGGAAAGTTTAACATTGTCTATTTATCTGGAATGTAATACAATATTTGGAATCCACAAGTAGTTATGAGATAACTAATTTGAATGTTATAAATCTAGCAGTTCAGTCTCAGATGATCGGTTGCCACGGAATTTTGATGTGATCAAAAGTCCGTCGCAATCACGTAGCGCATGCGGATACTCGCCAGGTAAACTGAATAGACAGCCAGGCCCCATAGCCACGACCAAGTGACTGTAGGAGAGCCCCGTCGCCAAAAGCATCCGTTCGGGTGCTCGCGGCAGCGGTGTTCCGCCTTAGTGCACTTCGTCGACGGCATCCGGGGGTGCGGCCGTCTACTAAAGTTTGCGACGAGCATTCGATCATGATGTCGGGAATCTTGTTGAATTGCCCGACTTGATATTGAAAAGAGTTTTCGATAATGAGACTAAAATACGGGGTTTATAATTGTTAGGCATGAGATGTCTAAGGAATTCATTTGGTTAGGCATGCGATGTCTAAGAAGGTTGCGGATTCCAACTGTTGTAGTTTTACACTTTCTTTTCTGCGACCGTAAGTGTAATATGTGGTGTATCGCCGGTTTCGTTGCTATACATCAACAACAATTGGGATACGCATATTTACTTACGTTGATGATATGTGATATTATGTGTTGCTGTGATATATTATATTGGATCGTCGCGTTTGAATAGCCGGGGGTTTTATGTGAGATGAGAGTTTTTTTTATTTTTTTTTCATGTAAAATTCATTTGTATGTAATATTCTTTTATTGGGGCACTTCCGGGCTGAAGATGATGTCACCATTGTATATTATTTACTTTTCCGCATTAGGTAGACCCAAAGCGGGGAGCACAAGTAACCGGGTTCTAGGGTCCAGTGGGAGACCATCTCGAGGAGTCAAGACCGGGTCTCCTAACCCTAGAATTGGCAGTGTTGCTTGCCGCTCTCGTAGGGGTCTAGGGATGTGGGTTTGGCTATTCATCGCGACCGTGGACTCCGTGTTTTATACAGGCTCGTATTGAAAACACGGACCTCCTAGTATATCCAATATTTCATATATGTTCTTCTGCTACAATGTTCTATGATGAGATCATATTACTGTCCGAGACGAATGTTTATATTATATATATGAGATATATGTTATATTGCAGATTTCGTTTCAAATGTGATGCTTGTGAAGCATAATAAAATGAGACTTCATTAATGAGATTAATGAAATAAAAGAAACCTAAAGATGTTGTAGAAACTTGTTTAAAAACTGGTAGCTCTAGTTCTTGCTTTGCAAAGCGGTGTTCCTTGTAGAACATCCAGCACCTTATTCGATAAGGAAAGAGCCGAGATCCCTTCACCGGGAGTGACCTCTTTAGTGAAACTAGCAGATGCTACAAACTCGATTTGTATTTTGATTGCTTCTATAGTTCTTGCTTTGCACAGCGGTATATATGATATACTCTGCACCTTATTCGATGAGGAAAGAGCCGACGATCCCTTCACCGGGAGTGACCTCTTTAGCGAAACTAGAAAATCCTAAAAAACATTCCATTTAAAATCACTCGATTCTACAACGATATCAAGTTCATTACACAATGTGTTTTCTTAAAAACCTGTTGTAGCCCTCCGTCATTTCAGATAAGTACCACTTAGTATTCGTGCTACGGTAGTTTGGCATTCATCAAAGCGTAATGTACGGTAGCTAACTAGTGCTTATCTGCTAGCATACGATGCGATTGGATTAGGGTATTCGTGCGGCGTTGTTTGGAATTCGTCAAGGGTCGTGCGGGTGGGTTTAATTCAATCAGGAAATGTACGGGTTAAACTTGACTAGCGGACTATGGGTGGTTTGGCATTTGTCAAGGTCATAGGACGCTAGGGGTAAAATATTATTGGGAATTTCAAGTGTTGAAATTTGCAATGAGATTGCATACCTTCTATGAGATAGTTGGATCCCGATACCCGCTGCGAGTAAGAGTTACTCCTGGGAAAGTTTTACACATTACAATTAGTCGATCAAGTAGGTGTCTAGAAAGGTGTCGACGGGGTTACGCCCTTGGGAAAACGAGGTTTACATTAATTAGGTTCGTGCGAAAGCACGGGGGACCTCCCTCAAAGTACCGGCACTGGCCTGGCTGAAAAATTGGCGAACTTGTAGCGTGTAATTAATCCCGGCCAGTCTTTCCTTTTAGGGTTTGAAGGAAGATTTGACTAAAACAGTGAGAGTCATCCTGATTAGATATATTAGATAACCAATCTAATCTTGCAAGAGCATACACTGAGTGTTTTCTTCTCTCTCTCTCCAGGTAGCGACCATATCACGCCTTAATCAAGATAATAATACGGATATAATGACCGAACCCGCTTGTTATACTGAGCTGGGGAACGTTGGTCCTGCTCCAACTTATAATTGTTATAAGATGGAGCAGGAAATAGGGGATTACCAGAATTCCCGTGCCGCCCAAACGAAGAAAAGTGCATGCTGATGCATCTTCTTCGGGTGTGTTCATTACAGAGAACTGTTTCTCAGTATCCTTTACGTCCTGGGTATGAGATACCGAATCAGGATCCCACATATGTAATTTGTTACATGGGCTACAGATAGGTAGAGAACTGAGAACGGGTGATAAGTTTCATGAGATAGAAACGGTGCAAGTGTTGCAACCAAGTCTGTTGGTCACTATCACCCTGTATTACCAGAATACATTGATTCTGAACGAATGTTATTAGATACCGAACCTGATATATAACATCATATCAGTCTCTTTATTAGTAAAGAAAGGATATAATTGTGTATAGTTGGATAATATTTTGAACATTTCCTATATCAATAGTTGATCGTTTCAGGCACGTTATCTAAAAGCATTGACGTTCTAAATCAAACTACAGTTCTTAGTTTACAGAACACACACAAGAGGAAGAGTTCAGAAATGAACGAATCCTTCTTGAGGCATTGTAGACTAGGTCATATCAATGCGACCCGACTAGCTGAAGTTACATTAAGATGCATATTTAAATTTGTTTGAATTTACATCTTGTGAAACTTGCCGGTCATGTCACAAAGATAAGATGGCCACAGCTCTGTTTATTGGAAACAGAGAAAGAGTTATTGAACTCTTGGGATTGATACATGTTGATGTATGAAGGTCCCCTGTCTATACATGCCAAGACCGGTTCTTTGTACTTCATTACATTCTCTGATGATCTCTCAAGATTTAGACATATGTTCCTGTTGAAACACAAGTCCGAAGCTTTTGAGATATTCACAGAATATAAGTTAGAAGTAGAGAACCAAAATACGGGTATAAGTATTATGTCCTTTGATGAGATCAGGAAGGAGAATACTTGAGCACGGAATTTCTGGACTATTCTAAAGGAGAATGATATTCTTTCTCAGCATTACTCCTCTGTATACACCATAGCACGATGGTATATCGGGGCGGAGCAATAGCACCCTATATGATATGGTGTGCTCTATGATGAGTATTACTGATTTTCCTATTTCTTTTTGGGAGTTATGCACTTGAGAAGTTGCATACCTATTGAATAAGGTTCAAATAAAATCAGTTGCCTACCACTTCATATGTGATATGGAAAGGGAAGAGCCTATATCTTAAGTTTGTTAAGATTTGGGGTTGTCCGGCCTATGTCTAAAAAGCAAAATCCGGACAGGCTCGAGGCAAAGTAAGATCTGTGGAAGTTTGTTAGATATCCCAAGCATTCGCGAGGGAATATCTTCTACCTAACCGAGGAACAAGAGATGTTTTGTTTCTCAGCATGACACCTTTGTGAAAGGGAATTTCTTGTGAAGAAATTAATGGTCATGAGGTAGAACTGGAAGGAGTTCCAGCTATACAAATTACAACAGATGATTTGGTAGAACCAAAGGATTCAATAGATTCCAACGAACCTCAGCCTCTCCGCCGATCTAGTAGGGTTCCTCACCCACCTGAGAGATGCTTCGGTTTCTCTATGACAGTGGGACCAAGGATTTCATCATGAGATGATGACCCAACTAGTTTCGAGCTGGCCATCAGGAGTGAGACTCTGTAAGAATGGCTGGATGCTTATCGATCTGAGATGGAATCCTTATACACCAACAAAGTATGGACTTTGGTTGCTCTATCTGAAGGGTTAAATCCCCATCAGGAGCAAGTATATCTTGAGAGGATTACTAGGTGTACATGGAAAAGTTGAGACTTTCAAAGCTATGCTTAAGTCCATCCAGATCCTACTTGCCACGGCTACATACCATAACTACGATATCTGGCGTTTGAGTGTCATGACTGCTTTTCTAAATGATGTTTTGGAAGAGAGCGTCTATAAGTACACAGTCAGAGGGCTTCGTAGACAGTGGGAGCAGCGAAAATGTATGCAAGTTGTTTTATGCGATAAAGCAGGCATCGCGGAATTGGAACGTCTGTTTTGATGTGGTAGTCAAAGAGTTTGACTTCATCAAAATGGTAGATGAACCTTGTATATACAAAAAGGTAGTAGAGAGTATGGTGGTGATCCTCGTAGAGTATGTGGATGATATACTCTTGATAGGGAAGGAGTTTCCTATGCTACGCTCGGCCAATCTCCGCTTATTACAATGATTCTCCATATAGGATCAAAATGATACCTCCTAAATCCTGGGTTTTGGATCTATGAGATAGTTCTAATTGGATGTTAGGATACTCACTAGTTGTAGTGAGATGGTATCAATCGATCCTGGGGAGAATCACTGGAAAGGTTCCAGGGTGATAAGGACGACTGAATGTCAGTCGCAGGCATTGTCTTTACCCTCAGTGGAGGGACGGTATGTTGGAAGAGTTCCAAGCTAGATACCGTGACTTACTAGACGATTAAAGGCAAGATACATCATTACCAAGGATGCTACCAAAGAGGCAGTCTGGATATTTATAAGTTCATGAGATGAACTTCGTTCCTACCATTGTGTCATAATGGAGTTGTGGCTTTTGCCAAGGAACGCCCGCCCCATCAGAAATCCAGATATAATTCTTAGGCAGTATAACCTGATCATGGAGATGGTTGATCTCCAGGGAGATCGAGGTTAGGAGAGCAGACACAGAGGACAACAGCGTAGATCCACTCACAAAGGCCTTTTTCCCAGTAGAGACTTTTATGGGACGATTGAGTATGGGATACTTGAACCGCAGTTAATTGTTGGGTATATGATACCACAACAGATGGCCCTAGTGCAAGTGGGAGATTGTTAGTTATATGTATGCCCTAGAGGCCATTACTGTACATACGATATATATTGTAATGGATGCTTGGACATATATAGGGAGGACTTTCTTACTCGACATGATAGTATGCTATCTGGTTGTACTTTATCTTAACATGTACTCTGATTGTCTCTATGTTACATGTTGATAAAGCCCTTAGGATATGTACTCGACTACTGGGACTATGATGAGATCATACTAGTGGGGCCACGGTAGTCGATGAGTACATCCTATAACTGTTCCTAGTCGAGGGTGTATCGAGACAGGGCATCGACGCACCAGAGTAGACTAGCGTATACGCATCTTGATCCATATGATGGGCGATGGATGATCCCATATCCATCGGTGTTTGACATCAAGGATGGTGTACGGGTGCTCAGTAGAGACTGGGTACACTGGACGGACTCGCCGAGGACTCCCAGATTGTATTATACCTCACGTCAGATGGCAGTTCTCCGGTGACACTGGTACAGAGTAGTCTGTTGACCCGAGATCGTCATAGAGTCTTGTGTGATTCCCACTGTGCTTTGATTTCTATCATACCACGTCCAAGAGGGCGTGCAAAAAGGTGGCTTTTAGGTATAGTCCCGAATCATATGTAGGCAATGAGCGATAGAAGGGGATTCGTCTCTCCCGGTATAGGGAGTTGATGTTGCGCTGTGTTCGATTGGCTATGACTGGAAATCCCTGGCCAGGATTGTTGAGATTTATTGGTAAGTGTTTTCAGTAGTTTCTCAAACTGTTATAGACCTCATATCGACACGACTTATCGAGCTACTAGGGTCTGACGTTTACCACCCATAGGCTAGATATGCGACATATCAGAAGAAGAGACCGGACTGTACGAGAATGTTACTGATTAGATTCGCAGGAGAATGTACAGACTTGCTTGTTGATCTTCTGATCGCTCAATACCCGGGTGGCCGTTACGTTTAGCAGACCGCTTGCGGCTTGTGGGTGTTTAATATGATCATCACCTACTGCCGGCGTATTGACGAGTCTTTAGAGTCGTCTTTAGAGTCCTACACAGGGGTTTCCTGGCTCAAGCGAAACGGAGTAGGAGCACATATGTGATATGTGCGGGACCGAAATTAATACGATATGAGATACCGTATTCTATTCTCGCGATTCGTGACATTGATCGGTTGTATGCGATATAGCCGGGTTATCGGATTAAGTGTTGATTCGAGAAGTTGTTACACATGATATTAGTCGGTTATAGCCGGGTTATTAAATCAAGAGTTGATTTAATAATTTAATGTATAATTATATATTTGATATATTACATTGCATTAACTAGTATTAGCTCACTTATAATTTATTTTCTCACTAGATTGTGCACATTGTTTATATGTGATATATGCAAGTGTACATGTTTGTATCATGCTTGATGATACATACAAGTTGGGTGTATGAGACTTAAAACAAATCAAGGTTAAATTAGGGTTTACTAATTTTCTAACAAATAACAAAAGAGATGAGATTTTGGTCAAAGTTATCAAGCTTCATGAAGCTTGAAGAAACATTGACAAAGTCAACTCTTTTGTCATTCCTTAGGATATTAGTTAACCCAACCCTTAACCTCATACCTTGATTAATTCTCTACATGAGTTAAGTATGAGGGCTTAACTCAACCATGGTGCAATAATTCATTGGATAAGTTTTCATTGGGATGAATTATTCATTAGACTTCTTCTTCTTCTTCATTCAACAAAAGCTTTCTAGTTTCAATGGAGTTTGAGAAAAAGTATGAGAAAATCAATTCTAAAGTGTGCAACCTTCCTACTTCATCATCCTATACTACCTGCCATTTAGTAGAGGGTGTTCTCTTCACAACGTTTTTGACCTAGTGAAGGAATAGCTTGAGTTAGTGTCTCCCCAACGTAGATCATCTTCGGTCTCGAAATCATCGATGCAAGCACGTTCGTTTTTCTTGTGGAGCTTCTCTAGAGTTCGGAGTTCACGATCGCAGCGAAGGGGACATCTACACGGAGCTATTGAAGTGAAGGACCGGATCTACAAAGGTTGTAATCCCTCTCACTTAGTGTTAAAGTGTTTAACATACTTGTTTTCGCATAAACTCTAGTATAAAGATCCGGCTTTGGGTTGTTCGGCACGGCTAAAATTTTAATCGGGCATGGTTGATGTCTCGTAGACCCTTGTATGCGTCCCCAGCATCCCTACAAAATATAAGTATATCATTTAAATTTGAACTTTTCAAAGCAAAAATTTCAAACCTGTTAGAATAAATATTAACACTTACGCAATACTTCTGGGTAGCGGTGTCGGGGAATCGAAGCTCGCTCGTGGAAGGATCTGTCAAGGTGCCGTGGACGACAAGATACGCGGACAACACGCTCGGTGTATCATCCTGTGCCAGGGTCTGAGTTCTCTGCAATTCGCGAAAAATTTACATATATTATAAAATAACTCTTAATTTTACATTATATCACACTAGTTCTATTGTAATTTACCGATAATTCCATGGCACGAGTAATATTCCTCGAGCCATCTGTATAAGTGGGGCGACCACTCTTCGCCGACTTCCTATTCTCTTTATTTTGATCGGCCTGTTTCTGCACAACATATTCAGATTTAGTTTTCTAATTAAGTAACACAAAAAAGTAAATTATATACTAAATAATAAGTTACATTTAAAATGCAAATATCTAAGACTTGAGCAATATCTGTAGTCAACATGACCTTTTACAAAATGTGTGTAGTCTCCATGTTTTTCATCAAGCAATGATGAATTTGTGATTTTGATTATTCGTTCTCTTTGTTAGTAATTTGAAAAAGGTTTTATCAACTTCGTGCTATATTTTAATTTTTCTCGTTCTTTATCGTCCTATTTTTTCTGTTTGATCCCCTGAAAGAATAAAAATGCATCATCCTAGATTTTTCACTGTAAGGTTTGCATTATGTTATTCATGTTTAAATTTTGAGAACTTATTACTATCATAATACCGCAGGCGCATGATTGTTGCAAGTGGAATGCAGGGAATGCGAGGATTTCGCCAGCGATGGAGTTTGCATGATTGCCTTGAAGATGCCAAGTTCTTCTTATTTCTTCACTCTCTTTCCCGTAGCAGAAATGAAATAGCTAGCATTTTTTCAAGCATACATCAATAGCTTATCGATTCGATTATTTCTAATGTAAGGTTTTTCTACAGGCCTCGTTATTAGAAAGGGGAGAGGAGGAGGGGGGGGGGGGGGGGGGGCGAACAGAAAAGAAAAGAAGATACTACACGCACTGGCTGTGTTTTCCCGTCAAAAATAACGTGGCTGAATATGAGACTTTGCTCATAGCAATGGAACTAGCTATTACCCTCCGTATGTGTAGTGCCGTCATCAAAGGCGACTCACGGTTGGAAATTTACAACCACATATATAAGCCATCATTCGGTGTAATGTTGTGAACTATTATATCTTATGAAATTTTATAAAACTAGCTAGTCATATATAACCATAATTTTTTTTATCATTTTTATGGCATAATCATCATTTTACTTATTATTTTTTTATTAAAATTTAGTCAGGTTCGAAATTACTTTTTCTTTTGACAAAAGGACTTGGACAACATTTATTTGATTTTTCTAAAATTCGTTGACCTCATTAACCTATACCTCACTAATATTGAAATGGTTTATTCACAATTTTATATATTTTTTTTGTGCTATGAAAACCAAGTTATAAAAAGATTTCGATAAGATTTAATTTCCTTCATATTTAGTACAATTTATTGTTCCAATTTTTTTTTAAAAAGGGTTTTCAAGCAGCTTAAAGATTTTTATCCCGTTAGGATATAAATAAATATCAAATTTGTTACAAATTTTTTCCATATCATTTTGCCTTTTCTGTACTCCTCTTCCAAACTCCAGAGCCATGGCTTCAACTGAAGCGTCAAAGAAACTACACATTGCAGAGATTAGAAAGAGAAAATTCTCATTAGGAGTTGGAGGAGATCCAAATCCATTAACAAAGGACCTTCACCAATCTGTTCATAATCTCTCCCTTGAGCTCTATACCAAAGATGTCCACTTTCTCATGGAGCTTATACAGGTAAGTAGCTCGTAACTGCTCTGTAATATATTTTTGTATCATGCAAAATGCAACTTTTTTTTATTTTGTGATGGAACCATGCAAGATGTTAGTTGATGGTTTCAACCTGGCTATTTATTTTATTTTGGTCATATTGAATATCATTCTCATGGGTATGAACGTGAATCCTTGTTAATTAAATTACAATTATGATGATATCAATTACACCATCATTATTGTTTCTCATAATGCATAATAAAGTCTATTTTAACCATACAAATGTTAGCTGCTAGTGTTCTTGATGGTTCCCACTCATATGTTATTCAATTACGAACATTGAAGAAGAAAAAAACGTTTGTCGTGTATATGTTTTTAGAAGTATTTAAGATCAACTTATTGGTTTATGTTCTGTGATGCTTGTTCAAGAATGCCGTAGACAATGAATACCCTGAAGGAGTTGAACCATCCTTAGAATTTATTCTGACTTCTAAGGACATAATAACCGGAACTGGAGCTCTGATGACTTTACTCGTATTCAACAGCGAGGTTGGTTTCTCGAGGAGGAACATGGAGTCTATTTGCAGTATAGGACAATCGACCAAGAAAGGAAGGAGACACGAAGGTTTTGTCGGTGAAAAGGGTGAGTTGTCATTAGTTAGTAGTGAGCACGGTTAATTCTTGCCTTGCTACTATCCATGCATGCCATTTGGTTACTAACTTTTTGTGTAATGTTACTTAAGGAGGCAATATAGTTTGGTCAATAACATTTTTAGTAAAGGAGATCATTTTAATTACCAACGATTGTAATTAACCCTAACCCTAATCCTAACCCAACCCCAACCCCAACTAACCCCAACCCCAACTAATTGACCCCAATCCCAACCCCAACTGAACCGAACCCTAACCCTAACCCTAACCTAAACCGAACACTAACCCTAACTCTCACCTTAACCGAACCCTGAACCCTGAACCCTAGCCCAAGTAGCAACCCATTAATCATCAAAATTATAAATAAAAGCATTATTAGAAGTAAAAATTTGAGATTTACTAACCTGTAGCTCGGTCGGCGATGGAGGAGACCGGTGGTCGACGACATAATCGGCGACGAGTCGCGGACGGTGGCGACGAGGAAGTCGACGGGGAAGTTTTGGGAGATCGAGGGCGGTGGCGGGCCGCGGACGGAGGGCGGTGGCGATGAGGCGCGGGAGAGGTGGCGACGAGAGACGCGCGCGGGAGATCGAGTGAGAGAGAGGAATTTTTGGTAACGAGGACTTTTCTGTGTTTTTTTTTATTAATAACCCATATATATGCCCCTACGAACTTAACCGTAGGGCCTTCGTTTGCGGCTCCGTAGGGCCTTCGTTTGCGGCTCCGTAGGGCCAAAGGGCAAATTACGTTTTAATATATATTTTTAAATTAAAATGTAGGGCACCGTAGGGACAAGCATGGGGACCTACGAAGTAATCCGTAGGGGCAATAAAATGTTGCCCCTACGAATGCCTTTATCCGTAGGGGCAACCTCTTATTGTAGTAGTGTTAATGTCGATCTCTTAATGATGTTTTGGGGACTTTATGAAAAATGTGATTTGGGATGCGTTGGTAGCTCATTAATCCATCTTATCTTAAAAAAAGGTGAATTGCTGACTACAGATCAATCTGTCATGCAATTTTTTTTTAACAAATTGGTTGAAATCATAGATTCATACATTATCGTATGCTTTGCAAAGTGCATGCTTTTGAAAGGAAAATCCAACATGGATTGTATTACAATTGCAAAGTGAATATTTGCTGCCCGTCAGAAAATCAATAAGGAAACCACAATGTTTAAAGTCGATATTGCAAACGCCAATGACTGCATGAGTTAAGAATTTCAGTGGGAACTTTTAGAGGCGCAAGGATTTTGTAGCAAATGAGTTATATATATATTCAGTGGGAACTTTTAGAGGCGCAAGGATTTTGTACCGAATGAGTTTTATATATATATATATATATATATATATATATTACTCTTATTATTATAATTAATAATATTAATATTAATATCATTATTATAATTATTATTTAATAAACATTAAAACATGACCTAGAATATAAGGAAATGTATTAATGGTGCGCGCGCGCCCACACACACAGGTTTTTTTGCCACTAATATTGTAACGTCTTAAAATTTACTAGAGCTAATTATAGTTTAATTAGCGATACAATATGTGTTATTTCATAAAACTTAGTTATAATTATTGTTTTCTTATATATATATATATATATATATATAATTAATTAATCAATCTAGAATTAGTAATATGTTAGTTTAAGCTAAAATCCAATTTTTGTAGCCATGACACTTAAACCCTATATTTTTTTTCCTACTTAAACATTTTAGCAAAATGTGTCGTTTTAGAAATAAAATGAAAAGAAAAATAATAAAATATGTATACATGGGGAACATGAGGATATGGTGTGATAAATGAGAGGATATAATTGGTGCATTGCAAGTATTAGCCATCTTCTTTCTCCCTTTTTCCTTCGTTCTTTCATCTTTTTCCTCGACTCCTCTTCATATTCCTCTCTACCTCCCAAGCAATCCCACAAATAAATCTCTCATCCACTCAAAAAATCACTACAAAACTATCACAAATCTTAGAATTGTTTCTTCAAGTTTATGATGGAAGCAAGATTCTCATCTTCGGCCACTTTGCAAGTTTAGGACCGCTCTCAAGTTAATCTAGAGGCAATGAGCCAACCTTAATCATATTTAGCAAACTACTTGCCTTAATCATAATTAACAACTCTTAATTAAGTTAAAGAGTGTGTTTAAGTTATTTTAAAAGTTGAAGTGAGGTTTGGAGTGAGTTTTCGGGTTATGAAAATTCTTGGGTTGACCATAGCTTAATCTAGGCTAGATGAGGGTACTTTAGTGTTAATTATCTTTTGTTTAAATCCAAGACTTTACTAATCTACCATGATAATTGAATTAGTGTCAAAACTAGTATTTAGTTGTAGGTTAGGATTTAAATTTTTTTCTGCTGTTAAACCAATGATCACAGAATTAATTTGCAACTACAAAGAGCTTGTTAGTGAACTCTGAGTGCACCCTCGAAACCCGAGCTCACCCCCCAACCTTTGGCCGCCAATTAATGCTTTATGGCCGCAAATTGCGGCTCATCTGGGGTATTTTGGTTTAGGTTTTTTGCCGGGGGCTCTTAAATCCTTCAAATAGACCTTTAGTATATGCAACTTTTTTCCAATTGTGCGTATACAAAAATCTGAGATCGTTTTACCTTACTTTTGGCGATATTTTAACGTACGATACAGATATCCCGACTCTCGTTTTAGTATTTTAGTTGGTTAAGGGCCCTGCAGGGTAGTCCTAGGTATTTGTTGCACACGTATAGTACAATAAGTTCACACGTGTTAACTCATGAGAGTTTAGTTCGTTTGCGTATTGCATATATGTGTCGTATGGGAATTCTAGCCCTCACGTGCTAATGTTTTGTTCGATACTAGGATCGGTTGCGGGGACTTCGGATGCGGCAAGGAAAGGGAAGAAGGTGATTGGATTCGAGTAGCTCAAGGCCGTTCTGGTGAGTAGATTTAACATTTACGTGGGAATCGTTTGGATGGCGTTAAGCGGACGATGTCTAGATTCTAGTTATATAATCTTATTTATATATATACATTCATATGTTGCATAATCATCATCATACGCACTCTATTACTTGTTATGTATTGATACATCTTTGTTAGGACACTTGCACTATTACCAATTGGTTTTATTCCACACGTGCAAAAACTTACATGTACACACACACCCTTGGTAATTGCTATGCCACGTACACTGTAGAACTTGCCACGATATCTTGCATTGTACTATATCCTTATTGGTAGTTAGATCTTCGCTTACTTCATACTAGCATTCATCATGTCAATATCATGCACATTTGCCATTATCACCATAATCTTATATGATGTTTTTTCGTGAGATTTCTGTGTTAGGTTTACCTAGCACCTCATGAAGGGTTTGGAAGCATCACTGTCTCAAAATCAAATTTTTAAGGTGCTAAGTGAACATACAAAGAATCATCACTAGAAATTTAGGGTTTCATTACAAAGACAACATCACAAGTAATAAAAGCTAGAGTTTTGAGAGTACAACCTTTGTAGCTCCCTACGCTAGACTCCTTGGCTACTTGAGAGTTGGAAAAAAGGTTCGCTTGAGATCTTCTTGGTCCAGGACGATCCACCCGAACCTCCTTTGCCTAAAGCTCCTTGCTTTACCCGATATGTGAATGAAGTAGAGCAAACACCCTACACAAATGGGCTAGATGTGTGTAGTATGATGATATGGTTTGTATTCTATAATCAAAACTCTTTCTTTTTCTCAAGCTCACTCAAGGAAATTCTCAAGAGAGGAAGAAGAAGATGGTGGCTAAGCTTTCTCACAAAAGAAAAGTTATGAGAGTGAATAATAATTGAAATGAGAAAAGAATAATATATATTAATCCTTTCTCACTTCAACCATGGTTAGAATCATCTAGATTTTTATCAAATGGGTTAAAGATAAAAGGATAATTAACTCAAGGTTAAATGGTGGTTGAAGCATGGTCAAAGATGATAAGTATACACCTTGTGTGAATTATCCTTTCTCTTTTTCTAAATGATAAATAAATAGATAATTCTACAATGTAAGTCTTGCATTGCCACCAAACATGTATCAACAACCATGATACAATGTATGTATGTATGTATCCATGCACATCATCATGTGCATACATGCATGCATACAAAAATAGAAAAGGAGTTTGATTAAAGAATTAATCTAAAAGTCATTTGTTAAATCAACACTTGATTTTGCAAACCGGTCATATCACATACGACCCGACCAATAGAAAATTCCCGATCAATATACGGTATCACTTATCCGTATTTAATCGGGTCCCCGCGCATATCTCATATGCACACCACATCTTTTCGCCTGAGCCAGGAAACTTCATTGTGGAACTCTAAGACTCGTCAATACGTCGGCAGTAGGTAATGATCATATCAAATACCTACAAGCCGCAAGCGGTCAGCTAAACGTAACGGCCACCCGGGTATTGAGCGATCAGAAGAAAACAAGCGAACTTGTTACAACCCCCGTCGAGCCAACCGGCAACACTACCGTACAGTCCGGTCTCTTCGTCAGATATGCTGCATATCAAGTCTAGGGATGGTAACGTCGACCCCAATAACTCAATAAGTCGTGCCGATGAATGGTCTATAACAGATCGAGAAACTACTGATAAAACTTATCAGTAAACCTTAACAGCCCTGGCCAGGGACTTACTGATATAGCCAGTCGAGCACAGCACAGCATCAACTCCCAATACCGGGAGAGACGAAACCCCTCCTATCGCTCATCGCCTTCGTGTGTCTCGGGACTGTACCCAACGGCCACCTGTTTGCACGACTCAGTAGAGCCGTGGTAGGGTGGTAATCAAAGTACAGTGGGAGAACACACAAGGCTCTATGACGATCTCGGGTCTACAGACTAACCTGCACCAGTGTCACCTGAGAACTGCTATCCGACGATAGATATAATTCCATATAGGAGTTCTCGGTGAATCCGTCCAGTATACCCAGTCACCACTGAGCACCTGTATACGATCTCGATGTCAAACATCGACGAATGTGGGAACATCCATCGCCCATCATATGGGTCTAGTATCATATACGCTAGTCTACTCTGGTATATCGATGCCCCGTCTCGATACACCTACGACTAGGGACATTCCAGGATATGCTTATAAACTACAGATGTCCCACTAGTATGATCTCTATCATAATCACAGTAGTCAAGTCAATATCCTCAGGGCTTTATCAACATGTGTGAATGAATAAAAGCATGATCAAATCAACATGTCAGATAAAGAAGAACCAGATAGCATACTATCATGTCGAGAAAGAATGTACACTGAATATATATATATATATATATATATATATATATATATACATGTATAAATACATCCACTATCATATAATGGCATCTAGGGCATACATATATCCAACAATCTCCCACTTGCACTAAGGCCAGTTATTGGCGTATCTCATACCCAACATCTCAAAAGGTCGCTCATGCTGCGGCTGAGGGAGGGCCTTGGTGAGTGGATCCGCGGCGTTATTCTTTTTGTCTACTCTCCTAATCTCGATCTCGCGGCGATCTACAATCTCCCGGATCAAATGAAAGCGCCTCCGGATGTGTCTGGATCGCTGATAGGACCTGGGCTCCTTGGCTAACGCCATAGCCCCATTATTATCATAATACAAAGGTATTGGATCAATAATGGTTGGAACTACTCCTAGCTCCGAGACGAACTTCCTCATCTAGACGGCTTCCTTGGCGGCATCATTTGCAGCAATGTACTCAGCCTCCATCATAGAGTCTGCAACGGTATCCTGTTTGGAACTCTTCCAACTTACCGCCCCTCCATTGAGGGTAAATACAAACCCTGAGATAGATTTGCTGCCGTCCTTATTGCTCTGGAAGCTCGAATCGGTAAAGGCCTCCATTTGGAGATCTTCATTACCATACACCAAGAACAATTCTTTAGTCCTTCGTAAGTACTTAAGAATGTTCTTCACAGCTATCCAGTGATTCTCCCCTGGGTTGGATTGATACCTGCTTACAACACTAAGTGCATAAGCTACATCTGGGCGTGTACATAACATCGCATACATTATAGATCCTACTGCCGAAGCATAGGGTATAATGCTCATGCGAGCTCTCTCTTCATCGGTCTTTGGGCAAGTGTCCTTGGAGAGAGTGACCCCATGGCAAGCGGGTAAGGCACCCCGCTTGGAGTCTTCCATACTAAACCTTTTTAGGATGGTGTTGATGTACCTGGTTTGGGACAATCCCAATAACCTTTTGGATCTATCCATATAGATCCTTATGCCCAGAATGTATGTGGCATCACCCAGGTCCTTCATGGAGAACCTTAGTGATAAGAAAGATTTGACCGACTGTAGCATAGGAATGTCATTTCCTATCAGAAGAATGTCATCCACGTACAATACGAGAAATGCGACAGCTCTCCATACAGCCTTCTTATAAACACAAGGTTCATATGGATTTTTGATGAAATCAAACTCTTTAATAACATCATTGAAACAGATGTTCCAACTACGTGACGCGTGCTTTAACCCATATATGGATTTAAGCAATCTACATGCTTTCCCGCTGCTCCCACTGTCAATGAAGCCCTCTGGCTGATCCATATAAATGCATTCTTCTAAATCCCCATTTAGAAATGCCGTTTTAACGTCCATCTGCCAGATTTCATAGTCGTAGTGAGCAGAAATAGCAAGTAGGATCCGAATGGATTTAAGCATGGCTATGGGCGAAAAAGTCTCGTCATAGTCCAAACCTGGTCTTTGACGAAAACCCTTCTCCACAAGTCTTGCCTTATAGGTCTCTACCTGCCCATCTACACCAATCTTTCTTTTAAAGATCCATTTGCACCCCACAGGTTTTACCTCAGGGGGTACAGCGTCCAAAGTCCATACTTTGTTGGTGTACATAGATTCCATTTCGGATCTCATGGCATCCAGCCACTTCACAGAGTCTTCACTCGTGATAGCTTGCTGAAAACTGGTAGGATCATCATCCTCCATGATGCATTCTTCTCTGTCACCATCAATGAGGAAACCGTAGTACTTCTCCGGTGGGCGAGAAGTCCTACCAGACCTACGGAGTGGCCGAGGTTCCTCAGTTTCTATTGCAATAGCCGGTTCAACCAAGTCGTCATTTGTAGTTTGTGTCTCTAGAACCTCCTCTAGATCCACCACATTGCCATCATCTTTATCTGTGAAAAACTCTTTTTCTAAGAACGTGGCATACTGAGAAACAAACACCTTTTGTTCCTCCTTGTGGTAGAATAGATATCCATAAGAGTTCCTTGGATATCCCACAAAGTTACACATGACTGACCGTGTCTCAAGTTTGTCCGGATTCTGCTTTTTAACATAGGTCGGGCAACCCTAAATCTTAATTCTCTTAAGAGATGGTCTCTTCCCATGCCATATCTCATATGGTGTGATAGACACGGTTTTGGTTGGGACCCTGTTTAGTAGAAACGCTGCAGTTTCCAATGCATGCCTCCAAAATGAGACGGGTAACTCAGCATCACTCATCATGGAACGGACCATATCTAATAGGGTCCTATTCCGTCGTTCTGACACACCGTTGTGCTGTGGTGTGTAAGGAGGAGTGAGCTGAGAGAGAATCCCATTCTCTTTTAGGAAGTTTGCAAATTCTGTACTGAGGTACTCCCCACCTCGATCTGATCGAAGCATTTTGATACTCAAGCCAGTTTGTTTTTCTACTTCTTGTTTATATTCAGTGAATTTCTCGAAAGCTTCGGATTTGTGCTTTAACAAAAATACATGACCGAATCTTGAGAAATCGTCAGTGAAAGTAATGAAGTATGAAAAACCGCCTCTAGCCTTTGTAGACATTGGCCCACATACATCACTATGTATGAGTCCTAGGAGCTCGGTAGCTCTTTCCCCGTGTCCGGTAAACGGAGTTTTGGTCATTTTACCCTTGATACAAGACTGGCCAGTTGCATAAGATTTATATTCAAAAGGATTTAAATATCCATCTTTGAGTAACTTGTTTAGTCTTGTTTCGTTAATATGACCAAGTCTACAGTGCCAAAGAAAAGCTTCATTTATTTCTGAAAGTTTTCTTTTATTAGTGTGTTGTATGCTGAAAACTGTGTGTTGATTTAGGACGTATATCCCGTTATTAAGCATACCATACCCAACCAACATTTGATTCAGGTGAATGTTCATAACATTGTTTTGCAATACAAAATTATATCCTTCATTGTCTAACAAAGAAACAGATATTATATTACAAAACATACTTGGTACAAAATAACATGGGTTCAAAACCAATATACACCTAGATGGCAACCCCAAGTGATACTCTCCCACTGCGACTGTATGTACATTGGAACCATTTCCAACGCGGAGAGTATGGTCACCTGTCTTCAAAACCTTGCTATTTCTCAGCCCTTGCATAGAATTGCAAATGTGAGAACCTGAACCGGTATCTAATACCCAGGAAGCAGAGTTTATTGAAAAAAAGTTTTCTGTCACAAACACACCTGAAGCGGAAGCATCCCCATGCTTCTTCTTGAGATTTAAGTACTCCGTACAGTTGCACTTCCAATGTCCTGTTTTGTGGCAATGAAAACATTCCCCTTTCCCCGATTCTCCATCTTTGGACTTGTCCTTCCCCTTAACCTTTTTAACTCCACCCCTAGGCTTGGTGGGCTTCTTCTTGAGCTTTCCCTTGGCCTTAGCCTTTGGGCGAGAAGAAGAAGATTGCCCAACACTCAAAACGGGAGTTTTCACTGATTTCAGTGTGCCCTCTGCACTCCGTAACATATTAAGGAGTTCAGGTAGTTCCCTCTCCATGTTGTGCATGTTGAAGTTAACTATGAATTGAGCAAAGGTGGAGGGGAGGGACTACAGAATAATATCCATATATTGTTCATTGTCCATCGTCCATCCAAGGTCCTCAAGCTCTTCTATGAGAGCTATCATCTTCAGAACATGGTCTCCTACCGGTGTGCCAGGGGCCATTCGCATCTGAAACAATTTCTTTGATGCTTCGTATCGTAATACGCGGGATTGCTCTCCATACAACTCCTTTGTATGGAGGAATATGGCTTGAATGTCCATATTCTCGTGCTGCTTTTGATGTGTGTTGTCCATCGATGCAAGCGCGAAGCATTTGGCCGTGGCACAGTCAGCGTCCCATGTCTTGCAGACTTCTTTGTCCGCAACTGAGGATTTTTGACCTGGGACAGGCGGGGCTGAAGCCGTGAGGACATATGATACTTTATCATATGTCAAGGCTATTTTCAGATTCCTCAGCCAGTCTTTATAATTGGTCCCATTCAGTTTATTTTTATCTAGTAGAAGCTTGAGTCCAGGTCATTGGTATCTGCCATTAAGAGAGAGAAAAGAATACACTCAGCGAAAGCTCTTGCAAAGATCAGATTGGTTATTATCTTGTCTAATCGATGTCTCCCACTGCTTTAATCAAGATTTTCTTTCAAACCTTATAAAGAAAACTAGCCAGGATTAATTACAGTCTATAATTTCGCTAACCGTTCAGCCAGGCCAGTGTCGGTACATGAGGGAGGTTCCCCGTGCTTTTGCACAGACCTAATTAAAGTAAACCTCGTTTTCCCAGAGGCGTAGCCCTGTTAACACCTTTCTAGACACCTAATGAGTTAGCTAATTGTAAACTACAAAACTATCCTGGGAGCAACTATTGCCCACAGTGGGATCGGGATCCAACCATCATATGGAAGGTATGCAATCTCATTTCAAATCTCAACACTTGAAATTCCCGATGCGGTTTTTACCCGTAGTACTTATGACCTTAACTATGGTCAACAAATCATAAGTACCAGTCAAGTTCTACCCGTCATTTCTTGATTAATTAGACCCACTCATATGACCCTTAACTATGGTCAACAAAGTCGTATTAATGTCCTAATTAGTCTGCATCATATGCAGTGTAGGAAGACATCACTTAGCTACCGTACACTACGCCTTAACTATAGTCAACAAACATAGCACGAATACTAAGTACACTACTTCCTAAAATGACAGAGGGTTGCAGATGATTTTTAAGAAAATATTTAACGCTTTGAACTTGATATCGTCGTAGAATCAAATGGTTTTCAAAAGGAGTGGCTTGAGCTCCGCAGTTTTGAAATGTAGCTTTTTCATAAAGAGCCGAGTGGTTTTCAAATCCGATTCTGCAACATCTTTTTAGGTTTATTTTCTTTACATTAATCATATTAATGTAGTCCCATCATTTAAGTCCTTAAGCCAATCACAGAAAAGAAACGAAAATACAACGTACGCTTATGCCATCCGCATTCGCCGCAATGTTCCATTATGCACCGTTAGGTTACATAACTAACGGCATACCGGGACGGGACTAGCGCGGGTGTAAAATATAAGCAACGTCTACTATATATCTCATATATAATATATCATTTGTCTCAGATATCACAGAACACAGGCAGCAGAAACATAGATATAATGTGGGATATACTAGGACGTCCGTATTTAGTATTTAGCCAACAATAGAAAATACGGATTCCATAGTCGCGATGAATAGCCAAGCCCACACCCTTAGACCCCTATGAGAGCGGCAAGCGACCCTACCAATCCTGGAGTTTAGGAGACCCGGTCTCGACTCCTCGAGATGGCCTACCACTGAACCCCAGAACCCGGTCACTTGTGCTCCCCTCCTTGGGTCTATCCTAATACGGAAAAGTAAATAATATACAACACTGGTGACATCAACCTTAACCCGGAAGTGCACCAAATAAAAGAATATTACATTACATTTGATTACATGAATAAAAATAAAACTCTCATCTCACATAAAACTCGCCGGGCTATTCAATCGCGACAATCCTGCAAATCATATCTCAGCAACACATAATATCATATATCATCAACGTAAGTAAGTATGCGTACCCCGATTGTCGTTGATGTATAGCAACGAAACCGGCGATAAGCGACATACTACACTAACGGTCACAGAAAAGAAAGTGTAAAACCACAACATTTGGAATCCACATTCTCTTTAGACATCGTAAATCCGAAATATCACATACTTCGCATTTCATGCCTAACTATATGAATTCTACATATTGTATCACATTCCAGATAAATAGACAGTATTAAACTTTTCGATCGAACAATCAAATACCCAAAATTTCCTAAAGCTCAACACTTGAGCGGAGTTCAAAAAACCCAGAATGTGTCACAGTAGCAGTGGTCCAGCCGTAGAAGGGTCAAGCCAACGCCTCACATGCGGCACGCCGTACTGCCCCAAACCCTAAGGTTTAGAGGCAGTTCAGACGGTCACATAATCGAGTTAAGGTTTGTGTTCTTCTAGAGGGTCCACCACTTAACTTGCACGTATTTCTGAAAGATTTAAACCCGAGAAAAAATCAACACTTGAAAATTTTTCGTGCCGGGAAAAAATGAGTTAATGATATCCGCTCGAACTTTTTAATACTTTCTAAATTATACGAAAATGCACGAAATTAAAATTCTGATCGAATCACCGAATCTAAAACAATCCCAGAACATTCAACACTTGAATCTGTAAGTCGATGTACAACACCCCACGACTTGCGGGGAGGAGGAATAATGAAAAACGATCTTGTTCTTTGCGTAAACATCGACTAACCAAGAATCTTTTCTAAACTATAACTAACAAGAAACATAGAAGTGTTAACTACTATGATAAGTGATTATACCTAATGAACCGTGTCCTTCTCCTTTTCGTTATCCACATCCTTCTCGGCCTCCTCCACGTAATAGATGATCCACCCGAAAGCTATACTTCAAGCTTCACCTCTAACTTGAGGTAACTAGGTTTCTTAAAGTGCTAATCTAAGTAACCTAGGTGATATAGAGAAGTGTTATGGATTAAATAGTCTTTACTAATCCTTGGTCTCAACACATGAGAGGGGAGGATTAGGGTTTGAAGAGAGAGAGCTTGAGGAGAGAGAAGGTGAGAATGATCATCAATTGAAATTGTTTCTCACTTCTTATATATCATGAAGCATATAAAATATCAAATAATATAAATCAAATGATTTATCATCATGCTTCATTTAATATGTGCAATGAATCATCAAGTGAGTCATTAAGCAATAAATGCTTCATTAACTCACTTGAATGATTCATCTCATGAGTCACAAAATCAATTAATGCTAATGCCACCTTAACCCTCAAGTCACCATCCTTCTAGAAGCTTCTCGCGAAATTACGAGAACGCCCCTCCTATCCGTGAAAACACGGAAAAACTTTAGACTGTATAAATCCAATAACCTGATACTAGAAACTGGCTTAAACCAAAGCCGGCTAGTAAAAACTGTCCGAATGTCGTATGTGCATAAACACACGTATGCGTCCGAACCCTTATCGTAAAACCATACGACCTCTATATCGTTTCGCCCGGAGCAGGGAAACTCTCTGTGTGGGACTCTAAAGACTCGACTACTACGCTGGCAGTGGGTTTAACCACAGACCGCAAGCGACACTAGCTGTACGTAACGGTCCCCAGGTAGATGTCGATAAGAAGGCCGATGAGGAAACCCATCCGAACTCCTACTGAGTCTGATGTGACAATCTCCGTACAGTCCTGTCTGTTCATATAAGACTATCGCATATCGGGCCTAGGGGGGCGGCAAGCGTCAGTCCCTTAATAGCGGTATAAGTCGTGTCGGAGTGTAGCCCATTACACCCTGAGAAAGAACTGGAATCTACCAGTAAATCTCGCTTGCCCTGGCCAGGGACTTTGCGTAATGGCTCTCTGACACAGCGCGATATCAACTCCCAATACCGGGAGAGACGAATCCTATCTAACCGCCACTGCCTCCAAGTGCTCGGGACTGCACCCAACTGCTACCTGTTTGCACGACTCCTTTGAGCCGTGGTAGGGTAGCAATCTAAGAACAGTGGGACACACTCGAGGCGAAGTAGCAGTGTCAAGTCTGCGGACTATGCTGTACTCATGTCACCTGGGAACTGTTAACTGACGATGGGTATAATACCAACTAACAGTTCCCCGTGAGTCCTGTCCGGTGTACCCGTAACCTAACGAGCACCTGCATACTATCTCCAGTACGACGTACTGACGTCTGTGGGACAGACCATCTCCCCAACTGGGATGAGAAGCGTACATACTAGTCTACTCCGGAGTATCGATGCCCTGTCTCGATAATCCTACGACTAGGAACCTGAATAAGGATGTGCTTGTAGACTACCCAGCCCCCACTAGTGTGTCTGCTATCACAACGCTGGTAGTCAAGCAAGATCCTAAGAGCTCTATCAATACGTATACTCACATATTAAGATAGAAAAAACCAAGTAGCATATTACCATGTTTAGCAAGACTGTTATATAACTGTGAATATCCCAAGCTTCCATTAAGTAATATACAAACTAGTATGATACAATAATGGCCCATAGGGCATATACACTAACAATCTCCCACTTGCACTAGGGCCATGTACTGGCATATCGAAGACTGATGATCTCGAGTAGCCTCTCGAACTGAATCTGAGGTAGGGCCTTCGTGAATGGATCATCAATGTTCTCTTCAGTAGCAACTCTCCGGACCTCGATCTCCCGACGATCAATGATCTCCCTGATCAGGTGATACCGCCTTAAGATGTGTCTGGACTTCTGATGGGACCTTGGTTCCTTCGCTAAAGCTATAGCTCCGTTGTTGTCGCAATACAGAGGTATTAGATCAACAATGGTAGGAACCACCTGAAGTTCTGTTAGGAACTTCTTCATCCAGACCGCTTCTTTTGCGGCATCGCAAGCTGCAATATACTCCGCTTCCATCGTCGAGTCAGCAACGGTGTCCTACTTGGAACTCTTCCAGCACACCGCCCTTCCATTGAGGGTAAAGACATAACCTGACATGGACTTGGAATCGTCCTTATCACTCTGGAAGCCGGAATCAGCAAAGGCCTCCATCTTGAGGTCTTTTCCGCCGTAGACCAAGAACATCTCCTTAGTCCTCCTTAGGCACTTGAGAATGTTCTTTACTGCTATCCAGTGCTTCTCCCCTGGGTCTGACTGATACCGGCTTACCACGCTCAGTGCGTAAGCTACATCCGGTCTGGTGCACAACATCGCATACATTATAGAGCCTACCGCAAAAGCGTAGGGTATAATAGGCATGCGTTCCCTTTCCAAGTCAGTCTTGGGAGACATCTCTTTGGATAGGGTGATTCCGTGACAAGCCGGTAGATTACCGCGCTTAGAATCTTCCATACTGAATCTTTTCATTACAGTGTTGATATACCTGGACTGCGAAAGTCCCAACATCCTCTTGGATCTATCACGATAGATCCGGATCCCCAGAATGTAAGAGGCATCACCCAGGTCTTTGATGGAGAACCTGTGTGACAAGAATCCTTTGACAGATTGTAGCATAGGAATGTCATTTCCTATCAATAGATTGTCATCCACGTACAAGACGAGGAATACGACAGTTCTTGCTACAACTTTACTATATATACATGGTTCATCTGGATTTTTGATAAAGTCATATTCTTTGACCGTTTCATCAAAACAGATGTTCCAACTCCGTGATGCCTGCTTTAATCCATAAATGGATTTAAGCAACTTGCATACTTTCCCGCTGCTCCCACTCTGATTGAAACCCTCTGGCTGATCCATATAGACACACTCTTCTAAATTACCATTCAGAAAGGCCGTCTTTACGTCCATCTGCCAGATTTCATAATCATGGATGGCAGCAATAGCAAGAAGGACCCGAATGGATTTGAGCATAGCTACTGGATAAAAAGTTTCGTCATAGTCCAAACCAGGTCTTTGACGAAAACCCTTTGCAACAAGTCTAGCCTTATAGGTTTCCACCTGTCCATCTACACCAATCTTTTTCTTGAAGATCCATTTGCATCCTATGGGTTTTACCCCATCTGGAGCAAAGTCCAAAGTCCATACTTTGTTGGTGTACATGGACTCCATTTCGGTACGCATTGCATCTAGCCATCGTACCGAGTCGCCGCTCTGGATGGCCTGCTGGAAGCTAATAGGTTCATCATCATCGATGATGCAATCCTATCTATCCCCATCTATGAGAAAACCGTAGTATCTCTCAGGCGGATGAGACGGCCTACTACTCCTGCGGAGGGGTGCGGGAATGTCCTGTTCTTCTTGAACTACTGGTTCTACCAAACTTTCAGTAGTAGTTTGTGGTTCTGGAATTTCTTCCAGTTCTATTTCGCTCCCACTTATTTCCTTTTCTAAAAACAGTTGTTCTAGAAAATGGGCATTACGAGAAACAAAAACCTTTTGTTCCTCTGCGTAATAGAAATAATATCCCTTGGAGTTCTTTGGATATCCCACAAACTTACACTTTACTGATCGTGCCTCGAGCTTGTCCACATGCTGCTTTTTAACAAAAGCTGAATATCCCCATATCTTCATATGTTGAAGATGGGGTTTCTTCCCACTCCACATCTGATATGGGGTGGTAGGCACAGTCTTGGTAGGAGCCCTGTTCAGAAGATATGCCGCTGAATCTAGCGCATATCCCCAGAAAGATTGTGGTAACTCAGCATTACTCATCATGGAACGTACCATATCCAATAGGGTTCGATTCCGTCTCTCCAATACACCGTTATGCTGTGGAGTGTATGGAGGAGTAAGCTGAGAGAGAATTCCTTTCTCTTTTAGGTAACCTAGGAACTCGGCACTTAAGTATTCACCACCTCGATCAGATCTTAGTGTCTTGATACTTTTGCCGGTTTGGTTTTCTACTTCATTCTTGTACTCTTGGAATTTCTCAAAAGCCTCGGATTTATGTTTTATCAGATAAATGAATCCGTACCTTGAGTAATCATCCGTAAAAGTAATGAAATAGGAAAAACCATCTCTTGCATCCGTAAAAGTAATGAATGGAGTCTTTGTCATCTTTCCTTTGAGACAAGATTGACAAGTGGCATAAGTTTGATATTCGAACGAGTCCAAATATCCTTCTCTATGTAACTTAGTCAACCTTCTCTCATTGATGTGACCCAGTCTAAAATGCCATAAGAAAGCTTTATTTAAATCTGGAGATTTTCTTTTTAGTGTGTTCTGGACATTGAAAATTTGGAGTTGGTTTAAGACATATATACCGTTATCGAGTGTACCGGACCCAATCAAACTATGATTAAGGTGGATGTTAACAACATCACTTACAAACGTGAAATCATAACCTTTATTTGATAACAAGGAAACAAATATGATATTACACGTTAAGCTGGGTACACAAAAACATTTATGTAAAACCAAAATGTGTCCACTCGTCAATCCCAGGTGAAAATCCCCTACGGACACAGCTCCCACGCTAGTTCCGTTAGCAACCATCAGGGTCATATCACCATCCTTCAGCACTCTACGGTTTCTCAGTGCCTGCAATGAATTGCATATATGAGATCCTGATCCGGTATCCAATACCCAGGAAGTAGAGTTGATTGACAGACAATTCTCAATTACAAACACACCTGAAGTCGAAGACACAGCTTGCTTTGGTTCCTGGTTCTTGACTTTCCACGCCTTGCAATCTTTCTTCCAGTGCCCTTTCCTATGACAATGGAAACACTCATCCTGGGCCACTACAGGTACCGCAAACCTTTTCTTTCCCTTCGCTCCCACCTTACTTACACCTCCTCTAGGTTTGGTGGCGGCCTTCTTCTTCCATCCTTTGGCCCTAGCCTTGGACCTAGAAGAAGAAGTACCGTAAACAAACATAGCGGGTGTTTCCCTTGCCTTCTGTAAGGTGCCCTCTGCACTCCTTAACATGTTAAGGAGTTCCGGAAGTTCAACTTCTTTTCTTTGAATGTTGAAGTTCAGAATAAACTGGGCGTAGGTGGAAGGAAGGGACTGGAGAATAAGGTCTGTATAGAGCTCATTATTCAAAGTCGTCCCAAGGTCTGCGAGCTCTTCTATATAGCCAATCATCTTTAGGACATGTTCTCCTACCGATGATCCGACGGCCAACCTCGCTCGAAACAAGTTCTTAGAGGTCTCGTATCTTGATATACGAGATTGCTCTCCATAAAGTTCTTTTGTATGGAGAAATATGGCATCAAGATCCATATCCTGTAGGGTTCCTAGGCACTCCCAAGAGGTCTCACAAGGCATCAACCATGCCAATTTCAAAAATTACGGTGCCGAGAAACCCTAGACTAGATCGTTAACTAGAATTTAGGCGAAACTAGAAACTAGCTAACAACTTAGCTAAAGAGAAAACGGAAATACAACCTTTGTAGATCCGGTTCTCCACCTCGATGGCTCCGCGATAAAGTCTCCTCGCTATACAAATCGGATCTTGGGCTCTAGCGTCGGCTTCATTGGAGAAAAAGCGGGCTAGGTCATCGACGACGATGCCGAAGATGATCTACGTCGAGGCATCGCTAGATCAAGCTCCAACTTCACCAAGTCATGAAACTTGTGAAGAAAACACACTCTACTACTTGGCAAGAGGTAGAGGATGAAGAAATAGGAGATGGGTTCACTTTAGAATTGGATTTCTCACTCTTTTTCTCACTTTGCCATTAAAGCTATCAAGATTTTTCTTGAAGTGAAGAAGAAGAAGAAGATGAAGAATATGATAAGTGTTTTAAAAATGGAAAAGAAATCGAATACTTATCATATTCCAACCATGGTTTAGTGTAGAGAATTAACCAAGGTTAGTTGAATGGTTAGGGTTATGAGAAGAAGACAAGAATGGTAGCTTTGGTCAAACCTTCATGAAGCTTCAAATACAAACAAAGAAAGCCACCATTCTTCTCTTTAATCCTTTCCAAAATACATAAATAAATAAATAAGTATGAAAATAAAAACCCTAACCATTTAAATAATCATGGTTCAATCTTTACACAAACACAAGTAAACATGTATCATCAAACATGATACATACAAGTGCACAAAACTATATCACATATACAATGTGCACTTGAAGTGAGAAAATCCATTTAAAGTGAACCAATACTAGTTAATGTAAAGTAATATATCAAATATATAATCATACATTAAATCATTAAATCAACAATTGATTCAATGATCCGGTCATGTCGCAAATAACTGACTAGTATCAATAGTAACAACTTATCGAATCAACACTTGATCCGATAACCCGGCTATATCGCATATAACCGATCAATGTCACAAATCGCGAGAATAGAATACAGTATCACATACACGCATTATTCTCGGTCCCGCACATATCTCATATGCGCTCCTATTTCGTTTCGCTTGAGCCAGGAAACCTCTGTGTAGGACTCTAAAGACTCGTCAATATGCCGGCAGCAGATGATGATCATATCAAGCACCCACAAGCCGCAAGCGGTCTGCTAAACGTAACGGCCACCCGGGTATTGAGCGATCAGAAGATCGATGAGCAAGCCCGCTCACACTCCAGTGAATCCAACCAGTAACACTAACCGTACAGTCCGGTCTGATCGTCTGATATGTCGCATATCTTGCCTAGGGGTGGTAAACGTCAGACCCCAATAGCTCGATAAGTCGTGTCGATATGAGGTCTATAACTGTTCGAGAAACTACTGGTAACACTTACCAGTAAATCTCAGCAACCCTGGCCAGGGATTTCCTGTTATAGCCAATCGAACACAGCGCAACATCAACTCCCTATACCGGGAGAGACGAATCCCCTCCTATCGCTCATTGCCTCCATGTGACTCGGGACTGTACCCAATAACCACCGTTTTGCACGCCCTCTTGGACGTGGTAAGGTGGAAATCAAAGCACAGCGGGAACCACACAAGACTCTATGACGATCTCGGGTCAACAGACTACTCTGTACCAGTGTCACCAGAGAACTGCCATCTGACGTAAGGTATAATACCATCTGGGAGTTCTCAGCGAGTCCATCCAGTGTACCCAGTCTCTACTGAGCACCCGTATATCATCTCTGATGTCAAACACCAATGGATATGGGATCATCCATCGCCCATCTGTATGGGTCGAGAAGGTATACGCTAGTCTACTCTGGTATATCGATGCCCCGTCTCGATATACCCACGACTAGGGACTTTGAAGGATGTACTTATGGACTACTATGTCCCCACTAGTATGATCCGCATCATAGTCCAGGTAGTCAAGTACACATCCTAAGGGCTTTACCAACATGTAACAGAGAGACAATCAGTATACACGTTAAGGTAAAGATCAACCAGATAGCATACTATCATGTCGAGCAAGAAAGTCCTCCCTATTTATGTCCCAGCATCCACTACAATATACATCCAATGTACAGTAATGGCCTCTAGGGCATACATATAACTAACACTAGCATCCATTACAATATACATCCTCTGTACAGTAATGGTCTCTAGGGCATACACATAACTAACAATCTCCCACTTGCACTAGGGCCATCTGATAGCAGTGGTTGTAGTATCTCATACTCAACCATCCCTTATGAGTCTCTCTCTAGGAATAGGCCTTTGTGAGTGGATCCGCTGTGTTGTCCTCTGAGTCTACTCTCCTAACCTCGATCCCTTAGAGATCAACCATCTCCATGATCGGGTGATACTGCCTTAGAATATGTCTGGATCACTGATGGGACCGGGGTTCCTGGCATAGCTACAACTCCATTGTCTCACAATGGCAGGAACGAAGTTCATCTCATGAACCAATATACACCCAAACAGCCTCTTTGGTAGCATCTGTAGTAGCGATGTATCCTGCCTTTATCGTCTAGTATGTCGCGGTATTTAGCTTGGAACTCTTCCAACATACCGTCCCTTCACTGAGGGTAAAGACAGTGCCTGCGACTGATATTCAGTCGTCTTTATCACCCTGGAACCCTTCCAGTGATTCTCCCCAGGATCAACTGATACCATCTCACTACGACTAGTGAGTATCCTAACATCCAATTAGATCTATCTCATAGATCCAAAATCCAGGATTTAGTAGGTATCACTTTGATCCTTGTTCAGTCGATAAAACTGCACATTTGTAGTACATTTTTCCTACCATTTTTATATTAAAAAAGGACTTTATTATAATATATTATACATATGAGGGTTTATGTGTAAAAACATTATTTTCCATTTGTTAATATATTTTAATTATCATTTGGAAGGAAAATGTATGCAAATAATATTATTGATCTAATCCTAGTAGAACAAAGTCTACTAAAATCTTATTTGAGTTGTTGTGCAGAATATTTCCAAGTTGTTATGAAGGATTTAACAAACAAATCAATTTGTTGAAGAAAACTTGCCAAATTAAGAAGCAAACTTGGAGACCAAGTCTGGAAGCAACAGAGAAAAGATTTTCAGATTCTGAAGATGCCTAGGATTGCCACATGTCACCAGATGAAAGCCCAAGAAAAATAAGCAATTAATCACATCCCTTGAGCGCAGATCCGCGGCCAAACACACCTTTGGGCCGTGGATCCGCCGCAATAATGATGAGATGGAAGGCAATATTTTGGAAGATTGACAACTGCTGAATTTTACCAACTTCTCAACAATAAGATTCTGGGTTTGCACTATATAAAGGCACCGAGAGCCTCTTGGAAAAGCCATCAAGCCGAAGAGATCACGAAGCTCCCGACGCTCATGCATCCAAGCTGATCATCGACTGTTCGACTACCTCCTTAGGAAAGATCGAGAAGCAAATCAAGTTTTGTAATCATTTTCTATGGATTAAAAGTGTAGCTTGAAGGAGTTGATTAATAAAGGTATTTTTTTTATTTAAATTGTTTTTTTTTTACATTATGTTTTCCCTCTCTTTCTTTTCATCTTCTTCTCCCAACATGCGCGAGTAATTCTCCGCTTGTTAGGGTTCGTAGGATTTGGGTAGGCTAATGGACGATGAAAATAATTAAACCCTTTTTAAGTCCTATAAAGTTTAGGAACTTTATCAAAATAATCATTAACATCCTAATCGGGCGCGCTAGCAATTCCTTGCTAGTTCCGACCGCGATTAGAGATTAGATTAATGATTGTTTTGGTAAAGGCTAGATATGAACGGAGTTCCGTGTCGAGATAAGAGTTACGAGTGGGATTCCTTTTCTCTCCAGAAACCCTAATCTACACGCATCACCGTCGTTCTAGTTCTAAATCTATTAATGGATAAAAAGAGTAACTTTTGATTAATCTTCCATAACTACTAAATCCTAACGAACCCTACAAGCCCTATTATTATATTATTTAAATCTCTAAAATAATCTAGATCTATATTTTACATTAAAGTAGATCTAGAAACTTTTCACAAAATTCTTTATTCCTCCTCTCTTTCTCAACATATCTAAAGTAAAAATAAAAGGTTCCACATTTCCCAGAGGACGACCCGTACTCATCTCGGTCTAGCTACACGCGACACCGTTCTGATTGCGGTTAAACTACAAACAAACACTCTTTTTCGATCAAATCAAATGGCGCCGTTGCCGGGGATACGTGCGTAATTTTTTTCTTTACTATTTGTGTTGAATTCTTAGACGACTTATATCATTATTAACACAAAACTGCAAATTGCATATTTAACGACTTGTGCGTGAATTTTGCAAGGAGATCTGGAGTTACAGAATTGAGGAAAACAGAAGACAGAGCCATTCATCGAGATCCAGAGGAGCACAGAGGGACACAGAAAAATTTTCAGCAAGCGATCCTTCCACCTCGCGGCGGAACCGCGGCACTAAGGTGCTTCCTGCGGCGGAAACGCGGCTGCTTGGAGGGATTAGGGCTACAGAACTCTCTGGTAAGATTCTCAACTCCTTCTCTCTCCTCTTAAATCCAATAAAATCTATCTTCTGCAGGATTCTTTGCGAAAATTGCGCCGCTAAAAAATCTTTTTGCAAAAGTTTTGTGATTGGTTTTGTTTTGCATATTTTAATACGGATTCTAAGGGGCAAAGACCAAATCAAGATTAGGTGGGGATTTCATCAACCTTCCTAAGTCCCACAAATCACAAACCGAGCATATAGAACAACCCTTCATTAATTTAAAAAAATATCTAGACCAGACTCTAAGGACTGTCGAGCTCAATAGGAAAAAGACTTGTATAGGCATCGGCCGTTTATCCTAACTGAGATTGCGGTGTCTAGACTAGTGGTTTTTAATTAGGCCCACTGTAGTGGTGGTTCCTTCCTACTTACCTGGCCGTACTTGTCCGTGAAGAGACGGTTTGAGGTCCTATTTCTAGCCTTAGTTAGGAGCTGTCTAGCAGACCTAGGCGACCTTAGTTCTAGGGTTGCTTGTGCATCATAGGGTGATTTGTGTTGAAGTCCCACTTTTTCAAAACATGCCAATTTTAAAATCACACACACGCTGCCACCTGCACTAAACCCGCTTAGTGCATGCTCGGCTGGACACGGGATCCTAGTGCCCGTCTTGTCCGCGTTCCTGTTATCGATGCCGAAGTCGGTACTTCTTCATCTTCTTTTCCCCCACCACACACCACATCGACCGTGATGGACGGCACTCCATCTAATTATAACACCACGCTGCCACCGCCCGCAGGTGAGCAGAATCCACCACGCATCTCTCTCCAAGAGAGATGCTATCCTATTCGTGGTCCTCTTCCCACTTGTCTATCTCTTCCACCACCTAATGGGGATAATTTCGAAATTAAACCCCACTACATCAATCTGCTGCCCAAATTTCACGGGCTTGAGTCGGAAGACGCGTACGTTTTCATCACCAAATTCGAAAACGTATGCGCAATGATGGGTACTTAACAATTGACTTTAGATGCTATGCGCTTACGTCTTCTCCCATTCACACTGTGCGACTTGGCAGAAAAATGGCTTTATAATACTGCCGCACACTCTATCGCTAATTGGGATGAATTCGTCGTAGCATTTCTTAAAAAGTTTTACTTAAATCATAAGATTGCACATGTAAGGAGCAAGATCAACCAGTTCACCCAGCTTCCCAATGAACCATTTTGGAAGTGCTTTGAACGTTTCAAAGATCTGCTTGTCCAATGCCCCCATCACGGAATACAAAGATGGGATTTATGTCGGATTATATATGAGGGCATTAATCCAGCGACAAAGCAGATGCTTGAAACAATGTGTCAATGCAATTTCATGTCTAAAGATGACGGTGAAGCATGGAAATATCTAGAAGACCTTGCTGAACACACGTTGCAGTGGGAAAGCGTAAGACCACCTTCAACTAAGGGAGGTATTCACCAGCTCGATGTTTCTATCGCAGTGAAAGCCGAAATGGCAGCGATACAGAAGAAACTCGATGCTATTGAAAACAAGTTCTCATCAGTCTCCCTAAATCAGGTTACGCTTCCTAAAACCGTCTGTGGTTGCTGTTCGGATCCTTCACACTTAACGGAAGAATGTCCTATGAATGAATCGTTTCAAGCTAATGCTGCTTTTCAGCAGCGACCTAGAAATGATCCTTATTCTTCCACATATAATCAAGGATGGAGGAATCATCCTAACTTTGCTTGGAATCAAAACCAACAAAGTAATTATCAAAGACCTCCTCCACAGCAACCACAACCACAGAATCAGCCCCCCTTTCAGTCACAAAATTTCCAAAATCCGGCCAACATTTCTACACCACAAGTGGCCGGTACTGACAACTCGCTTGCACAAACTTTGGATATGTTCATGAAACAATCCATGCAAAATTCGGCTGAGATAAGGTCTTCTATTGATACCCTAACGAAAAACTCCTCCTCCCATGGTGAGAGTATTAAATCAATAGAAAACCAAATCGCACAGTTAAATGCCGCAATGAGTGCGAGAGAGAAAGGGAAACTCCCATCTCAACCCCTACCGAATCCTGGCCATTCACAAAGTCATAATGTGAATGCCGTCACTACGTTGAGATCGGGGAGAGTGCTGAATAACCAAGTGGGTGAGCAGTTTGATATTAGTGACACATTTGATACCCCAGCTTCTTCTTCTTTCCTTAATTCTTCTAATCTCCCACCTTCACCCGAGCCTATTCTCCGTTTTCCCCAAGGCTCGAACATTTCGCCAAATCTATCTAAGTCGATGCCCACTCCAATTTTGGGATCGAATCCGTCGCCACAGTCTTCTCCACAAACATTGGACCCAAAACTTATTGATCGAGCTCCATTTCCAAACCGATTAAGGGCGAACAGACCTAACCCGCAAATGGAGAAGATTGTGGAAATGTTTAAGCAAGTTAGCGTGAATATTCCTCTCCTAGATGCTATTCAACAAGTCCCATCTTATGCAAGAATCCTTAAAGACTTGTGCACTAGGAAGAGAAAAACTCAAGTGCCTAAAAAGGTTTTCATGACGAGTAATGTTAGCACAACTTTTACCCAACAAATACCAAAGAAACGTAAGGACCCCGGCTGTCCTACAATCTCTATTTCTATTGGGGGTAAAAATATAAATCGTGCTTTACTCGATCTAGGCGCTAGCGTCAACTTGCTTCCTTATTCAGTATACGAGCAGTTAGGAATTGGAGAGTTAAAACCCGCCCATTGTACTCTCCAAATGGCAGACCGATCTATCACCAAACCTCGGGGCGAACTAGAGGATGTGTTAATTAAAGTCGGGGAATTCATATTTCCCATGGACTTTATTGTTTTAGATACACAACCTGTGGCAAACCCACGCAATCAAATCCCGGTGATACTTGGTCGACCCTTCCTAGCAACTTCTAACGCTGTGATTAATTGTCGTAACGGTTCTATGAACTTATCCTTCGGGAAAATGACAATTGAGCTTAATATTTATAAGCTAGGTGTCAGCCATCAGAACCTTCTGCTCATTTGCTGGATGTTTGTTCCATCCACGAGATAGCTCCCGAAAGCTGCATGGATGAGAAACTTTGCTTTGATGTTCTCGACAACACTAATGAGACATCGTTTGATCTTGCACCACTTCACAGTGAGGATATGTTCAATGAGTCCGACCTTGAGATTGAACCCGTTGAATCGTTGCAAAAGTCAGCAGCACTTTCCGAGTCAATATCTTATGCAAGTTTTGAACCTCTTAAGGAGTCCGAATATCATTCCGTTACCCCTCCTTCTATTGTCTCTCCGCCAATTCTTGATCTCAAACCGCTACCTTCTCATCTTAAATATGCATATTTAGGAGAGAATGAGACCTTGTCAGTTATTATATCCTCTTCTCTAGCCATAGAGCAAGAGAATGCACTTTTGGCAGTGTTGAGATCGAATCGGCAAGCATTTGGTTGGACAATGACCGACATCAAAGGGATTAGTCCCTTAATTGTTGAACATCACATACATCTGATGGATGAAGCCAAACCAACCCGAGACCCACAAAGATGGTTAAATCCCGTTATGAAGGAGGCGGTAAAGAAAGAAATCGTCAAGTGCCTTGATCGTGGAATAATTTACCCCATATCTGATAGCCAATGGGTAAGTCCAATTTATGTGGTCCCTAAAAAGTTTGGCATCACGGTCATCACTAACGAGGCTAATGAGTTAATCCAAACACACACCCAAACTGGGTGGCGCGTATGTATCGATTACAGGAAACTCAATGCCGCGACGAGGAAAGATCACTTCCCTCTACCTTTCATTGACCAGATGTTGGAACGATTAGCGGGACACGAATACTACTGTTTCTTGGACGGATACTCTGGTTACAACCAGGTCCCCATCGCCGAAAAGGATCAAGATAAAACCACTTTTACTTGTCCTTTCGGAACTTTTGCTTATAGACGCATGCCCTTTGGGTTATGCAACGCTCCCGCTACATTTCAGCGGTGCATGATGGGGATATTTTCCGATATGGTGGAAAATTTTCTAGAAATTTTTATGGACGATTTCTCCATTTTTGGGGACTCCTTTGAGGACTGCCTTCGTAATCTTGACGCTGTTCTTACCCGCTGTAAGGATAAGAACTTGACCTTGAATTGGGAAAAATGCCATTTTATGGTCCAAGAAGGTATCGTACTTGGACATATAATTTCACATAAAGGCATTGAGGTTGACAGAGCTAAAATAGATGTCATTCAAAACCTCCCTCGTCCCACTTGCGCCAAAGATATACGATCCTTCCTTGGTCATGCAGGATTTTATAGGAGATTTATTAAGGACTTTAGCAAAATTGCTAGACCCTTAACCCTTCTATTGGCCAAGGACACTACTTTTCACTTCGATTCGGATTGTGAGACTGCTTTTGAATCACTTAAAGAATCACTCACTACAGCCCCCGTTCTATCATCTCCGGATTGGAACCACCCGTTTGAGCTTATGTGTGACGCATCAGATTTTGCTATTGGTGCTGTCTTGGGACAGCATATTAATAAGATGCCACATGTAATTTACTATGCAAGTAGGACCTTGAATGATGCACAAATAAATTACATAACTACCGAGAAAGAACTCTTGGCAGTTGTATTTGCATTAGAGAAGTTCAGGCCCTACTTGATTGGCTCGCCTATTGTGGTTTACACAGATCACTCCGCCCTACGACATCTTTTAACGAGAAGGATGCAAAGGCCAGGCTAATACGTTGGATCCTATTGTTACAAGAATTTGATCTTGTTATCAAAAACAAGAGTGGATGTGAAAACGTAGTAGCCGACCATCTTTCACGCATCACTTCTTCGCCAACTGTGACCGTGCCGATAAATGACTCATTTCCCGACGAACAGCTCTTGAATGTATCCTACGAACCTTGGTTCGTGGATATCGTGAACTATCTTGCGACGGGACTTATACCTAGCGATTGGTCGAAACAAGACAAACTTCGGTTTTTATCCCAAGTAAAATATTTTTACTGGGATGAACCATATCTATTCAAGTATTGTTCTGATCAAATCATTCGCAGGTGTGTCCCTAACGATGAATTCAAGAGCGTGTTATCATTTTGTCATGATCAGGCATGCGGCGGTCACTTTGGACCTCGAAAAACGGCGGAGAAAGTTTTGCAATGTGGCTTTTATTGGCCAACATTATTTAAAGATGCATTTGAACATTGCAAAACTTGTCCGCGATGTCAGCATTTGGGTCGGATTTCACGAAGGAATGAGATGCCGCTCCAACCTATATTGGTTGTGGAAATATTTGATGTTTGGGGTATTGATTTTATGGGCCCTTTTCCCAACTCCTTTGGGATTCTATATATCTTGTTAGCGGTTGATTATGTCTCGAAGTAGGTGGAAGCTATACCGTGTCGCACTAATGACAACAAAGTTGTCATTAAGTTCCTTAACGAAAACATCTTCTCGCGATTCGGACACCCTCGCGCTATCATTAGCGACAACGGGACACATTTCTGCAATAGGTCTTTTGAGGCCTTGATGCGGAAATATTCAATCACTCACAAACTTTCTACGCCCTATCATCCCCAAACAAGCGGGCAGGCTGAGATCTCAAATAGGCAGATCAAACAGATATTGGAGAAGACGGTTTCAAAAAACCGTAAGGATTGGTCAACCAAATTGACGGATGCTCTTTGGGCATTCCGCACCGCTTATAAGACCGATCTTGGTATGTCTCCATACCGCCTTGTGTTTGGGAAGGCATGTCACCTCCCTGTCGAGATTGAACATAAGGCAATGTGGGCTATTAAAGAGCTTAATTTTGATCTTGATCATGCAGGCAGCTATCGGAAGCTGCAATTGAATGAGCTAAGCGAACTCCGCGATGAAGCTTACGATAATGCCGTAATAGTAAAGAATAGGACTAAAGTGTTCCACGATAAAAATCTTTCTAGAAAAACCTTCACATCGGGGCAACAAGTCCTTCTTTACGATTCCCGTCTCCATCTTCATCCGGGTAAGCTTAAATCTCGTTGGAAAGGACCTTTTGTGGTGCGGTATGTACACCCGCACGGGGTAGTTGAAGTCGAAAATTTGAAAAATGGTTCGATTTTTAAAGTAAATGGGCATAGATTAAAACCGTATTTTTCTGCTGACCCCGCGGAGGAGCTCCTGTTTTTACAGGAGCCGCTTTATCAAAACTAAATTTCCTCCGCCTCACCTCCATATTTTTTTTAACATTTTCTCATTTTAAGAATGGAGGTGAGTAAAAATGGATTTGATTGAATATCTGTGCGTGTCAAAGAATAAGTTTGGGGGAATTTTTCATTTAACTATTATTTTACCCCTTGTATCTCTCCCTTAGTATACAGGTCCATGTTCTCAAAAGGCTACATCAGTGAGGACACTGCTGAAAACAGATTTGGGGGGGAGGTTTGTACTCACTGAATTATCTTTGACACTGGGCATTAATTTTTTTTTTATAACAAAAGAGTAGAGAGTGAAAAATTACATCCAAAAGATAGGAATAATTTAAGAAAACCAAGAAAATTAGAAGTTTTCTTACACGAACTGGTAATAAGTAGTTATGAACTGTTGTCCCAAGGGTTAGTAAAATGAAGGAAGTCACTAATCTGAGGATAAAAATAAGTCTGAAAAATAGTTTCTATTCTGGAAGCCAAACATTTGAATGTTGATACCCTACAATATGCACCTACACACGTCTTGAAACTCGGGATAGTAGAGGATACCTTGAAATGCTCTTGTCTAAAAGCCAAAGTATGAAGAAAAAAAAATGATGATGAAGAAAATATAAAAATGGTGAAAAGAAAAATGAACACTGGTTTTGTTATCGCCAAGGCAGCAATAAAAAAAATATAGCGAGGGTGCCTCTTCACCTAGTGCCCTAAGGCCAACTGGTCTGGGAGTCACTACTAATCCTTAGGTGGTGCTAGACGAGGAAAATATTATCACCGAATCTGCAAGCACATGAGTAATCGGTCGGTTAGTACCTCAAGAAGTATTAACGGTCGCATGAAAGTGTGTGAGCAACCCTAAATATTCATCAAATTAAAAAGTACTAAGGTAGATGGACAAGAGTATGATAGCTTGAATTGAATTCTCCGAGTGTAGGGATGTTATTTACACACACGTGGGGTTATATGATCAATGTTTGGATGAAAGGTAGGAATGAAGAATAATGACGATGTTTTATTGAGAGATGATGTGATTTCTAACATTTTTTATGACTATTAAGATAGGGCTCATGACAACTGAAAAGCCAGTATAGTTGGAAACTCTTCTTTTCAAAGTATTTCTTTTATGGTTCTTATCTTTATATGTAAATTTCACCATCTTTCTTTTGTTATAGGATTTTGTGGGTGTAATCCGCTGAAAACCCTCAGGAGACAACACTTCTCCTACTAGGGACACCTAGAGGTTTAACGGCTTGTTGCACGTGCTCAGTGCAATCGTGTCTGCCTACGAAAGTGTGCTTAGTTTTCTCCTTTCTTTTTTCTCCTCTTAAATAAACTAGTTTGCTCGGGACGATCAAAGATAAGTTTGGGGGTATTTGTTCAGTCGATAAAACTGCACATTTGTAGTACATTTTTCCTACCATTTTTATATTAAAAAAGGACTTTATTATAATATATTATACATATGAGGGTTTATGTGTAAAAACATTATTTTCCATGTGTTAATATATTTTAATTATCATTTGGAAGGAAAATGTATGCAAATAATATTATTGATCTAATCCTAGTAGAACAAAGTCTACTAAAATCTTATTTGAGTTGTTGTGCAGAATATTTCCAAGTTGTTATGAAGGATTTAACAAACAAATCAATTTGTTGAAGAAAACTTGCCAAATTAAGAAGCAAACTTGGAGACCAAGTCTGGAAGCAACAGAGAAAAGATTTTCAGATTCTGAAGATGCCTAGGATTGCCACATGTCACCAGATGAAAGCCCAAGAAAAATAAGCAATTGATCACATCCCTTGAGCGCAGATCCGCGGCCAAACACACCTTTGGGCCGCGGATCCGCCGCAATAATGATGAGTTGGAAGGCAATATTTTGGGAGATTGACAACTGCTGAATTTTACCAACTTCTCAACAATAAGATTCTGGGTTTGCACTATATAAAGGCACAGAGAGCCTCTTGGAAAAGCCATCAAGCCGAAGAGATCACGAAGCTCCCGACGCTCACGCATCCAGGCTGATCATCGACTGTTCGACTACCTCCTTAGAAAAGATCGAGAAGCAAATCAAGTTTTGTAATCATTTTCTATGGATTAAAAGTGTAGTTTGAAGGAGTTGATTAATAAAGGTATTTTTTTTATTTAAATTGTTTTTTTTTACATTATGTTTTCCCTCTCTTTCTTTTCATCTTCTTCTCCCAACATGCGCGAGTAATTCTCCGCTTGTTAGGGTTCGTAGGATTAGGGTAGGCTAATGGACGATGAAAATAATTAAACCCTTTTTAAGTCCTATAAAGTTTAGGAACTTTATCAAAATAATCATTAACATCCTAATCGGGCGCGCTAGCAATTCCTTGCTAGTTCCGACCGCGATTAGAGATTAGATTAATGATTGTTTTGGTAAATGCTAGATATGAACGGAGTTCCGTGTCGAGATAAGGGTTACGAGTGGGATTCCTTTTCCCTCCAGAAACCCTAATCTATACGCATCACCGTCGTTCTATTTCTAAATCTATTAATGGATAAAAAGAGTAACTTTTAATTAATCTTCCATAACTACTAAATCCTAACGAACCCTACAAGACCTATTATTATATTATTTAAATCTCTAAAATAATCTAGATCTATATTTTACATTAAAGTAGATCTAGAAACTTTTCACAAAATTCTTTATTCCTCCTCTCTTTCTCAACACATCTAAAGTAAAAATTTAAGGTTCTACGTTTCCCAGAGGACGACCCGTACTCATCTCGGTCTAGCTACACGCGACACCGTTCTGATTGCGGTTAAACTACAAACAAACACTCTTTTTCGATCAAATCAATCCTATACGGAGAATCTTTGTGATAAACGGAGATTGATCGAGCGTAACATAAGAAACTCTTATCAAGAGTATGTCATCCACGTACTCTACGAGGATCACCACCATACTCCCTACTACCTTTTTGTTTATACAAGGTTCATCTACCATTTTGATGATGTCAAACTGTTTGACTAACTCATCAAAACAGATGTTCCAACTCCGCGATGCCTGCTTTATTACATAAAACATCTTGCACACGTTTCCGCTGCTCCCACTGTCTACGAGGCCCTCTGGCTGTGTACTTATAGACGCTCTCTTCTAAAACATCATTTAGAAAAGATGTCATGACACCCAACCACCAGATATCGTAGTCATGGTATGTAGCCGTGGCAAGTAGGATCCGGATGGACTTAAGCATAGGCACTGGAAAAGGTTTCATCATTATCCACGCCTGGTCGATGACGAAAACCTTTAACAAGTCTAGCTTTGAGAGTCTCAACTTTTCCATCTACACCAAGTAATCTTCTCAAGATATACTTGCTCCTGATGGGGATTTAACCCTTCAGATATAGCAACCAAAGTCCATACTTTATTGGTGTACATGGATTCTATCTCAGATCACTAAGCATCCAGCCATTCTTACTTACTCCTGATGGACAGCTCGAAGCTAGTTGGGTCATCATCTCATGGTGCAATCCTCGCTCCCACTGTCATAGAGAAACCGAAGTATCTCTCAGGTGGGTGAGGAACCCTACTAGATCGGCGGAGAGGCTGAGGTTCGTTGGAATCTACTGAATCCTTTGGTTCTACCAAATCATCTGCTGTAGTTTGTATAGCTGGAACATTTCCAGTTCTACATAACAGACCATGCCTCGAGCTTGTCCGGATTTTGCTTTTATATATAGGCCGGACAACCCAAATCTTAACCAACTTAAGATATGGGCTCTTCCCTTTCCATATCATATATGAAGTGGTAGGAAACTGATTTGATTTGAACCCTATTCAATAGGTATGCAGCTACTCAAGCGCATAACTCCCAAAGGAAAAAGGTAACTCAGTAGTACTCATCATAGAGCACACCATATCAAATAGGGTGTATCTGCTCCGCCCCGACATACCATCGTGCTATGGTGTATATTTTTCTCTAAAAGTAACTTAAGTCCAGTCATTTTCAGGGTCGCTGCAAGTAGGAGAGAGAGAAGAAACACTTTAGCTTGATGCTCTTGCAAGTTTAGAGTGGTTTTTAATTTATCTAAACTGGATGGCTCCCACTGTTTCTCAAATCCTTCCTCAAACCATAAAAGAAGAATTAGTCAGGACTATTCTCACTGTACATTACTTGCTTAACCGTTCAGCCAGGCTGGTGTCGGTACTTCGAGGGAGGTTTTCCAACGCTTTCGCGAAGTTCCTTAATTAAATAACCTCTTTTCTCTGGGGGCGTAACCCCGCTGACACCTTTCTTGACACCTACTTGGTTTAGAGCATTGATCGTTAAGTGACGAATATCCTGATGAGTAGCATATACTCACAGTAGGATCGGGATCCAAATATCATCGTATGATAATGCTGAAGGAATCCTACCAACATTCATCAAACTCCAAATGGTATGCATCTCTTTGCAAATTTCAGTTTCTTTAGAAATTCACGATATTAATTTTTGCCCCATGCTCTTATGACCTTGGCTTTGGTCAAAATGTCATAAGTAACATATCAAGTTCTACCCATCATTATCTTGTTAATTTGAACCCATCCGTAGATACCCCTGACTTTGGTCAAATGATAATACGACTGTCCCAAACTAACTCATCTATCTATGCAACAAATGAATACCCAGTAGCTACCAAACACTATGCCTTGACTTTGGCCAAAATGCATAGCTTGAATACTACTGAATACCCAAATGAAATGACGGAGGGCTACGAATGGTTTTGGCGAAACCGTGAACGTAGTGAACTTGATATGACCGAAGGAACCTGATAGCTTTTTAAAAGGAGTGGTTAAAGCTCCGCAATTAAAAAAATCATCTGTTTTAAAATAACCGAGTGGTTTCTTTTAAATTGTTCCATCGATTCAACTTTTGGTTTATTTTCTTTGCATTAATAATAATGCGTCCCATCATTAACCTATCATTTCAGAAAACAACGAAAATACAACGTTCTCTTATGCCATCCGCATTCGCCACTGGGTCCCGTCATCACCCGTTAGGTTACTTAACTAACGGCAGAGCGGGGGATGGGCTAGCGCGGGTGTAAAACATAAGTGACGTCTAAATAGCTATCATATATAGATATTGTATATTCGTCAGACGCAATAATAGGCATTCCAGATCTCATATGAACATTATTGGATTTGCAAGCAATCCGCGTTTGTTTAGAGCCTGCAACAAAAGACGGATTACACAGTTGTGATGAATAGCCATTACCCCACCCTAGACCCCTACGGGTACGGCAAACTACCCGCCAAATACCCGAAGTGAAGCGGTCTCCCTCAACAACGTGAGTATGCCACTAAACACTTTAAAGTACCCGGTAGTTTGTGCACCCCACCTTAGGTCTATCCTAGGAGCAAAAACAGTAAAATGAAATAATACAACGGTGGCAACAACCGCAACCTGGATGTGCCCCGCAAAATAATATTACAACATATTACAATTTCTTTGAATGAATGAATATAACAACCCATCACAAACGCCGGCTAATCATCACAACAGTCCAATACAGTTCACAACCACAAACAGTAAAAACCATTACAGAAATGTGCAACCCCCTGCCAACCGACATACTAGCAGTTAGGGGAGGTTTACGAACACATTATACAATCACAGATATAATCAGATTAGCAAACATCGTAAGATTTCGATCGTGCAAACACTTTAGATTCTACTCCAAAACTTCTCTGTGCACCTGAGACTTGAGCAGAAAAATAAACATTCCAGAAAAGATAAAAACATCACAGAAGAGCCACTGGAAAAACTTGGGTTGAATCGGCTCCAACACGGCCGCGGATCCGCGGCGGATCGGTGGGATCGGCCGCGGTTCCGCGGCTGTATGGCCGATTCAGGAACCCAATTTTTTTCAGTGTTCTTATATTTCTCTATAGGTTATTCTGCAGGTCCCTGAAAAATTTTTAGAGCCTGTTTTAAAATCGACAGAAACTTAGTGATATCGATGTTTTTTCCGGTTCGTTTTGCGTTCGAAATTCATACGACTTTGCTAATGAGTTAATTATTGTTTAGCGAGGCTCTGATACCACTGTAAGTCGATGTACAACTCCCCATGACTTGCGGGGAGGCGGAATAATGAAAAACGATCTTGTTCTTTGCGTAAACATCGACTAACCGAGAATCTTTGCTAAACTATAACTAACAAGAAACATAGAAGTGTTAACTACTATGATAAGTGATTATACCTAATGAACCGTGTCCTTCTCCTTTTCGTTATCCACGTCCTTCTCGGCCTCCTCCATATAATAGATGATCCACCCGAGAGCTATACTTCAAGCTTCACCTCTAACTTGAGGTAACTAGGTTTCTTAAAGTGCTAATCTAAGTAACCTAGGTGATATAGAGAAGTGTTATGGATTAAATAGTCTTTACTAATCCTTGGTCTCAACACATGAGAGGGGAGGATTAGGGTTTGAAGAGAGAGAGCTTGAGGAGAAAGAAGGTGAGAATGATCATCAATTGAAATTGTTTCTCACTTCTTATATATCATGAAGCATATAAAATATCAACTAATATAAATCAAATGATTTATCATCATGCTTCATTTAATATGTGCAATGAATCATCAAGTGAGTCATTAAGCAATAAATGCTTCATTAACTCACTTGAATGATTCATCTCATGAGTCACAAAATCAATTAATGCTAATGCTACCTTAACCCTCAAGTCACCATCCTTCTAGAAGCTTCTCGCGAAATTACGAGAACGCCCCTCCTATCCGTGAAAACACGGAAAAACTTTAGACTGTATAAATCCAATAACCTGATACTCGAAACTGGCTTAAACCAAAGCCGGCTAGTAAAAACCGTTCGAATGTCGTACGTGCGTAAACACACGTATGCGTCCGAACCCTTGTCGTAAAACCATAAGACCTCTATATCGTTTCTCCCGGAGCAGGGAAACTCTCTGTGTGGGACTCTAAAGACTCGACTACTACGCTGGCAGTGGGTTTAACCACAGACCACAAGCGGCACTAGCTGTACGTAACGGTCCCCAGGTAGATGTCGATAAGAAGGCCGATGAGGAAACCCATCCGAACTCCTACTGAGACTGATGTGACAATCTCCGTACAGTCCGGACTGTTCGTCTAAGACTATCGCATATCGGGCCTAGGGGGCGGCAAGCGTCCGTCCTCTAATAGCGGTATAAGTCGTGTCGGAGCGTAGCCCATTACACCCTGAGAAACAACTGGAATCTACCAGTAAATCTCGCTTTCCCTAGCCAATGACTTTGCGTAATGGCTCTCTGACACAGCGCGATATCAACTTCCAATACCGGGAGAGACGAATCCTGTCTAACAGCCACTGCCTCCAAGTGCTCGGGACTGCACCCAACTGCTACCTGTTTGCACGACTCCTTTGAGCCGTGGTAGGGTAGCAATCTAAGAACAGTAGGACACACTCGAGGCGAAGTAGCAGTGTCAAGTCTGCGGACTATGCTGTACTCATGTCACCTGGGAACTGTTAACTGGCGATGGGTATAATACCAACTAACAGTTCCCCGTGAGTCCTGTCCGGTGTACCCGTAACCTAACGAGCACCTGCATAATATCTCCAGTACGACGTACTGACGGCTGTGGGACAGACCATCTCCCCAACTGGGATGAGAAGCGTACATACTAGTCTACTCCGGAGTATCGATACCCTGTCTCGATAATCCTACGACTAGGGACCTGAATAAGGATATGCTTGTAGACTACCCAGCCCCCACTAGTGTGACTGCCATCACAACGCTGGTAGTCAAGCAAGATCTTAAGAGCTATATCAATACGTATACTCACATATTAAGATAGAAAAAACCAAGTAGCATACTGCCATGTTTAGCAAGACTGTTATATAACTGTGAATATCCCAAGCTTCCATTAAGTAATATACAAACTAGTATGATACAATAATGGCCCCTAGGGCATATACACTAACAGAATCAGATTAAAAATACCCAAAAAATGTATAAACATATACTAACATTACTGTATAAAAACGAGGACGTACTTCTCCTATACGGCCGCGGATCCGCGGCCCAAGCAAGGTCTGGCCGCGGTTCCATGGCGGCATATACGAACCATTGCGTCTTTTTTTTACAGTGTTGCTTAGATTTCCCTGCAGAATTTTTTACGTATTTTTAATTCTGAAAATAACACAGTTTCAAAAATTGTCCAGAGAGGGTTGAAAAATCCGTATTTTTGGTTCGATCGGAGTTTTAACTTCGCTAAAGTATCGCCTAAAGCTCTATCTAGGCTCTGATACCAATGTTAGGTTTACCTAGCACCTCATGAAGGGTTTGGAAGCATCACATGTCTCAAAATCAAATTTTTAAGGTGCTAAGTGAACATACAAAGAATCATCACTAGAAATTTAGGGTTTCATTACAAAGACAACATCACAAGTAATAAAAGCTAGGGTTTTGAGAGTACAACCTTTGTAGCTCCCTACGCTAGACTCCTTGGCTACTTGAGGGTTGGAAAAAAAGTTCGCTTGAGATCTTCTTGGTCCACGACGATCCACCCGAAGCTCCTTTGCCCAAAGCTCCTTGCTTTACTCGATATGTGAATGAAGTAGAGCAAACACCCTATAAAAATGTGCTAGATGTGTGTAGTATGATAATGTGGTTTGTATTCTATAATCAAAACTCTTTCTTTTTCTTAACCTCACTCAAGGAAATTCTCAAGAGAGGAAGAAGAAGATGGTGGTTAAGCTTTCTCACAAAAGAAACGTTATGAGAGTGAATAATAATTGAAATGAGAAAAGAATAATATATATTAATCCTTTCTCACTTCAACCATGGTTAGAATCATCTAGATTTTTATCAAATGGGTTAAAGATAAAAGGATAATTAACTCAAGTTTAAATGGTGGTTGAAGCATGGTCAAAGATGATAAGTATAAACCTTGTATGAATTATCCTTTCTCTTTTTCTAAATGATAAATAAATAGATAATTCTACAATGTTAGTCTTGCATTGCCACCAAACATGTATCAACAACCATGATACAATGTATGTATGTATGTATCCATGCACATCATCATGTGCATACATGCATGCATACAAAAATAGAAAAAGAGTTTGATTAAAAAATTAATCTAAAAGTCATTTGTTAAATCAACACTTGATTTTGCAAACCGGTCATATCACATACGACCCAACCAATAGAAAATGCCCGATCAATATACGGTATCACATATCCATATTTAATCGGGTCCCCGCACATATCTCATATGCACACCACATCTTTTCGCCTGAGCGAGGAAACTTCATTGTGGGACTCTAAGACTCGTCAAAACACCGGCAGTACGTAATGATCATATCAAATACCTACAAGCCGCAAGCGGTCAGCTAAACGTAACGACCACCCGGGTATTGAGCGATCAGAAGAAAACAAGCGAACCTGTTACAACTCCAGTCGAGCCAACCGGCAACACTACCGTACAGTCCGGTCTCTTCGTCAGATATGCTGCATATCAAGTCTAGGGATGGTAACGTCGACCCCAATAACTCAATAAGTCGTGCCGATGAATGGTCTATAACAGGTCGAGAAACTACTGATAACACTTATCAGTAAACCTCAACAGCCCTGGCCAGGGACTTACTGATATAGCCAGTCGAGCATAACACAGCATCAACTCCCAATACGTGGAGAGACGAAACCCCTCCTATCGCTCATCGCCTTCGTGTGTCTCGGGACTGTACCCAATGGCCACCTGTTTGCACGACTCAGTAGAGCCGTGGTAGGGTGGTAATCAAAGTACAGTGGGAGAACACACAAGACTCTATGACGATCTCGGGTCTACAGACTAACCTGCACCAATGTCACCTGAGAACTGCTATCCGACGATAGATATAATTCCATATAGGAGTTCTCGGTGAGTCCGTCCAGTGTATCCAGTCACCACTGAGCACCCGTATACGATCTCGATGTCAAACATCGACGAATGTGGGAACATCCATCGCCCATCATGTGGGTCTAGTATCATATACGCTAGTCTACTCTGGTATATCGATGCCCCGTGTCGATACACCTACGACTAGGGACATTCCAGGATATGCTTATAAACTACAGATGTCCCACTAATATGATCTCTATCATAATCACAGTAGTCAAGTCAATATCCTCAGGGCTTTATCAACATGTGTGAATGAATAAAAGCATGATCAAATCAACATGTCAGATAAAGAAGAACCAGATAGCATACTATCATGTCGAGCAAGAATGTACACTGAATATATATATATATATATATATATATATATATATATATACACACACACATACATACATACATACATACATACATACATACATGTATAAATACATCCACTATCATATAATGCCTCTAGGGCATACATATATCCAACATTCTGTTTTTATGAGATTTGAGAAACCGCACAACATATTTTCTAAAACTCGAATTCATTTAAAATGCAGTTTTTTCTTGACATGATATTTGGCGTCCACCATGAGTTTTATTGGTTCTGAGTTATGAGTATATCCGATTCGAGAAGTGAGGAGTTACCGTCCGCGGATACATGGTGGACCCGGTACGGTACCCGAGGCAAGAAGATCGTATAGAAAGGCGTTGAGCATGGCAGGAGAACACTACCTACCGGCGATAGTATGAAAACTCGGCGGATATCCGGAGGATACTGACCGGAGTTATATGATCAGATGGATATGAGGGCCGATCCGAGTGACGACGCCTGAGATATTGGGATTTCGAGTGTCGATATTTGACACAGGATTTATGATGATTCATTGATGGTATTTCTGTTTTACCTTATTAAAACTGTTATGGCATGTTCATTTTCATATAGCTGCTATATCCCTGATACTATATTTCACTCGTTCATTTATGTTGCATCCATGCCGTTGTACATCTTTGTAACCTCATAATTAGGATTGTCGCTGTTTCGTTCATGCATACGATTGCCGCTTACGATATTATTTACTACTCACGAGCTGGCAACTCACCCCCGTTGTTCTACAGTTACTTGCAGGGACGATCCTCCAGTGTAGTCGCGGCAGGGCATACTACTACTACTACTGCTGCTACTACTTTTTGGGCGTGATATTTTGTTAGGTGGGTTGTGAGTATTCTTTTGTTTGCTATCTTGTATACTTGTTCACTGTATCTAGTATACTCTATCTACCACATGTATATTTGACTTAGAGACGAGACTGAGAGATTTGTATTACACTCGACTCTAGGTGTCATGCTCGTATGAGCCGACTTTTATGATTATATCGTGGTTATTGTTTTCTTGTCTTTATTGCTTATTTCTTCACCTATGGCATCGTATATCTTAACTGTGTGGTTGTGTTCCACCAAGTAGGTGTTGAGATTGCTCCCAAATGGGGATGCTTATTTATTTTTGCTTATGTATCGGTTTGGATTAAATTTTACAAAGGAGATGTTGCCGAAAATTTTAACGATAACTCGATTTTCAAAAGGGTTTTGAAATGACTCTTCTACTCTTTAAATTGACTCTTTAACAAAGTATTTCACCTCTTTACCTTTATTTACGGTCTAGATTTTGGATTTTCGGCTTACTTGAATTATGTTACGCCTTTAGACGTTGCGTGATTTAAGTGCCGGTCACGTTCGTCATTTGGGTCGTGACAAAGCTGGTATTAAAGCGTTAGGTTTTACCTTTTTAGGTCTAGGATGACCTTGGTATGATGGAGTAGGTAACTTAAACAGAGTAACGTTGCGTGTGTATGTTCCGCGGAATATTCACGATATGATACTCCGCCTAAGTGACCTTATGATATATGTCTTTTGATTCCTTCCTTGATTCTACGCATCTTTTTGTTCCGGTTGCTATGTTCTTACCAAATCTTATTTGTTGTTCCAGTCACCATGCCGCCAAAGACTACGAGGGCCCAGAGGGCTGCCGCTAGAGACAAGATCAGGGTGGGCTTGTCCAAGACGAGGACCGACCATGGCGGTACGCCTTGAAAGTCTACCCTAGCACAACCATGAGATTTAAATGGGCATCAAGCATGAAATTTTAAAAATTTCTATGTGCTAAGCTAGACTAATTAAGGATCAAACCAGAATATTAGGGTTAACTATGATGATATCACAAAAACTAGCTAAGAGAAGGATGCTACAACCTTTGTAGACCGTATCCTTCTCTTCTCAAGCTCCGTATAGTAGTCCACGCGATTCCACTAGGATCCACTTGATGTTGGATCGAGCTTCCTTTGCGATCTTTGTGCCGAAGATGATCCACCCGAAGCTCCGCTTATCCAAGTTACCTCTTCACTAAACTCTTTAGTGAAGGAAACACACTACACTTAATTGCTAATCAAGTGTAGGATGGTGAAGTAGGGGTTTCGTTTGCTCACTAGGGTTCTCACAAGCTCAAGGTTTCACAACTCATGTATGGGATTGAGCTTGGAGGAGGTGAGGAAGAAGATGGAGAGAGCTAGAGAGGAGAACTCATCATATGAGCTCAAGAAAAAATGGCTAAGGCAAAAATGAACCAACACCAAAAATGGCTCTACGCTTTCTCACTTATTAAAGCATCCATAATTTCCAAATAAACAATTGGAACCATGCTTCAATATTGAGTCAAGACCAATATAATAATCATCAAAACCATGCTTCACTATTCCACAAAAGTTTTCCTATTTTCCACCTCTTTTTCTATATTCTAAAAATAGAAAATCAACCATGCTTCATATAATATATATATATATATATATATATATCACATATATATTGATATATATATATATATATCACATATATATTAATATATATATATATATATATATATATATATAAAGATAAGCAAATAATTAGTGAGCAATAATATTAGTTAATATATAATTATATCAAATATAAATATATATCATATTATTAAATCAACACTTGATTTAATAATCCGATTATATCATATATAACTTACTAATATCATTTATCTGTATATCACATTATCAAATCAACACTTGATTCAATAATCCGGTTATATCACATATAACCTAACTGATATCAAATAACCGCCAGATTAGAATACGGTATCACATACTCGTATTTATCAGGCCCCCGCACATATCAGCATATGTGCCCTATTTCATTTCGCTTGAACTAGGAAACTTCTGTATGGGACTCTAAAGGCTCGTCAATACGCCAGCAAAAGGTGAGGATCACATCAGTTACCCATAAGCCGTCAACGGTACTTGCTGGACGTAACGGCTACCCAGGTATTGAGCGAATAGAAGATCAACAAGCAAGCTTGTCCAAACTCCCATGAAGCCTATAAATAACACTTACTGTACAGTCCGGTCTCTTCGTCTGATATGTCGCATATCGAGTCTGGGGGTGGAATCGTCAGACCCCAATAACTTGATAAGTCATGCTGATGTGTGGTCTATAACGGTACAACTATTGATAATTTTTACCAGTAAATCTCATCAACAGTCCTGGCCAGGGACTTCGTATTATAGCCAATCGAGCATAGCGCAACATCAACTCCCTATACCGGGAGAGACGAAACCCCTCCTATCGCTCATTGCCTCCACGTGACTCGGGACTGTACCCAAAATCCACCTGTTTTCACGACTTCTTTGAGCCTTGGTAGGTGTTAGTGTATATGCCCTAGAGGCCATTACTGTATCATACTATTTTGTATATTACTTAATGAAAGCTTGGGATATTCACAGTTGTATAGACAATCTTGCTCAAAATAGTAGTATGCTAATTGGTTTGTTTCTACTTTAATGTGTGCATGTTTTTCTTATAGCATATCGCCTTTACACATTAGTGAAGCCCTTAGGATCTTTGCTTGATTACCAGCGTTGTGATGGAAGTCACACTCGTGGGGGCTGGGTAATCCACAAGCACATTCTTATGCAGGTCCCTAGTCGTAGGACTATCGAGACAGGGTATCGATACTCCGGAGTAGACTAGCGTATGTGCTTCTCATCCCAGCATGGGAGACGTGTAAGTGCACGGCGGCGCCCCGGCCTCCATCCCGAGGCCAAATGCGGAAGCGATGGTTAACTTTAATTTTCTAAACCGGCACCACCGCGCACTGAAACCCGGATCGTGCCATTAATCTAGTCCTAGCTAACTACAAGATGGGAAGAGAGATATACCGAGTGATCCGTGTCCTCCGGTCTTCTCGTCATCGTCCCGATCTCCCGCGGAAGCTCCGGTCTCCACCTCGTCGCCGGAAGGGCACCACGTCGCCTGCTTCTTTTACGGGCTCCCGCCTCTATACCGAGGCAACCCGGGCACGAAGCTGGCGAGTCGACGTGCCCAAGATTTGCTGTAGAATATAATGAAGATCTATATGTCTCATTTGGGGTTTATGGAGGTTGCCATTTGGTGGAGGGATGAGTTGTGGAATTTTTGTGGAGCTATGGGATTTTTTACAAGCCAAAAGAGATTAAATCCCTCCACAAAAAATTGGGACAGCCCACTTGAGGAAGTGGCCGGCCATGCCAAGTGAGGGGAGAGTGAGGTCAATGAATCATGGAGCCACACTCACTAATCATCCAAGAGATAGAGGAATGGTTATCATATGAAGAAATGATCACAAAGAAACACCAACACTCCACCAACCCCACCCTTCATCATCATCAACAATCATGTCCTACAAAAGTCAAGTCATGATGAAGATAGAAGTCAAGGTCAAAGAAGAGCTATCATGATACAACAATATGCAAAGACCCCCTTCCAAAATTCTTATTTCCTCAAATGCAAATAAGCCCTCCTCCACCAATCTTCGGCCAATGAAAGATACAAATAAAAATGGCCGAACCGGAAAGCAAACTGGCAACTCCAGAAAACTGGTCCCGTAATAAATTACAGGAAAACCCCGATACTGTGTATACACACCCGCATCTGTATTCCAACCGAATACAAATGCAATGAGACAACATCTACACTGTACTATACTAGGATCCGGCCTAAACCAAAGCCGGCTAGTATTATCCGTTCGATCCTGATCCGTGCAATACCGCACGTATCTGATCGAACCCTGCCATATATCCATACGGCCTCTAGTACATACCGTTCGATCCTGATCCGTGCAATACCGCACGTACCTGATCGAACCGTGCCATATCTCCATACGGCCTCTACAGCGTTTTGCCCGAAACTTGAGTAACTGTATGTGTGGTGGACTCTAAAGACTCGTCAATACTATGGCTGTGGATTTAACCACTAGCATGTCAGAGGTATTAGCCATACGTGACGGGCCACCAGCTATTGACCAAAAGGGACGTCGATGAGCGAACTCATCCTGACACCCTACTGAGCCTGTCAGTGACAATATCCGTACAGTCCGTTCCGTTCGTCTATGAGCATCGCATGGCGGGCCTAGGGGGTTGGTAAAAGTCAGACCCCAAAAGCGGTACAAGTCGTGTCGGAGTGTAGCCCAGAACACCCTGAGATACTACTGGAATACCTACCAGTAAATCTCTTGCCTCGGCCGAGGGCTTCGTGTAATGGCTCTCCTAGACACAGCGCGACCTCACCCCCAATACCGGGAGAGACGAACCCCTGAAGATCCGCTCACTGCCTCCATATGGTTCGGGACTGTACCCAACTAAAACCTGTTTGCATGTCTCATTTGAACGTGGTAGGGTAGTAATCAAAGTACAGTGGGAACTCACACGAGACAAATGGCGATCCTCAGGTCGATGAACTAACCTGTACACATGTCACCAGGAAACTGCTATCTGAAGTCAGTTATAGGACCAACTAGCATGTTCCCGGCGAGTCCTGTCCGGTGTACTCATAACCCAATGGGCACCTGTATACATCTTAGGTGATCCAACTGACACCAGTGGCTTGTGAGACCGGCCATCGCCCCTCGTCGGGGTCTCGACTGTATACACTAGTCTACTCTGGAGTATCGATGCCCTGTCTCGAAATTCCCATGACTAGGGACCTTTTAAGGATGTGCTTTTAGACCCCAGCTCCTACTTATATGATCGCCCTCATACTGCTGGTGGTCAAGAAAGAATCCTAGGGGCTCTATCAACGTGTAATAGCGACATGTCAGGTCATCTAAAGCAGTACACGATGATAAAGATAAACCAGATAGCATACTATCATCTCGAGTAAGACTGTCCAACTGGGACAGGTCCTCCCTCAATCATTACAATCACGTGCCTGTGATCTAATAATTGACTCTGAGGGCACTATTTCCTACAATCTCCCATTTGCACTCAAGGCTAATTATTGCGATGTCGCATACTCACAGCTCGTGTGATACCGAACTCCCAACTCCTCTACTACCCAGTCTCACAAAGCTCGCTTGCAAAACTATTGCGTTCGAGGAATAGCCTCAGTGAGTAGATCCTCTTTGATGTTTCTTTCTATGTCTCTCTATATCTCATGTTCGCGGAGAAAGCCATCTCCCGAAATGAGCAATACCTGTCTTAGAATGTGTCTGGATGTCTGATGGGACCTAGCTCATAAATGAACTCCAAATCCAAACTTCTTAGACTGTATCGTCAACGGAACTTAATCAGTATCCTGCGCCATGCCTCCCTCAGTATTGCCTTGGACCACCTGTCCAAAATACTGCCCCTCGTCAGAGGGAAAACTATAACTCTGACAACCTCCTTGTCGTCCAGGTCACCTTGGAAGCCTGGAATGATAACCGTCTCCCTAAAGAGGCTGTCGTTATCATATCCCTAGAACATCCGCTTATGTTCTAAAACTGCTTCCGACTGTCTCTCCAGGATAGGATCAATGTCAACTTATTGCATCTAGTTCAAGAACAACATCTGGTGTGGTACTTGACATCTCATGATTGACTCAATTGCCTGAGCAAGTGATCTGCCAATCATGCACATCCCTCTTCCCTTTAGTCTGTAAGACACTTTTAGAGAGGGTGACTCCATCACCTGCAGGTACACTACCGTGCCAGGTGTCGTCCATTCTAAATACTCTTAGAATGCTGTCTAAGTACCCTGATTGGGAAATCACCCAAATCTAGATCTAAAACCATAGATCTAGTAACCAGAATGTACGATATAAGATCCAATTCCTATGTGGAGAAACTACCGTGTGACAACCAAAGTATAACCGATCGTAGTATAGGAATATCTCTTCCTACTCTGTGTATGTCATCAAATATCAGGACATCACACCCTACTACCTTCTCAACAGATCCATCCCCTATTCTGATGAAGTCAAATCTATGACTGTCACATCAGAAATTGATGATCTATCTCCGCTATATCTGCTTTAGTCTATAAAATAGACATAAGCCACTTGTCCACCATGCTTCCGCTGCTCCCACTGACCACGAAAACCCTCTGGCCGAGTCATATAGACGTACACTTCTAAAGCCAGTTTAGAACGACGCTATACTCATCCTCCTGCCGGGTCTCACAGTCTGGAACAACAGCAATGGCAATTCTGGGTAAACAAGAACTTCCCTGTCACCATCCTTGAGGCTACCGGAGTACCTCTCGGGTTCCTGAAGTTACCCACCTTATCTGCGGAGTGGCCAATGGAATGTCAAACCAGATTGAATCTTTAGGTTCCTATCAAATCTTCAGTAATCGTTTGTGGTTCTGGAATCACTTCCAGTTCTACCATACTCCCACTACTGTTTTCTGAAAAAATCCATTTTTATTAAAACTGTGGCGAGTCTAGAACAATATCACTATTGATCTTCCAGATGGTAGAAAGTGAATCCTCGTCATTGTTGGAGATAGTGCCCTCATAGTCAATTATTGGATCACAGGTACGTGATTGCAATGATTGCGGAGGACCTATACCGGTATGACAGTCTTACTCGAGATGATAGTATGCTATATGGTTTGCCTTTATCAGTCGTGTACATGTTCAGGTGACTGATTACATGTTACACTTTGATAGAGCCCTTAGGATCTTGCTTTACCACCAACAGTATGATGGCGATCATATACGTGAGAGTTGGGTGGTTTATACGCATATCCTTAATTGTGGTCCCTAGTCGTGGGAGTTTCGAGACAGGGCATCGATACTCCGGAGTAGACTAGTGTATACAGTCGAGACCCCGACGAGGGGCAGTGGCCGGTCTCACAAGCCACTGGTGTCAGTTGGATCACCTAAGATGTATACAGGTGCTCATTGGGTTATGAGTACACCGGACAGGACTCGCCGGGAATCTGCTAGTTAGTATTATATCTATCGTCAGATAGCAGTTCCCTGGTGACATGTGTACAGGTTAGTTCATCGACCTGAGGTCGTCATTTGTCTCGTGTGAGTTCCCACTGTGCTTTGATTTCTACCCTACCACGGCTCAAAGGAGTCGTGCAAACAGGTAGTTTTTGGGTACAGTCCCGAGCCATATGGAGGCACGTGAGCGGATCGGCAGGGGATTCGTCTCTCCCGGTATTGGGGGCGAGGTCGTGCTGTGTCTGGGAGAGCCATTACACAAAGCCCACGGCCGTGGCAGGAGATTTACTGGTAGGTACTCCAGTAGTATCTCAGGGTGTTATTGGGCTTCACTCCGACACGACTTATACTGCTCTTGGGGGTCTGACGTTACTAGCCCCCTAGGCAGATATGCGATACTCATAGACGAACGGACCGGACTGTATATACATTGTCACTGTTAGGCTCAGTAGGGTTTTCCGGATGAGTGCGCTCATCGGCATCCCTTGAGGTCAGTCCATGGGCAGCCGTTACGCATTGCTAGTGCCGCTGACGGTTTGTGGTTAAATCCACTGCCAGGGTACTGACGAGTCATTAGAGTCCCCTACAGACAGTTTCCCAAGTTCGGGCGAAACGTTGTAGAGGCCGTATGGTTTTATGGCAGGGTTCGGAAAATGCACGTGCGTTTACGCACGTGTTATTTTTCGGGCAGATGATACTGGTCGGCTTTGGTTTAAGCCGGATCCGAGTATTATAATGAGTAGGTATAATATCTTTGTCTCAGTTGCATTTGTATTCGGTCGTAATACAAATGCGGGTATATTTATACTGTTTCGGGGTTGTCCTGAAATTCGTTTCAGGATCACTTTTGGAAGTTGCCAGTTTCCAGTTTTCTATCAGCCGTCTTTTAACATTTGGTTAAAGGCGGATTTATCTTTTCTTGGATGAGGTGAGTCAGTGTTCTAGAAGTTTCTAGAAGTGATGACAAGGATGGTGACTAGGTTCATGAACCTTTAATTGCATTTATTATGTGATGACTAAGTGATTATGACTCATGCTTTGACATTAATACATTTTGTTCTTGTTAAGATATTTTCTTCATGATAAGCTTCATCTTAGGGTCACCACTTGGTTCCTACGGTCACCCCCTCTCCATATATGAGGCCGGCCCCCTCTCTCTCTCTCACGACTTGAGGTGTTTCATTTGGAAAAAGATATGATAGTATTTGGGGTGCATGGAATTTTACAGTTCATTTCATTCCATCACCCGATTCCCTCGGCAACTTCATTAACCGATCGTCCACGGACTTGGACGAAGTGAGACAAAGTCATCTACTCATTCTCTACATCATTCTTGGTCGTCTCTTTTAGCAAACTTGACGATCGAGTTGCCTCAAGTCAGAGGCGGGAGCCCGTATAAAGAATCGTCGACGTGGTGCCACCTCGACGAAGGAATCGGAGATCGACGAGATTGGAGCAGCCGCAACGGAGCGTGGGATGATGGTTGAAGAACGAAGGACTCGGATCGTTCGGTATAACCTTTCTACACTCTTTACAGTTTGTTAGTTTAGCAATAATGGCAGATCCGGGTTAAAGTATACGATAGCGCCAGTTTAAAAGTTTTTGTTCCGCATTTGGCGTCTGTAGACTGCCGGGGCGCTACCGTAGATTTACAGTGGTATCAGAGCCTCACCATTTTGCTATACTAACTTGTGCTAACGCGTTTAAAACATCGATCCGACCGGAAATCGAAAATTGCAAAATCCAAGCCTAACAGTTTCTGTCGATTTTAAATGGTCTGATAAAATTATTCTACATGTCTTAAAAATCTGTGCAGGCTTTTCTAAGAACACGTACCAAATTTGGGCACGTGATCCCACCAAGCCGCCGCGGAAGCACGGCCAAACCCATGGTTTGGCCGCGGATCCGCCACCACTTGGTGAGATCATGCTCCCAAAATTGAACAGTATGTTCTTCTCTGGATTTTATGGTTTTTGGTATATATCATTTGCGCCCAGGTTTTGTTACTGTTCACCAGTAAGTCGTGGGGCCCACTTCTTGATATTTGGTCGATCGAAATTTAAACATGTTAGTTTACAGTGCTTACATTATATCTCCGACCGGGAATGTCATTTGATCGGTAAACCACGTCTGATTGCTATAGTTCTTTTAGACAGGTTTGCGAACGTGACATTCGCGTTGATGTTCTGTGTTGTACTGTGATGTTGCGGATTTGTCGTGGTGGATAGCAGTGTGCAATGGTAGTACAGTTTGAGTTTATTTGTACATTTGATATTGCGGGGCGAGCGTCCAACTTGTGGACTGCCGTCACAGCCTGTTGTATAATATTCTTTTGGGGCACGACCAGGTTGCGGTCGATGTACCTGTTGTACTATTTTTCATTACCGTACTAGGTTTTGCCCCGCGACGGAGTGCACGGATAGCCGGGTCCTGAGGGGCAACGGGTCCGCATCTCATGGCTTTGAGAGGCAGAGGGGTCCCACTCTAGAATTGGCAGACTATTCGCCGCACTCGTAGGGGGTACAGGTTGACCCAAGGAGGGGTTCCCAAGCTTACCGGATTCCGTGAAGTGCTGGATGGTCCATTCACTATGCTGTAGGGGGCTGCCTCGCTTCAGGTTTTGGCGGGTAACTTGCCGCACCCGTAGGGGTCTAGGTTTCATTACACATGCTATCCACACGACAGGGGAACGTCGAGTTTCAGCAGCGGCTCTGTGAAACTCGGGGATCCCAGATATCTGTATTGTTCTGTGATGCTTATTACTTTTCTGTAATGTTGCATACTATCACGCCTGGAGCGATTAATGTATATTGGTTTATATACTATTAGATGTTGTATATGTTTTACACCCGCGCTAGTCCAGTCCCCGCTCTGTCGTTAGTTAAGTAACCTAACGGGTGATGACGGGACCCAGTGACGAATGCGGATGGCATATACGTACATTTTATTTTCGTTCTTTTCTGGTGTGATTGAATGATGGGACTGCGTTGATTCTGATCAATGCAAAGTAAAACAAACCTGTTTGGATGTTGTTGGAACAAATTTAAAAAGTGTTATTGCAAAGACGTTTTCTTTTTTTATGCATAGCGGTATTCAGTGGAATATCCTGCACCTCATTCGACGGGGCAAGGGTTGATATCCCTTCACCGGGACTGACCCCTTGGGCAGAAGTTTGCGTCAGGGTAATAACTTCACTATAGTCGATTACATGTTGCTTTGCATAGCGGTATTCAGTGGAATATCCTGCACCTCATTCCACGAGGAAAGAGCCGAGATCCCTTTACCGGGAGTGACCTCTTTAGCAAAAGGTTTTCGCCACTATATTTTAAAAAGCTATCAGGTTCCTTCAACGAGATCAAGTTCATTACGTTAAAGGTTTTTCGCCAAAAACCAGCCGTAGCCCTCCGTCGTTTCTTATGGATGGTCAGTAATATTCAAGCTATGTTTGTTGGCTTTCGTCAAGGCATTGTGTTTGGTAGTTGCTGGGGTATTCATTTGTTGCATAGATAGATGTGTTGGTTTGGGACAGTCGTATTACCTTGTTGGCTTTCGTCAAGGGTCTGTACGGGTGGGTTCAAAGTAACAAGATAATGATGGGCAGAACTTGACATGTGACTTATGATTTGTTGACTTTCGCCAAGGTCATAAGAACATGGGGAAAAAATCATATCGGGAGTTTCTAAAGAAACTGAAACTTGCCAGGCATGCGCATACCTTCTGGAGTGTGATAACGCGAGTGGATTCCGTCACGTTATCATGCGATGAGAGTTGGATCCCGATTCCCACTGATGAGTTGGTTTACTCTTCGGGTGATTCCGATTGATTCTTCTTTAGGTTTGGAGGAGAATTTGACAGGACAGTGGGAGGTTTCCGGATTAGATAAAGTGATAACCATTCTGATCTAGGTTAGAGTGCACGTAGAGTGTTTCTTTTCTCTCTCTCTTTGGCAGCGACCTTTGACCGACCCTAGACTATGACTCAGTGACCAAGTTGACCGAACCTTCTTAAAAATACTGGCTTTTGGATTGTCTGAGTTGCATAAGTCATTGCCACTCCTTCTTTTACCCTTTGCATTTCTCAGAACACCCGTATTACTACGGATATCCACTTCCATTGGATAGATCCATCGTATGGTTATATACGAACTCGAAGGGACTTCTTCGAGGATGGATCCAGGTTCAGGAGAAATAGAATTGGTTTATTCAGTTGTCTTTTATTATCACCTTCTCTCAGGTTGCGAGAGCTCCTTGGTTTAGGAGAGTACACCTATTACGCTTATTGGATAGTCTTATTCCAAACCATAGGCTGGTGCCAAAAGGTAGGGAATGAAGAAAACCAATTAGCCTAAGTAGGGTGTGCAGAAGGTAATATGTAAAGACAAAATAAAGGGATTAGAAAGAGGGCAAAGTAAATTGCGACTGATATCATTCACGACCAAAACCGCGTACTTCATCGCCACTCCTATTTCACCTTTAAAAGAATAAGGTATTATTCAGTTGTCTTTTATCATCACCTTCTCTCAGTTGCGAGTACTCCTTGGTTTAGGAGGGTACACCTATTATGCTTACTGGATAGTCTTCTTCCAAACCATAGGCTGGTGCCGAATGGTAGGGAAGGAAGAAAACCAGTTAGCCTAACGATGGTGTACAGAAGGTAATGACTAAAGACAAATAAAGGGATTTGGAGAGACGGCAATAAAATATACGGTTGAAGTCATGAATTGGATTATGGAAGAGGCATTACTATGAATACCAGGATACCCCTACGAAACATTTTCATGTTTCAGTGCATTGTTAAAGAAAAACTGTTTTTCCCGATTTGACACTTACTCCAAGGGTATGTATTTACCAGGTTTCATTCTCATATCTGTATGGTTTTACAGATGATGAGTGGGAGTAAGATATTGGGAATTAGGTGATCATCCTCTTTATATCGGAATTCGTTGAAATTGGTGATATTTGAGGAAATCGCCAGGGTACAGTTTTCCACCTACAACGCACAGGTTTTGAGTTGTTCAACTCAGCGGACTTATACAGAGTATTGTATGTTGTCCAGTGTCCATCAGGACAAAGGGGTAGGTCCTCGTACTATGTTCTATTTACTTATAACTTCTCTAGTATTTAGACGAGTGTTTCGTAGAAATACAAGGTCTATGTTTTGAGAAGTTGTGGGTATAAGAATAAAGTAGAGAACCAGGTATCACAAGTATCGGGATTCTTCAAAGAGATCGAAGATGTAGAATCTTGTGATTGGTATTCAGATGATAGTGATGGTTTTGAGAAACGTGTTTCTCTTTCAGGTTACTCATAACTGGATGGATTCCTAAGTTGAGTAATGCTGATTAGCCTCTTTCCATTAAGTTGATATGAACTGGAGACGGCTGCATGATTTGAATCTTGGTTCCAATTAAATAAGTGCCAAAGTTTCTGTATTGGATATAGAATAGTTCGTACCTTAAAAGATGTTAAGGTACGGGGAGTTTTCCAGCTTATGCTTAAAACCAGACTCTGGATAACTCAGGGCACGTTTCTGTAATGGCTGTTTGTGGGTTGACCCTGGCTATGACGAGGGTTGATATTCTACCATTTGCAAGATCAATAGTGATATTGTTCTTGACTCGCCACAGTTTTAGTAAAATGGATCTTTTTCAGAAAACAGTAGTGGGAGTATGGTAGAACTGGAAGTGATTCCAGAACCGCGAACGATTACGGAAAATTTAATAGGACCTATATATTCAATCAGGTTTGACATTCCAATAGCCACTCCGCAGATATGGTAGGTAACCTCAGACACCCGAGAGGTACTTCGGTAGGCTCAAGGACGGTGACAGGGAGGTTCTTATCTACCAATACTTGACACTACTGTTGTTCCAGGTTATGAGACCCGGTAGGAGGGTTGTCGTAGTCAGTGGGAGCAGCGGAAGCATAGTGGGCAAGATGCTTATATCTATTTATAGACTTGAGCAGTTATAGCGGAGATAGATCATCTAATTTTGATGTGACAGTCATGGGTTTGACTTCAATCAGAATAGGGGATGGATCAGTTAAGAAGGTAGTAGGGTGTGATATCATGGTATCTGGATGACATACACAGAGTAGGAAGTAAAATTCCTATACTACGATCGGTTGTACTGTGGTCGTCACACAGTTGTTTCTCCAGACAGGATATGGATATAATATTTGACATTCTGGTTTCTGGATCTATGGCTTTAGATCTGGATTTGGGTAGTTTCCCAATGTGGGTACTTTGACAGATATTCTAATGGTTTTTGGAATAGTTGACTCCTAGCATGGTGGTGTACCTGCAGGTGATGGAGTCACCCTCTCTAAAGGTGTCTTACAGACTAAAGGGGAGAGGGATGTGCATGATTGGCAGATCACTTGCTTAGGCAATTGAGTCAATCATGAGATGTCAAGTACCACACCAAATGTTGGTTTTGCACTAGATGCAATAAGTATGTATTAATCCAATCCTGGAGAAACATAAGGAAGCAGTTTTAGAACATAAGTACATGTTCTACGGATTTGATGACGGCAGCCTCCTTCGGGAGACGGTTATCATTCCAGGCTTCAAAGGTGACATGGTTGACAGAGTGATTGTCAGAGTTATATTTTTCCCTCTGACGAAGAGGGACAGTATTATGGACAGGTGGTCCAAGAGGATACTGTGGGAGGCATGGTGCCGGATACTGATTAGGTTCAGTGATCGATACAGTCTAAGAAGTTTGGATTTGGAGTTCATTTATGAACAAGGTCCCATCAGATATCCAGACATATTCTAAGACAGGTATTACTCAATTCGGGAGATGGCTTTCTCCGCGAACTTGAGATTTAGAGAGATATAGAAAGAAACATCTAGGCGGATCCACTCACTGAGGCTATTTCTCGAACACAATAGTTTTACAAACGGGCTTTGTGATACTGATTAGTAGAGGACTTGGATGTTCGGTTTCACACGGGCTGTGAGTAGTCGACATCGCAATAATTAGCCTTGAGTGCAAGTGGGAGATTGTTGGAGATAGTGCCCTCATAGTCAATTATTGGATCACAGGTACGTGATTGCAATGATTGCGGAGGACCTATACCGGTATGACAGTCTTACTCGAGATGATAGTATGCTATCTGGTTTGCCTTTATCAGTCGTATACATGTTCAGGTGACTGATTACATGTTACATTTTGATAGAGCCCTTAGGATCTTGCTTTACCACCAACAGTATGATGGCGATCATATACGTGAGAGTTGGGTGGTTTATACGCATATCCTTAATTTTGGTCCCTAGTCGTGGGAGTTTCGAGACAGGGCATCGATACTCCCGAGTAGACTAGTGTATACAGTCGAGACCCCGACGAGAGGCGGTGGCCGGTCTCACAAGCCACTGGTGTCAGTTGGATCACCTAAGATGTATACAGGTGCTCATTGGGTTATGAGTACACCGGACAGGACTCGCCGGGAATCTGCTAGTTAGTATTATATCTATCGTCAGATAGCAGTTCCCTGGTGACGTGTGTACAGGTTAGTTCATCGACCTGAGGTCGTTATTTGTCTCGTGTGAGTTCCCACTGTGCTTTGATTTCTACCCTACCACGGCTCAAAGGAGTCGTGCAAACAGGTAGTTTTTGGGTACAGTCCCGAGCCATATGGAGGCACGTGAGCGGATCGGCAGGGGATTCGTCTCTCCCGGTATTGGGGGCGAGGTCGTGCTGTGTCTAGGAGAGCCATTACACAAAGCCCACGGCCGTGGCAGGAGATTTACTGGTAGGTACTCCAGTAGTATCTTAGGGTGTTATTGGGCTTCACTCCGACACGACTTATACTGCTCTTGGGGGTCTGACGTTACTAGCCCCCTAGGCAGATATGCGATACTCATAGACGAACGGACCAGACTGTATATACATTGTCACTGTTAGGCTTAGTAGGGTTTTCCGGATGAGTGCGCTCATCGGCATCCCTTGAGGTCAGTCCATAGGCAGCCGTTACGCATTGCTAGTGCCGCTGACGGTTTGTAGTTAAACCCACTGCCAGGGTACTGACGAGTCATTAGAGTCCCCCACAGACAGTTTCCCAAGTTCGGGCGAAACGTTGTAGAGGCCGTATGGTTTTATGGCAGGGTTCGGAAAATGCACGTGCGTTTACGCACGTGTTATTTTTCGGGCAGATGATACTGGTCGGCTTTGGTTTAAGCCGGATCCGAGTATTGTAATGAGTAGGTATAATATCTCTGTCTCAGTTGCATTTGTATTCGGTCGTAATACAAATGCGGGTATATTTATACTGTTTCGGGGTTGTCCTGAAATTCGTTTCAGGATCACTTTTGGAAGTTGCCAGTTTCCAGTTTTCTATCAGCCGTCTTTTAACATTTGGTTAAAGGCGGATTTATCTTTTCTTGGATGAGGTGAGTCAGTGTTCTAGAAGTTTCTAGAAGTGATGACAAGGATGGTGACTAGGTTCATGAACCTTTAATTGCATTTATTATGTGATGACTAAGTGATTATGACTCATGCTTTGACATTAATACATTTTGTTCTTGTTAAGATATTTTCTTCATGATAAGCTTCATCTTAGGGTCACCACTTGGTTCCTACGGTCACCCCCTCTCCATATATGAGGCCGGCCCCCTCTCTCTCTCTCACGACTTGAGGTGTTTCATTTGGAAAAAGATATGATAGTATTTGGGGTGCATGGAATTTTACAGTTCATTTCATTCCATCACCCGATTCCCTCGGCAACTTCATTAACCGATCGTCCACGGACTTGGACGAAGTGAGACAAAGTCATCTACTCATTCTCTACATCATTCTTGGTCGTCTCTTTTAGCAAACTTGACGATCGAGTTGCCTCAAGTCAGAGGCGGGAGCCCGTATAAAGAATCGTCGACGTGGTGCCACCTCGACGAAGGAATCGGAGATCGACGAGATTGGAGCAGCCGCAACGGAGCGTGGGATGATGGTTGAAGAACGAAGGACTCGGATCATTCGGTATAACCTTTCTACACTCTTTACAGTTTGTTAGTTTAGCAATAATGGCAGATCCGGGTTAAAGTATACGATAGCGCCAGTTTAAAAGTTTTTGTTCCGCATTTGGCGTCTGTAGACTGCCGGGGCGCTACCGTAGACTTACAGTCATAGCCTGGGTCAACCCACAAACAGCCATTACAGAAACGTGCCTTGAGTTGTCCAATGTCTGGTTTTAATCATAAGCCGGACAACTCCCCGTACCTTAACATCGTTAAGATATGAACTGTTCTATATCCAATATAGAACCAGAGGCACTGATTTAATTGAACCAGATTCAAATCATGCAGCTGTCTCCAGTGCATGTCAACTAGATGGAAGGAGGCCTCTCAGCGTTACTCAACTTAGGAATGCTTCCAATTATGAGTAACCTGAAAGAGAAGCAAGTTCCCTAAATCATTACTATCAACTGAATACCATACACAAGTATCTACATCTTCGATCACTTTAAAGAATCCCGATACTTGCTACACCTGGTTCTCTACTCTATTCAAATACCTATAACTTCTTAAAATTCGGACCCTGTGTTTCTACGAAACACCTGTCTAAAAACCAGAGAAGTTATAAGTAAACCGAATATAGTACGAGAACCAACCCATCTATCCTGATGGACCCTGGACAACATACAATACTCTGTATAAGTCCCTTGAGTCTGATAACTCATTCACTGTGTGTCGTAGGTTGAAAACTGTACTTAGGTTAAGAAGAATTACACCGGTGTTTAATGCTCCTTACCTAACCATCCACTGATATAGGTAAATGTCATAGACATACTATCAAAAAGGTATATCTCACTCTATAAAAATAGACGTACAGATACATCGATTTGAAATTGGTGCATAACAGCGGATATTCAAAACCAAATATTTGCCGACCGGCAAACAGCCCAGGTGATTTTCTCAAATATCACCGATTACAACGAATCCCGATATAATGATGACGATCACCTAATTCCCAATAACTTACTCCCACTCATCATCTGTAAAACCATACAGATGTGAGAATCATACCTGGTAAATACATACCCTGGAGTAAGTATCTAATCGGGAAATCGGTTATCCTTTAACAGTACACAGTGAAACTGAAATATTGAAATGTTTTGATGGGGTATCCGGGTATTCCTAGTAATGCCTCTTCCATTATCCAGATTCATAACTGTAACCGTATAATTCTTTGCCACCTCTCCAAATCCCTTCATATGTCTTTAGTCTTTACCTTCTGTACACCCCTTTAGGCCAAATGGTTTCCTTCCTTCCCTACCGTTCGGCACCAGCCTATGGTTTGGAAGAAGACTATCCAATAAGCATAATGGGTGTACTTTCCTAATCCTAGGAGCACTCGCAATGCGAGAGAAGGTGAAGATAAAAGACAACCGAATAAACCTTATTCCTATTTCTCCTGAACCAGAATCCATCCCTGAACTGGAACAAGTTCCTTTCGAGTTCGTATATAACCATACGATGGAGTATCCAATAAACTGTGGATCTTCGTAGTGATACGGAGTGTCCTGGAGAAATACAAAGGTGATTTAGGATTGGCGAAGAAATACTTGGTTTGGTCGTGAATAGCAGTCGCAATTTACTTTGCCCTCTTACTAATCCCTTTATATGTCTTTTCTTAATACCTTCTGTGCACCACCGTTAGGCTAATTGGTTTTCTTCATTCCCCACCGTTCGGCACCAGCCTAAGGTTTGGAAGAAGACTATCCAATTTGCGTAATAGGTGTACTAATCCTAAACCAAGGAGTACTCGCAGCCTGAGAGAAGGTAAAAGGAAAAGACAACTGAATAATCCTATCCGTTTTCTCCAGAACCGGAAACCATCCTCGAATAAATTCCTTCGAGTTCGTATATAACCATACGATGGTTTTGTCCAATGGAAGTGGACGTTCGTAGTAATACGGGGTGTCCTGGAGAAAAGGGTAAAAGTAGGAGTGGCAATGAGGTTTGCAACTCTGACAATCCAAAAGCCAGTGTTTAAGAAGGTTCGGTCAACTTGGTCACTGAGTCATAGTCTTAGGGTCGGGTCAATGGTCGCTGCCAAAGAGAGAGAGAGAGAAAAGAAACACTCAGCGTGCACTCTAACCTAGATCAGAATGGTTACCAATTTATCTAATCTGGAAACCTCCCACTGTAACCTTAAATTCACCTCCAAACCTGAAAGAAGAATTAGTCGGAGTCACCCGAGGAGTAAACTAACTCTTCAGTGGGAATCGGGATCCAACTATCATCGCATGATAACGTGACGGAATCCGCTCACGTCATCACACTCCAGAAGGTATGCGCATATCTGGCAAGTTTCAGTTTCTTTAGAAACTCCCGATGTGATTTTTGCCCCATGCTCTTATGACCTTGGCGTGAGGTCAAAATATCATAAGTCACATGTCAAGTTCTACCCGTCATTGTCCAGGTTGATTTGAACCCACCCGTACATACCCTTGACGAAGGCCAAAATAGTAGTACGACTGTCCCAAACCAACGCATCTATCTATGCAACAGATAAATACCCGGCATCTACCAATCACTATGCCTTGGCGTGAGGTCAAAATACATAGCTTGAATACTATCGAATATTTAACTGAAATGACGGAGGGCTACGAATGGTTTCTGGCAAAAACCTTTAACGTAATGAACTTGATATCGTCGAAGTAACGGATAGCTTTTAAAAATATAGTGACGAAAACCTTTGCTAAAGAGGTCACTCCCGGTGAAGGGATCTCGGCTCTTTCCCCGTAGAATGAGGTGCAGGATATTCCAACTGAATACCATGATGCAAAGCAAAAGTAATAGGCTATAGTGAAGTTATTGCCCTGACGCAAACTTCTTGTCCAAGGGGTCACTCCCGGTGAAGGGATCTTGGCCCTTGCCTCGTCGACTCAGGAGCAGGATATTCCAACTGAATATCACGATGCAAAACAAAAGTGAACGTCCTTGCATTAACAGCTTTTTGAAAAATGTTCCAACAACATCAGATTAGGTTTGTTTTTAACTTGCATTGATCCGAATCAACGCAGTCCCATCATTGATCACACCACAAAGAACGAAAATATACTGATGTACGTATATGCCATCCGCATTCGCCACCGGGTCCCGTCATTACCCGTTAGGTTAGCTAACTAACGACAGAGCGGGGACTGGACTAGCGCGGATGCAAAACATATACAACATCTACTAATATATATACCAATATATAATATTTCGCTCAAGGCGTGATAAAAATGCAACATCGCAGAAATGTACAGCATCACAGAACAATACAGATATCTGGGATCCCCGGGTTTCACAGAGCCACTACTGAAACCCGACGTTCCCCTGGTCGTGTGGGTAGCCTGTGCAATGAAATCCTAGACCGCTACGGGTGCGGCAAGTTACCCGCCAAAACCTGAAGCGAGGCAGCCCCCTTCAGCAACGTGAATGGACCACCCAGCACTTCATGGAATCCGGTAACTTGGGCACCCCTCCTGGGTCAACCTGTACCCCCTACGAGTGCGGCGAATAGCCCGCCAATTAGAGAGTGAAGCCCCCTCCGTCTCAATGCCATGAGATGCGGGCTTGTTGCCTTCTAGAATCCGGCTATCCGTGCACCCCACCTTAGGGTAATCCTAGTACAGAAAGTAAAATATACATACAACGGGTACATCGACCGCAACCTGGTCGTGCCCCAAAATAATAATACAAACAGGTAGTGACGGCAGTCCACATGTCGGACACTCGCCCCGCAATATCAAATGTACATAATACAACAAAATCTGTACTACCATTGCATCCAGGCTATCCCCCACAACCAATCCGCAATATCACAGCATAACACAGAACATCAACGTGAATGTCACGTTCGCAAATCCGTCTAACCGGGCTATAGCAGTTAGACAGGATTTACCGATCGAGTGACATTCACGGTCGCAGATATAATGTAAATACTGTGAACTAATGTGTTTAAAATATCCGATCGATCAAATTTTACCAAGTGGGCCCCCAAGTACTACTGTAGCACATCAAGAAATCTGGGCCTAAAAAATAACATTCCAGAAAACCTATTTTCCACTCAGGAGCATTCTGTAAAATTTTGGGAGACTGAATAGTTCAAGTAGCGGCGGAACCGCGGCGCAAGCATGGGTTTGGCCGCGGTTCCGCGGTGGTTTGGACTGTTCACGAGCCCAAATTTTCACAGAACTCTTATAATTCTCTGCACATCATTCTGAGACAACCTGAAAAATTTTTGGACTCCAAAAAATTTCGACAGAAACTGATGTGAAGAAAACGCGGGTTTTTGGAATTTTGTTCGATCGGAAATGTAAAACACATTAGAAAAAGCTAGACTATGTTAACGGCGAGGCTCTGATACCACTGTAAGTGCACGGCGGTGCCCCGGCCTCCATCCCGAGGTCAAATGCGGAAGCGATGGTTAACTTTAATTTTCTAAACCGGCACCACCGCGCACTAAAACCCGGATCGTGCCATTAATCTAGTCCTAGCTAACTACAAGATGGGAAGAGAGATATACCGAGTGATCCGTGTCCTCCGGTCTTCTCGTCGTCTTCCCGATCTCCCGCGGAAGCTCCGGCCTCCACCTCGTCGCCAGAAGGGCACCACGTCGCCTGCTTCTTTTACGGGCTCCCGCCTCTATACCGAGGCAACTCGGGCACGAAGCTGACGAGTCGACGTGCCCAAGATTTGCTGTAGAATATAGTAAAGATCTATATGTCTCATTTGGGGTTTATGGAGGTTGCCATTTGGTGGAGGGATGAGTTGTGGAATTTTTGTGGAGCTATGGGATTTTTTACAAGCCAAAAGAGATTAAATCCCTCCACAAAAAATTGGGACAGCCCACTTGAGGAAGTGGCCTGCCATGCCAAGTGAGGGGAGAGTGAGGTCAATGAATCATGTAGCCACACTCACTAATCATCCAAGAGAGAGAGGAATGGTTATCATTATGAAGAAATGATCACAAAGAAACACCAACACTCCACCAACCTCAACCTTCATCATCATCAACAATCATGTCCTACAAAAGTCAAGTCATGATGAAGATAGAAGTCAAGGTCAAAGAAGAGCTATCATGATACAACAATATGCAAAGACCCCCTTCCAAAATGCTTATTTGCACAAATGCAAATAAGCCCTCCTCCACCAATCTTCGGCCAATGAAAGATACAAATAAAAATGGCCGAACCGGAAAGCAAACTGGCAACTCCAGAAAACTGGTCCCGTAATAAATTACGGGAAAACCCCGATACTATGTATACACACCCGCATCTGTATTCCAACCGAATACAAATGCAATGAGACAACATCTACACTGTACTATACTAGGATCCAGCCTAAACCAAAGCCGGCTAGTATTATCCGTTCGATCCTGATCCGTGCAATACCGCACGTATCTGATCGAACCCTGCCATATATCCATACGGCCTCTAGTACATACCGTCCGATCCTGATCCGTGCAATACCGCACGTACCTGATCGAACTGTGCCATATCTCCATACGGCCTCTGCAGCGTTTTGCCCGAAACTTGAGTAACTGTATGTGTGGTGGACTCTAAAGACTCGTCAATACTATGGCTGTGGATTTAACCAACAGCACGTCAGAGGTATTAGCCATACGTGACGGGCCACCAGCTATTGACCAAAAGGGACGTCGATGAGCGAACTCATCCTGACACCCTACTGAGCCTGTCAGTGACAATATCCATACAGTCCGGTCCGTTCGTCTATGAGCATCGCATGGCGGGCCTAGGGGGTTGGTAAAAGTCAGACCCCCAAAAGCGGTACAAGTCGTGTCGGAGTGTAGCCCAGAACACCCTGAGATACTACTGGAATACCTACCAGTAAATCTCTTGCCTCGGCCGAGGGCTTCGTGTAATGGCTCTCCTAGACACAGCGCGACCTCACCCCCAATACCGGGAGAGACGAACCCCTGAAGATCCGCTCACTGCCTCCATGTGGCTCGGGACTGTACCCAACTAAAACCTGTTTGCACGTCTCCTTTGAGCGTGGTAGGGTAGTAATCAAAGTACAGTGGGAACTCACACGAGACAAATGACGATCCTCAGGTCGATGAACTAACCTGTACACATGTCACCAGGGAACTGCTATCTGACGTCAGGTATAAGACCAACTAGCATGTTCCTGGCGAGACCTGTCCGGTGTACTCATAACCCAATGAGCACCTGTATACATCTTAGGTGAACCAACTGACACCAGTGGCTTGTGAGACCGGCCACCGCCCCTCGTCGGGGTCTCGACTGTATACACTAGTCTACTCTAGAGTATCGATGCTGTCTCGAAATTCCCATGACTAGGGACCTTTTAAGGATGTACTTATAGACCCCAGCTCCCACTTATATGATCGCCCTAATACTGCTGGTGGTCAAGCAAGAATCCTAGGGGCTCTATCAACGTGTAATAGCGACATGTCAGGTCACCTAAAGCAGTACACGATGATAAAGATAAACCAGATAGCATACTATCATCTCGAGTATGACTGTCCAACTAGGACAGGTCCTCCCTCAATCATTGTAATCACGTGCCTGTGATCCAACAATTGACTCTGAGGGCACTATCTCCAACAAGACGGTCTGTCCCACAGCCCTCAGTACGTCGTACTTGAGATAGTATGCAGGTGCTTGTTAGGTTACGAGTACACTGGACAGTACTCGTCGGGAACTGTTGGTTGGTATTATACCTATCGTCAGTTATCAGTTCCCAGGTGACATGAGTACAGCTTAGTCCGTTGACTTGACATTGTCACTTCGCCTCGAGTGTGTTCCCACTGTTCTTAGATTGCTACCCTACCACGGCTCAAAGGAGTCGTGCAAACAGGTAGAAGTTGGGTGCAGTCCTGAAGCACTTGGAGGCAGTGACGGTTAGACATGATTCGTCTCTCTCGGTATTGGGGGTTGATATCGTGCTGTGTCTAGGAGAGTCATTACACAAAGTCCCTGGCCAGGGCAAGTGAGATATACTGGTAGGTTTCCAGTGTTATCTCAGGGTGTTCTGGGCTACACTCCGACACGACTTGAACCGCTATTAGGGGACTAACGTTAACCGCCCCCGTAGGCCCGCCATGCGAAATTCTCAGACGAACAGACCGGACTGTACGGAGATTGTCACATTCAGGCTTAGTAGGAGTTCAGATGGGTTCACCTCGTCAGTCTTCTTATCGACATCTACCTGGGGACCGTTACGTACAGCTAGTACCGCTTGCGGCCTGTGGTTAAACCCACTGCCAGCGTAGTGTCGAGTCTTTAGAGTCCCACACAGAGGGTTATTCGCCTTTAGGCAAAACAGAGTATAGGTCGCATGGTTTTGCGACGGGGTTCGTTCACATCCGCGCACTTGTGCACGTTTGGTGTCCGGACAGCTTATACTAGCGGGCTTTGGTTTAAGCCAGATCTTAGTGTATGTTTGGGGATTGGTTTTATCTCATTGTATTCGTGTTCCTCGGAACATGGATACGGGTGTGTATGCACAGTTGACTGAGGCAGAGGCAGAGGCAGAGGCAGAGGACTTTCAATAGGGTTGATGACCGCTGTCTTTTTCTTAACCCTAATGTATATGTGAAATATGATTATTAATATTAATTAATTATAATTGTGTTATGGTTAGGGTTGTTGACCATTTGACTATGGTTGACTTGTTGACCTATATTGACATATTGACCATCATCATTTCACATGAAAGATGCTCTTTGATTCTTGCAAAATTCTTTAATGTGAAATGATAATGGTCATTTCAAGTTAACCATCACTATTATCTTTGATTAATTATTTAATTATGATAATTCACATATATGTAAGGATGGTTGATATTATCCTCATTCTCTCATGCTCATTCTCTCTCATCCTCTTCCTCTCTCTCAAAGCTCTCCCCTCTCATGAGTTGAGAACCATTTTGCTTTTGAGATAAAACACCAAAATTACTCTCTACTCATTCTAAGGTTCTAGGTTTAGCACACCAAGCACTTTAGTTACCTCTAGGTTGAGGTAGGAGCCAAAGGTAGAGGCCCTCGGGTGGATCTTTCTTCGGCAAGAGAAGGCGACGAGGACGACCCGTTCATCCCACTCCAAGGAGCAAGAAGAGAAGGAGTTCAAGACTTAGGTATAACCCTTTAACCGAGTAGCTAAATCTCTTAGCATGGTTGTTAGTTTTTGTTTAGCAAAGATCCTCCTTTTAGTCCATATTGCCTTGAGTTCTAAAAATCGAATTTTTATACCGTTTCCGCCTCCCCGTAAGAACCGGGGTGTGCAACGTGGACTTATAGTAGTATCAGAGCCTAGCTAAACACAAACTAGCAAGTTAGCAAAGTATCTAGAATTTCGATCGGAGAAATATCGCAAAACACGTTTCAAAAACCTAACTTTCTGCCGATTTTTAAACCTTTTAAAATTAATAAATCATGTACTAAAAATCGGCTCAGGGTTTTTAAAGAACACCCAAGAAAAACGATCCAGCGAGTCGACCAACTCACCGCGGAACCGCGGCAAGAGCATGCTCTTGCCGCGGAGCCACGGCCGAGTTGACTCGGCCGTGGGTCGTTTTTCTTGCAGTGTTCTTATATTGATGTTTTGGGATTTTTAGGACTGTTTGTTTCTGCCCAGATTTTCCAGAGAACAAATTTGCTTTTGGGGTGGTTACAAATCCGTATTTTGATCGAACTTCTCTAGACTTTGGCTAATGGGTTATAACTGTGATGTGATATATGTATTGAACGTCTGCTAATCGCTATACGTCGATTAGTGGGGGTTATACATATCTGTGATCTGTAATGTTGATGGTTTATGTATATGAATTCATTGGATTGTCGCGGATGAATATCCGGGGGTTGTGAGATGAGAGTTTTCTTTTTCTTTCAATTCATGTAATATGTAAATTGATGTAATATTATTTATATGGCCGCACAACCGGGATGGGGTTGTAGCCATCATTGTATAATTTCTTTTATTGTTTTTGCTCCTATGATAGACCCAAGGTGGGGTGCACAAACTACCGGGTACCTCGAAGTGCCGAGTGGCCTACTCACGTTGTTGAGGGAGGTTGCTTCACTTCGGGTACTTGGCGGGTAGTTTGCCGCACCCGTAGGGGTCTAGGGTGGGGTTTGGCTATTCATCGCGACCGTGTAATCCGCTTTTCGTTACAGGCTCGTACGGAATGCGGATTCCTAGTATATCCAATGTGTTCATCTATGATCTGGAATGGCTATCATTGCATGTGACGAATGTTTATATCTATATGATATCTATTTAGACTTTGCTTATGTTTTGCATCCGCGCTAGTCCAGCCCCCGCTCTGTCGTTAGTTAAGTAACCTAACGGGTGATGACGGGACCCCGTGGCGAATGCGGATGGCATAAGCGTATGTCATATTTTCGTTGTTTTCTGCAATGGTAGGATTAAATGATGGGACGCATTAAACTTAATGCAAGAAAATAAACCAAAGTAGAGTCGTTGGAACACTTTCAAAACCACTCGGTTTCTTTTCAAAAACAACTCTTAAACACGGAGCTTAAGCCACTCCTTTTAAAAGCTATCTCGTTCCATCGATTATATTAAGTTTACTACGTTCACGGTTTCGCCAAAACCATTCGTAGCCCTCCGTCGTTTCACATGGATAGTCAATAGTATTCAAGCTATGTTTGTTGGCCAAAGTCAAGGCATAGTGATTGGTAGCTATTGGGTATTCATGTGCAGCATAGATAGATGTGTTGGTTTGGGACAGTCGTACTGCCTTATTGGCCAAAGTCAAGGGTAGGTACGGGTGGGTTCAAATTAACCTGGAGAATGACGGGTAGAACTTGACATGTGACTTATGATTTGTTGGCCAAAGTCAAGGTCATAAGAGCATGGGGCAAAAATCCACATCGGGAGTTTCTAAAGAAACTGAAACTTGCTAGCGCTGCATACCATTTGGAGTGTGATGATTCTGGTAGGATTCCTTCAGTTTTGTCATACGATGATATTTGGATCCCGATCCTACTGTGAGTATATGCTACTCCTCCGGAACTTTCTCACTTAACGATCATTGCTATAAACTAAGTAGGTGTCTAGAAAGGTGTTAGCGGGGCTACGCCCACAGGGAAAAGAGGTTATTTAATTAAGGAACTTCGCGAAAGCGTTGGAAAACCTCCCTCGAAGTACCAACACTGGCCTGGCTGAACGGTTAAGCAAGTATTGTACGGTGAGATTGATCCCGACTACTTCTTCCTTTTTGGTTTGAGGAGGGATTCGAGAGACAGTGGGAGCCATCCTGTTTATACAAATTAAAAACCACTCTAAACTTGCAAGAGCATCATGCTAAAGTGTTTCTCCTCTCTCCTAATTGCAGCGACCAAACATCATGACTGGACTTAAGTTATTACTAGATAAAAACATACTGACAGGGCCAAACTACAAAGATTGGCTCAGGAATGTCAAAATGGCAATCACTTATGACAAGTTGGGGTATCTCCTTACCACCAAATCTCCCCCTGTCCCACGTCCCAAAACCAGTGTCGCGGATAAGGAAATCCGTAAGACCTGGGAAATCGACTGCGCGAAGGCCAAGTGCCTCGTGCTTGCCTCTATGAACAATGAACATCAGAGGAGGCACGAGAATATGGACCTTGAATCCATATTTCTCTATACAAAAGAACTGTACGGAGAGCAATCCCGTATCTCCAGATACGAAGTCTCGAAAAAGCTGTTTTCGACAAGATTGGCCGTCGGATCATCGGTAGCGGAACACGTGCTTAAGATGATTGGCTATATTGAAGAGCTCACGGACCTTGGGACCACGTTAGAGAACGAGCTCTATACTGACTTGATTCTCCAGTCCCTTCCTTCCACTTACGCCCAGTTTATCCTGAACTTCAACTTGCAAGAAAAAGAAGTTGAACTTTCAGAACTCCTCAACATGATGAGGAGTGCAGATGGCACCCTACAGAAAGGTAGGGAAACATCCACTTTGTTTGTAGGAGGATCTTCCTCTTCTGGGTCCAAGGCGAAAGCCAAGGGAAAGAAGAAGAAAACCCCCACCAAACCAAGGGGCGGTATTAGTAAAGTGGATACGAAGGGAAAGGCAAAGGCAACAAAGGTAGCGGGAAAGCTTGTGGGGAAGGAAGAGTGCTTTTACTGTCACAAGAGTGGACACTGGAAAAAGGATTGCAGGGCTTGGAAGGCCAGAAACCAGGACCCGAAGCAAGTTGCGGCTTCGGCTTCAGGTGTGTATGTTATTGAAAACTGTCTATCAATAAACACTACTTCCTAGGTATTGGATACCGGATCAGGATCTCATATCTGTAATTCTTTGGAGGCACTGATAAAGTGTAGGGTTTTGAAGGCAGGTGATATGACCCTCAGAGTTGCAAACGGAGCTAGCATGGATGCTGAGGCCGTGGGGGACTATCACCTGGGAATGTCAGATGGACATGTTCCACGGCTCTTTGGTCGAGTTAGGGTCACGTGCTGCACAGTAACTCATACAATTCCCTGCTGAATTTTTTGGATATTCTTCATTTGGAAAAATCCACTTTTTCAGAAAAAGTCCAGAGAGTGGTTTTGAATTAGGGTTTCGGGTTTGATCGGGTTTCTAACATCGTCTACACATCGCCTAAGGCTCTAGCTAGGCTCTGATACCACTGTAGGGTTCCTAGGCACACTCAAGAGGTTCCACAGCTTATCAACCATGGCAAAATCAAATTTTCCATGTGCCTAACAACCCTAATCATAGATCGATATCTAGAGGCAAAGGCGAAACTACAACTAGTTAACAACTTAACTAAAAAGTGAATGGAAATACAACCTTTGTAGATCCGGTCCACCGCTTCTCTAGCTCCGTGATGACGTCCCTTCGCTGCGATCACCAGGATCTCGGACTCTAGCGATGGTTTCGTCGGGGAAATGAGCGGGCTAGGTCGTTGACTTCGATGCCGAAGATGATCTACGTCGAGGAAACTCTAACTCAAGCTCCATCTTCACTACCTCATGAAACTTGTGAAGAAAACACCCTATACAACATGGCAAGTGGTAGAGGATGAAGAAATAGGAAGTGGGTTCACTTTAGATTTGGATTTCTCACTTGGATTCATCACTTGAAATTTTGTAGCAAAGTTTTTCTTTCTTTTTGAAGAAGAAGAAGAAAAAAGAAAATGGAAAAAAATGAATTCCCTAAAATAGAAAATCAAGTGACCCTTATCATATTGCAACCATGGGTGAGTTAACAAGTGTAGAGAATAAACTAGGGTTTAAGTAAATGGTTAGGTTAAGGATAAAAACAAAATGGCTAAGACTTTGTCAAAACTATCATGAAGCTTCTAGTGTAAAACAAAGAAAGCCTCCCATTTTGTTTTTGCCAAAAAGGAATAAATAAATAAACAAATAAATAAAAACCCTAACCATTAACCTAAACTAGGTTTAAAGCATACACACACCCAAGTTTGCATGTATCATCAAACATGATACAAACTAGTGCACAAAACTATATCATATATACAATGTGCACATTAAGTGAGAAAATCCATCATAAGTGAACAAATACTAGTTAATGTAAAGTAATATATCAAATATATAATTATACATTAAATCATTATATCAACACTTGATTTAATGATCCGGTCATACTGCATATAACCGACTAATATCAAGTGTATCAATGTATCGAATCAACACTTGATTCGGTAACCCGGCTATATCTTATATAACCGTCCGATGATACAAATCGCGAGAATAGAATTCAGTATCACATACTGGTATTATTCTCGGTCCCACACATATCTCATATGCGCTCCTATTTCGTTTCGCTTGAGCCAGGAAACCTCTGTGTAGGACTCTAAAGACTCGTCAATACGCCGGCAGCAGGTGATGATCTTATCAAACACCCACAAGCCGCAAGCGGTCTGCTAAACGTAACGGCCACCTGGGTATTGAGCGATCATAAGATCAATGAGCAAGCCCGCTCACACTCCTGTGAATCCAACCAGTAACACTTACCATACAGTCCGGTCTGTTCGTCTGATATATCGCATATCTCGCCTAGGGGTGGTAAACGTCAGACCCCAGTAGCTCGATAAGTCGTGTCGATATGAGGTCTATAACAGTTCGAGAAACTACTGGTAACACTTACCAGTAAATCTCAGCAACCCTGGACAGGGATTTCCGGTTATAGCCAATCGAACACAGCGCAACATCAACTCCCTATACCGGGAGAGACGAATCCCCTCCTATCGCTCATTGCCTCTATGTGATTCGGGACTGTACCCAAAAACCACCGTTTTGCACGCCCTCTTGGACGTGGTAAGGTGGAAATCAAAGCACAGTGGGAATCACACAAGTCTCTATGACGATCTCGGGTCAACAGACTACTCTGTACCAGTGTCACCGGAGAACTGCCATCTGACGTAAGGTATAATACCATCTGGGAGTTCTCGGCGAGTCCGTCCAGTATACCCAGTCTTCACTGAGCACCCATATATCATCTCTGATGTCAAACACCAATGGATATGGGATCATCCATCGCCCAGCTGTATAGGTCGAGAAGGTATACGCTAGTCTACTCTGGTATATCGATGCCCCGTCTCGATACACCCACGACTAGGGACCTTAAAGGATGTACTTATGGACTACCATGTCCCCACTAGTATGATCCGCATCATAGTCCATGTAGTCAAGTACACATCCTAAGGGCTTTACCAACATGTAACAGAGAGACAATCAGTGTACAGGTTAAGGTAAAGAGTAACCGGATAGCATACTATCATGTCGAGCAAGAAAGTCCTCCCTATATATGTCCCAGCATCCACTACAATATACATCCTATGTATAGTAATGGCCTATAGGGCATACATATAACTAACAATCTCCCACTTGCACTAGGGCTATCTGTAGCAGTGGTTGTAGTATCTCATACTCAACCATCCCATAAAAGTCTCTCTCTGGGAAAAGGCTTTTGTGAGTGGATCCGCCGTGTTGTCCTCTGAGTCTGCTCTCCTAACCTTGATCCCCTGGAGATCAACCATCTCCTTGATCAGGTGATACTGCTTAAGAATATGTCTGGATCACTGATGGGACGGGCGTTTCTAGGCATAAGCCATAACTCCATTGTCACACAATTGGAGGAACGAAGTTCATCTCATGAACTAATATACACCCAGACTGCCTCTTTGGTAGCATCTTTGGTAACGATGTATCTTGCCTTTAATCGTCTAGTATGTCACGGTATCTGGCTTGGAACTCTTCCAACATACCGTCCCTTTACTGAGGGTAAAGACAATGCCTGCGACTGACATTCTGTCGTCCTTATCACTCTGGAACCTTTCCAGTGATTCTCCCCAGGATCAATTGACACCATCTCACTACAACTAGTGAGTATTCTAACATCCAATTAGATCTATACCATAGATCCAAAACCCAGGATTTAGTAGGTATCATTTTAATCCTATATGGAGAATCCTTGTGATAAGCAGAGATTGACCGAGCGTAGCATAGGAAACTCCTTCCATATCAAGAGTATGTCATCCACGTACTCTACGAGGATCACCACCATACTCCCTACTACCTTTTTGTATATACAAGGTTCATCTACCATTTTGATGATGTCAAACTCTTTGACTAACTCATCAAAACAGATGTTCCAACTCCGCGATGCCTGCTTTATCACATAAAACATCTTGCACACGTTTCCGCTGCTCCTATTATCTACGAAGCCCTCTAACTGTGTACTTATAGACTCTGTCTTCTAAATCATTATTTAGAAAAACAGTCATGACACCCAACCGCCAGATATCGTAGTTATGGTATGTAGCCGTGGCAAGTAGGATCTGGATGGACTTAAGCATAACTACTTAGAAAAGGTTTCATCATAATCCATACCTGGTCAATGATGCAAACTTTTAACAAGTCTAGCTTTGAAAGTCTCAACTTTTTCATGTACACCAAGTAATCTTCTCAAGATATACTTGCTCCTGATGGGGATTTAACCCTTCAGATAAAGCAACTAAAGTCCATACTTTGTTGGTGTATAAAGATTCCATCTCAGATCGCTAAGCATCCAGCCATTCTTACAGAGTCCTACTCCTGATGTCCAGCCCGAAACTAGTTGGGCCATCATCTCATGATGCAATCCTTGCTCCCACTGTCATAGAGAAACCGAAGTATCTCTCAGGTGGGTGAGGAACCCTACTAGATCGGCGGAGAGGCTGAGGTTCGTTGGTTGCTTTTGAATCCTTTGGTTCTGCCAAATCATCAGCTGCAGTTTGTATAGCTAGAACATTTCCAGTTCTACATAACTGATCTTGCCTCGAGCTTGTCCGGATTTTGCCTTTCAGACATAGGCCGGACAACCCCAAATCTTAACAAACTTAAGATATGGGCTCTTCCCTTTCCATATCACATATGAAGCGGTAGGCAACTGTTTTGATTTGAACCCTATTCAATAGGTATGCAGCTTCTCAATCGCATAACTCCCAAAAGGTGTTGCGCCACGGCAGCGCCCCGGCCTCTTGCTCGAGGCCAAAATGCGGAATAAAAATTTTCCTTACTCGGAAACCGGCGCTACCGCGGACAATGAAAACCCGGATCGTTTACCATTAACCTAAAGCTAGCATTTAAGAGATAGGGTGAGAAGTATACCGACTGATCCGAGTCCTCTGGTCTTCTCGTCATCGTCCCGATCTCCCGCGGAAAGAGTAGTCTCCACATCGTCGCCTCCTCGCCGGAAAGGGCACCACATCGCCTTCTTCTTTTACGGGCTCCCGCCTCAATACCGAGGCAACTCGCGCATGAAGCCGGCAACTCGACATGCTCAAGATATGCTGTAGAATGTGTAGTGTAGAGGGTATGTCTCTTTGGGGTTTGTTGCCATGGTGATGGAGGAATCAAGAATAGAAAAATGGTGCTTGCATTTTTCTAGCAAGAAAATGAGATCATGGATGAAACTCTCAAGATGAAGCTCTCTTCTTCTTCTTCTCTCTTTCTTTTTCCTCTCATGAAAAACTTATCATATTCATCAAGTGAGAAGAAGAATGGTGGAGGAAACAATATGAACACCTAAACATGAAGGGAGGTGAGTGTAGGAAAAACGAGAGGGTGACCATATCCTAACACCATCATCACAAACTCACATCAAGCTTAAAATCAATCCTAATCACCTTTTCAAGAAATGATGATAGAAAAGAAAGGAATATAAAAGATGCTTTCATAATAAATACTTTTACAAATAAAACCTCCACCAAATGTAATTTGCAAAACTGCAAATTACCCCCTCCATCAGAAAAGTCCGGCCAGGAAAGAACAAAGGAAAACCGGCCGGAACGGAATGCAAACTGGCAACTCCAGAAAACTGGTCCCGTAATAAATTACAGGAAAACCCCTATACTGTGCATACACACCCGCATCTGTATTCCGACCGGATACAAATGCAATGAGACAAAATCTACACTGTACTAAACTAGTACCGGCTTAAACCAAAGCCGGCTAGTAAATCCGTTCGATCCTGATCCGTGCAATACCGCACGTATCTGATCGAACCCTGCCATATAACTATACGGCCACTAGTACAAAACTGTCCGATCCTGATCCGTGCAATACCGCACGTATCTGATCGGACCCTGCCATATCTCCATACGGCCTCTACAGCGTTTCGCCCGAAAGCTTGAGTAACTGTAAGTGTGGTGGACTCTAAAGACTCGTCAATACTATGGCTGTGGATTTAACCACTAGCACGTCAGAGGCGTTAGCCAATACGTGACGGGCCACCAGCTATTGACCAAAAGGGACGTCGATGAGGAAGCTCACCCCGACACCCAACTGAGCCTGTCAGTGACAATATCCGTACAGTCCGGTCCGTTCGTCTATGAGTATCGCATGGCGGGCCTAGGGGGTTGGTAAAAGTCAGACCCCCAAAAGCGGTACAAGTCGTGTCGGAGCGTAGCCCAGAACGCCCTGAGATATTACTGGAATACCTACCAGTAAATCTCCTGCCTCGGCCGAGGGCTTTGCGTAATGGCTCTCCTAGACACAGCGCGACCTCACCCCCAATACCGGGAGAGACGAACCCCTGAAGATCCGCTCACTGCCTCCATGTGGCTCGGGACCGTACCCAACTAAAACCTGTTTGCACGACTCCTTTGAGCCGTGGTAGGGTAGTAATCAAAGCACAGTGGGAACTCACACGAGACAAATGACGATCCTCAGGTCGATGAACTAACCTGTACACATGTCACCAGGGAACTGCTATCTGACGTCAGGTATAAGACCAACTAGCATGTTCCCAGCGAGTCCTGTCCGGTGTACTCATAACCCAATGAGCAGCTGTATACATCTTAAGTGAACCAACTGACACCAGTGGCTTGTGAGACCGGCCACCGCCCCTCGTCGGGGTCTCGACTGTATACACTAGTCTACTCTGGAGAATCGATGCCCTGTCTCGAAACTCCTACGACTAGGGACCTTTTAAGGATGTGCTTATAGACTACCATCTCCCACGTATATGATCGCCATCATACTGCCGGCAGTCAAGCAAGAATCCTAGGGGCTCTATCAACGTGTAATAGCGACATGCCAGGTCACCTAAAGCAGTACACGATGATAAAGATAAACCAGATAGCATACTATCATCTCGAGTAAGATTGTCCTACCGGGATAGGTCCTCCCTCAATCATTGCAATCACGTGCCTGTGATCCAATAATTGACTCTGAGGGCACTATCTCCAACAATCTCCTACTTGCACTCAAGGCTAATTATTGCGATGCCGCATACTCACAGCCTGTGTGATACCGAACACCCAACTCCTCTACTAGTCAGTCTCACAAAGCTCGTTTGTGAAACTATTGCGTTCGAGGAATAGCCTCAGTGAGTGGATCCGCTGTGATGTTTCTTTCTTTGTCTCTCTATTTCTCAAGTTCGCGGAGAAAGCCATCTCCCGAAATGAGCAATACCTGTCTTAGAATGTCTGGATGTCTGATGGGACCTAGCTCATAAATGAACTCCAAATCCAAACTTCTTAGACTGTATTGTCAACTGAACTTAATCAGTATCCTGCGCCAAGCCTCCCTCAGTATTGCCTTGGACCACCTGTCCAAAATACTGCCCCTCGTCAGAAGGAAAAACTATAACTCTGACAGCCACTCTGCCACCCAGGTCACCTTGGAAGCCTGGAATGATAACCGTCTCCTAAAGGAGACTGCCGTTATCATATCCCTAGAACATTAACTTATGTTCTAAAGCTGCTTCCGACCGTTTCTCCAGGATTGGATTAATATCAACTTATTGCATCTACTGCAAGAACAACATCTGGTGTGGTACTTGACATCTCATGATTGACTCAATTGCCTAAGCAAGTGATCTGCCAATCATGAGTATCCCTCTCCCTTTTAGTCTATAAGACACCTTTAGAGAGGGTGACTCCATCAACTGCAGGTGCACTACCGTGCCAGGAGTCGTCCATTCTAAATACTCATAGAATGCTGTCAAGGTACCCAAATTGGGAAACCACCCAAATCTAGATCTAAAACCATAGATCTAGTAACCAGTTAGATATTATGTCCAAGTCCTGTGTGGAGAAACCACTGTGTGACGACCAAAGTATAACCGATCGTAGTATAGGAATATTACTTCCTACTACCTTCTCAACAGATCCATCCCCTTATTCTGATGACGTCAAACCTATGACTGTCACATCAGAAATAGATGATCTATCTCCGCTACATCTGCTTTAGTCTATAAATAGTCATAAGCCTGATGTCCACCAATGCTTCCGCTGCTCCCACTGACTACGACAACCCTCTGGCAGAGTCATATAGACGTGCACTTCCAAAGCTAGTTTAGAACGACGCTATACTCATCCTCCTGCCGGGTCTCGCAGCCTGGAACAACAGCAATGGCAAGTGTGGGTAAACAAGAACTTCCCTGTCACCGTCCTTGAGGCTACCGGAGTACCTCTCGGGTGCCTGAAGTTACCCACCGTATCTGCGGAGTGGCCAATGGAATGTCAAATCAGATTGAATCTTTAGGTTCCTTATTAAATCTTCAGTAATCGTTTGCGGTTCTGGAATCACTTCCAGTTCTACCATACTCCCACTACTGTTTTCTGAAAAAATCCATTTTTATTAAAACTGTGGCGAGTCTAGAACAATATTGCTATTGTTCATCCAGATGGTAGAAAGTCAACCCTCGTCATAGCCTGGGTCAACCCACAAACAGCCATTACAGAAACGTGCCTTGAGTTGTCCAGTGTCTGGTTTTAAGCATAAGCCGGACATCTCCCCGTACCTTAACATCGTTAAGATATGAACTGTTCTATATCCAATATAGAACCAGAGGCACTGATTCAATTGAACCAGATTCAAATCATGCAGCTATCTCCAGTGCATGTCAACTAAATGGAAGGAGGCCGATCAGCGTTACTCAACTTAGGAATGCTTCCAATTATGAGTATCCTGAAAGAGAAGCAAGTTCTCTTAATCATTACTATCAACTGAATACCATACACAAGTATCTACATCCTCGATCACTTTGAAGAATCCCGATACTTGCTATACCTGGTTCTCTACTCTATTCAAATACCTATAACTCCTCAAAACTTAGACCCTGTGTTTCCACGAAACACATGTCTAAGAACCAAAGAAGTTAAAAGTAAACAGAATATAGTATGAGGACCAACCCCTCTGTCCTGATGGACACTGGACAACATACAATACTCTGTATAAGTCCTCTGAGTCTAACAACTCTTTCACTGTGTGTCGTAGGTAGAAAACTGTACTTATGGTTAAGAAGAATTACACCGCTGTTTAATGCTCCTTACCTATCCATCCACTGATATAGGTAAATGTCATCGACATAATATCAAAAGGTATATCTCACTCTATGAAAATAGACGTACAGATATATCAATTTGAAATTGGTGCACAACAGTGGATATTCAAAACCAAATATTTGCCGACCGGCAAACAACCCAGGTGGCTTCCTCAAATATCACCAATTACAACGAATCCCGATATAAAGAGGATGGTCACCTAATTCCCAATAACTTACTCCCACTCAGCATCTGTAATACCATACAGATGTGAGAATCCAACCTGGTAAATATATACCCTGGAGCAAGCGTCTAATCGGGAAATCAGTTTTCTTTTAACAGTACACGGTGAAACTGAAACATTGAAATGTTTCGTCGGGGTATCCTGGTATTCCTAGTAATGCCTCTTCCATTATCCAGATTCACAACTGTAACCGTATAATTCTTTGCCACCTTTCCAAATCCCTTTATATGTCCTTAGTCATTATCTTCTGCACACCCCTTTAAGCCAAATGGTTGTCTTCCTTCCCTACCGTTCGGCACCAGCCTATGGTTTGGAAGAAGACTATCCAACAAGCATAAAGGGTGTACTGCCCTAATCCTAGGAGCACTCGCATCGCGAGAGAAGGTGAAGATAAAAGACACCTGAATGTACTTTATTCCTATTTCTCCTGAACCAGAATCCATCCCCGAACTGGAACAAGTTCCTTTCGAGTTCGTATATAACCATACGATGGAGTATCCAATAAACTGTGGATCTTCGTAGTGATACGGAGTGTCCTGGAGAAATACAAAGGTGATTTAGGATTGGCGAAGAAATACTTGGTTTGGTCGTGAATATCAGTCGCAATTTACTTTGCCCTCCTACTAATCCCTTGCTTTGTCTTAACTTAATACCTTCTGTACACCGTTTAGGCTAATTGGTATTCTTCATTCCCCACCATTCGGCACCAGCCTAAGGTTTGGAAGAAGACTATCCAATTTGCGTAATAGGTGTACTATCTCCTAAACCAAGGAGTACTCGCAATGAGAGAAGGTGAAAAGAAAAGACAACTGAATAATCCTATTCGTTTTCTCCAGAACCAGAAACCATCCTCGAAGTCCTTCGAGTTCGTATATAACCATACGATGGTTTTGTCCAATGGAAGTGGACGTTCGCAGTAATGCGGGGTGTCCTGGAGAAAAGGGTAAAAGTAGGAGTGGCAATGAGGTCTGCAACTCTGACAATCCAAAAGCCTGTGTTAAGAAGGTTCGGTCAACTCGGTTACTGAGTCATAGTCTTAGGGTCGGGTCAATGGTCGCTGCCAGAGAGAGAGAGAAAAGAAACACTCAGAGTGCACTCTAACCTAGATCAGAATGGTTATCACTTTATCCAATCTGGAAGCCTCCCACTGTACCTCAAATTCTCCTCCAAACCTGAAAGAAGAATTAGTCGGGATCACCCGAGGAGTAAACAAACTCATCAGTGGGAATCGGGATCCAACTCTCATCGCATGATAACGTGACGGAATCCACTCACGTCACCACACTCCAGAAGGTATGCGCATGCCTGGCAAGTTTCAGTTCTTTTGAAACTCCCGATGTTTGTTTTTACCCCTAGGACCCAAGTGACCTTGACAATGCCAACAAATCAAACAGTCCTAGTCAAGTTCTACCCGTCATTATCTTGATTGCATTAAACCCACCCGTACGAGTCCTTGACAATGCCAACAAGACCGTACGACTGTCCTAACCAATCCACTTATCCTTGTGACAGAAAAGCATTACATAGCTACCGAACACTACGCCACGGCAATGCACGACAAACGCAGCACGAATACTAAGTAACACTAATATGAAATGACGGAGGGCTACGACTGGTTTTTGGCGAAAAACCTTTAACGTAATGAACTTGATATCGTTGAAGGAAATGGATAACCTTTTAGAAAATATAGTGATGAAAACCTTTACTAAAGAGGTCACTCCCGGTGAAAGGATCTCGGCTCTTTCCCCGTAGAATGAGGTGCAGGATATTCCAACTGAATACCATGATGCAAAGCAAAAGTAATCGGCTATAGTGAAGTTATTGCCCTGACGCAAACTTCTGTCCAAGGGGTCACTCCCGGTGAAGGGATCTCGGCCCTTGCCTCGTCGACTGAGGAGCAGGATATTCCAAATGAATACCACGATGCAAAACAAAAGTGAACGTCCTTGCAATAACAGCTTTTTGAAAAATTGTTCCAACAACATCAGAATAGGTTTGTTTATCTTGCATTGATCCGAATCAACGCAGTCCCATCAAATAATCACACCACAAAGAATGAAAATATACTGACGTACGTATATGCCATCCGCATTCGCCACTGGGTCCCGTCATCACCCGTTAGGTTAGCTAACTAACGGCAGAGCGGGGACTGGACTAGCGCGGATGTAAAACATATACAACATCTACTAATATATATACCAATATATTATATTTCGCTCAAGGCGTGATAAAAAGCAACATCACAGAAATGTACAGCATCACAGAACAATACAGATATCTGGAAGCCCCGGGTTTCACAGAGCCGCTGCTGAAACCCGACGTTTCCCTGGTCGTGTGGATAGCCTGTGCAACGAAAACCTAGACCCCTACGGGCGCGGCAAGTCACCCGCCAAAACCTGAAGCGAGGCGGCCCCCTCCAGCACCGTGAATGGACTACCCAGCACTTCATGGAATCCGGTAACTCGGGCACCCCTCCTGGGTCAACCTGTACCCCCTACGAGTGCGGTGAATAGCCCGCCAATCCTAGAGTGAAGCCCCCTCCGTCTCAATGCCATGAGATGCGGGCCCGTTGCCCCCTAGAACCCGGCTATCCATGCACTCCTCCGCGGGGTAATCCTAGTACAGAAAGTAAAATATACATACACCGGGTACATCGACCGCAACCAGGTCGTGCCCCAAAAGAATAATACAAACAGGCAGTGACGGCAGTCCACATGTCGGACGCTCGCCCCGCAATATCAAATGTACATAATACAACAACACAGTACTAGCATTGCATCCAGGCTATCCCCCACGACCGATCCGCAACATCACAGCATAAACATAGAACATCAACGTGAAAGTCACGTTCGCAAATCCGTCTAACCGGGCTATAGCAGTTAGACCGGATTTACCGATCGAGTGACATTCACGGTCGCAGATATAATGTAAATACTGTGAAAAATGTGTTTAAAATTTTCCGATTGACCAAAAATTAACAAGTGGGCCCCCAATCAAAACTGTAGCACACACAGAAAACCTGGGCCCAATTTTAACATTCCAAAACCCCTAATTTAAGTCCACAAGCCCACTGCAAAAAATTTATCACACGACCCCATATTCCTGCGGCGGAAGCGCGGCCAAAAGGGGGTTTTGGCCGCCCTTCCGCGGTCGTACGGAGGAGTCATGTCACCAAATTTTTGCAGTATTCTTAGAACTCCCTGCACATCATTCTGAGACCACCTGAAAAATTTTTAGACTCCAAAAAATTTCGACAGAAACTGATTTGCTAGAAAAATACGGTTTTTGGAAATTTCGGTCGATCGGAAACGCAAACACATCAAACGAAGCTAGGTAAGGTTAATGGCGTGGCTCTGATACCATGTTGCGCCACGGCAGCGCCCCGGCCTCTTGCTCGAGGCCAAAATGCGGAATAAAATTTTTCCTTACTCGGAAACCGGCGCTACCGCGGACAATGAAAACCCGGATCGTTTACCATTAACCTAAAGCTAGCATTTAAGAGATAGGGTGAGAAGTATACCGACTGATCCGAGTCCTCCGGTCTTCTCGTCATCGTCCCGATCTCCCGCGGAAAGAGTAGTCTCCACATCGTCGCCTCCTCGCCGGAAAGGGCACCACATCGCCTTCTTCTTTTACGGGCTCCCGCCTCAATACCGAGGCAACTCGCGCATGAAGCCGGCAACTCGACATGCTCAAGATATGATGTAGAATGTGTAGTGTAGAGGGTATGTCTCTTTGGGGTTTGTTGCCATGGTGATGGAGGAATCAAGAATAGAAAAATGGTGCTTGCATTTTTCTAGCAAGAAAATGAGATCATGGATGAAACTCTCAAGATGAAGCTCTCTTCTTCTTCTTCTCTCTTTCTTTTTCCTTTCATGAAAAACTTATCATATTCATCAAGTGAGAAGAAGAATGGTGGAGGAAACAATATGAACACCTAAACATGAAGGGAGGTGAGTGTAGGAAAAAGGAGAGGGTGACCATATCCTAACACCATCATCACAAACTCACATCAAGCTTAAAATCAATCCTAATCACCTTTTCAAGAAATGATGATAGAAAAGAAAGGAATATAAAAGATGCTTTCATAATAAATACTTTTACAAATAAAACCTCCACCAAATGTAATTTGCAAAACTGCAAATTACCCCCTCCATCAGAAAAGTCCGGCCGGGAAAGAACAAAGGAAAACCGGCCGGAACGGAATGCAAACTGGCAACTCCAGAAAACTGGTCCCGTAATAAATTACAGGAAAACCCCTATACTGTGCATACACACCCGCATCTGTATTCCGACCGGATACAAATGCAATGAGACAAAATCTACACTGTACTAAACTAGTACCGGCTTAAACCAAAGCCGGCTAGTAAATCCGTTCGATCCTGATCCGTGCAATACCGCACGTATCTGATCGAACCCTGCCATATAACTATACGGCCACTAGTACAAAACTGTCCGATCCTGATCCGTGCAATACCGCACGTATCTGATCGGACCCTGCCATATCTCCATACGGCCTCTACAGCGTTTCGCCCGAAAGCTTGAGTAACTGTAAGTGTGGTGGACTCTAAAGACTCGTCAATACTATGGCTGTGGATTTAACCACTAGCACGTCAGAGGCATTAGCCAATACGTGACGGGCCACCAGCTATTGACCAAAAGGGACGTCGATGAGGAAGCTCACCCCGACACCCAACTGAGCCTGTCAGTGACAATATCCGTACAGTCCGATCCGTTCGTCTATGAGTATCGCATGGCGGGCCTAGGGGGTTGGTAAAAGTCAGACCCCCAAAAGCGGTACAAGTCATGTCGGAGCGTAGCCCAGAACGCCCTGAGATATTACTGGAATACCTACCAGTAAATCTCCTGCCTCGGCCGAGGGCTTTGCGTAATGGCTCTCCTAGACACAGCGCGACCTCACCCCCAATACCGGGAGAGATGAACCCCTGAAGATCCGCTCACTGCCTCCATGTGGCTCGGGACCGTACCCAACTAAAACCTGTTTGCACGACTCCTTTGAGCCGTGGTAGGGTAGTAATCAAAGCACAGTGGGAACTCACACGAGACAAATGACGATCCTCAGGTCGATGAACTAACCTGTACACATGTCACCAGGGAACTGCTATCTGACGTCAGGTATAAGACCAACTAGCATGTTTCCGGCGAGTCCTGTCCGGTGTACTCATAACCCAATGAGCACCTGTATACATCTTAGGTGAACCAACTGACACCAGTGGCTTGTGAGACCGGCCACCGCCCCTCGTCGGGGTCTCGACTGTATACACTAGTCTACTCTGGAGAATCGATGCCCTGTCTCGAAACTCCTACGACTAGGGACCTTTTAAGGATGTGCTTATAGACTACCAGCTCCCACGTATATGATCGCCATCATACTGCCGGCAGTCAAGCAAGAATCCTAGGGGCTCTATCAACGTGTAATAGCGACATGCCAGGTCACCTAAAGCAGTACACGATGATAAAGATAAACCAGATAGCATACTATCATCTCGAGTAAGATTGTCCTACCGGGATAGGTCCTCCCTCAATCATTGCAATCACGTGCCTGTGATCCAATAATTGACTCTGAGGGCACTATCTCCAACAAAAGGAAATAGGAAACACAGTAGTACTCATCATAGAGCACACCATATCACATATGGTGCGATTGCTCCGCCCCGATACACCATTGTGCTGTGGTATATTCAGAGGAGTAATACCGAGAGAGAATCTCATTCTCCTTTAGAATAGTCCAGGAATTCTATGCACAAGTATTCTCCTCCTTGATCTTATCATAGGACATAATACTTATACCCGTATTTTGGTTCTCTACTTATAACTTATATTCTGTGAATATCTCAAAAGGTTCGGACCTATGTTTCAACAGGAACATATGATTGAATCTTGAGAGTTCATCAGAGAATGTAATGAAGTACAAAGAACCGGTCTTGGCATGTGTAGACAGGGGACCTACATGCATCAACATGTATCATCCCAAGAGTTCACTAACTCTTTCTCTGTTTCCAGTAAACAGAGCTATGGTCATCTTATCTTTGTGACATGACTGACAAGTTTCACAAGATGTAAATTCAAATTAATTTAAATATGCATCTAAATGTAACTTCAGCCAGTCGGGTCGCATTGATATGACCTAGTCTACAATGCTTCAAGAAGGATTCGTTCATATCTGAACTCTTCCTCTTGTGTGTGTTCCGTATACTAAGAACTGTAGTTTGATTTAGAACATCAATGCTTTTAGATAACGTGCCTGAACCGATCAACTCTTGATATAGGAAATGTTCAAAACATTATCCATCAATACAAAATTATATCCTTTCTTTACCAATAAAGAAACTGATATGATTTTGCATATCAGGTTCGGTATCTAATAACATTTGTTCAGAATCAATGTATTCTGGTAATACAGGGTGATAGTGACCAACAGACTTGGCTGCAACACTTGCACCGTTTTCTGCCTCATGAAACTTATCATCCGTTCTCAGTTCTATACCTTTCTGTAGCCCATGTAATGTATTACATATGCGGGATCATGATCTGGTATCATATACCCAGGACGTGAAGGATACTGAGAAACAGTTCTCTGTAATGAACACACCCGAAGATGATGCATCAACATGCACTCTCTTCGTTTTGGCGGCACGGGAATTCTGGTAATCCCCTAATTCCTGCTTTGTCTTATAACAATTATAAGTTGGAGCGGGACCAGCGTTCCCCAGCTCAGTATAACAAGCGGGTTCGGTCAATATATCCGTTTTATTATCTTGATTAAGGCGTTATATGGTCGCTACCTGGAGAGAGAGAGAAGAAAACACTCAGCGTATGCTCTTGCAAGATCAGATTGGTTATTATTTTATCTAATCAGGATGGCTCCCACTGTTTTTTATCAAATCTTCCTTCAAACCCTAAAAGGAAAGACTAGCCGGGATTAATTACACGCTACAAGTTCGCCAATCTTTCAGCCAGGCCAGTATCGGTACTTTGAGAGAGGTGCCCCGTGCTTTCGCACGGACCTAATTAATGTAAACCTCGTTTTCCCAGAGGCGTAACCCCGTTGACACCTTTCTAGACACCTACTTGATCGGCTAATTGTAATGTGTAAAACTCTCCCAGGAGTAACAATTACTCGCAGTGGGTATCGGGATCCAACTATCTCATAGAAGGTATGCAATCTCATTGCAAATTTCAACACTTGAAATTCCCGATAATATTTTGCCCCAAACGATATATGACCTTGACAAGGTCAACAAACCATAGACCGTAAGTCAAGTTCAACCCGTCATTTCTTGATTGAATCAAACCCACCCGCACGACCCTTGATAAGGTCAACAAGGCCGTACTACTACCCTAACCCAATCTGCATCATAGGCATAAGCAGATAAATACTGGTTAGCTACCGCACACTGCGCCTTGACAAGGTCAACGAACGCAGCACGAATACTAAGCAGGACTTATCTGAAAAGACGGAGGGCTACGATAGGTTTTTCTGAAAACCTATTGCGTAATGAACTTGATATCGTTGTAGGATCGAATGAATTTTGAAATGGAGTGTTTTTGAGGCTTTTCTAGTTTTGCTAAAGGGGTCACTCCCGGTGAAGGGATCGTCGGCCCTTTCCTTATCGAATAAGGTGCAGGATATATCATATATATCACTATGCAAAGCAAAAACTCCAAAAGCAATCAAAATACAAACCGAGGGGTGTAGCATCTGCCAGTTATTGCTAAAGGGGTCACTCCCGGTGAAGGAATCTCGGCCCTTTCCTTATCGAATAAGGTGCAGGATGTTCTACAAGGAACACCGCGATGCAAAGCAAGAACTGTAGCTACCTGTTTTTGAAAATTCGATTCCACAACATCTTTTAGGTTTCTTTTCTTTCATTAATCATATTAATGAAGTCCCATCATTTAAGTCACCTAAACATCACAGATAAATACAACGTACGCCTATGCCATCCGCATTCGCCTCTATGTCCCGTCTGCACCGTTAGGTTAGGTAACTAACGGCAGAGCGAGGCAGGGCTAGCGCGGGTGTAAAACATAAGTAACGTCTATATAATATATCGTATATACTATATACAACATCTATCACAACATATCAAATGATCACATCACAGATATCGCAGCAGAAGAAACATATGAAACATTGGATATACTAGGACGTCCGTGTTTTCAATACGAGCCAGTATAAAACACGGATTCCACGGTCGTGATGAATAGCCAAACCCACACCCCTAGACCCCTACGAGAGCGGCAAGCAACCCTACCAATTATAGAGTTAGGAGACCCGGACTCGACTCCTCGAGATGGTCTCCCACTGGACTCTAGAACCCGGTTACTTGTGCTCTCCTCCTTGGGTCTATCCTAGTGCGGAAAAGTAAATAATATACAAATGGTGACAACTTCCGCAACCTGGAAGTGCCCAAAAAAAAGAATATTACATACATATTTTTACATGAATGAAAATGAAAAACACTCATCTCACATAAACACCCCCCGGCTATTCAAACACGACGATCTAATATAACATATCCAGCAACATATAACATCACATATCATCAACGTAAGTAAACATGCGTATCCTAATTGTCGTTGACGTATAGCAACGAAGGCGATATCACATATTACACTTACGGTCACAAAAAAGAAAGTGTAAAACTACAACAGTTGGAATCCGCAACCTTCTTAGACATCGCATGCCTAACCATCTGAATACCTTAGACATCACGTGCCTAACAATTATAAACCCCGCATTTTAGTCTCATTATCGAAAACACTTTTCAATATCAAGTCGGGAAATTCAACAAGATTCCCGACATTTTGATCCAATGCTCGTCACAAACTTTAGTAGGCGGCCGCACCCTCGATACCGTCGACGAAGTGCACTAAGGCGGAACACTGCTGCCGCGAGCACCCGAACGGATGCTTTCAGCGACGGGGTTCTCCTACAGTCACTTGGTCGGGGCTATGGGGTGTAGCTGTCTATTAAGTTTATCCGGCGAGTATCCGCGTACGCTACGTGATTACGACGGACTTTTGATAGCATCAAAATTCCGTGGCAACCGATCAAGTGAGACTAAAGTGCTATGTTTATAACATTCATTCAGTTATCTCATAACTACTTGCGGATTCCAAATATTGTATCACATTCCAGATAAATAGAAAATGTTAAACTTTTCGATCGAACAGTTAAACACCCAAGTTTTCCCGAAACAGCTCAACACATGAAATAAGTTTAAAAACATTCACTTCATGCCTCAGTACCAACGGTCCAGCCGTAGAAGGGTCAATCCAACGCCTCACATGTGGCACACCGTACTGCCCCAAACCATAAGGTTCAAAGGGCAGTTCAAGACGGTCACATAATCGAGTTAAGGTTTGTTGTCTTCTAGAGGGACCATCGCGTTACTTGCACTACTTAGAACGTTCTTAAACCACGGAAAAATCCAACACTTGGAAATTTTCCGGCAGGGGAAAAAGTGGGTATTTATATCCGGTCGAACTTTTTATCATATTCTAAAATTATCCGGAAAAACCCACAGACGAAGTTAAACTTCCTGATCGAAACACCGAGTCCCCAATACAACCCAGAAAACTCAACTTTTGAGTAAATATTAAACATTCCCAGAAAATATAGCACCTCCAGAAACAAATTACTGTGCAAACCACGTGGCCTAACTCACGAATATGGCCGCGGAACCGCCTCACAAGCAGGGGTGGGGCCGCGGTTCCGCGGCTCTTTGGTCGAGTTAGGGTCATGTGCTGCACAGTAACTCATACAATTCCCTGCTGAATTTTTTGGATATTTTTCATTTGGAAAAATCCACTTTTTCAGAAAAAGTCCAGAGAGTGGTTTTGAATTAGGGTTTCGGGTTTGATCGGGTTTCTAACATCATCTACACATCGCCTAAGGCTCTAGTTAGGCTCTGATACCACTGTAGGGTTCCTAGGCACACTCAAGAGGTTCCACAACTGATCAACCATGGCAAAATCAAATTTTCCTTGTGCCTAACAACCCTAATCATAGATCGATAACTAGAGGCAAAGGCGAAACTACAACTAGTTAACAACTTAACTAAAAAGTGAATGGAAATACAACCTTTGTAGATCCGGTCCACCACTTCTCTAGCTCCGTGATGACGTCCCTTCACTGCGATCACCGGGATCCTGGACTCTAGCGATGGTTTCGTCGGGGAAATGAGCGGGCTAGGTCGTTGACTTCGATGCCGAAGATGATCTACGTCGAGGCAACTCTAACTCAAGCTCCATCTTCACTACCTCATGAAACTTGTGAAGAAAACACCCTATACAATATGGCAAGTGGTAGATGATGAAGAAATAGGAAGTGGGTTCACTTTAGATTTGGATTTCTCACTTGGATTCATCACTTGAAATTTTGTAGCAAAGTTTTTCTTTCTTCTTGAAGAAGAAGAAGAAGAAAGAAAATGGAAAAAAATGAATTCCCTAAAATAGAAAATCAAGTGACCCTTATCATATTGCAACCATGGGTGAGTTAACAAGTGTAGAGAATAAACTAGGGTTTAAGTAAATGGTTAGGTTAAGGATAAAAACAAAATGGCTAAGACTTTGTCAAAACTACCATGAAGCTTCTAGTGTAAAACAAAGAAAGCCTCCCATTTTGTTTTTGCCAAAAAGGAATAAACAAACAAACAAATAAATAAAAACCCTAACCATTAACCTAAATTAGGTTTAAAGCATACACACACCCAAGTTTGCATGTATCATCAAACATGATACAAACTAGTGCACAAAACTATATCATATATACAATGTGCACACCAAGTGAGAAAATCCATCATAAGTGAACAAATACTAGTTAATGTAAAGTAATATATCAAATATATAATTATAAATTAAATCATTAAATCAACACTTGATTTAATGATCCGGTCATACTGCATATAACTGACTAATATCAAGTGTATCAAATCAACACTTGATTCGGTAACCCGGCTATATCTTATATAACCGTCCGATGATACAAATCACGAGAATAGAATTTAGTATCACATACTGGTATTATTCTCGGTCCCGCACATATCTCATATGGGCTCCTATTTCGTTTCGCTTGAGCCAGGAAACCTCTGTGTAGGACTCTAAAGACTCGTCAATACGCCGGCAGCAGGTGCTGATCATATCAAACACCGACAAGCCGCAAGCGGTCTGCTAAACGTAACGGCGACCCGGGTATTGAGCGATCAGAAAATCAACGAGCAAGCCCGCTCACACTCCTGTGAATCCAACCAGTAACACTTACCGTACAGTCCGGTCTGTTCGTCTGATATGTCGCATATCTCGCCTAGGGGTGGTAAACGTCAGACCCCAGTAGCTCGATAAGTCGTGTCGATATGAGGTCTATAACAGTTCGAGAAACTACTGGTAACATTTACCAGTAAATCTCAGCAACCCTGGCCAGGGATTTCCGGTTATAGCCAATCGAACACAGCGCAACATCAACTCCCTATACCGGGAGAGACGAATCCCCTCCTATCGCTCATTGCCTCCATGTGATTCGGGACTGTACCCAAAAACCACCGTTTTGCACGCCCACTTGGACATGGTAAGGTGGAAATCAAAGCACAGTGGGAATCACACAAGACTCTATGTGTAACGTTTTGAAAATCGTTTCGGTGAAATTTCGAAAAAACGGTAAAATAAGGGGGTTTTCTGTAAAAAGTCAAAATACAAATATCTTTATTATAAAATTAAATATACATATTCTATCTATTTAATTGCTAGTATTTGGTGTTTATTGACCCACTGGTGAAATTTCAAATTTTCTGAAATTTTTTCCGAAATTAATTAAATTAATATTATTTTAAGTCGTCACTAATATATTTAATTAGGGAAAATTACAAATTGGAATGAGTTGAAACAAATTTTGTGCATCATAAAACTTTAAATAAAATTTTATCATGTGGTTTTTGAAACAAAATCGTTTGCCAAAACGGTTTAGAAATTATTGAAGAAAAAGGCTTAAATAGTGATATTAGTGTAAATTGATGTTGGGGTGTGGTGTTTATCTTTTATGTGTTCACTCACTCACCCAAACCCACCACTCACCCACTCCCTCACTGTCCAAGCCTCCCCCACAGCAGCCCTAAGTCCCCACTCTTTCCTCACAACAAAATAAAAAGAAATTAAAAAGAAAAAGGAAGCATGAGCATTGTTGACTTAAAAGGGGGTTATATTGACTTGGGAAACATCCACACACACCTACACCAACCCACACACTTGTTTTTCCAGCAAATTTTCGAGCTCCTCCTGCTGCCCCTCTTATTTCCCCAATTTTTCATCTCTTTTTCACTCCAATTTCATCACAAAATCCATAAAAAAATGCACAATTTCTTCACAAATTCAAAGCAAATCCTAATTCCATCCCTCCTCACACCCAAATTGGTTTAAAGAATGGAGAAAGGAGGTTTCTTTGGTGGCTAGAGAAACCTAGGGTTTCAATTTTGGAGGTATAATTTCTATCTAATGGTTAAATTGTAGCTTGTATATGCTAAATTAGTTATTTAAAGTGTGAAATTGTTGTTGTTGCTAGTTTATAAAAAAATAAAGAGAAAGGGGTTGATTTTAGGAATGGGAATTGAAGCATTGCATGAGGATTATTTGAGTGTGGTAGATTGCTTGTAGTGTGGATTGCTTGTTCATGCTAGATTGTAATCTTTTTGTCGCAAATCCGCGATGGTTGTGTCAATTTTCTAGTATTCTTGCTTACTAGTTTTTTTAAAAATTGAATTAGAATGTGAGTTTAAAAATATGATTAGGGTTTTTATCACATTATTAACATTATAAATTGTGGTTTAATATTTTAGTATATGCAAATCCAAGCTAGATTGTTGTTTGGGCAATTTTGCTATAAAATTGTTAAAATTGTATAATTGCAAACTAGAATTTTTGAATTTTTACAAATTAGTGTCATAAAAATATAGAAGTGGTTTATATGACCTAATTAAGATATTTAGTGAATATATTGGGCATTAGTTTTGTTAAAACATCGAGTTTCGAATTAAAACGAAAACTTTTGCTAACTAGGTTTTTGAGAAATAAAACGAATTGATTAATTTTAATGTTTTCATGATTTAAATCCTATTTCATATATAATTAGTGATTTTTGAAACCATGATTGGTACGTTTGATATTTTCTCGATCAAACGGCGTTTGTACGCCGATGTCGAGGGAGTTTGAGTTGATTTGTGAAAGCAACCATAGGTTTTGACTTATGTGGGATTCGTGTGTCGTTTTGGTCATGAGTCGGATTTTAATGCGATACGATGCGTTGTGATATGTAGGTACCCCCATGTGGACTTCGAGACGACAAGCAAGCGCGTGGCGACGTCGGCACTGGCGAGCGAGGACCAGGTGAGTAGATTTATATCTACGGGGAGAAGTCGGGTGGATGGCGTATAGCACCCCCGCAGTCCGTAGTGTAGCTTATATATATATGTTTATATAGGTGTTTTATGATAGGAGAATGTGTATCCATGTTATGTTTATGTGTTCCTGGATTAGCTTTGGGTTAGTTACGAAACCCTAGAGTAGTTGTTATACCACATACGCACACACAAACTTGCATACATTACTTTCTTGTGCACCGATTGGGATGTGTATATATGTATATATGCATGGGTATGGGACTATGCATATGTACATTCGTATACACATGCATGGATAATGAGGATAGTACTTGGGATTTAAGATGAGTCGATGAGATTTGATTTGAGGCCGTGAGATCGGTGATATAGCAGGGTTCGTATTTGAGATACGACATGACGTTGTAACGAGTCTTGACGTAGTGTTTCACACACGTGCATGCATACTTAGGCGGTATCAGTATTGTACTAGACGTAGATCAGTACCCCGATCATGATGTTTGATAAAGAGGATACCAGGTGAATAGTATGATGAATGTGATATTGACCCGTACCCAGATTTGGGATGCCGTACGACGGATTTACGTACGAGCTATATTGATGATTGATCCGCACTCTTGACTTGGGATGCCTACTTATAGATATGGTATCGGAGATGAAATTATTGAGGCGGGATCACCGACTGTATATATACAGGTATGTATATGTATCGACTCAGATGATAGGCGGTTTCCTTACCTGTAGTTCAGCTTGTTAGTTCAGCCGTATAGTTTAGTGTAGTTGTTAGATTAGATTAGACTCCTACCTATTTCAAAACTAGCGGATCGTGGGTATTTTAAAAGACAGGTCAAGGGATCTACGGATATTTCAAAAGACGTATCCTTTCTTAAAAACCACCGTAGCCCTATTTTCAAAACCCCGCGATTCGTGTGATTTCAAATGGCACCATTGTTTAATTTTTAGCTCCCGCTCATTTTCGTTGCTCGCTCCACATCGCATATTTACATTGTTATTTCATTTTGCATTATTGGCATTATGCTGTTAGGACACCAGCACCATTACCGATGATGCGTATGTACCACATACACTTACTTGTCGGCTCACACACATCTTCATCGGTAATTGCCATATCACGTACAACTTAGAAAATATTGTTGCTTAACTTAGATTGATAGCCAGTAGTTTGACATAATATTTGTGTACATACCTTATATGCCAGCTTAGATATTGTAGTTATTACTTGTCTCTTCATGCATACCGTTATTCATTCTCATGCTTATATTCATGGTTTTACATGCTATTGATGATTCAGATTTCCATGATATTTTCTGGATTTGGAGGAAAACCGCAAAACACATATAAACTGATTTCTCTCCTTTTAAATTAAAGTGCGGTTTTTCCCATGATGTATGAGTCGTCCACCATGAGTTTGCTGATGGATTTCGAGACCCGATTCGAGGAGACGGATGAACCGTTTCGGGTACATGGTGGACCCGGTAAGGTACCCCGGGGCAAGAAGCGCGTGATGATGACGATGTGAGCCTGGCAGGGGAGCACTACCTACCGGTGATTTTACCCGACGCGTCGGATATCCGGAGGATACCGTCGTGGTCTTGAGATGGATGGTAGGGGCCGGTCTGGACTGACGGCGCCCTAGATATTGTGATTGAGACATTGAGATTTCGAGATATTGAGGTACAGAGACCGTGATACAGAGATATCGAGATATTGGGATTACGTTTTGTGCCGATGCTAGGCACTGTTTTATGCTGATTTCATTATAATACCTCATTTTAAAAATACAAAGGAAATCTCACTAAATTATGAAAACAGTTCTTCATTTACATGTATTCTGTTTTCATGCATTCATACCTCATTCATATGATATATCGCTACCTGAAGCACTAACACGGGCACATAAGATTACACTCGGGTTAGATATTACCCTAGCCATTGTTATAGGCTGCATGTTATACATATATTTGAGGATATATTATGATCATTGACCTAGGTTGCGTTATTTATGCGATTTCTGTTCATAGATGTTTTTCTATTCACGAGTTGGCAACTCACCCCCGTTGTGCCCCAGTTTCTTGCAGGTTTGCCGTACAGGTTTCTTTACGGCTTGCGGGCTTAGTTTCCCTCGGGTGATTTGCTAGTAGGTGGGTTTACTTGTATCGTACCCCCCATTATATAACTCGTATATTATTACTCTGTTGTATCTAGAAGTTCCATCAACCAAACATGTATTCATTTGAGATAGAGACCAGTGATGTTATTCCTTCGACCTTAGAGTCGCGCGTTATATTTCTGTGGTTTTCTTGTGGTTTTGAGTTTCCTTTTGAATTTTGATCCTCGCAGTTGGCGTTGTATATTATTTTGCTTGTGTGGTTGTGACCGTCGATTGACGAAGAGCTAGCTCCCGCTTGGTGATGCCTTTTATTGATTTCGTATACTATTCATGTTGTATCCCGTTTGGGAGCCGGTATTTACAAAGGAGACTCTGCCGAAATTTTCAGGAATTACTTGATGTTTTTTTTAATACCGCATAACTAGGCTTATGCTATTAAAACTACTTGTTTTAAATTGGTTTTCCTTCACTCTACTACTTTTCTTGGTTTGGGTTTCTGGGTTTTCGGCTTACTTAGATTACGTACGTCTCAAGACGTCTCGTAGTTTAAGTGCCGATCATGTTCCGTACTTTCGGGACGTGACAAAGTTGGTATCAGAGCGTTAGGTTTTACCTTCGGAGCATAGGATGACCTTTGGTTGATGGAATAGGTGACTAAAGTAAAGTGACGTACCGTAGGTATGTTCCGCGGCATACTTACGACACGCCACTCCACTTAAGGAGGCTTAGGATGTACATTTCTTTGCTCAGTATTATATTCATTCCGATCTAGCCTCATCGGTACCAGTTACGGTTTGCTGCCACGATTACGGGCAGGGAGAGCTACGGCTAGAGTTGCGGTCAGCACGAGCTCGTTACGAACGAGGACTGACCAGAGCATAATTCCGGAGACACACAATTGCAGAGATGTGTATTTTTATTATGTTTTCGCGCCACGAGTTGATGGATCGTTGTATGAGATTACTCGGATGTGCCGATCAGTACCAGAGGATTGAGCCACTGATAGAGGCCAGCCAGATTTTGATGACCGTTGATGTATTGCTTATTCATGATGATCGAGGTACTGTTCAGCGTGCAGATGAGTGAGCCAGTTGTTGCTGCGAACGACGAGATATCGCCGTAGATGTTGGAGCTATTGCAGTGCGGGTTGTACAAAGAGTTGATAGAAGGTCGCTAGTCACCGAGGATGAATGACTAGTATATGCAGTTCGTTCGCTACCCCGATGCGAGGTCATCAGATAGATTGATTCCTGCTAGAGACGACTTCACGCGGAGACGTTGAGAGTCGACAGAGACGATCAAATGTCAGCAACCTATTATTCCAAGTTTAAAGTATTCGGAAAGACATGCAGGCAATTCTATGGACCCTCTAGAAGAATGAAACCCTAACTCGACTTAATGACCGTATGAAAGCCTTTGAACCTTCCGGTTTGCGGCAGTTCCACGGCGCCATTAGTGAGGCTTGGGTTTGCCCTTCTACGGCTGGACCACCGATGCCGTGGTATGTACTCGATACTATTAAACTGTGCCCAAGATGTTGAGCACTTGGGGGATTATGAGGTTTTGACAATCGATTGGATGGTTCGACTTAATTCGGATGCTAGGTGGTGAGATGCATTTCTTGGGAGACTCCCGATACGAGGATAGCCGTTGGAGCTCAGTCCATGCAGCCACGACGAGACGAGTCCGAAGCGGTCGACATTAGAGAAAAATGGAGTAAGAGTTTCGTACAAGATCTGGATATGATGACGTTCCCCTCCGCCGACATCAGAGATGCGATGCGCATGCCGAGGCAGAGTACTGGATATACCTTCCAGAAGGAGTCGCGATGGGTATGCGGCCGTTCCAGAGCAAGATGCAGATATAGGAAAGGACGATGACTTCCGGACAGTTGGCAGAGACGATACATGGAAGAGACCGTGAGCAGGATTCCTTCCAGGACACTGCTGCAATGATACTTGCACCCAGGATCAGATGTGTCACGTACATTCAGAGAGCCAGAGGCCGACGCCAGTGATATGCTGTCTTACGAGTGGTCGCGATGATTGACCGGGAAATGACAAAAGACGTGCCAGAACGGGATCATCCCCGTTACCACACCTGACAGGGCCGATGAGCTGATGGACCGAGAGATTGGTAATTCACAGTGAAGACCTTGACCCAGGAGTGGTCATTGTTACGCACACCAGCAGGCCAGAGTTCATGATCATCGACGAGACGTCCCACTAATGACCGCGACAGTTGGCCCGAGATTCTTAGAGGATGCGCTTGAGCGGTACTATTCCGCCATTATTGATTTCGATGTTTTGGGTGATTTATTCGCATGATTTGATTTTGATGATTGAGGATTTACGATCTTTGCACAGTGTTGCACTTGATATCGTTTTCGTGCTTTAGTTTCACATGTTTGTGATTTTACGGTTTTAGACATTTGAGTTGATTTTGTGCATATGCACGCACACGATTTGGTTCCTGCACTCTGTATAGTTTATATATGCTTGCAGTGCAGTGATACGCCTTTTGTGCACTTAAATGCACTGGACTTCGATTTCGATTGTGATACTCGATATTTGTTTTGTGCACCTTGTGCACCTGATTTGATTTTGCGTATGTTCGGCGCTTGATATTGGATTTTATGATTTCGTGCATGATGGATGCCCCTGGTTTTGGGTTTTCGCGCATGTTGAGCGCATGTTTTGAGATGCGATTTTGGTGCACACCAGATGCACTAAATCGAGATTATTTTCGTGCATGTCAGATGCACCTGATTTTGCTGTCAGGCACACACGTTGCCTACGACAGATGCTTTGTGCACACCCGATGCACTTAGATCTTGTTTCTGTGCACTTGTATGGCACGTATATGGATTTTGATTGTCGTGCGCACCAGACGCACGTAGTATTCATACGCGTATTTTAGGATTGATTTCTTATAGAGCAGTACGTTTTTTTTATGATAATTGCGATGTGTTTTCGTACTAAGCAGGACTAGTCAGAGGACAGTACCTGAATGTATTTTGCATGCATTGATAGCTATTGAAGGGAATTCCAAAAAGCGAGCTATAGTCTCAGTATTTACCTACGTGTCTGATATGACGCGAAACATTTAAAACAAAGAAAACCCTTCTAAATTGTTTCCCAAAACGGCGGAACGTACATTTAAAACAAAGGTATATATGTATATAGTTATTTTCTTATGATAGACGTCCGCCACTGTGCAGTGTTATCTGCATTGCACAGCAACTTAAAGGATTTGGCATGCATTTCCTCCTGATATATACATGTATAGTTCCGATTTATAGCATATCGGTCTTGCTTGAGATTTGGCATTCGTGTCTTCACCTTGACTCCGATGATTGCGAGATGCTTGACGGAATTTTGATTTCGAGTTATCTACTCATTACTCATGCGCATGCATTGCGCTATGATGCGTTTATGTATGTATGATTTCGGAGCCTCGGCGATTTGATGGTTTTGGCTGAAATATTTTAGTATTTGGGGGGAGTTTTAATTTAAATTCGGGGACCGAATTTCTTTAAGGGGGAAAGATTGTAACGTTTTAAAAATCGTTTCGGTGAAATTTCGAAAAAAGGTAAAATAAGGGGGTTTTCTGTAAAATGTCAAAATACAAATATCTTTATTATAAAATTAAATATACATATTCTAGCTATGTAATTGCTAGTATTTGGTGTTTATTGACCCACTATTGAAATTTCAAATTTTCTGAAATTTTTTCCGAAATTAATTATTTTAATATTATTTTAAGCCGTCACTAATATATTTAATTAGGGAAAATTACAAATTGGAATGAGTTGAAACAAATTTTGTGCATCATAAAACTTTAAATAAAATTTTATCATGTGGTTTTTGAAACGAAATCGTTTGCAAAAACGGTTTAGAAATTATTGAAGAAAAAGGCTTAAATAGTGATATTAGTGTAAATTGATGTTGGGGTGTGGTGTTTATCTTTTATGTGTTCACTCACTCACCCAAACCCACCACTCACCCACTCCCTCACTGTCCAAGCCTCCCCCACAGCAGCCGCAAGTCCCCACTCATTCCTCACAACAAAAGAAAAAGAAATTAAAAAGAAAAAGGAAGCATGGGCATTGTTGACTTAAAAGGGGGTTATATTGACTTGGCAAACATCCACACACACCTACACCAACCCACACACTTGTTTTTCCAGCAAATTTTCGAGCTCCTCCTGCTGTTACTGCTGCCCCTCTTATTTTCCCCAATTTTTCATCTCTTTTTCACTCCAATTTCATCACAAAATCCATAAAAAAATACACAATTTCTTCACAAATTCAAAGAAAATCCTAATTCCATCCCTCCTCACACCCAAATTGGTTTAAAGAATGGAGAAAGGAGGTTTCTTTGGTGGCTAGAGCAACCTAGGGTTTCAAACTTGGAGGTATAATTTCTATCTAATGGTTAAATTGTAGCTTGTATATGCTAAATTAGTTATTTAAAGTGTGAAATTGTTGTTGTTGCTAGTTTATAAAAAAATCAAGAGAAGGGGGTTGATTTTAGGAATGGGAATTGAAGCATTGCATGAGGATTATTTGAGTGTGGTAGATTGCTTGTAGTGTGGATTGGTTGTTCATGCTAGATTGTAATCTTTTTGTCGCAAATCCGCGATGGTTGCGTCAATTTTCTAGTATTCTTGCTTACTAGTTTTTTTAAAAATTGAATTAGAATGTGAAATTAAAAATATGGTTAGGGTTTTTATCACATTATTAACATTATAAATTGTGGATTAATATTTTAGTATATGCAAATCCAAGCTAGATTGTTGTTTGGGCATTTTTGCTATAAAATTGTTAAAATTGGATAATTGCAAACTAGAATTTTTGAATTTTTACAAATTAGTGTCATAAAAATATAGAAGTGGTTTATATGACCTAATTAAGATATTTAGTGAATATATTGGGCATTAGTTTTGTTAAAATATCGAGTTTCGAATTAAAACGAAAACTTTTGCTAACTAGGTTTTTGAGAAATAAAACGAATTGATTAATTTTAATGTTTTGATGATTTAAATCCTATTTCATATATAATTAGTGATTTTTGAAACCATGATTGGTACGTTTGATATTTTCTCGATCAATCGGCGTTTGTACGCCGATGTCGAGGGAGTTTGAGTTGATTTGTGAAAGCAACCATAGGTTTTGACTTATGTGGGATTCGTGTGTCGTTTTGGTCATGAGTCGGATTTTAATGCGATACGATGCGTTGTGATATGTAGGTACCCCCATGTGGACTTCGAGACGACAAGCAATCGCGTGGCGACGTCGGCACTGGCGAGCGAGGACCAGGTGAGTAGATTTATATCTACGGGGAGAAGTCGGGTGGATGGCGTATAGCACCCCCGCAGTCCGTAGTGTAGCTTATATATATATGTTTATATAGGTGTTTTATGATACGAGAATGTGTATCCATGTTATGTTTATGTCTTCCTGGATTAGCTTTGGGTTAGTTACGAAACCCTAGAGTAGTTGTTATACCACATACGCACACACAGACTTGCATACATTACTTTCTTGTGCACCGATTGGGATGTGTATATATGTATATATGCATGGGTATGGGACTATGCATATGTACATTCATATACACATGCATGGATAATGAGGATAGTACTTGGGATTTAAGATGAGTCGATGAGATTTGACTTGAGGCCGTGAGATCGGTGATATAGCAGGGTTCGTATTTGAGATACGACATGACATTGTAACGGGTCTTGACGTAGTGTTTCACACACGTGCATGCATACTTAGGCGATATCAGTATTGTACTAGACGTAGATCAGTACCCCGATCATGATGTTTGATAAAGAGGATATCGGGTGAATAGTATGATGAATGTGATATTGACCCGTACCCAGATTTGGGATGCCGTACGACGGATTTACGTACGAGCTATATTGATGATTGATCCGCACTCTTGACTTGGGATGCCTGCTTATAGATATGGTATCGGAGATGATATTATTGAGGCGGGATCACCGACTGTATATATACAGGTATGTATATGTATCGACTCAGATGATAGGCGGTTTCCTTACCTGTAGTTCAGCTTGTTAGTTCAGCCGTATAGTTTAGTGTAGTTGTTAGATTAGATTAGACTCCTACCTATTTCAAAACAAGCGGATCGTGGGTATTTTAAAAGACAGGTCAAGGGATCTACGGATATTTCAAAAGACGTATCCTTTCTTAAAAACCACCGTAGCCCTATTTTCAAAACCCCGCGATTCGTATGATTTCAAATGTCACCATTGTTTAATTTTTAGCTCCCGCTCATTTTCGTTGCTCGCTCCGCATCGCATATTTACATTGTTATTTCATATTGCATTATTGGCATTATGCTGTTAGGACACCAGCACCATTACCGATGATGCGTATGTACCACATACACTTATTTGCCGGCTCACACACATCTTCATCGGTAATTGCCATGTCACGTACACCTTAGAAAATATTGTTGCTTAACTTAGCTTGATAGCCAGTAGTTTGACATAATATTGGTGTACATACCTTATATGCCAGCTTAGATATTGTAGTTATTACTTGTCGCTTCATGCATACCGTTATTCATTCTCATGCTTATATTCATGGTTTTACATGCTATAGATGATTCGGATTTCCATGATATTTTCTTCATTTTGAGGAAAACCGCAAAACACATATAAACTGATTTCTCTCTTTTTAAATAAAAGTGCGGTTTTTCCCATGATGTATGAGTCGTCCACCATGAGTTTGCTGATGGATTTTGAGACCCGATTCGAGGAGACGGATGAACCGTTTCGGGTACATGGTGGACCCGATAAGGTACCCCGGGGCAAGAAGCGTATGATGATGACGATGTGAGCCTGGCAGGGGAGCACTACCTACCGGTGATTTTACCCGACGCGTCGGATATCCGGAGGATACCGTCGTGGTCTTGAGATGGATGGTAAGGGACGGTCTGGACTGACGGCGCCCTAGATATTGTGATTGAGACATTGAGATTTCGAGATATTGAGGTACAGAGACTGTGATACACAGATATTGAGATATTGGGATTACGTTTTGTGCCGATGCTTGGCACTGTTTTATGCTGATTTCATTATGATACCTCATTTTAAAAATACAAAGGAAATCTCACTAAATTATGAAAACAGTTCTTCATTTACATGTATTCTGTTTTCATGCATTCATACCTCATTCATATGATATATCGCTACTTGAAGCACTGACACGGGCACATGAGATTACACTCGGGTTAGATATTACCCTAGCCATTGTTATAGGCTGCATGTTATACATATATTTGAGGATATATTATGATCATTGACCTAGGTTGCGTTATTTAAGCGATTTCTGTTCGTAGATGTTTTTCTATTCACGAGTTGGCAACTCACCACCGTTGTGCCCCAGTTTCTTGCAGGTTTGCCGTACAGGTTTCTTTACGGCTTGCGGGCTTAGTTTCCCTCGGGTGATTTGCTAGTAGGTGGGTTTACTTGTATCGTACCCCCTATTATATAACTTGTATATTATTACTCTGTTGTATCTAGAAGTTCCATCAACCAAACATGTATTCATTTGAGATAGAGACCAGTGATGTTATTCCTTCGACCTTAGAGTCGTGCGTTATATTTCTGTGGTTTTCTTGTGGTTTTGAGTTTCCTTTTGAATTTTGATCCTCGCAGTTGGCGTTGTATATTATTTTGCTTGTGTGGTTGTGACCGTCGATTGACGAAGAGCTAGCTCCCGCTTGGGGATGCCTTTTATTGATTTCGTATACTATTCATGTTGTATCCCGTTTGGGAGCCGGTATTTACAAAGGAGTCTCTGCCGAAATTTTAAGGAATTACTTGATGTTTTTTTAAAAACCGCATAACTCGGCTTATGCTATTAAAACTACTTGTTTTAAATTGGTTTTCCTTCACTCTACTACTTTTCTTGGTTTGGGTTTCTGGGTTTTCGGCTTACTTAAATTACGTACGTCTCAAGACGTCTCGTAGTTTAAGTGCCGATCATGTTCCGTACTTTCGGGACGTGACACTATGACGATCTCGGGTCAACAGACTACTCTGTACCAGTGTCACCGGAGAACTGCCATCTGACGTGAGGTATAATACCATCTGGGAGTTCTCGGCGAGTCCGTCCAGTGTACCCAGTCTTCATTGAGCACCCGTATATCATCTCTGATGTCAAACACCAATGGATATAGGATCATCCATCGCCCATCTGTATGGGTCGAGAAGGTATACGCTAGGCTACTCTGGTATATCGATGCCCCGTCTCGATACACCCACGACTAGGGACCTTAAAGGATGTACTTATAGACTACCATGTCCCCACTAGTATGATCCGCATCATAGTCCAGGTAGTCAAGTACACATCCTAAGGGCTTTACCAACATGTAACAGAGAGACAATCAGTGTACATGTTAAGGTAAAGAGTAACCAGATAGCATACTATCATGTCGAGCAAGAAAGTCCTCCCTATATATGTCCCAGCATCCACTGCAATATACATCCTATGTACAGTAATGGCCTCTAGGGCATACATATAACTAACAAATAGTGTATCGGAGAGACGGAACCGGACCCTATTGGATATGGTACGTTCCATGATGAGTAATGCTGAGTTACCGTGATCATTCTGGGGATATGCACTAGAATCAGCTGCATACATTTTGAACCGAGTTCCAACTAAGACTGTGCCTACCACACCATATCAGATGTGGTGTGGGAAGAAACCCTATCTTAAGCACATTAAGACATGGGGATGTCCAGCTTTTTTCAAAAAGCAGCATGCGGACAAACTCGAGGCACGCTCAGTACAGTGTAAGTTTGTGGGATATCCAAAGAACTCCAAGGGATATTTCTTCTATTTGTGAAGAGGAACAAAAGGTTTTTGTTTCTCGTCATGCCCACGTCTTGGAAACTGAGTTTTTGGAAAATCAGATAAGTGGGAGCGCAATAGAACTGGAAGAAATTCCAGAACCACGAGCTATTACTGAAAGCTTAGTAGAACCAGAGGGTTCGAAAGATCAGGACATTCCTGCGCCGCTCCGCAGGAGTAGTAGGCAGTCTCATCCGCCGATAGATACTACGGTTTTCTCATAGACGGGGATAGAGAGGATTGCATCATTGATTATGATGAGCCGACTAGCTTCCAGCAGGCCATTCACAGCGTTGACTCGGTAAAATGGCTGGATGCAATGCGGACCGAAATGGAGTCCATGTACACCAACAAAGTATGGACGTTGGACGTTGCTCCAGATGGGGTAAAACCCATAGGATGCAAGTGGATCTTCAAAAGGAAGATTGGTGTAGATGGACAGGTTGAGACCTATAAGGCTAGACTTGTTGCAAAGGGTTTTCGTCAAAGACCTGGTTTGGACTATGACGAAACCTTTTCTCCAGTGGCTATGCTGAAATCCATTCGGATCCTTCTTGCCATTGCTGCCTTCCACGATTATGAGATTTGGCAGATGGACGTAAAGACCGCTTTTCTAAATGAAAATTTAGAGGAGTGTGTCTATATGGACCAGCTAAAGGGTTTCATTCAGAGTGGGAGCAGCGGAAAGGTGTGCAAGTTTCTTAAGTCCATTTATGGACTAAAGCAGGCATCGCGGAGTTGGAACATCTGTTTTGAGGAGACGGTCAAAGAATTTGGCTTTATTAAAAATCCAGATGAACAATGCATCTATAGTAGATTTGTAGCAAGAACTGTCATATGCCTCGTTTTATACGTGGATGGCATTCTTTTGATAGGTAATGACATTCCTATGCTACAATCTGTCAAAGGGTTCTTGTCACACAGGTTCTCCATGAAAGACCTGGATGATGCCTCTTATATTCTGGGGATCCGGATCTATCGTGACAGATCCAAGAGGATATTAGGACTTTCACAGTCCAGGTACGTCGACACCATACTAAAAAGATTCAGTATGGAAGATTCCAAGCGCGGTAATCTACCGGCTTGTCACGGGATCACCCTCTCCAAAGAGATGTTTCCTAAGACTGATTTGGAAAGGGATCGCATGTCTATTATACCCTACGCTTCTGCGGTAGGCTCTATAATGTATGCGATGTTGTGTACCAGACCGGATGTAGCTTATGCACTGAGTGTGGTAAGCCAGTATCAGTCAAACCCTGGGGATAAACACTGGATAGCGGTAAAGAACATTCTCAAGTACCTGAGAAGGACTAAGGAGATGTTCTTGGTGTATGCCGGAAAAGACCTCCAGATCGAGGCCTTTGCTGACTCTAGCTTCCAGAGTGACAAGGATGATTCCAAGTCCATTTCGGGTTATGTCTTTACCCTCAATGGAGGGGCGGTGTGTTAGAAGAGTTCCAAACAGGAAACCGTTGCTGACTCGACGATGGAAGCGGAATATATCGCTGCTGCAGATGCCGCAAAAGAAGCCGTCTGGATAAGGAAGTTCTTGACAGAACTTCAAGTGGTTCCGTCCATTGTTGATCCAATACCTCTGTATTGCTACAACAACGGAGATATATCTTTAGCGAAGGAACAGGTCCCATCAGAAGTCCAGACACATCTTGAGGTGGTATCACCTGATCAGGGAGATCGAGGTTCGGAGAGTTGCTACGGAAGATAACACTGCCGATCCATTCATGAAGGCCTTACCCCAGACTCAGTTCGAGCGGCTGATCGAGATGATAGGTCTTCGATACGCCAGTACATGGCCTTAGTGCAAGTGGGAGATTGTTAGTGTATATGCCCTAGAGGCCATTACTGTATCATACTAGTTTGTATATTACTTAATGGAAGTTTGGGATATTCACAGTTGTATAGACAATCTTGCTCAAAATAGTAGTATGCTATTTGGTTTGTTTCTACTTTAATGTGTGCATGTGTTTCTTATAGCATATCGCCTTTACACATTAGTGGAGCCCTTAGGATCTTTACTTGATTATCAGCGTTGTGATGGTAGTCACACTCGTGGGGGCTGGGTAATCCACAAGCACATCCTTATGCAGGTCCCTAGTCGTAGGACTATCGAGACAGGGCATCGATACTCCGGAGTAGACTAGCGTATGCGCTTCTCATCCCAGCATGGGAGACGGTCTGTCCCACAGCGGTCAGTACGTCGTACTTGAGATAGTATGCGGGTGCTCGTTAGGTTACGAGTACACTGGACAAGACTCGTCGGGAACTGTTGGTTGGTATTATACCTATCGTCAGTTATTAGTTCCCAGGTGATATGAGTACAGCTTAGTCCGTTGACTTGACATTGTCACTTCGCCTCGAGTGTGTTCCCACTGTTCTTAGATTGCTACCCTACCACGGCTCAAAGGAGTCGTGCAAACAGGTAGCAGTTGGGTGCAGTCCCGAAGCACTTGGAGGCAGTGACGGTTAGACAGGATTCGTCTCTCCCAGTATTGGGGGTTGATATCACGCTGTATCTAGGAGAGCCATTACACAAAGTCCCTGGCCAGGGAAAGCGAGATATACTGGTAGGTTTCCAGTGTTATCTCAGGGTGTTCTGGGCTACACTCCGACACGACTTGTACCGCTATTAGGGGAATGACGTTTACCGCCCCCTAGGCCCGCCATGCGATATTCTCAGACGAACAGACCGGACTGTACGGAGATTGTCACATTCAGGCTCAGTAGGAGTTCAGTTGGGTTCACCTCGTCAGTCTTCTTATCGACATCTACCTGGGGACCGTTACGTACAGCTAGTACCGCTTGCGGCCTATGGTTAAACCCACTGCCAGCGTAGTGTCGAGTTTTTAGAGTCCCACACAGAGGGTTATTCGCCTTTAGGCAAAACAGACTAGAGGTCGCATGGTTTTGCGATGGGGTTCGTTCACATCCGCGCACTTGCGCACGTTTGGTGTCCGGACAGCTTATACTAGCGGGCTTTGGTTTAAGCCAGATCCTAGTGTATGTTTGCGGATTGGTTTTATCTTATTGTATTCGTGTTTCTCGGAACATGGATACGGGTGTGTATGCACAGTTGACTGAGGCAGAGGCAGAGGACTTTCATTAGGGTTGATGACCGCTGTCTTTTTCTTAACCCTAATGTATATGTGAAATATGATTATTAATATTAATTAATTATAATTGTGTTATGGTTAGGGTTGTTGACCATTTGCCTATGGTTGACTTGTTGACCTATGTTGACATATTGACCATCATCATTTCACATGAAAGATGCTCTTTGATTCTTGCAAAATTCATTAATGTGAAATGATAATGGTCATTTCAAGTTAACCATCACTATTATCTTTGATTAATTATTTAATTATGATAATTCACATATATGTGAGGATGGTTGATATTATCCTCATTCTCTCATGCTCATTCTCTCTCATCCTCTTCCTCTCTCTCAAAGCTCTCCCCTCTCATGAGTTGAGAACCATTTTGCTTTTGAGATAAAACACCAAAATTACTCTCTACTCATTCTAAGGTTCTAGGTTTAGTACACCAAGCACTTTAGTTACCTCTAGGTTGAGGTAGGAGCCAAAGGTAGGGCCCTCGGGTGGATCTTTCTTCGGCAAGAGAAGGCGACGAGGACGACCCGTTCATCCCACTCCAAGGAGCAAGAAGAGAAGGAGTTCAAGACTTAGGTATAACCCTTTAACCGAGTAGCTAAATCTCTTAGCATGGTTGTTAGTTTTTGTTTAGCAAAGATCCTCCTTTTAGTCCATGTTGCCTTGAGTTCTAAAAATCGAATTTTTATATCGTTTCCGCCTCCCCGTAAGCACCGAGATGGGCAACGTGGACTTACAGTAGGGAGGAAATCAAAGCACAGTGGGAACAACACAAGACTCTATGATGATTTCAGGTCTACAGACTAACATGTACCGGTGTCACTATAGAACTGTTATCTGACGATAGGTATAGTTGTTAGTTATATGTATGCCCTAGAGGCTATTATTGTACATGATTGTATATTATAGTGGATGCTTGGACATATATAAAGAGGACTTTCCTACTCGACATGATAGTATGCTATCTGGTTGCTCTTTATCTTAACATGTACACTTGTATCATTATACTGTCTCTCCGTTACAGGTTGATAAAGCCCTTAGGATGCGTACTTGACTACCAGGATTATAATGTAGATCATTTTAGTGGGGCCAGGGTAGTCCACAAGTTCATCCTTTGATTGTTCCTAGTCGAGGGAGTATCGAGACAGGGCATCGATATTCCAGAGTAGACTAGTGTGTACGTTTCTTGACCCTGTATGGGGCGATGGTTGATCCCATAGCCATTGGTGTATGGCATAAAAGATTGTACACATGTGCTCATTGGAGAATGGGTACATCGAACAGAACTCTCTGAGAACTCCTAGATGGTATTATACCCTATTATCAAATAGCGTTTCTCTGGTGACACTGGTACAGGTTAGTCTGTAGACCCGAGATTGTCATAGAGTCTTGTGTGATTCCCACTGTACTTTGATTTCCTCCCTACCACGCTCAAGAGAGCATGTAAATAGGTGGATTTTGGGTACAGTCCCGAGTCACATGGAGGCAATAAGTGATAGGAGGGGTTTCGTCTCTCCCGGTATTGCGGTTGATGTTGTGCTATGCTCGATTGGTTATAACAGGAAGTCCCTGGCCATGGCTGATGATGATATTTACTGGTAAGTGTTATCAGTAGTTTCTCGACCCGTTATGAGCCTCACATCGGCATGACTTATCAAGTTATTGGGGTTTGATGTTTACCACCCCCAGACTCGATATACGACATATCAGACGAAGAGACCGGACTGTACGGTTGTGTTACTTACTGGATTCACGGGAGTTTGGAAAAGCTTGCTTGTTGATCTTATGATCACTCAATACCTGGGTAGCCGTTACGTCCAGCTAGTACCGCTGACGGCTTGTGGGTGACTGATATGATCATTACCTACTGCTGGCATATTGACGAGTCTTTAGAGTCCTACACAGAGATTTCCTAGCTCAAGCGAAATGAAGTAGGGCACACATGTGATATGTGCGGAACCGAGATTGATACATGTATGTGATACAGTATTCTAATCTTGCGATATAGGTTATATATGATATAACCGGATTATTGAATCAATAATTTGTTATATGTATATTTGATATACATATAAATAATATTAGTTGGTTGTATGTGATATAGCCGGATTATTAAATCAAGTGTTGATTTAATAATTTAATATATAATTATATATTTGATATATTAATATATATTAACTAATATTAGCTCACTTAAGAATTTCTTTTCTACAAATACATATTAATATATATGAGATATATATTAATGTATTTACTAATGTGTCATGCTAGATGATACATTGGACATAGGTGTATGTGACTCACACCAAACTAAAGATTATTTGGGTGATTTAATTATTAAGGGATAAACCAAAATTAGGTGGAAAATATCATGGCTTAAGATGCTTGTGGAAGCATGTAGAAGCCTTGACTTAGTCACTAATTTTGGTTTACTTTAGATATTTATTAACCCAACCATTATCTTTAGTCATGGTTAAGTCTCTACAAATATCATTTGAGATAATTTTTCACCAAGGTACACATGAGTTCATCTTCTTCTTTGCTCTCTAGCTTTTGAGTGAGGTGAAAAAGAAAAAGAGAGAAATAATTCTAAAGAGAGTAAAATTCATACTTCATCAATCTATACCAAACTAGCCATTTAGTATAGGCTGTTTATTTCACTAATTCCTCAATTAGTGAAGAGGCAGCATGAGTTAGAGATTCCTCAAGGTAGATCATCTTTGACCTCGATGTGTTAGTTATATGTATGCTCTAGAGGTCATTACTGTACATAGGATGTACATTGTAGTGGATGCTGGGACAAATATAGGGAGGACTTTCTTGCTCGACATGATAGTATGCTATCTGGTTACTCTTTGCCTTAACGTGTATACTGATTGTCTCTCTGTTACATGTTAGTAAAGCCCTTAGGATGTGTACTTGACTACCTAGACTATGATGCAGATCATACTAGTGGGAACATGGTAGTCTATAAGTACATCCTTCAAGGTCCCTAGTCGTGGGTGTATCGAGACGGGGCATCGATATACCAGAGTAGACTAGCATATACCTTCTCGACCCATACAGATGGGCGATGGATGATCCCATATCCATTGGTGTTTGACATCAGAGATGATATACGGGTGCTCAGTGGAGACTGGGTACACTGGACAGACTCGCCGAGAACTCCCAGATGGTATTATACCTTACGTCAGATGGCAGTTCTCTGGTGACACTGGTACATGTTAGTCTGTAGACCCGAGATCGTCATAGAGTCTTGTGTGATTCCCACTGTGCTTTGATTTCCACCTTACCACGTCCAAGAGGGCGTGCAAAACGGTGGCTTTTGGGTACAGTCCCGAATCACATGGAGGCAATGAGCGATAGGAGGGGATTCGTCTCTCCCGGTATAGGGAGATGATGTTGCGCTGTGTTCGATTGGCTATAACCGGAAATCCCTGGCCAGGGTTGCTGAGATTGACTGGTAAGTGTTATCAGTAGTATCTCGAACTGTTATAGACCTCATATCGACACGACTTATCGAGCTATTGGGGTCTGACGTTTACCACCCCTAGGCAAGATATGCGACATATCAGACGACGAGACCGGACTGTACGGTAAGTGTTACTGGTTAGATTCACAGGAGTGTGAGCAGGCTTGCTCATTGATCTTCTGATCGCTCAATACCCGGGTGGCCGTTACGTTTAGCAGACCGCTTGCGGCTTGTGGGTGTTTGATATGATCATCACCTGCTGCCGGCGTATTGACGAGTCTTTAAAGTCCTACAAAGAGGTTTCCTGGCTCAAGTGAAACGAAATAGGAGCGCATATGAGATATGTACGGGACCGAGAATAATACCAATATGTGATACTGTATTCAATTCTCACGATTTGTGACATTGATCGGTTATATGCGATATAGCCGGGTTATCGGATCAAGTGTTGATTCGATAAGTTGTTGCTATTGATATTAGTCGGTTATATGCGATATGACCGGATCGTTAAATCAAGTATTGATTTAATGATTTACTGTATAATTATATATTTGATATATTACTTTACATTAACTAGTATTGGTTCACTTAAGATTATTTTCTCACTAGTTTGTGCACATTGTATATATGATATATTTTTGTGCACTTGTTTGTATCATGTTTGATGATACATGCAAACTTGGGTGTGTGTTTACTTTAAACTATGATTAGGTTAATGGTTAAGGGTTTTGATTTATTGATTTATTTACTTTATTCTTTTTGGCAAAAGAAAATAAAATGGTGGCTTTTTGTTTTATACATGAATCTTCATGAAGCTTTGGATAAGTGACCATTTTGTTTCTTTCCGTAACCCTAACCATTTACTTTAACCTGTAAGTGCACGGCGGCGCCCCGGCCGTCAATCCGACGGCCAAATGCGGAAGCGGTGATAAACTTTAATTTTACTTGAACTGGCAAACCGCCGCGCACTAATACCCGGATCGAACCACTAACTAGTCCTAGCTATCTACAAGAAAGGGAAGAGAGATATACCGACAGATCCGAGTCGTCCGGTCTTCTCGTCGTCGTCCCGATCTCCTGCGGAATGTCCCGTCTCCTCCTCGTCGCCGGAAGTGCACCACATCGCCTACTTCTTTTACGGGCTCCCACCTCAATGCCGAGGCAACTCGGGCACGAAGCTGGCTAGTCGACGTGCCCAAGATTTGCTGTAGAATGTGTAGTGAAGAAGTCTCATTTTGGGGTTTGGAGCTTTGCCATTTTGGTGGAAGAAAAGAGAACTTGGAGAGAGGTGGGAAAAAATGTAGCATACAAAAAATGAGAGTAACATTTTTCCACCCAATTCATGAAATGAATCCCATCCCTTTTGGAATGGCCGCCCCCCCTTTTCCATGTGTGATTGGAGAGAGAAAAAACAAAGACAAGGGGGTGGGTGGAACAATAATGCAAAAAAGGGAATCATGAAAGAACATGATAACAAATACATCCACACACAACCAACCTCACCCCTCATCATCATCAACAATCATGACTTTAAAAGTCAAGTCATGATGGAGTCAAAACAAGTCAATGATGGTGCACATCATGAAAGCCATCATGATGCAACAAGATGCAAAGAACCCCCTCCACTAATGCCTATTTGCAACAATGCAAATAAACCCTCCTCCACCAATCTTCGGCCAATGAACGGAACAATGGAAATCGGCCGAAACGGAAAGCAAACTGGCAACTCCAGAAAACTGGTCCCGTAATAAATTACAGGAAAACCCCGATACTGTGCATACACACCCGCATCTGTATTTCGACCGAAATACAAATCCAATGAGACAAAATCTCCACTGTACTATACTAGGATCCGGCTTAAACCAAAGCCGGCTAGTAATATCCGTTCGATCCTGATCCGTGCAATACCGCACGTATCTGATCGAACCCTGCCATATATCCATACGGCCTATAGTACAAACTGTCCGATCCTGATCCGTGCAATACCTCACGTATCTTATCGGACCTTGCCATATCTCCATACGGCCTCTACAACTTTCGCCCGAAAGCTGAGTAACTGAATGTGGGGGACTCTAAAGACTCGTCAACACCTTGGTTGTGGATTTAACCACTAGCACGTCAGAGGTATAAGCCAATACGTAACGGGCTACCAGGTATTGACTAAAAGGGACGTCTGTGAGCGAACTCAGCCCGACAACCCTACTGAGCCTGTCAGTGACAATATCCGTACAGTCCGGTCCGTTCGTCTATGAGCATCGCATGGCGGGCCTAGGGGGTTGGTAAAAGTCAGACCCCTAAAAGCGGTACAAGTCGTGTCGGAGTGTAGCCCAGAACACCCTGAGATACTACTGGAATGCCTACCAGTAAATCTCCTTGCCTTGGCCAAGGACTTCGTGTAATGGCTTTCCTAGACACAGCACGACCTCACCCCCAATACCGGGAGAGACGAACCCCTGAAGATACGCTCACTACCTCCATGTGGCTCGGGACTGCACCCAACTAAAACCTGTTTGCACGACTCCTTTGAGCCGTGGTAGGGTAGTAATCAAAGTACAGTGGGAACTCACACGAGACAAATGACGATCCCCAGGTCGATGAACTAACCTGCACACATGTCACCAGGGAACTGCCATCTGACATCTGGTATATGACCAACTAGCATGTTCCCGGCGAGTCCTGTCCGGTGTACTCATAACCCAATCAGCACCTGTATACATCTTAGGTGATCCAACTGACACCAGTGGCTTGTGAGACCGGCCACCGCCCCTCGTCGGGGTCTCGACTGTATACACTAGTCTACTCTGGAGTATCGATGCCCTGTCTCGAAACTCACACGACTAGGGACCATTTAAGGATATGCTTATAGACCCCAGCTCCCACTTATATGATCGCCCTCATACTGCTGGTGGTCAAGCAAGAATCCTAAGGGCTCTATCAACGTGTAATAGCGACTTGTCAGGTCACCTAAAACAGTACACGATGATAAAGGTAAACCAGATAGCATACTATCATCTCGAGTAAGACTGTCCTACCGGGATAGGTCCTCCATCAATCATTGCAATCACGTACCTGTGACCTAATAATTGACTCTGAGGGCACTATCTCCAAGAATCTCCCACTTGCACTCAAGACTAATTATTGCGATGTCGCATACTCACAACCCGTGTGATACCGAACACCCAATTCCTCTACTAGTCAGTCTCACAAAGCTCGTTTGCAAAACTATTGCGTTCGAGGAATAGCCTCAGTGAGTGGATCCGCCTTGATGTTTCTTTCTATGTCTCTCTATATCTCAAGTTCGCGGAGAAACCCATCTCCCGAAATGAGCAATACCTGTCTTAGAATGTGTCTGGATGTCTGATGGGACATAGCTCATAAATGAACTCCAAATCCAAACTTCTTAGACTGTATCGTCAACTGAACTTAATCAGTATCCTGCGCCATGCCACCCTCAGTATTGCCTTGGATCACCTGTCCAAAATACTGCCCCTCGTCAGAGGGAAAACTATAACTCTGACAACCTCCTTGTCGTCCATGTCACCTTGGAATCCTGGAATGATAACTGTCTCCCGAATGAGGCTGTCGTTATCATATCCCTAGAACATTCACTTATGTTCTAAAACTGCTTCCGACTGTTTCTCCAGGATTGGATCAAATGTCAACTTATTGCATCTAGTGCAAGAACAACATCTGGTGTGGTACTTGACATCTCACGATTGACTCAATTGCCTGAGCAAGTGATATGCCAATCATGCATATCCCTCTCCCCTTTAGTCTATAGACACCTTTAGAGAGGGTGACTCCATCTTCTGCAGGTACACTACCGTGCATGGAGTCGTCCATTTTAAATACTCTTAGAATGCTGCCTGAGTACCCTGATTAGGAAACCACCCAAATCTAGATCTAAAACCATAGATCTAGTAACCAGTATGTCTGATATAAAATCCATTTCCTTTGTGGAGAAACCACTGTGTGACGACCAAAGTATAACTGATTGTAGTATAGGAGTTTCCTTTCCTACTCTGTGTATGTTATCCAAATACCAGGATATCACACTCTACTATCTTCTCAACAGATCCATCCCTTATTCTGATGAAGTCAAACCCATGACTGTCACGTCAGAAATAGATGATCTATCTCCGCTACATCTGCTTTAGTCTATAAATAGACATAAGCTACCTGTCCACCAATGCTTCCGCTGCTCCCACTGACTACGACAACCCTCTGGCAGAGTCATATAGACGTACACTTCTATAACTAGTTTAGAATGACGCTATACTCATCCTCCCGCCGGGTCTCGCAGCCTGGAACAACAGCAATGGTAATTGTGGGTAAACAAGAACTTCCCTGTCACCGTCCTTGAGGCTACCGTAGTACCTCTCGGGTGCCTGAAGTTACCCACCAAATCTGCGGAGTGGCCAATGGAATGTCAATCCAGATTGAATCATTAGGTTCCTTGTCAAATCTTCAGTAATCGTTTGTGGTTCTGGAATCACTTCCAGTTCTACCATACTCCCACTACTGTTTTCTGAAAAAATCCATTTTTAATAAAACTGTGGCGAGTCTAGAACAATATTGCTATTGTTCATCCAGATGGTAGAAAGTCAACCCTCGTCATAGCCTGGGTCAACCCACAAACAGCCATTACAGAAACGTGCCTTGAGTTGTCCAGTGTCTGGTTTTAATCATAAGCCGGACAACTCCACGTACCTTAACATCGTTAAGATACGAACTGTTCTATATCCCATATAGAACCAGAGGCACTGATTTGATTGAACCAGATCCAAATCATGCAGCTGTCTCGAGCGCATGTCAACTAAATGGAAGGAGGCCGATCAGCGTTACTCAATTTAGGAATGCTTCCAATTATGAGTAACCTGAAAGAGAAGCATGTTCTCTTAGTCATTACTATCAACTGAACACCATACACAAGTATCTACATCTTCGATCTCTTTGAAGAATCCCGATACTTGCTACACCTGGTTCTCTACTCTATTCAAATACCTATAACTTCTCAAAATTCAGACCCTGTGTTTCCGCGAAACACCTGTCTAAAAACTAGAGAAGTCATAAGTAAACCGAATATAGTACGAGGACCAACCCCTCTGTCCAGATGGACCCTGGACAACATACAATACTCTGTATAAGTCCCTTGAGTCTGATAACTCATTCACTGTGTGTCGTAGGTTGAAAACTGTACTTATGGTCAAGAAGAATTACACCGCTGTTTAATGCTCCTTACCTAACCATCCACTGATATAGGTAAATGTCATAGACATAATTTCAGAAAGGTATATCTCACTCTATGAAAATAGACGTACAGATATATCAATTTGAAATTGGTGCATAAAAGCGGATATTCAAAACCAAATATTTGCCGACCGGCAAACAACCCAGGTGATTTCCTCAAATATCACCGATTGCAACGAATCTCGATATAATGAGGATAGTCACCCATGTAGAAAGAATCTTGATGAAGAAAGAAAACATTGGCTAGAAATTTTCAAGTGATGATTCCAAGTGAGAAATTCAAATCTAAAGTGAACCCATTTCCTATTTCTTCATCCTCTATCACTTTCCATGTAGTAGAGGGTGTTTTCTTCACAAGTTTCTTGACCTAGTGAAGAAGGAGCTTGAATTTGAGTCGCCTCGACGTAGATCATCTTCGGCCTCAAAGTCAATGACCTAGCCCGATCATTTTCCGATGAAACCATCGCTAGAGTCCGGGATCCCGATGATCGCAGCGGAGGGACGTCAACACGGAGCTAAATAAATGGTGGAGCGGATCTACAAAAGTTGTATTTCCGTTCACTTTGTAGTAAAGTTGTTTACTAGTTGTTATCGCCTTAAACTCTAGTCAACGATCGCATTAGGGTTTCTCGGCACCGGAAATTTTTCAAATTGGCATGGTTGATGCATTGTGAGACCTCATTAGTGTGCCTGGGAACCCTTCAGTGGTATCAGAGCCTGGCTAGAGCCTTAGGCGATGCGTAGGCGAAGTTAGAAACCCGATCGAACCCGAAACCCTAACCCAAAACCCTTCTCTGTACAATTTTTTGAAATCTGGGTTTTTTCCAAATTAAAAATATGCAGAAAAATCAGCAAGCTCTTTTATGGATTACTGTGAAGCACGTGCGCATGATTCTTCTAAAGTGCGGCGGAACCGCGGCACGACCATGGCTCGTGCGGCGGTTCCGCGGCCATACAGTCAGATTGGTTTTTGGAATTTGCACAGTAATTCCTATCTTTTTGTGTTGTATTTTCTGGGTATTTTTAACTTCTACTCAAGAGTTGAGTTTTCTGGGTTGTATTGGGGACTCGGTGTTTCGATCGGGAAGTTTAACTTCGTCTGTGTTTTTCCGGATAATTTTAGAAAATCTTGAAAAGTTCGACCGGATATAAATACCCAATTTTTCCCCTGTTGGGAAATTTCCAAGTGTTGGATCTTTCCGTAGTTTAATGACGTTCTAAGTAGTGCAAGTAACGCGATGGTCCCTCTAGAAGACAACAAACCTTAACTCGATTATGTGACCGTCTTGAACTGCCCTTTGAACCTTAGGGTTTGGGGCAGTACGGCGTGCCACATGTGAGGCGTTGGCTTGACCCTTCTACGGCTGGACCGTTGGTACTGAGGCATGAAGTGAATGTTTTTAAACTTATATCATGTGTTGATCAGTTTCGGGAAAACTTGGGTGTTTGATTGTTCGATCGGAAAGTTTAACATTTTCTGTTTATCTGGAATGTGATACAATAATTGGAATCCACAAGTAGTTATGAGATAACTGATATGAATGTTATAAACATAGCACTTTAGTCTCACTTGATCGGTTGCCACGGAATTTTGATGCGATCAAAAGTCCGTCGCAATCACGTAGCGTACGCGAATATTCGCCGGTAAATTTAATAGATAGCCATGCCCCATAGCCCCGACCAAGTGACTGTAGGAGAACCCCGTCGCCGAAAGCATCCGTTCGGGTGCTCGCGGCAGCGGTGTTCCGCCTTGGTGCACTTCGTCGACGGTATCGGGGGTGCGGCCGCCTACTAAAGTTTGCGACGAGCATTCGATCAGGATGTCGGGAATCTTGTTGAATTGCCCGACTTGATATTGAAAAGTGTTTTCGATAATGAGACTAAAATGCGGGGTTTATAATTGTTAGGCATGCGATGTCTAAGTAATTCATTTGATTAGGCTTGCGATATCTAAGGAGGTTGCGGATTCCAACTGTTGTAGTTTTACACTTTCTTTTCTGTGACCGTAAGTGTAATATGTTATATCGCCGGTTTCGTTGCTATATGTCAACGACAATTGGGATGCGCATATTTACTTACGTTGATGACATATGATATTATGTGTTGCTGGATATGTTATATTGGATCGTCGTGTTTGAATAGCCGGGGGTTTTTATATGAGATGAGTGTTTTTCATTTTCATTCATGTAAAAACTTATATGCAATATTATTTTATTGGGGCACTTCCAGGTTGCGGAAGATGTCACCTTTTGTATATTATTTACTTTTCCGCACTAGGATAGACCCAAGGAGGAGGGCACAAGTAACCGGGTTCTGGAGTCCAGTGGGAGACCAACTCGAGGAGTCGAGTCCGGGTCTCCTAACTCTAGAATTGGTAGGGTTGCTTGCCGCTCTCGTCGGGGTCTAGGGGTGTGGGTTTGGCTATTCATCGCGACCGTGGAATCCGTGTTTTATACTGGCTCGTATTGAAAACACGGACGTCCTAGTATATCCAATATTTCATATATGTTTCTTCTGCTGCGATATCTGTGATGTGATCATTTGATGTTCTGTGATAAATACTGTATATAGTATATATGATATATTATATAGACGTTACTTTTGTTTTACACCCGCGCTAGCCCTGCCCCGCTCTGTCGTTAGTTACCTAACCTAACGGTACACGAGGGGACATCGAGGTGAATGCGGATGGCATAAGTGTATGTCGTATTTATCTGTGATGTTTAGGTAACATAAATGATGGGACTTCATTAATATGATTAATGAAAGAAAAAGAAACCTAAAGATGTTGTGGAATCGAATTTTCAAAAACAGGTAGCTACAGTTCTTGCTTTGCATCGCGGTGTTCCTTGCAGAACATCCTGCACCTTATTCAATAAGGAAAGGACCGAGATCCCTTCATCGAGAGTGACTCCTTTAGAAATAACTGGCAGATGCTACACCCTTCGGTTTGTCTTTTGATTGCTTCTATAATTTCTGCTTTGCACAGCGGTATATATGATATATCCTGCACCTCATTCGACGAGGAAAGGGCCGACGATCCCTTTACCGGGAGTGACCCCTTTAGCAAAACTAGAAAAGCCTCAAAAACACTCCATTTTAAAATCATTTGATTCTACAACGATATCAAGTTCATTACGCAATAGGTTTTCAGAAAAACCTGTCGTAGCCCTCCGTCATTTCAGATAAGTTGTATATAGTATTCGTGCTGCATTTATTGGCTTTCGTCAAGGTGCAGTGTGCGGTAGCTATATGCTGCTTATCTGCTGCATATGATGCAATTGGATTAGGGTAGTCGTGCGGCTTTGTTGGCTTTCGTCAAGGGTCATGCGGGTGGGTTTAATTCAATCAGGAAATGACGGGTTGAACTTGACTGGCGGGCTATGGTTTGTTGGCTTTCGTCAAGGTCATAGCACGTTAGGGGCAAAATTATCGGGAATTTCAAGTGTTGAAATTTGCAATGAGATTGCATACCTTCTATGAGATGGTTGGATCCCGATACCCACTGCGAGTAATTGTTACTCCTGAGAGAGTTTTACACATTACAATTAGCCGATCAAGTAGGTGTCTAGAAAGGTGTCAACGGGGTTACGCCTCTGGGAAAACGAGGTTTACATTAATTAGGTTCGTGCGAAAGCACGGGGGACCTCCCTCAAAGTACCGACACTGGCCTGGCTGAAAGATTGGCGAACTTGTAGCGTGTAATTAATCCCGGCTCGTCTTTCCTTTTAGGGTTTGAAGGAAGATTTGATAAAAACAGTGGGAGCTATCCTGATTAGATAAAATAATAACCAATCTGATCTTGCAAGAGCATACGCTGAGTGTTTTCTTCTCTCTCTCTCTCCACGTAGCGACCAAGTCACGCCTTAATCAAGATAATAATACGGATATTGACCGAACCCGCTTGTTATACTGAGCTGGGGAACGTTGGTCCCGCTCCAACTTATAAATGTTATAAGACAGAGCAGGAAATAGGGGAATACCAGATTTCCCGTGCCACCCAAATGAAGAAAGTGCATGATGATGCATCATCTTCGGGTGTGCTCGTTACATAGAACTGTTTCTCAGTATCCTTTACGTCCTGAGTATGTGATACCGGATCAGGATCCCGCATATGTAATCTGTTACATGGGCTACAGAAAGGTAGAGAACTGAGAACGGGTGATATGTTTCTTGAGGCAGAAAACGGTGAAAGTATTGCAGCCAAGTCTGTTGGTCACTGTCACCCTGTATTACCAATACATTGATTCTGAACGAATGTTATTAGATACCGAACCTGATATACAAAATCATATCAGTCTCTTTATTAGTAAAGAAAGGATATAATTTTGTATTGTTGGATAATGTTTTGAACATTTCCTATATCAAAGTTGATCGGTTCAGGCACGTTATCTAAAAGTATTGACGTTCTAAATCGAACTACAGTTCCTAGTATATAGAACACACACAAGAAGAAGAGTTCAGAAATGAACGAATCCTTCTTGAGGTATTATAGAATAGGTCATATCAATGCGACCCGACTAGCTGAAGTTACATTAAGATGCATATTTAAATCAGTTTGAATTTATATCTTGTGAAACTTGCCAATCATGTCACAAAGATAAGATGACCATAGCTCTGTTTAATGGAAACAGAGAAAGAGTTAGTAAACTCTTGGGACTGATACATGATGATGTATGTTAGGTCCCCTGTCTATACATGCCAAGACCGGTTCTTTGTACTTCATTACATTCTCTGATAATCTCTCAAGATTCAGACATATGTTCCTGTTGAAACACAGGTCCGAACCTTTTGAGATATTCGCAGAATATGATTTAGAAGTAGAGAACCAAAATACGGGTATAAGTATTATGTCCTTTGATGTGATCAGGGAGGAGAATACTTGAGCACGGAATTCCTGGATTATTCTAAAGGAGAATGAGATTCTCTCTCAGTATTACTCCTCTGAATACACCACAGCACAACGGTGTATCAGGGCGGAGCAATAGCACCCTATATGATATGGTTTGCTCTATGATGAGTATCACTGAGTTACCTGTTTCTTTTAGGGAGTTATGCACTTGAGAAGCTGCATACCTATTGAATTGGGTTCGAATCAAATCAGTGCCTACCACTCCATATAAGATATGGTACGGGAAGAGCCTATCTCTTAAGTAAGTTAAGATTTGGGATTGTCCGGCCAATGTCAAAAGCAAAATCCGGACAAGATCGAGGCAAGGTCAGTTCTGTAGAACTGGAAAGGTTCCAGCTATACAAACTGCTGCTGATGATTTGGCAGAACCAAAGGATTCAATAGCAACCAACGAACTCCGGCCTCTCCGCCGATCTAGTAGGGTTTCTCACCCACCTGAGAGATACTTTGGTTTCTCTATGACAGTGGGAGCGAGAATTGCATCATGAGATGATGACCCAACTAGTTTCGAGCTGGCCATCAAGAGTGGGACTCTATAAGAATGGCTGGATGCTTATCGATCTGAGATGGAATGCTTATACACCAACAAAGTATGGACTTTGGTTGCTTTATCTGAAGGGTTAAATCCCCATCAGGAGCAAGTATATCTTGAGAAGATTACTTGGTGTACATGGAAAAGTTGAGACTTTCAAAGCTAGACATGTTAAAGGTTTGCATCATTGACCAGCTATGGATTATGTTGAAACCTTTTCTAAGGATCTATGCTTAAGTCCATCCAGATCCTACTTGCCACGGCTACATACCATGACTATGATATCTGGTGGTTGGGTGTCATGACAGCTTTTCTAAAATGATGTTTTAGAAGAGAGCGTCTATAAGTACACAACCATAGGGCTTCGTAAACAGTGGGAGCAGCGGAAACGTGTGCTAGTTGCTTTATAGGATGAAGCAGGCATTGCGGAGTTGGAACGTCTGTTTTGATGTGTTAGTCAAACAGTTTGACATCATCAAAATGGTAGATGAACCTTGTATATACAAAAAGGTAGTAGGGAGTATGGTAGTGATCCTCGTAGAGTACGTGGATGACATACTCTTGATAGGGAAGGAGTTTCCTATGCAACGCTCGGTCAATCTCCGCTTATCACAAGGATTCTCCATATAGGATCAAAGTGATACCTCCTAAATCCTGAGTTTTCATCTATGAGATATATGTAATTGGATGTTAGGATACTCACTACATGTAGTGAGATGGTATCAAACGATCCTGGGGAGAATCACTGGAAGGGTTCCAGGGTGATAAAGACGATTGAATGTCAGTCACAGGCATTGTCTTTACCCTCAGTAAAGGGACGGTATGTTGGAAGAGTTCCAAGCTAGATACCGTGGCATACTAGACTATAAAGGCTGGATACATCGCTACTTAAGATGCTACCAAAGAGGAAGTCTGGGTGTATATTAGTTCATGAGATGAACTTCGTTCCTACCATTGTATGACAATGGAAGTGTGGCTTATGCCAAGGAACGCTCGTCCCGTCAGTGATCCAGACATATTCTAAGGTAGTATCACCTGATCATGGAGATAGTTGATCTACAGGGTGATCGAGGTAAGGAGAGTAGACTCAGAGGACAACACGGTGGATCTACTCACAAAGGCCTTTTCCCAGAGAGAGACTTTTATAGGATGGTTGAGTATGAGATACTACAACCACTGCTACAGATGGCCCTAGTGCAAGTGGGAGATTGTTAGTTATATGTATGCCCTAGAGGCCATTACTGTACATAGGATGTACATTGTAGTGGATGCTGGGACATATATAGGGAGGACTTTCTTGCTCGACATGATAGTATGCTATCTGGTTACTCTTTGCCTTAATGTGTACACTGATTGTCACTCTGTTACATGTTGGTAAAGCCCTTAGGATGTGTACTTGACTACCTAGACTATGATACGGATCATACTAGTGGGAACGTGGTAGTCTATAAGTACATCCTTCATGGTCCCTAGTCATGGGTGTATCGAGACGGGGCATCGATATACCAGAGTAGACTAGCGTATACCTTCTCGACCCATACAGATGGGCGATGGATGATCCCATATCCATTGGTGTTTGACATCAGAGATGATATACGGGTGCTCAATGGAGACTGGGTACACTGGACGGACTCGCCGAGAACTCCCAGATGGTATTATACCTTACATCAGATGGCGGTTCTCTGGTGACACTGGTACAGGTTAGTCTGTAGACCCGAGATCGTCATAGAGTCTTGTGTGATTCCCACTGTGCTTTGATTTCCACCTTACCACGTCCAAGAGGGCGTGCAAAACGGTAGCTTTTGGGTACAGTCCCGAATCACATGGAGGCAATGAGCGATAGGAGGGGATTCGTCTCTCCCGGTATAGGGAGTTGATGTTGCGCTGTGTTCGATTGGCTTTAACCTGAAATTCCTGGCCAGGGTTGCTGAGATTGACTGGTAAGTGTTATCAGTAGCATCTCGAACTGTTATAGACCTCATATCGACACGACTTATCGAGCTATTGGGGTTTGACGTTTACCACCCCTAGGAAAGATATGCGACATATCAGACGACGAGACCGGACTGTACGGTAAGTGTTACTGGTTGGATTCACAGGAGTGTGAGCGGGCTTGCTCGTTGATCTTCTGATCGCTCAATACCCGGGTGGCCGGTACGTTTAGCAGACCGCTTGCGGCTTGTGGGTGTTTGATATGATCATTACCTGCTGCCGGCGTATTGACGAGTCTTTAGAGTCCTACACAGAGGTTTCCTGGCTCAAGCGAAACGAAATAGGAGCGCCTATGAGATATGTGCGGGACCGAGAATAATACCAGTATGTGATACTATATTCAATTCTCGCGATTTGTGACATTGATCGGTTATATGCGATATAGCCGGGTTATCGGATCAAGTGTTGATTCGATAAGTTGTTGCTATTGATATTAGTCGGTTATATGCGATATGACCGGATCGTTAAATCAAGTATTGATTTAATGATTTAATGTATAATTATATATTTGATATATTACTTTACATTAACTAGTATTGGTTCACTTAAGATTATTTTCTCACTAGTTTGGGCACATTGTATATATGATATATTTTTGTGCACTTGTTTGTATCATGTTTGATGATACATGCAAACTTGGGTGTGTGTTTACTTTAAACTATGATTAGGTTAATGGTTAAGGGTTTTGATTTATTGATTTATTTACTTTATTCTTTTTGGCAAAAGAAAATAAAATGGTGGCCTTTTGTTTTATACATGAAACTTCATGAAGCTTTGGATAAGTGACCATTTTGTTTCTTTCCTTAACCCTAACCATTTACTTTAACCCAAGTTTATTCTCTACACTTGTTAACCCACCCATGGTTGCATTATGATAACTATCACTTGTTTTTCTATTTTATGAATTCATTCTTTTTCATTTTCTTTCTTCTTCTTCTTCTTGATGAAGAAAGAAAACAGTGGCTAGAAATTTTCAAGTGATGATTCCAAGTGAGAAATCCAAATCCAAAGTGAACCCATTCGCCACTGGGCCCCGTCATTACCCGTTAGGTTACTTAACTAACGACAGAGCGGGGGCTGGGCTAGCCCGTCTGTAAAACATAAGCAACGCCTAAATAATATCATATATAGATATACTGCAATGATAAACATTTCAGATCACAGATGAACATATTGGATATACTAGGAACCTGCAATTCGTACGAGCCTGTAACGAAAAGCAGATTACACGGTCGCGGTGAATAGGCAATACCCTACCCAAGAACCCTACGGGTGCGGCAAACTACCCGCCAAGTACCCGAAGCGAAGCAACCTCCCTCATCCCCGTGAGTAGGCCACTCGGCACTTCGGCATACCCGGTAGTTTGTGCACCCCTCCATGGGTCTATCCTAGGAGCAAAAACAGTAAAAAGAAATTATATAATGATGGCAACAGCCCCGACCCGGTTGTGCGGCCATACAAATAATTATTACATCAATTTACAAATTTACATGAATTGAAAGAAAAGAAAAACTCTCGTCTCACAAGCCCCGGCTATTCACCCGCGACAATCCAACATATTCATATACACATTCCAACAACATTACAGATCACAGATTTGTATAACCCCCACTAATCGACATATAGCGATTAGTAGACGTTCAATACAAATATCACATTACAGAAAAACCCGTCAGCTTAAATCTTTTAGAAGTTCGATCAAAAATACGGATTTTTGGGACCCCAAAAATAAAATTTTCGTTCTGGAAAATCTGGGCAGAAAATATATATTCCAAAAATCCCAAAACTACCCCAGTAAAACACTGCACCAAACTTGGACCTCGGCCGAGTCAACTCGGCCGCGGATCCGCGGCGGGAGCGTGCTCCCGCCGCGTTTCCGCGGCGCTTTGACTCGATCGTTGGACCAAATTTGGTGGGTGTTCACACAAAAGCCTGAGCCGATTTTTAAGATGAAAATTATCAACTTTTGAACAGAATAAAAATCGGCAAAAACTTGAAATTCTCGGGTTCGTTTTCATGACTTTTTCTTTGATCGATCTTCTAGTTACTTGCTAACATGTAAGATAGAGTTTAACTAGGCTCTGATACCACTGTTAGTCCATGCTACCTCTCCCGGTACTTTCGGGCATGCGGAATTTGATAAAAAACGATTTTCTTAGAGATGGTAACATGGACTTAAAACCCGGATCTTTGTTAAACATCTAACTAACAACCTAACTACGAGTTGCTAACTACTCGGTTAGGGGGTTATACCTTTCTATTTCTCGAACTCCTTCGTCTTCAAGCTTTGATGGTCGTCCGAATTGGCTTCTCCCCGTCGTCTCCTCACGCCGAAGATAGATCCACCTGAAAGCCTCAACCTTTGGCTCCTTCTTCGAACTTTGAAGAAACTAGTTCACTCGGTTTGCTAAACCTTATGAACTAGAGTGAGTAGAGAAGAGTTTGTATGGGATTTTATCTATGGTTCTTGGTTCTCAACTCATGAGACAAGTGAACCATAGAGTCAAGAGAGGGAGAGCAAGAGGAAGGAGATGGGAGCTCAAAAGCAAGAGAGAGAATGAGCATGAAAGAATGAGAGAAGACTTTTCTCATTTGGCTCTCATAATCCAAAACAATCATAACACATCATATCAATCAAGTATTATGTGATGGTTTAAGCAACCATAGCCATATCATTTCATGCACTCATTTTGCACAAAAGAGCAAGCAAGAAAAAGTCTTTGCCATGAAATGATAGCTATAGTTATCATGATGGTCAACTAGTCAAGCCTAGTCAACCGGTCAACAAAGTCAACAAGTCAACAAAAGTCAACAAGTCAACAAAGTCAACAACCCAACAACCATGTCACCATAATACCTAATTAATATAATTGTTAATCACATATCATATTCTCATTAGGGTTGAGCAAAAAGTCAATAGTCAACTGTCAACGGTCAACAACCCTAATGAGAATCCTCCGCCTCTGTCTCTCCATCAACTGTGCATACACACCCGCATCCGCGTTCCGAGGAACACGAATGCATACTGGATAAATCCAATCCCAAGAGGTACACTAGGATCTGGCTTAAACCAAAGCCCGCTAGTGTAAACTGTCCGGACACTGTACGTGCACAAGTGCACGGATGTGACCGAACCCTGTCGGAAAACCATGCGACCTGTCGCAAAACCATGCGACCTCTACACTTTTGCCTAAAGGAGAATAGCTTTCTGTGTGGGACTCTAAAGACTCGACACTACGCTGGCAGTGGGTTTAACCACAAACCGCAAACGGCACTAGCTGTGCGTAACGGTCCCCAGGTAGATGCCGACAAGAAGACAGACGGGGTGAAACCCATCTGAACTCCTACTGAGGCTGAATGTGACAATCTCGGTACAGTCTGGTCTGTTCGTCTGATACATCGCATGGCGGGCCTAGGGGGTGGTAAACGTCAGTCCCCTAATAGCGGTACAAGTCGTGTCGGAGTGAAGCCCAAAACACCCTGAGATAACACTGGAAGCCTACCAGTATATCTCGTTTGCCCTGGCCAGGGACTACTCGTGTAATGGCTCTCCTAGACACAGCGCGATGTCAACCCCCAATACCGGGAGAGACGAATCCTGTCTAACCGTCACTGCCTCCAAGTGCTCCGGGACTGCACCCAACTACCACCTGTTTGCACGACTCCTTTGAGCCGTGGTAGGGTAGTAATCAAAGTGCAGTGGGAACACACTCGAGGCGAAGTGACAGTGTCAAGTCAGCGGACTAAGCTGTACTCATGTCACCTGGGAACTGATAACTGACAATAGGTATAATACCAACTAGTCAGTTCCTGACGAGTCCTGTCCAGTGTACTCGTAACCCAACGAGCACCCGCATACTCTCTCAAGTACGACGTACTGATGGCTGTGGGACAGACCATCTCCCACACTGGGATGATAAGCGCACACGCTAGTCTACTCCGGAGTATCGATGCCCTGTCTCGATAGTCCTGCGACCAGGGACCTGCATAAGGATGTGGTTCTAGATTACCCGGCCCCACTAGTGTGACTGTCATCACAACGTTGGTAATCAAGCAAAGATCCTAAGAGCTCCACTAATGTGTATAGGCGATATACTAAAATAAACACATGTACACATTGAAGTAGAAACAAACCAAGTAGCATACTACTATTTTGAGCAAGATTGTATATACAAGGTGAATATCCCAAGTTTCCATTAAGTAATATACAAACTAGTATGATACAGTAATGGCCTCTAGGGCATATACACTAACAATCTCCCACTTGCACTAAGGCCATGTACTGGCGTATCGAAGACCTATCATCTCGATCAGCCGCTCGAACTGAGTCTGGGGCAGGGCCTTGGTAAATGGATCTGCGGTGTTATCTTCTGAAGCGACTCTCCGAACCTCGATCTCCTGGCGATCTACGATCTCCCTGATCAGGTGATACCGCCTCAACATGTGTCTGGATCTCTGATGGGACCTGGGTTCCTTCGCTAAAGCTATAGCCCCGTTGTTGTCGCAATACAGAGGTATTGGATCAACAATGGACGGAACCACCTGAAGCTCTTTCAAGAACTTCCTTATCCAGACAGCTTCTTTTGCGGCATCAGATGCAGCGATGTATTCCGCTTCCATTGTCGAGTCTGCAACGGTTTCCTGTTTGGAACTCTTCCAACACACCGCCCCTCCATTGAGGGTAAAGACAAAACTCGACATGGACTTGGAATCATCCTTGTCACTCTGGAAGCTGGAGTCAGCAAAGGCTTCGATCTGGAGGTCTTTTCTGCCATACACCAAGAACATTTCCTTAGTCCTTCTCAGGTACTTGAGAATGTTCTTTACCGCTATCCAGTGTTTCTCCCTAGGGTTTGACTGATACCGGCTTACCACACTCAGTGCGTAAGCTACATCCGGTCTGGTACACAACATCGCATACATTATAGAGCCTACCGCAGAAGCGTAGGGTATAATAGACATGCGATCCCTCTCCAAATCAGTCTTGGGAGACATCTCTTTAGAGAGGGTGATCCCGTGACAAGCCGGTAGGTTACCGTGCTTGGAATCTTCCATACTGAATCTCTTCAGTATGGTGTCGATGTACATGGACTGTGAAAGTCCTAAAATCCTCTTGGATCTATCACGGTGGATCCGGATCCCCAGGATGTATGAGGCATCACCCAGGTCTTTCATGGAGAACCTGTGTGACAAGAACCCCTTGACAAATTGTAGCATAGGAATGTCATTTCCTATTAAGAGAATATCATCCACGTATAAAACGAGGAATACTACAGTTCTCGCTACAAATCTACTATAGATGCATGGTTCATCTGGATTTTTGATAAAGCCAAATTCCTTGACCGTCTCATCAAAACAGATGTTCCAACTCCGCGATGCCTGCTTTAGTCCATAAATGGACTTAAGCAACTTGCCCACCTTTCCGCTGCTCCCACTCTGAATGAAACCCTCTGGCTAGTCCATATAGACACACTCCTCTAAATTTCCATTTAGAAAAGCTGTCTTTACGTCCATCTGCCAAATCTCATAATCGTGGAAGGCAGCAATGGCAAGAAGGATCCGAATGGATTTCAGCATAGCTACTGGAGAAAAGGTCTCGTCATAGTCCAAACTAGGTCTTTGACGAAAACCCTTTGCACCCAGTCTAGCTTTATAGGTCTCAACCTGTCCACCTACACCAATCTTCCTTTTGAAGATCCACTTGCATCCTACGGGTTTTACCCCGTCTGGAGCAACGTCCAACGTCCATACTTTGTTGGTGTACATGGACTCCATTTCGGTCCGCATTGCATCCGGCCATTTTACCGAGTCGACGCTCTGAACGGCTTGCTGGAAGCTAGTAGGCTCATCATAATCTATGATGCAATCCTCTCTATCCCCGTCTATGAGAAAACCGTAGTATCTCTCGGGCGGATGAGACTGCCTACTACTCCTGCGGAGCGGCGTAGGAATGTCTTGTTCTTTTGAACCCTCTGGTTCCACTAAGCTTTCAGTAATAGCTCGTGGTTCTGGAATTTCTTCCAGTTCTACTGTGCTCCCACTTATCTGGGTTTCCAAAAACTCAGTTTCCAAGAAGTAGGCATGACGAGAAAAAAGAACTTTTGTTCCTCTTCGCAGTAGAAGAAATATCCCTTGGAGTTCTTTGGATATCCCACGAACTTACACTGTACTGAGCATGCCTCGAGCTTGTCCGCATGCTGCTTTTTGACAAAAGCTGGACATCCCCATGTCTTAATGTGCTTAAGATAGGGTCTCTTCCCACACCACATCTCATATGGTGTAGTAGGCACAGTCTTAGTAGGAACTCGGTTCAAAAGGTATGCAGCTGATTCTAGCGCATACCCCCAGAATGATCGCGGTAACTCAGCGTTACTCATCATGGACCGTACCATATCCAATAGGGTTCGGTTCCGTCTCTCCGATACACCGTTATGTTGCGGAGTGTATGGAGGAGTAAGCTGAGAGAGAATTCCGTTCTCTTTTAAATAGTCCAGGAACTCGGCACTTAAGTATTCTCCACCTCGATCCGATCATAGAATCTTGATACTTTTGCCGGTTTGTTTTTCTACTTCATTCTTATATTCCTGGAACTTTCCAAAGGCTTCGGACTTATGTTTCATTAAGAAGACATAACCGTACCTCGAAAAGTCATCCGTAAAAGTAATGAAGTAAGAATAACCGCTTCGCGCATGTGTAGACATTGGACCGCACACAACGCTGTGTACGTGTCCCAAGAGCTCGCTCGCTCTTACTCCGTGTCCTGTGAACGGAGTCTTTGTCATCTTTTCTTTGAGACAGGATTGACAAGTGGCATACGATTGATATTCGAACGGATTCAAATATCCTTCTGTATGTAACTTCGTCAACCTTCTCTCATTGATGTGACCCAGTCTACAATGCCATAAGAAAGTCTGATTTATTTCCGGAGACTTTCTTTTGTGTGTATTATGGACATTGAAAATCTGTGGTTGGTTTAATACGTATATACCATTGCTCAATGTACCTGACCCAATCAAAACTTGATTAAGGTGAATGTTTACAACATTACTTACAAATGCAAATTCATAACCTTCTTTAGAAACTAAAGATACAGAAATGATATTACAAGTTGCGTTGGGTACAAAAAAGCAATTACGCAAAACCAAAACATGTCCATCTGACATTCCTAGGTGATAGTCCCCCACGGCTTTAGCATCCATGCTAGCTCCGTTTGCAACTCTAAGGGTCATGTCACCTGCTTTCAAAACCCTACGGTTTCTCAACGCCTGCAAAGAATTACAGATATGAGATCCTGATCCGGTATCCAATACCCAGGAAGTAGAGTTTATTGAAAGATAGTTTTCAATAACATACACACCTGAAGCTGAAGCCGCAACCTGCTTCAATTCCTGTGTTCTGGCCTTCCAGGCCCTGCAATCATTCTTCCAGTGTCCTTTCTTATGACAATAGAAGCATTCTTCCTTATCCACAAGCTTCCCCGCTATCTTTGTTGCTTTAGCTTTTCCCTTTGTATCCACTTTACTAACACCGCCCCTTGGTTTGGCGGGGGCTTTCTTCTTCTTTCCCTTGGCTTTCGCCTTGGACCTAGAAGAAGATGATCCTCCTACAAACAAAGTGGATGTTTCCCTACCTTTCTGTAGGGTGCCCTCTGCGCTCCTCAGCATGTTGAGGAGCTCTGAAAGTTCAACTTCTTTTTCTTGTAAGTTGAAGTTCAGTATAAACTGGGCGTAAGTGGAAGCAAGGGACTGGAGAACTAAGTCTGTATAGAGCTCACTCTCCAAGGTGGTCCCTAGGTCCGCGAGCTCCTCAATGTAGCCGATCATCTTAAGCACGTGTTCTGCTACTGATGATCCGACGTCCATCCTTGCCGAAAATAACTTTTTCGACGCTTCGTATCTTGCGATACGAGATTGCTCTCCATACAGTTCTTTTGTATAGAGAAATATGGATTCAAGGTCCATATTCTCGTGCCTCCTCCGATGTTCGTTGTCCATCGAGGCAAGTATGAGGCACTTGGCCTTCGCGCTATCAATCTCCCAAGTCTTACGGATTTCCTTATCCGCAACGCTGGAAGTGGGACCAGGGACAGGTGGAGCTTTGGTGGTAAGAAGATACCCCAGCTTGTCGTAAGTGATTGCCATTTTGACATTCCTGAGCCAATCTTTGTAGTTTGGCCCTGTCAGTATGTTTTTATCTAGAAGTAACTTAAGTCCAGTCATTTCGATTGGTCGCTGCAATTAGGAGAGAGAAGAAGAAACACTTAGCATGATGCTCTTGCAAGTTTAGAGTGGTTTTTAGTTTGTCTAAACAGGATGGCTCCCACTGTTTCTCGAATCCCTCCTTAAAACCAAAAAGGAAGAATTAGTCAGGATCAATCTCACCGTACAATACTTGCTTAACCGTTCGGCCAGGCTGGTGTCGGTACTTCGAGGGAGGTTTTCCAACGCTTTCGCGAAGTTCCTTAATTTAAGAACCTCTTTTCCCTGGGATCGTAGCCCCGCTAACACCTTTCTAGACACCTACTTGGTTTATAGCATTGATCGTTAAGTGAGAAATTTCTCGAGGAGTAGCATATACTCACAGTAGGATCGGGATCCAAATATCATCGCGTGACGAAACTGAAAGAATCCTACCAGAATCATCACACTCCAAATGGTATGCAACACTAGCAAGTTTCAGTTCTTTTGAAACTCCCGTTGTGGATTTTTGCCCCATGCTCTTATGACCTTGACTTTGGCCAACAAATCATAAGTCACATGTCAAGTTCTACCCGTCTTTCTCCAGGTTAATTTGAATCCACCCGCACCTACCCTTGACTTTGGTCAACAAGGCAGTACGACTGTTCCAAACCAACGCATCTATCTATGCTGCACATGAATACCCAATAGCTACCAATCACTATGCCTTGACTTTGGCCAACAAACACAGCTTGAATACTATTGACTATTCATGTGAAACGACGGAGGGCTACGAATGGTTTTGGCAAAACCGTGAACGTAGTGAACTTGATTTAGTCGATGGAACGAGATAGCTTTTAAATGGAGTGGCTCAAACTCCGCATTTTAAAAGTTTGTTTTGAAAAGAACCGAGTGGTTTTTCGAAAGTGTTCTAACGACTTTTACTTGGTTTATTTTCTTGCATTAGTTCTTTTAATGCGTGATATTCTTGCATTAGTTCTTTTAATGCGTCCCATCATTTAATCCTACCATTGCAGAAAACAACCAAAATATGACGTACGCTTATGCCATTCGCATTCGCCACTGGGCCCCGTCATTACCCGTTAGGTTACTTAACTAACGACAGAGCGGGGGCTGGGCTAGCGCCTCTGTAAAACATAAGCAACGCCTAAATAATATCATATATAGATATACTGCAATGATAAACATTTCAGATCACAGATGAACACATTGGATATACTAGGAACCTGCAATTCGTACGAGCCTGTAACGAAAAGCAGATTAGACGGTCGCGGTGAATAGCCAATACCCCACGCAAGACCCCTACTGGTGCGACAAACTACCCGCCAAGTACCCGAAGCGAAGCAACCTCCCTCATCCCCGTGAGTAGGCCACTCGGCACTTCGGCATACCCGGTAGTTTGTGCACCCCTCCATGGGTCTATCCTAGGAGCAAAAACAGTAAAAAGAAATTATACAATGACGGCTACAACCCCGACCCGATTGTGCGGCCATACAAATAATTATTACATCAATTTACAAATTTACATGAACTGAAAGAAAAGAAAAACTCTCGTCTCACAACCCCCGGCTATTCACCCACGACAATCCAACATATTCATATACACATTCCAACAACATTACAGATCACAGATTTGTATAACCCCTACTAATCGACATATAGCGATTAGTAGACGTTCAATACAAATATCACATTACAGAAAAACCCGTCAGCTTAAGTATTTTAGAAGTTCGATCAAAAATACGGATTTTCGGGACCCCAAAAATAAAATTTTCGTTCTGGAAAATCTGGGCAGAAAATATATATTCCAAAAATCCCAAAACAACCCCAGTAAAACACTGCACCAAACTTGGACCTCGGCCGAGTCAACTCGGCCGCGGATCCGCGGCGGGAGCGTGCTCCCGCCGCGTTTCCGCGGTGCTTTGACTCGATCGTTGGACCAAATTTGGTGGGTGTTCACACAAAAGCCTGAGCCAATTTTTAAGATGAAAATTATCAACTTTTGAACAGAATAAATATCGGCAGAAACTTGAAATTCTCGGGTTCGTTTTCGTGACTTTTTCTTTGATCGATCTTCTAGTTACTTGCTAACATGTTAGATAGAGTTTAACTATGCTCTGATACCACTGTAAGTCCATGCTACCTCTCCCGGTACTTTCGGGCATGCGGAATTTGATAAAAAATGATTTTCTTAGAGGTGGTAACATGGACTTAAAACCCGGATCTTTGTTAAACATCTAACTAACAACCTAACTACGAGTTGCTAACTACTCGGTTAGGGGGTTATACCTTTCTATTTCTCGAACTCCTTCGTCTTCAAGCTTTGATGGTCGTCCGAATTGGCTTCTCCCCGTCGTCTCCTCACGCCGAAGATAGATCCACCTGAAAGCCTCAACCTTTGGCTCCTTCTTCGAACTTTGAAGAAACTAGTTCACTCGGTTTGCTAAACCTTGTGAACTAGAGTGAGTAGAGAAGAGTTTGTATGTGATTTTATCTATGGTTCTTGGTTCTCAACTCATGAGACAAGTGAACCATAGAGTCAAGAGAGGGAGAGCAAGAGGAAGGAGATGAGAGCTCAAGAGCAAGAGAGAGAATGAGCATGAAAGAATGAGAGAAGACTTTTCTCATTTGGCTCTCATAATCCAAAACAATCATAACACATCATATCAATCAAGTATTATGTGATGGTTTAAGCAACCATAGCCATATCATTTCATGCACTCATTTTGCACAAAAGAGCAAGCAAGCAAAAGTCTTTGTCATGAAATGATAGCTATAGTTATCATGATGGTCAACTAGTCAAGCCTAGTCAACCCGTCAACAAAGTCAACAAGTCAACAAAAGTCAACAAGTCAACAAAGTCAACAACCCAACAACCATGTCACCATAATACCTAATTAATATAATTGTTAATCACATATCATATTCTCATTAGGGTTGAGCAAAAAGTCAATAGTCAACTGTCAACGGTCAACAACCCTAATGAGAATCCTCCGCCTCTGTCTCTCCGTCAACTGTGCATACACACCCGCATCCGCGTTCCGAGGAACACAAATGCATACTGGATAAATCCAATCCCAAGAGGTACACTAGGATCTGGCTTAAACCAAAGCCCGCTAGTGTAAACTGTCCGGACACTGTACGTGCACAAGTGCACGGATGTGACCGAACCCTGTCGCGAAACCATGCGACCTGTCGCAAAACCATGCGACCTGTCGCAAAACCATGCGACCTCTACTCTTTTGCCTAAAGGAGAATAGCTTTCTGTGTGGGACTCTAAAGACTCGACACTACGCAGGCAGTGGGTTTAACCACAGACCGCAAGCGGCACTAGCTGTGCGTAACGGTCCCCAGGTAGATGCCGACAAGAAGACTGACGAGGTGAAACCCATCTGAACTCCTACTGAGCCTGAATGTGACAATCTCGGTACAGTCCGGTCTGTTCGTCTGATACATCGCATGGCGGGCCTAGGGGGCGGTAAACGTCAGTCCCCCAATAGCGGTACAAGTCGTGTCAGAGTGAAGCCCAAAACACCCTGAGATAACACTGGAAGCCTACCAGTATATCTCGTTTGCTCTGGCCAGGGACTACTCGTGTAATGGCTCTCCTAGACACAGCGCGATGTCAACCCCGAATACCGGGAGAGACGAATCCTGTCTAACCGTCACTGCCTCCCAAGTACCACCTGTTTGCACGACTCCTTTGAGCCGTGGTAGGGTAGTAATCAAAGTGCAGTGGGAACACAATCGAGGCGAAGTGACAGTGTCAAGTCAGCGGACTAAGCTGTACTCATGTCACCTGGGAACTGATAACTGACAATAGGTATAATACCAACTAGTCAGTTCCCGACGAGTCCTGTCCAGTGTACTCGTAACCCAACGAGCACCCGCATACTCTCTCAAGTACGACGTACTGATGGCTGTGGGACAGACCATCTCCCACACTGGGATGATAAGCGCACCCGCTAGTCTACTCCGGAGTATCGATGCCCTGTCTCGATAGTCCTGCGACCAAGGACCTGCATAAGGATGTAGTTCTAGATTATCCAGCCCCACTAGTGTGACTGTCATCACAACGTTGGTAATCAAGCAAAGATCCTAAGAGCTCCACTAATGTGTATAGGCGATATACTAAAATAAACACATGTACACATTGAAGTAGAAACAAACCCAGTAGCATACTACTATTTTGAGCAAGATTGTATATACAAGGTGAATATCCCAAGCTTCCATTAAGTAATATACAAACTAGTATGATACAGTAATGGCCTCTAGGGCATATACACTAACAATCTCCCACTTGCACTAAGGCCATGTACTGGCGTATCGAAGACCTATCATCTCGATCTGCCGCTCGAACTGAGTCTGGGGCAGGGCCTTAGTAAATGGATCTGCAGTGTTATCTTCTGAAGCGACTCTCCGAACCTCGATCTCCTGGCGATCTACGATCTCCCTGATCAGGTGATACCGCCTCAACATGTGTCTGGATCTCTGATGGGACCTGGGTTCCTTCGCTAAAGCTATAGCGCCGTTGTTGTCGCAATACAGAGGTATTGGATCAACAATGGACGGAACCACCTGAAGCTCATTCAAGAACTTCCTTATCCAGACAGCTTCTTTTGCGGCATCAGATGCAGCGATGTATTCCGCTTCCATCGTCGAGTCTGCAACGGTTTCCTGTTTGGAACTCTTCCAACACACCGCCCCTCCATTGAGGGTAAAGACAAAACTCGACATGGACTTGGAATCATCCTTGTCACTCTGGAAGCTGGAGTCAGCAAAGGCCTCGATCTGGAGGTCTTTTCTGCCATACACCAAGAACATTTCCTTAGTCCTTCTCAGGTACTTGAGAATGTTCTTTACCGCTATCCAGTGTTTCTCCCCAGGGTTTGACTGATACCGGCTTACCACACTCAGTGCGTAAGCTACATCCGGTCTGGTACACAACATCGCATACATTATAGAGCCTACCGCAGAAGCGTAGGGTATAATAGACATGCGATCCCTCTCCAAATCAGTCTTGGGAGACATCTCTTTAGAGAGGGTGATCCCGTGACAAGCCGGTAGGTTACCGCGCTTGGAATCTTCCATACTGAATCTCTTCAGTATGGTGTCGATGTACAAGGACTGTGAAAGTCCTAAAATCCTCTTGGATCTATCACGATGGATCCGGATCCCCAGGATGTATGAGGCATCACCCAGGTCTTTCATGGAGAACCTGTGTGACAAGAACCCCTTGACAAATTGTAGCATAGGAATGTCATTTCCTATTAAGAGAATATCATCCACGTATAAAACGAGGAATACTACAGTTCTCGCTATAAATCTACTATAGATGCATGGTTCATCTGGATTTTTGATAAAGCCAAATTCCTTGACCGTCTCATCAAAACAGATGTTCCAACTCCGCGATGCCTGCTTTAGTCCATAAATGGACTTAAGCAACTTGCCCACCTTTCCGCTGCTCCCACTCTGAATGAAACCCTCTGGCTGGTCCATATAGACACACTCCTCTAAATTTCCATTTAGAAAAGCTGTCTTTACGTCCATTTGCCAAATCTCATAATCGTGGAAGGCAGCAATGGCGAGAAGGATCCGAATGGATTTCAGCATAGCTACTGGAGAAAAGGTCTCGTCATAGTCCAAACCAGGTATTTGACGAAAACCCTTTGCAACCAGTCTAGCTTTATAGGTCTCAACCTGTCCATCTACACCAATCTTCCTTTTGAAGATCCACTTGCATCCTACGGGTTTTACCCCGTCTGGAGCAACGTCCAACGTCCATACTTTGTTGGTGTACATGGACTCCATTTCGGTCCGCATTGCATCCAGCCATTTTACCGAGTCGACGCTCTGAACGGCTTGCTGGAAGCTAGTAGGCTCATCATAATCTATGATGCAATCCTCTCTATCCCCGTCTATGAGAAAACCGTAGTATCTCTCGGGCGGATGAGACTGCCTACTACTCCTGCGGAGCGGCATAGGAATGTCTTGTTCTTTTGAACCCTCTGGTTCCACTAAGCTTTCAGTAATAGCTCGTGGTTCTGGAATTTCTTCCAGTTCTACTGTGCTCCCACTTATCTGGGTTTCCAAAAACTCAGTTTCCAAGAAGTAGGCATGACGAGAAAAAAGAACTTTTTGTTCCTCTTCGCAGTAGAAGAAATATCCCTTGGAGTTCTTTGGATATCCCACGAACTTACACTGTACTGAGCGTGCCTCGAGCTTGTCCGCATGCTGCTTTTTGACAAAAGCTGGACATCCCCATGTCTTAATGTGCTTAAGATAGGGTCTCTTCCCACACCACATCTCATATGGTGTAGTAAGCACAGTCTTAGTAGGAACTCGGTTCAAAAGGTATGCAGCTGATTCTAGCGCATACCCCCAGAATGATCGCGGTAACTCAGCGTTACTCATCATGGACCGTACCATATCCAATAGGGTTCGGTTCCGTCTCTCCGATACACCGTTATGTTGCGGAGTGTATGGAGGAGTAAGCTGAGAGAGAATTCCGTTCTCTTTTAAATAGTCCAGGAACTCGGCACTTAAGTATTCTCCACCTCGATCCGATCTTAGAATCTTGATACTTTTGCCGGTTTGTTTTTCTACTTCATTCTTATATTCCTGGAACTTTCCAAAGGCTTCGGACTTATGTTTCATTAAGAAGACATAACCGTACCTCGAAAAGTCATCCGTAAAAGTAATGAAGTAAGAATAACCGCTTCGCGCATGTGTAGACATTGGACCGCACACATCGCTGTGTACGTATCCCAAGAGCTCGCTCGCTCTTACTCCGTGTCCAGTGAACGGAGTCTTTGTCATCTTTCCTTTGAGACAGGATTGACAAGTGGCATACGATTGATATTCGAACGGATTCAAATATCCTTCTGTATGTAACTTCGTCAACCTTCTCTCATTGATGTGACCCAGTCTACAATGCCATAAGAAAGTCTCATTTATTTCCGGAGACTTTCTTTTGTGTGTATTCTGGACATTGAAAATCTGTGGTTGGTTTAATATGTATATACCATTGCTCAATGTACCTGACCCAATAAAAACTTGATTAAGGTGAATGTTTACAACATTACTTACAAATGCAAATTCATAACCTTCTTTAGAAACTAAAGATACAGAAATGATATTACAAGTTGCGTTGGGTACAAAATAGCAATTATGCAAAACCAAAACATGTCCATCTGACATTCCTAGGTGATAGTCCCCCACGGCTTTAGCATCCATGCTAGCTCCGTTCGCAACTCTGAGGGTCATGTCACCTGCTTTCAAAACACTACGGTTTCTCAACGCCTGCAAAGAATTACAGATATGAGATCCTGATCCGGTATCCAATACCCAGGAAGTAGAGTTTATTGAAAGACAGTTTTCAATAACATACACACCTGAAGCTGAAGCCGCAACCTGCTTCAATTCCTGTGTTCTGGCCTTCCAGGCCCTGCAATCATTCTTCCAGTGTCCTTTCTTATGACAATAGAAGCATTCTTCCTTATCCACAAGCTTCCCCGCTATCTTTGTTGCTTTAGCTTTTCCCTTCGTATCCACTTTACTAACACCGCCCCTTGGTTTGGCGGGGGCTTTCTTCTTCTTTCCCTTGGCTTTCGCCTTGGACCTAGAAGAAGATGATCCTCCTAAAACAAAGTGGATGTTTCCCTACCTTTCTGTAAGGTGCCCTCTGCGCTCCTCAGCATGTTGAGGAGCTCTGAAAGTTCAACTTCTTTTTCTTGTAAGTTGAAGTTCAGTATAAACTGGGCGTAAGTGGAAGCAAGGGACTGGAGAACTAAGTCTGTATAGAGCTCACTCTCCAAGGTGGTCCCTAGGTCCGCGAGCTCCTCAATGTAGCCGATCATCTTAAGCACGTGTTCTGCTACTGATGATCCGACGTCCATCCTTGCCGAAAATAACTTTTTCGACGCTTCGTATCTTGCGATACGAGATTGCTCTCCATACAGTTCTTTTGTATAGAGAAATATGGATTCAAGGTCCATATTCTCGTGCCTCCTCTGATGTTCGTTGTCCATCGAGGCAAGTACGAGGCACTTGGCCTTCGCGCTATCAATCTCCCAAGTCTTACGGATTTCCTTATCCGCGACGCTGGAAGTGGGACCAGGGACAGGTGGAGCTTTGGTGGTAAGAAGATACCCCAGCTTGTCGTAAGTGATTGCCATTTTGACATTCCTGAGCCAATCTTTGTAGTTTGGCCCTGTCAGTATGTTTTTATCTAGAAGTAACTTAAGTCCAGTCATTTCGATTGGTCGCTGCAATTAGGAGAGAGAAGAAGAAACACTTAGCATGATGCTCTTGCAAGTTTAGAGTGGTTTTTAGTTTGTCTAAACAGGGTGGCTCCCACTGTTTCTCGAATCCCTCCTTAAAACCAAAAAGGAAGAATTAGTCAGGATCAATCTCACCGTACAATACTTGCTTAACCGTTCGGCCAGGCTGGTGTCGGTACTTCGAGGGAGGTTTTCCAACGCTTTCGCGAAGTTCCTTAATTTAAGAACCTCTTTTCCCTGGGAGCGTAGCCCCGCTAACACCTTTCTAGACACCTACTTGGTTTATAGCATTGATCGTTAAGTGATAAATTTCCCGAGGAGTAGCATATACTCACAGTAGGATCGGGATCCAAATATCATCGCGTGACGAAACTGAAAGAATCCTACCAGAATCATCACACTCCAAATGGTATGCAACACTAGCAAGTTTCAGTTCTTTTGAAACTCCCGATGTGGATTTTTGCCCCATGCTCTTATGACCTTGACTTTGGCCAACAAATCATAAGTCACATGTCAAGTTCTACCCGTCGTTCTCCAGGTTAATTTGAATCCACCCGCACCTACCCTTGACTTTGGTCAACAAGGCAGTACGACTGTTCCAAACCAACGCATCTATCTATGCTGCACATGAATACCCAATAGCTACCAATCACTATGCCTTGACTTTGGCCAACAAACACAGCTTGAATACTATTGACTATTCATGTGAAACGACGGAGGGCTACGAATGGTTTTGGCAAAACCGTGAACGTAGTGAACTTGATTTAGTCGATGGAACGAGATAGCTTTTAAATGGAGTGGCTCAAACTCCGCATTTTAAAAGTTTGTTTTGAAAAGAACCGAGTGGTTTTTCGAAAGTGTTCCAACGACTTTTACTTGGTTTATTTTCTTGCATTAGTTCTTTTAATGCGTGATATTCTTGCATTAGTTCTTTTAATACGTCCCATCATTTAATCCTACCATTGCAGAAAACAACCAAAATATGACGTACGCTTATGCCATTCGCATTCGCCACTGGGCCCCGTCATTACCCGTTTGGTTACTTAACTAACGACAGAGCGGGGGCTGGGCTAGCGCCTCTGTAAAACATAAGCACCGCCTAAATAATATCATATATAGATATACTGCAATGATAAACATTTCAGATCACAGATGAACACATTGGATATACTAGGAACCTGCAATTCGTACGAGCCTGTAACGAAAAGCAGATTAGACGGTCGCGGTGAATATCCAATACCCCACCCAAGACCCCTACGGGTGCGGCAAACTACCCGCCAAGTACCCGAAGCGAAGCAACCTCCTTCATCCCCGTGAGTAGGCCACTCGGCACTTCGGCATACCCGGTAGTTTGTGCACCCCTCCATGGGTCTATCCTAGGAGCAAAAACAGTAAAAAGAAATTATACAATGACGGCTACAACCCCGACCCGATTGTGCGGCCATACAAATAATTATTACATCAATTTACAAATTTACATGAACTGAAAGAAAAGAAAAACTCTCGTCTCACAACCCCCGGCTATTCACCCATGACAATCCAACATATTCATATACACATTCCAACAACATTACAGATCACAGATTTGTATAACCCCCACTAATCGACATATAGCGATTAGTAGACGTTCAATACAAATATCACATTACAGAAAAACCCGTCAGCTTAAGTCTTTTAGAAGTTCGATAAAAAATTCGGATTTTCGGGACCCCAAAAATAAAATTTTCGTTCTGGAAAATCTGGGCAGAAAATATATATTCCAAAAATCCCAAAACAACCCCAGTAAAACACTGCACCAAACTTGGACCTCGGCCGAGTCAACTCGGCCGCGGATCCGCGGCGCTTTGACTCGATCGTTGGACCAAATTTGGTGGGTGTTCACACAAAAGCCTGAGCCGATTTTTAAGATGAAAATTATCAACTTTTGAACAGAATAAAAATCGGCAGAAACTTGAAATTCTCGGGTTCGTTTTTGTGACTTTTTCTTTGATCGATCTTCTAGTTACTTACTAACATGTTAGATAGAGTTTAACTATGCTCTGATACCACTGTAAGTCCATGCTACCTCTCCCGGTACTTTCGGGCATGCGGAATTTGATAAAAAACGATTTTCTTAGAGGTGGTAACATGGACTTAAAACCCGGATCTTTGTTAAACATCTAACTAACAACCTAACTACGAGTTGCTAACTACTCGGTTAGGGGGTTATACCTTTCTATTTCTCGAACTCCTTCGTCTTCAAGCTTTGATGGTCGCCCGAATTGGCTTCTCCCCGTCGTCTCCTCACGCCGAAGATAGATCCACCTGAAAGCCTCAACCTTTGGCTCCTTCTTCGAACTTTGAAGAAACTAGTTCACTCGGTTTGCTAAACCTTGTGAACTAGAGTGAGTAGAGAAGAGTTTGTATGGGATTTTATCTATGGTTCTTGGTTCTCAACTCATGAGACAAGTGAACCAAAGAGTCAAGAGAGGGAGAGCAAGAGGAAGGAGATGCGAGCTCAAGAGCAAGAGAGAGAATGAGTATGAAAGAATGAGAGAAGACTTTTCTCATTTGGCTCTCATAATCCAAAACAATCATAACACATCATATCAATCAAGTATTATGTGATGGTTTAAGAAACCATAGCCATATCATTTCATGCACTCATTTTGTACAAAAGAGCAAGCAAGCAAAAGTCTTTGTCATGAAATGATAGCTATAGTTATCATGATGGTCAACTAGTCAAGCCTAGTCAACCGGTCAACAAAGTCAACAAGTCAACAAAAGTCAACATGTCAACAAAGTCAACAACCCAACAACCATGTCACCATAATACCTAATTAATATAATTGTTAAGCACATATCATATTCTCATTAGGGTTGAGCAAAAAGTCAATAGTCAACTGTCAACGGTCAACAACCCTAATGAGAATCCTCCGCCTCTGTCTCTCCGTCAACTGTGCATACACACCCGCATCCGCGTTCCGAGGAACACGAATGCATACTGGATAAATCCAATCCCAAGAGGTACACTAGGATCTGGCTTAAACCAAAGCCCGCTAGTGTAAACTGTCCGGACACTGTACGTGCACAAGTGCACGGATGTGACCGAACCCTGTCGCAAAACCATGCGACCTGTCGCAAAACCATGCGACCTCTACTCTTTTGCCTAAAGGAGAATAGCTTTCTGTGTGGGACTCTAAAGACTCGACACTACGCTGGCAGTGGGTTTAACCACAGACCGCAAGCGGCACTAGCTGTGCGTAACGGTCCCCAGGTAGATGCCGACAAGAAGACTGACGAGGTGAAACCCATCTGAACTCCTACTGAGCCTGAATGTGACAATCTCGGTACAGTCCGGTCTGTTCGTCTGATACATCGCATGGCGGGCCTAGGGGGCGGTAAACGTCAGTCCCCCAATAGCGGTACAAGTCGTGTCGGAGTGAAGCCTAAAACACCCTGAGATAACACTGGAAGCCTACCAGTATATCTCGTTTGCCCAGGCCAGGGACTACTGGTGTAATGGCTCTCCTAGACACAGCGCGATGTCAACCCCGAATACCGGGAGAGACGAATCCTGTCTAACCGTCACTGCCTCCAAGTGCTTTGGGACTGCACCCAACTACCACCTGTTTGCACGACTCCTTTGAGCCGTGGTAGGGTAGTAATCAAAGTGCAGTGGGAACACACTCGAGGCGAAGTGACAGTGTCAAGTCAGTGGACTAAGCTGTACTCATGTCACCTGGGAACTGATAACTGACAATAGGTATAATACCAACTAGTCAGTTCCCGACGAGTCCTGTCCAGTGTACTCGTAACCCAACGAGCACCCGCATACTCTCTCAAGTATGACGTACTGATGGCTGTGGGACAGACCATCTCCCACACTGGGATGAGAAGCGCACACGCTAGTCTACTCCGGAGTATCGATGCCCTGTCTCGATAGTCCTGCGACCAGGGACCTGCATAAGGATGTGCTTCTAGATTACCCATCCCCACTAGTGTGACTGCCATCACAACGCTGGTAATCAAGCAAAGATCCTAAGAGCTCCACTAATGTGTATAGGCGATATACTAAAATAAACACATGTACACATTGAAGTAGAAACAAACCAAGTAGCATACTGCTATTTTGAGAAAGATTGTATATACAAGGTGAATATCCCAAGCTTTCATTAAGTAATATACAAACTAGTATGATACAGTAATGGCCTCTAGGGCATATACACTAACAACTACTTGGAGCTAAAGGACTACTACACGGGGCTTTAGAAGTGAAGGACCGGTGTACAAAGGTTGTATTCCTTGTTCACTTAGTGTAATGTTTGTTTACATGCTTTATAAAACCCTAATTCTCTAGTTCGATTCTAGGTTTGTGTTCCTTAGCACTCTGGATTTTTTAAAATTGCATACTCGATGCTTGCTAAAACCTAGTGGTCATGCTAAGAAACTCCAACATGGTATCAGAGCCAAGCTAGAGCATTAGGAGTGGTCTAGGCGAAGTTAAAGTGTTCGATCGACTTTTCGAAACCCTAAAATCCGAGTTTCTACAAATTTTTTCAAAAGTTGGAATTTTTTAGTTTAAAAATATGCAGAAAATTGTGCAGGGTTTTCTATGGATCCCCAAGAAGAACAAGTGCCCAACTCGACCAAATGGCCGCGCAACCGCGACAAAACCATGTGTTTAGCCGCGGTTCCACGGCACAGTTGGTGAGGCAGGGACTCCCCCTTCTTGTGCTGCTCCGTAGGTACATTTGGCACTTTCTGGGTACTTTTAAGTGAGACTCAAGTGTTGAGATCTTTGGGAATTATGAGTGTTCGATAATTCGATCAAAATTTTTAACACCGTCTAGTATATCTGTGATATGTGATACAATATTTGGAATCCACAATAATTAGTTTTGTGAAAACTAGTTAGTGTTTTGTAAATCTAGCAATTTAGCCTCATTCGATAGATTGCCACGGAGTTTCGATTCAGATCAAAACTCCGTCGCAATCTCGTATAGTACGCGAACACTCGCCACGTAACACTACTAGATATCCACGCCCCATAGCCTCGACCAAGTGACTGTAGGAGAACCCCATTGCCAAGAGCATCCGTTAGGGTGCCCGCAGCCGCGGTGTTCCGTCTAAGTGCACTTCGTCGACGGCATCGGGGGTGCGGCCGTCTACTAATGTTTCCGACGAGCATTCGATCATTTGTTAAGAATCTTGTTGAATTGCCCGAATGGCTATTGAAAAGTTTTTTCAATTTGAGACTAAAATGCCGGGTTTATAGTGTTAGGCATGAAATCCGGAGTATGAGATATTCCGGGTTTATGATGTCTAAGGTGATTGCGGATTCTAATTATTGTAGTTTTCATTTCTTTTCTGTGACCATAAGTGTAATATGTGGTGTATCGCCGGTTTCGTTGCTATACGTCAACGACAATTGACATACGCATATTTACTTACGTTGATGACATGTGATGTTATGTGTTGCTGTGATGTGTTATATTGGATCACCATGATTGAATAGCCAGGTTTTTTTTGCGTAAGATGAGAGTTTTTCATTTTCATTCATGTAAAAATTGGTATGTAATATTCTTTTATTGGGATACTTCCGGGTTGAGGATGATGTCACCATTGATGTATATTATTTACTTTTCCGCATTAGGATAGACCCAAGGCGGGGAGCACAAGTAACCGGGTTCTAGAGTCAAGTGGGAGACCATCTCGAGGAGTCGAGACCGGGTCTCCTAACTCTAGAATTAGTAGGGTTGCTTGCCGCTCTCGTAGGGGGTCTAGGGATGTGGGTTTGGCTATTCATCACGACCGTGGAATCCGTGTTTTTTTACCGGCTTGATTTAAAACACGGACCTCCTAGTATATCCTATATTTCATATGTTGACTTCTGCTGCAATGTTCTGTGATAAGATTATATAACTGCGTGAGACGAATGTTTTATTATATATATGATATATAATAAATGTTGCTTATGTTTTGCATCTGCGCTAGTCCTTCCCCCGCTCTTCCGGTAGTTAAGTAACCTAACGGTGTATGACGGGACCCCGTGGCGAATGCGGATGGCATAAGTGTACGTTGTATTTTCGTTTTTTTATCTGTGATGTTTAGGAAACATAAATGATGAGACTTCATTAATGAGATTAATGAAAAGGAAAGAAACCTAAATATGTTGTAGAATCAAATTTTCAAAAGGTAGCTCTAGTTATTGCTTTGCATAGCAGTATTCTTTATGAATATCCAGCACCTCATTCGATGAGGAAAGTGCCGAGATCCCTTCACCGAGAATGACCTCTTTAGCAAAAAGCTAGCAAATGCTACAACCCACTCGGTTTTTTTGAAAACTATTCAATTTTAAAAAGCGGAGCTTAAACCACTCCTTTTCAACTCACTCGATTCTACAACGATATCAAGTTCATTTGTTATTTATTCAGTTGTATCTAGTTAAAAGCTCCATCAACCAGACTATGTATTATTTGTAGACTTAGAAACACCGTTTGTATATTCTTTCGGCCATAGAGTCATGCTCATGTATATATTATTGTTTTCTGGTTTTCTTGATGATGCCTGTTTTCTTTACTTCCATTCTGAGTTTTGATCCCCGCCTTCGGCGTTGTATATTTTCATTACTTACGTGGTTGTTTCCGCCAATTGGCAAAGAGCTAGCTCCCGCTTGGGGATGCCTTATATTATATTGTTTGTACTGTTTTCATGTTAAGTTATACAAAGGAGGTGCTGCCCAAATTTTTAATGATGAAAAAGTGTTCAAGTTAGATACAAAGACTGTGTTTTCATATATTATTACTTATGTATTTAGAGAAAGAACTTGATTTCATTATACCAATCTTTCAAAACTCCACCTCCACTATTTTCCCTAAAAGGTTTAGATTTCTGGGCTTTTAGCTTACTTGAATTAGGTGAGGTCTTATAGACTTCACATGATTCAAGTGCCAGTCACGTGCATTTTCCGGGTTGTGACAAAGTTGGTATCAGAACGTTAGGTTTAACCTTGGTTCAAGTCTAGGTTTGACTATGCGGAGCCTAGGGCGTATTTATATTCAAAACCTAGATTTGACCTTACGGAACTCAGACTTGGCCGAGGGGGTATTAGACCCGAACTTTCGTCGCGTAGGTTGACCTTGGTTGATGGAGTATGTGACTTAAGTAGAGTGATGTACCGTGTGTATGTTCCACGGCATACTTACGATATGCTACTCCACTTAAGAAACCTTAGGATGTACATTTCTTATGCATTGTATTTATATTCATTCCTATGATCTATCCTCATCGATTTCGGATCGTGGTTTCTGTTACCATGGCTACATGAGCAGAGAGAGCTGCGGCTAGAGATGCGGTCAGAGCGAGCTCATCACGAACGAGGGATGACCAAGATGTTTTCCATTGACACGAGCGTTTTGATGTGTTGATTTTACTAAGATTCTCGTTGACGCGAATGTTCAAGATCTGCACCAGTTTATCGGGCCATTGCTAGAGGCCAGCCAGATTGCGAAGCTTATTACGGTACCATCTACTCCAGATGATTGAGGCATTGTCTAACATGCGGACAGATGAGCCGGCTGTTGCTGCGATTGACAAGATATCGCCCCCAGACGTTTGAAAGCTATTGCAGCATGGGGTTACACTCAAGAATGTGATAGAAGATCGCTAGTCACCCTTGGATAAGACTAGGACCTTTTGTTCGTTGGATGCTTCGATGCGAGGACATCAAATTGATAAGCTTCAATTAGAAGGGAACTTCACATAGACGTGTTGTGAGTCGATCGAGGAAGGACTAGCGAAGGCGCATTCCTCTGATGATTTGGAAAAATTCTCGAGAACGTAATTGGCCAGATACCTTCTACAGGATATTGGTGATGCCGTGTTCATAGCTTCGAAAGGGACTCTAGATATGACTATATTCAATTGGAGCGCACTCCACACAGCTACGAAGAGATGATTCCGAATTGGTCTATACTGAAGGGAAGCGGAGTAAGAGGTTTGTGCGAGATTTTAACGAGTTGATGTTCTACTCCTCTGGTGCCAGAAACTTGTTACGAGCGCAGAGGAGTTGAATACGGACCTAATTCCAGAGAAAGGTTATGATAAGAATGCTGCTGTCCCGGAACAAGAAACGGATTAAGTAAAGAGTGTTAACTTCCGGACAGTCCTGCAGAGATAATATGGGAAGGAGACCCCGACAGGATCTTTCTGGAAGACTACACGATGAGACTTGGAACCAGAATCAATTTTATAATGCACACTCAGTAGACCCGAGACTGCCATCATTGACGAGATACGGTACTAGTGATCATGTTAATTGGTCAGGAGATCTCCACAGAAGCACCAGAACGGAACTGTTTCGTCATTAGTCCAAATAGGGCTGTTGAGCTGAGGAGTTATGTAACCGGCAAACCGCAGAAGGAAAACAAGGACCTAAAAGCAGAAGACGACAGATCGTGGGCAAGAGGCAAGTAGGTATTCTTGCTCTGCCAGCCTTGGATTGTAGGGTTCCTAGACACACCCATGAGGTTCCACAACTGATCAAACATGGCCAATTCAAAAATTTTCTATGTTCCAAGTAACCCTAAGCAAGATCGTAACTAGAGGTATAGATGAAACAACAAGTTAACAACTTAACTAGATAGTGAAATGGGATACAACCTTTGTAGATCCAGTCCTCCACTTCCTTGGCTCCGTGATGACGTCCCTCCGCTGCAACCATCGGAATCCTGGACTCTCGCGGTGGTTTCATCGGAGAAAAGATCGGGCTAGGTCGTTGACTTCGATGCCGAAGATGATCTACGTCGAGGCAACTCTAACTCGAGCTCCATCTTCACCAAGTCATGAAACTTGTGAAGAAAACACCCTATACTACATGGCAAGTGGTAGAGGATGAAGAAATAGGAAGTGGGTTCACTTTGGATTTGGATTTCTCACTTGGATTCATCACTTGATAATTTCTAGCAAGGGTTTTCTTTCTTCTTCAAGAAGAAGAAGAAGAAGAAAGAAATAATAATGAATTAATTCCCAAAAAGAAAATGAAGTGATGGTTATCATTTAGCAACCATGGGTGAGTTAACAAGTGTAGAGAATAAACTAGGGTTAAAGTAAATGGTTAGGGTTAAGAAAGAAACAAAATGGTCAAACCTTTTTCAAAGCTTCATGAAGCTTCAAGTGAAAACAAAAGAAGCAACCATTTTCTTGCCAAAAAAATAAATGAAAAGAAATAAATAAATAAGTAAATCAAACCCTAACCATTAACCTAATCATGGTTTAATCATACACACCCAAGTTTGCATGTATCATCAAACATGATACAAACTAGTGCACAAAACTATATCATATATACAATGTGCACATCAAGTGAGAAAATAATCTTAAGTGAACCAATACTAGTTAATGTAAAGTAATATATCAAATATATAATTATACATCAAATCATTAAATCAACACTTGATTTAACGATTCGATCATATCGCATATGACCGACTAATATCCAATGTATTGACTTATCGAATCAATCCTCGATTTGATAACTAGGTTATATCGCATACAACCAATCGATACATTCATCGCGAGAATAGAATACCGTATCACATACACGCATTATTCTCGGTCCCACACATATCTCATATGCGCTCCTATTTCGTTTCGCTTGAGCCAGGAAACTTCTGTGTAGGACTCTAAAGACTCGTCAATACGCCGGCAGCAGGTGATGATCATATAAAACACCCACAAGCCGCAAGCGGTCTGCTAAACGTAACGGCCACTCGGGTATTGAACGATCAGAAGATCGACGAGCAAGCCCGCTCACACTCCTCTGAATCCAACCAGTAACACTTACCGTACAGTCCGGTCTGATCGTCTGATATGTCGCATATCTCGCCTAGGGGTGGTAAACGTCAGGCCCCAATAGCTCGTTAAGTCGTGTCGATATGAGGTCTATAACAGTTTAAGAAACTACTGGTAACACTTACCAGTAACTCAGCAACCCTGGCCTGGGATTTCTGGTTATAGCCAATCGAACACAGCGCAACATCAACTCCCTATACCGGGAGAGACGAATCCCCTCCTATCGCTCATTGCCTCCATGTGATTCGGGACTGTACCCAAAAACCACCGTTTTGCACGCCCTCTTGGACGTGGTAAGGTGGAAATCAAAGAACAGTGGGAATCACACAAGACTCTATGACGATCTCGGGTCAACAGACTACTCTGTACCAGTGTCACCAAAGAACTGCCATCTGACGTAAGGTATAATACCATCTGGGAGTTCTCGGCGAGTCCGTCCAGTGTACCCAGTCTCCACTGAGCACCCGTATATCATCTCTGATGTCAAACACCAATGGATATGGGATCATCCATCGCCCATCTGTATGGGTCAAGAAGGTATACGCTAGTCTACTCTGGTATATCGATGCCCCGTCTCGATACACCCACGACTAGGGACCTTGAAGGATGTACTTATGGACTACCATGTCCCCACTAGTATGATCCGCATCATAGTCCAGGGAGTCAAGTACACATCCTAAGGGCTTTACCAACATGAACAGAGAGACAATCAGTGTACAGGTTAAGGTAAAGAGCAACCAGATAGCATACTATCATGTCGAGCAAGAAAGTCCTCCCTATATATGTCCAAGCATCCACTACAATATACATCCTATGTATAGTAATGGCCTCTAGGGCATACATATAACTAACAATCTCCCACTTGCACTAGGGCCATTTATAGCAGTGGTTGCAGTATCTCATACTCTACCATCCCATAATAGTCTCTCTCTGGGAAAAGGCCTTTGTGAGTGGATCCGCCGTGTTGTCCTCTGAGTCTGCTCTCCTTATCTCGATCCCCTGGAGATCAACCATCTCCACAATCAAGTGACACTGCCTTAGAATATGTCTGGATCACTGATGGGACGGGCGTTCCTTGGCATAAGCCACAACTCCATTATCACACAATGGGAGGAACGAAGTTCATCTCATGAACTAATATACATCTAGACTTCCTCTTTGGTAGAATCTTTGGTAACGATGTATCTTGCTTTTAATCGTCTAGTATGTCACGGTGTCTAGCTTGGAACTCTTCCAACATACCGTCCCTCCACTGAGGGTAAAGACAATGCCTGCGACTGACATTCAGTCGTCTTTATCACCCTGGAACCTTTCCAGTGATTCTCCCCAGGATCGATTGATACCATCTCACTACAAGAAGTGAGTATCCTAACATCCAATTAGATCTATCTCATAGATCCAAAACCCAGGATTTAGTAGGTATCACTTTGATCCTATATGGAGAATCCTTGTGATAAGCGGAGATTGACCGAGCGTAGCATAGGAAACTCCTTCCCTATCAAGAGTATGTCATCCACGTACTCTATGAGGATCACCGCCATACTCCCTACTACCTTTTTGTATATACAAGGTTCATCTACCATTTTGATGATGTCAAACTGTTTGACTAACTCATCAAAACAGATGTTCCAACTCCGCGATGCCTGCTTCATCACATAAAACATCTTGCACACGTTTTCGCTGCTCCCACTTTTTACGAAGCCCTCTGGCTGTGTACTTATAGACGTTCTCTTTTAAAACATCATTTAGAAAAGCAGTTATGGCACCCAACCGCCAGATATCGTAGTCATGGTATGTAGCCGTGGCAAGTAGGATCTGGATGGACTTAAGCATAGCCATTGGAAAAAGGTTTCATCATTATCCACGCCCGGTCAATGACGAAAACTTTTAACAAGTCTAGCTTTGAAAGTCTCAACTTTTCTATGTACACCAAGTAATCTTCTCAAGATATACTTGCTCCTGATAGGGATTTAACCCTTAAGATATAGCACCCAAAGTCCATACTTTGTTGGTGTACATGGATTCCATCTCAGATCGCTAAGTATCTAGCCATTCTTACAGAGTCCCTACTCTCGATGGCCTGCTCGAAACTAGTTGGGTCATCATCTCATGATGCAATCCTCGCTCCCACTGTCATCGAGAAACCGAAGTATCTCTCAGGCAGGTGAGGAACCCTGCTAGATCGGCGGAGAGGCTGAGGTTCGTCGGGGACTATTGAATCCTATGGTTCTGTCAAATCAGCTGCAGTTTTTATAGCTGGAACATTTCCAGTTCTACAAAACTGACCTTGCCTCGATCTTGTCCGGATTTTGCTTTTGACATAGGCCGGACAATCCCAAATCTTAACTTACTTAAGAGATAGGCTCTTCCCATACCATATCTTATATGGAGTGGTAGGCACTGATTTGATTCGAACCCTATTCAATAGGTATGCAGCTTCTCAAGCGCATAATTCCCAAAAAGAAATAGGAAACACAGTAGTACTCATCATAGAGCACACCATATTACATATGGTGCGATTGCTCCGTCCCGATACACAATTGTGCTGTGGTATATTCAGAGGAGTAATACCGAGAGAGAATCTCATTCTCCTTTAGAATAAACCAGGAATTCCGTGCTCAAGTATTCTCTTCCTTGATCACATCAAAGGACATAATGCTTATACCCGTTTTTGGTTCTCTACTTCTATCTTATATTCTGTGAATATCTCAAAAGGTTCGGACCTATCTTTCAACAGGAACATATGACTGAATCTTAAGAGTTTATCAGAGAATGTAATGACGTACAAAGAACCAGTCTTGGCATGTGTAGACAGGGGAGCTTACATACATCAACATGTATCAATCCCAAGAGTTCACTAACTCTTTCTCTGTTTCCAGTAAACAGAGCTATGGTCATCTTATCTTTGTGACATGACTGGCAAGTTTCATAAGATGTAAATTCAAACTAATTTAAATATGCATCTAAATGTAACTTTAGCTAGTTGGGTCACATTGATCTGACCTAGTCTACAATACCCCAAGAAGGAATCGTTCAACTCTGAACTCTTCCTCTTGTGTGTGTTCCGTATACTAAGAACCGTAGTTTGATTTAGAACATCAATGCTTTTAGATAACGTGCCTGAATCGATCAACTTTTGATATAGGAAATGTTCAAAAAATTATCCAATGATACCAAATTTTATCGTTTCTTTACTAATAAAGAGACTGATATGATTTTGTATATCAGGTTCGGTATCTAATAGCATTTGTTCATAATCAATGTACTGACAATACAGGGTGACAGTGACCAACAGACTTGGCTGCAACACTTGCCCCGTTTTCTGTCTCATGAAACTTATCACCCGTTCTCAGTTCTCTACCTTTCTGTAGCCCTATGTAACAGATTACATATCTGGGATCCTGATCCGGTATTAAATACCCAGGGCGCAGAGGATACTGAGAAACAGTTCTTTGTAATGAACACACCCGAAGAAGATGCATCATCATGTACTTTCTTCGTTTGGGCGGCACGGGAAATCTGGTATTCCCCAATTTCCTTCTCTGTCTTATAACATTTATAAGTTGGAGCGGGACCAACGTTCCCCAGCTCAGTATAACAAGCGGGTTTGGTCAATATTTCCATTTTATTATCTTGATTAAGGCGTGACATGGTCGCTACCTGGAGAGAGAGAGAGAAGAAAACACTCAGCGTATGCTCTTGCAAGATCAGATTGGTTATAATTTTATCTAATCAGGATGGCTCCCACTGTTTTTATCAAATCTTCCTTCAAACCCTAAAAGGAAAGACTAGCCGGGATTAATTACACGCTACAAGTTCGCCAATCTTTCAGCCAGGCCAGTGTCGGTACTTTGAGGGAGGTCCCCCGTGCTTTTGCACGAACCTAATTAATGTAAACCTCATTTTCCCAGAGGCGTAACCCCGTTGACACTTTTCTAGACACCTACTAGATCGGCTAATTGTAATGTGTAAAACTCTTCCAGGAGTAACTCTTACTCGCAGCGGGTATCGGGATAAACTATCTCATAGAAGGTATGCAATCTCGTTGCAAATTTCAACACTTGAAATTCCCGATAATTTTGCCCCTAGCATCCTATGACCTTGACGCAGGCCAACAAACCATAGTGCGCTAGTCAAGTTCAACCCGTCATTTCCTGATTGAATTAAACCCACCCGCATGACCCTTGACAAAGGCCAACAAGGTCGCACGACTACCCTAACCCAATTTGCATCATATGCATAAGCAGATAAGCACTAGTCAGCTACCGCACACTACGCCTTGACAAAGGCCAACAAACGCAGCACGAATACTAACTACTACTTATCTGAAATGACGGAGGGCTACGACAGGTTTTTCTGAAAACCTATTGCGTAATGAACTTGATATCGTTGTAGAATCAAATGATTTTAAAATGGAGTGTTTTTTAGGCTTTTCTAGTTTTGCTAAAGGGGTCACTCCCGGTGAAGGGATCGTCGGCCCTTTCCTCGTCGAATGAGGTGCGGGATATATCATATATATCACTGTGCAAAGCAGAAACTATAGAAGCAATCAAAATACAAACCGAGGGTTGTAGCATCTGCCAGTTATTGGTAAAGGGATCACTCCCGGTGAAGGGATCTCGGCAATTTCCTTATCGAATAAGGTGCAGGATGTTCTACAAGGAACACCGCGATGCAAAGCAAGAACTGTAGCTACCTGTTTTTTTTTTAAATTCGATTCCACAACATCTTAGGTTTCTTTTATTTCATTAATCACATTAATGAAGTTCCATCATTTAATTCACCTAAACATTACAGATAAATACGACGTACACTTATGCCATCCGCATTCGCCTCGATGTCCCCTCATGCACCGTTAGGTTAGGTAACTAACGGCAGAGCGGGGCAGGGCTAGCGCGGGTGTAAAACATAAGTAACGTCTATATAATATATCATATATACTATATACAGTATCCATCACAGCATATCAAATGATCACATCACAGATGTCGCAGCAGAAGAAACATATGAAACATTGGATATACTAGGACGTCCGTGTTTTCAATGCGAGCCAGTATAAAACACGGATTCCACGGTCGCGATGAATAGCCAAACCCACACCCCTAGACCCCTACGAGAGCGGCAAGCAACCCTACCAATTCTAGAGTTTGGAGACCCGGACTCGACTCCTCGAGTTGGCTCCCACTGGACTCCAGAACCCGGTTACTTGTGCCCTCCTCCTTGGGTCTATCCTAGTGCGGAAAAGTAAATAATATACATCAACGGTGACATCTTCCGCAACCTGGAAGTGCCCCAATAAAAGAATATTATATACAAGTTTTTACATGAATCAAAATGAAAAACACTCATCTCACATAAAACCCCCCTGGCTATTCAAACACGACGATCCAATATAACATATCCAGCAACACATAACATCACATGTCATCAACGTAAGTAAACATGCGTATCCCAATTGTCGTTGACATATAGCAACGAAACCGGCGATATCACATATTACACTTACGGTCACAGAAAAGAAAGTGTAAAACTACAACAGTTGGAATCCGCAACCTCCTTAGACATCGCATGCCTAATCAAATGAATTACTTAGACATCGCATGCCTAACAATTATAAACCCCGCATTTTAGTCTCATTATCGAAAACACTTTTTAATATCAAGTCGGGCAATTCAATAAGATTCCCGGCATCCTGATCGAATGCTCGTCGCAAACTTTAGTAGGCAGCCGCACCCCCCGATGCCGTCGACGAAGTGCACCAAGGCGGAACACCGCTGCTGCGAGCACCCGAACGGATGCTTTCGGCGACGGGGTTCTTCTACAGTCACTTGGTCGGGGCTATGGGGTGTAGCTGTCTATTAAGTTAATCCGGGGAGTATCCGCGTATGCTACGTGATTACGACGGACTTTTGATCACATCAAAAGTCCGTGGCAACCGATCAAGTGAGACTAAAGTGCTATGTTTATAACATTAAAATTAGTTATCTCATAACTACTTGTGGATTCCAAATATTGTATCACATTCCAGATAAATAGAAAATGTTAAACTTTCCGATCGAACAATCAAACACCCAAGTTTTCCCGAAACAGATCAACACATGATTAAAGTTTAAAAACATTCACTTCATGCCTCAGTACCAACGGTCCAGCCGTAGAAGGGTCAAGCCAACGCCTCACATGTGGCACGCCGTACTGCCCCAAACCCTAAGGTTCAAAGGGCAGTTCAAGACGGTCACATAATTGAGTTAAGGTTTGTTGTCTTCTAGAGGGACCATCGTGTTACTTGCACTACTTAGAACGTTCTTGAACTACGGAAAGATCCAACACTTGGAAATTTCCCGACAGGGGAAAAATTGGGTATTTATATCCGGTCGAACTTTTTAACATATTCTAAAATTATCCGGAAAAACACAGACGAAGTTAAAATTCCCGATCGAAACACCGAGTCCCCAATACAACCCAGAAAACTCAACTCTTGAGTAAATATTAAAAATTCCCAGAAAATACAGCACTAAAAGATAGGAATTACTGTGCAATTTCCAAAAGCTGATGTGACTATATGGCCGCGGAACCGCCGCACGAGCCATGCTCGTGCCGCGCTTCCACGGCGCTTTAGTGGATTCAGGGGCACGTGCTGCACAGTATTTCTTAAAATTCCCTGCTGAATTTTCTGAATATTTTTAATTCATGAAAATCCCAGTTTTGAAAAAATGTACAGAGAAGGGTTTAAGATTAGGGTTTCGGGTTCGATCGGGTTTCTAACATCGTCTACGCATCGCCTAAGGCTCTAGCTAGGCTCTAATACCACTGTAGGGTTCCTAGGCACACCCATGAGGTTCCACAACTGTTCAAACATGGCCAATTCAAAATTTTTCTATGTGCCAAGTAACCCTAAGCAAGATCGTAACTAGAGGTATAGGCGAAACAACAAGTTAACAACTTAACTAGATAGTGAAAGGGGCTACATCCTTTGTAGATCCAGTCCTCCACTTCCTTGGCTCCGTGATGTTGTACCTCCGCTGCAACCATCGGAATCCTGGACTCTTGCGGTGGTTTCATCGGAGAAAAGATCGGGCTAGGTCGTTGACTTCGATGCCGAAGATGATCTACGTCGAGGCAACTCTAACTCGAGCTCCATCTTCACCAAGTCATGAAACTTGTGAAGAAAATACCCTATACTACATGGCAAGTGGTAGAGGATGAAGAAATAGGAAGTGGGTTCACTTTGGATTTGGATTTCTCACTTGGATTCATCACTTGATAATTCCTAGCAAGGGTTTTCTTTCTTCTTCAAGAAGAAGAAGAAGAAGAAGAAGAAGAAGAAAGAAATAATAATGAATTAATTACCAAAAATAAAATGAAGTGATGGTTATAATTTAGCAACCATGGGTGAGTTAACAAGTGTGGAGAATAAACTAGGGTTAAAGTAAATGGTTAGGGTTAAGGAAAGAAACAAAATGGTCAAACCTTTTTCAAAGCTTCATGAAGCTTCAAGTGAAAACAAAAGAAGCAACCATTTTCTTTCTTGCCAAAAAAATAAATGAAAAGAAATAAATAAATAAGTAAATCAGACCCTAACCATTAACCTAATCATGGTTTAATCATACACACCCAAGTTTGCATGTATCATCAAACATGATACAAACTAGTGCACAAAACTATATCATATATACAATGTGCACATCAAGTGAGAAAATAATCTTAAGTGAACCAATATTAGTTAATGTAAAGTAATATATCAAATATATAATTATACATCAAATCATTAAATCAACACTTGATTTAACGATCCGGTCATATCGCATATGACCGACTAATATCCAATGTATCGACGTATCGAATCAATCCTCGATTCGATAACTAGGTTATATCGCATACAACCAATCGATACATTCATCGCGAGAATAGAATACGGTATCACATACACGCATTATTCTCGGTCCCGCACATATCTCATATGCGCTCCTATTTCGTTTCGCTTGAGCCAGGAAATCTCTGTATAGGACTCTAAAGACTCGTCAATACGCCGGCAGCAGGTGATGATCATATCAAACACCTACAAGCCGCAAGTGGTCTGCTAAATGTAACGGCCACCCGGGTATTGAGCGATCAGAAGATCGACGAGCAAGCCCGTTCACACTCCTCTGAATCCAACCAGTAACACTTACCGTACAGTCCGGTCTGTTCGTCTGATATGTCGTATATCTCGCCTAGGGGTGGTAAACGTCAGACCCCAATAGCTCGATAAGTCGTGTCGATATGAGGTCTATAACAGTTTGAGAAACTACTGGTAACACTTACCAGTAAATCTCAGCAACCCTGGCCAGGGATTTCCGGTTATAGCCAATCGAACACAGCGCAACATCAACTCCCTATACCGAGAGAGACGAATCCCCTCCTATCGCTCATTGCCTCCATGTGATTCGGGACTGTACCCAAAAACCACCGTTTTGCACGCCCTCTTGGATGTGGTAAGGTGGAAATCAAAGCACAGTGGGAATCACACAAGACTCTATGACGATCTCGGGTCAACAGACTACTCTGTACCAGTGTAACCAAAGAACCGCCATCTGACGTAAGGTATAATACCATCTGGGAGTTCTCGGCGAGTCCGTCCAGTGTACCCAGTCTCCACTGAGCACTCGTATATCATCTCTGATGTCAAACACCAATGGATATGGGATCATCCATCGCCCATCTGTATGGGTCGAGAAGGTATACGCTAGTCTACTCTGGTATATCGATGCCCCGTCTCGATACACCCACGACTAGGGACCTTGAAGGATGTACTTATGGACTACCATGTCCCCACTAGTATGATCCGCATCATAGTCCAGGTAGTCAAGTACACATCCTTAGGGCTTTACCAACATGAACAGAGAGACAATCAGTGTACACGTTAAGGTAAAGAGCAACCAGATAGCATACTATCATGTCGAGCAAGAAAGTCCTCCCTATATATGTCCAAGCATCCACTACAATATACATCCTATGTATAGTAATGGTCTCTAGGGCTTACATATAACTAACAATCTCCCACTTGCACTAGGGCCATCTGGTAGCAGTGGTTGCAGTATCTCATACTCAACCATCCTATAATCGTCTCTCTCTGGGAAAAGGCCTTTGTGAGTGGATCCGCCGTGTTGTCCTCTGAGTCTGCTCTCCTTATCTCGATCCCCTGGAGATCAACCATCTCCACGATCAGGTGACACTGCCTTAGAATATGTCTGGATCACTGATGGGACGGACGTTCCTTGGCATAAGCCATCACACGATGGGAGGAACTAAGTTCATCTTATGAATAAATATACATCCAGACTGCCTCTTTGGTAGCATCTTAAGTAGCGATGTATCCAGCCTTTATCGTCTAGTATGCCACGGTATCTAGCTTGGAACTCTTCCAACATACCGTCCATTTACTGAGGGTAAAGACAATGCCTGTGACTGAATTTCAGTCGTCCTTATCACCCTAGAACCCTTCCAGTGATTCTCCCCAGGACCAATTGATACCATCTCACTACAACTAGTAAGTATCCTAATATCCAATTAGATTTATCTCATAGATCCAAAACCCAGGATTTAGTAGGTATCACTTTGATCCTATATGGAGAATCATTGTGATAAGCGGAGATTGACCGAGCGTAGCATAGGAAACTTCTTCCCTATAAAGAGTATGTCATCCACGTACTCTACGAGGATCGCTACCATACTCCCTACTACCTTTTTGTATATACAAGGTTCATCTACCATTTTGATGATGTCAAACTGTTTGACTAACTCATCAAAACAGATGTTCCAACTCCGCGATGCCTTCTTTATCACATAAATCATCTTGCTCGCGTTTCTGCTGCTCCTATTTTCTACGAGGCCCTCAGACTGTGTACTTATAGACGTACACTTCTAAAACATCACTTAGAAAAGCAGTCATGGCACCCAACCGCCAGATATCTTAGTTATGGTATGTAGCCGTAGCAAGTAGGATCTGGATGGACTTAAGCATAGCCACTGGAAAAAGGTTTCATCATTATCCACGCCTGGTCGATGACGACAACCTTTAACAAGTCTAGCTTTGAAAGTCTCAACTTTTCCATCTACACCAAGTAATCTTCTCAAGATATACTTGCTCCTGATAGGGATTTAACCCTTCAGATAAAGCAACCAAAGTCCATACTTTGTTGGTGTATAAGGATTCCATCTCAGATCGATAAACATCCAGCCATTCTTACAGAGTCCCACTCCTGATGGCCAGCTCGAAACTAGTTGGGTCATCATCTCATGATGCAATCCTCGCTCCCACTGTCATAGAGAAACCAAAGTAACTCTCAGGTGGGTGAGGAACCCTACTAGATCGGTGGAGAGGCTGAGGTTCGTTGGTTACTATTGAATCCTTCGGTTCTACCAAATCATCAGCTGCAGTTTGTATAGCTGGAACATTTCCATTTCTACATAACAGACCTTGCCTCGAGCTTGTCCGGATTTTGCTTTTAGACATAGGCCGGACAACCCCAAATCTTAACTAACTTAAGATATGGGCTCTTCCCTTTCCATATCACATATGAAGTGGTAGGCAACTGATTTTATCGGAACCCTATTCAATAGGTATGCAACTTCATAAGTGCATAACTCCCAAAAGGAAATAGGAAACTCAGTAGTACTCATCATAGAGCGCACCATATCATATAGGGTGTGATTGCTCCGCCACGATACAACGTTGTGCTGTGGTGTATTCGGAGGAGTAATGCTGAGAGAGAATCTCATTCTCCTTTAGAATAGTCCAGGAATTCCATGCAGAAGTATTCTCCTCCCTGATCTCATCATAGGACATAATACTTATACCCTTATTTTGGTTCTCTACTTCTAACTTATATTCTATGAATATCTCAAAAGGTTCGGACTTGTGTTTCAACAGGAACATATGTCTGAATCTTGAGAGATTATCAGAGAATGTAATGAAGTACAAAGAACCGGTCTTGGCATGTGTAGACAGGGGACCTACATACATCAACATGTATCATCCCAAGAGTTCACTAACTCTTTCTCTGCTTCCAATAAACAGAGCTTTGGTCATCTTATCTTTGTGACATGACCGGCAAGTTTTCACAAGATGTAAATTCAAACAGATTTAAATATGCATCTTTGTGCAACTTAGCTAGTCGGGTCGCATTGATATGACCTAGTCTACAATACCTCAAAAAGGATCCGTTCATTTCTGAACTCTTCCTCTTGTGTGTGTTTTGTATACTAAGAACTGTAGTTTGATTTAGAACATCAATGCTTTTAGATAACGTGCCTGAACCGATCAACTTTTGATATAGAAAATGTTTAAAACATTATCCAAACAATACAAATTTTTATCATTTCTTTACTAATAAAGAGACTGATATGATTTTGTATATCAGGTTCGTTATCTAATAACATTCGTTCAGAATCAATGTACTTGGAATACATGGTGACAGTGACCAACAGACTTGGCTGCAACACTTGCCCCGTTTTCTGTCTCATGAAACTTATCACCCGTTCTCAGTTCTTTACCTATCTATAGCCCATGTAACAAATTACATATGCGGGATCCTGATCCGGTATCACATACCCAGGACGTAAAGGATACTGAGAAACGGTTCTCTGTAATGAACACACCCAAAGGAGATGCATCATATGCACTTTCTTCGTTTGGGCGGCGTGGGAGTTCTGGTAATCCCCAATTTGCTGCTCTGTCTTATAACAATTATAAGTTGGAGCGGGACCAACGTTCCCCAGCTCAGTATAACAAGCGGGTTCGGTCAATTATCCGTACTATTATCTTGATTAAGGCATGATATGGTCGCTACCTGAAGAGAGAGAGAAGAAAACACTCAGCGTATGCTCTTGCAAGATCAGATTGGTTTTTATTTTATCTAATCAGGATGGCTCCCACTGTTTTTATCAAATCTTCCTTCAAACCCTAAAATGAAAGACTAGCCGGGATTAATTACACGCTATAAGTTCGCCAATCTTTCAGCCAGGCCAGTGTCGGTACTTTGAGGGAGGTCCCCCGTGCTTTCGCACGAACCTAATTAATGTAAACCTCGTTTTTCCAGAGGCGTAACCCCGTTGACACCTTTCTAGACACCTACTTGATCAGCTAATTGTAACGTGTAAAACTCTCCCAGGAGTAACAATTACTCGCAGTGGGTATCGGGATCCAACTATCTCATAGAAGGTATGCAATCTTATTGCAAATTTCAACACTTGAAATTCCCGATAATTTTTCCCCTAGCACCCTATGACCTTGACGGAGGTCAACAAACCAAAGGCTACTAGTCAAGTTTAGCCCGTCATTTCTTGATTGTATCAAACCCACCCGCACGACCCTTGACGGAGGTCAACAAGGCCGTACGACTACCCTAACCCAATCTGCATCATATGCATAAGCAGATAAATACTAGTTAGCTACCGCACACTACGCCTTGACGGAGGTCAACAAACGTAGCACGGATACTGATTGAAAGAATTAAAGTTAACCGCAATCAAGACGGTGTCGCTATGCAGCTAGCCGGTTGAGCACGGGTCGATCCACAAGGAGATGGTTGTATGTCCTTTCGAGTTTTAGACGAGTCAATAAAGAATTTGTATGTGTCTGTTCAAGTCTATCCTATGTGTTTTATTTGCAAGTATAAAGTTGTTAAGAAAAAGATACGAGATTGTAAGCTAAAGAAATCCGTACTCAAATCCTTTGAGCCGAGTCTTGACCAATTGAAGCTAGAACAATCGGCAACAACGTGGATTAGGGGGATTTAAGCGCGGTATTTGTGGAATACGTCTTATTTACCCTTGTCCTTCCGTTCTTGTCTCTTGCTTTCGCCTCCGGCCAAACCGAACGTAACCGGTCGCGGTTAGGAATCACCGTTGCCTTGTTAGGGTAGGGTGCCTAACGGAGCGCTTGCGTATGGTTTGGGCGGAGTTCAATGGAAAATAACGGGAAAAGGAAAATGAGAAAAGAAAATCTTAACTTACAATACCGTATTTATTCTTAACGATGATAATTACAACCATTCACAAAAACGAACCAAAAAGAGAGAACAAAAAGAAAAGAACAAAGAAAAGAAAAGATTACAAACAAGTAATTAAAGTGCATGGAATTAAATTGCAAGTAAGTAAAGCAAGAATGAAAAATGCAAGAAAGTAATTACAAGAACCATAGAACTCAAAACAAGCATGGGATCAATAGCCAACCCTTAAACTTGCAAGCTCAATCAAGAGGTTGCAAGATCAAGAGAAGGGTAAAGAACTCATGTGAAATGAAGCACTAAGGAGAGAACAAAATGATACAACCCCATGAGACCAATGACCAAAGCTTAAACTTGCAAGCTCATTTAAGAGGTTGCAAGATCAAGTTAAGGTAGAGAGCTCAAGGGGGAAGCTAAGCAAAAAGAATGATACAAAAACCCTCATCTTTATTCACATCCACTCAATGCTCTCACTACATTTCCATGGAGGAAGAATGAAGAAGAAGAAGAAGAAGAACTAAAACTACACTAAAGTGGCTAAAATAATGGACACCAAAAGCTTGGCAAGTTCTGGGGTATTTATAGGAAGGGAACTGGAAACCTAGGGCAAGAATCTGCCCCTAAATGAAATGACCTAACTGCCCCCAAAACACGACATAGCGAGGAGCTAGTACGGCCGCGTTTCCGCGGCCTAAGCCTGCTTAGGCCGCGGAACCGCGACCGTATTGATGAGTTGAGTCACCATCTTTTGTGGTTATCCCTGGTACCTTTTTTCCTCGTGTTTGACAACTACAAACTGCACAAAAGTCTTCCAGAATATCTGCAGATTTCTTAGTCCAAGATTGCTATCATTTCTTCACTTTTGACGGCGCACCCATTGATTCTTGTGCTGCCCCCCTCGTGCTCTGTGCTTGTCCGAGACACGAATGACCACTGTCATATGTCTTGTCTCTGGAACTGGTACTCGGCACTGGACGGATATGGATGACCGGAACCCGGCTTTTATCTGCTGTGACAGATGTTCTGTATTTGGTGTAACTGTGGAGATTTTGTCTTGATTTCCAATATTTGTACTGGAAACCTGTATTCTGTCAATATGTAACAAACACGGATTATAAGCACCTACCTATAAACACACGAGCATAAGAATGGGCGGTATAAAATGCAATATTCTGGTATGAACAAATACCCCCAAACATAACTTTTGCTCGTCCCGAGTAAAACCAATTATTCACAAAATTAAAATCCTAACCGCTCTTTTGCAGGGAACGCGATTGCACTGAGCACGTGCAACAAGCCGTTAAACCTCTACGTGTCCCTAGTAGGAGGAGTGTTGTCTCCTGAGGGTTTTCAACGGATTGCACCCACAAAATCCCGTCAAGCTAGTTTCATAAGTTAACATTGATTCTACTCTTACAGTTTAGTATTTACGTTAGAAACTCTATTATCCTAAGTTAGAAATATCCAACCCTAATGCTTCACACCTCCTATCTATTTAACTTTAGGTCCTATACGTTCCAAAAAAAGTTTAGAAAGATGTTGGTTCTCCTGAGTTTTCCTTCTAAAGTGCGGCCTCAAATCAGGGATTTTTATCAACTTTACAGAAAACACAAGTCTTATTCTTTATTTCTATCTTTTATCCAAACATCGATTGTATACCCCTACGTGTGTGTGTATTTGCACCCCTACACTCAAGAATTCAATTCAAGCTATAATCCCCTTGCCTTAATACCTAATACTACTTCTTTTCATTAAGGATGGACGGATTTGCTCACACACCTTTCATGAGACTATTAATACTTCTTGAGGCACTAACGGCCGATTACTGAATGTGTGAACATTAAAGCGTAAATAGCAGTTTCCAGGTCTTGACTTTATTCTATTTTTTTTCTTTTTCTTTTTCTTTTTCTTTTTCAAGACCGGATATATTTTTCACTATGCTCTTTTGGTGTTTAGCTTTAAATACCGTTTTTTTCTTTCATACTAGGCTTTCAGGCAAGAGTATTTCTAGGTATCCTCTACTATCCCAAGTTTCAAGGTGCGTGTATGTGCAGTTTGTAGGGTACATACTTTCTAAATTTGAACTCAAGAAAAGAAACTATTTTTCAGACTTATCCTTCAGTAGAGCATCAATACTTTCCCTTCATCTTGACTTAACTAAAGAACTGAACTCAAGATTACTTATTTCTCAAAAAAAACTGTAAGGACGTATACTTACCAAGTTTAAACAGAATGAGGGTTATTTTTAGGGTTTTCAATTCCTAAGCCTAGAATTTAGTTATTTCTATAATATCAACTAATCTTTCGGAATAAAGATCTAAGTTACCCTATTAGCTAACTTGACGACAAAGTTTTTATATTTTTGGAAAATTTTCGATTTTTGTGGGTTTTTAATAAGGTATGCAAATGCAAAATATACAAATGAATGCGAAGGAAGAAAGCTTACCGAGCACACCCCCAAACTTAAACTTGACAGTGCCCTCACTGTCAGGCTATACCAAGAGGGTCAAAATTGTCGGCGCTCCCCCTAAAAACAAATTATATACAAAAAGGAAAACAAAAAATATATACAAAAAAGGTGTCCCCCCCAAACTTAAGTAAAACAGTGTTTCCACTGTTAAGCGTTGAAGTTCAGGATTAGGGGGGAAAGAACAGTATCAAGCTATACAAGGCCTTACACAGGCCAAAAGTGAGCACCAACCATTCAAAGATCTTATCATGATAAAGCAGTGGCTGGTGAAAGAATGCGGAGAGGTAAGAAATGGAGACTACGCGAGACCGTATGGAGATAGAATCGGGATACGGTCTCGGTATATCAGAAGACGGTGCCATTTGATTGAAAGAATTAAAGTTAACCGCAATCAAGACGGTGTCCCTATGCAGCTAGCCGGTTGAGCACGGGTCGATCCACAGGGAGATGGTTGTATGTCCTTTCGAGTTTTAGACGAGTCAATAAAGAATTTGTATGTGTTTGTTCAAGTCTATCCTATGTGTTTTATTTGCAAGTATAAAGTTGTTAAGAAAAAGATACGAGATTGTAAGCTAAAGAAATCCGTACTCAAATCCTTTGAGCCGAGTCTTGACCAATTGAAGCTAGAACAATCGGCAACAACGTGGATTAGGGGGATTTAAGCGCGGTATTCATGGAATACGGCTTATTTACCCTTGTCCTTCCGATTTTGTCTCTTGCTTTCGCCTCCGGCCAAACCGAACGTAACCGGTCGCGGTTAGGAATCACCGTTGCCTTGTTAGGGTAGGGTGCCTAACGGAGCGCTTGCGTATGGTTTCGGTGGAGTTCAATGGAAAATAGCGGGAAAAGGAAAATGAGAAAAGAAAATCTTAACTTACAATACCGTATTTATTCTTAATAATGATAATTACAACCATTCACAAAAACGAACCAAAAAGAGAGAACAAAAAGAAAAGAACAAAGAAAAGAAAAGATTACAAACAAGTAATTAAAGTGCATAGAATTAAATTGCAAGTAAGTAAAGCAAGAATGAAAAATGCAAGAAAGTAATTACAAGAACCATAGAACTCAAAACAAGCATAGGATCAATAGCCAACCCTTAAACTTGCAAGCTCAATCAAGAGGTTGCAAGATCAAGAGAAGGGTAAAGAACTCATGTGAAATGAAGCACTAAGGAGAGAACAAAATGATACAACCCCTTGAGACCAATGACCAAAGCTTAAACTTGCAAGCTCACTTAAGAGGTTGCAAGATCAAGTTAAGGTAGAGAGCTCAAGGGGGAAGCTAAGCAAAAAGAATGATACAAAAACCCTCATCTTTATTCACATCCACTCAATGCTCTCACTACATTTCCATAGAGGAAGAATGAAGAAGAAGAAGAAGAAGAAGAAGAAGAACTAAAACTACACTAAAGTGGCTAAAAGAATGGACACCAAAAGCTTGGCATGTTCTGGGGTATTTATAGGAAGGGAACTGGAAACCTAGGGCAAGAATCTGCCCCTAAATGAAATGACCTAACTGCCCCCAAAACACGAGACAGCGAGGAGCTAGTACGGCCGCGTTTCTGCGGCCTAAGCCTGCTTAGGCCGCGGAACCGCGGCCGTACTGATGAGTTGAGTCACCATCTTTTGTGGTTATCCCTGGTTCCTTTTTTCCTCGTGTTTGACAACTACAAACTGCACAAAACTCTTCCAGAATATCTGCAGATTTCTTAGTCCAAGATTGCTATCATTTCTTCACTTTTGACTTCTATCTCTCTCGAGCTCCGCGCACCCATTGATTCTTGTGCTGCCCCCCTCGTGCTCTGTGCTTGTCCGAGACACGAATGACCACTGTCATATGTCTTGTCTCTGGAACTGGTACTCGGCACTGGACGGATATGGATGACCGGAACCCAGCTTTTATCTGCTGTGACAGATGTTCTGTATTTGGTGTAACTGTGGAGATTTTGTCTTGATTTGCAATATTTGTACTGGAAACCTGTATTCTGTAAATATGTAACAAACACGGTTACAAGCACCAACCTATAAACACACGAGCATAAGAATGGGCGGTATAAAATGCAATATTCTGGTATGAACAAATACTAAGTAGGACTTATCTGAAATGACAGAGGGCTACGACAGGTTTTTCTGAAAACCTATTGCGTAATGAACTTGATATCGTTGTAGGATCGAATGAATTTTGAAATGGAGTGTTTTTGAGGCTTTTCTAGTTTTGCTAAAGGGGTCACTCCCGGTGAAGGGATCGTCGGCCCTTTCCTCATCGAATAAGGTGTAGGATATATCATATATACCGCTGTGCAAAGCAAAAACTATAGAAGCAATCAAAAGACAAACCGAGGGTTGTAGCATCTGCCAGTTATTGCTAAAGGAGTCACTCCCGGTGAAGGGATCTCGGTCCTTTCCTTATCGAATAAGGTGCAGGATGTTCTTCAAGGAATACCGCGATGCAAAGCAAGAACTGTAGCTACCTGTTTTTTGAAAATTCGATTCCACAACATCTTTAGGTTTCTTTTCTTTCATTAATCACATTAATGAAGTCCCATCATTTAAATCACCTAAACATCACAGATAAATATGACGTACTTATGCCATCCGCATTCGCCTCGATGTCCCCTCGTGCACCGTTAGGTTAGGTAACTAACGGCAGAGCAGGGCAAGGCTAGCGCAGGTGTAAAACATAAGTAACGCCTATATAATATATCATATATACTATATACAGTATTTATCACAGAACATCACAAGATCACATTACAGATATCGCAGCAGAAGAAACATATGAAACATTGGATATACTAGGACGTCCGTGTTTTCAATAATAGCCAGTATAAAATACGGATTCTACGGTCGCGATGAATAGCCAAACCCATACCCCTAGACCACTACGAGAGCGGCAAGCAACCCTTCCAATTCTAGAGTTAGGAAACCCGGACTCGACTCCTCGAGTTGGTCTCCCACTTGACTCCAGAACCCGGTTACTTGTGTCCTCCTCCTTGGGTCTATCCTAGTGCGGAAAAGTAAATAATATACAAACGGTGACATCTTCCGCAACCTGGAAGTGCCCCAATAAAAGAATATTACATACAAGTTTTTACATGAATGAAAATGAAAAACACTCATCTCACATAAAAACCCCCGGCTATTCAAACACGACAATCCAATATAACATATCCAGCAACACATAACATCACATGTCATCAACGTAAGTAAATATGCGCATCCCCATTGTCGTTGACATATAGCAACGAAACCGGCGATATCACATATTACACTTACGGTCACAGAAAAGAAAGTGTAAAACTACAACAGTTGGAATCCGCAACCTCTTTAGACATCGCATGCCTAATCAAATGAATTCCTTAGACATCGCATGCCTAGCAATTATAAACCCCGCATTTTAGTCTCATTATCGAAAACACTTTTTAATATCAGGTCGGGCAATTCAACAAGATTCCCGACATCCTGAACGAATGCTCGTCGCAAACTTTAGTAGACGGTCGCACCCCCGATCCCATCGACGAAGTGCACTAAGGCGGAACACCGCTGCCGCGAGTACCCGAACGGATGCTTTCGGCGATGGGGTTCTCCTACAGTCACTTGGTCGGGGATATGGGGCGTGGCTATCTATTAAGTTTTACCGGCGAGTATCCACGTACGCTACGAGATTGCGACGGACTTTTGATCACATCAAAGTTCTGTGGCAACCGATCAAGTGAGACTAAACTGCTATGTTTATAACATCCAAATCAGTTATCTCATATCTACTTGTGGATTCCAAATATTGTATCCCATTCCAGATAAATAGAAAATGTTAAACTTTCCGATCGAACAATCAAACACCCAAGTTTTCCCGAAACATCTCAACTCTTGAAATAAGTTTAAAAACATCCAGTTCATGCCTCAGTACCAACGGTCCAGCCGTAGAAGGGTCAAGCCAACGCCTCACATGTGGCATGCCGTACTGCCCCAAACCCTAAGGTTCAAAGGGCAGTTCAAGACGGTCACATAATCGAGTTAAGGTTTTTTGTCTTCTAGAGGGACCATCGCGTTACTTGCACGACTTAGAACGTCATTAAACTATGGAAAAATCCAACAATTGGAAATTTCCTGGCAGGGAAAAAAGTGGGTAATTACCTGGAAAAACACATAGACAAAGTTTGACAATCCGATCGAATCTTCGAATTCCCAATACAACCCAGAAAACTCAACTCTTGAGTAGAAGTTAAAAATTCCCAGAAAATACAGCACTAAAAGATAGAAATTACTGTGCAATTTCCAAAAGCTGATGTGACTATATGGCCGCGGAACTGCCGCACGAGCCATGCTCGTGCCGCGCTTCCGCGGCGCTTTAGTGGATTCAAGAGCACATGCTGCACAGTAATTACTAAAATACCCTGCTGAATTTTCTGCATATTTTTAATTCACAAAAATCTCTGTTTTTAAAAATTGTACAGAGAAGGATTTAGAATTAGGGTTTCGGGTTCGATCGGGTTTCTAACTTCGTCTACACATCGCCTAAGGCTCTAGCTAGGCTCTGATACCACTGTAGGGTTCCTAGGCACACTCAAGAGGTTCTACAAGGCATCTACCATGCCAAATTCAAATTTTTCCGGTGCCGAGAAACCCTAATGCGATCGTTAACTAGAGGATAGGCGATAACTATGCAAGTAAACAACTTTACTCTAAAGTGAGTGGAAATACAACCTTTGTAGATCTGCTCCACCATTTATTTAGCTCCGTGTTGACGTCCCTCCGCTGCGATCATCGGGATCCCGGACTCTAGCGATGGTTTCGTCGGAGAAATGATCGGGCTAAGTCATTGACTTCGAGGCCGAAGATGATCTATGTCGAATCGACTCAAACTCAAGCTCCATCTTCACTAGGTCAAGGAACTTGTGAAGAAAACACCCACTAAAACATGGCAAGTGATAGAGGATGAAGAAATAGGAAGTGGGTTCACTTTGGATTTGGACTTCTCACATGATTTCATCACTTGGAAATTTTTAGCAAGCTTTCTTCAACTCATGAAGAAGATGAAGAAGAAGAAAAATGAATAATCAATTTAAAATAAAAATTACTTATCGTATTGCAACCATGGTTAAGTGTAGAGAATAAAATAGGGTTAGGTGAATGGTTAGGTTAGGCAAAAGAAACAAAAATGGTTGAACTTTTCAAAGCTTCAAGAAGCTTTATCAAAAGACAAAGCAAGCCACCATTTCATTTTCCTTTGCCAAAATGAATAAAGAGAATATATAAATAAGTAAATCAAAACCCTAACCATTAACATAACCATGGTTTAATCATACACACCCAAGTTTGCATGTATCATCAAACATGATACAAACTAGTGCACAAAACTATATCATATATACAATGTGCACATCAAGTGAGAAAATCCATATTAAGTGAACAAATACTAGTTAATGTAAATTAATATATCAAATATATAATTATACATTAAATCATTAAATCAACACTTGATTTAACGATCCGGTCATATCGCATATGACCGACTAATATCCAATGTATCGACTTATCGAATCAATTTTCGATTCGGTAGCTAGGTTATATCGCATACAACCATTCGATACATTCATCGCGAGAATAGAATACGGTATCACATACACGCATTATTCTCGGTCCCGCACATATCTCATATGCGCTCCTATTTCGTTTCGCTTGAGCCAGGAAACCTCTGTGTAGGACTCTAAAGACTCGTCAATACGCCGGCAACAGGTGATGATCATATCAAACACCCACAAGCCGCAAGCGGTCTGCTAAACGTAACGGCCACCCGGGTATTGAGCGATCAGAAGATCAACGAGCAAGCCCGCTCACACTCCTGTGAATCCAACCAGTAACACTTACCGTACAGTCCGGTCTGTTCGTCTGATATGTCGCATATCTCGCCTAGGGGTGGTAAACGTCAGACCCCAGTAGCTCGATAAGTCGTGTCGATATGAGGTCTATAACAGTTCGAGAAACTACTGGTAACACTTACCAGTAAATCTCAGCAACCCTGGCCAGGGATTTTCGGTTATAGCCAATCGAACACAGCGCAACATCAACTCCCTATACCGGGAGAGACGAATCCCCTCCTATCGCTCATTGCCTCCATGTGATTCGGGACTGTACCCAAAAGCCACCGTTTTGCATGCCCTCTTGGACGTGGTAAGGTGGAAATCAAAGCACAGTGGGAATCACACAAGAATCTATGACGATCTCGGGTCAACAGACTACTCTGTACCAGTGTCACCAGTGAACTGCCATCTGACGTAAGTTATAATACCATCTGGGAGTTCTCGGCGAGTCCGTCCAGTGTACCCTGTCTCCCCTGAGCACCCGTATATCATCTCTGATGTCAAACACCAATGGATATGGGATCATCCATCGCCCATCTGTATGGGTCGAGAAGGTATACGCTAGTCTACTTTGGTATATCGATGCCCCGTCTCGATACACCCACGACTAGGGACCTTGAAGGATGTACTTATGGACTACCATGTCCCCACTAGTATGATCCGCATCATAGTCCAGGTAGTCAAGTACACATCCTAAGGGCTTTACCAACATGTAACAGAGAGACAATCAGTGTACACGTTAAGGTAAAGAGCAACCAGATAGCATACTATCATGTCGAGCAAGAAAGTCCTCCCTATATATGTCCAAGCATCCACTACAATATACATCCTATGTATAGTAATAGCCTCTAGGGCATACATATAACTAACAGTTCCTTGCTTCACCAACGGCGCCGCGGAACTGCCGCAAACCCTAGGGTTTGGCCGCGGTTCCGCGGTCGTAAAGTCGAGTTAGGAGATCGTTTTTCTTGGGGATCCATAGAATACCCTGCATGATTTTTTGAATATTTTAACTTAGAAAAATCCAACATTTGGAAAAATTTCCACAGAGCATGGGAAAATGGGTTTTTGAAGTTCTATCGAACAATTTAACATCGTTTAGACGACTCCTAATGCTCTAGCTTGGCTCTGATACCACTGTTGGGTTCCTTAGCATCCTCGCTATGTTTTCTAAGGCATCAAGCATGCAATTTTAAAAATCTAGAGTGCTAAGAAACCCTAAGCCATGGATCTAACTAGATAATTAGGGTTAGACAAAGCAAGTAAACATATTTACTCTAAGTGAACAAGGAATACAACCTTTGTAGACCGGTCCTTCACTTCTAAAGCTCCGTATAGTAGTCCCTTCGCTCCAAGTAGCGATCTCCCGGACTCTCGTTAGGCTCCACTAGACGAAAGGAACAAGCTTGCTTGAAGAACTTCGAGGACGAAGATGATCTACGTCGAGGAATCTCCAACTCAAGCTACCTCTTCACTAATTGAGAATTAGTGAAGCAAACAACCTATACTAAATGGCTAGTTTAGTGTAGATTTATGAAGTGGGAATTTTGCTCACTTTAGAATAATTTTTCTCACTATTTTTCTTCACCTCAAGAAAACCTAGCAAGCTCAAAGGAGATGAAGAAGAAGATGAAGTGGTCAAGAAAAATAGCAACCATGGGTCAGAAAATATCATATATGAACTCATGGAGACTTAACCATGGCTAAAGATAATGGTTAGATTAATAAATATCTAGAATAAAACAAAATTAGTGGACTAAGTCAATGGTTTCCACAAGCTTCTCAAAGCATCTAACCATGGATTTTTCCACCTAATTTTGTTTATTCCATAAATAAATAATGACCCTAATTATCTATGGTTTGGTATGAGTCTCATACACCCATGTACAATGTATCATCGAGCATGACACAAAGAAAAATACATTAATATATATCACATAAATATTAAATGTACAATGAGAAAAAGAAATTCTTAAGTGAGCTAATATTAGTTAATATATCAAATATATAATTACATATTAAATAATTAAACCAACACTTGATTTAATAATCTGGCTATATCACATATAACCGACTAATATCATTTATATCAACTTATCGAATCAAAACTTGATTCAATAACCCGGCTATATCATATATAACCGACCGATATCACATATCGCGAGATAAGAATACGGTATCACATACACGTATTAATCTCGGTCCCGCACATATCACATTTGTGCCCTACTTCGTTTCGCTTGAGCCATGAAACCTCTGTGTAGGACTCTAAAGACTCGTCAATACGCCGGCAGTAGGTAATGATCATATCAGTTACCCACAAGCCGTCAGCGGTACTAGCTGGACGTAACGGCTACCCAGGTATTGAGCGATCAGAAGATCAACAAGAATGCTTGATCATACTCTCGTGAATCTAATAAGTAATACTACCATACAGTCTGGTCTCTTCATCTGATTTGTCGCATATCTAGTCTGGGAGTGGTAAACGTCAGACCCCAATAACTTGATAAGTTATGCCGATATGAGGCTCATAACGGGTCGAGAAACTACTGATAACACTTACCAGTAAATCTCATCATCAGCCCTGGCCAAGGACTTCCTGTTATAGCCAATCGAGCAGAGTGCAACATCAACCCCCAATACTGGGAGAGATGAAACCCCTCCTATCGCTCATTGCCTCCATGTGACTCGGGACTGTACCCAAAAACCACCGTTTTGCACGCTCTCTTGAACGTGGTAAGGTGGAAATCAAAGCACAGTGGGAATCACACAAGACTCTATGACGATCTCGGGTCTACAGACTAACCTGTACCAGTGTCACCAGAGAACTGCTATCTAACGTTAGGTATAATACCATCTAGGAGTTCTCGGCGAGTCCTGTTCAGTGTACCTAGTCTCCACTAAGAACCCGTATATAATCTTTGATGTCAAACACCAATGGATGTGGGATCATCCATCGCCCATCAAATGGGTTAAGAAACGTATACGCTAGTCTACTCTGGAATATCGATGCCCCATCTTGATACACCTACGACTAGGAACAATTAAAGGATGAACTTGTGGACTACCCTGGCCCCGCTTGTATGATCTGCATCATAATCCTGGTAGTCAAGTACAACCTAAGGGCTTTACCAACATGTGAGAGCAAGACAGTATCACAATACAAGTCTACATGTTAAATTAAAGAACAATCAGATAGCATACAATCATGTCGAGAAAGAAAGTCCTCTCTATATATGTCCAAGCATCCATTATAATTTACAATCATGTACAATAATGGACTCTTTGGCATACATGCAACTAACAGATTATACTTCATTTGGCAACTCAAGAATTTTCTTGAGTTGCTCAAATGTAACACCTTAAAATGCGAAGCGATAATGCGAATTTTTTTAATAAAAAGTTAACAAAAATAGTTTTCAAATATTTTATAAAAATTAATTAATATTTTATTATTTATTTATTTCGGGCTTGCACACACTTGTGCATGTTAACCTAGGGTTAATTAGTGTTAACCGTGCTTAAGTAGTCATGGCACCTTAACCTCATTCCTTTAAGTTATATGTAGTTATTTAAATTTTTTAGTTTTAAAAATTAAAAGGGTTTGAATTTGGGGTTGACTTGAGAGAGAGAGAGAGTGAGAGAGTTGACAATGGGGGAATCATGAGCCATGGGCAAGCATGGGGGGCATTTAATGAGGAGAGAGAAAGGGAGGCATGGCTCACTTTAATCTCACACCCTCATTTCCCCTCAACCCTCACTCACATACTCCTTCATTCTCACCTCACTCTCTCATTCACACATAATTTTCTTCTTCTCATTTCCTCCTCTTCCCTCAACTGAACCCAAGCAAAATCATCACAAAACCTCACTAAAACCCTTCACAAGTTAAGATTAAGCCACTAAGATGACTTGGAGCATGGAAAGTTTGGATTTTTGAGCAAGTGTGGAAAGGTAATGGTCCTTAACTGTTAATTAGGACTTCTTAATGTTGTATTGCCTAGTAGTGGCTGTCTAGAACCATAAAGATATAGTTTTGTGCACATACCGTATTTTTTAGTGTCATTTTAGAGTCTCTGTAATCTGCTACGACTAGGAATCTTTACTGGAAAATCTAGCAGTGTAGCAGTGTAGTGTTAGAGACCCAAAGTGTTCACCTGAAACCCTAACCCCACCTGACCGGTTTTGGCTGGCGACATTCGAAGATTTTCCGGCGAGCTCGGCCGTGTAGGGACCTGGGGAGTTGTGCTTTGTAGGGTAGCTGTCTGTATGTATTTAGGGGTGTTTGGTATTGCTAGATTTTTATGCATTGACAGTAGGTAAAATCTGGGAACACTTTGCTAAATTTTAGTGTTTCGACGACGCGCGTTATGTTATCCGACACGGTTCGCGTTCTTGGTGTAGCTTGCTACACTTAGGGTTGGATTAGAATGTCGCTACACACGTTAGCCTCTAAGAGAACACTTGAGAGTTTGTAGGAGTCGGTGTGTCGATCTAAACGTAGTTTGTCTGTATTATCGGTCGATTTCTAAGTTGCACTTGCTATGTTTTTTGTGTTATTAGGGGCGAGTGCGGGGACTTCGGACGGTACGATGAAGGGAAAGCAGGTGGTTGGATTTACCTGTAGGGTTCCTGGGCATTCTAGTGAGGTCTCACAAGGCATCGAACATGCCAATATAAAAATTTATGGGTGCCGAGAAACCCTAATACGGATCGTCGGCTAGATTTCTAGGCGAATAATGAAACTAGTTAACACTTAACTACAATAATACGGAAATACAACCTTTGTAGATCCGGTGCTCCACCTCCATAGCTCCGCAACGAAGACCCCTCGCTGTCCAAATTAATTCCCGGGCTCTAGCGTCGGCTTCGTCGGAGAAATGGCGAGCTAGGTCGTCGATGTCCATGCCGAAGATGATCTACGTCGAGTCATCGCTAAATCAAGCTCCACCTTCACCAAGTCATGAAAACTTGTGAAGGAAACACACTCTACTACTTGGCAAGAGGTAGAGGATGAAGAAATAGGAAGTGGGTAGACTTTAGATTTGGATTTCTCACTCATTTCTATCAATCACCATTGATGGAGCTTGCTTTCTTCAAGTGAAGAAAGGAAGAAGAAGAAGAATTATGTTATGATAAGTTGATTAAAAAGAAAAGAATAATCAATCCTTATCATAACATGACCATAGTTAAGTGTAGAGAACTAATCATGGTTTAATGCAATGGTTAGGGTTAAGCTAAAAACAAAATGGTCATCAAGTCAAAGCATTCATGAAGCTTCATGAATGAACAAAAGAAATGCCACCATTTTATCATTTCATTTCCTTTTTCCAATAAGAAAAAGATTAATAAATAAATGAATAAATGAATAAGGAAATAGTAAACCCTAACCATTTCATTAACCAAGGTTTAATTCTTTACACTTAACCAAAAAGGCATGTATCATCAAACATGATACAAGCAAGTGCACAAAATCATATCGCATATGCAATGCGCACATCCGAGTGAGAAAATCCATCTTAAGTAAACCGATACTAGTTGATGCAAACTAATATATCAAATATATAATTATGCATTAAATCATTAAATCAACACTTGATTTAACGATCCGGTCATATCGCATATAACCGACTAGTATCCCATGTATCGGCTTATCGAATCAATACTTGATTCGATAACTAGGTTATATCGCATACAACCATTCGATACATTCATCGCGAGAATAGAATACGGTATCACATACACGCATTATTCTCGGTCCCGCACATATCTCCTATGCGCTCCTATTTCGTTTCGCTTGAGCCAGGAAACCTCTGTGTAGGACTCTAAAGACTCGTCAATACGCCGGCAGCAGGTGATGATCATATCAAACACCCACAAGCCGCAAGCGGTCTGCTAAACGTAACGGCCACCCGGGTATTGAGCGATCAGAAGATCGACGAGCAAGCCCGCTCACACTCCAGTGAATCCAACCAGTAACACTACCGTACAGTCCGGTCTGATCGTCTGATATGTCGCATATCTTGCCTAGGGGTGGTAAACGTCAGACTCCAATAGCTCGATAAGTCGTGTCGATATGAGGTCTATAACAATTCGAGAAACTACTGGTAACACTTACCAGTAAATCTCAGCAACCCTGGCCAGGGATTTCCTGTTATAGCCAATCGAACACAGCGCAACATCAACTCCCTATACCGGGAGAGACGAATCCCCTCCTATCGCTCATTGCCTCCATGTGACTCGGGACTGTACCCAAAAACCACCGTTTTGCACGCCCTCTTGGACGTGGTAAGGTGGAAATCAAAGCACAGTGGGAACCACACAAGACTCTATGACGATCTCGGGTCAACAGACTACTCTGTACCAGTGTCACCAGAGAACTGCCATCTGACGTGAGGTATAATACCATCTGGGAGTTCTCGGCGAGTCCGTCCAGTGTACCCAGTCTCTACTGAGCACCCGTATATGATCTCCGATGTCAAACACCAATGGATATGGGATCATCCATCGCCCATCTGTATGAGAAGGTATACGCTAGTCTACTCTGGTATATCGATGCCCCGTCTCGATATACCCACGACTAGGGACTTTGAAGGATGTACTTATGGACTACCATGTCCCCACTAGTATGATCCGTATCATAGTCCAGGTAGTCAAGTACACATCCTAAGGGCTTTACCAACATGTAATAGAGAGACAATCTGAGTACACGTTAAAGTAAAGAGTAACCAGATAGCATACTATCATGTCGAGCAAGAAAGTCCTCCCTATATATGTCCCAGCATCCACTACAATATACATCCAATGTACAATAATGGCCTCTAGGGCATACATATAACTAACAATCTCCCACTTGCACTAGGGCCATCTATAGCAGTGGTTGTAGTATCTCATACTCAACCATCCCATAAAAGTCTCTCTCTGGGAACAGGCCTTCGTGAGTGGATCCGCCGTGTTGTCCTCTAAGTCTACTCTCCTAACCTCGATCACCCTGGAGATCAACCATCTCCATGATCAGGTGATACTGCCTTAGATTATGTCTGGATCACTGATGGGACTTGCGTTCCTTGGCATAAGCCACGACTCCATTGTCACACAATGGGAGGAACGTAGTTCATCTCATGAACTAATATACACCCAAACTTCCTCTTTGGTAGCATCTTAAGTAGCGATGTATCCAGCCTTTATCATCTAGTATGCCACGGTATCTAGCTTGGAACTCTTCCAACATACCGTCCCTTTACTGAGGGTAAAGACAATGCCTGCGACTGACATTCAGTCGTCTTTATCACCCTGGAACCCTTCCAGTGATTCTCCCCAGGATCGATTGATACCATCTCACTATAACTAGTGAGTATTCTAACATCCAATTAGATCTATCTCATAGATCCAAAACCCAGGATTTAGTAGGTATCACTTTGATCCTATGTGGAGAATATTTGTGATAAGCGGAGATTGATCGAGCGTAGCATAGGAAACTCCTTCCCTATCAAGAGTATGTCATCCACGTACTCTACGAGGATCACCACCATACTCCATACTACCTTTTTGTATATACAAGGTTCATCTACCATTTTGATGATGTCAACTTCTTTGACTAATCCATCAAAACAGATGTTCCAACTCCGCGATGCCTGCTTTATCCTATAAAGCATCTTGCACACGTTTCCGCTGCTCCCACTGTCTACGAGGCCCTCTGGCTATGTACTTATAGACGCATTCTTCTAAAACATCATTAAGAAAAGCAGTCATGACACCCAACCACCAGATATCGTAGTCATGGTATGTAGCCGTGGCAAGTAGGATCTGGATGGACTTAAGCATAGGTACTGGAAAAGGTTTCATCATTATCCACGCCAGGTCAATGACGAAAACCTTTAACAAATCTAGCTTTGAAAGTCTCAACTTTTCCATGTACACCAAGTAATCTTCTCAAGATATACTTGCTCCTGATGGGGATTTAACCCTTCAGATATAGCAACCAAAGTCCATACTTTGTTGGTGTATATGGATTCCATCTCAGATTGCTAAACATCCAGCCATTCTTACAGAGTCTCACTCCTGATGGCCAGCTCGAAACTAGTTGGGTCATCATCTCATGATGTAATCCTCGCTCCCACTGTCATAGAGAAACCGAAGTATCTCTCAGGTAGGTGAGGAACCCTACTAGATCGGTGGAGAGGCTGAGGTTCGTTGGAATCTACTGAATCCTTTGGTTGTACCAAATCATCTGCTGTATTTTGTATAGTTGGAACCTTTCCAGTTCTACATTACAGACCTTGCCTCGAGCTTGTCCGGATTTTGCTTTTAGACATAGGCCGGACAACCCTAAATCTTAACTAACTTAAGATATGGGCTCTTCCCTTTCCATATCATATATGAAGTGGTAGACAACTGATTTGATTCGAACTCTATTCAATAGGTATGCAGCTTCTCAAGTGCATAACCCCCTAAGGAAAAAGGTAACTCAGTATTACTCGTCATAGAGCACACCATATCAAATAGGGTGTATCTGCTCCGCCCCGACATACCATCGTGCAATGGTGTATACGGAGGAGTAATGCTGAGAGAGAATCTCATTCTCCTTTAGAAAATTCAAAGAATTCCGTGCTCAAGTATTCTCCTCCTTGATCTCATCAAAGGACATAATACTTTTACCCGTATTTTGGTTCTCTACTTCTCGCTTATATTCTGTGAATATCTCAAAAGGTTCGGACTCATGTTTTAACAGGAACATATGACTGAATCTTGAGAGATTATCAGAGAATATAATGAAGTATGAAGAATCAATCCTTGCATGTGTAGACAGGAGACCTTACATACATCATCATGTATCAGTCCCAAGAGTTCACTAACTCTTTCTCTGTTTCCAATAAACAGAGCTATGGTCATCTTATCTTTGTGACATGACTGGCGAGTTACACAAGATGTAAATTCAAACTGATTTAAATATGCATCTATATGTAACTCTAGCTAGTCGGGTCATATTGATCTGACCTAGTCTACAATACCTCAAGAAGAATTCGTTCATTTCTGAACTCTTCCTCTTGTGTGTGTTCTATATACTAAGAACTGTAGTTTGATTTAGAACATTAATGCTTTTAGATAATGTGCCTGAACCGATCAACTTTTGATATAGGAAATGTTCAAAACATTATCCAACAATACAAAATTTTATCGTTTCTTTGCTAATAAAGAGACAGATATGATTTTGTATATCAGGTTCGGTATCTAATAACATTCGTTCAGAATCAATGTATCGGTAATACAGGGTGACAGTGACCGACAGACTTGGCTGCAACACTTGCCCCGTTTTCTGCCTCATGAAACTTATCACCCGTTCTCAGTTTTTCTACCCTTTTGTAGCCCTTTGTAACAGATTACATATCCGGGATCCTTATCCGGTATCATATACTCAGGATACGGAGGATACTGAGAAACAGTTCTTTGTAATGAGCACACCCGAAGATGATGCATCATATGCACTTTCTTCGTTTGGGCGGCACGGGAAATCTGGTATTCCCCAATTACCTGCTCTGTCTTATAACAATTATAAGTTGGAGCGGGACCAACGTTCCCCAGCTCAGTATAACAAGCGGGTTCGGTCAATAATCCGTATTATTATCTTGATTAAGGCGTGACATGGTCGCTACCAGGAGAGAGAGAGAAGAAAACACTCAGCGTGCGCTCTTGCAAGAATAGATTGGTTATTATTTTATCTAATCAGGATGGCTCCCACTGCTTTTTATCAAATCTTCCTTCAAACCCTAAAAGGAAAGACTAGCCGGGATTAATTACACACTACAAGTTCGCCAATCTTTCAGCCAGGCCAGTGTCGGTACTATGAGGGAGGTCCCCCGTGCTTTCGCACGAACCTAATTAATGTAAACCTCGTTTTCCCAGAGGCGTAACCCCGTTGACACCTTTCTAGACACCTACTTGATCGGCTAATTGTAATGTATAAAACTCTCCCAGGAGTAACAATTACTCGCAGCGGGTATCGGGATCCAACTATCTCATAGAAGGTATGCAATCTCATTGCAAATTTCAACACTTGAAATTCCCGATAATATTTTGCCCCTAGCGTCCTATGACCTTGACGCAGGCCAACAAACCATAGTCCGCTAGTCAAGTTCAACCCGTCATTTCCTGATTGAATTAAACCCACCCGCACGTCCCTTGACGCAGGCCAACAAAGTCGTGATTGATAGAGTACGTGCGTGTTCAAGTTCTAGTTTAAATACCGCAATCAAGACGGTTTTGCTTGTAGCTAGCCGGTTGAGTACGGGTCGTCCGCAGGGAGATGGGAGTCTTTTTCAAAGTGTTTTAACGAGTTAAGTCCGGTTGTTCAGATTTTGTTGTGGTTATCTAAGTATTAAGTTGATATTTAAAGAGAGCTTGTTAGGGTTAGGATTAGGTTAGTTTGAGTTAGGAGTTTCCACATCTTTCGTTGCCCCACTTAATATCGGTGTTACGGTAATCGGCAACAATGGGGATTAGCACGACTAGGAAGGAACTTGCGAGTATAAGCTAAGCTTTCCAACGCATAGTCCTTCCTTTTGGTGCTTGTCCGTCCGTTCTTGGCTCTTATCCATAACCTCCGGTTAATTCAACCACAACCGGTCTCACTACGGAATCACCGCTATCATGTAGGATAGGGTGCCGTAAGGAGCGGATTGTGGTTCAATTAACGGGAGTTGATTTAAGTTGTTGGGCAAGGAAAGAGTGAGAGAGATTTCCTTCTCTCAAACTTCCCTTATCCTACCCTAACAAGTATAAAACTACTCACACTTCATAATACGGAAAAATAAAACAAACAAAAGAGGAAGATAGAAAGAAGGAGACTAGAAGAATACGACTAACTATTTGCGACCTCACCTTGGCGAGGATCAAGCGTAAGTATCATTGGCGTATGAATGATAAAGAAAAAGAGAGAAGAAAGAAACAATCAAGCAAATAACAACAACTACTTAACAAATTTAAAGTTACAACAATTATAACAAAAGTAAGACAAGCATGATAATAAAATGGTCTTCTTTATTCATCACTCTTCACTCAAAAGCTCACTTACAAGTTTAATGGAGAAGAGGTGAGAAGAGGAAGAAGAACATGTAACTAAAACCTAGCAAAAGAAATACAAGACTTGGACCCCTTCCTTCACAGAATTCTGGGGTATTTATAGGCTGGAAAATGAGAATCTAGGGCAACAATACAGGCCCATATGAAATTACCAAACACCCCCTGAAAACCCTAATTTTTTTGGCGCCAGAACGGCCGCGGAACTGCGGCCTAGACCCCCCTCTGGCAGCGGTTCCGCGGCTGTTTAGAGGAATTGTGCTTGGGGATTTTTGGTGGTGGCCTGATCTGCAGTGTACTTCATTCTGGTATATGTATTTTCTCATAATTGCTTCACAAATTTTCCAGAATTTCTGTTGAGGGAAAGGTGGACTTTTTGTCAAGATTTTGTCATGATTGCCTCGAGCTCCGCGTAGATCTCTTGGATTTTGTGCTACCATTGAGCCTTGTGCATGAAGGTGACATTGATTTGACCTTTTGTCTTCTTAAACTGGTATCTGGCAACATACGGATGAAGAGCGGAGACCGTGTTTTATCTGTGGTTGGCAGGAACCCGGACTTTTTTCGTGTTTTCCATGAATTTCACCGTTTTAGAACCGAGAACCTGTATCCTGCAATTGACTAGCAAACACGGCTCAAGAGTATCTACGGATATGCAATGTGATAAAAATTGGGCGGTATGAAAATGCAAAAATCTGATATGAACAAATACCCCCAAACTTATCATTTGCTCGTCCCGAGCAAAGTCCATTTATTCACAAAAAATTTCCTAACCTCACCTTCGCAGGGAACGCGATTGCACTGAGCATGTGCAACAAGCCGTTTAACCTCTAGGTGTCCCTAGTAGGAGGAGTGTTGTCTCCTGAGGGTTTTCAGCGGATACTACCCACAAAATCCGGTCAAGTTGGTTTTGTAAAATAACTAAGCTTCAAACCCTAATGTTTTGTTTTAGAAAATAACAATTCTATAATCCTAAGTCTAGACCATCGAACCTTTATTTTTCATACCTCTCTTCTTATTTAACTACAGATTTTATATGTCTTTACGTGCAGTGCGAATAGTGTCGTTAAGTTCCCGAAAGGTCGATTAAAGTCATCATGTCGCATAATAAAGCCCAGATAACAATTTTAAAAGGATCACATAAGTTTTATAAAGAGTTAAGCATTTTTCAAGTTTCGTTTTCCAGTAAGGTTTCAACTTCAGAATTTCTATCTTCCTTAACAGGAAACTAAGTCGTATTTTTCACTCCACCTTTTTCTTGTTTTCATTTCATACACACCTATGTGAACGTGCAATAGTCTTTATCAAAGAGTAAAACCTTCATATCTCCGTTAAATTTTTTTTTAAAAGCCTGTTTTTTATCAAGATTATTCTCACACAAAGAACCGTTAGGAATTTTAACTCGGAGAGAACACTTGCTTGACTTTGTTTTAAAACTGGACTTTCTAGGCTTCTTAGCGAGCTTTGGGCCAATGCACCCAAACCAGTTGGTTTTAGGGCATTAGGTGTAGAAACACCCCAGCGGACTTAATTACTCAAGTTACCTAGGTCCAAAAACAAAAGACAGATTGACGTGCAAATAAGATGATTTAATACGAACGGAGATATAACCGGCAGTTCAAATATTTTTTTTTTTGGATAAAAGACGTGTCTAGTGGGTTTGGTGTGTAATCATTCCAATCAAGTTTTAGATGGGTTATTTTTCAGACTTAGCTCCAATTACGGCATCAATACATTCCTTCATATTCGCTTTACTTCATAAACTATTCTTGACATTACTTATTTCAGAACAAACTTATTTGATCCTCAGAAAATCATTTATCTGTTTAAAAGTTTAAACATGAAAGACTTGTCATCTAATTCCCAAAATCTTACGACACGTGTAGTGTGATGTAAAGACGTATATCAGCTATAGTTAACTTCAAAGGAGAGTTATCTTTCAGGTTTTTCAAAATCCAAACATAAGATTTATTTATTCCTATTTTTTCAAATAAAAACCGTCGAAATGTTGAATCAGAGTTCTTCCACAAGCTAACTTGACAAAAAAGTTTTTATATTTTTAGAAAATTTTCAAATTTTTATGGATTTTATGGATATTAATATGCAGATGCAAAATATACATATGAATGCGAAGGTAAGAAATGCGTACCGAGCGTACCCCCAAACTTAAACTGGACAGTGTCCTCACTGTCGTTGCATGAAGAGAGTAGTTGGAAGGTTCAAAATTGTCGGTTAGCAATATACAAATTTTTATTTGGTTTTGTTTTTAAAGAAAAGAAAAAGAATATACACAAAAAATGGTTTGTACATACCCCCAAACTTATTTGGAATAGTGTCCGCTGTTCTTGGCTGGATAACCGAAGTTTGGAGGTAGGCAGAGGAAGATCATGCAGGGTAAACCGGCTCCTGTAAGAACAGGAGCTCCTCTGTTGGTTCGGCGCTAAGGTACGGTTTGCATCGGTGTCCATTTACCTTGAAGAGTGAACCGTCCTTTGGATTTTCCAAATCCACAGCGCCCCGCGGATACACATTCCGCACAAAATACGGCCCTTTCCAGCGAGATCGGAGCTTTCCTGGATGAAAATGAAGTCGGGTGTCGTAAAGAAGTACCTGCTGACCATGTACGAAGGTTTTGCGCAAAAGGTGTTTATCATGAAACACCTTCGTTCGATTCTTAACGACAACCGCGTTGTCGTAAGCTTCATCCCTAAGCTCGCTCAGTTCGTTCAGCTGCAGCTTCCGATGGCTGCCCGCGTCCTCAAGAGATAGATTCAGCTCCTTTATCACCCAAAACACGCGATGCTCGATTTCGACAGGAAGGTGGCAGGCTTTTCCGTACACAAGCCGATAGGGAGACATGCCAAGGTCGGTCTTATAAGCGGTTCTAAATGCCCAAAGGGCATCAGTCAGTTTCAGAGACCAATCCTTACGGTTCTTGGAAACCGTCTTCTCCAGTATCTGCTTGATTTGCCTATTTGAAACCTCGGCCTGCCCGCAGGTTTGGGGGTGGTAGGGCGTAGAGAGCTTATGATTAATGGAGTATTTCCGCATCAAGGCCTCGAAAGTCCTATTGCAGAAATGACTTCCATTGTCGCTAATAATCGCTCGGGGGTGCCCAAACCGGGAGAAAATGTTTTCTTTAAGGAATCTAACGACAACCTTGTTGTCATTAGTCCGGCTGGGCACAACCTCGACCCATTTAGAGACGTAATCAACAGCTAGAAGAATGTACAAGTTCCCAAAAGAGTTGGGGAACGGCCCCATGAAGTCTATCCCCCAAACATCGAAAATCTCCACAACCAAGATCGGTTGGAGCGGCATCTCGTTTCTCCGGGATATCCGGCCCATGTGTTGGCACCGGGAGCAAGTCTTGCAATATTCGTGAGCGTCTTTGAAAAGTTGTGGCCAGTAGAAACCACATTGCAAGATCTTCTCAGCTGTCTTTCTGGGCCCAAAATGCCCGCCACACGCTTGATCGTGGCAAAATGACAGCACACTCTTGAATTCCTCATCGGGGACACACCGACGAATAATCTGGTCGGGACAGTACTTGAACAAGTAGGGTTCGTCCCAGTAAAAGTGTTTTACTTGGGATAAGAAGCGAAGTCTGTCCTGACTCGACCATTCGGTTGGTAGTAATCCCGTGGCCAGATAGTTCACAATATCTGCGAACCAGGGTTCGCACGATACTGTCAAGAGTTGTTCATCCGGGAAAACGTCGTTAATTGGGGATTGGAAGCGAAGGCGAAGAAGGAAGTCGTGAGAGATGGTCGGCAACCATGTTTTCACATCCTCGTTTGTCCTTAATGACAAGGTCAAACTCTTGAAGCAAGAGGATCCAACGGATTAACCGAGATTTAGCATCTTTCTTCGCAAAAAGATGGCGCAGAGCTGAATGGTCCGTGTAGACAATGACTGGAGAGCCGATGAGGTAGGGCCTGAACTTTTCTAGAGCAAATACAACAGCTAAGAATTCCTTCTCAGTTGTTGTATAATTGAGTTGGCCTTCGTTCAGGGTCCGGCTCGCGTAATAGATCACGTGCGGCATCTTGTTGATGTGCTGTCCAAGGACAACACCGATGGCAAAGTCGGATGCATCGCACATAATCTCGAATGGGTGCGTCCAGTCAGGGGAAGAAAGAACGGGAGCAGAAGTGAGAGAGCGTTTCAGTGACTCGAATGCAGTCACACAGCTCGAGTCGAAGGTGAAAGGCGTGTCCTTGGCCAGCAAAAGCGTCAAGGGCCTAGCAATCTTGCTAAAGTCCTTGATAAACCGTCTGTAGAAACCGGCATGGCCAAGGAAGGCTCGGATATCTCTGATGCATCGGGGAGGAGGCAGATTGGAAATGACCTCAATCTTTGCTTTGTCAACCTCTATGCCATTTTGCGAGATGATATGTCCTAAGACAATACCTTCGCGCACCATGAAGTGGCATTTCTCCCAGTTCAAAGTGAGATTCTTGTCCTTACATCGGGTAAGGACAGCATCAAGATGCAGCAAACACTCGTCAAAGGAGTCGCCGAAGATGGAGAAGTCATCCATGAAAATCTCCAAAAATTTCTCCACCATGTCTGAGAAAATCCCCATCATACACCGCTGGAAGGTAGCGGGCGCATTGCATAACCCAAAGGGCATGCGACGATATGCAAACGTGCCGAAAGGACAAGTGAAAGTGGTCTTGTCCTGGTCTTTTTCGGCGATGGGAATTTGATTATAGCCAGAGTAGCCATCAAGAAAGCAATAGTACTCATGTCCGGCCAATCGTTCCAGCATCTGGTCAATGAAAGGTAGCGGAAAGTGGTCTTTCCGCGTTGCGGCGTTGAGTTTTCTGTAATCAATGCAAACTCGCCACCCGGTTTGGGTGCGAGTAGGGATTAACTCATTCGCCTCGTTGGTTATGACCGTGATGCCCGACTTCTTAGGGACAACATGAATGGGGCTAACCCACTGGCTATCAGAGATAGGGTAAATGATACCACTATCTAGACATTTGACGATCTCCTTCTTCACAGCCTCCTTCATGACTGGATTAAGACGTCTTTGTGGATCCCGGGCTGGTTTGGCATCATCCATCAGATGAATGTGATGCTCAACGATCAGGGGACTAATCCCCTTGATGTCCGCCATGGACCAGCCAAAAGCTTGCCTGTTGCTGTGCAAGACCGTGAGAAGGGCTTTCTCTTGCTCTGGAGCTAGAGAAGCTGAAATGATGACAGGGAGGGTCTCGTTCTCACCTAAGTAAGCATACTTAAGGTGAGACGGCAACGGCTTGAGTTCGAGCGTTGGAGGTGAAATGATGGAAGGCAAGACCGGTGCAAAGGTCTCGAACTCAAAGGACTCCAGCAAAGGTTCAAAACGAGTGTAGGCAACCGAGTCGGATGGTTCAGGTAACTCATCCGGGAAGTCGAAAGATTCAAACTCGGGTTGTGCGCGGCTAAGATCGTTCGAGAATGTGAAACACTCGTATTCGTTATCGGGCGCAGAAACAGCAGCAGGTTCGAAGAGAAACGCACTAGTGGCGTCAAGATAATCGTGATCAAACAGAAACTCCTCGAATTCACACTCTTCTGGTGTGATCTCCTGGATCGAGCAGACGTCCAGTATATGAGCATTAGGTTCGGCGGGCTGATTCCCCCACCTAAAAATGTTGAGTTCAATCGTCATATTTCTAAAAGAGAGGTTCATCGAACCGTTGCGACAATTGATCACAACATTTGAGGTTGCGAGAAATGGGCGACCGAGTATCACCGGAATTTGATTCCGGGGGTTAGCTACAGGCTGTGTGTCTAATACAATGAAGTCGACGGGGAATATGAAGTCCCGACTTTGATTAACACATCCTCTAGCTCACCCCTAGGATGGGTGATCGATCGGTCGGCCATTTGGAGAGTGCAGTGTGTGGGTTTCAACTCTCCGACGCCTAATTGCTCGTATACTGAATACGGCAGCAGGTTAACACTGGCACCAAGATCTAATAGTGCGCGGTTGATGTTCTTATCCCCAATGGTAATTGAAATCGTAGGACAGCCAGGGTCCTTCCGTTTTTGTGGTAAAGATTGGGTAAGGGCATCACTCACAGCACTAGCCAAGAAAACTTTCTTGGGTACCTGAGACTTCCTCTTTTTCGTGCACAAGTCCTATAAAATTTTAGCGTAGGACGGGACTTGTTGGACAGCATCTAAAAGAGGAATGTTAATGTTAACCTGCTTGAATAACTCCAGAATCTTCTCCATTTGAGGATTTTGTTTGTTAGACCTCAACCGGTTTGGAAATGGAACATTTTGAAAATTGGTTGAGTCTAATGCTGGAGGAGGAGATTTTGGAGTTGGAACGGATCCCAGAATAGGTGTTTTCGTGGAGTGAGAAGTGGGTCCGTTCAGAGCAGAAGAAGAGGAAGGGGAGCCTTGTGAAGAACGGAGAATAAGCTCAGAAGACGAAGAAGAAGAAGGAGAAGAAGAAGAAGGAGAAGAAGCGGCGGCCGGGGCGTCATCGTTGATTCGCTTGCCAATGTTGTTTTGCAGCATCCTTCCCGATCTCAGCGTAGTCACGACACTCACATTATGGTTTTGTTGTTCAAGAGCAACATGTGCATTATGTGGGTGACCGGGATTTGGAAGTGGCTGGGACGGGAGCTTCCCCTTCTCTCGCTCGCTCAAGGCCACGTTCAGCTGTGCAATCTGGGCCTCGATGGTCTTTATGCTCTGCCCGTGTGCGGCGGTGTGTTGCACTAAAGATTGGATCGAAGACTGGATGTTGGCGGTGGATTGAGTCGATTGTTTAACAAACGCCTCCAGACTTCGCTCGAGCGAGGAAACCTTATCAGTGTTTGACGGAACAAAGTTGTTATTTGGTGGAAAAGAATTGTTTGGTGCAAAGTTGTTCGTCTGGTTTTGGAAAGGTTGGGGTTGGAAGGGCTGCTGATATTGGTGTTGAGTTTGTTGCTGCGCTTGTTGTTGCGGCGGAGGGCCCCTTTGGAAATTGTTGCCCTGGAACTGATTTTGATTCTGATTCCAGGCGAAATTGGGGTGGTTCCTCCAACCGGGATTGTAGGTGGAAGAGTATGGATCATTCCTCGGTCTCTGCTGGAAGGCAGCATTAACCTGATCCTGTCCTTGCGAGGGTGGGTTGTAAGGACACTTTTCGGTCAAGTGGGAAGGATCGGAACAACAAGCGCAGATGGTACGAAGGGGGAGAACAGGGGCAGGAGCAGAAAATTTACTCTCTATTGCTTCAAGCTTTCGTGTTATCGCAGCCATTTCAGCTTTCATCGCAATAGAGACGTTAAGTTGGTGGATTCCTACCCTAGACTGACCGGTAGAAGTGGAGGTAGAAGAAGAAGAAGTCGGTCTGGTGCTCTCCCACTGTAGCGTTTGCTCTGCAAGATCGTCAAAGAACTGCCACGCTTCCTCGTTAGATTTCGATAGGAAGTGGCCCTGACAGATGGTTTCCAGCAACTGCTTCGTTGCTGGGTTCAGTCCCTCGTATAAGGTTTGGCAGAGTTGCCATTTCTCTATACCGTGGTGAGGACACTGAACAAGAAGGTCTTTGTACCGGTCAAAGCACTTCCAGAAGGGTTCAGAAGGAAGCTGGGAGAATTGGTTGATTTCATTTCGAATTCTTGCGGTCTTATGATTTGGATAGAATTTTTTCAGAAACGCTTTAACAAACTCGTCCCAGCTGGTGATTGAGTGGGAAGCGGTGCTATACAGCCATTTTTCAGCGAGATCGCATAAAGTGAACGGAATGACCCGTAGACGTATAGCATCGTCCAACAGCTGGGTGGTTTTCATCATGGCACAGACATTTTGAAATTTATTGAAGAAGATATAGGCATCTTCAGTTTCAAGCCCATGAAAACGTGGAAGCATGTTGATGAAATGGGGCTTAATTTCAAAGTTGTCCCCATTGGCCGGAGGAAGAGAAAGGCAGGTGGGAAGTGCAGAACGGGTGGGGTAGAAACTATCCTGGAGCGCAATTCGCTGCGGCGCTACAACAGGCGGAGGTGGTGGAAGATTGGTCTCCGTAGGAGGTGGAGCCAATCCAGCGGTGGTCAAAGAGATGTTCGGATTAAATCCCGACATCGCGGAAGAAGAGGTTGGTGAAGGTGAAGGTGAAGGTGAAGATGTATGAACAGAATTCCGGTCAACGTCGGAGTTGGCCGGCAAAGGAAGGGGTGAAAGAGGAGTGGACGGAGTATCGACTTCGGAGTCAATCGCGTAGTCGGTCGCGACTAACGTAACGCGGACTAAACGGGCGCTAGTGTCCCGAGTCCATGCGGACATGCACTAAACGAGTTTAGTATAGTTAAAGCGAAGAAGGTGAGGGTAAGAAAACGTCAATGGAGAAAGGCGATAGGTGGTGGGTGAAAATGGATTTGGCGACAAAAGGGCAAGTTTTTATAAAAGTTTTTGATTTTTTTTTTTTAGAAAGAGATTTACAGAAGTATGTACGGAAATACGGCTTAAGCAATCACAAACAAGATATGCACAATCACACCTAGATCTACGGTCGCCTAGGTCTACTAGACCTGCTCCTGAACTTGATTTTCGAAGTTAAACAATGTTGAGAAACAGGCTTAAAAATACACCGATCACGGGGCCAGGTAAGTGCAGAGATAAGGGGAGGTTTTCCAACGCTTTCGCGAAGTTTCTTAATTAAATAACCCTTTCTCTTTCGGCGGTGGCGCCTTTAACACTTTCCTAGACACCCCGTAATCAATATACGGTTAAGCGAGGTTCTAAACACGGTTTATCTTCTCCTAACGAGCGCGAAGTCCTTAGGGCTGAAGTCTAGTATTTTATAAATTTACAATGGACAATGCATATGCTTAAGTGATTTTTGGGGTCCTGGGAAGGGTGATGAAATCCCCACCCAATCTGGATTTGGTTTCAAGCCCCTTAAGTCCGTATTAAAGAATGCAAAACAGTAACAAATCAACTGCAAACAATTTTTATTTGCAGCGCAAAGAATCCTGCACAAGAACAGTTTATTGGAAGGGGGAGAAGAATTTGCGCAAAGAAGCCTGCAGAAAACACAATTCGGTGGAGTTCAGAGGAGAGGGGAGAGGCAGAGGGACTTACAAAGAAAATATGGCAGCCTGACCCCACCAAGTGGCCGCGTTTCCGCGGCCAAACGCATGCAATGGCCGCGGATCCGCGGCTAGGTTGGGGGATTAGGGCTCTGAAAAAATTGGGTGATCTCTGTGGGGTGTCCTCTGCTTGTCTGGATGTACTGAATCTTGATTTGCTCACTGTATTTGCTCCAGATTTGTACAGTAGACCGGATGATTCGTTTTTTCCGTCGCGGTGTAGCCGCGAAATGTGGGTCTATCTACCCACGTCTTTGGCACTGTACTTGAACTCCGTATTATCCGACGTCTTTGGCGCCGATCTTGAACTTCGTATTTTCCTGCGCACTTGCACAAAATCTAATCAAGAATAACAAGATGGTTTTTTTTTAAAAAGTATGTATTTTTTCGTTTTTTTTATATACTTACAAATTAACCCGAAATTGCACAAGGAAATAAACTACCGTCTCCCCGGCAACGGCGCCATTTGATTGATAGAGTACGTGCGTGTTCAAGTTCTAGTTTAAATACCGCAATCAAGACGGTTTCGCTTGTAGCTAGCCGGTTGAGTACGGGTCATCCGCAGGGAGATGGGAGTCTTTTTCAAAATGTTTTAACGAGTTAAGTCCGGTTGTTCAGATTTTGTTGTGGTTATCTAAGTATTAAGTTGATATTTAAAGAGAGCTTGTTAGGGTTAGGATTAGGTTAGTTTGAGTTAGGAGTCTCCACATCTTTCGTTGCCCCACTTAATATCGGTGTTACGGTAATCGGCAACAACGGGGATTAGCACGACTAGAAAGGAACTTGCGAGTATAAGCTAAGCTTTCCAACGCATAGACCTTCCTTTTGGTGCTTGTCCGTCCGTTCTTGGCTCTTATCCATAACCTCCGGTTAATTCAACCACAACCGGTCTCACTACGGAATCACCGCTATCATGTAGGATAGGGTGCCGTAAGGAGCGGATTGTGGTTCAATTAACGGGAGTTGATTTAAGTTGTTGGGCAAGGAAAGAGTGAGAGAGATTTACTTCTCTCAAACTTCCCTTATCCTACCCTAACAAGTATAAAACTACTCACACTTCATAATACGGAAAAATAAAACAAACAAAAGAGGAAGATAGAAAGAAGGAGACTAGAAGAATACGACTAACTATTTGCGACCTCACCTTGGCGAGGATCAAGCGTAAGTATCATTGTCGTATGAATGATAAAGGAAAAGAGAGAAGAAAGAAACAATCAAGCAAATAACAACAACTACTTAACAAATTTAAAGTTACAACAATTATAACAAAAGTAAGACAAGCATGATAATAAAATGGTCTTCTTTATTCATCACTCTTCACTCAAAAGCTCCCTTACAAGTTTAATGGAGAAGAGGTGAGAAGAGGAAGAAGAACATGTAACTAAAACCTAGCAAAAGAAATACAAGACTTGGACCCCTTCCTTCACAGAATTCTGGGGTATTTATAGGCTGGAAAATGAGAATCTAGGGCAACAATACAGGCCCATATGAAATTACCAAACACCCCCTGAAAACCCTAATTTTTTTGGCGCCAGAACGGCCGCGGAACCGCGCCCTAGACCCCCCTCTGGCCGCGGTTCCGCGGCTGTTTAGAGGAATTGTGCTTGGGGATTTTTAGTGGTGGCCTGATCTGCAGTGTACTTCATTCTGGTATATGTATTTTCTCATAATTGCTTAACGAATTTTCCAGAATTTCTGTTGAGGGAAAGGTGGACTTTTTGTCAAGATTTTGTCATGATTGCCTCGAGCTCCGCGTAGATCTCTTGGATTTTGTGCTACCATTGAGCCTTGTGCATGAAGGTGACATTGATTTGACCTTTTGTCTTCTTAAACTGGTATCTGGCAACATACGGATGAAGAGCGGAGACCGTGTTTTATCTGTGGTTGGCAGGAACCCGGACTTTTTTTCGTGTTTTCCATGAATTTCACCGTTTTAGAACCGAGAACCTGTATCCTGCAATTGACTAGCAAACACGGCTCAAGAGTATCTACGGATATGCAATGTGATAAAAATTGGGCGGTATGAAAATGCAAAAATCTGATATGAACAAGTCGCACGACTACCCTAATCCAATCTGCATCATATGCATAAGCAGATAAATACTAGTTAGCTACCGCACACTACGCCTTGACGCAGGCCAACAAACGTAGCACGAATACTAACTACCACTTATCTGAAATGACGGAGGGCTACGACAGGTTTTTCTGAAAACCTATTGCGTAATGAACTTGATATCGTTGTAGGATCGAATGATTTTAAAAATGGAGTGCTTTTGAGGCTTTTCTAGTTTTGCTAAAAGAGTCACTCCCGGTGAAGGGATCGTCGGTCCTTTCTTCGTCGAATGAGGTGCCGGATATATCATATATATCACTGTGCAAAGCAAAAACTCTTAAAAGCAATCAAAAGACAAACCGAGGGTGTAGCATCTGCCAGTTATTGCTAAAGGAGTCACTCCCGGTGAAGGGATCTCGGTCCTTTCCTTATCGAATAAGGTGCAGGATATATCATATATACCGCTGTGCATAGCAAGAACTGTAGCTACCTGTTTTAATTTTGAAATTCGATTCTACAACATCTTAGGTTTCTTTTCTTTCATTAATCACATTAATGAAGTCCCATCATTTAATGTACCTAAACATCACAGATAAATACGACGTACACTTATGCCATCCGCATTCGCCTCGATGTCCCCTCGTGCACCGTTAGGTTAGGTAACTAACGACAGAGCGGGGCAGGGCTAGCGTGGGTGTAAAACATAAGTAACGGCTATATAATATATCATATATAGTATATACTGTATCTATCACAGAACATCACATGATCACATCACAGATATCGCAGCAGAAGAAACATATGAAATATTGGATATACTAGGACGTCCGTGTTTTCAATACGAGCCAGTATAAAACACGGATTCCACGGTCGTGATGAATAGACAAACCCACACCCCTAGACCCCTACGAGAGCGGCAAGCAACCCTACAAATTCTGGAGTTAGGAGACCCGGACTCGACTCCTCGAGTTGGTCTCCCTCTGGACTCCAGAACCCGGTTACTTGTGCCCTCCTCCTTGGGTCTATCCTAGTGCGGAAAAGTAAATAATATACAAAAGGTGACAACTTCCGCAACCTGGAAGTGCCCCAATAAAAGAATATTACATACAAGTTTTTACATGAATGAAAATGAAAAACACTCATCTCACATAAACCCCCCGGCTATTCAAACACGACGATCCAATATAACATATCCAGCAACACATAACATCACATGTCATCAACGTAAGTAAATATGCGCATCCCAATTGTCGTTGACATATAGCAACGAAACCGGCGATATCACATATTACACTTACGGTAACAGAAAAGAAAGTGTAAAACTACAACAGTTGGAATCCGCAACGTCTTTAGACATCGCATGCCCAATCAAATGAATTCCTTAGACATCGCATGCCTAACAATTATAAACCCCGCATTTTAGCCTCATTATCGAAAACTCTTTTCAATATCAGGTCGGGTAATTCAACAGGATTCCCGACATCCTGATCGAATACTTGTCGCAAACTTCAGTAGACGGCGGCACCCCCGACGCCATCGACGAAGTGCACCAAGGCGGAACACCGCCACCGGGAGCACCCGAACGGATGCTTTCGGCGACGGGGTTCTCCTACAATCACTTGGTCGGGGCTATGGGGTGTAGCTGTCTATTAAGTTTACCCAGCGAGTATCCGCGTACGCTATGTGATTGCGACGGACTTTTGATCACATCAAAATTCCGTGGCAACTGATCAAGTGAGACTAAACTTCTATGTTTATAACATTCATTCAGTTATCTCATAACTTCTGTGAATTCCAATTATTGTATCACATTCCAGATAAACAGAAAATGTTAAACTTTCTAATCGAACAATCGAACACCCAAGTTTTCCCGATACAGATCAACACATGAAACAAGTCTAAAAACATTCAGTTCGTGCCTCAGTACCAACGGTCCAGCCGTAGAAGGGTCAAGCCAACGCCTCACATGTGGCACGCCGTACTGCCCCAAACCCGAAGGTTCAAAGGGCAGTTCAAGACGGTCACATAATCGAGTTAAGGTTTGTTGTCTTCTAGAGGGTCCATTGCGTAACTTGCACTACTTAGAACGTCGTTAAACTACGGAAAAATCCAACACTTGGAAATTTCCCGACAGGGGAAAAATTGGATATTTATATCCGGTCGAACTTTTTAACATATTCTAAAATTTATCCGGAAAGCCACATAGACAAAATTTGATAATCCGATAGAAACACCGAATCCCCAAAACAACCCCAGAAAATCCAACTCTTGAATAAAATGTTAGAAATTTCCAGAAGACTCAGCACTACAAGAAATGAATTACTGTGCAAGCCACGTGGTGTAACTCAACACAGTGGCCGCGAAACCGCCGTGAATCCCATGGTGGGGGCCGCGGTTCCGCGCCTATGTAGTCGAGTTACCATCACGTGCTTCACAGTAACTCATGAAATTCCCTGCTGAATTTTTTGGCAATTTTTAATCTGGAAAAATCCCAGAAATTAAAAAATGTACAGAGAGCATATTTAGGGTTGAGTTTTCGGGTCGTTCGGACTTCAAATTCCGTCTGGACTTCGCCTAAGGCTCTAGCTAGGCTCTGATACCACTGTAGGGTTCCTGGGCACTCTAGGGAGTTCTCACAAGGCATCGAACATGCCAATATAAAAATTTATGGGTGCCGAGAAACCCTAATACGGATCGTCGGCTAGATTTCTAGGCGAATAATGAAACTAGTTAACACTTAACTACAATAATACGGAAATACAACCTTTGTACATCCGGTGCTCCACCTCCATAGCTCCGCAACGAAGACCCCTCGCTGTCCAAATTAATTCCCGGGCTCTAGCGTCGGCTTCGTCGGAGAAATGGCGAGCTAGGTCGTCGATGTCCATGCCGAAGATGATCTACGTCGAGGCATCGCTAAATCAAGCTCCACCTTCACCAAGTCATGAAAACTTGTGAAGGAAACACACTCTACTACTTGGCAAGAGGTAGAGGATGAAGAAATAGGAAGTGGGTAGACTTTAGATTTGGATTTCTCACTCATTTCTATCAATCACCATTGATGGAGCTTGCTTTCTTCAAGTGAAGAAAGGAAGAAGAAGAAGAATTATGTTATGATAAGTTGATTAAAAAGAAAAGAATAATCAATCCTTATCATAACATGACCATAGTTAAGTGTAGAGAACTAATCATGGTTTAATGCAATGGTTAGGGTTAAGCTAAAAACAAAATGGTCATCAAGTCAAAGCATTCATGAAGCTTCATGAATGAACAAAAGAAATGCCACCATTTTATCATTTCATTTCCTTTTTCCAATAAGAAAAAGATTAATAAATAAATGAATAAATGAATAAGGAAATAGTAAACCCTAACCATTTCATTAACCAAGGTTTAATTCTTTACATTTAACCAAAAAGGCATGTATCATCAAACATGATACAAGCAAGTGCACAAAATCATATCGCATATGCAATGCGCACATCCGAGTGAGAAAATCCATCTTAAGTAAACCAATACTAGTTGATGCAAACTAATATATCAAATATATAATTATGCAGTAAATCATTAAATCAACACTTGATTTAACGATCCGGTCATATCGCATATAACCGACTAGTATCCCATGTATCGGCTTATCGAATCAATACTTGATTCGATAACTAGGTTATATCGCATACAACCATTCGATACATTCATCGCGAGAATAGAATACGGTATCACATACAGGCATTATTCTCGTTCCAGCACATATCTCATATGCGCTCCTATTTCGTTTCGCTTGAGCCAGGAAACCTCTGTGTAGGACTCTAAAGACTCGTCAATACACCGGCAGCAGGTGATGATCATATCAAACACCCACAAGCCGCAAGCGGTCTGCTAAACGTAACGGCCACCCGGGTATTGAGCGATCAGAAGATCGACGAGCAAGCCCGCTCACACTCCAGTGAATCCAACCAGTAACACTACCGTACAGTCCGGTCTGATCGTCTGATATGTCGCATATCTTGCCTAGGGGTGGTAAACGTCAGACCCCAATAGATCGATAAGTCGTGTCGATATGAGGTCTATAACAATTCGAGAAACTACTGGTAACACTTACCAGTAAATCTCAGCAACCCTGGCCAGGGATTTCCTGTTATAGCCAATCGAACACAGCGCAACATCAACTCCCTATACCGGGAGAGACGAATCCCCTCCTATCGCTCATTGCCTCCATGTGACTCGGGACTGTACCCAAAAACCACCGTTTTGCACGCCCTCTTGGACATGGTAAGGTGGAAATCAAAGCACAGTGGGAACCACACAAGACTCTATGACGATCTCGGGTCAACAGACTACTCTGTACCAGTGTCACCAGAGAACTGCCATCTGACGTGAGGTATAATACCATCTGGGAGTTCTCGGCGAGTCCGTCCAGTATACCCAGTCTCTACTGAGCACCCGTATATGATCTCCGATGTCAAACACCAATGGATATGGGATCATCCATCGCCCATCTGTATGGGTCGAGAAGGTATACGCTAGTCTACTCTGGTATATCGATGCCCCGTCTCGATATACCCACGACTAGGGACTTTGAAGGATGTACTTATGGCATGTCCCCACTAGTATGATCCGCATCATAGTCCAGGTAGTCAAGTACACATCCTAAGGGATTTACCAACATGTAATAGAGAGACAATCTGAGTACACGTTAAGGTAAAGAGTAACCAGATAGCATACTATCATGTCGAGCAAGAAAGTCCTCCCTATATATGTCCCAGCATCCACTATAATATACATCCAATGTACAGTAATGGCCTCTAGGGCATACATATAACTAACATTACCTAGCTCGAGATCATCGGTAAGTAGATTTAAAATCTACGGGGAAATTGACCGTATGGCGTTAAGCGTTAGGGCTAGATATGATATTATAGCTGCATGTTTATATGCATATATGTTGATTGTGCATGAGCATCATTGCATACCATTATTTGTTGTGCCTTGACTTAGTACCTAGTGGACACTGCACCATTACTGTCGGTTCATGTTGCATGAGCACTAAATTGTATGCTATACCCACACCGTCGGTAATTGCCATGACACGCACAACCTATACACATATGTGGTATTGTATTCGTTATTGACATTGAGACGTTGATTCTTACTCTATTGCGCATATGAAATGTATCATGCATGCATACCTACATGTATACATACATACCTTACTATAACTACATATACACCTTATATGATGTTGCATTTAATTTTGGAGAATGTGGGAACCACATGATATTATTTAAAACTAGATTCATTTAAAGGAGCGGTTTTCCCTTGATATGCTCATATTATTGTTCTATGTGCATACATCATATTTCATGGATTTACGCATTGAGATACGGATTTCATGTGATTTATGGATTTGAGAACCGTGGGGATCTTTCAAGAAAGTATGCATTGTTTTGAAAACCCGGTTTCTCTTGATATGATATTTCAGTGCGTCCACCATGAGTTTTCTCGGTTTTGAGATTGTGTTAGAAACCCGATTCGAGGAGCTGGATGATCCGTTTGTGGGTTCACGGTGGACCCGGTATGGTACCCCGGGGCAAAAAAAGGATGTTGTGCAGTAGACGATGAGCCTGGGAGAGGGACTACTACCTACCGGTGATTGGTTGGACCTGGAGGTTATCCAGAGGATAACGACCGGAGTCGTGAGATGGATATGGGCCGATCCGGACTGACGGAGCCCATGGGCCGATCCGGACTGACAGAGCCCGAGTTATGTGGATTTACGTGTTGATGTTGGACACGAGATTTCATGATGTTTTCGAGTGCCGATGTTGGGCACTCAGCTTCCATAAGATTTACAGGATATGAGGGCCAATCAGAGCGACGGCGCCTGAGGTATTGGGATTTGGGGTGTCGTTGATGGACACCGGTTTTTCCACGATGATGATTCATTGATGATGATATTTTTTATCCCATACTCAGTAGTTATTTGATATGCATTGATTCATGTATTTGTAGTACCTGATAGAGTACCTTTTATGATTGTTGCATATCCATATTACCATACTTATGCTATCAAATTGCATGTGATAGATTATCGTTGTACGTGCATACCTACGATTATCTGTACGATGTTACTTACTATTCATGAGTTGGCAACTCACCCCCATTGTGCCACGGTGTTTTGCAGGCTTGACCCTCAGAGTAGTCGCGGTAGGGCTTCTTATTGTATCTTTTTCAGCGGATACCGCCACGGTTGGCTGTGAGTCTTTTTGCTGTAGGTGGGTTGCGGTTATCTGTTTATGTTCATTGTATATATCATTGTATCTAGTACTCTCCATCTACCACTTTCATGTATTGACTTAGAGACGAGTTGTGAGGACGATATTGTATATTTTGTGACTCTGGGTGTCGTGCTCGTGTGAGCCGGCCTTTATTATGTAGTTTTACCTCTTATGATATTTTTCATTTATATTGTCTATTTCTTCGCTACGGCGTCGTATATATGCTTGTGGTGGTTGTTTCCGCCTTTGGGCGTGATTTGCTCCCGTTTGGGGATGCTTTGCTTATATCATATGTTTGTACCCGTTTCGGGGCTAGTTTTTACAAAGGAGGTGCTGCCGAAATTTTTAAGAAAATAAACTTAAGCTTTAAAGATTTTTACTTGAGATTTCCAAATGTTTTTATCACTTACTATTTTTGATGGTTTAGATTTATGGGTTTTCGGCTTACTTAAATTGCGTTACGCATGTTGACGTCACGTGGTTTAAGTGCCGGTCACGTGCCTAATTTTGGGTCGTGACATCAAAGTATTCAGAGTCCAAACTTGATGCCTCCATAGGGTTGGTAGTGGGGTTAGGATCATTTTTTGTGAAGGAAGTATGGTGTTTTGTAGTGTTTTGGAGAGTGTTTCATGGGGTGGTAGTGGAGGTTAAGGAGGAGGAGAAGGAGAAGAAAAGATGAAAATGAAGTGGAGAAAGATGAAGGCCATGTTCATAAGACAAGAAGAGTGTGGAAGTTTCTCCCTCTCTCTCTCTCTCTAACACACACACACACACACTTAGCCATGCCTCCATGTCACCCATGCCATGACACATTTTTTTCATTTATCTTTTCTTTATTTTTTAAAACAAAGCACAAATAAAACCAATTAATCAAATGAAGCATGTTTCAAAAAAATAAGTAACAAGTGTTTTGCCACATGCTTAATTGCATGTCACATGCATTAACACTACTTCAAATAAGGGTTGCCCATACGGATTTATCCGTAGGGGCGAAAAAATAACATGTAGGTGCAAACGCCGTAGGTGCAAGTTGAAGCCCTGAATTTGCCCCTACGGGCAAAAACTTGCCCCTACGGAGTTCTGTGTAGGTCCATTTGCACCTACGGAGTAGGCCGTAGGGGAAAAAAGTTATTTTATTTACGGTTTTTTTAAATATATCAGCGTAGGGTGTTGGAGATAGTGCCCTTAGAGTCAACTATTGGATCACAGGCACGTGATTGCAATGATTGAGGGAGGACCTATACCGGCAGGACAGTCTTACTCAAGATGATAGTATGCTATCTGGTTTAACTTTATCATCGTGTACTGTTTTAGGTGACCTTACAGGTCGCTATTATACGTTGATAGAGCCCCTAGGATTCTTGCTTGACCGCCAGCAGAATGAGGGCGATCATATACGTGGGAGCTGGGGTCTATAAGCACATCCTTAAAAGGTCCCTAGTCGTGGGAGTTTCGAGACAGGTCATCGATACTCCAGAGTAGACTAGTGTATACAGCCGAGACCCCGACGAGGGGCGGTGGCCGGTCTCACAAGCCACTGGTGTCAGTTGGTTCACCTAAGATGTATACAGGTGCTCATTGGGTTATGAGTACACCGGACAGGACTCGCCGGGAACCTGCTAGTTGGTATTATATCTGACGTCAGATAGCAGTTCCCTGGTGACATGTGTACAGGTTAGTTCATCGACCTGAGATCGTCATTTGTCTCGTGTGAGTTCCCACTGTGCTTTGATTATTACCCTACCACGCTCAAAGGAGACATGCAAACAGGTTTTAGTTGGGTACAGTCCCGAGCCACATGGAGGCGGTGAGCGGAGCTGCAGGGGTTCGTCTCTCCCGGTATTGGGGGTGAGGTCGCGCTGTGTGTAGGAAAGCCAGTACATGGAAAGTTCTTGGCCAAAGCAGGAGATTTACTGGTAGGTATTCCAGTAGTATCTCAGGGTGTTCTGGGCTACACTCCGACACGACTTGTACCGCCTTTGGGGGTCTGACTTTTACCAACCCCCTAGGCCCGCCATGCGATGCTCATAGACAAACGGACCGGACTGTACGGATATTGTCACTGACAGGTTCAGTAGGGTGTCAGGATGAGTTCGCTCATCGACGACCCTTTTGGTCAATAGCTGGTAGCCCGTCACGTATGGCTAATACCTCTGACGTGCTAGTGGTTAAATCCACAGCCATAGTATTGATGAGTCTTTAGAGTCCACCACACACAGTTAATCAAGTTTCGGGCGAAACGCTGTAGAGGACGTATGGAGATATGGCAGGGTTCGATCAGATACGTGCGGTATTGCACGGATCGTGATCGGACGGATTTTACAAGCGGGCTTTGGTTTAAGCCGGATCCTAGTATTAGACAGTGTATTTTTGTCTCTTTGCATTTGTATTCAGTGGGAATACAAATGCGGGCATGTATATGCAGTCGCGGGGTTTTCCTGTAATTTATTACGGGATCAGTTTTCTGATGTTGCCAGTTTGCATTCAGTTTCGGCCGATTTTCCTTTGTTCCTTCCCGGCCGGACATTTCCGTTGGAAGGGCTAATTTGCAAGTTCTCAAATTAGCATTTGTGGAGGGGGTCCTTTGTAAATGTGTGGCTTCATGATGAGATTCTTTTTTAGTCTCTTCCATTGCATTTATTGTGATGGTGTGTGAAAGGATTTGATGAGAAATGGTGTGACCATTTTTAATTGATGTTTATCATTCATTTTCTTTCCTTGCATTATTGGATTTTTTCCTCCACCATCTCTTGAGAGGCCGGCCACTTTGAGAGGAGTGAGAGGGAGTTCATTTTTCATGTGGGAAAAAAAATTATCATTCATCTCATTTTTAGCTTGCCACCAAAAAAATTCCCAAGTTCATCTCTTTTCCTCACCTCCATCCTTCAAAGGCAACTTCAATCAACCCAAAGAGACAACCTCTCTACATTCACCTACAGCAACCTTGGACGCGTCGGCTAGCCAACTTCGTGCCCGAGTTGCCTCGGTCCAGAGGTGGGAGCCCGTAAATGAACCCGGCGATGTGGTGCCCGTTTCGACGAGGAGGCGACGACCGGAGATTCCGCGAGGAGATCGGAGTGGAGGCGAAGACCGAAGGACACAGATCGCTTGGTATAGCCTTCTATCCCATCTTGTAGTTTGCTAGAGTTAGGTTAATGGCTCGATCCGGGATTTTTTGTGCGCGGTGGTGCCGGTTTCTAGGTTTTAGAAAAATTTCGTTTCCGCATTCCGGCGTCGGATTGACGGCCGGGGCGCCGCCGTGCACTTACATTGGTATCAGAGCCACGCCATTAACCTAGTCTAGCTTGCTCTAGTATGTTTAGAACTCGATCGAACAAAAATCCCAAAAACTGTATTTTCTAGTGCTCAGGTTTCTGTCGAATTTTTTTTAGCTCTAAAAATTTTTCAGGTCATTGCAGAAACACGAGCAGAGAATTATAAGCTTTCTGAGAAAATTCGATGCAATGATTCCTCAGTACGACCGCGGTTCCGCGGTGGGAAAGTGTTATCTTTGCACCAAATTTTCACAGTAGGCTTCTGGTTAGGAAATGGGGGTTTTAGGATATTCTTTTTGGGCCCAGTTTTTCTGTGAGTGCTACAGTAGTGCTTGGGGTCCACTTACGTAATTTTGATCGATCGAAAATTTTAAACATGTTAGTTCATAGTATTTACATTATATCTGCGACCGTGAATGTCATTTGATCGGTAAATCCTGTCTATCTGTTATAGCCCTTTTAGACGGATTTGCGAACGTGACATTCACGTTGATGTTCTGTGTTGTGCTGTGATGTTGCGGATTGGTCGTGGGGGATAGCCTGGATGCAATGTTAGTACAGTTTGGTTTATTATGTACATTTGATATTGCGGGGCGAGCGTTCGACATGTGGACTGTCGTCATCGCCTGTTTGTATATTATTCTTTTGGGACACGACCAGGTTGAGGTCGATGTACCCGTTGTATGTATAGTTTACTTTCAGTACTAGGATTACCCCGCGGAGGGGTGCACGGATAGCCGGGTTCTAGAGGGCAACGGGCCCGTATCTCATGGCTTTGAGATGGAGGGCGCTTCACTCTAGAATTGGCGGGCTATTCGCCGTACTCGTAGGCGGTACAGGTTGACCCAAGGAGGGGTGCCCAAGTTACCGGATTCCCTGAAGTGCTGGGTGGTCCATTCACGTTGCTGAAGGGGGCTGCCTCGCTTTAGGTTTTGGCGGGTAACTTGCCGCGCCCGTAGGGGTCTAGGATTTCATTGCGCAGGCTATCCACACGACCAGGGGAACGTCGGGTTCCAGTAGAGGCTCTATGAAACCTGGGGATCCCAGATATCTGTATTGTTCTATGCTGCTTATTACATTTCTGTGATGTTGCATCTTATCACGCCTTGAGCGAATATTATATATTGATATATATACTAGTAGATGTTGTATATGTTTTGCATCCGCGCTAGTCCAGTCCCCGCTCTTTCGTTAGTTAAGTAACCTAACGGGTGATGACGGGACCGAGTGGCGAATGCGGATGGCATATACGTACATCATTATTTTCGTTCTTTATTGGTGTGATCAATTGATGGGACTGCGTTGATTCGGATCAATGCAAGATAAACAAACCTATTCTGATGTTGTTGGAACATTTTTAAAAAAGATGTTATTGCAAGGACGTTCTCTTTTGTTTTGCATCGTGGTATTCAGTTGGAATATCCTGCTCCTCAGTCGACGAGGCAAGGGCCGAGATCCCTTCACCGGGAGTGACCCCTTGGACAGAAGTTTGCGTCAGGGCAATAACTTCACTATAGCCGATTACTTTTGCTTTGCATCGTGGTATTCAGTTGGAATATCCTGCACCTCATTCTAAGGGGAAAGAGTCGAGATCCCTTCACCGGGAGTGACCTCTTTAGCAAAGGTTTTCGTCACTATATTTTTAAAAAGCTATCCAGTTCCTTCAACGATATCAAGTTCATTACGTTAAAGGTCTTCGCCAGATACCATTCGTAGCCCTCCGTCGTTTCATATGGATAGTCAATAAGTATTCAAGTTGTGTTTGTTGGCCAAAGTCAAGGCACAATGATTGGTAGCTATTGGGTATTTATATGCTGCATAGATAAATGCATTGGTTTGGGACAGTCGTATAGCCTTGTTGGCCAAAGTCAAGGGCTTGTACGGGTGGGTTCAAATTAACCTGGAGAATGATGGGTAGAACTTGACATGTGACTTATGATTTGTTGGCCAAAGTCAAGGTCATAAGAGCATGGGGCAAAAATCACATCGGGAGTTTCTAAAGAAACTGTAACTTGCTAGATATGTGCATACCTTATGGAGTGTGATAACGTGAGTGGATTCCGTCACGTTATCTTGCGATGATAGTTGGATCCCGATTCCCACTGATGAGTTGGTTTACTCCTCGGGTGATCCCGACTAATTCTTCTTTTAGGTTTGGAGGAGAATTTGACGGTACAGTGGGAGGTTTACAGATTAGATAAAGTGATAACCATTCTGATCTAGGTTACAGTGCACGCTGAGTGTTTCTTTTCTCTCTCTCTTTGGCAGCGACCATGACCCGACCCTTGACTATGGCTCAGTGACCAGGATTAACCAAACCATCTTAAACACTGGCTTTTGGATTGTCAGAGTTGCATACCTCATTGCCACTCCTACTTTTACCCTTTTCTCCAGGACACCCCGTATTACTATGAACGTCCACTTCCATTGGACAAAACCATTGTATGGTTATATACGAACTCGAAGGATTTTATTCGAGGATGGTTTCCGGTTCTAGAGAAAATGAATAAGACCATTCAGTTGTCTTTGTAAGTCTACGCTAGCGCCCCGGCAGTCTACAGACGCCAAAATGCGGAACAAAAACTTTTAAACTGGCGCTATCGTATACTTTAACCCGGATCTGCCATTATTGCTAAACTAACAAACTGTAAAGAGTGTAGGAATGTTATACCGAACGATCCGAGTCCTTCGTTCTTCAACCATCATCCCAAGCTCCGTTACGGCTGCTCCGATCTCGTCGAACTCCGATCTCCTCGTCGAGGTGGCACCACATGATCGGTTCTTTAAACGGGCTCCCGCCTCTGACTCGAGGCAACTCGATCGTCAAGTTTGCTAAAAGAGACGACAAAGATTGATGTAGAGAATGAGTAGATGACTTTGTCTCACTTCGTCCAAATCCGTGGACGATCGGTTAATGAAGTTGCCGAAGGAATCGGGTGATGGAATGAAATGGACTGTGAAATTCCATACACCGATAAAACCTATCATAATCTTTTCTCTCTAAAATGAAACCAACAAGTGAGAGTGAGAATGAGGAGAGAGAGAGGGCAAGCCATATATAGCAAGAGGGAGGTGACCGTAGGAGAAGGGGGTGACCTTAAGCAAAAGCTTCTCACTTCTAAATATCTTTAAGAAAACAAGAAGCTTTAATGATAAAGGATGAATCACTTAAACACCTCACCAAGCATTAATGAACCATTAAATGCAACCAATGAAAACTTAACACCAATTAATCCTAGTCACCTCATCTAGAACCTTCTAGAAGAATCCACACTCAACTCAAGAAAAGACAAATCCGTCTTTAACCGAATGTTAAAAGACGGCTGATAGAAAACTTGAAACTGGCAACTTCCAAAAGTGATCCTGAAACAACTTTCAGGATAACCCCGAAACTGTATAAATATACCCGCATTTGTATTACGACCGAATACAAATGCAACTGAGACAAAGATATTATACCTACTCAATATAATACTCGGATCCGGCTTAAACCAAAGCCGACCAGTATCATCTGCCCGAAAACTGACACGTGCGTAAACGCACGTGCATTTTCCGAACCCTGCCATAAAACCATACGGCCTCTACAACTTTTCGCCCGAACTTGGGAAACTGTCTGTGGGGGACTCTAATGACTCGTCAGCACCCTGGCAGTGGGTTTAACCACAAACCGTCAGCGGCACTAGCTATGCGTAACGGCTGCCCATGGACTGACCTCAAGGGTGGCTGAGGAGCGAACTCAAGGGAGACCGATGAGTGAACTCCTCCGAAAACCCTACTGAGCCTAACAGTGACAATGTATATACAGTCCGGTCCGTTCGTCAATGAGTATCGCATATCTGCCTAGGCGGCTAGCAACGTCAGACCCCCAAGAGCAGTATAAGTCGTGTCGGAGTGAAGCCCAATAACACCCTGAGATACTACTGGAGTACCTACCAGTAAATCTCCTGCCACGGCCGTGGGCTTTGTGTAATGGCTCTCCTAGACACTGCACAATCTCGCCCCCAATATCGGGAGAGACGAATCCCCTGCCGATCCGCTCACGTGCCTCCATATGGCTCGGGACTGTACCCAAAAGCTACCTGTTTGCACGACTCCTTTGAGCCATGGTAGGGTAGAAATCAAAGCACAGTGGGAACTCACACGAGACAAATGACGATCTCAGGTCGATGAACTAACCTGTACACATGTCACCAGGGAACTGCTATCTGACGATAGATATAATACTAACTAGCAGATTCCCGGCGAGTCCTGTCCGGTGTACTCATAACCCAATGAGCACCTGTATACATCTTAGGTGATCCAACTGACACCAGTGGCTTGTGAGACCGGCCACCGCCCCTCGTCGGGGTCTCGACTGTACACACTAGCCTACTCCGGAGTATCGATGCCCTGTCTCGAAACTCCCACGACTAGGGACCACAATTAAGGATATGCATATAAACTACCCAACTCTCACGTATATGATCGCCATCATACTGTTGGTAGTAAAGCAAGATCCTAAGGGCTCTATCAAAGTGTAACATGCAATCAGTCACCTGAACATGTACACGACTGATAAAGGCAAACCAGATAGCATACTATCATCTCGAGTAAGACTGTGCTACCGGGATAGGTCCTCCGCAATCATTGCTATCACGTACCTGCGATCCAATAATTGACTATGAGGGCACTATCTCCAACACTCTCCCACTTGCACTCAAGGCTAATATTGCGATGTCGACTACTCACAGCCCGTGTGAAACCGAACATCCAACTCCTCTACTAATCAGTTTCACAAAGCCTGTTTGTAAAACTATTGTGTTCGAGAAATAGCCTCGGTGAGTGGATCCGCTTAGAAGTATCTTTCTATATCTCTCTTAATCTCAAGTTCGCGGAGAAAACCATCTCCCGAATTGAGTAATACCTGTCTTAGAACATGTCTGGATATCTGATGGGACCTTAGTTCATAAATGAACTTCATATCCAAACTTCTTAGACTGAATCGATCACTGAACCTAATCAGTATCGGGCACCTTGCTTCCCACAGTATCCTTTTTGGACCACCTGTCCATAATACCGTCCCTCTTCGTCAGAGGGAAAAACTAAAACTCTGACAGTCACTCTGTCATCCACGTCACCTTTGAAGCCTGGAATGATAACCGTCTCCCGAAAGAGGCTGCCGTTATCAAATCCATAGAACATGTACTAATGTTCTAAAACTGCTTCCTTATGTTTCTCCTAGGATTGGATTAATACAAACTTATTGCATCTAGTGCAAAAACAACATCTGGTGTGGTACTTGACATCTCATGATTGACTCAATTGCCTAAGCAAGTGATCTGCCAATCATGCACATCCCTCTCCCCTTTAGTCTGTAAGACACCTTTAGAGAGGGTGACTCCATCACCTGCAGGTACACCACCATGCTAGGAGTCAACTATTCTAAAAAACCATTAGAATATCTGTCAAAGTACCCACATTGGGAAACTACCCAAATCCAGATCTAAAACCATAGATCTAGAAACCAGAATGTCAAATATTATATCCATATCCTGTCTGGAGAAACAACTGTGTGACAACCACAGTACAACCGATCGTAGTATAGGAATTTTACTTCCTACTCTGTGTATGTCATCCAGATACCATGACATCACACCCTACTACCTCCTTAACTGATCCATCCCCTATTCTGATTGAAGTCAAACCCATGACTGTCACATCAAAATTAGATGATCTATCTCCGCTATAACTGCTCTAGTCTATAAATAGACATAAGCTACTTGCCCACCATGCTTCCGTTGCTCCCACTGACTACGACAACCCTCCTACCGGGTCTCATAACCTGGAACAACAGTAGTGTCAAGTCTGGGTAGATAAGAACCTTCCTGTCACCGTCTCTGAGGCTACCGAAGTACCTCTCGGGCGTCTGAGGTTACCTACCATACCTGCGGAGTGGCTATTGGAATGTCAAACCTGATTGAATGCATAGGTCCTATTAAATTTTCCGTAATCGTTCGCGGTTCTAGAATCACTTCCAGTTCTACCATACTCCCACTACTGTTTTCTGAAAAAGATCCATTTTTACTAAAACTGTGGCGAGTCAAGAACAATATCACTATTGATCTTCCAAATGGTAGAATATCAACCCTTGTCATAGCCAGGGTCAACCCACAAACAGCCATTACAGAAACGTGCCCTGAGTTATCCAGAGTCTGGTTTTAAGCATAAGCTGGACAACTCCCCATACCTTAACATCTTTTAAGGTACGATCCATTCTATATCCAATACAGAAACTTTGGCACTAATTTAATTGGAACCATATTCAAATCATGCAGCTGTCTCCAGTGCATATCAACTTAATGGAAAGAGGCTAATCAGCATTACTCAACTTAGGAATCCATCCAATTATGAGTAACCTGAAAAAGAAACATGTTTCTCAAAACCATCACTATCATCTGAATACCAATCACAAGAATCTACATCTTCGATCTCTTTGAAGAATCCCGATACTTGTGATACTTGGTTCTCTACTTTATTCTTATACCCACAACTTCTCAAAACTTAGACCTTGTATTTCTACGAAACACTCGTCTAAATACTAGAGAAGTTATAAGTAAATAGAACATAGTACGAGGACCTACCCCTTTGTCCTTATGGACACTTGGACAACATACAATACTCTGTATAAGTCCGCTGAGTTAAACAACTCATAACCTGTGCGTCGTAGGTTGAAAACTGTACCCTGGCGATTTCCTCAAATATCACCAATTACAACGAATTCCGATATAATGAGGATGATCACCTTTTTCCCAATATCTTACTCCCACTCATCATCCGTAAAACCATACAGATATGAGAATGAAACCTGGTAAATACATACCCTTGGAGTAAGTGTCTAATCGGGAAAACAGTTTTTCTTTAACGATGCACTGAAACATGAAAATGTTTCGTAGGGGTATCCTGGTATTCATAGTAATGCCTCTTCCATAATCTAATTCATGACTTCAACCGTATATTTTATTGCCATCTCTCCAAATCCCTTTATTTGTCTTTAGTCGTTACCTTCTGTACACCATCGTTAGGCTAAATGGTTTTCTTCCTTCCCTACCGTTCGGCACCAGCCTATGGTTTGGAAGAAGACTATCCAGTAAGCATAATAGGTGTACCCTCCTAAACTAAGGAGTACTCGCATCTCGAGAGAAGGTGACGATAAAAGACAACTGAATAATACCTCATTCTTTCAAAGGTGAAATAGGAGCGGCGATGAAGTACGCGGTTTTGGTCGTGAATGATATCAGTCGCAATTTACTTTGCCCTCTTTCTAATCCCTTTATTTTGTCTTTACATATTACCTTCTGCACACCCTACTTAGGCTAATTGGTTTTCTTCATTCCCTACCTTTCGGCACCAGCCTATGGTTTGGAATAAGACTATCCAATAAGCGTAATAGGTGTACTCTCCTAAACCAAGGAGCTCTCGCAACCTGAGAGAAGGTGATAATAAAAGACTACTGAATAAACCAATTCTATTTCTCCTGAACCTGGATCCATCCTCGAAGAAGTCCTTCGAGTTCGTATATAACCATACGATGGCTCTATCCAATGGAAGTGGATATCCGTAGTAATACGGGTGTTCTGAGAAATTCAAAGGGTAAAAGAAGGAGTGGCAATGACTTATGCAACTCAGAAAATCCAAAAGCCAGTATTTTAAGAAGGTTCGGTCAACCTGGTCACTGAGTCATAGTCTAGGGTCGGTCTAAAGTCGCTGCCAAAGAGAGAGAGAGAAAAGAAACACTCTGCGTGCACTCTAACCTAGATCAGAATGGTCATCATTTTATCTAATCCGGAAACCTCCCACTGTCCTGTCAAATTCTCCTCCAAACCTAAAGAAGAATCAATCGGGATCATCCGAAGAGTAAACCAACTCATCAGTGGGAATCGGGATCCAACTCTCATCGCATGATAACGTGATGGAATGCATCCACGTTACTCATACTCCAGAAGGTATGTGCATACTTGGCAAGTTTCAGTTTCTTTAGAAACTCCCGATATAGTTTTTGCCCCATGCTCTTATAACCTTGGCGTTAGGTCAAAATGTCATAAGTCACATGCCAAGTTCTACCCATCACTATCTTGTTAATTTGAACCCACCCGCACATGCCCTTGGCGTTAGGTCAAAATGGCAGAACGGCTGTCCCAAACCAACTCATCTATCTATGCAACAATTGAATACCTAGCAGCTACCAAACACTATGCCTTGGCGTTAGGTCAAAATACATAGCTTGAATACTACTGAATACCCAAAAGAAGTGACGGAGGGCTACGGCGGGTTTTTGGCGAAAAACCTTTAGCGTAGTGAACTTGATATCGCTGAAGGAACCTGATAGCTTTTTAAAATATAGTGGCGAAAACCTTTTGCTAAAGAGGTCACTCCCGGTAAAGGGATCTCGGCTCTTTCCTCGTGGAATGAGGTGCAGGATATTCCACTGAATACCGCTATGCAAAGCAACTTGTAATCGACTATAGTGAAGTTATTACTCTGACGCAAACTTCTGTCCAAGGGGTCAGTCCAGGTGAAGGGATATCGGCCCTTGCCCCGTCGAATGAGGTGCAGGATATTCCACTGAATACCGCTATGCATAACAAAAGGAAACGTCTTTGTAACAACACTTTTTAAATTGTTCCAACAACTGTATACAGGTTTGTTTTACTTTGCATTGATCAGAATCAACGCAGTCCCATTAATAATCACACCAGAAAAGAACGAAAATAAAATGTACGTATATGCTATCCGCATTCGTCACTGGGTCCCGTCATCACCCGTTAGGTTACTTAACTAACGACAGAGCGGGGACTGGACTAGCGCGGGTGTAAAACATATACAACATCTAATAGTATATAAACCAATATACAAAATCGCTCCAGGCGTGATAATATGCAACATTACAGAAAAGTAATAAGCATCACAGAACAATACAGATATCTGGGATCCCCGGGTTTCACAGAGCCGCTGCTGAAACCCGACGTTCCCCTGTCGTGTGGATAGCCTGTGCAATGAAACCTAGACCCCTACGGGTGCGGCAAGTTACCCGCCGAAACCTGAAGCGAGGTAGTCCCCACAGCATAGTGAATGGAACACCCGACACTTCACGGAATCCGGTAAATTGAGCACCCCTCCTTGGGTCAACCTGTACCCCCTACGAGTGCGGCGAATAGTCTGCCAATTCTGAAGTGGGGCCCCTCTGCCTCTCAAAGCCATGAGATGCGGACCCGTTGCTTTCCCGAACCTGGCTATCCGTGCACTCCGTCGCGGGGTAAAACCTAGTACAGTAATGAAAAATAGTACAATAGGTACATCGACCGCAACCAGGTCGTGCCCCAAAAGAATATTATACAACAGGCAGTGACGGCAGTCCACAAGTTGGACGCTCGCCCCGCAATATCAAATGTACAAATAAACTCAAACTGTACTACCATTGCACACTGCTATCCACCACGACAAATCCGCAACATCACAGCACAACACAGAACATCAACGCGAATGTCACGTTCGCAAACCCGTCTAAAAGAACTATAGCAATCAGACGCGGTTTACCGATCAAATGATATTCCCGGTCAGAGATATAATGTAAGCACTGTAAACTAACGTGTTTAAATTACGATCGACCAAAGACCAATTATCAAAAAGTGGGCCCCACGACTTACTGGTGAACAGTAACAAAACCTGGGCCAAAATGATATATACCAAAAACCCCAAAAACCAACAGAGAACACACAGAAAAAATTTGGTGCAGTGATCCTCTAGAACGGCCGCGGATGGGCGGCCAAACCATGGGTTTGGCCGCTAATCCGCGGCGATCTGGTGAGATCAATTGCTCAAATTTTGTCCGTACCCTTAAAAAACCCTGCACGGATTTTTAAAACATCCAGAAATGAATTTTGAAGCCATTTAAAATTAACAGAAACTGTCGGGTAGGAATTTGCAGTTTTTAGTTTTCCGGTCGGATCGATGTTTTAAACACGTTAGCACAAGTTAGTATAGCAAAATGGTTAGGCTCTGATACCACTGTAAGTCTACGCTAGCGCCCCGGCAGTCTACAGACGCCAAAATGCGGAACAAAAACTTTTAAACTGGCGCTATCGTATACTTTAACCCGGATCTGCCATTATTGCTAAACTAACAAACTGTAAAGAGTGTAGGAATGTTATACCGAACGATCCGAGTCCTTCGTTCTTCAACCATCATCCCACGCTCCGTTGCGGCTGCTCCGATCTCGTCGAACTCCGATCTCCTCGTCGAGGTGGCACCACATGATCGGTTCTTTAAACGGGCTCCCGCCTCTGACTCGAGGCAACTCGATCGTCAAGTTTGCTAAAAGAGACGACAAAGATTGATGTAGAGAATGAGTAGATGACTTTGTCTCACTTCGTCCAAATCCGTGGACGATCGGTTAATGAAGTTGCCGAAGGAATCGGGTGATGGAATGAAATGGACTGTGAAATTCCATACACCGATAAAACCTATCATAATCTTTTCTCTCTAAAATGAAACCAACAAGTGAGAGTGAGAATGAGGAGAGAGAGAGGGCAAGCCATATATAGCAAGAGGGAGGTGACCGTAGGAGAAGGGGGTGACCTTAAGCAAAAGCTTCTCACTTCTAAATATCTTTAAGAAAACAAGAAGCTTTAATGATAAAGGATGAATCACTTAAACACCTCACCAAGCATTAATGAACCATTAAATGCAACCAATGAAAACTTAACACCAATTAATCCTAGTCACCTCATCTAGAACCTTCTAGAAGAATCCACACTCAACTCAAGAAAAGACAAATCCGTCTTTAACCGAATGTTAAAAGACGGCTGATAGAAAACTTGAAACTGGCAACTTCCAAAAGTGATCCTGAAACAACTTTCAGGATAACCCCGAAACTGTATAAATATACCCGCATTTGTATTACGACCGAATACAAATGCAACTGAGACAAAGATATTATACCTACTCAATATAATACTCGGATCCGGCTTAAACCAAAGCCGACCAGTATCATCTGCCCGAAAACTGACACGTGCGTAAACGCACGTGCATTTTCCGAACCCTGCCATAAAACCATACGGCCTCTACAACTTTTCGCCCGAACTTGGGAAACTGTCTGTGGGGGACTCTAATGACTCGTCAGCACCCTGGCAGTGGGTTTAACCACAAACCGTCAGCGGCACTAGCTATGCGTAACGGCTGCCCATGGACTGACCTCAAGGGTGGCTGAGGAGCGAACTCAAGGGAGACCGATGAGCGAACTCCTCCGAAAACCCTACTGAGCCTAACAGTGACAATGTATATACAGTCCGGTCCGTTCGTCAATGAGTATCGTATATCTGTCTAGGGGGCTAGCAACGTCAGACCCCTAAGAGCAGTATAAGTCGTGTCGGAGTGAAGCCCAATAACACCCTGAGATACTACTGGAGTACCTACCAGTAAATCTCCTGCCACGGCCGTGGGCTTTGTGTAATGGCTCTCCTAGACACTGCACGATCTCGCCCCCAATATCGGGAGAGACGAATCCCCTGCCGATCCGCTCACGTGCCTCCATATGGCTCGGGACTGTACCCAAAAGCTACCTGTTTGCACGACTCCTTTGAGCCGTGGTAGGGTAGAAATCAAAGCACAGTGGGAACTCACACGAGACAAATGACGACCTCAGGTCGATGAACTAACCTGTACACATGTCACCAGGGAACTGCTATCTGACGATAGATATAATACTAACTAGCAGATTCCCGGCGAGTCCTGTCCGGTGTACTCATAACCCAATGAGCACCTGTATACATCTTAGGTGATCCAACTGACACTAGTGGCTTGTGAGACCGGCCACCGCCCCTCGTCGGGGTCTCGACTGTACACACTAGCCTACTCCGGAGTATCGATGCCCTGTCTCGAAACTCCCACGACTAGGGACCACAATTAAGGATATGCATATAAACTACCCAACTCTCACGTATATGATCGCCATCATACTGTTGGTAGTAAAGCAAGATCCTAAGGGCTCTATCAAAGTGTAACATGCAATCAGTCACCTGAACATGTACACGACTGATAAAGGCAAACCAGATAGCATACTATCATCTCGAGTAAGACTGTGCTACCGGGATAGGTCCTCCGCAATCATTGCTATCACGTACCTGCGATCCAATAATTGACTATGAGGGCACTATCTCCAACAGTCTTTTGTTAGGTTTACCTAGCACCCTATGAGAGGTTTGGAAGCATCACATGTCACAAAGTTTAAGTTTTCAGAGTGCTAAGTGAACACACAAAGAATCAATCCTAGAAAAATTAGGGTTTCATAACTTTACAAGTAACAAAGGGTAGAGTTTTGAGAGTACAACCTTTGTAGCTCCCTATTCTTGACACCTTGGCCACTTGAGGGTTGGAGAACGGTTAGGTTGAATTCTTCTAGTGTCCACAACGATCCACCCGAAGCTCCTTTGTCCAAGCTATCAACTTCACTTGATCAAGAGAAAGAAATGAAGATAACACTCTAAACAAGTGGGCAAGACTTGTGTAGAATGATGTTGTGGTGGCTTTTCTCACTTCAAAAACCTAACTTGATGAATATTTTGCTCACTACAAAAGTCTAGAGAGCAAAAGAAGAAGGAGGAAGAAGATGATGGCTTTTTTGAACAAGAGTAAAAGATTAACCCTTGTATGAAAATAGAAAAATATATCTATATATATTTTCCTTCTTCATCTCAAACCATGGTTATCTATTATGGATATTTATTTTACTTTAGTTAAAACACAAGAGAAAGATTAAATCATGATTAATAAGTAGGTGAACATGGTTAGGTCAAAAGAAGAGTGTAGAAACTAATCCATCAATTAATCTTTTCTCTTTTCTTTTGTTTTAACATAAATAAAAATAATAATCCATACACATAAACCATGGTGTGAGTCTTATATTGCCACCATTTTCAATGTATAAACAACCATGAAGGATGATGTATGTATGTATGTGTGCATGCACATCCATATGTGCATGAATCAAGAAAGAATGCATACATGCATGCATACATCAAAAATACAAGAAAGGATTTTAAGTGAGAAACTAATGGTTAAATGATAAATCAACACTTGATTTATCAATCCGGCCATATCACATACGACCTAACCAAAAGCAAGGCCCCCCGATTAATATACGGTATCTCATACGCGCATTTTAACCGGGTCCATGCGCATATCGCATACGCGCACCACAACGTTTCGCTTGGACTAGGTAACTCCTTTGTGGGACTCTAAGACTCGTCAATACGCCGACAGTGGGTGATGATCATATCAAACACCCTCAAGCCGCAAGCGGTCAGCTAAACGTAACGGCCACCCGGGTATTGAGCGATCAGAAGAAAACAAGCGAACCTGCTACAACTCCCGTTGAGCCAACCGGCAACACTACCGTACAGTTCGGTCTCTTCGTCAGATATGCTGCATATCGAGTCTAGGGATGGTAACGACGACCCCAATAACTCAATAAGTCGTGCCGGTGAATGGTCTATAACAGATCGAGAAACTACAGATAACACTTTTCAGCAAATCTCAGCAGCCCTGGCCAGGGACTTACTGATATAACCAGTCGAGCACAGCACAGCATCAACTCCCAATACCGGGAGAGATGAAACCCCTCCTATCGCTCATCGCCTTCGTGTGTCTCGGGACTGTACCCAACGGCCACCTGTTTGCACGACTCAGTAGAGCCATGGTAGGGTGGTAATCAAAGTACAGTGGGAGAGCACACAAGACTCTATGACGATCTCGGGTCTACAGACTAACCTGTACCAATGTCACCTGAGAACTGCTATCCGACGATAGATATAATTCCATATAGGAGTTCTTGGTGAGTCCGTCCAATGTACCCAGTCACCACTGAGCACCCGTATATGATCTTGATGTCAAACATTGATGAATGTGGGAACATCCATCGCCCATCATATGGGTCTAGTATCATATACGCTAGTCTAGTCTGGTATATCGATGCCCCGTCTCGATACACCTACGACTAGGGATATTCCAGGATATGCTCATAAACTATAGATGTCCCACTAGTATGATCTCTATCATAATCACTGTAGTCAAGCCAATATCCTCAGGGCTTTATCAACATGTATGAATGAGTAAAAGCATGATCAAATCAACATGTCAGATAAAGAAGAACCAGATAGCATACTATCATGTCGGGTAAGAATGTAAACTGAATATAAATATATATACATGTATAAATACATCCACAATCATAAAATGGCCTCTAGGGCATACATATATCCAACAATCTCCCACTTGCACTAAGACCAGTTATTGGCGTATCTCATACCAACATCTCAAAAAGTCTGAGGGAGGGCCTTGGGGAGTGGATCCGCGGCGTTATTCTTTGTGTCTACTCTCTTAATCTCGATCTTACGGCGATCTACAATCTCCCGGATCAAATGAAAGCGCCTCAGGATGTGTCTGGACCGCTGATGGGACCTGGGCTCCTTGGCTAACGCCATAGCCCCATTATTATCACAATACAATGGTATTGTATCAATAATGGTTGGAACTACTCCTAGCTCCGAGACGAACTTCTTCATCCAGACGGCTTCCTTGGCGGCATCATTTGCAGCAATGTACTCAGCCTCCATCGTTGAGTCTGCAACGGTATCCTGTTTGGAACTCTTCCAACTTACCGCCCCCCCCATTGAGGGTAAATACAAACCCTGAGATAGATTTGCTGTGGTCCTTATCGCTCTGGAAGCTCGAATCGGTAAAGGCCTCCATTTGGAGATCTCCATTACCATACACCAAGAACAATTCTTTAGTCCTTCGTAAGTGCTTAAGAATGTTCTTCACAGCTGTCCAGTGATTCTCCCCTGGGTTGGATTGATACCTGCTTACAACACTAAGTGCATAAGCTACATCTGGGCGTGTACATAACATCGCATACATTATAGATCCTACTGCCAAAGCATAGGGTATAATGCTCATGCGAGCTCTCTCTTCATCGGTCTTTGGACAAGAATCCTTGGAGAGAGTGACTCCATGGCAAGCGGGTAAGGTACCCCGCTTGGAGTCTTCCATACTAAACCTTTTTAGGATGGTGTTGATGTACCTGGTTTGGGACAATCCCAATAACTTTTTGGATCTATCCCTATAGATCCTTATGCCCAGGATGTATGTGGCATCACCCAGGTCCTTCATGGAGAACCTTAGTGATAAGAAAGATTTGAACGACTGTAGCATAGGAATATCATTTCCTATCAGAAGAATGTCGTCAATGTACAATACGAGGAATGTGACAGCTCTTCCTACAGCCTTCTTATAAACACAGGGTTCATCTGGATTTTTGATGAAATCAAACTCTTTGATAACATCATCGAAACAGATGTTCCAACTCCGAGATGCCTGCTTTAACCCATATATGGATTTAAGCAATCTACATGCTTTCACGCTGCTCCCACTGTCAATGAAGCCCTCTGGCTGATCCATATAAACGCATTCTTCTAAATCTCCATTTAGAAATGCTGTTTTAACGTCCATCTGCCAGATTTCATAGTCGTAGTGAGCAGCAATAGCAAGTAGGATCCGAATGGATTTAAGCATGGCTACGGGCGAAAAAGTTTCGTCATAGTCCAAACCTGGTCTTTGACGAAAACCCTTCGCCACAAGTCTTTCCTTATAAGTCTCTACCTGCCCATCTACACCAATCTTTCTTTTAAAGATCCATTTGCATCCCACAGGTTTTACCCCAGGGGGTACAATGTCCAAAGTTTATACTTTGTTGGTGTACATAGACTCCATTTCGGATCTCATGGCATCCAGCCACTTCACAGAGTCTCCACTCGTGATAGCTTGCTGAAAACTGGTAGGATCATCATCATCCATGACGCAGTCTTCTCCGTCACCATCAATGAGGAAACCGTAGTACCTCTCCGGTGGGCGAGAAGTCCTACCAGACCTTCGGAGTGGCCGAGATTCCTCAGTTTCTATTGCAACAGTCGTTTCAACCAAATCGTCATTTGTAGTTTGTGTCTCTAGAACCTCTTCTAGATCCACCACCTTGCCATCATCTTTATCTGTGAAAAACTCTTTTTCCAAGAATGTGGCATACTGAGAAACAAACACCTTTTGTTCCTCTTTGTGGTAGAATAGATATCCATAAGAATTCTTTGGATACCCCACAAAATTACACATGACAGACCGTGTCTCGAGTTTGTCCGAATTCTGCTTTTTAACATAGGTCTGGCAACCCCAAATCTTAATTCTCTTAAGAGATGGTCTCTTCCCATGCCATATCTCATATGGCGTGGTAGACACGGTTTTGGTTGGAACCCTGTTCAGTAGAAATGCTGCAGTCTCCAATGCATGCCCCCAAAATGAGACGGGTAACTCAGCATCACTCATCATGGATCGGACCATATCTAATAGGGTCCTATTCCGTCGTTCAGACACACCGTTGTGCTGTGGTGTGTAAGGAGGAGTGAGCTGAGAGAGAATCCCATTCTCTTTTAGGAAGTTAGCAAATTCCATACTGAGATACTCTCCACCTCGATCTGATCGAAGCATCTTGATACTCAAGCCGGTTTGTTTTTCTACTTCTTGTTTATATTCAATGAATTTCTCGAAAGCTTCGGACTTGTGCTTTAATAAAAATACATGACCGAATCTTGAGAAATCGTCAGTGAAAGTAATGAAGTAAGAAAAACCGCCTCTAGTCTGTGTAGACATTGGCCCGCATACATCACTATGTATGAGGCCTAGGAGCTCAGTAGCTCTTTCTCCGTGTCCGGTAAACAGAGTTTTGGTCATTTTACCCTTGATACAAGACTGGCAAGTGCATAAGATTTATATTCAAAAGGGTTTAAATATCCATCTTTGTGTAACTTGTTTAGTCTTGTTTCGTTAATATGACCAAGTCTACAGTGCCAAAGAAAAGCTTCATTTAATTCTGAAAGTTTTCTTTTCTTAGTGTGTTGTATACTGAAAACTGTGTGTTGATTTAGGACGTATATCCCGTTATTAAGTGTACCATACCGAACCAACATTTGATTTAAGTGAATGTTCATAATATTGTTCTGCAATACAAAATTATATCCTTCATTATCTAACAAAGAAATAGATATTATATTACATAGCATACTTGGTACAAAATAACATGGGTTCAAAACCAATATACACCCAGATGGCAACCCCAAGTGATACTCTCCCACTGCGACTGTATCTACATTGGAACCATTTCCAATGCGGAGAGTATAGTCACCTGTCTTCAAAACTTTGCTATTTCTCAGGCCCTGCATAGAATTGCAAATGTGAGAACCTGAACCGGTATCTAATACCCAGGAAGCAGAGTTTATTGAAAAACAGTTTTCAGTCACAAACACACCTGAAGCGGAAGCATCCCCATGTTTCTTCTTGAGGTTCAAGTACTCCGTACAGTTGTGCTTCCAATGTCCTGTCTTGTGGCAATGAAAACATTCACCTTTCCCCGAGTCTCCAGCTTTGGACTTTTCCTTTCCCTTCACTTTTTTAACTCCACCCTTAGGATTGGTGGGCTTCTTCTTTTTCTTTCCCTTAGCCTTAGCCTTCGGGCGAGAAGAGGAAGATTGTCCAATAGTCATAACGAGAGTTTTTACTGATTTCATAGTGCTCTCTGCACTCTTTAACATATTAAGGAGTTCAGGTAGCTCCTTCTCCATGCTGTGCATGTTGAAGTTAACTATGAATTGAGCTAAGGTGGAGGGGAGGGACTGTAGAATAATATCCGTATACTGTTCATTGTCCATTGTCCATCCAAGGTCCTCAAGCTCTTCTATAAGAGCTATCATCTTCAGAACATGGTCTCCTACCGGTGTGCCAGGGGCCATTCGCGTCTGAAACAATTTCTTTGATGCTTCGTATCGTAATACGCGGGATTGCTCTCCATACAACTCCTTTGTATGGAGGAATATGGTTTGAATGTCAATATTCTCGTGCTGCTTTTGATGTGTATTGTCCATCGATGCAAGCGCGAGGCATTTGGCCATGGCACAGTCAGTATCCCATGTCTTGCGGACTTCAATATCCGCAACTGAGGATTTTGGACCTGGGACGGGCGGGGCTAAAGCCATGAGGACATATGATACTTTATCATAAGTCAAGGCTATTTTCAAATTTCTCAGCCAGTCTTTATAATTGGTCCCATTCAGTTTGTTTTTATCTAGTAAAAGCTTGAGTCCAGTCATTGGTATCTGCCGTTAAGAGAGAGAAAAGAATACACTCAGCGAAAGCTCTTGCATAGATTAGATTGGTTATTATCTTGTCTAATCGATGTCTCCCACTGCTTTAATCAAGTTTTTCTTTGAAACCTTAAAAAGAAAACAAGCCAGGATTAATTACAGTCTACAACTTCGCTAACCGTTCAGCCAGGCCAGTGTCGATACTTGAGGGAGGTTCCCCGTGCTTTCGCATGGACCTAATTAAAGTAAACCTCGTTTTCCCAGAGGCGTAGCCCCGTTAACACCTTTCTAGACACCTGATTGTACAGAATTTTTGTTTGTGTAATTGGAAATTGTAAAGAAATCACAACCAAAAATTATTTGACCGCAATCAACTACGGTGTCGGATGTAGATTGTAAATGAGTGCAGATCGTCCATAGGGACAGTGTAATAGTTCATCTTTTGAATTAGATGAGTCGAAACTTTAAAGAAAAGAAAAGAAAACAATTCATGATTTTTATTTGAAGTTCAAGAATTAGAAAATATAGATCTAATAACAAGAAAAAGATAGAATCAAGAATTGAGAGTTTGATGATTTTTCCAACCAAATATCAAGAATCGAAATGAGGCTCGTAGGAATCGATCAGATCTATAGATGTGATGCAATCTCAAGATGACGTATTCTCATCCTTCGATGGATTGATACTAGATCGATGATGATCGACGAGAATTAAGGATTTCTAGTGAAACTAGGGTTTCATCATTTATCCCGTGTTAATTCGTCGATATCATTCACATTCTAGCCTCTAGTAAATTCAAGAAACGATCGTAAATCCCTAATTTCGAGCGATCACAATCAAGAAAGCATCGCAACGAAACTAGGTCATCGATTCTTGAACTTGCTAGGGTTTACAAAACCCGTAGGACTTAAGAATCGTTTTAAGATTTGTTACATCATCATTCTATTGATCGTCTCGACTTCTCGACGAGCGTAGTTTTACTCAAACATCATCACAAGAACTACAATCATAAATTGAGATCGAATCATGATGCAAGAAATTAAAGAAAGCAAGATTAAAGAATTTCAACTTTTTTTTATATCAACAATTTCATTACATACGCTCAAGAACTACAACAGGAAGAACTCGATCGTCGATTTAGCTTCGCTCGGCTCCGTGAGTCGCGGATCGGCTTGGATCACTTGCTCGATTGGAGATCGGCTCCGCTCCTAAAAGGTTGAAGGGCTTCTTGCTTGATTGGTACTCAATATCTTGAATTTGGAGTGGAATTAGGGTTAGGGTTTCGCACAAGCCTTGTCACTAGACTTGTGGAAGAAGATGAAGAGAGTAGAGGTAAAGAATGAACTAATGAAGAACTAGCTAACTAAAGATTAACTAAGATTGATTAGCCTTTAACCCTAGGTCTAGGCTTCTATTTATAGACTTCCCTAAACCCTAGATCTAGGATTAGAATTTGAATTTCCCTCCAAAAGTTAGTTAGAGGAGGTTTGAATTTTCCTCCAAAAGTTTGTTGAGAAGAAGCTTCTAGATGTGATTAGTTAGGAGCTTAATCAAGATTAGCCTAATTAATCATCTTTGCTGATCTGGAAGAAGCTTCGAGAGAATTCTGGAATTTGACACGTATGAAATGAATGTAGGCCTCGAGAGATGAATTTTGCGCTGAAAATGGGAAGGTGATGTGGCCAAGCCGCCGCGGAACCGCGGCTCAAGCCGGCTCCCGCCGTGGTTCCGCGGCTCTTTTGAAGCTTTAGGGCTTGAAAACTCTGGTGCTGATTTGGGCTGACTTGTGGGCCTTTCTTTGATATGTTGATTTTTATATTTCCTTTTGAATTGCTACCATATCTGAAATCATTGAGTTGGCGTATTTTTGATCGGCTCTTTTAGCTTTGCTCCTGCAATTTCCTGCACAAATCTCGACACAAGTGTTGCGCAATACAGGGATGATGCGATGCCATGATAAACACACAATTTCCTCAGAAATATCGGTTTTAGAGTCTAACACATGCAATCTGATATTTCAGGACTGTTTTGCTAATATGTGAAATATGAATACCGAACACTTCTAAATGAGTGCAAAAGATAGGGAAATTGCCGTGTTAAAAATACATTATTTTCGACTGATCAAATTCCCCCAAACTTAATTTCGATCGTCTCGAGCGAACTGTTTATTAAAAAGAAGGAGAAAATAAAGAAAGAGAAAAACTAACTAGCACACTTTCGTAGGCAACACGATTGCACTGAGCACGTGCAACAAGCCTTTAAACCTCTAGGTGTCGCTAGTAGGAGGAGTGTTGTCTCCTGAAGGTTTTCAGCGGATTGCACCCACAAAATCCAATAATAAAAGGAAGATCATGAAAATTACATTTAAAGACAAGAAATGTAAAAGAAAAGCCTTGAAAATTAGGGTTTCCAACTAAGCTAGCTTTTCGGTTGTCATGAGCCCTATCTTAATGGTCATGAAAAGATGTCAGAAATCACGTCTTCCCTCAATAAAACATCGTCTTATTTTTCATTCCTATCTTTCTTCCAAACATCGATTATATAACCCTGCGTGTGTGTAAAGGGCATCCCTACACCCGGAGAATTCAATTCAAGCTATCATACTCTTGCCCATCAGCTTCAGTACTTTTTAATTAATGAATATTTAGATGAGATTGCTCACACACTTTCATGCGACCGTTAATACTTCTTGAGCTACTAACCAACCGATTACTCCTGTGCTCTCTTACTTGGTGTATTTTCCTCGTCTTGCACCACCTCAGGCATAGCAGTGACTCCCAGACCAGTTGGCCTTAGGGCACTAGGTGAAGAAGCACCCTCGCTATAAATTTTTTATTGCCTTCGGCGATAACAAAACCAGTATCCATTTTTCTCACCACTTTATATTTTCTTCATTTTTTTATTTCCTTCATACTTTTGGCTTTAAGACAAGAGCATTTCAAGGTATCCTCTACTATCCCAGGCTTTAAGACGTGTGTAAGTGCGAATAGCAAGGTATCAACGTCCAAAATGTTTGGCTTCCAGAATAGAAACTATTTTTCAGACTTATTTTTATCCTCAGATTAGTGACGTCTTTCATCTTACTAACCCTTGGGACAACGGCTCATAACTACTTATTACTAGTTCGTATAAGAAAACTTCTAATTTTCTTTGTTTTCTTAAATTTTTCTAATCTCATGGATGTAATTTTTCACTATCTAAACTTTTATTATCTTATTTATGTACAAAAAATGTTAAAATATTTTTATATTTTAAAAATTTTAAATTTTTATGGATTTTGAAAACTTTTTAAATTTTTATAAGTTTTTAAAGAAATGTTTTGTGCTTATGCAAATGATATGAAAATGATGCGAAAAATAAGCACAAATCTCCCCCAAACTTGTTTTCAACAGTGTCCTCACTATTGCCAACAGCTATATCTACAAAACCTGTAAGTCTGGGAGGAATTATTAGTGGGGGCAAAATATATAAGTGAAGAACTTCCCCTAAACTTACTCTTTTCACTCATCTCCATTCAAAAAGATGATGCAGTGATATACTGGACATGAAGGTGAGACGGAGGAATTTTAATCCAAATAGACTGGCTCCTGTAAGAACATGAGCTCCTCCGTGGGGTCAATGGAAAAATACGGCTTTAGTCTATGTCCATTCACTTTGAAAAATGTGCCGTTTTTAACATTTTCTACTTCTACTGCCCCGTGCGGGTATACAGACCGCACAACAAAAGGTCCCTTCCACCGAGATCGGAGCTTACCCGCGTGAAGGTGTAATCGTGAATCATAAAGAAGGACTTGTTGACCTTGTGAAAATGTTTTCCTCAAAATGTTTTTATCGTGAAAAACCTTAGTCCAATTCTTTACAATTACAGTGTTATCATAAGCTTCATCGCGGAGTTCGCTTAGCTCATTAAGTTGCAGCTTCCGAAAGGTGCAGGCTTGGTTTAGATCAAAATTTATTTCCGTAATAGTCCACAATGCTTTATGCTCTATCTCGACGGGTAAATGACATGCTTTCCCAAACATTATCCTATATGGAGACATTCCTAGGTCGGTTTTATATGCAGTTCGGAATGCCCAAAGAGCATCCGTCAGTTTGGTCGACCAGTCTTTTCTATTCTTAGCAACAGTTTTCTCCAGGATAAGTTTGATTTGTCTTTTTGAGATTTCAGCCTGCCCGCTTGTTTGGGGATGATAGGGTGTAGAAAGTCGGTGGTTGATTGAGTATTTCCGCATCAGAGTCTCGAAAGACCTGTTGCAGAAATGTGTCCCATTATCGGTAATAATAGCGCGTGGGTGTCCAAATCGTGAAAAGATATTCTCTTTCAAGAACTTAATGACAACTTTCCTGTCATTAGTGCGACATGGAATGGCTTCTACCCACTTTGAGACATAATCAACTGCCAGCAGTATGTACAAATTCCCAAAGGAGTTGGGAAAGGGACCCATAAAATCAATGCCCCAAACATCGAATATTTCAACAACCAGAATGGGTTGCTGAGGTATTTCATTCATCTGGGAGATTCTACCCGTGTACTGACATTGTGTACAGGTTTTGCAATAGTCAAATGCGTCCTTGAATAAGGTCGGCCAATAAAATCCACATTGCAAAACCTTCTCCGCCGTCTTTTTGGGACCAAAGTGACCCCCACAGGCCTGATCATGACAAAAAGAAAGAACACTCTTGAACTCTTCTTTTGGGACACACCGGCGAATGATCTGATCAGGACAATATTTAAACAGATATGGCTCGTCCCAGTAAAAATGTTTTACTTGGGATAGAAAGCGGTATTTGTCCTGTTTTGACCAATCGCTCGGTATAAGTCCCGTGACAAGATAGATCACAATATCCCTGAACCATGGTTCATTGGATATGCTCAAGAGTTGTTCGTCAGGGAACGAGTCATTGATTGGCAGGGTCACAGGGGAAGAATCCTATACTGCTGGGACTAGCAGGTTCCCGGCGAGTCCTGTCCGGTGTACTCATAACCCAATGAGCACCTGTATACATCTTAGGTGAACCAACTGACACCAGTGGCTTGTAAGACCGGCCATCGCCCCTCGTCGGGGTCTCGGCTGTATACACTAGTCTACTCTGGAGTATCGATGCCCTGTCTCGAAACTCCCACGACTAGGGACCTTTTAAGGATTTTCTTATAGACCCCAGCTCCCACATATATGATCGCCCTCATACTGCTGGGAGTTAAGCAAGAATCCTAGGGGCTCTATCAACGTGCAATAGTGACTCGTAAGGTCACCTAAAGCAGTACACGATGATAAAGATAAACCTGATAGCGTACTATCATCTTGAGTAAGACTGTCCTACCATTATAGGTCCTCCCTCAATCATTGCAATCACGTGCCTGTGATCCAATAGTTGACTCTGAGGGCACTATCTCCAACAATCTCCCACTTGCACTTAAGGCTAATTATTGCGATGTCGCATACTCACATCCCGTGTGATACCGAACACCCAACTCCTCTACTAGTCAGTCTCACAAAGCTCATTTACGAAACTATTGCTTTCGAGGAATAGCCTCAATGAGTGGATCCGCTGTGGTGTTTCTTTCTATGTCTCTCTTTATCTTAAGTTCGCGGAGAAACCCATCTCCCGAAATGAGCAATACCTGTCTTAGAATATGTTTGGATGTCTGATGGGACCTAGTTCATAAGTGAACTCCAAATCCAAACTTCTTAGACTGTATCGTCAACTGAACTTAATCAGTATCCTGCGCCATGCCTTCCCTCAGTATCCACCTGGACCACCTGTCCAAATACTTCCCTTGTCAGTGGGAAAACTATAACTCTGACAGTCACTCTGTCATCCAGGTCACCTTGGAAGCCTGGAATGATAACCGTCTCCTAGAGGAGGCTGCCGTTATCAAATCCCTAGAACATCCACTTATGTTCTAAAACTGCTTCCGAATGTTTCTCCAGGATTGGATCAATATCTACATATTGCACATACTGCAAAAACAACATCTGGTGTGGTACTTTACATCTCATGATTGACTCAATTGCCTAAGCAAATGATCTGCCAATCATGCACATCCCTCTCCCCTTTAGTCTGTAAGACACCTTCATAGAGGGTGACTCCCTTACCTGCAGGTACACCACCATGCCAGGAGTCGTCCATTCTAAATACTCTTAGAATGCTGTCTAAGTAGCCTTATTGGGAAACCACCCAAATCTAGATCTAAAACCATAGATCTAGTGACCAGAATGTCTGATATAATATCCAATTCTCATGTGGAGAAACCACTGTGTGACAACCAAAGTATAACCGATCGTAGTATAGGAATATCATTTCCTACTCTGTGTATGTCATCCAAATACCAGGACATCACACCCTACTACCATCTTAACAGATCCATCCCCTATTCTGATGAAGTCAAACCTATGACTGTCACATCAGAAATAGATGATCTATCTCCGCTATATCTTCTTTAGTCTATAAATAGACATAAGCCACTTGTCCACCATGCTTCCGCTGCTCCCACTGACCACGACAACCCTCTGGCAGAGTCATATAGACGTACTCTTTTAAAGCCAGTTTATAACGACGCTATACTCATCCTCCTTCCGGGTCGCACAGTCTGGAACAACAGCAATGGCAAGTCTGGGTAAACAAGAACCTCCCTGTCACCGTCCTTGAGGCTACCGGAGTACCTCTTGAGCGCCTGAGGTTACCCACCATTTCTGCGGAGTGGCCAATGGAATGTCAAACCAGATTGAATCTTTAGGTTCTTATCAAATCTTCAGTAATCGTTTGCGGTTCTGGAATCACTTCCAGTTCTACCATACTCCCACTACTGTTTTCTGAAAAAATCCATTTTTTTAAAACTATGGCGAGTTAAGAACAATATCACTATTGATCTTCCAGATGGTAGAAAGTCAACCCTCGTCATAGCCCGGGTCAACCCACAAACAACCATTACAGAAACGTGCCTTGAGTTGTCCAGTGTCTGGTTTTAAGCATAAGCTGGATAACTCCCTGTGCCTTAACAATATCAAGATATGAACTGTTCAATATCCAATATAGAAACAGAGGCACTGATTTAATTGAACCAGATTCAAATCATGCAGCTGTCTCCAGTGCATGTCAACTAAATGAAAGGAGGCCGATCAGCGTTACTTAACTTAGGAATGCTTCCAATTATGAGTAACCTGAAAGAGAAGCAAGTTCTCTTAAACATTACTATCAACTAAACACCATACACAAGTATCTACATCTTCGATCACCTTGAAGAATCCCGATACTTGCAATATTTGGTTCTCTACTTTACTCTTTTACCTATAACTTCTCAAAACTTGGACCCTGTGTTTCTACGAAACACTTGTTTAAGACCTAGAGAAGTCACAAGTAAACCGAATATAGTACGAGGACCATCCCCTCTGTCCTAATGGACATTGGACAATATACAATACTCTGTATAAGTCCCCTGAGTCAAGTGACTCATTCACTATGTGTCGTAGGTTGAAAACTGTACTTATGGTTAAGAAGAATTACACCGCTGTTTAATGCTTCTTACTTAACCATCCACTGATATAGGTAAACGTCATAGACATAATTTCAAAAAGGTATATCTCACTCTATTAAAATAGACGTACAGATATATAAATTTTAAATTGGTGCATAACAACGGATATTCAAAACCAAATATTTGTCGTCCGGCAAACAACCCAGGCGATTTCCTCAAATATCACCAATTACAACGAATTCCGATAAAATGAGGATGACCACCTAATTCCTAATAACTTACTCCCACTCATCATCTGTAAAACCATACAGATCTGAGAATCATACCTGGTAAATACATACCCTGGAGCAAGTGTCTAATTGGGAAATCAGTTTTCTTTTAACAGTACACAGTGAAACTGGAACATCGAAATGTTTCGATGGGGTATCCCGGTATTCCTAGTAATGCCTCTTCCATTATCAAGATTCACAACTGTAACCGTATAATTCTTTGCCACCTCTCCAAATCCCTTTATATGTCTTTAGTCGTTACCTTCTGTACACCCCTTTAGGCCAAATGGTTTTTCTTCCTTCCCTACCGTTCGGCACCAGCCTATGGTTTGGAAGAATACTATCCAATAAGCATAATGGGTGTACTGTCCTAATCCCAGGAGCACTCGCAACCCGAGAGAAGGTAAAGATAAAAGACAACTGAATAAAAACTTATTCCTATTTCTCCTGAACCAGAATCCATCTCCGAACTGGAACAAGTTCTTTCGAGTTCGTATATAACCATACGATGGAGTATCCATATAAACTGTGGATCTTCGTAGTGATACGGAGTGTCCTGGAGAAATACAAAGGTGAATTGGGAGTGGTAATGAAATACTTGGTTTGGTCGTGAATAGCAGTCGCATTTTACATTGCCCTCTTACTAATCCCTTGATATGTCTTTACTTAATAACTTCTGTAACCTTAGTTAGGCTAATTGGTTTTCTTCATTCCCTACCGGTAGGCACCTGCCTATGGTTTGGAAGAAGATTATCCAATCTGCGTAATAGGTGTACTATCTCCTAAACTAAGGAGTACTCGCAACCTGAGAGAAGGTAAAAGGAAAAGATGTTGGATATATGTATGCCCTAGAGTCCATTATATGATAGTGGATGTATTTATACATGTGTGTCTATATATATATATATATATATATATATATATATATATATATTCAGTGTACATTCTTGCTCGACATGATAGTATGCTATCTGGTTCTTCTTTATCTGACATGTTGATTTGATCATGCTTTTACTCATTCATACATGTTGATAAAGCCCTGAGGATATTGGCTTGACTACAGTGATTATGATAGAGATCATACTAGTGGGACATCTGTAGTTTATGAGCATATCCTGGAATGTCCCTAGTCGTCGGTGTATCGAGACGGCGCATCGATATACCAGAGTAGACTAGCGTATATGATACTAGACCCATATGATGGGCGATGGATGTTCCCACATTCATCGATGTTTGACATCAAGATCATATACGGGTGCTCTGTGGTGACAGGGTACACTAGACGGACTCACCGAGAACTCCTATATGGAATTATATCTATCGTCGGATAGCAGTTCTCAGGTGACACTGGTACAGGTTAGTCTGTAGACCCGAGATCGTCACAGAGTCTTGTGTGCTCTCCCACTGTACTTTGATTACCACCCTACCACGGCTCTACTGAGTCGTGCAAACAGGTGGCCGTTGGATACAGTCCCGAGACACACGAAGGCGATGAGCGATAGGAGGGGTTTCATCTCTCCCGGTATTGGGAGTTGATGCTGTGCTGTGCTGTGCTCGACTGGTTATATCAGTAAGTCCCTGGCCAGGGCTGCTGAGATTTGCTAATAAGTGTTATCAGTAGTTTCTCGATCTGTTATAGACCATTCACCGGCACGACTTATTGAGTTATTGGGGTCATCGTTACCATCCCTAGACTCGATATGCAGCATATCTGACGAAAAGACCGGACTGTACGGTAGTGTTGCCGGTTGGCTCGACTGGAGTTGTAGCAGGTTCGCTTGTTTTCTTCTGATCGCTCAATACCCGGGTGGCCGTTACGTTTAGCTGACCGCTTGCGGCTTGAGGGTGTTTGATATGATCATCACCCACTGCCGGCGTATTGACGAGTCTTAGAGTCCCACAAAGGAGTTACCTAGTCCAGGCGAAACGTTGTGGTGCGCATATGCGATATGCGCATGGACCCGCTTAAAATGCGCGTATGAGATACCGTATATTAATCGGGGGGGGGGCTCTCTTTTGGTTAGGTCGTATGTGATATGGCCGGATTGATAAATCAAGTGTTGATTTATCATTTAACCATTAGTTTCTCACTTAAAATCCTTTCTTGTATTTTTGATGTATGCATGCATGTATGCATTCTTTCATGATTCATGCACATATGGATGTGCATGCACACATACATACATACATCATCCTTCATGGTTGTTTATACATTGAAAATGGTGGCAATATAAGACTCACACCATGGTTTATGTGTATGGATTATTATTTTTATTTATGTTAAAACAAAAGAAAAGAGAAAAGATTAATTGATGGATTAGTTTCTACACTCTTCTTTTGACCTAACCATGTTCACCTACTTATTAATCATGATTTAATCTTTCTCTTGTGTTTTAACTAAAGTAAAATAAATATCCATAATAGATAACCATGGTTTGAGATGAAGAAGGAAAATATATATAGATATATTTTTCTATTTTCACACAAGGGTTAATCTTTTAGTCTTGTTCAAAAAAGCCATCATCTTCTTCCTCCTTCTTCTTTTGCTCTCTAGACTTTTGTAGTGAGCAAAATATTCATCAAGTTAGGTTTTTGAAGTGAGAAAAGCCACCACAACATCATTCTACACAAGTCTTGCCCACTTGTTTAGAGTGTTATCTTCATTTCTTTCTCTTGATCAAGTGAAGTTGATAGCTTGGACAAAGGAGCTTCGGGTGGATCGTCGAGGACACTAGAAGACTTCAAGCTAACCGTTCTCCAACCCTCAAGTGGCCAAGGTGTCAAGAATAGAGAGCTACAAAGGTTGTACTCTCAAAACCCTACCCTTTGTTACTTGTAAAGTTTTGAAACCCTAATTTTTCTAGGATTGATTCTTTGTGTGTTCACTTAGCACTCTAAAAACTTAAACTTTGTGACATATGATGCTTCCAAACCTCTCACAGGGTGCTAGGTAAACCTAACATTGGTATCAGAGCCGACCTAGAACATTAGGCGATACTTTAGCGAAGTAAAAACTCCGATCGAACCGAAAGACGGTATTTTGGGACACTCTCTGGACATTTTTTAAAATCTGTTATTTTTCAGAATTAAAAATCCTTAAAAAATTCAGCAGGTAAATATAAGCACAACTGTAAAAAACGTGCCCATGAACAGTTACTTCCACCGCGGAACCGCGGCCAAAGCTTGTTTGGGCCGCGGCTGTACAGAGGTTGTATTTTGTTATTTTTATACAGTAATGCTTATAACTGCTTGTATATTTTTTGGAGTATTTTTAATCTGAATTTAGTACTGTTAGTTCTGGAGATTGTTTTGAGTTCATTGATTCGATCGGAATTTTAACTTCTTGTTTTTCCGGATAACTAGAAAGTATTGAATTTTTCGAACGAGTGTCGTTTGCTCACTTTTCACGGGGTTTAAATCTTTCGGATATATGTGCAAGTTTTGTGGTGGACCCTCTAGAAGACAACAAACCTTAACTCGATTATGTGACTGTCTTGAACTGCCCTTTGAACCTTAGGGTTTGGGGCAGTACAGCGTGCCACATGTGAGGCGTTGGCTTGACCCTTCTACGGCTGGACCGCTACTACTGTGACACACTCCGGATTTTTTGAACTCCGCTCAAGTGTTGAGCTTTAGGGAATTTTGGGTATTTGATCATTCGGTCGAAAACTTTAATACTGTCTATTTATCTGGAATGTGATACAATATGTGGAATTCATATAGTTTAGGCATGAAATACGAAGTATGTGATATTTCGCATTTATGACGTCTAAAGAGAATGTGGATTTCAAATATTGTAGTTTTACACTTTCTTTTCAGTGACCGTAAGTGTAGTATGTTCGATATCGCCGGTTTCGTTATTATACATCAACGACAATTGGGGTACGCATACTTACTTACGTTGATGATATATGATATTATGTGTTGCTGAGATATGATTTGCAGGATTGTCGCGATCGAATAGCCGGGTTTTTTTTATGTGAGATGAGAGTTTTATATTTTCATTCATGTGAATTCAAATGTAATGTAATATTCTTTTATTTGGGGCACTTCCGGGTTGAGGTTGATGTCACCGGTGTTGTATATTATTTACTTTTCCGCATTAGGATAGACCCAAGGAGGGGAGCACAAATGACCGGGTTCTGGGGTTCAGTGGGAGGCCATCTCGAGGAGTCGAGACCGGGTATCCTAAACTCCAGGATTGGTAGGGTCGCTTGCCGCTCTCGTAGGGGTCTAGGGGTGTGGGCTTCGCTATTCATCGCGACTGTGGAATCCGTATTTTCTATTGTTGGCTAAATACTAATTACGGACGTCCTAGTATATCCCACATTATATATATGATTCTGCTTCCTGTGTTCTGAGATATCTGAGACGAATGATATATTATATATGAGATATATAGTAGAGGTTGCTTAGTCTTACACCCGCGCTAGTCCCATCCCGGTATGCCGTTAGTTAAGTAACCTAACGGTGCATAACGGAACATTGCGGCTAATGCAGATGGCATAAGCGTACGTGTTATTTTCGTTTCTTTTCTGTGATTGGATTAAGGACTTTAATGATGGGATTACATTAATATGATTAATGTAAAGAAAATAAACCTAAAAAGATGTTGTAGAATCGGATTTGAAAACCACTCGGCTCTTTATGAAAAAGTTGTATTTCAAAAACAGCGGAGCACAAGCCACTCCTTTTCAAAACCATTTGATTCTACGACGATATCAAGTTCAAAGCGTTAAAGATTTTCTTAAAAATCATCCGCAACCCTCCGTCATTTTAGGAAGTAGAGTACTTAGTATTCGTGCTATGTTTGTTGACTTTAGTTAAGGCGTAGTGTACGGTAGTTAAGTGATGTCTTCCTACACTGCATATGATGCAGATTAATTAGGACTTTCATGCGACTTTGTTGACCATAGTTAAGGGTCAAATGGGTGGGTCTAATTGATCAAGAAATGACGGGTAGAACTTGACCGGTACTTATGATTTGTTGACCATAGTTAAGGTCATAAGTACTAGGGGTAAAAATCACATCGGGAATTTCAAGTGTTGAGATTTGCAATGAGATTGCATACCTTCCATATGATGGTTGGATCCCGATCCCACTGTGGGCAATAGTTGCTCCTAGGAGAGTTTTGCAGTTTACAATTAGCTAACTCATTAGGTGTTGATCAGTCGAAAATAATGTATTTTTAATACGGCAATTTCCCTATCTTTTGCACTCATTTAGAAGTGTTCGGTATTCATATTTCACATATTAGCAAAACAGTCCTGAAATATCAGATTGCATGTGTTAGACTCTAAAACCGATATTTCTGAGGAAATTGTGTGTTTATCATGGCATCGCATCATCCCTGTATTGCGCAACACTTGTGTCGAGATTTGTGCAGGAAATTGCAGGAGCAAAGCCAAAAGAGCTGATCAAAAATACGCCAACTCAATGATTTCAGATCTAGTAGCAATTCAAAAGGAAATATAAAAATCAACATATCAAAGAAAGGCCCACAAGTCATCCAAAATCAGCACCAGAGTTTTCAAGCCCTAAAGCTTCAAAAGAGCCGCGGAACCGCGGCGGGAGCCGGCTTGCGCCGCGGTTCCGCGGCGGCTTGGCCACATCAGCTTCCCATTTTCAGCGCAAAATTCATCTCTCGAGGCCCACATTCATTTCATACTTGTCAAATTCCAGAATTCTCTCGAAGCTTCTTCCAGATCAGCAAAGATGTTTAATTAGGCTAATCTTGAATAAGCTCCTAACTAATCACATCTAGAAGCTTCTCCTCAACAAACTTTTGGAAGGAAATTCAAATCCCCTCTAACTAGCTTTTGGAGGGAAATTCAAATTCTAATCCTAGATCTAGGGTTTAGGGAAGTCTATAAATAGAAGCCTAGACCTAGGGTTAAAGGCTAATCAATCTTAGTTAATCTTTAGTTAGCTAGTTCTTCATTAGTTCATTCTTTACCTCTACTCTCTTCATCTTCTTCCACAAGTCTAGAGACAAGGCTTGTGCGAAACCCTAACCCTAATTCCACTCCAAATTCAAGATCTTGAGTACCAATCAAGCAAGAAGCCCTTCAACCTTTTAGGAGCGGAGCCGATCTCCAATCGAGCAAGTGATCCAAGCCGATCCGTGACTCACGGAGCCGAGCGAAGCCAAATCGACGATCGAGTTCTTCCTCTTGTAGTTCTTGAGCGTATGTAATGAAATTGTTGATATAAATAAAAGGTGAAATTCTTTAATCTTGCTTTCTTTAATTTCTTGCATCATGATTCGATCTCAATTTATGATTGTAGTTCTTGTGATGATGGTTGAGTAAAACTCCGCTCGTCGAGGAGTCGAGACGATCAATAGAATGATAATGTAACAAATCTTAAAACGATTCTTAAGTCCTACGGGTTTTGTAAACCCTAGCAAGTTCAAGAATCGATGACCTAGTTTCGTTGCGATGCTTTCTTGATTGTGATCGCTCAAAATTAGGGATTTACGATCGTTTCTTGAATTTACTAGAGGCTAGAATGTGAATGATATCGACGAATTAACACGGGATAAATGATGAAACCCTAGTTTCACTAGAAATCCCTAATTCTCGTCGATCATCATCGATCTAGTATCAATCCATCGAAGGATGAGAATACGTCATCTTGAGATTGCATCACATCTATAGATCCGATCGATTCCTACGAGCCTCATTTCGATTCTTGATATTTGGTTGGAAAAATCATCAAACTCTCAATTCTTGATTCTATCTTTTTCTTGTTTTTAGATTTATATTTTCTAATTCTTGAACTTCAAATATAAATCATGAATTGTTTTGTTTTGTTTTCTTTAAAGTTTCGACTCATCTAATTCAAAAGAAGAACTATTACACTGTCCCTGTGGACGATCCGCACTCACTTATAATCTACATCCGACATCGTAGTTGATTGCGGTCAAATAATTTTTGGTTGTGATTTCTTGTCAATTTCCATTTACACAAACAATAATTCTTTAACAATCAAATGGCGCCGCTGCCGGGGATTACGCGCTAATTCGTTTCATATTAAAGTTTAAATTGAAAGATTTATTCCATTGTAATTTTTGTGATCAAAATTCGTGCAAACCCTAAACGATTTGTTGTGGTTCATTGCAAGGAGATCTGGAGATTGCTGTGAAATTGGAAATTTTTTTGGAATATACCAGAGAGCTGAAGAAGTCTACAGAGCCTCTCTGAAAAATTTTGGTGCAGTGTTCCTACCAAACGACCGCGGAAAAATTTTAAGCACCCAAGTGCGGCGGTTCCGCGGCTTGGTGAAGCCCTCTCTGTGCAAAAATTCCTCAGGTACTTTCTTACCTTCTCCTCTCTTCTCTTTTTAGCTCCAACTAACAAGTTTCTGCAGGCTTCTTTGCAAATAATCGCAGCTCGCAAATTGCAAAAGTAAATTTGTGCGTGATTTTGTTTCTTGGTTGTTTGCATTCTAAATACGGATATTAAGGGGCACGGCCAAATCCAAATTAGGTGGGGAGTTCATTACCCTTCCTAGGCCCCGAAAATCACAAAACTTGCATCCGCATTTACCCACATTAACTAAAAAAATATCTAGAGAAGACTCTATGGACCGTCGTGCTCACTTAGGACAGAAGAAGGCCGTAGGTAATTCATTGCTTATCCGCGTTTTCTTGTGGTGTCTAGGCAAGTGTGTCAAAGGCTAGTGGTTATTAATTAGGCCCACAACTTACGTAGTGGAGTACCTTCCCACTTACCTGGCACTTACCTGGCCACAGGGGAACAAAGAGGCAGTGGAGTATTCTATCCTGCGACTTGTCTTTTGGCAGTTAGGAGCGGTCTAGAGCCGGACCTAGGTGACCACTAGATTCTAGGGTTTTGTGTGCTGCATTTGTTGTGTCGCATCATTTTTTCAAAAATCCGCACTTTTTCAAAGCAAACACCGCATTCATTCATTACCCCTAATTATAAGTCAACGCTGCCACTTGTACTAACCCTTTTTAGTACAAGATAGGCTGGACACAGGATTCTAGTGCCCGTTTAGTCCGCGTACCCTTTATCGACTCCGAAGTTGATATTTCTCCATTTACTTTTCCTTTACCCACTACCACACCCACATCGATGGATCTACCTCCATCGAACTTCTTTAACCCTAATCTGCCGCCGTCCGTTGGTGCGCAGAATCCACACCGCGTCTCTCTCCAGGAGAGGTGCTATCCACTGCGAGGTCCTCTTTCGACCTGCTTATCCACACCACCAGCCAATGGGGATAACTTTGAGATTAAGCCCCAGTATATCAATCTTTTACCCAAATTCCACGGACTCGAGACTGAGGACGCTTACGTTTTCATTACCAAATTTGAAAACGTATGCGCAATGATGGGTACGTCACAACTTTCAGTGGATGCTATGCGTCTACGACTTCTTCCATTTACATTGTGCGATATAGCCGAGAAGTGGCTATATAACATTACCGCACACTCTATTATGAATTGGGAAGAATTCGTCGCTGCATTCCTTAAGAAATTTTACCCAATACAAAAGACAACTCGAATCCGTAGTGAACTGAATCAATTTGCCCAGCTCCCTACTGAACCATTTTCAAAATGCTTTGAACGTTTCAAGGATCTATTGGTTCAGTGTCCTTATCACGGCATCCCGAGATGGGAAGTGTGCCGAATCATTTATGAGGGCATTAACCCAAACACTAAACAGAGCCTTGAAAACATGTGTCAAGGTACTTTTATGACTAAGGATGATGGGGAAGTGTGGAAGTATTTAGAAGAGTTCGCTGAAAAATCACTACAGTAGGAGAGTGGAACCCAACCATTGAATAGGGGTGGCGTACACCAAATAGATGTGTCCATAGGTGTTCGAGCTGAGATGGCAGCAATGCAAAAGAAGCTCGACGCTATGGAACACAAATTTTCTGCAGCCTCCCTAAACCCAATGTCGCTCCCCAAAACTGTATGTGGCTGCTGTTCTGATCCGCCTCATTTAACGGAAGAATGTCCATTAAACTCTGCGTTTCAAGGTCACGAGCATTCAAATGCCGCATTTCAAAGACCTCAAAACGATCCTTATTCTTCCACGTACAATCAGGGTTGGAGGAATCACCCGAATTTTGCTTGGAACCAACAACAATCTCAAAACACGGTTCCAAACACGAATCAATTTCAAAGGGCTCTTCCTCTACCACAACATCAACCACTTCAAATCACTCAGCACCCCTACCAGTCAAAAAATTTCCAAAATCAGGTCAACAATCCTGCACAGTCTAATCCTATGCAGTTGTCCTGTTCTGACGAATTCTCTCAATTCACTCAAACCATGAAATCACTTTTATCAAATTTCATAGAGGTTTCGACTGAGGTTAGATCTTCCGTCAGTGAGATACAGAAAAACTCAACGTCTCAAGTTGAGAGTATCAGATCGATGGAAGCGGAAATCGCACGCCTTAAAGCCGAAATGAGTGCGAGAGAAAAAGGGAAACTTCCCTCTCAACTCCTACAGAATCCTGGGCATTACAATGTAAATGCCGTCACAACGTTGAGATCGGGAAGAGTGCTGAACAATCATGTTGGGGAAGAAGTTGATGATATTGGAAATCATATCAACACCCCGGCTGAGACCTTTCCACACACACACACTTCTCCTTCTGATCCTTTTTCTTCTACCACACCACCTTCTCGAGAACCTATTCTCCATTTCCCACAAGGCTCGACACCTCAACCCAACCCTTATAGTTCTCCACAGACGGTCTCCACACCTCTTTTGGAACCTCGTCTACCCCCTCTTCCTTCTCCTATGATGGACCCGACGCTTATTGCGAAAACTCCTTACCCGAATCGGTTAAGGGGTAATAGAACGAGTCCTCATATGGAGAAAATTATGGAAATGTTCAAACAGGTTAACATCAACATCCCTCTCCTAGATGCGATTCAACAAGTCCCCGCTTATGCGAAAATTCTTAAGGACTTGTGCACTAAGAAGAGGAAGACTCAAGTGCCTAAGAAGGTCTTTATGTCTAATAATATCAGCACTGCTTTTATTCCCCAGCTACCAAAGAAACGAAAGGACCCAGGATGTCCTACAATATCGATTTCTATTGGGGGTAAAAACATAAATCATGCTCTTTTAGACCTTGGCGCAAGTGTTAACCTCCTTCCATATTCTGTATATGAGCAATTAGGGATTGGAGAGCTAAAACCTGCTCACTGCACTCTCCAAATGGCAGACCGTTCAATCACCAAACCAAGGGGTGAATTAGAGGATGTGTTGATAATGGTCGGGGAATTTGTTTTCCCTGTAGACTTCATTGTACTCGACACACAGCCTGTAGCAAACCCCCGGGGCCAAATTCTGGTGATTCTGGGTCGTCCTTTCCTTGCCACTTCCAACGCTGTTATAAACTGTAGAAACGGTTCAATGAACTTATCATTTGGAAATATGACCATTGAACTAAATATCTACAAAGTTGGAAATCAGCCATCAGAACCCTCTGCTCATATTTTAGATGTGTGCTCTGTCCACGAGATCGCTCCCGATAGTTGCGGAGCTGAGGAACTTTGCTTTACTGATCTCGACGACATTACCACATCTCTGTTTGATTTCACACAAGATCTTAGTGAGGACACTTTTTCTACACTTGAGTCCTGCACTCCTGACTTTTCTCCACCCGAGTCTGTATCTTTCACAGGCTCTGAGCTTCTTTGTAAATCCAAAAATCACTCAATGATCCCTCCTTCTATCATTTCTCCGCCTGAATTAGATCTCAAAATTTTTCCTTCTTATCTTAAATATGCTTATTTAGGTGAGAAGGAGTCTTTGCCGGTTATAATATCCGCTTCTCTAGCATTAGAGCAAGAGAATGCACTTTTATCGGTATTGAGATCTAACAAAGAGGCGTTTGGTTGGAGTATGGCGGACATCAAAGGGATTAGTACCTTGATAGTTGAACATCATATACATGTGATGGATGATGCCAGACCAACCCGAGAACCACAGAGACGGTTGAATCCCATCATGAAGGAAGCAGTAATGAAAGAGATCGTCAAATGCCTAGATAATGGTATTATATACCCCATCTCCGATAGCCAATGGGTGAGTCATATACATGTCATTCCTAAGAAATCCGGCATCACTGTTATAACCAATGAGGCAAATGAGTTGATTTAGACACGCACCCAAACTGGGTGGCGTGTATGTATCGATTATAGAAAACTCAATGCTGCCACGAGGAAAGACCACTTTCCTTTACCATTCATTGATCAAATGCTGGAACGCTTTGCAAAACGAGATTATTATTGTTTTATGGACGGATACTCAGGCTATAATCAGGTCCCCATCGCCAAAAAAGATCAAGATAAAACCACTTTTACTTGTCCTTTTGGTACTTTTGCTTACAGTCGCATGCCTTTTGGGTTATGCAATGCTCCCGCTACCTTTCAGCGGTGTATGATGGGGATATTCTCTGATATGGTAGAGAATTTCCTGGAGATCTTTATGGACGATTTCTCGATTTTTGGAGACTCTTTTTCCGATTGCCTAGCGAATCTTGACGCTGTTCTTACTCGTTGCAAAGAGAAGAACTTGACTTTAAACTGGGAAAAATGCCATTTTATGGTCCAAGAAGGAATTGTTCTTGGACATGTTATTTCACAGAAAGGCATTGAGGTTGACAGAGCTAAGATAGATGTCATTCAAAACCTCCCTCATCCCAAAAGCGTCAAAGATATTCGATCTTTCCTTGGCCATGCGGGCTTTTATAGAAGATTCATTAAAGACTTTAGCAAAATTGCTAGACCTTTAACTCTTCTCCTGGCCAAGGATACGACCTTCCATTTTGACTCGGACTGCGAGACAGCTTTCGACTCACTTAAACACTCACTCACTTCAGCCCGCGTGCTATCATCGCCTAACTGGGACTACCCGTTTGAGCTGATGTGTGACGCATCCGACTTTGCAGTAGGTGCAGTCTTAGGACAGCACATCGAAAAGATGCCACACGTGATATACTATGCAAGTAAGACCCTGAATGATACTCAAATCAATTATACAACCACCGAAAAGGAACTTTTAGCGGTTGTATTTGCATTAGAAAAATTTAGGCCTTACTTAATTGGCTCACCTATAGTTTTGTACACGGACCATTCCGCTTTAAAACACCTTCTGGCGAAGAAAGATGCAAAAGGTCGACTAATACGTTGGATCCTTCTGTTACAAGAATTCGATCTTGTTATCAAAGATAAGAAAGGATGTGAAAACGTAGTAGCTGACCATCTTTCACGCATCTCTTCTTCCCCTGTGACCCTGCCGATCAATGACTCGTTCCCTGATGAACAACTCTTGAGCGTATCCAATGAACCATGGTTCAGGGATATTGTGAACTATCTTGTCACGGGACTTATACCGAGCGATTGGTCAAAACAGGACAAATACCGCTTTCTATCCCAAGTAAAACATTTTTACTGGGACGAGCCATATCTGTTTAAATATTGTCCTGATCAGATCATTCGCCGGTGTGTCCCAAAATAAGAGTTCAAGAGTGTTCTTTCTTTTTGTCATGATCAGGCCTGTGGGGGTCACTTTGGTCCCAAAAAGACGGCGGAGATGGTTTTGCAATGTGGATTTTATTGGCCGACCTTATTCAAGGACGCATTTTACTATTGCAAAACCTGTACACAATGTCAGTACACGGGTAGAATCTCCCAGAGGAATGAAATGCCTCAGCAACCCATTCTGGTTGCTGAAATATTCGAAGTTTGGGGCATTGATTTTATGGGTCCCTTTCCCAACTCCTTTGGGAATTTGTACATACTGCTGGCGGTTGATTATGTCTCAAAGTGGGTAGAAGCCATTCCATATCGCACTAATGACACGAAAGTTGTCATTAAGTTCTTGAAAGAGAATATCTTTTCGCGATTTGGACACCCACGCACTATTATTAGCGATAATGGGACACATTTCTGCAACAGGTCTTCGAGACTCTGATGCGAAAATACTCAATCAACCACCGACTTTCTACACCCTATCATCCCCAAACAAGCGGGCAGGCTGAAATCTCAAACAGACAAATCAAACTTATCCTGTAGAAAACTATTGCTAAGAATAGAAAAGACCGGTCGACCAAACTGACGGATGCTCTTTGGGCATTCCGAACTGCATATAAAACCGACCTAGGAATGTCTCCATATAGGATAGTGTTTGGGAAAGCATGTCATTTACCCGTCGAGATAGAGCATAAAGCATTGTGGGCTATTAAGGAAATAAATTTTGATCTAAACCAAGCCTGCAACATTCGGAAGCTGCAACTTAATGAGCTAAGCGAACTCCGCGATGAAGCTTATGATAACGCTGTAATTGTAAAGAATAGGACTAAGGTTTTTCACGATAAAAACATTTTGAGGAAAACATTTTCACAAGGTCAACAATTCCTTCTTTATGATTCACGATTACACCTTCACGCGGGTAAGCTCCGATCTCGGTGGAAGGGACCTTTTGTTGTGCGGTCTGTATACCCGCACGGGGCAGTAGAAGTAGAAAATGTTAAAAACGACACATTTTTCAAAGTGAATGGATATAGACTAAAGCAGTATTTTTCCACTGACCCCACGGAGGAGCTCCTGTTCTTACAGGAGCCAGTTTATTTGGATTAAAATTCCTCCGTCTCACCTTCATGTCCAGTATATCACTGCATCATCTTTTTGAATGGAGGTGAGTGAAAAGAGTAAGTTTGGGGGAAGTTCTTCACTTATATATTTTGCCCCCACTAATAATTCCTCCCAGACTTACAGGTTTTGTAGATATAGCTGTTGGCAACAGTGAGGACACTGTTGAAAACAAGTTTGGGGGAGGTTTGTGCTTATTTTTCGCATCATTTTCATATCATTTGCATAAGCACAAAACATTTCTTTAAAAACTTATAAAATTTTAAAAAGTTTTCAAAATCCATAAAAATTTAAAATTTTCAAAATATAAAAATATTTTAACATTTTTTGTACATAAATAAAATAATAAAAGTTTAGATAGTGAAAAATTACATCCATGAGATTAGAAAAATTTAAGAAAACCAAGAAAATTAGAAGTTTTCTTATACGAACTAGTAATAAGTAGTTATGAGCCGTTGTCCCAAGGGTTAGTAAGATGAAAGACGTCACTAATCTGAGGATAAAAATAAGTCTGAAAAATAGTTTCTATTCTGGAAGCCAAACATTTTGAACGTTGATACCCTGCTATTCGCACTTACACACGTCTTAAAGCCTGGGATAGTAGAGGATACCTTGAAATGCTCTTGTCTTAAAGCCAAAAGTATGAAGGAAATAAAAAAAAATTGAAGAAAATATAAAGTGGTGAGAAAAATGGACACTGGTTTTGTTATCGCCGAAGGCAATAAAAAATTTATAGCGAGGGTGCTTCTTCACCTAGTGCCCTAAGGCCAACTGGTCTGGGAGTCACTGCTATGCCTGAGGTGGTGCAAGACGAGGAAAATACACCAAGTAAGAGAGCACAGGAGTAATCGGTCGGTTAGTACCTCAAGAAGTATTAACGGTCGCATGGAAGTGTGTGAGCAATCTCATCTAAATATTCACTAATTAAAAAGTACCGAGGCTGATGGGCAAGAGTATGATAGCTTGAATTGAATTCTCCGGGTGTAGGGATGTCCTTTACACACACGCAGGGTTATATGATCGATGTTTGGAAGAAAGATAGGAATGAAAAATAAGACGATATTTTATTGAGGGAGGACGTGATTTCTGACATCTTTTCATGACTATTAAGATAGGGCTCATGACAACCGAAAAGCTAGCTTAGTTGGAAACCCTAATTTTCAAGGCTTTTCTTTTACAATTTTTGTCTTTAAATGTAATTTTCATTATCTTCCTTTTATTATTGGATTTTGTGGGTGCAATCCGCTGAAAACCCTCAGGAGACAACACTCCTCCTACTAGGGACACCTAGAGGTTTAAAGGCTTGTTGCACGTGCTCAGTGCAATCGTGTTGCCTACGAATGTGTGCTAGTTAGTTTTTCTCTTTCTTTATTTTCTCCTTCTTTTTAATAAACAGTTCGCTCGAGACGATCGAAATTAAGTTTGGGGGAATTTGATCAGTCGAAAATAATGTATTTTTAACACGGCAATTTCCCTATCTTTTGCACTCATTTAGAAGTGTTCGGTATTCATATTTCACATATTAGCAAAACAATCCTGAAATATCAGATTGCATGTGTTAGACTCTAAAACTGATATTTCTGAGAAAATTGTGTGTTTATCATGGCATCGCATCATCCCTGTATTGCGCAACACTTGTGTCGAGATTTGTGCAGGAAATTGCAGGAGCAAAGCCAAAAGAGCCGATCAAAAATACGCCAACTCAATGATTTCAGATCTGGTAGCAATTCAAAAGGAAATATAAAAATCAACATATCAAAGAAAGGCCCACAAGTCAGCCCAAATCAGCACCAGAGTTTTCAAGCCCTAAAGCTTCAAAAGAGCCGCGGAACCGCAGCGGGAGCCGGCTTGCGCCGCGGTTCCGCGGCGGCTTGGCCACATCAGCTTCCCATTTTCAGCGCAAAATTCATCTCTCGAGGACCACATTCATTTCATACATGTCAAATTCCAGAATTCTCTCGAAGCTTCTTCCAGATCAGCAAAGATGATTAATTAGGCTAATCTTGATTAAGCTCCTAACTAATCACATCTAAAAGCTTCTCCTCAACAAACTTTTGGAGGGAAATTCAAATCTCCTCTAACTAACTTTTGGAGGGAAATTCAAATTCTAATCCTAGATCTAGGGTTTAGGGAAGACTATAAATAGAAGCCTAGACCTAGGGTTAAAGGCTAATCAATCTTAGTTAATCTTTAGTTAGCTAGTTCTTCATTAGTTCATTCTTTACCTCTACTCTCTTCATCTTCTTCCATAAGTCTAGTGACAAGGCTTGTGCGAAACCCTAACCCTAATTCCACTCCATATTCAAGATCTTGAGTACCAATCAAGCAAGAAGCCCTTCAACCTTTTAAGAGTGGAGCCGATCTCCAATCGAGCAAGTGATCTAAGCCGATCCGCGACTCACGGAGCCGAGCGAAGCCAAATCGACGATCGAGTTCTTCCTCTTGTAGTTCTTGAGCGTATGTAATGAAATTGTTGATATAAATAAAAGGTGAAATTCTTTAATCTTGCTTTCTTTAATTTCTTGCATCATGATTCGATCTCAATTTATGATTGTAGTTCTTGTGATGATGTTTGAGTAAAACTCCGCTCGTCGAGGAGTCGAGACGATCAATAGAATGATGATGTAACAAATCTTAAAACGATTCTTAAGTCCTACGGGTTTTGTAAACCCTAGCAAGTTTAAGAATCGATGACCTAGTTTCGTTGTGATGCTTTCTTGATTGTGATCGCTCGAAATTAGGGATTTACGGTCGTTTCTTGAATTTACTAGAGGTTAGAATGTGAATGATATCGACAAATGAACAAGGGATAAATGATGAAACCCTAGTTTCACTCGAAATCCTTAATTCTCGTCGATCATCATCGATCTAGTATCGATCCATCGAAGGATGAGAATACGTCTTCTTCAGATTGCATCACATCTATAGATCCGATTGATTCCTACGAGCCTCATTTCAATTCTTGATATTTGGTTGGAAAAATCATCAAACTCTCAATTCTTGATTCTATCTTTTTTTTGTTATTAGATCTTTATTTTCTATTTCTTGAACTTCAAATATAAATCATGAATTGTTTTGTTTTCTTTTCTTTAAAATTTCGACTCATCTAATTCAAAAGACGAACTATTACACTGTACCTGTGGACGATCCGCACTCACTTACAATCTACATCCGACACCGTAGTTGATTGCGGTCAAATAATTTTTGGTTGTGATTTCTTTACATTTTCCAATTACACAAACAAGAATTCTTTACAATCAGGTGTCTAGAAAGGTGTTAACGGGGCTACGCCTCTGGGAAAAAGAGATTTCCTTTAATTAGGTCCGTGCGAAAGCACGGGGAACCTCCCTCAAGTACCGACACTGGCCTGGCTGAACGGTTAGCGAAGTTGTAGACTGTAATTAATCCTGGCTAGTTTGCTTTTTAAGGTTTGAAAGAAAAACTTGATTAAAGCAGTGGGAGACATCGATTAGACAAGATAATAACCAATCTGATCTATGCAAGAGCTTTCGCTGAGTGTATTCTTTTCTCTCTCTTAATGGAAGATACCAATGACTGGACTCAAGCTTTTACTAGATAAAAACAAACTGAATGGGACCAATTATAAAGACTGGCTGAGGAATCTGAAAATAGCCTTGACTTATGATAAAGTATCATATGTCCTCAAGGCTCCAGCCCCGCCGGTCCCAGCTCCAAAATCCTCAGTTGCGGATATTGAAGTCCGCAAGACATGGGATACTGACTGTGCCACAGCCAAATGCCCCGCGCTTGCATCGATGGACAATACACATCAAAAGCAGCACAAGAATATGGACATTCAAACCATATTCCTCCAAACAAAAGAGTTGTATGGAGAGCAATCCTGCGTGTTACGATACGAAGCAACAAAGAAATTGTTTCAGATGCGAATGGCCCCTGGCACACCGGTAGGAGATCATGTTCTGAAGATGATAGCTCTTATAGAAGAGCTTGAGGACCTTGGATGGACAATGGACAATGAACAGTATACGGATATTATTCTACAGTCCCTCCCCTCCACCTTAGCTCAATTCATAGTTAACTTGAACATGCACAACATGGAGAAGGAGCTACCTGAACTCCTTAATATGTTAAGGAGTGCAGAGAACACTATGAAATCAGTAAAAACTCCCGTTATGACTATTGGACAATCTTCCTCTTCTCTCCCAAAGGCTAAGGCCAAGGGAAAGAAAAAGAAGAAGCCCACCAATCCTAAGGGTGGAGTTAAAAAGGTGAAGGGAAAGGAAAAGTCCAAAGCTGGAGACTCGGGGAAAGTTGAATGTTTTCATTGCCACAAGACAGGACATTGGAAGCGCAACTGTATGGAGTACTTGAACCTCAAAAAGAAGCATGGGGATGCTTCCGCTTCAGGTGTGTTTGTGACAGAAAACTGTTTTTCAATAAACTCTGCTTCCTGGGTATTAGATACCGGTTCAGGTTCTCACATTTGCAATTCTATGCAGGGGCTGAGAAATAGCAAAGTTTTGAAGACAGGTGACCATACTCTCCGCATTGGAAATGGTTCCAATGTACATACAGTCGCAGTGGGAGAGTATCACTTGGGGTTGCCATCTGGGTGTATATTGGTTTTGAACCCATGTTATTTTGTACCAAGTATGCTATGTAATATAATATCTGTTTCTTTGTTAGACAATGAAGGATATAATTTTGTATTGAAGAACAATGTTATGAACATTCACTTAAATCAAATGTTGGTTGGGTATGGTACACTTAATAACGGGATATACGTCCTAAATCAACACACAGTTTTCAGTATACAACACACTAAGAAAAGAAAACTTTCAGAATTAAATGAAGCTTTCCTTTGGCACTGTAGACTTGGTCATATTAACGAAACAAGACTAAACAAGTTATACAAAGTTGGATATTTAAACCCTTTTGAATATAAATCTTATGCACTTGCCAGTCATGTATCAAGGGTAAAATGACCAAAAATCTGTTTACCGGACACGAAGAAAGAGCTACTGAGCTCCAAGGCCTCATACATAGTGATGTATGCGAGCCAATGTCTACACAGGCTAGAGGCGGTTTTGTAAGTGCACGGTGGCGCCCCGGCCGTCAATCCGACGGCCAAATGCGGAAGCGGTGATAAACTTTAAATTTTACTTGAACTGGCAAACCGCCGCGCACTAATACCCGGATCGAACCACTAACTAGTCCTAGCTATCTACAAGAAAGGGAAGAGAGATATACCGACAGATCCGAGTCCTCCGGTCTTCTCGTCGTCGTCCCGATCTCCTGCGGAATGTCCCGTCTCCTCCTCGTCGCCGGAAGTGCACCACATCGCCTACTTCTTTTACGGGCTCACACCTCAATGCCGAGGCAACTTGGGCACGAAGCTGGCTAGTCGACATGCCCAAGATGTGCTGTAGAATATAGTGTACTAGTCTCATTTTGGGGTTGTAGGAATTGCCTTTTGGTGGAGGAAATGATATGAGCTTGTGGAGATGAAACATGTGGGATTTTACAAAGCTAGAATGACAAAAATCCCAACCCAAGAATTTTGGACAGCCCCCTCCCACTAGTGGCCGGCCATGGAAATGGTGGTGAAGAGAAAATGAGAGAGTGAAGAGAGTGTATCAAAAATGGTAGCCATTCTCATATAATACAAGAGAGAGAGAGAGGAATGGTTATCATGAAAAGCAATGATACCAAAACAAAACCCATACTCCAGCACCTACCACCAACCTCATCATCAACAACCATGATGAGCCAAAAGTCATGCCATCATGACAAGAAGAATTCAAGAAGTCAAGGTCAATGAAAAGATGTCATGATAAAACAATATGCAAAGACTCCCTCCTCAAATACTTATTTGCAACAATGCAAATAAGCCCTCCTCCACCAATTTTCGGCCATTGAACGATACAAATGAAAATGGCCGAAACGGAAAGCAAACTGGCAACTCCAAAAAACTGGTCCCGTAATAAATTACAGGAAAATCCCGATACTGTGCATACACACCCGCATTTGTATTCCAACCGAAATACAAATGCAATGAGACAAAATCTCCACTGTACTATACTAGAATCCGGCTTATACCAAAACCGGCTAGTAATATCTGTTCGATCCTGATCCGTGCAATACCGCACGTATCTGATCGAACCCTGCCATATAACCATACGGCCTATAGTACAAACTGTCCGATCCTGATCCGTGCAATACCGCACATATATGATCGGACCTTGCCATATCTCCATACGGCCTCTACAACCTTTCGCCCGAAAGCTGAGTAACAGAATGTGGGGGACTCTAAAGACTCGTCAACACCTTGGTTGTGGATTTAACCACTAGCACGTCAGAGGTATAAGCCAATACGTAACGGGCTACCAGGTATTGACTAAAAGGGACGTTTGTGAGCAAACTCAGCCTGACAACCCTACTGAGCCTGTCAGTGACAATATCCGTACAGTCCGGTCCGTTCATCTATGAGTATCGCATGGCGGGCCTAGGGGGTTGGTAAAAGTCAGACCCCCAAAAGCGGTACAAGTCGTGTCGGAGTGTAGCCCAGAACACCCCGAGATACTACTGGAATACCTACCAGTAAATCTCCTTGCCTTGGCCAAGGACTTCGTGTAATGGCTCTCCTAGACACAGCGCGACCTCACCCCCAATACCGGGAGAGACGAACCCCGAAGATACGCTCACTGCCTCCATGTGGCTCGAGACTGTACCCAACTAAAACCTGTTTGCACGACTCCTTTGAGCCGTGGTAGGGTAGTAATCAAAGTACAGTGGGAACTCACACAAGACAAATGACGATCCCCAGGTCGATGAACTAACCTGTACACATGTCACCAGGGAACTGCCATCTGACGTCTGGTATATGACCAACTAGCATGTTCCCGGCGAGTCCTGTCCGGTGTACTCATAACCCAATGAGCACCTGTATACATCTTAGGTGATCCAACTGACACCAGTGGCTTGTGAGACCGGCCACCGCCCCTCGTCGGGGTCTCGACTGTATACACTAGTCTACTCTGGAGTATCGATGCCCTGTCTCGAAACTCACACGACTAGGGACCATTTAAGGATATGCTTATAGACCCCCAGCTCCCACTTATATAATCGCCCTCATACTGCTGGTGGTCAAGAAAGAATCCTAGGGGCTCCATCAACGTGTAATAGCAACTTGTCAGGTTACCTAAAGCAGTACACGATGATAAATGTAAACCAGATAGCATACTATCATCTCGAGTAAGACTGTCCTACCGGGATAGGTCCTCCATCAATCATTGCAATCACGTACCTGTGACCTAATAATTGACTCTGAGGGCACTATCTCCAACAATCTCCCACTTGCACTCAAGGCCAATTATTGCGATGTCGCATACTCACAGCCCGTGTGATACCGAACACCCAACTCCTCTACTAGTCAGTCTCACAAAGCTCGTTTGTGAAACTATTGCGTTCGAGGAACAGCCTCAGTGAGTGGATCCGCTCAGTTGTTTCTTTCTATGTCTCTCTATATCTCAAGTTCGCGGAGAAAGCCATCTCCCGAAATGAGCAATACCTGTCTTAGAATGTGTCTGGATGTCTGATGGGACATAGCTCATAAATGAACTCCAAATCCAAACTTCTTAGACTGTATCGTCAACTGAACTTAATCAGTATCCTGCGCCATGCCACCCTCAGTATTGCCTTGGACCACCTGTCCAAAATACTGCCCCTCATCAGAAGGAAAAACTATAACTCTGATAACCTCCTTGTCGTCCAGGTCACCTTGGAAGCCTGGAATGATAACTGTCTCCTGCATGAGGCTATCGTTATCATGTCCCTAGAACATTCACTTATGTTCTAAAACTGCTTCCGACTGTTTCTCCAGGATTGGATCAAATGTCAACTTATTGCATCTAGTGCAAGAACAACATCTGGTGTGGTACTTGACATCTCACGATTGACTCAATTGCCTGAGCAAGTGATCTGCCAATCATGCACGTCCCTCTCCCCTTTAGTCTGTAAGACACCTTTAGAGAGGGTGACTCCATCTTCTGCAGGTACACTACCGTGCATGGAGTCGTCCATTCTAAATACCCTTAGAATGCTGTCCAAGTACCTAGATTGGGAAACCACCCAAATCTAGATCTAAAACCATAGATCTAGTAACCAGTATGTCTGATACAAAATCCATTTCCCATATGGAGAAAACACTGTGCGACGACCAAAGTATAACCGATCGTAGTATAGGAGTTTCCTTTCCTACTATGTGTATATCATCCAAATACCAGGATATCACACCCTACTACCTTCTCAATAGATCCATCTCCTATTCTGATGAAGTCAAACCCATGACTGTCACGTCAGAAATAGATGATCTATCTCCGCTACATGTGCTTCAGTCTATAAATAGACATAAGCTCCCTGTCCACCAATGCTTCCGCTGCTCCCACTGACTACGACAACCCTCTGGCAGAGTTAGAGTCATATAGACGTACACTTCCAAAACTAGTTTAGAACGACGCTATACTCATCCTCCCGCCGGGTCTCGCAGCCTGGAACAACAGCAATGGTAATTGTGGGTAAACAAGAACTTCCCTGTCACCGTCCTTGAGGCTACCATAGTACCTCTCGGGTGCCTGAAGTTACCCACCTTATCTGCGGAGTGGCCAATGGAATGTCAATCCAGATTGAATCTTTAGGTTCCTTATCAAATCTTCAGTAATCGTTTGTGGTTCTGGAATCACTTCCTGTTCTACCATACTCCCACTACTGTTTTCTGAATAAATCCATTTTTTAATAAAACTGTGGCGAGTCTAGAACAATATTGCTATTGTTCATCCAGATGGTTGAAAATCAACCCTCGTCATAGCCTGGGTCAACCCACAAACAGCCATTACAGAAACGTGCCTTGAGTTGTCCAGTATCTGGTTTTAATCATAAGCCGGACAACTCCCCGTACCTTAACACCGTTAAGATATGAACTGTACTATATCCAATATAGAAACAGAGGCACTGATTTAATTGAACCAGATTCAAATCATGCAGCTGTCTCCAGTGCATGTCAACTAAATAGAAGAAGGCCGATCAGCGTTACTCAACTTAGGAATGCTTCCAATCATGAGTAACCCGAAAGAGAAGCAAGATCTCTTAATCAGTACTATCAACTGAATACCATACACAAGTATCCACATCTTCGATATCTTTGAAGAATCCCGATACTTGCTATACCTGGTTCTCTACTATATTCAAATACCTATAACTTCTCAACATTCAGACCCTGTGTTTCTGCGAAACACCTGTCTAAAAACTAGAGAAGTCATAAGTAAACCGAATATAGTACGAGGACCAACCCCTCTGTCCTTATGGACCCTGGACAACATACAGTACTCTGTATAAGTCCCTTGAGTCTGATAACTCATTCACTGTGTGTCGTAGGTTGAAAACTGTACTTATGGTCAAGAAGAATTACACCGCTGTTTAATGCTCCTTACCTAACCATCCACTGATATAGGTAAATGTCATAGACATAATTTCAGAAAGGTATATCTCACTCTATGAAAATAGACGTACAGATATATCAATTTGAAATTGGTGCATAAAAGCGGATATTCAAAACCAAATATTTGCCGACCGGGAAACAGCCCAGGTGATTTCCTCAAATATCACCGATTACAACGAATCCCGATATAATGAGGATGATCACCCAATTCCCAATAACCTACTCTCACTCATCATCTGTAAAACCATACAGATGTGAGAATCGTATCTGGTAAATACATACCCTGGAGTAAGTATCTAATCGGGAAATCAGTTTTCCTTTAACATTACACAGTGAAACTGAAACATTGAAATGTTCCAATGGGGTATCATGGTATTCCTAGTAATGCCTTTTCCAGATTCACGACTGTAACTGTATAATTCTTTGCCACCTCTCCAAATCCCTTCATATGTCTTTAGTCTTTACCTTCTGTACACCCCTTAAGCCAAATGGTTTTCTTCCTTCCCTACCGTTCGGCACCAGCCTATGGTTTGGAAGAAGACTATCCAATAAGCATAATGGGTGTACTGTCCTAATCCTAGGAGCACTCGCAATGCGAGAGAAGGTGAGGATAAAAGACACCTGAATAAACCTTATTCCTATTTCTCCTGAATCAGAATCCATCCCCGAACTGGAACAAGTTCCTTTCGAGTTCGTATATAACCATACGATGGAGTATCCAATAAACTGTGGATCTTCGTAGTGATACGGAGTGTCCTGGAGAAATACAAAGGTGATTTAGGATTGGCGAAGGAATACTTTGGTTTGGTCGTGAATATCTGTTGCAATTTACATTGCCCTCTTACTAATCCCTTGCTTTGTCTTAACCTAATACCTTCTGCACACCATCGTTATGCTAATTGGTTTCCTTCATTCCCTACCGGTCGGCACCTGCCTATGGTTTGGAAGAAGACTATCCAATTTGCGTAATAGGTGTACTATCTCCTAAACCAAGGAGTACTCACAACTTGAGAGAAGGAAAAAGTAAAAGAAAACTGAATAATCCTATCCGTTTTCTCCAGAACCTGAAACCATCCTCGAATAAATTCTTTCGAGTTTGTATCTAACCATACGATGGTTTTGTCCAATGGAAGTGGACGTTCGTAGCAATACGGGGTGTCCTGGAGAAAAGGGTAAAAGTAGGAGTGGCAATGAGGTTTGCAACTCTGACAATCCAAAAGCCAGTGTTAAAGAAGGTTCGGTCAACTTGGTCACTGAGTCATAGTCTTAGGGTCTGGTCAATGGTCGCTGCCAAAGAGAGAGAGAAAAGAAACACTCAACGTGCACTCTAACCTAGATCAGAATGGTTACCAATTTATCTAATCTGGAATCCTCCCACTGTACCGTCAAATTCTCCTCCAAATCTGAAAGAAGAATTAGTCGGGGTCACCCGAGGAGTAAATTAACTGATCAGTGGGAATCGGGATCCAACTCTCATCGCATGATAACGTGACGGAATCCGCTCACATCATCACACTCCAGAAGGTATGCGCATATCTGGCAAGTTTTAGTTCTTTTGAAACTCCCGATGTGATTTCTGCCCCATGCTCTTATGACCTTGGCGAAGGTCAACAAATCATAAGTCACATGTCAAGTTCTACCCGTCATTATCCAGGTTAATTTGAATCCACCCGTACAAGCCCTTGACGAAGGTCAACAAGGCTATACGACTGTCCCAAACCAACGCATCTATCTATGCAGCAGAAAGGTAACAAGCAGCTACCATACACTATGCCTTGACGAAGGTCAACAAACATAGCATGAATACTACGTGCTACCCGTCTGAAACGACGGAGGGCTACGAATGGTTTCTGGCGAAAGCCTTTAACGTAATGAACTTGATATCGTTGAAGGAACGGATAGCTTTTTGAAAATATAGTGAAGAAAACCATTGCTAAAGAGGTTACTCCCGGTGAAAGGATCTCGGCTCTTTCCCCGTAGAATGGGGTGCAGGATATTCCAAATGAATACCGCGATGCAAAGCAAAAGTAATCGGCTATAGTGAAGTTAATGCCCTGACACAAACTTCTGTCCAAGGGGTCACTCCCGGTGAAGGGATCTCGGCCCTTTCCTCGTCGACTGAGGAGCACGATATTCCAAATGAATACCACGATGCAAAACAAAAGTGAACGTCCTTGCAATAACAGCCCTTTTGAAAAGTGTTCCAACAACATCAGATTAGGTTTGTTTTTAAGTTGCATTGATCTGAATCAATGCAGTCCCATCAATTGATCACACCAAAAAGAACGAAAATATACTGATGTACATATATGCCATCCGCATTCGCCACTGGTTCCCGTCATTACCCATTAGGTTAGCTAACTAACGACAGAGCGGGGACTGGACTAGCGCGGATGCAAAACATATACAACATCTACTAATATATATACCAATATATTATATTTCGCTCAAGGCGTGAAAGAAATGCAACATCACAGAAAATGTACAGCATCACAGAAACAATACAGATATCTGGGATCCCCGGGTTTCACAGAGCCACTACTGAAACCCGACGTTCCCCTGGTCGTGTGGATAGCCTGTGCAATGAAATCCTAGACCCCTACGGGCGCGGCAAGTCACCCGCCAAAACCTGAAGCGAGGCAGCCCCCTTCAGCACCGTGAATGGACCACCCAGCACTTCATGGAATCCGGTAACTTGGGCACCCCTCCTGGGTCAACCTGTACCTCCTACGAGTGCGGCAAACAGCCCGCCAATCCTAGAGTAAAGCCCCCTCCGTCTCAATGCCATGAGATGCGGGCTTGTTGCCCTCTAGAACCCGGCTATCCGTGCACCCCTCCGCGGGGTAATCCTAGTACAGAAAGTAAAATATACATACAACGGGTACATCGACCGCAACCAGGTCGTGCCCCAAAAGAATAATACAATCAGGTAGTGACGGCAGTCCACATGTCGGACGCTCGCCCCGCAATATCAAATGTACATAATACAACCACAACTGTACTAGCATTGCAACCAGGTTATCCCCCACGACCGATCCGCAACATCATAGCAAAAACAGAACATCAACGTGAAAATCACGTTCGCAAATCCATCTAACCGGGCTATAGCAGTTAGACCAGATTTACCGATCAAGTGACATTCACGGTCCCAGATATAATGTAAATACTGTGAAATAATGTGTTTAAAATATCCGATCAATCAAATTTTAACAAGTGGGCCCCAAAGCAATACTGTAGCAGATCAGGAAATTCTGGGCCCAATATTAATATTCCAAAACCCATATTTTAAGCCCACAAAGACACTGTAGAAATTTGGTGCAGGGATCTCCACAGTGCGCGGCGGAACCGCGGCCCAAAGGGGGTTTTTGGCCGCGGTTCCGCTCCTCCACTGTCGATTCACCCTGTCGAATTTCTACAGTAGCCTATTGGTCTCCAGTACATCAATTTTATACAACCTGAAAAATTTTTGGAGACCAAAAAATTTCAACAGAAAAATGTCGATTGGAAAAACACGGTTTTGGAACTTTTTGATCGATCGGAAATGCAAACACATTAAACCAAGCTAGACTAAGTTAATGGCGAGGCTTTGATACCACTGTAAGTGCACGGCGGCGCCCCAGCCGTCAATCCGACGGCCAAATGCGGAAGAGTTGATAAACTTTAAATTTTACTTGAACTGGCAAACCGCCGCGCACTAATACCCGGATCGAACCACTAACTAGTCCTAGCTATCTACAAGAAAGGGAAGGGAGATATACCGACAGATCCGAGTCCTCCGATCCTCTCGTCGTCGTCCCGATCTCCTGCGAAATGTCCCGTCTCCTCCTCGTCGCCGGAAGTGCACCACATCGCCTACTTCTTTTACGGGCTCCCACCTCAATGCCGAGGCAACTCGGGCACGAAGCTGGCTAGTCGACTTGCCCAAGATGTGCTGTAGAATGTAGTGTACTAGTCTCATTTTGGGGTTGTAGGAATTGCCTTTTGGTGGAGGAAATGATATGAGCTTGTGGAGATGAAACATGTGGGATTTTACAAAGCTAGAATGACAAAAATCCCACCCCAAGAATTTTGGACAGCCCCCTCCCACTAGTGGCCGGCCACGGAAATGGTGGTGAAGAGAAAATGAGAGAGTGGAGAGAGTGTATCAAAAATGGTAGCCATTCTCATATAATACAAGAGAGAGAGGGGAATGGTTATCATGAAAAGCAATGATACCAAAACAAAACCCATACTCCACCACCTACCACCAACCTCATCATCAACAACCATAATGAGCCAAAAGTCATGCCATCATGACAAGAAGAATTCAAGAAGTCAAGTTCAATGAAAAGATGTCATGATAAAACAATATGCAAAGACCCCCTCCTCAAATACTTATTTGCAACAATGCAAATAAGCCCTCCTCCACCAATCTTCGGCCATTGAACGAAACAAATGAAAATGGCCGAAACGGAAAGCAAACTGGCAACTCCAAAAAACTGGTCCCGTAATAAATTACAGGAAAACCCCGATACTGTGCATACACACCCGCATTTGTATTCCGACCGAAATACAAATGCAATGAGACAAAATCTCCACTGTACTATACTAGAATCCGGCTTATACCAAAACCGGCTAGTAATATCTGTTCGATCCTGATCCGTGCAATACCGCACGTATCTGATCGAACCCTGCCATATAACCATACGGCCTATAGTATAAATTGTCCGATCCTGATCCGTGCAATACCGCACGTATATGATCGGACCTTGCCATATCTCCATACGGCCTCTACAACCTTTCGCCCGAAAGCTGAGTAACAGAATGTGGGGGACTCTAAAGACTCGTCAACACCTTGGTTGTGGATTTAACCACTAGCACGTCAGAGGTATAAGCCAATACGTAACGGGCTACCAGGTATTGACTAAAAGGGACGTCTGTGAGCGAACTCAGCCTGACAACCCTACTGAGCCTGTCAGTGACAATATCCGTACAGTCCAGTCCGTTCGTCTATGAGTATCGCATGGCGGGCCTAGGGGGTTGGTAAAAGTCAGACCCCCAAAAGCAGTACAAGTCGTGTCGGAGTGTAGCCCAGAACACCCTGAGATACTACTGGAATACCTACCAGTAAATCTCCTTGCCTTGGCCAAGGACTTCGTGTAATGGCTCTCCTAGACACAGCGCGACCTCACCCCCAATACCGGGAGAGACGAACCCCTGAAGATACGCTCACTGCCTCCATTTGGCTCGGGACTGTACCCAACTAAAACCTGTTTGCACGACTCCTTTGAGCCGTGGTAGGGTAGTAATCAAAGTACAGTGGGAACTCACACAAGACAAATGACGATGCCCAGGTCGATGAACTAACCTGTACACATGTCACCAGGGAACTGCCATCTGACGTCTGGTATATGACCAACTAGCATGTTCCCGGCGAGTCCTGTCCGGTGTACTCATAACCCAATGAGCACCTGTATACATCTTAGGTGATCCAACTGACACCAGTGGCTTGTGAGACCGGCCACCGCCCCTCGTCGGGGTCTCGACTGTATACACTAGTCTACTCTGGAGTATCGATGCCCTGTCTCGAAACTCACACGACTAGGGACCATTTAAGGATATGCTTATAGACCCCCAGCTCCCACTTATATGATCGCCCTCATACTGCTGGTGGTCAAGCAAGAATCCTAGGGGCTCCATCAACGTGTAATAGCAACCTGTCAGGTCACCTAAAGCAGTACACGATGATAAAGGTAAACCAGATAGCATACTATCATCTCGAGTAAGACTGTCCTACCGGGATAGGTCCTCCATCAATCATTGCAATCACGTACCTGTGACCTAATAATTGACTCTGAGGGCACTATCTCCAACAGGTTTTTCTTACTTCATTACTTTCACTGACGATTTCTCAAGATTCGGTCATGTATTTTTATTAAAGCACAAGTCCGAAGCTTTCGAGAAATTCGTTGAATATAAACAAGAAGTAGAATAACAAACCGGCTTGAGTATCAAGATGCTTCGGTCAGATCGAGGTGGAGAGTATCTCAGTACGGAATTTGCTAACTTCCTAAAAGAGAATGGGATTCTCTCTCAGCTCACTCCTCCTTACACACCACAGCACAACGGTGTGTCTGAACGACGGAATAGGACCCTATTAGATATGGTCTGATCCATGATGAGTGATGCTGAGTTACCCGTCTCATTTTGGGGGCATGCATTGGAGACTGCAGCGTTTCTACTGAATAGGGTTCCAACCAAAACCGTGTCTACCACGCCATATGAGATATGGCATGGGAAGAGACCATCTCTTAAGAGAATTAAGATTTGGGGTTGCCAGGCCTATGTTAAAAAGAAGAATCCGGACAAACTCGAGACACGGTCATTCATGTGTAATTTTGTGGGGTATCCAAAGAATTCTTATAGATATCTATTCTACCACAAAGAGGAACAAAAGGTGTTTGTTTCTCAGTTTGCCACATTCTTGGAAAAAGAGTTTTTCACAGATAAAGATGATGGCAAGGTGGTGGATCTAGAAGAGGTTCTAGAGACACAAACTACAAATGACGATTCGGTTGAAACGGCTGTTGCAATAGAAACTGAGGAACCTCGGCCACTCCGAAGGTCTGGTAGGACTTCTCGCCCATCGGAGAGGTACTACGGTTTCCTCATTGATGGTGACGGAGAAGACTGCATCATGGATGATGATGATCCTACCAGTTTTTAGCAAGCTATCACGAGTGGGGACTCTGTGAAGTGGCTGGATGCCATGAGATCCGAAATGGAGTCTATGTACACCAACAAAGTATAAAATTTGGACATTTTACCCCCTGGGGTAAAACCTGTGGGATGCAAATGGATCTTTAAAAGAAAGATTGGTGTAGATGGGCAGGTAGAGACCTATAAGGTAAGACTTGTGGAGAAGGGTTTTCGTCAAAGACCAGGTTTGGACTATGACGAAACTTTTTCGCCCGTAGCCATGCTTAAATCCATTCGGATCCTACTTGCTATTGCTGCTCACTACGACTATGAAATCTGGCAGATGGACGTTAAAACAGCATTTCTAAATGGAGATTTAGAAGAATGCGTTTATATGAATCAGCCAGAGGGCTTCATTGACAGTGGGAGCAGCGGGAAAGCATGTAGATTGCTTAAATCCATATATGGGTTAAAGCAGGCATCTCAGAGTTGGAACATCTGTTTCGATGATGTTATCAAAGAGTTTGATTTCATCAAAAATTCAGATGAACCCTGTGTTTATAAGAAGGCTGTAGGAAGAGCTGTCACTTTCCTCGTATTGTACGTTGACGACATTCTTCTGATAGGAAATGATATTCCTATGCTACAGTCGTTCAAAACTTTCTTATCACTAAGGTTCTCCATGAAGGACCTGGGTGATGCCACATACATCCTGGGCATAAGGATCTATAAGGATAGATCCAAAAAGTTATTGGGATTGTCCCAAACCAGGTACATCAACACCATCCTAAAAAGGTTTAGTATGGAAGACTCCAAGCGGGGTACCTTACCCGCTTGCCATGGAGTCACTCTCTCCAAGGATTCTTGTCCAAAGACCGATGAAGAAAGAGCTCGCATGAGCATTATACCCTATGCTTCGGCAGTAGGATCTATAATGTATGCGATGTTATGTACATGCCCAGATGTAGCTTATGCACTTAGTGTTGTAAGCAGGTATCAATCCAACCCAGGGGAGAATCACTGGACAGCTGTGAAGAACATTCTTAAGTACTTATGAAGGACTAAAGAATTGTTCTTGGTGTATGGTAATGGAGATCTCCAAATGGTGGCATTTACCGATTCGAGCTTCCAGAGTGATAAGGACGACATCAAATCTATCTCAGGGTTTGTATTTACCCTCAATGGAGGGGCGGTAAGTTGGAAGAGTTCCAAACAGGATACCGTTGCAGACTCTACGATGGAGGCTGAGTACATTGCTGCAAATGATGCCGCCAAGGAAGCCGTCTGGATGAAGAAGTTCGTCTCGGAGCTAGGAGTAGTTCCAACCATTATTGATCCAATACCATTGTATTGTGATAATAATGGGGCTATGGCGTTAGCCAAGGAGCCCAGGTCCCATCAGCGGTCCAGACATATCCTGAGGCGCCTTCATTTGATCCGGGAGATTGTAGATCGCCGCGAGATCGAGATTAAGAGAGTAGACACAAAGAATAACGCCACGGATCCACTCACCAAGGCCCTCCCTCAGCCGCAGCATGAGCGACTTTTTGAGATGTTGGGTATGAGATACGCCAATAACCGGCCTTAGTGCAAGTAGGAGATTGTTGGATATATGTATGCCCTAGAGGCCATTATATGATAGTGGATGTATTTATACATGTATATATATATATATTCAGTGTACATTCTTACTCAACATGATAGTATGCCATCTGGTTCTTCTTTATCTGACATGTTGATTGGATCATGGTTTTACTCATTCATACATGTTGATAAAGCCCTGTGAATATTGGCTTGACTACAATGATTATGATAGAGATCATACTAGTGGAACATCTGTAGTTTATGAGCATATCCTGGAATGTCCCTAGTCGTAGGTGTATCGAGACGGGGCATCGATATACCAGAGTAGACTAGCGTATATGATACCAGACCCATATGATGGGCGATGGATGTTCCCACATTCATCGATGTTTGACATCAAGATCATATACGGGTGCTCAGTGGTGACTGGGTACATTGGACGGACTCACCGAGAACTCCTATATGGAATTATATCTATCGTCGGATAGCAGTTCTCAGGTGACACTGGTACAGGTTAGTCTGTAGACCCGAGATCGTCATAGAGTCTTGTGTGCTCTCCCACTGTACTTTGATTACCACCCTACCATGGCTCTTCTGAGTCGTGCAAACAGGTGGCCGTTGGGTACAGTCCCGAGACACACGAAGGCGATGAGCGATAGGAGGGGTTTCGTCTCTCCCGGTATTAGGAGTTGATGCTGTGCTGTGCTCGACTGGTTATATCAGTAAGTCCCTGGCCAGGGCTACTGAGATTTGCTGATAAGTGTTATCAGTAGTTTCTCGATCTGTTATAGACCATTCACCGGCACGACTTATTGAGTTATTGGGGTCGTCATTACCATCCCTAGACTTGATATGCAGGATATCTGACGAAGAGACCGGACTGTACGGTAGTGTTGCCGGTTGGCTCGACGGGAGTTGTAGCAGGTTCGCTTGTTTTCTTCTGATCGCTCAATACCCGGGTGGCCATTACGTTTAGCTGACCGCTTGCGGCTTGAGGGTGTTTGATATGATCATCACCCACTGCCGGCGTATTGACGAGTCTTAGAGTCCCACAAAGGAGTTACCTAGTCCAGGTGAAATGTTGTGGTGCACGTATGTGAAATGCGCATGGACCCGGTTAAAATGCGCGTATGAGATACCGTATATTAATCGGGGGGGTTTGCTTTTGGTTAGGTCGTATGTGATATGGCCGGATTGATAAATCAAGTGTTGATTTATCATTTAACCATTAGTTTCCCACATAAAATCCTTTCTTTTATTTTTGATGTATGCATGCATGTATGCATTCTTTCTTGATTCATGCACATATGGATGTGCATGCACACATACATACATACATCATCCTTCATGGTTGTTTATACATTGAAAATGGTGGCAATATAAGACTCACACCATGGTTTATGTGTATGGATTATTATTTTTATTTATGTTAAAACAAAAGAAAAGAGAAAAGATTAATTGATGGATTAGTTTCTACACTCTTCTTTTGACCTAACCATGTTCACCTACTTATTAATCATGATTTAATCTTTCTCTTGTGTTTTAACTAAAGTAAAATAAATATCCATAATAGATAACCATGGTTTGAGATGAAGAAGGAAAATATATATAGATATATTTTTCTATTTTCACACAAGGGTTAATCTTTTACTCTTGTTCAAAAAAGCCATCATCTTCTTCCTCCTTCTTCTTTTGCTCTCTAGACTTTTGTAGTGAGCAAAATATTCATCAAGTTAGGTTTTTGAAGTAAGAAAAGCCACCACAACATCATTCTACACAAGTCTTGCCCACTTGTTTAGAGTGTTATCTTCATTTCTTTCTCTTGATCAAGTGAAGTTGATAGCTTGGACAAAGGAGCTTCGGGTGGATCGTCGTGGACACTAGAAGACTTCAAGCTAACCGTTCTCCAACCCTCAAGTGGCTAAGGAGTCAAGAATAGGGAGCTACAAAGGTTGTACTCTTAAAACCCAACCTTTTGTTACTTGTAAAGTTATGAAACCCTAATTTTTCTAGGATTGATTCTTTGTGTGTTCACTTAGCACTCTAAAAACTTAAACTTTGTGACATGTGATGCTTCCAAACCTCTCATAGGGTGCTAGGTAAACCTAACAAAAGACAACTGAATAGTCCTATTCGTTTTCTCCAGAACCGGAAACCATCCTCAAATAAAATCCTTCGAGTTCGTATATAACTATACGATGGTCTTGTCCAATGGAAGTGGACGTTCATAGTAATATGGGGTGTCCTGGAGAAAAGGGTAAAAGTAGGAGTGGCAATGAGGTATGCAACTCTGACAATCCAAAAGCCAGTGTTTAAGAAGGTTCGGTTAATCTTGGTCACTGAGTCATAGTCAAGGGTCGGGTTATGGTCGCTGCCAAAGAGAGAGAGAAAAGAAACACTCAGCGTGCACTCTAACCTAGATCAGAATGGTTATCACTTTATCTAATCTGGAAACCTCCCACTGTACCGTCAAATTCTCCTCCAAACCTAAAAGAAGAATTAGTCGGGATCACCCGAGGAGTAAACCAACTCATCAGTGTGAATCGGGATCAAACTATCATCGCATGATAACGTGACGGAATCCGCTCACGTTATCACACTCCAGAAGGTATGCGCATATCTGGCAAGATTCAGTTTCTTTACAAACTCCCGATGTGATTTGATTGATCATTTCTTTGTGTGTGTTTAGAAAATGAATAAAATTCACAATCAAAGAATTATTTGACCGCAATCAACTACGGTGTCGGATGTAGATTATTAGTGAGTGAGGATCGTCCACAGGGAAAGTGTAATCGTTCGCCTTTTGAATTAGATGAGTCAAAACTTTAAAGAAAAGAAAACAAACAATTCATGATTTATATTTGAAGTTCAAGAATTAGAAAATCTAGATCTAATAACAAGAAAAAGATAGAATCAAGAATTGATAGTTTGATGATTTTTCCAACGAAATATCAAGAATCGAAATGAGGCTCGTAGGAATCGATCGGATCTATAGATGTGATGCAATCTCAAGATGACGTATTCTTATCCTTCGAGGAATTGATACTAGATCGATGATGATCGACAAGAATTAGGGATTTCTAGTGAAACTAGGGTTTCATCTTATCCCTTGTTCTTTCGTCGATATCATTCACATTCTAGCCTCTAGCAAATTCAAGAAACGATCGTAGATCCCTAATTTCGAGCGATCACAATCAAGAAAGCATCGCAATGAAACTAGGTCATCGATTCTTGAACTTGCTAGGGTTTACAAAACTCGTAGGACTTAAAAATCGTTTTGAGATTTGTTACATCATCTTTCTATTGATCGTCTCGGCTCCTTTACGAGCGGAGTTTTACTCAAACATCACAACAAGAACAACAATTACAAATTGAGATCTAATCATGATGCAAGAATTAAAAGAAAGCAAGATTCAAGAATTTCACCTTTTATTTATATCAACAATTTCGTTACATTCGCTCAAGAACTACAAGAGGAAGCACTCGATCGTCGATTTGGCTTCGCTCGTCTCCGTGAGTCGCGGATCGGCTTAGATCACTTGCCCGATTGAAGATCGCCTCGGCTCATAAAAGGTTGAAGGGCTTCTTGCTTGATTGGTACTCAAGATCTTGAATTTGGAGTGGAATTAGAGGTTGGGTTTCACACAAGCCTTGTCACTAGACTTGTGGAAGAAGATGATGTAAGAGGGATTGAACTAGCTAACTAAAAGATTAACAACTAATGAAGAACAACCTCAACCCTTAGATCTAGGCTCCTATTTATAGATATCTAAACCCTAGATCTAGAATTTTAAATTTGAATTTCCCTCCAAAAGTTTGTTGAGGAGATTTGAATTTCCCTCCAGAAGTTTGTTAGAGGAGAAGCTTCTAGATATGATTAGTTAGGAGGGAGCTTCTAGAAAAAGTTTGTTAGGAGCTTAATTAAGATTACCCTTGCTTAATGATCTTTGCTGATTCTGGGAGTAGCTTCGAGATCCTTCTGGAATTTGAAGTATCAAAAAGGAATGTGGGCCCAGAGATACAAATTGTGCACTGAAAATGACTTGCTGACGTGGCCAAACCGTCGCGGAACCGCGGCGCATGCCGGCTCCCTCCGCGGTTCCGCGGTGCTTTAGTGGCTTCATGGCTTGTGCTTTCTGCAGTGGTCTTGGGTTAACATTTTGGGCTTTATCTGATGTGTTGATTTGTGTTTTGCCTTTTAGATTGCTACCAGATCTGAAATCATTGAGTTGGCGTATTTTTGATCAGCTCTTTTGGCTTTGCTCCTGCAATTTCCTGCACAAATCTCGATACAAGTGCTGTGCAAATACAGAGATGATGTGATGCCATGAAATGCGGTCAATTTCCCTTAAAGTGCCGGTTTAAAAGTCTAACACATGAAATCTGATATTTAACGACTGATTTCCTAATATGTGAAATATGAATACCGAACACTTATAAATGAGTGCAAATGATAGGGAAATTGCCGTGTTAAAAATACATTATTTTCGACTGATCAAATACCCCCAAACTTAATTTCGATCATCTCCAGCGAATTGTTTTATTAAAAAGAGAAGGAGAAAATAATGAAAGAGAAAAACTAATTAGCACACTTTCGTAGGCAACACGATTGCACTGAGCACGTGCAACAAGCCTTTAAACCTTTAGGTGTCCCTAGTAGGAGGAGTGTTGTCTCCTGATGGTTTTCAGCGGATTGCACCCACAAAATCAAATAATAAAAGAAAGATCATGAATATTACATTTAAAGAAAAAGAATTCTAAAAGAAAGACTTTGAAAATTAGGGTTTTCAACTAAGCTAGCTTTTCGGTTGTCATGAGCCTTATCTTAATAGTCATGAAAAGATGTTAGAAATCACGTCCTCCCTCAATAAAACATCGTCTTATTCTTCATTCCTATCTTTATTCCAAACACCGATCATATAACCCTGCGTGTGTGTAAAGGACATCCCTACACCCGGAGAATTCAATTCAAGCTATCATACTCTTGCCCATCAGCCTCAGTACTTTTTAATTAATGAATATTTAGATGAGATTGCTCACACACTTTCATGCGACCGTTAATACTTCTTGAGGTACTAACCGACCGATTACTCCTGTGCTTGCTTACATGGTGTATTTTCCTCGTCTTGCACCACCTTAGGCATAGCAGTGACTCCCAGACCAGTTGGCCTTAGGGCACTAGGTGAAGAGGCACCCTCGCTATATATTATTTTTTTTATTGCCCTTGGTGATAACAAAACCAGTGTCCATTTTTCTCACCACTTTATATTTTCTTCCTTTTTTTCTATTTTTTATTTCCTTCATACTTTTGGCTTTAAGACAAGAGCATTTCTAGGTATCCCCTACTATCCCAGGCTTTAAGACGTGTGTAAGTGCGAATAGCAGGGTATCAACGTTCAAAATGTTTGGCTTCCAGAATAGAAACTATTTTTCAGACATATTTTTATCCTTAGATTAGTGACATCTTTCATCTTACTAACCCTTGGGACAATGGCTCATAACTACTTATTACTAGTTCGTATAAGAAAACTTCTAATTTTCTTGGTTTTCTTAAAATTTTCTAATCCCATGGATGTAATTTTTCACTATCTAAACTTTCATTATCTTATTTATGTACAAAAAATATTTTTATCTTTTTGAAATTTTTTAAATTTTTATGGTTTTCAAAAAATGTTTTGTGCTTATGCAAAGTATGATGCAAATGATGCGAAAATAAGCACAAACCTCCCCCAAACTTGTTTTCAACAGTGTCCTCACTGTTGCCATCTGCTAAATCTCGAAAAACCTGTAAGCTTGGGAGGAATTTATTATTGGGGGCAAAATATATAAGTGAAGAACCTCCACCTAACTTATTCTTGGCTCATCATTTTGTAAAAATTTTCTTTTCAAGAGCAAGAAAAAAAAAATTTGTACCCCCCCAAACTTGAGTTATGCAATGTTAATCTTTGAAAATCACAAGAGGGGGTCAAAAATCAGTGGTCGATGCCAAGCTTTGCAAAGACCGAATGTTAACACCAACCATTCAAAATTTTTATTAATTCAGCGCTCTGGTTGGTGGAAGAAGAAGTGTGGAAAGGGTAAGTGGTGGAATAGAATGTGTGTGCGTCTCATTTTGGAGAGACGATGCAGTATATATGATGGATTACTCGCATTCTTTTTACAAGTCAAAAGAAGGGGTGGAGGTTCAATTTCAATGATTGGGACATGATTCATCTCAACACCCGTGTTATTCAGAAATGCGAGTTCATCAGCGAAGATCTCCTCAAAAGTTTCATCAACACCCCGAAGAATATTGTCATCACAAGGTGCGGGGTGATCTTCAGACTCTAAAAGCAGTTCATAATCAGTGTTAATTGTTGACCCGGACATCTCGGTGGAAGAGTCCGTATATGTATGATACATAGTTGGGTCAAACAATAACGTATTAAAAGAGTCTAGATCGGTATCAGGAGGATCATCAAATTCGCTGCTGTCGACCTCCATTAAGTCGACAGAACTTTCCTGAGCAGTAGGTTCGGAGGGTACACTTCCTAACTTGTAAATGTTCATCTCAATTGTCCTCTTCCCGAAGGATAGGGTCATAGAACCGTTACGAAAATTGATGATAGCATTGGAAGTGGCCAAAAAGGGGCGACCTAAAATCACCGGAATTTGATTCCGTGGGTTCGCTACAGGATATGTATCCATTACAATAAAGTCCATAGGGAATATAAATTCCCCGATTTTTATTAACACATCCTCCATTTCACCCCTAGGTTTGGTGATTGATCGGTCAGCCATCTGGAGAGTGCAATGGGTTGGCTTCAACTCTCCGATACCTAGTTGCTCATAGACTGAGTATGGAAGCAAGTTAACACTAGCGCCAAGGTCTAGTAGAGCACGGTTGATGTGTTTCTCCCCAGTAGAAATGGAAATAGTAGGATATCCAGGATCCTTATGTTTCCTCGGTAATTATTGGGGGAAAGCCGTATCTACTGTTTTTGCCATGAAAATCTTCTTGGGCACCTGAGTCTTCCTCTTCCTAGTGCACAAGTTCTTAAGAGTTTTCGCATAGGACGGAACTTGTTGGATAGCATCTAGGAGTGGGATGTTGATGTTAACTTGCTTAAAAATGTCCATAATCTTCTCCATATGTAGACTCGGTGTGTTAGCCCTTAACCGATTAGGATAAGGTGCTTTAGCAATAAGCGCTGGGTCCATCATAGGAGAAGGAAGTGTGTGTGGACCCGATCCCATAATAGAAGTGGGGATCGTCCGTGGAGGAGTAAAAGAGGTGGGCTGAAGTGGCGAGCCTTTTGGGAAATGAAGAATAGGCTCGGAAGAAGATGGTGGGGTAGAAGAACTAGGGTCAGAACTAGAAGTGTGTGTGTGAGGAAATGTCTCAGCCGGGGTGTTATTGAATGATTTATCAGTATCATCAAACTCTTCCCCAACGTGATTGTCAAGCACTCTTCCAGATCTCAACGTAAGTGCATCCACATGATGTGAATAGCCAGGATTGGGTAAAGGTTGAGCTGGAAGTTTCCCTTTCTCTCTTGCACGCATTTCGGATTTTAGTTGTGCAATTTGTTCTTCCATCGATTTGATGTTTTCATTTCGAGAGATAATGATCTTCATCACATTCTCGACGGAAGATTGCAAACTTGCCGTCCCTTGGATTGATTGTTTCATGAAAGTATCCAAGGTTTGCGCTAGTGCAGAGGTATAATTTGTACCGGTCAATTGCAAAGGACTAGACGGTGCAAAAGTGTTGGCCGGATTTTGAAAGTTTTGTGCTTGGAAGGGGTGCTGACTCAATTGAAGTGGCGGCTGCTGTTGTGGTGGAGGGACCCTTTGGAAATGATTCGTGTTTGGAACCGTGTTTTGAGATTGTGATTGGTTCCAAGAAAAGTTAGGGTGATTCCTCCAACCCTGATCATATGTGGAGGAAGATGGATCGTTTCTAGGTCTTTGAAATGCAGCATTGGTATGCTCATGACCTTGAAACGGACATTCTTCCGTCAAGTGAGACGGATCAGAACAGCAGCCACATACAGTTTTGGAGAGTGATATTTGACTTAGGGCGGCAGCTAAAAATTTGTTTTCCATAGCGTCAAATTTCTTGTGTAAAGCTGAAATTTCAGCTCTAATTCCTATGGAAATATTATTGCCCTCCCTAGACGATTGACTCACACCCTCCCACTGTAAAGATTTTTCAGCGAAATCTTCTAGAAATTTCCAGGCTTCCCCATCATCTTTAGTCATGAAATTGCCTTGACACATGGATTCAAGGGTCTGTCTCGTGTTAGGATTAATGCCCTCATAAATGATTCGGCACAGTTCCCATCTCGGGATGCCGTGATGTGAACATTGGACTAACAGATCCTTGAAACGTTCAAGACATTTTGAAAATGTTTCATTTGGAAGCTGGGTGAATTGATAGATTTCGCTACGGACTCGAGCTGTCTTTTGATGTGGGTAGAATTTCATAAGGAATGCTTTGACGAATTCGTCCCAATTTGAAATGGAATGTGCGGTAGTGTTATATAGCCACTTCTCGGCTAAATCGCACAAGGTGAATGGGAGAAGACGTAGACGTAAAGCATCCACAGAAAGCTGTGAAGTACCCATCATTGCGCATACATTTTCAAATTTCGTGATAAACACGTATGCGTCCTCAGACTCGAGACCGTGAAATTTTGGTAGAAGGCTGATGTATTGGGGTTTTATTTGAAAATTTTCCCCGTTGGCTGGTGGAATGGAAAGACAGGTGGAAAGTGGACCTCGTGTAGGATAGCACCTCTCTTGGAGAGAGATGCGAGGTGGATTCTGCGCACCAACGGACGGCGGCAGGGTAGTGGAAAAGAAATTTGATGGAGTAGGATCCATCAGTATGGGTGTGGTGGTGGGTAAAAGAAAGGGTAAATGTAGAAATACCGACTTTAGGGTCGATGAGGGAAACGCGGACTAACGGGCACTGGAATCCCGTGTCCAGCCTATCTTGCACTAAAAAGGGTTAGTACAAGTGGCAGCGTGAATTTATAATTAGGGGAATGATATAAATGCGGTGTTTGTTTTGAAAAGATACGGATTTTTTTAAAAAAAAAATGATGCAACACAACAAATGCAACACACAAAACTCTAATTCTAGTGGTCACCTAGGTCAAACTCTAGACCGCTCTTAACTGCCAAAAGACAAGTCGCAGGATAAATCCTCCACTGCCTCTTTGTCCCCCTGTGGCCAGGTAAGTGCCAGGTAAGTGGGAAGGTACTCCACTACGTAAGTAGTGGGCCTAATTAATAACCACTAGCCTTCGACACACTTGCCTTAGACACCACAAGAAAACGCGGATAAGCAATGAATTACCCACGGCCTTCTTCTGTCCTAAGTGAGCGCGACGGTCCTTAGAGTCATCTCTAGATATTTTTTAATTAATGAGGGTAAAATGCGGATGCAAGTTTTGCGATTTTCGGGGCTTAGGAAGGGTAATGAACTCCCCACCTAATCTGGATTTGGCTGTGCCCCTTAATATCCGTATTAATTATGCAAACAACCAAGAATCAAAACACGCACAAATTTTATTTTGCTTTTGCGGCGCAGCGATTATTTGCAAAGAAACCTGCACAAAATTTTAATTGGAGCAGATGAGGGAGGAGATAAGAAAGTGAGAAGCTTACAGAGAAAGTTTGGTGCAGTGATGCAGCAAGATTGCCGCGGAACCGCCGCAATATGGGGGTCTTTGCCGCGGAATCGCGGTGGAGTGAGGAGATCTCCGCACAAAATTTTAGGTAAATGCTTCTGATGCTCCCCTTAGCTCTCTGGAATATTCAGAAAATTTTTTCCACAGCTCCAATGATTCCAGATTTCCTCGCAATCAAATCAAAACACACGTATTAGGGTTTGTGCGAGTTTAGATCTAAAAATTATAATGGAATAAAATTTTCAACTCAAATTTCAAAATACGAACAATTAGCGCACTATCCCCGGCAACGGCGCCATTTGATTGATCATTTCATTGTGTGTGTTTAGAAAATGATTAAAATTCACAATCAAAGAATTATTTGACCGCAATCAACTACGGTGTCGGATGTAGATTGTCAGTGAGTGAGGATCGTCCACAGGGAAAGTGTAATCGTTCGTCTTTTGAATTAGATGAGTCAAAACTTTAAAGAAAAGAAAATAAACAATTCATGATTTATATTTGAAGTTCAAGAATTAGAAAATCTAGATCTAATAACAAGAAAAAGATAGAATCAAGAATTGATAGTTTTGATGATTTTTCCAACGAAATATCAAGAATCGAAATGAGGCTCGTAGGAATCGATCGGATCTATAAATGTGATGCAATCTCAAGATGACGTATTCTTATCCTTCGATGAAATGATACTAGATCGATGATGATCGACAAGAATTAGGGATTTCTTGTGAAACTAGGGTTTCATCTTATCCCTTGTTCTTTCGTCGATATCATTCACATTCTAGCCTCTAGCAAATTCAAGAAACAATCGTAGGTCCCTAATTTCGAGCGATCACAATCAAGAAAGCATCGCAACGAAACTAGGTCATCGATTCTTGAACTTGCTAGGGTTTACAAAACTCGTAGGACTTAAAAATCGTTTTGAGATTTGTTACATCATCTTTCTATTGATCGTCTCGGCTCCTTTACGAGCGGAGTTTTACTCAAACATCACAACAAGAACAACAATTACAAATTGAGATCTAATCATGATGCAAGAATTAAAAGAAAGCAAGATTCAAGAATTTCACCTTTTATTTATATCAACAATTTCGTTACATTCGCTCAAGAACTACAAGAGGAAGCACTCGATCGTCGATTTGGCTTCGCTCGTCTCCGTGAGTCGCGGATCGGCTTGGATCACTTGCCCGATTGAAGATCGGCTCGGCTCCTAAAAGGTTGAAGGGCTTCTTGCTTGATTGGTACTCAAGATCTTGAATTTGGAGTGGAATTAGGGTTAGGGTTTCGCACAAGCCTTGTCACTAGACTTGTGGAAGAAGATGATGTAAGAGGGAATGAACTAGCTAACTAAAAGATTAACAACTAATGAAGAACAACCTCAACCCTTAGATCTAGGCTCCTATTTATAGATATCTAAACCCTAGATCTAGGATTTTAAATTTGAATTTCCCTCCAAAAGTTTGTTGAGGAGATTTGAATTTCCCTCCAGAAGTTAGTTAGAGGAGAAGCTTCTAGATGTGATTAGTTAGGAGGGAGCTTCTAGAAATAGTTTGTTAGGAGCTTAATTAAGATTAGCCTTGCTTAATGATCTTTGCTGATTCTGGGAGTAGCTTCGAGATCCTTCTGGAATTTGAAGTATCAAAAAGGAATGTGGGCCCAGAGATACAAATTGTGCACTGAAAATGACTTGTTGACGTGGCCAAACCGTCGCGGAACCGCGGCGCAAGTCGGCTCCCGCCGCGGTTCCGCGACGCTTTAGTGGCTTCATGGCTTGTGCTTTCTGCAGTGGTCTTGGGCTAACATTTTGGGCTTTATCTGATGTGTTGATTTGTGTTTTGCCTTTTAGATTACCAGATCTGAAATCATTGAGTTGGCGTATTTTTGATCAGCTCTTTTGGCTTTGCTCCTGCAATTTCCTGCACAAATCTCGATACAAGTGTTGCGCAAATACAGAGATGATGCGATACCATGAAATGCGGTCAATTTCCCTTAAAGTGCCGGTTTAAAAGTATAACACATGAAATCTGATATTTAACGACTGATTTGCTAATATGTGAAATATGAATACCGAACACTTCTAAATGAGTGAAAATGATAGGGAAATTGCCGTGTTAAAAATACATTATTTTCGACTGATCATGATTTTTACCTCATGCTCTTATGACCTTGACTTTGGCCAACAAATCATAAGTCACATGTCAAGTTCTACCAGTCATTCTCCAGGTTAATTTGAACCGACCCGTACAAGCCCTTGACTTTGGACAACAAGGCTATACGACTGTCCCAAACCAATGCATCTATCTATGCAGCATATGAATACCCAATAGCTACCAATCACTATGCCTTGACTTTGGCCAACAAACACAACTTGAATACTTATTGACTATCCATATGAAACGACGGAGGGCTACGAATGGTTTCTGGCGAAGACCTTTAACGTAATGAACTCGATATCGTTGAAGGAACCGGAAAGCTTTTTAAAAATATAGTGACGAAAACCTTTCCTAAAGAGGTCACTCCCGGTGAAGGGATCTCGACTCTTTCCCCGTAGAATGAGGTGCAGGATATTCCAACTGAATACCACGAAGCAAAGCAAAAGTAATCGGCTATAGTGATGTTATTGCGCTGACGCAAACTTCTGTCCAAGGGGTCACTCCGGGTGAAGGGATCTCGGCCCTTGCCTCGTCGACTGAGGAGCAAGATATTCCAACTGAATACCACGATGCAAAACAAAAGAGAACGTCCTTACAATAACAGCTATTTTAAAAATGTTCCAACAACATTAGAATAGGTTTGTTTAGCTTGCATTGATCCGAATCAACGCAGTCCCATCAATTGATCACACCAATAAAGAACGAAAATAATGATGTACGTATATGCCATCCGCATTCGCCACTGGGTCCTGTCATCACCCGTTAGGTTACTAAACTAACGACAGAGCGGGGACTGGACTAGCGCGGATGCAAAACATATACAACATCTACTAGTATATATATCAATATATAATATTCGCTCAAGGCGTGATAAGATGCAACATCACAGAAATGTAATAAGTAGAATAGAACAATACAGATATCTGGGATCCCCGGGTTTCATAGAGCCGCTACTGAAACCCGACGTTCCCCTGGTCGTGTGGATAGCCTGCGCAATGAAATCCTAGACCCCTACGGGCGCGACAAGTTACCCGCCAAAACCTAAAGCGAGGCAGCCCCCTTCAGCAACGTGAATGGACCACCCAGCACTTCAGGGAATCCGGTAACTTGGGCACCCCTCCTTGGGTCAACCTGTACCGCCTACGAGTGCGGCGAATAGCCCGCCAATTCTAGAGTGAAGCCCCCTCCGTCTCAAAGCCATGAGATACGGGCCCGTTGCCCTATAGAACCCGGCTATCCGTGCAGCCCTCCGCGGGGTAATCCTAATACAGAAAGTAAAATATACATACAGCGGGTACATCGACCTCAACCTGGTCGTGCCCCAAAAGAATAATATACAAACAGGCGATGACGACAGTCCACATGTCGGACGCTCGCCCCGCAATATCAAATGTACATAATAAACCAAACTGTACTAACATTGCATCCAGGCTATCCCCCATGACCAATCCGCAACATCACAGCACAACACAGAACATCAACGTGAATGTCACGTTCGCAAATCCGTCTAAAAGGGCTATAACATATAGACAAGATTTACCGATCAAATGACATTCACGGTCGCAGATATAATGTAAATACTATGAACTAACATGTTTAAAATTTTCGATCGATCAAAATTACGTAAGTGGGCCCCAAGCACTACGGTAGCACTCACAGAAAAACTGGGCCCAAAAAGAATATCTCAAAACCCCCATTTCCTAACCAGAAGCGTACTGTGAAAATTTAGTGCAAAGATAACACTTTCCCACCGCGGAACCGCGGCCAAACCAGGGGTTTGGCCGCTTTTTCTCGGTCGTACTGAGGAATCATTGCATCGAATTTTCTCAGAATGCTTATAATTCTCTGCTCGTGTTTCTGTAATGACCTAAAAAAATTTTAGAGCTAAAAAAAATTCGACAGAAACCTGAGCACTAGAAAATACAGTTTTTGGGATTTTTGTTCGATCGAGTTCTAAACATACTAGAGCAAGCTAGACTAGGTTAATGGCGTGGCTCTGATACCAATGTAAGTGAACGGCGGCGCCCCGGCCGTCAATCCGACGCCGGAATGCGGAAACGAAATTTTTCTAAAACCTAGAAACCGGCACCACTGCGCACAAAAAATCCTGGATCGGGCCATTAACCTAACTCTAGCAAACTACAAGATAGGATAGAAGGATATACCAAGCGATCTGTGTCTTTCGGTCTTCGCCTCCACTCCGATCTCCTCGCGGAATCTCCGGTCGTCGCCTCCTCATCGAAACGGGCACCACATCGTCGGGTTCATTTACGGGCTCCCACCTCTGGACCGAGGCAACTCGGGCGCGAAGTTGGCTAGCCGATGCGTCCAAGGTTGCTGTAGGTGAATGTAGAGTGGTTTTCTCTTTGGGTTGATTGAAGTTGCCTTTTGAAGGATGGAGGTGAAGAAAAGAGATGAACTTGGGAATTTTTTTGGTGGCAAGCTAAAAATGAGATGAATGATAATTTTTTTCCCCCATGAAAAATGAACTCCCTCTCACTCCCCTCAAAGTGGCCGGCCTCTCAAGAGATGGTGGATGAAAAAATCCAATAATGCAAGAAAAGAAAATGAATGATAAACATCAATTAAAAATGGTCACACCATTTCTCATCAAATCCTTTCACACACCATCACAATAAATGCAATGGAAGAGACTAAAAAAGAATCTCATCATGAAGCCACACATTTACAAAGGACCCCCTCCACAAATGCTAATTTGCGAACTTGCAAATTAGCCCCTCCAACGGAAAAGTCCGGCCGGGAAGGAACAAAGGAAAACCGGCCGAAACTGAATGCAAACTGGCAACATCAGAAAACTGATCCCGTAATAAATTACAGGAAAACCCCACGACTGCATATACATGCCCGCATTTGTATTCCCACTGAATACAAATGCAAAGAGACAAAACTACACTGTCTAATACTAGGATCCGGCTTAAACCAAAGCCCGCTTGTAAAATCCGTCCGGTCACGATCCGTGCAATACCGCACGTATCTGATCGAACCCTGCCATATCTCCATACGGCCTCTACAGCGTTTCGCCCGAAACTTGAGTAACTGTGTATGGTGGACTCTAAAGACTCGTCAATACTATGGCTGTGGATTTAACCACTAGCACGTCAGAGGTATTAGCCATACGTGACGGGCTACCAGCTATTGACCAAAAGAGACGTCGATGAGCGAACTCATCCTGACACCCTACTGAGCCTGTCAGTGACAATATCCGTACAGTCCGGTACGTTCGTCTATGAGCATCGCATGGCGGGCCTAGGGGGTTGGTAAAAGTCAGACCCCCAAAAGCGGTACAAGTCGTGTCGGAATGTAGCCCAGAACACCCTGAGATACTACTGGAATACCTACCAGTAAATCTCCTGCCTTGGCCAAGGACTTTCCATGTACTGGCTTTCCTAGACACAGCGCGACCTCACCCCCAATACTGGGAGAGACGAACTCCTGCAGATCCGCTCACCGCCTCCATGTGGCTCGGGACTGTACCCAACTAAAACCTGTTTGCACGTCTCCTTTGAGCGTGGTAGGGTAGTAATCAAAGCACAGTGGGAACTCACACGAGACAAATGACGATCTCAGGTCGATGAACTAACCTGTACACATGTCACCAGGGAACTGCTATCTGACGTCAGATATAATACCAACTAGAAGGTTCCCGGCGAGTCCTGTCCGGTGTACTCAAAACCCAATGAGCACCTGTATACATCTTAGGTGAACCAACTGACACCAGTGGCTTGTGAGACCGGCCACCGTCCCTGGTCGGGGTCTCGGCTGTATACACTAGTCTACTCTGGAGTATCGATGACCTGTCTCGAAACTCCCACGACTAGGGACCTTTTAAGAATATGCTTATAGACCCCAGATTCCACGTATATGATCGCCCTCATACTGCTGGCAGTCAAGCAAGAATCCTAGGGGCTCTATCAACGTGTAATAGCGACCTGTAAGGTCACCTAAAACAGTACACGATGATAAAGATAAACCAGATAGCATACTATCATCTTGAGTAAGACTGTCCTACCGGTATAGGTCCTCCCTCAATCATTGCAATCACGTACCTGTGATCCAATAGTTGACTCTGAGGGCACTATCTCCAACACCATACGCTGATATATTTAAAAAAACCGTAAATAAAATAACTTTTTTTCCCCTACGTCCTACTCCGTAGGTGCAAATGGACCTACACAGAACTCCGTAGGGGCAAGTTTTTGCCCGTAGGGGCAAGTTCAGGGCTTCAACTTGCACCTACGGCGTTTGCACCTACATGTTATTTTTTCGCCCCTACGGATATATCCGTAGGGGCAGTGGTTTGCCCCTACGGATAAATCCGTATGGGCAACCCTTATTTGTAGTAGTGTTTATGCATGTGACATGCAATTAAGCATGTGGCAAAACACTTGTTACTTATTTTTTTGAAACATGCTTCATTTGATTAATTGGTTTTATTTGTGCTTTGTTTTAAAAAATAAAGAAAAGATAAATGAAAAAAATGTGTTATGGCATGGGTGACATGGAGGCATGGCTAAGTGTGTGTGTGTGTGTGAGAGAGAGAGAGAGGGGGGGGGAACTTCCACACTCTTCTTGTCTTATGACCATGGCCTTCATCTTTCTCCACTTCATTTTCATTTTTTCTTCTCCTTCTCCTCCTCCTTAACCTCCACTACCACCCCATGAAACACTCTCCAAAACACTACAAAACACCATACTTCCTTCACAAAAAATGATCCTAACCCCACTACCAACCCTATGGAGGCATCAAGTTTGGACTTTGAATACCTTGATGTCAAGACCCAAAATTAGGCACGTGACCGGCACTTAAACCACGTGACGTCAACATGCGTAACGCAATTTAAGTAAGCCGAAAACCCAGAAATCTAAACCATCAAAAATAGTAAGTGATAAAAACATTTGGAAATCTCAAGTAAAAATCTTTAAAGCTTAAGTTTATTTTCTTAAAAATTTCGGCAGCACCACCTTTGTAAAAACTAGCCCCGAAATGGGTACAAATACATGATATAAGCAAAGCATCCCCAAACGGGAGCAAATCACGCCCAAAGGAGGAAACAACCACCACAAGCATATATACGACGCCGTAGCGAAGAAATAGACAATATAAATGAAAAATATCATAAGAGGTAAAACTATATAATAAAGGCCGGCTCACACGAGCACGACACCCAGAGTCACAAAATATACAATATCATCCTCACAACTCGTCTCTAAGTCAATACATGAAAGTGGTAGATGGAGAGTACTAGATACAATGAGATATACAATGAACATAAACGGATAACCGCAACCCACCTACAGCAAAATGACTCACAGCCAACCGTAGCGGTATCCGCTGAAAAAGATACAATAAGAAGCCCTGCCGCGACTATTCTGAGGGTCAAGCCTGCAAAACACTGTGGCACAATGGGGGTGAGTTGCCAACTCGTGATAGTAAGTAACATCGTACAGATAATCGCAGGTATGCACGTACAACGATAATCTATCACATGCAATTTGATAGCATAAGTATGGCAATATGGATATGCAACAATCATGAAAGGTACTCTATCAGGTACTACAAATACATGAAGCAATGCATATCAAATAACTACTGAGTATGGGATAAAAAATATCATCATCAATGAATCATCATCGTAGAAAAACCGGTGTCCATCAACGACACCCCAAATCCCAATACCTCATGCGCCGTCACTCTTATTGGCCCTCATATCCTGTAAATCTCATGGAAGCTGAGTGCCCAACATCGGCACTCGAAAACATCATGAAATCTCGTGTCCAACATCAACACGTAAATCCACATAACTCGGGCTCCGTCAGTCCGTATCGGCCCATATCCATCTCACGACTCCGGTCGTTATCCTCTAGATAACCTCCAGGTCCAACCAATCACCGGTAGGTAGTAGTCCCTCTCCCAGGCTCATCGTCTACTGCACAACATCCCTTTCTTGCCCCGGGGTACCATACCGGGTCCACCATGAACCCACAAACGGATCATCCAGCTCCTCGAATCGGGTTTCTAACACAATCTCAAAACCGAGAAAACTCATGGTGGACGCACTGAAATATCATATCAAGAGAAACCGGGTTTTCAAAACAATGCATACTTTCTTGAAAGATCCCCACGGTTCTCAAATCCATAAATCACATGAAATCCGTATCTCAATGCGTAAATCCATGAAATATGATGTATGCACATAGAACATTAATATGAGCATATCAAGGGAAAACCGCTCCTTTAAATGAATCTAGTTTTAAATAATATCATGCGGTTCCCACATTCTCCAAAATCAAATGCAACATCATATAAGCTGTATATGTAGTTATAGCAAGGTATGTATGTATATATGTAGGTATGCATGCATGATACATTTCATATGCGCAATAGAGTAAGAATCAACGTCTCAATGTCAATAACGAATACAATACCACATATGTGAATAGGTTGTGCGTGTCATGGCAATTATCGACGGTGTGGGTGTAGCATACAATTTAGTGCTCATGCAACAAGAACCGTCAGTAATGATGCAGTGTCCACTAGGTACTAAGTCAAGGCACAACAAATAATGGTATGCAATGATGCTCATGCACAATCAACATATATGCATATAAACAAGCAGCTATAATATCATATCTAACCCTGACGCTTAACGCCATACGGGCAATTTCCCCGTAGATCTTAAATCTACTCACCGATGATCTCGAGCTAGCTAAATCCAACCACCTGCATTCCCTTCATCGCAGCGTCCGAAGTCCCCGCACTCGCCCCTAATAACACAAAAAACATAGCAAGTGCAACTTAGAAATCGACCGATAATACAGACAAACTATGTTTAGATCGACACACCGACTCCTACAAACTCTCAAGTGTTCTCTTAGAGGCTAACGTGTGTAGCGACATTCTAATCCAACCCTAAGTATAACAAGCTACACCAAGAACGCGAACCGTGTCGGATAACATAACGCGTGTCGTCGAAACACTAAAATTTAGCAAAGTGTTCCCATATTTTACCTACTGTCAATGCATAAAAATCTAGCAGTACCAAACACCCATAAATACATACAGATAGCTACCCTACAAAGCACAACTCCCCAGGTCCCTACACGGCCGAGCTCGCCGGAAAATCTTCGAATGTTGCCAGCCAAAACCGGTCAGGTGGGGTTAGGGCTTCAGGTGAACACTTTGGGTCTCTAACACTATACTACTACACTGCTAGATTTTCCAGTAAAGATTCATAGTCGTAGCAGATTACAGAGACTCTAAAATGACACTAAAAAATACGGTATTTGCACAAAACTATATCTTTATGGTTCTAGACAGCCACTACTAGGCAATACAACATTAAGAAGTCCTAATTAACAGTTAGGGACCGTTACCTTTCCACACTTGCTCAAAAATCCTAACTTTCCATGCTCCAAGTCATCTTAGTGGCTTAATCTTAACTTGTGAAGGGTTTTAGTGAGGTTTTGTGATGATTTTGCTTGGGTTCAGTTGAGGGAAGAGGAGGAAATGAGAAGAGGAAAATTATGTGTGAATGAGAGAATGAAGGAGTATGTGAGTGAGGGTTGAGGGGAAATGAAGGTGTGAGATTAAAGTGAGCCATGCCTCCCTTTCTCTCTCCTCATTAAATGCCCCCATGCTTGCCCATGGCTCATGATTCCCCCATTGTCAACTCTCTCACTCTCTCTCTCTCTCTCAAGTCAACCCCAAATTCAAACCCCTTTAATTTTTAAAACTAAAAAATTTAAATAACTACATATAACTTAAAGGAATGAGGTTAAGGTGCCATGACTACTTAAGCATGGTTAACACTAATTAACCCTAGGTTAACATGCACAAGTGTGTGCAAGCCCGAAATAAATAAATAATAAAATATTAATTAATTTTTATAAAATATTTGAAAACTATTTTTGTTAACTTTTTATTAAAAAAATTCGCATTATCGCTTCGCATTTTAAGGTGTTACATTTGAGCAACTCAAGAAAATTCTTGAGTTGCCAAATGGGGTATAATCTGTTAGTTGCATGTATGCCAAAGAGTCCAATATTGTATATGATTGTAAATTATAATGGATGCTTGGACATATATAGAGAGGACTTTCTTTCTCGACATGATTGTATGCTATCTGATTGTTCTTTATCTTAACATGTTGACTTGTATTGTGATACTGTCTTGCTCTCACATGTTGATAAAGCCCTTAGGTTGTACTTGACTACCAGGATTATGATGCAGATCATACAAGCGTGGCCAGGGTAGTCCACAAGTTCATCCTTTAATTGTTCCTAGTCGTGGGTGTATCAAGATGGGGCATCGATATTCCAGAGTAGACTAGCGTATACGTTTCTTAACCCATTTGATGGGCGATGGATGATCCCACATCCATTGGTGTTTGACATCAAAGATTGTATACGGGTTCTCAGTGGAGACTAGGTACACTGAACAAGACTCGCCGAGAACTCCTAGATGGTATTATACCTAACGTTAGATAGTAGTTCTCTGGTGACACTGGTACAGGTTAGTCTGTAGACCCGAGATCGTCATAGAGTCTTGTGTGATTCCCACTGTGCTTTGATTTCCACCTTACCACGTTCAAGAGAGCGTGCAAAACGGTGGTTTTTGGGTACAGTCCCGAGTCACATGGAGGCAATGAGCGATAGGAGGGGTTTCATCTCTCCCAGTATTGGGGGTTGATGTTGCACTGTGCTCGATTGGCTATAACAGGAAGTCCTTGGCCAGGGCTGATGATGAGATTTACTGGTAAGTGTTATCAGTAGTTTCTCGACCCGTTATGAGTCTCATATCGGCATAACTTATCAAGTTATTGGGGTCTGACGTTTACCACCCCCAGATTAGATATGCGACATATCACATGAAGAGACCAGACTGTATGGTAGTATTACTTATTAGATTCACGGGTGTATGAGCAAGCATGCTTGTTGATCTTCTGACCGCTCAATACCTGGGTAGCCGTTACGTCCAGCTAGTACCGCTGACGGCTTGTGGGTAACTGATATGATCATTACCTACTGCCGGCGTATTGACGAGTCTTTAGAGTCCTACACAGAGGTTTCATGGCTCAAGCGAAATGAAGTAGGGCACATATGTGATATGTGCGGGACCGAGATTAATATGTGTATGTGATACCGTATTCTTGTCTCGCGATATGTGATATCGGTCGGTTATATGTAATATAGCCGGGTTATTGAATCAAGTGTTGATTCGATAAGTTGATATAAATGATATTAGTCGGCTATATGTGATATAGCCGGATTATTAAATCAAGTGTTGGTTTAATTATTTAATATGTAATTACATATTTGATATATTAACTAATATTAGCTCACTTAAGAATTTCTTTTTCTCATTGTACATTTAATATTTATGTGATATATAATAATGTATTTTTCTTTGTGTCATGCTTGATGATACATTGTACATGGGTGTATGAGACTCATACCAAACCATAGATAATTAGGGTCATTATTTATTTATGGAATAAACAAAATTAGGTGGAAAAAGCCATGGTTAGATGCTTTGAGAAGCTTGTGGAAACCATTGACTTAGTCCACTAATTTTGTTTTATTCTAGATATTTATTAATCTAACCATTATCTTTAGCCATGGTTAAGTCTCCATGAGTTCATATATGATATTTTCTCACCCATGGTTGCAATTTTTCTTGACCACTTCATCTTCTTCATCTCCTTTGAGCTTGCTAGGTTTTCTTGAGGTGAAGAAAAATAGTGAGAAAAATTATTCTAAAGTGAGCAAAATTCCTACTTCATAAATCTACACTAGACTAGCCATTTAGTATAGGTTGTTTGCTTCACTAATTCTCAATTAGTGAAGAGGTAGCTTGAGTTGGAGATTCCTCGACGTAGATCATCTTCGGCCTCGAAGTTCTTCAAGCAAGCTTGTTCCTTTCGTCTAGTGGAGCCTAACGAGAGTCCGGGAGACCGCTACTTGGTGCGAAGGGACTACTATACGGAGCTTTAGAAGTGAAGGATCGGTCTACAAAGTTGTATTCTTTGTTCACTTAGAGTAAATATGTTTACTTGCTTTGTCTAACCCTAATTATCTAGTTAGATCCATGGCTTAGGGTTTCTTAGCACTTTAGATTTTTAAAATTGCATGCTTGATGCCTTAGAAAACATAGCGAGGATGCTAAAGAACCCAACAGTGGTATCAGAGCCAAGCTAGAGCATTAGGAGTCGTCTAAACGAAGTAAAATTGTTCGATCGAACTTCAAAAACCCATTTTCCCATGCTCTGTGGAAATTTTTCCAAATGTTGGATTTTTCTAAGTTAAAATATTCAAAATATCATGCAGGGTATTCTATGGATCCCCAAGAAAAACGATCTCCTAACTCGACTATACGACCGCGGAACCGCGGCCAAACCCTAGGGTTTGCGGCAGTTCCGTGGCACCGTTGGTGAGGCAAGGAACTGTTAGTTATATGTATGCCCTAGAGGCCATTACTATACATAGGATGTATATTGTAGTGGATGCTTGGAAATATATAGGGAGGACTTTCTTGCTCGACATGATAGTATGCTATCTGGTTGCTCTTTACCTTAACGTGTACACTGATTGTCTCTCTGTTACATGTTGGTAAAGCCCTTAGGATGTGTACTTGACTACCTGGACTATGATGCGGATCATACTAGTGGGAAAATGGTAGTCCATAAGTACATCCTTCAAGGTCCCTAGTCGTGGGTGTATCGAGACGGGGCATCGATATAACAGAGTAGACTAGCGTATACCTTCTCGACCCATACAGATGGGCGATGGATGATCCCATATCCATTGGTGTTTGACATCAGAGATGATATACGGGTGCTCACTGGAGACTGGGTACACTGGACGGACTCTCCGAGAACTCCCAGATGGTATTATACCTTACGTCAGATAGCAGTTCTCTGGTGACACTGGTACAGAGTAGTCTGTTGACCCGAGATCGTCATAGAGTCTTGTGTGATTCCCACTGTGCTTTGATTTCCACCTTACCACATCCAAGAGGGCGTGCAAAACGGTGGCTTTTGGGTATAGTCCCGAATCACATGGAGGCAATGAGCGATAGGAGGGGATTCGTCTCTCCCGGTATAGGGAGTTGATGTTGCGCTGTGTTCGATTGGCTATAACCAAAAATCCCTGGCCAAGGTTGCTGAGATTTACTGGTAAGTGTTACCAGTAGTTTCTCGAACTGTTATAGACCTCATATCGACACGACTTATCGAGTTACTGGGGTCTGACGCTTACCACCCTAGGCGAGATATGCGACATATCAGACGAACAGACCGGACTGTACGGTAAGTGTTACTGGTTGGATTCACAGGAGTGTGAGCGTGCTTGCTCGTTGATCTTCTGATCGCTCAATACCCGGGTGGCCGTTACATTTAGCAGACCGCTTGCGGCTTGTGGGTGTTTGATACGATCATCACCTGCTGTCGGCGTATTGACGAGTCTTTAGAGTCCTACACAGTGGTTTCCTGGCTCAAGCGAAACGAAATAGGAGCGCATACGAGATATGTGCGGGACCGAGAATAATGCGTGTATGTTATACTGTATTCTATTCTCGCGATGAATGTATCGAATGGTTGTATGCGATATAACCTAGTTATCGAATCGAAGATTGATTCGATATGTCGATACATTGGATATTAGTCGGTCATATGCGATATGACCGGTTCGTTAAATCAAGTGTTGATTTAATGATTTAATGTATAATTATATATTTGATATATTAATTTACATTAACTAGTATTTATTCATTTAAGATGGATTTACTCACTTGATGTGCACATTGTATATATGATATAGTTTTGTGCACTAGTTTGTATCATGTTTGATGATACATGCAAACTTGGGTGTGTATGATTAAACCATGGTTATGTTAATAGTTAGTGTTTTGATTTACTTATTTATTTATTCTCTTTATTCATTTTGGCAAAGGAAAATGAAATGGTGGCTTGCTTTGTCTTTTGATGAAGCTTCTTGAAGCTTTGAAAAGTTCAACCATTTTTGTTTCTTTTGCCTAACCTAACCATTCACCTAACCCTAGTTTATTCTCTACACTTAACCATGGTTGCAATATGATAAGTATTCACTTGGATTTTTATTTTAAATTGATTATTCATTTTTCTTCTTCTTCATCTTCTTCATGAGTTGAAGAAAGCTTGCTAAAAATTTCCAAGTGATGAAATCATGTGAGAAGTCCAAATCCAAAGTGAACCCACTTCCTATTTCTTCATCCTCTATCACTTGCCATGTTGTAGAGGGTGTTTTCTTCACAAGTTCCTTGACCTAGTAAAGATGGAACTTGAGTTTGAGTCGCCTCGACGTAGATCATCTTCGGCCTCGAAGTCAATGACCTAGCCCGATCATTTCTCCGACGAAACCATCGCTAGAGTCCGGGATCCCGATGATCGCAGCGGAGGGACGTCAACACGGAGCTAAAGAAATGGTGCAGCGGATCTACAAAGGTTGTATTTTCATTCACTTTAGAGTAAAGTTGTTTACTTGCATAGTTATCGCCTATCCTCTAGTTAACGATCGCATTAGGGTTTCTCGGCACCGGAAAAATTTGAATTTGGCATGGTAGATGCCTTGTGGAACCTCCTGAGTGTGCCTAGGAACCCTACTGTGGTATCAGAGCCTAGCTAGAGCCTTAGGCGATGTGTAGACGAAGTTAGAAACCCGATCGAACCCGAAACCCTAATTCTAAATACTTCTCTGTACAATTTTTAAAAACTGAGATTTTTGTGAATTAAAAATATGCAGAAAATTCAGCAGGGTTTTTTAGTAATTACTGTGCAGCACGTGCTCCTGAATCCACTAAAGTGCCGCGGAAGCGCGGCACGAGCATGGCTCGTGCGGCGGTTCCGCGGCCATATAGTCACATCAGCTTTTGGAAATTGCACAGTAATTTTTATCTTTTAGTGCTGTATTTTCTGGGAATTTTTAACTTCTACTCAAGAGTTGAGTTTTCTGGGTTGTATTGGGAATTCGAACATTTGATCGGATTGTCAAACTTTGTCTATGTGTTTTTCCAGGTAATTTTAGAATATGTTGAAAAGTTCGACCGGATATAAATACCCACTTTTTCCCCTGCCAGGAAATTTCCAATTGTTGGATTTTTCCGTAGTTTAATGATGTTCTAAGTAGTGCAAGTAACGCGATGGTCCCTCTAGAAGACAACAAACCTTAACTCGATTATGTGACCGTCTTGAACTGCCCTTTGAACCTTAGGGTTTGGGGCAGTACGGCGTGCCACATGTGAGGCGTTGGCTTGACCCTTCTACGGCTGGACCGTTGGTACTGAGGCATGAACTGGATGTTTTTTAAACTTATTTCAAGAGTTGAGCTGTTTCGGGAAAACTTGGGTGTTCGATTGTTCGATTGGAAAGTTTAACATTTTCTATTTATCTGGAATGGGATACAATATTTGGAATCCACAAGTAGTTATGAGATAACTGATTTGGATGTTATAAACATAGCAGTTTAGTCTCACTTGATCGGTTGCCACGGAATTTTGATGTGATCAAAAGTCCGTCGCAATCTCGTAGCGTACGCGGATACTCGCCGGTAAAACTTAATAGATAGCCACGCCCCATAGACCCGACCAAGTGACTGTAGGAGAACCCCGTCGCCGAAAGCATCTGTTCGGGTGCTCGCGGCAGCGGTGTTCCGCCTTAGTGCACTTCATCAACGGTATCGGGGGTGCGACCGTCTACTAAAGTTTGCGACGAGCATTCGTTCAGGATGTCGGGAATCTTGTTGAATTGCCCGACCTGATATTGAAAAGTGTTTTCGATAATAAGACTAAAATGCGGGGTTTATAATTGTTAGGCATGCGATGTCTAAGGAATTCATTTGATTGGGCATGCGATGTCTAAAGAGGTTGCAGATTCCAACTGTTGTAGTTTTACACTTTCTTTTCTGTGACCATAAGTGTAATATGTGATATCGTCGGTTTGGTTGCTATATGTCAACGACAATTGGGATGCGCATATTTACTTACGTTGATGACATGTGATGTTATGTGTTGCTGGATATGTTATATTGGATCGTCGTGTTTGAATAGCCGGGGGTTTTTATGTGAGATGAGTGTTTTTCATTTTCATTCATATAAAAACTTGTATGTAATATTCTTTTATTGGGGCACTTCCAGGTTGCGGAAGATGTCACCATTTGTATATTATTTACTTTTCCGCACTAGGATAGACCCAAGGAGGAGGGCACAAGTAACCGGGTTCTGGAGTCCAGTGGGAGACCAACTCGAGGAGTCGAGTCCGGGTTTCCTAACTCTAGAATTGGAAGGGTTGCTTGCCGCTCTCGTAGTGGTCTAGGGGTGTAGGTTTGGCTATTCACCGCGACCGTGGAATCCGTGTTTTATACTGGCTCGTATTGAAAACACGGACGTCCTAGTATATCCAATGTTTCATATGTTTCTTCTGCTGCGATATCTGTGATGTGCTCATGTGATGTTCTGTGATAAATACTGTATATAGTATATATGATATATTATATAGACGTTACTTATGTTTTACACCCGCGCTAGCCCTGCCCTGCCCTGCTCTGCCGTTAGTTACCTAACCTAACGGTGCACGAGGGGACATCGAGGCGAATGCAGATGGCATAAGTGCACGTCGTATTTATCTGTAATGTTTAGGTGATTTAAATGATGGGACTTCATTAATGTGATTAATGAAAGAAAAGAAACCTAAAGATGTTGTGGAATCGAATTTTCAAAAAACAGGTAGCTACAGTTCTTGCTTTGCATCGCGGTGTTCATTGAAGAACATCTTGCACCTTATTCTATAAGGAAAGGACCGAGATCCCTTCACCGGGAGTGACTCCTTTAGCAATAACTGGCAGATGCTACAACCCTCGGTTTGTCTTTTGATTGCTTCTATAGTTTTTGTTTTGCACAGCGGTATATATGATATATCCTGCATCTTATTCGATGAGGAAAGGGCCGACGATCCCTTCACCGGGAGTGACCCCTTTAGCAAAACTAGAAAAGCCTCAAAAACACTCCATTTCAAATTTCATTCGATCCTACAACGATATCAAGTTCATTACGCAATTGGTTTTCAGAAAAACTTGTCGTAGCCCTCCGTCATTTCAGATAAGTCCTACTTAGTATTCGTGCTACGTTTGTTGACCTCCGTCAAGGCGTAGTGTGCGGTAGCTAACTAGTATTTATCTGCTTATGCATATGATGCAGATTGGGTTAGGTTAGTCGTACGGCCTTGTTGACCTCCATCAAGGGTCGTGCGGGTGGGTTTGATTCAATTAAGAAATGACGGGTTGAACTTGATTAGTAGCCTATGGTTTGTTGACCTCCGTCAAGGTCATAGGGTGCTAGGGGCAAAATTATCGGGAATTTCAAGTGTTGAAATTTGTAATGAGATTGCATACCTTCTATGAGATAGTTGGATCCCGATACCCACTGCGAGTAATTGTTACTCCTGGGAGAGTTTTACACATTATAATTAGCTGATCAAGTAGGTGTCTAGAAAGGTGTCAACAGGGTTACGCCTTTGGGAAAACGAGGTTTACATTAATTAGGTTCGTGCGAAAGCACGGGGGACCTCCCTCAAAGTACCGACACTGGCCTGGCTGAAAGATTGGCGAACTTGTAGCGTGTAATTAATCCCGGCTAGTCTTTCCTTTTAAGGTTGAAGGAAGATTTGATAAAAACAGTGGGAGCCATCCTGATTAGATAAAATAAAAACCAATCTGATCTTGCAAGAGCATACGCTGAGTGTTTTCTTCTCTTTCTCTTCAGGTAGCGACCATATCACGCCTTAATCAAGATAATAATACGGATAATTGACCGAACCCGCTTGTTATACTGAGCTGGGGAACGTTGGTCCTGCTCCAACTTATAATTGTTATAAGACAGAGCAGGAAATTGGAGATTACCAGAACTCCCGCGCCGCCCAAACGAAGAAAGTGCATATGATGCATCTCCTTTGGGTGTGTTCATTACAGAGAACCGTTTCTCAGTATCCTTTACGTCCTGGGTATGTGATACCGGATCAGGATCCTGCATATGTAATTTATTACATTGGCTACAGATAGGTAAAGAACTGAGAACGGGTGATAAGTTTCATGAGACAGAAAACAGGGCAAGTGTTGCAGCCAAGTCTGTTGGTCACTGTCACCCTGTATTCTAAGTACATTGATTCTGAACGAATGTTATTAGATACTGAACCTGATATACAAAATCATATCAGTCTCTTTATTAGTAAAGAAATGATAAAATTTTGTATTGTTTGGATAATGTTTTGAACATTTCCTATATCAAAAGTTGATCGGTTCAGGCACGTTATCTAAAAGCATTGATGTTCTAAATCAAACTACAGTTCTTAGTATACAGAACACACACAAGAGGAAGAGTTCAGAAATGAACGGATCCTTCTTGAGGTATTGTTGACTAGGTCATATCAATGCGACCCGACTAGATAAGTTGCACAAAGATGCATATTTAAATCTGTTTGAATTTACATCTTGTGAAAACTTGCCGGTCATGTCATAAAGATAAGATGACCAAAGCTCTGTTTATTGGATGCAGAGAAAGAGTTAGTGAACTTTTGGGATGATACATGTTGATGTATGTAGGTCCCCTGTCTACACTTGCCAAGACCGGTTCTTTGTACTTCATTACATTCTCTGATAATCTCTCAAGATTCAGACATATGTTCCTGTTGAAACACAAGTCCGAACCTTTTGAGATATTCATAGAATATAAGTTAGAAGTAGAGAACCAAAATAAGGGCATAAGTATTATGTCCTACGATGAGATCAGGGAGGAGAATACTTGTGCATGGAATTCCTGGACTATTCTAAAGGAGAATGAGATTCTCTCTCAACATTACTCCTCCGAATACACCACAGCACAACATTGTATCGGGGCGGAGCAATCACACCCTATATGGTATGGTGCGCTCTATGATGAGTACTACTGAGTTTCCTATTTCCTTTTGGGAGTTATGCACTTATGAAGTTGCATACCTATTGAATAGGGTTCCGATCAAATCAGTTGCCTACCACTTCATATGTGATATGGAAAGGGAAGAGCCCATATCTTAAGTTAGTTAAGATTTGGGGTTGTCCGGCCTATGTCTAAATGCAAAATCCGGAAAAGCTCGAGGCAAGGTCTGTTATGTAGAACTGGAAATGTTCCAGCTATACAAACTGCAGCTGATGATTTGGTAGAACCGAAAAATTCAATAGTAACCAACGAACCTCAGCCTCTCCGCCGATCTAGTAGGATTCCTCACCCACCTGAGAGTTACTTTGGTTTCTCTATGACAGTGGGAGCGAGGATTGCATCATGAGATGATGACCCAACTAGTTTCGAGCTGGCCATCTGGAGTGGGACTCTGTAAGAATGGCTGGATGTTTATCGATCTGAGATGGAATCCTTATACACCAACAAAGTATGGACTTTGGTTGCTTTATCTGAAGGGTTAAATCCCCATCAGGAGCAAGTATATCTTGAGAAGATTACTTGGTGTAGATGGAAAAGTTGAGACTTTCAAAGCTAAACTTGTTAAAGGTTGTCGTCAACGACCAGGCGTGGATAATGATGAAACCTTTTTCCAGTGGCTATGCTTAAGTCCATCCAGATCCTACTTGCTACGGCTACATACCATAACTACGATATCTGGCGGTTGGGTGCCATGACTGCTTTTCTAAGTGATGTTTTAGAAGAGTACATCTATAAGTACACAGTCAGAGGGCCTCGTAGACAATAGGAGCAGCAGAAACGCAAGCAAGATGATTTATGTGATAAAGCAGGCATTGCGGAGTTGGAACATCTGTTTTGATGAGTTAGTCAAACAGTTTGACATCATCAAAATGGTAGATGAACCTTGTATATACAAAAAGGTAGTAGGGAGTATGGTAGTGATCCTCGTAGAGTAAGTGGATGACATACTCTTTATAGGGAAGAAGTTTCCTATGCGACGCTCGGTCAATCTCCTCTTATCACAATGATTCTCCATATAGGATCAAAGTGATACCTACTAAATCCTGGGTTTTGGATCTATGAGATAGATCTAATTGGATATTAGGATACTCACTAGTTGTAGTGAGATGGTATCAATTGGTCCTGGGGATAATCACTGGAAGGGTTCCAGGGTGATAAGGACGACTGAAAGTCAGTCACAGGCATTGTCTTTACCCTCAGTAGAGGGACGGTATGTTGGAAGAGTTCCAAGCTAGATACCGTGGCATACTAGACGATAAAGGCTGGATACATCGCTACTTAAGATGCTACCAAAGAGGCAGTCTGGATGTATATTTGTTCATAAGATGAACTTAGTTCCTCCCATTGTGTGACAATGGAGTTGCGGCTTATGCCAAGGAACGTCCGTCCCATCAGTGATCCAGACATATTCTAAGGAAGTATCACCTGATCATGGAGATGGCTTATCTCCAAGGTGATCGAGGTTAGGAGAGTAGACTCAGAGGACAACACGGCGGATCCACTCACAAAGGCCTTTTTCCAGAGAGAGATGATTATGGGATGGTTGAGTATGAGATACTGCAACCACTACTATCAGATGGCCCTAGTGCAAGTGGGAGATTGTTAGTTATATGTATGCCCTAGAGGCCATTACTATACATAGGATGTATATTGTAGTGGATGCTTGGACATATATAGGGAGGACTTTCTTGCTCGACATGATAGTATGCTATCTGGTTGCTCTTTATCTTAACGTGTACACTGATTGTCTCTCTGTTACATGTTGGTAAAGCCCTTAGGATGTGTACTTGACTACTTGGACTATGATGCGGGTCATACTAGTGGGGACATTGTAGTCCATAAGTACATCCTTCAAGGTCCCTAGTCGTGGGTGTATCGAGACGGGGCATCGATATAACAGAGTAGACTAGCGTATACCTTCTCGACCCATACAGATGGGCGATGGATGATCCCATATCCATTGGTGTTTGACATCAGAAATGATATACGGGTGCTCATTGGAGACTGGTTACACTGGATGGACTCGCCGAGAACTCCCAGATGGTATTATACCTTACGTCAGATGGCAGTTCTCTGGTGACATTGGTACGGAGTAGTCTGTTGACCCGAGATCGTCATAGAGTCTTGTGTGATTCCCACTGTGCTTTGATTTCCACCTTACCATGTCCAAGAGGGCGTGCAAAACGGTGGCTTTTGGCTACAGTCCCGAATCACATGGAGGCAATGAGCGATAGGAGGGGATTCGTCTCTCCCGGTATAGGGAGTTGATGTTGCGCTGTGTTCGATTGGCTATAACCGGAAATCCCTGGCCAGGGTTGCTGAGATTTACTGGTAAGTGTTACAAGTATTTTCTCGAACTGTTATTGACCTCATATCGACACGACTTATCGAGCTACTGGGGTTTGACGTTTACCACCCTTAGGCGAGATATGCGACATATCAGACGAACAGACCGGACTGTACAGTAAGTGTTACTGATTGGATTCACAGGAGTGTGAGCGGGCTTGCTCGTCGATCTTCTGATCGCTCAATACCCGGGTGGCCGTTACGTTTAGCAGACCGCTTGCGGCTTGTGGGTGTTTGATATGATCATCACCTGCTGCCGGCGTATTGACAAGTCTTTAGAGTTCTACACAGAGGTTTCTTGGCTCAAGCGAAACGAAATAGGAGCGCATATGAGATATGTGCGGGACCAAGAATAATGCGTGTATGTGATATCGTATTCTATTCTCACGATGAATGTATTTTATGGTTGTATGCGATATAACCTAGTTATCGAATCGAAGATTGATTCGATAAGTCGATACATTGGATATTAGTCGGTCATATGCGATATGACCGGATAGTTAAATCAAGTGTTGATTTAATGATTTAATGTATAATTATATATTTGATATATTACTTTACATTAACTAGTATTTGTTCACTTAAGATGGATTTTCTCACTTGATGTGCACATTGTATATATGATATAGTTTTGTGCACTAGTTTGTATCATGTTTGATGATACATGCAAACATGGGTGTGTATGATTAAACCATGGTTATGTTAATGGTTAGGGTTTTGATTTACTTATATATTTATTCTCTTTATTCATTTTGGCAAAGGAAAATGAAATGGTGGCTTGCTTTGTCTTTTGATGAAGCTTCTTGAAGCTTTGAAAAGTTCAACCATTTTTGTTTCTTTTGCCTAACCTAACCATTCACCTAACCCTAGTTTATTCTCTACACTTAACCATGGTTGCAATATGATAAGTATTCACTTGGATTTTTATTTTAAATTGATTATTCATTTTTCTTCTTCTTCATCTTCTTCATGAGTTGAAGAAAGCTTGCTAAAAATTTCCAAGTGATGAAATCATGTGAGAAGTCCAAATCCAAAGTGAACCCACTTCCTATTTCTTCATCCTTTATCACTTGCCATGTTGTAGAGGGTGTTTTCTTCACAAGTTCCTTGATCTAGTGAAGATGGAGCTTGAGTTTGAGTCGCCTCGACATAGATCATCTTCGGCCTCGAAGTCAATGACCTAGCCCGATCATTTCTCCGACGAAACCATCGCTAGAGTCCGGGATCCCGATGATCGCAGCGGAGGGACGTCAACACGGAGCTAAAGAAATGGTGGAGCGGATCTACAAAGGTTGTATTTCCATTTAGCATAAAGTTGTTTACTTGCATAGTTATCGCCTATCCTCTAGTTAACGATCGTATTAGGGTTTCTCGGCACCGGAAAAATTTGAATTTGGCATGGTAGATGCCTTGTGGAACCTCTTGAGTGTGCCTAGAAACCCTACAGGAACGAGCTTTCTTCGGTTGGTCCGTAGGTACTTAAGGTGCTGTCTGGGTATTTTTAAAACTAACTCAAGTGTTGAAGTATCTGGGAAATGTGGGTGTTTGTTGATTCGATCGAAATGTTTAATATCGTCTAGCTATCTGTGATATGTGATACAATATTTGGAATCCATAATAATTAGTTTTGTGAAAACTGGTTTGAATTTTGTAAATCTAGCAGTTTAGTCTCTTTTGATCGGTTGCCACGGGGTTTTGATTTGGATCAAAACTCCGTCGCAATCACGTAGTGTATATGGATACTCGCCGGGTAACATTACTAGATAGCTACGCCCCAAAGCCCCGACAAAGTGACTGTAGGAGAACCCCGTTGCCTAAAGTATCCATTCGGGTGCTCACGGCCATGTTGTTCCTCCTAAGTGCACTTCGTCGACGACATCGGGGGTGCGGCAGTCTACTAAAGTTTCCGACGAGCATTCGATCAGGATGTCGGGAATCTTGTTGAATTCCCCGACCAGTTATTGAAAAGTGTTTTCAATATCGAGACTAAAATGCGGGGTTTATAATGTTAGGCATGAAATTCGGAATATGAGATATTCCGGGTTTATGATGTCTAAGGAATTAATTTAGTTAGGCATGAAATCCGAAGTATGTGATATTTCGGATTTATGATGTCTAAGGTGGTTGCGGATTCCAATTGTTGTAGTTTTCACTTTCTTTTCTGTGACCGTAAGTGTAATATGTGGTGTATCGCCGGTTTCGTTGCTATACATCAACGACAATTAGGATACGCATATTTTCTTACGTTGATGACATGTTATGTTATGTGTTGCTGTGATATATTATATTGGATCGTCGTGTTTGAATAGTCGGGTTTTTTTGCGTGAGATGAGATTTTTTTCATTTTCATTCATGTAAAAACTTGTATGTAATATTCTTTTATTGGAACACTTCCAGGTTGAGGATGATGTCACCATTGATGTATATTATTTACTTTTTCGCATTAGGATAGACCCAATGCGTGGAGCACAAGTAACCGGGTTCTAGAGTCCAGTGGGAGACCATCTCGAGGAGTCGAGTCGGGGTCTCCTAACTCTCGAATTGGTAGGGTTGCTTGCTGCTCTCGTAGGGGTCTAGGGATGTATGTTTGGCTATTCATCACGACCGTGGAATCCGTGTTTTTTACTGGCTTAATTTAAACACAGACCTCTTATTATATATAATATATCATATGTTGTCTTCTGCTGCAATGTTCTGTGATGAGATCATATAACAACCTGAGATGAATCCTTTATATTATATATATGATATATAATAAACGTTGCTTCTGTTTTGCATCTGCGCTAGTCCTGCCCCCGCTCTGCCGTTAGTTAACTAACCTAACGGTGCATGACGGGACCCCGTGGCGAATGCAAATGGCATAAGAGTACGTTGTATTTTCGTTTCTTTAGCTGTGATGCTTAGGAAGCATAAATGATGGGACTTCATTAATGAGATTAATGAAAAGGAAAGAAACCCAAAATGTTGTGGAATCAAATTTTCAAAACTGGTAGCTTTAGTTCTTGCTTTGCATAGTGGTATTCCTTCATGACTATCCCGCACCTCATTCGATGAGAAAAGAGCCGAGATCCCTTCACCGGGAGTGACCCTTTTAGCAAGAGCTAGCAGATGCTACACCCACTCGGTTTATTTTGAAAAACACGATTTTAAAAGCGGAGCTTAAACCACTCCTTTTCAAATCACTCGATTCTACAAAAATATCAAGTTCATTACGCAAAAGGTTTTCTTAAAAACCTGTCGTAGCCCTCCGTCATTTCAGATAAGTATTATTTAGTATTCATGCTGCGTTTGTTGACCTCCGTCAAGGCGTAGTGTGCGGTAGCTGATTAGTGCTTATCTGCCGCATATGATGCGATTGGATTAGGGTAGTCGTACGGCCTTGTTGACCTCCATCAAGGGTCGTGCGGATGGGTTTAATTCAATCACGAAATGTACGTGTTGAACTTGACTAGCAGCTATAGTTTGTTGACCTCCATCAAGGTCATAGGACGCTTGGGGTAAAATATTATTAGGAATTTCAAGTATTGAAATTTGCAATGAGATTGCATACCTTCTATGAGATAGTTGGATCCCGATATCCACAGGAGTAAGAGTTACTCCTGGGAGAGTTTTGCACATTACAATTAGCCGATCAAGTAGGTGTATAGAAAGGTGTTAACGGGGTTATGCCCCTGAGAAAACGAGGTTTATTTTAATTAGGTCCGTGGGAAAGCACGGGGAACCTCCCTCAAAATACCGACACTGGCCCGGCTGAACGAATGACGAACTTGTAGGATGTAATTAATCCCGGCTAGTCTTACCTTTTAGGGTTTGAAGGAAGATTAGATAAAAACAGTAGGAGCCATCCTGATTAGATAAGATAATAACTAATCTAATCTTGCAAGAGCATACGCTAATTGTTTTTTCTCTCTCTCTCCAGGTAGCGACCATGAAACGCCTTAATCAAGATAATAATATGGATGTATTGACCGAACCTTCTTTTTATACTGTGCTGGGGAACATTGGTTACTCTCTATCTTATAACTGTTATAAGTATGAGCAGCAAATAGGGGAATACCAGGATTCCCATGCCACCCGATCGAGGAAAGAGCATGTTGATGCATCTTCTTCGGGTTTGTTCGTTACCGAGAACTGTTTCTCAGTATCCTCTACGTCTTGGGTATTAGATACCGGATTAGGATCCCACATATGTAATCTGTTACATGGGCTTAAAAAAGGTAGAGAACTGAGATTGAGCGATAAAGAAATAAGAGAAGGGAATGGTGCAATTGTTGCAGCCAAAGCAGTTGGCGAATATCACCTTGTATTACCAAGTGGTAATACATTGATTCTGAACGAATGTTATTACATACCGAACCTGATATGCAACATTATATCAGTCTCTTTATTAAGTAAAGAAGGATATAATTTTGTATTGCAGGATAATGTTATGAACATTTTCCTAAATCAAAAGTTGATTGGATCAGGCACGTTATCTAATGGCATATACATTCTAAATCAAACCACAGTTCTAAGTATACAGAACACACACAAGAGGAAAAGTTCAGAAATGAACGAATCCTTCCTGTGGCATTGTAGACTAGGTCATATCAATGCGACACGACTAGCTAAGTTACATAAAGATTGATATTTGAATCCATTCGAACTTTCATCTTATGAAACTTGCGAGTCATCTCTCAAAGGTAAAATGACCAAAACTCTGTTTAGTGGACACGGAGAAAGAGCTATTGAACTCCTGGGACTAATACATAGTGATGTATGTGGTCCCATGTCTACACATGCCAGGAATGGTTCCTCATACTTTATTACATTCACTGACGATCTCTCAAGATTCGGACATGTGTTCCTGTTGAAACACAAGTCTGAAGTTTTTGAGAAATTCAAAGAATACAAGTGTGAAGTTGAGAACAAGACGGGTAAAAGTATTAAAATCCTTCGATCTGATCGGGGAGGAGAATACTTGAGCACAGAATTCCGGGAATATTTAAGAGAGAATGGGATTCTCTCTCAGCTGACTCCTCCGTATACGCCATAGCACAATATTCAGTTGATAAAACTGCACATTTGTATTACATTTTTCCTACCATTTTCATATTAAAAAAATGACTTTATTATAATATATTAAACATATGAGGGTTTATGTGTAAAAACACTATTTTCCATGTGATAATATATTTTAATTAGCATTTGGTAGAAAAATGTATGCAAATAAATCTATTGACCATATCCTAGTAGAACCAAGTCTACTAAATATTATTTGAGATTATTGTGCAGAATTTTCCAAGTTGTTATGCAGAATTTATCAAACAAATCAAGTTGTAGAAGAAAAGTTGCCTAATTAAGAAGCAAAATTTAAAGACCAAGTCTGGAAGCAACCGAGAGAAGATTTTCTGAAATCTGAAGGTGCCTAGGATTGCCAAATGTCACAAAGACAGAAACCCCAAAATTTGATGAAGAGTTGTGATCAAATGGCCGCGGATCCGCGGCCATACCCCCACTTCGGCCGCGGATCTGCGGCAATCTAGAGGGATCATTTGTTAAGATTTTGTGGTTTAAATCTCTGCTATATTTTACCAACTTTTCAACCAAAAGATTCTGGCTTTGCACTATAAAAAGGGACCGAGAGCCTCTTGGAAAATTTATCAAGCCGACGAGATCACGAAGTCCAAGACGGCTCACGCATCCAGGCTGATCATCAACGGTTCATCTACCTCCTTGGAAGAGATCGAGAAGCAAACTAGTCTTTGTAATCATTTTCTAAGGAATCAAAGTGTAATGAATATTGTTGATTAATAAAGGTAGCTTTCTTTTTCTTATTCTATTTCTTCGTAGTTTAATTATGCATTTTCTCTCCATCTCTTTTTCTCCCAACATGCGCGAGTAATTCTCCGCTTGTTAGGGTTCGTAGGATTAGGGTAGGCTAATGGATGATGAACATACCTAAACCCTTTTTAAGTCCTATAAAGTTTATGAACTTTATCAAAAGAATCATTAACATCCTAATCGGGCGTGCGAACAATTCTTTGTTAGTTCCGACCGCGATTCGAGATTAGATTAATGATTGTTTTGGTAAAGGCTAGATATGAACGGAGTTCCGTGTCGGGATAAGGGTTAAGAGTGGGATTCCTTTTCCCTCCAGAAACCCTAATCTACACGCATCACCGTCGTTCTAGTTTTAAATCTATTAAAGGATAAAAAGGGTAACTTTTAATTAATCATCCATAACTACTAAATCCTAACGAACCCTACAAGCCCTCTTATTATATTAACTATATTTCTAAAATAATCTAGATCTATAAATTTGCACTCTTTCTTAAAGTAGATCTAGAAACTTTTCACAAAATTCTTTATTCCTCCTCTCTTTCTCAACACATCTAAAGTAAGAGTAAAAGATTCAACGTTTCCCTGAGGACGACCCGTACTCACCTCGGTCTAGCTACACGCAACACCGTTCTGATTACGGTTACTTTAACTACAAACACACTCTTTCGAACCAATCAAATGGCGCCATTGCCGGGGATACGTGCGTAATTTTTTATTCTTACTATTTGTGTTGAATTCTTAGACGATTATTATCATTATTAAAACAAAACTGTAAATTGCATATTTAACGATTTGTGCGTGAATTTTTTGCGAAGGAATCTAGAGTCACGGACTTGAGGAAACAGGAGATCTAGGGTTCCGAACTTCTCTGGTAAGATTCTCAACTCTTTCTCTCTCCTCTCAAATCCAATAAAATCTATCTTCTGCAAGATTCTTTGCAAAATAGCGCCGCTCAAAAAAAAAATTTTGCAAAAGTTTTGTGATTGATTTTGTTTTGCATATTTTAATACGGACTTTAAGGGGCAAAGACCAAATCAAGATTAGGTGGGGATTTCATCACCCTTCCTAAGCCCCACAAATCACAAACTGAGTGTAAGTCGATGTAGTACACCCCAGTACTTGTGGGGAGGCGGAAATTTTAAAAACGATCAAGTTTAAAGAACGAACATCGACTAACCGCTTGAATCGAAGCTAAACGATAACTAACCAAACATATAGTTTATCTAAACTACTATGCTTAGGGATTATACCTATCGAAACTAGTCCTTCGTCTTTACGATCTCCTTGTTCTCCTCGGCCTTCTCTAGGTAGTAGACGATCCACCCGAGAGCGAAACTCCAAGCTAAACCTCTAAACTTGAGGCAACTAACCTTCTTGGATTGCTAATCGAAGAAGTTAGGATGAGATAGAGTGATGGTTATGGATTGTTTAGTCTAACTAATCTTTTGATCTCAACTCATGAGGTGTAAGGCTTAGGGTTTGAAGATGAGAGCTTGAGGAGAGAGAATGTGAGATAAGATAATGAGATGAGAGAGAGTGTATCATAATATATTATGAAGCATTTTCTAATAATGAGAAAAGAATAAAGAGTGATGATAAATCATGCTTCATAAAATATCTAGTGGTGATTCATTAGCATGAGTCATTAAGCAATAAATGTGCATTAATGAATCACCACCATGACTCATAACCTCATTTAATGAATATGACACATAACCCTCCTTAGTCACCATCTTCTAGAAGCTTCTCGAACAATTACGAGAACGCCCTCCGATCCGTAAAAATACGGAAAAACTTTAGACTGTAAAAATCCAATAACCGGATACCAGTAACTGGCTTAAACCAAAGCCGACTGGTAAAAACTGTCCGAAAGTCGTACTCGCGTAAACGCACGTTTGCGTCCGAACCCTTTGTCGCAAAACCATGCAACCTCTATATCGTTTCGCCTGGAGTAGGAAACTCTCTGTGTGGGACTCTAGAGACTCGACTACTACGCTGGCAGTGGGTTTAACCACAGACCGCAAGCGGCACTAGCTGTACGTAACGGTCCCCAGGTAGTTGTCGATAAGAAGGCCGATGAGAAAACCCATCCGAACTCCTACTGAGTCTGATGTGACAATCTCCATACAGTCCGGTCCGTTCGTCCAAGACTATCGCATATCGGGCCTAGGGGGGCGGCAAGCGTCAGTCCCCTAATAGCGGTATAAGTCGTGTCGGAGGGAAGCCCATTACACCCTGAGAAACTACTGGAACCTACCAGCAAATCTCGCTTGCCCTGGCCAGGGACTTTGCGTAATGGCTCTCTGACACAGCACGATATCTACTCCCAATACCGGGAGGGACGAATCCTGTCTAACCGCTACTGCCTCCAAGTGCTCGGGACTGCACCCAACTGCTACCTGTTTGCACGACTCCTTTGAGCCGTGGTAGGGTAGCAATCTAAGAACAGTGGGACACACTCGAGGCGAAGTAGCAGTGTCAAGTCTGCGGACTACGCTGTACTCATTTCACCTGGGAACTGTTCACTGACGACTGGTATCAAACCAACCAACAGTTCCCTGTGAGTCCTGTCCGGTGTACCCATAACCCAACGAGCACCTGTATACTATCTCCAGTACGACGTACTGACGGCTGTAGGACAGACCATCTCCCCAACTGGGATGAGAAGCGTACACACCAGTCTACTCCGGAGTATCGATGCTCTGTCTCGATAATCCAACGACCAGGGACCTGAATAAGGATGTGCTTGTAGACTACCCAGCCCCCACTAGTGTGACTGCCATCACAACGCTGGTAGACAAGCAAGATCCTAAGAGCTCTATCAATACGTACACCCACATATTAAGATAGAAAAACCAAGTAGCATACTACCATGTTTAGCAAGACTGTTATATACATGTGAATATCCCAAGCTTCCAATAAGTAATATACAAGCTAGTATGATACAGTAATGGCCTTCTAGGGCATAAACACTAACAATCTCCCACTTGCACTAGGGCCATGTACTGGCATATCGTAGACCAATGATCTCGAGTAGCCTCTCGAACTGAATCTGAGGAAGGGCCTTCGTGAATGGATCAGCAATGTTCTCTTCTGAAGCAACTCTCCGAACCTCGATCTCCTGACGATCAATGATCTCCCTGATCAGGTGATACCGCCTCAAGATGTGTCTGGACTTCTGATGGGACCTTGGTTCCTTCGCTAAAGCTATAGCTCCGTTGTTGTCGCAATACAGAGGTATTGGATCAACTATGGTAGGAACAACCTGAAGTTCCGTTAGGAACTTCTTCATCCAGACTGCTTCTTTTGCGGCATCGCAAGCAGCTATATACTCCGCTTCCATCGTCGAGTCAGCAACGGTGTCCTTCTTGGAGCTCCTCCAGCACACCGCCCCTCCATTGAGGGTAAAGACATAACCCGACATGGACTTGGAATCGTCCTTATCACTCTGGAAGCCGGAATCAGCAAAGGCCTCCAACCTGAGGTCTTTTCCGCCGTAAACCAAGAACATCTCCTTAGTCCTCCTCAGGTACTTGAGAATGTTCTTTACTGCTATCCAGTGTTTCTCCCCTGGGTCTGACTGATACCGGCTTACCACGCTTAGTGCGTAAGCTACATCTGGTCTAGTACACAACATCGCATACATTATAGAGCCTACCGCAGAAGCGTAGGGTATAATAGACATGCGTTCCCTTTCCAAATCAGTCTTGGGAGACATCTCTTTGGAGAGGGTGATTCCGTGACAAGCCGGTAGATTACCGCGCTTAGAATCTTCCATACTGAATCTTTTCAGTACAGTGTCGATATACCTGGACTGTGAAAGTCCCAACATCCTCTTGGATCTATCACGATAGATCCGGATCCCCAGAATGTAAGAGGCATCACCCAGGTCTTTCATGGAGAACCTGTGTGACAAGAATCCTTTGACAGATTGTAGCATAGGAATGTCATTTCCTATCAATAGAATGTCATCCACGTACAAGACAAGGAATACGACACTTCTGGCCACTACTTTACTATATATGCACGGTTCATCTGGATTTTTGATAAAGTCATATTCTTTGACTGTCTCATCAAAACAGATGTTCCAACTCCGCGATGCCTGCTTTAGTCCATAAATGGACTTAAGCAGCTTGCATACTTTCCCGCTGCTCCCACTCTGATTGAAACCCTCTGGCTGATCCATATAGACGCTCTCTTCTAAATTCCCATTCAGAAAAGCCGTCTTTACGTCCATCTGCCAGATTTCATAATCATGGAAGGCAGCAATAGCAAGAAGGACCCGAATGGATTTGAGCATAGCCACTGGAGAAAAAGTTTCGTCATAGTCCAAACCAGGTCTTTGACGAAAACCCTTTGCAACAAGTCTAGCCTTATAGGTTTCCACCTGTCCATCTACACCAATCTTTTTCTTGAAGATCCATTTGCATCCTATGGGTTTTACCCCATCTGGAGCAAAGTCCAAAGTCCATACTTTGTTGGTGTACATGGACTCCATTTCGGTCCTCATTGCATCTAGCCATCGTACCGAGTCGCCGCTCTGGATGGCCTGCTGGAAGTCAGTAGGTTCATCATCATCTATGATGCAATCCTCTCCATCCCCGTCAATGAGAAAACCGTAGTATCTCTCAGGCGGATGAGACGGCCTACTACTCCTGCGGAGGGGTGCGGGAATGTTCTGTTCTTCTTGAACCTCTGGTTCTACCAAACTTTCAGTAGCAGCTTGTGGTTCTGGAATTTCTTCCAGTTCTATTTCGCTCCCACTCTTCTGATTTTCTAAAAATTCAGTTTCTAAGAAGGTGGCATGACGAGAAACAAAGACCTTTTGTTCCTCTGCGTAATAGAAATAATATCCCTTGGAGTTCTTTGGATATCCCACAAGCTTACACTGTACTGAACGTGCCTCGAGCTTGTCCACATGCTGCTTTTTTACAAAAGCTGGACACCCCCATGTCCTAAAATGTTTTAGACAGGGTTTCTTCCCACTCCACATCTGATATGGTGTGGTAGGCACAGTCTTGGTTGGAACCTGGTTCAAAAGATATGCCGCTGATTCTAGCGCATAACCCCAGAAAGATCGCGGTAACTCAGCATTACTCATCATGGATCGTACCATATCTAATAGGGTTCGATTCCGTCTCTCCGATACACCGTTGTGCTGTGGAGTGTATGGAGGAGTAAGCTGAGAGAGAATTCCTTTCTCTTTTAGGTAACCTAGGAACTCGGCACTTAATTATTCTCCACCTCGATCAGATCTTAGTGTCTTAATACTTTTGCCTGTTTGGTTTTCCGCTTCACTCTTGAATTCCAGGAATTTCTCAAAGGCCTCTGATTTATGCTTCATTAAGAAAACATATCCATACCTAGAGAAATCATCTGTAAAAGTAATGAAGTAGGAATAACCACCTCTCGCATGTGTAGACATTGGACCACATACATCGCTGTGTATGAGTCCTAAGAGCTCGCTCGCTCTTACTCCTTGTCCAGTGAATGGAGTCTTTGTCATCTTTCCTTTGAGACAAGATTTACAAGTGTCATAAGATTGATATTCGAACGGGTCCAAATATCCTTCTCTATGCAACTTAGTCAACCTTCTCTCATTGATGTGACCCAGTCTACAATGCCATAAGAAAGCTTTATTTAAATCTAGAGACTTTCTTTTTAGTGTGTTCTGGACATTGAAAATTTGGAGTTGGTTTAAAACATATATGCCGTTATTTAATGTACCGGACCCAATCAAACCATGATTAAGGTGGATGTTGACAACATCTCTTACAAACGTGAAATCATAACCTTTATTTGATAACAAGGAAACTGATATGATATTACACGTTAAGCTGGGTACAAAATAACAGTTATGTAAAACCAAAATGTGTCCACTCGTCAATCCTAGGTGATAATCCCCGACGGACGCAGCTCCCACGCTAGCTCCGTTAGCAACCCTGAGGATCATATCACCTTCCTTCAGCACTCTACGGTTTCTCAGTGCCTGCAATGAATTGAAAATATGAGATCCTGATCCGGTATCCAATACCCAGGAAGTAGAGTTGATCGACAGACAATTCTCAATTACAAACACACCTGAAGTCGAAGCCACAGCCTGCTTCGGTTCCTGGTTCTTGGCGTTCCACGCCTTGCAATCCTTCTTCCAGTGCCCTTTCCTGTGACAATGGAAGCACTCATCCTGGCCAACTATCGGTACTGCTTTCTTTTTCTTTCCCTTCCCTCCCACCTTACTAACACCTCCTCTAGGTCTGGGTGCGGCCTTCTTCTTCCTTCCTTTGGCCCTAGCCTTGGACCCGGAAGAAGATGAACCGCCAACAAACATAGCGGGTGTTTCCCTTGATGTCTTCAAGGTGCCCTCTGCACTCCTTAACATGTTCAGGAGTTCCGGAAGTTCAACTTCTTTTCTTTGAAGGTTGAAGTTCAGGATAAACTGGGCGTAGGTGTGAGGAAGGGACTGGAGAATAAGGTCTGTATAGAGCTCATTATCCAAAGTCGTCCCAAGGTCTGCGAGCTCTTCAATATAGCTGATCATCTGTAGGACATGTTCACCTACCGATGATCCGGCAGCCAACCTCGCTCGAAACAAGTTCTTAGAGGTCTCGTATCTTGCTATACGAGATTGCTCTCCATAAAGTTCCTTTGTATGGAGAAATATGCCATCTAGGGACATATCCTCGTGCCTCCTCTGATGTTCATTGTTCATCGAGGCAAGCACGATGCACTTGGCTCTCGCGCAATCTAAATCCCAGGTTTTGCGGATTTCCTTATCCGCATTGCTGGATTTGGGACCAGGGACAGCAGGTGCCGTAGCGGTGAGGACGTACCCCAGTTTGTCATAGGTCAAAGCCATTTTGACATTCCGCAGCCAATCTTTATAGTTTGGCCCCGTCAGTATATTTTTCTCTAAAAGTAACTTAAGTCCAGTCATTTTCAGGGTCGCTGCAATTAGGAGAGAGAGAAGAAAACTCTTTAGCATGATGCTCTTACAAGTTTAGAGTGGTTTTTAATTTATCTAAACTGGATGGCTCCCACTGTTTCTCGAATCCTTCCTCAAACCATAAAAGAAGAATTAGCCAAGACTATTCTCACCGTACAATACTTGCTTAACCGTTCAGCCAGGCCGGTGTCGATACTTCGAGGGAGGTTTTCCAACGCTTTCGCGAAGTTCCTTAATTAAATAACCTCTTTTCTCTGGGGGCGTAACCCCGCTGACACTTTTCTGGACACCTACTAGGTTTATAGCAATGATCGTTAAGCGACGAATATCCTGATAAGTATCATATACTCACAGTAGGATCGGGATCCAAATATCATCGTATGATAATGTTGAAGGAATCCTACCAACATTCATCAAACTCCAAATGGTATGCATCTCTTTGCAAATTTCAGTTTCTTTAGAAATTCCCGATATGGATTTTTGCCCCATGCTCTTATGATCTTGACTAAGGGCCAACAAATCATAAGTCACATGTCAAGTTCTGCCCATCATTATCCTGTTGATTTGAACCCATCCGTATACTCTTGACTAAGGGCCAACAAAGTAATACGACTGTCCCAAACCAACTCATCTATCTATGCAACAAATGAATACCCCAGCAGCTACCAATCACTATGTCTTGACTAAGGGCCAAACAAACATAGCTTGAATACTACTGACCATTCATAAGAAATGACGGAGGGCTACGACTGGTTTTGGCGAAACCGTGAACGTAGTGAACTTGATATAACCGAAGGAACCTGATAGCTTTTAAAAGGAGTGGTTAAATCTCCGCATTTAAAAATATCTGTTTTAAAAATAACCGAGTGGTTTCTTTTAAATTGTTCCAACGATTTAAACTTGGTTTATTTTCTTTGCATTATAGATAATGCGTCCCATCATTAACCTATCATTGCAGAAAACAACGAAAATACAACGTCCTCTTATGCCATCCGCATTCGCCACGGGGTCCCGTCATCACCCGTTAGGTTACTTAACTAACGACAGAGCGGGGGCTGGGCTAGCGCGGGTGTAAAACATAAGTGACGTCTAAATAGCTATCATATATAGATATTTTACATTCGTCTGACGCAATGATATTCATTCCAGAACACAGATAAACAATATTGGATTTGCAAGCAATCTGTATTTCTTTTGAGCCTGCAAGAAAAGACAGATTACACAGTTGTGATGAATAGCCGTTACCCCACCCTCGACCCCTACGGGTACGGCAAACTACCCACCCGGCAGTTTGTGTACCCCACCTTGGGTCAGTCCTAGGAGCAAAAACAGTAAAAAGAAATAATACAACGGTGGCTACGACCGCAACCTGGAAGTGCCCCGCAAAAAAAATATTACAACAAATTACATTTACAACAAATGAATTAAACAATAACCCATTGCAAACCCCGGCTATACACCACAACAGTCCAATACAGTTTATATGCACAAACAGATATAACCATTTCAGAAATGTGCAACCCCCTGCCAACCGACATACTAGCAGTTGGGGGAGATTTACGAACACATTAAACAATCACAGATATAATCCAATATGCAAATACTGTACAATTTCGATCGATTAAACAACATCAATATTGCTCCAAAATCTGCTCTGTTAAACAGTAACCTGAGCAAATATTAAATATTCCAGAAAACCCCAAATATCACAGGGGACCCACACAAGAAAGATGAGTCCATGACTCGGCAACTCGGCCGCGGAAGCGCGGCGGATCGGTGGGATCCGCCGCCCTTCCGCGGCGCTTTAGCCGAGTCATGGGCTCGAATTTCTTGGGTGTTCTCCTGGACTCCTTTCTAGCTTTCTGAGCACACCTGAAAAAATTTTGGACTTCATTTTAAGTTCGACAGAAACTGAACAAAATTAGGGTTTTCCGGCTTCGTTTTTCCGTTCGAAATTCGTACAAATTTGCAATTAAGTTATTTATTGTTTAGCGAGGCTCTGATACCACTGTAAGTCGATGTAGTATACCCCAGTACTTGTGGGGAGGCGGAAATTTTAAAAACGATCAAGTTTAAAGAACGAACATCGAAACGAACATCGACTAACCGCTTGAATCGAAGCTAAACGATAACTAACCAAACATATAGTTTATCTAAACTACTATGCTTAGGGATTATACCTATCGAAACTAGTCCTTCGTCTTTACGATCTCCTTGTTCTCCTCGGCCTTCTCTAGGTAGTAGACGATCCACCCGAGAGCGAAACTCCAAGCTAAACCTCTAAACTTGAGGCAACTAACCTTCTTGGATTGCTAATCGAAGAAGTTAGGATGAGATAGAGTGATGGTTATGGATTGTTTAGTCTAACTAATCCTTTGATCTCAACTCATGAGGTGTAAGGATTAGGGTTTGAAGATGAGAGCTTGAGGAGAGAGAATGTGAGATAAGATAATGAGATGAGAGATAGTGTATCATAATATATTATGAAGCATTTTCTAATAATGAGAAAAGAATAAAGAGTGATGATAAATCATGCTTCATAAAATATCTAGTGGTGATTCATTAGCATGAGTCATTAAGCAATAAATGTGCATTAATGAAATGAATGAATCACCACCATGACTCATAACCTCATTTAATGAATATGACACATAACCCTCCTTAGTCACCATCTTCTAGAAGCTTCTCGAACAATTACGAGAACGCCCTCCGATCCGTAAAAATACGGAAAAACTTTAGACTGTAAAAATCCAATAACCGGATACCAGTAACTGGCTTAAACCAAAGCCGACTGGTAAAAACTGTCCGAAAGTCGTACGCGCGTAAACGCACGTATGCGTCCGAACCCTTTGTCGCAAAACCATGCAACCTCTATATCGTTTCGCCTGGAGTAGGAAACTCTCTGTGTGGGACTCTAGAGACTCGACTACTACGCTGGCAGTGGGTTTAACCACAGACCGCAAGCGGCACTAGCTGTACGTAACGGTCCCCAGGTAGTTGTCGATAAGAAGGCCGATGAGAAAACCCATCCGAACTCCTACTGAGTCTGATGTGACAATCTCCATACAGTCCGGTCCGTTCGTCCAAGACTATCGCATATCGGGCCTAGGGGGCGGCAAGCGTCAGTCCCCTAATAGCGGTATAAGTCGTGTCGGAGGGAAGCCCATTACACCCTGAGAAACTACTGGAACCTACCAGCAAATCTCGCTTGCCCTGGCCAGGGACTTTGCGTAATGGCTCTCTGACACAGCACGATATCTACTCCTAATACCGGGAGGGACGAATCCTGTCTAACCGCTACTGCCTCCAAGTGCTCGGGACTGCACCCAATTGCTACCTGTTTGCACGACTCCTTTGAGCCGTGGTAGGGTAGCAATCTAAGAATAGTGGGACACACTCGAGGCGAAGTAGCAGTGTCAAGTCTGCGGACTACGCTGTACTCATGTCACCTGGGAACTGTTCACTGACGACTGGTATCAAACCAACCAACAGTTCCCTGTGAGTCCTGTCCGGTGTACCCGTAACCCAATGAGCACCTGTATACTATCTCCAGTACGACGTACTGACGGCTGTGGGACAGACCATCTCCCCAACTGGGATGAGAAGCGTACACACCAGTCTACTCCGGAGTATCGATGCTCTGTCTCGATAATCCAACGACCAGGGACCTGAATAAGGATGTGCTTGTAGACTACCCAGCCCCCACTAGTGTGACTGCCATCACAACGCTGGTAGACAAGCAAGATCCTAAGAGCTCTATCAATACGTACACTCACATATTAAGATAGAAAAACCAAGTAGCATACTACCATGTTTAGCAAGACTGTTATATACATGTGAATATCCCAAGCTTCCATTAAGTAATATACAAGCTAGTATGATACAGTAATGGCCTTCTAGGGCATAAACACTAACACTGAGCATATAGATCAAACCTTCATTAATTTAAAAATATCTAGACCAGACTCTAAGGACTGTCGTGCTCAATAAGGACAGAGGAAGGTCGTGGGTAATCTATCGTTTATCCGCATTATTTTTGTAGTGCCTAGGCAAGTGTGTCAATGGCTAGTGGTTTTTAATTAGGCCCACTACTGTTGTTCCTTCCTACTTACCTGGCACTTACCTGGCTACAAGGGTAGTACGGAGGCGGTAGAGGATTTATCCTGAGGCTTGTCCTTTGGAAGTCTAGGAGCGGTCTAGAGACTGGACCTAAGTGACCTTAGTTCTAGGGTTGCTTATGCATCTTAGGGAGATTTGTATTGAGTCCCACTTTTTCAAAACAAGCCAATTTTAAAACACACACGCTGCCACTTGCACTAAACCCGCTTAGTGCATGCTCGGCTGGACACGGGATCCTTGTGCCCGTCTTGTCCGCGTTCCTGCTATCGACGCCGAAGTCGGTATTTCTTCATCTTATTTTCCCCCACCACACACGACCGTGATGGACGGCACTCTATCTAATTATAACACCACGCTGCCACCGCCCGCAGGAGAGCAGAATCCACCGCGCATCTCTCTCCAAGAGAGATGCTATCCTATTCGTGGTCCTCTTCCTACTTGTCTATCTCTTCCACCACCTAACGGGGATAATTTCGAAATTAAACCCCACCACATCAATCTGCTGCCCAAATTTCACGGGGTTGAGTCGGAAGACGCGTACGTTTTCATCACCAAATTCGAGAACGTATGCGCAATGATGGGTACTTCACAATTGACTTTAGATGCTATGCGCTTACGTCTTCTCCCATTCACACTGTGCGACTTGGCAGAAAAATGGCTTTATAATACTGCCGCACACTCTATCACTAATTGGGATGAATTCGTCATAGCATTTCTTAAGAAGTTTTACCCAAACCATAAGACTACCTGTGTGAGAAGCGAGATCAACCAGTTCACCCAGCTTCCCAATGAACCATTTTGGAAGTGCTTTGAGCGTTTCAAAGATTTGCTTGTCCAATGTCCTCATCATGGAATCAAAAGATGGGATTTATGTCGGATTATATATGAGGGCATTAATCCAGTGACAAAGCAGATGCTTGAAACAATGTGTCAATGCAATTTCATGTCGAAAGACGACGGTGAAGCGTCGAAATATCTGGAAGACCTTGCTGAACACAAGTTGCAATGGGAAAGCGTAAGACCACCTTCAACTAAGGGAGGTATTCACCAGCTCAATGTTTCTATCGCAGTAAAAGCCGAAATGGAAGCGATACAGAAGAAACTCGACGCTATTGAAAACAAGTTCTTATCATTCTTCCTAAATCAGGTCACGCTTCCTAAGACCGTCTGTGGTTGCTGTTCGGATCCTTCACACTTAACGGAAGAATGTCCTATGAATGCATCGTTTCAAGCTAATGCTGCTTTTCAGCAGTAACCTAGAAACAACCCTTATTCTTCCACGTACAATCAAGGATGGAGGAATCATCCTAACTTTGCTTGGAATCAAAACCAACAAAGCAATTATCAAAGACCTCCTCCACAGCAACCACAACCACAGAATCAGCCCCCCTTTCAGTCACAGAATTTCCAAAATCCGGCCAACAATTCTACACCACAAGTGGCCGGTACGGACAACTCACTTGCACAAACTTTGGATATGTTCATGAAACAATCCATGCAAATTTCGGCAGAGATGAGGTCTTCTATTGATACCATAACGAAAAACTCCACCTCCCATGGTGAGAGTATTAAATCATTAGAAAACTAAATCGCACAGTTAAATGCTGCAATGAGTGCGAGAGAAAAAGGGAAACTCCCATCTCAACCCATACCTTATCCTGGCCACTCACAAAGTTATAATATGAGTGCTGTTACCACGTTGAGATCGGGGAAAGTGCCGAATAACCGAGTGGGTGAGCAATGTGATGATAGTGACACCAATGATACCCCAGCTTCTTCTTCCCCTAATTCGTCTAGTCTCCCACCTTCACCCGAGCCTATTCTCCGTTTTCCCCAAGGCTCGAACCCTTCGCCCATTTCGCCAAATCTATATAAGTCGATTCCCACTCCAATTTTGGGATCGAATCCGTCCCCACAGTCTTCTCCACAAACGTTGGACCCAAAACTTATTGATCAAGCACCTTATCCAAACAGGTTAAGGGGCAACAGACCTAGTCCACAAATGGAGAAGATTGTGGAAATTTTTAAGCAAGTTAACATAAACATTCCTCTCCTAGATGCTATTCAACAAGTTCCGTCATATTCGAAAATCCTAAAGGACTTGTGCAGTAGGAAGAGAAAAGTTCAAGTACCTAAAAAAGTTTTCCTTGCGAGTTATGTGAGCACTGCTTTTACACAACAACTACCCAAGAAATGAAAGGACCCCGGAAGTCCTACAATTTCTATTTCCATTGGGGGTAAAAATATCAATCGTGCTCTACTCGATCTAGGTGCTAGTGTAAACTTGCTTCCGTATTCTGTTTATGAGCAATTAGGGATCGGAGAGTTAAAACCTGCGCATTGCACTCTTCAGATGGCCGATCGATTTATCACCCAACCTAGGGGTGAGCTAGAGGATGTGTTAATTAAAGTCGGGGAATTCATATTCCCTTTGGACTTTATCGTTATAGATACACAACCTGTAGCAAACCCACGCAATCAAATCCCGGTGATACTCGGTCGACCCTTTTTGGCCACTTCCAACGCAGTAATCAATTGTAGAAACGGCTCTATGACTCTATCCTTTGGAAAGAAGTCAATTAAGCTTAATATTTACAAGTTGGGAAGTGAACCCTCCGAACCCTATGCTCATGTGTGTTCTGTCGAATTAATGGATATCGACAACAACGAATTTGATCAACCTCATGATACTGACTCTTTTCATATGTTGTTGTTTGACCCAACCATGTACTCTTCCACCGATTTGTCCGGGTCAACATCCAACACTGATGAGGAACTTTTTATAGAGTCTGACGATCACCCTCTTTTTTCTGATGACATTATTCTTCAGGGTATCGATGAAAGCTTTGAGGAAATTTTCGCTGATGAACTCGCATTTTTAAAAGATACGGGTGTTGAGATAAATCAACTCCAAGATGAAGAAATTGGACCTCCACCCTTTCTTTTGGACAATCATGATAATGCGAGTAATCCATCATTACTATCACTGCGTCGTCTCTCCAAATTGTGACGCAATCCTTTTCCATTACACCTCTTGTCAACTCCCCACTTCTTCACATCAAAAGGTGACATGTTCTTCCACCAACCTTGGTACTTCATTGATAAAATTTTTGAATGGTTGGTGTTGACCTTCGGTCTTTGCAAAGTTTGGTATTGACCAATAAGCTTGACCCCCTCATGTGATTTTAAAAGATTAAAATTGTTTAACTCAAGTTTGGGGGAGGGGTGGTATATTGGCTCTTGAAAGAAAATGATTTTTACAAAATTGTGAGCCTAAAATAAGTTTGGGGGAGGATTTTCACTTTCATATATTTTTGCCCCCATTAATAATTTCCTCCTAAGTCTACAGGTTTTTGAGCTTAACGGATGACATCAGTGAGGACACTGCTGTAAACAGGTTTGGGGGAGGTTTGTGCTTATTTACACATCAATTTGCATCATATTTTGCATAAGCACAACATTTTCAAAAAAAATTTAAAAATTTTCTTTTATAACAAAAGAGTAGAAAGTGAAAAATTACATCCAAAAGATAGGAATAGTTTAAGAAAATCAAGAAAATTAGAAGTTTTCTTAAACGAACTAGTAATAAGTAGTTATGAGCTGTTGTCCCAAGGGTTAGTAAGATGAAGAAAGTCACTAATCTGAGGATAAAAATAAGTCTGAAAAATAGTTTCTATTCTGGAAGCCAAACATTTGAATGTTGATACCCTACTATATGCACTTTTACACGTCTTGAAACTCGGGATAGTAGAGGATACCTTTAAATGCTCTTGTCTAAAAGCCAAAGTATGAAGGAAATGAAAAAAATGATGAAGAAAATATAAAAATGGTGAAAAGAGAAAAATGAACACTGGTTTTGTTATCGCCAAGGCAGCAATAAAAAAATATAGCGAGGGTGCCTCTTCACCTAGTGCCCTAAGGCCAACTGGTCTGGGAGTCACTGCTAAGCCTTAGGTGGTCCAAGACGAGGAAAATATTATCACCTAATCAGCAAGCACATGAGTAATCGGTTGGTTAGTACCTCAAGAAGTATTAACGGTCGCATGAAAATGTGTGAGCAAATCTAAATATTCATCAAGTTAAAAAGTACTGAGGTAGATGGACAAGAGTATGATAGATTGAATTGAATTCTCTGAGTGTAGGGATGTCCATTTCACACATGTATGGGTATATGATCGATGTTTGGATGAAAGGTAGGAATGAAGAATAAAGACGATGTTTTATTAAGAGATAATGTGATTTCTAACATCTTTTCATGACTATTAAGATAGGGCTCATGACAACTGAAAAGCTAGTATAGTTGGAAACTCTTATTTTCAAAGTCTTTCTTTTATGGTTCTTATCTTTATATGTAACTTTCACCATCTCTCTTTTGTTATAGGATTTTGTGGGTGTAATCCGCTGAAAACCCTCAGGAGACAACACTCCTCCTACTAGGGACACCTAGAGGTTTAACGGCTTGTTGCACGGGCTCAGTGCAATCGTGTTTGCCTACGAAAGTGTGCTTAGTTTTCTCCTTTTTCTTCTTCTCCTTCTCTTGAATAAACTAGTTTGCTCGGGACGATCAAAAATAAGTTTGGGGGTATTTGTTCAGTTGATAAAACTGCACATTTGTATTACATTTTTCCTACCATTTTCATATTAAAAAAAGGACTTTATTATAATATATTATACATATGAGGGTTTATGTGTAAAAACACTATTTTCCATGTGTTAATATATTTTAATTAGCATTTGGTAGAAAAATGTATGCAAATAAATCTATTGACCAAATCCTAGTAGAACTAAGTCTACTAAATATTATTTGAGATTATTGTGCAGAATTTTCCAAGTTGTTATGCAGAATTTATCAAACAAATCAAGTTGTTGAAGGAAACTTGCCTAATTAAGAAGCAAAACTTGGAGACCAAGTCTGGAAGCAACCAAGAGAAGATTTCTGAAATCTGAAGGTGCCTAGGATTGCCAAATGTCACAAAGACAGAAACCCCGAAATTTGATGAAGAGTTGTGATCAAATGGCCGCGGATCCGCGGCCATACCCCCCCTTCGGCCGCGGATCCGCGGCAATCTAGAGGGATCATTTGTTAAGATTTTGTGGCTTAAATCTCTGCTATATTTTACCAACTTTTCAACCAAAAGATTCTGGCTTTGCACTATAAAAAGGCACCGAGAGCCTCTTGGAAAATTTATCAAGCCGACGAGATCACGAAGTCCAAGACGGCTCACGCATCCAGACGGATCATCAACGGTTCATCTACCTCCTTGGAAGAGATCGAGAAGCAAACTAGTCTTTGTAATCATTTTCTAAGGAATCAAAGTGTAATGAATATTGTTGATTAATAAAGGTAGCTTTATTTTTCTTATTCTATTTCTTCGTAGTTTAATTATGCATTTTCTCTCCATCTCTTTTTCTCCCAACATGCGCGAGTAATTCTCCGCTTGTTAGGGTTCGAAGGATTAGGGTAGGCTAATGGATGATGAACATCCCTAAACCCTTTTTAAGTCCTATAAAGTTTATGAACTTTATCAAAAGAATCATTAACATCCTAATCGGGCACGCTAACAATTCTTTGTTAGTTCCGACCGCGATTGGAGATTAGATTAATGATTGTTTTGGTAAAGGCTAGATATGAACGGAGTTCCGTGTCGGGATAAGGGTTAAGAGTGGGATTCCTTTTCCCTCCAGAAACCCTAATCTACACGCATCACCGTCGTTCTAGTTTTAAATCTATTAAAGGATAAAATGGGTAACTTTTAATTAATCATCCATAACTACTAAATCCTAACGAACCCTACAAGCCCTCTTATTATATTAACTATATTCCTAAAATATTCTAGATCTATAAATTTGCACTCTTGCTTAAAGTAGATCTAGAAACTTTTCACAAAATTCTTTATGCCTCCTCTCTTTCTCAACACATCTAAAGTAAGAGTAAAAGATTCAACGTTTCCCTGAGGACGACCCGTACTCACCTCGGTCTAGCTACACGCGACACCGTTCTGATTGCGGTTACTTTAACTACAAACACTCTTTCGAACCAATCACACAACGGTGTATCGGAGCGGAGAAACCGCACCTTATTAGATATGGTGCGCTCTATGATGAGTAACGCTGAGTTGCTTGTTTCCTTTTGGGGTTATGCGCTTGAGACAGCAGCATACCTATTGAATCGGGTTCCAACCAAATCCGTGCCTACCACTCCATATGAAATATGGGAGGGGAAGAGACCATGCCTTAATTTTATTAAGATATCGGGTTGTCCGGCTTATGTTAAAAGGAAAAATCCGGACAAGCTCGATGCAATGTCAGTTCTGTGCAAGTTTATTGGATATCCCAAGCATTCACGGTGGCATATCTTCTACCACCCTGAGGAACAAAATGTGTTTGTTGCTCAGCATGCCACCTTTTTGGAAAAGGAATTTCTTGTGAAAGAAATTAGTGGTCATGAGGTAGAACTAGAAGAAGTTCCAGCTACATAAACTACAGCTGATGATTTGGTGGAACCAGAGGATTCGATAGTCCCCGACGAACCTCAGCCTCTCCGCCGATCTAGTAGGATTTCTCATCCACCTGAGAGATACTACAGTTTTCTCATTGATGGTGGGAGCGAGGATTGTATCATGGAAGATGATGATCCAAATAGCTTCGAGCAGGACATCACAAGTGGGGACTCTGTGATGGCTGGATGCAATGCGGTCTGAGATGGAATCCATGTACACCAACAAAGTATAGACTTTGGAAGTTGCTCCTGAAGGGGTAAAACCCATTGGGAGCAAGTGGATCTTTAAGAAGAAACTTGGTGTAGATGGAAAAGTTGAGACTTTCAAAGCTAGACTTGTTGCAAAAGATTTTCGTTAACGACTGTTCATCACAGAAAACTGCATTTCAATACCGCTTATTCTTTATCTATTTTGTTGTATATCGGTACTATTAACCAGAGTTTGCTCAGTAATACAGATTACAGGTATCCGTGACAAAATACTGGAAATACACTTAAAATTACGGATATATCATTTGTGAACCGACACTGCAACCGGAACTGGGAACCGACCGATATCCAAAGAGATTTTGCGAATAAAATGTGTGCACAATATTTTGGTCCAACACAATACAAGTGTGTACACATGCTCTTTGGCACATGGACCATGGATGGGGCAACCATGAATCATGGCACAAGTGGGCATGGTGTGATGTGCATTCAATGCATAAAGTAGTGATGTGACCAAAAGATTCTAGTTTCCCTCCAAAACCCTGGTGCATCCAAAGTCAAATTTGAAAAAACCAACTGGACCAAAGTGATATTGGGAAGCACACAAGTCAACACACAAAATACGAGCCAGAGAGCTCGTATTTGGGCCGAGCTCAATACCTATGTGGCCGGCCCTACAGTGCCCAATGGGTCCCAGTTTCTCACAGCCCTTCCCTTGATGCCTTGTCACCCTATTTTTATTGTTTGTTTATTTTTCTTTTCTGCCTATAAAAGCAGGCAGTGGGCAAGGGGTAAAGGTGTAGGGTTACTAGGTACTAGAACAAGGTTCTAGAAGGCATCAACCATGCCAAAATCAAATTTTTCATGTGCCGAACAACCCAAGCAAGATCGTAAACTAGAGATTAGGCGAAACAATGAACAAGTAAATAACTTTACTTCTAAGAGAAAGGGATTACAACCTTTGTAGTTAGTTCCTTCGCTTCATAAGCTCCGAGTAGTAGTCCCTTTGCCGCGATCATCAAGTACCCGGACTCTAGAGAGGCTCCATGAAGAGAAAGATGCAAACGTGCTTCCGATCTTCAAAAACTAAGATGATCTACCTTGAAGAAACTCAAAACCAAGCTCTTGCTTTGCTAATCAAGTATTAGCAAAGCAAACACCCTAATCTAAGTGGCAAGAATAGATGAGGATGATGAAGTAGGAATTTAGCTCTCATTTATTTTCATTTTCTCACTCATTATCATCACATATGAAAAAGATAGAAAGCTTTTCATCAAAAAGGAAGAAGAAGAAGAATCAACTCTTTTGTGAGGAATAATGAAAACTTGTGTGAGGTTAGAAATGCAACCATGGGTTAAGAATGAAGACTTAACCCATGTAGAGAAATAACTATGGTAAAGGGTTTGGGTTCGGTTAAGGAAATATCTACACAAAATATCACAAGTCAAAGCTTCAAGAAGCTTCTTGAAAGCTTCATGCAAGCTTAACCCTAATCCAAACACTAACCATATTTAAACTCCACAAAACATGTTGCATTTGTAATCTAACATGTTAAAATATTATATATCACATATACAATATTTATTGTAACAAAATAAAATAATACAATTAACATATATCATATATATATCAATATATTATCCAAGTGAGAAAAAGAATCTTTAAGTGAGCTTATATTAGTTAATGTAATATAATATATCAAATATATAATTATATATTAAATTATTGAATCAACACTTGATCCGATTATCCCGCTATTTCACAAATAACCGACTAATATAATCTGTATCAGTTCATCGAATCAACATTTGATCCGATGACCCGGCTATATCACATAAACCCGGCCGATATCATATATCGCGAGAATCTAATAAGGTATCACATACTCGTATTGTTCTCGGTCCCGCACAAATCACATATGTGCTCCTACTCCGTTTTGCCTGAGCCAGGAAACTTCCGTGTAGGACTCTAAAGAATCGTCAATACGCCGGCAGTAGGTCATGATCATATCAAACACCCACAAGCTGCAAGCGGTCTGCTAAACGTAACAGCCACCCAGGTATTGAGCGATCAGAAGATCAAAAAGCAAGACTGTACATTCTCCTGCGAATCCAATCAGTAACAACCCTGTACAGTCCGGTTTCTTCGTCTGATATGTCGCATATCTCGCCTAGGGGTGGTAAACGTCATACCCTGGTAGCTTAATAAGTCGTGTCGATATGAGGTCCATAACAGTTCGAGTAACTACTGATAACACATACCAGTAAATCTCATCAACCCTGCCCAGGGATTTCCAGTTATAGTCAATCGAACACAGCGCAACAACAACTCCCTATACCGGGAGAGACGAAACCCCTCCTATCGCTCATTGCCTCCATGTGATTCGGGGCTGTACACAAAAGCCACCATTTTGCACGCCCTCTTGGACGTGATATAATGGAAATCAAAGCACAGTGGGAATCACACACCTAAGACGATCTCGGGTCTACAGGCTAACATGTACCAGTGTCACCAGAGAACTGCCATCTAACGTGAGGTATAATACCATCTGGGAGTTCTCGGCAAGTCCGTCCAGTGTACCCAGTCTCCACTGAGCACCCGTATACCTTCTCTGATTTCAAACACCAATGGATATAGGATCATCCATCGCCCATCATATGGGTCAAGAAGCGCATACGCTAGTCTACTCTAGTATATCGATGCACTGTCTCGATACACCTATGACTAGGAACAATTGAAGGATGTACTTAGAGACCACTCTGTCCCCACTAGTATGATCTGCATCATAGTCTTGGTAGTCAAGTACTCATCTTAAGGGCTTTATTAACATGTAACATAGAGACTATCAGAGTACATGTTAAGATAAAGAGCAACCAGATAGCATACTATCATGTCGAGCAAGAAAGTCCTACCTATATATGTCCAAGCATCCACTACAATATACATCGTATGTACAATAATGGCCTCTAGGTCATACATATAACTAATAATCTCCCACTTGCACTAGGGCCATCTGTCGAAGTATCTCATACTCAACAATCAGCTGTGGTTGAAGTATCTCATACTCAACCATCCCATACAAGTCTCTACTGGGAAATAGGCCTTTGTGAGTGGATCCGCTCTGTTGTCCTCTGTGTCTACTCTCCTAACCTCGATCTCCTTGGAGATCAACCATCTCTATGATCAGGTGACACTGCCTAAGTGTTGGAGACAGTGCCCTCAGTGTCAATTATTGGATCACAGGCACGTGATTGCAATGATTGAGGGAGGACCAATACCGGTAGGACAGTTTTACTCAAGATGATAGTATGATATCTGGTTTATCTTTATCATCGTGTACTGTTTTAGGTGACCTTACAGGTCGCTATTACATGTTGATAGAGCCCCTAGGATTCTTGCTTGACTGCCAGCAGTATGAGGGCGATCATATACGTGGGAGCTGGGGTCTATAAGCACATCCTTAAAAGGTCCCTAGTCGTGGGAGTTTCGAGATAGGGCATCGATACTCCAGAGTAGACTAGTGTATACAGTCGAGACCCCGACGAGGGGCGGTGGCCGGTCTCACAAGCCACTGGTGTCAGTTGGTTCACCTAAGATGTATACAGGTGCTCATTGGGTTATGAGTACACCAGACATGACTCGCCGGGAACATGCTAGTTGGTCTTATACCTGACGTCAGATAGCAGTTCGCTGGTGACATGTGTAAAGGTTAGTTCATCGACCTGAGATCATCATTTGTCTCGTGTGAGTTCCCACTGTGCTTTGATTACTACCCTACCATGGCTCAAAAGAGTCATGCAAACAGGTTTTAGTTGGGTACAGTCCCGAGCCATATAGAGACAGTGAGCGGATCTGCAGGGGTTCGTCTCTCCCGATATTGGGGGTGAGGTCGCGCTGTGTCTAGGAGAGCCATTAAACGAAGTCCTTGGCCAAGGCAGGAGATTTACTGGTAGGTATTCCAGTAATATCTCAGGGTGTTCTGGGCTACACTCCGACACGACTTGTACCGCTTTTGGGGGTCTGACTTTTACCAACCCCTTAGGCCCGCCATGCGATGCTCATAGACGAACGGACCGGACTGTACGGATATTGTCACAGACAGGCTCAGTAGGGTGTCAGGATGAGTTCGCTCATCGACGTCCCTTTTGGTCAATACATGGTATCCCGTTACGTATGGCTAATACCTCTGACGTGCTAGTGGTTAAATCCACAACCAAGGTGTTGACGAGTCTTTAGAGTGTTAGTGTATATGCCCTAGAGGCCATTACTGTATCATACTAGCTTGTATATTACTTGATGGAAGATTGGGATATTCACAGTTGTATAGACAATCTTGCTCAAAATGGTAGTATGCTACATAGTTTGTCTCTACTTCAATATGTGCATGTGTTTCTTTTAGCATATCGCTTATATACATATTAGTAGAGCCCTTAGGATCTTTGCTTGATTACCAGCGTTGTGATGGCGCTCACACTCGTGGGGGCTGGGTAATCCATAAGCACATCCTTATACAGGTCCTTAGTCATAGGACTATCGAGACAGGGCATCGATACTCCGGAGTAGACTAGCGTATGCGCTTCTCATCCCAGCGGGGGAGACGGTCTGTCCCACAGCCGTCAGTACGTCGTACTTGAGATAGTATGCGGGTGCTCGTTAGGTTACGAGTACACTGGACAGGACTCATCGAGAACTGTTGGTTGGTATTATACCTATCGTCAGTTATCATTTCCCAGGTGACATGAGTACAACTTAGTCCGCCGACTTGACACTGTCACTTCGCCTCGAGTGTGTTCCCACTGTACTTAGATTACTACCCTACCACGGCTCAAAGGAGTCGTGCAAACAGGTAGTAGTTAGGTGCAGTCCCGAAGCACTTGGAGGCAGTGACGGTTAGACAGGATTCGTCTCTCCCGGTATTGGGGGTTGACATCGTGCTGTGTCTAGGAGAGCCATTACACAAGTAGTCCCTGGCCAGGGCAAGCGAGATATACTGGTAGGTTTCCAGTGTTATCTCAGGGTGTTCTGGGCTACACTCCGACACGACTTGTACCGCTATTAGGGGACTGACGTTCACCGCCCCCCAGGCCCGCCATGTGATTTATCAGACGAACAGACCGGACTGTACGGAGATTGTCACATACAGGCTCAGTAGGAGTTCGGATGGGTTTACCTCATCGGCCTTCTTATTGACATCTACCTGGGGACCGTTGCTTACAGCTAGTGCTGCTTGCGGTCTGTGGTTAAACCCACTGCCAGCGTAGTGTTGAGTCTTTAGAGTCCCACACAGAGAGTTTCCCTGCATTGAGCGAAACGTGTAGAGGCCGTATGGTTTTACGGCAGGGCTACGATCATTTACGTGCACTTGTGTTCGTATGCTGTTCGGGCAGGCAATACTAGTGGGCTTTGGTTTAAGCCAGATCCTAGTATTGCACAGATGAATTTGATTTGTCTTCTGTGCATTCGCATTCTACGGAATGCGGATGCGGGTGTGTATGCACAGTTTTGAGGAGCGATAAAGGAGGAGGTGCCCCATTAGGGTTTTGGCAGTTGGTTCGGCCAAAACCGTAATGTGGCACACTCATTAGGGTTTTGAAAATTCGTTTGGTCAAAACCATTATGAGCCGGAGACATTATTTACTAATCCTTTTAGTGATAGATTAGTGATGGCTAATTGCATTGACCATTTGACCGCTTAGACCTCTCTTGACTTTGTTGACCCGTTGACCGTGTTGACCATTGACCTTCAAGAGAGATCTACACTCTTCTTTCATTTTCTTTTTAATTTTTGATTATGATAATGGTCAATTCAATGTAGCATCAACTTTATCATGATAGGATTAGTAATGATGGTTTTGGGTGTATTATTGTAAGTGCACGGCGGCGCCCCGGCCGTCAATCCGATGCCGGAATGCGGAAGCGGTGATTTACTTTAACGTTTCAAACCGGGACCACCGCGCACTATAAACCCGGATCGTGCCATTGAACTAGTCCTAGCTAACTACAAGACGGGGAAGAGAGATATACCGAGCGATCCGTGTCCTCCGGTCTTCTCGCCGTCGTCCCGATCTCCCGCGGAATGTCCTGTCTCCACCTCCTCGCCAGAAGGGCACCACGTCGCCTGCTTCTTTTACGGGCTCCCACCTCTATACCGAGGCAACTCGGGCACGAAGTTGGCGAGCCGACATGCCCAAGGTTTGCTGTAGAATGTGTGTAGAACTCATGTCTCATTTTGGGGTAGTGGATGTTGCCTTTTAGTGGAGGAAATGATATGAAATTTTGAGATGGAGATGCGGGGATTTTACCAAGCCAAAGATGTCAAAAATCCCCACCACAATTCTTTGGACAGCCCTCCCTATTGCTTGGCCCGCCATGGTCATAGGAGAGGAGAGAATGAGAGTGTGGTGAGTGCGTGAATCAAAAGAATGAGTGAGCCAACCAATCAACCAAGGGAGATAGAGAAAAGGCTATCATGCAAAGAAATGATCACTAGGAAAGTCCAACACTCAAACAACAATCATCACTTCCAAAAGTCATGCCATCATGAAGATAGAAGTCAAGCAATGATGGATTAATCAAGTCAATGGATGGTGCACCCATCAAGAAAACCATCATGATGCAACAAAATACAAAGAACACCCTCCACAAATGCTTATTTGCACAAATGCAAATAAGCCCTCCTCCACCAATCTTCGGCCAATGAAAGATACAAAGAAATATGGCCGAAACGGAAATCAAACTGGCAACTCCAGAAAACCGGTCCCGTAATAAATTATAGGAAAACCCCGATACTGTGTATACACACCCGCATTTGTATTCCAACCGAAATACAAATGCAATGAGACAAAATCTACACTGTACTATACTAGGATCCGGCTTAAACCAAAGCCGGCTAGTAATATCCGTCTGATCCTGATCCGTGCAATACCGCACGTATCTGATCGAACCCTGCCATATATCCATACAGCCTCTAGTACTAACCGTCCGATCCTGATCTGTGCAATACCGCACGTATCTGATCGAACCCTGTCATATCTCCATACGGCCTCTACAGCGTTTCGCCCGAAACTTGAGTAACTGAATGTGGGGGACTCTAAAGACCCGTCAATACTATGGCTGTGGATTTAACCACTAGTACATCAGAGGTATTAGCCATACGTGATGGGCTACCAGCTATTGACCAAAAGGGACGTCTGTGAGCGAACTCATCCTGACACCCTACTGAGCCTGTCAGTGACAATATCCGTACAGTCCGGTCCGTTCGTCTATGAGCATCGCATGGCGGGCCTAGGGTGTTCCCCTCCAAATGGCGGCCGAGACATGGGCTGTCTTACCTGAGATTCAGGGCAGATGATAATTGGTGCGATCCGTCCACCTCTCCGAAGATGCCAAGTTGATTTATGGCACCGTGTATCGGAGGTTTAGACGGATGCGACCGATGTAGCAGACTTCGTCAGATTCCCCCTCGTTTGAGGGGGTTTTGATTGTGGGGACGCACTTCCCTGAAGGCGCAAGCCCCTGCAATTAATTATGCTACCGCATCGCGGTAACAACTTTCTCCTTCTCCAGATGGTCACTTCGTGTCGTGGGTGTTTGTTTTGTTTGTGGTTGCCCGTGGATTGTATACGGAGACTAATTTATGTCGTCGCCCGTAGGACGTGGATTAGTCCAAATCCGTATTTTCTTAGATTTGTGTTTGGGGTTTTGGTTTAAGGATATGTTAGCCGTATTTGAGGCTAAGATCAACTTAAACGTTTGTTAAGGATACGTTAGTCCAGTTTGAGACTAAGATCAACTTAACGGGATCGTTTAGATCCGACAAAGGAGCGTTTGGGCTCTATTGTTCCTGTTTAGGGACATAGTGGTCTATTAAATGTATGGCCGCCGGGACCCGTCACCTCTCTCATGACGTTGAAGGATTACAACGACAGGTGTCAGAGGAGTTCGGAGATGTACCCTTGAACCAAAGTCGATTGGGGGATCTATAGTCCAATTTGGGACTAAAGTCAGTTTGAAGGTTTAAGGATACGTTAGAAATATTTGAGGCTAAGATCAACTTAAACGTTTGTTAAGGATACGTTAGTCCAGTTTGAGACTAAGATCAACTTAACGGGATCGTTTAGATCTGACAAAAGAGCATGCGGGGCTCTATTGTTCTAGTTTAGGGACGTGGTGGTCCATTGCTAGTTTAAGGACATTGCGGTCCATGGGTAGTTTAAGGACATTGCGGTCCATTGTTAGTTTTAAGACATCTCGGTCAAGGTTAAGGACGTCGTAGTCCATGGGTGTAAGGACCCCACGGTCCATTGTTAGTTTTAAGACATCTCGGTCAAGGTTAAGGACGTCGTAGTCCATGGGTTTAAGGACCCCACAGTCCATTGTTAGTTTTAAGACATCTCGGTCAAGGTTAAGGACGTCGTAGTCTATGGGTGTAAGGACCCCACAGTCCATTGTTAGTTTTAAGACATCTCGGTCAAGGTTAAGGAAGTCGTAGTCCATGGGTTTAAGGACCCCACAGTCCATTGTTAGTTTTAAGACATCTCGGTCAAGGTTAAGGACGTCGTAGTCCATGGGTGTAAGGACCCCACAGTCCATTGTTAGTTTTAAGACATCTCGGTCAAGGTTAAGGACGTCGTAGTCCATGGGTTTAAGGATCCCACAGTCCATATCAATGCGTGGTCATCGGGACCCGTCACCTCTTTGAAGACGTTGAGGGATTACAACGCCAAGTATTAAAGGAGTGAAGAGATGTACCCTGGAACCGGAGTGGATTAAATAGTTTTTGGCCCAATTTGGGATCAAGACCAATTAATTATGTTATGAGCCCATTAGCCCAGTTAATTACGAATTGAGGACTTATGGCCAGCTTGGGCTAAGTCCAATCATGTCTGGAATGTTGGCTTCCTGTTGGTCCCTTGAAGGAGAGACTTTGTCTCTGGCCCTTTAGCCAATTGGGCCAATGCCTAGTGTTAAACACTACAGACCAATCAGTGTTGAACACCAGGAATGAGATTGACAAGTTAGTGTTTAACTCTAAAAGGTAGTTGGTGTTAAACACCAGCAACAAGGCTTTCAAATTAGTGTTAAACACTAAAACAGATCAGTGTTGAACACTGACAACAGAGATCTCAAATCAGTGTTAAACACAAAGATAATCAGTGTTGAACACTGCAAATAAAGTTCTTTGATTAGTGTTGAACACTAAGGCCCAACAGTATTTTAACACTGGATTCGGGAGTTCCAATTTAGCGTTAGACGCTGAGGCAAGAGGGGTCACGTGGTAGCACGTGAGGGCGCCCTCCCTTCGTTTGTTCTGCTGAAAAGATCGCATCTTTTGGAGCATCACGTGTCATCATGTGACGGGTGTTTAAATGAGGTATGTTAAATCTTCTGCCAAAGGTCACGTGGGTCACGTGAGGCACTGCCTCAAAGGGCTTTCTGTAGATCTTTTGGGGGGTCACGTGGTGACACGTGACCCTTCTTTTCTGTAGCTGTTTAGAAGATCTGTTAATCCCCTTCAGGAATTAAATTCCTCGTAGGGTTGAACCCTGACAATAATTTCAGAGGAATTAAATTCCTAGTTCCTTTTGAAGAGTTGAACTTCTGAATTTTCTGTAGGAATTAAATTCCTCATATATATGAAGGACTGAATAGGGTTAAACCCTAATAAAGCTCTAAGGAGTTAAACTCCCGCTCTCTGTTAAAGAATTATTCTGGGGAATGAGATTAAGGGAATTAAATTCCTGTTGTTTTAACAGAACTAAGTTCTTAACTAGGGTTAAACCCTGATTCTTTTCATTCTGAAGGAATTAAATTCCCATAACACAGGGTCAAACCCTAATTTTATTTTAAAGGAATTAAATTCCTATAGTTCTGTAAGAATTAAATTCTCGTGCTTGCATTCCCTCTCTATGCTTTGGATCTGTATGGCAGGATCTCAACCCATTGTGAATTAAATTCTCAACTCCAAGGGGAGATGTGCGCTTTACAGATCCTCCATCCAAGAGAGAAGAAATATGTCCTTCTGTTTTGTATCACAGTTAAACTCTGTTGAGAAAAAAACCTTCCCTTTCTTACCTAGGGTTTTCTTTTGCAGAAGATCCAAATTCCTTCAAGTATCACGGCTCTCTCTCTTCTCTTCCCTCTGCACACATCTCTTGTTTTGTATGTCTCTTGGCTCCTATTTATAGGAGAAGCAGCTGAGTCAATTAGTTTTGGTGAATCTTTCATTGAGAGATTTGATTTGCATCCATCATTCGTTTTGGACCTTTGGATTATTAGGTGAATTTTATTCACCATTGGATTTCAAATCCAGGGATTCTCCTTTGTTATTTCTGTTAGTTTTAAAGGGGAAATCTTTCCAAATTCGAGATTTTCCCATAGATAGATGATATTTAATCACCTCTAAATATTTAATTCAATCGGTTGCTTTTGGAAAGATTTGAGAGTTCTTTTCTCAGAATTTAATTCTGTTAACAAATGGGCTTTGAAGTCGGTCACGTGTGGCCACGTGACCCTTGGTCACGTGTGGGCACGTGACCCCCTTGGAACGAGCCTTCCTCTTTCTTTCTGCGCTCTGCGTTCTGGTTGCTGCTTAACCGTCACGTGCCACCACGTGACCCCTGGTCACGTGTGAGCACGCGAGCCTTGTCTGGACTCTTTTTCTTGGTTTAGAGGGAGAACAAATCTGCTGCTTTTGATTATCACGTGCCAACACATGACCCTGGTCACGTGGGAACACGTAACCTCTTCTGAAGCCTTTTCCTTGATCTGATCTGGGAACCAGTTCGCCTTTGAAGCCGCTTTTAATTGTCACGTGCCAACACGTGACTCAGGTCACGTGGGAGCACGTGACCCTTTCTGAAGCCCTTTTCTTTGATGTAGTCGGGAAGCTGAATTTGCCTTGCTGATGCTTTTAGATGTCACGTGCCAACACGTGACTGCTGGTCACGTGTAAGCACGCGACCCTTTTCTGAAGCCTTTTCCATAAGCTTTTCTGATTTTAAATCAGGAAATAAATGCCCCCACAGCGTTGGTCTCACATGTCCGCACATGAGTGCAATGCTGTCACCTTTTGTGACCGTTGGATTCCTCTAGGGATTTGGGGAGATGAAACGTTTCCATCACCTCCTATAAATACTCATGTTTCTTCAGAAGAGCCTTCACTTTGCTCATCTTCTTCTTCTGAGAACTTTTCCCTTGAGAATTTAATTCTCGCTTCGAGAGCTTAGTTCTCTGTCTTGAAACAATCTTCAGAGTTTAACTCTGTTCAGGTGACCCTTTTTCCTCAGGTAATGTTCTTGGACAAACAGCGAACTTCCACATTCCTTTGGATTTTAAATCCAAAACAAGGGTTTTTACTCTTTTTTAACAAGGAACCCATTTTCCTTCAAGTTTTTCCATAAGAACATGAAACCGCCTAACCTTCGAACTGTAGATCTCTTAGGGTTTAGATGATCTTTGGGGAGATGATGATGGCGTTTCAACTCCATGGAATTTAATTCCATCCAAAAAATGTTTCTGAGAATTTATTTCCCTTTCTTTAATAAGGTATTTAATTCCAATCAAGAACTCAGTTTCCTCACACGGAGGCTTCTTGGGGTTTCCTCGTCATTCTATGATTAGTGAAGAAGAAGAGGGTTTGTAATAAATCGTCCTGATTTTTATTTCAGGTATCATGGACGCTCATTTATATAATCTCAACGAAATCATTTCCTACGGGAATATTCGTGCCCTGGGCCGTAGTCAGAATCAGGAGTTCACCAATGCTCAGTGTGCTGAGATTATGAGCCGCTTTGACGAGTACAACCATCGGCTACTCCCCCGTCGCTCTTCTCTTCTGAGGCTCATCGTGCTGGCGATTTGGGAGGCGCTTCCTCTCTTCTGCGCCGGTGTGCCACTCAGGGCATTGGACGTTGCCGAGGATAAGATACATTCGGTGTATATGATGAGTCTGATCTCGAAGAGAAGGCGTGACAACCTCATTGATCTTTTGCACCAGGCGTTTCAGCAGTCGGCCATACTTGCCGCCTAACGGAGGGTGGAGGACATCCGCGAGGACCCCGACGCTTGCGATCGCGAGAGAAAACATACTCGGGCGGTTCGAAATGCTTGGAGGATCTTGGACAAGGTCAAGCTTGAGTTTCTCAATCCGTGCCCCGCGCCTGAGGTCTTGCCGTTGTAATCGTTTTATTTTCATTTTGTATGAACCTTTTAAAGCATGAATGATAAACTTATCGTGTCCTTTTGTGTTTGCGTGCTCCCCTCCCTTTTTTTTGGAATTTTGTCCATTTTTTTTTGTTGATGTGTGCAATGCATTGTTTCATTTCTTAGTACGCACCAAGCATGGTGCCCATGTGCTCCACACGTGAGGGGCCTTTTATGGGGCTATTCAATTTTTCATGCCACATTTCTGTTCATGGCATTGGATGCAGAGAAGGCGCTTTGGAAATCGTTCCTTTTCCTGATTTCCAATGTCTTCCCTTATTTGGGCCTTGGAAGGGTTCCATCATGCAATTTTCTCTCGCGCGCAGCATTTAATGTTCCCCTTTATAGTCTTGAGGCCATAGCCTATTTCCTCCTCACAGAGAAATTTATTCCCATATTGACATGATTTAATTTGAGGAGTAGCTGAGTGCCATGGCCTGCAACCGTCCGCACGCTCGTCGACAGCCATGGGAAGTGCCTATCGAGGATATGATCCCCCGCTTTGCTGCTCGGTTTGTGGATCCACTTCTTACTGACGACGAATGCGACTCAGCGATGTACGAACTCTCGATTCGTAGGGGGTCCCCCCTCCCGATGGGTTCCCTCTGGCTCCGGATGATTCTCACGGCCGTGCTTGCCGACATCCCTCCTCACCCGGCAGAGATGACCCTGGCAATGCTTGACGCGGTTGAAGAAAAGCTCGAGGGCTTTCATGAAGCGCGCCTGATTACTCAGGCCTTGAAGGATTGCTCAATTCATCTGCTGAGCCAGATAAAGGCCCGGCGAGCTATTATGTCTGCTTTCGCGGAAGAACATGGCGCCAATCGATGGGGAGCGACTCCTCGCGAGAACCGTCGCTTTGACGTGCTGGAGAGAGCGGAGAGAGAGATGGAGAACCTTGTTCTTTGTTTTGTTAACCCTTGTGCCATTGATTCCGTGTTTGGTGACCTTTTTCCATTAGCGTAGTATTTTAAATTAGTCCCTCCTTTTCCTTATGTTTTATGCCGAACTTCCCTGTAGGCTAGGTGCTAGAATGTATGTTTCCGCTTGCATAAATAAACTTTGTATTCTTCTCTTGAGAGCTTTCTTTAATTGTAAATGCTATCATCACTTTCCTACGCATCAGACCTTTTTGGGCATTATGAATGTTCATGCGATTGCAAATGCTATTATATATTTTTTTGAATACTCATATGATTGCGAATGCATGCTTGAAATATGTCGGAAATCTTTCTTGCTGCCTTTCACGTCAGGTGATGTGAGCGCGTTTTAGATCGATTATCCCCATCGACTGGAAGCCCATTTATACGGTCTTATAAATGTCTTGTTTCCAAGGTCGCGGTCACAAAGGTGAGCTTATGTGGCCTGATAGAGCGACACGTAGAGAACATATTGTTGTGCGAGAAGAGGGCTCGGCCGTAAATTTTCGGAGAGGGAGTTGGCTTCTAAGGCGCTGAGCGAGCTTCGTGCCAGCCTCACAGCCAAGGCCAACAAAGCATACGAACTCTGGCGGGTGCTTCAGGAGTCCATAAAAGAGGTGGTGGCTCTCGATAAAGCTGCCACGTTTACTCGTGAGAGGGTCGAGGCTCATAAAGCCACCGAGAAAGAGCTTGAGGCTCGGCTTGCTTCTTATCAGGCTCAGCAAGCTTAGGCGGAGGCTCGTCTTCTGGAGATCTTGCGTCATGAAGCCGTGGCTCAACAACAAAAAGATGAGCTGGTAAAATTACTACACCGGCCGCCGGCTTGAGGACTTGTATCTTTTCTCCCCTTTTTGTACATACTCATGAATGAGAGTATCTCTTTTTTTGTTTCTTTCATAAATTGTACTTTGTATCTATTTTGGTTTATGAATAAAAGATACATTTTTCCTCTCAATGGTGTATCCCCTTTTTATTGAATGTATTCTGCGGATATTCTATTTTGATCTCCTTGCAGGACGGCGATGGCTTAGGATTCAGGGTTAGGATCTGCTTCCTAAGGCTTTTGCATTTTATGAGCCACGAGGGTCTCGTAAAGAGTTTTTCTCCCTACAGGTCGAGAGGATCCCATAGGTGTAAGTTCTTCTTAAGAATCGTGAGGATTCTTAAGAGGGTTTTCTCTTGAGAGTCGTAAGGATCCCACAAGAGAGTTTTTCTCCCTTACAGGTCGTGAGACTTGTAAGTGCTGGATGCGGTTACCCTTGTCCGTGTTTTACGGAGTCAGGGGTTTCTCCAGGTATTGTAGTTTAAAGACGTCGCGGTCAAGGTTAAGGACCTCATAGTCCGTGGATTTATGGACTCCACAGTCCGATGTTAGTTTTAAGACATCACGGTCAAGGTTAAGGACCTCATAGTCCGTGGATTTAGGGACTCCACAGTCCGATGTTAGTTTTAAGACATCACGGTCAAGGTTAAGGACCTCATAGTCCGTGGATTTAAGGACTCCACAGTCCGATGTTAGTTTTAAGACATCACGGTCAAAGGTTAAGGACCTCATAGTCCGTGGATTTAGGGACTCCACAGTCCGATGTTTGGTTGCAGGGACCCGTCACCTCTTTGAAGACGTTGAGGAATTACAACGCCAGGTATCAAAGGAGTGAAGAGATGTACCCTTAAACCAAGGAAGAATCTGTAGGGAATCGGGGTGGTTGATTGTTAGTTTTAATACATCACGGTCGAGGTTAAAGACATCATAGTCCGTGGATTTTAAGGACTCCACAGTCCGATATTTGCTCTGGATGCTTCACACGGGTTCACTGCCGTGCTTGGCGAGGACCAGGCTCCGCTCTGGGCGTTTTCCGCTGGGTCAAAGAGTGACGTTATCCGCGTTCCACGTAACCAGGAATTTTGCACTAGATGCTTCACACGGGTTCACTGCCGTGCTCAGCGAGGACTAGGCTCCGCTCTGGATGCTTCACACGGGTTCACTGCCGTGCTCTGCGAGGACCAGGATCCGCTCTGGACGTTTTCCACGGGGTCAAAGAGTGACGTTATCCGCGTTCCACGTAACCAGGAATTTTGCACTAGATGCTTCACACGGGTTCACTGCCGTGCTCGGCGAGGACTAGGCTCCGCTCTGGACGTTTTCCACGGGGTCAAAGAGTGACGTTATCCGCGTTCCACGTAACCAGGAATTTTGCACTAGATGCTTTACACGGGTTTACTGCCGTGCTCGGCGAGGACTAGGCTCCGCTCTGGACGTTTTCCACGGGGTCAAAGAGTGACGTTATCCGCGTTCCACGTAACCAGGAATTTTGCACTAGATGCTTCACACGGGTTCACTGCCGTGCTCGGCGAGGACTAGGCTCCGCTTTGGACGTTTTCCACGGGGTCAAAGAGTGACGTTATCCGCGTTCCACGTAACCAGGAATTTTGCACTAGATGCTTCACACGGGTTCACTGCCGTGCTCGGCGAGGACTAGGCTCCCTCTGGATGCTTCACACGGGTTCACTGCCGTGCTCTGCGAGGACCAGGATCCGCTCTGGACGTTTTCCACGGGGTCAAAGAGTGACGTTATCCGCGTTCCACGTAACCAGGAATTTTGCTGATTGTATCTGCATTTCACGGGATGGAGGTTTGACTGTTGGTGATATGTATACCATCGAGCCATGGAACTGGGAGTTGCCACTGTTCCGCTTAGCTTGAAGTTGTGTCCGTCGTTACGAGACGAATGTTGGGATGATCTCCAGGTCGCTTGTGGCCCGTCGAGATTTAGCTTCTTTCTTTGGTGAAACCTGGGGGAAGTATGTCCCCTTTTTGTTTACGCCCTCTTTTTTATATTTTATTTCTTTTTCCGCGATGCTCTATCATTTCAGCTTTTATATCGCGGAGGTCGCGATTGCCTTATCATTTCGGCTATTCTTCACGGTGCCCAATCATTTCAGCTATTTATTTATTCTCTACTCGCTGCTTTTTATTGCGAGTTGCCCTATCCTTTCGGCTATTTTTTATGCATACATTTTTACTTGCTGCTTTTTATTGCAAGTTGCCCCATCATTTCGGCTATTTTGTAGGCATGCGTGGCTCACTAGCTTTTTCGCCGCAAGCTTGGATTTTAGGCATCGATTTCGACATCAGCACCGCTACAACTGGACTGTTGCCAGGAGCGAATCATCATTTTCCTTTGTCGATGTTATACAAATGTGGCTCAGCAAACAGGGTTAAGGGTCCTGTCGACCAAGGCTTTTGACTTCATGAGCCGTAAGGGTCTCACAAAGGTATTTCTTCCTACAACTCGTGAGGATCTTGCAGGTGTCTTTTCTCCTTAAGGATCGTGAGGATTCCTAAGTGTGTGTTCCTCTGTAAGTCGTAAGGATCCTACAAGAGGGCTTTCTCCTTATGGGTCGAGAGGACCTACAAGGGTTGGACATTGCTGGGGAAATGTTTATTCGCGCCCGTGGATTGTATACAAGGGTCAGTATTGAGCCCCTTGTAGGGCAATATCGAAGGTTGTGGAAGATTGCTTAAGCACAGGTTTAGGTCTCTGTAACTTAAGACTTTCAAATCTTATGAGCCGTGAGGGTCCCATAAGAGAGTTCTCCTTACGAGTCGTGAGGATCTCGTAAGTGTATTTTCTCCTTAGGAATCGTGAGATCCCTAAGTATGTTGCTCCTTTGTGAGTCGTAAGGATCTCACGCAGGTGGTTTCTCCTAACAAGGTCGAGAGGACCCTATAAGTGTTTTTTAACGAGGTTGCGCCCTTTCGGGTTTTCACAAACACTCGACGGTAGTCCTGCTGTTTTTACTCACGGAGCCCTTTCGGGTTTTCATCCATGCCCATTTTGCTTGTGGACATACCGTTTCTTTTTTATTTTATATATTATTTTTTTTTCTCTTTTTTTTATCTCGGCAGCCTAAGGATGCTGCGGTAGTAGTTTAGGGACGTTTCGGTCCGTCGTTAGTTTAAGGACATTTCGGTCCGTCGTTAGTTTACGAATGTTTCGGTCTGTCGTTAGTTTAAAGACGTTTCGGTCCGTCGTTAGTTTAAGGACGTTTCGGTCCGTCGTTAGTCTAAGGACGTTTCGGTCCGTCGTTAGTTTAAGAACGTTTCGGTCCATCGTTAGTTTAAGGACGTTTCGGTCCATCGTTAGGGGAAGGCCGGCTACTTTTTATAAAGCTTGAGCTTAGGAAGATAGCGAGCGGACATAGTCATCGTCATCTATCATTGACCTAGGCTGTGGCTCGTTAAGCATAATATTTCTTTAGGAAGCGACCATTTATTGTCCTGAAAGGCCTTTCACCATGCATGTCCATGAGTAGATATGCCCCACCCTGGTAGACCTTATCTATGATGTATGGGCCTTCATAGTTTGGCTCGAATTTTCCCCGCTTGGCGCGATTGGGGATCATAGGCCTTTTGACCACTAGTACGAGTTCGCCTTGGCGGAATGTCCTCGGCCTGGTCAATCTTTCATACGAGCGCGTCATCTTTGCTTTGTAGGCCTCTAGATTTTGTTGCGCTATGAGCCGGGTTTCATCGAGGGCGTCAAGCTCCTCAAGCCGAAGGTGAGCATTTTCTTCGTCCGTCAGCTCGTAGTGGACTGCCACTCATAGAGAGGGTAACTCTATCTCGAGGGGGAGCACTGCTTCCGTCCCAAATACCAACGCGTACGGCGTTGTGTTCGTGGCCGTCTTGAATGTAGTTCGATAGGCCCAAAGGGCCTCTTGCAGCCTCTCATGCCAGTCTCTCTTATTCCGGGAAACGGTCTTTTTTACGATCTTCGTCAAGGTCTTATTGAAGGCCTCGGCCAGACCGTTAGCTCATTGGTTGTAAACTGAAGAATATCTCCAGTCTATATTGTGCTGCTGCGCGAAGCGGCTAATCTTATGGCTTCTGTAGGCTGGCCCGTTATCGGAGATAATCCGCCGTGGGGTTCCAAACCGATAGATGACGTGCGTCTTGAAGAAGTGGAGGATATTCTCTGTCTTCACTTCCCTCAGTGGTACTGCTTCTGCCCATTTGGAGAAGTAATCAGTTGTCGCCAGGATAAAACGATGTCCCCGGGATGATGCTGGCTCGATGGGGCCGACTATGTCAGTCCCCCACATTTCGAATGGCCAGCTAGCCACCGTTGGGTGTAGTGGAATCGGATGTTGGTGGATAAAGTCTCCATGAATCTGGCACGAGTGGCATTGTTTCGCATACTCAGGGCAGTCCTGGATCATCGTGGGCCAATAGTAACCCATTCGTTTAATTTTTAACTTCATCTTTGAGCCTGCTTGGTGAGAACCGCAAAGTCCGTCGTGAACTTCCTGAACGACTCTTTCTGCTTCGTCAGGTCCTAAGCATCTCAGCCATAGAGAATCAAACGATCTCTTGTATAGAGTATCGTTGACGAAAGCGAAAGATAGAGCTCGTTTCATGAGCTGATGTCTTGAGGACGCTTCTTCGGGCATTCGGTGGGACTTAAAGTAGTCTATGAAGACTTCCCTCCAGTCCTCGGCCTTCTCATGATCTTTTATTTGTAGAGTCGTCGACTCAGTCGCTCCCTTTTCTTCATATGATTCCGGAGGTATTTCTGCTGGGGCGAGCACTCGACGGCTTTGTACCATGATTCTGACGTCATCGAGGTTCTCGTCAGCCAGTTCTTTAGCAAGTTTGGCCAACGCGTCTGCTTTGCTGTTTTCCGCTCGCGGTATGTTCTCCAAAGTATAGGAGGGAATTTGGGTCAATAGTTGTTGCACCTTTTCTCTGTACTTCACCAACTCCGGTTTGCACGTTTGGTAGTCACCATTTACTTGACTAACGACCAATTGAGAATCCCCGTATATAAGGAGGTCTTCAATTCCCATGTCGATGGCGATCTCGAGGCCTGCTATCAGAGCTTCGTATTCAGCTTCATTGTTTGTCCTCGGCTCTGTTAAGGAGAAGGCGAAGCGCATTATCCCTCCTTGTGAAGTTACGAAGATGAGGCCTACCCCCGATTTGATCATTGGGATACCTTGTTTCCGTTTCTTTACGGAGGACGCTCCATCGAAATAGAGTTCCTATCGGGTACTACCACCGCCAATCGTATCAAATGCATGCTCGTCCGACAAATCGCAGTTCAGAGGCGAATCGGCCGGTATCGGGTGCTCAGCGAGGAAATCGGCAATGGCCTGGCCTTTCACTGCCTTGAGAGGTTGATACGTTATCGAGAACTCCATCAAGAGCAGGCCCCATTTAGCGAGTCGTCCCGTCAATGGCTTTTGACATCAAGTATTTAAGGGGATCCACCTTTGAAATGAGACGGACTTCATGCGCCAACGCATAGTGCCTGAGATTTGTTATCGCAAAGATCAACGCCAGGCAATGTTTTTCAATGGGGGAGTAGTTACTTTCTGCCCCCAGCAGAACTCGACTTAAGTAGTAGAGTGCTCTTTCTTTCCCTTGATCGTTCTCTTGTGCCCACAATGCACCTAAAGAACCTTCAAGGGCAGTTGTATAAAGAATGAGAGGCTTTCCCTTAACCGGAGCAGCCAACACCGGCGGGTTCTGCAGGTATTGCTTGATCTCGTCTAGCGCGCTTTGGCATTTTTGATCCCAGACGAATGGGGTTCCCTTCTTCATCAGGTGACTGTAAGGACGACACTTTCCGGAAAGGTTGTCTATAAATCACCGTATGTACGCGAGCTTCCCTTGGAGAGACCGCAGCTGTTTGAGAGTTCTCGGCGGAGGCATTTCCATGATCGCTTTAATCTTTGACGGATCTATTTCAATACCTCGTTATCGAACGATGAATCCCAGGAATTTTCCTGAGGAGGCTCCAAACGCGCATTTGAGGGGATTCATTTTCAAATTATATTGCCGAAGGCGTTGAAATACAGTCTCCAGGTGCTTTAAATGCACTTCGTATGACATGCTCTTTACTACGAGGTCATCGATATAGCACTCGACGATGTCATGTATGAGGTCGTCGAAGATCTTTGTCATGGCCCTTTGATAGGTAGCGCCAGCGTTCTTTAAACCAAAGGGCATAACCCTGTAGCAGAATATAACCAAAGGGGTCCGGAAAGCGGTGTGCTTCTGGTCTTCGGGATGCATCTTTATCTGATTGTATCCTGACGAACCGTCCATAAAGGAGAAAACCTCATGAGTGGATGTGTTATCTATCATTAGCTCGGTTACTGGTACTGGGAAATCGTCCTTTGGACAGGCTTTATTGAGATCCCTGAAATCCACGCATATACGTACCGTCCCATTCTTCTTCATTACCGGGACGATATTGGCGATCCAGTCGGGATATTGGACTTCTTGGATAAATCCAGAATCGATCAGCTTCTTGACTTCGGCGTTGATGCTCATTTCATGCTCGGGTCGCATCCTTCTTGGCGCTTGCTTGACTGGCTTGATATCTGGGGATATTGCTAATTTATGCACAGCAATCTCCGGATCTAATCCTGGCATCTCGGAGTAGTTCCACGCGGAGCAGTCTTTATGTCGTAGAAGCACGTTCTTTAACGCAGCCACCCTTTCTTCAGATAGCAGCTCGCTGACAAATGTCGGTCGCGGGTCATCTGCCGATCCCAACTCAATCTTCTTGAGGTTATCTGCAGTAGTATGTATACCATCTTCCAGTTCTTTCGGAGCTGGCGGAAATTCTGAGATCACCTTATCATCGTTGTTCTCACAGCACCGGGGAAGGTCATCCATGTTCTCGGGCTCTTCTTTTAATATCGTAATCGTATAGCAGAATATACCCAAAGGGGTCCGGAAAGCGGTGTGCTTCTGGTCTTCGGGATGCATCTTTATCTGATTGTATCCTGACGAACCGTCCATAAAGGAGAAAACCTCGTGAGTGGATGTGTTATCTATCATTAGCTCGGTTACTGGTACAGGGAAATCGTCCTTTGGACAGGCTTTATTGAGATCCCTGAAATCCACGCATATGCATACCGACCCATTCTTTTTCATTACCGGGACGATATTGGCGATCCAGTCGAGATATTGGACTTCTTGGATAAATCCAGAATCGATCATCTTCTTGACTTCGGCGTTGATGCTCATTTGAAGCTCGAGTCGCATCCTTCTTGGCGCCTGCTTGACTGGCTTGATATCTGGGGATATTGCTAATTTATGCACAGCAATCTCCGGATCTAATCCTGGCATCTCGGAGTAGTTCCACGCGAAGCAGTCTTTATGTCGTAGAAGCACGTTCTTTAACGCAGCCACCCTTTCTTCAGATAGCAGCTCGCTGACAAATGTCGGTCGCGGGTCATCTGCCGATCCCAACTCAATCTTCTTGAGGTTATCTGCAGTAGTATGTATACCATCTTTCAGTTCTTTCGGAGCTGGCGGAAATTCTGAGATCACATTATCATCGCTGTTCTCACAGCACCGGGGAAGGTCATCCATGTTCTCGGGCTCTTCTTTTAATATCGTAATCGTATAACAGGTGCGAATCCGCTCCCAGGACTGAGGTGGATCCGGTTCTGCTCTTGCGGCCTTGGGTTCTGTTCATATCAGATTTTTGCATTTTCATACCGCCCAATTTTTATCACATTGCATATCGGTAGATACTCTTGAGCCGTGTTTGCTAGTCAATTGCAGGATACAGGTTCTCGGTTCTAAAACGGTGAAATTCATGGAAAACACGAAAAAATCCGGGTTCCTGCCAACCACTGAGAAAACACGGTCTCCGCTCTTCATCCGTATGTTTCCAGATACCAGTTTAGGAAGACAAAATGTCAAATCAATGTCATTCTCATGCACAAGGCTCAATGGTAGCACAAAATCCAAGAGATCTACGCGGAGCTCGAGGCAATCATGACAAAATCTTGACAAAAAGTCCACCTTTCCCTCAACAGAAATTCTGGAAAAATCGTGGAGCCAAATTGAGAAAATACATATGCCAGAATAATGTACACAGCAAACCAGGAAAGCCCAAAAAAGCAGATGCCCCAACTCCTCCAAAGGGCCGCAGATCCGCGGCCAAAGGGGGGTCTAGGCCGCGGATCCGCGGCCGTACTGGCGCCGCATGCGCAGGGATTTTGGGGGTATTTTGGTCTTTTCGTTTTTGTTCTGGTGGTTGCCCTAGGTTTCCATTCTCCAGCCTATAAATAGCCCAGAACTTTGAGAAAGAGAGGGTCCATTCTTGTATTTTCTTTTTCTAGGTTTTAGTTCACATGTTCTTCTTCTTCTCATCTCTTCTCCATTAAACTTGTAGTGAGCTTTGTGAGGGAGGAATGGTAAATAAAGAAGATCATTTTATTATCATGCTTGTCTTGCTCTTTCTTTACTTGTTGTAATTTTAATTGTTAAGTAGTTGTTGTTATTTTCTTGTTGTTTCTTTCTTCTCTCTTTTTCTTTATCATTCATACGACGATGATACTTACGCTCGATCCTCGCCAAGGTGAGGTCGCAAATAGTCAGTCGTATTCTTCTAATCTCCTTCTCTCTATCTTCCTCTTTTGTTTTGTTTTGTTTTTCCTTATCATGAAGTGTGAGTAGTTTTATACTTGTTAGGGTAGGATAAGGGAAGTTTGAGAGAAGGAAATCTCTTTCACTCTTTCCTTGCCCAACAACTTAAATCGACTCCCGTTAATTGAACCACAATCCGCTCCTTACGGCACCCTATCCTACATGATAGCTGTGATTCCGTAGTGAGACCGGTTGTGGTTGGATTTACCGGAGGTTATGGATAAGAGCCAAGAACGGACGGACAAGCACCAAAAGGAAGGACTATGCGTTGGAAAGCCTAGCTTATACTCGCAAGTTCCTTCCTAGTCGTGCTAATCCCCGTTGTTGCCGATTACCGTAACACCGATATTAAGAGGGGCAACGAAAGATGTGGAAACTCCTAACTCAAACTAACCTAATCCTAACCCTAACAAGCTCTCTTTAAATATCAACTCAACACTTAGATAATCCAACAAAATCTGAAAACAGGTCTTAACTCGTTAAAACACTTTGAAAAAGACTCCCATCTCCCTGCGGACGACCCGTACTCAACCGGCTAGCTACAAGCGAAACCGTCTTGATTGCGGTATTTAAACTAGAACTTGAACACGCACATATTCTAACAATCAAATGGCGCCGTTGCCGGGGAGACGGTAGTTTATTTCCTTGTGTAATTTCGAGTTAATTTGTAAGTATAAATATAACCAAAAAACGAAAAAAAATATAGACTTTGTAAAAAACCATCTTGTTGTATTTTTTATTAGCTTTTGTGCAAGTGTGCAGGAAAATACGAGGTTCAAGATCGACGCCAAAGACGTCGGATAATACGGAGTTCAAGTACAGTGCCAAAGACATGGGAAGATAGACCCACATTTCGCGGATACACCGCGACGGACAAAACAAGGTTAACGGTCTACTGTCAAGATCTGGAGCAGGTATAGTGAGCACGTAAAAATTCAGTACATCCAGACAAGCAGAGGACACCCAAAACAGCCCACAGAAGAAAAATAAAGAGCCAACTCCTCATTTCCGCCGCGGATCCGCGGCATTAGGGCCTTATTGCCGCGGAACCGCGGTCACCTGGTGGGGTCAGTGTGCCATCTTCTCTCTGTAAGTCTCTCTGCTCCTCTCCACTCCTCTGGACTCCAATAAATTGTGTTTTCTGCAGCCTTCTTTGCGCAAATTCTTCTCCCCCTTCCAATAAACTGTTCTTGTGCAGGATTCTTTGCGCCGCAAAATAAAAATTGTTTGCAGTTGATTTGTTACTGTTTTGCATTCTTTAATACGGACTTAAGGGGCTTGAAACCAATTCAGATTGGGTGGGGATTTCATCACCCTTCCCAGGACCCCAAAAATCACTAAAGCATATGCATTGTCCATTGTAAATTAAAAAATACTAGACTTCAGCCCTAAGGACTTCGCGCTCATTAGGAGAAGATAAACTGTGTTTAGAACCTCGCTTAACCGTATATTGTTTACGGGGTGTCTAGGAAAGTGTTAAAGGCGCAACCGCCGATAGAGAAAGGGTTATTTAATTAAGGAACTTCACGAAAGCGTTGGACAACCTCCCCTTATCTCTGCAGTTACCTGGCCTCGTGATCAGTGTATTTTTAAGCCCGTTTCTCGACATTGTTGAACTTCGACTATCAAGTTCAGGAGCAGGTCTAGTAGACCTAGGTTACCCTAGATCTAGGTGTGATTGTGCATATCTTGTTTGTGATTGCTTAAGCCGTATTTCCGTACATATTTCTGTAAATCTCTTTCTAAAAACAAAAAAAAGAAAAAAAGAAAAAATCAAAAACTTTTATAAAAACTTGCCCTTTTGTCGCCAAATCCATTTTCACCCATCACCCATCGCCTTTCTCCATTGACGTTTTCTTACCCTCACCTTCTCCGCTTTGACTATACTAAACTCGTTTAGTGTATGTCCGCTTGGGCTCGGGAAACTAGCGCCCGTCTAGTCCGCGTTACGTTAGTCGCGACCGACTACGCGATCGACTCCGAAGTCGATACTCCGTCCACTCCTCTTTCACCTCTTCCTTTGCCGGCCAACTCCGACGTTGACCGGAATTCTGTTCATACATCTTCACCTTCACCTTCATCTTCACCAACCTCTTCTTCCGCGATGTCAGGCTTTAATCCGAACGTCTCTTTGACCACCGCTGGATTGGCTCCACCTCCTACGGAGACCAATCTCCCACCACCTCCGCCTGTTGTAGCGCCGCAGCGAATTGCTCTCCAGGATCGTTTCTACCCCACCCGTTCTGCACTTCCCACCTGCCTTTCTCTTCCTCCAGCCAATGGGGACAACTTTGAAATTAAGCCCCATTTCATCAACATGCTTCCACGTTTTCATGGGATTGAATCTGAAGATGCCTATATCTTCATCAATAAATTTCAAAACGTCTGTGCCATGATGAAAACAACCCAGCTGTCGGACGATGCTATACGTCTACGGGTCATTCCGTTCACTTTATGCGATCTCGCTGAAAAATGGCTGTATAGCACCGCTTCCCACTCAATCACCAGCTGGGACGAGTTTGTTAAAGCGTTTCTGAAAAAATTCTATCCAAATCATAAGACCGCAAGAATTCGAAATGAAATCAACCAATTCTCCCAGCTTCCTTCTGAACCCTTCTGGAAGTGCTTTGACCGGTACAAAGACCTTCTTGTTCAGTGTCCTCACCACGGTATAGAGAAATGGAAACTTTGCCAAACCTTATACGAGGGACTGAACCCAGCAACGAAGCAGTTGCTGGAAACCATCTGTCAGGGCCACTTCCTATCGAAATCTGACGAGGAAGCGTGGCAGTTCTTTGACGATCTTGCGGAGCAAACGCTACAGTGAGAGAGCACCAGACCGACTTCTTCTTCTTCTACCTCCACTTCTACCGGTCAGTCTAGGGTAGGAATCCACCAACTCGATGTCTCTATTGCGATGAAAGCTGAAATGGCTGCAATAACAAGAAAGCTTGAAGCTATAGAGAGCAAATTCTCTGCTCCTGCTCCTGCCCCTGTTCTCCCCTTTCGTACCATCTGCGCTTGTTGCTCCGATCCTTCCCACTTGACCGAAGAGTGTCCTTACAATCCACCCCCGCAAGGACAGGATCAGGTTAATGCTGCCTTCCAGCAAAGACCGAGGAATGATCCATACTCTTCCACCTATAATCCCGGTTGGAGGAACCACCCCAATTTCGCCAGGAATCAGAATCAGAATCAATTCCAAGGCAACAATTTCCAAAGGGCCCCTCCACCGCAACAACAGGCGCCACAACAAACTCAACATCAATATCAGCAGCCCTTCCAACTCCAACCTTTCCAAAACCAGACGAACAACTTTGCACCCAACAACTCTTTTCCACCAAACAACTTTGTTCCGTCAAACAACGATAAGGTTTCCTCGCTCGAGCAAAGTCTGGAGGCGTTTGTTAAACAATCCACTCAATCCACCGCCAACATCCAGTCTTCGATTCAATCTTTAGTGCAACACACTGCCGCACACGGGCAAAGCATCAAGACCATCGAGGCCCAGATTGCACAGCTGAACGCGGCCTTAAGCGAGCGAGAGAAGGGGAAGCTCCCGTCCCAGCCACTTCCAAATCCCGGTCACCCACATAATGCACATGTTGCTCTTGAACAACAAAACCATAATGTGAGTGCCGTGACTACACTGAGATCGGGAAGGATGCTGCAAAACAACATTGGCAAGCGAATCAACGATGACACCCCGGCCGCTTCTTCTTCTTCTTCTTCTTCTTCTTCTTCGTCTTCCGAGCCTATTCTCCGTTATTCAACAGGCTCTCCTTCCTCTTCTTCTGCTATGAACAGACCGACTTCTCACTCCACGAAAACACCTATTCTGGGATCCGTTCCAACTCCACAATCTCCTCCTCCAGCATTAGACTCAACAAATTTTCAAAATGTTCCATTTCCAAACCGGTTGAGATCTAATAAACAAAATCCTCAAATGGAGAAGATTCTGGAGTTATTCAAACAGGTTAACATTAACATTCCTCTTTTAGATGCTGTCCAACAAGTCCCGTCCTACGCGAAAATCTTAAAGGACTTGTGCACGAAAAAGAGGAAGTCTCAGGTACCCAAGAAAGTTTTCTTGGCTAGTGCTGTGAGTGATGCCCTTACCCAATCTTTACCACAAAAACGGAAGGACCCTGGCTGTCCTACGATTTCAATTACCATTGGGGATAAGAACATCAACCGCGCACTATTAGATCTTGGTGCCAGTGTTAACTTGCTTCCGTATTCAGTATACGAGCAATTAGGCGTCGGAGAGTTGAAACCTACACACTGCACTCTCCAAATGGCCGACCGATCGATCACCCATCCTAGGGGTGAGCTAGAGGATGTGTTGATAAGAGTCGGGGACTTCATATTCCCCGTTGACTTCATTGTATTAGATACACAGCCTGTAGCTAACCCCCGGAATCAAATTCCGGTGATACTCGGTCGCCCATTTCTCGCAATCTCAAATGCTGTGATCAATTGTCGCAATGGTTCGATGAACCTCTCTTTTGGAAATATGACGATTGAACTCAACATTTTTAGGTTTGGGAATCAGCCCGCCGAACCTAATGCTCATATATTGGACGTCTGCTCGATCCAGGAGATCACCCCGGAAGAGTGTGAATTCGAGGAGTTTCTGTTTGAACACGACAATCTTGACGCCACTAGTGCGTTTCTCTTCGAACCTGCTGCTGTTTCTGCGCCCAACAACGACTACGAGTGTTTCACGTTCTCGAACGATCTTAGCCATGCACAACCCGAGTTTGAATCTTTCGACTTTTCGGATGAGTTACCTGAACCATCCAACTCGGTTGCTTACACTCGCTTTGAACCTTTGCTGGAGTCCTTTGAGTTCGAGACCTTTGCACCAGTCTTGCCTTCCATCATTTCACCTCCAACGCTCGAACTCAAGCCTTTGCCGTCTCACCTTAAGTACGCTTACTTAGGTGAGAACGAGACCCTCCCTGTCATCATCTCGGCTTCTCTAGCTCCCAAGCAAGAGAAAGCCCTTCTCGCGGTCTTGCACAGCAACATGCAAGCTTTTGGCTGGTCCATGGCGGACATCAAGGGGATTAGTCCCCTGATCGTTAAGCATCACATTCATCTGATGGATGATGCCAAACCAGCCCGGGATCCACAAAGACGTCTTAATCCAGTCATGAAGGAGGCTGTGAAGAAGGAGATCGTCAAATGTCTAGATAGTGGTATCATTTACCCTATCTCTGATAGCCAGTGGGTTAGCCCCATTCATGTTGTCCCCAAGAAGTCGGGCATCACGGTCATCACCAACGAGGCGAACGAGTTAATCCCTACTCGCACCCAAACCGGGTGGCAAGTTTGCATTGATTACAGAAAACTCAACGCCGCAACGCGGAAAGACCACTTTCTGCTACCTTTCATTGACCAGATGCTGGAACGATTGGCCGGACATGAGTACTATTGTTTTCTTGATGGCTACTCTGGCTATAATCAAATTCCCATCGCCGAAAAAGACCAGGACAAGACCACTTTCACTTGTCCTTTCGTCACGTTTGCATATCGACGCATGCCCTTTGGGGTATGCAATGCGCCCGCTACCTTCCAGCGGTGTATGATGGGAATTTTCTCGGACATGGTGGAAAAATTTCTGGAGATTTTCATGGATGACTTCTCCATCTTCGGCGACTCCTTCAACGAGTGTTTGCTGCATCTTGACGCTGTCCTTACCCGATGTAAGGACAAGAATCTTACTTTGAACTGGGAGAAATGCCACTTCATGGTGCGCGAAGGTATTGTCTTAGGACATATCATCTCGCAAAATGGCATAGAGGTTGACAAAGCAAAGATTGAGGTCATTTCCAATCTGCCACCTCCCCGATGCGTCAGAGATATCCGAGCTTTCCTTGGCCATGTCGGTTTCTATAGACGGTTATCAAGGACTTTAGCAAGATTGCTAGGCCCTTGACTCTTTTGCTGGCCAAGGATACACCTTTCGACTTCAACTCGAGCTGTGTGACTGCATTCGAGTCACTGAAACGCTCACTCACTTCTGCTCCCGTTCTTTCTTCACCTGACTGGACGCACCCATTCGAGATTATGTGCGATGCATCTGACTTTGCCATTGGTGCTGTCCTTGGACAACACATCAACAAGATGCCGCACGTAATCTATTACGCTAGCCGAACCCTGAATAACGCCCAACTCAACTATACAACAACTGAGAAGGAATTCTTAGCTGTTGTATTTGCTCTAGAAAAGTTCAGGCCCTACCTCATCGGCTCTCCAGTCATTGTCTACACGGACCATTCAGCTCTGCGCCATCTTTTTGCGAAGAAAGATGCAAAATCTCGGTTAATACGTTGGATCCTCTTGCTCCAAGAGTTTGACCTTGTCATTAAGGACAAACGAGGATGTGAAAACGTAGTTGCCGACCATCTCTCACGACTTCCTTCTTCGCCTTCGCATCCAATTCCGATCAACGACGTTTTCCCGGATGAACAACTCTTGACAGTATCGTGCGAACCCTGGTTCGCAGATATTGTGAACTATTTGGCCACGGGATTACTACCGACCGAATGGTCAAGTCAGGACAGACTTCGCTTCTTATCCCAAGTAAAACACTTTTACTGGGACGAACCCTACTTGTTCAAGTACTGTCCCGACCAGATTATTCGTCGGTGTGTCCCTGATGAGGAATTCAAGAGTGTGCTGTCATTTTGCCACGATCAAGCGTGTGGCGGGCATTTTGGGCCCAGAAAGACAGCTGAGAAGATCTTGCAATGTGGTTTCTACTGGCTACAACTTTTCAAAGACGCTCACGACTATTGCAAGACTTGCTCCCGGTGCCAACACATGGGCTGGATATCCCGGAGGAACGAGATGCCGCTCCAACCAATCTTGGTTGTGGAGATTTTCGATGTTTGGTGGATAGACTTCATGGGGCAGTTTCCCAGCTCTTTTGGGAACTTGTACATTCTTCTAGCTGTTGATTACGTCTCTAAATAGGTCGAGGCTGTGCCCAGCCGGACTAACGACAACAAGGTTGTCGTTAGGTTCCTTAAAGAAAACATTTTCTCCCGGTTTGGGCACCCCCGAGCGATCATTAGCGACAATGGAAGTCATTTCTGCAATAAAACTTTCGAAGCCTTGATGCGGAAATACTCCATTAATCATAAGCTTTCTACGCCTTACCACCCCCAAACCTGCGGGCAGGCCAAAGTTTCGAATCGGCAAATCAAGCAGATACTGGAGAAGACGGTTTCCAAGAACCGTAAGGATTGGTCGCTGAAACTCACTGATGCCCTTTGGGCATTTAGAACCGCTTATAAGACCGACCTTGGCATGTCTCCCTATCGGCTTGTGTACGGAAAAGCCTGCCACCTTCCTGTCGAAATAGAGCATCGCGCATTTTGGGCGATGAAGGAGCTGAATCTGTCTCTTGAGGATGTGGGCAGCCATCGGAAGCTGCAGCTGAACGAACTGAACGAGCTTAGGGATGAGGCTTACGATAACGCGGTTATCGTTAAGAATCGAACGAAGGTGTTTCACGATAAACACCTTTTGCGCAAAACCTTCGTACCTGGTCAACAGGTACTGCTTTACGACACCCGACTTCACTTCCATCCTGAAAAGCTCAGATCTCGCTGGAAAGGGCCGTATTTTGTGCGGAATGTGTATCCGCAGGGCGCTGTGGATTTGGAAAATCCAAAGGACGGTTCACTCTTCAAGGTAAATGGACACCGATGCAAACCGTACCTTAGCACCGAACCAACAGAGAAGCTCCTGTTCTTACAGGAGCCGGTTTACCCTGCATGATCTTCCTCTGCCTACCTCCAAACTTCGGTTATCCAGCCAAGAACAGCGGACACTGTTCCAAATAAGTTTGGGGGTATGTACAAACCATTTTGTATATATTTGTGTATATTCTTTTTCTTTTCTTTAAAAACAAAAACAAATAAAAATTGTGTATCACTAACCGACAATTTTGAACATTCCAACTGCTCTCTTCATGCTATGACAGTGAGGACACTGTCCAGTTTAAGTTTGGGGGTACGCTCGGTACGCATTTCTTACCTTCGCATTCATATTTATATTTTGCATCTGCATATTAAATCCATAAAATCCATAAAAATTTGAAAATTTTGTAAAAAATAAAAAAACTCTTTTATGTTAGCTTGTGGAAGAACTCTGATTCAACATTCGACGGTTTTTGTTTTAAAAAATAGGAATAACTAAATCTTATGTTTGGATTTTGAAAACCTGAAAGATAACTCTTCTTTGAAGTTAACTATAGCTGATATACGTCTTTACATCACACTACACGTGTCGTAAGATTTTGGGAATTAGATGAGAAGTCTTTCATGTTTAAACTTTTAAACAGATAAATGATTTTCTGAGGATCAAATAGGTTTGTTCTGAAATAAGTAATGTCAAGAATAGTTTATGAAGTAAAGCGAATATGAAGGAATGTTATTGATGCCGTAATTGGAGCTAAGTCTGAAAAATAACCCATCTGAAACTTGATTGGAATGATTACACACCAAACCCACTATACACGTCTTTTATCCAAAAAAATAATTGAACGGCCGGTTATTTCTCCGTTCGTATTAAATCATCTGATTTTCACGCCAAACTGTCTTTTGTTTTTGGACCTAGGTAACTTGAGTAATTAAGTCCGCTGGGGTGTTTCTACACCTAATGCCCTAAAACCAACTGGTTTGGGTGCATTGGCCCAAAGCTCGCTAAGAAGCCTAGAAAGTCCAGTTTTAAAACAAAGTCAAGCAAGTGTTCTCGCCGAGTTAAAATTCCTAACGTTTCTTTGTGTGAGAATAATCTTGATAAAAGACAGGCTTTTATAAAAATTTTAGCGGAGATATGAAGGTTTATTCTATGATAAAGACTATTGCACGTTCACAGAGGTGTGTATGAAATGAAAACAAGAAAAAGGTGGAGTGAAAAATACGACTTAGTTTCCTGTTATGGAAGATAGAAATTCTGAAGTTGAAACCTTTCTGGAAAACGAAACTTGAAAAATGCTTAACTCTTTATAAAACTTATGTGATCCTTTTAAAATTGTTATCTGGGCTTTATTGTGCGACATGATGACTTTATTCGACCTTTCGGGAACTTAACGACACTATTTGCACTGCACGTAAAGATATATAAAATCTGTAGTTAAATATGAAGCGAGGTGTGAAAGATAAAGGTTCGATAGTCTAGACTTAGGATTATAGAATTGTTATTTTCTAAAACAAAACTTTAGGGTTTGAATCTTAGTTATTTTGCAAAACCAACTTGACCGGATTTTGTGGGTAGTATCCGCTGAAAACCCTCAGGAGACAACACTCCTCCTACTAGGGACACCTAGAGGTTTAACGGCTTGTTGCACATGCTCTGTGCAATCGCGTTCCCTGCGAAAGTGAGGTTAGGAAATTTTTTGTGAATAAATGGGCTTTGCTCGGGACGAGCAAATGATAAGTTTGGGGGTATTTGTTCATATCAGATTTTTGCATTTTCATAACGCCCAATTTTTATCACATTGCATATCGGTAGATACTCTTGAGCCGTGTTTGCTAGTCAATTGCAGGATACAGGTTCTCGGTTCTAAAACGGTGAAATTCATGGAAAACACGAAAAAATCAGGGTTCCTGCCAACCACTGAGAAAACACGGTCTCCGCTCTTCATCTTTATGTTGCCAGATACCAGTTTAGGAAGACAAAATGTCAAATCAATGTCATTCTCATGCACAAGGCTCAATGGTAGCACAAAATCCAAGAGATCTACGCGGAGCTCGAGGCAATCATGACATAATCTTGACAAAAAGTCCACCTTTCCCTCAACAGAAATTCTGGAAAAATCGTGGAGCCAAATTGAGAAAATACATATGCCAGAATAATGTACACAGCAAACCAGGAAAGCCCAAACAAGCAGATGCCCCAACTCCTCCAAAGGGCCGCGGATCCGCGGCCAAAGGGGGGTCTAGGCCGCGGATCCGCGGCCGTACTGGCTCCGCATGCGCAGGGATTTTGGGGGTATTTTGGTCTTTTCGTTTTTGTTCTGGTGGTTGCCCTAGGTTTCCATTCTCCAGCCTATAAATAGCCCAGAACTTTGAGAAGGAGAGGGTCCATTCTTGTATTTTCTTTTTCTAGGTTTTAGTTCACATGTTCTTCTTCTTCTCATCTCTTCTCCATTAAACTTGTAGTGAGCTTTGTAAGGGAGGAATGGTAAATAAAGAAGATCATTTTATTATCATGCTTGTCTTGCTCTTTCTTTACTTGTTGTAATTTTAATTGTTAAGTAGTTGTTGTTATTTTCTTGTTGTTTCTTTCTTCTCTCTTTTTCTTTATCATTCATACGACGATGATACTTACGCTCGATCCTCGCCAAGGTGAGGTCGCAAATAGTCAGTCGTATTCTTCTAATCTCCTTCTCTCTATCTTCCTCTTTTGTTTTGTCTTGTTTTTCCTTATCATGAAGTGTGAGTAGTTTTATACTTGTTAGGGTAGGATAAGGGAAGTTTGAGAGAAGGAAATCTCTCTCACTCTTTCCTTGCCCAACAACTTAAATCGACTCCCGTTAATTGAACCACAATCCGCTCCTTACGGCACCCTATCCTACATGATAGCGGTGATTCCGTAGTGAGACCGGTTGTGGTTGGATTAACCGGAGGTTATGGATAAGAGCCAAGAACGGACGGACAAGCACCAAAAGGAAGGACTATGCGTTGGAAAGCCTAGCTTATACTCGCAAGTTCCTTCCTAGTCGTGCTAATCCCCGTTGTTGCCGATTACCGTAACACCGATATTAAGAGGGGCAACGAAAGATGTGGAGACTCCTAACTCAAACTAACCTAATCCTAACCCTAACAAGCTCTCTTTAAATATCAACTCAACACTTAGATAATCCAACAAAATCTGAAAACAGGACTTAACTCGTTAAAACACTTTGAAAAAGACTCCCATCTCCCTGCGAACGACCCGTACTCAACCGGCTAGCTACAAGCGAAACCGTCTTGATTGCGGTATTTAAACTAGAACTTGAACACGCACATATTCTAACAATCAGGTTCGTGCTTTTGTGGCGGCGTTACCCTCCAGCCGTTGGATAAAGCAAATCTGTCCTGTTGGTACTGGTCCTCAACCCAGTTCTTGAAGGTGAAGCAGTCTTCGATAGGGTGTCCTATGGCTCGGTGATAAGAGCAATAGCTCGGATGAGAAGCCTTGTTAACTTGCTCAGGGTGCTTAAGCTCTGGAAGCGCGATCATTTGATGTTTTAAAGCTAGCTTGAGTAAGCTCTCCGTCTTGTCTCGGGGGAAGGAGTACGCTCGACTCATCTTCTTCATGAGGGACAAATCTGAGTCGTGCAATACCCGATCACGTAACCCTCTAATCCTGCGTCGTTGTTGTCGGCTCCTCTTTCTTCTTCTTGGTTTATTTCCGTCTCCGCATCGGGCCTTTCGTACAACGGGTTGACAAAGACGAACATCTTTGTCTTTTGCAGCTTGTTGAAATAGACGTTGCGTCCGGGCCTTCTCGTAGATGGCCATTTCGCGGTTGTGGTCTTCCCGAGCTTTCTGACCCACTTTCCTGATAGGCTTGTCCATTCGTTCTTCAAACGACGGACTCGGCACTTCAATCGCGGGGTCTAGTTTTGATGAGGGGTTAGCATCTCCTGACAGGGCGTCCTCTTCTTCATCAAAGGTGTATATAGTGTAGCTACTGTGGGCCCATTCCCGTTTTCCGGTTCTCGCGTATCCAAGCCCAAGTGTTTCCATTTTCCCGTTGGGCAATTTGCGTTGAGTCCCAGGGACATCCCAAATCCTGTTGTAGAACCGAGCCTGTCGAACAGTCTGTTTTAAGGGTACTCCTTGGCGCTTCAATAGCCTCTTTAATCCATTTGTATAGTATCTGGGCAAACGGATGGGTTGGAGCCTGTCGAGTGTAGCATCCGCGCCATGCCAGATCTCTTTCTTTACTTTCGACTCTGAGGATCGATGGAATAGGATCACCTTCTCACCCTTTTGCCTAGGAGGGACGTAAAATGTTTGCAGGTCCTGCACATTGTGAGCTTTAAGCGTGCCGAGATCCATGTAGTGTTCTCGCGGTACCATGGTGATTTGCAAACTATGATCATCGCTAGGGTGTGCTTGTATTGACAGCCGATTGGAGAACACGGCGTTAACTTCATCTTCTGAATCACTTCCGAAGACCAACATGGGGACGGACGTCCCCAGGTTGTTGCGTTGAGATGGCCCGACATAAACTATCTCTTCCTCTTCTTCGGTATCGCTCCCGAAAACAGGGATGGTGGCGGCGGTTTTGTTCTCCGGGTTGCGACACCTTTCTGTATCCTCGGAATCTGGCAAAAAGTATTTCGCATCTTCATATTTGCGGACTTCGTTCACTGAAAATGGGTTTAACTCACCTGTTACGGTATACTCGAAACCATCCTTAAAGTACTTCATACACTGATGTTGTGTAGAAGAGATGATTTTGTACTCGTGTAGCCAAGGACGACCGAGCAAGGCGTTGTAGCAGGTCTTGGCGTCAATGACATGGAATTTGATGTCTGTGACGAGAAGTCCAAAGCGTAATGTTAGTATCACAGATCCGAGAGTCCGTGACGATTGTGAATCGAAACCGGAGATAGTAATTTTGTCACGAGCGAGGTGTTGCACGCTCATGCAGATTTCCTTCAACACCCGAACATTAAGGAGACTGACGGAGGATCCATTATCCACCAGGATCTTGCCTATCTTGATATCATGGCAGTATCCAGAGACATATAGGGGACGGTTCTGGTCGCACGTCCCGAGAAGGAGGTCTTCGTCACCGAAAGTGATATCGGCCGTATGCACTTCCTCCAGTTCATCATTCATCCTTTCAGTGGCGAGAAAGGCTTGGAATTGCTCAGGTTCTTGTAACGCCTTAATTAGTGAGTCTCGCGCTTCTTTTGATAATAGGAGGGCATCGAGAATGCTAAGCTGAGAAGGTTGCTTCCTTAGGTGCGCTAGGATGTTATAGTCCACCTTACCCTTCCTGGGAGGGTCTTTGGTAGTCAGTTCTTTCATGACCTGGTCATCTAAAGTGATATCTTCAGTGACCTTTTCCTTTCCCTTATCTTTTCTACTCGCGGGTCCGAGATTCTTTTCTGGGAGTGTGCGATTGCGCAGCTGAATGTTCTTGCAGGCCTCCGATTTCTCCTCTTTCCCTAAAACGGATTCTTTAAAGAGAGGGCCCAGAGCCATTTCTTCATCAGAGTCGCTCCCAAAGGTGAGAACTTGTGACCCCCCGGCGTTAACCATGTAACAGCTGCCAGTAGTTCTGTTGTGCCCATCGACAGTACTTCTTCGTTCCCGACGGATCTTGCGTTTCATGCGCTTAAAATGTTGCCGATGAGCAACATATCCTTGCCACCATATCTTAAAGGCGTCGCACTCCTCCGTGGGGTGTGAAATTTTCCGATGATATGCGCAATAATCAGGGTGCCTCTCCACCCCATCGTGCGTGTTTCCTTCCGTGGGTGGTAGCTTCATTCCCATTGACATGGCTTTGGCAAACCTTTTCCTCGTCTTGAATATCTTCTTGTCTACTTCGGATGCCTTTCGCTCTGGCGGGGGTTGTTCAACTCTTTCGTTCAGTCGCCTGCATTTAGCTCCTTCTGACGCGGCCATCTCACGCTCCTGATCCGCTTTACTCTTTAGACGAATCTCGTCTAGAAAGGCATTGATCATTTCATTTGTTGGCCACGCACGCTCTGGTTCAGGCTCTGCCCCCAGTTTCTTAGTGCCAGGGGTTTTTTCATCGTCGGTAAACGAGTGGGAGATTACGTTACAACTCGCCACATATCCCTCGGATTCATCCGACGAACTCTCTCCATTATCTTCCTCTTGAAAGATGTGGTTGAGGAACTCTTGTAGCGTGACGGGAGTCCGCGCCTTTTGATCATACTCTTCCATCGCGTCGATTTGCTTCTGCAAGTTCGTGTGCTCGTCTTCAAGCTTCACGGGCTTCTTGGATTTCTTCCTCTTTTTCTTCGAAGATTTTGACGGTTGGGCGTGAGTATTTGGGCCCTTATCTCGAGTCTTCTTAGTTGGGCGGGCTTCAACATCCCTTCGATAATTTGAGGTTCAAGAGGGCCCTTCCATTCGATCGCAGGGCACGCATGAAGGTCCTGTAGGGTTCCTAGGCACTCTAGTGAGGTCTCACAAGGCATCGATCATGCCAATTTCAAATTTTAACGGTGCCGAGAGACCCGACTACGGATCATTGGCTAGAAATCTAGGCGAAAATGAAACTAGTTAACAACTTAACTAAAGTTTAAACGGAAATACAACCTTTGTAGATCCGGTTCTCCACCTCCATAGCTCCATGATGAAGTGTCCTCGCTGTCCAAAACGAAATCCGGGCTCTTGCGTCGGCTTCATCGGAGAAATGGGCGGGCTAGGTCATCGACGACGTGCCGAAGATGATCTACGTCGAAGAATCACTAGATCAAGCTCCACCTTCACCAAGCCATGAAAACTTGTGAAGAAAACACACTCTACTACTTGGCAAGAGGTAGAGGATGAAGAAATAGGAAGTGTGTAGACTTTAGAATTGGATTTCTCACTCATCTTCATCAATCACCATTGATGAAGTGGAGGTTTCTTCATTGAAGATGAAGAAGAAGAAGAAGATAAAGTTATGATAAGTTAATTCTAAAATGAAAAGAATAATCAATTCTTATCATAATAGAACCATGGTTAGGTGTAGAGAATTAATTAGGGTTAAGTGGAATGGTTAGGGTTAAGGATGAGACAAAGTGGTCACAAAGTCAAAGTATTCATGAAGCTTCATGAAAGAACAAAGAATGCCACCATTTTATCATTTCCTTTTCTTTTTCCAAAAGAATAAATAAATGAATAAAATGAATAAGGAAAAAGTAAACCCTAACCATTTCATTAACCAAGGTTTAATTCTTTACACTTAACCAAAAAGGCATGTATCATCAAACATGATACAAGCAAGTGCACAAAATCATATCGCATATGCAATGCGCACATCCGAGTGAGAAAATCCATTTAAAGTGAACCGATACTAGTTAATGCAAAGTAATATATCAAATATATAATTATGCATTAAATCATTAAATCAACACTTGATTTAACGATCCGGTCATATCGCATATAACCGACTAGTATCATTAGTAACAACTTATCGAATCAACAGTTGATCCGATAACCCGGCTATATCGCATATAACCGATCAATGTCACATCGCGAGAATCGAATACAGTATCACATACTGGTATTATTCTCGGTACCGAACATATCTCATATGCGCTCCTATTTCGTTTTGCTTGAGCCAGGAAACCTCTGTGTAGGACTCTAAAGACTCGTCAATACGCCGGCAGCAGATAATGATCATATCAAGCATCCACAAGCCGCAAGCGGTCTGCCAAACGTAACGGCCACCCAGGTATTGAGCGATCAGAAGATCGACGAGCAAGCCCACTCACACTCCTGTGAATCTAACCAGTAACACTACCGTACAGTCCGGTCTGATCGTCTGGTATGTCGCATATCTCGCCTAGGGGTGGTAAACGTCAGACCCCAATAGCTCGATAAGTCGTGTCGATATGAGGTCTATAACACTTCGAGAAACTACTGGTAACACTTACCAGTAAATCTCAGCAACCCTGGCTAGGGATTTCCTGTTATAGCCAATCGAACACAGCGCAACATCAACTCCATATACCGGGAGAGACGAATCCCCTCCTATCGCTCATTGCCTCCATATGACTCGGGACTGTACCCAAAAACCACCGTTTTGCACGCCCTCTTGGACGTGGTAAGATGGAAATCAAAGCACAGTGGGAACCACACAAGACTCTATGACAATCTCGGGTCAACAGACTACTCTGTACCAGTGTCACCAGAGAACTGCCATCTGACGTGAGGTATAATACCATCTGGGAGTTCTCGGCGAGTCCGTCCAGTGTACCCAGTCTCTACTGAGCACCCGTATATCTCCTCTGATGTCAAAAACCAATGGATATGGGATCATCCATCGCCCATCTGTATGGGTCGAGAAGGTATACGCTAGTCTACTCTGGTATATCGATGCCCCGTCTCGATACACCCACAACTAGGGACTTTGAAGGATGTACTTATAGACTACCACGTCCCCACTAGTATGATCCGCATCATAGTCCAGGTAGTCAAGTACACATCCTAAGGGCTTTACCAACATGTAATAGAGAGACAATCTTTGTACCCGTTAAGGTAAAGAGCAACCAGATAGCATACTATCATGTCGAGCAAGAAAGTCCTCCCTATATATGTCCCAGCATCCACTACAATATACATCCAATGTACAGTAATGGCCTCTAGGGCATACATATAACTAACAATCTCCCACTTGCACTAGGGCCATCTGTAGCAGTGGTTGTAGTATCTCATACTCAACCATCCCATATAAGTCTCTCTCTGGGAACGGGCCTTCATGAGTGGATCCGCCGTGTTATCCTCTGAGTCGGCTCTCCTTGCCTCGATCACCTTGGAGATCAACCATCTCCATGATCAGGTGATACTGCCTTAGAATATGTCTGGGTCACTGATGGGACCAGAGTTCCTGGGCCAAAACCACACTTCCATTGTCACACAATGGTGGGAACCTAGTTCATCTCATGAACCAATATACACCCAAACTTCCTCTTTGGTAGCATCTTAAGTAGCGATGTATCCAGCCTTTATCGTCTAGTATGCCACGGTATCTAGCATGGAACTCTTCCAACATACCGTCCCTTTACTGAGGGTAAAGACAATGCCTGCGACTGACACTCAGTCGTCTTTATAACCCTGGAACCCTTCCAGTGATTCTCCCCAGGATCGATTGATACCATCTCACTACAACTAGTGAGTATTCTAACACCCAATTAGATCTATCTCATAGATCCAAAATCCAGGATTTAGTAGGTATCACTTTGATCCTATGTGGAGAATCATTGTGATAAGCGGAGATTGATCGAGCGTAGCATAGAAAACTCCTTCCCTATCAAGAGTATGTCATCCACGTATTCTACGAGGATCGTCACCATACTCCCTACTACCTTTTTGTTTATACAAGGTTCATCTACCATTTCGATGATGTCAAACTCTTTGACTAAGACATCAAAACAGACGTTCCAACTCCACGATGCCTGCTTTATCCTATAAAGCATCTTGTTCACGTTTCCGCTTCTCCCACTGTTTACGAAGCCCTCTGGCTGTGTACTTATAGACGCCCTCTTCCAAAACATCATTTTAGAAGAGCTGTCATGACACCCAACCACCAGATATCGTAGTCATGGTATGTAGCCGTGGCAAGTAGGATCTGGATGGATTTAAGCATAGCTACTTGAAAAAAGGTTTCATCATAATCCACGCCTGGTACATGATGGAAACTTTTAACAAGTCTAGCTTTGAAAGTCTCAACTTTTCCACGTACACCAAGTAATCTTCTCAAGATATACTTGCTCCTGATGGGGATTTAACCCTTCAGATATAGCAACTAAAGTCCATACTTTGTTGGTGTATAAGGATTCCATCTCAGATCGCTAAACATCCAGCCATTCTTACAGAGTCTCACTCCTGATGGCCAGCTCGAAGCTAGTTGGGTCATCATCTCATGATGCATTCCTTGCTCCCACTGTCATAGAGAAACCGAAGTATCTCTCAGGTGGGTGAGGAGCCCTACTAGATCGGCGGAGATGCTGAGGTTCGTTGGAATCTACTGAATCCTTCGGTTCTACCAAATCATCAACTCCAGTTTGTATAGCTGGAACGTTTCCAGTTCTACATAACAGACGTTGCCTCGAGCTTGTCCCGATTTTGCTTTTAGACATAGGCCGGACAACCCCAAATCTTAACTAACTTAAGATATGGGCTCTTCCCTTTCCATATCACATATGAAATGGTAGGCTTTGATTTGATTCGAACCGTAATTCAATAGGTATGAAGCTTCATAAGTGCATAACTCCCAAAAGGAAATAGGTAGCTCAGTAGTACTCATCATAGAGCACACCATATCGAATAGGGTGCAATTGCTCCGCCCCGACATACCATCGTGCAATGGTGTATACGGAGGAGTAATGCTGAGAGAGAATCTCATTCTCCTTTAGAATAGTCCAGAAATTCTATGCTCAAGTATTCTCCTCCTTGATCTCATCATAGGACATAATACTTATACCCGTATTGGTTCTCTACTTCTATCTTATATTCTGTGAATATCTTAAAAGGTTCAGACTTGTGTTTCAACACGAACATATGTCTGAATCTCGAGAGATTATCAGAGAATGTAATGAAGTACAAAGAACCTTACCAGGTATGTGTAGACAGGGGACCTTTATACATCAACATGTATCATCCCAAGAGTTCACTAACTCTTTCTCTGTTTCCAATAAACAGAGCTATGGTCATTTTATCTTTGTGACATGACTGGCGAGTTTCACAAGATGTAAATTCAAACTGATTTAAATATGCATCTAAATGTAACTCCAGCTAGTCGGGTCGCATTGATATGACCTAGTCTACAATAGCTCAAGAAGAATTCGTTCATTTCTGAACTCTTCCTCTTGTGTGTGTTCCGAATACTAAGAACTGTAGTTTGATTTAGAACATCAACGCTTTTAGATAACGTGCCTGAACCGATCAATTTTTGATATAGGAAATGTTCAAAACATTATCCAACAATACAAAATTTTATCGTTTCTTTACTAATAAAGAGACAGATATGATTTTGTATATCAGGTTCGGTATCTAATAACATTCGTTCAGAATCAATGTATTACAATACAGGGTGACAGTGACCAACAGACTTGGATGCAACACTTGCCCCGTTTTCTGCCTCATGAAACTTATCACCCGTTCTCAGTTTTTCTACCCTTTTGTAGCCCTATGTAACATCTTACATATCTGGGATCCTGATCCGGTATCAAATACCCAGGATACGGAGGATACTGAGAAACAGTTCTTTGTAATGAACACACCCGAAGATGATGCATCAACATGCACTCTCTTCGTTTGGGCGGCACGGGAAATCTGGTATTCCCCAATTTCCTGCTCTGTCTTATAACAATTATAAGTTGGAGCGGGACCAACGTTTCCAAGCTCAGTATAACAAGCGGGTTCGGTCAATTATCCGTATTATTATCTTGATTAAGGCGTGACATGGTCGCTACCAGGAGAGAGAGAGAAGAAAACACTCAGCGTATGCTCTTGCAAGATCAGATTGGTTTTTATTTTATCTAATCAGGATGGCTCCCACTGTTTTTATCAAATCTTCCTTCAAACCCTAAAAGGAAAGACTAGCCGGGATTAATTACACACTACAAGTTCGCCAATCTTTCCGCCAGGCCAGTGTCGGTACTTTGAGGGAGGTCCCCCGTGCTTTCGCGCGAACCTAATTAATGTAAACCTCGTTTTCCCAGAGGCGTAACCCCGTTGATACCTTTCTAGACACCTACTTGATCGGCTAATTGCAATGTATAAAACTCTCCCAGGAGTAACTCTTACTCGCAGCGGGTATCGGGATCCAACTATCTCATAGAAGGTATGCATTCTCATTGCAAATTTCAACACTTGAAATTCCCAATAATATTTTGCCCCTAGCAGCTATATGACCTTAACATAGTCAACAAATCATAAGTGCTAGTCAAGTTCAACCCGTCATTTCCCGATTGAATTAAACCCACCCGCACGACCCTTAACATAGTCAACAAAGTCGCACGACTACCCTAATCCAATCACATCATATGCTTATGCAGATAAGCACTAACTAGCTACCGCACACTATGCCTTAACATAGTCAACAAACGTAGCACGAATACTAACTAGGACTTATCTGAAATGACGGAGGGCTACGACAGGTTTTTCTGAAAACCTATTGCGTAATGAACTTGATATCGTTGTAGGATCGAATGAATTTTAAAATGGAGTGTTTTTGAGGCTTTTCCAGTTTTGCTAAAGGAGTCACTCCCGGTGAAGGGATCGTCGGTCCTTTCCTCGTCGAATGAGGTGCGGGATATATCATATATATCACTATGCAAAGCAAAAACTCTTAAAAGCAATCAAAAGACAAACCGAGTGTGTAGCATCTGCCAGTTATTGCTAAAGGAGTCACTCCCGGTTAAGGGATCTCGGTCCTTTCCTCATCGAATAAGGTGCAGGATATATCGTATATACCGCTGTGCAAAGCAAGAACTGTAGCTACCTGTTTTATTTTGAAATTCGATTCTACAACATCTTTAGGTTTCTTTTATTTCATTAATCACATTAATGAAGTCCCATCATTTAAATACCTAAACATCACATATAAATACGACGTACACTTATGCCATCCGCATTCACCTCGATGTCCCCTCGTGCACCGTTAGGTTAGGTAACTAACGACAGAGCGCGGCAGGGCTAGCACGGGTGTAAAACATAAGTAACGTCTATATAATATATCATATATACTATATACTGTATCTATCACAGAACATCACATGATCACATCACAGATATCGCAGCAGAAGAAACATATGAAATATTGGATATAATAGGACGTCCGTGTTTTCAATACGAGCCAGTATAAAACACAGATTCCACGGTCGCGATGAATAGCCAAACCCACACCCCTAGACCCCTACGAGAGCGGCAAGCAACCCTACCAATTCTGGAGTTAGGTGACCCGGACTCGACTCCTCGAGTTGGTCTCCCACTGGACTCCAGAACCCGGTTACTTGTGCCCTCCTCCTTGGGTCTATCCTAGTGCAGAAAAGTAAATAATATACAAACGGTGACAACTTCCGCAACCTGAAAGTGCCCCAATAAAAGAATATTACATACAAGTTTTTACATGAATGAAAATGAAAAACACTCATCTCACATAAAAACCCCCGGCTATTCAAACACGACGATCCAATATAACATATCCAGCAACACATAACATCACATGTCATCAACGTAAGTAAATATGCGCATCCCAATTGTCGTTGACATATAGTAACGAAACCGGCGATATCATAAATTACACTTACGGTCACAGAAAAGAAAGTGTAAAACTACAACAGTTGGAATCCGCAACCACCTCAGACATCGCATGCGTGACCAAATGAATTACTTAGACATCGCACGCCTACCAATTATAAACCCCGCATTTTAGTCTCATTATCGAAAACTCTTTTCAATATCAAGTCGGGGAATTCAACAGGATTACCGACATTCTGATCGAATACTCGTCGCAAACTTTTAGTAGACGGACGGACCCCCGACGCCGTCGACGAAGTGCACCAAGGCGGAACACCGCTGCCGCGAGCACCCGAACGGATGCTTTCGGCGACGGGGTTCTCTTACAGTCACTTGGTCGGGGCTATGGGGCGAGGCTGTCTATTAAGTTTATCCGGCGAGTATCCGCGTACGCTACGTGATTGCAACGGACTTTTGATCACATCAAAATTCTGTGGCAACCGATCAAGTGAGACTAAACTGCTATGTTTATAACATTCATTTAGTTATCTCATAACTACTTGTGAATTCCAATTATTGTATCACATTCCGGATAAATAGAAAATGTCAAACTTTCCGATCGAACAATCGAACACCTAAGTTTTCCCGATACAGCTCAACACATGAAATAAGTCTAACAACATTCAGTTCGTACCTCAGTACCAACGGTCCAGCCGTAGAAGGGTCAAGCCAACGCCTCACATGTGGCACGCCGTACTGCCCCAAACCTGAAGGTTCAAAGGGCAGTTCAAGACGGTCACATAATCGAGTTAAGGTTTGTTGTCTTCTAGAGGGTCCATCGCGTTACTTGCACTACTTAGAACGTCGTTAAACTACGGAAAAATCCAACACTTGGAAATTTCCCGACAAGGGAAAAATTGGGTATTTATATGCGGTCGAACTTTTTAACATATTCAAAAATTATCCGGAAAGCCACATAGACAAAATTAGATAATCCGATCGATATTCGAATCCCCAAAACAAACCCAGAATACTCAACTGTGTAGTAAATATTAAAATTACCCAGAAAACACAGGAATTAATTATAAACATTACTGTGCAAAACGGAGTCAATGAGTCAATATTACAGCCACGGAACCGCCGCGCCATGTGGGTATAGGCCGCGGTTCCGCGGCCTTATGACGGAGTTAGGTCTCCGTTTCTCACAGTAACTCATAAAAAACCCTGCTTGATTTTCTGCATATTTTTAATATGGAAAAATGCACAGTTTTGAAAAAAGGACAGAGAGCATGGGAAAAATGGGGTTTCGGGTTCGATCGGACTTCAAATTCCGTCTAGACTTCGCCTAAGGCTCTAGCTAGGCTCTGATACCACTGTAGGGTTCCTAGGCACTCTAGTGAGGTCTCACAAGGCATCGATCATGCCAATTTAAAATTTTAACGGTGCCGAGAGACCCGACTACGGATCGTTGGCTAGAAATCTAGGCGAAAATGAAACTAGTTAACAACTTAACTAAAGTTTAAACGGAAATACAACCTTTGTAGATCCGGTTCTCCACCTCCATAGCTCCATGATGAAGTGTCCTCGCTGTCCAAAATGAAATCCGGGCTCTTGCGTCGGCTTCATCGGAGAAATGGGCGGGCTAGGTCATCGACGACGTGCCGAAGATGATCTACGTCGAAGCATCACTAGATCAAGCACCACCTTCACCAAGCCATGAAAACTTGTGAAGGAAACACACTCTACTACTTGGCAAGAGGTAGAGGATGAAGAAATAGTAAGTGGGTAGACTTTAGAATTGGATTTCTCACTCATCTTCATCAATCACCATTGATGAAGTGGAGGTTTCTTCATTGAAGATGAAGAAGAAGAAGAAGATAAAGTTATGATAAGTTAATTCTAAAATGAAAAGAATAATCAATTCTTATCATAATAGAACCATGGTTAGGTGTAGAGAATTAATTAGGGTTAAGTGGAATGGTTAGGGTTAAGGATGAGACAAAGTGGTCACAAAGTCAAAGTATTCATGAAGCTTCTTGAAAGAACAAAGAATGCCACCATTTTATCATTTCCTTTTCTTTTTCCAAAAGAATAAATAAATGAATAAAATGAATAAGGAAAAAGTAAACCCTAACCATTTCATTAACCAGGGTTTAATTCTTTACACTTAACCAAAAAGGCATGTATCATCAAACATGATACAAGCAAGTGCACAAAATCATATCGCATATGCAATGCGCACATCCGAGTGAGAAAATCCATTTAAAGTGAACCGATACTAGTTAATGCAAAGTAATATATCAAATATATAATTATGCATTAAATCATTAAATCAACACTTGATTTAACGATCCGGTCATATCGCATATAACCGACTAGTATCATTAGTAACAACTTATCGAATCAACAGTTGATCCGATAACCCAGCTATATCTCATATAACCGATCAATGTCACATCGCGAGAATCGAATACAGTATCACATACTGGTATTATTCTCGGTCCCGCACATATCTCATATGCGCTCCTATTTCGTTTTGCTTGAGCCAGGAAACCTCTGTGTAGGACTCTAAAGACTCGTCAATACGCCGGCAGCAGATGATGATCATATTAAGCATCCACAAGCCGCAAGCGGTCTGCCAAACGTAACGGCCACCCGGGTATTGAGCGATCAGAAGATCGACGGGCAAGCCCGCTCACACTCCTGTGAATCCAACCAGTAACACTACCGTACAGTCCGGTCTGATCGTCTGATATGTCGCATATCTCGCCTAGGGGTGGTAAACATCAGACCCCAATAGCTCGACAAGTCATGTCGATATGAGGTCTATAACACTTCGAGAAACTACTGGTAACAATTACCAGTAAATCTCAGCAACCCTGGCCAGGGATTTCCTGTTATAGCCAATCGAACACAGCGCAACATCAACTCCCTATACCGGGAGAGACGAATCCCCTCCTATCGCTCATTGCCTCCATGTGACTCGGGACTGTACCCAAAAACCACCGTTTTGCACGCCCTCTTGGACGTGGTAAGATGGAAATCAAAGCACAGTGGGAACCACACAAGACTCTATGACGATCTCGGGTCAACAGACTACTCTGTACCAGTGTCACCAGAGAACTGCCATCTGACGTGAGGTATAATACCATCTGGGAGTTCTCGGCTAGTCCGTCCAGTGTACCCAGTCTCTACTGAGCACCCGTATATCTCCTCTGATGTCAAACACCAATGGATATGGGATCATCCATCGCCCATCTGTATGGGTCGAGAAGGTATACGCTAGTCTACTCTGGTATATCGATGCCCCGTCTCGATACACCCACGACTAGGGACTTTGAAGGATGTACTTATAGACTACCACGTCCCCACTAGTATGATCCGCATCATAGTCCAGGTAGTCAAGTACACATCCTAAGGGCTTTACCAACATGTAATAGAGAGACAATGTTTGTACACGTTAGGGTAAAGAGCAACCAGATTGCATACTATCATGTCGAGCAAGAAAGTACTCCCTATATATGTCCCAGCATCCACTACAATATACATCCAATGTACAGTAATGGCCTCTAGGGCATACATATAACTAACAGGTCCCTCAGCATTCTTTTGGTTTTAGTTGACAGCACGACCTCCCATGGAGCTTCTTCAATAAAGGAACAGGTTGCCCCCGGTGTATCTGCTTTCTTAGGAGTATGCGGTTGTGGTGGGTTCACCTTCCACTTTTCGGACAGTACAAACTTCCCCTGGAGGTATTGATCTTCAATCCATCCTTTGAAGACGAAGCAATCTTCAATCGGATGACTTACCGTTTGATGGTAAGGGCAATAGTTAGGGTTATTCACCTCAGTGGGTTGTGGCGGTCGCCTTGGATTTGGTAGGTTTATAAGTCTGTTACGTACTGCCAGCTCGAATAACCGTTTTGTCTTGTCTCGTGGGAACGAGTAGGGACGCTTCATCTTCTCATTATAATACCCGCGTCTTTCTTCCAGTTAATCTGCCAATTTCGGGGCGTTAGGTTGCTGTTGGGCACTCGCGACGAAGGTTGCCCTTCCTTTACCCTTGTCATTCCGAGGTTCTGACTTCGGGGGAGGTGGTCTATGACCCATCTGGTCCATCAGAGCCAACTTGTCGATTAAAGCCTGGAATGTGGTTGGCTTAAAGAACATCATAAACTGGGAGATAGTTGCGTGAGGGTCTAGGGTTCCCACGAACATGCCCACTGCGGGTGCCTCCTCAATGCGTTGTTCGCATCTCGACCACAAATTCCGCCAGCGTATAGCATACTGGACCCAGGTTTCGCCTGGTTTTACCCTGGCGTTAATCAATGCTGTTATTGGAGTGCGTTCGCTGGCACTTGCGAATCACTAAGTGAATAACAACTCCATTTCAGCGAACGTCTTGATAGAATCGTTCGGGAGTTCCGAATACCACTCGAACGCTGTTTCTGATAAGCTGCCCACGAACTGGCGAAGCAACAGTTTATCATCACCGCCGGTGTTACCGCAGAGGGCCCGGAACTGGGCAACATGTTGATGAGGATTGCCGGTCCCCTTATACACGTGGAATTTTGGTATCGTATAGCCCGGCGGGTATTTGATTTGGTCGTACCAGCTTGGATACGGCCAGCCCGTTTTTACGATTTGACCAGCTACCTCAGTCGCGTGATGAACCCGGATTTGCTGGGCTATATATTCAACCAAATCAGCCTTAGAGATTGCCTCCTCCTTGGCCGTTGAGAGGGTCGGTGGTGGATTTGACGTTTCTCCTCGGTCGTCTTCAAGAACGATTAGGGGATCCTCAGCGGGTAGGTCCTGCTGGATCATCATTCCTATCATATCTTGGAAGAGAAGGCCCATACGCTGTATGTTGGCTGCTTGTTCAACAGCCTCTTTGTCCTTTTTCTCCAGTATCCGGCGAAGGAATTCAGCGTCGGTTTCTTCCTCCTGGCGTGCGTCTGAGGACGTTTCTGGGTTTTCTTTTGGCCCGGTAAGTGTGGCCATAGCATTCATCATTTCCTGAAGCTTTTGTTGTTGCTCCTGGGCTTTCGTCACGGATCGGGTGAGCGGTCGGTGACCCGTGGACGCACGGCTGTCTTCTTTTCCTGACGCCATGTATACGGTGTAGACCATCATGCCCCCAGACTTAGGGCGTCTGGGCTCAGTGCTATTAGCTGTCGTTGCAGGCTGGGGGATCTTCTCTGGCTTCCTCCTTTTATGAGCCATGGAGGTTGAGGGGGCCGTTGAGGTGGGCGTCCAGACAGCCTTTCGGGGTTTAGCCTGGTGACCAGCTTCCGGTTGGATTTTCAGCTTCTTGTGCTGGCGGGAGAAGTTTGGATCAATGATCGAGTCTCGGGCCTGCCGCCAAACCTTATAGATTTTGGAAGACAGCCGTTGAGGGGATCGGGGCCGTTCTAATTTTATTTCCACAACCTTTTTTAGTGGGGGAGGAGACCTCTTTAGCACCGCAGTAGGAGAATTCCTTTGCACCTTATTTAGCATCTCGAAGCTGTTCCCCATTGGAACAGCAGCATTAACTTCTGCCATCGGGGCTGATGGAGTTAGCCCAGAGGGGGAGTTGCCCCCAGCCTTCCTTACTCGGTGCCAATGGCGACGTCGAGCGTGTCGAGCGGACGGCGTTGGTTCAGCGGTGAGAATGGCTTCGTCTTGCCCCCTGTGTAGGTGGGGGGTCGCTGTTGGTGTTAGCCTGTCAAAGACCGACGTCCTTTGGGTAGCAGGGGCGGGAGCTGAAGCCGTCAATCTTGTAAAGATCGACTTTTTGGCCGGAGAAGCCGCCTTGGCGATTTCGGGAGCAGGAGCAGCCGCTTTCTTAGAAGCAGCCTTCTCTGGGATTGTAGGCCCCTTGATGGGTCCACAGGATTTCTGGCCTAATCTAGAGAAGACCGAGGCGCTGATGTTGGGCGACCCGTTGAGAGGAGCCGTGGTAGGGGTAAGACGATCAAAGACCGACTTCTTGGGAGCTTCCTTTGTCAGCACCGGCGCCGTGAAGCTTGTTGGTGGGAGTATAGTCCCAAAGAACAATCCGGTAGTGGCCTGAGTCACCTGGTCTACCGGCATTGTGAATAACGAAGCAGCTTGGGGTCCGTAGGCTATACCTCCTGGCGAGGCAAAGCGTTGGTCGCAATTGCAGTCTGAGCAGTTGGAGAATTTCACAGAAGTAGAAGCCATCGATCCTTTGCTTTCTGCAATAAGCAAGACGCCAATTCTTATTATCTTGAAACCCAAGGGCAACCATTAGCGAACCGCGATTGGTTCGCGAATCACGACAAACGAAGTGTGGAGTGGAAAGAGGAAAAGGTCCCACCGGGCGTGCCAGAATCTGTTCCCCTCCGAATGGCGGCCGAGACATGGGCTGTCTTGCCTGAGATTCGGGGAAGATGCTAATTGGTGCTATCCGTCCACCTCTCCGAAGATGCCAAGTTGATTTATGGCACCGTGTATCGGAAGTTTAGACGGATGCGACCGATGTAGCAGACTTCGTCAGATTCCCCCTCGTTTGAGGGGTTTTTGATTGTGGGGACGCTCTTCCCTGCAGGCGCAAGCCCCTGCAGTTAATTACGCTACCGCATCGCGGTAACAACTTTCTCCTACTCCAGATGGTGACTTCGTGTCGTGGGTGTTTGTTTTGTTTGTGGTTGCCTGTGGATTGTATACGGAGACTAATTTATGTCGTCGCCCGTAGGACGTGGATTAGTCCAAATCCGTATTTTCTTAGATTTGGGTTTGGGGTTTTGGTTTAAGGATATGTTAGCCGTATTTGAGGCTAAGATCAACTTAAACGTTTGTTTAGGATACGTTAGTCCAGTTTGAGACTAAGATCAACTTAATGGGATCGTTTAGATCCCATTAAGGAGCGTTTAGGCTCTATTGTTCCAGTTTAAGGACATAGTGGTCCATTAAATGTATGGCCGCCGGGACCCATCACCTCTCTGACGACGTTGAAGGATTACAACGACAGGTGTCAGAGGAGTTCGGAGATGTACCCTTGAACCAAAGTCGATTGGGGGATTTATAGTCCAATTTGGGACTAAATTCTGTTTGAAGGTTTAAGGATACGTTAGCCATATTTGAGGCTAAGATCAACTTAAACGTTTGTTAAGGATACGTTAGTCCAGTTTGAGACTAAGATCAACTTAACGGGATCGTTTAGATCTGACAAAAGAGGATGCGGGGCTCTATTGTTCTAGTTTAGGGACGTGGTGGTCCACAGGTAGTTTAAGGACATTGCGGTCCACGGGTAGTTTCAGGACATCGCGGTCCATTGTTAGTTTTAAGACATTTCGGTCAAGGTTAAGGACGTCGTAGTCCATGGGTTTAAGGACACCACAGTCCATTGTTAGTTTTAAGACATCTCGGTCAAGGTTAAGGACGTCGTAGTCCATGGGTGTAAGGACCCCACAGTCCATTGTTAGTTTTAAGACATCTCGGTCAAGGTTAAGGACGTCGTAGTCCATGGGTTTAAGGACCCCACAGTCCATTGTTAGTTTTAAGACATCTCGGTCAAGGTTAAGGACGTCGTAGTCCATGGGTGTAAGGACCCCACAGTCCATTGTTAGTTTTAAGACATCTCGGTCAAGGTTAAGGACGTCGTAGTCCATGGGTTTAAGGACCCCACAGTCCATTGTTAGTTTTAAGACATCTTGGTCAAGGTTAAGGACGTCGTAGTCCATGGGTGTAAGGACCCCACAGTCCATTGTTAGTTTTAAGACATCTCGGTCAAGGTTAAAGACGTCGTAGTCCATGAGTTTAAGGACCCCACAGTCCATATCAATGCGTGGTCATCGGGACCCGTCACCTCTTTGAAGATGTTGAGGAATTACAACGCCAAGTATCAAAGGAGTGAAGAGATGTACCCTGGAACCGGAGTGGATTAAATAGTTTTTGGCCCAATTTGGGATCAAGACCAATTAATTATGTTATGAGCCCATTAGCCCAGTTAATTACGAATTGAGGACTTATGGCCAGCTTGGGCTAAGTCCAATCATGTCTGGAATGTTGGCTTCCTGTTGGTCCCTTGAAGGAGAGACTTTGTCTCTGGCCCTTTAGCCAATTGGGCCAATGCCTAGTGTTAAACACTACAGACCAATCAGTGTTGAACACCGGGAATGAGATTGACAAGTTAGTGTTTAACACTAAAAGGTAGTTGGTGTTAAACACCAGCAACAAGGCTTTCAAATTAGTGTTAAACACTAAAACAGATCAGTGTTAAACACTGGCAACAAAGATCTCAAATTAGTGTTAAACACTAAGGTAATCAGTGTTGAACACTACAAATAAAGTTCTTTGATTAGTGTTGAATACTAAGGCCCAACAGTATTTTAACACTGGATTCGGGAGTTCCAATTTAGCGTTAGACGCTGAGGCAAGAGGGGTCACGTGGTAGCACGTGAGGGCGCCCTCCCTTCGTTTGTTCTGCTGAAAAGATCGCATCTTTTGGAGCATCACGTGTCATCACGTGACGGGTGTTTAAATGAGGTATGTTAAAGCTTCTGCCAAAGGTCACGTGGGTCACGTGAGGCACTGCCTCAAAGGGCTTTCTGTAGATCTTTTGGGGGGTCACGTGGTGACACGCGACCCTTCTTTTCTATAGTTGTTTAGAAGATCTGTTAATCCCCTTCAGGAATTAAATTCCTCGTAGGGTTGAACCCTGACAATAATTTCAGAGGAATTAAATTCCTAGTTCCTTTTGAAGAGTTGAACTTCTGAATTTTCTGTAGGAATTAAATTCCTCATATATATGAAGGACTGAATAGGGTTAAACCCTAATAAAGCTCTATGGAGTTAAACTCCCGCTCTCTGTTAAAGATTTATTCTGTGGAATGAGATTAAGGTAATTAAATTCCTATTGTTTTAACAGAACTATGTTCTTAACTAGGGTTAAACCCTGATTCTTTTCATTCTGAAGGAATTAAATTCCCATAACACAGGGTCAAACCCTAATTTTATTTTAAAGGAATTAAATTCCTATAGTTCTGTAAGAATTAAATTCTCGTGCATGCATTCCCTCTCTATGCTTTGGATCTGCATGGCAGGATCTCAACCCATTGAGAATTAAATTCTCAACTCCAAGGGGAGATGTGCACTTTCCAGATCCTCCATCCAAGAGAGAAGAAATATGTCCTTCTGTTTTGTATCAGAGTTATACTCTGTTGAGAAAAAAACCATCCCTTTCTTACCTAGGGTTTTCTTTTGCAGAAGATCCAAATTCCTCCAAGTATCAAGGCTCTCTCTCTTCTCTTCCCTCTGCACACATCTCTTTTTTTGTATGTCTCTTGGCTCCTATTTATAGGAGAAGCAGCCGAGTCAATTAGTTTTGGTGAATCTTTCATTGAGAGATTTGATTTGCATCCATCATTCGTTTTGGACCTTTGGATTATTAGGTGAATTTTATTCACCATTGGATTTCAAATCCAGGGATTCTCCTTTGTTATTTCTGTTAGATTTAAAGGGGAAATCTTTCCAAATTCGAGATTTTCCCATAGATAGATGATATTTAATCACCTCTAAATCTTTAATTCAATCGGTTGCTTTTGGAAAGATTTGAGAGTTCTTTTCTCAGAATTTAATTCTGTTAACAAATGGGCTTTGAAGTCGGTCACGTGTGGCCACGTGACCCTTGGTCAAGTGTGGGCACGTGACCCCTGGTCACGTGTGGGCACGTGACCCCCTTGGAACGAGCCTTCTTCATTCTTTCCGCGCTCTGCTTTCTGGTTGCTGCTTAACCGTCACGTGCCACCACGTGACCCCTGGTCACGTGTGAGCACGCGACCCTTGTCTGGACTCTTTTTCTTTGTTTAGCGGGAGAACAAATCTGCTGCTTTTGATTATCACGTGCCAACACGTGACCCTGGTCACGTGGGAACACGTGACCTTTTTTGAAGCCTTTTCCTTGATCTGATCAGGGAACCGGTTCGCCTTTGAAGCCGCTTTTAATTGTCACGTGCCAACACGTGACTCAGGTCACGTGGGAGCACGTGACCCTTTCTGAAGCCCTTTTCTTTGATGTTGTCGGGAAGCTGAATTTGCCTTGCTGATGCTTTTAGATGTCACGTGCAAACACGTGACTGCTGGTCACGTGTAGGCACGCGACCCTTTTCTGAAGCCTTTTCCATAAGCTTTTCTGATTTTAAATCAGGAAACATAGGGGTTGGTAAAAGTCAGACCCCCAAAAGCGGTACAAGTCGTGTCGGAGTGTAGCCCAGAACACCTTGAGATACTACTGGAATACCTACCAGTAAATCTCCTGCCTTGGCCAAAGACTTCGTGTAAGGGCTCTCCTAGACACAGCGCGACCTCACCCACAATACCTGGAGAGACGAACCCCTGAAGATCCGCTCACTGCCTCCATGTGGCTCGGGACTGTACCCAACTAAAACCTGTTTGCACGTCTCCTTTGAGCGTGGTAGGGTAGTAATCAAAGTACAGTGGGAACTCACACGAGACAAATGACGATCCTCAAGCCGATGAACTAACCTATACACATGTCACCAGGGAACTGCTATCTGACGTCAGGTATAAGACCAACTAGCATGTTCCCGGCGAGTCCTGTCCGGTGTACTCATAACCCAATGAGCACCTGTATACATCTTAGGTGAACCAACTGACACCAGTGGCTTATGAGACCGGCCACCGCCCCTCGTCGGGGTCTCGACTATATACACTATTCTACTCTGGAGTATCGATGCCCTGTCTCGAAACTCCCACGACTAGGGACCTTTTAATGATATGCTTATAGACTACCAGCTCCCACGTATATGATCTCCCTCATACTGCTGGCAGTCAAGTATGAATCCTAGGGGCTCTGTCAACGTGCAATAGTGACCTGTCAGGTCACCTAAAGCAGTACACGATGATAAAGGTAAACCAGATAGCATACTATCATCTTGAGTAAGACTGTCCTCCTGGGATAGGTCCTCCCTCAATCATTGCAATCACGTGCCTGTGATCCAATAATTGACTCTGAGGGCACTATCTCCAACAATTATTGCAACCATGGTTCATTTCCTTGAGTTAATCTTTTTCATTATTTTCTTCTCATTCTCTCTCTTGAAGTGAGAAGAAAATAAAAGCTCCATGGTTGCTAGGTTTTCTCCTTCTTCTTCCTCCTCTTGAAAATTCTTTTGATCTCATGTGTTGAGAGAAAAAGAACCAACATAGACAAACACTTCCATCTATCTCTTCTACACAACCTAGGGTATCTAGATTAGCGATCTCTTTGCCCTAGTTGCCTCGGCTTGAGGTGGAGCTCGGTGTACAACTCTCGGGTGGATCGTCTTCGACTGAAGAAGGCCGCGGAGGTGACCTAGATCCGGATCGAGCCTCGGAGCGTGGATGGACGAGCCGGACAGCGGAGAGAAGACCCGAAGGACTGGTTTCGTGAGGATTATTTTCTACAGCATAGTAGTTAAAGCCTCTTCTTGTTTGCTAGTTTCTTGTTTAGCCAAGATCCCTGCTTTATAGTCCATGTTGCCTTGCGCCAAAATCATTGTTTTTCGCCGTTTCCGTCTCCCCGTAAGAACCGGGGTGAGCAACGTGGACTTACAGTGGTATCAGAGCCTAGCTAAACATAAACTAGTAAGTTAGCAAAGTGTTTAGAATATCGATCGGAAAAAAAGTCGCAAAACACGGCCGGAAAAAACAAGTTTCTGTCGAATTTTTATACTGCTCTAAAATTTTTTTAACCTACATGAAAATTTGAATCAGGGTTTTTTAAAACCACAGAAGAAAACCGGTCCACTGAACCGACCAAACCGCCGCGGTTCCGTGGCAAGAACATGCTTCTTGCCGCGGTTCCGCGGCCGATTTGACTCGGTCGTGGACCGGGTTTCTTGCAGTGTTTTTATTTGTGAGTTTTGGGATTTTTAGTACATGTTGTTTCTGCCCAGATTTTCCAGAGCACAAATTGAATTTTCGGGTGGTTATAAATCCGTATTTTGATCGATATTCTGTACTCTTTGGTTAATCAATATTTTCTGTGATGTGATATATGTATTGAACGTCCACTAATCGCTATACGTCGATTAGTGGGGGTTATACATATCTGTGATCTGTAATGTTGTTGGTTTGTGGATATGAACTCGTTGGATTGTCGCGGATGAATAGCCGGGAATGGGTGTGAGATGAGAGTTTCTTTTTCTTTCATTCATTGTAAAATTTGTAAATTGATGTAATATTATTTGTTTGGCCGCACAACCGGGTCGGGGTTGTAGCCGTCATTGTATAATTTCTTTTTACTGTTTTTGCTCCTAGGATAGACCCAAGGTGGGGTGCACAAACTACCGGGTATCTCGAAGTGCCGAGTGGCCTACTCACGGTGTTGAGGGAGGTTGCTTCCCTTCGGGTACTTGGCGGGTAGTTTACCGCACCCGTAGGGGTCTGGGGTGGGGTTTAGCTATTCATCGCGACCGTGTAATCCGTTTTTCGTTGCAGGCTCGAACGAATCGCGGATTCCTAGTATATCCAAAGTGTTCATCTGTGATCTGTAATGGCTATCATTGCTATATATCTATATATGATATCTATTTAGGCGTTGCTTATGTATTGCATCTGCGCTAGTCTAGCCCCCGCTTTATCGTTAGTTAAGTAACTTAACGGGTGATGACGGGACCCCGTGGCGAATGCGGATGGCATAAGCGTACGTCATATTTTTGTTGTTTGCTACAATGGTAGGATTAAATGAGGGGACACATTAAATTAATGCAAGAAAATAAACCAAGTAAAAGTCGTTGGAACACTTTGAAAACCACTCGGTTCTTTTCCAAAACCAGCATTTTAAACGCGGAGCTTGAACCACTCCTTTTAAAAGCTATCTCATTCCATCGATTATATCAAGTTCACTACGTTCACGGTTTCGCCAAAACCATCTGTAGCCCTCCGTCGTTTCATATGAGTATTCAACAATATTCAAGCTGTGTTTGTTGGCCTTAGTCAAGGCACAGTGTTTGGTAGCTGGTGGGTATTCATATGTTGCATAGATAGAATGCGTTGGTTTGGGACAGTCGTATTGCTTTGTTGGCCATAGTTAAGGGTATATACGGGTGGGTTCAAATCAACCTGGACAACGACGGGTAGAACTTGACATGTGACTCATGATTTGTTGGCCTTAGTCAAGGTCATAAGCGCATGGGGCAAAAATCCACATCGGAAGTTTCAAAAGTACTGAAACTTGCTAGCGCTGCATACCATTTGGAGTGTGATGATTCTGGTAGGATTCCTTCAGTTTTGTCACGCGATGATATTTGGATCCCGATCCTACTGTGAGTATATGCTACTCCTCCGGAACTTTCTCACTTAACGATCAATGCTATAAACCAAGTAGGTGTCTAGAAAGGTGTTAGCGGGGCTACGCCCACAGGGAAAAGAGGTTACTTAATTAAGGAACTTCACGAAAGCGTTGGAAAACCTCTCTCGAAGTACCGACACTGGCCTGGCTGAACGGTTAAGCAAGTATTGTACGGTGAGATTGATCCCGACTAATTCTTCCTTTATGGTTTGAGGAGGGATTCGAGAGACAGTGGGAGCCATCTTGTTTAGATAAATTAAAAACCAATCTAAACTTGCAAGAGCATCATGCTAAGTGTTTTCTTCTCTCTCTCTTAATTGCAGCGACCCGGTGACCGCACCTAGGTTACATCTAGATAATAAAATGACTGAATCTGACTGTTATGACTGGCAAAGGTCTGTCCAGATGTCCATTGCCCATGACAAGCTGGGACACCTCTTGATGATCCAACCCCTGCCGTTTCAGGTCCAGTTTCCCCTATCACGGATATTGATATCCGTAGGACATCGGAAGAAGACTGTGCGAAAGCCAAGTGCCTCGTGTTAGCCTCAGTTGATGGTACATACCAGAGGCAGCACGAGAAGATGGACTCAGTTTCTATCTTCTTCCATAACAAAGGTTTATATGGAGAGCAATCTCGTATCGCAAGATATGATACCTCGAACGAATTGCTTCCAGCGAGGTTGGCTATCGGGTCATCTGTAGGGGGCAACGTCCTTACAGAGACCGGCTCTCTTGAGCTCTCGGACCTGAAGACCACGTTGAAGAACGGGTCAGATGCTGACTTAGTTCAACAGTCTCTACCTACTACCCTGAAGGAAACTAGGGAAGTAGAAAGAAAGGGAAAGGCAGAAGTTTCGGGAATGGATGCAGTAAAAGAGGTATGTTCCTATTGTTACGGGAATGAACATGGGCAGAAGGATTGCAGGGCTTGCAAAGCCAGTAGCCAGAATTCGAAGCATGTTGTGGCTTCGGCTTTGGGTGTGTTTATTATAGAGAACTGTATGTCAGTTAACCCTACTTCCTGGGTATTGGATAACGGATCATGATCTCATATCTGTAATTCGTTACAGGCTCTGAGAAACCGTAGGGTTATCAGGAAAGGTGATATGACTCTCAGGGTTGCTAACGGAATGAGCATGTATGCTGAATCCGTAGGGGAATATCATCTAGGACTGACAACTGGGCAGATATTGATTCTGCGTGACTGTTTTTATGTACCGGGTGTGACTTGTAATATCATATCCGTATCCTTACTTTCTAAGGAAGGATATGATTTTACTTTTGTAAGCGATGTAGTAAACATCCACCTAAATCAAGTACTGATTGGTTCAGGTACATTAAAATACGGTATATACGTTTTGAATCAAGCTCAGGTTCTCAGTGTCCAGAACACACTTAAAAGAAAGTCTCCGGAATTAAATCAGGATTTCTTATGGCATTGTAGACTGGGTCACATTAATAAGACACGGTTGAAAAAGTTACATAAAGAAGGATACTTGGATCCGTTCGAGTACCAGTCTTATGCCACTTGTGAATCTTGTCTCATGGGAAAGATGACAAAGACTCCGTTCACTGGACACGGAGAAAGAGCGAGCGAGCTCTTGGGACTCATACACAGTGACATGTGTGGTCCAATGTCTACACATGCGCGAAGTGGTTATTCATACTTCATTACTTTCGCAGACGATTTCTCTAGGTATGGATATGTATTCTTAATGAAGCACAAATCCGAGGCCTTTGAGAAATTTCAGGAATACAAGAATGAAGTTGAAAAACAAACAGGCAAAAGTATCAAGACACTGAGTTCTGATCGAGGTGGTGAATACTTGAGTGCCGAGTTTCTGGGCTTCTTAAAAGAGAATGGAATTTTCTCTCAGCTTACTCCTCCATACACACCACAACACAACGGTGTATCGGAAAGAAGGAATCGAACCCTATTGGATATGGTTCGTTCAATGATGAGTAAGGCTGAGTTGCCGCGATCCTTCTGGAGTTATGCACTAGAAACAGCTGCATATCTTTTGAACCAAGTTCCTACTAAATCAGTGCTTACCACACCATATGAGATGTGGAGTGGGAAGAAACCCAGTCTTAAACACTTTATGACATGGGGATGTCCAGCTTTTGTAAAAAAGCAGCATGCGGACAAGCTCGAGGCACGTTCAGTACAGTGTAAGTTTGTGGGATACTTAAAGAACTCCAAGGGGTATCTTTTCTATTACACAGAGGAACAAAAGTTTTTTGGTTCTCGTCATGCCCGCTTCTTGGAAACTGAGTTTTTGGAAAATCAGATAAGTGGGAGCACAATAGAACTGGAAGAAATTCCAGAACCACGAGCTATTACTGAAAGCTTAGTAGAACCAGAGGGTTCGAAAGAACAGGACATCCCAGCGCCACTCCGCAGGAGTAGTAGGAAGTCTCATCCGCCCGAGAGATATTACGGTTTTCTCATAGACGGCGATAGAGAGGATTGCACCATGGATTATGGTGAGCCTACTAGCTTCCAGCAAGCCATTCAGAGCGGTGACTCGGTAAAATGGATGGATGCAATGCGGACCGAAATGGAGTCCATGTACACCAACAAAGTTTGGACTTTGGACTTTGCTCCAGAAGGGGTAAAACCCGTAGGCTGCAAATGGATCTTCAAAAAGAAGATTGGTGTAGATGGGCAGGTTGAGACCTATAAAGCTAGACTTGTTGTAAAGGGTTTTCGTCAAAGACCTGGTTTGGACTATGACGAGACCTTTTCTCCAGTGGCTATGCTGACATCCATTCGGATCCTTCTTGCCATTGTTGCCTTCCATGATTATGAAATTTGGCAGATGGACGTAAAGACGGCTTTCCTAAATGGAAATTTGGAAGAGTGCGTCTATATGGATCAGCCGGAGGGATTCATTCAGAGTGGGAGCAGCGGTAGAGTGTGCAAGTTGCTAAAGTCCATCTATGGACTTAAGCAGGCATCGCGGAGTTGGAACATCTGCTTTGATGATACTGTCAAAGAATTCGACTTTATCAAAAACCCAGATGAACCATGCATTTACAGTAAGATTTTAGGGAGAACTGTGGTATTCCTCATCTTGTACGTGGATGACATTCTCCTAATAGGAAATGATAATCCTATGCTACAGTCAATCAAAGGATTCTTGTCGCAGAGGTTCTCCATGAAGGACCTGGGCGATGCCAACTACATTCTGGGGATCCAGATCTATCGTGATAGATCTAAGAGCATGTTGGGACTTTCACAGTCCAGGTACATTGACACCATACTAAAAAGATTCAGTATGGAAGATTCCAAGCGCGGTAATTTACCGGCTTGTCACGGGATCACCCTCTCCAAAGAGATGTCTCCCAAAACTGATTTGGAAAGGGATCGCATGTCTATTATACCCTACGCTTCTGCGGTAGGCTCTATAATGTATGCGATGTTGTGTACCAGACCAGATGTAGCATACGCATTGAGCGTTGTAAGTCGATATCAGTCGAACCCACGGGAGAAACACTGGATAGCGGTAAAGAACATTCTCAAGTACCTGAGAAGGACTAAGGAGATGTTCTTGGTGTATGGCGGAAAAGACCTCCAGCTCGAGGCCTTTGCTGACTCCAGCTTCCAGAGTGACAAGGATGATTCCAAGTCCATGTCGGGTTATGTCTTTACCCTCAATGGAGGGGCGGTTTGCTGGAAGAGTTCCAAGCAGGAGACCGTTGTTGACTCAACTATGGAAGCGGAGTACATAGCTGCTTGCGATGCCGCAAAGGGAGTTGTCTGGATGAAGAAGTTCCTCACGGAGCTTCATGTGGTTCCCACCATTGTTGATCCAATACCGCTGTATTGTGACAACAACGGCGCTATAGCTTTTGTAAGTCTACGCTAGCGCCCCGGCCGTCTACAGACGCCAAATGCGGAACAAAAACTTTTAAACTGGCGCTATCGTATACTTTAACCCGGATCTGCCATTATTGCTAAACTAACAAACTGTAAAGAGTGTAGAAAGATTGTACCGAACGATCCGAGTCCTTCGTTCTTCAACCATCATCCCACGCTCCGTTGCGGCAGCTCCGATCTCGTCGATCTCCGATATCCTCGTCGAGGTGGCACCACATCACCGATTCTTTAAACGGGCTCCCGCCTCTGACTCGAGGCAACTCGATCGTCAAGTTTGCTAAAAGAGACGACCAAGAATGATGTAGAGAATGAGTAGATGACTTTGTCTCACTTCGTCCAAATCCGTGGACGATCGGTTAATGAAGTTGCCGAAGGAATCGGGTGATGGAATGAAATGGACTGTGAAATTCCATACACCGATAAAACCTATCATAATCTTTTCTAGCAAATGAAAACTCAAGTGAGAGACTGAAAGAGAGAGGAGGCCTTTCATTCATATATGAAGGAGGAGGGTGAGTGTAGGAGGAGATAAGGAGGTGACCATAAACCACCATCCTTATCATAATATGAACACATGAAAATATCAACATAAAGATCTTAACCAAAACAAGAATGTAATGATACCAAAGCATGAGTCACTTAGCCTTGTCACAAATTCTAGAACCTTCTAGAAGCACGACTCACTCTCATCCAAGAAAAGATAAATCCGCCTTTAACCAAATGTTAAAAGACGGCAGATAGAAAACTGGAAACTGGCAACTTCCAAAAGTGATCCTGAAACGACTTTCAGGAAAACCCCGAAACTGTATAAATATACCCGCATTTGTATTACGACCGAATACAAATGCAACTGAGACAAAGATATTATACCTACTCAATATAATACTCGGATCCGGCTTAAACCAAAGCCGACCAGTATTATCTGCCCGAAAAATAACACGTGCGTAAACGCACGTACATTTTCCGAACCCTGCCATACGGCCTCTACAACGTTTCGCCCGAACTTGGGAAACTGTCTGTGGGGGACTCTAATGACTCGTCAGTACCCTGGCAGTGGGTTTAACCACAAACCGTCAGCGGCACTAGCAATGCGTAACGGCTGCCCATGGACTGACCTCAAAGGATGCCGATGAGCGCACTCATCCGGAAAACCCTACTGAGCCTAACAGTGACAATGTATATACAGTCCGGTCCGTTCGTCAATGAGTATCGCATATCTGCCTAGGGGGCTAGTAACGTCAGACCCCCAATAACAGTATAAGTCGTGTCGGAGTGAAGCCCAATAACACCCTGAGATACTACTGGAGTACCTACCAGTAAATCTCCTACCAAGGCCATGGATTTGTGTAATGGCTCTCCTAGACACAGCACGACCTCGCCCCCAATACCGGGAGAGACGAATCCCCTGCCGATCCGCTCACGTGCCTCCATATGGCTCGGGACTGTACCCAAAAGCTACCTGTTTGCACGACTCCTTTGAGCCGTGGTAGGGTAGAAATCAAAGCACAGTGGGAACTCACACGAGACAAATGACGACCTCAGGTCGATGAACTAACCTGTACACATGTCACCAGGGAACTGCTATCTGACGGTAGATATAATACTAACTAGCAGATTCCCGGCGAGTCCTGTCCGGTGTACTCATAACCCAATGAGCACCTGTATACATCTTAGGTGATCCAAATGACACCAGTGGCTTGTGAGACCGGCCACCGCCCCTCGTCGGGGTCTCGACTGTATACACTAGTCTACTCCGGAGTATCGATGCCCTGTCTCGAAACTCCCACGACTAGGGACCACAATTAAGGATATGCGTATAAACTACCCAACTCTCACGTATATGATCGCCATCATACTGTTGGTAGTAAAGCAAGATCCTAAGGGCTCTATCAAAGTGTAACATGCAATCAGTCACCTGAACATGTACACGACTGATAAAGGCAAACCAGATAGCATACTATCATTTCGAGTAAGACTGTCATTACCGGTATAGGTCCTCCGCAATCATTGCAATCACGTACCTGTGATCCAATAATTGACTATGAGGGCACTATCTCCAACAGCTTTAGCGAAGGAACCCAGGTCCAATCAGAAGTCCAGGCACATTTTGAGGCGGTACCACCTGATCAGGGAGATCGTAGATCGCCGGGAGATCGAGGTGAAGAGAGTAAATATGGAGAACAACACTGCAGATCCACTCATGAAGGCCCTACCCCAGACTCAATTCGAGCGGCTGATCGAGATGATAGGTCTTCGATACGCCAGTACACGGCCTTAGTGCAAGTGGGAGATTGTCAGTGTATATGCCCTAGAGGCCATTATTGTATCATACTAGCTTGTATATTACTTGATGGAAGCTTGGGATATTCACAGTTGTATAGACAATCTTGCTCAAAATGGTAGTATGCTACTTGGTTTGTCTCTACTTCAATATGTGCAAGTGTTTCTTTTAGCATATCGCTTATATACATATTAGTAGAGCCCTTAGGATCTTTGCTTGATTACCAGCGTTGTGATGGCGCTCACACTCGTGGGGGCTGGGTAATCCATAAGCACATCCTTATACAGGTCCCTAGTCGTAGGACTATCGAGACAGGGCATCGATACTCCGGAGTAGACTAGCGTATGCGCTTCTCATCCCAGCGGGGGAGACGGTCTGTCCCACAGCCCTCAGTACGTCGTACTTGAGATAGTATGCGGGTGCTCGTTAGGTTACGAGTACACTGGACAGGACTCATCGGGAACTATTGGTTGGTATTATACTTATCGTCAGTTATCATTTCCCAGGTGACATGAGTACAGCTTAGTCCGCCGACTTGATACTGTCACTTCGCCTCGAGTGTGTTCCCACTGTACTTAGATTACTACCGTACCACGGCTCAAAGGAGTCGTGCAAACAGGTAGTAGCTGGGTGCAGTCCCGAAGCACTTGGAGGCAGTGACGGTTAGACAGGATTCGTCTCTCCCGGTATTGGGGGTTGACATCGTGCTGTGTCTAGGAGAGCCATTACACAAGTAGTCCCTGACCAGGGCAAGCGAGATATACTGGTAGGTTTCCAGTGTTATCTCAGGGTGTTCTGGGCTACACTCCGACACGACTTGTACCGCTATTAGGGGACTGACGTTCACCGCCCCTTAGGCCCGCCATGCGATGTATCAGACGAACAGACCAGACTGTACGGAGATTGTCACATACAGGCTCAGTATGAGTTCGGATGGGTTTACCTCATCGGCCTTCTTATCGACATCTACCTGGAGACCGTTACGTACAGCTAGTGCCGCTTGCGGTTTGTGGTTAAACCCACTGCCAGCGTAGTGTCGAGTCTTTAGAGTCCCACACAGAGAGTTTCCCTGCATTGAGCGAAACGTGTAGAGGCCGTATGGTTTTACGGCAGGGCTACGATCACTTACGTGCACTTGTGTGCGTATGCTGTTCGGGCAGGCAATACTAGTGGGCTTTGGTTTAAGCCAGATCCTAGTATTGCACAGATGGATTTGATTTGTCTTCTTTGCATTCTCATTCTACGGAATGCGGATGCGGGTGTGTATGCACAGTTTTGAGGAGCGATAAAGGAGGAGGTGCCCCATTAGGGTTTTGGCAGTTGGTTCGGCCAAAACCGTAATGTGGCACACTCATTAGGGTTTTGACAATTCGTTTGGTCAAAACCATTATGAGCCGGAGACATTATTTACTAATCCTTTTAGTGATAGATTAGTGATGGCTAATTGCATTGACCATTTGACCACTTAGACCTCTCTTGACTTTGTTGACCCGTTGACCGTGTTGACCATTGACCTTCAAGAGAGATCTACACTCTTCTTTCATTTTCTTTTTAATTTTTGATTATGATAATGGTCAATTCAATGTAGCATCAACTTTATCATGACAGGATTAGTAATGATGGTTTTGGGTGTATTATTGCAACCATGGTTCATTTCCTTAAGTTAATCTTTTTCATTATTTTCTTCTCATTCTCTCTCTTGAAGTGAGAAGAAAAGAAAAGCTCCATGGTTGCTAGGTTTTCTCCTTCTTCTTCCTCCTCTTGAAAATTCTTTTGATCTCATGTGTTGAGAGAAAAAGAACCCACATAGACAAACACTTCCATCTATCTCTTCTACACAACCTAGGGTATCTAGATTAGCGATCTCTTTGCCCTAGTTGCCTCGGCTTGAGGTGGAGCTCGGTGTACAACTCTCGGGTGGATCGTCTTCGACTCAAGAAGGCCGCGGAGGTGACCTAGATCCGGATCGAGCCTCGGAGCATAGATGGACAAGCCGGACAGCGGAGAGAAGACCCGAAGGACTGGTTTCGTGAGGTATATTTTCTACAGCATAGTAGTTAAAGACTCTTCTTGTTTGCTAGTTTCTAGTTTAGCCAAGATCCTTGCTTTATAGTCCATATTGCCTTGCGCCAAAATCATTGTTTTTCGCCGTTTCCGCCTCCCCGTATGAACCGGGGTGAGCAACGTGGACTTACATAGAGTCCCCCACAGGCCGTTTTCTCAAGTTTCGGGCGAATCGCTGTAGAGGCCGTATGGAGATATGGCAGGGTTCGATCTTATACGAGCGGTATTGCACGGATCATGATCGGACGCATAATACTAGCGGGCTTTGGTTTAAGTCGGATCCTAGTATTGTACAGTGTAGATTTTGTCTCTTTGCATTTGTATTCAGTGCGAATACAAATACGGGTATGTATATACAGTCGCGTTGTTTTCCTGTAATTTATTACGGGATCAGTTTTTTGAAGTTGCCAGTTTGCATTCCGTTTCAGCCAGTTTTCCTTCCTTTCGTTGGCTGATATTTGATGGAGGGGCTAATTTGTAAATGTGCAAATTAGCATTGTGGAGGGGGTTATTTGTATTTGTGGCTTCATGATGGTTCTTGCATTATTAGATTCTTTTTGAATCACTTCCTTTGCATTGATTATGAAAGGATTTCATGAAAGACTTTGATGTGATCTATAATTTTTTCCCTCCACCATATGTCATGGCCGACCACATCTTTGAGAGGGAGTGGATTCATTTTTTTGGTGAAGTGGGAAATGCTTCTTCTCATTTTTTTAGTTTACACCAAAGTTCCAAAATCTCATCTCCTCTTGTTCATTATTCTCTTCTCCATCAAAATGGCAACTTCATAAACCCTTGAGGCAAACGATTCTACACTTTGCCTTCAGCATCCTTGGGCACGTCGACTCGCCAACTTCGTGCCCGAGTTGCCTCGGTTCAGAAGTGGGAGCCCATAAAAGAATCCGGCGATGTGGTGCCCGTTCCAACGAGGAGATGAAGACCGGAGATTCCGCGGGGAGATCGGAGTGGAGGCCGAAGACCGAAGGACACGGATCGCTCGGTATAGCTTCCTTCCCATCTTCTAGTTTGCTAGCGTTAGGTTAATGGCCCGATCCGGGTTTATAGTGTGCGGTAGTGCCGGTTTACAAGTTTTGTAAAAGTTTCGTTTCCGCATTCCGGCGTCGGACTGACGGCCGGGGCGCTGCCGTGCACTTACATTGGTATCAGAGCCACGCCATTAACCTAGTCTAGCTCGCTCTAACGTGTTTACAAGTTCGATCGAACGGATTTTCGAAAAACCGTATTTTCATGTCCAGTTTCTGTCGAATTTTTGCAGTGGTCAAAAAATTATTTGGTACATTGTAAAAATACGAGCAGGGTTTTTTAAGCATTCTGTGAAAATTTGGTCGAGTGAAGTTACTGTTCCACTATGGAACCGCGGCCAAACCCATGCATTGGCCGCGGTTCCGCCGCCATTTTAACTCTTCACAATACCAAATTTCTACAGTGCTCTTTGGACATGGAAATAGGGTTTCTAGTATATTCTTTTTGGGCCCAGATTTTCTTTGAGTGCTACAGTAGTGCTTGGGGCCCATTTCGGTAAATTTGATCGATCGAAAATTTTAAACATGTTAGTTCACAGTATTTACATTATATCTGCGACTGTGAATGTCACTTGATCGGTAAATCCTGTCTATCTGCTATAGCCCTTTTAGACGGATTTACGAACATGACATTCACGTTGATGTTCTGTGTTGTGCTGTGATGTTGCGGATTTGTCGTGGTGGATAGCCTGGATTCAATGGTGGTACAGTTTGGTTTCATATGTACATTTGATATTGCGGGGAGAGCGTCCGACATGTGGACTGCCGTCACTGCCTGTTTGTATATTATTCTTTTGGGGCACGACCGGGCTGAGGTCGATGTACCCGTTGCATATTTTACTTTCTGTACTAGGATTACCCCAAGGTGGGGTGCACGAATAGCCGGGTTCTAGAGGGCAACGAGCCCGCATCTCATGGTTTTGATACGGAGGGGACTTTACTCTAGAATTGGCGGGCTATTCTCCGCACTCGTAGGGGGTACAGGTTGACCCAAGGAGGGGTGCTCAAGTTACCGGATTCCGTGAAGTGCTGGGTGGTCCATTCACGTTGTTGAAGGGGGCTGCCTCGCTTCAGGTTTTGGAGGGTAACTTGCCGCGCCCGTAGGGGTCTAAGATTTCATTGCACAGGCTATCCACACGACCAGGGGAACGTCGGGTTTCAATAGCGGCTCTGTGAAAGCCGGGGATCCCAGATATCTGTATTGTTCTGTGATACTTATTACATTTCTGTGATGTTGCATTTTATCACGCCTTGAGCGAATATTATATATTGATATATATACTAGTAGATGTTGTATATGTTTTGCATCCGCGCTAGTCCAGTCCCCGCTCTGTCGTTAGTTAAGTAACCTAACGGGTGATGACGGGACCCAGTGGCGAATGCAGATGGCATATACGTACATCATTATTTTCGTTCTTTATTGGTATGATCAATTGATGGGACTGCGTTGATTCGGATCAATGCAAGCTAAACAAACCTATTCTGATGTTGTTGGAACAATTTTTCAAAAAGCTGTTATTGCAAGGACGTTCTCTTTTGTTTTGCACAGTGATATTCAGTTGGAATATCCTGCACCTCAGTCGACGAGGTAAGGGCCGAGACCCCTTCACCGGGAGTGACCCCTTGCACAGAAGTTTGCGTCAGGGCAATAACTTCACTATAGTCGTTTATTTTTTCTTTGCATCGTGGTATTCAGTTGGAATATCCTGCACCTCATTCCACGGGGAAAGAGCCGAGATCCCTTAACCGGGAGTGACCTCTTTTGGAAAGGTTTTCGTCACTATATTTTTATAAAGCTATCCAGTTCCTTCAACGATATCAAGTTCATTACGTTAAAGGTTTTTCGCCAGAAACCATTCGTAGCCTTCCGTCATTTCAGGAAGGTAGCACTTAGTATTCATGCTATGTATGTTGTCCTTCGTCAAGGCATAGTGTATGGTGGCTATTTGTTACTTTTCTGCAGCATAGATAGATGCGTTGGTTAGGGACAGTTGTACTACAATTTTGGCCTTCGTCTAGGGTATGTACTGGTAGGTTCAAATTAACCAGGATAATGACGGGTAGAACTTGACATGTGACTTATGATATGTTGGCCTTCGTCAAGGTCATAAGAGCATGGGGTAAAAATCACATCGGGAGTTTCTAAAGAAACTGAAACTTTCCAGATATGCGCATACCTTCTGGAGTGTGATAACGTGAGCGGATTCCGTCACGTTATCATGCGATGATAGTTGGATCCCGATTCCCACTGATGAGTTGGTTTACTCCTCGGGTGATCCCGACTAATTCTTCTTTCAGGTTTGGGGAAGAATTTGACGGTACAGTGGGAGGTTTCCTGATTAGATAAAGTGATAACCATTCTGATCTAGGTTAGAGTGCACACTGAGTGTTTCTTTTCTCTTTCTCTTTGGCAGCGACCATGACCCGACCCTAGACTATGTCTCAGTGACCAAAATTAACCGAACCTTCTTATAAGACCGGCTTTTAGATTTTCAGAGTTGCATACCTCATTGCCACTCCTACTTTTACCCTTTTCTCCAGGACACCCCGTATTACTACTAACGTCCACTTCCATTAGACAAAACCATCGTATGGTTATATACGAACTTGAAGGAATTTATTCGAGTTCTGGAGAAAACGAATATGACTATTCAGTTGTCTTTTCCTTTTACCTTCTCTCAGGTTGCAAGTACTCCTTGGTTTAGGATATAGTACACCTATTACGCAAATTGGCTGGTGCCGAACGGTGGGGAATGAAGAAAACCAATTAGCATAACGATGGTGTGCAGAAGGTATTATGTTAAGACAAATAAAGGGATTAGTAAGAGGGCAAAGTAAACTGCGACTGCTATTCACGACCAAACCAAGTATTTCATTACCACTCCCACTTCACCTTTGTATTTCTCCAGAACACTCCGTATCACTACGAAGATCCACAGTTTATTTGGATACTCCATCGTATGGTTATATACGAACTCGAAAGGAACATGTTCCAGTTCGGGGATGGATTCTGGTTCAGGAGAAATAGGAATAAGGTTTATTCGGTTGTCTTTTATCTTCACCTTCTCTCGCATTGCGAGTGCTCCTAGGATTAGGACAGTACACCCATTGTGCTTATTAGATAGTCTTCTTCCAAACCATAGGCTGGTGCCAAACGGTAGGGAAGGAAGAAAACCATTTAGCCTAAGAGGGTGTACAGAAGGTAATGACTAAAGACATATAAAGGGATTTGGAGAGATGGCAAAGAATTATACGGTTACAGTTGTGAATCTGGATAATGGAAGAGGCATTACTAGGAATACCGGGATATCCCATAGAAACATTTCAATGTTTCAGTTTTACTGTGTACTGTTAAAAGAAAACTGATTTCATAATTAGACACTTGCTCCAGGATATGTATTTACCAGGTTTGATTCTCACATCTGTATGGTTTTACAGATGATGAGTGGGAGTAGGTTATTGGGAATTAGGTGATCATCCTCATTATATCGGGATTCATTGTAATTGGTGATATTTGAGGAAGTCACCTGGGTTGTTTGCCGGACGACAAATATTTGGTTTTGAATATCCGTTGTTATGCACCAATTTCAAACTGATATATCTGTACGTATATTTTTATAGAGTGAGATATACCTTTTTGAAATTATGTCTATGACATTTACCTATATTAGTGGGCATTGAACACCAGTGTAATTCTTCTTAACCATAATTACAGTTTTCAACCTACGACACACAGTGAATGAGTCACTAGACTCAAGGGACTTATACAGAGTATTGTATATTGTCCAGTGTCCATTAGAACAGAGCGGTTGGTCCTCGTACTATATTCGGTTTACTTATGACTTCTCTAGTTTTTAGACAAGTGTTTCGTAGAAACACATGGTCCAAGTTTTGAGAAGTTATAGGTATAAGAGTAAAGTAGAGAACCAAGTATTGCAAGTATCGGGATTCTTCAATGTGATCAAAGATGTAGATACTTGTGTGTGGTATTCAGTTAATAGTAATGATTAAGAGAACTTGCTTCTCTTTCAGGTTACTCATAATTGGAAGCATTCCTAAGTTGAGTAATACTGATCGGCCTTTTTCCATTTAGTTGACATGCACTGGAGACAGCTGCATGATTTGAATCTGGTTCAATTAAATCAGTGCCTCTGTTTCTATATTGGATATAGAACAGTTCATATCTTGACATTGTTAAGGTACAGGGAGTTGTCCAGCTTATGCTTAAAATCAGACTCTGGATAATTCAAGGCACGTTTCTGTAATGGTTGTTTGTGGGGTGACCCAGGCTATGACGAGGGTTGACTTTCTACCATCATGAAGATCAATAGTGATATTATTCTTGACTCGCCACAGTTTTAATAAAAATGGATTTTTTCAAAAAACAGTAGTGGGAGTATGGTAGAACTGGAAGTGATTCCAGAACCGCAAACGATTACTGAAGATTTGAAAAGAACCTAAAGATTCAATCTGGTTTGACATTCCATTAGCCACTCCGTAGATATGGTGGGTAACCTCAGGCGCTCGAGAGGTACTTCGGTATGCTCAAGGACGGTGGCAGGGAGGTTCTTGTTTACCCAGACTTGCCATCGCTGTTGTTCCAGACTGTGAGACCCGGCAGGAGGATGCGTATATCGTCGTTCTAAACTTGCTTTAGAAGTGTACGTGTATATGACTCTGCCAGAGGGTTGTCGTAGTCAGTGGGAGCAGCGTAAGCATAGGGGACAAGTGGCTTATGTCTATTTATAGACTAAAGCAGATATAGCGGAGATATATCATCTATTTCTGATGTGACAGTCATAGGTTTGACTTCATCAGAATAGGGGATGGATCTGTTAAGAAGGTAGTAGGGTGTGATGTACTGGTGTTTGGATGACATACACAGAGTAGGAAGTGAAATTCCTATACTACGATCGGTTGTACTTTGGTTGTCATACAGTGGTTTCTCCACATAGGAATTGGATATTATATCAGACATTCTGGTTACTGGATCTATGGTTTTAGATCTAGATTTGGGAAGTGTCCCAATCAGGGTACTTAGACAACATTCTGAAGGTATTTAAAATGGACGACTCCTGGCATGGTGGTGTGCCTATAGGTGATGGAGGTGTCTTGCAGACTAAAGGGGAGAGGGATATGCATGATTGGCAGATCACTTGCTTAGGAAATTGAGTCAATCATGAGATGTCAAGTACCATACCAGATGTTGTTTTTGCACGAGATGCGGTAAGTTAATATTAATCCAATCCTGGAGAAACGATCGGAAGC